>CM077579.1:45188791-48007401 GCA_039657325.1 Stephania cephalantha | reverse complement strand
CCTGAGCCACAGGCCACTGGCCACTGAGCCTGGTACTGAGCCACAGGCCTGGGCCTGAGCCACTGAGGCCTGAGCCTGAGGCCACTGAGGCCTGGGCCTGAGCCCTGGGCCTGAGCCACTGGCCACTGGCCCTAGGCCTGAGCCCTGAGCCTGAGCCTGGCCCTGAGCCACTGAGCCCTAGGCCCTACTGAGCCTGGGCCACTGAGCCACTGGCCTGGGCTGAGGCCACTGAGGCCTGAGCCTGAGGCCACTGAGCCTGAGCCACTGGCCCTGAGCCACTGGGGCCTGAAGCCACTGAGCCACTGAGCCACTGAGCCACTGAGCCACTGAGCCACTGAGCCACTGAGCCCTGAGCCACTGAGCCCTAGCCTGGGCCTGGGCCACTGAGCCACTGAGCCACTGAGCCTGAGGCCTGGCCCTGGGCCCTGGGCCACTGGGCCACTGAGGCCACTGAGGCCTGAGCCACTGAGCCTGAGCCTGAGGCCACTGAGCCACTGAGCCCTGAGCCACTGAGCCACTGAGCCCTGAGCCACTGAGCCACTGGCCACTGAGCCCTGAGCCACTGAGGCCTGAGCCACTGAGCCTGGGCCACTGAGCCTGGCCACTGAGCCACCTGGCCACTGGCCTGGCCCTGAGGCCTGAGGCCACTGGCCTGAGGCCCTGAGCCACTGAGCCACTGAGCCACTGGCCACTGAGCCCTGAGCCACTGAGGCACTGAGCCTGAGCCACTGAGGCCACTGAGCCTGAGCCACTGAGGCCCACTGAGCCACTGAGGCCACTGAGCCACTGGCCACTGAGCCACTGAGCCACTGAGCCACTGAGCCACTGAGCCACTGAGCCACTGAGCCACTGGCCACTGAGCCACTGAGCCACTGAGCCACTGAGCCACTGAGGCCACTGAGCCACTGAGCCACCTGAGCCACTGAGCCACTGAGCCACTGAGCCACTGAGCCACTGGCCACTGAGCCACTGAGCCACTGAGCCACTGAGCCTGAGGCCACTGAGCCACTGACCACTGAGCCACTGAAGCAGAGCCTGAGGCCACTGAGCCACTGAGCCACTGAGCCACTGGCCACTGAGCCACTGAGCCACCTGAGGCCACTGAGCCACTGAGCCACTGAGCCACTGAGCCACTGAGCCTGAGGCCACTGAGCCACTGAGCCACTGGCCACTGAGCCTGAGCCACTGAGCCTGAGCCACCTGGCCACTGAGCCACTGAGCCACTGAGCCACTGAGCCCTGAGCCCCTGAGGCCACTGAGCCACTGAGCCACTGAGCCACTGAGCCACTGAGGCCACTGAGCCTGAGCCAGCCACTGAGCCACTGAGCCTGGCCTGAGCCTGGCCTGAGCCACTGAGCCACTGAGCCACCACTGAGCCACTGAGCCACTGAGCTGAGCCACTGAGCCCTGAGGCCACTGAGCCTGAGCCACTGAGCCCCACTGAGCCACTGAGCCACTGAGCCACTGAGCCACTGAGCCACTGAGCCACTGAGCCAGGCCACTGAGCCTGAGGCCACTGGCCACTGAGGCCACTGAGCCACAGGCCTGAGCCAGCCACTGAGCCACTGAGCCTGAGCCACTGAGCCACTGAGGCCACTGAGGCCACTGAGGCCACTGAGCCACTGAGGCCTGAGCCACTGAGCCACTGAGCCACTGAGCCACTGAGCCTGAGCCACTGAGGCCACTGAGCCACTGAGCCACTGAGCCACTGAGCCACTGAGCCACTGAGCCTGAGCCACTGAGCCACTGAGCCACTGAGCCACTGAGCCACTGAGCCACTGAGCCACTGAGCCACTGAGCCACTGAGCCACTGAGCCACTGAGCCACTGGGCCACTGAGCCACTGAGCCACTGAGCCACTGAGCCTGAGCCACTGGCCACTGAGCCACTGAGCCACTGAGCCACTGAGCCTGAGCCACTGAGCCACTGAGCCACTGAGCCACTGAGCCACTGAGCCACTGAGCCACTGAGGCCACTGAGCCTGAGCCTGAGCCACTGAGCCACTGAGCCACTGAGCCACTGAGCCACTGAGCCACTGAGCCTGAGCCACTGAGCCTGAGCCTGAGCCACTGGGCCTGACTGAGCCACTGAGCCACTGAGCCACTGAGCCACTGAGCCTGGGCCACTGAGGCTGACTGGGCCTGAGATACTGAGGCCACTGAATACTGAGCCACTGAGATACTGAATACTGAATGCTGACTGAATACTGAGCCTGAATACTGAATACTGAATACCAGATACTGAATACTGAATACTGGATACTGAATACTAGATACTGGACTGAGATACTGAATGCCTGAATGCCTGAATACTGAGATACTGAATACTGAATTACTGAATACTGAGCTGAGATACTGAATACTGATACTGAATACTGAATACTGAATACTGAATACTGAATACTGAATACTGAATACTGAATACTGAATGATACTGAATACTGAATACTGAATACTGAATACTGATACTGAATACTGAATACTACTGAATACTGAGATACTGAATACTGAATACTGAATACTGAATACTGAATACTGAATACACTGAATACCTGAATACTGAATACTGAATACTGAATACCTAGATACTGAATACTGAATACTGAATACTGAGATACTGAATACTGAATACTGAATACTGGATACTGAATACTGAATACTGCCACTGAATACTGACTGATACTGAATACTGAATACTGAATACTGAGAATACTGAACTGAATACTGAATACTGAATACTGAATACTGAATACTGAATACTGAATACTGAACTGATACTGAATACTGAATACTGAATATACCCTGAGATACTGAATACACTGAATACTGAATACTGAATACTGAATACTGAATACTGAATGAATACTGAGATACTGAATACTGAATACCTGATACAGATACTGAATACTGAATACTGAGATACTGAATACTGAATGCTGAACTGAATACTGAGATACTGAATACTGAGATACTGAATACTGAATACTGAATACTGAATACTGAATACTGAATGCCTGAGATAC
Organism: Stephania cephalantha; assembly: GCA_039657325.1. Lineage (NCBI taxonomy): Eukaryota > Viridiplantae > Streptophyta > Magnoliopsida > Ranunculales > Menispermaceae > Stephania > Stephania cephalantha. The sequence goes on along the minus strand of CM077579.1, from coordinate 48,004,380 downwards.
TGAATACTGAATACTGAATACTGAATACTGAATACTGAATACTGAATACCTGAATGAATACTGACTGATACCTGAATACTGAATACTGAATACTGAATACTGAATACTGGGCCACTGATACCACTACTGATACTGAGATACTGAATACTGAATACTGAATACTGACTGGATACTGAATACTGAATACTGAATACTGGATACTGAGATACTGAATACTACTGAATACTGAGATACTGAATACTGATACTGAATACTGAATACTGATACTGAATACTGAATACTGAGATACTGAATACTGAATACTGAATACTGAGATACTGAATACTGGATACTGAATACTGAATACTGAATACTGAATACTGAATACTGAATACTGAATACTGAATACTGAATACTGAATACTGAATACTGAATACTGAATGCCTGAATACTGAATACTGAATACTGAATACTGAATACTGAGATACTGAATACTGAGATACTGACCACTGAATACTGAATACTGAGATACTGAATACTGAATACTGAGATACTGAATACTGAATACTGGATACTGAATACTGAATACTGAATACTGAATACTGAATACTGAATACTGAATACTGAGATACTGAATACTGAATACTGAATACTGAATACTGAATACTGAATACTGAATACTGAATACTGAATGCCTGAATGAATACTGAGATACTGAATACTGAATACTGATATGAGATGAATACTGAATACTGAATACTGAATACTGAGATACTGAATACTGAATACTGAGATACTGAATACTGAATACTGAGATACTGAATACTGAGATACTGAATACTGAATGCTGAATACTGAATACTGATACTGAATACTGAATACTGAATACCTGAATACTGAGATACTAGATACTGAATACTGAATACTGATACTGATACTGAATACTGAATACTGAGATACTGAATACTGAATACTGAATACTGAATACTGAATACTGAATACTGAATACCACTGAATACTGAATACTGAATACTGAATACTGATACTGATACCTGAATACTGAGATACTGAATACTGATACTGAATACTGAGATGAATACTGAATACTGAATACTGAATACTGAATACTGAATACTGAATGAGCCACTGAATACTGAATACTGATACTGGGACCTGAATACTGAATACTGAATACTGAATACTGAATACTGAATACCTGATACTGAATACTGAATACTGAATACTGAATGCACTGAGATACTGAATACTGAATACTGAATACTGATACTGAATACTGAATACTGAATACTAGATACTGAATACTGAATACTGAGATACTGAATACTGATACTGAATACTGAATACTGAATACTGAGATACTGAATACCTGACCACTGATACTGAATACTGAATACTGAGATACTGAATACTGAATACTGAATACTGGATACTGAATACTGATACTGAATACTGGATACTGAATACTGAATACTGAATACTGAATACTGAATACTGAATACTGAATACTGAATACTGATACTGAATACTGAATACTGATACCTGAGCCACTGATACTGAATACTGAATACTGAATACTGAATACTGAGCTGAATACTGAATACTAGATACTGAACTACTGAATACTGATACTGACTGAATACTGGATACTGAATACTGATACTGAATACTGAGATACTGAATTACTGAATGCTGAATACTGAATACTGAATACAGATAGACCACTGAATACCTGAATACTGAATACTAGATACTGAATGCTGGCCACTGAATACTGAGATACTGAGATACTGAATACTGAATACTGAATACTGATACTGAATACTGAATACTGAATACTGAATGCTGAATACTGAGATACTGAATACTGGGCCACTGAGATACTGACCACTGAGCCACTGAGCCACTGAGCCCTGAGCCACTGGGCCACTGAATACTGAATACTGAGCCACTGAGCCACTGGGCCTGAATACCTGAGCCACTGAATACTGAATACCTGAGCCACTGAGGCCTGAGCCACTGAGCCTGGCCACTGAATACTGAGCCACTGAGCCACTGAGCCACTGAGCCACTGAGCCTGAATACTGAATACCTGAATACTGGCCACTGAGCCACTGAGCCATACTGAGGCCCTGAGCCACTGAGCCAGAGCCTGACCTGAGCCACTGAGCCACTGAATACCCTGAATACCACTGAGCCACTGGCCACTGAGCCACTGAGCCACTGAGCCACTGAGCCTGAGCCTGAGCCTGGCCACTGAGGCCTACTGGCCACTGAATACTGAGCCACTGAGCCTGAGCCTGACTGAGCCACTGAGCCTGAGCCACTGAGCCACTGAGCCACTGAGCCACTGAGCCACTGAGCCTGAATACTGAATACTGGCCACTGAGCCACTGAGCCTGAGCCTGACCTGAGCCTGAATACTGAGCCACTGAGGCCACTGAGGCCACTGAGCCTGAGCCACTGAGCCACTGAATACCACTGCCTGGGCCTGAGCCACTGAGCCAATACTGAGCCACTGAGATACTGAGCCACTGAGCCACTGAGCCTGAGCCACTGAGCCCTGAGCCACTGAGGCCACTGAGGCCTGAATACCACTGGCCCTGAGCCACTGAGCCTGAGATACTGAGGCCTGAGGCCACTGAGGCCTAGATTACTGAGGCCATACTGAATACTGAGCCTGAGATACTGAATACTGAATACTGAATACCTGAGCCTGAATGAGCCCTGAGCCACTGAATACACTGAATACCAGGCTGAATACCTGAGGCCTGAGCCACTGAGCCACTGAGCCCTGAGCCTGACCTGAATACTGGCCCTGAGCCACTGAGCCTGAGCCACTGAGCCACTGGCCTGAATACTGACTGAGCCACTGAGCCTGAGCCTGACTGAGCCACTGAGGCCTGAGCCACTGAGCCACTGGGCCACTGAGCCACTGAGCCACTGGCCACTGAGCCTGAGCCTGAGCCTGAGGCCACTGAGGCCACTGAGCCACTGAGCCACTGGCCAATGAGCCTGAGCCTACTGGCCACTGGGCCACTGAGCCACTGAGCCTGAGCCACTGAGGCCACTGAGCCACTGAGCCTGAGCCCTGAGCCACTGAGCCTGAGCCACTACCTGAGCCTGAGGCCTGAGCCACTGAGCCACTGACTGCCTGAGGCCTGAGCCACTGAGCCTGAGGCCACTGAGCCACTGAGCCACTGAGCCTGAGCCACTGAGGCCACTGGCCTGAGCCTGAGCCACTGAGCCTGAGGCCTGACCTGGCCACTGGCCACTGAGCCTGGGCCACTGAGCCTGAGGCCACTGAGCCACTGAGGCCTGACCACTGAGCCACTGAGCCACTGAGCCACTGAGGCCAGGCCTGAGAGCCACTGAGCCACTGAGCCACTGAGGCCACTGAGCCTGAGCCTGAGCCACTGAGCCACTGAGCCACCACCTGAGCCCTGGGCCTGAGCCTGAGCCACTGAGCCACTGAGGCCACTGAGCCACTGAGCCACTGAGCCACTGAGCCTGAGCCACTGAGCCACTGAGCCTGAGCCTGAGGCCACTGAGCCACTGAGCCACTGAGCCACTGAGCCACTGAGCCTGACCACTGAGCCACTGGCCACTGAGCCCTGAGCCACTGAGCCACTGAGCCACTGAGCCTGAGCCTGAGCCACTGAGCCACTGAGCCACTGAGCCTGAGCCACTGAGCCTGAGCCTGAGCCTGAGCCACTGAGCCTGAGCCACTGAGCCACTGAGCCACTGGCCACTGGCCACTGAGCCACTGAGCCACTGAGCCTGAGCCTGAGGCCTGAGGCCACTGAGCCTGAGCCTGAGCCTGAGCCACTGAGCCACTGAGCCACTGAGCCACTGAGCCACTGAGCCACTGAGGCCACTGAGCCTGAGCCACTGGGCCACTGAGCCCACTGACCACTGAGCCACTGAGGCCACTGAGCCTGGGCCTGAGCCACAGCCACTGAGCCTGAGCCACTGAGGCCACTGAGCCACTGAGCCACTGAGCCTGAGCCTGACTGAGCCACTGAGCCTGAGCCACTGAGCCACTGAGCCACTGAGCCACCACTGAGGCCACTGAGCCTGAGCCTGAGCCTGAGCCACTGAGCCACTGAGCCCTGAGCCACTGGGCCACTGAGCCACTGAGCCCTGAGCCACCTGAGCCACTGAGCCTGAGCCACTGAGCCACTGAGCCACTGAGCCACTGAGCCACTGAGGCCTGAGCCTGAGCCACTGAGCCTGAGCCTGAGCCACTGAGCCTGAGCCACTGAGCCACTGAGCCTGAGCCACCTGAGGCCACTGAGCCACTGAGCCACTGAGCCACTGAGCCACTGAGCCACTGAGCCTGAGCCTGAGCCACTGAGCCTGAGGCCTGAGCCACTGAGCCACTGAGCCACTGAGCCTGAGCCACTGAGCCAGCCACTGAGCCACTGAGCCACTGAGCCACTGAGCCACTGAGCCACCTGAGCCACTGAGCCACTGAGCCACTGAGCCACTGAGCCACTGAGCCACTGAGCCTGAGCCACTGAGCCTGAGCCACTGAGCCTGAGCCTGAGCCACTGAGCCACTGAGCCTGAGCCTGAGGCCACTGAGCCTGAGCCTGAGCCAGCCTGAGCCACTGAGCCACTGAGCCACTGAGCCACTGAGCCACTGAGCCACTGAGCCACTGAGCCACTGAGCCACTGAGCCACTGAGCCTGAGCCACTGAGGCCACTGAGCCCTGAGCCACTGAGCCACTGAGCCACTGAGCCTGAGCCTGAGCCTGAGCCACTGGCCTGAGCCACTGAGCCTGAGCCTGAGCCACTGAGCCTGAGCCTGAGCCTGGCCACTGAGCCACTGAGCCTGAGCCACTGAGCCTGACCACTGAGCCACTGAGCCACTGAGCCACTGAGCCACTGAGCCTGGCCCTGAGCCTGAGCCACTGAGCCACTGAGCCACTGAGCCACTGAGCCTGAGCCACTGAGCCTGAGCCAGCCACTGAGCCACTGAGCCACTGAGCCTGAGCCACTGAGCCACTGGCCACTGAGCCACTGAGCCACTGAGCCACTGAGCCCTGAGCCTGAGCCACTGGCCACTGAGCCACTGAGCCAGGCCCTGAGCCACTGAGCCACTGAGCCACCTGAGCCACTGAGCCACCACTGAGCCACTGAGCCACTGAGCCACTGAGCCACTGAGCCACTGAGGCCTGAGCCACTGAGCCACTGGCCACTGAGCCTGAGCCACCCTGAGCCACTGAGCCACCTGAGCCTGAGGCCACTGAGCCACTGAGCCTGAGCCACCTGAGCCACTGAGCCTGAGCCACTGAGCCACTGAGCCACTGAGCCACTGAGCCACTGAGCCACTGAGCCACTGGCCTGAGCCACTGAGCCACTGAGCCACTGAGCCTGAGCCACTGAGCCACTGAGCCACTGAGCCACTGAGCCTGAGCCTGAGCCACTGAGCCACTGAGCCTGAGCCACTGAGCCACTGAGCCACTGAGCCTGAGCCACTGAGCCTGAGCCTGAGCCTGAGCCTGAGCCACTGAGCCACTGAGGCCACTGAGCCACTGAGCCACTGAGCCACTGAGCCACTGAGCCACTGAGCCTGGCCTGAGCCTGAGCCACTGGGCCACTGAGCCTGAGCCACTGAGCCACTGAGCCACTGAGCCCTGAGCCACTGAGCCACTGAGGCCACCTGAGCCTGAGCCACTGAGCCACTGAGCCACTGAGCCACTGAGCCACTGAGCCCTGAGCCACTGAGCCCTGAGCCACTGAGCCACTGGGCCACTGAGCCACTGAGCCACTGAGCCTGAGCCTGAGCCACTGAGCCACTGAGCCACTGAGCCACTGAGCCACTGAGCCACTGAGCCACTGCCTGAGCCACTGAGCCACTGAGCCTGAGCCACTGAGCCACTGAGCCACTGAGCCACTGAGCCACTGAGGCCTGAGCCACTGGCCACTGAGCCACTGAGCCACTGAGCCACTGAGCCACTGAGCCACTGAGCCACTGAGGCCTGAGCCACTGAGGCCACTGAGCCACTGAGCCACTGAGCCACTGAGCCACTGAGCCACTGAGCCACTGAGCCACTGGGCCACTGAGCCCTGAGCCTGAGCCACTGAGCCACTGAGCCACTGGGCCTGAGCCTGAGCCACTGAGCCTGAGCCACTGAGCCACTGAGCCTGGGCCTGGCCTGAGCCACTGAGCCACTGAGCCACTGAGCCCTGAGCCTGAGCCACTGAGCCACTGAGCCTGAGCCACTGAGCCTGAGCCACTGAGCCACTGAGCCAGAGCCACTGAGGCCTGAGCCTGAGCCACCCTGAGCCACTGAGCCACTGAGCCACTGAGCCACTGAGCCACTGGGCCACTGAGCTGAGCCACTGAGCCACTGAGCCACTGGGCCACTGAGCCACTGAGGCCTGAGCCTGAGCCTGAGCCACTGAGCCACTGAGCCTGAGCCCACTGAGCCTGAGCCTGAGCCTGAGCCACTGAGCCTGAGCCACTGAGCCACTGAGCCACCTGAGCCACTGAGGCCACTGAGGCCACTGAGCCTGAGCCACTGAGCCACTGAGCCACTGAGCCACTGAGGCCAGCCTGAGCTGAGCCTGAGCCCTGAGCCACTGAGCCTGAGCCACTGAGCCACTGGCCACTGAGCCTGAGCCTGAGCCACTGAGCCACTGAGGCCACTGAGCCAGCCTGAGCCACTGAGCCACTGAGCCACTGAGCCACTGAGCCACTGAGCACTGAGCCTGGGCCACTGAGCCTGAGCCTGAGCCTGAGCCTGAGGCCACTGAGCCACTGAGCCACTGAGCCTGAGCCACTGAGCCTGAGCCACCACTGAGCCTGAGGCCTGAGGCCTGAGCCTGAGCCTGAGCCTGAGCCACTGAGCCTGAGCCTGGCCACTGGCCTGAGCCACTGAGCCACTGAGCCACTGAGGCCTGAGAGCCTGAGCCACTGAGCCTGAGCCTGAGCCACTGAGCCTGAGCCACTGAGCCTGAGCCACTGAGCCACTGAGCCACTGAGCCCTGAGCCCACTGAGCCACTGAGCCACTGAGCCCTGAGCCACTGAGCCACTGAGCCACCTGGCCACTGAGCCACTGAGCCTGACCACTGAGCCACTGAGCCACTGAGCCACTGAGCCACTGAGCCACTGAGCCTGAGCCTGAGGCTGAGCCCTGAGCCTGAGCCACTGAGGCCACTGAGCCACCACTGAGCCTGAGCCTGAGCCTGAGCCACTGAGGCCTGAGCCTGAGCCACTGAGCCACTGAGCCCTGAGCCACTGAGCCACTGAGCCCTGAGCCACTGAGCCACTGAGCCACTGAGCCTGAGCCTGAGCCTGAGCCTGAGCCACTGAGCCACTGAGCCTGGAGCCTGAGCCTGAGCCACTGAGCCACTGAGCCCTGAGGCCTGAGCCACTGAGCCACTGAGCCACTGAGCCACTGAGCCTGAGCCACTGAGGCCACTGAGCCACTGAGCCACTGAGGCCACTGAGCCACTGAGCCACTGAGGCCTGAGCCACTGAGCCACTGAGCCACTGGCCACTGAGCCTGAGCCTGAGGCCACTGAGCCCTGAGCCACTGAGCCACCAGGCCTGAGCCACTGAGCCTGGGCTGAGCCACTGAGCCACTGAGCCACTGAGCCACTGAGCCTGAGCCACTGAGCCACTGAGCCACTGAGCCACAGCCACTGAGCCTGAGCCTGAGCCTGAGCCTGAGCCTGAGCCACTGAGCCACTGAGCCACTGAGCCACTGAGCCTGAGGCCACTGAGCCACTGAGCCTGAGCCACTGAGCCTGAGCCACTGAGCCACTGAGGCCTGAGCCTGACTGAGCCACTGAGCCTGAGCCTGAGCCACTGAGCCACTGAGCCTGAGGCCTGAGGCCACTGAGCCACTGAGCCACTGAGCCACTGAGCCACTGGCCACTGAGCCACTGAGCCACTGAGCCACTGAGCCACTGAGCCTGAGCCTGAGCCTGAGCCACTGAGCCACTGAGCCACTGAGCCACTGAGCCACTGAGCCACTGAGGCCACTGAGCCTGGGCCACTGAGCCTGAGCCTGAGGCCACTGAGCCACTGAGCCACTGAGCCACTGAGCCACTGAGCCACTGAGCCTGAGCCACTGAGGCCACTGAGGCCACTGAGCCTGAGCCACTGAGCCACTGAGCCTGAGCCACTGAGCCACTGAGCCACTGAGCCTGAGGCCTGAGCCACTGAGCCACTGAGCCACTGAGCCACTGAGCCACTGAGCCACTGAGCCACTGAGCCACTGAGCCACTGAGCCCTGAGCCTGAGCCACTGAGGCCACTGAGCCACTGAGCCACTGAGCCACTGAGCCACTGAGCCACTGAGCCAGCCACTGAGCCACTGAGCCACTGAGCCACTGAGCCCTGAGCCACTGAGCCTGAGCCTGAGCCACTGAGCCACTGAGCCACTGAGGCCACTGAGCCACTGAGCCACTGAGCCACTGAGCCAGGCCTGCCCTGAGCCTGAGCCACTGAGGCCACTGAGCCACTGAGCCACAGGCCACTGAGCCACTGAGGCCACTGAGCCACTGAGCCACTGAGCCACTGAGCCCTGAGCCACTGAGCCACTGAGCCACTGAGCCCTGAGCCACTGAGCCACTGAGCCTGAGCCTGAGCCACTGAGCCACTGAGCCACTGAGCCTGAGCCACTGAGCCACTGAGCCACTGAGCCACTGAGCCACTGAGCCACTGAGCCACTGAGCCACTGAGCCTGAGGCCTGAGCCACTGAGCCACTGAGCCTGAGCCACTGAGCCACTGGCCACTGAGCCACTGAGCCACTGAGCCACTGAGCCACCACTGAGCCACTGAGCCACTGAGCCTGAGGCCACTGAGGCCTGAGCCTGAGCCACTGAGCCACTGAGCCTGAGCCTGAGCCACCTGAGCCACTGAGCCACTGAGCCTGAGCCTGAGCCACTGAGCCTGAGCCACTGAGCCTGAGCCCACTGAGCCTGAGCCTGAGGCCACTGAGCCTGAGCCACTGAGCCTGAGCCACTGAGCCACTGAGCCTGAGCCACTGGCCTGAGCTGAGCCACTGAGCCACTGAGCCACTGAGCCTGAGCCTGAGCCTGAGGCCACTGAGCCACTGAGCCACTGAGGCCTGAGCCTGAGCCTGAGCCACTGAGGCCACTGAGCCACTGAGCCACTGAGCCTGAGGCCACTGAGCCACTGAGCCACTGAGCCACTGAGCCTGGGCCCTGAGCCACTGAGCCACTGAGCCACTGAGCCACTGAGCCACTGAGCCACTGAGCCACTGAGCCACCTGAGCCTGAGCCACTGAGCCTGAGGCCACTGAGCCACTGAGCCACTGAGCCACTGAGCCCTGAGCCACTGAGCCACTGAGCCACTGAGCCACTGAGGCCTGAATACCACTGAGCCACTGAGCCACTGAGCCTGAGCCACTGAGCCTGAGCCTGAGCCACTGAGCCTGAGCCACTGAGCCACTGAGGCCACTGAGCCTGAGCCTGAGCCACTGAGCCACTGAGCCACTGAGCCACTGAGCCACTGAGCCTGAGCCACTGATACCACTGAGCCACTGAGCCTGAGCCACTGAGCCCTGAGCACTGACTGAGCCACTGAGGCCACTGAGCCACTGAATACCTGAGCCTGAGCCTGATACTGAATACTGAATACTGAATACTGAATACTGAATACTGAATACTGAATACTGAATACTGAATACTGAGGCCTGCTGAATACTGAATACCTGAGCCACTGAGCCTGACTGAGCCACTGAATACCTGAATACCACTGAATACTGAGATACTGAATACTGAATACTGAATACTGAGCCTGAATACTGAATACTGACTGAGATACTGAATACTGAGATACTGAATACTGAGATACCACTGAATACCACTGAGAATACTGAATACTGAGATACTGAATACCTGAATGACCACTGAATGCCTGAATGCTGAATACTGAATACTGAATACTGACCACTGAATACTGAATACTGATACCTGAATGCTGAATGCCACTGAGCCTGAATGCCACTGAGATACTGAGATACTGAATACTGAATACTGAATGCTGAATACTGAATACTGACTGAATACCTGAATACTGAATACTGAATACTGAATACTGAATACTGAATACTGAATACCTGAATACTGAATACTGAATACTGAATACTAGATACTGAATACTGAATACTAGATACTGAATACTGAATACCTGAATACTGAATACTGAATACTGAATGAATACTGAATACTGAATGATACTGAATACTGAATACTGATACTGAATACTGAATGAATACTGAGATACTGAATACTGAATACTGAATACTGAGCCTGAGATACTGAGATACTGAATACTGAGCCACTGAATACTGAATACTGAGCCACTGAATACTACTGGGCCTGAGCCACTGAATACTGAATACTGAGATGAGATACTGAATACTGAGATACTGAATACCTGAATACTACTGAATACTGAATACTGAATGAGCCTGAATACTGAATACTGAGCTGACTGAATACTGATACTGAATACTGAATACTGAGCCACTGAATACTGAATGCTGAATACAGGCCACTGAGCCTGAATACCACTGAGCTGAATACTGAATACCTGAGCCTGAATACTGAATACTGAATACTGGCCACTGAATACTGAATACTGAATACTGAATACTGAATACCTGAATACTGAATACTGAATACCTGAGGCCTACTGAATACTGATACCACTGAATACTGAATACTGAATACTGAATACACTGAGATACTGAGCCACTGAATACTGAATACTGAGATACTGGAGCCTGATACTGAGCCTGGCCACTGAATACTGAATACTGAATACTGAGCCACTGAATACCAATGAATGCCTGAATACTGAGCCACTGAATACTGAATACCTGCTGAGCTGAGATACTGAGCCACTGAATACTGAGCCTGACCTGAGCCTGAGCCATACTGAATACTGAATACTGAGCCACTGAGCCCTGAGCCACTGAGCCACTGAGCCTGACCTGAGCCTGAGCCACTGAGATACCTGAGATACTGAATACTGCCACTGAATACTGAGCCACTGAATACTGAGCCTGAATGAGCCTGAGCCACTGAGCCTGAGCCACTGAGCCACTGAGCCCTGAGCCACTGAGCCACTGAGCCCTGGCCACTGAGGCCTGAGCCTGAGGCCACTGAGCCTGAGCCACTGGCCTGAGCCTGAGCCACTGAGGCCTGAGCCTGAGCCTGAGCCCTGAGCCACTGAGCCTGAGCCACTGAGCCACTGAGCCACTGAGCCACTGAGCCACTGAGGCCACTGGGCTACTGAGCCACTGAGCCACTGAGCCACTGAGCCACTGAGCCACTGAGCCACTGAGCCTGAGCCACTGAGCCACTGAGCCACTGAGGCCACTGAGCCTGAGGCCACTGAGCCACCACCACTGAGCCACTGAGCCACTGAGCCTGAGCCACTGAGCCACTGAGCCACTGAGGCCACTGAGGCCACTGAGCCTGACTGAGCCACTGAGCCTGAGCCACTGAGCCACCTGAGCCACTGAGGCCCTGAGGCTGAGCCACTGAGCCACTGAGCCACTGAGCCACTGAGCCACTGAGCCTGAGCCACTGAGCCACTGAGCCACTGAGCCACTGAGCCACTGAGCCACTGAGCCACTGAGCCACTGAGCCACTGAGCCTGAGCCTGAGGCCTGAGCCTGAGCCACTGAGCCACTGGCCACTGAGCCACTGAGCCACTGAGCCTGAGCCTGAGCCTGAGCCACTGAGCCACTGAGCCACTGAGCCACTGAGCCTGAGCCACTGAGCCACTGAGCCACTGAGCCACCACTGAGCCACTGAGCCACTGAGCCCTGACCTGAGCCTGAGCCTGAGCCAGGCCTGAGCCACTGAGCCACCTGAGCCACTGAGCCACTGAGCCACTGAGCCACTGAGCCACTGAGCCACTGAGCCACTGAGCCTGAGCCACTGAGCCACTGAGCCACTGAGGCCTGAGCCACTGAGCCTGAGCCAGCCTGAGCCTGAGCCACTGAGGCCACTGAGCCTGAGGCCACTGAGCCACTGGCCACTGAGCCACTGAGCCACTGAGCCTGGCCACTGAGCCACTGAGCCACTGAGCCACTGAGCCACTGAGCCACTGAGCCTGAGCCACTGAGCCACTGAGCCACTGAGCCTGAGCCACTGAGCCTGACTGAGCCACTGAGCCACTGAGCCACTGAGCCACTGAGCCACTGAGCCACTGAGGCCACTGAGCCACTGAGCCACTGGCCACTGAGCCACTGAGCCACTGAGCCACTGAGCCACTGGCCACCTGAGCCACCTGAGCCACTGAGCCTGAGCCACTGAGCCACCTGAGCCACTGAGCCACTGAGCCACTGAGCCACTGAGCCTGAGGCCACTGAGCCTGAGCCACTGGCCACTGAGCCTGAGCCACTGAGCCACTGAGCCTGAGCCACTGAGCCACTGAGCCACTGAGCCAGGCCTGAGCCACTGAGCCACTGAGCCACTGAGCCACTGAGCCACTGAGCCACTGAGCCACTGGCCCTGGCCTGAGCCACTGAGCCACTGAGCCACTGAGCCACTGAGCCACTGAGCCACTGAGCCACTGAGCCACTGAGCCACTGAGCCCTGGCCCTGAGCCACTGAGCCTGAGCCACTGAGGCCACTGAGCCACTGAGCCACTGGGCCTGAGCCTGGGCCTGAGCCACTGAGCCACTGAGCCTGAGCCTGAGCCACTGAGCCACTGAGCCACTGAGCCTGAGCCACTGAGCCACTGGCCTGAGCCTGAGCCACTGAGCCACTGAGCCACTGGCCCTGAGCCACCTGAGCCACTGAGCCACTGAGCCACTGAGCCACTGAGGCCACTGAGCCACTGAGCCACTGAGCCACTGAGCCACTGAGCCTGAGCCACTGAGCCTGACCACTGAGCCACTGAGCCACTGAGCCACTGAGCCTGAGCCTGAGCCTGAGCCTGAGCCACTGAGCCACTGAGCCACTGAGCCACTGAGCCACTGAGCCTGAGCCTGAGGCCACTGAGCCACTGAGCCACTGAGCCACTGAGCCACTGAGCCACTGAGCCACTGAGCCACTGAGCCTGGGCCTGAGGCCACTGAGCCACTGAGCCACTGAGCCACTGAGCCACTGAGCCACCACTGAGCCACTGAGCCACTGAGCCACCTGAGGCCACCTGAGCCACTGGCCTGGGCCACTGAGCCACAGGCCACTGAGCCACTGAGCCCCTGAGCCACTGAGCCACTGAGCCACTGAGCCACTGAGCCACTGAGCCACTGAGCCACTGAGCCACTGAGCCACTGAGCCACTGAGCCACTGAGCCACTGAGCCACTGAGCCACTGAGCCACCACCTGAGCCACTGAGCCACTGGCCACTGAGCCCTGAGCCTGAGCCTGAGCCACTGAGCCCTGACCTGAGCCACTGAGCCTGAGGCCACTGAGCCACTGAGCCACTGAGCCACTGAGCCACTGAGCCACTGAGCCACTGAGCCACTGAGGCCTGAGGCCACTGAGCCACTGAGCCACTGAGCCACTGAGCCTGAGCCACTGAGCCACTGAGCCTGAGCCACTGAGCCTGAGGCCACTGAGCCTGAGGCCACTGAGCCACTGAGCCTGAGCCACTGAGCCTGAGCCACTGAGCCACTGAGCCACTGAGCCTGACCTGAGCCACTGAGCCACAGCCTGAGCCTGAGCCACTGAGGCCACTGAGCCACTGAGCCACTGAGCCACTGAGCCACTGAGCCACTGAGCCTGAGCCACTGAGCCACTGAGCCACTGAGCCACTGAGCCACCTGAGCCTGAGCCACTGAGCCACTGAGCCACTGAGCCACTGAGCCTGAGCCACTGAGCCACTGAGCCTGAGCCACTGAGCCTGAGCCCTGAGCCACTGAGCCACTGAGCCACTGAGCCACTGAGCCTGAGCCTGACCTGAGCCTGAGCCTGAGCCTGAGCCTGAGCCACCACTGGCCTGAGCCTGAGCCACTGAGCCACTGAGCCTGAGCCCTGGGCCACTGAGCCTGAGCCACTGAGCCTGAGCCCACTGAGCCACTGAGGCCACTGAGCCTGAGCCACTGAGCCACTGGGCCACTGAGCCACTGAGAGCCACTGAGCCACTGAGCCACTGAGCCTGGCCTACTGCCACTGAGGCCACTGAGCCACTGAGCCTGAGCCTGAGCCACTGAGCCACTGAGCCACTGAGCCTGAGCCTGAGCCACTGGCCACTGAGCCACTGAGCCACTGAGCCACTGAGCCCTGAGCCACTGAGCCACTGAGCCACTGAGCCACTGAGCCACTGAGCCACTGAGCCACTGAGCCTGGGCCACTGAGCCACTGAGCCACTGAGCCACTGAGCCACTGAGGCCACTGAGCCACTGAGCCACTGAGCCACTGAGCCACTGGCCACTGCCACTGAGGCCACTGAGCCACCACTGAGGCCACTGAGCCTGAGCCTGAGCCACTGAGCCACTGGCCACCTGAGCCACTGAGCCACTGAGCACTGAGGCCACTGAGCCACTGAGCCACTGAGCCACTGACCACTGGCCACTGGCCTGAGCCACTGAGCCACTGAGCCTGAGCCACTGAGCCACTGAGCCACTGAGCCACTGAGCCACTGAGCCACCTGAGCCACTGAGCCACTGAGCCTGAGCCACCTGAGCCACTGAGCCTGGGCCACTGAGCCACTGAGCCACTGAGGCCACTAGGCCTGAGCCACTGAGCCACTGAGCCACTGAGCCTGACCTGAGGCCACTGAGGCCACTGAGGCCACTGAGCCACTGAGCCACTGAGGCCACTGAGCCACTGAGCCACTGGGCCAGCCACTGAGGCCTGAGCCACTGAGCCACTGAGCCACTGAGCCACTGAGGCCACTGAGCCACTGAGGCCACTGAGCCACTGAGCCACTGAGCCACTGAGCCACTGAGCCACTGAGGCCACTGAGCCACTGAGCCACTGAGCCACTGAGCCACTGAGCCACTGAGCCACTGAGGCCACTGAGCCTGAGGCCTGGCCACTGAGGCCACTGAGCCTGACTGAGCCACTGAGCCACTGAGCCTGAGCCACTGAGGCCACTGAGCCACTGGGCCACTGAGCCACTGAGGCCACTGAGCCACTGCCTGACTGAGCCACTGAGCCACTGAGCCACTGAGCCACTGAGCCACTGAGGCCACTGGCCACTGAGCCACTGGGCCACTGAGCCACTGAGCCACTGAGGCCACTGAGCCTGAGCCACTGAGCCACTGCCTGAGCCTGAGCCACTGAGCCACTGAGGCACTGGCCACTGGCCAGCCTGAGCCACTGGCCACAGGCCACTGAGCCACTGAGCCACTGAGCCCTGAGCCACTGAGCCACTGAGGCCACTGAGCCACTGCCACTAGGCCACTGACCACCTGGGCCACTGAGCCACTGAGCCACTGAGCCACTGAGCCACTGAGCCACTGAGCCTGAGCCACTGAGCCACTGAGCCACAGGGCCACTGAGCCTGGGCCACAGAGCCACTGGCCACTGAGCCACTGAGCCACTGAGCCACTGAGCCTGAGCCACTGAGCCAGCCTGAGGCCACTGAGCCACTGAGCCTGGCCACTGAGCCACTGGGCCACCTGGGCCACTGGGCCACTGGAGCCACTGGGCCACTGAGGCCACTGAGCCACTGAGCCACTGAGGCCACTGAGCCACTGAGCCTGCCACTGGGCCACTGAGCCACTGAGCCACTGAGCCACTGAGCCACTGGGCCACCACTGAGCCACTGAGCCCTGGCCACTGAGCCACTGAGCCACTGAGCCAGCCTGAGCCACTGAGGCCACTGAGCCACTGAGCCACTGAGCCACTGAGGCCACTGAGGCCACTGAGGCCACTGGAGCCACATGAGCCACTGAGCCACTGAAACCCTGAGGCCACTGAGCCTGGAGCCACAGAGCCCTGAGCCCTGAGAGCCTGAGCCACTGAGACCACTGGGCCACTGAGCCACAGGCCTGAGGCCTGAGCCTGAGGCCACTGAGCCTGACACTGGCCAGGCCTGGAGCCACTGGCCACTGAGCCACTGAGCCACTGAGCCACAGGCCACTGAGCCACTGACCAGCCCACCTGGGCCACTGCCACTGAGCCACAACCATAGGCCACTGAGACACTGAAGCCACTGAGCCACTGAGCCACATGCACTGGCCACATGCCACTGACATGCCACTGAGCCTGTGCCTACCATGCCTGTGCCACATGCCACTGAGCCTACAAGCCTATACACAAAACCACTAAAACCACTAAACCACTAAACCCATACCACATAAGACCCCATGCCACATGCCTATACCACAAACCAAACCATATACCCTAAAACCATATACCCTATACCCTATACCCTAAACCCTATACCCTAAACCCTAAACCATAAAACAAGTAGAAAGCGTAATTGTATGACCTGTGAACGAATGAATTGAATCATCTGATTCATCTGCAAAAGTCAAAGAAAAGAAAGGAGATATACACTGACAAACTGGGCAAGGAATGCATAGGAAATAAGCTAAAAAAAGGAAAATTTCAATGCATAGGAAATATTCCTAAATAAATACATTGCATTCATGACAAAGAAGGATGGATTAAAAAATCATAAGGAGAATCTAGACATACATGATCCTACTAATGAAATGAAAAAAAATAGTCCAATACAACAGCAAAACTGACAAAATGTAAGCCTAAGGAATGTTTATCCAGTGAAAACAAAGAGGAGCTCCAAACTTACGTCCTAGATATAGTTAATACCATTCAAGTGAACTTTAAACATTTGCACTTTTACCTCCTCAACCGTCACGCCCCACATTAATGCAATCATACACTTTCCATGAGTAACACAACTCATACCAAGTATTTCTTATATTCTAGCTCCAAAAAATAAATGCAAGAGAGCATTGTGTGCGTGATCAACTAACCCTCCCTTCCTCCAACATAGTACAAAGCCTCAGCCGCAAATTAGTTGTGATCGGCAACATAGATCAAACTCATGCATCCCGCTCTATTTAATGCACTTGATGGCGTGCATTGAAAATTCTTTAAATACTTTTTAATCAATGTATCACAAGTTATATGAGGTCTATCCCTATACTGTCGAATTTCTCCAATTTCAACTACATCAAGTTTCCTAGTTCGCGGTCTGTCTTTGAATGTGTCCAACCATAGCATCCATCATTACCTAATTTTTTCGTCAATTGGTGTCGCTCCTAATACTTTTCTTTGAATCTTGGTACTTCTTATTCTATCTTTACAAGTTTACCAAAGCATCTTAATTTCCGCTACACTTATTTTATGTACGTGGTGTTTCTTTACTGCTCAACAATCACCTCCCTAAGCAAAGCCGGCCTGATTGCGTTCCTTGTGGAATTTTCCTTTCAGTTTAACATGGATATTTCAGTTACATATCACATTTGTTGTACTCATTCACTTCTACCATCCAGCTTAAGTTCTATCAATAATATCCTCCTTAATACGACCATCTTTTTTTATGATTGATCTTAAATATCTATGGACCACCCTAAGAACTTCTACTTTCCCTTATTTTACTACTCCATTATCTTGTTCTCTACTATTAGTGAACTGACTATGCATATCGGTGTTAGTTCTACTCAACGTGAAGCATTTAGATTCTAAAGTATTCCTTCAAGATTCTGATTTCCTATTATTCCATCACTTGTTCCTTCAACTAAAACAATATCATCTACAAATAGAATACACCATGATATATCCTCTTGAATATGCCTAGTTAGTTCATCCATAACTAACGCAAAGAAATAAGGGCATGAGGCGGATCCTTGATGCAATCCTTCAATATAGTAAACAAATTCATTTTAATGAAGAATGATGCACTTAATTAATTGCCAACCAAAAGCATTAACCTTCATCGTAACTTTAATTAGCTTAATCAAAAAGAACTCGTAAGATTTTCTATAATGAGTCATGTGGGAGGCAAAATTTATTTTCTCCATGATATTAAGATTTCCCTAAACTTTCTCAAAATTATTCATATTATTAATTTTAAATTAAGAATTACATGCTAGCGAAATTTGTTAAAAAATCAGCCCGAAGTAACAAATTCAAAAAAAAAATCAAAATTTCATCACTAATTTGTAAGGGGAAAGAAAACATCACAAACAATGTTACTTTTTTTTAAAGATGCCCTACAGAATAGAAGCATATAAATATAATAAAAGACTAGAAATTAATAATTTAATATCAATTATAAAAAATGAGTTTTAACTTATTGCAAAAAGAATAAGAAAGAAAATATTAAAAAGTTCAAAACCATTTAAATTGAATTTAAATACTTCTATATTATGTATAAAAAGAGAAATTACGATAAATATCATTAAAATAACATGTTTTTTCAATGTGTCTTGATTAAATATGAATATCACAAGCCATTAGATAAAGTTATTCATACTTCTCTTTAGCGTCAAAACTTTACCAAAAAATCTTTACATTTTAGGAGGAGCTCTAGTTCCGGGTTAATTAGACACATTGTCACCCAACTATAAATGTTGTAACACTTTGGTCATTCTAACTCAACTTTGTACCAAAAAAATCATCAAACTTTTTAAAACATTTCACTAAATTCACTTTGATATGACGTGGCACTTATGTGGCATTGGGAACTTTAAGATTGATCTTAACTTGCCTCGAGATATGTACTTCCTCATCAAGATGCCCAATCCAAGGTTCTCATTAAGTGGATAAAAAATTATGTCAAAAGGACTCACACATCACAATTAACACACAAAAATTGAAGCATCTTGTCGTACCTCCCACCATAACACAACCACCGCCCTGCTTTTTTTTGTCGTACCGCCCGGCTGATATCCTCCACTGCCCATTCCTCTTCCACCACCGCCAGTTAAATCCACGCCCACTACCACCGCCATACCTACCACCACCGCATTCAAACTCATTCTCACCATTGCCTCTACTGTGATCCCCACGGTCGTCGCCGCCTCCACCAAAACCCCATCCCTCCGACTCCCATAGACGATGGAGTCGTCAGGGCCGGTGACGTCGACGCCTTTGGTCCTCTCGTTGTTGCCCTGCTCAATCAGAAACTCGACGGCCTCCCCATTGCCTAGGCTCCGGTATCCCTCTGACTTGATGGATAACAGTGAACAAAGAAATCCTCGTCATTGTCCTTCACCATGATACAAACCTTCTACCATTTATTCTAATTCATGATCTGTTTGACTGTTAATTGTGGTGTGTGAGTCATTTGACATAATTGTTGACACACTTAATGAGAATCGTTGGATTGGACATTTTGATGTGGAAGTACAAATCTCGAGGCAAGCTAAGATCAATCGTAAAGTTTTTCAATGCCACATAAGCGTCACATCATATCAAAGTGACTTTAGTGAAATGTTTTAAAAAGTATGATGATTTTTTTGGTACAAAGTTGAGTTGAATGACCAAAGAGTTACAACATGTATAGTTGGGTGATCATGTGTGTAATTAACCCCTTTAGTTCCTCATGTTTTTCCATTTGTTTTTTTGTAACTCATGTCTTCACCTATAGAGCTCTAATTTCAATAATGGGGTTGTCAAACCAAAAAAAAATTAACACGTAAAGGTCTACGGCCTCCTCTTGATGGCATATCACAAACTAGCTTTCAATCTTTATTTGAGTGTTTTTGGCCCTTCTATGCTTGTATTATTGTTATATATCCACAAACCAATACTTTTTTTTTCTAATTTCCTTCAGGATAGTTCGAACTTTTGTATTTGGTGAAGGAGGAAAAAAAGATACAAAATGGGATAGTAAGATCGATTGATCTATCAAATGCCAAAACAAGGACTTACAAGTGGATTATCCACAATTTCCTAACATATAATATGTATTGTAGAATACTCATCAAAGCAGAGTTCACTACTTCCCCAACTTACTATCTTTCCGTCTTTAGGTTGCTCAGGGAGATAGCTCAGAGTATTATTGCACAAACAATAGATAGAAACTTAAGAGACCTAGAAATCGAGATAGCATTTGTGCAAAAGAAATTTAAATAAGAAAAATCACGCACCCATGTCAAGATCCATTCCGGCGTCTTCTTCTGCCTCTGGAAGATCTGCATCCAACAAAATGCATCGAAAGCAAGAACAAGAATCAAAACAAAAGAAAAAGAAAAGGTCTTAGAGAAAGAGAAAAGCAAGCAAAGCAAAGCACCTTCTTCATCAACGTCGATTTCGTGAATAATGTCCTCGTCGTCCAGGAACACTTCTCCAGTCTCGTCTTCATCTTCCTCGTGGCGGCTCATCTTTCTGTCAGTCAATGAGGCGAAGATTAATTGATAGACAGTTGAGTGATTTTTTTAAATTCGACGGTGAAGGGTTTAGGGAATCTTAATATCATTGAAATGCATCACTTTTGCTGATGCCCAAATGCAAGAATATTTTTTTTGTACAAACGATGGGATAAAAGACAAATTTATCTATCAAGTAAGTAAAATCGGAAGCAATAGAAGACTCTCTGGAGAAAAAATTAGTCGGGCGTTCCCATGTGTTTGTCATTGACTCACAAAATACAGAAACCATCAAAACAAATAGTTGCTATGTATAGGGTATCGCAGGGAGATGTCGACCTCGATCGATGGCGAGCGAAGGGGCGACCGAGCGGCGACGTCGAGGGAGAGTGAACCGCAACCAGGGGGCAACTGAGAGCGCACGAGCAGTAGTGTATGGGATGACGGCGATGAAAGGGGGTGGCCTAGTAAGTCTCGAGGGATGAGGTGGACTACTTTGGTGGGTTTACTGAAATTTTTGACTAAAGTACTAAACATTTTACTTTTAAAGCAGGCGCTATTGGTGTCCACGTGGATCCACGTGGACTTCCAAAACCAATAGAACCTTCTCGAATTGGTTATCGTGTGAGCAATGTGATGAAGTTGTGTAATCGAGATAGAATTTGTCCCTCTCATATAAAGAGAGATATCTAGTGGATCCCTCGATGTGTTAGGCTCATTAAAAGGCCTAGTCTAAGTGAATTGATATTGATCAATGTCACTTGGATGTTTTGATCTACAGAGATCGAGACTAGTACGATTGAACATGTTGGATGACAATTCCATGCCTTATATTTGATCAAAAGGATATCGTGTGACAAAAGGATGTTATATACACTATTGATTAGGTTGTATCGATTTGATATTCGTACAACTTGGGTAGTCATAATGTCTTGCTAGAGGCGCTTATGACTTGTATACCAAAATGAGTTTTGGTACACTACCAACGTTGTATGAGCCTATTGGGTCGCACACTAAGAATGGTTTTTGCGAGATTTTAAGATGGTTGAGAAAAATGAATTTTATATGATAAATTCATGACGGAAACGTCCTTGTGGTGTATTACACTTATACTTCTTTAAGTAAGGGTATATGTGTAATTTACTTAACCGTCTATATCTGAGGTTGTATAAATAGACGCTTTAAGTTAGAACACAATTGCGAAAGAAAAAAATGAAACTCTATTTTCGTTTTAGAAGCGACTTAGGGTTTTTGGTATGCTCGGATCGTTTTGGAGAGAAACAAAAAGGTTTGGTATTCTCTCGAAGCTAGCACTTCAAATCTCTCAGTTAGTTCGTGTGTGGATCTGCGATAGAGAACGTTCGTCGTTAGCGGCGCCTTAGAGATCGATCAACCTTCCAGAAAGGTATATTGCGATTGAGGTATGATTAAGTTTTTCATGGTTTAAACGTTTTTAATGGAATTAGATTCGGATCTGTTGGGGTTTTTGTCAAAACTATTTTGTAATCTCCATTGCGTATGAACCCCAAACCCAGCGGTGGTATCGAGAGACTTGAGTTTGATTCCATTAAACTCATTGCATGTTTTCTTCGATATATACATGATATATGATTGAAAGCATGTTAATAGTTGATGTATATGTGATATACATAAGTGTTACGTGAGATTTATTATCATGTTTTGTGTATATGATACATATATTCGTGATTTAATTGAAATTAGTTTCGTACATGCTAGTAACCATGTTAGGTTAATTTGAATAATTTTAATGAATTGAGTTTCGTGTTCTATGATCCATGATACCATTAGGTTCGATTGGGATAGTAGTTCATGATTCAATTACATGTTTGTGATTATTTGTATGAAGACCGAAATTGCAAATAATTAATTTTCGAAATTATTTATTTATAAATAATTAATTTTCGAAATTATTTATTTATCTTGTTTTATCTATTTTGTTATGAAGTTTCTATTTGATAAAGATAGATAACAAATTAGAATAAGAGATAAATATCAAGAATCTTGTTATTTGTGATATACTAGGATTCAAATATCTTAAATCCAAAATAAATAATTAATTTTCGAAATTATTTATTTATCTTGTTATATCTATTTTGTTATGAAGTTTTTATTTGATAATGATAGATAACAAATTAGAATAAGAGATAAATATCAAGAATCTTGTTATTGGTGATATACTAGGATTCAAATATCTTAAATCCAAAATAAATAATTAATTTTCGAAATTATTTATTTATCTTGTTATATCTATTTTGTTATGAAGTTTCTATTTGATAAAGATAGATACCAAATTAGAATAAGAGATAAATATCAAGAATCTTGTTATTGGTGATATACTAGGATTCAAATATCTTAAATCCTAATTGGATTAGGATAAGATGATTAGTTAGATGTGGGCCCGTGTTAATTAAAATGTTTTAATTGACTTAATTTCGGATAAATTAAGGGGTTAATTTATGATAATAAAATCAGCGAAAAATTATGATTTTCTATAGCGAATTTTAATTTTCGGAATTGAGATTCGTCTTCTAAAAAAAAAAAAAAAGGGCTTCCTATTTGGCTTGCCCACATTACCCGCCCATTGACGCCAATGGCCGAGCGGACATAATCTAACTAATCCTAGCGTACGGAAATTCTTTTGTTAGTGAAAAGTATAAAAAAATAAAGTTTCCAAATTGTTTAGTGATTGAACAAATCTATAAAATATATGATATTTCATTGTTTACATAAAATCACTAAAACTGAATAAAATCCCTCTATTAAATTTTAAGTCTCGTGCCATCCATTTTAAACACTTGTCAAGGCCTCGATCACACTAATATAGTTTCAGCCATAGTTGGGTGTATTGTGTTATCTTGGTGAGACAAGTTGGGTAAGAGTTACCTTAATGTTTAAAATGGTCCGACTTAATAAAGCCATCAAAATAGTTTTGAGCTTTAGGCAAATGATGAGATAAAAACATGCTAAGACATAAGATGTCCCATATCTCATAAAAGGATCTAAAAATTACATAAGATGTAATTGGTAACATTACCTACCTAAATAATCTAGTTATGTGTTTCATGCCATAGGCATCCAGAATTAGGTGAAATATAGATTTTAGTCCCCAAATAAACAAGACGTTTTAGGAGGGTTGTTAATTTAGTGGGAGTCTATTCCTCTATACTAAAATAAACTTTGCATAATCTTTATTATAGATCAATGGCCTCTTAAAGTAACAATAATCCTCATCATGCGATCCATCCTTGAGAAGGATAAGCTATCTGGGACTAACTTTCTTTGTCCACGTGGATCCGTTTGCGTGGGGTGCGCGATAGCGCGCTTCTCAAAAGCGCTATCGGCGCACCCCACTTCGTCTTCCATTATCCTTTTGGGGTTATGCGAACAGCTCTGAGCCCAGATCGAGGCTATGTACACCATGGAGCGATCCATGTATGATAACCAAGTTTGGAGGTAGATTTACTGAAGGTGGTAAGACCAGGATGTAAATGGGTTTTCAAGAAGGACATGGATGGCAATGTGCATACTTTTAAAGCAAGACTTGTAGCAAAAGGTTTGAGGGATTATGATGAAGGCCATGCTTAAATCCATAAGAATTTTAATTGCGTGACATTTCTTAATGGAAAGGCTGCTTGAGGACGGTATATGACATACATCCACGAGAATTAGGAAGGTATGCAAGCGATCCATTTATGGATTAAAGCAAGCTTCTCGGAGTTGGAATCTTCGTTTTGATGAAGCAATCAAGAATTAAGAACGAAAATGAGCACTTGTGTATACAAGAAGGTCGGAGCGTATGTCGATGATATATTACTCATTGGAAATGACATCCCAACATTGCGGAATGTCAAGTCTTGGTTAGGGAAGTGTTTCTCAATGAAAGACTTAGGAGATGCGACTATATCCTAGGGATAAGGATCTATAGGGATAGATCAAGAGGCTAATCGGTCTAAGTCGTCGAGTGCTTACATAGACGAAGGTCTTGAATAGGTTCGATTTGCAAGACTTTAAAGAGGATTGTTGCCAATGTCTCATGGCATAAGTCTCGTGGAAGAATCAATGTCCTTGGACAAATGATGAGCGAGGCCGTATGAATAAGATTCCATATGCATCGGCTATTGGATCTATCACGTATGCCATGCTTATGCACTCGACTCGACGATGTATCATATGCTTTGAGCACTACAAAGCGAGATATCGATCGATCCTGGTGAGAGTCACTTTGGATAGCGATAAAGAACATCCTTAAGTACTTAAGAAGGACTAAGGAAGTGTTCTTGGTCATGGAGGTTTTGAAAATGATCTAGTTGTAAATGGTTACACGAGATGCAAGTTTTCAAGGCGATATAGATGATTTTAGATCGTCCTCATGATCTGGATATGTGTTTACTTTGAATGGGGGTGCGATAAGTGGAAAAGTTCAAAAGAAGATCGTGGCGAGATTCTACAACATAAGTGAGTATATTGCGTCCGTGCGAAAGGAGGCGATTTGGATCAAAAGTTCATTTACGAACTAGGTGTGGTTCCAAGTATTGCTTAACCTGTTTGTTTGTATTGTGACAATAACGGGGCAATAGCACGAGCCAAGGAACCTAGATCACACCACGAATCTGCGACGCAGAGAAGAATATTCTCGGTTTCGCTTTTTGTATAAATAGACGCTTTAAGTTAGAACACATGTACGAGGGCGAGGTGTAGGGACACCATGGAGGGAGGAAGAGCTCGGTGGAGAGAGACACCATGGAGGGAAGAAGAAGGAGGGCGGGTTGGGTGAAGGACGTGATTCTGGAGTGCATACGCTCGGCGGAGAAGGAGGAGAGAGGAGCTTGTGGGGGCACCGGAGTGAGGAACAGCGGCAGTGGTACGTGGAGGGAGCAGCGGCAGCGAAGGAAGGAGCAGCGAGGAGGGAACGGCGTCAGCGGCGGAGGAAGGAGCCCCTGCGTCGGCGGCGGAGGAAGGCCAGCGTAGCAGCGGAGGAGAAGGAGGAGGTTTGTGTAGTTTAGTAAGTTGAGGCAGTTAGTTTAGTTTGTTAAGTTAGTTTAGGTTAGATGTTTAGTTTAACTTAGGTGGTTAGCTTCGTTAGTTAGGTGTAGGTGGTTAGGTTATATTAGTTTAGTTTGGTTAGGTTAATTAGCTTAGTTAGTTAAGTTAGTTTAGTTTAGGCGTTGAGGTTAGTTTAGGTTAGTATAGTTGAGTTAGGTTATGTTCGTTAGTTTAGTTTTGTAGAGTTTAGTTTAGTTAATTTAGTTGACATAGTTAGGTTAGGTTAGGTTAGTCGAGTTTAGTTCACATAGTTAGATTAGGTTAGGTTAGGTTAGTTAGTTAGTTAAGTTACTTGAGTATAGTTGAAGACGCTTTATTTGGGTGAAGGTTTAATTTCGTTAGTTAGGTTATTATTGTTTGATTACTTTACTTTTGTTTTGTTGTTCGACAATTTGCGGTCAGTATAATTTAGTTTTGTTGGGTTCGTTAGTTTAGTTCACATAGTTAGGTTATGTTAGGTTAGGTTATTTAATTTGCTTAGTTATGTAATTAGTAGTTTTTTTATTTTCTTAGTTAACCATTTCAGTTGAAATTAACAATGGAACAGTGTAGAGAATGCAGTTTCCACTTTCACTTTTGTTTGAGAAATGCAGTGTTTACTTTTTATGTTTGTTAGCATTATTTTAGTACTAGTAGTTCAAATGTTATTCTATCAGAATATCATTTGCTGAGAAAGTTAATTGAACCACTTCTCTATGTAGATTTAACTTTCAATTTCTGGTGAAATGTTGTGGTTGTTTATGCAAAAGATTGACCAAGAAATTTTACTTCTCTTCTCTGCCTTGTCATTTTTATGTGCATGCCTTCATGTTTGTCTACAAAAGCAGCCCTTTTTAGAGAAAAGGAAATAGTGGCTTCACAACTTTTGAGGGCCTAAAGGGATTAGCTTATGTCTGCCCACATTTTCAAATGAGAATACCCTTCAAGCAATCTAGATATAAAAACATTATGAATTAGCTAGTTTGGTGTTCATAACATAGTTAGGTTAGGTTAGGTTAGGTTAGTTAGTTAGTTAGATAAGTTACTTGAGTTTAGTTTAACACTCATTACTTGGGTAAAGGTTTACTTAGGTTAGTTAGGTTAGTTATGTTTGATTACTTTACTTTAGTTTTGTTGACGTGGAACTAACGAAAATAAAATGTCATTGCAGGATTGTTACGTTGAAGACAACAAGCGGAGGAAAATAGTAAGTTCACGAATTTGGTATTTTTCATAATTATTAATAATTGTTTGTTATGATTTACATGATATGTAGTGACATAGGTGTTGTGGTTTTTCAAAATGGTTGATATGTTTATTTAATGGTATGTCTGCTTAAAACATTCAGTAACTCAAACTCAAATGAACGAGTATGCTCTGTAGTTGCGCTATTGATGCGATCTTCTACATCAGAAAGTTCCATTTGTGTTTAAAGTGCTGAATGGAAGAATATAATTTATGGCATAAATTTGTAAATGAAAACCGTGCTCCTTATGAACTAGTTCGGTAGGATATGTAGTGAAAACAGTAAGTATACAAATTTAATATTTTCATCATTACATATTTGGATTTGTCATAACTTGCATGATATGTAGTGACATAGGTGTTGTGGTTTTTCAAAATGGTTGATATGTTTATTTAATGGTATGCCTGCTTAAAACATTCAGTAACTCAAACTCAAATGAACGAGTATGCTCTGTAGTTGCGCTATTGATGCGATCTTCTACATCAGAAAGTTCCCTTTGTGTTTAAAGTGCTGAATGGAAGAATATAATTTCTGGCATAAATTTGTAAACAAAAATCGTGCTCCTTATGAACTAGTTCGGTAGGTTTGATCGTTTGACATGTAAGTATGACTTAGTACGTGATTGGGAGTGCAAAGAAATGAGTATGCTCTGTAGTTGCGCTGTTATGGCGATCTTCTACATCAGAAAGTTTGCTTGCGCGTTAACTCCATTATTAACCAACTATTGCACTTAATATATTTGTGCATTTGTGTGTATTCCTTTTACATCATTGTTCAATAACTTATGTAGGTCATGTCATAAAGAAACATCCCTTTTTTATTCTATGCGTACGGTGAAATTGTTAATGGGTTAAATGGCATCGCGTACAGCTCACCCCCATCAGCAGTGTTGATGGTTAAGTTTGGGTCGAGTGGCCGTGAAATGATGGATGACGTGTGTAACGCGTTCACTATCTCATCAACGGAGACTATAGTTCAGATGACTTATCGCCACATGATAATCCTCCCCGGAGGCTCACATTATTTCGTTCATGTGTTGTTGCATGATACGACACACTTCGACTTGATGTGGGAGACGGTGTCCAATTTACCAATAACTGCAACGGTTGATATATATTTGAAATTTGAGTCAGTCGACTTAGTTCAAAATCGTACGATTCATTCGCAAGTTCTTGATGAACGTGCCGGCACGCCAGACGCAACCTTAATGATGGAAAGGCTGCATATGCAATCCCCACAGGCTGAGGTCGTGCAAGAGGGGTTCGTTGCTCCATTACATGAAGATATTAATGCCTATAATGACGATGATGATAACGACGACGCAAATAATGAAACTGATGAGGACATACGTCCCAACGAAGAAGCTCCAGCATTTGCCGTTTGGGATGACGTTAATGTTTGCACGGATGATCCAATATATGAACCTCCGGGTGCGGAGAATGTCGAAGATGATGAGCAATTTGCTATCGATGAAGAGATTTTGTTGGAGGAAGCTAGTGATGATGAAGTTCACCAACCAATACCGGGATATAACGAAATCGATTGGAGGTGGCTAATTCAACTGCGACCCAACATTCCCATAAGCAAACTCGGGGGGACATGTCTAACTTCGATTTGGAGATAGGGATGTGCTTTGACAATAAAAAAGACTTACAACATGCCGTTAAAGTGTGGCATGTTAATAGACATTGTCAATTCCATGTGATGGAATCGACTACAACTACGTGGGCGATTAAGTGCAGATTTCCATAACACGGGTGTATATGGCGTCTTTGCGCTTGTTTGCGAAAGAAAACACTATTATGGGAGATAACACAGTTAGACGTACCGCACACGTGTGTTAATCCCGACGTAGAACGCGGTCATGCCCAACTTGACGCCAACATGATTGCGCGAGAGATCCAAAGCATCGTCAAGAGCGATCAAGATATCACAATCAAAGCATTAGTAGAAATAATTAAGGGAAAATACGGTCACGAAGTCAACTACAAACGAATGTGGGATGCCAAAAGGAAAGCAATTGCAAGTGCTTTTGGAGATTGGGATGAGTCGTACGCTCAATTACCAAGATGGTTTGCGGCTGTGAGGAGTAAGAGTCCGGGTACAAGAATCGAGTGGTCACATAGACAATGGCATGCTGATGAAATAAGAACTGCGTCTCCTCAATTTCGTCGTGTTTTTTTTGCATTTGAAGCTTCAATACATGCTTTCAAGTTTTGCAGGCCTCTGCTTCAGATTGACGCGACATTCTTATATGGCAAATACAGTGGGAAGCTAATGATTGCGATCTCTGTAGATGGAAATGGCCACATATTACCAATTGCATTTGCCGTTGCAGAAACCGAATCAACTGATTCGTGGGGGTGGTTTTTGCGGATGTTGCGTAAACACGTGACAGATCGAGAAGGAGTTTGCGTTATTTCTGATCGTCACCCTGGCATTTTGGAGGCGGTCAACACCCCAAGCAACGAATTTTGTCCCCCAAAAGGGTACTAACGTTATTGCTTGCGACACTTGCTTAGTAATTTCGGCACCCACTTCAAAAATGACCCATTGAAAGTACTCCTCGGTCGAGCAGCTGTTCAACATCAAGAACGAAAATTTAATGCGTGCATGGAGCGTTTCACATACTTATCTTCACGAACGCCTCAATGTCTGCAATATGTCAATGCCATCCCCAAAGAACTTTGGACTCAATCGCACGACGGAGGCATGCGGTACGGATGGATGAATTCTAATGGTGTTGGTATGTACGAAATACAATTTATGTTTTGCACTCAAATACAAAAAATATTCGACGAACCAATATTACTTACTCGAGTTTCATCGGCAATTGCAGAGTGTTTTAACGGGGTCTTGAAGGGGGCTCGATTCTTGCCAATAACGGCGTTGACTCAGATGATATACTACAGATTGGTGACATACCACGATCAACGCAACCAGGAAATCAATGAAGCAATCTCAAACGGACAAGCGTACATGAAATATGTCATGGACAAACTCACAGAAAATGAGAAATCCGCAAGGAGGCATCACGTCACGTTGATCAATCGAGACATTGATGAGTTCGAAGTGCAGACTGGAAGACATGGAGATCGCATGCATAAAGGCAACAACACACAAGTCGTCATCTTAAAGGACCGGCTGTGCAGTTGTAATAAATGGCAGTCGTTTGGTTTCCCTTGCTCACACGTGTTAGCAGCATGTGCGTTTATTCGAGTGAGCTACGCACGCTTCATCGAGCCATACTATAGGATAGATGTGTACGCACAATGCTACTCCTACAATTTCAAGGCCATCCCGATGATGAGAAGTATTGGCCGACTTTTGGGACGAAGATCATACCCGACCCCAAGTGCAGACGTGGCCGAGGGAGACCTAAGGGATCGCGAAGACATACCGAGATGGATCTTCCTAATGTCCAAAGGCCTTTGCGATGTGGGATATGTCATCAAGAAGGACATAGAAGAACAACATGTCCAAATAAAGACCGTGAACGAGTCCCAACTAGGAAGAACCGGTGTAGTATTTGTCGTTCAGAGGGACATAACAAAAAAATTGTCCAAGCAGACCTCAACCATCCAATGTAAACCTATAGTCGATTTTGTATAATGTGTGAAGTAACTTAAGTTCGTACATATGTTGCTTTTGAGCATTTACGCAGTTGTTTTTGTGTGAATATTTATTAAATACTTATCGTTTGGTTTCGTACAACACTCATTTTCTTTTTCTAACATTTATTTGTAGTTATACAACAATGGATCTAGGTCCTTCAGATCCATCACTATTGCAACTCCAAGCTACACACAGATCATCGCGAACCTGGAGGGGCGAGGTAAACTGTTTTACATGAATACGTCAAATTTACAGCAATAACGTATCAAACTCATACATTACGACCTTATCAATTATAAGGTGTACGAAACAACGCGCGTACGTCGAAGACGTGGGGTCGTTGATCGAACGATGCAGTATCATTCTAGGATGATCCCATATCTTCGTTCCAGTGGGTCTATGGGATTTCCCGGGTAGCATTTTTTAGCCTTGATTGGGCTTTGATTACTGCGTTCGTAGAGAGATGGTGCCCTGAGACGCATACATTTCACATGCATCGTGGGGAGTGCACAATTACACTCCATGACGTGTAGGTACAGCTTGGATTACCTATCGAAGGTATGCTCATGACGGGAGCACAGATACAGACTATGCTGATGTCTGCGAGAGGCTACTTGGACGAACTCCTGTGGGAGATGACGTGGTTGGTTGTAAACTTAAAGTCGATTGGCTTGAGCGTAACGTACCAGCTATAGATGATGATAGCGATGAGGAGTCGGTGCAACGCTATGTTCGATCGTACATACTACAACTTATCGGTGGTTGTCTTTTCGCCGACAAGTCCAATCGATTCGTACATTTGATGTTCCTACCATTCTTTGGAGGATTTCCAAGTAGCTGGACAATATAGTTGGGGAGTGCATGTTTGGCTTATTTGTACAGGGAGTTGTGTCGCGGATCTCGCGCAGGGGCACATGAGGTTGCTGGGCGCGTCAATTCTTGTACAACTGTGGGCATGGGACAGATTTCCATTCATAGCACCGCGGCGCCTGCGTGTTTCTAGAGCTCAACCGCGAACGGTGGATGGCCAAAATATGCTTATGGACATTCCACTGGGACACAGGTATTAAAGTCGATTTGTCATTAATTTGCAAAAAAATCTTGTCCAATTTCATTTATCTTAACTTATTGTTTTCTACACAGATGGCTCGATGCATTTTCGGTTTCACAAAGTGCGACGCACGTCGTATCGGCTTACCGTGATGCACTCGACTCGCAAAGGCATGAGGATGATGTGGTATGGCAACCATATACTGAACTTATGGGGTCTCTTCCCAATTACTGTACTAACGGTCACGGTAGTTGGCTTTCGACGTGTCCCCTTATTTGTTTCCACATAGTCGAGTGGCATCGACCAGAAAGGGTTATGAGACAATTCGGCATGGTACAAGTGGTGCCACCAAATTGTGCTTACGACGCCCAACTGCACCGCCTCGAATTGCGTGGACATCATCATGAAAATTGGGTGACTTTTCACGCAAGCTACATACACATGTGGGAAAATCGTGGGGACACCATTGCCACGGCGGCACTTAATGAAGGGCACGATCATCAAGACTACATGACGTGGTATCGCTCGGTCACTAGGAGATTCATTGGACACGACGGGCGTTACGTGACTACTTGGTAATCTTCTAACTCTTACTTTTCCTCGAACATCTAATATCTTATATTGCGTGCTTTGAGCTCTTATTTTTTGTATATCAGCGTAACTTGGTGCATCGACTGAGGCGAGTGTTTATTGAGGATGGGTACGAGCAAGGTCTTGCTGCGCTTGATGAAGGAATTAAAATTTTAGACAAAGATGAAAGGCAAAGGTCTACTCTTTCGCATGACGGAATTGACGTCGAACAAGACATAAATGGGGATAATGAACAGAAAGATGAAGAAGACGATCAGGGCGAAACAAACATAGAGGTGAGAAGAAGACGAACACGACCAGAGACTATGCGGGAACGCACCAGACGTCCTCGTCCACCATGTCCATCTACTCAGACTGAGATTGCTGCAGAGAGTAGCGGTGTTCTCCTCCGAAACGACGTTCATCTCGTTCGAGAGCGAGTAGAACGGAGACTATTGGCGAGAGTAGCCAACGATCATCCCCACCAACTTATTCTTCTCATGGGTACATTCCTGCATCGTCCACACCCCAACCAGAACCTCAAATGTTTGTACCCAGGCCGCCGATCGTGAATCTTCCTCCTTACCATTTTGATCCTTACGCACCTGGGCCGTCGTCTTCATATGTGGACCATGGAATGCATCATCGTCAAATGTATCCATCACGGCCTCAATACATGCCTAGTCCATATACTCCTACTCCTTATAATTACAATATGTCATATAGTGGAGATGCCTCATTCATGAACTTGTTGACCATGCCGCAGCCACATGTTCGTTTCCCCCAACCCCATATAGGAAGCCAGTATTTTGGGATGGTTCCACCTCCTATTTTTGGGAGCATCAGTAGCAGAGGTGGGTCGAGTGAAGCACCAGAGGAAGAGCATCAATCTACTCGACGCGATTCAATGCAAGACCAGCTACCTCAACAACCTCAACCAGATGTACAAACACATCGTCCAACTAGACAAAGAGTACGTCCGGTTTGCATCACTAAGCAACAACGTCAATGTAACCGTCGTAATAGACCTGCATGATGCGTTTTCTTGATGTCATGGTGATTTGTAGATAGCTTATATTTTGGGTGAACGAAGTACGTGTATACAACCTTCTCATTGAATAAACTTATTTCTCATGTTTTCCATATTATTATAATGTCGTATCTGTGATTACTCTTCAATATTCCATAACAGAAACTCATCACTGTGAAAGATATATATATCTCGAAACATTAGAAGATTCGAACTTATAAGAGTAATTTTGCAGTAGAAAAAGGATGGTGAGGTGCATTAAATGAGAGAAAAGCGGATGGTGAGGTGCACTAATCGCAGTAAAGGTATAAGAGTTATTTTGCAGTAGAATTGAATTTTTTTTAAGATTGACTTTTTCGTTATAGCGCCTTAAGTAAAAGGTGGGGTGCGTCTAGCTTCGCTCATGTGCTTTCGTATAGATAGGATTTGTGTATTTTTATGTTGTTTTTGTTAAGCTCACATTCAAGGAGGAGTCCTACACGTATATCAGTAACTGACATAAATCGTGTTTTGATATGCGTGCGATGTACTTCACGATACGTATCATGCACATCTCGAAGAGCATCGCACGTACATATGTGTATTTTGACGTGCGCGTCGACTTTTCCTTTTTCAATAGGCTAGAGTCTAGCTAGACCTATCGGTTATGCTAAAAAAAATAATAGTAGATAGCAATTCGCAAATCAATATTGAATCACACGCAATTAGACCTAACTGCATGCGTGCTATTAAGAAGCTAGAATTACTATATGATCTCAAAGTAAAAGAGAGACGCCAGTTTTAATACGGCCAACCATGTGCATCCCTGATTCAACGCATGATTCCCCCCATGATGCACCTACCTCCAATACACAAAACTGCACAAACATATATGTTCTATTTTATGTTAAGGAAAGCCCCAAAATTAATGAATCCATATATATAGTAGACTAAGCTCCTTTAGACTTTGAATTCGTTGCGATCCACTAAAGTTTCATGAACACATTTACAATTTTGTGAATTTTTTTTTTTTGGAGGGGGGAGGGCTTCTCCATGGTAAAAGTTGATTCTTAGGTTTTAAAGTAGAGTTTAAGAATTGTATTAATGTGAACAAATTGTGTATAATAGGGTGCTCTTATTTATGGAGCTGAACAAAGCATAATTAAAACGAGGGTACGTAGTGCTATTTGGGCTCGTTAGTACAAACTAAAAACTTTTTTTAATTTCAAATACATCATCGAGTAATAAATGAAGCAACCATGATCACTTGTAAAATTCCTTTGATACCCCTTAAATATTTACAAAGATTTTAAAAACCTCCATATGAGTCGGACTCATGAGTCCAAGTGGATTTGTTGTTATAATAAAGAAAGTTTTCTAATACTATATAATACCAAAATATAACAACTATATAAATACCTAAACTATGGAAATATAGCAACTACTATAATTTCATTAACATAATGTTGTCCCATTAACCACCATAGACATGTGTCCCTAATTAGACAACTTTTTCAAAAAAATTGAACTATTAAGATTGTGCACATTCATCGTAACCGAGTTGCGGCCGGATTGGATGGTCAACTTTACAGTGCAACGCTCGATTGAATCTCAAGAGCTTTTCTCAATGTCCATCGAGCTAGTACCAGGTCGGTCCTTATATAAAGACGATATAATGAAAGTTTCTTTCTCAATGATGTGTCTTTTGTAACTAGGCAGCTACGCCTCATTCTTATTAAAGAAAAAGAATTGAGATTGGTCACAATGAATATAATTTCTGACTAAAAAAACAAAATGGATTATTATTAATATTTATAATAGCTACCTCTACTAATTTGACACGTATTAATTACTTCTTTCTAGCTAGGTGAGGTAGTAACAAATTTGATAGCTTCAGTGCTATTATAGACAAACTTTTTTTTTTTTTACAACTCTAGACACACCATATTAGATTTTGGGGTCTTAATGAATTGCGCAAACCATCAAACCCTATAAAAATAACTAATTAAGAAGAATAATTAGCATGAACTAGGTCAAGCCTAACTAAGGAGGGTTGGGAAAACTTAAAACAAAAGCTTCATCGATAGCCTACATATATAAAAGTAGAACATTCTAATTAATTAATTAGAAGATTCGAACTTATAACCTTAAAGAACTTCAATTAATTAAGCAACTAGTAGCTAGCTACGTCCTAACCAATGCATGAAACCCAAAGTTGGTTCATTGACCTACAACTTGGTTGGTGCTTTACATATTTATTTTTGGTGAGTTTTAAGTACTACTTTTAAGAGTCTAGGGTACGGTATCCAAGTTCTTGAAGTGATTGACTTAAACTTCGGTGCTTAATCAATAAATTTAATCAATCTTATTGATATTATAATCATTTAATTGAAGAAAACTCTCAAGCCGATTCATATGAAAGAATATAAATAGAGGGACTTCAATGTGAGTATGACTAGGGCAGAGCTTTACCAAGTTAGGTGTTTTTATAATTTGTTTATACACCTTAATTTACTGCAGCTTTTTGAGGTTAAAAGTAATTTCTTTTGTAAAGGATCATATGGAGTCTTGGCCTTTGCAATCTATAAATTTGAATCGATTGCCCCAAGGCCTATATAGAACTAAAATATATGGTTAGTTGTTTTATTTTACATTTTAGCAGTAACTATTTGGAAGTCCTGCAACTACTTGTGTGCAAATGTACTTTTCGTAGCTTGGAAGTGTCAACTTCGGATTTTTGATATTTTGTCACTAATTTATGAGAAAAATTATAAAATTATTTTACCTTTTACTTTAAACCCCGAAAAATAAGTGTCGTTTTCTTTTTTTTTCTAAAACTGGGCTATGTCACCTTTTCAAAAGGCGTTATTGGCTATTTTTGAAGTTTGTGAGGTGGCGGGGCAAATGTATAGATAGCTCCTTCTCAAAATGAGCTATCTATACAAACCTTTACAAATTATGTCCCCCTATGCCCCGCCACCTCACCGCCACCTCACAAACTGCAAAATAGCCAATAACGCCTTTTGAAAAGGTGTTATTTGAAGTTTGTGAGGTGGCGGTGAAAAGGTGCTATCCATACAATTGCCCCGCCACCTCACTGCCACCTCACAAACTGCAAAATAGCCAAAAGGCGCTATCTATACAATTGCCCCGCCACCTCACCGCCACCTCACAAACTTCAAAAGCAATAACGCCTTTTCAAAAGGTGTTATTGGCTATTTTTGTTATTTCAAAGTACACCACCCTATTTTGTGAAATAAATTGTAAATGTGCCTTACTTTTGGAAAAACCCTTGGGTTTACTAGAACTAAAGGTTTTTTTGTCAAACGAACTAAGGGTATTTTAGGTATTCAATTATTTTTATCGGGATCATATAGAGTTTTGAAGGCTTCATATAGGGTTTTGAAAACTAATTTGATGGTTGTCTAAAAAAATTAAAATTGCTAGAATGACATCCAAAATGACACCTTAAGTGACACCCATGTGACGTGACGCACGGGGCCCATGTAAAAATGAGTGTGCGCATAACAATTCTTGTTTAATGGCCCGTTTTATTAATGTTGTTATTTATTTCGTAATTTCAGACTTGGACGCCAGCTCAAATCCACGTGGACGTCGCGGGTAGGCTAGGGCACACGTCGACCTAGGTACACTAGTTAATTGTGTGTTGAATTGATTATTTGCGATGCATTTTATGAATTTATTTGCAAATACATCGCATGTGTGTATGTTGGATGGTTATATCGTGTGAGATTGTGTGACGGGTAGTTGCCTCGAAATGCATGCCAACGAGGGTATCAGAGAGGCGAATTAAATGTATACTAGAAAACCCGACTAACTCATGTTAAGATGACTAAGTGAACAAATGAAATGGGTAATGTAACCATAGACTAAGTTAATTAGATTAGAACAATAAGCAATGGCGTGCCTCGAAATGCGTATCGGAACGCAAGGCATCGATAGCCGAAGGTTAGTGAGACCATAAGTTGATTAATTTTGGTAAATTAAACACTAACCATATGGTTTAATGAGGCTTAATATAATGTAATTAAATCAAATAATACTAAGCCTATAGTTTGAGTTTAATAATTTGGTCCTTTGATGGGCATCAAGATGATCCTAGGGAGTGAAACTAGGATAGTTGTGGGCTATTGAAATCATTAAGTTGTGTTTGACAACATGAATATAAACACAAGATAATCCTCGAGATACGCATAGCACACTTGATCAAGACAAAACATATATATATACACCAACTGAGTAGGAGCTTCATCTCCACTAACTCATAAATTTCATGCAAATCTATGAAAAACCTGTAAAGGGAGGACATTGAGGAGCTGAGATGCAACAATTGGAGTGCTAATCATGGGATCAAACCTAGGTAATTTTCATCTTCATCTTCTACTATATCAAATGAACGCAATTTTATGTGTTTTTGGTGAAATTCGAATTTGAGAGTTAAATCCCTGATTTTTTATGAAAACTTGATAAATTATATGTACCGTGATGATTTCTATTGAGGATTTATCACTGGTTTTGCATAAATTGGGATTTTTAATGAATTTGGAAAAAACTAGTGAATGTGTGGGATTGAATGAATTTGATCAAATTGTTGTTATGAGATTGTTTTGAATGATGTTTTGGAGTCACCATTGAATGGAGAGTGTATAGACCATGTTAAGTTAGCTAATTGGGATGGGAAAGATAGAATTCTCGACTTGAGAATTCAATCACAGAGAGCAACTAGCACGCTAACTAGGTTGGTTAGCGCGCTAACCAGTCTGGGTTCTCAATTGTTTTTCAAAATGAAGAACAGTAGAGCGCTAGATCGAATTCCTAGCGCGCTAACTCCACCTAGCGCGCTAGGCAGAGCAATCAGCACGCTAATGACAGATGAAACATGCATATTAGGGGTTGCATTGATAATTTCTAACTTAATACATATCCAAAAACTTGCAACCAGCTTTAACTTATAAAATTGGACTCAGGGACTTAGGGGACCGTAGCTGTGGCGGCCCTGCCGCCCCGGGGTGTCGTCTCTACGTGTACTCCTTGCCCGGTGGGCCCAGCTACACGTGTCCGACACCTACCCGTCCATCTCAGGTCTCGATAATCGTGGCCACGTAGGTATTACTAGTTTGGTTAACTAATTATTCGTTTTAATCTTAATTCATTTCTTTATATTCAACTGTTTGTAGCTTATGAGTCCTAGTCGTGCTAGTGGTTTGTATATTTCAGAGTTACAATTAGATAACCAGTATTTTGCAGCAGAAATCTTAAATAAACCTAAATATGTATTTTTATTAACTCTTAGGATTTATAAGTATCAGTCCTACTGTAGAAAACCCGAAAAAGTATTATGCATATAAGCGACAATACCATAAAATAGTGTATATATACATGTACGGTGTCATCTCAAGTTTCCCAATACCCAAAATAATATAACAAAATAATAAAGTAATATAAACACCTACGAGTATTTCCAAGACCGTCAGCAGAAGGAGATAGTCGCCTAAGATTTTCCTTTGTCGCTACTCATAGAAAGATCTGCACCCAGTCACCCAACAAATACAGTTACTAGTCTAGTGAGTAAATTCCCAAGAGAGGGCTACACAATATTCAACAAGAAACAAAATAAAGCTACGAAACATGCAAGTATGCTATCTGGCAACAGAAATCCATATTTCTAT
Organism: Stephania cephalantha; assembly: GCA_039657325.1. Classification (NCBI taxonomy): domain Eukaryota; kingdom Viridiplantae; phylum Streptophyta; class Magnoliopsida; order Ranunculales; family Menispermaceae; genus Stephania; species Stephania cephalantha. Next base: position 47,965,919 of record CM077579.1, on the reverse strand, counting down.
GAATGCAGGGCAATACAAAAGATTCAAGCAGCATACAATGAGAGTAACACAACGCAACAGACAATAATCAAACAAGTAGTCGCCGAGTAATGGCGGGATCTTGACCACGTCGCTTGCATTTTTGTTGGGCACACGACTGCCCGAAGGACTGTCGAGACCCGGTGTCACTCGATCCGCCCAAAGGACCTATCAGGGACCCCCTCGCACCCAGCGGTTTCGAACCAGCGCGGCGTCGAGGGATAACGGCGTAGGCTCATGGAGCCGTGTACCATTGGGCTACCATGGCCCAATGGTACACGGCTCCATGAGCTCTGGCGCCGTTATCCCTCGGCAGCTGCGGGGAAGCGCGTGGGGTGAGGAGGTGTTGACGAGGTCCTATGGGGCGATTTCTCAACACACTTTGGGAGTCTTGACGGTACCATGAGGCCCTTCTGGCGATTCGGCGTTACAAAAAGAGCACCTTTATGTTGGGCACACGACTGCCCGAAGGACCGGTCGAGACCCCGGAAACCACGACCTCGCGCCTTTGGCGAGAAACTGCCAGAGTCCTCTCCCTCACCTCCACGCGGTTCGAACCCGCGGCGTCGAGGGATAAAGGCGCGGGCTCGTGGAGCCGTGTACCATTGGGCTACCATGGCCCATGGTACACGGCTCCATGAGCTGCGCCTTTATCCTCGACGCCGCTGGGTCGAACCGTGGGAGGTGATCAGCTCGGTTGGTACACGGCTCCATGAGCTACGCCTTTATCCTCGAGGCGTGGGTTCGAGCCGTGGGAGGTGAGGAGGGACTCGGCGGTTTCTGCCCAAAGCGCGCGAGGTCGTGGTTTCCGGGGTCTCGGCTGGTCCTTCGGGCGGTCGTGTGCTCAACATAAAGGTGCCTCTTTTTGTAACGGCCGCCGAAAGGCCGCTAAGGCGGAAGGCGACCACATCGTTTGCATTTTTGGCGAGAAGCCGTGTACCCAACATAAAGGTGCCTCTTTTTGTAACGACCCGCTCGCCGAAGGCAGTAAGGCGGAAGGCGACCACATCGGCTGCATTTTGGCGGGAAACCGTGGCCATTCCCCCTCCCACAACTCGAACAGGAGCCCAGGGACACAGTACTCAAGCTCATCGAGTTGTGTACCCAGCGAGCCAGACGGCTCGGTGGTACACAACTCGATGAGCTGAGTACTGTGTCCTGGGGCTCGGTTCGAGTGTGTGGGAGAATGGCCACGGTTTCTTCCAAAAATGCGGCGATGTGACTCTTCCGGCCTTTTCAGGCCTTGCAGCAGCCGAGCCGGCTCGTTACAAAAAAAAAAAATGCGACGACGTGGTCGGCATCCGGCCTTTTCGGCGGGCCTCGGGCGGTCGAGGGGCGTTACAAAAAGGTGCACCTTTTTGTAACGGCCTCTCGACTGCCCGGTTTCTGCCAAAAATGCGACGATGTGGTCGACATCCGGCCTTACTCGGCAGGCCTTCGGGCGGGTCGAGGGGGCCGTTAATCAACAACTAGTACATACCAACCAAACATGCTCCGGAATAAGGCATAGTAGCAGTTAACGAGGTAAACGAGAATGCAAACATACAACAGTTACGTCAATATACGCATAAACATCTTTGATGAAAATCCAAGAATGTATCGTGTGTAGCAGACTATACCATACTTTTGATACCCCCCAGGATCCCATTAGTGGGCGCACCCAACTAGCCCATCACTTGGTTCCTCTCGGTGGCGGCATAGAACCACGACGCACCGACACATGTACACACCAAGTAGCTTGGGTCGTTATCCACCAAGGACTTCTAACACGCATGCTATGGTATAGTGTGTCCAAGTCCATCCACACATCCCTAGTATAAAAACCCCAATGAACCAATCAATCGATTCAACAAACCAGGTCAAGTAAAACAGTTTGGAACCCATCACATGCATAAGAAAACAAATTGAATTATGTGAAGCATTCTCGAGGGTTTTACGCACCTCAACACGCGTTTCGACTCCCCGAATACCCGAATCGACGACCCGACAAGCTCTCTCGATACCCGAGCTACTGATCCTTTAAGTCCCGAAGTCGAGTTAAGTGTGTTTATTGTGTATTCAAATCGGTCGAATATGTTTCAAATTGATCTTCCCAAATCATTCCTAAAGACCAAATTAAGAACTTCAATATAGCTGGATTATCAACTTGAAATTAGAAATCCAAATATATAAACCAATTGAAAATATTCAATCATATACCCTCTGAAATTAACCTAAAACCAGAACTTGTTTCAATTTCAACTAAAAAGATGTGTACCTAGTTGATGTAGCACCCTAGCTTGAGATTTTCTCACCAACTCCCATGGATTCCTTCAACAACCTTGATGATTTACTCCTCTCCAGCAATTCCTAAACCCTAAACCCTAAAACCCTAAACCCTAAACCTTAAAACCACTAATGAGAGCCCCTAGCACCTCCAATGAAGGCCCAGGCACTCCCGCGCATGGAGAGCCCTTGGCACCTCCAAGGTAGATGTATATGTGCTCCTCCCGTAGCGAGAGACACATATACATCTACCTTGGAGGTGCCACGAGCTCTCCATGTGGGTACTGGGCCTCGTGGTGCTAGGGCTCTCTCCTGTGTGGGAGTGCCCTAGGCCTCACAAAAAAAAAGCGCCTTTTTGTGAAGGCCAAGGCTCTCCATGTGTGGGAGTGCCCTAGGCCTCGCCTTTTTGTGAGGCCTGGGCACTCCCACATGGAGAGCCCCTAGCACCTCCATGAAGGCCCAAGGCACTCCCGCATGGAGAGCCCTTGGCACCTCCAAGGTAGATTTCTATGTGCTCCTCCGTAGCGAGAGACACATATACATCTTCATGTCCCCCCCCATATATGCCACCACTTTGTGCACATATATGGGCACGATCTTTCGCCCCACGGTTCGAACTCGCTCCTGGAGGCTTAAGAGGCAGAGTTTTGAATCTGTGTATAACCAACTGGGCATATATGGGGGGGACACGGAAGATGTATATGTGTCTCTGCTACGGGAGGGAGCACATAGACATCTACCTTGGAGGTGCCAAGGGCTCTCCATGTGTGGGAGTGCCTTGGGCCTTCATTGGAGGTGCTAGGGGCTCTCCATGTGTGGGAGTGCCCTAGGCCTTCACAAAATAACTACCAATAAATACACATACCAATAAATACACATTTTTGGGGGGGTATTAAGAATATGCTAGAAAACGATTTTTTGAACCAAGTTGCACACTTGAACAATCAATATGCAATTAACAATTATCAACTACCAAATAATACTATTACAATTTTTTTGGGTGTTAGAATTTAGAATTTAAAAACATTTTTCTGAACGAAATTGCAACTTCAACAATCAATATTCACTGAACAAGAGTAAGAGCAACCCTGTATCTAGAAGACTAGAATGATAGCCCAACTGAACGAAATTGCAATTTCATATGGTATATGATTGAGTATTTACAATTGATTTATATATTTGGATTCCTCATTTCAAGCCGATAATCCAGCTATATTGAAGTTCTTAATTTGGTTTTGAAATCATAAAGATATGAATTTTTGAAGTTGCAACACCAAAACTAGAATTCTGCATGTTGTATTAGGAATCAACCTGGGTAATTTGGTCATAATCTGCACATTTGAGATTCAAATTGATCCAAACCAGTGGAATTTGAAAGCTTATTTAAAGGGGAATAACTTTGCCTAACTGAATGTATTTTGATTCAAATGTTTTTATGTCCAAACATGCTCTACAAATAGGTACTGGAATTAAAAAGGAAAGTTTTGAAACTAAACTTGTTAAGAGCATAACTCCATAACTACTTATCCAAATGAGCGGATCTTTTAGTATGTTGTATTTGGGTATATTTTGTGTCGTGCGACCAAAAATCCCATTTTTAGGAACTATACATTAGGAGAAATAGATTTTCTAAATCCACTGGTCGGATTAAATTCCAATTAGACCTATGTTTAGTAAAATCATGACATTTCTTTCATTGTAAATCAGAATTTTGCAAACTAAACTTTTCCAGAAAGCTAAGAGAGATACCAACAATAATTGTACTGATGAAGGATTTCGATATTTGGACCATTTCATGCCTAAAAGTGCATTAAAATGTAGGACTGAAATTGAAACTTAATTTAGTCTTTAGGGACTTATTTAGGAAGATTGATTTAAAGTCTATTGAACCAATTTGAATACACAATAAACACCACTAAATTGAGCTTAAACCCACTATATTTGAACTAATGAGACACCAAACTCAAGAACCTAGGAAAAGGGTACGGGAGAGCGAATACAAGATTCGGAGTATCGGGAGGCCAGTAAAGCTATGACTTTACTTTGTTGTTGTAAGTATACCTAATGGCAACTTTATTTGGCATTTCATTTCTATTAATTGTTGTCCTTGCATAGTCCTTTTGACTATTTTGCCTTCGTATTCTTATATCATGTGTTCTTTGTGTCTATGCTCACTTGATGAGTCTAATTTGCATGATATTCATTCATTTGATTTGATTCATTGATTCTATCTCATGCTATGTCTATTCTTGTTGTTTTAAATGTGAATTGAATGATAAATAGCATGCTATTAGGCTAGTGAATATCTTATAAATGTTTAAGAGAACTTGTATTCGTTACTTGTTTAGGTGTGTAGATCTGCCTATGCCTTGACAATCCATACTTGGTATTTCTTGAAATTTAAAAAGTAGTTTTCGCGTTTAGGTCACGTACTCGATCGAGTTGTGCGCGACTCACGGGGTTAGAGTCCCTGGGGATGTCGGCACATGTTACCTGACTCTGTATGACACTAAGGGTTAGAGTCCCTGAGGTGGTCTACACACTGGGGTTAGAGTCCCTGGTAACACTTGGGTTAGAGTCCCTTGTGCTATATGATTATAGAGTCGGAGTGACATGTTTCACTTGCCGAATGGGACCTAAATCACCACTACTTAGCCTAGAGTCAGTATCACTTGTTTAACTCTGGTATTTACTCGTATATGGTTTATTTTCCAGTTTTCCCATTTATATGCTTTTAAATACCATTTGAATATTTGGAAATGCAAATTAAACTTGTCATTGGGGATTACTGTTTTATTCGTATACTCATCGTCCTTTTTATGAAGGTGGGTGTAGAGCCGTCTACCAGCAGGCCGGGCAAGGAGAAGATTGGCGATTATCCCTGAGCCCGCGGCGCGTCACTGCATCGATTGTAGGTCTTCTTTTGGTATTTTGATTGTATATGTTATATATGTCTTTCAGATACTATTTGGGGTTGTATATTGGGTTGAGCGTTAGTTCCCCGACTTGACTTAGACTATTTTACTGTTTCACTGCATTTTGAGGACTTTATATATGTGATGTCATTTCTTGGTTTTCCACACTTATGATTTTATAAATGGCTTATTCATAAGTTACTAATTGCTTCTGCATAATCAATAAGACTTCCGCTAATTAATTAATTTAATAAAAAAAATTAATTAACTCTAAATTTTATAAACTGGTAGGACTAATGTATTACTTATCCTGAACACGAGAAAAGAGGCGTCTAGGTTGTAAAGACTGACTAATACGTAGTTAAGTCATGCGTGGATATGATTAGGGCTTAATTACGGGATTAGGCCGACTAGACAAGACTCAACTCTATCCGACCAGATCGGAGGCCCGAACTCGATTCGACCATGTAACGGCCCATTTTAATAATGTCTATTGAATTTACAGACACAGACGCCGGCTCGGATCTAAATGGACGCCGCGGTAGGCTAGGACACACTATGACTTAGGTATGGAAGTTTATGGTGTGTTGGTTGCTTATTTGCGGTGTAATTTATTCAAATACATCGCATGTGTGTATGTTGCAAAATAATACGTGTGAGGGTGTGTGAACGGTATTCGCCTCGATATACGTGTCGACGCGGGTATCAGGTAGTCGACGGGACCGAATATTAGGTCGGGGAAACGAAAACACACAAATTGAATAAAAAATTTCCCAAGTAAATAATATGGAATAGATATTGGGTGGCTAGCGACGCGGCGGTACGCGTATATCACGGTTCGGACGCGAAACCGGGCGTCAAAATGCTGAAAACACGGGCGAGTGTCTTAGCTGCGTCACATTTAGGTGTCAAGACACCTAACTCAACAACAACACTTGTCCAAATTCAACAACACGTGTTCACTCACCTCACCTACACCTACACCTTACACATACACTTCATGCACACACACACACCAATCGGAGGCCGAGAGGAGAAGAAGAAAATGAGAGGAGGAGGAGAAGAAGGAACGCACAAGGAAGGAGAAAAGAAAGTGGAGACGTCACGATCGAGGTGGGTCTCGGTGGTTTTTATTGTGGGTTTCGGTTGCTGTGGTGGCGAGACAAGGGTTTGGCCATGGAGGCGAGCCGGGTCGCGGTGGTGATGGCGAGGGTGTCTACCACCGCCATCCATTCCACCGGAGTCGGGGTGGAAAGCAACCCCAACCCAAACCACGAGAAAAAAGTAAAATAAAATAAAGTAAAATAAATATGTTTCCCGATCGAACCAGTTTTCACTGGTTCGATCGGATGAAGAAGGTGCACACGAGCAAGCGCGTGCGCGCGTGTGCACCCACTTCATGGGCGGGCCGAACGGGCCGAGCTCGGCCCATGGGCCGAGCCTGGACTGTTACAGTCCCAAGGCTCCGGGTCGAGTCCGACCCAAACATAATTAAAAAAAAAAAGAATAAAAACGAAAGAAAATTTTGGAAAAATTACTGAAAAAATTGCGAAAATTCCGAAAAAAAATATTTCAATAAAATAAATAAAAATTGATAAATTTCTATGAAAAATAAAATATTTGGATATTTCGGACGCGACTTTCGCGGGTTTTTCCTCGAAAAGCGCCAAATGGGCAATTTGGCCTAAATTTTTAGAAATTGGTCGTCTTAAATCGAAATTATTGATAAATGGACATAGGGACGACACGCGTGATCAATTGGCGACCATGGACTCTGTGGACTTGGACTCGATGATTGATTACGGGGTATCAGAGTGCGTTGTGAGGTTTGTAAAACCCAATGAAAAAACTCTTGAGTATTTATTTTGCTTTTTTTAATTTCATTCAATTCCAGTATTTCCTTGTGATTTTTCCTATATCTATATCTTGTCGTTGTTTGCACGATTAGTTGAGTTACTCCCACCGGGATTTTTCCGTTGTGTGTCTATGTATTCTAGACCATATCATGTGTATCATGAGTTCTTGATGGATAACGACCTGAGCTATTGAGCGCTACATGTGTCGGTGCGTCGTGGGTCTACGCCGCCACCGAGAGGGATCGGGTGATAGCTAGTTGGGTGCGCCCACTAGTGGGATCTGGAAGGGAATCCCGAAGTATGGTTTAGTCATTTGGAACATGCACACACATTTGCACTTTATTGTTATCTATGCATGCGACGCCCTACTTACGGTTATCTCGCTTACATTCGCATGTTTATTTAACGGTATTTATTGACTTCCACTTATTTATATGAATGTTCGAAGAAGTTCTTTGGGATTTTACTGTCTGGACTCGTCATCCATTTTCTTCTGTGATGATTGAGTGCAGATTCGAGTACAAGTAAGTGCAAGGGGATCTTAGGCGACTACCTCTGACTGCCTACCTCTGAGGATTACTTGTACGTGTGATTATTTTGATATTTTGATTCTTTTGGGAACTGGGGAGTGATATGACATTGTACATAGATATTTTACATGGTACAGTCGTCTACATTTATACAAAATACTTTTCAGGGTTTTTCCATAGTAGGATTTGTTAAATTGATTAATATTCCTTGCATTTAAGCACAACTTCCGCTGCATATGTCATTTATACGCTGTACACACAAGTGGATGCGAATTTTGAGACAGGAAAAGGACGGGCAGGTGCGTACACGTGTAGTAGGGCCAGCTGGCAAGGAGTACACGGAGACACGTCACCCGAGAGGCGGCGAGGCCGCCACAGTTGGTATCAGAGCAAAAAAAAAGGAAGTCCTAAGACAATAAAACTTAATCAACAAACTTAGATGTGGAAAACCCGAAGTTAGTGCCTTAGAACTTTAGTTGGGAAGTATTGTGAGGCGAGTAGAGTTAAAACTTATATGCATGTTCTATTTTCATTTTATTATATGATATATGTACATACTTCGAGACTGATCCGGAGCACATTCTCGATGCAGATCATGGACGGACAGTCTGGTACGCCAGTTGAGACTGGACAGACTAGCGATGCGGTTAGGGATGTCCCGATTACAACGAGTGTGGATGATAGACTCTCGGCACAGGAGACACAGATGGCCGAGGTATTACGGCTATTACGAGAAGCGAGCCGCGATCGATGCGGCACTCACTTCAGCTTAGAGAGCGGTAGTTGTGATTTATCTTGGCGGGGACATCTGTTGTTTCGGTGGTACCCCAGACACCAGTTCAGGGGGTATCGGTAGAGGCACCCACAAAGACAGCTACCGCAATTGTCGTTCCTTTAGAGACGTCGACTCTTACGCCTCCACTCACGACGACGGATCGGGTTACTAACACCCCCACTGCTGATACTCCTACTACATCGGCATTCGTTCTGGCACCAAAGGCGAAGCTATCGAGGGAGTTTTGAAGTTCCACTGGATTCTTTTATGGAGCGATGACCACGAAGGCAGGGGAGACACTACAAAAAAGCAGATGATCGAAAACGGAAATTTCCGTCTCTCGATTTGCATAAATTTCTCTAATTCAATTCTGCCGTAACGAACAGAGACGAATTTATTCCGTCTCTAAAATCGTCGACGATTCAATCGAAGCGGAAATGTGTTTCGTTTCGATTAGAGACGGATTAGAGACGAATTTAGAAACGAACGAGAGAGGAACGAGAAATGGAAGTTTTTCTAAATGGTACAATTGTAATTGCATTAAATCTGCGATCGTTGCTAATCGAGACGGAACGAGAGACGAATTAATGCATTCGTCTTTGATCCGTCTCGATTAGCAACGGATCGAGAGGCGAATTATTAGATTCCATCTCTGTTCGTCTCGATTAGCAACGGATCGAGAGGCGGAATTATTATATTAAATCTACGATCCGTCTACGATTAGCAACGGATCGAGAGAGGAATTATTGTATTCGTCTCGATTAGCAACGGATCGAGACATAATTATTATATTCCGTCTCGATCCGTCTCGATTAGCAACGATCGGAGACGGAATACAATAATTTAAGTCTACGATCCGTTCTTTGATTCATGCATCTATTCCTCGAAAATTAGAGACGGAATAGCAACGGAATATCGAATTAGTTCCGTTGCTAATCCGTCTCAATTCCGCTTTGTTTAGTTTTTCAACCTAAGCTTAATCCAATTTGGTTCTCCATAACATCTAAACCTGAAAATACAACCATAGGACATGCTCCATCGCTTGCACCCCCTCCAACAACTCCTTGGGGGTGCTAACATCCCCCAAAAAATAGAATTTGACATACATACACAAATCAACAATATATATCAACAACAAAGATTCAAATGAGAAAAAAACATAAAATTCGATATTAAAAAAGATTAATATATTCACGAAACATAGTCAAGTATAATAAATGTTTAAAATACCTAAGTATCCATAAAAAAACTACAATTCTCATTTTTCTACAACAACCATAAAAATACCTAAGTATCATAAAGTTGCTTAGATCCTCGTTGTGCTAGCACTGGATGTGCTAGCATCCCGGATCTACGTATCTTCTCTTCTTTCTCCATAACGACCAGAGACGTAGACACATCATTTGGGACGAGTCACCGTCACCTTGTAGTACACCCTCATCATCCACCGCAATGAGTCCGTGTAGTCCGGATCGAGCTCCTGACGTCTCCTTTGGAGCTTATCACGCATGGATCAACAATAAGAGATAAATGATTAAAAAAAGCAATCGTGAGGGAGACATAAATGACATTCTATAAATAGATATTGAATAAATGTGGTCAATCTGCGAGAAATGGAAAAAACACAAACCATTACTAAATCCAACAATGACGAAGAGTATACTCAGAAGAGTCTACGTGACAAAAAATCGCTTAAGTTGATAACAATTGTGCACAAAGATCATGTTTCATAAGAAGCACAAACATGGATTCATGGAAGAAAATATGAAATCTCAAACTGGGAATCAAGCAATTGACCTAAAACGTCTTAAAAAAAAACCCATAAAATATGCGCATTTGCGACGTTCTTGACCGAAACGCTTCGACAGAAAGAGAAATACAAAACCAAAACAATTGATAAAACCAAATTATCCACAACACCCAAAACAAACAAAACAACCCGAGATGAGCAAAACAAGAGCAATCAACCAACAAGGTATCGAGATAAGATCCGATAAATAGAAATCAAACAACATCACATCAGAGTAGCAATTGCTCAAAAATTAGATGGGCAACTAAATCAGCCAACAAGAACAAAAATCCAAATTGAAAATCACCTAAGAGGAATAAACAACGCAGGTCAAGAACAAACACGCCACAAATCCTACCCTCCGACTGCCAGTGTATAAATAGTTTCCATCTCTGAAGAGTTGCACCTACAACCACATGAATCTCATATTTCACCTCAAAATGCATTATGAAATTATATCATGTTTATAACTTTAAGCAGATCTATAGCACTCTCGTACATGTGTGATTCCGCCTTCTTGATCGTGTAAAACATATAAAAGCTCCATATTGTCTTCCTTGTAAATTGCAGTAGTCTGACTGTAAGATCCAACAGCTAGCATACCACTATGGGCAGGACAAAAGGCAAGGGTGGAAATAATACCTACAGTATACAAATAGGCAAAATGGCTAGACTGGTAGTAAGATGTTTAGACAGCCACAATTATCAATTCAGACTTGGACAAACTTCCAAGGAAAACATTATGCAACAGGGTAATACAAGAGGTTACCATCAGGATCCATGAGTTTGCACTTCAACATATGGAAGTCATGGGACTACACAAAAGGTTCAGGAAATCCTGAGCTAACTCCCACAATATAAAAAGAATAAATAACAGCTTGGATATTTTGTTGATGATTGAGTGACAACGAAAATACTAGTAGAAGTATTGAACCCAACGTAAAGCTAGGGGCGATCAAATTTAAAACTAATTTTCTTGAAGAATTCAACAACTTGCCACTTGCCCTTACTTAGCAAATGAGATTAGCAACCACTGAAGTGCATCTTAGAAAACACTTATAGATCACTAACACTCGTATCCTTCAACAAAGATAACCCCGAGACCTTTATCAAGTAGCTTTGAAATTTGAAACAAATTGTTCATACATTCTTTGGTGATTCCTAACGATCAATCGTCTATTCTTGTGCACCTTCACTAGACCTTGTGTTTGTCTTAGACTCTTACAGTCTTACTTCCTCTCTCGACCTATTTCTCAACAAATTCCGAGTTTCAAATAAGAATCCTACTAATCTCTATTGGGACATTATTGTAATATAATGGCGTAGTAAACCATTTTGTCCGCAAAGATGGTAAGATTCCATTAACAAAGCAAGTTCCACTAGATATATTGCATATAATGAATTTATGATGGAAATTTAGAGAACTTAATCAAGCGGTCGGATAAGTCTATACACGATTGCCACTTCTTTATTGCCTTGGATTGTTGAATACTTGTTCAAAATCACAAGCCTCCTACCTCACACCCCCATATCGGTACAGGAGCTCAATATTGTGCAGTCGTCACTGTGAAGCCGTGCCACGATTCGATAGAGCTAGGTGAGTTATTAACTTCTCTTGGAGGTGCATACGGGCGATTCAAATCAAATATCCTAAGAACTTTTTCAACTCCTCCAATGCTTGACATGTGTGTATCTGAACCAAAACAGAATAATCATGTAAAGTAGAGAGCGACTCCAAACTTAGTGAATAGTCTTGTGACGCGCGCCGAACGCGTCAATAAAATTAAAAATACCTAAACCAACTATTTTGTAGAATAGTGGCAAAGGGTCGATCCCACGAGGAATTTGTAATCTTTCTTTGGTCAAAAAGAACAAAAGGGGAAATCGGGGTTTTGAAAGAGTGAATAATTTAATAAATTAACTAGTCTAAATATAAACAAAATAATTAAAGCAAGGAGATAAAATTGAAAATAGAATAATTAATAAAAATACCTAGGTCAAGACATACAAGTTCGGTTTCGGTAAAAGATTGGATTTGGTCGTCGATTTATGTAAAATATGCAAATCAAAATATCTTAGTGTAGCTATAGACCCGTGTAACGTACGCGGTTCCTTGCTCTTCCTAATCTCGATAGCCAAGTACGACGATGACTACTTCCCTAATCAAACACATAACCACAATTCAAGTGAATTGGGTTTAATGCGTTGACCGCATTGAGCTTCCTGAAGGCACTACACCTAGACAACCTAGGATCACTAGTGTGTCCGATTTAGCCTAGATCCCTATGGTATTCAACCGGTCCCAAAAGGGTCTAATCAATCGGTATGGTCGAATGTCACTAGTGTGGTCTTATTGCACAACTACGGATGCTTACGACTCACTGACAAATAAATCAAAGTTTAAACAAGTGTTTAACTTTGATTGTTCAAACAATACCAAAGAAAATAAAATAATAATGAAAAGACTGAAATTAAAATATATAAATCTCACAAATCCATTGATATGCGCAGTCGAACCTCCCTTGCAATCTTGCCTAGGCTAGAGGTTTTAGCCTCGCATCAAGAACACAAAAGAAAATAAGAAAAATAAAATAGAAAAGACGGGAAGAGACCGTACGGCCAGAGAGCGAGAAGAAATCAAAAACGAGAGAGAACGAAATTAAAAACCGAGAAAATCCCTAAGTGAATTGGTTTCCATTCTCTTTACGTGTCAATAGCCGATTGGCTCTTAATCTGTCGCCTCGCCACGTGTCGCACTTTGTCATTGGACCGCCTCTGTCATCGCGGCCGAGGTGTCGCCGCATGATTCACGGAGATTCTGCGCGTTCGATTGTGTGTGGTGACTCGAGCGCCACGTGGCTCCGTGTGATTGGTGGAACACGTCACCGAAACGCGTTGGACGAGTGAAATCACGCCACGTGGCGTCCACGTGGCTCGTGAAATCGCACAATAGTAGGCCAGAAAAGCCGGGAGTTTGTGCTAGCACGGATCTCGAGGCTGATCGATGGTGTACGAAACGAAGAGAAGTTTGATCTCTGGTGACATGGATCTCCTGGCGACGTGTCGACGCGTGGCGTCCCACGATTGGTAGCGGTAATGAAGAATGCGACGCGTGGCGACACCGATTGGTAGCGTTTGTTGGCACCTCCGCTTGCTTGACGTGTCATCTTCGATTGGGTGGAACACCACATGTCTGCTATTCGACCCACGCGCAACGCGTATTTCGAGGCAAATTGTCCGGCGTCCGATCACTTGCAAGTAAATACTCCATTTTGAGTATTTTTCCGCCACGAATTCAACCGCGCACTCCGTTAACCCTGAAAATAATAAATAAACATAATTAGGCTAGTATTTTGGAGACTTGACAATAAAAATATATAAATAAACTATATATAATATTACATAATTAACGACTCAACAAGTGCAGATTATAAATTCAGACTGAATAATTCATGATAAAGCATAATAATGCAATCATCGAACAAATCCTAGAGCTAAAAATTGTCTATGATGTAGTCACATTCCATTGTTATAAGTTATATTTTATCAAAAGTCCTGGGCTAGGTAATCATAATTACTCACGTGTAGCTTTGAAAAGTAATAGCACTCCATAAATGGAAAAAATAGTGAAAACCACCTTTTGATGCCACATATCCATGTCCACAATGAGATAACAACCATTGTGAGGTTTGTTAAAGAAAATGCATTTACGATTATTTAAATTACTTATTGAAAGCTAAGCCCATGTACTTCCAAAGAAGAAGATCTAAAGCCTTCATCAAATCGCCCTGCTATTTAGACTCTTTTGTATCCGAGAGCTAAATTATACTTTCAATCATCTAGAAACTTAAGCATTGCTTTATTGAAAGCCTCACTCCAACAAGCTCACAATGAAATGAATAGAAAGTTGAGAAGAAAATGAAAACGATTAAATACGCAAATGATTCCAATTGCCCATTCAATTGAGTTGTGTTAATGCTACAACAATCTACCAACTATTTGAAGCAATTACTACGAAAAAGCATAAGCCCGAACAATGTGTTTGTGTTCAAAAGAGTGCGATTCATCACCAGTTAAAGCATCCCATAGCTTCTGGAAATTAATAGAATTCATAAAACATGTTAAAAGCCGAAAAAAAAAAACATTATTCACAAATTCATCAAATCCATAAAACTACAATAAGGAGTTTAACATAAACTATTTATGACCTAATATAAGTTAATAGCTTATATGTGTATATAAGCTAATAGCTTATATGTGTATATAAGCTAATAGCTTATATGTGTATATAAGCTAACAGGAATTATAAGTTAATAGCTTATATGTGTCTAAAATCTTGGGAAGTTAGAAAAAATGATATAGTGCATAAAGTGGAAAGCAAAAAATTACAACACAATTGCATTTTTACGGTAAAAATACGAACGAGATAGGCGACTTACGCATAAAAATCAGCGAGCACGAGGCGACACGTAATGCATTTGTATCCAAGCAACAACTCAGGCATCGCACCATATGCCCTTCAAAGGTTCCAATCCAATCTCCGGTCTCTCCATTTCTCGGCAGGGGCTTGGTGAATCGATTCATAAAGAAATAATTTTTTTCTTCATAAAAGATGCAATGGAGGTGTTGAAATTACATGTAGAACATCAAAGCCAAATCTTAAAGCTACTGCAACAATATGATAGAATATTTACCAAAATAGCTCGTCTGCACAACTCGATTAGCAGACAAAAATCTTAGTTGTTCCTAATCAACAAGTTTCTTCTTTTTGAAGCATAAGCAACAAGTGTTAGGTTAATAGCTTATCTCAACATTTAGAACAGATAAAAACTGAAGCTGAGAGAAAGATAACAAAGAAAGAAAGAAAGACCCACCAAGCTAATTAGGCGTGCATATTCATCTTTTGGATATAACATCCAGAAGAAAAAACATGAATCAAATGAAAGTGTGGAGAAGTTTTGGTCCACAAACCTCTCTTCCTGGGCGGAATGGAATCTCTGGACCTCCAGCAACTTCAACAATACGACAACACCACCAACCAATCAAACAGTCGTAAGATCAATCAAACAAAAGATTTAATACAACAAATCGGTTCCTCGATTTTCCAAGAAATACACGATAGAAGTCAGCGTATGACGAATAGGGAATGTTCCTTGATGGGCTCCAAAAGCCTAACGGCGATTTCCGACCCTTTGTTGGCTCCATGAGCTTGCTCGATGCATGCCTCATCATCATCCGAACGGACCTCCGTCTTCGTCTTCACATCGAATGTCCCGTGAGTGCCATCTTCACCATCAAATCAAACAAACATCTCTTAATCCTTGATTCACCTAGGAAAAACACTAGCAAACCAAAGAAACCAAAACCTATAAATCATCGTCTCGCACTTACGCCAATCGGAGCATCGAGAGCGCACATTGCTTCACGAAGATAAGAGCTCTAATCTTCCTCCTAGCCTTCTCTACGATCTTCTTGTAGTCCTCGCTCACAGTCGGACACAAATCAAGTAAAATAGGAAGCCAAACATGAAAATACGGTAAAGATCTTGCTCAAAAATCCTGAAAATTAAAAGGAACGGTGGTGAACAGCGACGACGGCTTAGGGTGCGGCGAGGGTACACGAGGAGGGCTTCGGAGGCTCCATCTCCGTGACGGCGACAGCGGACAGACGGCCTCGTCGCGGCCTCGATCGCAGCGACGGCGGATCTCGGTGAGAGTGAGAGAGAGTTGACGGTGAGTGAGATTCGGTGAGAGAGAGCGGTGTGAGAGAAAAGCGGTGGACGGTCCGTGAGAGAGAGCGGCGATAGAGAGCGGTGAGAGAAAGAGAGATATCTCTGTTGTCGAGAGAGAGGGATTTTTGGGGAGATAGGGTTTTCGAAGAGACAGAGAGGGTTGATGGTGAGAATCGGGAGATAGAGAGGGAGCGTTGTAGAATCGGGAGAGAGAGAGGGGAGCGTTGTAGGGTTGATGGTGAGAATCGGGAGAGAGAGAGGGAGCGTTGTAGGGTTGATAGTGAGAGAGAGGGAGCGTTGTAGGGTTGATGGTGAGAATCTGGAGAGAGAGAGGGAGCGTTGTGGTTGCTATTTTATTTTTGAATCATCGAGATCGAATGATGCACAAATCTCGAGATTTGATGAACGGTTATAAAAAAAGAAAGTTTTGGTGGGAATGTTGGTGCCATTATTTAGAGACGAAATTTAATTCCGTCTCTATTTCCGTCTCTGATCTCTTTCTATTCCGTCTTTGAATTAGTCCGTCTCAATTCCGTCTCTAACTACTTTTTCTTAGCAACGGAATTTAATTTTGTTGCTAATTCCGTTTCTAAATATCATTTTTCTTGTAGTAAGATGGATAGTGTCACATCAGCGTTTCCATAAGATGATGAGGAACGATGAGACTGTATAGGCACGACTCTCCGGAGCCTGTTTGAGAGAGCATGCAGCGGTCTAGTGGACGACATATACGGATACTCATCCGGAATCGATGACATGGGATGAGTTTAGGGAACTATTCTACGATCAGTACATACCTATGGAGGTTAGGTTGAGGCTAAGGGAGGAGTTCCTAGCCTTGAGACAAGGTAATCGGACCTTGATGCAGTATATGGAAAGGTTCCGACATTTGCTTCAGTTCTCTCTAGATATCGTCGGGACAGAGCGTTTACAAATCTATTATTTCACCAGAGGGGTTGATGACAGGATTGCATCAGCAGTTGTCTCGACCGGAGCCACGACACTGCAGGAGATCTTTGACAGGGCATTGGCTCATGAGACATACCCATCTTTGCGAGAGGGTGGCCGACGTGTGACGGGTAGGGAGGTACGATCGGGCGAGTTCTCGATCTAGTCGAGCGCGAAGAGGCGAGATGGATCGTCGGGATAGAGGCGAAGAGATGATAGACGGATAGGGGCCACTAGTGTAACGGCCGAAAATTTGACTTGTGCCACGTGTCAAGTCAAGGTCGTATGTGGGACCCACTCGTCGAAATACGTATATCTCGAATCCAATTTGAGATGATAATACTAACTATGTGAGGAATTCGGTGAGCGAAACACGAACATGGACGTGCCTCGAGTCACGTGCTTGGATGAGTGATACGCGCGTCGTGATGCGTGAAGCGCGAGTATCGAGATTTTGAAAGGAGGCGGGTTGGTGCCTCGAGATGTGTGTTGCTCGATTTTTGAGGACACTTTTGATTTAAAATAAAAAAGGAAAAAAAGGAAATGTATATATATATATATAAAAAAAAAAAAAAAAAGATTGAGATAAGAATCGGGAGGTGAGAAAGAGGAGAGAAAGAGAGAGAGAGAGAGAAGTCGTCGGGGAAGAAGGAGATCCGTGGCGGCTCGGCCGCTCGTCGGTGCAGGCGACCACGCGGAGGCCGCGGGAGGTGAAAGCGATGGCGGTGATCGCGCAAAGCACGCACCAAGACGCACGGCACGCGCGGACGACGCGTCCCAACGGCAGACGGCGCGAGCGCCGGCCAGCGCGCGATCGCGAGCAGGTCGCGGTGGTGTCGACCGCGATCGGCGAAGCGAGCAGCGAGTCGCGCACGGCGCGAGAAGCGCTGCCCAACAGCACGGCGCGACGGCGGACGGTGGCCACGGCGCGAGCTAGCAGCGGGTTCGAATCTGGCGCGGCGGCGGCGCCAAAGTGCGGCGGCGCGCGAAGCGGCAGCGGCCGGTGCGGACGATGGACGACAGCGACGGACGAGCGGCTCGGCGCGGGCGGACGACCAGCGAGCAGCGCGAACGGCTCCGGCGGCGATGCGACGCGACTCCGGCGAAGGCGAATGCCGAGCCGACGCGGCGCGGCTCGAGCGACGACGAGCGAACTGCGGCAGCGCGATGGCGCGATGTCGGCCGGTCGGATGGGCGGTTTCGACAAAATCGCGACGACGCGATGGAGGTGAGGTTTATTCACCTTATTTGGTTGTGATTTGAATGATTTTGGTAAATTAGCACTCAAATGTCTAAATGGACATCGGGGACTAGGAGTCGGTGTCGAGTGCGCAAATCGAGACGCGAGCGAGACGTCTTGATTTCGAGTTACGAATTTCGAGGTAAGTAAACCGTTAGGGATTTATACGATATTTCATTTCTCTCCATTGGCATTTGTTGTTATTCTTGTTATGTGATAGCTTTATTGTTGTTCAACTTTGCTTTGTGATGATAGCTATCGTTGAAATTGTTGTCGATCGAGTGGGTCAAATGGCAAGTGAGTCACGATTCTTGTTTATCTGCGATATGAGCTCGTATCCGGACGCCGTCGATATCTCCCAATTGAGTGTACGTTGGGGGCTCTAATCCGGGCCGTAGATAGCTCATAGTCGCAAGGGTTAGGGTTGGAAGGCATGAGGCTCGTCTGTCAATCCGAGTCTCTGGGATTTTTCCGCGACTCAACGACCTTTTGGTCGGGACTCCTTGTTATTTGGCCTCACTCATTGATGGATTGTTTACAGTCTTGTATATTCATGCGTTCTTTATTCCTTTCGTTCTATTTGCATGAATTTGACTGCTTTGGATATTATGAAATGTTGTGTATATGTCCCTTTGGATTTACTTACAGGACTCGTCATTCTTATGTTTGATCGAGTGCGAGAGCCGCATGACAGTAGCGAGAGGAAGGCATCATAGCTAGGTGATTTTTTTGTATATTTTGTATTTACTCTCCTCGATGATATTTCTTGGGTTCCACAATTAGGTTGCCTAACTCCCGATCTTTTTGTTGAGTTATTTAATGTATTTGTTGCTTAGCTAAATTTTTAAATCTTGAAAAAATATTAATAACTCAACTTAAAACTTTTAATTCTTGATAAATGATGGATTGGAAGGCTGACTAGGCGCTCGTTGACCTTGCGAGACTGGCTCGGGGGTCCACGTGGGTTTAGGCCGGGCGGGGCCCAATTTTATGGGAAATTGGGGCCGTCACAGTTGGTATTAGAGACTAAATTTTAAGAATCTCATGGCTGAAGAAATTGTGATACCAACGTCACAGTTGGTAACAGAGCCGAAGTTGTAAATACTCGACTCTTGAAATTAAGACACAAAACCAGCGGAAGTTAGGAATGGTTGAACTTAGAGTGGAACCTTATGATCCTGACCGAAGTCTTCGTTGGGAAGTGAGGAGAGTATTTGATGTGTTGTATTATACTACTTATGATAGAACTACTTTGGTAGCCGTATTTACTCTTGTGTATCACGTGAGACACGATGAGTAAATTGAAAAGGATTGACGATAAATTTATCGGATCCAGAGAAAATTACTTTGCCTATGCGTACGTCCCTAGAAGAAAATTTGGAATAAGAGTACGTAGGAAAGTAAAGTTAAAAAAAAAAAAAAAAGGCAAAGAAACGGACTCTAAGGGAGCGAGTGTTGAGATGACTTGAGAGCTAACGATTACATCATGTACGGACTCCTTAGCTTTGACGAAGGCTTTGGAGTAGTAGTGTTGGATCGAAAGCCAGTAACTCCACTTTAGTGACACTATGCATTTATCGTCTCGGGGTTGGTGAAGTCGACCACCACCTTAGGGACTTGTAAATGAATTAAATGTTACGAGTTGAGGTAGAGTCTGCAAATTCGTTCTAAAAGTTAGGGGCCACCTAAGTATAAATCCTATGAGATCGTATATCTCAATAATTCTTGCATGCTAAAATTTGTTCAGATGCGTTAGTAAACGTACTGAAAGAGAATTTACGTGCAAGTAGTGCGTGTTGTAAAAATGTATCCGATATGATATATTTGTTGTGTTGTAATATATATACGATATCGATGATTCGTGGCTATGGAAAATGTGACGACGTTTCGGACCGGGTTTAGGAATGATCGTGAGGCTGCGCGAGTTCGCGGTTTGCGAGTACGGATGAGCTTTGCATACATCGCATTACCAACAAATGCAGGAGATTTTTCGATTGTTAAGGGCACGGAGTTACACCGTCGTCGTCTACGTCACCAACGCGTTAGTTATTCGAGTGGCGTGTTTTTGATTCACAACCCACTGAAAAAGCTAGGACTGCGATGGCCGAGGGTGACACATGTTCGGGACGAGATGGTATCTCCTATACAGAGACACGGTGAGGATACGCCGAGCATCCGATCGATACGGTCTTAGGGCTACAGGTGAGCGAGGCATGCTCGCGAATTTTAGCGACATCACCTTAAAAAGTTTCACGGTGGTACGGATCGAGGAGCGATAAAGATTCATGACGTTTTGGCAACACCGGATCATATGGGGTCGAGCATTTTATCGGTTTCGTTGTTCGGCGAGGCCGATGTGCGGTTGCGCACTACGGTGGCGTCGATGTGGACGCTCGAAGGATTTGGGCCGAGTTCGAGGATGGAGAAGTACATTCCTCCTACGATTCGTAACAAGAGAACGATTCTCAAACCATTCGACAAAGGACCGAGAGAGTCGATTATGCACGGCTCTTGGACTCGATTGGTTCTGGGGTAGTGACGACGGCTCGAACACACTATAGGAGGCATATGAGAAGGCCATGGCTGTGGAGTGGAGAGTTTGGTTTTGGTCATTTGATCATATTGTCACAATGAGGTTAGCATCACAATCATAATGTAATTATGCATTGGAATCATGTATTTGCACCATCACTTGGCTCTCTTCTAGAAAGGTTAGTTACCAAAGGATGGGAAGATAATATGAATTAATCATTCACCTTACGTTGATAAGTTCTTGGATCCTTTACTATGCGTTACTAAAGGGTTCTTCATTCCAGACAGCTGTAAAATTACTTTCTTTGTATGCTTCGTATGGTGGGAAGCAACATGTTCCTCTATCCCTATTAAAACCTCATGCTCATTAAGCGATGGAGGTCATCTTGAAAAGTTCTGTTGATAGAACAATTGTATGCAAAGTAGTTGTGATGAACTCAATGGAGAAAATAAAATAAAAAAAAGAAGGTGACCCGAGTGATAACCAATTCAATGAACCAGTTTTTCTTGCATCGAGATTTGTTCTTGAATGTCTTGGTCACCTACCTTTTGAGGTTGTAGTTTTGTTGCTGACGTTTTTGTTTTCGGGACTGAGGGCTTTAACAAAGGAGGCCCCTTTAGTCATGTTACATGCTTGCGACAAAATTAATGAACGTCTGATGCTTCATGGTATTGGATTTTCTCTTGATATACCAAAATGGGTTGCCAATGACTTTTTTCATGTCCACTGACGCGTCGATGGCTAGTGAGAGCGTGGGAGCACACGCATTGGAGTACCGGTCGCATTCTCGGCATCGTCACATTCAGTGCGAGGGTCTGGAGATGATCAGAGGAAAACGAGGGTTAGACGGTCGTGACAAAGAGAGCAACCTCATAACGTATTGCGTTTCCACCATATGCGGCGTATATGGCGCCAGTGTTAGGTGGTCCAGCGCAGCGAGTTACGCTAGTGGATTACATCAACTAGCACCGTCAGATCCTTAGCATAAGTACCATCAGAGGGTTGATGGCATAGGCAGTGGCCAGAGATAGGGTTAGAGATCCAGTCGAGTGCACAGACATGGACAGTGATCTAGTCATGCACAGGGGCAAGGATATGGACATGTTCCAGTTGGATTGGGATTTCAACGTACCTGTATGGGCGTATGGACAGCCAGGTACAACAAAGCCAGAAACATATTCATGTTATTGCCACGTCAGGTCCGACGCCTATCCATCGTAACCTGATAGTGGGTACGAGTTGGGTTGAGACTCACTCGATCAGAGAGACTAGCAGGCAGTCAAAGAGACTGATTTACATTCTCGCGGATATACAACGGATATACGTATGTTAGTGACGGTGGATCATGATATTAAAATGTTCATTTGTATTCCAATATATGTTGCGAGGATGTTGCCCTGACATATATTGATGGGAGGAGACAGATGGTGTGTTCTTTGCTTGGAGGTCTCGGAGGAGCCCAGCTCGTCACGGAGGAGCCCAGCTTGTCGCGGAGGAGCCCAGCCCTACAAAGTAAGATGGGGGTATGGCCTTGGCGAGTATGGCCTTGGGCGGGTATGACCTTGGGTCTTCATTCATAAAACACCATTGTCCTGTGCGATTTGTTTCAATTTCGAGGACGAAATTCTAATTCGTTGGAAAAACTGTAACGACCCAAAAATTTGACTTGTGCCACGTGTCAAGTCAAGGTCGTATGTGGGACTCACTCGTCGAAATACGTATATCCGAATCCAATTTGAGATGATAATGCTAACTATGCGAGGAATTCGGTGAGCCGAAACGCGAACGGGGGACGCGCCTCGAGTCGCGTCCTGACGTGTGATACGCATCGTGATGCGTGAAGCGCGAGTATCGAGATTTTGAAAGGAGGCGGGTTGGTGCCTCGAGATGCGCGCTGCTCGATTTTCGAGGACACTTGATTTAAAATCAAAAAGGAAAAAAAAGGAAATGTATATATATATATATATATATATATATATATATGTATATATATATATAAAAGAAAAAAAAAAGAGATTGAGATAAGAATCGGGAGGTGAGAAAGATGAGAGAAAGAGAGAAAAGCTAGAGAGAGAGAGAGAGTCGCGAGGGAAGAAGGAGATCCGGCGCTCGGCCGGCTTCTCGATGCAAATGCCACGCGGAGGCAGCGCGGCGAGAGGTGGCGATGGCGGTGATCGCGTAAGCGGCACCGACGCGGGCACGGCGCGGACGGCCGGCGTCCCAGCAAGCAGATGGCGAGCGGCGAACGACGGCTGGCGGCGATCGCGCGAGGTCGAGTGGTGGTCGACGCGGCCGGCGAAGCGCAAAGAACAGGTCGCGGCACGGGCGGAAGCGCCGCGCCACACGACGGCGCAGCGAGGCGGTGGGCGGTGGCATAAGCGAGCAACGGCGGGTTCGAATCTGGCGAGGCGCGCGGCGGCGGTCAGTCAGCGAGCAAAGCGCAACGCGGCGCGTGTGGCAGTGCGACGCCACGCCTGACGCAACGAGCGCGCAGCGCGGCTGGGCGACAAGCGAGACGCGCGAACGGCTCCGGCGGCGATGCGACGCGACTCTCCGGCGAGGACGCGACGGCGGCGCGCGGCGACGGCTGCTAGCAGCAGGCAATGCTGCGACTTCGCGAGCGACGACGCAGCGCGATGGCGCGATGTCGGCCGATCGGATCGCGGTTTCGACGAAATCGCGACGACACGATGGAGGTGAGGTTTATTCACCTTATTTGGTGTGATTTGAATGATTTTGGTAAATTAGCACTCAAATGTCTAAATGGACACCAGGGACTAGGAGTCGGGTGTCGAGTGCGCAAATCGAGACGCGAGCGAGACGTCTTGATTTCGAGTTACGAATTTCGAGGTAAGTAAACCAGTTAGGGATTTATACAGTATTTCATTTCTCTCCATTGGCATTGTTATTCTTGTTATGTGATAGCTTTATTGTTGTTCACTGCTTTGTGATGATAGCTATCGTTGAAATTGTTGTCGATCGAGTGGGTCAAATGGCAAGTGAGTCACGGTTACTGTTTATCTGCGATATGAGCTCGTATCCGGACGCCGTCGATATCTCCCAATTGAGTGTACGTTGGGGGCTCTAATCCGGGCCGTAGATAGCTCATAGTCGCAAGGGTTAGGGTTGGAAGGCATGAGGCTCGTCCTAATCCGAGTCTGCTGGGATTTTTCCGCGACTCAACGACCTTTTGGTCGGGACTCCTTGTTATTTGGCCTCACTCATTGATGGATTGTTTACAGTCTTGTATATTCATGCGTTCTTTATTCCTTTCGTTCTATTTGCATGAATTTGATCGCTTTGGATATTGTGAAATGTTGTGTATATGTCCTCTTTGGATTTACTTACATGGGCTCGTCATTCTTATGTTTGGTGAGTGTAGAGCCGCGACGAGTAGCGAGAGGAAGGCGTCATAGCTAGGTGATTTTTTTGTATATTTTGTATTTACTCTTCTCTCGATGATATTTACTTGGGTTCCACAATTAGGTTGTCTATCTCGCTGATCTTTTTGTTGAGTTATTTAATGTATTAGTTGCTTAGCTAAATTTTTAAATCTTGAAAAAATATTAATAACTCAACTTAAAACTTTTAATTTACTGATAAATGATGGATTGGAAGGCTGACTAGGCTCTCGTTGACCTTGCGAGACTGACTCGGGGGTCCACGTGGGCTTAGGCCGGGCGGGGCCCAATTTTATGGGAAATTGGGGCCGTCACAACTAGGACGAGTTTAAGGCGGACATTTCCGATATGAGGATACCACAACCAGTTCATGTTATCACCTCAGCACCAGTGGATCGACAGAGGGCACAACCACAAGAATACTGTCAGGGTCGAGATCAAAGGGGACATGACAGAGGTCAAGTAGATCGGGTTCAGCGTTCGAGATCTGGAGACGGACAGACGGGTAGATTAGAGAGCCGTAGATGTCACCGGTGTGGGCAGAGGGGACATTTGAGGGCCGACTGTCAGACACCACCGTCGCCACGGCGAGCGTCAGACCAGGCCAGAGATAGAGCGCATGCGTTAGTACAGCCAGATAGCGGGGTGACCAGGCAGCTTATTGAAGGTACATTACTTATATTTGGTCACCACATGCATGCTATGTTTGATTTTGGTAGTACTTTATCGTTTCTTGCTGGACGTATTGTCGGATTGTTAGGGTTATTTACACAGACACTAGAGCCACATGTTGTCCTCAGTACGGCTACTGGGGATAAGATATACCCTAACCGAATATGTCGAGACGTGATGATAGAGGTGGATGGACATCAGCTACCAGCGGATCTTCGAGTATTGGAGTACTTAGAGTTTGACACACTGTTCGGGATGGATTAGTTAACATCCTATCATGCACGGATAAATTGTTACGGCAAGAGGATAGAGTTTCATATTCCTGGAATATGGGAGTTCGTATTAGTTGGATCGACAACTGACTTATCCATCACGAGAGGCCGACTAGCTACAGCGCGGGACATGGAGGCGTTTGAGGCGATAGTTGAGCCGGAGGTTCTAACGGAGGTCCGGATTGAAGACGTTCGGTGGTTCGGGATTTTGTCGATGTATTTCCAGATGATTTACCCGGATTGCCACCGCCACGAGCTGTTGAGTTCATAATCGAGTTGATACCAGGGACGCAGCCGATTGTCAGTCGACCTTACCGGATGGCACCAGCGGAGCAGGAGGAGGTGAGACGACAGTTGGATGAGTTGTTGGAGAAGGGTTTCATTCACCCTAGTATGTCACATTGGGGAGCTCCAGTACTGTTTGTGAAGAAGAAGGATGGTACGATGAGGATGTGCATCGACTATAGGAAATTGAATCAGGTAACTGTGAGGAACCGTTACCCACTTCCTAGGATTGATGATCTGTTTGATCAGCTGGCGGGTGCCAGATTCTTCTCGAATATTGACCTTCGCTCAGGTTATCACCAGTGGAGGATTCGAGAATAGGATATCCAGAAAACTGCTTTCAGCGCGAGATACGGGTTATTTGAAATCGCAGTCATGCCATTTGGGTTGACGAACGCTCCAACGATTTTCATGGATCTGATGCACAGGGTATGAGGCCGTATTTGGACAGATTCGTCATCGTATTCATCGACGATATCTCGATCTATAGCAGGACTCGTGAGGATCACGAGGGACATCTCAGGACAGTTTTGACGACACTGAGGGAGCACCGACTGATCGCCAAGTTTAGCAAGTGTGACTTTTGGCTAAGTGCGGTGAGATTCTTAGGCCATGTCATCAGTGAGCAGGGTATCTCAGTGGATTCAGAAAAGATTAGGGCGATCATTGATTGGAAGACGCCTGAGTTTGTGGCTGATATAAGGAGTTTCCTTGGACTAGCCGGATACTACCGGCGATTTGTGCAAGATTTTTCCTCAATCGCAGCGCCGATGACAAGACTGACTAAGAAAGACGTCAGATTTGACTGGTCAGAGGAGTGTGAGCAGGCTTTTTGTGAATTGAAGTGGAGGTTGACATCTGCACCATTATTGACATTGCCGGAGCCGGGTAAGACGTTGACAGTATATACAGATGCGTCGAGTATTGGTCTTGGATGTGTGTTGATGCAGGATGGTAGACCAGTTGCCTATCTTTCTAGACGGTTGAGACCCCACGAGGGGAATTATCCAGTGCACGACCTGGAGCTTGCGGCTGTCGTCTTTGCACTGAAGGCTTGGAGGCACTATCTCTATGGAGTGCGATTCGTGTTGTATACAGATCACCAAAGTTTACGGTACATTTTCACTCAAAGGGAGCTGAATATGCGCCAGCGGAGATGGCTGGAGTTGCTGAAGGACTACGACTTCACTATTGAGTATCACCCTGGCAAAGCGAACGTCGTAGCAGACGCATTGAGCAGGAGCGGACTCGACAGTCAGACTGTTCTGCAGATGACGCATGAGCATGGCTTATTACAGGCAACATCAGTTATGTGCATGGCCGAGTTGTCGACTACGGTGGAACAACACATTTGTTGTCAGTTGAGGATACCGACCATATCGATTGAACGGGTTGCCGAGTGTCAGAAGGCTGATGGGCTTTATGAGCGGGTCAATGGTCTATCACGGAATCCGGAATGCACTTATTGGGCAGAAACCACATATCGGTGTTTGAGATACCGAGGGAGATTGTGGATACCTGTGGATCAAGAGATACGGAACGGGGATTCTAGAGGATGCACACCGGTCTCTGATAGGTCATTATTTATGCATATTATATATAGTTTATTTATGTATTTTTGTTGTTGAATCTTCGACATATGGGCCAAATTATCTTTATTGTTCATTTTTAGGATTTTTGGAATGCGCGGTTGAATTCATGGCGAAAAACGGTGTGAAATGGACTACCTAGATGCAACTTTCCATCTCGCGCCGCGTGTCACTCTCTCATTGGCAGTGTCCCTGTTGCAGTTCACGTGTCGCCTCCTATTGGTCACGCCAACCAGCAACTTGCGCTTGCACACTGCCGTGCCAGGGTGCCACATGGCGTGCCCAGATTCGTCCACGCATCCCGGCCAAAGAAAGCTGCTGCGTCGGTTGCATGCGTCATCAAAAAGCCTCCTCCAATCCAAGACGCCAGGTGGTCAAGCTTACGTATAGCGGCGTCATCACGACGCGAGTTCTCCTCCAATCCAAGAGCGCCACATCATGCATTCAACATAACCAACCAATCATGTTGTAACACGTGACGAGACCTGTTTGCACCTCAAAATAACCCCATATTGTCCTCGACGGACGGGATACAAACCAAACTGACAGTTTTAATTAGGGATTTATTTGGGAGCAATGACGACTTCTATCTTCTTCAGGCCGTCTCTTCTCCCCCATTTTTCTATTTTTCTTTTTCTCTTGGTGTTCTTCAACTATGCGAGGCTAAAACCTCTAGCCTAGGCAAGACTGCGAGGAAGGTTCGACTGCGCATATCAATGGATTTGTGAGATTTATATATTTTAATTTCAATCTTTTCATTATTATTTTATTTTCTTTGGTATTATCTGAACAATTGAAGTTAAACACTTGTTTAAACCTTGATTTATTTGTCAGTGAGTCGTAAGCATCCGTACTTGTGCAATAAGACCACACTAGTGGCAATTGACCTTACCAATTGATTAGTCTCTTTTGGGACCGGTTGAATACCTTAGAAATCTAGGCTAAATCGGACACACAAGTGATCCGGTTGTCTAGGTATAGTGCCTTCACAAAGCCCATTGCGGTTAACACATTAAACCCAATTCACTTGAATATATGGTTATGTGTTTGACTATGGAAGTGGTCATTGTCGTACCTTGGCTATCGAGATTAGGAAGTGCAAGGAACCGCGTACGTTACCGGGTCTATAGCTACACTAAGATATTTTGATTAGCATATTTTACATAAATCGACGACCAAATCCAATCTTTTATCGAACCAAACTTGTATGTCTTGACCTAGGTGTTTTTTATTAATTGTTTTCAAATTTATTTCCATTGCTTTAGTTATTTTGTGATTAGTTAATTAATTCATTTTCTCTTAAACCCCGATTTTTCTTTTTGTTATTTTTGACCTTAGAAAGATTACCAGTCCCTGTGGGATCGACCATTTGCCACTATTCTACAAAATAGTTGGTTTAGATATTTTTAATTTTATTGACGCGTTCGGCGCGCGTCAGTCTCGTTACACAGTTCATCCTTGTCGGACTAAGATGTACCATGATTTGAGGCGACTATTCTGGTGGTCAGGGATGAAGGCTGACGTAGGTGCGTACGTTAGGAGTTGTCACCTTTGCCAACAGGTGAAGGCTGAACACAGGTGACCCGGTGGATTATTACAGCCGTTGCCTATTCCACAGTGAAAATGAGAACATGTCACTATGGATTTTGTTAGTTGGCTACCGCAGACATCGAGACGTCACGATGCAGTTTGGGTAGTGATTGATAGACTGACGAAGTCGGCTCACTTCATTCCAATCTCGATGAAATATACATTTCCCCAGCTGAGCATATTGTTTGAGCGGGAGATTATTAGACTTCATGGGGTGCCAATTTCCATTATGTCAGACAGAGATCCAAGATTGACCTCGAAACTATGGGAGGCAATGCAGGAACAATTTGGCACCAGGTTGCAGTTTAGTACAGCTTATCATCCTCAGACTGATGAACAGTCAGAGTGACTAATTCAGATTTTGGAGGATATGCTCAGGGTATGCAATTTACAGTTTGGGGGTTCGTGGGAGGATTATCTGCCTCTGTGTGAGTTTGCATACAATAACAGCTATCAGGCAAGCATTGGTATGCCACCATTTGAGGCACTGTATGGGAGACCCTGTAGATCACATGCTTGTTGGGCAGAGCCGGAAGATACAATGACGGTAGGGCCTGAGATAGTTGTTGATCACACAAAGAAAATTCGACAAATTCGTCAGAAACCGCGAGCTACACAGGATAGACAGAAGAAATATGCGGATAGGTATCGCGATGGTCTGAGCTATGACGAGGGCGATATGGTGTATTTGAAGATTTCTCATTGGAAAGGACAACGAGAGATTTGGCATTAAGGGAGGCGGCGGCAGAGATACATTGGGCCATCTACCGGATTGCACGAGAGAGTAGGCCTGTTGCATATCGGTTGGAGTTACCTGTTTGAGTTAGTTGGGGTGCATCCGACATTTCACATTTCCATGTTAAGACTCGCTAAGTCGGGGCCAGGCGATAATTGAGTTGGGACGGTGGAGATACGACCGACGTGACTTACGAGGAGAGGCCGATAGAGATCGTTGACCGTCGAGTACAGATTCTCCGGAACAGGGAACTCGCGAAGGTCCTAGTTCGTTGGCAGCATCATAAGACGGAGGGACTCACCTGGAAGCTCGAGTCGACGATGAAGACGTGATACCATCAACTATTCTCTAGTGTGTGACTTTAGTTACAGTTATATTTCAGGGCGAAATTTTATTTAGTTGGGAAGAACTGTAACGGCCCATTTTAATAATGTCTATTCAATTTACAGACACGGACGTCAGCTCGGATCTACGTGGACGCCGCGGTAGGCTGGGACACACGGGGAATTAGGTATGGAAGTTTATGGTGTGTTAGTTTCTTATTTGCGGTGTAATTTATTCAAATACATCGCATGTGTGTATGTTGCAAAATAATACGTGTGAGGGTGTGTGAACGGTATTCGCCTCGATATACGTGTCGACGCGGGTATCAGGTAGTCGACGGGACCGAATATTAGGTCGGGGAAACGAAAACACACAAATTGAATAAAAAATTTGCCAAGTAAATAATATGGAATAGATATTGGGTGGCTAGCGACGCGGCGGTACGCGTATATCACGGTTCGGACCCCAAATCGGGCGTCGAAATGCCGAAAACACGGGCGAGTGTCTTAGCTGTGTCACAATTAGGTGTTAAGACACCTAACTCAACAACAACACTTGTCCAAATTCAACAACACATGTCCACTCACCTCACCTACACCTACACCTCACACACACACTCCATGCACACACACACACTGCGCCGTCGATCGGAGGCCAGAGGAGAAGAAGAAAAGAAGAGGAGGAGGAGAAAAAGGAACGTGCAAGGAAGGAGAAAAAAGAAGGTGGAGACGTCACAATCGAGGTGAGTCTCAGTGGTTTTTTTTTATTGTGAGTTTCGGTTGGCTGTGGTGGCGAGACAAGGGTTCGGCTATAGAGGCCGAACCGGGTCGCGGTGGTGATGGCAGGGGTGTCTCCCCTGCCATCGATTCTACCGGGGTTGGGGAAAATAAAAATAAAAAATAAAAATAAAAATAAAAATAAATATGTTTCCCGATCGAACCAGTTTTCACTGGTTCGATCGGATGAAGAAGGTGCACAAGCGCGCGCGCGTATGCTCGTGTGCACCCACTTCATGGGTCGGGCCCAGAACGGGCCAGGCTCGGCCCATGGGCCAAGCTGGACTGTTGCAGTCGAGCGGAGTCGGGTTCGACCCAAACAAAATTAAAAAAAAAAAAAAAAAAAAAATGAAAGAAAATTTTGGAAAAACTCTGAAAAAATTGGGAAAATTCTGAAAAAAATTATTTAAATAAAATAAATAAAAATTGATAAATTTCTATGAAAAATAAAATATTTGGATATTTCGGATGCGACTTTCGCGTGGTTTTTGCGTCGAAAAGCGCGAAATGAGCAATTTGGCCTAAATTTTTAGAAATTGGTCGTACTAAATCGAAATTATTGATAAATGGACATAAGTTAACACGGGTGATCAATTGGCGACCAAGGACTCTGTGGACTTGGACTCGAGGATTGATTACGGGGTATCGAAGTGCATTGTGAGATTTGTAAAACCCAATGAAAAAACTCTTGAGTATTTATTTTGCTTTGTAATTCCATTCAATTCCAGTATTTCCTTGTGATTTTTCCTGTATCTATATCTTGTCATTGTTTGCACGGTTGGTTGAGTTACTCCCACCGGATTTTTCCGTTGTGTGTCTATGCATTCTAGACCATAACATGTGTATCAGGAGTTCTCGGTGGATAACGACCCGAGCTATTGAAGCTTGCTACATGTGTCGGTGCGTCGTAGTCTACGTCGGCCACCAGAGAGGGATCGGTGATAGCTAGTTGGGTGCGCCCACTAGTGGGATCTGGAAGGGAATCCGAGAAGTATGGTTTAGTCTGGCTTTGGAACAGGCACACACATTTGCACTTTCTTGTTATC
Organism: Stephania cephalantha; assembly: GCA_039657325.1. Classification (NCBI taxonomy): domain Eukaryota; kingdom Viridiplantae; phylum Streptophyta; class Magnoliopsida; order Ranunculales; family Menispermaceae; genus Stephania; species Stephania cephalantha. The sequence goes on along the minus strand of CM077579.1, from coordinate 47,934,628 downwards.
TATGCATGCGATGCCCTACTTACGGTTGTTTGTTTACATTCGCATGTTTATTTAACAATATTTATTGACTTCCACTTATTTATATGAATGCTCGGAGGAGTTCCTTGGGATTTTCTTGACTGACTCGTCATCCATTTTCTTCTGTGATGATTGAGTGCGGATCCAGAGTACAAGTATAGGCAAGGGGATCTTAGGCGACTACCTCACGTTGCCTACCTCGAGGGATTACTTGTACGTGTGATTATTTTGATATTTTGATTCTTTCGGGAGCTGGGAGTGACATGACATTGTACATAGATATTTTACATGGTACGATCGTCTACCTTTATACAAAATATTTTTCGGGGTTTTCGCACGGTAGGATTTGTTAAATTGATTAATATTCTTTGCATTTAAGTACAACTTCATTTGCATATGTCATGTATACTGTTGTACACACAAGTGGTTGCGAATTTCGATACAAGAAAAGGACGGGCAGGTGTCGTATACGTGTAGTAGGGCCGGGTGGCAAGGAGTACACGGAGACACGTCACCCCGGGGCGGCGAGGGCCGCCACAGACCGAGTGATGCGGTCGTGCTTGATAATAGTACATCGTAAAAATAATATTTTTGGTATACTTGTAGTATTTAATAAATAATGAAATAATTTTAAATACACACGTGACACAAGGCAAGGCGAGACGTGGGTTACGCCTCGAGATACGCATTGGGGCGAAAAATACATAACTTAGGTTAGTATCATGATCTAATATTAACTTGATTGAATTTGGCCTTAGTGGTGTATTAAATTTGATTAACATGCCTATGGTTTGATTGTAAATAAAATGAAATTCAAGGTTAACTTTTAAATTTGTGGAATTAGACTTGCATGTAATTAATTTAAAATGTTAAGGGCAATATGAGAAATGTCTTATGACATGTGTAGGTGGACCAATAGAAAATGAGGTTCATGTTATGTGTCATGCAAAAAGAGACAAGTGTTAGTTTGATTTTGACTAGTGGAAAGTGATGGCTTTAATGTGAGCCTTTTATTCACTTAAATATTTATGAATGGAATAATATCTAAAGTCAAAGGGCTATATAAGTTCATGATTCTTTTTCAACATGCAAAACAACTCCAACACCATTAGAGAGCTCATGAGAAATAATTTGGAGATCAAAGAAGTTGTAGAAAATCTTGCATTTCTAGTTGGGATTATTGAAGATCTAAGAAAGTTGATGCTAGAAGCTACGAATCTAACTTAGTGGAGCTCATAAAACAAAAGTGGACAACTCCATTAAAGCATTTGGTATGTTTTTCTTCACCAAATCTCTACACAAATTATGTTCCAAGTTGTTTTTATTGATGAGTTTTGATATATGTGGGTTCGTAAGAGTAGATCAACCCTTAATTAGTGAAAATCCCTTAATATGATCATTATTGAGATTTTTATGATTGATAAGTTGTGTTATGTGGCGGCCCCAAATCCGAGAGGTCGCCGTGGAGTGTCGCGACCCCGCGATCTGTCGATTATTGACCCACTTTGGGTCCCACGCGCCATATAACGTCCTTTGCTACATCACGACTACTCGATATGCGTGTTAACTCATTTCGTTATACAATTTAGTTAGACAATTGAATCACTTTTAGCATTAAAGCAATGGAAGTCTTAAATTTAAAGCAAGTAAAACAATTAAATTCATTATCATATAAAGCATCATTTATAAGAGCAACTCCTATTATGGAAAACCCGGAAAGTACTATGTATATAGGCGACAATACTAAGCAGTAATATATACAAGTACGGTGTCTATCCGATCTCCCATACCCAAAAGTAAAGCAAAATATCAAAATAACACGTACTAGTGGATCCTCGATCGCGGCAATCGGATGAAGTCGCCAAGAATCCCCTTGCCCTACTAGTGCTTTGGGATCGAACTCGACCATCACAAAAAGCCGGATGGAGAGTACGTTAGTAAGATTCCAAACGAAGTACACCGAGCATTTATAAGAAAATAAATAGATACCAATAATCATGTTAAATAATCATGCTAAAACTAAACAGGCAACTGTGCTACGATCATCACATGAATAAATAACACGAGAGAAACAAAGTGTGTAGTCGTCCGGTTGGACTAAAGCGTACTTTGGACCCCCATGATCCTTTCGGTGGGTGCCCCCACTTTCTTTCACTGGTTCCTCGCGGTGCGTGTCAGACACGTGCACCACTTAATGCAACTCGGGTTGCAATTCATCGAGTGCTGTTCACACGTGCTACTGACCTAGTGTGTCATAAATACACTACAAATATCAGGTGGGAGTAGCTCGACCACCAACCCAAATGTATCACGGAATAAAGTACAATAACAAGGAATAGGAAATCAACGATGGAAAAGTAAACCCTCGGTGACTTTCAGATGGATTCTTACGTACCTAAAAATGCACTCCGAAGTTCCACTCACGTCTCGAGATACGCGTCCGACTCCCGACTGTGGTCTCCGAAGTTCCTGGTGTTCAATTAAACCATTTTAACTAGTTTAGAGTTAAATTAAGTGAATTTATAATGTGTGGTCAAAAATATGGAAATTTTATTCCAAAAAGTTTGGTTTGACACACTTTTCGAGTTATATCGGGGTGTCAAACTCACGAAAAATTCTCAAATACTATTTTTCTATCTTTTTCTCATTTTTTTATATTTTTCCTGATTCTCTGGATTTTTCCATAATTTTCTACCTATTTTTCTTATTTTTTCTGTAATTTATTTAATTTAAAACTATTTTAAATTAATTTTTAATATTATATTATTTAAATTAATCAAGTCACAGTTAATCTGACAGCTTTCCTTTCCTTTGTCGTCGCTCATATATGTCATTACCCAATTATAAAAATTCGATAATGTCTAATAAGTAAATCCCACAATATCCAATACACCTGTAATAATCAAATGCATTGTATTCCAAGAATTTAAACGAACAATATCTCAAGGAATCATAAATATACAAATATGCAATCAATCTCGTTTCTGTTGACCGGCCACATAAGAATACGTCTTTGCAAAAGTGGTGGGTAAATAGTAATAAAGATTCATGAGTCGAGAGGAAGTCCTCGAGAAGTCTCGCCTCGACTCGTCATTGAGTATGATCTGGCGACATCACAAAAATTCTACCCTAAACAAGTGTCTACAACGATCAGTGACCTCAGTCGCTGAGCAGCACGGTGTTCATCCTACCACAAATATAACCAATTAACATAATGGGACTTCCAAAGGCCTCCTTCCTCTCGTGTCCGTGAATGCATGATCAATAAATATGCAATGATAAACTGTGCATGCAATATATTCGAGAAATACTCAAACAATGTAAAGTTTACCATAAGATTTACTTAACCTTACAAATGCGATACCAGCATCCCCTTGCGCTCCGAATCGATAAGCTAGTCTATGCAGAATCCTAATTGTGGTCCTACAATTAATTTGTAAGTTCGTTAAGTTTTCATAAGAATTCCACAATTTTTTTCAGTTGGTTGCAGTTAAATTGACCCAATCACATCTTGAAACCCTTAAAATACTTCCAAAATATATTTTCCAATGCTCGAATTTCATTTTCGAATCAAAATTGTTGTTCGGCATCGAAAATTACGTTGTCTAGGCTTAAATATAACTTTTTCAATTTATTATATATTTATCGGTCCAGCTTCGACCCGATAACTTCGAAATTACTTTAAATCTTATCCTCGGATGTCCGGATCTCAATTTTGACTCCAAATTGTTATTCAGAATCGAAAAATAACCTACACTAGACTTTAAAATAGTATTCTAAATTTTAGACATTTTTTAGTATCGTAACGCGCATTACGAGAAAAATACCGAGTATAAATCATCGAGAAAATCCCAAAATCCTTATTTTTCATAAGAATTCTCAATTTTCATCAATTTGTTCGAAAATCTAATTTTTTGAATTTTCTCAATTTTCTAGGGATTTATTTTTTCTATTTTTAAACCATTTTTTTTTCATTTTTCAAACCATTTTTTTTATTAGGGGAATTTTGATCAAAGCCATTTTTTAAAAACCCCTATTTGGAGCAAGGTTTTCTCTATTTACATGTAATGAAAGGTTTAGATCCTGGATGTTGCGGAAAAGTCTTGGGCACGCTCGACAAGATAAACTTTGTGTGTTAATTTATTGTAATATTATTTAATATTTCGGTCAATGTTAAGATCATCGCGTTGTGGTGAGTTGTCTCATTTGGATACACGTAATGTGCGTAACAGAGGATGAGTTTTAAAATTGGAGGCTTAGTGAATTTATTTAGTTATATAAATATTTCCTAAGCTATAGTAGCCGATTAATTTGATTTAAGCAAACCTAAGTTACCAATTAGAATAAAGGAGATTATTGATATGAAAAGGGAAATAATTAGTGGTGTTTTGTGATTTAAAGAGATAGATTGAGTGGATGTAGATGTTGGATAAACAAGTGAAGGAAACAAATGAGTAATTGACACCTAATTAAATCACATCCTACACCTCAAACAAGTTTTCTCTCCTCATCACAAGATTTTGACACATCTCCACCTAACCACCTAATCTAAGGGCTCACATGTTGCCACCACAAACATACATTTTTTTCTCTCTCTCCAAATCAAAAACCAATTTTAACTCCTCTTTCTCTCTTTACCCGGTCTTCCTCTCTCTAATTTTTTCTTCTTCTCCAACAAAACATTCTCATCTCATTTGATCTTACCCTCATTGAGCTCTCCTCAACATTAACTCGATCTCTCACCTCTCTCGTGGTGTTCTCCCATCTTGACGGCACCGTCGACGACTTTTCAAGACGTGGTAAGTGGTGGTTGTGGTTGATTTTTTAACAAAGCGCTTCACAACTAATTCATCAACCAAAAAATTGATTGTGAGCTAACTTCCGTTAGTATCCCTTACTTTCTTAACTTAACAAAAGGACAAAAAATATAGAGAAAAAAAATTCATGAACCAAAAGAAAACTAATGAAAGTGTGAAGACCAAATCAAGAAAAACGTGAAAGTTCGGGGACCAATGATATTATTTTCCTTTTCTTAATATGAAAAATTTTAAGGTAAAATGACAAAAAGAAGAAACATTTCAAATTGAAGTAAGCAGTGTGACCATATTAGAGAATTTCACACAAACTTAGATGATTTCCAAATGTATTTGTTATTCCGAGTTATTAGAGTAATTCCTAGCTAGCTTTTTAAGAACGAAAGATATGTGCAAGGCAATGAGTGTAAAAATTACAAATACGAAATTTGCAATGTGGCCACGGATATAAATTTTGAAGCGTAGATAAATGTAAACCCGCATGAGGCGTGCTTGCACTAAGCTATCACCAATAAGTTCAAAGTTGATTCTCTAATTCGCGTTCTCGAAGAAGAAAGTGTTAACAAATATGTCCATTGCTATGGATGTCCCACTATCCCACAAAAATACAATATTAGTACTTGATATGATTTATCACAAAGCATAAGAAATTAAGTATCTTAGATTACGCAAACTGAGAAAACTTGTTCTTGATGCAATAAGTATATTTTCTTCCACGAAAAGATGTACATAATTACCAATTTACCATTTAGGAGGGGATTGGCTTTGTAGGAGATGTGTGACGCTATGTAAGAGAGGTGAACATGAGAGTCATCACAATGAAGGATCGAAAATTCGATTTCGCCTGTAGCACATTTTTAGAGCTAGTAAGATCCATATATTGTCAAGGTATCGTAAAAGAAGCATATTGTTTCATTAAAAAAGCATATAGTTTATAATTTATTTCTTTTTTCTTTTTTACAATGAATTAGTATTCATTCCCTGTACTTAATTTTTTATATGACATTACATGATAATAAGCTTCTATTCTATATGAGTATCCTTTAAGAAAATGGTGTTAGTTATAATCTTTTTCTTACAAGTTAGCTCTAAAACTCGATGTTTTATCCTTAATTCCGTTTCCATGTAATTCTACCTTTAGTGTATACAAACATTTTAAAAATCTGGGGAAGTATGGAAAACTCGAGAATATTTTATACCATGCCTATATTCAATGTGAGTTGTGCACATCCTCATTTGTTTCTCCAATTTGGACAAAAAGAATTCCATTTACTTTCCAATTAAGCCTATTAGAGGAGCTCTTTTGAAAAAGTATTGATCTCATTCTTTTGTACCTATCTTCTGAAATGGGAAACTGAATGTAACCATCTTGTTTTCACAAATATTTACATGCATCCATTTTTGTTTTTTATCAAAATATCTTCTTTTTTCTTATCACGGCCCTTAACTTGTTCAGCATCACTTGTATAACTGATGAAGTCCAAGAATTAGCTTACAAATTCTTGACAGGATAATGATGAAGTCCAAGAATTAGTTTGCAAATTCTTGGAAAAATATGAAAAGATATGACAGGATGGCATTTTGGTAATTTCGGTGAAGTTCGGGCGTTTGCGTTTCGGTGTTCCGGGGGCATGGGTTGTTTGGAAACGGCGTGGAGATCACGGGCACTGCTATGCTGTGACTACGACGTTTTTCGGCGAAATTTCATCGTTTCGCCATCCGAAACGGCAATTTTGCTATTTTAGGAAAGTTTTGTTTACCTTATAACTTTCATTAGGAATTTCCGTTTTTATTGCCGTTTGCGGCATTTGTTTCTATTTTTCGTTTAGTTTCCAGTTTATGGCTTTTAGGGCTTTTTGGACTTTTTACTATTTTTGGCAAATTTTAGGGTTTCGCTATTTAAGCGACCTATTGGATGTAATACGCAGTTTTTGGCTGAAATAAAAGAATTTTCGAACTTTGGCTTAAGTTCGACCTAGATCGAGTTGTTCGTGGATTCGTTCAAGCTGGTTTAGAAAATCTCCATTGCGTCATAACTAGTGTTATGTTGTCACCTATTAAAGGATGCTACAATTTTGGCCCAAATTAAAGGCGTAGCCTCGGTGCATCATTTGTTCCTATTACTCGTTTCTTTAATTCTCCGAAAAGTGTATATATCATGTAGGTGACAAACTTGCGATATCAATCTCTTACGGTTTGTGAAATTTTTATTTTAGATATCGATTCTTACGGATTATTAGTCATGTTATGCCTAATTCTTGGATCAAGTATCTATAAACATGGTCGAGGTTCAACATTGGCATGCATTATTATTATTATTATTATTATTATTATTATTATTATTATTATTATTATTATTATTATTATTATTATTATTATTATTATTATTATTATTATTATTATTATTATTATTATTATTATTAAGACGTCATAGATTTAAGTACCAGGCTACGAATATATCTAGTTTTTCAGTTTCTAAGTCATAATTTGCAAAATTACGTGCGTGTTAAGAGTCATGGCGTGCATTACTCTCTATTTAAAATAAGGGACTTTGTGCGTCTGAGAGATGGAACAGGGCTAGTCCTTAAATAATAGCATGAATATTTCTATCCCTCGTTTTCTATCTTCTCTTTTTTCGTTTAACTTTACTTATGAACTGCTAAACTATTTTGTGTTGTCAGGTCCATGATGATCCTCTAAAAACTCATGTTGATGGGCCAACGCGGGTGAAGTGAGTTCCATCACTACGTTACTTCCTATTTTTATGGATGCTTTCGTACAACTATCAACACTCTTACAGTTTCGATCTTAACTAATAATTCATTTTATGATTTAATACTATCATAGCCTCTTCGTCACTTGGAGGAGCTACTAGAAGAGCTTGTGGCGATTCTTTGTAAGGTTATAATGCATACATGAAGTGTTAAAATAAACGGGAACATATTTTGGTTGAATCACCCGCAACTAGATCAAAGAAAGTGTGATATCGACTTAAACAAAAACTATGTTTCATGATGTGAGTTTAGGGGTGAACAATGCGGTATATGTAGGCCAACTTGTTGCAACTATGTTTGTTAGAAATAATTGAAGAATTTTACTATTAGTTGTAGTTCGGAATCGACTATTTAAGTCTTTCTTCTTGTATGTAAAAGACCAGTCGAAGCAAGGAAAGCGACAATTCAAGATAGATCTCACCCCCCGATGAGCTATATTAATCAATCAAACGAGAATTATTGTGTTGTAAGTGATTTTGAGGTTCTGAATAAAAAAGTCAGTGTTCAATGGGTAGGTGGTGTTTTTTTTTTTTAATTCTGAAACATGGCTGTTATTATTTCCTCTTCAATGTCTGAATTTAATTTAACATGTAAAACTGGCAGTTGAAAATGATCAAATTCTCCTATATTCATCTGGTAAAGATGTGTTGTGTGTGGGGGTATTGTTGAACTTTAAAGGTTTTAAGAGTTTGTATTGTATCCAATTTTAGTCCCATATGGGAAAGAAACTTGTTGTTTCTTTCCTTATAAGAAATCTTCCATATGAAGTAAGTGGTTAAGCGAATGTGAGGTTGGAGGAAAAGACCATGGGTATTCTCCATTGATTAATACATTGATTAATACACATTAAATACACATTAAATACTTGATATTTAATTTGTCTTTGATAGGGCCTTGGGCCTTTGGGGCTAATGATTAAATAACTTAGCCAACTCACTTCACAAATTTTTTACTTTTTACATTAAATTAGTTAATTTCGTAGTTGAAATTAGTGGTGAACGGGTACAACCCTTAACTTTTAAAAAGGTGTTTAATTAGTGGAATAATTGGTGGTTAATGAACCACTCCACTAATAACCTCGTTTTGAACAGCTGTAACTGTTCAAGAGAGGAGTTTTTGGTTTATAAATAAAAATGGTTTTAACTTCAAAAATGACTAAGATAAGATTTTTTTTTCGAAATTAAGATTGGTTTTCTCTAGTTTTGAGAGAGAGTTTTGTTGTTGCAAAAGATAGGATTTTTGGTTGGTGTGTAATCAAAGATCAATCCGGTTGTATCTGAAGGCGAACCTCTTTGCGGTGTTCATACACCGAATTGGAGGAAATTTCGTCTTAGGACATTGCCATTAAGTGCAAGCCTCTGGTATTATTTTATCAAGTTATTTGTAATTGAATTCAAGCATGATATATTATAGTTGAAATATGCATGATTGTTGTGTATGTCTATCAATCTAAGAAGAAATATATTTGTTATCAACGATTTACATACAATAGTTAATTGCATATAATTAGTCAACGATTTATACGAAATTGTTGTTTGCATACTAGTTTGAAATGACATCTCTTGTATGCGAGAAAACCATTTACGCTACCTCTGCCAATCCCAAAGATGAAATACCGAGAAAGTTCAAAGGTCTTGATTTTAAAAGGTGGCGTGAGAAAATGCTATTACAGGTGACCACTCGAATGTTGCCAACATAGTGAAGGAAGAAGTTCCAAAATCTAATGAGGACCCTATGTCAAGGAAACTCTCCTTACTATTGAAGCATGGAGGAATTCGACTTTCTCTGCCAGGAATTATATTTTGAATAGACTTGATGATACAACTTGTATGATGTCTATTCGGAATGTAAAAGCTACAAAGGATGTTTGGGATCTTCTCAAAAGAAATATCGAGCGAAGATGCGAGGGGCTAAAAAGTTCGTGGTATGCAAGTTTCGAAATACAATATGGTGGATCCGAAGTCCGTGGTAAAGCAAGTGGAAGAAGCGCAAGTTCGATACATGAATTGCATGTGAATGGTGCATTGTAAATGAACATTTCAGGCTGGAGCCATTATTGAAAAACTTCCACCGTCGTGGAATGACTTCAAGGTCTACCTAAATCACAAGCGAAGGGACATGTCCATTGAGGACCTCATTCTGCGACTTCGTGTTGAGGAAGACCACTTGGAAGGAGACAAAAAGGAAATGATCGATGATCTAATGCTAACATGGTGGTAGGACAATCAAGCAAGTCCAAATTTCGAAATTCCAAAAAAAGAATTTCAAGAAAGATTTCAAGAGAACCACCAAGCAGTTAGCGCCAAAGGGGAAGGATTATAAGAAAATTAAGGCAAGTTCTGGGTTTGTGGAAAGCAGGGCCATATGGATCAAGATTGTCGCCACAAGAAATACCAAAATTCTGATAATTCTGGTTTGATCAACCAAGCAAATGTTACTGACATGGAAATTGATGATATTGATATTGATCTCACTGGAGTTGTTTCTGAAACTAATATGGTTTCTGATGCCAAATGATGGTGGATCGATACTGGTGCGACAAGGCACATCTGCAGTCACAAAAACTTATTTTCTGAGTTTCATCCGGCTGATAGTGAAGAGAAACTTTACATGGAAAACTCGTCCTCCTCTATGGTTGAAAGCAAAGGAACAGTGAAGATGAAGTTCACGTCTGGAAAAGTAGTCACTTTACTTGATGTTCTGTATGTTCCTGATATTAGGAAGAATCTTGTATCTGGCCTTTTACTGAATAAGAAAGGGTTCAAACTTGTTTTCGAGTCTGACAAATTTGTATTGACCAAGGGTGGCATGTTCATAGGGAAGGGGTACCTTACTGAAGGTTTCTTCAAATTAAGCATTGTAATTGTTAATGGCACTTGGTAATATAATGATTGTTTACTGCGTATATATTGTCTCTTATATGATTGAGTCATTTGATATTTGGCATGCTAGACTAGGGCATGTAAATAATTAATTCATAAAATGGTACATTTGAATATGTTACCAAAGTTAAAAATTGATTTAAAACATAAATGTGAAGTTTATTGAATCAAAGTTTGTTAGGCAAACAATTAAGTCTGTTCAAGAAAGATCAAGTGAGGTATTAAATTTAATTTATAGTGATCTTTGTGACTTCAAATCAAATCCTACGAGAGGAGGAAAGAACTACTACATCACCTTTATTGATGATTGTAGTAAGTATTTCACGTCTTTTTGATCAAAAATAAAAAGAGGCCTTTGATGTATTTAAAATATATAAGACAGAGGTTGAAAATCAACTTGACAAAAAGATTAAGGTGTTAAGAACGATCGAGGTGGAGAATATGATTCCATTGAGTTTGCGAAATTTTGTAATATAAATGGAATTATTCATCGGACCATAGCGCCATATACACCTCAACAAAATGGTGTGGCGAGAGAGGAAAAATAGAACTCTCAAGAATATGATTAATTCTATGTTGAATGACTCTGGACTTCCCCAAAACTTTAGGGTGATGCACTACTGACTGCAAATCATATTTTGAGTAGAGTTGTTTTTAAGAAATCTGATAATTCTCCATATGAGATTTGGAGAAAAAGAAAGCCCACTTACAAAAATTTAAAAGTGTGGGGTTGCTTAGCAAAGGTTCAAATTCCTTTACCAAAAATGACTAAATTAGGACCTAAAACCGTAGATTGTGTGTTCATCGATTTTGCTAAGAATAGCGCAGCATATAGATTCTTAGTAGTTAAATCACATATTTTCGGATATCAGTGATAATACTATTATAGAATCTATAGATGCTACATTTTTTGAGCATATTTTTCCTTTCAAGGAAAAACAAAATGGTTCATCACGAAAAAGGACGGCTGAAGAGAGTCTAGAAGAACCAACCACTTCAAGGGTTCAAGAACAAGAATTGGAACCTAGAAGGGGAAAAAGAATTAAGGTTCCAAAGAATTTTGGACATGATTTTATAAGTCTTTAACGAAAATGAACCACAGACTTATAAGGAGGCTATGTCTTCACCGGAAGCACCTTTATGGATGGAAGCAATCAATAGTGAAGTTGAATCCATTTTACAAAATAATACATGGGAATTGGTTGATCTACCATCCGGAATCAAACCAATTGGATATAAATGGATATTCAAAAGAAAGCTCAAAGCTGACGGTACTATTGATAAATACAAGGCATGATTGGTTGCAAAAGGTTATAGACAAAAGGAAGGTGTAGATTACTTCGACACCTATTCTCCTGTTTCGAGAATAACTTCCATTAGAATGTTGATTTCCATAGCTGCTTTATACAATATGGAAATACACCAAATGGATGTTAAAACAGCGTTTCTAAATGGAGAGTTAGAAGAAGAAATCTATATGGACCAACCTGAAGGGTTCATAGTCAAAGGCCAAGAGAATAAAGTTTGTAGATTTGTTAAGTCGTTATATGGACTTAAACAAGCTCCAAAACAATGGCATGAAAAATTTGATCATACTATGCTAGCAAATGGTTTCAAAATAAATGAATGTGACAAATGTGTGTACATTAAAGAAATGAAAAACTTTTTTGTCATAGTATGCATATATGTTGATGACATGTTGATTATGAGCACAAGTAAGGATGTCATAATATCAACCAAAAAGATGTTGAATTCCAGTTTTGACATGAAAGACTTAGGTGAAGCGAGATGTTATCTTTGGGAATTCAAATTAAAAGAAATAAAGATGGTTATGTTCTTACATAATCTCATTATGTTGAGAAAATCTTGAAAAGATTTATTCAATTTGATTGCAAGCCTGCATTAACTCCTTTTGATGCAAATTGTCATCTTAAGAAAAATAATGGAGAAGCAATTTCTCAATTGGAATATTCTCAAATAATTGGAAGCTTGATGTACTTGATGAACTCTACTAGACCTGACATAGCTTATGCAGTTAGCAGGCTGAGTAGATACACAATTAATCCTAATGATGCTCATTGGACAACATTAATAAGATTCCTAAGGTATCTTAAATATACCTTAAATTATGGACTGTTTTATACAAAATATCCACCGGTACTTGAAGGGTATAGTGATGCAAATTGGATTTCTGATAATACAGAAACCAAATCAACTAGTGGATATATATTCACATTAGGTGGAGCAGCGATTTCTTGAAAATCAACAAAACAAACGTGTGTAGCACGTTCCACCATGGAATCCGAATTCATTGCTCTTGACAAGACAGTTAAAGAAGTTGAATGGCTAAGAAATTTCTTAGAAGATATTCCTTGTTGGCCAAAACCAGTCACATCAATATGCATACATTGTGATAGTATGGCAGCACAAGCAAGAGCTAAGAACAACATATATAATGGTAAGTCAAGACATATAAGGCGCCGACATAATACTATAAGACAATTACTCAAGAGTGGAGTAATTAGTATTGATTATGTTAAGTCGAAGGAAAACATTGCAGATCCTTTGACTAAAGGCTTACCAAGAGATCATGTGAAGATATTATCAAGGGGAATGGGCTTAAAGCCTATAGAGTAAGTCAAGTCTAGCGAAACCTAACTTTGGTGATTGGAGATCCCATGGTCTAGGTTCAATAGGCAAAGCTGGTTAGACTTAACTTAACAAACAGTACATACAATTACATGTTCCTATGATGAAGTAAGTGTGTTGATAAGACGTTTAGGGTATGTAATATTTCATTTAATGACTAAATATAAGTCACCTATATGATAGTAAATGTGGGGTCGCATTTATGAGAATGAATAGGCAAAATTCTCTAAAGCTATCTTGAACCCAGGATATGTTCAGGACCAAAATAAACAACATAGAATAAAGTGCATCAGGAATCATATCATAAGTGAGACATATTGTCTAAGTTTACTATAAAAGTGAACGGTTCAAGATACATGCATCACTGCGTCACGAAGTGAACTCGATATGATCTTACTAGGGTAAGTTCAAGTCTATACGACACTTTCCTGATTAACATGACATGATAATCTCTCTCAATTGTTTTTAAAAAATAATGTTTGTTCTTTAAATTTTATGTGTGTGATTTGGCGAAGTAAACTCAGTCAGGGTTGCCGATGGTTACAATACAAATGTAGGGTATTGTTGAACTTTAAAGGTTTTAAGAGTTTGTATCGTATCCAATTTTAGTCCCACATGGGAATGAAACTTGTTGTTTCTTTCCTTATAAGAAATCTTCCACATGAAGTAAGTGGTTAAGTGAATGTAGGGTTGGAGGAAAAGACCATGGGTATTCTCCATTGATTAATACACATTAAATACTTGATATTTAATTTGTCTTTGATAGGGCCTTGGGCCTTTGGGGCTAATGATTAAATAACTTAGCCAACTCACTACACAATTTTTTTACTTTTTACATTAAATTAGTTAATTTCGTAGTTGAAATTAGTGGTGAACAGTTACAACCCTTAACTTTTAAAAAGGTGTTTAATTAGTGGAATAATTGGTGGTTAATGAACCACTCCACTAATAACCTCGTTTTGAACAGTTGTAACTGTTCAAGAGAGGAGTTTTTGGTTTATAAATAAAAATGGTTTTAACTTCAAAAATGACTAAGAAAAGATTTTTTTTTCGAAATTAAGATTGGTTTTTTCTGGTTTTGAGAGAGAGTTTTGCTGTTGCAGAAGATAGGATTTTTGGTTGGTGTGTAATCAAAGATCAATCCAGTTGTATCCTGGAGACGAACCTTTTGCAGCGTTCATACACCGAATTGGAGGAAATTTCGTCTTATGACATTTCCATTAAGTGCAAGCCTCTAGTATTATTTTATCTAGTTCTTTGTAATTGAATTCAAGCATGATATATTATAGTTCAAAAATATGCTTGATTGTTGTATATGTCTATCAATATATATATTTAATCATGAATGCGTCTTCGGACTTCTGTACGCGTTGATGCCATATCAATATATCATTCACTTAAATGTGTTCAATTCAAGGAATGCATCTTGACGACATATTCATTAACTTTTAATGTTTACTGTGGAAAACTTTGCAATCATGAACAAGAGTCTCACAATCAACTCACACAGAAACACACGAGAGAACAAAACTCATTAACTTTTAATGTTTCTTGTGGAGAACTTACCCATTGAGCGTGAAATGACTTGTAAGACTACGGTAGTTCATTGCTCTTCGAACACCATAGAGACCAAATTCGACCTTTATAAATAAAAAAAGAAAATTTTAGTGATCGACCATTTCATTTTGGCATTTTGGCAAAGAAAAAATAAAAGGTAAGCGGCTAAAAGGGCCGGTATAAAAAAAAAAAAAATTAATGCATGTGTGAAATGACCCAACTGTTTTTCCATTTAAAAGGATTTTTACTTACTCATACCTCGTTCACCCCACTCATCTATGCCTCAATCACCCCTCTCTCGAATTGCGTTCACTTTCGGTCTAAATCTGACGAAATCCAAGTGAAATCACATTGATTCGACAACTTTGTTGGTGTATTCCTCACTTATTTTCATGTCAATTTATGAGTTTTCTTGGATTTCTTTTTGCGTTTTTGAGTCGGTAGTGGTGTTTGCGGTTTTGTTGTTGGGTTTAGTGCTTTTGATTTAGACCTTAAATTTCGCATTTTGGCACAAAATATCGATGGAATCGAGAATATCTAGCGATTAGAGCAAAACCCACTGATTTTTTGGTCGGTTTCATGTATTTTTTGGAGTTTTAAAAAAAATTTGTTCGTTCTTGTCGCCGGTGGATTTCGACACACACAGGCGATACCACTTTAGAAGTCTCGGTCACACTAGTTTGAGACCTCTTTAGAGGTTTCAGACGAATCCTACCAAGACCAACATCAAGATCGTGACCTCTTCAAAAGTCTCGATGAGAGTCGACCAAGACGTCTAAAGATGTCTCGGTGTAAACCGATCTGCCATGTGTGATCAAAACTTGCGACGACAGTTCCTTGCTTCTAGGGCATGAGGTAAGCAAGAGTATATATTTCTGAAATTTATAAAAATAAAGGTGGGGTACTTTTAGCAAAATCGGGGTATGCTTGAGTAACGGGGTATGTTTAGCAAAAACTAGAGTCTGTTTAACTGCTCTTAAAATAAAATTTTCAATCACTATTTACGGCATTGTTGATGGTGGGAGTCGTGCGACGTTGTATGATAGTTTGCGCCTACAACGCTAAAGAAAGCAATAAGACGAGGTTTCCATTAATCTGCTAGAAGCCTAAGAGCAACTTTAATGGTAAATATATATAGGTTGTAGATGTGGATTGATACCACATTATCTGTAACGGTCCATTTTCCAAATGGACCGCCACGAAAGCCCGTGCGGGCCCACAACCTAGCCTACCAGTGCCAGATGTGTCTCACATGCCATCTCATCCACCATGTAAATAGTACAACAATTTACTGTTTAAATTGTTGCTGAACTCAAGTCATCTGCCAAGATCATTTTAAATCCTTAATAAATCACAACGGAAGTCTTATAACATGACAATCAATATCTGAAACATTAAAGTCATGCAATTAACTAACTCTGATACCTAGTGCGGAAAACCCATATATCATCAATGGAGCATCATATCAAAAATATCAACAGTATAGAGTCCTAGTGTATCACTCAATCCCAAATCCAAAAATTAAACAAAATATTTATATACAAACGTACAAGTCTGGCTAAAAGTCTTTGTATTTCGGTAGCTTGCCCTTGCCCCGGCTCGTATTAGGATCTGCACTCAAACCATCATAAAAAGATAGATGACGAGTCCAGAGTGAGTATTCTTAAGGAAATTAAGTGAGCAATAAAGAAAGTAAATCTTTGGAATTGAAACAAAACTATTAAATAGAAATCTTGAAATAAAAACAGGCAATTGTGCTCATCGCATGCATATGTAATAGTGAAAGCTCAAAGTGTGTGTTCCCAGCCCATAGGGTCGGACTAACGCCATACTTCGGACTCCCAACGACTACTACTTACTGCGCGAGTAGCACTCAAGCAGGCGATATCTGGATCCGCTGAGGTGGTCGGCGTGGAACATACGACGCACCCGCACGTGCCGTCACAACTCTCGGGTAGCCATATTCACCGATATGGCACACGTGATATGGCCTAGTGGACGTACACACAGAAATGGCACTGAGGGAGAGCCTCAATGTCCGTCCATTAAAACCATACCAAGTATAGAGTATTGAAAAACAGAATATGAATTCAAAAGCAAAAGTAAATATTGCTCAAGTAATTTCAGTTAAGATACTAAACACCTCACACCACACTCCGTGTATCGTCACTAACCCCCGATCCAGCTCCGCCTAGTCCCGGATATCCCAAATTATAGCCCGTACTGACCTATTTACATGTATAAGTGATATTAAGTCATTTGTATGTGTTTTAAGTCATTTCACACAATTTATGTCAAAACAGGGGTCCGTTAGCGTGCTAGGTGCGGCATTAGCGCGCTAGATGCCCGACGATTATAAGTTCGTTACCCGAAGAAAATTAGTGCGCTAATTTTACGGCCTAACGTGCTAATTGTCATTAGCGCTAGATTACTGAATTAGCGCACTAATCGCACTTCTGGACAACAAAATTGCTGAAACTTTTTGGGTTTTCCACACACCCAACAACCCAACAACAACCACAACACCAACAATAACACTTCATAAAACTAGAAACTAATCATAACAACAACTCAACAATCACCAAAACCATCACCAACATCTACAAAATTATGATTAAAAGAGAGAAAATGTGTGATGTTTGTGATTTTCACCTTAGATTTGATGTTTCCCTCCTCCAAACTCCTTGATTCACCACGTTTGAGCCTCCGAACCCTGATTTCCTCCTCTCAATTTCGGATAAGAAGTTGAAGAGAGAGAAAAAGTGGTGGTTTGAAGTCAAAAATTTGACTTATATAGTTGCTTTGTCATATCCACTCACTTGTACATCACTAGGCCATCAAATGGTCCTCATTTGATCCTATTCTCACCCCTCATGACTTCAATTGTGACTCCGTTAACTCACTTGCTCTTGTTCTTAGCATAAAAAGTCCATTTTCGGGTGTTCCGACGCCTGATTTCGCGTTCCGAACCGTGACCCACGCGTCCTACCATGTCCCTAACCACCAAATATGCATTCATTTTTGTGTGTATTATTTTCCCCGGCCTAGTGTTAAGTCGGTTAAATTACCGGGTACCCGCATCGACATGTATATCGAGGCGACTACTTTACACACAGTCTCGCACGTCAAATGGAATATACTAACACACATTGTGATGCCCTGTACAATATTGCAATATAAACATCACAATTTAAACAATTCGACATACAAAAACAACCATTTACCTAGCTTCAGGCACGCACAAGCCTAACTGCGGGTCGCACGAGCGTCTGAGCTGTCAGCCACGTCTGCAACCACGTCAAAAATAACGGCAAATTATATTCAGGCCATTACATTATCAATGTCGAGAAGATGTCAAGTGAATAAACATTGAATTGTTCAAAAGTGTTTCTAATGGTTAATGGGAATTGCAATTTTTATTTTAAAATTTATTATTATCTTATATATAATGGAAATACCCCAGAATTTGTGGTGAAGCCAAAATAGCATTTATTACAAGTTTACCCTTCTACATCAAATGTAACAAATTTTCTTTTCAAATCATGTCCTTACAACAAAAAAGGGCATACAAGTCTTTTTTTTTATTTTTTCATGTTCAAAAACAAACTAAATGCAATCTCTTGGTGTGCACGATAAGTGTGGTGAGTGCCACATGGTAATTGATGAGTAGAGGTAGAGAGAGATAACTAATTTCCCGTGGGATAGTGGGTAGTTTTTTTTAATTAAAATATTAAAAAATGGGAGATGACCAACTTAATAATGGTACGTGGTTAAATTCCACTATTTCACAGTGTAAGTGCTAAAATTGTGCATCACGTGTGGAGCACGTGCCCACCCATCCACTAGTATATTTTAAAGAAAAAAACTAACGTGGTTATGAACCAATGGGGCAATCAACATGCATTATTATAGGTTAGGCCACTCTGCATAGCACTAGTGGTTTTTCTTTTACACACAATGTAGTGTAAGAGTATATATACTCTTAAAACTTGAAGTTTCTAACCAATGTGGGACTAAACATTTCTTTTGAAAATGTCCAACACGAATTTGCGTTGGCTAGTATGCCTGTCCAATTGGCTAGTTGCCCATTCGACTTGAAGATCTAATCAATTCAACCAATATTCATTTGTAATGTTTTTTCTTATTCAATTCAAAGGCTTTTTATATGTTGATTTTTGTTCAAGTTGGGCATCTAAAGTGATAGGGTGAACCTACACCAACAATAAATCTACCCCTTTCTTGAGTTGCCAAACAATGACCACAACCACAATATGAGCAATCCAACAAAGTAAAGAATAATAAAAATGCAAGAATCAAACCATAACACACAAGACTTTTAACGTAGAAACCTTCTCAAAGTGATAAGTAAAATCATGAGGTGACTAACACCTATGAAAGCTCTCCACTATTGCAAATGGGAATACAAAATCTTCTCTCTAACACAAGTTAGAGGCATGAACATCACAAATCATCAAGACAACAAGAATCTTGGCCAAAGAGCTTAATAAAAGAGAAATAGAGGATGTAACCTAGAAGAGGGCAAAGTGAAATCTCTAACAATGGTGATCTAGAGCTCGGCACTGCAAATCTCACCTTCGAATCTTGCCTCAAACGGTCCGTTTGGACCTTCAATCAAGCACTTGAAGCATGCATGTGTAAGTCGGCCCGCTCTAATTAATCCCGATTAACGAGACAAATTAAAGATTAAGATCCTAAGCTCGGACCACGTGGACGTCACGAAAAGTCCAGGGCACGCCTAACGAGGTAAAATTTGTTATTTTTGTGTGCGAGTGTCTATTTATTTTACTATTATTAAATAATTCACGTCACATTATTTGATATTTATTGGTCGCGTTGTGCGCGTGTAGTGACGAGAGTGTACGATGTCGTGGTGAGCGTGTAACGCCGGTGTATGGGATAGTCTGGGATTTAGTTGTCACATCACACATCCCATCACATCTCACATCACACATCACATCACCATACCAAACCAATCACTCATCATTACTCCCTCTCCTTTCCAAAAAAAATTCTCATTTAAACGGGTAGAGAGAGAGAGAAATAGAGAGAGAGAGGGAGAGGACGTTAAGAGAGGGAAGAGAGGAGAAATAGAGAGAGAGAGAGTCACGGCCAGGAGGGAGAGTGACGGTGGCTAGGTGGTGCGGCGGTGGGGATCGGGGGTCAAGCCCGTTTGAGCGAGGAAGGTGGCGAGCGAGGAGCGGCGGAACAGGGCGGCGGAAGATGCGGGACCGCTCGCGGCAAGGAGCGAGTCAACGGACGGCGGGCAGCAATGCAGCGGCGGGAGGTCGGGAAACAGCAGCGACGCAGCTCCAAAGCTCAGCCAGCAGCAACGCCGCGGCCTGCACAGCAACCAGCCGGAGCCGCAATGGTGCGGCGTGGTGAACGATGTGGGCGACGGCGCGGTGGCGCGTTGCGGAACAATCGATCTCCGGTATGGTTCGAAAAGTGTGCCAAGAATCAAACTTTTGGAATAAAAATCTTACAAGTTTTGGTCACATATTATAAATTCATTTAATGGGACTCTAAAATAATAAAAATTGTATAATTGGACACCAGGGACTAAGGCTACCATAGTCGGTGTCGGGTACGTATCTCGAGGCGTGTGCGGGCATTTTGAGGGCGATATACGATTTACTTGAGGTAAGTAAACCCACGAGAAAATTAGTTAAAATTCTTTTATGACACTTACTTTATTTCACATTTCAATTATTCAATTGTGTTATTTATTGTTGTTCATTCACTGTTCATCCACTCCCACATGTGTATGTGTGTTTGTCGACGGGGTCGGGCATGGCACGGACTCACACCCCGAGGCTAGCTACCCCGCGTTGTTCGAGTAATTGGCCATGTTAGGGCTATGCGGTGATTATTCTCCACGAGACCCGTAGGTTGAGAGATGTTTGACGAAGACCTAAGTCTACGTCATGGGTTCCTCTCGAGAGATGTTTGGATGGGGTTCTACCATTCATGGGTTCCTCTCATTCGACCGTGAGATGTTTGGCGAGGTGGTCGTCATGGGTTCCTCTCGGTTTAGCTAAGACGATTCCCGGATGTCGACCAGGGTTCTCTGTCACGCTACACTCGTGTCCAAATTCGACTTCTCAACGACTTATTTTCATGCGAATTACTTTATTTCTTGTCCCTTATTTGAATTGCATGAATTGTAGCTGTTTTATTAGATTTCGTGAATATTAGCTAACGTTCTCTGGGATTTACTCACCTAGGATTTGTCATTGTTTTTTGTGACAAATCGCATATCTGCGACGAGCCGGGCAAGGCGTCTTAGGCGACTACGTACGAGTTAGGAGAGTCGTCGGTTGCTTTTGCGTAGGTGTTTGTTTGTATCTATTCTTGTTTTTATGAAATTTTTGGGAGAACTTGTATACACGATACATGTATATGCTCACCTTTTGTACTTTTGTCGCTCTTGATATACATGGTATCTAATGCGGGTTTCCACACTATAGGGTTATTTATAAAATGCAAACTTTTCGTTTCTACGATATTTGCATGCTTCAAAGACTTCTGCTTTAATATTTAATTTATATTAATTTAATAAATCGCGAACAACTTAACCTAGTCAATTTAATGTAAATATTGATAAAAACATCCATTATTACTAAGTTAAGGCGTATAAGATACGTACAAAGGTTTAGGTCGCGGGCAGTTAAAGATAAGAGTGCGGTGACGTGGCATGCTTGGTGACATGTCTAGCGACGTGGCGGTACCCGGTTTGCCTCGAATTTTGGGGTCGTCACAGCATGAAACTAGGGCTTCAAAAGCTCTCAAAAAAACTATCTCCCAATCTCCTCTCTCAATGTGTCGATTTCTCTCTTTCTCTAAAAGCAAAAGTTGCTTTTATAGAGGTGTGCAAAATGACAAGTTTGCCCTTCACTAATGGTTGAAAAAACCCAACAATCTCATCCTTTTCAATTAGGTGAATGAAGGATCATCAATCTCGCTACGTCGCAACATACTTCAAGCTTTAAACTTGGCAATGCCTTTGTAAAATATTAGAACCATTACTATCAGTGTGAATCTTCTCAATCTCAAGTAAGCTATCATTGAGAACATCTAGTATCCAATGATACCTTACATCAATGTGCTTAGTCCTCAAGTGAAATGAAGCATTCTTACTCATATGAATGACATTTTTATTGTCACAAAACAAAACATATCTTTCTTGCTTGAAACCAATTTCTTGAAGAAACTCCTTCAACCACAACAACTCTTTACTTGCTTCGGTTGTTGCAAATGAATTCGGCTTCCGCGGTAGAAAGTGCAACACATTTCTGCAATCTGGACTGCCATGATACTGCCCCACCTGAGAAAGTCATTAAGTAACCTGAAGTAGACCTCTGAGTATCCAAATCACCGGCCACATCTGCATCCGTGTAACCAACCAATACTGGCTTCCCATTACCAAAAGTGAGTCTCAAAGAAATAGTCCCTCGTAGATATCTCATAATCCACTTGACTGCATCCCAATGCTCTCGTCCTAGATTAGATAAGAACCTACTAACCACACCAACTGCATATGATATATCCGGCCTCATACACACCATAGCATACGTCAAACTTCCCACTGCGGAGGTATGTGGAATTCTCTCCATATCTTGCTTCTTTTCATATGTAGAAGGACACACGCTAGCATTCAACTTAAAGTGACTAGCTAAAGGAGCATTCACTACCTTAGCCTTGTGGCGGCCCTCGCCGCCCCGGGGTGACGTGTCTCTGTGTACTCCTTGCCAGCTGGCCCAACTACACGTGTACGGCACTGCCGAGTCCTTTTTTACGTCTCGAAATTCGTATCCACTTGTGTGTACAGTGTATAAGTGACATTTTCAGCGAAAGTCGTACTTTATACCATTAATTCAAGAAATATTAATAATCAAATAAACAAATCATATTGTAAAAAAAAACCCTGAAAAGTACTCGGTATAGAGATAGACGACTATACAATATAAGGTATCTACATGTACAATGTCATGATACTCCCCATTCTCAAAAGAAATCAAAATATCAAAAACAAACACACGTACAAGTAGTCTTCGACAATGACGAGCGATCAAGAGGTAGTCGCCTAACATCCCCTTGCCCTTACTTGTACTCGGATATGCACTCAATCATCACGAGAAGAAAATGGATGACGAGTCCAGAAAGTAAAATCCCATGGAACTCCTGTGAGCATTCAAATAAACAAGTGGAATTCAATAAATATTGTTAAATAAACATGCGGAATGTAAACAGACAACTGTAATTAGAGCATCGCATGCATAGATAACAATAAAGTGCAAATGTATGTGCATGTTCCAGTTAGACTAAACCATACTTCGGAATACCCTTCCAGGATCCCACTAGTGGGCGCACCCAACTAGCTATCACTGGTCCTCTCGGTGGTCGGCGTAGACTTACGACGCCTTACAGCACATGTAGCGATTCATCACCTCGGATCGTTATCCACCGAGAACTCACGATACACATGTTATGGTCTAGAATTCATAGACACACAACGAAAAATTCGGTGGGAGTAACTCGAACCAACCGTCCAAACAATGACAAGATATAGATGTAATAAAGACCACAAGGAATACTAGAAATGAATGGAAATACAAAGCGAAATAAATACTCGAGTTTTTCAATTGGGTTTTACAAACCTCACAACGCACTCCAATACCCCGTAATCAATCCCAGAGTCCAAGTCTACTTTGAGTCCTTGGTCGCCAATTGATCACCGTGTCCACCTATGTCCATTTATCAATAATTAGATTTAGCATGACAATTTACGACCAATTTCTAAAATTTTAGGCCAAATTGCCCATTTCACGCTTTTCGAGGCAAAAACCTCGCAAAAAGTCGCGTCAGAAATTTCCAAATATTTTATTTTTCATAGCAATTCATCAATTTCTATTTATTTTATAGAAATATATTTTTTTTTTAGTATTTTCCTTTTTTTTTCTTTTCTTTTTTTTTTTTTTTAGTTTGGTTTAGGTCGGGTCAACCCAAACGAGTCGGACCCACAAGCTTTGTGATTCGGGGCCGGCCCCGATGGGTAGGTCGCGCGCGCGCGCGCTCGTGCATCCACTTCACCCGATCGAACCGGGGACTTCCCTGGTTCGATCGGCAAATTTTTTTTTCTTTTCGTTGGGTTGGGGTTGGCTCTCATCCCCACCCCCAGTGGAATCGATGGCGGGGAGACGCCCTTACCATCTCCACCCTCGAGCTCTCAGCCATGGAGGCCGAGCCCCTCGACCACCATGAAATCAATAATACACACAACAACATCAACAACGACTGACCTCCTTCACTTTGACTCCCTCGAGCTCTCCTTCTCGGCTTCTTCTTCTCCCCCTCCTCCTCTCCGTTTCTTCTTCTCCTTCTCGGCCTCACAAGTTTCGGGTTTGTGTGTGTGTGTGTGATGTAAATGAGAGAAAAGGTGGTGGAGTATGGATAAGTTGTGTTGATTTATTTTCTTGACTCCAAAGTGTGACGTTTGGGACACTCGTCTGTGTTTTAAGCACAAAAATGTCATTTTCGGGCGTTTTGGCGCCGGTTTCGCGTCGAACAGTGACATACGCGTACCGCCTCATCATTAGCCACCTAATACCCATTCCATATTAGTTTCTCGGCCAATTTTATTTAATTTGTGTGTTTTGATTTCCCAGGCCTATTATTTGGTCCGTCGACTACCGTACCCGCGTCGACATGTATATCGAGGCGAATACGGTTCACACAATCTCGCACGTATTGTTATGCAACATACACACATGTGATGTATTTCAATAAATTGCACCGTAAATAAGCATCCAACACACAACAAATTATCATACCTAGGTCCCCGTGTGTCTAGCCTACGCGGCGTCCGCGTAGATCGAGCTAGCGTCCGCGTCGTAAATTCGAGACGATTAACGACATTAATAAAACGGGTCGTTACGGTTCTTCCCAACTAAATAAATTTCGTTTCGAGTAAGGCCGAGATCTTGACCACGTGTTGCATTTCGGTAGGAAGCCGGGCCATTCCCCCTCCATTCCGAACCCACGCCTCGAGGGATAAAGGCGCAGCTCATGGAGCCGTGTACCATTGGTTTGTGTTGGCTCGATGGTACACAACTCGATGAGCTGAGTACTTGTGTCCCTAGGGGCTGGGTTCGAGTTGTGGGAGGGGAATGGCCCGGTTTCTGCGAGAAATGACGACGTGGTCAAGCGGCATCCCGCCTCGTGCGAGCCTCGGGCGGTCGAGAGGGCCTTTACAAAAAGGTGCACCTTTGTGTAACGGCCTCTCGACTGCCCGAGGCCCGCCGAGTAAGCCGGATGCGACCACGTCGTTGCATTTTTGTTGGGCACACGACTGCCGCCAGAAGGACTGTCGAGACCCGGTGTCACTCGATCCGCCCAAAGGACCTATCAGGGACCCCCTCGCACCCGCGGTTCGAACCCGCGCTGTCGAGGGATAACAGCGTAGGCTCATGGAGCCGTGTACCATTGGGCTACCATGGCCCAGATGGTACACGGCTCCATGAGCTCTGCCGTGTCCTCGACAGCCGCCTTCGAATCAGCTTTGGTGCGTGGGAGGAGGATGTTGACGAGGTCTATGGGCGTTTCTGTTTCTGTGGGAGTCTTGACGGTACCATGAGGCCTTCGGGCGGTTACGGGCGTTACAAAAAGAGGCACCTTTATGTTGGGCACACGACACCGAAGGACCGAGTCGAGACCCCCGGGAAACCACGACCTCGCGCACTGGCGAGAAAGCTGCCAGAGTCCTCCTCGCCTCCACGGTTCGAACCCGCGGCGTCGAGGATAAAGGCGCGAGCTCGTGGAGCCGTGTACCATTGGGCTACCATGGCCCAATGGTACACGGCTCCATGAGCTGCGCCTTTATCCTCGGCAGCCGCGTGGTTCGAACCGTGGGAGTGATCGGCTCGGTGGTACACGGCTCCGCGAGCTACTCGCTTTATCCTCGAGGGCGTGGGTTCGAGCCGTGGGAGGTGAGGAGGGACTCGGCGGTTTCTGCCAAAGGCGCGCAGGTCGTGGTTTCCCGGGTCTCGGCTGATCTCGGCGAGTCGTGTGCTCAACATAAAGGTGCCTCTTTGTAGCGACCCCGCTTCGCCGAAAGGTAATCAACAACTAGTACATACCAACCAAACATGCTCCGGAATAAGGCATAGTAGCAGTTAACGAGGTAAACGAGAATGCAAACATACAACAGTTACGTCAATATACGCTTAAACATCTTTGATGAAAATCCAAGAATGTATCGCGTGTAGCAGACTATACCATACTTTTGATACCCCGCCCAGGATCCCATTAGTGGGGCGCACCCAACTAGCCCATCACTTGGTTCCTCTCGGTGGCCGGCATAGAACCACGACGCACCGACACATGTACCGACCAAGTAGCTTGGGTCGTTATCCACCAAGGACTTCTAACACACATGCTATGGTATAGTGTGTCCAAGTCCATCCACACATCCCGGTATAAAAACCCCAATGAACCAATCAATCAGTTCAACAAACCAGTCAAGTAAAACAGTTTGGAACCCATCACATGCATAAGAAAACAAATTGAATTATGTGAAGCATTCTCAAGGGTTTTACGCACCTCAACACGCGTTTCGACTCCCCCGAATACTCGAATCTGACCCGACAAGCTCTCCGATACCCGAGCTACAGTCCTTTAAGTCCCTGAAGTCAGTTAAGTGTGTTTATTGTGTATTCAAATCGGTCGAATATGTTTCAAATTGATCTTCCCAAATCATTCCTAAAGACCAAATTAAGAACTTCAATATAGCTGGATTATCAACTTGAAATGAGAAATCCAAATATATAAACCAATTGAAAATATTCAATCACATACCCTCTGAAATTAACATAAAACCAGAACTTGTTTCAATTTCAACTAAAAAGATGTGTACCTAGTTGATGTAGCACCCTAGCTTGAGATTTTCTCACCAACTCCCATGGATTCCTTCAACAACCTTGATGATTTACTCCTCTCCAGCAATTCCTAAACCCTAAACCCTAAAACCCTAAACCCTAAACCTTAAAACCCTAAAAACCCTAAACCCTAAACCTTAAACCCTACCAACTACCAATAAATACACATACCAATAAATACACATTTTTGGGGGGGTATTAAGAATATGCTAGAAAACGATTTTTTGAACCAAGTTGCACACTTGAACAATCAATATGCAATTAACAATCATCAACTACCAAATAATACTATTACAATTGTTTTGGGTGTTAGAATTTAGAATTTAAAAACATTTTTCTGAACGAAATTGCAACTTCAACAATCAATATTCAGTGAACAAGAGTAAAAGCAACCCTGTATCTAGAAGACTAGAATGATAGCCCAACTGAACGAAATTGCAATTTCATATGGTATATGGTTGAGTATTTACAATTGATTTATATATTTGGATTCCTCATTTCAAGCTGATAATCCAGCTATATTGAAGTTCTTAATTTGGTTTTGAAATCATAAAGATATGAATTTTTGAAGTTGCAACACCAAAACTAGAATTCTGCATGTTGTATTAGGAATCAACCTGGGTAATTTGGTCATAATCTGCACATTTGAGATTCAAATTGATCCAAACCAGTGGAATTTGAAAGCTTATTTAAAGGGGAATAACTTTGCTTAACTGAAGGTATTTTGATTCAAATGTTTTTATGTCCAAACATGCTCTACAAATAGGTACTGGAATTAAAAAGGAAAGTTTTGAAACTAAACTTGTTAAGAGCATAACTCCATAACTACTTATCCAAATGAGCGGATCTTTTAGTATGTTGTATTTGGGTATATTTTCTGCCTTGCGGCCAAAAATCCCATTTTTAGGAACTATACATTAGGAGAGATAGATTTTCTAAATCCACTGGTCGGATTAAATTCCAATTAGACCTATGTTTAGTAAAATCATGACATTTCTTTCATTGTAAATCAGAATTTTGCAAACTAAACTTTTCCAGAAAGCTAAGAGAGATACCAACAATAATTGTACTGATGAAGGATTTCGATATTTGGACCATTTCATGCCTAAAAGTGCATTAAAATGTAGGACTGAAATTGAAACTTAATTTAGTCTTTAGGGACTTATTTAGGAAGATTGATTTAAAGTCTATTGAACCAATTTGAATACACAATAAACACCACTAAATTGAGCTTAAACCCACTATATTTGAACTAATGAGACACCAAACTCAGGAACCTAGGAAACGGGTACGGGAGAGCGAATACAAGATTCGGAGTATCGGGAGGCCAGTAAAGCTATGACTTTACTTTGTTGTTGTGAGTATACCTAATGGCAACTTTATTTGGCATTTCATTTCTATTAATTGTTGTCCTTGCATAGTCCTTTTGACTATTTTGCCTTTGTATTCTTATATCATGTGTTCTTTGTGTCTATGCTCACTTGATGAGTCTAATTTGCATGATATCCATTCATTTGATTTGATTCATTGATTCTATCTCATGCTATGTCTATTCTTGTTGTTTTAAATGTGAATTGAATGATAAATAGCATGCTATTAGGCTAGTGAATATCTTATAAATGTTTAAGAGAACTTGTATTCCTTACTTGTTTAGGTGTGTAGATCTGCCTATGCATTGACAATCCATACTTGGTATTTCTTGAAATTTAAAAAGTAGTTTTCGCGTTTAGGTCCCGTACTCGATCGAGTTGTGCGCGACTCACGGGGTTAGAGTTCCTGGGGATGTCGGCACATGTTACCTGACTCTGTATGACACTAAGGGTTAGAGTCCCTGAGGTGGTCTACACACTGGGGTTAGAGTCCCTGGTAACACTTGGGTTAGAGTCCCTTGTGCTATATGATTATAGAGTTGGAGTGACATGTTTCACTGCCGACCGGACCTAAATCACCACTACTTAGCCTAGAGTCAGTATCACTTGTTTAACTCTTGTATTTACTCGCATATGGTTTATTTTCCAGTTTTCCCATTTATATGCTTTTAAATACCATTTGAATATTTGGAAATGCAAATTAAACTTGTCATTGGGGATTACTGTTTTATTCGTATACTCATCGTCCTTTTTATGAAGGTGGGTGTAGAGCCGTCTACCAAAGCCAGGGCAAGGAAAAGATCGGCGGTGATTATCCCTGAGCCCGCGGCGCGTCACTGCATCGATTGTAGGTCTTCTTTTGGTATTTTGATTGTATATGTTATATATGTCTTTCAGATACTATTTGGGGTTGTATATTGGGTTGAGCGTTAGTTCCCCGACTTGACTTAGACTATTTTACTGTTTCACTGCATTTTGAGGACTTTATATATGTGATGTCATTTCTTGGTTTTCCACACTTATGATTTTATAAATGGCTTATTCATAAGTTACTAATTGCTTCTGCATAATCAATAAGACTTTCGCTAATTAATTAATTTAATAAAAAAAATTAATTAACTCTAAATTTTATAAACTGGTAGGACTAATGTATTACTTATCCTGAACACGAGAAAAGAGGCGTCTAGGTTGTAAAGACTGACTAATACGTAGTTAAGTCATGCGTGGATATGATTAGGGCTTAATTACGGGATTAGGCCGACTAGACAAGACTCAACTCTATCCGACCAGATCGGAGGCCCGAACTCGATTCGACCGTGTAACGGCCCATTTTAATAATGTCTATTCAATTTACAGACACAGACGCCAGCTCGGATCTAAATGGACGCCGTGGTAGGCTATGACACACTATGACTTAGGTATGGAAGTTTATGGTGTGTTGGTTGCTTATTTGCGATGTAATTTATTCAAATACATCGCATGTGTGTATGTTGCAAAATAATACGTGTGAGGGTGTGTGAACGGTATTCGCCTCGATATACGTGTCGACGCGGGTATCAGGTAGTCGACGGGACCGAATATTAGGTCGGGGAAATGAAAACACACAAATTGAATAAAAAATTTCTCAAGTAAATAATATGGAATAGATATTGGGTGGCTAGCGACGCGGCGGTACGCGTATATCACGGTTCGGACGCGAAACCGGGCGTCAAAATGCTGAAAACACGGGCAAGTGTCTTAGCTGCGTCACATTTAGGTGTCAAGACACCTAACTCAACAACAACACTTGTCCAAATTCAACAACACATGTTCACTCACCTCACCTACACCTACACCTTACACATACACTCCATGCACACACACACAGCCGATCGGGAGACCGAGAGGAGAAGAAGAAAATGAGAGGATGAGGAGAAGAAGGAACGCACAAGGAAGGAGAAAAGAGAAAGTGGAGACGTCACGATCGAGGTGGGTCTCAGTGGTTTTTTTTATTGTGGGTTTCGGTTGCCTGTGGTGGCGAGACAAGGGTTTGGCCATGGAGGCCGAACCGGGTCGCGGTGGTGATGGCAGGGGAGACACCCCTGCCATCCATTCCACCGGGGTCGGGGTGGAAAGCAACCCCAACCCAAACCACAGAAAAAAGTAAAATAAAATAAAGTAAAATAAATATGTTTCCCGATCGAACCAGTTTTCACTGGTTCGATCGGATGAAGAAGGTGCACACGAGCAAGCGCGTGCGCGCGTGTGCACCCACTTCATGGGCCGGGCCCAGAACGGGCCGAGCTCGGCCCATGGGCCGAGCCTGGACCTGTTACAGTCCAAGGCTCGGGTCGGGTCCGACCCAAACATAATTAAAAAAAAAGAATAAAAACGAAAGAAAATTTTGGAAAAATTTTGAAAAAATTGGGAAAATTCCGAAAAAAAAATATTTCAATAAAATAAATAAAAATTGATAAGTTTCTATGAAAAATAAAATATTTGGATATTTCGGACGCGACTTTCGCGGGGTTTTTCCTCGAAAAGCGCCAAATGGGCAATTTGGCCTAAATTTTTAGAAATTGGTCGTACTAAATCGAAATTATTGATAAATGGACATAGGCTGACACGCGTGATCAATTGGCGACCATGGACTCTGTGGACTTGGACTCGATGATTGATTACGTGGTATCAGAGTGCGTTGTGAGGTTTGTAAAACCCAATGAAAAAACTCTTGAGTATTTATTTTGCTTTTTTAATTTCATTCAATTCCAGTATTTCCTTGTGATTTTTCCTATATCTATATCTTGTCGTTGTTTGCACGATTAGTTGAGTTACTCCCACCGAATTTTTCCGTTGTGTGTCTATGTATTCTAGACCATATCATGTGTATCATGAGTTCTTGATGGATAACGACCTGAGCTATTGAACTGCTACATGTGTCGGTGCGTCGTAGGTCTACGCCGGCCATCGAGAGGGATCAGGTGATAGCTAGTTGGGTGCGCCCACTAGTGGGATCCTGGAAGGGGAATCCCGAAGTATGGTTTAGTCTGACTGGAACATGCACACACATTTGCACTTTATTGTTATCTATGCATGCGACGCCCTACTTACAGTTGTCTGTTTACATTCCGCATGTTTATTTAACAGTATTTATTGACTTCCACTTATTTATATGAATGTTCGAAGAAGTTCTTTGGGATTTTACTGACTGGACTCGTCATCCATTTTCTTCTGTGATGATTGAGTGCAGATTCGAGTACAAGTAAGTGCAAGGGGATCTTAGGCGACTACCTCTGACTGCCTACCTCTGAGGATTACTTGTACGTGTGATTATTTTGATATTTTGATTCTTTTGGGAACTGGGGAGTGATATGACATTGTACATAGATATTTTACATGGTACAGTCGTCTACATTTATACAAAATACTTTTCAGGGTTTTTCCATAGTAGGATTTGTTAAATTGATTAATATTCCTTGCATTTAAGCACAACTTCCGCTGCATATGTCATTTATACGCTGTACACACAAGTGGATGCGAATTTTGAGACAGGAAAAGGACGGGCAGGTGTCGTACACGTGTAGTAGGGCCAGCTGCCAAGGAGTACACGGAGACAAGTCACCCCGAGGCGGCGAGGGCCGCCACAGTTGGTATCAGAGCAAAAAAAAAGGAAGTCCTAAGACAATAAAACTTAATCAACAAACTTAGATGTGGAAAAC
The DNA here is from genome assembly GCA_039657325.1 of Stephania cephalantha. Taxonomy (NCBI): domain Eukaryota; kingdom Viridiplantae; phylum Streptophyta; class Magnoliopsida; order Ranunculales; family Menispermaceae; genus Stephania; species Stephania cephalantha. The sequence continues at coordinate 47,902,912 of CM077579.1, read as the reverse complement.
CCGAAGTTAGTGCCTTAGAACTTTAGTTGGGAAGTATTGTGAGGCGAGTAGAGTTAGAACTTATATGCATGTTCTATTTTCATTTTATTATATGATATATGTACATACTTCGAGACTGATCCGGAGCACATTCTTGATGCAGATCATGGACGGACGATGAGTGGTACGCCGATTGAGACCGACGAGACTAGCGATGCTAGGGATGTCCCGATTACAATGAGTGTGGAGGATAGACTCTCGGCACGAGGAGACACGAGATGGCCGAGGTATTACGGCTATTACGAGAGCGATCATGCGATCGGCGGCACTCACTTCAGCTTAGAGAGCGGTAGTTGTTGCGACCGTATCTTGGCGGGGACATCTGTTGTTCGGTGGTACCCCGGACACCGATTCGGGGGTAGCGGTAGAGGCACCCACAAAGACAGCTACCGCAATTGTCGTTCCTTTAGAGACGTCGACTCTTACGCCTCCACTCACGACGACGGACCGGGTTACGACACACCCCACTGCGCCGATACTCCTACTACATCGGCATTCGTTACGCACCGAGAGCGAAGCTATCGAGGGAGTTTTTGAAGTTCCACTGGATTCTATGGAGGCGGTGACCCCGAAGTGCAGGGAGACACTACAAAAAAAAAAAGAGATCGAAACGGAAATTTCGATCTCTATTTGCATAAATTTCGTCTCTAATTCAATTACGCGAACGAAGACGAATTTATTTATTCCGTAAAATCGTCGACGAAAATGTGTTTCCGTTTCGATTAGAGACGGATTAGAGACGGAATTTAGAAACGAACGAGAGACGGAACGAAAATGGAAATTTTTCTAAATGGTACAATTGTAATTGCATTCCATCTCTCGATTCGTCTCGATTAGCAACGGATCGAGACGGAATCTCGATCCGTCTCGATTAACATTGATCGATTATTGTATTCGTCTCTCGATTAGCAACGGATCGAGAGACAAATTATTATATTCCGTCTCGATCCGTCTCGATTAGCAACGGATCGAGAGACGGAATACAATAATTCCATCTCTCGATCCGTTCTTTGATTCATGCATCTATTCCTCGAAAATTAGAGACGGAATAGCAACGGAATATCTCGAATTTTGTTGCTAATCCGTCTCAATTCCGCTTTGTTTAGTTTTTCAACCTAAGCTTAATCCAATTTGGTTCTCCATAACATCTAAACCTAAAAATACAACCATAGGACTGCTCCATCGCTTTGCACCCTCCAACAACTCCTTGGGGGTGCTAACATCCCCCAAAAAGCGAATTTGACATACATACACAAATCAACAATATATATCAACAACAAAGATTCAAATGAGAAAAAAACATAAAATTCGATATTAAAAAAGATTTATATATTCATGAAACATAGTCAAGTATAATAAATGTTTAAGATACCTAAGTATCCATAAAAAAAACTACAATTCTCATTGTTCTACAACAACCATAAAAATACCTAAGTATCATAAAGTTGCCCATCCTCGTTGTGCTAGCACAGGGATGTGCTAGCATCTGATCTACGTATCTTCTCTTCTTTCTCCATAACGACCGAGAGATCAGACACATCCTTTGGGACGGTCACCGTCACCTTGTAGTACACCGCCTCATCATCCACCTACTGGTCCGATGTAGTCTGGTCGCTCCCGACGTCTCCTTTGAGCTTATCCCGCATGGATCAACAATAAGAGATAAATGATTAAAAAAAGCAAGCGTGAGGAGACATAAATGACATTCTATAAATAGATATTGAAGAAATGTGGTCAATCTGCCAAGAAATGGAACAAACACAAACCATTACTAAATCCAACAATGACGAAGAGTATACTCCGAAGAGTCTACGCAGCAAAAAATCGCTTAAGTTGATAACAATTGTGCACAAAGATCATGTTTCATAAGAAGCACAAACATGGATTCATGGAAGAAAATATGAAATCTCAAACTGGGAATCAAGCAATTGACCTAAAACGTCTTAAAAAAAACCCCATAAAATATGCGCATTTGCGACGTTCTTGACCGAAGCGCTTCGACAGAAAGAGAGATACAAAACCAAAACAATTGATAAAACCAAATTATCCACAACACCTAAAACAAAAAACAACCCGGATGAGCAAAACAAGAGCAATCAACCAATAAGGTATCGAGATAAGATCCAAGAATAGAAATCAAACAACATCACAAGAGCAATTGCTCAAAAATTAGATGGGCAACTAAATCACCCAACAAGAACAAAAATCCAAATTGAAAATCACCTAAAGAGGGAAGAAACAACGCAGTCGAGAACAAACTCACCACAAATCCTACCCTCCGATTGCTGGTGTATAAATAGTTTCCATCTCTCAAGAGTTGCACCCGCAACCACATGAATCTCATATTTCACCTCAAAATGCATTATGAAATTATATCATGTTTATAACTTTAAGCGGATCTATAGCACTCTCGTACATGTGTGATTCCGCCTTCTTGACCGTGTAAAACATATAAAAGCTCCATATTGTCTTCCAGTAAATTGCGTAGTCATTTGTAAGATCCAAAGCAGCCTAGCATACCACTATGGGCAGGACAAAAGGCAAGGGTGGAAATAATACCTACAGTATACAAATAGGCAAAATGGCCAGATTGGTAGTAAGATGTTTAGACAGCCACAATTATCAATTCAGACTTGGACAAACTTCCAAGGAAAAAATTATGCAACAGGGTAATACAAGAGGTTACCATCAGGATCCATGAGTTTGCACTTCAACATATGGAAGTCAGGGGACTACACAAAAGGTTCAGGAAATCCTGAGCTAACTCCCACAATATAAAAAGAATAAATAACAGCTTGGATATTTTGCTGATGATTGAGTGACAACGAAAATACTAGTAGAAGTATTGAACCCAACGTAAAGCTAGGGGCGATCAAATTTAAAACTAATTTTCTTGAAGAATTCAACAACTTGCCACTTGCCCTTAGCAAATGAGATTAGCAACCCTGAAGTGCATCTTAGAAAACACTTATAGATCACTAACTCGTATCCTTCAACAAAGATAACCCCGAGACCTTTATCAAGTAGCTTTGAAATTTGAAACAAATTGTTCATACATTCTTTGGTGATTCCTAACGATCAATCGTCTATTCTCTGTGCACCTTCACTAGACCTTGTGTTTTCTTAGACTCTTATAGTCTTACTTCCTCTCGACCTATTTTTCCACAAATTCCGCTTTCAAATAAGAATCCTACTAATCTTTATTGGGACATTATTGTAATATAATGGCGTAGTAAACCATTTTGTACCGCAAAGATGGTAAGATTCCATTAACAAAGCAAGTTCCACTAGATATATTGCATATAATGAATTTATGATGGAAATTTAGAGAACTTAATCAAGCGGTCAGATAAGTCTATACCTGATTGCCCTTCTTTATTGCCTTGGATTGTTGAATACTGTTCAAAATCACAAGCCTCCTACCTCACACCCCCAATATCAGTACAGGAGCTCAATATTGTCAGTCACTTTGTGAAGCCGTGCCACGCTTCGATAGAGCTAGGTGAGTTATCAACTTCTCTTGGAGGTGTATCTGGACGATTCAAATCAAATATCCTAAGAACTTTTTCAACTCCTCCAAAAAGCGAACATGTGTGTATCCCGAACCAAAACAAAATAATCATGTAAAGTAGAGAGCGACTCCAAACTTAGTGAATAGTGCAAGTGAATTGGGTTTAATGCGTTGATGCGCATTGAGCTTCTACGAAGAGCACTACACCTAGACAACCAGGATCACTAGTGTGTCAGGTTTAGCCTAGATCCCATGGTATTCAATAGGTCCCAAAAGGGTCTAATCAATCGGTATGGTCGAATGTCACTAGTGTGGTCTTATTGCACGACTACGGATGCTTACGACTCAGCGACAAATAAATCAAAGTTTAAGCAAGTGTTTAACTTTGATTGTTCAAACAATACCAAAGAAAATAAAATAATAATGAAAAGAGTGAAATTAAAATATATAAATCTCACAAATCCATTGATATGCGCGGTTCGAACCTCCCTTGCAATCTTGCCTGAGCTAGAGGTTTTAGCCTCGCATCGAAGAACACAAAAGAAAATAAGAAAAATAAAATAGAAAAAGACTGGGAAGAGACCGTACGGCGAGAGAGCGAGAAGAAATCAAAACAGAGAGAGGAACGAAAATTAAAAACCGAGAAAATCCCTAAGTGAATTGGTTTCCATTCTGCTCGCTCACGTGTCGATAGCCAGATTGGCTCTTGTCTGTCGCCTCGCCACGTGTCGCAGCTTGTCATTGGACCGCCTACATCATCGCGTCGGCGAGGTGTCGCGCATGATTCACGGGAGATTCGCAACGCGTTCGATTGTGTGTGGTGACTCGTATGCGCCACGTGGCTCGCGTGTGATTGGTTTGGAACACGTCAGAAACGCGTTGGACGAGTGAAATCCACGCCACGTGGCGTCCACGTGGCTCGTGAAATCGCACGATAGTGTAGGCCAGAAAAGCCCGGGAGTTTGTGCTAGCACGGATCTCGAGGCCCGATCGATGGTGTCTCGAAACGAAGAGAAGTTTGATCTACAGTGACATGGATCTCACTGGCGACGTGTCGACGCGTGGCGTCCCCGATTGGTAGCGGTAATGAAGAATCTTGACGCGTGGCGACACCCGATTGGTAGCGGCGAGTCGCATTGGCACCTCCGCTTCTTGACGTGTCATCTTATTACGATTGGATTATAAATTCAGATCAATAATTCATGATAAAGCATAATAATGCAATCATCGAACAAATCCTAGAGCTAAAAATTGTCTATGATGTAGTCACATTCCATTGTTATAAGTTATATTTTATCAAAATTCTTGGGCTAGGTAATCATAATTACTCACGTGTAGCTTTGAAAAGTAATAGCACTCCATAAATGGAAAAAATAGTGAAAACCACCTTTTGATGCCACATATCCATGTCCATGATGAGATAACACCATTGTGAGGTTTGTTAAAGAAAATGCATTTCGATTATTTAAATTACTTATTGAAAGCTAAGCCTCAGTACTTCCAAAGAAGAAGATCTAAAGCCTTCATCAAATCGCCCGGCTACTTAGACTCTTTTGTATCTCGAGAGAGCTAAATTATACTTTCAATCATCTAGAAACTTAAGCATTGCTTTATTGAAAGCCTCACTCCAACAAGCTCACAATGAAATGAATAGAAAGTTGAGAAGAAAATGAAAACGATTAAACAAAGAAATGATTCCAATCACCCATTCAATTGAGTTGTGTTAATGCTACATCAATCTACCAACTATTTGAAGCAATTACTACCGAAAAAGCACAAGCCCGAACAATGTGTTTGTGTTCAAAAGAGTGCAGCTCATCACCAAGCTTAAAGCATCCCATAGCTTCCTGGAAATTAATAGAATTCATAAAACATGTTAAAAGCCGGAAAAAGGCATAAACATTATTCACAAATTCATCAAATCCATAAAACTACAATAAGGAGTTTAACATAAACTATTTATAACCTAATATAAGTTAATAGCTTATATGTGTATATAAGCTAATAGCTTATATGTGTATATAAGCTAATAGCTTATATGTGTATATAAGCTAACATGAATTATAAGTTAATAGCTTATATGTGTCTAGTACTGGGAAGTTAGAAAAAATGATATAGTGCATAAAGTGGAAAGCAAAAAATTACAACACAATTGCATTTTTACAAGTAAAAATACGAACGAAATAGTGACTTACGCGAAAAAATCAGCAGAGCCTGAGGCGACACGTAATGCATTTATATCCAAGCAACAACTCCAGATCGCACTTTTATGCCCTTCAAAGGTTCCAATCCAATCTCCAGGTCTCTCCATTTCTCGGCATGATAATGGAATCGATTCATAAAGAAATAATTTTTTTCTTCATAAAAGATGCAATGGAGGTGTTGAAATTACATGTAGAACATCAAAGCCAAATCTTAAAGCTACTTTAAACAATATGATAGAATATTTACCAAAATAGCTCGTCTGCACAACTCGATTAGCAGACAAAAATCTTAGTTGTTCCTAATCAACAAGTTTCTTCTTTTTTGAAGCATAAGCAACAAGTGTTAGGTTAATAGCTTATCTCAACATTTAGAACAGATAAAAACTGAAGCTGAGAGAAAGATAACAAAGAAAGAAAGAGAGACCCACCAAGCTAATTAGGCGTGCATATTCATCTTTTGGATATAACATCCGAAGAAAAAAAACATGAATCAAATGAAAGTGTGGAGAAGTTTTGGTCCACAAACCTCTCTTCCTGGGCGGAATGGAATCTCTGGACCTCCAAAGAACTTCAACAAACAACAACACCGCCAACCGCAATCAAACAGTCGTAAGATCAATCAAACAAAAGATTCAATACAACAAATCGGTTCCTCGATTTTCCAAGAAATACCCGATAGAAGTCGGCGTATGACGAATAGGGAACTGTTCCTTGATGGGCTCCAAAAGCCTAACAACGATTTCCACCCTTTGTTGGCTCCATGAGCTTGCTCGATGCATGCCTCATCGTACCGAACGGACCTCCGCCTTCGTCTTCACATCGAATGTCCCAAATAGAGTGCTATCTTCACCATCAAATCAAACAAACATCTCTTAATCCTTGATTCACCTAGGAAAAACACTAGCAAACCAAAGAAACCAAAACCTATAAATCATCGTCTCAAAGACTTACGCCAATCGGAGCATCGAGGCGCACATTGCTTCACGAAGATGAGAGCTCTAATCTTCCTCCTAGCCTTCTCTCTACGCCTTTCTTGTAGTCCTTGCTCACATCGGACACAAATCAAGTAAAATAGGAAGCCAAACATGAAAATACGGTAAAGATCTTGCTCGCAAATCCCGAAAATTAAAAGGAACGGCGGTGAACAATGGCGACGGCTTAGGGTGCGGCGAGGGCACACGAGGAGGGCTTCGGAGGCTCCAATCTCCGGCGAGACGGCGACGCGACGGGACTGACGGCCTCGTCGCGCCTCAATCGCAATGACGGCGATCTCGGTGAGAGCGAGAGAGTTGACGGTGAGTGAGATTCCGTGAGAGAGAGCGGTGTGAGAGAGAAAGTGGTGGACGGTCCGTGAGAGAGAGCGGCGATAGAGAGAGCGGTGAGAGAGAGAGAGAGAGATATCTCATTGTCGAGAGAGAGGGATTTTTGGGGAGATAGGGTTTTCGAAGAGACGAGAGAGGGTTGATGGTGAGAATCGGGAGAGAGAGAGGAGCGTTGTAGAATCGGGAGAGAGAGAGGGAGCGTTGTAGGGTTGATGGTGAGAATCGGGATAGAGAGAGGGAGCGTTGTAGGGTTGATGGTGAGAGAGAGGGAGCGTTTTAGGGTTGATGGTGAGAATCGAAGAGAGAGAGGGAGCGTTGTGGTTGCTATTTTATTTTTGAATCATCGAGATCGAATGATGCATGAATCTCGAGATTTGATGAACGGTTATAAAAAAGAAAGTTTTGGTGGGAATGTTGGTGCCATTATTTAGAGACGGAATTTAATTCCGTCTCTATTTCCGTCTCTGATCTCTCTCTATTCCGTCTCTGAATTAGTCCGTCTCAATTCCGTCTCTAACTACTTTTTCTTAGCAACGGAATTTAATTTTGTTGCTAATTCCGTTTCTAAATATCATTTTTCTTGTAGTGAGATGGATAGTGTCACATCAGCGTTTCCATAAGATGATGAGGAACGATGAGACTGTACAGGCACGACTCTCCGGAGCCTGTTTGAGAGAGCATGCAGCAGTCTGGTGGACGACATATACGGATACTCATCCGGAACCGATGACATGGGCTGAGTTTAGGGAACTATTCTACGATCAGTACATACCTATGGAGGTTAGGTTGAGGCTAAGGGAGGAGTTCCTAGCCTTGAGACAAGGTAATCGGACCTTGATGCAGTATATGGAAAGGTTCCGACATTTGCTTCGATTCTCTCAGATATCGTTTGGGACGAGCGTTTACAAATCTATTATTTCACCGAGAGGGTTGATGACGGATTGCATCGGCGATTGTCTCGACCGAGCCACGACACTGCAGAGATCTTTGACGGGGCATTGGCTCATGAGACATACCTCTTGCGCAGGGTGGCCGACGTGTGACGGGTAGGGAGGTACGATCGAGGCGAGTTCTCGATCTAGTCGAGAGCGAAAGAGAGATCAGATGGATCGTCCGGATAGAGGCCGAAGAGATGATAGACGGATAGGGGCCACTAGTGTAACGGCCCAAAAATTTGACTTGTGCCACGTGTCAAGTCAAGGTCGTATGTGGGACCCACTCGTCGAAATACGTATATCTGAATCCAATTTGAGATGATAATGCTAACTATGTGAGGAATTCGGTGAGCCGAAACACGAACATGGACGTGCCTCGAGTCGCGTGCCGATGTGTGATACGCATCGTGATGCGTGAAGCGCGAGTATCGAGATTTTGAAAGGAGGCGGGTTGGTGCCTCGAGATGTGTGTTGCTCGATTTTCGAGGACACTTTTGATTTAAAATCAAAAAGGAAAAAAAGGAAATGTATATATATATATATATATATATATATATATATATATAAAAGAAAAAAAAAGATTGAGATAAGAATCGGGAGGTGAGAAAGAGGAGAGAAAGAGAGAGAGAGAGAGAGAAGTCGTCGGGGAAGAAGGAGATCCGGTGGCGGCTCGGCCGGCTCGTCGGTGCAGCGACCACGCGGAGGCCGCGGGAGGTGAGCAGTGGCGGTGATCGCGCAAGGCAGCACCAGCACGGGCACGGCGCGGACGGCCAGCGTCCCAGCAGCACGGCGGCGAGACGCCGGCCAGCGGCGATCGCGCAGGGTCGCGGTAGTAGTCGACGCGGTCGGCGGGGCAGCAGCAGGGTCGCGGCACGGCGCGGAGAGCGCTGCCAGCACGGCGCAGACGGCGGACGGTGGCAAGCGGCGAGAGCTAGCAGCGGCGGGTTCAGATCTGGCGGCGGCGGCGGCCGGCCAGCAGTGCAGGCGAGCAAGCGGCGACGCGGCCGGTGAGCAGTGCGGACGGACGAGCGACGCAGGCGGCGCTCGGCAGCGGCTGGACGACCAGCAGATGCGCGAACGGCTCCGGCGGCGATCTGACGCGACTCCGGCGAGGGACGGCGACCGGCGGCGCGCCGGCGACGGCTGCGCGGCAGCGACTCGGCGAGCGACGACGGCGCGATGGCGCGATGTCGACCGGTCGGATGGGCGGTTTCGACAAAATCGCGACGACGCGATGGAGGTGAGGTTTATTCACCTTATTTGGCTGTGATTTGAATGATTTTGGTAAATTAGCACTCAAATGTCTAAATGGACACCAGGGACTAGGAGTCGGGTGTCGAGTGCGCAAATCGAGACGCGAGCGAGACGTCTTGATTTCGAGTTACGAATTTCGAGGTAAGTAAACCAGTTAGGGATTTATACAGTATTTCATTTCTCTCCATTGGCTGTTGTTGTTACTGTTATGTGATAGCTTTATTGTTGTTCACTGCTTTGTGATGATAGCTATCGTTGAAATTGTTGTCGATCGAGTGGGTCAAATGGCAAGTGAGTCACGGTTCTTTATTTATCTGCGATATGAGCTCGTATCCGGACGCCGTCGATATCTCCCAATTGAGTGTACGTTGGGGGCTCTAATCCGGCCGTAGATAGCTCATAGTCGCAAGGGTTAGGGTTGGAAGGCATGAGGCTCGTCCTAATCCGAAGTCTGTTGGGATTTTTCCGCGACTCAACGACCTTTTGGTCGGGACTTCTTGTTATTTGGCCTCGCTCATTGATGGATTGTTTACAGCCTCTTGTATATTCATGCGTTCTTTATTCCTTTCATTTTATTTGCATGAATTTGACTCGCTTTGGATATTGTGAAATGTTGTGTATATGTCCTCTTTGGATTTACTTACATGGGCTCGTCATTCTTATGTTTGATGAGTGCAGAGCCGCAGACGAGTAGCAGAGGGAAGGCATCATAGCTAGGTGATTTTTTTGTATATTTTGTATTTACTCTCCTCTGATGATATTTACTGGGTTCCACAATTAGGTTGCCTAACTCCCTGATCTTTTTGTTGAGTTATTTAATGTATTAGTTGCTTCCGCTAAATTTTTAAATCTTGAAAAAATATTAATAACTCAACTTAAAACTTTTAATTTACTGATAAATGATGGATTGGAAGGCTGACTAGGCTCTCGTTGACCTTGCGAGACTGGCTCGGGGGTCCACATGGGCTTAGGCCGGGCGGGGCCCAATTTTATGGGAAATTGGGGCCGTCACAGTTGGTATTAGAGACTAAATTTTAAGAATCTCATGGCTGAAGAAATTGTGATACCAACGTCACAGTTGGTAACAGAGCCGAAGTTGTAAATACTCGACTCTTGAAATTAAGACACAAAACCAAATGGAAGTTAGGAATGGTTGAACTTAGAGTGGAACCTTATGATCCTGACTGAAGTCTTCGTTGGGAAGTGAGGAGAGTATTTGATGTGTTGTATTATACTACTTATGATAGAACTACTTTGGTAGCCGTATTTACTCTTGTGTATCACGTGAGACACGATGAGTAAATTGAAAAGGATTGACGATAAATTTATCGGATCCAGAGAAAATTACTTTGCCTATGCGTACGTCCCTAGAAGAAAATTTGAATAGGAGTACGTAGGAAAGTAAAGTTAAAAAAAAAATGGCGAAGAGCAGACTCTAAGGGAGCAGAGTGTTGAGATGACTTGAGAGCTAACGATTACATCATGTACGGACTCCTTAGCTTTGACGAAGGCTTTGGAGTAGTAGTGTTGGATCAGAAGCCCAAGTAACTCCACTTTAGTGACACTATGCATTTATCGTCTCGGGGTTGGTGAAGTCGACCACCACCTTAGGGACTTGTAAATGAATTAAATGTTACGAGTTGAGGTAGAGTCTGCAAATTCGTTCTAAAAGTTAGGGGCCACCTAAGTATAAATCCTATGAGATCGTATATCTCAAGAATTCTTGCATGCTAAAATTTGTTCAGATGCGTTAGTAAACGTACTGAAAGAGAATTTACGTGCAAGTAGTGCATGTTGTAAAAATGTATCCGATATGATATATTTGTTGTGTTGTAATATATATACGATATCGATGATTCGTGGCTATGGAAAATGCGACGACGTTTCGGACCGGGTTTAGGAATGATCGTGAGGCTGCAGGTTCGCGGTTTGCGAGTACGGATGAGCTGCATACATCGCACTACCAACAGCTGCAGGAGATTTTTCGATTGTTAAGGGCACAGGTTACACCGTCGTCGTCTACGTCACCAACGCTAGTTATTCAGGCTGGGCGTGTTTTTACAGTTCACAACCCACCTGAAAAACTGCAGGACCTGCAGTGGACCGAGGTGACACATGTTCGGGACGAGATGGTATCTCCTATACCTGAGACACCGGCTGAGGATACGCCGAGCACGCCGATCGATACGGGTCTTAGGGCTACAGCTGAGGCGAGGCATGCTCGCGAATTTTAGCGACATCACCTTAAAAAGTTTCACGGTGGTACGGATCGAGGAGCAATAAAGATTCATGACGTTTTGGCCACACCAGATCATATGGGGTCGAGCATTTTATCAGTTTCGTTGTTCAGTGAGGCCGATGTCTGGTTGCGCACTACGGTGGCGTCGATGTGGACGCTCAAGGATTTGGGCTGAGTTCAAGGATGGGGAAGTACATTCCTCCTACAGTTCGTAACCTGAAGAGAACTGATTCTCAAACCATTCGACAAAGGACCAGAGAGTCAGTTATGCACGGTCTACTGGACTCGATTGGTTCTGGGGTAGTGACGACGGCTCGAACACACTATAGGAGGCATATGAGAAGGCCATGGCTGTGGAGTGGAGAGTTTGGTTTTGGTCATTTGATCATATTGTCACAATGAGGTTAGCATCACAATCATAATGTAATTATGCATTGGAATCATGTATTTGCACCCTCACTTGGCTCTCTTCTAGAAAGGTTAGTTACCAAAGGATGGGAAGATAATATGAATTAATCATTCACCTTCCGTTGATAAGTTCTTGGATCCTTTACTATGCGTTACTAAAGGGTTCTTCATTCCAGGCACATTTGTAAAATTACTTTCTTTGTATGCTTCGTATGGTGGGAAGCAGCATGTTCCTCTATCCCTATTAAAACCTCATGCTCAAAAAGCGATGGAGGTCATCTTGAAAAGTTCTGTTGATAGAACAGCTATGCAAAGTAGTTGTGATGAACTCAATGGAGAAAATAAAACAAAAAAAAGAAGGTGACCCAAGTGATAACCAATTCAATGAACCAGTTTTTCTTGCATCGAGATTTGTTCTTGAATGTCTTGGTCACCTACCTTTTGAGGTTGTAGTTTTGTTGCTGACGTTTTTGTTTTCGGGACTGAGGGCTTTAACAAAGGAGGCCCCTTTAGTCATGTTACATGCTTGCGACAAAATTAATGAACGTCTGATGCTTCATGGTATTGGATTTTCTCTTGATATACCAAAATGGGTTGCCAATGACTTTTTTTTCATGTCCACTGACGCGTCAATGGCTAGTGAGAGCGTGGGAGCACACGCATTGGAGTACCAGTCGCATTCTCGGCATCGTCACATTCAGTGCGAGGGTCTGGAGATGATCAGAGGAAAACGAGGGTTAGACGGTCGTGACAAAGAGAGCAACCTCATAACGTATTGCGTTTCCACCATATGCCGCGTATATGGCGCCGGTGTTAGGTGGTCCAAAGACACGAGTTACGCTAGTGGATTACGGCAACTAGCACCGTCGGATCCTTAGCATAAGTACCATCGAGGGTTGATGGCGAGGCAAGCGTGGCCGAGACGAGGTTAGAGATCCGATCGAGTGCACGACACGGGACGATGATCTAGTCATGCACGGGGGCAAGGATATGGACATGTTCCAGTTGGATTGGGATTTCAACGTACCTGTATGGGCGTATGGACAGCCAGTGCACAAAGCAAGCCAAAAACATATTCATGCTATTGCCACGTCAGGTCCGACGCCTATCCATCGTAACCGATAGTGGGTACGAGTTAGGTTGAGACTCACTCGATCGGAGAGACTAGCGAGCGATCAAAGAGACGATTTACATTCTCGCGGATATACAAAGAGATATACGTATGTTAGTGACGGTGGATCATGATATTAAAATGTTCATTTGTATTCCAATATATGTTGCGAGGATGTTGCCCTGACATATATTGATGGGAGGAGACAGATGGTGTGTTCTTTGCTTGGAGGTCTCGGAGGAGCCCAACTCGTCACGGAGGAGCCCAGCTTGTCGCGGAGGAGCCCAGCCCTACAGAGTAAGATGGGGGTATGGCCTTGGGCGAGTATGGCCTTGGGCGGGTATGACCTTGGGTCTTCATTCATAAAACATTATTGTCCTGTGCGATTTGTTTCGATTTCGAGGACGAAATTCTAATTCGTTGGAAAAACTGTAACGACCCAAAAATTTGACTTGTGTCACGTGTCAAGTCAAGGTCGTATGTGGGACCCACTCGTCGAAATACGTATATCCGAATCCAATTTGAGATGATAATGCTAACTATGCGAGGAATTCGGTGAGCCGAAACACGAACAGAGACGCGCCTCGAGTCGCGTGCTGACGTGTGATACGCATCGTGATGCGTGAAGCGCGAGTATCGAGATTTTGAAAGGAGGCGGGTTGGTGCCTCGAGATGCGCGCTGCTCGATTTTCGAGGACACTTGATTTAAAATCAAAAAGGAAAAAAAAGGAAATGTATATATATATATATATATATATATGTATATATATATATATATAAGAAAAAAAAAGATTGAGATAAGAATCGGGAGGTGAGAAAGATGAGAGAAAGAAAGAGAAAGCTAGAGAGAGAGAGAAGTCGCCGGGGAAGAAGGAGATCCGGCGGCGGCTCGCTCACCGGCTCGTCAGTCTGCAGCGCCACGCGAGGCCGCGAGAGGTGAGCGATGGCGGTGATCGCGTAAGCGGCAAGACAAAGACGGGCACGGCGCGGACGACCAAGATCCCGCAACACGGCGGCGAGAGCGGCGGCCGGCGCGATCGCGCGCGGTCGCGGTGGTGGTCGTCGCGCGGCGGCGCGGCAAAGAAGGGTCGCGGCACGGGGTGGAGAGCGCGCCAAAGACGGCGCGACGACGACGTGTGGCAATGGCGCGAAAGAGCAGCAATGCGGGTTCGAATCTGGCGCGGCGCGCCGGTCAGCAGCAGTGCGAAGCGAAGCAAGCGCAACGCGGCGGTGAGCATGCGGACGTCGACGACGCGAGCGGCGCTCGCGGGCTGGACGGCAAGCGACGCGCGAACGCTCCGCCGGCGGCGATGCGACGCGACTCGGCGAGGACGGCGATCCGGCGGCGGCGGCGGCGCGGCGAATGACGCTGCATGGCAGCAGCTGATCGCGACTTCGGCGAGCGACGGCGCGATGGCGCGATGTCGGCCGATCGGATGCGCGGTTTTGACGAAATCGCGACGATACGATGGAGGTGAGGTTTATTCACCTTATTTGGTCATGTGATTTGAATGATTTTGGTAAATTAGCACTCAAATGTCTAAATGGACACCAGGGACTAGGAGTCGGGTGTCGGGTGCGCAAATCGAGACGCGAGCGAGACGTCTTGATTTCGAGTTACGAATTTCGAGGTAAGTAAACCAGTTAGGGATTTATACAGTATTTCATTTCTCTCCATTGGCTGTTGTTGTTACTGTTATGTGATAGCTTTATTGTTGTTCACTGCTTTGTGATGATAGCTATCGTTGAAATTGTTGTCGATCGAGTGGGTCAAATGGCAAGTGAGTCACGGTTACTGTTTATCTGCGATATGAGCTCGTATCCGGACGCCGTCGATATCTCCCAATTGAGTGTACGTTGGGGGCTCTAATCCGGGCCGTAGATAGCTCATAGTCGCAAGGGTTAGGGTTGGAAGGCATGAGGCTCGTCCTAATCCGAGTCTGCTGGGATTTTTCCGCGACTCAACGACCTTTTGGTCGGGACTCCTTGTTATTTGGCCTCACTCATTGATGGATTGTTTACAGTCTTGTATATTCATGCGTTCTTTATTCCTTTCGTTCTATTTGCATGAATTTGACTGCTTTGGATATTGTGAAATGTTGTGTATATGTCCTACTGGATTTACTTACATGGGCTCGTCATTCTTATGTTTGACTGAGTGCAGAGCCGCGGACGAGTAGCAGAGGGAAGGCGTCATAGCTAGGTGATTGTTTTGTATATTTTGTATTTACTCTTCTCTGATGATATTTACTGGGTTCCACAATTAGGTTGCCTAACTCCCTGATCTTTTCGTTGAGTTATTTAATGTATTAGTTGCTTCCGCTAAATTTTTAAATCTTGAAAAAATATTAATAACTCAACTTAAAATTTTTAATTTACTGATAAATGATGGATTGGAAGGCTGACTAGGCTCTCGTTGACCTTGCGAGACTGGCTCGGGGGTCCACGTGGGCTTAGGCCGGGCGGGGCCCAATTTTATGGGAAATTGGGGCCGTCCCAACTAGGACGAGTTTCAGGGCAGTCATTTCCGATATGAGGATACCACAACCAGTTCATGTTATCACCTCAGCACCAGTGGATCGACAGAGGGCACAACCACAAGAATACTGTCAGGGTCGAGATCAAAGGGGACATGACAGAGGTCAAGTAGATCGGGTTCAGCGTTCGAGATCTGGAGACGGACAGACGGGTAGACTAGAGAGCCGTAGATGTCACCGGTGTGGGCAGAGGGGACATTTGAGGGCGACTTGTCGGTCACACCACCGTCGCCAGGCGAGCGTCGACCAAAGCCGAGAGATAGAGCACATGCGTTAGTACGACGGATAGCGGGGTGACCAGCGGCTTATTGAAGGTACATTACTTATATTTGGTCACCACATGCATGCTATGTTTGATTTTGGTAGTACTTTATCGTTTCTTGCTTTGGACGTATTGTCGGATTGTTAGGGTTATTTACACGGACACTAGAGCCACATGTTGTCCTCGATGACGGCTCTCGGGGATAAGATATATCCTAACCGAATATGTCGAGACGTGATGATAGAGGTGGATGGACATCGGCTACCAATGGCGGATCTTCGAGTATTGGAGTACTTAGAGTTTGACACCACTGTTCGGGATGGATTAGTTAACATCCTATCATGCACGGATAAATTGTTACGGCAAGAGGATAAAGTTTCATATTCCTGGAATATCGGAGTTCGTATTAGTTGGATCGACAACTGACTTATCCATCACGAGAGGTCGACTAGCTACAGCGCGGGACATGGAGGCGTTTGCGGCGATAGTTGAGCCGGAGGTTCGAACGGAGGTCCGGATTGAAGACGTTTCGGTGGTTCGGGATTTTGTCGATGTATTTCCAGATGATTTACCCGGATTGCCACTGCCACGAGCTGTTGAGTTCATAATCGAGTTGATACCAGGGACGCAACCGATTGTCGATCGACCTAGGATGGCACCGGCGGAGCGGGAGGAGGTGAGACGACGATTGGATGAGTTGTTGGAGAAGGGTTTCATTCACCCTAGTATGTCACATTGGGGAGCTCCAGTACTGTTTGTGAAGAAGAAGGATGGTACGATGAGGATGTGCATCGACTATAGGAAATTGAATCAGGTAACTGTGAGGAACCGTTACCCACTTCCTATGATTGATGATCTGTTTGATCACCATGGGTGCGATTCTTCTCGAATATTGACCTTCGCTCAGGTTATCACCAGTGGAGGATTCGAGAATAGGATATCCAGAAAACTGCTTTCAGCGCGAGATACGGGTTATTTGAATTCGCAGTCATGCCATTTGGGTTGACGAACGCTCCAGCGATTTTCATGGATCTGATGCACAGGGTATGAGGCCGTATTTGGACAGATTCGTCATCGTATTCATCGACGATATCTCGATCTATAGCAGGACTCGTGAGGATCACGAGGGACATCTCAGGACAGTTTTGACGACACTGAGGGAGCACCGACTGATCGCCAAGTTTAGCAAGTGTGACTTTTGGCTAAGTGAGGTTAGATTCTTAGGCCATGTCATCAGTGAGCAGGGTATCTCAGTGGATTCAGAAAAGATTAGGGCGATCATTGATTGGAAGACGCCTGAGTTTGTGGCTGATATAAGGAGTTTCCTTGGACTAGCCGGATACTACCGGCGATTTGTGCAAGATTTTTCCTCAATCGCAGCGCCGATGACAAGACTGACTAAGAAAGACGTCGATTTGATCGTCGAGAGAGAGTGTGAGCGGGCTTTTGTGAATTGAAGTGGAGGTTGACATCTGCACCATTATTGACATTGCCGGAGCCGGGTAAGACGTTGACAGTATATACAGATGCGTCGAGTATTGGTCTTGGATGTGTGTTGATGCAGGATGGTAGACCAGTTGCCTATCTTTCTAGACGGTTGAGACCCCACGAGGGGAATTATCCAGTGCACGACCTGGAGCTTGCGGCTGTCGTCTTTGCACTGAAGGCTTGGAGGCACTATCTCTATGGAGTGCGATTCGTGTTGTATACAGATCACCAAAGTTTACGGTACATTTTCACTCAAAGGGAGCTGAATATGCGCCACGAGATGGTCGGAGTTCTTTGAAGGACTACGACTTCACTATTGAGTATCACCCTGGCAAAGCGAACGTCGTAGCGACGCACGCGCTTGAGCGGGAGCGGACTCGACAGTCGATCGTTTCGCGAGATGACGCATGAGCATGGCTTATTACAGAACAATATCGATTATGTGCATGGCCGAGTTGTCGACTACGGTGGAACAACACATTTGTTGTCAGTTGAGGATACCGACCATATCGATTGAACGGGTTGCCGAGTGTCAGAAGGCTGATGGGCTTTATGAGCGGGTCAATGGTCTATCACGGAATCCGGAATGCACTTATTGGGCAGAAACCACATATCGGTGTTTGAGATACCGAGGGAGATTGTGGATACCAGTGGATCAAGAGATACGGAACGGGGATTCTAGAGGATGCACACCGGTCTCTGATAGGTCATTATTTATGCATATTATATATAGTTTATTTATGTATTTTTGTTGTTGAATCTTCGACATATGGGCCAAATTATCTTTATTGTTCATTTTTAGGATTTTTGG
Organism: Stephania cephalantha; assembly: GCA_039657325.1. NCBI lineage: Eukaryota > Viridiplantae > Streptophyta > Magnoliopsida > Ranunculales > Menispermaceae > Stephania > Stephania cephalantha. Next base: position 47,884,791 of record CM077579.1, on the reverse strand, counting down.
AATGCGCGGTTGAATTCATGGCGAAAAACAAGTGTGAAATGGACTACCTAGATGCAACTTTCCATCTTGCGCCGCGTGTCCTCTCTCTCATTGGCGGTGTCCTGTTGCGGTTCACGTGTCGCCTCCCCTATTGGTCTCGCTAACCGCAACCGCTTGCATCACCGTTTGCTGCCAAAGCCACGTGGCGTGCCCAGTTCGTCCACGCATCCCAATGAGCTCTTTGCGTCGGTGCATGCGTCATCAAAAGAAGCCTCCTCCAATCCAAAGAACGCCGTGGTGGCTTATGGTATAGCAGCTTCATCACAAAGCGGTTCTCCTCCAATCCAGCAGCGCCACATCATGCATTCAACATACCCAACCAATCATGTTGTAACACGTGACAGAGACCCTGTTTGCACCTCAAAATAACCCCAAGATTGTCCTCGACGGACAGGATACAAACCAAACTGACAGTTTTAATTAGGGATTTATTTGGGAGCAATGACGACTTCTATCTTCTTCAGGCCGTCTCTTCTCCCCCATTTTTCTATTTTTCTTTTTCTCTTGGTGTTCTTCAACTATGCGAGGCTAAAACCTCTAGCCTAGGCAAGACTGCGAGGAAGGTTCGATTGCGCATATCAATGGATTTGTGAGATTTATATATTTTAATTTTGTTGTGAAGTGTGGATGACCATGCATGTACACCAACATATTGTGTAGTTATGTACTTCCACTGGTCTTTGTATTCTCATGTTCTTTGTAACCATTTCAATGTACATGGGGTGTATGTTTTAGTCCCACATTGCTAAGGCACATTTGTAATCATACCAAATGGCCTATATAAATGATACTAACTTCATTGTAAGAGCACACCAAGTTGAATGAAAACTTCTCATTCCAACTATCTTATTTCTTCTCTTCTCTTTTGTAGTAGTATAAGTTCTTAGTCTTCTAATTTCCTTCTCTAGTTCTTAGCAAGTTCCAACTTAGTTTACAACACGTTATCGCACGAGCTTGCTCTAGCATTAAGGAGATCTTGAAGTTCAAGAAGGCTTGTTAAGGAGAGAAAGCTAGGAAGGTATAATTTTTGTTATTTAAATAAGTTCAATTTACTTCTATATTATCATGGTTGCTTCCTTTTATCTATGCATACTTTATTCATATATTATGCATTATAGCGTCACCGATTGCGAAAGTATGCTCTCTGTAGTTGCGTCTTGTACGATCTTCTACATCGAAATCAAAAGTCAATATGTGACATAACTAGTTTTCTCTTAAAACTACAAATGATTAGTTATTGTTCTATTTTTGATTTTATAATACAAATCATGCTATAAGTTTGAGTTGATAGTGGGTAAGCCTTGTCCCCAGGTAAAGCTAAACATTGAAAGGGAGACGGGTTATCCGTTCGAGGAGGCATGGCATTAAGCAGACTTTGTCTCGCCACCCAACCTGGAGGTTGTCCCACCAACTCATACGAATAGTACATTTGATTATTAATAAATCAAGTTGTGAACATATACTTAATCATATGTTATGTTTTTTTTTTTTTACATAAAAGAAAAGAGAAAATTATTTTATATTATATTTACTTTCAAAATATTAATCAACCATAGTTGAATTTGTTATCTTATTATAATTCTTGTCATGATAATTAGATATTACAAATTATGAATAAAGCTTGTATCCATGCGAGGTTGTATGTTGTACACAATCATTCACAAATTTCTCTTTAGAGATTTGAAAAGTGAATATTCCACTTTATATATATTTTCACCTTATGGAGTTATATATATACATACCAAAACGGTAATGCTCCAAAAAGCTCAAAATGAGCGGTGGGTCTCATGCTACAAAATTAATCAGTCAAATATTAATTATAATTCCACAATTTTAATTACCTCTATGTTGAGGCTATGTGGAAATATGACCGATGAGACAATAAAAGGGTCACGTGGCCCCTCGATTTATTGTTTGCAACAAATATCGAGTGCGCACGTCAATCCAATAAATATTAATGATTGATTTCTTGTCTCATGGTAGTGAGTAAAATAATGAGATATTATAAATATAATATCGCTCCCCGTCAATTAGTTCAAACTTCAAATTAAGAAGCATATGTTGCATATAATGATCATGATCGTAATAATAAATTTATGGACGTGGAAAAGGTGAAAATATCGTGGTAAAGGTCGTATTGACAATTCCACCAAAAATTGGAATAAAAGTGGTGCACCACTACAAAGGGCAAATAATTATTAATTGACAATGAAAGCTATTTTGCCTCATAATATGTGACATTTTTTTTAGTCATATATGAAAGGCTATTTTGCCTAAATATTGTCATATATATAAGCCCGAATATTTTTGTGACCTTTACCATGCCTTCAAAATCAAAGGCAAAATATTATGAATTTTATCATTGAAATATGACTTTTTGAAACCGTGAACGAAAATAATAGAGAATTTCTCTATGTCACATTGGTTTCAAATGATTTGCCAAACATTATTTGTCCAAATGGATCAACAAATCATGTGTTCAAGTCATGAATCAAATAAGAGCGATATATGCCTTGATAGTTAAACCATCCCCAAGTAAAATTGTTGTGCTACAACGCATACAATCCTTAAAATTTATATCATTCGTTATAGGCCTACGCATACCATGAACATTCCCCCATGCAACTCATTTTAGGTCAACAACCAAATATTTCACACTTGAGAATTTTTGGTCAGTGCAGTGTATGTTCCTATACCACCTCCAAATAGAACTAAGATGGGTCCACAACGAAAACTTGGGATTTATGTTGGATTTAACTCATCGTCCATTATAAGATACCTTGAGCCCTTAACAGGATTTATTTATCGCACGCTTTATTGATCATGTCACTTTGATGAAGCAATTTTCCCACCATTAGGGGGAGATAAGAAGCCAATTCAAAAGGAATGGCGTGAAATTGCTTGGAATGCATCAACTTTATCACATTATGATCCACGCACAAATTAGTGTGAACTTGAAGTTCGAAAGATCATTCATTTGCAACAAATCGCAAATCAATTACCTCGATGCATTTAATGATGCAAAACAAGTGACAAAATCATATATTCCACTGCCAATGTTCCCGCAAGAATTGATGTCTCTCGTGCAACAAAATGCACAAGAACCAACTAAACGCTTAAAGCGTGGAAGACCAGCTTGGTTCAAAGGATACAATTCCTCGAAAGAGGAAAACGGGAGTAAAAATAAATGCAAACCAAAATACTCATGAGAAAGCACAAGAATCCTTTGATAAGGATTTGTCAGAACAAATTGATTCCGATGAGGAACAACTGCCTCTAGAAAAGGAGGAAAAAGATGAAAATAATGAGATCTCAATAAATTATTTAAACTCTGGTAAGATTTGGGATCGAAATAAAATTGTTCCTGATGATATATTTGCTTTCAATGTGTCTTTTGAAATATGTGAAAATGATGATGATCCGAACCACGATCAAGTGGACGAATGTCGAAAAAGACCCGATTGGCAAAAATGGCAAGATGCTATCCAAGCGAGAGCTAAACTTGTTAAGGAAACGAGAGGTTTTTGGACCAATTGTCCAAACGCCAGATGGCGTAAAACCTGTTGGATATAAATGGGTATTTGTACGAAAGAGAAACGAAAAAAATGAAGTTACAAGGTACAAAGCAAGACTTGTAGCTCAAGGTTTCTCACAAAGACCTGGCATCGATTATGAGGAAACATATTCTCCTATTATAGATGCAATCACATTTCGATTCTTGATAAGCATCACGCTCGAAGGGCTTGATATGCATTTAATGGATGTCGTTAAAGATATCCGTACGGATCCCTGTGACAAATGAGATATATATGAAAATCCCTGAAGGATTTATAATATCCGAAGAAATAAAATCAAAACCTCATAACATGCATTCTATAAAATTACAAAGGTCTTTGTACGGATTGAAACAATCCGACGAATGTGGTACAAACGCCTTAGTGATTATTTAACTTGAAAGAATGATATGTAAATAATCCGCTTTGCCCACGTGTCTTCATTAAAATATCATCAACAGATTTGTGATTATTGTTGTATATGTTGATGATTTAAATATAGTGGGAAACCACGACGACATCGTTAGAACATCCGAATACTTGAAAAAGGAATTCGAGATGAAAGAACTTGGAAAAACAAGACTTTGTCTTGGTTTGCAAATTGAACATTTTTCAAGTGGAGTACTTGTCCATCAATTAAATTATATTGAAAAAATATTAAAAAGATTTTATATGGACAAGGCGCATCCATTGAGCTCTCCAATGGTTGTCGATCACTTGAAGTGGATAAGGATCAATTTCGACCTCATGAAAGTGATGAAGAGCTACTTGGTCCTGGAGGTACCATATTTAAGTGCAATTGGTGCACTTATGTATCTTGCAAATTGTACAAGACCTGACATTGCTTTTGCCGTCAATCTACTTGCAAGATACAACTCATCACCAACTCGAAGACATTGGAATGGTGTTAAACATATTTTCCGATATCTTCGAGGAACAAGTGACATGGGTTTATTCTACTCGAGAGGGGTAAAATTGAATCTCCAAGGTTATGCTGATGCTGGATTTTTATTTATATGAAGATAACGCAAAGATGTATTACATAATTAAGTGAAGGATTCATAAAAGGGACAATAACAAAACATATTTCACCAAAAAATTTTATGCGCATGAGCTTCGTAAGAATGGTGAAATTGATGTCAAGCAAATCCGATCGAGTGATAATCTTGCTGATCTATTCACAAAAGCCTTACCAACTACGACATTTAAAAGGCTTACATATGGTATTGGCTTGCGTAAACTTAAAGACATTGCAAGCAAAGAAAATGAACAAGTTTCACCCATGTTCACATGAGGGGAGTTATTGATTAGTGTATTGCACTCTTTTTCCTTAGCTATGGTTTTATCCCATTGGGTTTTTCTAGCAAGGTTTTTAATGAGGCAATCTTAACAATATTATACCCGTCTTAATATTTATGAGAATAGTGTACTCTTTTTCTTTTACTATATTTTTCCCACACGTGGTTTTTCTTAGTAGAAGTTTTAACGAGGCACAATCTCTAAGCAATTGTCATCCAAGGGGAGTGTTGTGAGTGTGGATGACCATGCATGTACACCAACATATTGTGTAGTTATGTACTTCCACCGGTCTTTGTATTGTCATGTTCTTTGTAACCATTTCAATGTAAATGGGGTGTATGTTTTAGTCCCACATTGCTAAGGCACATTTGTAATCATACCAAATGGCCTATATAAATGATACTAACTTCATTGTAAGAGCACACCAAGTTGAATGAAAACTTCTCATTCCAACTATCTTATTTCTTCTCTTCTCTTTTGTAGTAGTATAAGTTCTTAGTCTTCTAATTTCATTCTCTAGTTCTTAGCAAGTTCCAACTTAGTTTACAACAAATTTCAATCTTTTCATTATTATTTTATTTTCTTTTGTAATATTTGAACAATTGAAGTTAAACACTTGTTTAAACCTTGATTTATTTGTCGAGTCGTATCCGTACTTGTGCAATAAGACCACACTAGTGGCAATTGACCTTACCAATTGATTAGTCTCTTTTGGGACCGGTTGAATACCTTAGAAATCTAGGCTAAATCGACACACAAGTGATCCGTTGTCTAGGTGTAGTGCCTTCACAAAGCCCATTGCATGTCAACACATTAAACCCAATTCACTTGAATATATGGTTATGTGTTTGACTAGGGAAGTGGTCATTGTCGTACCTCTATCGAGATTAGGAAGTAAGGAACTACACTATAGCTACACTAAGATATTTTGATTATCATATTTTACATAAATCGACGACCAAATCCAATCTTTTATCGAACCAAACTTGTATGTCTTGACCTAGGTGTTTTTTATTAATTGTTTTCAAATTTATTTCCATTGCTTTAGTTATTTTGTGATTAGTTAATTAATTCATTTTCTCTTAAACCCCGATTTTCCTTTTTGTTATTTTTGACCTTAGAAAGATTACCAAATCCCTTTGATCGACGATTTGCCACTATTCTACAAAATAGTTGGTTTAGATATTTTTAATTTTATTGACGCGTTCGGCGCGCGTCGGTCTCGTTACACGCTTCATCCTGGTCCTGACTAAGATGTACCATGATTTGAGGCGACTATTCGGTGGTCGTGGATGAAGGCCGACGTAGGTGCGTACGTTAGGAGTTGTCACCCTTGCCAACAGTGTGAAGGGCCGAACACAAGTGACCCTATGGATTATTACAAATTGCCCATTCCACGTTGAAAATGAGAACATGTCACTATGGATTTTGTTAGTTGGCTACCGTAGACATCGAGACGTCACGATGCGCTTTGGGTAGTGATTGATAGATCGACGAAGTCGGCTCACTTCATTCCAATCTCGATGAAATATACATTTCCCAAATGAGCATATTGTTTGAGCGGGAGATTATTAGACTTCATGGGGTGCCAATCTCCATTATGTCGACAGAGATCCAAGATTGACCTCGAAACTATGGGAGGCAATGCAGAACAATTTGGCACCAGGTTGCGCTTTAGTACACTTATCATCCTCGGGATCGATTGACAATCGAGTGACTAATTCGGATTTTGGAGGATATGCTCGGGGTATGCATATTACAGTTTGGGGGTTCGTGGGAGGATTATCTCGCCTCTATGTGAGTTTGCATACATAACGGCTATCGTGCAAGCATTGGTATGCCACCATTTGAGGCACTGTATGGGAGACCCTGTAGATCACATGCTTGTTGGGCAGAGCCGGAAGATACAATGACGGTAGGGCCTGAGATAGTTGTTGATCACACAAAGAAAATTCGACAAATTCGTCAGAAACTGCGAGCTGCACAGGATAGACAAGAAATATGCGGATAGGTATCGCGATGGTCTGAGCTATGACGAGGGCGATATGGTGTATTTGAAGATTTCTCATTGGAAAGGACAACAGAGATTTGGCATTAAGGGGAGACTGGCGCCGAGATACATTGGGCCATACCGGATTGCACAGAGAGTAGGCCCTGTTGCATATCGGTTGGAGTTACCTGCTGAGTTAGCTGGGGTGCATCCGACATTTCACATTTCCATGTTAAGACTCGCTAAGTCAGGGCCGAGACCGATAATTGAGTTGGGACAGGTGGAGATACAGCCCGACGTGACTTATGAGGAGAGACCGATAGAGATCGTTGACCGTCGAGTACAGATTCTCCGGAACAGGGAACTCGCGAAGGTCCTAGTTCGTTGGCAGCATCATAAGACGGAGGGACTCACCTGGAAGCTCGAGTCGACGATGAAGACGTGATACCATCAACTATTCTCTAGTGTGTGACTTTAGTTACAGTTATATTTCAGGGCGAAATTTTATTTAGTTGGGAAGAACTGTAACGGCCCATTTTAATAATGTCTATTCAATTTACAGACACGGACGTCAGCTCGGATCTACGTGGACGCCGCGGTAAGGCCGGGACACACGGGGACTTAGGTATGGAAGTTTATGGTGTGTTAGTTTCTTATTTGCGGTGTAATTTATTCAAATACATCGCATGTGTGTATGTTGCAAAATAATACGTGTGAGGGTGTGTGAACGGTATTCGCCTCGATATACGTGTCGACGCGGTATCGTAGTCGACGGACCGAATATTAGGTCGGGGGAAACGAAAACACACAAATTGAATAAAAAATTTGCCAAGTAAATAATATGGAATAGATATTGGGTGGCTAGCGACGCGGCGGTACGCGTATATCACGGTTCGGACCCCAAATCGGGCGTCGAAATGCCGAAAACACGGGCGAGTGTCTTAGCTGTGTCACAATTAGGTGTTAAGACACCTAACTCAACAACAACACTTGTCCAAATTCAACAACACGTGTCCACTCACCTCACCTACACCTACACCTACACCTCACACACACACTCCATGCACACACACACAGCCGATCGGGAGACCGAGAGGAGAAGAAGAAAAGAAGAGGAGGAGGAGAAAAAGGAACGTGCAAGGAAGGAGAAAAGAGAAGGTGGAGACGTCACAATCGAGGTGAGTCTCAGTGGTTTTTTTTTATTGTGAGTTTCGGTTGGCTGTGGTGGCGAGACAAGGGTTCGGCTATAGAGGCCGAACCGGGTCGCGGTGGTGATGGCAGGGGTGTCTCCCCTGCCATCGATTCTACCGGGGTTGGGGAAAATAAAAATAAAAAATAAAAATAAAAAATAAAAATAAAAATAAAAATAAATATGTTTCCGATCGAACCGCTTTTCACTGGTTCGATCGGATGAAGATTAGGTGCACTGAAGCGCATTAGCGCGCGTACGCTCGTATGCACCCACTTCATGGGTCGGGCCCAGAACGCCAAGCTCGGCCCATGGAAGCCTCGGACCTCGTTCTCGGTTCCAGGCGGCCGGCCGACCCAAACAAAATTAAAAAAAAAAAAAAAAAAAAAAATGAAAGAAAATTTAGGAAAAACTCGAAAAAATTGGGAAAATTCTGAAAAAAATTATTTAAATAAAATAAATAAAAATTGATAAATTTCTATGAAAAATAAAATATTTGGATATTTCGGATGCGACTTTCGCGTGGTTTTTGCGTCGAAAAGCGCGAAATGAGCAATTTGGCCTAAATTTTTAGAAATTGGTCGTACTAAATCGAAATTATTGATAAATGGACATAAGTTAACACGGGTGATCAATTGGCGACCAAGGACTCTGTGGACTTGGACTCGAGGATTGATTACGGGGTATCGAAGTGCGTTGTGAGATTTGTAAAACCCAATGAAAAAACTCTTGAGTATTTATTTTGCTTTGTAATTCCATTCAATTCCAATATTTCCTTGTGATTTTTCCTGTATCTATATCTTGTCATTGTTTGCACGGTTGGTTGAGTTACTCCCACCGGATTTTTTCGTTGTGTGTCTATGCATTCTAGACCATAGCATGTGTATCAGGAGTTCTCGGTGGATAACGACCCGAGCTATTGAACCGCTACATGTGTCGGTGCGTCGTAGGTCTACGTCGGCCACCGAGAGGGATCAGGTGATAGCTAGTTGGGTGCGCCCACTAGTGGGATCCTGGAAGGGGAATCCCGAAGTATGGTTTAGTCTGACTGGAACAGGCACACACATTTGCACTTTCTTGTTATCTATGCATGCGATGCCCTACTTACAGTTGTCTGTTTACATTTCGCATGTTTATTTAACAATATTTATTGACTTCCACTTATTTATATGAATGCTCGGAGGAGTTCCTTGGGATTTTACTGACTGACTCGTCATCCATTTTCTTCTGTGATGATTGAGTGCAGATCCGAGTACAAGTATAGGCAAGGGGATCTTAGGCGACTACCTCTAACTGCCTACCTCTGAGGATTACTTGTACGTGTGATTATTTTGATATTTTGATTCTTTCGGGAACTGGGGAGTGACATGACATTGTACATAGATATTTTACATGGTACAGTCGTCTACCTTTATACAAAATATTTTTCAGGGTTTTCGCACAGTAGGATTTGTTAAATTGATTAATATTCTTTGCATTTAAGTACAACTTCCACTGCATATGTCATGTATACGCTGTACACACAAGTGGTTGCGAATTTCGAGACAGGAAAAGGACGAGCAGGTGTCGTATACGTGTAGTAGGGCCGGGTGGCAAGGAGTACACGGAGACACGTCACCCCGGGGCGGCGAGGGCCGCCACAGACCGAGTGACGCGGTCGTGCTTGATAATAGTACATCGTAAAAATAATATTTTTGGTATACCTGTAGTATTTAATAAATAATGAAATAATTTTAAATACACACGTGACACAAGGCAAGGCGAGACGTGGGTTACGCCTCGAGATACGCATTGGGGCGAAAAATACATAACTTAGGTTAGTTTAATTTAAAATGTTAAGGGCAATATGAGAAATGTCTTATGACATGTGTAGGTGGACCAATAGAAAATGAGGTTCATGTTATGTGTCATGCAAAAAGAGACAAGTGTTAGTTTGATTTTGACTAGTGGAAAGTGATGGCTTTAATGTGAGCCTTTTATTCACTTAAAGATTTATGAATGGAATAATATCTAAAGTCAAAGGGCTATATAAGTTCATGATTCTTTTTCAACATGCAAAACAACTCCAACACCATTAGAGAGCTCATAAGAAATGATTTGGAGATCAAAGAAGTTGTAGAAAATCTTGCATTTCTAGTTGGGATTATTGAAGATCTAAGAAAGTTGATGCTAGAAGCTATGAATCTAACTTAGTGGAGCTCATAAAACAAAAGTGGACAACTCCATTAAAGCATTTGGTATGTTTTTCTTCACCAAATCTCTACACAAATTATGTTCCAAGTTGTTTTTATTGATGAGTTTTGATATATGTGGGTTCGTAAGAGTAGATCAACCCTTAATTAGTGAAAATCCCTTAATATGATCATTATTGAGATTTTTATGATTGATAAGTTGTGTTATGTGGCGGCCCCAAATCCAGAGGACGCCACGTGGAGTGTCGCGACCCCGCAGTCCTGTCAGATTATTGACCCACTGGGTCCCACGCGCCACTAACGTCCTTTGCTACATCACGACTACTCGATATGCGTGTTAACTCATTTCGTTATACAATTTAGTTAGACAATTGAATCACTTTTAGCATTAAAACAGCGGAAGTCTTAAATTTAAAGCAAGTAAAACAATTAAATTCATTATCATATAAAGCATCATTTATAAGAGCAACTCCTATTATGGAAAACCCGGGAAAGTACTATGTATATAGGCGACAATACTAAGCAGTAATATATACAAGTACAGTGTCTATCCAGTCTCCCAATACCCAAAAGTAAAGCAAAATATCAAAATAACACGTACTAGTGGATCCTCGATCGCGGGCAATCAGATGAAGTCGCCAAGAATCCCCTTGCCCCTACTAGTACTGGGATCTGAACTCGACCATCACAAAAAGCCAGGTGGAGAGTACAGTTAGTAAGATTCCAAACGAAGTACACCGAGCATTTATAAGAAAATAAATAGATACCAATAATCATGTTAAATAATCATGCTAAAACTAAACAGGCAACTGTGCTACGATCATCACATGAATAAATAACACGAGAGAAACAAAGTGTGTAGTCGTCCCGGTTGGACTAAACTGTACTTTGGACCCCCATGATCCTTTCGGTGGGTGCCCCCACTTTCTTTCACCTGGTTCCTCGCGGTGCGTGTCCGACACGTGCACCCTTAATGCAACTCGGGTTGCAATTCACCGAGTGCCTGTTCACACGTGCTACAGCCTAGTGTGTCATAAATACACTACAAATATCAGGTGGGAGTAGCTCGACCACCAACCCAAATGTATCACGGAATAGAGTACAATAACAAGGAATAGGAAATCAACGATGGAAAAGTAAACCCTCGGTGACTTTCAGATGGATTCTTACGTACCTAAAAATGCACTCCGAAGTTCCACTCACGTCTCGAGATACGCGTCCGACTCCCGACTGTGGTCTCCGAAGTTCCTGGTGTTCAATTAAACCATTTTAACTAGTTTAGAGTTAAATTAAGTGAATTTATAATGTGTGGTCAAAAATATGGAAATTTTATTCCAAAAGTTCGGTTTGACACTTTTCGAGTTATATCGGGGTGTCAAACTCACGAAAAATTCTCAAATACTATTTTTCTATCTTTTTCTCATTTTTTTATATTTTTCCTGATTCTCTGGATTTTTCCATAATTTTCTACCTATTTTTCTTATTTTTTCTGTAATTTATTTAATTTAAAACTATTTTAAAATAATTTTTAATATTATATTATTTAAATTAATTCCTTTCCTTTGTCGTCGCTCATATATGTCATTACCCAATTATAAAAATTCGATAATGTCTAATAAGTAAATCCCACAATATCCAATACACCTATAATAATCAAATGCATTGTATTCCAAGAATTTAAACGAACAATATCGCAAGGAATCATAAATATACAAATATGCAATCAATCTCGTTTCTGTTGACCGGCCACAATAAGAATACGTCTTTGCAAAAGTGGTGGGTAAATAGTAATAAAGATTCATGAGTCTGAGAGGAAGTCCCTCGAGAAGTCTCGCCCTCGACTCGTCATGGAGTATGATCCTGGCCAGCATCACAAAAATCCTACCCTAAACAAGTGTCTACAACGATCAGTGACCTCAGTCGCTGAGCAGCACGGTGTTCATCCTACCACAAATATAACCAATTAACATAATGGGACTTCCAAAGGCCTCCTTCCTCTCGTGTCCGTGAATGCATGATCAATAAATATGCAATGATAAACTGTGCATGCAATATATTCGAGAAATACTCAAACAATGTAAAGTTTACCATAAGATTTACTTAACCTTACAAATGCGATACCAGCATCCCCTTGCGCTCCGAATCGATAAGCTAGTCTATGCAGAATCCTAATTGTGGTCCTACAATTAATTTGTAAGTTCGTTAAGTTTTCATAAGAATTCCATAATTTTTTTCAGTTGGTTGCAGTTAAATTGACCCAATCGCATCTTGAAACCCTTAAAATACTTCCAAAATATATTCTCCAATGCTCGAATTTCATTTTCGAATCAAAATTGTTGTTCGGCATCGAAAATTACGTTGTCTAGGCTTAAATATAACTTTTTCAATTTATTATATATTTATCGGTCCAGCTTCGACCCGATAACTTCGAAATTACTTTAAATCTTATCCTCGGATGTCCGGATCTCAATTTTGACTCCAAATTGTTATTCAGAATCGAAAAATAACCTACACTAGACTTTAAAATAGTATTCTAAATTTTAGACATTTTTTAGTATCGTAACGCGCATTACGAGAAAAATACCGAGTATAAATCATCGAGAAAATCCCAAAATCCTTATTTTTCATAAGAATTCTCAATTTTCATCAATTTGTTCGAAAATCTAATTTTTTGAATTTTCTCAATTTTCTAGGGATTTATTTTATTTTTTCTATTTTTAATTTTTTTCAATTTTCAAAGCCATTTTTTAAAATATTAGGGGGAAAGGTTTTGATCCTTGAACCGGCCGAACCAAACCTGGTTCGCGGGTCATCCCTAACCCCTCATTTGGAACGAAACAGAGAGTTTTTCTCTATTTCTGTAACGACCCGCTCTAATTAATCCTGATTTAATTGATTAATTATAAATTAGGACCTTAAGCTTGGACCCACGTGGATGTTGCGGAAAAGTCTTGGGCACGCTCGACAAGATAAGTTGTTGTTTTTTTGTGTGCTGTGTGTTAATTTATTGTAATATTATTTAATATTTGCATCGCGCTAATGTTAAGATTTTTATCATCGCATTGTGGTGAGTTGTACTACGAGTGTGAGATACATCGTAATGTGCGTAACACAGTTGTGGGATGAGTTTGCAACTTAGACTAAAATTGGAGGCTTAGTGAATTTATTTAGTTATATAAATATTTCCTAAGCTATAGTAGCCGATTAATTTGATTTAAGCAAACCTAAGTTACCAATTAGAATAAAGGAGATTATTGATATGAAAAGGGAAATAATTAGTGGTGTTTTGTGATTTAAAGAGAGATAGATTGAGTGGATGTAGATGTTGGATAAACAAGTGAAGGAAACAAATGAGTAATTGACACCTAATTAAATCAAATCCTACACCTCAAACAAGTTTTCTCTCCCTCATCACAAGATTTTGACACATCTCCACCTAACCACCTAATCTAAGGGCTCACATGTTGCCACCACAAACATACATTTTTTTTCTCTCCTCTCCAAATCAAAAACCGATTTTAACTCCTCTTTCTCTCTTTACCCGGTCCTCCTCTCTCTAATTTTTTTCTTCTTCTCCAACAAAACATTTTCATCTCATTTGATTTTACCCTCATTGAGCTCTCCTCAACATTAACTCGATCTCTCACCTCTCTCGTGGTGTTCTCCCATCTTGACGGCACCATCGACGACTTTTCAAGACGTGGTAAGTGGTGGTTGTGGTTGATTTTTTAACAAAGCGCTTCACAACTAATTCATCAACCAAAAAATTTGATTGTGAACTGCTTCGTTAGTATCCCTTACTTTCTTAACTTAACAAAAGGACAAAAAATATAGAGAAAAAAAAATTCATGAACCAAAAGAGAACTAATGAAAGTGTGAAGACCAAATCAAGAAAAACGTGAAAGTTCAGGGACCAAATGATATTATTTTCCTTTTCTTAATATGAAAAATTTTAAGGTAAAATGACAAAAAGAAGAAACATTTCAAATTGAAGTAAGCCCGTGTGACCATATTAGAGAATTTCACACAAACTTAGATGATTTCCAAATGTAGCTGTTATTCCAGTTATTAGAGTAATTCCTAGCTAGCTTTTTAAGAACAACAAGATATGTGCAAGGCAATGAGTGTAAAAATTACAAATACAGCTGCAATGTGGCCACGGATATAAATTTTGAAGCGTAGATAAATGTAAACCCGCATGAGACGTAGCCAGCTAAGCTATCACCAATAAGTTCAAAGTTGATTCTCTAATTCGCGTTCTCCAAAGAAGAAAGTGTTAACAAATATGTCCATTGCTATGGATGTCCCACTATCCCACAAAAATACAACATTAGTACTTGATATGATTTATCACAAAGCATAAGAAATTCGTATCTTAGATTACGCAAACCTGAGAAAACTTGTTCTTGATGCAATAAGTATCTTTTCTTCCCTGAAAAGATGTACATAATTACCAATTTATCATTTAGGAGGGGATTGGCTTTGTAGGAGATGTGTGACGCTATGTAAGAGAGGTGAACATGAGAGTCCTCACAATGAAGGATCGAAAATTCGATTTCGCCTGTAGCACATTTTTAGAGCTAGTAAGATCCATATATTGTCAAGGTATCGTAAAAGAAGCATATTGTTTCATTAAAAAAGCATATAGTTTATAATTTATTTCTTTTTTCTTTTTTACAATGAATTAGTATTCATTCCCTGTACTTAATTTTTTATATGACATTACATGATAATAAGCTTCTATTCTATATGAGTATCTTTTAAGAAAATGGTGTTAGTTATAATCTTTTTCTTACAAGTTAGCTCTAAAACTCGATGTTTTCTCCTTAATTCCGTTTCCATGTAATTCTACCTTTAGTGTATACAAACATTTTAAAAATATGGGGAAGTATGGAAAACTCAGGAATATTTTATACCATGCCTATATTCAATGTGAGTTGTGCACATCCTCATTTGTTTCTCCAATTTGGACAAAAAGAATTCCATTTATGTTCCAATTAAGCCTATTAGAGGAGCTCTTTTGAAAAAGTATTGATCTCATTCTTTTGTACCTATCTTCTGAAATGGGAAACTGAATGTAACCATCTTGTTTTCACAAATATTTACATGCATCCATTTTTGTTTTTTATCAAAATATCTTCTTTTTTCTTATCACGGCCCTTAACTTGTTCAGCATCACTTGTATAACTGATGAAGTCCAAGAATTAGCTTGCAAATTCTTGACAGGATAATGATGAAGTCCAAGAATTAGTTTGCAAATTCTTGGAAAAATATGAAAAGATATGACAGGATGGCATTTTGGTAATGTCGGTGAAGTTCGGGCGTTTGCGTTTCGGCGTTCCGGGGACATGGGTTGATTGGAAACGGCGTGGAGATCACGGGGCACTGCTACGCCTTGACTACGACGTTTTTCGGCGAAATTCCATCGTTTCGCCATCCGAAACGGCAATTTTGCTATTTTAGGAAAGTTTTGTTTACCTTATAACTTTCATTAGGAATTTCCGTTTTTATTGCCGTTTGCGGCATTTATTTTTATTTTTCGTTTAGTTTCCAGTTTAGGGCTTTTAGGGCTTTTTGAACTTTTTACTATTTTTGGCAAATTTTAGGGTTTCGCTATTTAAGCGACCTATTGGATGTAATACGCAGTTTTTGGCTGAAATAAAAGAATTTTCGAACTTTGGCTTAAGTTCTGACCTAGATCGAGTTGTTCGTGGATTTGTTCAACTGGTTTAGAAAATCTCCGCTGCGTCAATAACTAGTGTTATGTTGTCACCTTTTAAAGGATGCTACAATTTTGGCCCAAATTAAAGGCGTAGCCTCAGTGCATCATTTGTTCCTATTACTCGTTTCTTTAATTCTCCGCAAAAGTGTATATATCCTGTAGCTGACAAACTTGCGATATCAATCTCTTACAGTTTGTGAAATTTTTATTCTAGATATCAGATTCTTCTGGATTATTAGTCATGTTATGCCTAATTACTGGATCAAGTATCTATCGCTTATGGTCAAGGTTCAACATTGGCATGCATCGTTATTATTATTATTATTATTATTATTATTATATTATTATTATTATTATTATTATTATTATTATTATTATGACGTCATAGATTTAAGTACCAGGCTACGAATATATCTAGTTTTTCAGTTTCTAAGTCATAATTTGCAAAATTACGTGCGTGTTAAGAGTCATGGCGTGCATTACTCTCTATTTAAAATAAGGGACTTTGTGCGTCTGAGAGATGGAACAGGGCTAGTCCTTAAATAATAGCATGAATATTTCTATCCCTCGTTTTCTATCTTCTCTTTTTTCGTTTAACTTTACTTATGAACTGCTAAACTATTTTGTGTTGTCAGGTCCATGATGATCCTCTAAAAACTCATGTTGATGGGCCAACGCAGTGGGTGAGTTCCATCACTACGTTACTTCCTATTTTTATGGATGCTTTCGTACAACTATCAACACTCTTACAGTTTCGATCTTAACTAATAATTCATTTTATGATTTAATACTATCATAGCCTCTTCGTCACTTGGAGGAGCTACTAGAAGAGCTTCTGGCGATTGCTGTAAGTTTATAATGCATACATGAAGTGTTAAAATAGCAGGAACATATTTTGGTTGAATCACCTACAACTAGATCAAAGAAATGTGATATCGACTTAAACAAAAACTATGTTTCATGATGTGAGTTTAGGGGTGAACAGCAGGTATATGTAGGCCAACTTGTTGCAACTATGTTTGTTAGAAATAATTGAAGAATTTTACTATTAGTAGTAGTAGTTCGAATCTGATTATTTAAGTCTTTCTTCTTGTATGTAAAAGACCGTCAGCAAAGGGAAGCAGCAATTCAAGATAGATCTCACCCCCTTCGATGAGCTATATTAATCAATCCGACGCAGGAATTATTGTGTTGTAAGTGATTTTGAGGTTCTGAATAAAAAAGTCAGTGTTCAATGGGTAGGTGGTGTTTTTTTTTTTTAATTCTGAAACATGGCTGTTATTATTTCCTCTTCAATGTCTGAATTTAATTTAACATGTAAAACTGGCAGTTGAAAATGATCAAATTCTCCTATATTCATCTGGTAAAGATGTGTTGTGTGTGGGGGTATTGTTGAACTTTAAAGGTTTTAAGAGTTTGTATTGTATCCAATTTTAGTCCCATATGGGAAAGAAACTTGTTGTTTCTTTCCTTATAAGAAATCTTCCATATGAAGTAAGTGGTTAAGCGAATGTGAGGTTGGAGGAAAAGACCATGGGTATTCTCCATTGATTAATACATTGATTAATACACTTAAAATACACATTAAATACTTGATATTTAATTTGTCTTTGATAGGGCCTTGGGCCTTTGGGGCTAATGATTAAATAACTTAGCCAACTCACTTCACAAATTTTTTACTTTTTACATTAAATTAGTTAATTTCGTAGTTGAAATTAGTGGTGAACAGTACAACCCTTAACTTTTAAAAAGGTGTTTAATTAGTGGAATAATTGGTGGTTAATGAACCACTCCACTAATAACCTCGTTTTGAACAGCTGTAACTGTTCAAGAGAGGAGTTTTTGGTTTATAAATAAAAATGGTTTTAACTTCAAAAATGACTAAGATAAGATTTTTTTTTCGAAATTAAGATTGGTTTTCTCTTGTTTTGAGAGAGAGTTTTGTTGTTGCAGAAGATAGGATTTTTGGTTGGTGTGTAATCAAAGATCAATCCAGTTGTATCCTGAAGACGAACCTCTTGCAGTGTTCATACACCGAATTGGAGGAAATTTCGTCTTAGGACATTGCCATTAAGTGCAAGCCTCTGGTATTATTTTATCAAGTTATTTGTAATTGAATTCAAGCATGATATATTATAGTTCAGAAATATGCATGATTGTTGTGTATGTCTATCAATCTAAGAAGAAATATATTTGTTATCACTGATTTACATACAATAGTTGATTGCATATAATTAGTCACTGATTTATACAAATTGTTGTTTGCATACTAGTTTGAAATGACATCTCTTGTAACTGAGAAAACCATTTCTGCTACCTCTGCCAATCCTAAAGATGAAATACCAGAGAAGTTCAAAGGTCTTGATTTTAAAAGGTGGCAGCAGAAAATGCTATTCTGGCTGACCACTCTGAATGTTGCCAACATAGTGAAGGAAGAAGTTCCAAAATCTAATGAGGACCCTATGTCCAAGGAAACTCTCCTTACTATTGAAGCATGGAGGAATTCTGACTTTCTCTACAGGAATTATATTTTGAATAGACTTGATGATACACTGTATGATGTCTATTCTGAATGTAAAACTGCAAAGGATGTTTGGGATCTTCTCAAAAAGAAATATCGAACTGAAGATGCAGGGGCTAAAAAGTTCGTGGTATGCAAGTTTCTGAAATACAATATGGTGGATCCGAAGTCCGTGGTAAAGCAAGTGGAAGAACTGCAAGTTCTGATACATGAATTGCACGCTGAAGGGTGCATTGTAAATGAACATTTCCAGACTGGAGCCATTATTGAAAAACTTCCACCGTCGTGGAATGACTTCAAGGTCTACCTAAAGCACAAGCGAAGGGACATGTCCATTGAGGACCTCATTCTGCGACTTCGTGTTGAGGAAGACCACTGGAAGGGAGACAAAAAGGAAATGACTGATGCTAATGCTAACATGGTGGTAGGACAATCAAGCAAGTCCAAATTTCAGAAATTCCAGAAAAAGAATTTCAAGAAAGATTTCAAGAGAACCACTAAGCAGTTAGCGCCAAAGGGGAAGAATTATGAGAAAATTAAGGCAAGTTGTTGGGTTTGTGGAAAGCAGGGCCATATGGATCAAGATTGTCGCCACAAGAAATACCAGAATTCTGATAATTCTGGTTTGATCAACCAAGCAAATGTTACTGACATGGAAATTGATGATATTGATATTGATCTCACTGGAGTTGTTTCTGAAACCAATATGGTTTCTGATGCCAAATGATGGTGGATCGATACTGGTGCGACAAGGCACATCTGCAGTCACAAAAACTTATTTTCTGAGTTTCATCCGGCTGATAGTGAAGAGAAACTTTACATGGAAAACTCGTCCTCCTCTATGGTTGAAAGCAAAGGAACAGTGAAGATGAAGTTCACGTCTGGAAAAGTAGTCACTTTACTTGATGTTCTGTATGTTCCTGATATTAGGAAGAATCTTGTATCTGGCCTTTTACTGAATAAGAAAAGGTTCAAACTTGTTTTCGAGTCTGACAAATTTGTATTGACCAAGGGTGGCATGTTCATAGGGAAGGGGTACCTTACTGAAGGTTTCTTCAAATTAAGCATTGTAATTGTTAATGGCACTGGTAATATAATGATTGTTTCTGCGTATATGACTGTCTCTGCTTATATGATTGAATCATTTGATATTTGGCATGCTAGACTAGGGCATGTAAATAACAGATTAATTCATAAAATGGTACATTTGAATATGTTACCAAAGTTAAAAATTGATTTAAAACATAAATGTGAAGTTTGCGCTGAATCAAAGTTTGTTAGGCAAACATTTAAGTCTGTTCAAGAAAGATCAAGTGAATTATTAAATTTAATTTATAGTGATCTTTGTGACTTCAAATCAAATCCTACGAGAGGAGGAAAGAACTACTACATCACCTTTATTGATGATTGTAGTAAGTATTTCACGTCTTTTTGATCAAAAATAAAAGCGATGCCTTTGATGTATTTAAAATATATAAGACAGAGGTTGAAAATCAACTTGACAAAAAGATTAAGGTGTTAATAACTGATCGAGGTGGAGAATATGATTCCATTGAGTTTGCAGAATTTTGTAATATAAATGGAATTATTCATCAGACCACCGCGCCATATACACCTCAACAAAATGGTGTGGCAGAGAGGAAAAATAGAACTCGCAAGAATATGATTAATTCTATGTTGAATGACTCTGGACTTCCCCAAAACTTTAGGGTGATGCACTACTGATTGCAAATCATATTTTGAGTAGAGTTGTTTTTAAGAAATCTGATAATTCTCCATATGAGATTTGGAGAAAAAGAAAGCCCACTTACAAAAATTTAAAAGTGTGGGGTTGCTTAGCAAAGGTTCAAATTCCTTTACCAAAAATGACTAAATTAGGACCTAAAACCGTAGATTGTGTGTTCATCGATTTTGCTAAGAATAGCGCAGCATATAGATTCTTAGTAGTTAAATCACATATTTCGGATATCAGTGATAATACTATTATAGAATCTACAGATGCTGCATTTTTTGAGCATATTTTTCCTTTCAAGGAAAAACAAAATGGTTCATCACAAAAAAGGACGGCCGAAGAGAGTCTAGAAGAACCAACCACTTCAAGGGTTCAAGAACAAGAATTGGAACCTAGAAGGGGAAAAAGAATTAAGGTTCCAAAGAATTTTGGACCTGATTTTATAAGTCTGTTAACCGAAAATGAATCACAGACTTATAAGGAGGCTATGTCTTCACCTGAAGCACCTTTATGGATGGAAGCAATCAATAGTGAAGTTGAATCCATTTTACAAAATAATACATAGGAATTGGTTGATCTACCATCCTAATCAAACCAATTGGATATAAATGGATATTCAAAAGAAAGCTCAAAGTCGACGTGACTATTGATAAATACAAGGCATGATTGGTTGCAAAAGGTTATAGACAAAAGGAAGGTATAGATTACTTCGACACCTATTCTCCTGTTTCGAGAATAACTTCCATTAGAATGTTGATTTCCATAGCGCTTTATACAATATGGAAATACACCAAATGGATGTTAAAACAAATTTCTAAATGGAGAGTTAGAAGAAGAAATCTATATGGACCAACTCAAGGGTTCATAGTCAAAGGCCAAGAGAATAAAGTTTGTAGATTTGTTAAGTCGTTATATGGACTTAAACAAGCTCCAAAACAATGGCATGAAAAATTTGATCATACTATGCTAGCAAATGGTTTCAAAATAAATGAATGTGACAAATGTGTGTACATTAAAGAAATGAAAAACTTTTTTGTCATAGTATGCATATATGTTGATGACATGTTGATTATGAGCACAAGTAAGGATGTCATAATATCAACCAAAAAGATGTTGAATTCCAGTTTTGACATGAAAGACTTAGGTGAAGCAGATGTTATACTGGGAATCCAAATTAAAAGAAATAAAGATGGTTATGTTCTTACATAATCTCATTATGTTGAGAAAATCTTGAAAAGATTTATTCAATTTGATTGCAAGCCTGCAGTAACTCCTTTTGATGCAAATTGTCATCTTAAGAAAAATAATGGAGAAGCAATTTCTCAATTGGAATATTCTCAAATAATTGGAAGCTTGATGTACTTGATGAACTCTACTAGACCTGACATAGCTTATGCAGTTAGCAGGCTGAGTAGATACACAAGTAATCCTAATGATGCTCATTGGACAACATTAATAAGATTCCTAAGGTATCTTAAATATACCTTAAATTATGGACTGTTTTATACAAAATATCCACCGGTACTTGAAGGGTATAGTGATGCAAATTGGATTTCTGATAATACAGAAACCAAATCAACTAGTGGATATATATTCACATTAGGTGGAGCAACGATTTCTTGAAAATCAACAAAACAAACGTGTATAGCACGTTCCACCATGGAATCCGAATTCATTGCTCTTGACAAGGCAGTTAAAGAAGCTGAATGGCTAAGAAATTTCTTAGAAGATATTCCTTGTTGGCCAAAACCAGTCACATCAATATGCATACATTGTGATAGTATGGCAGCACAAGCAAGAGCTAAGAACAACATATATAATGGTAAGTCAAGACATATAAGGCGCCGACATAATACTATAAGACAATTACTCAAGAGTGGAGTAATTAGTATTGATTATGTTAAGTCGAAGGAAAACATTGCAGATCCTTTGACTAAAGGCTTACCAAGAGATCATGTGAAGATATTATCAAGGGGAATGGGCTTAAAGCCTATAGAGTAAGTCAAGTCTAGCGGAAACCTAACCTGACTGATTGGAGATCCCATGGTCTAGGTTCAATAGGCAAACTGGTTAGACTTAACTTAACAAACAGTACATACAATTACATGTTCCTATGATGAAGTAAGTGTGTTGATAAGACGTTTAGGGTATGTAATATTTCATTTAATGACTAAATATAAGTCACCTATATGATAGTAAATGTGGGGTCGCATTTATGAGAATGAATAGGCAAAATTCTCTAAAGCTATCTTGAACCCAGGATATGTTCAGGACCAAAATAAACAACATAGAATAAAGTGCATCAGGAATCATATCATAAGTGAGACATATTGTCTAAGTTTACTATAAAAGTGAACGGTTCAAGATACATGCATCACTGCGTCACGAAGTGAACTCGATATGATCTTACTAGGGTAAGTTCAAGTCTATACGACACTTTCCTGATTAACATGACATGATAATCTCTCTCAATTGTTTTTAAAAAATAATGTTTGTTCTTTAAATTTTGTGTGTGTGATTTGGCGAAGTAAACTCAGTCAGGGTTGCCGATGGTTACAATACAAATGTGGGGTATTGTTGAACTTAAAAGGTTTTAAGAGTTTGTATCATATCCAATTTTAGTCCCACATGGGAAAGAAACTTGTTGTTTCTTTCCTTATAAGAAATCTTCCACATGAAGTAAGTGGTTAAGTGAATGTGGGGTTGGAGGAAAAGACCATGGGTATTCTCCATTGATTAATACACATTAAATACTTGATATTTAATTTGTCTTTGATAGGGCCTTGGGCCTTTGGGGCTAATGATTAAATAACTTAGCCAACTCACTACACAATTTTTTTACTTTTTACATTAAATTAGTTAATTTCGTAGTTGAAATTAGTGGTGAACAGTTACAACCCTTAACTTTTAAAAAGGTGTTTAATTAGTGGAATAATTGGTGGTTAATGAACCACTCCACTAATAACCTCGTTTTGAACAGTTGTAACTGTTCAAGAGAGGAGTTTTTGGTTTATAAATAAAAATGGTTTTAACTTCAAAAATGACTAAGAAAAGATTTTTTTTCGAAATTAAGATTGGTTTTTTCTGGTTTTGAGAGAGAGTTTTGCTGTTGCAGAAGATAGGATTTTTGGTTGGTGTGTAATCAAAGATCAATCCAGTTGTATCCTGGAGACGAACCTTTTGCAGCGTTCATACACCGAATTGGAGGAAATTTCGTCTTATGACATTTCCATTAAGTGCAAGCCTCTAGTATTATTTTATCTAGTTCTTTGTAATTGAATTCAAGCATGATATATTATAGTTCAAAAATATGCTTGATTGTTGTATATGTCTATCAATATATATATTTAATCATGAATGCGTCTTCGGACTTCTGTACGCGTTGATGCCATATCAATATATCATTCACTTAAATGTGTTCAATTCAAGGAATGCATCTTGACGACATATTCATTAACTTTTAATGTTTACTGTGGAAAACTTTGCAATCATGAACAAGAGTCTCACAATCAACTCACACAGAAACACACGAGAGAACAAAACTCATTAACTTTTAATGTTTACTGTGGAGAACTTACCCAATTGAGCGTGAAATGACTTGTGAGACTACGGTAGTTCATTGCTCTTCGAACACCATAGAGACCAAATTCGACCTTTATAAATAAAAAAAGAAAAATTTAGTGATCGACCATTTCATTTTGGCATTTTGGCAAAGAAAAAATAAAAGGTAGCGGCTAAAAGGGCCCGGTATAAAAAAAATTAATGCATGTGTGAAATGACCCAACTGTTTTTCCATATAAAAGGATTTTTACTTACTCATACCTCGTTCACCCCACTCATCTATGCCTCAATCACCCCTCTCTCGAATTGCGTTCACTTTCGGTCCAAATCTGACGAAATCCAAGTGAAATCACATTGATTCGACACTGTTGGTGTATTCCTCACTTATTTTCATGTCAATTTATGAGTTTTCTTGGATTTCTTTTTTGCGTTTTTTGAGTCGGTAGTGGTGTTTGCAGTTTTGTTGTTGGGTTTAATGCTTTTGATTTAGACCTTAAATTTCGCATTTTTGGCACAAAATATCGATGGAATCGAGAATATCTAGCGATTCCGAGCAAAACCCACTAATTTTTTGGTCAGTTTCATGTATTTTTTTGGAGTTTTAAAAAAAATTTGTTCGTTCTTGTCGCCAGTGGATTTCTGACACACAGGGCCGATACCACTTTAGAAGTCTCGGTCACACTAGTTTGAGACCTCTTTAG
Organism: Stephania cephalantha; assembly: GCA_039657325.1. Taxonomy (NCBI): domain Eukaryota; kingdom Viridiplantae; phylum Streptophyta; class Magnoliopsida; order Ranunculales; family Menispermaceae; genus Stephania; species Stephania cephalantha. Next base: position 47,860,291 of record CM077579.1, on the reverse strand, counting down.
AGGTTTCAGACGAATCCTACCAAGACCAACATCAAGATCGTGACCTCTTCAAAAGTCTCGATGAGAGTCGACCAAGACGTCTAAAGATGTCTCGGTGTAAACCGATCTGCCATGTGTGATCAAAACTTGCGACGACAGTTCCTTGCTTCTAGGGCATGGGGTAAGCAATAGTATATATTTCTGAAATTTATAAAAATAAAGGTGGGGTACTTTTAGCAAAATCGGGGTATGCTTGAGTAACGGGGTATGTTTAGCAAAAACTAGAGTCTGTTTAACTGCTCTTAAAATAAAATTTTCAATCACTATTTACGGCATTGTTGATGGTGGGAGTCGTGCGACGTTGTATGATAGTTTGCGCCTACAACGCTAAATAAAGCAATAAGACGAGGTTTCCATTAATCTGCTAGAAGCCTAAGAGCAACTCTAATGGTAAATATATATAGATATGTTGTAGATGTGGATTGATACCACATTATCTGTAACGGCCCATTTTCCAAATGGACCGCCACGGGGGCCGATGCGGGCCCACAACCTGGCCTACCAGTGCCAGATGTGTCTCACATGCCATCTCATCCACCATGTAAATAGTACAACAATTTACTGTTTAAATTGTTGCTGAACTCAAGTCATCTGCCAAGATCATTTTAAATCCTTAATAAATCACAACTGAAGTCTTATAACATGACAATCAATATCTGAAACATTAAAGTCATGCAATTAACTAACTCTGATACCTAGTGCGGAAAACCCATATATCATCAATGGAGCATCATATCAAAAATATCAACAGTATAGAGTCCTAGTGTATCACTCAATCCCAAATCCAAAAATTAAACAAAATATTTATATACAAACGTACAAGTCTGGCTAAAAGTCTTTGTATTTCGGTAGCTTGCCCTTGCCCCGGCTCGTATTAGGATCTGCACTCAAACCATCATAAAAAGATAGATGACGAGTCCAGAGTGAGTATTCTTAAGGAAATTAAGTGAGCAATAAAGAAAGTAAATACTGGAATTGAAACAAAACTATTAAATAGAAATGCTGAAATAAAAACAGGCAATTGTGCTCATCGCATGCATATGTAATAGTGAAAGCTCAAAGTGTGTGTTCCCAGCCCCTAGGGTCAGACTAACGCCATACTTCGGACTCCCAACAGACTACTACTGGCGAGTAGCACTCAAGCAAGGGCGGTATCTGGATCCGCTAGGTGGTCGGCGTGGAACATACGACGCACCCGCACGTGCCCGTCACAACTCTCGGGTAGCCATATTCACCGAGATGGCACACGTGCTATGGCCTAGTGGACGTACACACAGAAATGGCACTGAGGGAGAGCCTCAATGTTCGTCCATTAAAACCATACCAAGTATAGAGTATTGAAAAACAGAATATGAATTCAAAAGCAAAAGTAAATACTGCTCAAGTAATTTCAGTTAAGATACTAAACACCTCACACCACACTCCGTGTATCGTCACTAACCCCCGATCCAGCTCCGCCTAGTCCCGGATATCCCAAATTATAGCCCGTACTGACCTATTTCCATGTATAAGTGATATTAAGTCATTTGTATGTGTTTTAAGTCATTTCACACAATTTATGTCAAAACAGGGGTCCGTTAGCGTGCTAGGTCTGGGCATTAGCGCGCTAGATGCCCAGACAGTTATAAGTTCGTTACCCAGAAGAAAATTAGTGCGCAAATTTTCTGGCCTAGCGTGCTAATTGTCATTAGCGCGCTAGATTCTGCAATTAGCGCGCTAATCGCACTCTGGACAACAAAATTGCTGAAACTTTTTGGGTTTTCCACACACCCAACAACCCAACAACAACCACAACACCAACAATAACACTTCATAAAACTAGAAACTAATCATAACAACAACTCAACAATCACCAAAACCATCACCAACATCAACAAAATTATGATTAAAAGAGAGAGAAATGTGTGATGTTTGTGATTTTCACCTTAGATTTGATGTTTCCCTCCTCCAAACTCCTTGATTCACCACGTTTGAGCCTCCAAAACCCTGGTTTCCTCCTCTCAATTTCGGATAAGAAGTTGAAGAGAGAGAAAAAGTGGTGGTTTGAAGTCAAAAATTTGACTTATATAGTTGCTTTGTCATATCCACTCACTTGTACATCACTAGGCCATCAAATGGTCCTCATTTGATCCTATTCTCACCCCTCATGACTTCAATCGCTTGCTCTTGTTCTTAGCATAAAAAGTCCATTTTCGGGTGTTCCGACGCCTGATTTCGCGTTCCGAACCGTGACCCACGCGTCCTACCATGTCCCTAACCACCAAATATGCATTCATTTTTGTGTGTATTATTTTCCCCGGCCTAGTGTTAAGTCGGTTAAATTACCCGGTACCCGCGTCGACATGTATATCGAGGCGACTACTTTACACACAGTCTCGCACGTCAAATGGAATATACTAACACACATTGTGATGCCCTGTACAATATTGCAATATAAACATCACAATTTAAACAATTCGACATACAAAAATAACCATTTACCTAGCTTCAGGCACGCACAAGCCTAATCATGCTCGCACGAGCGTCTCGAGCCATGTCACCACGCGCAACCACGTCAAAAATAACGGCAAATTATATTCAGGCCATTACATTATCAATGTCGAGAAGATGTCAAGTGAATAAACATTGAATTGTTCAAAAGTGTTTCTAATGGTTAATGGGAATTGCAATTTTTATTTTAAAATTTATTATTATCTTATATATAATGGAAATACCCCTTAGGACTGTGGTGAAGCCAAAATAGCATTTATTACAAGTTTACCCTTCTACATCAAATGTAACAAATTTTCTTTCCAAATCATGTCCTTACAACAAAAAAGGGCATACAAGTCTTTTTTTTTATTTTTTCATGTTCAAAAACAAACTAAATGCAATCTCTTGATGTGCACGATAAGTGTGGTGAGTGCCACGTGGTAATTGATGAGTAGAGGTAGAGAGAGATAACTAATTTCCCGTGGGATAATGGGTAGTTTTTTTTAATTAAAATATTAAAAAATGGGAGATGACCAACTTAATAATGGTACGTGGTTAAATTCCACTATTTCACAGTGTAAGTGCTAAAATCGTGCATCACGTGCGGAGCACGTGCCCACCCATCCACTAGTATATTTTAAAGAAAAAAACTAACGTGGTTATGAACCAATGGGGCAATCAACATGCATTATTATAGGTTAGGCCACTCTGCATAGCACTAGTGGTTTTTCTTTTACACACAATGTAGTGTAAGAGTATATATACTCTTAAAACTTGAAGTTTCTAACCAATGTGGGACTAAACATTTCTTTTGAAAATGTCCAACACGAATTCGAGTTGGCTAGTATGCCTGTCCAATTGGCTAGTTGCCCATTCGACTTGAAGATCTAATCAATTCAACCAATATTCATTTGTAATGTTTTTTCTTATTCAATTCAAAGGCTTTTTATATGTTGATTTTTGTTCAAGTTGGGCATCTAAAGTGATAGGGTGAACCTACACCAACAATAAATCTACCACTTTCTTGAGTTGCCAAACAATGACCACAACCACAATATGAGCAATCCAACAAAGTAAAGAATAATAAAAATGCAAGAATCAAACCATAACACACAAGACTTTTAACGTAGAAACCTTCTCAAAGTGATAAGTAAAACCATGAGGTGACTAACACCTATGAAAGCTCTCCACTATTGCAAATGGGAATACAAAATCTTCTCTCTAACACAAGTTAGAGGCATGAACATCACAAATCATCAAGACAACAAGAATCTTGGCCAAAGAGCTTAATAAAAGAGAAATAGAGGATGTAACCTAGAAGAGGGCAAAGTGAAATCTCTAACAATGGTGATCTAGAGCTCGGCACTGCAAATCTCACCTTCGAATCTTGCCTCAAACGGAGTCCGTTTGGACCTTCAATCAAGCACTTGAAGCATGCATGTGTAACGGCCCGCTCTAATTAATCCCGATTAACAGACAAATTACAGATTAAGATCCTAAGCTCAGACCCACGTGGACGTCACAGAAAAGTCCAGGGCACGCCTAACGAGGTAAATTTTTTTATTTTTGTGTGCGAGTGTCTATTTATTTTACTATTATTAAATAATTCACGTCACATTATTTGATATTTATTGGTCGCGTTGTGCGCGTGTAGTGACGAGAGTGTACGATGTCGTGGTGAGCGTGTAAGGTCGGTGTATGGGATAGCCTGGGATTTAGTTGTCACATCACACATCCCATCACATCTCACATCACACATCACATCACCATACCAAACCAATCACTCATCATTACTCCCTCTCCTCTCCAAAAAAAAATTCTCATTTAAACGGGTAGAGAGAGAGAGAAATAGAGAGAGAGAGGGATAGGACGTTAAGAGAGGGAAGAGAGGAGAAATAAAGAGAGAGAGAGTCACGGCCAGGAGGGAGAGAGGCGGTGGCGAGGGTGGTGCCGGCAGTGGGGATCAGGGTCGAGCCCGTTTGAGCCGAGGAAGGTGGCAGCGAGGAGCGGCGGAACAGGGCGGCGGAAGATTTGGGACGGCTCGCGGCAAGGAGCGAGTCAACGACGGCGGACGACGAGCAGCAGCGGCGGGAGGTCGGGAACGAGCAGCGGCGTCGCGTCGGCAAGACGACGCGCTCCAGCAGCAGCCAAGCCGCAGCGGCAGCAACGCGACGAGCGGCGGAGCCGGCAGCGGTGCCGGCGTGGTGAACGATGTGGAGCAGCGGCGCGGTGGCGCGTTGCCGGAACAATCGATCTCCAGTATGGTTCGAAAAGTGTGCCAAGAATCAAACTTTTGGAATAAAAATCTTACAAGTTTTGGTCACATATTATAAATTCATTTAATGAGACTCTAAAATAATAAAAATTGTATAATTGGACACCAGGGACTAAGGCTACCATAGTCGGTGTCGGGTACTTATCTCGAGGCGTGTGCGGGGCGTTTTGAGGGCGATATGCGATTTACTTGAGGTAAGTAAACCCACGAGAAAATTAGTTAAAATTCTTTTATGACACTTACTTTATTTCACATTTCAATTATTCAATTGTGCTATTTATTGTTGTTCATTCACTGTTCATCCACTCCCACATGTGTATGTGTGTTTGTCGACGGGGTCGGGCATGGCACGGACTCACACCCCGAGGCTAGCTACCCCGCGCTGTTCGAGTAATTGGCCATGTTAGGGCTATGCGGTGATTATTCTCCGCGAGACCCGTAGGTTGAGAGATGTTTGACGAAGACCTAAGTCTACGTCATGGGTTCCTCTCGAGAGATGTTTGGATGGGGTTCTACCATTCATGGGTTCCTCTCATTCGACCGTGAGATGTTTGGCGAGGTGGTCGTCATGGGTTCCTCTCGGTTTAGCTAAGACGATTCCGGATGTCGACCAGGGTTCTCTGTCACGCTACACTCGTGTCCAAATTCGACTTCTCAACGACTTATTTTCATGCGAATTACTTTATTTCTTGTCCCTTATTTGAATTGCATGAATTGTAGCTGTTTTATTAGATTTCGTGAATATTAGCTAACGTTCTCTGGGATTTACTCACCTAGGATTTGTCATTGTTTTTTGTGACAAATCGCATATCCTGCGACGAGCCGGGGCAAGGGCGTCTTAGGCGACTACGTCTGAGTTAGGAGAGCCGTCGGTTGCTTTTGCGTAGGTGTTTGTTTGTATCTATTTACTGTTTTTATGAAATTTTTTGGGAGGACTTGTATACCTGATACATGTATATGCTCACCTTTTGTACTTTTGTCGCTCTTGATATACATGGTATCTAATGCCGGGTTTCCACACTATAGGGTTATTTATAAAATGCAAACTTTTCGTTTCTACGATATTTGCATGCTTCAAAGACTTCTGCTTTGATATTTAATTTATATTAATTTAATAAATCGCGAACAACTTAACCTAGTCAATTTAATGTAAATATTGATAAAAACATCCATTATTACTAAGTTAAGGCGAATAAGATACGTACAAAGGTTTAGGTCGCGGGCAGTTAAAGATAAGAGTGCGGTGACGTGGCATGCTTGGTGACATGTCTAGCGACGTGGCGGTACCCGGTTTGCCTCGAATTTTGGGGCCGTCACAGCATGAAACTAGGGCTTCAAAAGCTCTCAAAAAAACTATCTCCCAATCTCCTCTCTCAATGTGTCGATTTCTCTCTTTCTCTAAAAGCAAAAGTTGCTTTTATAGAGGTGTGCAAAATGACAAGTTTGCCCTTCACTAATGGTTGAAAAAACCCAACAATCTCATCCTTTTTCAATTAGGTGAATGAAGGATCATCAATCTCGCTACGTCGCAACATACTTCAAGCTTTAAACTTGGCAATGCCTTTGTAAACATATCAGAACCATTACTATCAGTGTGAATCTTCTCAATCTCAAGTAAGCTATCATTGAGAACATCTAGTATCCAATGATACCTTACATCAATGTGCTTAGTCCTCAAGTGAAATGAAGCATTCTTACTCATATGAATGACATTTTTATTGTCACAAAACAAAACATATCTTTCTTGCTTGAAACCAATTTCTTGAAGAAACTCCTTCAACCACAACAACTCTTTACTTGCTTCGGTTGTTGCAAATGAATTCGGCTTCCGCGGTAGAAAGTGCAACACATTTCTGCAATCTGGACTGCCATGATATTGCCCCACCTGAGAAAGTCATTAAGTAACCTGAAGTAGACCTCTGAGTATCCAAATCACCGGCCACATCTGCATCCGTGTAACCAACCAATACTGGCTTCCCATTACCAAAAGTGAGTCTCAAAGAAATAGTCCCTCGTAGATATCTCATAATCCACTTGACTGCATCCCAATGCTCTCGTCCTAGATTAGATAAGAACCTACTAACCACACCAACTGCATATGATATATCCGGCCTCATACACACCATAGCATACGTCAAACTTCCCACTGCGGAGGTATGTGGAATTCTCTCCATATCTTGCTTCTTTTCATATGTAGAAGGACACTGCTTAGCATTCAACTTAAAGTGACTAGCTAAAGGAGCATTCACTACCTTAGCCTTGTGGCGGCCCTCGCCGCCCCGGGGTGACGTGTCTCCGTGTACTCCTTGCCAGCTGCCCCAACTACACGTGTACGGCACCTGCCCGTCCTTTTTTCTGTCTCGAAATTCGTATCCACTTGTGTGTACAGTGTATAAGTGACATTTTCAGCGAAAGTCGTACTTTATACCATTAATTCAAGAAATATTAATAATCAAATAAACAAATCCTATTGTAAAAGAAAACCCTGAAAAGTACTCGGTATAGAGATAGACGACTATACAATATAAGGTATCTACATGCACAATGTCATGATACTCCCCAATTCTCAAAAGAAATCAAAATATCAAAAACAAACACACGTACAAGTAGTCTTCGACAGCAGGCAGTCAAAGGTAGTCGCCTAACATCCCCTTGCCCTTACTTGTACTCGGATCTGCACTCAATCATCACGGAAGAAAATGGATGACGAGTCCAGAAAGTAAAATCCCATGGAACTCCTGTGAGCATTCAAATAAACAAGTGGAATTCAATAAATATTGTTAAATAAACATGCGGAATGTAAACAGACAACTGTAATTAGAGCATCGCATGCATAGATAACAATAAAGTGCAAATGTATGTGCATGTTCCAGTTAGACTAAACCATACTTCGGAATACCCTTCCAGGATCCCACTAGTGGGCGCACCCAACTAGCTATCACCTGGTCCCTCTCGGTGGTCGGCGTAGACTTACGACGCACCGACACATGTAGCAGTTTATCACCTCGGATCGTTATCCACCGAGAACTCCTGATACACATGCTATGGTCTAGAATGCATAGACACACAACGGAAAATTCGGTGGGAGTAACTCAACCAACCGTCCAAACAATGACAAGATATAGATGTAATAAAGACCACAAGGAATACTGGAAATGAATGGAAATACAAAGCGAAATAAATACTCAGAGTTTTTCAATTGGGTTTTACAAACCTCACAACGCACTCCAATACCCCGTAATCAATCCCCGAGTCCAAGTCTACTGAGTCCTTGGTCGCCAATTGATCACCCGTGTCCACCTATGTCCATTTATCAATAATTCCGATTTAGCATGACAATTTACGACCAATTTCTAAAATTTTAGGCCAAATTGCCCATTTCACGCTTTTCGAGGCAAAAACCTCCGCAAAAGTCGCGTCCGGAATTTCCAAATATTTTATTTTTCATAGCAATTCATCAATTTCTATTTATTTTATAGAAATATATTTTTTTCCGGAATATTTTCCTTTTTTCCTTTCTTTTCTTTTTTTTTAGTTTGGTTTAGGTCGGGTCAACCCAAACGAGTCGGACCCACAAGCCTGGCCAGTTCTGGGCCCGGCCAAATGGGTGGGTCCACGCGCGCGCGCGCTCGTGCATCCCCTTCACCCGATCGAACCAGGGACTTCCCTGGTTCGATCGGCAAATTTTTTTTTCTTTTCCGTTAGGTTGGGGTTGGCTCTCATCCCCAACCCCAAGTGGAATCGATGGCAGGGGAGACGCCCTTACCATCTCCACCCTCGAGCTCTCGGCCATGGAGGCCGAGCCCCTCGACCACCATGAAATCAATAATACACACAACAACATCAACAACGACTCACCTCCTTCACTTCGACTCCCTCGAGCTCTCCTTCTCGGCTTCTTCTTCTCCCCCTCCTCCTCTCCGTTTCTTCTTCTCCTTCTCGGCCTCACAAGTTTCGGGTTTGTGTGTGTGTGTGTGTGTGATGTAAATGAGAGAAAAGGTGGTGGAGTATGGATAAGTTGTGTTGACTTATTTTCTTGACTCCAAAGTGTGACGTTTAGGACACTCACCTGTGTTTTAAGCACAAAAATGTCATTTTCGGGCGTTTTGACGCTCGGTTTCGCGTCTGAACCGTGATATACGCGTACCGCCTCATCACTAGCCACCTAATACCCATTCCATATTAGTTTCTCGGCCAATTTTATCTAATTTGTGTGTTTTGATTTCCCGGCCTATTATTTGGTCCCGTCAGCTACCCGGTACCCGCATCGACATGTATATCAAGGCGAATACAGTTCACACAATCTCGCACGTATTGTTATGCAACATACACACATGTGATGTATTTCAATAAATTGCACCGTAAATAAGCATCCAACACACAACAAACTATCATACCTAGGTCCCCGTGTGTCCTAGCCTACCGCAGCGTCCACGTAGATCTGAGCTAGCGTCCACGTCTCTAAATTCGAGACGATTAACGACATTAATAAAACGGGTCGTTACAGTTCTTCCCAACTAAATAAAATTTCGTTTCGAAATTTAACTGTAACTAGAATCTCATACCAGAGAATAGCTGAGGGTAGCGCGTCCTCATCGTCGACTCGAGCTCCCAAGTGAGTCCCTCCGTCCTATGATGCTGCCAACGAACTAGGACCTTTGCGAGTTCCTTGTTCCGAAAAATCTGTACTCGACGGTCAACGATCTCTATCGGTCTCTCCTCATAGGTCACGTCAGGTTGTATCTCCACCTGTCCCAACTCAATCGTCAGTCTCGGCCCTGACCTAGCGAGTCTCAACATTGAAATGTGAAACGTCGGATGAACCCTAGCTAACTCGGTAGGTAACTCCAACCGATATGCAACAGTGCCTACTCTCTGTGCAATCCGGTATGGCCCAAAGTATCTCGGCGCCAGTTTCCCCTTAATGCCAAATCTCTGTTGACATTTCCAAGGAGAAACCTTCAGATACACCATATCGCCCTCGTCAAAGCTCAGACCCTCGCGATACCTATCCGCGTATTTCTTCTGTCTATCATGTGCAGCTCGCAGCTTCTGACGAATTTGTCGGATTTTCTCTGTGTGATCAACAACTATCTCAGGCCCTACTGTCACTGTATCTTCCGGCTCTGCCCAACATGCAGATGATTTACAGGGCCTCCCATACAGTGCCTCAAATGGCGGCATGCCAATGCTCGCCTGATAGCTGTTATTGTATGCAAACTCACACAGAGGCAGATAATCCTCCCACGAACCCCCAAACTGTAATATGCATGCCCTGAGCATATCCTCCAAAATCTGAATTAGCCGCTCTGACTGTCCATCAATCCGAGGATGATAAGTTGTACTAAACTGCAACCTGGTGCCAAATTGTTCCTGCATTGCCTCCCATAGTTTCGAGGTCAATCTGGGATCTCTGTCTAACACAATGGAAATTGGCACCCCGTGAAGTCTAATAATCTCCCGCTCAAATAATATGCTCGGCTGGGAAGACGTGTATTTCATCGAGATTGGAATGAAGTGAGCCGACTTCGTCAGTCTATCAATCACTACCCAAACTGCATCGTGACACCTCGATGTCTGCGGTAGCCCACTAACGAAATCCATAGTGACATGTTCCCATTTCCACTGTGGAATGGGCAACGGCTGTAATAATCCACCGGGTCGCTTGTGTTCAGCCTTCACCTGCTGGCAAATGTGACAACTCCTAACGTACGCACCTACATCAGCCTTCATCCATGAACACCAAAATAGTCACCTCAAATCATGGTACATCTTAGTTCGACCAGGATGAACTGTGTCACGAGACCGGTGTGCATCCTCTAGAATCCCGTTCTGTATCTCTTGATCCGCATGTATCCACAATCTCCCTCGGTATCTCAAACACCGATATGTGGTTTCTGCCCAATCAGTGCATTTCGGATTCCGTGACAGACCACTGACCCGCTCATACAGCTCATTAGCCCTCTGACACTCGGCAACCCGTTCAATCGATACGGTTGGTATCCTCATCTGACAACAAATGTGTTATTCCTTCGTAGTTGAAAATTCGGCCATGCATATAACTGATGCTGCCTGTAATAAGCCATGCTCATGTGTCATCTGCTGTAGAACAGTCTGACTGTCGAGTCCACTTCTGTTCAATGCGTCTACTACGACGTTCGCTTTGCCAGGGTGATACTCAATAGCAAAGTAGTAGACCTTCAGCAACTCCAGCCATCTCTGCTGGCGCATATTCAGATTCCTTTGAGTGAATATGTAACGTAAACTCTGGTGATATGTATACAACACGAATCGCTCTCCATAGAGATAGTGCGTCCAAGCATTAAGTGCAAAGACGACCGCTGCAAGCTCCAGGTCGTGCACTGGATAATAATTTGCAATTAGTTAGATTAATTTAATTAATAGTTTGCTTTTACAAAACCCAACATTCATGTGCCTAACTCTATTTCTTAATTAGACTAAATATTAGCGCATAATCGTCCTTGTGGATACGATATACCTGACACCAACACGAGTTGGTGCCACTATTACTTTGACGATTATCGTACACTTGCGGTCGCTGTCATATACAAATCTCGAGATAGTCACCTAAGCCATCAATTTGCGGGACGGATCTCGAGGCAACCATCTACACTCTAACATCGACACAAATCTCGAGACACAGTCCTACACACTACATACATACGCTAAGTTCACCCCATCTACACTACACATATTGACGCACACACCCATTCATACACTTAATCCACGCCATAAACAAAAATTGCACACACCATCTTCTCCAACACACTAAAAATAACCACTCACCTTGATTTAGGGAGTTCGCCGACAAGGTGGTGGTGGTCGGAACCGAGGGGGAGTCGAGGGTGTAAGTGATGGCGAGGCCACGAGTTAGGATCGAGAGGGTGAGATAGATGCGTGTGGATAATTCCCCTCGTGGGGTCTCAATTGTCTGGACAGATAGGCAACTGGTCTACCATCCTGCATCAACACATATCCAAGACCAATGCCCGACGCATCTGTATATACTGTCAAGGTCTTGCCCGGCTCCGGCAATGTCAATACTGGTGCAGATGTTAATCCCCGCTTCAATTCACAAAAGGCCTGCTCACACTCATCTGACCACTCAAATCTGACATATTTCTTAGTCAGTCTCGTCATCGGCGCTGCAATCGAGTAAAATCTTGCACAAATCGCCGGTAGTAATCGGCCAATCCAAGGAAACTCCGTATATCAGCCACAAACTCAGGCGTCTTCCAATCAATGATCGTCCTAATCTTTTATGAATCTACTGAGATACCCTGCTCACTGATAACATGGCCTAAGAATCTCACCGCACTTAGCCAAAAGTCACACTTGCTAAACTTGGCGTACAGTCGGTGCTCTCGCAGTGTCGTCAAAACTGTCCTAAGATGTCCCTCGTGATCCTCACGGGTCCTACTATAGATCAAGATATCGTCGATGAACACGATGAAAAATATGTCCAAATACGGACTCGTGACCCTGTGCATCAGGTCCATGAAAATCGTTGGAGTGTTCGTCAGCCCAAACGGCATGACCGTAAACTCAAATAATTTGTATCTTGTGTTGAAAGCGATTTTCTGGATATCCTCTTCTCGAATACTCAACTGATGATAACCTGAGCGAAGGTCAATCTTCGAGAAGAATCTGGCACCCGTCAGTTGATCAAACAGATCGTCAATCCTAGGAAGTGGGTAACGGTTCCTCACAGTTACCTGATTCAGCTTCCTATAGTCGATGCACATCCTCATCGTACCATCTTTCTTCTTCACAAACAAGATCTAGAGCTCCCCAATGTGACATACTAGGGTGAATGAAACCCTTCTCCAACAGCTCATCCAACTATCGTCTCACCTCCTCCTGCTCCACTGGTGCCATCCGATAAGGTCGACTGGCAATCGGCTGCGTCCCTGGTATTAACTCGATTATGAACTCAACAGCTCGTGGCGGTGGTAATCCGGGTAAATCATCTGGAAATACATCGACAAAATCCCTAACCACCGGAACGTCCTCAATCCGTACCCCCGTCCGAACCTTCGGCTCAACTATCGGCGCAAACGCCTCCATCTCCTGCTTTGTAGCTAGTCGACCTCTCGTGATGGGTAAGTCAGTTGTCGATCCAAGTAATACGAACTCCGGTATTCCAGGAATACGAAACTCTATCCTCTTACCGTAACAGTCTATCCGTGCATGATAGGATGCTAACTAATCCATCCCGAGTAGTGTGTCAAACTCTAAGTACTCCAATACTCGAAGATCGGCTAGTAGCTGATGTCCCTCCACCTCTATCATCACGTCTCGACATATTCGGTTAGGGTATATCTTATCCCCAGCAGCCGTACTGAGGACAAGATGTGGGTCTAGTGTCTGTGTAACTAACCCTAACAATCCAATAATACGTCCAGCAAGAAACGATAAAGTGCTACCAGAATCAAACATAGCATGCATAGTGCGACCAACTATAAGTAACGTACCTTCAACGAGCTGCCTAGTCGCCCCGCTATCTGGCTGTGCTAATGCATGCGCTCTATCTCTGGCCTGGTCCGACTCTCGTCGTGGCGATAGTGGTATCCGACAGTCAACCCTCAAGTGTCCCCTCTGACCACACCGGTGACATCTACGGCTCTCCGGTCTACCCGTCTGTCTGTCTCCAGATCTCGAACCCTGACCCCGGTCTACCTGACCCCTGTCATGTCCACCTTGTTCTCGACCCTGACGGTACCCTTGTGGTTGTGACCTCTGTCGATCCACTGGTGCTGAGGTGATAGCATGAACTGGTTGTGGCTCCTCATATCAAAACTGACTGCCCTAAAAATCGTCCCGGCGGCCCCTCTCCCATCTATCATCTCTCCGGTCTCTATCAGGACGATCCATCGGTCTCTTCTGCCTCTGATTCGACCAAGAACTTTGCCCTGACTGTACCTCCCTACCAGTCACACGTTTGTCAGCCCTCTGTAGTATGTATGTCTCATGAGCCAATGCCCTGTCAAAGATCTCCTGCAGAGTCGTGGCTCAGGTCGAGACAACTGCTCGACGCAATCCTGTCATCAACCCCTCTAGTGAAATAATAGATCTGTAAGCGCTCTGTCCCGGTGACATCTAAAGAGAACTGAAGCAAATGTCGGAGCCTCTCCATATACTGCATCAAGGTCCGATTACCCTGTCTCAGGGTCAGGAACGCCTCCCTCAGTCTCAACCTAACCTCCATAGGTATGTACTGATCGTAGAATAGCTCTCTAAACTCAGGCCATGTCGTCGGTTCCGGATGAGTATCCGTATATGTCGTCCACCAGACTACCGCATGCCCTCTCAAACAGGCTCCCAAAAGTCGTGTCTGTACGGTCTCATCATTCCTCATCAGCTTATGGAAACGCTGATAGAACACTACCCATCTCTCTGCAGCCTCGGGGTCACCACCTTCGTAAAAGAATCCTGGCTGGAACTTCAAAAACTCCTTCAATAACTTTGCATTTGTTGCCAGCACGAATGTCAATGTAGTAGTAGTGTCAGCAATGGGGTGGCAGTAGCCTGGTCCGTCGTCGTGAGTGGAGGCGTAAGAGTCGACGTCTCCAAAAGAACAACATCTGCGGTACCTGTCTCTGTGGGTGCCTCTGCCGCTACCCCTTGAACTGGTGTCTAGGGTACCACACAACAACAAGAGCTTTCGCCGAGACGGTCACAACATCGGGCTTTCTAGTTGAAGTGAGTGTCGCCGATCGCGTGTCGCTCTCTCGTAATAAACGATAATATGTCAGCCATATGTGTCTCCTGACCGAGAGTCTATCCTCCACACTCGTCATAACCGGGACATCCCTAGCCGCATCGCTAGTCTGTCCAGTCTCAAAATGCGTACTAGACTGTCCGTTCATAATCTGCATCGAGAATGTGCTCCGGATCAGTCTCGAGGTATATACGTATATCATATAATAAGATGAACATATAGCACGCATATAAGTTCTAACTCTACCCGCCTCACATCACTTCCCAACTAAAGTTCTAAGGCAATAACGTCGGGTTTCGACATCTAAGTTCATTGATTAAGTTTTATTGTCTTAGGACTTCCTCTTTGCTCTGATACTAACTATGGCGGCCCTCGTTGCCCCGGGGTGACGTGTCACCGTGTACTCCTTGCCAGCTGGCCCAACTACACGTGTACGGCACATGCCCATCCTTTTTCTGTCTCGAAATTCTTATACACTTGTTTGTACAGCGTATAAGTGATATTTTCAGCGGAAATCGTACTTTATACCATTAATTCATGAAATATTAATAATCAAATAAACAAATCCTATTGTGGAAAAACCCTTAAAAGTACTCGGTATAGAGATATACGACTATACCATATAAGGTATCTACATGTACAATGTCATGATACTCTTCAGTTCCCAAAAGAAATCAAAATATCAAAAACAAACACACGTACAAGTAGTCTTCGACAGCAGGCAGTCAAAGGTATTCACCTAAGATCCCCTTGCCCTTCCTTGTACTCGGATATGCACTCAATCATCACAGAAGAAAATGGATGACGAGTTCAGTAAGTAAAATCCCAAGGAACTCATGTGAGCATTAAAATAAACAAGTGGAATTCAATAAATACTGTTAAATAAACATGCGGAATGTAAACAGACAACTGTAATTAGAGCATCGCATGCATAGATAACAATAAAGTGCAAATGTATGTGCCTGTTCCAGTCAGACTAAACCATACTTCGGAATACCCTTCCAGGATCCCACTAGTGGACGCACCCAACTAGATATCACTTGGTCCCTCTCGGTGGCCAGCGTAGACCTACGACGCACCGACACATGTAGCAGTTCATTAGCTCATATCGTTATCCACCGAGAACTCCTGATACACATGCTATGGTCTAGAATGCATAGACACACAACGGAAAACTCGGTGGAAGTAACTTAACCAACCGTCCAAACAATGACAAGATATAGATGTAATAAAGACCATAAGGAATTGACGCGCGCCGAACGCGTCAATAAAATAATTTACCTAAACCAACTATTTTTGTAGAATAGTGGCAAAGGGTCGATCCCACAGAGATTGGTATTCTTTCAAAGGTTTAAAAAGAACGAAAAAGAGAAATCGGGGTTTAAGAGAGAATGAATTAATTAACTAATCTAAATATAAACAAAACAATGAAAATAATTTGAAAACAATTAATAAAAACACCTAGGTCAAGACATACAAGTTCAGTTCGATAAAACATTGAATTTGGTCGTCGATTTATGTAAAATATGCAAATCAAAATATCTTAGTGTAGCTATAGACCCGGTAACGTACGCGGTTCCTCGCACTTCCTAATCTCGATAGCCAAGGTACGACGGTGACTATTTCTCTAATCAAACACACAACCATATATTCAAGTGATTAGGTTTAATGTGTTGACCGCAATGGGCTTTATGAAGGCACTACACCTAGACAACCGGATCACTCGTGTGTCCGATTTAGCTTAGATTTTTAAGGTATTCAACCGGTCCCAAAAGGGTCTAATCAATCGGTATGGTCGAATGCCACTAGTGTGGTCTTATTGCACAAGTACGGATGCTTATGACCTACTGGCGAGTAAATCAAGGTTTAAACAAGTGTTTAACTTCAATTGTTCAAATAATACCAAAGAAAATAAAATAATAATGAAAAATTAAAATATATAAATCTCACAAATCCATTGATACGCACAGTCGAACCTCCCTCGCAGTCTTGCCTAGCTAGAGGTATTAGCCTCGCATAATTGAAGAACACCAAGAGAAAAATAAAATAAAAAATTGGGAGAGAAAGAGTTCGACCGGGATGGCCGAGTTGAAGATGATCTCCTCCTAGCCGTCAAGAAGAAAACAATATATATCCCCTCTCTGTTGATCCCCTAATTAAAACTGATGGGTATTATGTGTGACACGTGCGCCGAGGACGATCAAACGGTTGTTAGTATTTTGCTTCAAGGCCTCTGCCACGTGTCAGCGTTCGATTGGTCGAGCAAACTGCATAGGTGACGTGGCGAGTATCGATTGGATGAGGACTTTCGTGATGACGCTGCTGTGAGACAGCTTTCTGACAC
This sequence comes from Stephania cephalantha, assembly GCA_039657325.1. Lineage (NCBI taxonomy): Eukaryota > Viridiplantae > Streptophyta > Magnoliopsida > Ranunculales > Menispermaceae > Stephania > Stephania cephalantha. Next base: position 47,843,419 of record CM077579.1, on the reverse strand, counting down.
TTGTCACTGCTGGATTGGTGGACAGGATGCAGCTTTGCAGGCATGCGCGTCAGCTGCTGACGCGAGCGGGCGAATGAGAAAGTGGCACGTGGCGTGGAGCTGATGCAAGCGATTGCAGTTGGCAGACCAGTAAGGAGGTGACACGTGTACTGCAACAGGAAACCAACGAATGATGAAGTGACACGTGGACTGCTACTGTGGAAAATCGCCTAAAACGCGCATATCTCGAGGCGTATCTTTCGGTGTCTGATCACTGTGTATAAATATTCGATTCCACATTATTTTTCGCCGCGAATTTAACCACGCACTCCAATAACCCTGAAAATAATAAATAAACGCAATTAAGCTAGTATTTTGGAGACTTGACAATAAAAATATATAAATAACCTATATATAATATTACATAATTAACGACTCAACAAATACCCCCAAACTTAGGACTTTGCACGTCCCGAGCAAAGGTATAAATGACAAACACGCAAATAAACTAGACTCATAATATGTACAGACTCAACTAATCATATACCCGATTCAGAATTCATGGAGTTCCTTTGGTTTACATAGTTGTCAAGTTAACAAGCCACTTAAGGAATTTCAGAGTTAAGATATGTCAAGAACTGCAACCCAAACACAATTAAGATCACATTTTCAAGACATAGACTCGGTCAAGACAAATGTCATCAACTACTCGCGGGTTTTCTTGGTCTACACATTCAAGCATGTAAGTTTATAGTTTTACTTAATCTAGCTATAAGCACTCGAGCTAAATCTTTTTATTTGAGGAGTTTACATACACTTCCGCCTTTATTCATTTTATATGTATACTCTCTATTTTTTTCTTCTCCAAATTTTTTTCTTCAAATAATACGGTCCCTGCTCCATTTCCTATGGACCAATTTCCTCACTTTTTCCCACCACAAGTTTCCCTGCTCCATTTCCTGTGGAAACTTGTGGGACTCTCAATATTTTGAAAACTCATGTTAGCCCTTCTCACTTTCGCTATAGTTAAGCAAATTCCTCAATGTGGGTTAAAGTCTCATCACTTGCACAATTTCAACCGTCTACCCATTTTGGTATCTAGCACAAGGCTTAACCATCATACTAAGTCCCTAATCATGAAATCATAAAAATGTTGAGCTACGGACTCGAGTGAGTATTTCTCCTAATTTTTCATAAGTTTCATGTCAAAAAGGCAACCATAATGTACTCATCCATAACCAAAGGCATGAAACAAAGTTTCGGGTGACTCTAAACAATATAATAATGAAAACTATGTTAAACACATGCATGAAAGTGTATCAACTCCTAATGAAGTGAGATAGATGAATATGGAGGGAAAAGAAATGGAAGAAATGAGAGAATAAGTGACATTAAACACCACCATTACCATCCGTCAACCACATGTAACCGCATATAATTGAAAAAATTTAAACGACCTCACATGCGGTCTTTCGCAAATAAGTCCATCCAACTCAATCCACAAATCCTAAAGTACCCCCAAACTTATTCTGAACCTTGTCCTCAAGGTTCAAAACAAGTCAATGAATCTATGCAACAAAAAGAAAAATAATAGTGGTGAAAAAGAACATGGATAAATAAATAGGAAGATGATACAAATACATGCATAATAAAAGTCTCCAAAAACTAGTGAATCTTCAAATCTCACATGTCTATGTGACTAAGGAAACTATGAAATAAAATTATCATAATAAGAGCAAGAACTAATAAGCATGAGAGTTAATTCAAATGATCCCTATCAAATCTTACGAGCCCGAGTCTTTCAACTACGGGTGAAGTCAACAAGATAATTGAATGAGGTTTAGGGTTTTGGGTCTACTTAAAGACCCGCCACTAATGTGGCGACTTAAGTTGGATATGTCCCAACCAAGTCTCAAAACACCTAAAACTCTAATAATATGTTAATTCCTAAAAAAAAAAAGAATATGCTCAAATTACTCCAAAAATAATGTAATCCATAGTCAAACCTAACAAAACTCAGGGGGTAGTCTAGTGCCATCAGTGCTCATCAAACATTCATTACACCTGCAAAAATTCACGAGACCAAGTTAGGGCTTTATTAAACATAAAAAAAACTAAAACTAAATTAAAATTGAAATAAATGTAATAAAAATAAAAACAAAGCTTGGCTTCCTCCCAACGAGCGCCTTTCTTTTAAGTCTTTGGCTAGACTTATTGTGATTCATCACGTGATGCCCTCTCCTTTGGAGATGTCAACAACGAATGGTGCATCTATAGCTTTGGGCAATGCAACATGCATGCCCTCTTTCAGAGTTCGGAGCTCATTCGGGACCTCTAACACAAAAGAATCTGTCGAGTCATGGTCATCCAACACAAAGGTGTCGGCAGTGTAGAAAATCCGCGAATGCTCCTTTACTTCCACCCCTTGCAAGGTCTAACAAATATGCATGGGAGGGTGGGTGGTTTCACCAACACCAGAGGTTGGTCTTCCTCGTTCTCTTTCTGGGGTTCCTCCGACCTTTCTGAAATGACTTCAATTTCTTTCTCAGCTTCATCATCGTCATATTGTGCAATAGTAATGTCTGGCTCATGTGGAAAAATGTCTAGTGTTTCCTCTGGTTCGCTCAAATGCTCGTCCACAATTGAGAACTCATCAAACTCAACACTTTTAGATGTATCAGCATTCACAGTCTCATCTGAGTCAAAAACTGGTTGCGGAGGCAACTCTTCCTCATCCATCAAATACTCAAGTATAGCGGTAACTTGAGTTTCTGAATTTTGCAACTTTGATTTCATATGCTGCATATCCTCCTGCAAGGGGCTGCTGAGTGGTGCTTTGAGAAAGCCAATCGGAGATCATATTTCTCTCAATGTCTGCAATGGTTCTCCGTTCATGTTGATGACTTTGTTGAAAAGTTGGTTCTCTCGAAGATCAAGTCATTCATCATGTCTCGTATAGACCTCTTTTCATGTTGAGGAATCTGTGGACTTCGCTTAGACATATAGAAGTTGGGTTGTGGTGATGCATAAGTGGAACCATGATGATTCTTATACTTCGAATAAGGACAAGCATACGTGGGATGAAAGTACTCCCCACGATTTCCGCAAACCCTGACCTGTTGCACAAAAGATTGCGAGTTAGAAAATTGATGTCCATTATATGACATACATACCTCATTCACAGCATGATAGTATGAGTCTTCGAATCGATCATAATTATGGGCGTAGGAGGTCATTATGGAATTACCTGCAAAAATGTTAGAAACAATGAACTAGATACAAAATAATAAAAAAACCAAAAAATAAATAAAAAAATTAAAAACCTCCCCAACCAACTAAACCAACTTTTTGTAGAATAGTGGCAAAGGGTCGATCCCACAGAGATTGGTATTCTTTCAAAGGTTTAAAAAGAACAAAAAAAGAGAAATCGGGGTTTAAGAGAGAATGAATTAATTAACTAATCTAAATATAAACAAAATAAACAAAACAATGAAAATAATTTGAAAACAATTAATAAAAATACATAGGTCAAGACATACAAGTTCAGTTCGATAAAACATTGAATTTGGTCGTCGATTTATGTAAAATATGCAAATCAAAATATATTAGTGTAGCTATAGACCCGGTAACGTACGCGGTTCCTCGCACTTCCTAATCTCGATAGCCAAGGTACGACGGTGACTATTTCTCTAATCAAACACACAACCATATATTCAAGTGAATTAGGTTTAATGTGTTGACCGAAATGGGCTTTGTGAAGGCACTACACCTAGACAACAGGATCACTCGTGTGTCCGATTTAGCCTAGATTTCTAAGGTATTCAACCGGTCCCAAAAGGGTCTAATCAATCGGTATGGTCGAATGCCACTAGTGTGGTCTTATTGCACAAGTACGGATGCTTACGACCTACTGGCGAGTAAATCAAGGTTTAAACAAGTGTTTAACTTCAATTGTTCAAATAATACCAAAGAAAATAAAATAATAATGAAAAGATTGAAATTAAAATATATAAATCTCACAAATCCATTGATACGCACAGTCGAACCTCCCTCGCAGTCTTGCCTAGGCTAGAGGTTTTAGCCTCGCATAATTGAAGAACACCAAGAGAAAAATAAAATAAAAAATTGGGAGAGAAAGAGTTCGGCCGGGATGGCCGAGTTGAAGATGATCTCCTCCTAGCCGTCAAGAAGAAAACAATATATATCGAGGGTGCTAAGGGCACCCCACCATTTAATGAGGGCACCCAACTTATTTGAAAAAATTTCAGCAAAAATGGAAAAGACCATTTTGCCCCTGTATATATATAATGGTTTAAACCCCACAAACCATTTTGACAAGGAGTTAGGGCACCCCACCAGCAAGCTTGAAGCACAAAGCGACAGCCACATTGCGTTTGGCGAAGAGCTGATCGATTCTTGCTCGTCCGACAGCGAGGTAACAATGTTTGACAACCATATTCGGGTTTTTTAGAACTGTTTAGTTGTGTATAACAGTGAAAATGATGATTTGTTTGTCAACGTAGGGTTTGGTAATTTCTTCAAATCCGAAGTTGTTTCCACTGTATAATGGAGGATTGTAATGCTTCGGTGCCAGAGGAGGTCGTCCTTGAGGTAATTTTGCAAATTTTTTGTGTTTTTTTTTTTGCGCGGTTATCCGAAGTTTCTGTCTGGGTGCGCGATCGTTTCGGCCTCGCAGGACCGAGATGTATGGTAACGTCTCGGTCATAGAGGACCGATAGAATGCACATGGGTCACGATGCAGTACGACCGAAAGTAATGAGTAAATATCGGTCGTACGTAAGCGAGACTCTGAAGAAAGTTTCGGACCTGTACAACCGAGAACATGTTTTTTTGGGTTTTTTTGTGATTGTGCTGTACATTTTGGTTGATTATAATGTTACACTGTTTGTATTGCAGGTAATGCCGTTATCTAGTAATTTTCCAGACTACAAGGACACTTTTACACCTTCTAAGCCATTCCCCTCTCGAGAAGCGGCTATTTCATGGCTCCAAATGATTGGTGGTGAGAACAAGTTTGTGTTAGTAACGAAGCGCTCGGATGCGGGGCATTAAGCGCGGGGGAAGGTGAAAATTGCCTGTGAGAGGTCCAGGACATATAGGGGACTGGCTCGAGAGAGTAGGGAAGGGGAAAGCGGCAAAAATTTTAAAGAAACCAAGGAATGATGAAAAGCCGAGGAGTCACACTGGTACGAAGAAATGTGGATGCCCTTTCCAAATTAACGTCAAGGAAAATGCGACTCCTTATGGTATGTCACCGTGATTTGTGGGAGGCACAATCACGACACCGCAGAAGATTGGATAAGGGGGGAGGAGGAAGTTGAGGATGCGGGGGAGGACTGAAAGTGACCAGCTTAGGGAGATTAGTCCACCTTCGTCTTTTGTGGAGTGCGAGCAAGAAGTAGAGGATGCGGGTGGGAGGACACCGGGGTCTCCAATCGGAGGCACCCCCGTGTCTGGGCACCCCGATCTCTCCAATCGGATTTGAGTCATCCCACTCCACAAAAGCTTCTAGGCGAGAAGAAAGGCAAGGTTGTACAAATGCGTCGTGCCGGTCGACGCACGCAAAAGTGGATCTAACATGGCTTATAGTCATTGCTTAGAACCGGATTGGTTGCCACATGTTGAGGCCATTATCGATGTCGTTTCCGATGGAAATTGTGGATATCGGTGTATAGCCTCGGGCTTCGACTTCTTAGACGTAGACGGGTGGAGGATTGTGCGTAGAAGGATGTACGATGAGATTATCGGGTATGAAGACCTTTGGCGGGAAGTGCTTGGCTCGAGTTTCGATATCGTCAAGAATGCGGTGCATTGCCCGAGAGAAGCAAGAGGGGCATCTTTCAAAGAATGGTTGACACTTCCAGACATGGGATTGTTAGTATCCACCGCATTCAATGTCATTCTCGTCAACCTCTCGCATGGGAGTGCCTCCACATTCCTACCTCTACGTAGTACTCCACCGTCGTCATTGCACAACAGACTTATCATTGCAATGGCAAATGAAAGGAATATCCATTGGGTTAGGGTAAGTTCTATGATTTTTTGTGAATTGGTTTGTTTCCCCTTAATCGGGTTTATGACAATATCTTCTATGTTCTATTGTTCACTTTGACAGTGCGATTGCGTGTGAAATGCACCGTGCCATCCTTATATCCATCGTGGGATCGGTACGTTGAGGATCGCGCCAAAGGTTAGCGAGATGGATTCATTTTTCGAGACATCGCGCCCATTGCAACTGATGATCATGAAGCCACCATACATGTTGTTGATTTAGATACACCGTAGGTTAAAGCTTGTACTAGAGACGGCTAAACATTTAGAAATGTTGCCAATTCGTCCGAATGTTCTATGTATATGCAAATGTTGTCTTGTGTTTTGATTGTTGTTGTGTTTTGATTGTTGTTTACTTATGGATGGACCCTTTTAGAGTCGGTTTGAATGTTACGAAGATTTATAATTAATTAAGTTTCGGTGCAAATTGTCGTGATGGATTTTCAATCTTGTATTGTTAGTTTGACATACAACCAAATTTTTTTTCAAACTGTAATGTTCAAATTCATCCATTTCTAATGTCTCGGTCAAGGTGTTCGTGAAACAACTCATATTTTCGGTCACCCACCCATGACCGACAAGTATTCCAATATATCGGCCGTGTACAACCGAGTCCAATAGAAAGGTCTCGGTTGTACACCACCGAGATGGATTGACCATTTCAATTCGCCTGACTCTCGTCCTTTGACGACCGAGCCTACTGAGACCCTCTCGGAAGTGGACAATCGATATGCGTTAACTCTTCCGGTCTTCGTGGCCGAGGCTGAGTTCCCAAACATATTAGCTTCGTCTCGGCCATGCTTGGCGAGACGATTGACACGCCTCTCGCTTTGTGTGGCGAGAACCACGATTTCCCAATTTTTTTACATTTGAAATAACCGCCACACACACATTACAACTACTCTACCAAATGTAACTTAATTCGACGATCTTCAACCGAGCCCTAATTTGGAGACGAAATCGCTCACACACCGGACCCTACAAAATGCGAAAACTCGAACAACGAAGGAGAAACACACGGCGAGGGACGGAGAACACGATTTCGGGATTCCTCTCACCGGTCGGTTCAAAACAAATGAATTCTTCCACAAGGAGTTCGGTTGGACGAGGTGGTGGTGGTGGGGGGGTGGTGGGGTGCCCGAGGGGTTTGCACGAGGGTGGTGGGGTGCTCGGGGGTTTGCACGAGGGGGTATTTTCGGTAGTTCGGGGCTAATTTTTGGGTGCCCTGTAAAACAGCTTTGTGCCATCAATAACAGGGTGCCTTCATGAATTGGTGTGGGTGCCCTTAGCGACCCTCTATATATCCCCTCTCTGTTGATCCCCTAATTAAAACTGCTGGGTTTTATGTGTGACACGTGCGCCGAGGACGATCAAACACTTGTTAGTATTTTGCTTCAAGGCCTCTGCCACGTGTCAGCGTTCGATTGGTCGAGCAAACTGCATAGGTGACGTGGCGAGTATCGATTGGATGAGGACTTTCGTGATGACGCTGCTGTGAGACAGCTTTCTGACACTTGTCACTGCTGGATTGGTAGACAGGATGCAGCTTTGCAGGCATGCACGTCAGCTGCTGACGCGAGCGGCCGAATGAGAAAGTGGCACGTGGCGTGGAGCTGATGCAAGCGATTGCAGTTGGCAGACCAGTAAGGATGTGACACGTGTACTGCAACAGAAACCAACGAATGATGAAGTGACACGTGGACTGCTACTGTGGAAAATCGCCCAAAAAGCGCATATCTCGAGGCGTATCTTTCGGTGTATGATCACTGTGTATAAATATTCGATTCCACATTATTTTTTGCCGCGAATTTAACCACGCACTCCGATAACCCTGAAAATAATAAATAAACGCAATTAAGCTAGTATTTTGGAGACTTGACAATAAAAATATTTAAATAACCTATATATAATATTACATAATTAACGACTCAACAGGAATACTGAAAATGAATGGAAATACATAACGAAATAAATACTCAGAGTTTTTTAATTGGGTTTTACAAACCTCACAACGCACTCCAATACCCCGTAATCAATCCCCGAGTCCAAGGCCACTGAGTCCTTGGTCGCCAATTGATCACCCGTGTCCACCTATATCCATTTATCAATAATTCCGATTTAGCATGACAATTTATCACCAATTTCTAAAATTTTAGGCCAAATTGCCCATTTCGCGCTTTTCGAGGAAAACCTCGCAAAAGTCGCGTCCGAAATTTCCAAATATTTTATTTTTCATAGCAATTCATCAATTTCTATTTATTTTTTCGAAATATAATTTTTTTCGAAAATTTTCCATTTTTTTCAGAATATTTTCCTTTTTTTTTACTTTCTTTTTTTTTTTGTTTGGTTTGGGTCGGGTCGACCCAAACGGCTCGGACCCGATCCTGGGCTGAGCCTGGACCAATTCTGGGCCCGGCCTAGTGGGTGGGTGCACACGAGCGCCCGCGCGCCCGCGTATGCATCCCCTCCACCCGATCGAACCAGGGACTTTCCTGGCTCGATCGGCAAATTTTTTTTTTTTTTTTCCGTTGGGTTGGGTTTGGCTCTCAACCCCAACCCCCCAACCCCAAGTGGAATCAATGGCAGAGGAGACGCCCCTGCCATCTCCACCCTCGAGCTCTCGGCCATGGAGGCCGAGCCCCTCGACCACCATGAAATCAACAATACACACAACAACATCAACAACGACTCACCTCCTTCACTTCGAGTTCCTCGAGCTCTCCTTCTCGGCTTCTTCTTCTCCCCCTCCTTCTATCTGTTTCTTCTTCTCCTTATCGGCCTCACTAGTTTCGGGTGTGAGAGAGATGTAAGTGAGAGAAAAGGTGGTGGAGTATGGATAAGTTGTGTTGACTTATTTTCTTGACTCTAAAATGTGACACGTTTGGGACACTCGCCTGTGTTTTATGCACAAAAATGCCATTTTCGGGCGTTTCGACGGCCGATTTCGCGTATGAACCTCGATATACGCATACGGCCTCGTCACTAGCCACCTAATACCCATTCCATATTAGTTTCTCGGCCAGTTTTATTTAATTTGTGTGTTTTAGTTTCCCCGACCTATTATTTGGTCCCGTCAGCTACCCGGTACCCGCGTCGACACGCATATCGAGGCGAATACAGTTCACACAATCTCGCACGTATTGTTATGCAACATACACACATGCGATGTATTTCAATAAATTGCACCACAAATAAGCATCCAACACACAATAAACTATCATACATAAGTCCTCGTGTGTCCTAGCCTACCGTGGCGTCCACGCAGATCTAAGCTGGCGTTCACGTCTGTAAATTCGAGATAATTAAAGACATTAATAAAATGGGTCGTTACAGCTTTGTTCATGTTGAACTTCTCAAGAACTTCCTCTATATAGTGCTCTTTTGACATAGACAACTTCTTGGAACTTCTGTTTCGCAAAATACGGATACCAAGGATTTGTTTTACCGGACCCAAGTCCTTCATGGAGAATGACTTGCTCAACTCCTTCTTCAACTTTGCAATTCTCAAAGCATTCCTATCAACAATCAACATATCATCAACATAGAGCAACAATATAATAAAATCATCATCAGAGAATCTCTGCACAAAAACGCAATGATCAGAAGTAGTCTTATGGTAGTCTTGCTCCCCCATAATAGATTCAAACTTCTTATACCATTGTCTTGGTGCTTACTTCAAGCTATAAGGACTTTTTTTCAACTTGCACACATAACTTTCTTTTCCATGCACTTTGAAACCCTCTGGTTGTTCCATGTAAATCTCTTTATCTAAATCACCGTGAAGGAAAACGGTTTTCACATCCATTTCCTCAACCTCCAAATCAAGACTTGTTGCCAAGCTCAAAACAACTCGAATAGATGACATTTTGACTACCGACGAGAAGATCTCATTATAATCGATGTCCTTAACAACCAATCTAGCTTTGTACCGAGGTTGTGAAGTGTGTTCTTCATGATTCACTCTATACACCCATCAATTTTTAAAGCTTTCTTGTCATTAGGTAGCTTAACCAACTCAAAAGTATGGTTATCATGCAATGATTTCATCTCATCCTCCATTGCTTCAACCCATTTCTCTTTATGCTCGTCTTGCATAGCTTCTGCATAACATTCAAGCTCTCCCCCGTCAGTCAACAACACAAACTCGTTAGGCGGATACCGAGTAGAATGTAACTACACTCTCTCAGATCTCCTAGGTGGAACAATAGCTGGAGCCTCCGGTACTACTGGTAACTGCTCATGATCATCATCATCTAACTAAACCTCTGGTGGGATATCAACATCATCAATACCATGCTGATCACCATCAGCTGTATCTGAGATTTGTGTATGAACATGAGGTGGAGAAAATAACTCAAGATCAACTAAATCACCACTGACATTAGGCATTGAACTAACTTTCTTCTTTATGTCCTCAATGATTTAATCTTCCATAAACACTGCACCTCTGTTTCTTACAAGTTTCTTTTGAATTGGATCATAAAACTTGTAGCCAAATTCATCTTGCCCATAGCCAATGAAAACACATTGTCTGATTTAGACCTCAAACTTAGACCTCGCGTCTTTCTGAATATGAACAAAAGCTTTGCACCCAAACACCCGTAAGTGATCATAAGAAACATCCTTTCCTTGCCAAAATCTCTCTGGAACTTCTAGATTCAGAGCAACAAACGGTGTCAAATTCAACACATGTACCACCGTACTCAAAGCTTCACCCCAAAAGGATTTATGCAACTTTGCTTCTGAAAGCAAACATTGCACTTAATCGAGCACAATGGAAAAGTTTGATCCATGTAGCCGACCCCAGTTAATTTGGGATTGAGGCTATGTTGTTGTTGTTGTTGTTGTTGTTGTTGTTGTTGTTGTTGTTGTTGTTGTTGTTGTTGCTTCTGAAAGCAAACATCTCACTCTTTCAACTAGAGTTATATTCATTCTCTCAGCTATCCCATTCAACTGAGGAGTCTTATGAGGTTTCATTTGATGCCGAATGCCATGCTGCTTGCAATACTCATCAAAAGCGCCACAATATTCACCACCATTGTCAGTTCTAATGCATTTCAATTTCTTCTCGGTCTATCTTTCAACCAAGACATGAAACTTCTTGAATACATCAAACACTTGGTCTTTTGTCTTCAAGGTGTAAACCCACAACTTTCTTGAATGGTCGTCAATGAAAGTGACAAAGTAAATAGCACCACCAAGTGTCTTTTTCTTCATAGGACCACATACATCTGAATGTACAAGATCAAGTGTTTCTGGCTTTCTTGAATGAGAACTCGATGACTTGAAAGCAACTCTGGTTTGTTTTCCCGCCAAGCAGTGAACACATTTCTTCAAATGTGAACTTTTTAGCCCTGAGATCACATTCTTCTTTGCTAGAATTGTCAAGCCCTTCTCACTCATATAACTAAGCCTCATGTGTCATAGCTCAATTGTATCATCATTCTCAAGTGCATTGATTCTACTATCACATCCTTGCTTGCATTAAATACAATGAAGAAAATTTCTTTCCCCTAGCCATGATCATGGAACCTCTAGAAAGTTTCCATTTGCCATCATTGAAGGTGCTACAAAAACCTTCATCATCAAGCCTACCAGTTGAAACAAGATTCATGCGAATTTCTGGGATATGCTTCACATTTTTCAAGACCAACTTAGAGCCATTATTGGTCTCTAGGCATACATCACCCATACCAATGGCTTTAGACAAACCATTATTCCCCATCCTAACATCACCAAAGTCTCCAAATGTATAAGATGTGAACAAATCTCTTCTTGATGTAGCATGAATTGAGGCACCACTGTCAATAACCCAATTAGTCTCATGACATGCAAAACTAACCACATCATCGTCACACATAACAAGAAAATCATCAGTGACAATAGCAACTTTATCTTTCTTACCATCACCATCTTTCTTTTCATTCCCATTCTTGTTGTCTCGCTTGAGTTTTCGACAATACTTCTTTATATGCCCCCTTTAGACCACAATAATGACACTCAACATTTGCAAATTCTTTGGACTTGCTTTTGCCACTATCATGTGACCTCGAACCTTTGCTTTTACTTCTCCCATATTTTCTATAACCAACACATATGTCTTTGTCTCTGAAGATAAGCTTTGAAGTGATTGTTGTCTCAATTCTTCATTCACAATCTCATTCGATGTTAAATCGAAAGAAATAACACCATCTGGAGCCGAATTAGACAATGTCATCTGAAATGTGTCCCAAGAGTTCGGTAGTGTACCAAGAAGCCATAGATCTTGAACCTCATCATCAAACTTGATGTTCATCTTCGCCAATTTGTTCACAACTCTTTTAAATACATTCAAATGATCCAAAACTGGGGTTCCCTCTTGATATTTCAATGCCATGAATTTCTTCATCAAAATCATCTTCATGTTCCCAGTTTTTCGAGCATACAACTCTTCAAGTTTGGTCCATATGACATGTGCATCGGTCTCCTCTTCTATATGACTCGAAACATTGTCATCCACTCATTGCTGAATAAGTCCACACACTTGTCGATGAAAGATATATAGTCCATTCCTTATCTAACATGTTTTCGGGCTTTTCGGTCTCAAACACCGGTTGATAATACTTCTTTATATAAAGTGTGTCCTCCATATTCTTTCTCCAAGCATGGTAATTCGAACCATTCAAGCTAATCATTTTGTTTGGATTGAACACATGGTCATCCATTGCTAAACAAATGGAACAAAGAACTTCAACCACTCTCTGATACCACTTTGATAGGGTGAACCTACACCAACAATAAATCTACCGCTCTCTTGAGTTGCCAAACAAGGACCACAACCACAATATGAGCAATCCAACAAAGTAAAGAACAATGAAAATGCGAGAATCAAACCACAACACACAAGACTTTTAACGTGGAAACCTTCTAAAAATGACCACGAGGTGACTAACACTTATAAAAGCTCTCCACTATTGCAAATGGGAATACAAAGTCTTTTCTAACACAAGTTAGAGGCATGAACATCACAAATCATCAAGACAACAAGAATCTTGGCCAAAGAGCTTAATAAAAGAAAAATGGAGGATGTCACCTAGAAGTGGGCAAAGTGAAATCTCTACCAATGGTGATGTAGAGCTCGGCACCGCGAATCTTCCTTTCGAATCTCGCCTCAAACGGAGTCCGTTCAGACCTTCAATCAAGCACTTGAAGCATGCTGAAACTAGGGCTTCAAAAGCTCTCAAAAAACTCTCTCTCAATCTTCTCTCTCAATGTGTCTATCTCTCTCTTTCTCTAAAAGCAAAAGTTGCTTTTATAGAGTTGTGCAAATTGACAAGTTTGCCCTTCACTAATGATTGAAAAAACCCTACATAAAGTTCGTATGCTCCGACTTGCAGGACGCCGTGATACATTATATCACATGTTAAATCTTGCACACATATTTTAGTTAGAATTTATTTTAATTATTGAGTTATGATTGATAAGATTAGTCAAAATTGTCTTTTCTTTATTTCTTGTTATCATCTATAGCTAGTATGTTCGTAGTTATACATGTGCTCCTTGTGCACCAAATATAATTGAAGAAAATGGAGGTTTTTCCTTCCACTCTTCCATCCATAATACGTGTCATTGACTTGGTATATGAAAACACCAAAACCACTAAATCCATTCGGTATGCTGATTGCTTTGCTATGTGGACGGAGAGCGAGATACTAATAAATGATGAACTCAAAAAAGGAAATAGAATGGCGTTTCCCAAGCCATATTAGTTGGAAGTGATTAGCGTTTTTCTAAAAATGTAAACCTGGATCATTATATATATGATTCTTAAATTAGCATAATAGTTGCTCTCCAAAATTAGAAGTTAGTTGATTGCTTGGTCTGCTCTCGCTCAATTATTTCAACAAAAAATTAAGGGTCTCCAAAATCAAACGTAAGCTTTATTATTCAAAAGATCGAAGTTTTTCTAAATTTTCAATACTAGCAATTGAGAAAAAGAAGAGGAGGCCGAGAGACTGGAAGCACATGTATCATTAGTATCGAGTGGAACATATTTTGGTTTTTCATTTCATGGTGAATCAATTGAATTAACGAAATCGATTAAGCGCAAACAATTAAATTAATTGATTTGAAGGGTGATAGTTGGCCTCGTCTTAATTTCTTGACAATATGGCATTGAACGCTGCACAAAATTTGAGTTTGTGCCCCCAACCAATGAAGGCAACTTCAAATGGATCATTTCAAGGTGAAAATCCATTAGATTACGCGCTTCCTTTGGCTATTCTTCAAATTTGTCTAGTGGTGGTGCTCACCCGAACGCTGGCTTTCATGTTGAAGCCTCTCAGGCAACCAAGAGTCATAGCAGAAATCATTGTACGTACGTTTCTTTCCTTAATTTCCATCTGCAACATTTTTTTTTCTTTTCTCTAATATATATATAAAAGAAAAATTCTAGAATAATACACCTAAATTTACATTTATACAAATCAACATTTTCTAATTGGCTTATTAATTTACCTTTTTATTTGTGAGGTGAAAACAATATCTCAATTAAACATTTATATATGGCTTGATATGAAAATCAAAAAACTCAAAAGTTAATGTTCTTAATTAAAACCAGAGAACCACTAATTAATATATTAGTTAAATAGTCGACTTACATATGCTAGTAATTGTATGTATACGTACGTACGTACGTATTAAGTACAAACAACGCAATCCAAGCCTCTAGATATGATTAATTATTAGTTTGTTAATAACATATATGCATGTACTTTAGAATATTATTTAATGTTTTGTGAGATTATGTTGTACTAAGAGAATAGAATTGAATTGGGTGGTTTTGTCGGAAATTAAATAGAAACTTTTGTTTGGGCTGATGATTTAATTAGGGTGGAATATTACTGGGACCATCTGCGTTGGGGCGCAGCGACAAGTTTTTGCATACAGTGTTCCCAGCACGGAGCATGACAGTGCTGGACACCCTTGCCAATATTGGTCTTTTATTCTTTTTGTTCTTGGTGGGACTTGAATTGGACATTCGTGCAATTCTTAGAACCGGCAAGAAGTCTCTTTTTGTTGCTGCAGCAGGCATCAGCTTACCTTTTGTTCTTGGCATCGGCACCTCAGTTGTGCTCCGAAACACCATCTCCAAAGGAGTTCAAGGTGGTTCATTTCTTGTATTCATGGGTGTCTCCCTCTCCATCACTGCATTCCCTGTACTTGCCCGCATTCTCGCAGAGTTGAAGCTCCTCACCACAGACTTGGGCCGTATGGCCATGTCGGCCGCTGCAGTTAATGATGTTGCAGCATGGATTCTCCTCGCACTTGCTATTGCTCTCTCCGGTTCTAGTAGCCCATTTATCTCTTTGTGGGTTCTATTCACTGGCTTTGCCTTCGTCGTGTTTGCAATTCTAGTCCTGCGCCCTGCACTTGCACTCATGGCTAGACGATCGATAGAAGGAGAACCCGTGAAAGAGATGTACATATGTGCCGTGTTGTCACTTGTCTTAGCAGCAGGATTTGCCACAGACGCCATAGGCATACATGCATTGTTTGGCGCCTTTATCATCGGGATTATTATGCCAAAAGATGGATCATTCGCGAGTGTGGTTATAGAGAAAGTGGAGGACCTTGTGTCATCCCTTTTGCTTCCCCTTTACTTCGTTTCTAGTGGCTTGAAGACTAATGTTGCCACCATTCAAGGAGGGGAGTCATGGGGCTTGCTTGTGCTGGTCATATGCACTGCATGCTTGGGAAAGATCGCAGGCACTGTAGCAGTATCGATCCTATTTAAGGTGCCACGGGATGAGGCTTTTGCACTTGGGTTCCTCATGAATACAAAGGGACTGGTCGAGTTGATCGTTCTCAACATTGGCAAGGACCGTAAGGTAATTAACATCGATCGATCCAAATTAATCAAAGAACACAACAACAACAACAACATAGCCTCAGTCTCAAATTAACTGGGGTCGGCTACATGGATCAAACTTTTACATTGTGCTCGATTAAGTGCAAATTAATAATCAAAGAACAATTGATTAATTACCATAATCAATTGTAGATAACCCTGCTAGCTAGCAGTGCATGCTAGCTAATCAATTACTAGTAATTAATTAGTAGTATTGATGCATGCATGCATGTACTTTAATTATATTTGGATTAATTTTGTCATGCGTGATGACAATTAATTAATTAATTAATTAATTAGCAGGTTTTGAACGACCAAACGTTCGCCATCTTAGTATTGATGGCATTGTTCACAACCTTCATCACTACTCCAATAGTCATGACAATATATAAACCAGCAGCAAGAAAGGAAGGAGGAGCCTACAAGCAGCGCACGGTCCAACGAAAAGATATCAATGCTGAGCTACGCCTCCTAGTTTGCTTCCACAGTACCCGAAACATTCCCAGCATGATAAACTTGGTGGAGTCATCCAGGGGAACAAGACACGGGGGATTATGTGTTTATGCAATGCATCTAATGGAACTCTCGGAGCGATCATCCGCAATATCCATGGTGCATAAAGCACGAAAAAATGGTCTCCCCTTCTGGAACAAGATTAATAGTGGTGGTTACAACAGCAACGGCCAAATGGTCATTGCCTTTGAAGCCTATCAGCAGCTTAGCAGCGTCTCTATCCGTCCAATGACTGCAATTTCAGCAATAGCCACCATTCACCAAGATATTTGCATGAGCGCCCAACGAAAGCGGGCAGCTATACTTCTCCTGCCATTTCACAAGCAACAGAGAGTGGATGGATCGATGGAATCCCTTGGGCTTGCCTTCCACCAAGTCAATCAACGAGTCCTTCGAGACGCCCCTTGCTCTGTTGGGATCTTGGTCGACCGTGGCCTTGGTGGTACCACCCAAGTCTCTGCCAGCAATGTTTCCTTCCAAATAGTTGTAATTTTTTGGGGTGGGGGTGATGATCGTGAAGCTCTCGCTTATGGTGCTAGAATGGCTGAGCATCCTGGAATAGCACTCAATGTAGTCAGGTTTGTGATGGAATCGAGTGGCGCAGAGCAGGTCATTGACGAGAAGAAAAAAGACCAAGAGTGCCTAGAGGAGTTCAAGGTCAAACAACACAATGAATCAATGTTGTACGAAGAGATGGTGATTGCAGGCAAGGTCGACGAGCAAGCTGTGAAGAGTTCACTCAATTCAAAGAGCAAATGCAATCTATTTTTGGTGGGACGAACGCCGACAATAGAAATACCGTCTTTAGCAGTACTGGATCAAACTGATTGCTTAGAACTAGGACAAATCGGGAGCTACTTGGCATCTTCAGACTTCTCTTCGACAGCATCGGTGCTAGTGATCCAACAATACAATCCAATCCAACAAGTAATGCAGGACGTCGTAGTTGAGGACTCCATTGATAAGCCCAACACCTTACCCGTTTGAAACTCAATTGGTACCTAATTAAGGAGAAAAAGGAAATTTTCATGTCAAATTAATGTTCAATTAACTTTCATGAATTTGAGTTTCTTAATTTGGCTCTGCCTTATCAATCATCTCATATTCAACGTACGTACTGCTTCACTAGCTAAGATTGAAATGTGTGTCTTGCGGCTCATGCCCACATGCCTAGATAGGAGATTAACCAGCTGGATCAAGAGAGAAACATTGATAAATAAATGTCCAATGAAGCCAAAACAGTTCAAAACTTAAAACAAAGCAATTTTAGTGCTTGGTATGCATGAGAAAAGAATTTTAATAAAGTTCGCCCAAGCAATTGATCAGTGAGTACTGATCCCAAAAACGGATATATATGAGCTAAAAATAATATTTGAATTGGATGCACCTAGAACCAATAGAAGAAAGAAAACAAATATCATTAGAGCTCCACCATTCTAGAAATGCCTTTAAGTCGGGTATCTCATTCTCCAAGTACCCCTCCAATAAAACGACATGCACAAAGTAAATTGAAACATAAGTCCAAAAAAAAAAAAAAAAAAAAAAAAAGAAATCAGAACTGAGAAAGCATACCAAATTATGAGGGTCGCTATGGGCACCCCACCAATTCATGAAGGCACCCAGTTGTTGAGGGCACAAAGTCATTTACCAAGGGCACCCAAAATTGAGGCCCGAAATCCCCAAAATACCCCTCATTGAAAACAGAGGCACCCCACCACCCCACCACCGTCCTCTTGAACGAGCCATACTATCTTGAACCCACATTTTCTCGGTTACTCATTCTTGTCTTCGTTCCTCTCCGTCTCTCTCCTCTGTTGTAGGCGGAATATCGAGTTTGAAGGCTCTGGGTTTTGTTCAATTTCGTCTCCACATTAGGGCTCGATTCTAGGTTTTCGTTCACACACTCAAGTCGTGAAATCGATCGTTTGAAGGTACATTGATAGTCTAACTAAGTTGCATTTGGTAGAGTAGTTGTTATGTTTGTGTAGCGGTGCATTCAATGGTTCTTTGATTGCAAAGTCGTGGTTCTCGGCCACACATGCCATAAATGTTTTTTACAGTCTCGACCAAGCATGGCCGAGACAGAGGGGAAGTTTTTGGGAACTCGTGGTTCTCGGCCAGACAGGCCATAATAGTTTATACAGTCTCGGCAAATAATGGTCGAGACTAATTGTGTTATCTCGGTCACCACATCACGAGAGTAACCCTAAGTGTATAGTTTATGTCATGTCGGTGATGTACAACCGAGAATGTAGCATTTCGCTCGGTTGTCCATTACCGAGACTTTTATTGTTATATCGGTCATGCGTCAGCGATATTCTTATGGTTTTCTCAAACCTAGATGACCGAGACTATAGAAATGGAAGATTTTGTTCTTTTTTTTTGAATTGTTTTAGGTAGCGTAACGTTGTGATTGCTCTCGGTCACCACATCACAAGAGTAAATCGAAGTGTATAGTTTATGTCCTGTCAGTGATGTACAACCGAGAACGTAGCATATCTTTCGGTTGTCCATTACCGAGACATTTATTGTTATCTCGGTTGTGCGTCACCGATATTATTATGGTTTTCTCAAACCTGCTTGACCGAGACTATAGAAATGGAAGATTTTGTTCTTTTTTTTTTTGAATTGTACTTCTGTTTCTGCTCCAGGCGCTTACATGTTGTAGTCTTATCAATTATGGCTCGTTCGAAAACCACGGTGACTAGGGAGGAGGTTGGTGTTGAGGTGTCGAGGGGTAACCGTGGGCGAGGCGGCCGAAGACCCCCGACTGCATCTTATCGGAAAGAGAAAGAGAAGGAGAATGTAGATGTGAAGGGAAAGGGTAAGATTGCTGGAAATCGTGCAAAGAATTTACAATTGCACGATGAGGGTTCCAACATCGACACGCGGCGACGAAAAGATCTTGTAGTTGCCCGAGGCGAAGAGGAGGCTCATGCATCAGAGTCTAGTAGTAGTGACTCATCAGCACCGGCGAACGTCACGGAAACTTATCGTAATGTGGGTGGGAGTACTAGTAGTGGAGGTATTGCGGCCCTCGCCGCCCCGGGGTGACGTGTCTCCGTGTACTCCTTGCCAGCTGGCCCTAGTACACGTGTACGGCACATACCCGTCCTTTTTCTGTCTCGAATTTCGCATCCACTTGTGTATACAGCGTATAAATGACATATGCAGCGGAAGTTATACGTAAATGCAAGAAATATTAATTAATTCAACAAATCCTACTGTGGAAAAAAACCCTGAAAAGTATTTTGTATAAGTAAACAACTGTACCCTATGAGGTATACTCCCCAGTTCCCAAAAGAATCAAACTATCAAAAAAAAAAAAACACACGTACAAGTAATTCTCAACGGTAGGCAGTCAGCGGTGGTCACGTAAGATCCCTTTGCCCTTACTTGTACTAGGATTTGCACTCAATCATCACAGAAGAAAATGGATGACGAGTCCAGTCGGTAAAATCCCAAGGAACTCCTCCGAGCATTTAAATAAGCAAAAGGAATTCAATAAATACTGTTAAATAAACATGCGGAATGTAAATAGACAACTGTAAGTAGGGCATCGCATGCGTAAATAACAATAAAGTGCAAATGTATGTGTCTGTTCCAGTCAGACTAAACCATACTTCGGGATTTCCTTCCAGGATCCCACTAGTGGGCGCACCCAACTAGCTATCACCTGATCCGGCGTAGACCTACGACGCACCGACACATGTAGCAGTTCCTTAGTTCGGGTCGTTATCCACCGAGAACTCCTGATACACATGCTATGGTCTAGAATGCATAGACACACAACGGAAAATCCGGTGGGAGTAACTAACCAACCGTGCAAACAACGACAAGATATAGATATAGGAAAAATTCACAAGGAAAATTGGAATTGAATGAAATTACAAAGCAAAATAAATACTCAAGAGTTTTTCCATTGGGTTTTACAAACCTCACAACGCTCTCCACTACCCCGTAATCAATCCCCGAGTCCAAGTCCACTGGGTCCTTGGTCGCCAATTCATCACCCGTGTCAACCTATGTCCATTTATCAATAATTTAATTTAGCATGACAATGTACAACAAATTTCTAAAAATTTTAGGCCAAATTGTCTATTTCGCGGTTTTCGATGCAAAACCCCGCAAAAAGTCGCGTCCGACATCCCCAGATATTTTCTTTTCATAGAACTTTATCAATTTCTATTTATTTTATCGCAATATATTTTTTTTTCAGAATTTTCCCAATTTTTTCAGAATTTTCTAAAATTTTCTTTTATTTTTCTTCTCTTTTTCTCTTTTCTCTTTTTTTTTTCAATTTCGGTGATGGGTTGTGGTTGCTCTCCACCCCAACCCCGGTGGAATACCACCTCAGCATAGTTCGGCCATGTGGTTCGGCCACCCCACCGCCAACCAACGGAACACACAACCGACGACCACTGAGACTCACCTCGACCGTGACGTCTCCTCTCATTCCCGGCGCGTCCCTTCTTATTCTTCTCCTTTTCTTCTTCCTCCTCTCGGCCTCCCTGTGTGTCTCTGTGTGTGTTATGTGTATGTGTGTGGTGTGGTGTTTGTGTAAGTGGGGTGGTGGACACCTGTCCTAGAAGTGTTGCTTGGGTTGGGACAAGTGTGATGGTGTTTGTGACACCTAACTGTGACACAATTACGACACTCACCAGTGTTTTCGGGCGTTTCGACGCCCGGTTTCGCGTCCGAACCGTGATATCCGCGTACCGCCGCGTCGTTAGTAACCCAATATCGATTCCATATTCGTTACGTGACAAATTTTTATTTAATTTGTGTGTTTTCGTTTCCCCGACCTAATAGTCGGTCTCGTCGACTACCCGACACACGCATATCGAGGCGAATACCGTTCACACACCCTCACACGTATTATTTGCAACATACACACATGCGATGTATTTGAATAAATTACACCTCAAATAAGCAACCAACGCACCATAAACATATATACCTAAGTCCGCGTGTGTCCTAGCCTACCGCGGCGTCCACGTGGGTTCGAGCTGGCTTCCACATCTGTAGATAAAAAATGGGGCGTTACAGTTCTTCCCAACTAAATAAAATTTCGTCCCGAGATTTAACTGTAACTAAAGTCCTAAACCAGAGAATAGTTGAGGGTATCGCGTCCTCATCGTCGACTCGAGCTCCCAGGTGAGTCCATCTGTCTTATGATGCTGCCAACGAACTAGGACCTTCGCGAGTTCCCTGTTTCGAAGAATCTGTACTCGACGGTCAACGATCTTTATATGTCTCTCCTCGTATGTCACGTCAGGCTGTATCTCCACATGTCCTAACTCAATCGTAGGTCTCGGCCCTGACCTAGTGAGTCTTAACATGGAAATGTGAAATATCGGATGAACTTCAGCTAACTCGGCAGGTAACTCTAACCAATATGCAACAGTGCCTACTCTTTGGGCAATCCAGTATGGCCCAATGTATCTCGGCGCCAATTTCCCCTTAATGTCAAATCGTTGTTGTCCTTTCCAATGAGAAACCTTCAGATACACCATATTGCCCTCATCATAGCTCAGACCCTCGCGATATTTATCTGCATATTTCTTCTGTCTATCATGTGCAGCTCGCAGCTTCTGACGAATTTGTCGGATTTTCTCTGTGTAACGACAACTATCTCATGCCCTACTTGTATACCGAGACCGGTGTGCATCTTCCAGAATCACGTCCCGTATCTCCTGATCCGCATGTATCCACAATCTCCCTCGGTATCTCAAACATCGATATGTGGTTTATGCCCAATCAGTGCATTCTGGATTTCGAGACAGACCACTGACCCACTCATAGAGCCCATCAGCCCTCTGACACTCGGCAACCCGTTTAATCGATATGGTCGGTATCCTCGTCTGACAACAAATGTGATGTTCCGCCGTAATCGACAACTCGGCCATACACATAACTGATGTTGCATGTAATAAACCACGCTCATGTGTCATCTGCTGCAGAACAGTCTGAATGTCGAGTCCACTCCTGCTCAATGCGTCTGCTACGACGTTCACTTTACTAGGGTGATACTCGATAGCGAAGTCGTAGTCCTTCAGCAACTCCAGCCATCTCTGCTGGCGCATATTCAGATCCCTTTGAGTGAAGATGTAACGTAAACTCTGGTGATCCTCACGAGTCCTGCTATAGATCAAGATATCGTCGATGAATACGATGACGAATCTGTCTAAATACGGCCTCATGACTTTGTGCATCAGATCCATGAAAATGATTTATTTGATATTATGTGGGAGTTGACGGCGTATTGGCGCCGCTTCTACTATGCGCTATTCATGGTGCTACTTGTAGAAAATACTTTATTTGAAGATGGTGACGGTGCAAATACATTCCGTGCTTTTAACCCAACTCAATGCTCGAAGAGACTTATTCAATGGTTACCGCTAACCGCTTTTGGTCCCAAATCTTTGGGGTTGCTTTTTCCAATAAACGTTGGTTACATTTCTTTATGTTATTTGTACCGATGAATTGGTTTATGGATGAGTGCTCTTGGAGTAGTCGGTCGGCTTTGAACTGCGTGCCTATGACTTCGTTTCCCGGAAATCCGTGCGTGAAGATCCCGAATTTGAGACTTTCTACGCCAAAAATATTCTTTTAAACGAAGGTATTCGTGCTTGGATGGCGGCTCAGGATCACCTCATGAAAACCTTATATTCCCTGAGGAGGTTCTACCACGTGGAAACGCTCTTTAATGGAACTTTAGCTTTAGGTGGTCGTGACCAAGAAACAACCGGTTTCGCTTGGTGGGCGGGAACACCCGACTTATCAATTTGTCCCAGGTAAACTACTCGGTGCTCACGTAGCCCATGCGGATTAATCGTATTACTCGGGCGGAGCAATGAACCTATTTGAAGTGGGTCATTTCGTACCGAAAAGCCCATGTATGAACAAGGGTTGATTTTACTTCCCCATCTAGCTACTCTAGGTTGGGGAGTGGGCCACTGGCGAGGAAGTTATCGACACATTTCCATACTTTGTATCCGGAGTACTTCACTTAATTTCCTCTGCAGGTATTGGGCTTTGGTGGTATTTATCATTCACTTCTCGGACCGAAACTCTTGAAGAATCCTTTCTTTTTTTTTTGGTTATGTATGGAAAGATAGAAATAAAATGACCACAATTTTGGGTATTCACTTAATCTTATTAGGTCTAGGCGCTTTTCTTTTAGTACTCAAGGCTCTTGATTTTGGAGGCGTATATGATACTTGGGCTCTGGGGAGGAGATGTAAGAAAAATTACCAACTTGACCCTTAGCCCAAGTGTTATATTTGGTTATTTATCTTGAAATCCCCCTTTGGGGGAGAAGGGTGGATTGTTAGTGTGGACGATTTAGAAGATATAATTGGAGGACATGTATGGTTAGGTTCCATTTGTATACTTGGCGAATCGGCATATCTTAACCAAACCTTTTGCATGGGCTCGCCGAGCACTTGTATGGTCGGGGAGGCTTACATGTCTTATAGTTTAGGTGTTTTATCCGTTTTTGGTTTCATCGCTTGTTGCTTTGTCCGGTTCAATAATACCGCTTATCCTAGTGAGTTTTACGGTCCCACGGGTCCGAAGCTTCTCAAGCTCAAACATTCACTTTTCTAGTTAGAGACCAACGTCTTGGGGCTAACATGGGATCCGCGCAAGGACCCACCGGTTTAGGTAAATACCTAATGCGTTCTCCGACCAGGAGAGATCATTTTGGAGGAGAAACTATGCGTTTTTGGGATCTCTGTGCTCCTTGGTTGGAACCTCTAAGGGTCCCAATGGTTTGGACTTGAGTAGGCTGAAAAAAGACATACAACCTTCGCAAGAACGGCGTTCGCGGAATATATGACTCACGCTCCTTTAGGTTCTTTAAATTACTGTGGGCGGTGTAGCTACCGAGATCAATGCGATCAATTATGTTTCTCCTAGAAGTTGGTTAGCGACCTCTCATTTTGTTCTAGGATTCTTCCTATTCGTAGGTCATTTGTGGCATGCGGGAAGGGCTCGTGCACTTGCAGACGAGGTTTTGAAAAAGGAATTGATCGCAATTTGGAACTGTTCTTTTCATGACCCCTCTTAACGAGACGAGAAGATTAAATGCCGAAGTAGGAATGATGATGATTCCATCATACATATTGGGGTTGGGATCGGGTCATACTTAACAAGTCTTCTTTTTCTTTTTTCAACTCGTTTCTATCTAATATATTTGTTCTAATCTATTTGTTTTGCAAAACAAATAGATTAGAACAAATATATTCAACGAGCAAAAGGAGAGAGAGGGATTCGAACCCTCGATAGTTCGAACAACGAACTATACCTAGGTTTCAAGACGGAGCTATCAACCACTCGGCCATCTCTCCAAAAGAGAATCTCCATTTTCTTTTCGTTGTATTACCCCGAATATAACATGGCCATATGAGTTGAGACCGTCACTATCACTATCTGTAGATACATTCTGGGATCGAATCCACATTTCAATCGATCTATCTGTATATTCTTGAAATATCGATATATGCATGATCTAGCATGCCTGTTTGTTTGTGAAGTAAATTAGAATTTCTCCTAGACTACATGTATGAGTAAAGTGCCGAAGTCCCATAGGATCAATGGGTTCATAGTCAAATCCCTCCATGATGCATTTTTTTTTTTACAATTTTTTGGCGGAGAGAGGGATCAAATGGTATAGTTCATTTATTGTAGCTTGGAGGATTAGAAGCATGACTATTGCTTTCCAATTGGGTGTTTTTGCATTAATTGCTACTTCATCAATCTTATTGATTAGTGTACTGTTGTATTTGCTTCTCCGATGGTTGGTCAAGTAACAAAAATGTTCTATTTTCCGGTACATCATTATGGATTGGATTAGTCTTTCTAGTGGCTATCCTAGATTCTCTTATCTCTTGAACCTATTTAGTATTCCCGACTCGCAAAATGGCCCCTCCCTCGAATCCTTTCGGGTTCTGAGACATAACATAACATATTAAAATGAACTAAAACTAAAAAAAAATAGAATCTCGAAAATGAAAAAAAAAAATTGGGGGAGGGGTAAAAGTCAACTTTTTGAATGAAAAAAATGAATTCAATTGAATTATGTTATTTTTTGAGTTTCGAATATTGATTTTTTTGATTCTATTACAATATTGAATATTGTAATATCAAATATTCAAAATTCGAATCGAATATAGAATATATATTATTCATTCTAACATTGAAAATCAATCTATTCTAACATATTTTATCATATAAAATATATTAATTATATAGGTCATATATGTTATAGAATATAGAATTCGTTATATTCTATAATTCTATTCATACTATTCATATCTATAATAGAACATATTCGAGGATTAGAATCTAATATAATAGAATTAGAACGATCATTCCAATTATTCGAATCGTCTGAAGAGGTAGTATCCTGGACTGCGCACAAATATGATCCAGGACATGGTATATCATATAGGTGATGGCATAGACGTGCATATCGAAGCGAATAAAATGCGGATATGGTCGAATGGTAAAATTTCTCTTTGCCAAGGAAAAGATGCGGGTTCGATTCCCGCTATCCGCCCATGGTGATATAATGTAATAGGATAAATCATTCGGTATAGTTGATTATGATAGTGTAGTGGTTGTATCTTCCCTTTCTTTTCCTCCGATCCCAAAAGAAGGTCATTAATTACTAGTTAACGAGGCGGTATCGCCAATTTTTTGTTAAAAATTTTATTGCGGAGACAGGATTTGAACCCGTGACCTCAAGGTATATTTTGATCCTTACCAACTCGATCTCGTTGCCCCGTAACAAAACATGCATGACTATGAAATCAAATAACTTGTATCTCGTGTTGAAAAACAACGCGAAGACGTTGGATATCCTCTTCTTTTCCATGAATCCTCAACTCGGTGATAACTTTTTCATTTTTTTTGAGGATCGAAGGTCAATATTCGAAAGAATCAAACTTTTCCTTGCCATAAGGGTTCGTGATCAAACAGATCATCAATCCTAGTGTTGAAGTGGGATAACGGATAACTCCTCAATGTCATTACTTCGATTCAACTTCATATAAGTGATGCACATCCTCATATAGTCGATGCACATCCTCATCGTGCCGTCCTTCTTCTTCACAAACAGTACTGGAGCTCCCCAAGGTGACATACTAGGGTGAATGAAACCCTTATCCAACAGCTCATCCAACTTTCGTCTCACCTCCTCCTGCTCCGCTGGTGCCATCCGGTAAGGTCAACTGGCAATCGGCTGCGTCCCTGGTATCAGCTCGATCATGAACTCAACAGCTCGTGGCGGTGCCAATCCGGGTATGGAAATACATCAATAAAATCCCGAACCACCGGAACGTCTTCAATCCGGACCTCCGTTCGAACCTCCGACTCAACTATCGCCGCAAACGCCTCCATCTCCTACGCTGTAGCTAGTCGGCCTCTCGTAATGGGTAAGTCAGTTGCCGATCCTACTAATACGAACTCCGGTATTCCAGGAATATGAAACTCTATCCTCTTGTCGTAACAAACTATCCGTGCATGATAGGATGTTAACCAATCCATCCTGAACAGTGTGTCAAACTCAAAGTACTCCAATACTCGAAGATCCGCTGGTAGCTGATGTCCATCCACCTCTATCATCACGTCTCGACATATTCGGTTAAGGTATATCTTATCCCCAACAGCCGTACTGAGGACAAGATGTGGCTCTAGTGTCTGTGTAACTAACCCTAACAATCCAACAATATGTCCAGCAAGAAACGATAAAGTACTATCAGAATCAAAACATAGCATGCATGTGGCGACCAAATATAAGTAATGTACCTTCAATAAGCTGCCTAGTCGCCCCGCTATCTGGTTGTGCTAACGCATGCACTCTATCTCTGGCCTGGTCCGACCCTCGCCGTGGCGATGGTGGTGTCCGACAGTCAGCCCTCAAGTGTCCCCTCTGCCCACACTGGTGACATCTACGGCTCTTCAGTCTACCCGTATGTCCGTCTCCAGATCTCGAACCCTGACCCCGGTCTACCTGACCCCTGTCATGTCCCCTCTGATCTCAACCCTGACGGTACTCCTGTGGTTGTGCCCTTTGTCGATCCACTGGTGCTGATGTGATAGCATGAACTGGCTGTGGCTCATCATATCGGAACTGATTGCCCTGAAACTTGTAACGGCCCGAAAATTTGACTTGTGCCACGTGTCAGGTCAGGGTCGTTTGTGGGATCCACTCGTCGAAATGCGTTGACTCCAATTCATATATTTTGTCATGTTGATCGTCGTGTGTGGAAGTCAGTGATATAGCATGCTATTAGGTTAGTTTGGTTATGTTGACTTTAATCCTTTGTGCATTAATATGCTGTTACATCTTTTGGATTCCAATGCTGTGTCATTTTTTAATATGAAAGTGGTTCTTGTAGTTAGGGTCATTTGATGATAGAAATTCAGCTTTCATACGGGGGTCACTAGACTTGCCGGGATGTTAGGGAATTTCTCCACTACCTTGCATGACACACGGGGTAACGTGCCTCGAACGGGGTAACCGGACCTCGGGGTTTGTTGGCGCAAGAATAACTTGGGTGAACATGACGAGTTTTAAAACTCGGGTATGTTAGCAAGTATACATTCCGGTGACGACTAATTCACTTGGAATAGAAAAGGCGTAATCGTAAGTACGTCCTTTTGACATTAT
The DNA here is from genome assembly GCA_039657325.1 of Stephania cephalantha. NCBI lineage: Eukaryota > Viridiplantae > Streptophyta > Magnoliopsida > Ranunculales > Menispermaceae > Stephania > Stephania cephalantha. Next base: position 47,815,286 of record CM077579.1, on the reverse strand, counting down.
GATATAGAGCTCAATTTGTATTGAAATGCTATAGAGCATAGCTCACATTGTAGTGGAAAGGCCGATGTGATGAAGATCACAGCCGACCAACCCTAATCAATTATTACTTAGCCTTGAGTCAGTTTCATATTTGGTTAACTCAAGTATCTCTTTGCATGATGTTTCTTTCAGCATAGTTGCAATTTAAATTATGTCATTTGATACTTGTTGCCTATTTGGGAATGTGGATCGATGTCTCTCAGTATTACTTAAATAATTTCATGTACTCACCGTCTAGTTTGTGACGGTGGGTGCATAACAGCCGAGTAGCAGACCAGGCAAAGAGAAGCTTGGTGACTACCTCTGAGCCGGTGAAGGACTGCTACGACATATTTTTGTACGTTTTGTATTCTTTTGTATAAAAAAGTTTTAACTAGCTAGTGAACTGTAGGTGGTATCATAATTAGTAGATGTAGATATTTAGGTGTTGAACTAAGGCTGACTAGTTCCTTGTTAGGTCCTATAGGGGAGATTAGAGCTTAATTAAGGGATTAAGCCGGGCGGTGCCCTTAGTTGTAGATGGGGCCGTCATATGATCACCCGTGTCAACCTATGTCCATTTATCAATAATTTAATTTAGCTAAAAATTTTAGGCCAAATTGTCTATTTTGCGTTTTTCGAGGCAAAACCCCGCAAAAAGTCGCGTCCGACATCCCCAGATATTTTCTTTTCATAGAACTTTATCAATTTCTATTTATTTTATCGAAATATTTTTTTTCGTGATATTCCCAATTTTTCCGGAATTTTCCAAATTTTTCTTTCATTTTTCTTCTCTTTTTCTCTTTTCTCTTTTTTTTTAAAAAAAAAATCTCGGTGATGGGTTGGGGTTGCTCTCCACCTCAACCCCGATGGAATACCACCTCAACATAGTTCGGCCATGGGGTTCGGCCTCCATAGCCGAACCCCACTCTCGGCCACCCCACCGCCAACCACCGGAACCCACAACCGACGACCACTGAGACTCACCTCGACCGTGACGTCTCCTCTCCTTCCCGGCGCGTCCCTTCTTCTTCTCCTTTTCTTCTTCCTCCTCTCGGCCTCCTTATGTGCCTTTGTGTGTGTTATGTGTGTGTGTGTGGTGTGGTATATGTGTAAGTGGGGTGGTGGACACATGTCCTAGAAGTGTTGCTTGGGTTGGGACAAGTGTGATGGTGTTTGTGACACCTAACTGTGACACAAATACGACACTCGCCCGTGTTTTCGGGCGTTTCGACGCACGTGTTTCCGGGCGTTTCGACGCTCGGTTTCGCGTCCGAACCGTGATATCCGCGTACCTCCGCATCGTTAGTAACCCAATATCGATTCCATATTCGTTACGTGACAAATTTTTATTTAATTTGTGTGTTTTCGTTTCCCCGACCTAATAGTCGGTCCCATCGACTACCCGACACCCGCGTCGACACGCATATCGAGGCGAATACCGTTCACACATTGTCACACGTATTATTTGCAACATACACACATGCGATGTATTTGAATAAATTACACCTCGAATAAGCAACCAACACACCATAAACATCTATACCTAAGTCCCCGTGTGTCCTAGCCTATCGCGGCGTCCACGTGGGTCCGAGCTGGCGTCCACGTCTGTAGATAAAAAGAAATGGGCCGTTACAGGAGGTGGCCATAATGAAGGAGAATTCGCTAGGCCTGTAGAAATGCGTGCTCCTTTCCCCGGTGGTCCTTGAGACGGTTCTTTGTTGAAGAGCTTTAATGATCATGTTGCATTAGCGATTTGGAGCAATGCGGTATATAAAGTTTCATTGAATTGAGTACTTAAAAACTTAGGGTTTTCACTAAGCTGATGAGAAGTTTTTGTTGTTGCGGGAGCATCCGATACTCTAGTGTATCAATCACGGAGCTCAGATCCAAGAATGGGACTTACAGTCGTGCCACCCTGACACCGAGGGCTTTCAGAGGATTATTCAGCGCTCTGGGTTGAATACGCTGATAGACTGTTCATACCGCATGGCTAACAAGGAGGTTATATCTGCCTTTGTGGAGCGGTGGCAGCGTGAGACGAATACATTTCACTTACCATTCGGTGAAATATCGATTTCCTTTGAGGATTTGAGCATTCTCCTGAAGATTCCTGTGATGGGCAAAGTGGTGGAAGTTGAGAACTTTGCGAGGTACACGGAGGAATCTCGCTCGGATGCTATTAAGCTGGTGTCCAAACTACTTGGAGTTAGCATTGAAGATGTTGAGGAGGAAGTGAACATCACCAAGGGGCTCCCAGTAAGAAAATGTTGGTTGAAGAGTCGATGGTGCCCCAAAGTTGGTTCGAGGAACACAACTTATCCTCATGTATAATGCACAGCCCGAGCGTACTTGTTGTACCTCCTTTCTTGCACCATGTTTGCGGATAAGAGTGGATATCAGGTATCTATCGCGTTGTTGAAGCTTCTAGAAGATTTGGACGACGTGGGAAAGTACGCATGGGGTGCAGCTGCATTGGCCTACTTGTACCAACACTTGGGGTCTGCCACCAGATTACAAGTTTCTCAGATTGTCGGCTACCTCACATTACTTGAGGTTTATTATTAAATCGACTTACATTGTTTTCTGAATAATTATTATTATTTTTTGCATTTTCGGACTAACTAACGTTGTATGTATTTGCAGGGATGGGTGTACGACCATTTCAAACTTGGGTTCGCCACACCCAATGCAAAATACATGGACTGCGTGCAACCTCGTGTCTGCAGATGGATTCAAAAGCACGAGACCGTGATGAATATTGACAAGGTCGGGTCCATTAGGAGAACGTTGGACAGGTTGCGCCCAAGTGAGGTGAGATATTTAGCCAAATCTCAATCTTAATGTTGCATCTAGTGTATGGTTACTAATAATGGTTGTCTATGTTTGATTAGGTCACTTGGGACCCATATGTTAATTACAGGGATAATTGAGTTGTGCACGCGATGGCCTTCTACAGTGGCACACTGAAGTACATGGATGTGGTGGAGCCCTACCATCCGGAGAGGATTCTGAGACAGTTTGGCCACGTGCAATCTATACCAGATCCTCCGTACCGCCCATTGGAAGCACATCGAGGCCCATCTGCACTCAAATACTCGGTCAAGTATGGGTTCCAACAAGACAATTGGGAACGTTGGTGCAACCATTTGTTGGCCCCCGAAGTTCGTGGTGACAAGGCAGAGTTCGAGTTTTTGGCTACACCAGACTACCTACCTTGGTTCCTCAAAGTGTCTCACCCAGTGATCACCAACCCAAAATATGAAGATGAAGACATGGTCGCCACAACCATCGCTGACAATGAGTTGTTGGAGGTATTGAATGTGTTATACGTATTATGTAGAAGTACATGCCAATTCTTGAAAACCCGATATGTATTACAGTAACGGTTTTATTATTCTTTTCATCAGCGTAATAGGCATGCGTTGGACGCGGCATTAAGATGGATGAACCTCCCGCCGGAGTTGTGTACGCTAGAGTCTGCGAGGAAAATGGCGAGTGACATCGTCAATTTCCTTTCGGGGAGGAGTTTCGGTCTCACCACCACCACTACCACTCCGACCACCGCAATCGACATATCCGCCCCTACTGAAGCAGGCCCTAGGCAGTCCCAGTACGATAGCACTTCTACACACTCCACCCCGGCTAATGCTCTACCCACAATGGTCGATGCTCGCCCCCCAAAGAGAATGCATGACAATGAATACCAAAGAAAGAATTTGAAGAAGCCAAAGCAATGACTAGGGGATGATGAAACACTTCTCTGAGATTGTTGTATTGAGGAAGTTAACGTTGTATGAAACTTGTTTTTTTTCTTGGATTGAGGAACTAGTCGAACTTGTGGAATGTTGGTTAATTTGTTGGATGATGAAACCTGATGTTTTTCATATAAAATTTGACTTTTTCGAAAGGGCATGGTGCTATTGTCGATGTTGCGTAACGTTTTCATTTATTCTGGTTTACATACGCATCCATTTTTTGGATCAGGTAAGTGTCTTGGTCATTCAGAGCTGAGACCTTGAGAAAATTCTCGAAAGCGCACAACCAACACATTCCAAGCACTCTCGGACATGTCCCGCTGAGAACCACCAATGACCTCGAAATTAGGTAATGTGTCGCTCATTCATGAACGAAACTAAATGTATAGTTTCGGTTAAGAACAACCGAGAATAAACCAGTCGGGTCGTGCACGGGTCAACGAGTCGTTTCTGTGCAGTAACAGATTACATAGCGAACAAATTCTCTCGGTAGTGGCATACCGAGAAATTACGCTTGGTTTCGGTTAATATATGTCGATACTTATGAGTGGGTGACGGAGATGCTTTGCCGAGAGGTTTTTTTTGAACTATTTGAAACCATAACATAACAATAAAACCACTTAACAATGTTCTCAGTTAAAAACATTTATAACCTCAACGTTTAGTTTCGGTATCGAGGTACCGAGAATTGTAGTTTAGTCTCGGTTTCGCGGAACCGAGAATGGTCTCGTCGGGTCGTGCACGGGTCAACGAGTCGTTGCTGGAAAGTGACAGATTACATAGGGAAACATCACTATCGGAAATGTTATGCCGAGAAGTTACGTTAGTTTTCAGTAGGTAAATGTCGAAACTAATGCGTGGGTGACGGCCGGGCTATGCCGAGAGGTTAATTTTGCACAATGAGAAACCATAACATATCAATAAAACCACTTTACATTGTTTACAGTTAAGAACATTTACAACAATTACCTTATATACATTCTTTCATACTACGGAGAATCTAAATCTACCACGGAAAGAGTGCCTTCTTCAGAAGTTACAACTGGCACGATATCTCGAATTACGAATCCATCTTGCCAACCTTTTGCGCACTCCGCAACATACCTTTCCCACGATGGATATATTGATGGCAGCGGTGCATTCACGATCAACTTCACCTGTCAAATTCAGAGTAGAACAAAAAATCTATTATCATATGATCAGAAGGTGAAAAAATAATTCACTAAAATTGTACAAACTTACCCTAACCCAATGGATATTCCTTTCATTAATCATGGCAATGATGAGTCGACTATGTAACGATGACGGTGGAAGACTCCGTAGAGGAAGGAATGTCGAGCAACTACCATGCGAGAGGTTTACTAGTATGACATTAAAAGCCGTTGATATTAACAATCTCATGTCTGGAAGTCTCAACCATTTGTTAAAAGAGGCACCAACATGATTATATGTCTAATGCACAGCAGTCTTGACCTTCTCGTAACTCGTTCCAAGCACTTCCCGCCAAAGGTTTTCATACCCGATTATCTCATCAAACATCCTTATACGTACTATCTTCCAACCATCGACATTGGGAAGTCCTAGCCCGGAGGCAATACACCGATATCCACAATTACCATCGCCTAGCACATCTATAGTGCTCTCAACATATGGCAACAAATCCGGTTCTATGCAATGAGAATAACCAATCTTAGCTGCACTGATCTGTCGACATGAACGACGTACTTTAGGCCCTACTTTCATTTTTTTTTCTCGAACTAGAAGCCTCTTCTGTCGATAGTACGTACTCAAATCCGCTAGGCATTATTGTCGTCGAAGTATCGTCTTCACCGTGTTTTCTCTTTGTCCCTATCTTCTTTCCTCTATTCAACAAACACCCAATTGAATACCCCGGTGTCCTTCCCTTTGTCTTTATTTTTGTAAGTGGCACCACTCCCGGTGTAGATGAAGGTCGACTAATCTCCCTAAGCTGCTGAATAATCCTGATGTGATCGTTTTCATCAGTGCAAGCGTGAAACTTTTGCAACACTCTTTCAATTTCATCGTTCACATTGTACCCAGACCGATCCACTGGATTCTCTGGTATCATACTCAACTTTCGCCAGTACACATGAATGTCCTCGAGAGGGATGGGTGAACCAAAAAATTATGAAAGTTTAGCTCGTGGGCGCAAGGAAGACCATGCGTGGTACGTATCTCACAACCACAACGAGTAGAGTCGTGTCCAGCATCCTCTCCACGTTCCAATTCATCTCTAATTAACTTAAGCGCCCTTCGAGAGACATAACCAAGCAATCGACGATAAAACTTATCAACATATTCATGTTGCACCACATTCATACTGAGCTCAAATGATGCCTTAATGTCGTTATGTTGGATCCTAAGAAGACCATCAACCACTCTCCACAAAGTCTCAAAATTTGCCTGACTGTTGCCAAGGTGTAGCTTCAAAGTGGAATGCGCAGACTCAACCCTCTGTGTCGTTGTTTCCCCAAAGTGCATAATTCGATTTGTCCATGCCGGTACAAATTTCTCCTTGTAGATCTTCACTCATGTGTTATCCAAGTAATCAGTACGACCTTTCACATGACCAAACTCACAACGCAAGTCATTCATCCTAAGTTCTAATAAGGCCTCCGACTTAGCGTACAACACACTCGTCCACCTATCCATGAAACGAGCGAATCCTTCGTTATCCTCAAACATCTTCTTAGTCTTGGCCAATACTACTTTGTTGATGTGCCAAGAGCAAAGAAGGTGAGACGATGATGGAAATACATCTTCGATGGCACTAATAAGGCCTAACTCCCGATCCGTAACAAACACGTCAGGTTTAGGCCACCCATCCAATATGGATCTCAAGTTCTCAAGTGCCCAAACATAATTTGCATGAGTCTCCGATGGTATGAAAGTAAACCCAACGGAAAACGTCAAATGCGTAGAAGTGATGCCAACAATCTCCAATAACGGCATTCGATACCTATTTGTTTTGTAAGTGCAATCCATCAAAATTACGGATGATAAACACCTTAGCAACTTGATTGAATCAGGATGTGACCAAAATAAATCAGTGACGACATTCGTATCGGGATGCTTCCTATGCCACGACATCCACTTATTCTTCTCCAATATGTGCAATAGTTGTTGCATTTGAGTCCTCCCACCCGCATCCTCAATTCAGAATTTTTGTCGTGCATTATATATTGTCCGCATTGTCGATACATTTTTAACATCCCTTTGCTTCAACGTATTGAGGATATCTCTTGGTTTCACATTACCCTTAGTCATCTGCACCACAACCACCTGCTCACCCTTATCCAATCTTCCTGCAAATGAGTGGCCGTCCAAGTTTTTGGCGGGGTCGTGATTGTGCCTCCCACATATGACAGTGACATAACACAAAGAATCAACATTTTCCTTGATGTTAATAAGGAAAGGACATCCACATTTCTTTGTACCAGTTTGAGTCCGCCCCGTTTCCTCTTCTTCTTCAGTTCTTGGTTTCAAAGCAATTTTTGTCGTTTTACCCTTCCCTACTCTTTGTGACATTCCCCTATATGTACCGGACCTCTCACAAGCAAGTTTGACCCTTCCCCTGCGCTTAATCCCCCCGGCATTAGAGTGTTTCGTTACTAACACAAACTTGTTCTCACAACCAATCATTTGAAGCCATGAAATAGCCGATTCTCTATATGGGAATGGCCTACAAGGAGTAAACGCATCCATGTAGTCTGGAAATAAAGCTGAAATCGGCATTACCTGCAATGCATACATTGTAACATTACGACTCAACCAAAATGCACAGCAAATTCACCAAAAAACCCCAAAAAACAAATTTTCGGTAGTACAGGTCCGCGAGTCTAAACCAATTCTCGTTCGATGGAAACCGAGATTTACGATATAGTCTCGGTAGTTTTAACCGAGACTATCATTAGTTTCGGTCATATCATGACCGTGACTTACTCATAAGTCTCGGTGGCTTTTGACCGAGACTTATATATAAGTTTCGGTCATGCGAGGCCGAAACAATCGCGTCCGTGCAACTTCGACTGAAAACAGGAAAAACTAGAAAAAAAAACAAAAAACAAAAAATTTCAACAAATACCTCTTCTTGTTCCTCCTCTTGCACCATTGCAGTACATTCGTCCATTTTATAGTAGAAACAAGTTCAGATTGGTCGAATTTACCAAACCCTACATTGACAAACCAAATCATCAATTTCACTGTGTAGATCAAAAAAACAGCTGGTTCAAAGCTTCATATGGTTGTAAAACAGTGTTACGTCGCTATCGGATGATGTGAAGACGCAAGAATTTATACACGCCCCGCAAACAAAATTGCGGCTTTATGTTTCACTTGGGATTCAATGTGGTGGGGTGCCCCAAAATTGCTTTGAAAATGGGTTGTGAGATTGGAGAGAGTATATATGAAGGGGCAATAGAGTCATTTACATCAAAGTGTAATTTAGATGGGAGAATGACAAAAAAACTGGGTGCCTTCATGAATTGGTGGGGTGCCCATAGCGGCCCTCTATCTATATTTCATCTCATCAACAAAAAACAGAAGCAAATTATCCCCTTGTCACGAATCAATTTACTTTTTATTAAGGTAATTAGTTATATATTATGCATGTAGCAATGATAATTAATGAAATTTCTATTTTACTTTAAAAAAAAAAAAAAACGTGTCTCAATTTCTCCTATAATTTTAAACCCACATTCATGCCAATGTCATGTATATAACCGTAAATGTAATATTTCTTAGGCTTAATAGACAAATATATCTTAATATTTTAAAATCGTTGCAAAAATATCCTAATTTTCGATTTTTGCAAAAATATGTTTAACCTTTTAGTTTCATACAAACTGTATTCTTACTTGTAATTATTTTCTTAACGAAATTATTACTTGTAATTATTGTGTATCAAACCACAATCAAAGTATTTGACAAAAAAAAAAAAATCACAATCAAAGTGATGAATGATCACTAAATTACATCTCAATTGTATTTATATGAAATAATATTCTCGATTATACCATCCAACAAGGGTAGTGGAGTGGTAAAAACTTTACATGTAGATTTCTTCACTAGGACGAAGTCGCAAGTTCAAGCTCGGGAGTAGTCCACGTAGTTATAAAAAAAAAAAAAAGAAAAAAAAAATCTCAATTGTATGCGTAGTGTCTAATGTCTAATAAAGCCTATTCCTTGTGGACGAGTAAAATTTCAACGGACAGAAACCACCCAAAAATCAAAACCCTAGCTTTCCTACAGGCGTCGGACCTCCGCCGCAATCATCATCATCTTGGGTCTTTCCTCCATCTGCGCTTGGCAAATCTCTCTTTCACTTTGATCGATTTTTGGTTACAAGAGCTAAAAGGGAGGACGGGCGACTATGTCTAACTGTTTCCGGTTCTTCTTCTCCCGCTCCTCTGCTTGGTGTCTTAAATTGAAAGAGACACCAACAGCAAAAGTAACAAAAGCAGCCATTAAAACCCTTAGCATGTCAGAATTGAGGCCTAACCCTCTTCGGCAGATTTACCACACACACCCCCAATCTGTTGGAGCGAAACAAAGAATGCAATGGAGGTTTTTTAGCTCTGAAGCCAGCACCAAGAATGGTAAAAAAAGCTTTGCTTTCCCCGACTCTGAGGAGGAGGAGGAGGAGGAGGAGGAGGAGGAGAAGTCCTCTCTCCCACCTCCCTATGACCCTTTCAGCAAGAAACCTGTGATTGAAGAACCCAAAGACCCTAAAAATCTTCAGGAGATCTTTCACAAGATGAGGACGGAGGGCCTCATCAACAATGCCATTAAGATGTTCGACGCTTTGTCTAAGGATGGGCTCGCTCACGAGGCCATGGAATTATTCGCGCAGATGAAAGACAAGAGAGAGATGCCAGGCGTGGTTGGGCATACAGCGGTGATTGAGGCCTACGCTAATGCTGGGGGGCACTCCAAGGAGGCTATCAAGGTATACATGAGGATGCTGGCATCCGGGGTTAAGCCCAACGCCTACACCTACACCGTTCTCATCAAAGGGCTCGCTAGAGATGGGGAATTGGGGGACGCCCAGAAGTACTTGCTGGAGATGGTGGAAGCGGGAATTCGACCCAATGCTGCCACTTACACCTCCGTCTTGGAAGCCTTTGAAAGAGCGGGCAATTTGGAGCAGGAGCAATTGCTGCTGGAGAAGTTGAAAGCCAAGGGGTTTGTGGCCTCCGATAACCAAAAGGGGAGGAGGGTCAACTAATATCTCCCCCCCCCCCCCCCTTGCAATGCATTTGTTATAAAAGATGAGATGATGATATGTATGATGCTTGCTGTTTTTTGTTATGACATGCAAATTAAGTAGTCATTTTTGTTAAAAAAGAGACAACTACGTCTGTCTAATTTGAACTCATCAGAATATATAACAGTCAAAATATTACAAACTGCAAGGGAAAGGACAATCCTAATTAATTCTTGGGAATGTTTTTGCCCACAATTTTAGCAGGTGTAATTCGGAGAAGATTTCCTGGCTTACCAGGAAGTGCCCCTTTGATCATGAGAACCCGCAGTTGATTGTCAACCTTGACAATTTTGAGCTTCCGAATCTTGGTCTTGGTGCCGCCCATGCGGCCGGGCATCTTCTTGCCTTTGTAGACGCGTCCGGGGGTGGTACCAGCACCGATGGATCCAAGCGCCCGGTGACTCTTGGAACCGTGAGTCATTGGGCCTCGCTTGAAGTTGTGTCTTTTGATGCCACCTGATTAATACAAAACAAGAGCTTTTAAGGTTAATAACCAGCCGACCCCAATAAATACTAGGGAGAAAGAAAGAGAGACCTTGGAAACCCTTCCCGATGGTTGTTCCTGAGACGTCAATGAGATCGCCTTCCTTGAAGAGGTCGTCGACAGAGAGGCGCTGATTGGGGAGGAAGCCATCGACAGAGACGAGTCGGAACTCCTGAAGATGCCTCATGGGAATAGCCCCAATCTTGTTGAGGTGACCCAGTTCTGGTTTGGTGAGCTTCTTGTCCCTAACCCTCCGATACCCCACCTGGACAGCATTGTAGCCGTCAGTGGCCTCGCTCTTCACTTGGGTCACGATGTTGCCCTCCCGGAACCCAACCACAGTCACCGGAACGACCTTGCCGTCCGGTTCGAAGTAGGTCATCATCCCAAGCTTGGTCCCCATCACTCCAATCCCTGCCTCTAGGCTCATGCTCACCACCACCATATTGATATTGATGGCATTCTTCCTCAGCGGCGCCACTAGTTGATGTGCTCGGATTGGCTGCAAGAAAGAGGAGGATAGGAGGAGGGTAGTGGTGTTACGACGACAGCAGGAGGAGGAGGAGGAAAGGGGAGGAGGACAAGGGTAAGGTTGGGAGAACAACAAGGCCATTTTCTCTCTCTCTCTCTGCCCTCTTCGGATGATGGCTCGATTTGTTATCCTCTAGGCCAGTTGTCATTTAGTATGTAACTTTTTCAGACTAATCTTCGTTCTTCTTCTTCTTTTTACTTGTAGTAAGTAGAATTTTTTTCTTGATTAATACATATGGGGAGAATATTTATCAACCTAACACACCCACAATAATATTTCTCAATCTAACTCAGTCAATGTCACATCACCCGACCCGCTGGACAGCCCCTGCAAACAAAATGTGACTCCGAGTCACGTTTTGTTTTTTTTTTTTAAGTAAATTAGAAATCGTGACTGCGGGTCACGACCTGGGTATAGATTTTTTAACCATCTCCTTCACGATTCATTGTTGCCATCTCCTTCAATCTCACCAGCGCTGCAAGGTCCGCCTTCGCCTCCTTCTCCGCGTCCGATGCAACCAGGCTCCGTCGTCCACCTCCGTTGTCCGTAGCAGGCACGTCGCTGCATCGACTTTGACGCAAGAACGTCTCTCGGTAGTGGTTGGTTTCACTCACGTCGATCCGCTTGCTCGCCTCCCGCCGGCGTCTGCTCGGCTCGCCGGTTGCGCGCCGTCGGTCGTCGCCTCCCGTCGATCGTTGCTCGCTCGCCTCCGCCGGCGCTGCTTGCTGCTTTGCTCGCCTCCCAGCTTGATCGTTGCTCGCCTCCCGCTGGTCGGTCCTCGCCTCCCGTCGGTCGCTGCTCGCCTCCCGCTGGCCGCTAGTTGCACTTCTCTCATCGCTGCTCGCCTTCCCACCGGTCTCTTTTGTATTGGTAAAAATCTTCCCCCAATTGTGTTAATTGATGAATTAATTCCGCAATGTGTTTTCTTTGGGGTCGTATGCTTGATATCCAACATTAGAAGAGTATGCTTAATTGATGAATAAAAGTATGCATTGGTATTGTGTTAGTATTTAATTTCCCTAAAAAAGTTTTTTGTCTCAAAGTGAATAAAGTGTATAAATTTAGAAAATGTAGCAACACATGACACACGTTAATGGGTTGAAATCATGCACTAATATATAAGAGCATTATATCATATATTGTAGTCAACTTAACTGTCAATGCATGATGAATTAATTGGAATTTTTGTGGTCTCGGGTTCGTTGGTGTAATATTTATAAAATGCTTTGATAAATTAATTGGGACTTTTGCGGTCTCGCGTTCGTTGGTGCAATATTTATATAATGCATTGATAAATTAATTGGGACTTTTGCGGTCTCGCGTTCGTTGGTGCAATATTTATATAATGCATTGATGAATTAATTGAGACTTATGCGGTCAATTGTGTAATTTCTTATTTTAAATTATAAAGAAAGGCATCGAATGGTTATCATGGTTTGGGCTCGTTTTGAGAAACATTGTAGTTTGATTAATTTTTTGAATGGCTCCTTGTTCTATTTTTTGCATCAATTGTGTAATTTCTTATTTACTGCAAATTGATTGATAGTTGCTTCCTTATTTGAATAAAATAAAGAACTTAAATAAAATAAAATATTAATACACGATGGAGCTTGTTAAGTTTATTTGTGTTAAGTGAGTGTATTAATTATCATCACTTCTATTGATTAACAATTATATTCTCACATATATAGATTCCATAATAAATTAAGTTGATCGAAGAGTAACTTTGGTGTGCTATATGAATGGTGTCATGGTTGATGGTCCATCTCGGGATTTCGTACACGCAAAATTCGCCTATTCGACATCTCATATCGAAGTTGAGTTTAGGGTATTCTACACGAGGAACTTGTGAGTTTTATCTCGTAATTCCTTGGAGATAAACAATGAAAAAATGATATTAAACATGATATATCGATATTCTCGTGTACATGAACTGAAACGTACAACTATGTCCCTTTGCGAATAGTTGATGAATCAACTCGAAAGATGCTTGGGAGATTGTGGCGAATTTCTACCACCAAATTGTATGGAGTCGTTTTTAGATTTAGTTCCGAGACAATCATATACTAGTTCCAATTGTAATATATTGGTAAGTGCAGAAGGGCCTAGTACTCAACCAATATTTGTACATAATCATTGTGCATCGCCTTTGATGACTTCAAATCCCGATGTAGACGAGGATGTTCGTTCCTGTGATGGTGTGAATACTGAGGAAGATGATGACTATTGTAGTGATGAGAATACTAGTGAAGAGAGTAGCGATGATGATGTCGATGATGTAGGGGTTGATGCTCATCATGTTGATGATAGCATAATTTGATATACATTAAATCGAGTCATAGCCGAGGATGGCTCATTATCTCGAACGAAGTTGGAAACGATGATTTTTTTTATCAAGAGGCTGCTGGAATTGATGATGCGCATGTCGGTGTAGGTGAATTTGTCGTACCTTCATCTGTATTTATAGAATTGAGTATTGAGGCAATGTAACATATCCATGAGAATGCAATGATCCATTCTAGGTCTTTATGGAATGAGGCATCAGATTTCATGTAGGCATGCGGTTCCTTTCTAAAGTAGATATCCAACATGCCGTGAAATTGTACAGCATTAAAGGACACAGGTAATTTGTGGTAACTCATTCAACACCCAATGTGTGGATTGTCCGTTGTAAGAAACATTTAGATGGATGTGATTGGAGGTTGCGGTGTTCAAAAAGAAAAGCACATGGAATGTTTGAGATTAGTAAATATGCAGGACCACATACATGTATCTATGCAAAACTGTCCAAGGATCATGCTCATTTGGACTCCACCGTTATATGTCGTGAAATTGAAAATGTGGTGAGAAGAGATCTGTCCATCTCAGTTCCAGTTCTTCATCAAATTATCAAGGACAAATTCAGTTATGATGTTCATTACAAGAAAGTTTGGTTGGGGAAGAAAAAAGCAATTGCTAAAATCTTTGGAGATTGGGAAGAATCATATAAAATGTTGCCGCGGTGGATGATCGCTCTTCAAGAAAGCAATCCAGGGACACGTGTCGATTGGAGGCATGACGAGCCTAATGCCAACAATAAGGTTGTATTCAAATGGGTTTTTTGGGCATTTGCACCTTCTATTGCAGGTTTTAGACATTGCATACCACTTATACAAATTGATGGCACATTCTTGTATGGAAAATACAAATAAAAACTCTTAATAGTCACTGTTGTTGATAGTAATAGTCATATATTTCCCTTAGCATTTACCATTGTTGATGAGGAAAGTCAAGACAGCTGGGGATGGTTTATGGCTTGTTTGCGACATCATGTGACTGATCGAGATGGTATATGTGTCATTTCTGATCGACACCCTAGTATATTGTTGGCAATGAATAATCCTCAAAATGGATGGACCCATGAAAGAGCTCAACACAGATTTTGTCTTCGTCACATATGCAGTAATTTCAACATGAGATTTTGGACCAAAGAATTAAAGGATATGGTGTACTTAGCCGGTGCACAACATCAACCTCGAAAATTTAAGGCATACATGAAAAACGTTCAACAAATTAATGTGAAATGTATTGCGTGGTTTAATGATCTTGATCGAACACAATTGACGAACGCATACGACAAAGGATTTCGATACGGATGAATGACTACAAATCTAGCGGGTATTAATTGTGTCTATATGTTCATATTATTATTTATTTAATGTGTTTGATTTATATTACGTTTACAAGCAAATACTTACATGGTTTTTTTTTAACAAATGTAGAATGTTTTAACGGTGTCCTTAAAGACGCACGATTTTACCCTGTCACCATATTAGTGCAACTAACATTTTATCGTGTCATGGCTTACTTTAACAAAAGACGAGACGAAATAGGTGCAGCCCTAGGGAGGGGCGAAAGGTACACAAAGTACGCACTTGATAAGTTGACACATTGTGGAAAAACGGCAGGAGGGCACAATGTTACATTAGTGAATCGTGAAAATGACACATTTGAAGTCATCACTGCAGCACGTGGCTATCATTTGAGAAAAATGGTCTAATAAGCAAGTGGTGAAATTGGAGGCTCGTAGATGCACTTGTATGAAGTGACAGTGTTTTGGCATTCCATGTTCCCATGTCCAAGCCGTTCGCGCTAGTGTTGCCATATATCACTATCAGTACATTGAGTCATACTACAGATTGTCTGTGTACAGTCAATGTTATGCTACGAATTTCCAACCCATTCCTCACGAAAATTATTGGCCTAACGCTAGAGTTCCACACACCTTGCTGCCTGATCCATCTCGAAAGCGAGTCAAAAGAGGTCGTCATCAAACAAGACGTTTGCGAACTGAGATGGATTGGAGAGGCAATCAGAAACAACCACGTCATATGCAGCGAGAGAAGGAATGGAGAGAAACACCAACAACGTTGCGATGTAGTAAGTGTAAGCAGGATGGACACAATAGGCGCACTTGCTCTCGTCGTCAGCAAGAACAACCACCTAATGGTTCATAGTGAAAGGCGTGTCAAGTCTTATCTTTCGCATTCACTCATATTTTTCTTATATTAGTTCACTTTCTTATGACTATGTGGTGTATATACTTTGTTTCAATTAAACCATGTTTTTATATTATTCACACACTTTTGTTTTAATTTTATTGTTTCTTGAATGAACTGTATCGCTAATTTTATTGTTTCATCATTGGTTTTTTGTATTAATGACAACATTGTTAATGATTTGGGGTTCAAGCGCGATATGGATTCTGAACCTATAGATGATTCAATGTTGACTATGCAGGCTCTACATAGATCTACTCGCGTTTGGAATGGACCGGTAGTATTGCTTCTTGCCTGTTTGCATATTTTTAGAGCTTCGTAGCTAAATTTGAACTAATGTAACTTAAATCTCGTATTTGCATAGGATCCTGGTATATCGACTATCAGACGTAATTCAGCAGCATTACATCGATTGGTCCCACTTGATGAACGAATAGTTGGGTATCTCGAGGAAGTCGAGTTTTATGGAACGACGCGAATAGGTTTCATAGCAATTGATTGGCATCTCATTACTGCACTTGTTGAGAGGTGGAGGCCAGAAACTCACACGTTTCATTTTCCAGTTGGTGAGATGACTATTACCCTACAAGATGTACAAATAATTTTAGGGTTACCTGTCGATGGATTACCAATCACTGGTCGTGTAGAACAAGATTATGATGTCTTATGTTTGACACAACTAGGCTTCCCATTCCCTGAAAACAACAAAACCGGAGGTCGGATCCAAATTCGCCAACTTTCAAGATGGTTTACAAACCTTCCGAATAATGTTGGTGATGTGGAAGTGCAACGCTATGCAAGAGCGTACATCTTACAACTTCTTGGAGGAACTTTATTTGCAGACAAGTCTAACAATCTTGTTCACATCACGTATTTACAATTTTTGGAGGATTTTGAGGCGGCAGGAAAATACAGTTGGGGTAGTGCAACTTTGGCTCACCTATATAGACAATTGTGTCTTGCCGCTGACATTGATGGAGCAGAGATTGCAGGTCCGGTAATATTATTGCAACTATGGGCATGGGATAGGTTGCATTTTCTTGCACCAATAATGGGAAATGTTCTTCGAAACGACATCATACCAAATGAAGATTTATTTCCACCTCCTCCATTTGGTCATAGGTAATTAGAATTTTTTAACATAGTCAAAAAACTTGAGTTTATTTATCTACATGTAAATTCATGCATGCATTGTGTTTTTTTTTTTTTACATTTTTATAGGTGGAGACATGCCTTAGAGACCACGGGAACATCAATGCACGTGCTAACAAAATACAGAGAAATGATTGACATGCAAACACCCGATGAAGTAAGAAATACATTTAATCAATTTTTCCAAATACCCTTTTATACAATGGTGAAATGTGAATTTTATTCATTTCAAGTTGTTTTTCATGACTTCAGGTAATTTGGGAACCGTATCCCGAGACAGTGATAAGGGACTTGTCTGCGTATTGTAGCAGTGGTCGAGCTATTTGGCGAACGAGGGCACCTTTACTTTTATTTTGTGTTGTTGAAATGTATAATCTTGATAGAGTCATGCGACAATTCGGTTTGAAACAAATGATATCACCTTTAAATAGCACAAGCATAGAGCTACATAAGATTGACTTGAGAGAGAAAACAGATAAAGATTGGAGTGCAGAACATAGTGCTTATGTATGCATGTGGAACGAACGTGCTACTAATATTGCGAATGATGAATTATTGGAGGAGCAATTGGAATTTTACGGCCCGTATATGCAATGGTATCGTCACATTACACGACGATTCATGTCTCATCGTGGAGCTATTGTTGAGGCATTGATAAGTACAAATTTTTATTATTCAATCATGAAGTCTTTCAAATAGTTGTTTTGATTTTATTTTCGCATACAACTTCATAAATATTTTATATGTAGGCACATGGAATGACATCAATTCATCAGTTGACATTGGGTGATGATGTGTCTATTCTACGTATTAGAGATGTAGCTGCATCGACTTTGACTGCAATACATGCAGATTATCGCATCCATAATATGCTCACTTCATTTGAAGCTTCTCATCAATCTTCTCATGAAAATACATGTTCGAGGCATTACACTCCAATGTATACTCCATCCATACCTCTCAACCAGTTCGAGACTCTATATACTCCATCAGTACCTCTCAATGAGTTAGAGACTACACATACTCCATCAGTACCTCCCAACATGGCATTCGAGACTACGAAAGCCTTTCAATTTGATAGGACACCTACATTTTCACGTCATTTTAATGCAAGTCCAATAATGATGAATTTATCTAGGACTACAAGTACTCATGATGGTGGAATGCATGATATAGATGAAATTCAACGAGAAGATGCTCAAAATCATGTTGATGTGGGTCATTCGAATGTGTCATTAGCTTTAAATCGTAATGTGCGAGTCGTAAAGAGAACACGTTGTGGGGCTGGAAGTCATTATTCGGGGTCAGACTATGACTTTTTTTTTACTATAACAAGACATTTTTTTTGTTTATATTAATGCTTTGTAGTTGATCGACTTCCAAGTTCTTCATTTATAGCAAATGAATTTTTTTGCTTGACTAACATTAATTTTATGAATTTTGCAAATTACTCGAGTTTGAAAGCTTTTGTTGTCAAAGATAAGGTCATAAACCTATTGTAACTTCAAACTTTATACTAGTTTGTATTGACAAAAAAATCAAAAACACGAATATACTAGTTGACTAGCTTGAAACCTTTAGTTTTATTGAAAAAAGTATAAAGATGCATAGATGCTAGAGATTCTACTTGTTTGATCGATGAGGTATAATATGATAGATTATACTTTGTCAATATCATTTTCATTCTCTTTCATAAAAATAAATCAGCATTAACACATTGTCTAAATATCTTATAAGTTAACTACCAAAAGCATAAAGAAAAAAAATACACCGAAAAAAAACAAACAAAAAAAAAAATCGTGACAGCAAGTCACGACTTACTTTTTTTTTTTGTTTTTTACACAAAACGTGATCTTCAGTCACGTTTTCAGTTTGACAAAAAAAAAATTGACGTGGCAGTGAAGTGGCAGTAAATATGTTAGATTGATAAATATTTATGTAGGTGTGTTAAAGAGATACATATTTTCTCCAAATGTGTTAATCAAGCAAAAACTCATGTAGTAGTACTCGTTTCTGCGTAAATTGTTTTAATTTCAACTCCTTCGAAACTTATTACCATAATTCTGCACTTTTGCTTTTCATTCCTCCACTAACAAACCCCATTTTCCACGAATGAGAATAATAATGTGTTTCCATCAAAGCAGAAGCTGTTCAATTCACAAACCCAAAACTAAAAAAGGCTGTTTACACACGACTAATCAACTTCGCAGGGTGTAACCATTCTCAGTTGGACATGCTTACAACACATTTACACTTGCTGTTGCGGGCAGAACATGCTAGAGGATTTTTTTTTTTAATGACATCACAATTTAGAGCACCAGTTCTGCAAGCATCAAAGTGGAGAAAACAAAAAGAACAGACCACATTCTATTCTGTAGGAAAATAACCAGAGAACACGGGCATTTGTACCGGATGTATTACATGAAGGAATATACCACTATTTAATTTTGAAACCTACAACCCTCGCCAACGGCCCTGAAATTCCCAAGCAAATACTCCACCGCAGCTTGATTCTTATCTATTCATTTATCTTGTGCACTCATAACCTGTAGCTAAAACTAGGTGCACCAAGAAACCAAGGATATGTTAAAAGAATTAGTAATCTCGCTTGTCTGGGCAGTCAGATGCCCTGTGCCCACTTCTTCCGCAGTTGAAACACGCTCCTCCGAAACCACTGCAAAAAATAAGCCACAGTATCAGCTTTCATGTTCACTTATAGATATAGTCAATGTTCAATGTGTCAAGAATTTGAAAATCGTTTACATATTCTTCTTCAAGAATGGCAGAAGCATTTGTTAGACCAAAAACTCTCCCCTATTTTTCTTTCTTTCTTTCCTTTTCCCGCTTCCTTATTTTCAAACTCCACCTCTTTCAACATAAATATCACGCGAGTAGCTTACAAATTCACCCCAAGTTTTGCCCTAATATGCATTTTAGTCGCTTTGTTTTTAGTAACCTAAAATGATGATTGCACAGATATAGTAACCTAAAAACGAACTGCAAAAACCAAGAGTAGAAACTTCTGCACAGCTCTTCTATTGTTATTTGATTACGATGTCCCCAAAAATATGTTCTTTGAGTAACAAGATGTATGCTAGAGAAGTAAAGTGCATATTTTCGATGAATTAAAGTGCATTATCAGGAAAAATTTTAGGGGAGAGTTCATAATTTACCCAACATTATGCACATAAGACATAAGTAGGCAAAGATGCCAAAGTGTCTGGTATGATTTCCATTATTGCGCATGAATCACTTTGGCATCTGCAGTATAATTTAAGAGGCGACTTGGGATGCTCTTTAGTTATATAAGGTAAGATTGAGTAAGTACCTATCTCTATTTCTAAAAGATGGTGAACGGCTTGATCGCCTATCACTGATCAACCAATCATCCCCTCGGGTTCTGGAGTTTCGAGGCCGACCCCCATCAGTTCTATAACTACGACTGCGCTGGAATCCATCCTCAAAATCAGAATCCCTGCTACCACCCCTACCACGGGATCCTTTGTAACCTCCAGAACCACCACGGAAGCCACGATCCCTGCTAGTAAACCTGCCATAGTTGTCACTTGGAGGGCGATCATCTTGCAAAGCAGGCAACTGCAAGCACCAAGTAATCAAAAATGCATTTCGATTAGTCAGGACACTCTTAAGAATCCAACTGCAAGGAAAGGCTACCAAAAAATCCACTGCTGCAGTGTGTAGTCATGAATTGTAAAGCATTTAACTGTGTAAACCATAAGTTGTGCACAGAACTCTATCTGATAGAATTGTGCGCTTCTATTACATAAGAAAACCATGTACAATTATAACCTTGGTGATCTTGCTTATTGTGTTTCCAGGTGGAATTTGCTTATTCAACAACTCTTTAGCAATATCCTCAGGTAAATCAAAAACAGCTCCTTGAACCTGACATTTGGCATAGTTCAATGATTAGCTTCAAAAAAAATCAATCTAAGGAAACTAGAACTGGGAAAGAGGAAGTACAAATAAAAATAAAATAGAAGAATAAGATGAAAAACTGTTTTCATGGTATGATTCATTTTTAAAAGACATTGTGCATTCCTAAGCTACTGCACAGTATACACCATCAACGCAACAGAAGAACATAAAACTCCAAATACAACAAGCAAATCACTTCCACAAACACCAAATACAACAATTCCTATCTTAAATAAAGCAAATTATTTTGGAGGATTGATCATCTAAATATTAGAAAGAACCCTTTCCCCCTATGCAATAAAGAGAACTAATACCGAATTTAAGAATTCCACTTGGATTCTTCAATTAGGTTTTGCTACAATAGTCATAGCAATTTCTTTTACGCCTTTTAAGGCTGCAACAATTTCTATAGATTCTTTCTGCCAAGAAGGCTTCCGCAGATTCTTCCAAGACTTTATTTAGCAAGAAAACTAAGGTGAAGGAAGAAAGAAAGAGGTGGGATGGAGGCATGGCAAAAGGTAAGAAACAGAAATCAATATCCACAGATACGTAAAGATGTATACCTTTTCATCTGCGATTAAATAAATTTTTCCAACTTCATCAGCAGCAGCAGGATAAACATCCGACAAAAAACCGGTGACTGATCTCGCTGACATGTAACCTCTAGAATAAGCAGAGTCACGTGTCATTTGTATGGTTGTCCATCCCTACACCGAAATAATATAAAAAAAAAATGAACGTATGTTTTTTCTTCGTCTTTTGCAGAGCACACAAAAGTGCATAAGAAAAATCAAAAGATACAGTTTCAACATATATCAAGGTAAAACAATATTTTTTTTATCGGAAGGTAAAACAATAAATAATCATGGGATTTTCCAAAAACTACAAAAAATAAGTAGACCGACAAGGCATTAAGAGTCTTTATCAGTTCTTCAAAAAAAAAAAAAAAGAAGATGGTCTTTATCAGAATAGAATGCTAATCCATGAGAAGTAATCAGCAAAGAGAATAACAAATGTTTGGTCACCAACTATATAGTTTCTTATTAGAAAAAACAACTACTTTAACATTAATGAAGTGTCTTGTGATGAGATAAACGTTTACTTAAAACAAGCGAACCTCCAAGCAACATGTCCTTTAAATTCCATTGTCTAATCTTCAGTAGGTTCTTCATAAGCATTTAGAAAATTCAAAACGCGTGAACTGTTTCTATCATGAAACAAAGAGGAGGAAAGAATCACTCTTCTTATCATCCGTGTTTATTGTTTCCTAGATGTCATTTCTGATCAGTGAGGAAATTTGCTCTAAAAAACATTCCTAGTTTCCTAGCAAAGAATGCTTGCAGTTTTCATCCCAAAATATACAAACTTTCAAATACAACAATACAACAACAACCCAAATCAGTGAGAAAATTTTTTAATGGATGAAGATTCTGTTGGCAGAAACTAATAAAGCATTCTCATCGTCCAAGTGCTGTCATAGTAGCAGTCACCCTCACATTAAGGAAAGGAAGAATATGGATTACTCACCTGCTCATGACTGATTAGTGAGCGTGAGGAAGGAGGCTGAGAGAAGCCACTTAATTGCGCTAATGCAGCCGCAAGAGAAGCTACTCCTTTATCTTCAATCAATTTTTGCGCTGTTGGAATGAAGAACTCAATAGACTCTGGATGAACTCCTCCAAGAGTAGAAACAACTTGCTGAGCGGAGGACTCTAGAACGTCTTCAATTGCCGGTGGGCTGATAAACTCAAATTGGCACCCAACATCTCGCTCAAGTGATCTAACAGTTCTTCTCTGACTGCTTGTGAACATCAGAATGGCAGATCCCTCCTTGCCCGCACGCCCAGTACGACCAGAACGATGCACAAATGTTTCTGGATCATTAGGCAGTTCATAATGGATGATCTGCAAATAGTAGAAAAAAGTGCAATTTTGAGAATGTAAAGGATCGAGCAGGACTGGAAATTTTACACAAGTAAAGAAAGTTTGGACGTAAAGAACAAAAATTACAACATCATAAACCCTCTTGCCTCTACATGGTTTCCATATTATCGCAACCAATGACTACGCTCAAAATTCAAAACCATTGAATTTATTTCATCAAGAGATCTTTTCACCCCCATAACAGATTTGAAGCCAGAGAAACCACACTTGGTAACGCATTCTAATGCAAAAGTGGCTCTAACACGGGTCGTTAGGCCCTTCTGCTCACCAAAAAAAAAAAAAAAAAAAAAAGTGGCTCTCGCACCATGTTTTAGAAAACATTTATTTCCGTTGTTACAAGCAACAGGCTTCTCACCAGCTTACCAAGTCCACATTAGGTATATCAAGCCCTCGAGCTGCAACATCAGTTGCGACAAGCACAGTGAACTTCCCCATCCGAAATCCATTCAGTGTTCTCTCTCTCTGATGTTGAGATATGTCCCCATGCAGTGCCTCGGAAGCAATACTGTTAGATAAAGCCAATGACACCTCATCGGCATCACGTTTTGTCTGTGTAAAAACAATTGTCTTTCCACCCTTTGCATAAACCTGAAAAAATGATATAGTAGAAACTGAATTGCAAATGCCTACTGACACACTGATCCAAGATACAATAAACTAAAATTTATCTAAATTAAACAAATAACATCTCTGAGATCCTAGCAGACAAAAAGAAAGAGAACACAGTGATTAAAGGGAAAGAAAATAGAGCAAAACCTCACTAATGATGCTATAACATTAAAATGCAAATGTTTAAAGAACTTGTAGCGAAGAAGCTTCAGCAAAGTTCACAAATGACCTGAGTTTGGGCATCTTCTTAACAAGTCGAGTTCAAATTGAAGAAAGGCGAAACTAGAGGAAGTTCTAATAATAAACAACTCCTCCACTCTAATCTTCTTGGAGATGCTAATTTAAAACATATTAAGTGCCACAGCCAAGCAGTCAGCAAAGTTCACAAATGACCTGAGTTTGGGCATCTTCTTAACAAGTCGAGTTCAAATTGAAGAAAGGCGAAACTAGAGGAAGTTCTAATAATAAACAACTCCTCCACTCTAATCTTCTTGGAGATGCTAATTTAAAACATATTAAGTGCCACAGCCAAGCAGTCAACTTCATAATTCTTCCGACTTTAGAACTTTCTAAAGGGAAATGACAGTAATAATTTCAAAATGATAATTTAATATTTGGCAATAGTATTGCGAACAAAAATCGTTAACTTAAAAGGAAATAATAATATGTCCAATGTCACATAAATCATACACCAAACCACCAGTCCTTCCATAACGAGAGAGGTTACAAACTAAGTGTTCAAATGAATTGTGAACTGGATTAAAAACAAGATTGAACAAGTCAGAATCCCCTGATGGATGAAGTAAACACCCAAGATCCCGTAAATCTCATATAGATTATAAATAAAAGACTTACAAGTCATTCTTATTAGAAAATCTTCAACTTTCTGCAGTCATGATGGTGTAGAGTCCGATGAATACCCTTTTGCCCAAAAACACCTATTTATAACTGCGAAGGTTGGGACTTCCAACGGATAGGTGGAGTTGGTTATAGACGGTTCCATCAACCGTCAATAACCAACTCAACTTGAAAATAGAAAAAGGCCCCTAATAATATCTTAGATGATTATATGTTTATTAATTAAATTAAAACATATCTAACATTCTCCACTTGGTTTAATTTAATTAATAAGCTTATCATCCCCAACTATAAGCTAGGAAAATATGAGAAAGAGCCAACAAAATAAAAGAACCAGTTGGAATTCACATCCAAGGAATAATCAACACAAATCTTTTCTTTTTCATTTTCGCGTTTTTTTTTTGTTTTTTTTTTTTTTTTTTTTTTGAGAATGCAATCAACACAAATCTGGCCAAGACAGGAATTTGCAGGATTTTTTTTTTTTTAAGTTCGGGAGAAAACTCCACCTATGTTGTACACTATGTGCGCTACATAGCCGGTCCCAAGTCCGGATAAAGGAGGACTCTGACGCCCATTTTTTCATACCGAAAAATAGTTAAGGGAGGTCCCAAACTCACTTTTCATACCCGAAAAGTGGGGGAAGCTCATTTTCCATTCTTGGAAAATGGAGGAGGGTTGCGATAAGTTGACAGCCAGCGTAAAACTTTTGTCACTTTTCATGAAATGGATCAAACATATATAAACGTTGGGGCGTTCCCACCTAGCGACGCGCTGCATCGGAGCCGAGGTGTAGTGAGAAATGAGCAAGGGTGTGTTTCACATCACCGACTGGGTGTGAAGAAAAATGAGCAAGGGTTCCCACACATAAGACGTGTGTGGGTAAAGAAGTTAGTCCCTTCACATCGTCGCCCAGATGTGAAGAAAAATGAGCAAGGGTTCCCACACAAAGGACGGGTGTCGGTAAAGAAGTTAGTTCAAAACAAACACGAAAACAAAAACAAAAACAAAATCATAGATACGGATACTAGATCTTTTAGACAAAGTAGAAATAGAAAAGGAAAACAAATACAAAGGGGAAAAAAATTCGTTTAGGAACATGGAACATAGGAACACTTACGGGAAGTCAATAGAACTAGTAGATACCATGATTAGAATGAGAGTCAATATTGTTTGCCTCCAAGAGACAAAATGGGTAGGAGAAAAGAGTAGATAAATAGGAAGCACGGGGTTTAAATTGTGGTACACCTAAGATAGATAGAAAATGCAATGGAGTAGGAATTGTGATGGATAATGATTATAAGGATAAGGTCGTAGAGGTTAAAAGAATGGGGGATAGATTGATTCTAGTTAAATTAATTATTGGAGACGAAAAAATTAACATAGTTAGCGCCTATGCACACAAGTAGGATTAAGCGAGAGCATCAAACACAAGTTTTGGGACGATATGGATGGATTTATGCAAAGTATACCATTAGATTAAAAGGTTTTTATTGGAAGAGATTTAAATGGGCGTGTCGGGGCAAGTAACAATGGGTTTGAGAGAGTTCATGGAGGTTTTGGTTACGGTAATAGAAATGAAGAAGGAAAATCAATCTTAGAATTTGCTTCAACATACGATCTAGTCTTAGCAAATACTAGTTTTAGGAAGAGGGAGTCGCATATAATTACTTTTAGTAGTGGTCATAACAAGAGTCAAATAGATTTTCTTTTAACAAGAAAAATAGATAGAAAAATATGTAGAGACTGCAAAGTAATATCTGGCGAAACACTTACTACCCAACATAAGTTAGTAGTACTTGATATTAAGCTAACACGACAACATAATATGAATAAAAGAGTTAGCGACCCTAGAATAAAGTGGTGGAACCTAAAACATAGTAAACTAGTAAAGTTTAGAGAAAAACTATTAAAGGAAAATGTTTGGAATCTTGACTTAGATGCTAATACAATGTGGCTAGAAATGAGTAGTTGTATAAGGATAGTGAGATCAAACGTATTAGGTATATCTAAAGGCTTAGGACCACCAAAGAAGAAAACATGGTGGTGGAACGAGGATGTCCA
This sequence comes from Stephania cephalantha, assembly GCA_039657325.1. Lineage (NCBI taxonomy): Eukaryota > Viridiplantae > Streptophyta > Magnoliopsida > Ranunculales > Menispermaceae > Stephania > Stephania cephalantha. Next base: position 47,789,107 of record CM077579.1, on the reverse strand, counting down.
ACGAGCAATTAAGACTAAAAGAGAGATGTATAGGAAAATACCTAATTGTCAAGAAGAAGATGTGTACAATCAATATAGAGAAGCTAGAAAACAAGCTAAAAAAGTAGTTAGTCAAGCTAAAACAAATTTCATGGAAATCTATATACAAGGTTAGGTAATAGAGATGGCGAAAAATATATATATATATAGGCTAGCCAAATTAAGAGATAAAAAGAAACAAGACATAAGTCGTGTAAGATGTATTAAGGACGAAAATCAAAATGTTTTAACGCGCGATGATGATATTAAGGAGAGATGGAGAAGTTACTTCGATAGTTTATTTAATGATGGCCAAGTTGATACTATAATAGATGAAAACCCACACCAAGAAAGAAATGTAAACTATACACGCAATATTAGAATTGTAGAAGTTAAAGAGGCATTGAAAAGAATGAAAATAGGGAAAGCATGTGGCCCAGATGAATACCCATAGAGGTTTGGAAATGCTTAGGAGAAATTGGATTGACTTGGTTAACAAAACTTTTCAATAAAATTTTAAAATCAAAACGGATGCCAATGAATTGGAGAAGAAGCACGCTTGCGCCAATCTTCAAAAACAAAGAGACAATCAAAGTTGCTCAAACTACCGGGGAATTAAACTTATGAGTCACTCTATGAAACTTTGGGAGATGATAATTGACAATAGGCTAAGGAGAGAAACAACAATATCGAGAAACCAATTTGGTTTCATGCCTAGAGGTCAACTATGGAGGCGATTTTCCTTGTAAGACGATTGTTAGAAAAATATTGAGAAAAGAAAAAAGATCTTCATATGGTATTCATAGATTTAGAAAAAACATATGATAGGGTCCCTATAGATGTTCTTTGGTGGGTTCTAGAAAGAAAAAAAGTGCATGCTAAATACATAGACACTATTAAGGATATGAATGATGGAGTAGTAACGAGTATAAAGACATTTGGAGGAGCTACAAAAGAATTTTTCATTAAGATAGGACTACATCAAGGATCGGCTGAAACCCATATCTATTTACTTTAGTGGATGAAACAAAAGATTGAGTGAAATTAGCGGAAGAAACGAAAGATGGATATTTGCAGATGATATTGTCTTAGTGGATGAAACAAAAGATGGAGTGAATAGGAAATTAGAACTCTTGAGGAATACATTAGAATCTAAAGGCTTTAAGTTGAGTAGGACGAAAACCGAATACATGCACTGTGAGTTTAAAAAAACTAAACATCGAGATAACGGAGTGGTAAAATTAGGGGAAGTAGAGGTTCCTAAGGTAAACCACTTTAGATACATAGGATCAATCATACAAAATGATGGTAACATTGAGAATGATGCCACACATAGAATTCAAGCTGGATGGAAGAAATGGCGGAGTGCAATAGGGGTGATTTGTGATCGAAATGTTCTTAATAAGTTAAACGGAAAATTTTATAGGACCGCAATTAAGTCAGCTATGCTCTATGGAAGTGAATGTTGGGCGGTAAAGCAACGACAATTACATAAAATGAACGTAGCAAAAATGATGATGCTTAGGTGGATGTGTGGTAAAACTCGTAAAGATAGAATAAGAAATATAAAAATTCAAAGACAAGTAGGAGTAGCATCAATTGATAGAAAGATTAGGGAAGGGCGCTTGCGGTGGTTTGGTCACCTGCAAAGACGGCCTACAAATGCCCCGACTAGAAAACTTGACTCAATAGAAACTGTAGAAATTCGACGAGGTAGGGGCAGACCAAAGTTAACATGGGATGCATTAATTATGAGGGATTTAAATGGTTTGAAAAGCTCACCATCAATTGCACTTAATCGAGCACAATGGAAAAGTTTGATCTATGTAGCCGACCCCAGTTAATTTGGGACTGAGGCTATGTTGTTGTTGTTGTTGTTGTTGTTGTTTTAAGTTTAGGAGAAAAAAACAAGAAGTGAAGAAAGTTATGTCTAACATTTTTTTGATTTTCATCATATGAATAGTTGCTGATAGCGGTACCTTTACCACATGCACATCAATCAGCGTTGGAAACACTAGAAAGATAAATGAAAAAGAAGTTTTGAACATATTTCCAAATGGAAACCCCAGTTAAATCATACCTTGATGTTGAATTGCACATACAAGACGGATGCTTACTATTCTTAATAAAGTACTTTAATGAAAATCATTGCAAACACAAGAACCCGTGATATTTAAAGAAACGAACGAGCTTACCCCTTTCAGTAAAACACGAGTGATAAATATAGCCATATCAATGTGAAAAAAATGGCAGTTGGAACCTAAAATTATGATTTTAAGTTTGTATGAAGAATAACATCAGTAACTGTCTGTTTGGACCTACCGTAACCAGGTCGTTAAGAATGGTTCTCTTGGAACTTGCAGTTGTTGGTATTGCATAGAGTTTGATCCCTTCGGCCAATTTTTCATCTTGGTCGCCGACCTGTTATATATAGATAGATATATATTGGATGAAACAGTATGAGTAGGCAACAGCAAAACTCTTCCCAACGAGTAACTGGCATTTCAAAGTTTGAAAAAAAAAAATGAAGCAGTCGGAATAAAACAGTACCAAATCTATGGTCAAAGGAGCATCCAAGTATTTCCTTGCCAATTTCTTGACCCAAGCAGGCATTGTTGCGGAGAAGAGCATGCTCTGACGTTTGGGCGGTAAAGTTTCTAATATTACTTCGACGTCCTCCTCAAACCCAACGGCGAGCATCTGATCAGCTTCATCAAGGACTAAATACTGAACTTCACCCAAGTTGAGGGTGTTGTTGTTAATCAAATCAATGATGCGTCCAGGAGTACCGACCACAACGTCAACTCCGCGAGAAAGTGCATTTTGTTGGATGACATAAGATACTCCCCCATAAACACAGACAGTGCTCAAATAAGGTGCAGACTCCTTGATTTCTTTTTCAACTTGCCTGGCGAGTTCTCTAGTAGGCGCAAGGACCAAGACTCTAGGAAGACGGCCGGAACGCCTGGTAGAAGGGAGAGCAGGAGATAAGTATGTATGAGATTACTGTTTAGGAGAAGGAGTGAGAGCAGGAATGGAGTGGGTACCTTGTGAGACTTCTGCCTTCATCGTCTACTGTGAGGCGTTTGATGATTGGGATTCCAAAAGCCAAAGTCTTACCAGTCCCAGTCTTTGCTCGGGCAATAATGTCTCGACCTTCCAAGGCAGGAACTAGTACAGCTCTCTTTAAAAAAAAAAAAAAAAAAAAAAAAGGACAAGTTCAGTTAATTAAAAACAAAGTCGTCTTCTTCTTCTTATCCATCCATGTTGATGTTGGAATATTGGCTTAAGATTAGTAAAAAGATGAAATTGGTTGGGGGAGGGGCTTACTTGAATAGGGAAGAGATGCGTAATCCCTCGTTTCTCGAGAGTCTCAACAAGCTGCTGAGGCAACCCCAAGTTAGCTATGGAGAGGTCGGCGCCGGGGGTGTCTCCTCCCTCTAAGGAGTGGTCGTGGTCCAAAACATCCTTTGTGAAGTCGCCAAGACCCTTGAAGGCCTCTTCGCTCAACACCGAATTGGGCGTTGCGACAGCGTGAGAAAGGAGAAGGAAGCTTCCCTGCTGCTGCTGCTGCTGCTGTCTTGAACGAGGATGAAGAGGAGGAAATTTACAATGAGAGAATAGAGACAAGTGCTTTCTGCTGGCGAGTGGTTGTTGTTGTTGTTGTTCCGCAAAACAGGGGATTTGGGTGAGGGAAGACACCGCTACTACGATGGAAGCCATGCCTACCTATACCAACCTTCTCGATAAAATGTCTTCCTCCGCCGCAGAGACTGAGAGAGATAAGGCAGCTCTAAGTGAAAGAATGAATGTATGGCCTTGCAAACCTCCACGGCTACAAGGTTCACTCGCCGCTCTAATATATACCCTTATTATTGCATTCGCTGTAACTGGGTCGGGAAATGACTGCCCCGCCCCGTTCCGTTATATTTCCCTTTGACATTAAAAAAAAAAAAAAAAAAAAAAAAAAAAAAAAAAAAAAACAATATCAAGGCAAGCTAAGTTTAAATGTCTTTTGTCTCCATCTAAAAAAAATAACAATTTAACTCAAGGTGGAGTGTTTGAGATGTGTGGAACGATAATTACTCCCACATCTAACAAGTGTGACTTCATAATATATAAAGTATAAAACTAATGAGCTTCTCCAACTAGTACGAAGGTCTTCACGTTTATAAGTTAGAGGTGGTTAAGTTTAGAAGAACATGTCAATATTAACAAAGATCTATAAGCTCAAGCAAGTTGAAAAATAATACTATTAAAAATATATATATATTATTTTTAGAAATAGCTTATATAACGCTTTATAAAAAAACACACACACACACAATAAAGAGACTCCATTCATTTGCTTGTTTGCAACTAAGTCTTTGCGTATGCATATTGATGTGCAACACTATATTCAAGGTGTTTATTAGAGGACAATCACTAATTGCAACAAAAATGTCAATATTTTATTACTTTAAAAAAAAAAAAAAAAAAGTTGCCCTAAAATAAAGTGAATTAGAGGGAGTGATCGGGAAGCGGTAGGTACTTTGAAATTAGGACGCAGATCCATCTTCAATCCTCCTCGTTCATTCCTCTCTTTAACCAAGTCTTCTAGTTGGACTCTTGTCCGACCGCGTCCCCCCCTCCCCCTAATTGGAGGAGTGATCGATCGGCCTTCCATGACCACGATCATGATCATGATCATGCTCATGATGGGTAATTGATTACCCCTTTGTTTTGTTTTAATTTTGTTCAATTTCAAGTTTTTCTAGGAGCTGCTAGTGCTAGGGTTGGCCATGGCGCCTATCTACTTCATCATCATTGCTTTCCCCTGCACCGTGGGAGCCATTGCCCTTGCACTATTTCATATTTACAGGCATCTCTTCAACTACACCGAGCCTACCTTCCAGCGCTTCATTGTTCGAATCATTTTCATGGTTCCGGTACGCATGCATTTCTTTTCCAACTAACAATCATCCATCCTCTTTTTTTTTTTTTTTTTTTTTTTTGAATTTACTAATCAAAATCATTCATTCACTGTTTGATCCATCAAGAATTGAAGTTGAAAACTCTATATATAAAAGAAAAATCTAATCTTCCCTTCTGTAATTTATTGTATCCCCCCCCCCCCCCCCCCCCATATCACGTTTCCTTCTTTGGATACACCTAAGAAGCTTGACTTTCCTCTCTTTATCCAATTACTAATTTTTAGTCACATCATATTAACATCCATTCCATACATTTTCTTTTAGTATTTTTTCATTGGACTCTAACTTTGTGTCGTTATTTTGGTTTCCACCACTTTATTCTTAGTTTCTCAACTCTGTTCTTCTTTTCAATTTTTTCTTTTGGTTTGATTTCAACTATCAACTACACCATGTTAACTATCAAGTACTACTTAGTACTCCCTCCGTGGCATAATAATTGTCGCATTTTTGGACATCTTTTTGTTCCAATAAACATGTTACATTAGGAAATTTATGAAGCATTAATTGCTTCATTTCAAATTAGTCATTGACAACATTAATCACTTTCTTTTCACAACACCCATCATAAATGAAGTCATTTATGGGAGGGTAATTTAGTCTCTTTATAAAAACTCTTATGGTTAATCAACATTTTCTTAATTATTGTGCCAAGGCCTAAATGCGACATCTATTATGGGACAGAGGGAGTAGTAAACAGTGAGTTGGGAGTGCAAAACAACGTAGTTATATATTGCAAAGAAAATGAAGATGGAGAGAAACCAACAATAAATTGATAAACAAACAACAATCATATATTGCAAAGTTGTGTGTATGTCTTGTAAAGGTAGTGCAGACTAGTGGGTTATTCGGCTGCAAATCAAGACTTGAGTAGGGAGTGAGCTAAAGCCGTGGAAGTTATGGACTTGATATAATTTGCTTTATGGCCTTTCCATATTATTCAAGCATGGCGAACCTTTCGTGGTTAGACAAAACTTATATTCATGTGCAACTGTAATTTTACCGAACCGAGTTAATAAGAGTAAAAGGATCTTCTGCTCTAGAATCTTATTTTTTGCTCCTATGTGGAAATAAACTTGTGCATTTATTTGTTTACGTTTTCTATGTTGAATTACGTAAAATTTCCTTCAAGTGGAGTTATTTCTTAAATGAGAGCTTGTTCTTAACAGGTGTATGCGCTAATGTCTTTCCTATCACTTGTATTGAATGAGAGATCAATTTATTTTAATTCCATCCGAGAAGTGTAAGTATCTCTAATCTTATGGAAAGGTTGAGTTCATATTCCATACTAATGAATGCATGTAAGCCTTTACTTCTACATCCTATCTATAGTCCTTAGTAGCTGACCTTATAGAAGAAATTAGCTCATGATCTTCATCGTGGATTGCAAATTTTAGAGTACGGTGAATGTGACATTAAATTATCTTCTTATTACGATCCTGCACTAGCTTGTTATTTTAATTGTGATGCACTGACTCTTGATTTCCCTTTCACTCAATCCTGCTATAGAATTTAAAATATTTTTCCAAAAAACAAATATTCTTAATCATGGATATTTTGGTGGATTTTTACTATTGCCCTTTGTTTAAGTAAAAATTCCCTACAAAATTTAATAATTAATAAGTAGGTAAAAGGAACACAAAAATACACATTCAACTGCAGAAGGATTAAATCAAGGGGTAAAATTCTTCAAGACTTTTTTGTTTTTTTACATCGCTATTTTCCAAGACCTGCTACACCTTAATAACACTCAAACTCAAGTTAGAGCTTATTAGCATATAGTCAACTTAAGCTTTAAATTGACTATGATTATGATTATGGAGAGGCCATTATCTATACCCTGAAAAATGTGGGAGGAAGGTCCCCAAGCTCATTATCCATATCTGAATTGGGGGAGGGTCGCAATAGGTTGATAGCTAGCGTAAAACTTTTGTCGCTTTTTATGACATGAGCGAAACAAATATAAACGTTTGAATGTCCCCACCTAGCGACGGACCACATCGGAGCCTGGGCATTGTGAAAAATGAGCGAGAGTGTGCTTCACATTGTTGCTTGGGTGTGAAGAAAAATGAGCAAGATTCTCACACAGTGGGCCGGTGTAGGTAAAGAATATAGTTCATAACAAAAATGAAAACAAAATTATAGATAATGAGACTAGATGTTTCAGAAGAAATAGAAATATAAAAGGAAAACAAATTGTGATGACCCGTAACCGAAATCAGGGCACCGTCTGACACTAATCCGCCATTAAGCCCTAATCACTGCCACTTAGGACCTAACAACGTATTAATTAACTTTATTGATTATTTGTCTCGTTATTCGTGCCCATGATAAGTATTATTCATTATCTCGTTTAGCGTGGTTTCAGAGTTCAATAAAACTTTTTAGCATTTGCAGAAGACCTAAATTAATAGCAGAAGTAAAGTAAAACACTTATATGTGGAAAGCGGGTAAAATAGAGCGCACGTATAAAAGACAAGGCGAAATAGTACATACATGTATCAAAAGTGTCCAAGAAACTAGTGTCTCTCACCCAATATCCCAAAATATACAAAAGACGTAATAAGATAAATACAACAATAAACACCTACAATAAGTAGCAAAAAGTCTTCTGTCGAGGGCTCAGAGGTAATCGGCAATCTTCTCCTTTCCTTTGCCACTGGTAGGCTCTGCAGTTGTTACCAAGAGTTACAATTCCAATGAGTAAATCCTAAGATCATTTATTCGCTTTTGAAAGATAGAAGGACAGGTAACTAAATGCATATATATGTGTTAAGGAAGAGACAACTTGTCCTTACTGGAGTTCAAACCCATGGCCTCCTACTCCCATACCATTGGGCCACCCAATTGGTTGGTAAAGTAAATAAACAAAGTATTGGAATTGAAGTATGTCCAGGAAGTTACCAAGCAAACTAGTAAGTAATGAGTTTTAGGATAAGAAACTAAATGCCACGGGTGTGATAATAAGTTCGAGCATGTGGGAGGTTCTACACTTAATGCTAAGGGTCTTTGGGCATATAGGAGGGAACATAGCCCAAGTCAACGGGGTCCCTCGGGCCACTTAAAGACATAACCTTATCTCCAAAGAGGTCGTGCGATATCTTCGCGAGAACACAGCCCTTTGGCGAGCCTTAAATCTGATAAGGGTCCCTCACAATATACGATAAGACATAGCCCTACCCATGATGGGTACGACTAGAACATAGCCCTACACGTGTCTGGTAAGTCCGTCCTACCTGAAACCCATCACTCTCGGATCACAACAAAAAATGAATGCATTGGATTGGAGAATAAGCACTGTTCTACCAATATTTAAAAATAAATGCAACATTCAAAGTCATTCAAACTATCAAGGAATTAAACTTATGAGTGATACTATGAAACTTTGGGAGAGGACAATTGACAATATTTTAAGAAGGGAACGACAATGCCAGAGAATGAATTTGGCTTCATACTAGGAAGGTCCACTATGGAGGCGGTTTTCCTTGTAAGAAGATTGATGGAAAAATATAGAGAAAAGAAAAGGAGCTTGATATTTGAAGATTTAGAAAAAAAAACATATGATAGGTTTCCTAGAGATGTTCTTTACTTGGTTCTAGAAAGAAAATGAGGGCATACTAGGTACATAGACACTATTAAAGATACGTATGAAGTAGCGACAAGTATAAAGACATTTGGAGGAATCACAAAAGAATTTTTTTTTTTTTTGGATAAAGGACCACAAAAGAATTTTTCATTACAATAGGACTCACTGAGGAATGACTTCAAGCCCATATTTTTTTACTTTAGTTATGGATGAACTAACTAAGCATATTCAAGTGGATATACCATGGTGTATGTTATTTGCAGATGATATTGTTCTAGTGAATGAAATAAGAGATGAAGTGAATAGGAAGTTGGATTTTTGGAGGAATACATTAGAACTTAAAGCCTTTAAATTGAGTAATATGAAGACCGAATACATGAATCGTGAGTTTAGAAATACTAGGCATCGAGATGATTTGAGTGGTAAAATTAGGGGAAGTAGAAGTTCTTTTCTAGATATATAGGATCAATCATACAAAATGATGGTAATATTGAGAACGCCTTTACACATAAAATTCAAGCTGGATGGAAGCAGTGGAGGGATGCAACATGTGTGATACATTATCGAAATATCCGTACCAAGCTAAAAGGAAGATTTTTATAAAATTGCAATTAGGTCTGTTATGCTCTATGGAAGTGAATGTTGGGTGGTAAAGATACAACAACTACATAAAATGAATGTAGTAGAAATGAAGATGCTTAGGAGATGTATGGTAAAACTTGTAAAGATAGAATAAGAAAGACAAAAATTCAAATAAAAGGAGTTATCTTAATAGGCGGTGGTTTAGACACCTCCAAAGACATCTACAAAGACCGCGCTAGAAATTTTGACTCACTAGAAACTGAAGAAATTAGTCGATGTAGGGGAAGACCTTAACTAACTTGTGAAGTATTGATCAGAAGGGATTTGAAGGATTTGGAAAGCACACCATCAATCGCGCTAAATTGAGCACCATGGAAGAGTTTGATCCATCTAGCTGTCCCAAACTAATACAAGATTGAGGCTTTGTTGTTGTTTTCATTATAGGGAGGAAGGCATTTATGTTGTTTTGAATTCAATCTACACCATTTAAATAGTGTGTATGCGATAAATTTTGACTATCCATTTGTACTACTGATTTTTACCTAATTTTAGCTCTTAAGTCTTGACCAAGAAACGAAATGACCTAATATTTTGGTGCCGTTTGGTTAGGGGGGAATTGGGAGGAAGAAAGTGCACTTCCGAGGAACTTGCCACTTCTCTTGTTTGTTTGGAGGTGCCAAGGGAAGTGCACTCATTTGACAATATGTCCTCTCTTTAAATTAACTTTAAATTCTTTTATAAGGGCATTACAATTAATCATTGCAATTTATTATTTTTATAAATATCTAACTTCTCAAGAAGTATAAAACTTAACCAAACACTTTTATCAAATCCCAAGAAGTGTACTTCCCAGGAATTCGACCTCCTAAGAAGTTGAACCAACGAAGGAATGTTTCTTGAGTGAACCACTATGATATCCAAAATTTGTATTAAATTGAAAATAAAATTCAGAATTGAAGAACTGAATCAATATTTATTTTTATTTTTTATTTTTTGTTTTTTTTTTTTTGAGGTCAAACTGAATCACAGTTTTATTCTTGAAAGAAGAATGCAAGACAAACTAGAGCTAGAAAGAACTGCCTCACTCCTAAAATGCACTCCAAATTTTCAGACTTTTATCCTTGTAGTTTCTATCCAACCCAGATTCTTGGAACCATATGGTCCTAACCACATGGCCTCTCAGAACTTATCATTAGTGATCTATTGTTCGACCTTTCTACCTCAGACCTCTTGTACCATCTCACTTTATTAATGGCAGGAGGCTTATTAAGAAGCTTTCAAAGCTTGGACTTCTTCTCTTGGGGACTATGTCTTGAGTTTCTTGCAATTTCTTGGATATTACCCCAATTATAATACCCCAAAAATTCAACACCGTCACTGATTGTAAGCTATTCTGTAGCTGGGCCACATTTTTTCACTGATGAAGGAAAAGATGGAGAAGGGTAAGCCAATTGGGCACGAGGCCAATGTGGCTTCTCTCCTGCTATATATGCAGAGATTGTTCTTTATATGGACTTGAAAATAAACTGGCATAGATCTGACGAAAAAACGAGTTTTATGTCTCAATATGGTGATGCCTTTGTAAATGGCTTTTGACTATCAAAAAAGCCTAAACTCATTTTTCTTAGTCCGAGTCAGTTTAAACAGTTGGACATTCAATTTTTTTATTTTTTTATTTTTTTTATTTTAGGTATGAAGCGTGGGTTATCTATAATTTTTTATCACTTTGCCTCGCTTGGGTGGGCGGCCCAGGAGCTGTTGTACTGAGTTTAAGCGGTCGGGTTTTGAAGCCATCTTGGTATTTAATGACGTGTTGCTTCCCTCCAATACCTTTGGATGGGTGAGTGCACACACATTTAGATTCATTTCTGATTTGATATACAAAAATTGTCTAGATTATACTTTTATTTTATCGTAAACAATTCTTTTTTGAAAAAGTAAGAAACTGAAAAATAGTATCTGTTGATTATTGAATCGAAATTATGAAATTTTAAAAATTTCTGCAGGCGATTTATTCGAAGGTGCAAGCAAGGTGCTTTGCAGTTTGTGATTCTGAAGCCTATTTTAGTTGCATTGACGTTTGTGCTCTATGCCAAAGGGAAGTACGAAGATGGAAATTTCAGTGCAAAGCAAGCATATTTATATGTTACCATCATTTATACTATCTCCTATACGATGGCTCTCTATGCATTGGCATTGTTCTACGTGGCTTGCAGGGATTTGCTTCAACCATTTAATCCGGTTCCAAAGTTCATCATGATAAAATCTGTTGTCTTTTTGACATATTGGCAGGTAGGATATCTTTTCTTTTCATTTTTTTCCCTTTATTTCTTTTTTAAATACAGGTTTAGGTGAAACTTAAGTTTTCTCTTTTGCAGCTTCGCAACCAGCTTTTGTGTGTAAATAGTAGATATTAGGAATTGGACTAAACAACAACATTAAAGCCTCAATCCCAAAAGTTGTGGTTGTGAAGCTGCGGAAGAGAAAACTTAAGTTTGAGCTGAACCTGCATTTATTGTGAAACTAATAAATTAATATACTTGAAATATTTATTATATTTACTGTGAAAGACTGGAGAAACGAAGATGCGTTCCATGCCTTTTTGGTCTTCCTAGACTAAAAGGTGTACTTAATTTAAATATTCTCTTTTAACAGGGCGTTCTAGTTTTTCTTGCTGCCAAATCTGGACTTATAAAGAACGCTGAAGAAGCTGCTGAAGTTCAAAATTTTGTGGTATGTGTAGAAATGCTTTTAGCAGCTGTTGCCCACCTGTATGCATTTCCATACAAAGAATATGCCGGTGCTAACATTGGTGCATCTGGTGGTTTCACCGGAAGCCTTGCTCATGCTTTGGCATTTAATGACTTCTATCATGACACTGTTCACCAGGTTCGTCAAACATGTGCTTGTTTCATTTTTATTTTTATTTTTTTTTCTACCTGTCTTGGTAAAAACTGCAGAAGAATATGCTGTTCTCTTTCTTCACGGAATCATGGCGTGATAAAGATTGATTTATTCCTTGGTGCAGTTTGCTCCAACATATCATGATTATGTGCTATACAACCACAATGAGGGGGATGAGGGAATGAGGAAGTATAGGTCACGCACCTTTGTGCCGACTGGCCAGGAAATGGACAATGTAAGAAGAAACAAGCTTACATTCGGAAACAAGGTTGATGATTTGCAGCTATCTAGCCTTTCTTCTTCTCCCACTAGCACTCCAAAGAATACAGGCACTTCACATGGTTCTGCGGGTCCTGAGGCCATGAACTCATCTTTGCTTAGGAATTCTTCAAATTCTGTTTCACAGTCATATGACTTTTCATTTGTAGACATGGATTTGTCAAGCTATCCTACCAAGGTTCCTTCAGCCAGTAGACACGGTAATTAGGTGATAAGAAAATAAAGAAACAATACAACCAACATATGATATTGGAGAGAAGGTGACTTGGTTTTGCTGGAATCTTTAACAGGCGCCAAAAGAAGTGAAGACGTTGTATCAGGACGTGTCTCCACTCGACAAAAGCAAAGAAAACGGAGTCAAGACTCTGAGAAGTTTTGAAGCTCCAATTACTTCAATTGTATGCTTGTTTGGTGAATGCTGTGTAGAATGCTTTTATCTGTATTTTGAAGTGTTTCCACAACCACGGGCCTTCGTAAAATCATTGCTTCCCTTGTGGCCTGCATGTCCGTTACAGGTGAAAGTAGCTAGCAGAGGGGAGGTGATTGAGTGATGTACTTTGATATGCATTTGTTCATGCGCGTGTACGTCTCTATCATAACTCCAAGTGTGGCTCATTTGACCATTCGTCTTGTTACATTTTCGTATTTAGCTTGTACGTAGATAATAACGAGAGGAAGAAGAATAGAAGATGAAATGAAACAACAAGAAAGAACACTTCACAAGATGCCAAACATTTACTTGCTTTACACGTTTGGTTTGATATACATGGAAACTATGATTTCTTTTTCATGAAGATACCAACATTTATTATACAATAATTAAAAATACAAAAATACAAAATGAAGGGCAGCCTAATACATTGGGGAAAATACCTTGCTCGACTTTGAACTTGTGTTATTTATCAATCCTTAGGTTATAGCACAAATGGCCTAGTTCAGGTCTCGCCCTCATCCAGGTCATGAAGCTCATCTCTTTTGCAGAAGTGGAGTAGAGGTAGGCCCGGAATGTAATAAGAAAGAAGTACCGCCTATAAATGGATGACAACAAATGAGAAAACCTAAACAAGTACACACATGGAAAACAGAAGGAAAAAAATAAAATAAGGGGAAACATTTAATCATCAATAATCTTAGTAAGCAGTAACAGGTTCGGAATGCTCATGAATGGTAAAAATGAATTAAGGCCTGAAAAATGCGCTCTCATCATCCTGGCTTCCTTGGAACAAGAAATTAAGCATGGATTACCATATTTTGAATGAATATAACCATCATCAATTTAAACTTTTGTATTCCCACATTAGAAGAAAACAGTAGTAGGTGTGACGTGAGAGCATGGCCCTACTTGTCAATAGCATAAATACATTTTGTACACGAATAAAAAACTAGAACATATTTCATAATATAAGGTAACTTGCTTTTATCCAATTATAAAGAGCTTTTACAACAACAAAAGCAAAAAAACATAAAAAAAAAAAAAAAAAAAAAAGAGAGAGAGAGAGAGAGAATAAGAAAACAGATAAGGCAACACCAACAGCACAGGGAGAAAATCCTAAAAATAGACAAACAAAAACGAAGCATTGATCCCATTCAACAACAATTTTCCAACTCCACTCGCATGAAAAGCCAAGTGAACTACCCAACACCAAGCTCTTTGTTTAATGCCTCTTGATACAACCAACAAAATGCTTTTGCTCCCTAATGTTACGCTTAAGGAAAATATGAGTTACATATTTTCTGTCTTTTCATATTAAATACATCTTTTTATATAAGTCAAAAGATTAATGTTGGTCGCCCCCCATATGAGGCCCGACAATGCTTGAGCATGGATTAGTCGATGCGGTTTGCGCTGGACACCATGCGGGAAACCAGAAAAAAAAAAAAAAAAGATTGATGCCGGGGACAAAGCTACTGAAGATTTTAGAATCTGGAGAACACATGAGCCTGCCTTTCATTTCTTTGCAAATTGCAACCATATTGCACTTGTGGAGGCATTCAAAAAAAGGTTTACTCCGAACACATGCCACGTGAATCTAACTGAGAAAAAGGCAAGTTGGATAGGTATAATGGGTTCTATATTTACCGCTGCTTTGTTTTCACTTCGGAATGAATAAGGTTGCTAACTGAAGAACAAAAACCTACATAAATGTTTTTTATTTAAAAAAAAAAGAACAAAGCCTCAATCCCAAATTAGTTGGGGTTGGCTACAAGGCTCAAATGCTTCCACTCAGCTTGATCTAATATATGATGTGCTTTCATAATTCTTAAAATCTTTTCTAATTAATGCATCCAAAGTTATTATAGGTCTATCTCTGTACCATTAAATTCCTTCAATTTATATTTCATTGCATTTTCTAACTAGGGAAATGCCGCCACCGCTCTTCCCTAATTTTTGCATCTTTAGGTGTTACTCTTTGTTTTTGAATCTATGTATTTTCTACCGAAAAAATGCCCACATTTTTCATAATCTATCCGTTAAAGATGTGTGGACCGAACACATCGGATAAGTGTAACTTCATAAAAAAGTATATAAGTGTGGATCTCCCCTCAATTAGTACCGAGGTCTTTTGGAGTAAAACCCCACACCTAAGAGTTGAAGATGGTTAAGTTGGGGACAATATCGGTACTGGTGGAGATCCACGGTCTCGTGTCCACGTGTGCGGGTAGGCCCAACATTAACTTAACACTATCTTTACGAGTTTTACCACACATCCTCTTAGAATCTGCATCTTCGCTACACTCATTTTTTTTTTCATCAAGAACCAGTTAAGTGTCACAGCAGAATATAGAAAAATCTTTTGAACACAAACTTAGGTGATTCTTTCACTTGCTTGAATGTGGCTTCACTTTTTTGGAAGAAAGGACTCTCAGCAAATAAATATAACGGAAACCATACTATGCAATTATTAGCCTAGAAAAGTATTGACCGCCATGGAGGGAGCCATCTTACTTAGCTGCAAACCTTCGTGAAACTAACAACCAATTGTACATTAATCTACTCTAACCAACCCAAACACAAATGTTGCTCAAAACAGAGTCTATTTGTTGAATTCCAAGTGACTCGCAAATTGAGACATCTTAGGGGATCTAGTTAGGTTGAATGTAGCAATGCAGTAAATTCATAAAGCATTCAACAAATACAGCATTTGAGATTATACTCAATATGTTGTACTAACCTTAAGGCTTTGGTACCCATATCCATAAGGTATGCTCTTTTCTCATCATCATCATTCGAAATATTTCCAAGTTTACTTTTATAATAAAGAATATCCTCTCGTAAATGCCCAGCACCTGCGCATCTTTTATATTGAAGAAAAAAATACATAGAATGTTGAGATTGTGGATAATTACATCAAAATAATAAAAAGATAGAGACTATATAGAACCTAAAGTGCAAGTGACTAACAGGAAATTTAGTTAGCAAACTATGACATCCATAGTCTTTTAAGAAAAATATGGCACACAGATATCTTCCAGTTTTAAGTTTACAAAATGAGTTTATTCCTGCTCGAAGATTCAGGATTTCATTCTCTTTCATTGAAAAGGCAACCTTTACTTAAATGTAGATGTGAAAAGAGAAGTCGAGGAAGAGCAAAAACATCTGATATTTCTTAGAAGTTTGAATTGACGATGCATTACTCATGACAGAAGAGCCTATTGTAGAGAAAGTGTGACCATGTAAGATCAACTCCTATTCGCGATTAGATTCCTAACAGAAGTGAACATGTATCCCTGAATAGTTAGTCCAATACGCTTTAAGGGACTGCATGGATGTTTAATTTAAGTTTAGCAACTAGAAGACTCCATAAGTAACAATGTAAATAAATTCAAGAGATGGATTGAAAAGAAAGTAACTTTGAACGAAATTCAACTGAGGAAGAGTGCCAAAAGAAACATTCCAATATATCTCGATCCTAAGCTCTCCTTAATAAAGCAGCAGAACCTACTTATAGTTTTTTTCTCTTCTTTTTTCGATAAGAAGTAATTTATAGTTGATTTGTACTAGTATGTGAAATCAGTAAGCACACATCAAAAGATTCATAGCTTTTTTGTTTCATTAAGAGAAGCAGTACCTTTCCATGACAGCATCAACCTCCATCTTGCTCTTGGGACCGTAAATGAGAACCCTGGTAAGGTTAAGTATGTCACGGTACTCACCCTGTTTGTGTGCTTCCTCACCATATGCCAAAGAAGGTGCATTGTCTTTTTGTACTGAAGATGGATACTTTGAGCTAGCTAATGATTCAGATCTTTCAGATGCAAACATCCCATCGGCATTAAGCCTAAGGCAAGTAATTGCCATTGCGTAGGCAACCCCTCCAAAACCTGTATGCGACACAAAAAGATAACACCCAGCAGAGCTGCAAAGAAATGTGTATCAGTTTCACGTCATCACTTCTAAACAAGAGAGTGAGAACAAGATGGAACCATAAACAGCAACATAGAACGACAAGATGCCAAATTGCCAACAACCAAATCCAATTTTAAGTGGAACTCAATTTAGATAAAACTTGTACATGTAGAATAAGAAAGATGGAGATTCAAAGAAAAATAGGAGTGGCTCCAAAAGATGCAAAAGTAAGGGAAGGACTGCTGGGGTAGTTCAGACACATCCAAAGATGGCTTATAAATGCCCTAGTTAGAGAACTTGAAACAATAGAAATAGGAGTTACATGGTGTTGGGTATTTAAGATAATTTTGGAACCCATTAACTAAGTGGGATTTAGAGGATTATGAAAGCACATTATCCACTACATCAAATCAACTTGATCGGAAGTATCTGATCTGTGTAGCCAACCTCAACTAATTTGGGATTGTGGGTTTGTAGTTGTAAATAAGAGCGATAGTCTCATAGCCCCTCCCATTTGGAGACTCGCTCAAATAATCCATTTCTAGTCTATTACTAAAACTCGACATCCCTTCTTTTGAACCAGAAAATATAATTTCTACACTGTCCTATTGTTATCCTAGATCTAAGCCACCAAAACATTTTACTTAATAGTCTATACCTAGCTTCTTAAGATTCCACTCTTTTGAATAGGTGCTATAGTTTCATCAACCTTTGAAGTGTTTCTCCCCAAAAAAAAAAAAGCGCCCTGCAGGTGTTGTTTGAAAGACATCCGAGGTCTGTGACAATGGGAAAGGCCTTGACAGCCAAGGTCTTTCAAGGTCCATGTTTGAGGCTCATTTCATAGTCCCAACTCCCAAGTCATAAATCCAGAGATATAATCCTAACTTTTGCACATAAATTTGGATTCTTTGTTCTTGATTTTTCAAAATGATCTTTAAATCATAAACATTACACAATTGTAATTAGTTTTCTTAGTTCTTAAGAATATACTCTCTCCTTTATGAGAAATAAAGATATTATTCTTGACAAGGAAAAAGATTTAATTTTTTTTTTTTTAGGGCTCTGGCAGCTACCACTCCATGTTCCCCAAGTTAGTATTTTAGGATTATCAAGAATTATACAAATGTTTTCATGAAGATTTAGATTTTTACCTAACAATTTAACTTTTAAGACATTGCTAAGAGATTGTAAGAAAGTAACAAACACCAAAATTTTAAAATTAGGTATAGAAGGAGAACTTCCAGATCATGTGTTTTTCATAGTTTCAACTTTAACTTTAACATATGATTCTTTCCTTCTTAGGAAAAAAAAAAAAAAAAAGAATCATTGAGAATTTAACATAGAGATTTGGAAATGCTTAGGACAAATTGGATTGACTTGGTTGACAAAACTTTTTAACAAAATCTTAAAATCAAAACGAATGCTGAATGCCAATGGATTGGATACGAAGCACCCTTGTACCAATATTCAAAAACAAAGGAGTCATTAAATATTGTTCAAACTATCAATGAATTAAACTTATGAGTCATAATATGAAAGTTTGTGAGAGGATAATTGATAGTAGCATAAAAAGAGAAACAACAATATCAAAAAATCAATTTCGCTTCATTCCAGGAAGGTCCACTATGGAGGCGATTTTCCTTATTAGAAGATAGATGAAAAATATAGAGAAAGAAAAATGATATTTATATCATATTTGCAGATTAAGAAAAAAAAAACATATGATAGGGTTTCTAAAGATGTTCTTTGGTGGGTTCTAAAAAGAAAAGGAGTGTCTTCTCAATACATGGACACTATTAAAGATATGCATGAAGGAGTAGTGATGAGTATAAAGACATTTAGTGGACACAAAATAATTTCCCATTACAATAGGACTCACCAAGGATTGGCTTTAAGCCCATACATAGTACTTTAGTTATGGATGAACTAACTAGGTATACGTAAGAGGATATACCATGGTGTATGCTATTTGCAGATGATATTGTCCAAGTAGACGAAACAAGAGATGAAGTGAATAGGAAATTAAACGTTTGGAGAAATTAAACAAGAGATGAAGTGAATAGAAAAATATGAAGAGACTGCAAAGTAATACCTGGCGAAACACTTACTACCCAACATAAGTTAGTAGTACTTGATATTAAGCTAACACGACGACATAATATAAATAAAAGAGTTAGCGACCGTAGAATAAAGTGGTGGAACCTAAAACATAGTAAACAAGTAGAGTTTAGAGAAAAACTACTAAAGGAAAATGTTTGGAATCTTGACTTAGATGCTAATACAATGTGGCTAGAAATGAGTAGTTCCATAAGGAGAGTGGGATCAAACGTATTAGGTATTTCTAAAGGCTTGGGACCACCAAAGAAGGAAACATGGTGGTGGAACGAGGATGTCCAACGAGCAATTAAGACTAAAAGAGAGATGTATAGGAAAATACCTAAGTGTCAAGATGAAGATGTGTACAATCAATATAGAGAAGCTAGAAAACAAGCTAAAAAAGTAGTTAGTCAAGCTAAAACAAATTTCATGGAAGATCTATATACAAGGTTAGGTAATAGAGATGGTGAAAAATATATATATAGGCTAGCCAAATTAAGAGATAAAAAGAAACAAGACCTAAGTCATGTAAGATGTATTAAGGACGAAAATCAAAATGTTTTAACGCGCGAGGAGGATATTAAGGAGAGATGGAGAAGTTACTTCGATAGTTTATTTAATGATGGTCAAGTTGATACTATAATAGATGAAAACCCACACCAAGAAAGAAATGTAAACTATACACGCAATATTAGAATTGTAGAAGTTAAAGAGGCATTGAAAAGAATGAAAATAGGGAAAGCATGTGGCCCAGATGAAATACCCATAGAGGTTTGGAAATGCTTAGGAGAAATTGGATTGACTTGGTTAACAAAACTTTTCAATAAAATTTTAAAATCAAAACGGATGCCAATGGATGGAGATGGAGAAGAAGCACGCTTGTGCCAATCTTCAAAAACAAAGGAGAAATTCAAAGTTGCTCAAACTATCGGGGAATTAAACTTATGAGTCACACTATGAAACTTTGGGAGAGGATAATTGACAATAGGCTAAGGAGAGAAACAACAATATCGTAGAGAACCAATTTGGTTTCATGCCTGGAGGTCAACTTTGGAGGCGATTTTCCTTGTAAGACGATTGTTAGAAAAATATAGAGAAAAGAAAAAAGATCTTCATATGGTATTCGTAGATTTAGAAAAAGCATATGATAGGGTCCCTAGAGATGTTCTTTGGTGGGTTCTAGAAAGAAAAAGAGTGCATGCTAGATACATAGACACTATTAAGGATATGTATGATGGAGTAGTAACGAGTATAAAGACATTTGGAGGAGCTACAAAAGAATTTCTCATTACGATAGGACTACATCAAGGATCGGCTTTAAGTCCATATCTATTTACTTTAGTTATAGATGAACTAACTAGACATATTCAAGAGGATATACCATGGTGTATGCTATTTGCAGATGATATTGTCTTAGTGGATGAAACTAAAGATGAAGTGAATAGGAAATTAGAACTCGGAGGAATACATTAGAATCTAAAGGCTTTAAGTTGACTAGGACGAAAACCGAATACATGCACTGTAAGTTTAGAAACACTAGACATCGAGATGACGGAGTGGTAAAATTAGGGAAGTGGAAGTTCCCAAGGTAAACCACTTTAGATACCTAGGATCAATCATACAAAATGATGGTAACATTGAGAATGATGTCACACATAGAATTCAAGTCGGATGGAAGAAATGGCGAGTGCAACAGGGGGTGATTTGTGATCGAAATGTTCCTACTAAGTTAAAAGGAAAATTTTATAGGACCGCAATTAGGTCACTATGCTCTATGGAAGTGAATGTTGGGCGGTAAAGCAACAACAATTACATAAAATGAACGTAATGAGAAATGAGGATGCTTAGGTGGATGTGTGGTAAAACTCGTAAAGATAGAATAAAAAATATAGAAATTCAAAGACAAGTAGGAGTAGCACCAATTGATACAAAGATTAGGGAAGGGCGGTTGCGGTGGTTTGGTCACCCGCAAAGACGGCCTACAAATGCCCCAACTAGAAAACTTGACTCAATAGAAACGTAGAAAATTCGACGAGGTAGGGGCGGACCAAAGTTAACATGGGATGCATTAATTAGGAGGGATTTGAATGGTTTGGAAAGCTCACCATCAATTGCACTTAATCGAGCACAATGAAAAAGTTTGATCCATGTAGCCGACCCCAGTTAATTTGGGACTGAGGCTATGTTGTTGTTGTAAAGGCTTTATGTTGAGTAGGACGTAGAGCCAATGCATGCATTGTGAGTTTAGAAATACTAGACATCAAGATGATAGAGTGGTAAAATTAAGAGAAGTAGAAGTTCCTAAGATGAAACGCTTTAGATATCTAGGATCAATCATATAAAATGATGAAATTATTGAGATTGATGTCACTCATAGAACAAAAGCTAGATGGAAGAAATACAGGAGTGCAACAAGTGTGATGTGTGAACGAAATAATCCTATCAAGTTAAAAAGAAGATTTTATAGGACTGACATTAGGCTAGCTTGATTTATGGAAGTGAATGTTGGGCGATAAAGAAACAATAAGTACATAAAATGAACGCAGCGGAAATGATGATACTTAGGTAGATGTGTAATAAAACTTGTAAAGATGGAATAAAAAACATAAAATTCATAGAAAAGTAGGAGTAGCACCAATTGAGATAAAATTAGGGAAGGGCGGTTGCAGTGGTTTTGATACCTCCAAAGACGGCCTACAAATGTCCCTACTAGAAAACTCGACTCAATATAAACTAAAGAAATTCGACAGGGTAGGGGTAGGCCGAAACGAACTTGGGACACATTAATTAGGAAAAATTTAATTGATTTGGAAAGTACACTATCAATGGCACTAAATCGAGCGCAATGGAAGAGTTTGATCCATATGGCCGACCTCAACTAATTTTGGGATTGATTTGAATTTTGAGGCTATGTTGTTGTTGTTGTTGTTGTTGTTAATATATTTTCCACGAAACAATGATCAATTACACCTTGAAATTTACAGCTAACCTCAGAAAAGTCAAACGCCTTAATCATGATTTACGTGTCTTAAGACTCTTAACACAATAAAACCTTTGTTTTAGTGTGTAAGAGACTTCAAAAAAAGTAGAGAATACAAGAGATTAGAAACTCCTCATCAATTTATGGATCTCATTATCAAAAAAAATCTAGATGTCATGTTTGTCCTATTCATTGTTTGCCATTAAGAGCATCCATGAAACTGACCAACTTGCTACCTGATTAATCCAACCCACTCAAATGGAATGTTTTTATATTTGTCCCATAATTTTTACAAAATGGGCGACAAATTATTGTCTAAAGACTTTCAACCAAGCCATTCATATGAACATTTGCATTGCGATTTGAGGAAAGTGATATTTAATTGGTACATTTACAACATTTACAATTTTGCGGATACTATTATCCTCAAGCTATAGAATCCAGAAGCTTTGACAAACAAAAGGAAGAATTTCAAATTTTTGAAGAAATTGCATCATTGTTACCAAGCACATTTTCTGAAGTAGACAAAGACAACCAATTAGCAATAAGTTGAGCGACATGCTTGACAGCTACCATTGACAAATTATTTGGTCTCCGAAATTTAAGGTAGATGCTTTATGTTGGACACAATAAAATTAGCTGCACGCAAATCCAGTCTTTACAAATTCAAAGGTTGAATGAAAACAGGATGAAAATTACTAAAAAGGCAGAGATCAAGCACATACTCATCTTTACAGCTTTGAATTGCATCAACATCCGGAGCTAAGGCTTCTCTTTCTCTAGTAAGTGGTATCCTCTTATACTCAATACTGTAACCTTCGTCTTTCAGATCATTATATACTTCAGCTGGAGTCCTCACATCATCAAGTAGTACATTCTCCCAGTATCCAACAATGCTGGAATGATTTAGTGCGGGAGTATACTCTTCACGGTGTAAAAGCATACGGCCACCAGAATGAGCGACCTCAGTTAAAATATCTTCCTTAAGCCGAGCTTCCATGTGCTCCACCTGCCCAACACGTGACAGAAAGGAACTAAGTTATATCCCTAGGTCAATTAATCTCAAAGTAAAAGCACATGGCAACAGGGCCTACCATTGGACCAGTAATTCCCACATGTTTAAGTGTGTCAACAGGTTGATTCAGCTCTCTAAGTACAAATGGTGTGCCCCTGATGTAGACAACTGCTTCTTCTCTAAGATCAGTTATTATGACTTTCTGCATAACATTCTTTACTTCAGAGGGCTTTGCACCTAAATAGGATAGCATTTCTCTTGCACCCGAAATTGTTGGAGTGGCCATGCTGTATACAGGATATCCATCCACCTGAAAAGGTTAGAGGGGTCAAGACAATTAGGTGTAAGAGTACACCAAACATAAAGCTCATCAGCAAAAACTGCAAATATAACAATTACAACTCTCAGAGTCATGAACAAACAAATAAATGGAATGGAGAACCCGACTCACTCAACATCAAGATGCAAGCGACCACTGGCCAACAAAATAGAAACAAAATGAGAAGCATCATTTCAAGAGTGTAAAACATGTGATACAGATGAATATGGTGGCCTGAGGTATTTAGAATTTAGAAATAAAGGATGCCACAGAAATATCCTTCAGCATCAATAAAGATACCTTTTGGAAGAGGTATTGACATCAAGATAGACATCCTGCAGGGCAGAAATGACCAAGCATGTCCACAAGCAATATTAAAAGGATTTGTAAGTGGCATAGGACCAGATACCATTTGGAAGAGCTATTAACATGTATGACCACTTAAAACTGTAACAATTACATTTGGGACTAGATACCTTGTAAACATGAGGAGCACCATGAATTTGTAAGTGGCTTGAAGTTCTCTGCCCTGGAAAAAAATACATTTTCAGAATGGACCCTTTCCCTAAAACAGAACCATTACGAGCCTTGACAATTGCTTCCATCACCGCATCACCATGTTGAGACTCGTGTGCTGCTCTCAACTCCTCCTGTTTCATTGAAAACAAGCAGCACTGTCTTAAAATCCTAATTTTCTATAATACTGGACAACAAAGTTGACAATTAACTCAATTACCACCAGGTAGTTGAGTTCATGAAGGGATATAATATATTACGGGAACGGTAAGGAATCGCCCAGGCCGCAATCTTATGCTCCATTTTATTGCTTGAACCTCTGGTCTCTGATGCAACCACATCTTAAATGTCATCTTGGTCACGCCTTGTCCACAAAATCCATCAAATGCTTCACTTCCTAGGTAGGCAGCAAAAGCAATTAATCGAACATAGCGCTCCAAGTACTCAGCAGCACGGTTTAGCTCAACCCTTCTTACTCTTGGTTCCATATGCTGTCGATTGAATACCTTCATGTATTGGAGAACAGCTCGTCGTATGTTCTGAAGAGCTGAACATCTATCTATAACAGCATCCAAAACTTCCCGACATTCTGCCCCATTGTCAAAAAGTCTTGTTACCTTTCTCAACAATAAAATGTCATTTATGCCAAATGCTCGTCTTGGTGCTTTTCTTCTTTCTGTTTTTCTAATACTTTCTTTAGATAAAGAACCATTATCAGCAGCTTCTTCGCTACTCGAGGAATTGGTGACAACTTCTTCATTAGATGTATCTTCATGATGCATTCTAATTGGTCTTCCATGATCTATTCGAAGTTTTAAAAGGCAAGCAATAACTGTACCTGTCGTCGTCCTGCCAATACCCATCTGTGAAAATATTAAATGGCAAGAAATTATTCATTGATCACAGCTTACCTGGAACTAAAATAAGCTTTAGGTAAACCCACGTGGAAGAAAAAAAAAAGCACAATTGCCACATACCATACCTGGCAATTGAAAACGAAAGCAGTATCACTGGAAGATGAAGATATGTTCATCGCTAGCGTGTCAAAATCTGAACTTTTAGGAGCTTTACCATCAGTGATGGGTACTCGAGCATACCTAATGGGGAGACCCTCATCCTCCAAGCATTTATAAACCTCCAGCGGTGTCTGAATAGCTTCAGAACTTACATGCTCCCATGCATCAAATATCTGACCATCACTTGTTTCGTGAATCACCATTATAGCACTTCCATAGCGTTCAGCTTCCCGTAGAATGTCCTCTTTCAATCGAGCTTCCATCTTCTCAACTCTTTCACAATCTATTCCCTGTTGGAATTCATAATGTTTAATTCTGTCGGGATTCGTAATGTTTAATTTAAGGTACATTTGTCTGCTAAGTCTATGAAAGGCAAGAGAAAAACATATTGTGCATCATTTCATGAATTGAATAAAGACAGAGAAAACATTATAATTTCAAACAGAGGATGACCATACTTCCCAATAAGATCTGTTGTTGGATACTAGGATCATGGAAAAAAGTAATCCATTTAAAAAAAATGCATTGAGCTGCAAATGATTCGTGATTTAAAATTTCAAACACAACCATAAAGAAAATAAAATTGTTTTCGGAAAACACCCTAATTTCTGAGTAAAATCTGTAAGAAAAAAAAAAATTAAATTTGATAAACCAAATGCTTTACTTTATACTCCTACTCAAATGCCAAAATTACAACAATTATTTCAAGTATTGCAAACATATGACATTCATATATCCCCTATTATTGCCTCTCTAAGATTATAACTATAGGGGCTGAAGTGCTAAGAAGAGAAATACCGTGTACTCCAACATATTTTTGTACGGCCTTTCCACTTCACGAAGCACAAAAGGTTTTCCATTTATGTATATTACTGGTTCTTCTCTCATATTGTGCCAAAATACAGGACGGCCACTTTTAGAGCTACCTATCCTCTGAATAACAGCCCGAATCCCATCAATAGTCGGGTTAGCAACACCAAAAACGGGGAAACCAGGAACTTCTCTGAAATTAGGTGCACCATCCACTCTTTCAGGCAATTTTCGGTTTTGACAACCAGGACAGTGGTCACTTTTTAGAACAGTCTGACTTCCAAGAACTTCTCCGTTTCTCAAAGCAGCAACTATACCCATTTCATATGGACGACCATCAACAGACTCGACCATTTTCATCAGAGAAGGTTTTAAGCTGGCATAACCAAGAGCTCCCATTGGATCTCGCCTGAGCAACCTGAAGAACAGCAATGCACACTTAACATGTGTGTGTAAGAGATATAAAGAGATAGAAAGTGTGATGGGAAGAAAAGGAAAAGAATGAAAGGAGAGAGCAGGTTTGGAAAGAACTAAGGTAACGTCTAAGCAAGAGGCACAGTGGCAAAAGAAGGAATTAATGTCAATACAGACACTTCCACAGTAGTATTTTACTGACAAGACTAGTGCACAGGTATGAGCATGTTTCAGTAGCGCTCAAAGCCCAAAACCCATATGTTCTTTTGTAAAAGTCACCTTCAGTTCCAGTGTTAAGTGTACCTAATTAGGAAATAAAGTTTTGCATATAGAACTTAATCAACCATATATCAAATTCACCTTCGAAGTATACTATATAACTCGGGTCTCGCTTTCATCCAATCAGTGAAACTGCTTAGAACAGTGGAACCAGGACGTAGACCTGCTCTCTCTGTATGAATATATACAGTAAAACATATAAGGAAGTAGTATCTCTCCAAATACTCTACGAAAAATGAAAGTGATGCCTCCCTCTTCATCTCATCTGGTTGACGAAGAATACTGTTGCGGTAGGCAGCAATTGCTTCACGTAAGTTCTGTCACACAGCATAGCAGAATACTTGAGAGAGAAAAAAAAATAACTGTAATAGCTTATAACAAACTTAGCCCTACAAGACAATCTTAATGTTTCCTTAGGTGGATACTTATGGTGACACTCAAAGTAGACTAATGTTTCAATATTTCAAAGATATGCTGAAGAACCATATTCACATAGTAAAGTCATACCTGCATTGAGGCACACTTGTCAATGACTTTATCTACTTGCCTTTTTCCTTCCACTCCGCCCTGAGTCATTATGGTATTACAAAATTGGATATCAAATGCTGACAAGATAGTTAAGAGAGGCAGGCTGACATACCATAGAATTTAACAATATTACCTCTAACACACGAATCAGACTTCTTATCACAGCATATTCCCCTCTGCGGATTGCTTCCTCAGAGTTTGGAAAACTATCAGTTAAATCAGATCCAGTATCAAAAACCTTTCCAATTGAGTTCGTTCTTGGAATACCTGTTTGGTGAGCATCATCAACAAAACCACAATTTGTCCAAAAGAAAAATGTGAAAAAGCTCTCACATGGATGCATCACTGTAATCCTCTATTGTGAGCATGTTGCATAAACACAAGCAAGTTTCCAACAATGCTATACTGTTGAATGCAATACTGACACGTGCCTACATACAAATCTCACTATTGAATATGCTGGTGTAAACGTTTTAAAGAAGTGCACAAAGTTTTCATGATCGTAGAAAACTGCATGTAATAAAGTTTTCGGAAAAAGACACCTCGTTTCAGCTTCCAATTTCAAGAATGTCTAGTACACTTTGCCAGTGCAACGTGCTGTTATTCTTATCCTAGTTATTGATTCAGAAAGTAAAATTCCAACGGGTATTTGATATTTAAATTTATGGCCAAAGAATCTCATGTCACGTTATACAAAATTATAGAAGTTAGAACAGGACTTCAGAGAATCTCATATCACATTCATCTTATAATCAAGTGATTGAAAATTGGAGAACTTTTTTTTTTGTCTGCTCTTAGATGGGATAAAAATTAAGTGGACAAGAAAAATAATGATAATGCCAACAATGGTTTTTGAAATTTTGAACTCCATCGAATCAGATATTGATTCAATAACACCAAGGCCAACTTTGAACAGCAATAAATAATGTGACAGAAATACAATAACGAAAACGAGAGTCAGGTTGAGCCTTGATTGAGATGATTTGGACATGACAATAAGACCAAAAGACACCAGTTAATTAAAACAATGTACTTTTGCTGCTTAAGGTGAGGGAGAAGCTATTGTAGTACTTCTAGGTTCTATATTTATTTACTGTTGTAGTTACCTGCATGAGGTATTAGTCGATACTTGATAACCAAGTGAATTCTCATTTTACTGAGCCTATTGATATGCTCATCCCTTAACATTTTCCAAGTACCTCATCCGGCAGATTAGATCACGGCAGGGAGAAGACCTAGGGAGTTTAGCCGCCTCTCCTTGATGTATGTTGGGGACACTCGTTGCATCTACTCTAGTGCTTCTATATTTTGTAAACTTATATGATGTATAATAT
Source organism: Stephania cephalantha (assembly GCA_039657325.1). Classification (NCBI taxonomy): domain Eukaryota; kingdom Viridiplantae; phylum Streptophyta; class Magnoliopsida; order Ranunculales; family Menispermaceae; genus Stephania; species Stephania cephalantha. The sequence goes on along the minus strand of CM077579.1, from coordinate 47,761,112 downwards.
GGGATGGGATAGAACAATGTAGCATGTTTTATCGATGTTTTCGTAAACTCATTTTGGAAACCTACTTACTTATATTGCTTCCGCATGTTGTTTTAAAAAGTTTTAAATTTATCGATTTTCCGAAATATCCAAGTTGATGTTAATTAGGTGTGAAGGCTTCCTAAGGCACTCGTTAGGCAAGCATCTTAGGATGAGCGGTGCTCGTCATGGACGTCGGGGTCGTTACAACTATTTCCAATTATATATGTCATATCGTGACCCTCAAGATAGACTTAAGGACAAGCAACTATAATCATTGATAGCATACATACTATTAATGATCTTAAACCACCACAAGGAACCCTTCTCACTTAATTGGTTGTCATAGCCACCTAAACAACAGATTGTCCACCTCCATGAAATCAGCGCTTTGCTCCAATTCACCAACTCATTGTGATCATCCTCATTCTATCGAAGCAACTTCCATTGGAAGTTTGAATATTGGAAGTAGATAGGAACTCTCACTTCCACCCTTCAAGTATTTAAGAGACCCTTGAAAGGACAATCCCCCATACTTCCACCTCCAACAAGTTACCTCATTCACTCATCACTATCAAAAAATCTAAGAATGCCAACAAGTTACCTCATTCACTCATCACTATCAAAAAGTGGGTTGATTCCCTTCTTTAATTATAGCTTGAATATCCTTCTACCTTTTCATGGATTTGTATCCTTCTCATCTTTGTTATACTGGTGATGCTAACCATTGCGAAACCATCTGGCTCCGAATCTTTATGATCAGAGGAAAAATTCATGAACCTAAAAGGGTTGGTACCTACCTAGGTTCCCGGGTGCCAAAATAAGCCAATGATTTGATGCAACTCTTAGAAGTACCACTTGTCTATATTATTAAGTAAGCATATCACACTATCCCATAATACAGAAAAAGTTATCAAGTCTACAACAAGAGGGGGTCTTTGGAAGTTTGACCACGTACGGCATGATATCTATATATTGCAATACAGCTTCTTTAAATTATGTATATTGTAAGTATGTAATACACAATATACACTATCATTTAATGGAAATTCAAAAAATTTGTTAAAAGTTCCATAATGGAGAAAATATTTCTACAATAGAAGAAAACAGGGTTGCAAACCAAAAACAGTTGATGACCATTCCAGTGATAAGACTGCAGTTGAAAGTATTCAATCATAGAATTAATCGATCAAGAATGCCAGCCCCCAAGGGATGTGATGTAGAAGCAAAGAAAGGAACACCAAAACTTTGAGTGAGGGGTTCAATTCTTGGTAGCTACATTATATTCCCTTGGTTTTTCCTAGGTTGGTGGGGTTGGGGCACCTGACTATCTCCCATGGGATGAACCAAAGTAAGGAGGAGCTAAAAAATGTATAGACTTCCATGGTTATTAGAAAACCAAAAAAAAAAAAGGATGTGACTTACCAGATGAACCAATTCGGTTGAGATAAATTAAAGTGGCAATGACCATTCCAGTTGTAGTACGACCGCGCCCCATTTGACAGTTAAATACTATCTCCGTGTTTATATCAGCTTGAGAAATTCTATTGAGCTGAAAAGATGAAGAGGGGTAAAAATTCCATTAGTATAATTTCAGGTATAACAATTTCTATCATATTCACCTAGCACACATACAAGCATATCAGATTTTTCATAATCAAATTATAAATTCATGTTTCAAAATAGAAATGTTTCTGAATAGCATGCCAATGATATAACATATTAGACATAATAATGTTTCAAAATCCTTTAAATCCTTTCTAATTAATGCATCCCAAGATATTTTAGGTATACCCATATAGTGTCGATTTGTTTTTTCAGTTTCTACAATGTCGAGTTTGATCCGTGCAGCCGACCCCAACTAATTTGGGATTAGGCTATGTTGTTGTTGTTCTACAATGTTGAGTTTTTTAATTGGGACATTTGCAGGTTGTCTTTGGATGTGTTGACACCACTACAACCACCCTTCCTTAATTTTTGCATTGATCGATGTTACTACTATTTACCATAAATCCACCTAAACATCCTCATTTCAACTACACTCGTTTAATGTATGTGTTGTTTCTTTACCACCCAACATACACTTCCATAAAGCATAATTGGCATTGCGGTTATATAAAATCTTTCTTTTATGTTGTACTTCTACATTTGCTCACCATCAATTGCACTTAATCGAGCACAATGGAAGAGTTTGATCCATGTAGCCGACCCCAATTAATTTGGGACTAAGGCTATGTTGTTGTTGTTGTTGTTGTTGTTGTACTTCTAAATTTCTTCTATCCGGCTTGAATTATATGTGCAACACCATCCCCAATAGGAATATCTTTTTGTGTGATCGATCTTAGATATCTAAAATGGTTCACCTTAAGAAGTTCTACTTACCTAATTTTACTACTTCATTATCTTGACATCTAATATTTGTGAATTCAAAGAACATTATTCAGTCTTAGTCCTATTCAACTAAAAGTCTTCCAAAGTTCTAATTTCCTATTTACTCCGACTTTTCTTTCTTCTTTCGTCCACTAAAACAATATCATTTGCAAATAGCATACACCATGGTATATCCTCTAGTATATGCCTAGTGAGTTCATCCATACTAAAATGATATAACATATTAGACTAATGGCTCTAAACACTATGCTGGTTTTATAATGTGTTAAATCCGTTGGAAGTAGAGGTTTCTTCAGTAACATTTTTATCTAAAAAAACTTAAATAAAAATTGTTTACCTTATCTAGTTTCCATATAATATCTAAACTCGAATTTACATATTAATTAAATTAATTAAAAAATTGAAACTAGAAAACCAAGAGGAGGGAATCAAAATGGAGAAGCATATCATAAAAAGTAAACTTGAAAACATAGGAGACTAAGATAAGGATAAAAGCTCGAGTTGCTCAGCAATGAACGTCCTCTCATGAGAAACATTGACCTAATCAATACAGCTCTCAATAAGAACTTACTCTATACTCTACCTTAAGTATAAAACCCACTGTAAGGATGTGTGGGTGATAAATGCCAAATTAACTAAACAAACCCTTTATTTTTGAAAAAATGAATTGTTGTTTTCGTCAACTCCATTGACACTCAAATCTTCAGTGAAATTCAACAATCACTTTTCATAATCATCTTTTTGTACAATCTTTTATGTCCACTGTTCTCACCAATAAATACATATCTTTTACTGACTTACCAAATATCCATATTTACATTTACTTTTTCAATCCCGCTTTGTTTGTTTATTGCCCAACACTTTAGTTCATGCAGGTACTAGTGGCCTTGGATTATGTAAAATTACCCCTCAAATATGTTAACTTCTTTCAATTACCCAATATATTTTAATTCGATGAATAGCGGCATTTCCAATCAATCCTTCTTAAAAATTCTAAATGTTAAAGATTTTACCATTTGCTATATTCTTCACTTTCTTCAATGTATCTCCACTTGTATATCAAATTTCTGTAACACAACATATAATAATCTTTAGTCATGCTAAACTACAAAATCTAAAAGCCTCTGATTTCTGATACATGATACTGCGTGTTCATTATTTCTCCTTATTTTTCATAACCCTTTGAGTTTCTAAGCATGTGCCTTTCAACATATCAGACTAAATACTATCTTATCCTTTAAATGTTAGTGCATCACCTTTCAAGTTGCCATTTTAAGTTTAAGACAATCACCATGTATAACATTCTCAATCAGCAAAAACTTGAAATGGTACGGTACCCATGCTATTCAACACTAAATCCAATTGCAGGCCCTGGACTCCTTGCTCTTCCAAAATACCATAGGAGCGTTGCAATGTGCTAATCAATGGTAACAACTAGCAAGAACAATTTAGCCCCCTTTGGTGTCTAATTAAATGAATCCAGTTCAACTTTATTTTATTTTTTTGATAGCCGAGGGTATCTAAGCCACCGCCGCTGACACCACCGAACTGATGGATGACCCGACTGGTCCCTCGAAGGTCCTTAGTTGCCCTCCCACCAAGGAACCCAAGGAAGAAATCAAAGGGAGAAGGGGGAGGCAAGGAATCGAATACCTGTGTCGAGCCTAATTCTTGTCATCCCACCAACTCCCTTGGGGCATCTAGTTCAAAATTATATGACGACATTTTGAACTGGCTATACAAACTAAGCGGATCCATGACAATTTTACATTTAGTATGATTTATTAAAGGGTTAATACCTAAAAAAAACACAAACTATTGGATTTTTTGCAAATCTAGAATAAACTTCGGTATTTTTCAAATATATCACAAACTTTATTTTTTTTTGGCAAATTTATCACAAACCCTATATTTGCTTGTATTTTTCAAAAAAAAAGGAAGCTAACGCTTTCTTCAATTTAGTCTAGAGGAAGACATTTATGAACAGTGATGCCCTTAATGATTTTGAAATTATAAAAGTACGGCTTGGTTTAATAGTGATTGTGCGACCATGGATCCAATGGATTACAAACAAAAATTGATGTTTGTTATCAAAATTTGAGAAAATTGAGCTCACATATACACATAGTTATATCTTTAAGAATTAAAAATAATAATAATAAGAGAACAATCCAAGACATGATATGATGAACATTATATGCAACTAGTTGGAGCCTTTTTTGTGGATTTTTTATATTTTATGAGATAGGTTGAATTTAATATAGGGATTGTAATAGATTTGCAAAAAAAAAAAAAAGTAAAGTTTGTGATATATATGAAAAATCTCAAAGTTCGTTCTAGATTAGCAAAAAACTTAGTACTTTGTGTTTTTTTGGTTATTAACCCTTTATTAAAATATTTAAACTTAGACAAGCATTAACTTTGATATAGTGATGTGTGAAAGCATAACAAATACAAATAAAGAAAATTATCCAAATATTCTTCTCCTCTTTTAAGAGAATTCATAAGTTAAAGGTAAGTGCTTAAAATCTTTGAAATCACTAAAAACCTACGTGACCTACCAAGTGCCTAGAGGACTAGTCGATGTCTCATTGACACGTTAATAGCGCTGCATGGACCATAGATACAATTTATAAGTTCAGCAATTTTCATTCACATTCATCAATCCACTTTCTATCTTATGTATGCTTCCTATGGCATAGCCGAGAAAATTCTCGTTTCAAACTTAATTGTGATCAAATGAAGCTAAGAATGAATTAGAAATTCTCATTAACTGGTGTACTTCCCACCACCTTTTAGCAATATTTGCAAATAAAGATTTTTGCAGTCATATAATCACAGTTAGAAACACCATGTAAGAATCAAGCATTTCTATCCATTAATTCTTTTTTAACAAAAGAGAATTAGTCTTTCATCAAAAACAAAAAACAAAAAAACAAAACAAAACAAAAAACAAAAGAGAATCAGTCTTTACAAACTTTTTATTGAAAAAAGAAAGAGAACGGAAACTTTGAATTACACGATTCACCAATGTTTTGACTGATGCCAAGTGTGACTCAAATGTAAGCTAATACACTATTATGATTCAATGTTTTCAAGGCGCCGCCTTAGGTCTTTGGGGGTTTCCACCGTCTAGCTCTTAATAAGGCAAGCGGTGTGGTTGAAAATAATTATAAAAAATATTTTTTATTGAATTTAAAAAAAAAATATTGTATATTTTTTTTCAAAATATTTTTATTATAAAACGTGTGGAGTTGAAAATATGGTGATGAGAATGTATAGGTGAGAAAGTATGCTCCTTACTATTGAGGGGTCTCTAAATAATTATATTATTTCTTATGGAGGTCTAGCTAATTATTTTTTTGCCCGCCTAGGCCCCACCTAAACTAGGCGGGGGTAAACCGCCTAACACCGCCTCGCTGCATTAAAAACATTGTTATGATTAGATTCATAAATCATTAAATTTGCCAAAGTAAATCATGATTTTTGTCACTAGATACAATGGGATCATACTTGTAATAGTAAACAAAGCTTGGGAAACCAATTGTAGGATTGGAATATTTCACCAGTCATATTTCTCATGTAATTTGGTATTAAGGCTTTGTTGTTGTTGTTGAGAGGAAAGACAATTCTATTGATACCCGTCCCTCTAGGTACTACCATATACATCTATAAAGCCCTATAAAACAAACTACAACAAATTAAGAATGGGTTATCAAAAATAACAATTGGAGTAAATTAAAAACCTCTACACATAATTCCCACTTTGATAACACAGTAAGATTGGTAGATATTCCCAGAATTTCCTAGAGGTATACATTTCTTTCCCTCTACACGTACTTAGTGCTTTAATAACAACATGGTGATTGGTGCACATTCCCTTATTTAGCAAGAGGTAAACGTTCCTTCACCAAGTTTTTTCAGTGAAACTGCCATTGATCAAGGAGGAAGCTATGATTGTGGCAATGACAGGTACTCGCATGTACAGAGGCCACCAATGGACAGACTTAATAGCCTTAAAGGCAGATGTCACAATTTTTCGAAGATCAAAATTCAGATTCCCAATGAGGTTTACAGAAAAATGTTTGATGTTAATTTTAACGGGTCAATGCATCAAAAGGAGTCGTTGACAAAGTGTTAAAGACCAAAGAAAGAAGATTGTGAAGGTTTTCTTATCACAAGGAAGGATTCACCAAAAACCATCAATATGGATGTCGATGTACACATTTGATTTTTAATTTAATTAGAATCTATTGACACCAAATATATGACAATTCAGTCCAAAAGAAGTGTGGCAACCTTCAAAAATATACTAACACCACTCTTGCATGTTGTCAAAATCATTTAACTTCAAACAATTGTCCAACATAAGAGATTTCACAAACGAAGAAGATTATGAAGACTGTGTCCTTTAAAACCAACCAATGATTGGAAAAAGACCAAAAATACAACTAACCAGAATGTCGAAATCTTGCTCCTTTGGTGACTTTTCATCGGTTATTGGAACCCTTTCATAGTCAACAAGGTAGCCTTCTGATTGAAGTTCCCCATAGACCTATTTGAGAAGTAAACCAATCAAAAGAGGATCAGGAAAGCACGAATAACACATATCTAATGCGTAATCCCACCTATGTTGAAGGAACTTCAAGCAGTATACCTCCAACGGTGTCTTTACAGAATCCTGTGTCACCGGTTCCCATTGATCAACCATTTGACCGTCAGGTAGCTCATCAGTTACAAGGACCTTATATCCATATCTGCTCATTTAAATGTGTCAATAAAACTATGGCACTGAACATGAGGAATCATTGAATTTATAATAATAATCAGAACTTCCATTTTGTATAAAGAGTAACATGTAGCTAAATGAATTACCGCACGGCTTCTTGCAGGATATCTTCCTTCAAGCGAGCTTCCATCTGTTCTACCCTATCCCTATTAATTCCCTGATTTGACATAGAAACTAATTACGAAATTAAAAGACTTATTAAAAATATAAAATAGAGTAAGTTTGACACGTAGCAAAAATGGGAGAAATTCATGTTTCAGTTTCATCCAGTTGGAAAGAATAAGTGTAGAAAATATTCAAGTAACAATGAAAAATAAAAAAAAATAATAATGTTCACACGGCCATGGATTCCTCTCTATCGTATGTCCATGTAATAAAATATTTATCAAGGTCTCATGAAAGTTTTTCCCAACAATCAGGCATGTTTCTACTGAATGATAAATGCAGGAAAGAACATACACCTATACTGTTACCTCACATTAAGAATGAACTTGATAGGTACCAAGATTTATTACTTGGGAAATATTATGGTTTAGTGTTATAACTGTAATTATTGGGTGTTCTAGAATGTTCTACAGTTAGGAAAGATGCATTAGTGTGGTTGTAACTAGGGGTGAGTTAGGTTAGTTGTGTGGGATATCTTGGAATTTGAATTGTAATTGGGCACTCTTTGAGTGGGCTTTGGGAGAGAAACAGTCTCTTGAATTGCTGTGTGTAGTTTAGTATGGTATCCTGTAGTTCTGATCATGAAATCTCTCTCTATATCTCTTTAATTCTCTGATTTTCTTCTTTAATTGCTTAGTTTGTTGATTCGAATATCAGTGCGAAATGTAATTTATTTACACAGAAGAAAAATAAAGTGATACCTCAAAAACAAGTGTCAATAAAGAAAACCAATATAAGAACAAAATTAAAACTAAATATAAAAGGTAAACATCAAAATATGACAGAACTGCATCATGAATAAACAATTTGCCACAAAATCAAATTCGTGCATACCGTGTACTCAAGATTGGAAAATGGCCGTTCAACGTCACGCAACACAAACGGACGACCGTTAATATAGATTACCTGTTTTAAAGATGAAAAAAGAATTGTAAACTGTATTTGATTGAAATTTTCTTCAAAGGCAAGAAGCAAAGAAAAAGTGCAGAAATGAAATTCATTACTGAAGCATAACAGGCGGACAATCATAAGTTCACCATAAATTAAATTCCATGTTGTTGGACTTTTTTCTGTTTTATCCTAGTGCATTAGTAATTATCCCTATCGTGTTATAGATTAGTGCTAAAGTTCAAACCACCGTGAAGATATTTGTAATAGAAAAAGAAAAAGTAGAATCACAAAGCGGGGATGAACCGGTTCTTCTCGAAGATTGTGCCAAAGTACTTGTGTTTGCTTCCCATTCTTTTGGATCCCAATGTGATCAAGTACATTTCGTATACCATCAATGGTTGGAATTGCAACACCATGGACACGTAAAGATTCAGCCTATCAATAGTGAGAAAAACAAAATTAGAAATTGAGTAGTGAAAAGCCACAACTTGAAGCAACGAGAAGAAGAAAGAGACAGCTGAGGGTGAATAGGATGGAGCACAACAACACTGAAGCTGCCTAGCAGAAGAAGTGCTAAAAAATGATAATTGAAACAGTGGGAATGTATAATCAGTTTGTTTGCCAACCGCCAATGTGGTAATTAGAAAATAGGCAAAAGTGTTTAGACAATGAATTTGGTTTGGTGGTGAGATTTTAAAGACCAAAAGCACGCAGTTGGGGATCATAGCAGGCGCAGGAGGCATGCAATTGGTTTAAGTAAGAAAAGTAATGAAGACAAGCGTAAGTGTAGTATATTGTATTGATATCGATCGAGACCTACTGACCTGACGATAATTGGGAGCGCCGTCGATTTGGGGAGTCAAGCGCTTGTTCTGGCAGCCAGGGAAGTGGTCTGTCTTGAGAATAGTTTTCTTACCCAGCACGGATCCTCCGCGCTGCTTCATAACCTGATCGGGCTCTTTGGGCGTCGACATCGATGCGCTTCAATTTACAACATCCACAAACAAGCACAATTAAGCACTACTGGAAATTGAAGGAAAGGAGAGCTCACTCCACGAATCAATAACCAGACTCACTCCCGACGTCCATCCCCTCACTCCTGACCTGATTAAAGAAAGATACAAGGAAGGACAACGTGACAAGCATGTTATGTTATACTCTTGGTTCATATGACTATGGACTCTACAGCCTTATCCCCTTTTATATTAGATTGGGATTTCGGATCCCACCTTTCTATTCTACTACCCATCCATGATCCATCTACCCATTAGCCCATTACACGTATAAATCTTCCTTATTTTGTAAAGTGCGGAAAAACTTGTATATAGATTTTTCGTAAGCATACTAATTAATTAACCTTGCCAAAATTGTCTCTTTCATCCCATCAGAGCAATGCATTCGGTTTTGCACTTCATGATCAGTATCATAAAAGTACAGTTGCAAAAAAGATGGATGATCCTTGTCATAAAGTAAATTATTTTTAAAATTGAACCATATAGACCAGATGAAATAGGGCTTTTGGTGTTAAATTCAACATTGAATCAAGGGTGGATTAGACCCAATTTTTTTTTCAAAAACCATGAATCAAATTGAACCATATAAACCAAATGATTAACTCACCTTTGAATCGAACCTCTCCGAAAAAAAAAAAAAAAAAAAAAAAAAAAAAATTGGAGAAGAAAGGTGGATTAACTCACATTTGAATCGAAGAGCAAAGGAAAGCAACGAATGAGTCGATGAATGAAAGCGAGAGAACGAATGATTTGAAGAGGAAGAAAAGTCGTTGATTAGTTTAGTTGTTGATCAATTTGAAGAGGTAGGAGAGTCACGAGTTGTTGATCGATTTGAAGATGCAATATTCAAGATGTTGAAGAGGTAGCGTATATAGATAGATATATATGATAAATATATAGTTGTTTATATATATATCATAGATATATATGAGGAAAGAAGTAAATATGATAGATATATATAAGCAAAGAAGTAAATTTCATTACCAATCAAAAATTTGGTATTCGGGCTTTTATATATATGATAGATATATTAAGTGCATACTTCGTAAACTAAATTGTTTTAAGTTATGAGGCCCGCTATGGGCACCCCATCGTTTCATGAAGGCACCCATAATTTTTTTCATTTCCCAATCTAAAATGTAAAAGACTATTTTGCCCTTTCATATATACACACCCAAACCCCACAAACCATTTGCAACTCAAAACTGGGGCACCCCACCACCTTGAGGAAGAAGTGAACCTAAAGCCACAATTGTGTTTTTGCGCGTGTATCGATTCTTGCCTTGACATCATCCGACAAATGAGGTAACAATGTTTGACAACCATATGAAGCTTTGAAGGAACTGTTTTTTGGATAAAAACTGTGAAATTGATGATTTGGTTTGTCAACATAGGGTTTCTCAAATTTTTAGACGTTTTTCACGGGCGCGATGGATTCGGCCTCGCGGGACGAGAGTTATGCAAACGTCTCGGTCAACATCCACCGAGAAATGAATAAAAGTCTCGGTAATGGACAACCGAGAGAAATGATACGTTCTCGGTTGTACATCACCGACAGGACATAAACTATACACTTCGACTTACTCTCGTGATGTGGTGACCAGAGACGACAATAAAAGTCTCGGTCCATGGACAACCGATATCTATCTTACACTATCTCGGTTGTACATCACCGACATAACATAAACTATACACTAATGATTGCTCTCGTGAAGTGGTGACCAGAGATAACAATATAACTCTCGCCCATTCGTTCTTAGAGGCCCCGTGTAAACTATACTTGGCATATTTAGGACCGATCATACAAACATAAGCACTTAGAAAATTAAAGTTAAAACATACAAGAGGTGTGATATGAAGTTGAAAACATCTCAATTAAGCTAAACAAAAAATAAATAATATCACAATTACATTGCTATGCTTTTATATAAATGAGTTTTTTTTTTTTTTTTTCAAAAAAAACCCACAACCCTAGGCAGTCTCAAGAAATGACACGGTAGCTAAGACTCGAACCCATAATATTTGTCTTAATTAGTACCTTACCGCTCGCTCCACGATTATTGCGCGACACCAGTCAAGAGCATGTGGAATTAGAAATGAATGTTGTGTTGTAAGAAAATAATGTGGACATAAAAACGATGGTAAGGGAAATAAAGATACTTAAGTGGACATGTGGTAAGACTCGAAAATTTATAATAAAACATATGAACACTAAAAATAGTTGTAGTACTAATCAATATTATAACAATAGGGAAAAAGGTAGTTGCAGCAATTTGGACGCATCTAAAGATATATTGTAAATGCCTCGCCTGACAAATACATCAATGTAATAGAAATTGAAGGAATTCAATGGTATAGGGTCGGTGTAGCTTGCAATGTCATTAATTGTAAAGGATTTCAAAGCATAACATATATATGGGGCATTTGAATAAAGCGAAACGAAATAGTTTGTTTTCATGTAGCCACCCCTTATTTGATTTAAAATTGAAGTTTTTGTTGTTGCTGCTGCTCATGCTGCACTAAATTTTGTCATCATCGTCTTGTTATATTGGAATTTTTTTTTTGTATTTGTATATATTTATTAGAAAGTTTTATCAATCAAAGAGTTCAACTCATGACCTGTTGAAAGTTTAAACCTTACTTTTTTTTAGCGAGAGATAATTTGGGTGGAATCTTTAATGTTTATAGTGAGGTATTGTTATAAAAAAGGGGACTTTATTGAGGCAAGCAGTAACGCGTGAGTTTTGATTTTATCCTTGCCAGGAATTAGAAGAAAGTTGGTTGGTTTGGTTGGTCATTCTATCGAGCATAGAGAGAGAGAGAGAGAAGAGGTTGAAGCATTTTGACTATGCGATCTATTCGATTGCGATATTCGCGACGGGAGGATAACTACAAAACGAATTCGGGATCGGCGTTGCGTTCAACAACAGCACGGCACGGAACTTCAACTTAAACCTTTATTTCTAGCTAAAAAAGAGTCTTGAAACTAGTAGAGTATAAGTTAAGTTGGGAGCGTTCCGTCAATCTGTTGAATCGTGAAGAAAAAAAAAAAAAAAAAAAAAAAAAGATGGGTTTGGTGAAAGCGGTGGTGGGAGATGCAGCCTTGACATGCATGTGGGTCTTCTGCGCTTCCACCCTGGGGTTTTTTACCTCTCTCACGGCGTCGTCTCTGGGACTCCAAGGCACCGTGCTGCCTTCTCTTGCCATCACCACGGCTCTCGTCTCGATCCTTGTCTTCGTCTTCACCGTCTTGGGCGACGCTCTCGGTGGTGCTAGCTTCAATCCCACCGGCACCGCCGCCTTCTACGCTGCTGGCTTTGGTCACGACAACCTCATCTCCATGGCCTTCCGATTTCCCGCTCAGGTCCCTTTCTAGGGTTGCCTTTTTCATCTTCTTTGTTATGTTGATACGGTAGATCAGTTGTTGTTGGGTTTGTTTGAACAGGCAGTTGGGGCTGTTGGCGGCGTGTTGGCAATTAGAGAAGTGATGCCTCCTCAGTACAGAAGCATGCTCGGAGGACCTTCCTTGAAAGTCGATTTGCACACTGGGGCTATTGCCGAGGGCGTCCTCACCTTCTTAATCAGTTTCGCTGTTCTTTATATTGTTATCAAGGGTCCTAAAAGCCCATTATTCAAGACTTTGCTTCTTTCTCTCTCAACTGTTGCCTTGGTTGTTGCTGGTTCTGGTTTCACTGGCCCTTCCATGAATCCTGCTAATGTGAGTTCTTTCCTTCCCACTCTTCAACTTCCTTTTATCATTTTACTATCTTCTTAATACCTAATATCATTCATGCCACTGCATGTAATCCTTTTCAAACTTTTTTTTTTAATTTCATCCACCATGATTCATGCACCGTGCCTGCATCTTATGCTAATTTTCCCGTTGTTTCCGTTGTGACTGCATTTTATATGTAAAAGGTATGTTCTAAGCGGTGTTCAAATTTTGTCAGGACCGGTCCTTACATTTTCGAGGCCTATGACCCTAAAAGAAATTTTGGGCTTTTATAATCAGTTTACTTAATAGAAACTGTAGAAATTCGACGAGGTAGGAGCAGACCAAAGTTAACATGGGATGCATTAATTATGAGGGATTTGAATGGTTTGAAAAGCTCACCATCAATTGCACTTAATCGAGCACAATGAAAAAGTTTGATCCATGTAGCCGACCCCAGTTAATTTGAGACTGAGGTTATGTTGTTGTTGTTGTTGTTGTATAATCAGTTTACTTAAACTCGCTTATTTGCCCTATTTATCTAGTAACTTAATTACTATATTCATGCACTCTTGTTAACTTTTTGCATCTAACTTGTGGAGTATTCTTTTTCATTAGGTTTTAATAAGTTCAATCAATCTTAATGATCTAACCAAATTAAACTAGACTCGTCAGGCTCAGTTTTGACTTTTTTGGGCTAAAGCTAATAGAATATAAGAGCATGGTCAGTCCAAATATTTTATAGCCCCTTCTTGCTTTATTCGAGTGATCTTGCATGAGTTAGTCGAGCTCTCTAATCTTATAATTTAAGAGAAACTATGAGTCTATGTGTGTCTATATATATATATATATTCAAGGTTTAAAATATTGACAAACTTCGGCGAAGATCGGCCGAAGTTTGTCGATTTTGAGGTGAGCGAAACGAAGTTCATAGGTAGTAGAAAAATTGCAAAACTTCGACTCAACTTCGGCTAACTTCGACCGAACTTCGAAAACATCGATGGAAGTTAATAAAACATGAAGTAAAATTGTTATGTTTCGCGGAAGTTGAGCAAACTTCGATTGAAACTTCAATTATGCTAGAAATATACTTAAACTTCGGTTAAATTCAAATAAAACATAGTTCTAGCATCTCTACGAAGAAACTTGACTTTTCTAGCATTTAAAGTGAAATTCCATAAACTTCCGTACACCGGCGAATTTTTGTCAAACTTTCATCGTCGAAGTTAACTTCCTTGAATTAATTCCGAATTTTAAGTGAGCGAAATCATAGGCGAAGTCGAAGTTTCAAACCTTATATATATATATTATAGCAACTATGCTTCCAACCCATGATTTTTGTTTCAGTTAGAGTCATGGTGCTTTTCTTGTTACCACTGCACCACACTCCTTTGAGGTACTTCAAAATATAATTTTAATTAAGTGATTTTAATAAAAGTGTAATACTTATTCTTGAAATAGTTGAAAAGTTAAATTCTCTAAAAGAAAGTGGTTGCCTAAGTCAATTAAAAAATAACTAAAATTTAAAAATTTAAAAGATTTATCATTGTTTTTTTTTTTTTTTTTTTGAAAACCAAGATTAATCAGTGTGGCATTAAATTAAGTCTCTCAAATAAGATATAAATATTAGACATCGTCATTACATATCTAATTAACTAATGAGGAAGATGCAACGCGATCAAAAAATAAAAATGTATAAAGTATATTAATGATTCATGAAAGAGGCATAAAATGTTGTTAAGTTAAAAAATTGTCGTGTATTTACTTTTTTATGTAGTTTTTGCAATAGTTGTAGTGTCTAATCATGCTGATGCACAAAGAGCAAAAAGTTAAAAACTTGATAACTTCATTGCATTACGCGTGGACCACTTTCGTTTGACGAGGGGATTGATGCCTTGGCTAATGTGACCCCCTTCGAATTGAGGCTCGCATTTGGTGATGGGAACCTCTTTTCACACCGGAGAAACACGCCAATTTGGGGGGAGCTTGGAGCGATGCGTAAGATCCTACATAGAGAGCCACATAGAGTTGGTTAGGGGGACGAGTTAGTTGGTTTAGCCATCCGAGAATTTGAATGTAATTGGACACTCTTGGAGATTGGGTTGACTCTTCTTTGATCGTGAATGTGTTTTTAACATTATAAGATGCCTTCAACTCGGTAGATCCGTTGGTGTCCGAGTGCAAGAAACGACCCATCGACCTCGGATCTAAGGTGGAGTCGAGAGATCCGGTTGGTGCTACACTTCGACGAGCCTCTCCTTCAACCTCTCGTTAACTCGATGAAGGGATCGGGTGTTCAACCAATCAAAGAGACTGTGGAATGAAGCACCCAGTTTAGCAAGTCCGATGATGTTGGAGGATAATCCGAGTGCCTCGAGGGACGGATCCATTCCCATCTCCACCGCCACCGCCGCCACCGCCACCGCCATCGCCGCCGCGGATCTGTTTACTACCTCGAACCTTCTTCCGAGATCCGGTGCCCTCCTATGCAACTTCAACCAATCCACTACTAGTTAATTCTGGTATGCACTTTGTTCTCTCCTTCGTTGATCCATTTTTGAAGAAAATGATTGTTGGCGCTTGCGATTTGCAAACCATTCATGCTTTCCAGTCGTCTAGGCTGAAATGTTCTCTATTTGGCGTGGTTGAGAGGACGATGAGGGATAGGGTCCTCTTGTTCTGCGAGTGTGTGTTGTTTTTTGAGATTGGTTCACTTGTCGTGTGTCCGTGTTATCACTTCGCTTCCCTAGATCCGCCTCCTTGGCCACCTCCCCGACCTTCTATGTTGTTGAACAAAGCTTCGACGGATGTTGTCAACCTAATGACTTTCCATCGGTTTCGTTCTCCTATAGCACACCTCGAGCTCTCTCTATTGCAATACCTTTGGAGAAGAAAGTTACTTTTGAACAGCAAAGTTTTCATGGAGATCAAATGGAGAGAAAACTGCCACCACATCAATGTCTCTGTCACAGATCTTGTGTTCTTGTACACAACTCAAGACTATATGTGTTTCTACTTTGGCCATTGGTTTACTCTCGATTGGTGTACTCTCCATCTCACTTAAAGTTGTTGTTCCAGTTAGGTTGTATGCTTCTTGAAAGAATTGCTCAACAATGGCGAGTATCAATGGAGATGTCGACCATGTAGGGGTGGTTGTTTTTGTTGAACATGTAACTTGGAACGTTCATCAATGGCGGTTGTTTGCTTATGGACGCATGGGGGCCCAATGTCGTTCCATTCATGGATGTCACTCGTTTAGGAGAGCTATGATATTGTTGGTTCCCTTTGGGAACATTAAGGGTCATGTATACCAACTCAACGCATCCATGGATTTCTATTGGGTTGGTTTGAGGGGTTTCCCTCACTTTGTTGGTGTTCGCGAAGGCTATTATTCGGGATGTGACTTTCTTTATATCGCATTTGACGTGTTTGCTGAAATGTTCTCGACCAATCGACGGCTAGGGGCACCCTCTTGTGGGCTGGTGGTTCAGTGTCGTTCTTGCTCTCATTGATGGCACATCGTCTGCCATGTTTCGCTCAACTTCTTGCCATACGATTGATATGGATCCTAGCATGGACCCCCTCTTCAATGCCCACCCTTTGGCTATTTGTTTCTCCATGGTCTTGTCGTCCATCACAATGAGCAACTGCCATTTGAGATCACAATTTAGAAAATAAAAACAAATAACCGCTAATTGCGAATGTTTATTTAAAATCTAGAAAACAGTTGTAAAGGCTAAAAAATTAGACGAAAGGATTAGTAAATGATTCATTCACAAAATTTTACTATTCACAAAGCTACAATAAAAGAAGTAGAAAGCGTTAATGACAAATGTATTTTAATTAGGCGGACGCTACTAAATGTATAATAGCAGAGCCTGATTGCTTCTTAGATTGAGCCAAGGTGTAGTCTTGTGTTTTAAGGAGACTTGATCCTCAAAAAAGTTAAGTTTCACCACGAGGATGTTCATGCGTGTATTGCACACAAGACTTCACAAATGAGATGGACGAGACATCACTTGCTAAAAGTCAAGGTTAAATGAGGTCCTGGGTTGAGTTCAACTCATATTGGAGTCAAGTTGTTGGTTTCTTATAAAAAAAAGACTTCACAAAAGGAAAGTTTTTCAAAGGAGGTTTGGATCACTTATATAAAAAATTTTAAATTAAAATAGATTTGATTTCTTTTAATAACCGCTTAGCAACTTTATACATGCATGACTTTTTTTTAATAACTACAGAGGGTGTGTGATTTTCATATATACTTATCTCTTTGGGTTAGCATATGAGAAAGGCCGGAGGGTAGAAGAGACAGAGCGCTTTGTCATTTTGGGTTAATAAATGAGAAAAGACCTTTGGTGTACTAGTTACAAAACTACCCAAGCTAATGTGATCATTGGAGCCTTCTCTGTTTGAGGATAAACAAGGGAAGACAAAAAGTACATCTAAATTATGGAATTACTCTTTGTGGGGCCTAGAGAAGTTATTTGTGGGGGCTTGGGTGGTCATGCAACATGCCCTACCCCATACTCGACCTTGAATTTGGTTTTTTTTTTTGAGATTTCCTTGATTTCTTTTCCTTCTTTATTTATATTTTTGATCATGGACAACATTATTTGGAATTTTGGGTATTTGAGAAAATTGAGAAGCTATCGCATTAGTTGACATGGAAGTGAATGGATGGAGAATGAGAAGTAGATATCCAAGAGCTAAAAGTATTGTTTTAGAGATTCTTGTACTCTAATTATTAACTCGCGTTGTCGTGGTTATTATTAATATCATTATAACATGACAAGTAAATGGAAAGCTATTTATCAAAAACTTTATGAAAGGATTTAAGGAATTGCTTGGTCACGATTATGTGGATTTTCTAGTTATTCCTTATTTGGCGAAGTTTACTTTTTTGTTATCTTTTCCTGCTTTCTCCATACAGTGTATCATTAGCCGGTTAAGTTCTATTACCCATGGGTTAGGCTTGGTAAGTTTGAAAGTTTGAAATTAGGGGCAAGTTTTGACGAGAATTCCTGACACGCAACATTCTTTTCTTGGTTTGGTTAGGGTTTCAAAGTTTCTAAAACTTTTATGGTTAATGCATACATTCCTATGAGTATAAGAAGAGCGTTTGAAAGAAGTTAAATTCCTTTATGGTTAACAAAATATACCCATGAATTCGCTTCAGAAAGAAGACATACCTTGAACTGGAGAGATATTAATACATACGAACTGCCTTGTGGGCCCTACTACCAAAGGAAATACGTCACCGCATACCGCAAATGGAAGTTTCTTTATTATACTCATCATGAAATTTCCTTTATTTACTTAAAATATGCATCATTTTCCTAGTTTACTTCTTTATAGCTAGTTTTATTTTTATACTTCTTTGAATTGTGCTATAAGCCTTTAAAAAACTATTTTATGAAATAAGGTGACAAGTCGTTATTATTGCAACATCAATCAAGGAAGAATTGGTCACAAACTAGTCTTATTTCTCCTTAAGCTAAGGCGTAATTCATTTCGGCTATGTAGGCTTGTGGCTAGGTCTGATGCGAAGTTAAAACAAACCTTCATTGCCGATAATATGTCCTAGACAATATTTAAAAGTTATTAGGCTTAACTAAGAGTTAATTGGGGTAGGCTAGTGGGTCATACTTTTTCACTTCGCTCAATTTAATGCATTTGATGAGATGAATTTACTATACCATCAAATTTCTTCAATTTTTATTTTGTCTAGTTTTCTAGGCATTTGCGGATGTCTTTGGATTTATTTTTTTATTTTTTAAAATGCTATATACTAGTAACACTTCACATAAACATTCATATATTCAGTAATGCAACTATTAAAAAACAAACATATCATAATAATTTAATTTAGGAGTAAAAGTTACTTTAGTGTTGTTCAAACAACCTCTTTATTGCGGGTCTATTTTCTTAAGAAAGAAAAGGAAAAAGAAGCAGACGAAGAAGAGAGGAGGATAATCAAACATATCTCAAACAATCAAAGAACCAACTCCCTCGATCGACCTGAATTTCCCAATTTTTCTTTTAGGGCATGAGGGTGTATTCCTTTCTAAATCCCAATTAGGCTTAAGCTTAAGCCTTTATGTGATATTCTGCAAAAGGATTTAAGGCATATGTCTCAGCTTGCTTTTTTAAACATTGGCTATTCATAAGAAACATCAACATTGTGGGTAAAGAGCTAGATTGGGATTCCTCTTCTATATCTTACCATGAATGTTAAGTTTCTTTAATTTTTTTTGTCACTCGGTTAGTTTGATATTTAATGATTTGATGCATAAGAACTCGCATCATTTTACTTGTGAAGATAAGGATTCAATGTTCCATGACAAATACTCATTTGAAAAAGTTGTGATATGAACATTGTCTGAACATGAAGAGAGTAATATGTAATTTCCTCCTCCTCCATCTTAGTTAAAGCTTTAGAGAAATCAATGCTCCATGATTGATAAAAGGAAGAATCAAATTGATTTTTTAAAAAAATTGGAGATGAATTTTGTACAATTAAAAAGATTTTACACATAAAATCGGGAAACGTTGTACCAAATTTAGAAAAGAAAGCACAATATTGTACACTATCCAATGACAAAAGACTCAATCACACCTCATTCCTCCATGAATCTCTAATTTCTATTCTACTCATTCATGGAAAGTCCTAAATCCTTGTAAGCCCACTAGCCATAGTGCCACTTTATGCTTAATGTTGTCCCACATCTCCTCCATTGGGGGACGTTTGTCTTCAAAAATCCTTATATTCCTTTCCATCCCTGCGCCTTAACACCGCCAAGACATGCATTCTATGGTATCTGGAAAATCTTATTAGTCTCATGGAGTCTATTATTATAAAAAAACAAGGCACTCCAATCAAACATGTAGTTTCCTACTTGTCAAAATCAACAAGTATTGCTCTTCAAATCCATTTTGTGCACTCTAAGAAGATGTGCACCAAGGCTCATCGCCCCTCTTACAAAGTTAGCACCAACTAGGGGAAAGTGTAAGATGAGACAATCCTCTATTAAAATAAGAAGATGTGCTCCAAGGCTAAAACAATATTATCAAGTATTAAAATTTTAAATGAGGAAAGTGCTTACAGCATAGGGAGAACTAGATATCTCACGTGTATCCTTCTCCATTCTAAGTTGATTCTTACACCTATACAAGCTATTTCACCGACAGCAGGACTAGGGATGCAAATAGGTAGGGTAGGGGATGGGGACCTCATTCCCATACCCATACCCACTAAAAAATTTATCACCCATACCCATACCCATACCCATACCCATATGGGGATGAATTCTCATACCCATCCCCATACCCATCAAATCCCCGTGGGTATGAGGAATCCTCATGGGTAAAATGCTTTACCCATTCCATTCCCATTGGAGATCTCCGCCGGGATTCTCAAAAAAAGAATTATAACAAATAAGGTGTCAAATATACATACATAACAACACAATTGTTGAAATTCCAACAAAAATAAATAAAAAATCAACATATCATGCAATAAAAATTCTAACTACTAAGTGCTAACAATTATAAGTAAGTTTCTACAAAATCATTGGCATATGCTAAATGAAAAGTTCAAATTCAAAATATTAATTAAAATCACTATCTCTTAAAACCACCAAGTCATCAACTTTTTTCAGTACATTTGATCCTAAAATTCTAAAATATAAATATAGTTGCAAACAATTCAAAACAAAACATATAGTTATTAATTAACCAAATAAATTAAAATGATAAATCACATTATAAGGTTTTTTGTTATATGTATAAGTGTTGCAGAGTGAAAACTATGTAATATTTATATATAAATATCATATGGTATATATAAATAATAAATATCATATGATGTATAGATTGATATATGGGAATCCCAATGGGTAGATGAGTATCCTCGTGGGGATTACCCAAGGGTGTCCCCGTGGGGATATTTTATTACCTGTACTCGATACCGTGTGGGTATGAGATTTTGTATCCATCCCCATTTAAAATCTCCATACGCGTACCCATTAGGGTAAATCCCCATCACCTGTGGGCATTCCCCTACCCATTTGCATCCCTAAGCAGGACACTCCAATTTATTGTCCACTCTAAAGTACCATACCTCTTTTTAACTTGCGAGATGACAACTCTCTCTCTCGCTGCCAGCATTTGCGAAAATTCCTTTCTTGTTCGTAATCTTTGATTTTGTAGTTAAAATATTTTTGTTAAACTCTTACCATAGAATAACACCTTTATTTAATATCTATACACGATATAAAAAGAGCTGGTTCTCATTTCACTATTCATCCATTTGACGTCCTTCTTAGTTTCTCACTAGCTTCTCACCCATCATCATCACGATCTCTTTAACCCATTACACCTTTCTGCATCGTCACTACATCATGCATCTTTGTTTTTTGCCGATGCATCTTTTGTTTTTTGTACAAGTTAATTTTCTATTTTTCTTATGAGTTTTTACGAGATGCGACGTAATCTATAAATTAATTGAGAGTTTCACAGATAATGTGATTGCTAATTTAATTAAAACAAATAGTAGTGAGTTCAATTAAAATTATAATTAGTGGTATGATAGTTTAGAGATGTCAAGATATATTAGTTTCGCAAGAACAAACGGAAAAGAAATAATTAAAATAAAAAATTTATATTATTAGTAAGTATGTGTATGATTGTTTTGGAAATCATTAACTTACATCCAACCCAAAAGTAAAAATATTGACTTACATTTTAGGGGCTTTTTAAATACATTTTAGGGGCATGATAACTTTGTCTTACCTGAAACTAATTTAGAATGTTATAGATTTTTTGCAAAATAAAATATTATAAGGAAAATGATTGGATGATCCTCTTTAGAGACGCGTATTGGACACGCAGGTTATTGGTGTTTTTGATTTGTGCATCGATGTTTGTGTGCACTTATATTGATGTATATCTAAAGGACAGTGGCAACCAAGGAATGAAAATTCGATAAAATTAGCCGAATTTTAGGCGAAGTTTATCGAGGTTGAAGGGATCGATTTGAAACGAAGTTCACAGGTAGTTTAGAAACTACAAGATTTCACCGAAGTTGATGTTAGAAATCGATAACTTTGATACAAATTGATATGGATTCCTTAAAACAAGGAGAAATTGCAAATTGTTCGGTCAAAAAATCGAATGAGTGTGTAGGGCAGTGAAGGTTTGTACTTACCTCACATTAGTGAGAAGAATCAAGTTAGATTATCCCTAAAAAGTGATGTACCATACACAATATGCATGACTAGTGTCAATAAAATTGACTTAAAACCATTAAATTGTGAATTTTTAAGGTATAGATGCATAATTGTGCTTGTTTTGACATCCCATGAAATGAGTTTTAGTTTATTAACCATTTAAATAATAAGTTCTTAAACTTTTCTAAATTAGCGATTTTTTTACCAAGATTTTCTACGTCGAATTAGACTTCTTCGAATTAATTTCAATTATCAAGAGGGCGAATTATTAGGCGAAATCGAAGTTTCAATCCTTGTCGACAACTATGTGTTCAATGTGCCTGTCCAAAGTGGGCCACCCTAGCATTCTCCAAAGATTTTAATTCAAAATGAATTCGAACCACTTCTTATAGTGAAGTGGGGTTCGCATCTGCTAAAACAAAAGATGCATGGCCTTATGATGATGCAGAAAGGTGTAATGGGTTAAAAAGATCGCGATGATGTCAGGTGAGAGTTAGTTAGGTACTGAGGACGCCGAATGGATGGATAGTAAAATGAGAACTGGCTATTTTTATATAGTGTATATATATACATTGAGGAGACAAAAATAAGAAGGATATCTTTTTTGAAGGTTGTCTTGAGTGCTGGCCTTTTCATGGGCTAGAGTACTTTTTTTATTTTTATTTTATATCCGTGGGTGTCCAGGTGAGTCCGACTATTCCCACGAGGCCCTAGTGCAATCGGCCTGGGTGT
Source organism: Stephania cephalantha (assembly GCA_039657325.1). Lineage (NCBI taxonomy): Eukaryota > Viridiplantae > Streptophyta > Magnoliopsida > Ranunculales > Menispermaceae > Stephania > Stephania cephalantha. The sequence goes on along the minus strand of CM077579.1, from coordinate 47,738,174 downwards.
ACCCTAGTAGCCTGAGTGATCTTACCACACCGAGGAATCGAAATCGAGGTCGTGCGCTTAACTCACACAACCTCGCCTTCGCCCTTTCCGTTGTGGCATCCCGACCGGTTTGGACTAGACTCCATATAACGTACACATATTTTAGAAGGAAAAATGAGTTACTTGGGTGCATTTGAGGAAACTCTTCTGATTTGTATTCTAGTCAAATCTAGCTTTGGGTTTTGGGAAATAATTGTGAATGAATCAGTTGACATCAAATGAGCTGTAGCTTTGATTATTTTTATTTTGTTGGGAAGAATGGTGTTGGGGGTGGTGGTGAATGGGGAGGAAGTTAGATGAGGAAATTATCATTTTCACTGCATTTATGTATTGTTGTGTTTAATGGTTGGTTGTGTATAGGCTTGAATTGATTGTGTTGTATTGTAGAGTAATTTGTAAGGTATTTGATGATTGATTGATGGAGTTTGTTAATTTTGATGGGCAGGCCTTTGGTTGGGCGTATGTAAATAACTGGCATGATACGTGGGAGCAGTTTTACGTGTACTGGATTTGCCCCTTCATCGGAGCAGTTGTGGCGGCATGGATATTCCGGGTTTTGTTCCCTCATCCAATGAAGCAGAAGAAAGCCTGAGCAGGCGAAGTTTATAATTTATTGCTGCAGTAGAAGATGAACTGAACAATATGCAAGTAGTGTTTTTAAGTTTACCCTTCCTTGTGTGTTCCCCTCTTCATTGTTAGTAATTTGTAATTTGAAGGTCTGAATTTGTTCATTGGGTAAGCTGGAATAATTAATTAATTAATTAATTAATTAATTAATTTCCATTTGGATCTAGTATCTAAGAAACGTAGCAGCCAGCAGATGGTGCAATTACTTATGTTTTGTATTAGTTACAGGTAGCTGAATTGGTTTGGTAAGTAGAAGGTGGTGAAATGGATTGATTTGATTGTTTCGTTTTGTTTTGTTTTGTTTTGCGGGGTCTGCTCTGCCCTTGTTGTTTTTGGTTGTTTGTGAATTGTATGTGTGTGTGCAAGGAACTTCCCCAAATTAATTGGGGATGGAGGCAATATATGTCGTCTGTTGGGCAGTGGGGACACTGGACGCTCTTGTTATTCATACCACACACACAATCTTCGTTTTTTCTTGATTATTACATTTGGGATAAAAATTAGCATAAAACACAAACTATTTCCAAAACTAACACACTCTCTCTCTCTCTCTCTGACTCTTCAATTTGTTTTGAGATTATATGTGTTTATGCTTCATGTTGTTTATCTTATGTTGGATGTTAAATTTGTTGTTAGTTTTGTTGTCTCGGGGCCTTCATTATTTGTTTTAGGGGTCATTTATAGGGGTGTTGTTTTAGGGGCTGATTTTATATGTTTTAGGGGTTGTTTTTAGGGGTTGTTTTAATTTGTTATAGATGACGTATAAATTTGATTTAGGGGCTGATTTTATATGCACTTTGTATATGTATTTTGAGCCTAAATTGATTGAAGTTTCGTCATGGCATGCGTTCTCTCTTTCTATATAGTTAGTTTTTGCCAAAACTCTAAAGATGCAACGACATAGGTAATTTCATTTGTAGATACATTGAGATGGAAGAATATATGAGAGACTAAGAAAAAGTGATGAGTCGAATCCAAGATCTAACACCAATTCGATTAGGGTGCATAACCAATTATATGAAGGTCATATAAATTTGACATGTTTATTTGAATTCTTTATATAATGATTAATGTTATATCGTTGATTGGATGATTGTGAGATTTATAGCGCGTAGTCGTAACTTTGATTAGAAGGTCTTTATCAATTTAGTAAAAATTATATTCTACATATATAGGTTGAATAATGGATGATCGAAGAGTATCATTGTTGTGTTATATGAATGGAGACATAGTTGATGGACCATCTCGGGATTTCGTACACAAAACCTCCCATTCGACATCTCGGATCGAAGATGGGTTTAGGCTACAATGAACTTGTGCGATATATTTGTAACTCATTGCGATAGACAATGACTTACAGAGATTAAACATCACATATAGATATCCAAATACAGTACATTGGAAGTGGATCTGCTAACTTCGTCCTTTGCGAATAGATGATGAGTCGAGTCTCAAAGAGGTTTGGGACTTTGTGGCAGTACTTACCACCACCGCATTGCATGGAGCTCTATATTGATTTAGTTCCGAGGCAACCGTACAGTAGTTCCAATTGTAATGTAGTGTTACAATCTGGAGTTGGAGCTGGACCTAGCACTCAACCAATTTATGAGCATAGTCATTGTGCATCGCCTTTGACGACCCCAAATCTCGAAATGGATGAGGATCCTCATTCATGTGATGATTTGAATAGTAGTGAAGATGATGACTATTGCGACACACGGGGGATACTAGTGAATTTAGTAGCGATGATGATGCAGACGATGAAGGGGATGATGGTCACCATGTTGATGATGACATGATTCGATATGCGTTAAATCGAGTCATAGCGAGATGATGGCTCATTATCTTGTCCTCCAATTTCGAACGAAGTTGGGAACGATGATTTCTTCGATGAAGAGGTGCTTTGGAATTGATGGTGCGCCGTGGGTGTAGGTGAATTTGTCGTACCTTCTCCCGCATTTATGGAATTGAGTAGTGAGGCAATGCACCCCCTCCATGAGAATGCAATGATCCCTTCCAGTCTTTATGGAACGAGACATCGAGAATTTGAGAAAGGCATGCGGTTCATGAGTAAAGTAGATATCCAACATGCAAGAAATTGTATAGCATCAAAGGACACAGGCGCTTTGTGGTGACTCATTCAAGTCCAAATGTATGGATTGTTCGTTGTAAGAAATATTTAGATGGATGTACTTGGAGGTTGCGGTGTTCGAGAAGAAAATCGCATGGAATGTTTGAGATCGGTACATATGCGGGACCACATACATGCATCTATGCTAAAGCTGTCCAAGGATCATGCGCATTTGGACTCCACCGTTATATGCCGTGAGGTAGAAAATGTGGTGAGAAGAGATCCGTCCACCTCGGTTCCCAAGAGGCTTCATCGATTATCAAAGACAAATTCGGTTATGACGTTCATTATAAAAAAGTTTGGTTGGGGAAGAAGAAAGCAATTGCTAAAGTGTATGGAGACTGGAAGAATCGTACAAAATGTTGCCGCGGTGGATGACCGCTCTTCAAGAAAGCAATCCGGGGACACGTGTGGAATGGCGGCATGGTGAGCCTAATGCCAACAATGAAGTTGTCTTCAAATGGGTTTTTTGGGCATTTGCACCTTCTATTGCAGGCTTTAGACATTGCGGACCAATGATACAAATTGATGGCACATTCTTGTATGGAAAATACAAACAAATCTCTCACAGAGCTGGGGTTATCTTCGGGAAAGCTGGATTTTACGGACTGCGAGTAGGATTCATTTCAATCGATGGCATCTCATAATCGCCTTACTTGTAGAGAGGTGGAGGCCGAGAAACGCACACATTCCATTTCCCTGTCGGCGAGATGACCATAACCCTCCAGGATGTACAAATCATCTTGGGGTTGCCGGGTCGATGGATTACCAATTACGGCGCGTCGACCAAGATTACGATGCCTTGTGCTTCACACAACTCGGATTTCCTTTCCCGAAAATAACAGGATTTGGAGGGCGGATACAAATTCGGCAACTTTCAAGGTGGTTTCCTAATCTCCCGACAATGCTAATGATGTGGAAGTGCAACGCTATGCGAGAGCATACATCCTGCAACTTTTAGGGGAACACTATTTGCGGACAAGTCGAACAACCTCGTTCACATCACATATTTGCAATTTTTGGAAGATTTCGAGGCGGCGGGACGATGTGGGGACTGGGAGTTGGAGTGGCAGTGGGACCCAACTACTGACTGCTAAAAACGTGTCCAAGGCTTGGTTGGTTTGTTGTCTGACGGAAACTAAAATGGGTTGATGACGCGACCAGATCGAACCACCACTACCAGTCCAGTAGTCCAGTGTCTACCGGTCTACCAGTAACAGAGAAGAGAAAGAGAGAGAGAGAGCGAGCTGCTGCTGCTGCTGCTGCTGCTCCAGATCATCGATCATCGATCATCGATCATCGATCATCGATGGCCGCCACACTACACGCTCCTTCTTTTTCCAAAAGGAGGCTGTGGCTGAGGAATAATAAGGTTTCTGGTGATGAGTCTTGTTCAGTGCTGTTGTTCGGCCGCCACAGAAGCGTCAGTACCACCACACCAAGACCTTTCAGGAGCAGATCACTACTGTTGACTAATTGCCACCAAAACTCTCTTCTTGCTGCTGATGTTGCTAAACATGATTTCGTGGTAACTATATCTTCTTTCACTTCACTCATCCTCCAAAATCATCATCCATTTCTAATCTCTATTAATTTCCTAAACCAATAAGGCATCAGCAGCAGCAGCAGCAGCAGCAGCAGCAGCAGAAGAAGCATACCCCCAAAATGTAGCCTCTATCATATTGGGCGGCGGAGCTGGGACCAGGCTTTTTCCTCTCACCCGCCGAAGGGCTAAACCTGCTGTATCCACTACCACCACCACCTTATTTGCCTGCTCTCTTTTACTCTTTCACTTCATTCATCATTTTGTTTTGTATTGTAGGTTCCAATTGGTGGGTGTTACAGACTCATCGACGTCCCCATGAGCAACTGCATCAATAGTGGAATTAACAAAATCTTCATTCTCACTCAGTTCAACTCACAATCTCTCAATCGTCACCTTGCTCGAACCTATAACATGGGTATTAATGGTCTCAACTTTGGTGATGGGTTTGTTGAGGTATACCCCTATCACTATATGTCATGGATTCATTGCATCTCTTTCCTTCTTCTTCTTCTTCTTCTTCTTCTTCTACATCAATCAATTACCCTTGTCTTCTTCATGCCATTTCTGGCTGGCTCTAGGTCTTGGCAGCTACTCAGACTCCTGGTGAGTCTGGAAACCAGTGGTTTCAGGGAACAGCCGATGCTGTCAGACAATTCATTTGGCTATTTCAGGTATGCATATATGCTGTTGCTATCTAACATCATCCATCTTTATGCAACCGTCTCTTCTTCTCATTTCTCAACATGTAAACTGCGTGCAGGATGCAAAACATAGGCACATTGACAACATTCTCATATTGTCTGGTGATCATCTTTACCGTATGGACTACATGGACTTCGTCCAGGTAAATCTCAATTTCTCATTGTTCTTGTACCCTACATTTTACAATTTTTTGGCTAAAACCTTCAAATTCATGTAGAACCACATCGCGTCAAGTGCCGACATCTCTGTTTCCTGCCTTCCCATGGATGACAGGTGAATCTTCATGGATATATGTTGTCATTCATGAATATCCATTTATTTTTTAACAACTTTGAAATTTATAGGACCGCAATTAGGCCAGCTATGCTCTATGGAAGTGAATGTTAGGCGGTAAAGCAACAACAATTACATAAAATGAACGTAGCAGAAATGAGGATGCTTAGGTGGATGTGTGATAAAACTCGTAAAGATAGAATAAGAAATATAGAAATTCAAAGACAAGTAGGAGTAGCACCAATTGATACAAAGATTAGGGAAGGGCGGTTGCGGTGGTTTGGTCACTTGCAAAGACGGCCTACAAATGCCCCAACTAGAAAACTTGACTCAATAGAAACTGTAGAAATTCGACGAGGTAGGGGCAGACCAAAGTTAACATGGGATGCATTAATTAGGAGGGATTTGAATGGTTTGGAAAGCTCACCATCAATTGTACTTAATCGAGCACAATGTAAATGTTTGATCCATGTAGCCGACCCCAGTTAATTTGGGACCGAGGCTATGTTGTTGTTGTTGTTGTTGTTTGAAATTTATGTATGATAGTTAGGACTTTGATTCATCGAGAGGAAGGCACAATATTTACAAATGCTACTGATTACTTCATTTCCTTATCTTTATATTTACAGTCGCGCTTCAGATTTTGGATTGATGAAGATTGATTCTGTGGGAAGAATCCGCCAGTTTCTTGAGAAACCTAGGGGTGAAGATCTAAATTCTATGGTAATTGCTCTTACCTTCCTGTTAGTATAATATGTAATGTTATACTATGCATACGTCAATAGTAATTTGAGCAACAATTTGGCCCCTTTCCAATTTTAGAATAGGATATATTTTGTGTTTGTGGAAATTATTGTATTATGGATTACTACTGCTTCACTTAGTAGTTTTTTGTGGACAGCAAGTGGACACATCGATTCTAGGGTTATCAACACAAAAGGCAAAGAGATTCCCATATATCGCCTCAATGGGGATTTATTTGTTCAAAACAGATGTGCTTCTTGAATTGCTCAGGTATTCCTGTACTCCATTTCGAGTTGTTGGTTCAATTGATCTAGAACATAATGCAGTAATTATGTTAAACTTTTCATAAAACATTCAGCCAAACAAAGAGTCATTTATTTGAGTAGTAAATGAAAGTTGAAAATGTCTCCAAACTCAAGATTTTGGTGTTTAACTTTTAGCCGCATGCAATTACTTAACAAATTTGTATCTTATAGTAGAAACTGCAAGTACTCCCAAAAAACTAAGTTTCATACTACATTCTCTGTGTCAACTCGTGCATAACCAGTGCATCCTATTTCTTTTTTAGCAGAAAACTGATAATGTCATATGCGTGTTTACAGTTGATGGCCAAAAAAAGCCTAAACAGCAACCTTTTTTAACTTTTAGGCATGACTTTATAATAAATATTATTACCCGTTTATTAGTTAAATAAATAAGTTGTCAACAAGGCTCTTATCAGCTTAATCAAGCAACTTCATTGAAAATCAAGCCTTAGAATTTGCGACCAGAACTCTGAAGGACTAGCATGGTATCTACATGCTAAATAGGGTTCTGCAAATCATAATGTGTAAAAGTTTGTCCTACATTCACCAGGTGGCGATATCCAATGGCTAATGATTTTGGATCAGAGATCATTCCAATGGCCGCAGAAGAATATAATGTTCAGGTAATAAATTCTTAAATTCATGTAGAGCTGACACTATTTTGAAGAAGTAAACAAAATAATCTAGTTCTGTTAAGTACTTTAGTCAGAGTCATTAATCCCTAGCTCTTAATCATGGCTGTCTCACTGGCAGGCATATCTATTTAATGATTATTGGGAAGATATCGGAACAATAAAGTCCTTCTTTGACGCCAACTTAGCCCTTACTGATCAGGTAATTCTCTTTCATGTAGGTATCCACTTTAAAGTTGTCTGTGGCAATAACATAAATAGATTAAAATAGCTTTTTGCTCCACACACAGCCACCCAAGTTCCAGTTTTACGATCCTGAGAAGCCTATATTTACGTCACCTCGTTTTCTACCGCCTACTAAAATAGAAAATTGCCAGGTATGCTTGTGTAATTAATTTGCTTTGAAATCTCATGTCTCTTCTTGTTCTATTTTTTATTTTCCATCAGAAAACTTGATGATGATGATGCTTTTACCTGCAGATCTCAAAGTCTATAATATCACACGGTTGTTTTTTAAGGGAATGCAGTGTTGAACATTCTGTCGTTGGGGTTCGATCCAGATTAGAATATGGTGTTGAACTGAAGGTAACTCTTATCCCTTCTTCTCTGAATGTGTTTCACACGTGAAAATATCAGATCTCCAATTACATGAGTAACGAAGCCGAAAAGTTTTTTTTTTTTTTTAAAAAAAATGATTAATTATTTAATGCGGTGAAAGCTGTACTAGTCCGACTGTAGAGAATATGAAGAAGCATTATTTGCTTCGCATTGTTGTTTTTCCTTACCTTTTTTTGTTAAGATAAGAAGTAGCAAAACCTTTTTTTTTATAAGAAACAACTTTTATATCAATAATGAGAATTTACAGATGCAAAAGTAACAGTCCGAAGACAACAAGAAAGACAATGAAAAAAAAGAGAGAAGAAAAAATACAAACATGATAGACCAAATATCATCCATGTACTCTAAACCTGCAAGACAACAAGAAGGGCATCCTTTTAATTAATCCCCGACGATAGTCCTCCAATTTCTTCTCCAATCATCACTTGTGAAACCAAACAAATTGTTCGATGCTGTTAGCCAAAGAATTGCCCTCTCTTTAGCCATCTCCCATACCTCCGCTGCTCTTCGACATTTGTTTTCAAAAACACATTGTTTCCTTTCCCTCCAAATATGCCAAAGAACTGCAGCAACTGCAACATTCCAAGCCACTTTAAAAAATTTAGAACCATTGTACAAATCTCTTCTTTGAAAGAGAAGTTCCCATGACACCTCCACTATGTTGTTTTCACCAAACATACTTAGAAGCTCATTCCGCAACTGTCTTGCAAACCTGCATTGAGTGAAGAGGTGATCCACAGTTTCATTATCTCCTTGACAAATGCCACACCAATTTGGAGAAATATAGAGGAAGGGCATGTGTCTTTGGAGGAGATGACTAGTATTGATCTTTTTGAGAGCCAACAACCGAGAGAAAAACCTTAACTTTATGGGGAACACGAGATTTCCATATAAAGGAAAAATGAGGAAAAGAAGTAGAACTAGGAGGTGAAACAAGAAAATGTGTCATAGATTTGCAAGAAAAACAACCCGAATTTTCCAAATTCCACACTCTTCTATCTTCCTTATAAATGCTAAGTTGAACTCCCTCTAACTTGTCCAGTGAGTCACACAAAATCACAGTTTTTTTTTTCAGAGACACAAAATCACAGTTTCTCCAGAAGAGAGGTCCCTACAAAAATGAAAATTCCAAGATCTAACTTGAGACTCTCGACAAAAAGCAGAAATAGGAGCCATATGTACAGATGATAGATCATACAAAGAGGGGAAAAGGATGCCAATGATAACATGCCACACCAAATATCTTCCCAAAACAAGATTCAATTTCCATTTCCCACTTTCAAGGGACAATGAGGCTGAAAATAAGTCAAAGTCGCGTGAATGAATTTTTAAATGCAAACCTCAGAACCAACCGTTCTCTATTGTCCCATGCTTACTCGCAATGACTCTAGCCCAAAGTGAACCTCTCTCTCTCTCAAATCTCCAATTCCACTTTGACGCCAATGCAATATTTCTCTTTCTAAAATTTCCTTAATCAATGCCGCCCATTATTTTTGGTTTGATAGTATCCTCCCATCGAACCAAATTTCTACACTCATGCTCAGACGAGGGATCCCACCAAAAAAAATGAAGGTAGTTCACAACCTAGCAAAGCTGCCAAAAGTAAACTTGCAGTCCACCAAGGATAGCAGAAACACGCAACTAAACAAGGCAGCAAATGTACGTGGCTATGGCAGAAATTTTCAAATTCTACCCAGTGACTTCAATTGCAATTGCAGGCTCCATTTAGTGGCAAGTAGGTTGGATGACCCCCAGCTTTCTCTGTCAATGCTTGAGAATTCTCAAACAGTCTGCAATCTGTTCCAGCCAGATGGTTATAAAGTGACCTATTTCAGCTTGGTCTCTCAAGCACAAGCTTGTGTGTCGTGTTTTGAGGCTGCTGAGACATATTGCTGGATAACGATCTATAGTTTATGGTCTCATCAAGGCTCATTCCTCTTGAATCATTACAATGCTGATGCTTTTTTTTTTTTTTTTAATATAGATGGTTAAGGTGATGTTACATTGTCATCTTCGATAGAAACTAAAAATTAATTGTTTCAGATTCAGCTGTCAGTTTTCTCAAATGTCATGATTATTCATATTATGTGATGTTTCTTCCTTAAGCATAGTCTGCAAATTTCTTTTCCACAGGATACAATGATGATGGGTGCTGATTATTACCAGACTGAAGCAGAGATCGCGTCTTCTTTGGCTGATGCAAAAGTACCAATTGGTGTTGGGAAAAACAGCAAAATAATGTAAGTTGTCTACGCCTCATTATAGCATTGGATGTAAAATGCAATTTTTTTTTCCTTTTCTTTAGTAGTATAATTAAGCATTTGAAAAACAAATTGATGATACAAGTAGATGGAGGATTTGCAGAAAATAAACGATGCATTCAAACTAAAACAGGATTGGAAAGAAGGAATTGGAAACCTGTAAGTGTAGGACAACAAAGGAAGCCAATCCTAATTGAATTCTAGGATCACAGATTTATGTACAACCATTTTTATTTTTTATTTTTTTTCATTTGATAGGAGAACTTTATTATTTACTTTTTCTCTGCTCACGTCAAATCAGGTATGATTGTATAGGTTATCAAATTTGAAACCATTACTGGCTCAAACATAGTCATAATCTCTATGACACCTGAAAATCTTCTTTGTTACAGTTCATGTAGTTGTTTTCCTTTGTCCAGTATGGCAAGTTTATATTGCTTCCATTGTGGTGGGATCCCTATATTTTCCAAACATGATATTCTACTTCTCGTAACTCTATATGACTATTTTTTTCTGCGACAGGAACTGTATAATCGACAAGAACGCTAGAATTGGAAAAGACGTGAGAATTACAAATAAGGATGTAAGTGCATGCGTTATTCAAACCTCGTTTTACATTAGAGTTTTAGTTTTCTGCTTGAAACCTTGTCTGTGGTTGGTTTTGTCTAGAAGGCAAAATTGCTGATTATCATTAGGGAGAAGAAATTATTATTATTTTTTTTTACCTTTTAACATTGTTTGTGCTCGACTATTGTTGTCTTCTCTTTCACTCTGTTCCCCTATTCAACTGTTCCATGGTTGCTTTGCGAAATTGAAGGTCTCTTCTTGTCGTCGGTTTGTGCAGAATGTGGAAGAGGCTGACCGATCATCAGAAGGATTCTATATCCGTTCTGGAATCACAGTCGTGTTGAAGAACTCCACAATCGCCAATGGAACCATCATATAGGTGCATTATTCTTTGACGTAAAGATGAGGAGGAGATCGAGAAGGTCTCGAAAAAGAGATGCCACAAAGTTGAGAAGTTCGAATGTGGCACACGCCTAGAGGCAAACATTTTTGCTTGGATGAACCCTTTCACTCCAATGTAATGAATAAATTACATTTGATGCAATGCTCTATCAGTCCATCTCTTGAGAGCTTCCACGCACGTATTAGACATGAAACAAAAATCATTTGGACAAAATATCTAGTCATTAGAACGTTCAATTTTTGTTTATGGCGGGCTGTATGTGTATATGCATTGTGATTATGAATGAAGCAGACCTAAATAACTTTCAAGACCACTAATCTGAAATCGCCTTGGATGTTCTACAACACAGCAGAGCTCCATTTCAAGATATTTGAAGTCATTGACCGGCAAGATACAATTCAGACTCTTTTTAACATTGATGAGGAGTTTACATTCACATTGAATCCTTAGTTATGGCATCGGCCATCCACCAAAAGTGAAAGTAAAAAAAAAAAAAAAAAAAAAAAGAGAGATCGAAGAAGGCTAAAATTGGAGGCCATGTTCTCGAGCTGCATCAGCTAAGGCTTGAATGCGTCCATGGTAGAGATAACCACCACGATCAAAGGCCACCATGGTGATTCCTTTGTCTAAGCATGACTTTGCAATGGCTTCGCCAATCCGTTTTGCTATTTCCTGTTCACCAAACACTATCATCAAGGCATGCATGACAAATTCATATTGAAAGAGAAAATGAAGAAATATATATATATATATATATATATATATATATATATATATTTATATAGTTGAGATGAGATTAAATTACAATAGTAGGTCCAGCAGAGCAATCCAAGTCCTGAGAGACGGGTTTCTGCATGGTAGAAGCAGAAGCAAGAGTATGCATCTTGGTATCGTCTATCACCTGGACATACATATGCTTATTAGACCGAAAAACGCACAACCTTGGCCTCTCTGGTGTTCCTTCCACCTGCAGGTAATACAGTACAATACAATACAAGAGGCGCCACGCGATGCGGCATAATCAGAAGTGGATGTATACTCATAATAGACACTAGCTAGCTTGTAGTAGAACTTGAAAAAATACAAATAAAGTAGCGGGAAATGTTAAGAATAGTCCCACATGGGGTATTAAATAAATAAAAGAAAGGGTTCTAAGTTTGGATTGGAGACAACATCTGCGTTGATATTTTGGTGAAGTCTCCACTCAAAACCTTAAGCCCTCACTCATTCACAATCTCCCTCCCTGGACTTGGGAATTCCGTGATGTTCAACCAAGGAGACATAAAGCAACCCATTAATTATTTTGATATATAGAGATTTTCCTATACTATATTAATATTTCAATATGGAGGTTTTAATTTTCCCATATCAAATTTATGTTTCAGAATGGATTTTTTCCCATGCTATATATATTAATATCTCATGCAATCAAAGTATGGACGTGACTTTCCCATACTAGACACATAAGAGACAATTATTTGCGACGCAACGAGAAGACAATAGAGGAGTTGCTTTTCAGGCAAGTCGATTGAAAGGATTCAAAAGAAAAACCTTTGAACAAGAGAACCGAATGTGCTCGTTGTCATAAGACTAGTGACACTGAAGATCAATGTTTTGAGGGTATATATATCCAATATGTTGGTACAAAGCCTAATCAAGACAACAAATCAGTGCACACGGTTAATGAAAAAAACCTAACATGAAACGATTGAGAGCGTTGAGGATCCTAATTGAAGTTGATGCAACTCGTAAAGTTGGGCACTACGATCGAGTCTCCATGTGGCAACTTGAGGAAGAATATTGGATAAGTTAATATTAGAATGTATGTTAATTAATTGCATAATTGTTTATTAGATAAAATGGCTAGTAGATTAGTAATAGTTAGGTAGAAAGATATATTGTTAGTTATTAGAATTTATATTTGCTTTCATCATGTAGCATGTATCAATCCACTAGAATGGTACATGCTTAATCTATCTAATGAGCCATGCAGGTTTGTGTTCAATTATGTTGTGATTAGAAGATGGTATGAATCATAGATATTTTGCAGGCCTAGCTAGGTCTTGGTCATTGCAACGCTAGTACACTTTGAAATCATATATGAATTGGAATTGGGGTTGGGGCAGCTATTGGTGCGCTAAGTAGCAGAGCAGAATTGAAATTAGTGTATGTAGTAGTAGTAGTAGTAGTAATTGAGTGAATGTGTAAATCGATTGGAGAAGCATAAAGAGTTAATCGACCGACCGACCGACCTTCTTTCGGATGCGAGCATGTCTGGCCTCCCTATCTTCTCTCCTGGTTCTGGCTTCGATGATTATCAGCGGAGGAGATGGGCGGTGGTTCGCAATCATCGCTACCGAGGAGGAGGAGGAGGAGGAGGAGGAGGACTTGGGACCAACCCACGAAGAAGAAGAAGAAGAAGAACAAGATTGAAGAACACTAGACATTGACATTGACATTGTCATTCAGACACTCCTACCTAACCTAATAACTCCTCCTCTTTCTTTTCTTTTCTTTTCTTTCCTTTCCTTTCCTCTCCTCCCCCGCCCCTTATCTTCTTCTTCTTTCTCCCCCAACATTTACCATTATACCCCCACACCTTTTTTTTTTCGAAACATCTGATTACCCAATTTGGAGCCGGGTCGGCTCACTAAAGAGTACAATGATTTTTTTGCATTAACCGTTGATCCTGCACCCCTTTTGACTAGGGTATTTTCTATTTTACCCTATTTGTGATTTTTTAGTCATTCATTAATTAATTGGTCTTTGAGTTGAGGAGCCATGCACCATTTCCACTACCACTATATATACACAATGCCTCCTACTCCAAATACCAACTTCTTCTACTCCAAACATACTTATAACAAATGTGGACCAAATCCCACTTCTTACTATCACTACTTAATCAAAAAACAAAAAAAAAAAACTTCTTTCATCGTATAATAATATTCATAGGAATGGTAGAGAGCTACTACTACATATATATGATACGTATACAACAATCATCGATCTATTCAAATATTCAGTCAAGTCAAGCCACTAGACTAGCTTCTTCCCCATCAGGAATGACAATGTCTCGCCTCATCATAGGCTTGTATTTTGCTGGAATTTTGGCCCCAGCCTGCACGCACAACTCCACCACCGCAGGCGCTTTCCCATAAAACCTCCTCAGCGAACCTCTCAGCGGTGACCCTCCCACCTCTTTCACATGCCACACATAGTTTGGCGGGAACACCTCATCAACCGTCGCATCTTGCCATCCATGCTTACCATCCCTCCATTGATGCTTGAACGCGCCGCACAGTTTCACATTGTGTCCACATGGTCCAACATGGACTTCTGGGCAATACCCGCAAGATTTCACTGTATATTTCTTCATCAAAGTTGCCACTCCCGACCTCACGTCTTCATATGCTTCAAGAGTATCCTCAGCTACTTGCCTAACATCAGAAGCTGAAGCTGGAGGAGTGATCCCCTCACTGTAACATCTATAAGTATCCAACTCTGCAAGTGCATCCCCAGAGCGACAGATTTTTGGCTCATCAACAAATCCACCTAGATCAATCATCTTTCTTCCGATCATTCTAACGGGCTTGCTCCTCCTGCGAGAAGGGTATTCTGGTATCTCCACACCAGCTTGGATGCAAAGTTCCACCAGTGCTGGAATCCTATCATAGTTGAACCGAGTCTCGTGTTTGATGCGCCGTCCAAAAGGGTCGTACATGTGGTATGACTCAATAGGAACAAGGATGTCACTGACGGAGCCCTTCATCCATGTGTGAAAGCTTCTGCGAAGCACATTACCTGTGCCATTACAGTCCTGAATTTGATTTCCTGCTTGTCCCACATGAACTTCAGGGCAATCGCTGAAACGCAAGTTAATCGGTAGAAATGAGAAAGACATCTAAAACTACTTCATAATAATTATATGTGTACTAGCTAGATGATACACAAATTACCTGCAGGCATATACAGGGACCACATGCAGAAGCTTGGCGACACCTTTTATCAAAAGCTTCCAGGCATTGAGTACCTTATAAGCAACGGGAACAAGAGAAGGGACAAGCAATCCGTTCTTTGGAGGCTCGAGAGGCTTCTCTATTCCCTTTTCAGCAAGTTTCTTGTCAGCCCTTCCAGCTTCTTTAATCTTCTTGAACGGAATTGGGTATGGTTTCTTCTTGTTCTTAGGCCACTGAGTTGGAAGATCCACATTTTGGGGCAATGGTTTCCTTCTTCTAACTCTTGGGCTTCTATGGTGATTTTCGTGAATGCAAACACAACACAAGGACATTGAAGTTGACGGTCTGTCACAAAAAGGCTGTTCATGCCAAATCTTTCATTATTATTATTTTTTTTTTAACGTTGCTTCAAGATGATATAATCGAAAGAAGTAAAGCCATGACCCGCTCTTTAACCACCATAAACACATACTTCCTTTATTTCCTAAATTTTATTACTTGAAAGGAAACAAAAGAGCATTAGCACATCAAAGCAGTCCATCAAAACTCTAGAATAAAACTTAAGAACTCTTAATAAATATTACATTTCAAATATATCTGTCCAATTTCTCACTTAATCTAACAACGAAGACTTAACTGAAAAAATCAGCCAATCCTTGAATCTAGTTCAATGAGTAGAGCGGCTTTGGGTTTTGAGTTAGTTGGACCAATTGGATAGCAGGTTGTAAGTCTAAAGTCCACAAACTTAATCCAATCCAATAAACCTTAACATATAACATAAATATACACACACTTATTATTACACTTCGTCTCAAGAAATAACAATGATAGGGGTGAAAGTGATGCAGGCACTTCCTATTATTCACACAATCAAAAAAAAGAACCAAAATGTAAATGTTGCAATTTGGTGTATAGACTGTAACGTAGTAGCTATAGCGATCAGATTTTGTTATATGTGTAGGACACAATGCTTTGATGTACTAGGGTTTTAGATGGCTTGGTATAAAAGGTTTGTAAAGACACCACAATAGTTATCTCTTATCAAATGAATCAATGAATTAAGTATTGAACCTTGGATACGGTGTTCTTGAGTTATCTTCTTCGTTGTTCAATCCTTACTACTAAACTCTCTGCATCACATCAGACTGAACTAGAAAGTAAAAGATCTCGAAAAGCATTTGTTAAAGTACTTAAGAGGCACAGCGAGATAATGATCCAACATGATTAAGCAAGAGCTTGAATATAGTTGAGTATCATTCTTGAAAGTTGAAACTAGTAAAAATGGAGCCATCTAAGCTATGTTTGTAGGCTTATAGCTCTATGAGGGAAGCAATTTAACAAAAAAAAAAAAAAAAAAAAAAAAAAATTGCTGCTACTAGCTAACATATACTTGTATCAGAGGAGCATAATGAGTGAGCGTTTTATATGAGTAGAATATAATAATTTGTACAACCAAAACACATTTGATGAATAATCCAAAAGAATACCTTAGGCCTGAGAGGGTTGAAGTTGAAAGTTGCGACCTGAAGTTCCTTAAGTCCCCAAGAATGAAGGAACACGCCTGAAATTTGAACAAAAAGAAACTAGCTTTATATAAATGTTAAGAGTTGAAAGGAAAAGACCAAATGAATTTGTCAATAAAAGAAAGAAGTGGAAGAGATGAATGAATGAATGAATGAATGGATGAACTCACTGCATAAATGTGAATCCCTTGAGCAAGAGTTTGATACTGATGAAGAGTATTGCTGCAACATCTGTCACCAATTCAGTCTTTAATCATAACAACCACTGCTATTTATAAAGGCAGAACACTGGGGGAGCATGGAATTTGTTTTGAAACTAATTAAGAATAACGAAAAAGAAAAAAAGAAAAAAAGTCCCAAATTTTGATGAAGAAACATCGATGAGATGGAGGGAGGGACGGATGGACCTTGTTTTGTATGCGAAGAAGTCTGGTTTGCGTGTCCTGAGTTCCACTTCTGAAAGATTTGGGATGAAAAGATGAAGAAGAAGAAGAAGATTGAAGATGAAGAATATTCATATTCGACGACCACATTTCCCCTCCTCGTCTTCTCCGTTGCCGCTTTACCCACTTAACCACGTTCCCCCCTCTTCTTTTTCTATTTTCTCCAAAAATAAAACATTTTTGTTGTTGTTTTTTTTTTTTTTTAACCTCATTTTTCTTTTCATCACCGCCATACATTCCTTTGTTCATTGTATTAAAGTATCCAAAGAAACAAATAGGTGCGTGTTTCTTTTCTTTTCCTTTTTCTCACTTGATTCCACGCTTCAGCCCTATTAGATGCTAGATACAAAGCGGCCCTCTCAATTCAATTTTTTCGTTCACGAGACTTCAACCCAAGACCTTCGTATTACTCAGACCAACTGATTGTTGGTAAACAACTCTGTTTAATCTCTAATAAATGTCAAAAAAAGAGAGTACTTTTCCTACAAAAAAAGAAAGAAAGACAGCTTTCGAATATTTACAATTAGAAAGCATAAAGCTTATATCAGTTATGCAATAGACCGGATGCAATTCTCACACTATCAATTCAATCTAACAAACACAATCATTAATTCATCGTTGAATCACAAATAAAATTTTAGCACTTCATTGTAGAAACTTTTTTCACTTGTACACAGAAAAGTAATTGTAAACCTCTGCAGCACTCTCATAAGCATCCTCCACACACGACCTAGGGCCGCTCCTGATACATAATTTCCCCTGAGGAAAAGCCCTCCCAACCCATTATTCCTCAAAGCACTTTGTGCTGCATCAACCAGATCAAGGTGGGTGACCAACCAGGAACTGACGTATTGCCTGTGGCCGTACTCGCACTCGCACTCCCAGAACCATTGTATCCTTTGCATTTCGTTTTATAAGCATCTTTCTTATTAGGTCTCAGACCGCTTCCACAAGATCCCCATCCCTCTGCAATCTGCATACAATCAAGGATACAATATAGCATTCTTATAAAAAAAAAAAAGGATACAATATAGCATATATAAGAACTTATTTCATACCATACATAAGCTTAGAACCACATATACACAGCTAAATTTGCCATACAAGTATGTCATTTAATCACTTTTCTTCTGCTTAACGCTTCAAATGAATACCTTAAATCCACCATGCATTTTCCAACCTATAATTTGGAAATCAAAAGATTATCTTGTTCAAGATTCCAACATTAGTAGCCCCTCCAGCAAAGTTCGAAAGTAGCACCCGACCAGGAGGTGGTGCTCAGTTAGAGAAAAGCAATGAACTGTGTATGGTTCTTGCAAGACCGTAGACAACATTTCTTTGTCAGTCATTTCTCATGCATATAGTTGTAGGCAAATTTCAAATTTTCTTTCAATGGACGAGTATTCAGATTATCATAATCAAGGAAACATTAAAGGGCTCACCCAATGTTTCCACTCCTTGACTACACTCCATCAATCAAGCAGTCCTCTCTAATTGCCTCCTTTAGATATGAAATAGAAACTACAGCAACGGGCTGATAATAAAACTTTGAAAACAACAACAAAACTCATCCGACGCCTTTCAAAAAAGAAAAGAAAATGAAAATAACATAATAAGTAAACAATGCAAGTGTGCTATTATAAAGTAATAAAGTATATTAATTGATTTTGAGGCTATGTATTTGTTACTTATGAATTTCAATGCTATATTGCCAATGCTATTGCTATGTATTTGGGATTGAGGCTATGCAAAACTATGAAATATGAAACATGATTCATGTTAGTCACTTATTTTGCTAGCTAAGTCAATATCATAAGTATGGTTTATTCACTCGTTGTATCTCCTTGTAGAAGGTTTTTGAAGAGAGAGAAACAAGAAAAAAGTTAAAAGAGGAAGAATGTGCTCTTGAACATGTGTGAAAGTAGTTTTAAGTAACAAAGTCTATTTGCTGGTAAGTGTAACTTGCAAGCGATAACTGCAGTGTAGCTATCATTCAAAATATGGGAATAGCAAGAGCTATCGAAAAGAAAGGAGTGCACAAAAATGATTTGATCATGACAAGTTAGCGTTTTCAACAACCAATAAGTCAAAATGAGACCCCATCAATTTCTATATATAAAATTTGAATTTTTCGTAAAATTTATGAAAAATCTTTATTTTTTTTTTAAGATGGTTCACTTATTTTCTGACTTTACATATTTAAAATGTTGAGCCACACCGTACAAATAACGGAATGAAGCAATCAGCTAAAGCCTATTGCACCTTCGAAGATCAAAGGCTTGTGCAACAAATAAGACTTATTTTCATAAGAGTGCACTTACAGATACACTATTAATTAGTGTTTATGTACATAAATGTGGGTATCCAAGTCCTAATACCCACATATATACACATTAACAACTAGATCATTTGCTAATTATCATGGATGATCAAAATTCAAGATTTTAAGACAAAGAAATACCCACATATATACACATTAACAACTAGATCCTTTGCTAACTATCATGGATGATCAAAATTCAAGATTTTAAGACAAAGAACCTGCTTGCACTAAAAGTGCATGCGCAACATTGCCATACCGGTTGTTAGCTATCAGTTTGGCTGCGCGTAGACCTGTAAAATGAAAAGCTTCAAGCAGAAAGATGTGGAAAATGAACTATTTGTTTCATGTATCTAGTCTTCACATGCAGGGCCAAAGCCAATGTGAACACCAGGATTGATGCGGAATGGAATGCGAATGCCTAGACTCCAAGTACAATCAACTCAAAACGAAGAAAAAAACAAGAAAATGGATAAATGAGCGCCACGAACAAGATGTTTGATAAGCTTTATAGAAGATTGCCACAAGCAAGGATTGCTTGATAAGATCTCAAACGCCACAACCCAACACAAGAATTGATAAGTTCTCACCACAGAATTCTCTCGCAGAGATACCTCAAAAACTCAAAAAGTAACCACCTTTATTTCATACTAAAAGTGTCTTTATATAGGCTTACAAAAGACTCATAAATAGAAACAAACAAAACAAATAAAAAACTTTCTTATTCTAAATAACCTTCTAATTCCTAAAATAGAAGTGAAGCCTTACAAGAAATTCTTAATTTTCGTCCATAACTATAATAACAAAACTAGGACTTAAAGAAATAACTAAAAATAGAAAATTTGCATAAAAAACAGCAACTAAATTTTAATGACTTTTGCTGCAAATATGAATGCGTTTGGGCAGCTTTTGACTTTAAAAACATGCGTTTTAACAACGTAAACACTTCGCACTCATTTTCAACTCGCCCTCTTGCCACAAAACACATCTCAACTCGGACCTGTTGTGACCACGATCTTCAAAATGGATCGTATCAAGGATCAGACGACTGTGAAACATCATCCTTCCTGATCCGTTCAACCAAAATGGCACATGGCAAGGAGTTCTTAGAACTAAAGAATCAAGCTCCCCATTACCCTCTTCAACAGGTATATTGCTCTCTTGTATGATATTCTTTGCTTGTCGTTCTTCAATAACACTATAACAACATCTTTAAATTGTCCTCCTGGGTATAAACAAGGTTTAAAAAATCGACAAACTTCGCCGACGTTCGGGCAAAGTTTGTCGATTTTGAGGTAAGCGAAGCAAAGTTTAGATGCAGTTGAAAAATTGCAAAAATTCGACTCAACTTCGGCTAACTTCGAAAACATCGATGGAAGTTAATAAAACATGAAGTAAAATTGTTATGTTTCGTGAAAGTTGAGCAAACTTCGATTGAAACTTCGACTCAAACTTCTACTGAACTTCGCCTATGCTAGAAATATACTTCAAATTCGGAATATCCTCCGGTGCATGAGTTGTATGCATTATTTTTGTATGATTAAGTATAGTTCTAACATCTCTACGAAGAAACTTGAGTTTTTTAGCATTTAAAATGAAATTTCGTAAACTTTTGTAGACTGACGAATTTTTGTCAAACTTCCATCGTCGAAATTAACTTCTTTGAATTAATTCCGAATTTTAAGTGAACGAAGTCATAGGCGAAGTCGAAGTTTCGAACCTTAGGTGTAAAACCGGTTCCTTCTTATTTCAGATTATGCAGGGGCTCGCCAGAGCAATGGGCTAGAGAGGCATTCAAATGCAAAAAATGAAGATAGCTTAGCAAGATCTTATCTAACTAAATGCAGTGCTCGCGAAGACTTATCCATTACTACATATAGCAAATTCAAACTAGTGGTGAAGCTTTTTGGCACAAATAGTTGTGCATACTCTGCCTAGAGTTTCTTCGCTATTTTTTTTGGCACTAAACGTTGTGCCCTATACTTTTTCTCTAGAATACTTATCATGTCATCTTGTTCAAATTTTATTTTTTCCAACCACATGGTTGGAAGATGAAGGGGTAGACCGAAGCTAACTTAGGACGCATTGGTAATGAAGGATTCAAAAGACTTGGAACGCACACTATCAATTGCACTAAATTGAGCGCAATGGAAGGGTTTGATCCATGTAGCCAACCGCAACTAATTTGGGATTGAGGCTTTGTTGTGGTTGAAACATGTCAGAGTCGTTGCCCTCTTTGCTTCAGCTTTGGAAAGGGTTAGGGGCAAAGCGAAGTTACTAGTGATCAAAAAGAGTGTAGAGGTTCCGGCATCTGTCACGGGGGAACAAAGTTGCAGCCACTGAATGTTGAATCTCAGATTGCCAAAGATGTGTAGGGTTTGCAGCAAAAAATGGTTATCCCTGCAATTTTTTTTATATTTAACCTCCTCATCATGTTTGAAGCGGGAAGTTCGCAATACTTGAGGAATCCAAGAGGGTGAGATGACAACTAAAAGCTCGTCTCCAACATTCAAGTATGATACCCCTTTAAAGCTTACATTGTGGTATTGTGTGTCTTATGTTTCATAATCCATATCTCTTTATGAGAGGTTTGTTTCAGCTAACTCTTGCAGTGGCAAGAACAGAAAGAATGATTTCATTAGAACATAACATGTAAAAGTATTATAACCAAAGTAGAGAAGAGAGACAATAGTATTGAATGGCTGTCAAAATCTATTACAAGGTGAAGTGGATGAAAAAGGTGTTTGATGAAGAGTTAAAACTATAGTGAAGAATAAGAGTTGAGCAACATAGAAAGGAAAATGTACTTGGAAGGGCAGGCTGCCATTAGTTTCTGTCAGCTATCCTTTTCTTAATTTCATGGGCTGTGTTGAAGATGCCAAGGGTAGGCTGGTTGCAGACGAAGCACTTTTTATTCTTGGAGTGATGCTGCATGAAGATGAAGATTTCATGGTATAGTCAGATGCAGGCAGGCAGGCAGGCATATAAAGTTAGTTGTGGTGAAATGAATTTAGGAAGAGGGGATCGATGTTAGTTACCTTGAGGGCGCAATGCTCGCAGAAATAGTGCTTGCACTTGGTGACGACAGGGTCGACGAAAGGCTGGCGACAGATGAAGCAAGCAAATGGCAATGAATCATCTTCATCGTCATCGTCGTTCCTTTGTGCATCTTGGTTGTTGTTGTTGTCATCATCATCATCATCATCAACAACATCTGGGGCCAAAGCTAAATTCCTCTTCTTCCTCTCTTTCTCCCTCTCCTCCCATTCCCTGTCGAGCTGCCAGCCAGACTTGTAATCCCCTCTGTCGTGCATAAACTTGCAAGAATCTCCAAAACCGCAGTAACCAGTCTCCTTGTAATCCTTGCAGATGTCAGGTTGGTAGTCGAACCTAGCAGAAACCCTAATATGAGCAGAGGCCCTGAGAGGGCCATGAGCACCACCAGCCTTCTCACCGGCGACAGTATGTTCTCTTCGAAAACCAGCCTTGTAGTCAGTGTAGCCGTGAATCCCCTTGTACAACTGTTGTTGCTGCTGAGCCTGAGAGGCAGAGCCAGTGAGTGCCTCCTGGGCCTGCTTGAGTACTCTTTCGCGAATGGCTCGGGCGTCCCTGGAGAAATCTGTCTCGGTCTCGAGAGTGGCAGTGGCTCTACTGTCGTGGTGAACCTGGATGTCCTTGGAGGACTCGAATTGGAAGATGGGCTGAGGTGGATCATCTGACACAGAGCGCTTGGCCGCCGCCGGAGTGGAAGTGGAAGTGGAGAAGATGAGCTTCCTGTCGTTGACTGGTGGTGGTTTGGGTGCTCTCTTCGGCTTCTTCCAAGTTTCTTCTTCTTCTTCTTCTACTTCTACTTCATCGTCCTCGTCATTGGGACGTCTTCTGAGGTTATTCCTATTCTTCGGCTGCTTTCTAATAAACACGCACACTTGATGATCAGAAGGATCGCCTCCTTGCGAGGGAGCAGTGGAGGATGGATCCATTGGCGCTGCCGGGCTGATGAGGGTTTGGCCGAAGAAGGCGAATGAAGGCTAAACTACCCCTCGTGGAAATCCATCTGCCCCCGAGTACCCCACCACCCCCGTGCAAACCCCCGAGTACCCACCACCCCCACCACCACCTTCACCGAACTCCTTGTGGAAGAATCCATTTGTTTTGAACCGACCAGGTGAGAAGAATCCCGAAATCGTGTTCTCCGTCCCTCGCCGTGTGTTTCTCCTTCGTTGTTCGAGTTTTCCGCATTTTGTAGGGTCCGGTGTGTGAGCCGATTTCGTCTCCAAATTAGGGCTCGGTTGAATATCGTCGAATTAAGTTACATTTGGTAGAGTAGTTGTAATGTGTGTGTGGCGGTTTGTTCAATTGTAAAAAATTGGGAAATCGCGGTTCTCGACCACACAGCCGAGACGGCAGTTTCAATCGTCCGCCAAGCATGGCCGAGACGAAGCTAATATTTTTGAGAACTCGCAGCCTCGCCACGTAGACGGAAGAGTTAACAACAGTATCGATTACGCTACGCATGTCCGAGAATACTTGCCGTTATCTCGGCCGTGACATGACGAGATCTACAATTAGTGATAGGTAATGTGGCGTCGGTGGTGTACAACCGAGAATTTTGTCCTACACTCGGTTGTCCACTTCCGAGAGGTCTCGAGGCTCCTGTCGTCATAGGACGAGAGTAAGGCGAATTGAAATGGTCAATCCATCTCGGTGGTGTATAACCGAGAACTTGCTATTGGACTCGATTGTAAACGGCCGATATATTGGACTACTTGTCGGTCATGGGTGACCGAAAATATGGGTTGTTTCACGAACCTGCTTGACCGAGACATCAGAAATGGATGAATTTGAACATTACTTTTTGTAAAAAAATTTGTGGTATGTCAAACTAACAATACAAGATTGAAAATCCAGCACGACAATTTGCACCGAAACTTAATTAATTATAAATCTCCGTAACATTCAAACTGACTCTAAAAAGGGTCCATCCATAAGTAAACAACAATCAAAATACAACACAACATTTGCATATACATAGAACATTCGGAGGAATTGGCAAAATTTCTAAATGTTTAGCCATCAAGGTTTCTAGGTACAAGCTTTAACCTACGGTGTATCTAAATCTACAACAGGTATGGTGGCTTCATCATCGGCAGTTGCAATGGGCGCGATGTCTCGAAAAACGAATCCATCTCGCCAACCTTTGGCGCAGTCTTCAACGTACCGATCCCACGATGGATATAAGGATGGCAATGCGGTGCATTCACACGCAAATCGCACTGTCAAAGTGAACAGTAGAACATAGAATATATTGTCACAAACCCGATGGGAAACAAACCAATTCACAAAAAATCATAGAACTTACCCTAACCCAATGGATATTCATTTCATTTGCCATTGCAATGATAAGTCTGTTGTGCAATGACGACGGTGGAGTACTACGTAGAGGTAGGAATGTGGAGGCACTCCCATGCGAGAGGTTGACGAGAATGACATTGAATGCGGTGGATACTAACAATCCCATGTCCGGAAGTGTCAACCATTCTTTGAAAGATGTCCCCTCTTGCTTCTCCGGGCAATGCACCGCATTCTTGACAGCCTCGAAACTCGAGCCAAGCACTTCCCGCCAAAAGGTCTTCATACCCGATAATCTCATCGTACATCCTTCTACGCACAATCCTCCACCCGTCTACATCGGCAAGGGCAAGCCCGAGGCTACACACCGATATCCACAATTTCCATCGGAAACCACATCGATAATAGCCTCAACATGTGGCAACCAATCCGGTTCTAAGCAATGACCATAAGCCATGTTAGATCCAATTTGCCGGACCGACACGACGCATTTGTTGAACAACCTTGCCTTTCTTACGCTTTAGAAGTGGAGGCCTCTTTTGTGGGTGAGAGGACTCAAATCCGCTCTCCACCCGTCTCGTAGAAGAATCGTCATCATCGTGTTTTCTCTTCGACACCGGGGTGCCTCCGATTGGAGACCCCGGCGTCCTCCCACCCGCATCCTCAACTTCCCGCTCCCACTCCACAAAAGACGAAGGTGGACTAATCTCCCCGAGCCGCTCACTTTCGATCATCCCCCGCATCCTCAACTTCCTCCTCCCCTTATCCAATCTTCCTCGCGGTGTCGTGATTGTGCCTCCCACAAATCACAAAGTGACATACCATAAGGGAGTCAACATTTTCCTTGACGTTAATTTGGAAAGGCCATCCACATTTCTTCGTACCGGTTGAGTCCTCGCCTTTTCATCATTTCTTGATTTCTTTAAAATTTTGGCCGCTTTCCCTTCCCTACTTTCTACGAGCTCCCTATATAACATTATAATCAACCAAAATGTAAAAACAATCACAAAAAAACCCAAAAAACGGGTTCTCGGTTGTACAGTCCGAA
Organism: Stephania cephalantha; assembly: GCA_039657325.1. Classification (NCBI taxonomy): domain Eukaryota; kingdom Viridiplantae; phylum Streptophyta; class Magnoliopsida; order Ranunculales; family Menispermaceae; genus Stephania; species Stephania cephalantha. The sequence goes on along the minus strand of CM077579.1, from coordinate 47,712,684 downwards.
ACTTTCTTCGAGTCTCGCTGTACGACCGAGAGTTACTCGGACTTCCTGGTCGTACCAATCGACTGCGTGAAACCTCTCGGTCCTCTATGACCGAGACATTACTATACATCTCGGTCTGCGCGAGGCCGAAACAATCGCGCACCCGTATGAAACTTCGGATAACCGCATAAAAAACACAAAAAATTTGCAAAATTAATATAGTAAAACAACTTCCACTTTTCACCCCTCAAAACAAATTAACTAGTCAATAAGAGAGGACAAAAACTTTTCAAAATGGTTTGAAGGGTTTGAACCATTATATATACAGGGGTGGTCTTTTCCATTTTTGAATTTTTACAAATAAGTTGGGTGCATTCATGAAAAGGTGGGGTGCCCTTAGCGGTCCTCTAAATTTATTGCAACCCTCCTCCATATTTAAAAAATGAAAAATAACCTTAAAACCTCCTTCTCATATTTTTGGATATGAAAAATAAGTTGGGACCTCCCTTACATATTAACCGATATAAAAAATAGACGTCAAAATCCTCGTCTTTCATTCGGACTTGAACCAATTGTGTAACCCATATAGCATTCTACATAATTGGAGTTCAACAAATTAACTAGTACTAATCAAAAAATAATTCAGTCGGCTGTCCTACACCAACTCGCATTACATATATAGACTAAAGAATCAACAAATCGATGTTGAAAAAAAAAAAAAAAAAACAGCTTAGAACATAAAGCTTATATCAATTGATGACGCAATCGGCCGGATGTAATTCTCAGACTGTTAATTTAATCTAACAAACACAATTCCTCATTGAATCACAAAATAAAAATTTCAGCACTTCATTCTACAAACTTTTCCTTCACTTGTACACAGACAAGTAATTGTAAACCTCTGCAGCAGTCTCATAAGCACCCTCCACACATCGACCCAAGGCCACTCCTGATACATAATTGCCCCTCAGGAAAACCCCTCCCAACCCATTATCCCTCAAACCACTTTGTGCTGCATCCACCAGATCAAGGTGACCAACCAGGAACTGAGGTATTGCCTGCGGCCACACTCGCACTCCCAGAGCCATTGGGTCCTTTGCATTTCGTTTTATAAGCATCTTTCTCAGGTCTCGGTCCACTGCCTCCACAAGCTCTCCATCCGTCTGCATACAATCAAGGATACAATATACCATATATAACAACTGATTTGATACCGTACATAAGCTCACAACCACATATACACAGCTAAATTTGCCATACAAGTATGTCATTTAACCACTTTTCTTCTGCTTAACTCTTCAAATGAATTACCTTAAATCCACCATTGCGTTTTCCAACCTATAATTTGGAGATCAAAAGATTACCTTGTTCAATATTCCAACATTAGTAGCCCCTCCTATGAAGTTCAAAAGTAGCACCCGACCAGGAGGTGCTCGGTTAGGAAAAAGCGATGAACTGTATATGGTTCCTGCAAGGCCGTGCACAACGATTTATTTGTCAGTCATTTTTCATAGATACAGTTGTTGGTAATTTTCAAATTTTTCTTTCAATGGACGAGTAGTCAGATTGTCATAATCAGGAAAACATAGGAGGGCTCACCCAACGTTTCCACCCCTTGACTGCGTGGATGCAACTGACCAAACCCTTTAAGTTCACCAGCAATCAAGCAGTCCTCTCTAATTGCCTCCTTTGGATATGAAATAGAAACTACTGCAACGGGTGGATAGTAAAACTTTGAAAGTGCATCAGCAGCAGCATTCTGCACAAAAGGAAAACTCATCCAACGCCTTTTAGAAGAATAAAAGAAAATGAAACAAAATAACATAAGAAGTAAACAACGGTCTCGTGCTATTAAAAAAAAAAGGGTTACTTCAAATAACCTCCCAAAAAGGAAAAGGTGCTAGTCTAATACTTACATCATACAAAGAGAAAACTGAACCAAGTAATTCTTTTCTACTTAATGACATGATAACCTATTAGAACCCCTAACCAGAACCCTTCACAATCACACATCTATAGTTTTAAGTTTGACCAAATAAATTTTGCATAGTTCCCAGCTCCTCACAGTCATACCCATGTGAGTTTAGAATCTTAACCGCTATTGTTTTTCTGAAGTTTCATTCTTCCTGATCCAAATGTCTAACTTTACAAACAATGTATAGCAGAGAGTTAGAGACCTCAGACCAATATAGACATGTCAGAAAATTAAGGAAATAACTTCTATGCCGACCTTCCCTCAATATCCAATACACTACATAAACCAAAAGAGTCCTTTGCAGGTATACTTCTTTTTGATAGAAAACTTTGCATGTGTATTTCTCAAATGCAGAAGTACAATTAACACCACACAAGAGAGAGAGATAAGAGAGGAGAACTTACAGAAAGGGGACGTAACAAGTTACTTGCAACATGAGATGGAATAGTCATGACAACAACTTTTGTCTGAACCGATATCAATCCTTCTGGCGTTTCATATGTCAGATTGTATCCTCCTTTGCTCAACTTTTCAATACTGGAAAGTTTCCAAGACAACCTGACTTTGCTTCCCAACCTGAGAAGACAGGAAAAGCTCAAATCAGTGTTAAAAAAAAAAAAAAAAAGAGAGAGAAAAATTGGCGGTATTATGCAATCACAAATTCAGCAAACCCCAACGTGAAAAATAGCAGACCTTCTAGAAATTGCATCTGGCAGCATACAAAGACCTTTACTGAATGATCCAACAGTCTGTCCTTTTGGCTTTGGCAATTGCCTGCATGATAATGCTGCTCAGGACATTGAAAGCGTGAATGACCAAATCAAAAGCAGGTTCAAACAATTGCATTACGGGTCTCTAAGTGGTTTGGGATTTTTGTTCCTCCCTTGTATTGCTTTGAAAGCACCACCAACAAGACTACCACCATTCTGTTCGAGCTTCCAAACTTTCCCAAATGCCGCTTTTATACTTAGTTTTGCAGGGTCGCCCGCATAAACACCTGCATATCCACAGTTTTGCAAATGGAAGGAAAAGAAGACATGTATTACCAAGAAATAGGAAAAATTAAAAAAAATAAAAATGCCTGGTATACAAATATAGGCCTTAAATGCAATAACCCAGTACTTAAAAAATCACAGGAAATTTTTTGCACCTAATGAGCTTTAGAGGCTTGTTCCAAAATAGAAATAACCTTTCAAGTTAATCCTGAAATGTAAGCTTTAATACGATACCATAGTTGTTAACAGTCAGCAATACTTTATATGTAATATTTTATTTTTTATTTTTTGCTCTTGCAAAAGCAGAATGATTTGATTTTTCACATAATTCCACAGGAACTGATGAGATGAGAATGATGGTGAGGGTGAGGAGGAAGGGTATAAACAAGATTGTAGTTGAAAAACGAAGCCACTAGTGATGATGACATGTTAATGATTCAAATACAGGATAGATGAAAGTATGTGTTTTGTTTGGATAGGAGAAAATCAATTGGTACTACTTAGCAGTGTGGCACGATAGGATAAATCAAATGGTAGTGGAGTGGAGTGGAGTGGGGAGTATACCAGAACAGAAAGGCTCTATCAATCGCTCAAACACTTGATCACCAAGATTACGGCGTACAAACTCTTCAACTGACTCCTCGTGATCCTGTCACCTTTGTGAAAAGCTGATAAATGAGAGGACTTTTAAAGGGGTATATAAATGAATAAAGTAAAAAAAAATACTAGTGATAGAAGAACAAACTGGGGGTGGAGGGCGAAATCCAAAGGCCCCAAATCCAGCTCGAAGTTTCCCAGAGAAAGTCATGAGATCAAAAAAGGGCAAGTCCAAAGGCTTGGAAGGTACTGGGCGTAGTTTTCCATCCCAGAATACAAAACGCGGGGCAGTAGGGTCACCAAGAACGAGGTCATCCAACAAACCGGAGTCTTTGACAGCGGATAAGACGGAATCGGAAGGTTGAAAACTATTGGGGCCTTCCTCCCAGAGGTAACCCTCCTTCTCCACCGTAGTGATGTTGCCGCCGACTCTGTCGCTAGCCTCCGTCACAATCACATTCATATTCGGTGAATTAAGTTTGTGAGATGAGAGGGCTTGGGCCACGCACAGCCCGCTGATTCCGGCACCGACCACAACGCAGTCAAAGTCCAATTTGGGATCGCCCTCGCCTAGTTTTGATTTTGAGGGTGGCGTCTCCTTCGCGATGGAACACCGGAATCTGGTGGATCTGCTGGTGGGAGATGCGAGGGCTACCCAATGTGGCGGGGAATTGGTATGGGGAAAGGCGTGGCGAGCGAGCAAGGGCCGACTGTTCGCCATTGGGATTACGGCCATTGGATAATTACCGCCAAACCTGAGACTTTTTATCTTCTTAAATATATACTCCAGTTGGCAGTAGTACTGAGTATGACTATGAGAGAGAGCTTCATGTACAAGAGATGTTGCCGCTTGGTGTCCTACCCATCCATCTCCAAACAGCCTCGCACTCTCGCCTCATACTCCCCTACTTTTCTTTTTCTTTTTTTCTTTTTTTTTTAAGCTAACTCTTGTGAATGGGAAAAATTATGAATGAACATTATTATAAGTTTGATATGAAATTGAGGGCCGCTTTTTCTAATTGCGACTCAAGTTCCATTCACCTGGAGATGGAGATGCAATTGTTGGAAGCTATTTACCTCGATTGCGAGCGAGTCTAAAATATTCGATTTAATTCAGACATTGAGTATTCTTGACCAACTAAATGAAAAGAAAAGGTCGAACTATCTTATAGAGCCACACTCTTAGAGAGCATACCAAAGTGTATTTAGAAACCGAGCAGCTCCTCATCTACTTGAATGCTCCACTTAGTAGTCATATTTAGGGGTGCACGCATATTGCATTAATCCGCAGATCCGGTTCAATCCGAATCAATTATCACTAATTAGATCAAATTTTTGTTTCTTATAGCCGGATTGAAAAATCAATAATTCGGATGGAGTAGATCGAATTACGGATCCTATATTAAAAAAATGTGGATCCAATCCAATCCAGTTTGTTTATCACATCAACACGTATACATATGTGATCATATGTAATATAGTATCTCAAAAAGCATCAACCCGAACTACCAACTCTAAACTATAGTATCTCAAATACTATTTTTATTCTTAACTCTTTTATTATGTTTCAGATTTTTTTGTCGGTTACATGGTGCAACATCCGCTTTTTTGTGCTTTTTACGAGGGTGTATGGTGCAGATTTGTGGATGACATTTATTTTATGTAGGGACTTGCACGTAAAAAGTTATTTGTGATGATAAGTTTGTGTGAAATATGTTATATATCGATTTGTGGGACGTATGTTGTAAATTTATCATTCATGATATGCATGATTTTTGTGATTTATTTTATTAAGTTAAATTTCATGAATCTTTGTATAGAAAAACGTCAATACGTTGAACTTGATTCAGTCATATCCGCATTTTACAAATTGGATTGAGTTAGATTGATGACGTATTTGGATTTGACTGGATTGTAATTTTCTAATCCGCAATAATTGAATCGGACTGCAGATTGATCGTAACTGGACTGAATCCAATATGTGGAAAATGTAAGTTTTCAAGTTATAGTGAGTTTTGTAGTCTTTTTTCTTTGGAGATTGAAGATATCTCACCACTTATGCATAAAATTTAAGTTGGATGGAAAAAGTGGACGAATGAAACATGTGTGAAATATAATCAAATTGTTCTTGTTGTGTCTTTTTTTAATACCTGCTATTTGGTGGGAATCAAGTTAAGTTTTCGAAGTTTCACTTACTCGATAAAGCACGCTCCTATCCTTAAATATACATGTATTATCTCAACAACAAGGTGCTCAACGGTGAAAGGCCCATTTGTAGATTTTTTGGCCAGTGTGGGACGTTAATTGTTACTTAATTGAGCACAATGAAAAAGTTTGATACATGCAGCCGACCTAATTAATTTAAGACGGAGGCTATGTTATTGTTGTTGTGCGACGTCAATTGTTGTCCGAGACGAGAGTCACTTTACTATATGCTCCTCTAATCGACACTGCATTTCTAGGGCTAATTTTTACAGTTTTACAGTTGAGAAACCGCGAAGAGTGAAAGTTCGAGCAGCTTCCAAGGTTTTTATAGCCTAACCTACACTCGCTTTTCGAGTTTTAAATTGTTTTTGCTTTCCCGCCTCAATTCATAGACTTTTGAATTCCGTCTATACACTTTCTTTCATCTGTTGGAACTCTCCCTCACAAATTCAAGCTTCCTCAGCAAATCAATCGTCCAAATCGCTACAGTGTCTCTCGCTCTATCAGTGGAATAGTCGTCGAGCGATGGTGAAACCTCTGTAAGTGAACCTTCGAATCTGTTTTAGTTCAATTATCCGAGTTCGTTTGTCGTTCGCGTTTCAATCATATTGAGTTTCACCAAAGTTATGTTCCACTCATTTGTTGATGAAAAATCACGGCGCCTATAAGAATCACAACTTACAGATTAATGATCCAGCCCTAAAAGAGTTTCAGAGTGGCGTGTGTTGTTGATTTGATTGATGTGCGTCGTCTGATGATGTTTTTGAAACAAAATTAAGCATGAAAGACTAGATCAGCCATGGAGATTCAGATCTTACTCACATTCATTGCTTCTTCTTCTTCTTCCTGTTATTGTAGACTTTCTGGTCCTCTTGTGATCTCATTTTTTTTTTTTTTTCCATAAGCAAATCTGCCTAACACCAAACTGATGCGTATCTCGTCATAATTCATTCTCTATTTGTTAATGCTACTGAAATTTCCTCTTTCTACGTCCCGTGGATGGGCCGCAGCTGCTAGACACGTCTCTGCCCTGGATACCTTTCTTGTCCACTTCAGATTACTACAATGGATGCCGAAGACGGGAGACGCTCTCCAGATGTAAGTTTACTTTCAATCTCTACATCAGTCCAGTCCACAAAATGCGATGAGATAACACCTAGCTCATTCATGTAGATTGCCTTCTTTGCATTAGCTCTTATGTATATCTAAACATTCAGATGTCATCACACAACATTTGCAATTGTTCTTCGTTTCTTCATCATCTTCTTTTTTGCACAAAGCAAAGCTAGTTAAGCCAAAGTAGGAAATGATGGCTGGTACCAATTATTTCAGGTTCCAGCTAACGAGGAAAAGAGTTTTGCCAGCAATTATCTCCCTCATTCCCAATCACAGAAGATTTCCATTGGAGTTCTAGTAGAGGCAACTCCAAAAATAATTTCTGGGGTCAAGAATGATGAAGCTGCATTTAGTGCAAGAAATGGAGCTAAATGCCGGAATTTGTTGGAAGAGAATTTCAAACAGACTTCCACTAAATTTTCATCTGAGGATACAGCTCAAGTATGTGAAAAGGAGCATCCATTTCTACAGACGAATAGTAATGCATATAAGAAACCCAACAACATAAGTTCCGAGCAGAGTAGAAACAAGGCTAGAAACATGGAAAAGAATGAAGAACTTGCAGGTGCAACATTGCAAGAAAGTAACGAGCTAAATAGAAGAAAGCAAGAAGAGAAACAAGGAGAGAGAGCAGCACAAAGGAGCAACGAAACTCTGAGAATGAAACTCTCTGAGATATTAGGAGCTGCTTCTTCACCAACCAAGAAGAGTGTGAGCTTTGAAACTCCCAACAAAACTGAGAATAGTTTAAAGCTGGAGGGGCACTTTGATCAAAATAACATTAAAGCTGCAAACTCTAGACGGGACACGGACACAATAGAGAATGATTCCATGAGTCCCGATCCAAACGAAACCAAGAGGAGGCCAGTGACTTGCTTGCTGATGAAAAAGAAAGGTACAAATAAGCCAAAACCAGTCCAAATGACAAGCCGTGCGATTGGAAATAGAGGAAAGGTGCCTCATTCGTCAATAGGAGGATGTGGACTGAAAAGGAAAAATATATTCTCCTTCAGTGAAGAAATATGGTCACAGAACATGCATGTTGCCAGTGACGTCGATACTTATACCATATTTTACAAAAAGGGCAAGAGAGGCAGCAGCGGGCTAGAGGAAAAAAGGAATTGTGCTTTCCAAACAACTGAAAAGAGAGAACGAGAGAAAACAGAACTGCTAGCACAAAAATCAAGTTCTCATGGTAGGGCAGGAAAATTCCATGATCATTTATATCAAGATGACCAAAAGGACCTACAATCAATGGATGGTGTTGCGAAAGAAATCCATAATTCACCAGCAAGAAAGAAAAAATATCAAAAAGAAGATGTTCATGGTCTAGAACTGCATGGAGGGACAGGCCAAGAGGAGATACACTTTAAAGACGATAACCAACAAATTGGAGTGGAAACACCCATCCAAAACCAAAAATGTTCTCCTTGCTCATCAACACCAAGAAGTAAGCAAAACGAGTGTGGTGCTCACTCTCCTGTAGCAGCTGCAAAACAACCCAAGGGAAAAGATCTTAGTGCCTCCAGGGCCTTCTGTAATTCAAAAGCTAGTTCTTTCAGATTTGATGTAGAACCAGAATTCTCGGTATCTTCTCTTCCGTCTTCCCCTCTTCCCCATTTTGAATGATGTTTTTCAAAATTCTATTTTAATGTGAGATGCAAGGTCTTATGACATTCTACATATTCTATTGGCTTTCAGGATGGATTTGAAGAGTTTAAGACGCCATCCATCAGGAAATCACCCTCAGAAGAGGAAGAGAAATTATCAGATGGGACGCCTCAATCATCAGCAGAACATGATATTGACAGCTTTGCAGAAGATCCCACCATCAAGAAAGGTTCAAAATCTCCACAGTATCACATATATCATTTAACTATGATATTGGCATATTAATTTTATTTTATTTAAAATTTACTCTACTGTTTTATCTCATAATTCACTAAAAAAGTAAAAAAACTTGCTACAATTCCCCACTTCTGTTACTTTAAATAGTAAAAGTATAGTCTATTCTGAAAGGATCTTGTTAGTAGCAAAATACTTGTTCTTGACATTAGAATGGTTAATACTTGTTTTTTATCTCCTTGTAGAAAGTTTTTCGGGAGAGAGGAATAAGAAAAAGGTTAAACAAGAAGACTGTTAGCTTGGAACGTGTTACATTTATGCATGTAGTTTTAAGTAGGCATCTTTCAAAATTTGGGGAAAGCATGAGTTATTAACTAGAATAAAAAAGAAATGAGTGCGCAAAAATGATCTGTCATGACTAGTTTTAACTTTCAATGGTCTCAACTACCAATAACTCATGAGTTCCTATCAATTTTTTATAGAATTTTGAAAAATCTTTATTTTTTTAGATGGATTTACTTATTTTCTGACATCACATATTTGTAATGTGGAACCATACTGTACAAATAACAGAACGAAACAATCAGCTAAAGCCTATTGCACTTTCGAAGATCGAAGGCCAAGTGCAGCAGATAAGACTTTTTTCATAAGAGTGCAATCGAAGAGACGCTATTAATTGGATCCTCTGTTGATTAAGATGGATGATCAAAATTCAAATTTTTGAGTTAAAGAACTTGCTTCTACAAAAAGTTCTCATATGTGGCACTGCCTTACTGGTTATAAATAAATTGGCTGCACATAGACCTATAAAATGAAAAACTTCAAGAAGAAAGGTGTGAAAAATGAATTCATTTGATGATTCTGGTCTTCATATGCAGGGCCCAAGCCTATGTGGACTCCACAATCAGATGACTGTGAGACATCATCGTTCCTGCTCCGTTCAACTAAAATGCCACGTGGACAAGGAGTCATTCAAACTAAAGAATTTACCTCACCATTACCCTCTTTGAAAGGTAGTTCCCACTTTATGCTATTCTCTACTTGTCATTGTTCTATTGATGGATCTTTTTAATGTCCTTCGTATCAAACGGTTTCCTTTTGATTACAGAATTTGCAGGGACTCAACATAGCAATGGACTAGAGGGGCATTCGGATGCCCAAAATGGAGATAGCTTAGCAAGGTCTTCTCTAACTAAATATATTGCTTTTGTAGTTTTGTCCTTTACCAAACCTAGTAAATTCAAACTTGCATTAGATTTTTTTGGCACAAAAAAGTCATGCATACGCGGCCTAAAGTTTCATTTCCTGTCTCCTACTCGAGATTTATTTATTTATTTTCTTTTGAAACATGTCAGAGCTGTTGCCCTCTTTGCTTCGGCTTTGGAAAGGGTTAAGGCCAAAATGAAGTTACTAGAGATAAAAAAGAGTGCAGAGGTTCTGGCATCTGTCATGGAGGAAACAAAGTTGCAGCTACAAAATTTTGAATCTCAGATAGCAAAAGATGTGTAGGGTTTGCATCTTCAAAGTTTCTCAGTAAAAAAAATGTTATGTCTGCAATTATTCTCATCTTTAGTCTCATCTCATTTGCAGTGAGAAGTTCACAATACTTGAGGAATCCAAGAGGAAAGCTTTGGAAAAGAAATTTCAAGGTAGCAAAAACGTTTATTTCCAGGATCATTTTGCTACTTGGGTCAGACTATATAGTTGTACTCGCTCTTCAAATTTGCCTTAAATGTTAAAGCCTCAGAGCAAGATAAAGATACTATGGTCCACTGAAATGACACTAACGCGGTTTGAAATTTGAGCCAGAGCAACAAGAATGCCTGAGCATCATTTATGAAAAGTTCAAAGAAGATATGAACAATCATTTCGAGGATTGTCAGAGGACACTGGAAGAACTGAAAATCTACCAAAGGGAACAAAAAGGAGGCGCTGGGAAACTAAGTATACTATTTTTATCTTTATTTTATTTTTCTTATTTTGGAACACACCATCTTCACTCACTTATGTCATCAGTCATATGTCTAGAATGTTCTTTGTTTTATTGATGTTTTCAACACCTTTCACATCACTTCCTCTATGAGGCAACTGGCAAGTGTCACTGAAAACTAAACATCCAATCGCTGCCTCAGCTTTTCTATCCCTTACCATTTTCACAAAAAAAATTTGCAGATGATTTCTTTTTATCAATTACGTAACATAGATTCGACCTCAACATCGCCCAAATATAATGCTTTGATCTGATGGCTATGCTTCTAATCCTGAAGAAGTTTACCCTGCTAGCAACTTTTGGTATAGAAGCAGCCTATGGATCATGCTTGTCACTTTTATGTCAGATACCTTATCATGTCATAGCTGCCAATATTTGATAGCGCTGGCCAAAAACATACACGTGGATTAAAACAACCTATAGATTATAGTGGCACATTTTTGCCCTCACATTCAAACTCAGTCTATACTTAATTCTATACTTTCAGTTAAATGTAAAAATCAATATTGTTCATTTATCTTCATCTGTTTCTCGCAATTTGCTAATTTCTACTGTAATCAGAGTCATTGCACAAGAAGCTTCTTTTACAAGTGGAAGAAGGGGTTGGCAGTCAAATTAGTGATGCTGAAAGAAGAATCTTAATGGTCCAAAAGGCAATATTCTCTCCATTCCCTATTTCTTAGTAGACTAGGTTTTTGAGGATCATCATGCTGTTCTACATAAATTGCATGCTTATCTTGGTAATCAAACAGGGCAATCATAGTCTGTTGATAGAAGAGCTATGCCGGGATTCCACAACAAAGGCACCCGTGCATATGCATGACCTTAATTTGCTTAGCCACTCTAGGATATGTGCTTAGGAAAACTACAACGTCCATATGATCGAGGGATCTCTCTCTCTTATATAAGTGACAAATCATGGTCAACTGTTTACTGATTTTTTTTTGCCCTGAGATCTGGTCAACCATTCTGATTCTTACCTCAAGATTTCTTAATATCATTTTTTCTGCAACATGTACCATAAATCAAGTCAACAATCAGGAGGATTCTTTGAGTGCATTGCATGGAAAAAATACGATAATGATTTAAGTCATCTGCAACTGGAGTTATCACTTGTGCTTTATAACACCTTGCATAGAGCTTCTGCAATTAACATCATAAGATCTAAAAAGTGCTAAATATTTTGTTAATTCATTCACAGGTTGCAATGCACAAGATGCTCCAGTTGAGGCATGTAATAATGATGTTCTTAAGTGAAGATGACTGAACTTCGTGATTTTTTTATGCCACTCCTGGAGACAAACACAAGCTCCTAATTGAGGGAGGATGGTGGACTGTGACATCAATTGCATAGCATGAAAACTAAAAGCTCGTCTCCAACATTCTAGTACGGTACCCTTTTAAAGCTTACATTGTGATATTGCCTGTCTTTTGTTTCATAATCCATATTCCATTTCTCTTTATGAGAGATTTCTTTCTGCTAACTATGCACTAATCAGTTTGTATATTTTGATTCCCTTTGTTTGCAACCACTAAGAATCCCCAATACCTACTGTTGCAGAGGCAACTAAAGAAAGAATGGTTAAGAACATAAAATCTGACAGTGTTATAACCAAAGTAGAGAAGAGAGACGAGTGTTCAATGGCTGTCAAAATCTATTACCATGTGAAGTGGATGAAAAAGGTCTTTCATCAAGAGTTAAACTATTGTGAACAATAGAGTTTACCAACATAACTCATACAGAGGAAATAAATTTACTCGGAAGGCTACTACTTTCTGTCAGCTATCCTTTTCTTGATTTAATGACCTGTGTTGAAGATACCAAGGGTAGGCTGGTTGCACTTTAAGGACTTTTGGTTCTTTGAGTGATGCTGTGGGAAAAGAGGCAAGATGGATTTCTTGGTTTAGTCACACACATATACATATATAAAGTTTTGTTCATTTTAAGTAGATAAATTGCAGTAGCAATGAAAATCAAAACTAGGAAGAGGAGAACAAATGAGGGCAGTGGCAACTCTTACCTTGAGCATGCAATGCTTGCACTTGGTGACGACTGGATCAGCGTAAGGCTGGTGACAGATGAAGCAAGCATATTGCAGTTAATCATCTTTGTCGCGTTGTGGTGGTCATTACTTTGTGTATCTTCGTCATCGTCCTTGTCTACATCTGCGCCCAAAGCCAAATTCCTCTTCCTCTCCTTCCCGTCCTTCCGTTCCCTCTCCAGTTGCCACCCAGACTTGTAATCCCCTCTATCGTGCATAAACTTGCATGCATCTCCAAAGCCACATTAACCCGTCTCGTCTCACCTGTGACAGTCAACTGTAGGAGCTGTTAATCATAAAAACTAGCAAGGTTGATGTCTTGGGCTCGGGGACTGTGAACAATGCATCTGGAACCCTGCAACTTTATTTTCACCTATCAGTTGCTACTTAATCCAATAGTTGAAGCCAAGCAGCTTAGTGAGCCATTTTTGGTACTACTCTGAAATTAGTTTTCATCCCAGGAGGTGTTTCAACTCTTTCGATCTATACAAAGTTACAAATCAGAGATTTTCACTCCATGGGGTAGTGATAGAAAGCATGATTCCATAAGTTTGCACTCGTAAGAAAAACTCAAACGAGTAAGCAACTCCTAGTCTTGATCTGGATGCATTCTAGCACAAACAGAAACACGAAAATCTGGACATGCCATCAAGCAACCTTAAAAAGGGGCCGTTTTCTTTCCCACTTGAAACAACCAATATTCAAAATTCATGCCCTCATGTGTGCTCTCTAACACCCTTGCGGTCGACGATTTTTTACTCCTCTTTACTAATTATGACACCTTAGGTTTCTTGGAGTAGTGTACTCTATTGTAAAATAACAGACTCATGCCTTCTTTGTCAAAAATAAAAATAAAAAACAGACTCATGCTTCATAGGAGTAGTGCATGTTCAGCAATCCCTTTTTTTTCTTTTTTACATTCATATTGTTTTTTGATGCATCAGTCCTACCCCTATGGACATGGGTAAAGTCTCTTGCTTCTAGTGTTTAAGAAGTTGCTCCTGAGCTTGTCTTCTTTTTGCTATACGTCACCTTTAGTGAGTTCCTATCGAAGAACTACGAGTAGTAGAATAGACTCGAGGATCTCTGATCCCCTCATAGCCATCTTATCCTTTCTTTTGGACGTATAAAGAACGTATTTGGTGTTGAAATATTATTCTATATCAATGATCTGGTGAGACGACCCTCCCCGACCTAGGGTCGAGTCACCCGGCCCTAATCGTTACCCACGTCCGATACCTAAACCAGACCCAAATAACGGCTTGACACACCTAATTCAACCTGCGGAACTACACTACTGTACATATAAAACAATAATTGCAGAATTTAAAACTAAAAGTGACATATGTTAACCAAATAATTCTAAACAAAGGTGTTCAAGTATCCCTAAGTAACTGCAAATGTATACTACCAAGGTACTAAGTCAACAAGTCTCGGGGATTAGAATCTACCCCATTTAGTACTTAATACAACCCATGTTTAGATGTTTTTAATATCAATAATATAAATAGCATGCAAAGTTCACATCAAAGGTAAAGCTCTACGCTATCGCCTTCCCTTTATCCCGCGTTGGCATCGATGAAGACGGACCTGAAGAGTAAGTGGGGCGAGCTAAAAGAACCAACGGAGCTCAGTAATACGGAAAACCCGCTCAACCATCAAACATATAAGTAATCCCTACTAATCATGCAAGTCTATCATGAATTGAAATTAAAGACAGAAAAATAGTATTTCACGAATATTCTTTGTCAACTTCATAGAAACAACAACAACAACATAGCCTCGAAATCCCAAATTAACTGGGGTCGGCTACATGGATCAAACTTTTCCATTGTGCTCGATTAAGTGCAACCGATGGTGAGCTTTCCAAACCATTCAAATCCCTCCTAATTAATGCATCCCATGTTAACTTTGGTCCGCCTTTACCTCGTTGAATTTCTACGCTTTCTATTGAGTCAAGTTTTCTAGTTGGGGCATTTGTAGGTCGTCTTTGCAGTGACCAAACCACCGCAACCGCCCTTCCCTAATCTTTGTATCAATTGGTGCTACTCCTACTTGTTTTTGAATTTCTATATTTCTTATTCTATCTTTACGAGTTTTACCACACATCCACCTAAGCATCCTCATTTCTCGCTACGTTCATTTTATGTAATTGTTGTTGCTTTACCGCCCAACATTCACTTCCATAGAGCGTAGCCGGCCTAATTGCGGTCCTATAAAATTTTTCTTTTAACTTAGTAGGAACATTTCGATCACAAATCACCCCGTTGTTGCACTCCGCCATTTCTTCCATCGAGCTTGAATTCTATGTGTGACATCATTCTCAATGTTACCATCATTTTGTATGATTGATCCTAGATACCTAAAGTGGTTTACCTTAGGAACTTCTATTTCCCCTAATTTTACCACTCCGTCATCTCGATGTCTAGTGTTTCTAAACTCACAAGTGCATGTATTCGGTTTTCGTCCTACTCAACTTAAAGCCTTTAGATTCTAATGTATTCCTCCGAGTTCTAATTTCCTATTCACTCCATCTTTAGTTTCATCCACTAAGACAATATCATCTCGCAAATAGCATACACCATGGTATATCCTCTTGAATATGTCTAGTTAGTTCATCTATAACTAAAGTAAATATATATGGGCTTAAAGCCGATCCTTGATGTAGTCATATCGTAATGGGAAATTCTTTTGTAGCTCCTCCAAATGTCTTTATACTCGTTTACTACTCCATCATACATATCCTTAATAGTGTCTATGTATCTAGCATGCACTCTTTTTCTTTCTAGAACCCACCAAAGAACATCTCTAGGGACCCTATCATATGCTTTTTCTAAATCTACAAATACCATATGAAGATCTTTTTTATTTTCTCTATATTTTTCTAACAATCGTCTTACAAGGAAAATCGCCTCCATAGTTGACCTCCCAGGCATGAAACCAAATTGGTTCTCTGATATTGTTGTTTCTCTCCTTAGCCTATTGTCAATTATCCTCTCCCAAAGTTTCATAGTGTGACTCATAAGTTTAATTCCCCGATAGTTTGAGCAACTTTGAATGTCTCCTTTGTTTTTGAAGATTGGCACGAGCATGCTTCTTCTCCAATCCATTGGCATCCGTTTTGATTTTAAAATTTAATTAAAAAGTTTTGTTAACCAAGTCAATCCACTTTCTCCTAAGCATATCCACACCTCTATGGGTATTTCATCTCGGGCCACATGCTTTCCTATTTTCATTCTTTTCAATGCCTCTTTAACTTCTACAATTCTAATATTGCGTGTATAGTTGACATTTCTTTCTCGGTGTGGGTTTTCATCTATTATGGTATCAACTTGACCATCATTAAATAAACTATCGAAGTAACTTCTCCATCTCTCCTTAATATCCTCCTCGCGCGTTAAAACATTTTGATTTTCGTCCTTAATACATCGTACATGACTTAGGTCTTGTTTCGTTTATCTCTTAATTTGGCTAGCCTATATATATATTTTTCGCCATCTCTATTACCTAACCTTGTATATAGATCTTTCATGAAATTTGTTTTAGCTTGACTAACTACTTTTTTAGCTTGTTTTCTAGCTTCTCTATATTGATTGTACACATCTTCATCTTGACACTTAGGTATTTTCCTATACATCTCTCTTTTAGTCTTAATTGCTCGTTGGACATCCTCATTCCACCACCATGTTTCCTTCTTTGGTGGTCCCAAGCCTTTAGATATACCTAATACGTTTGATCCCACTCTCCTTATGCAACTACTCACTTCTAGCCACATTGTATTAGCATCTAAGTCAAGATTCCAAATATTTTCCTTTAGTAGTTTTTCTCTAAACTCTACTTGTTTACTATGTTTTAGGTTCCACCACTTTATTCTAGGGTCGCTAACTCTTTTATTTATATTATGTCGTCGTGTTAGCTTAATATCAAGTACTACTAACTTATGTTGGGTAGTAAGTGCTTCGCCAGTATTACTTTGCGCCTCTACATATTTTTCTATCTATATTTCTTGTTAAAAGAAAATCTATTTGACTCTAGTTATGACCACTACTAAAAGTAATCATATGCGACTCCTCTTCCTAAAACTAGTATTTGCTAAGACAAGATCGTATGTCTTTGAAGCAAATTCTAAGATTGATTATCCTTCTTCATTTCTATTACCGTAACCAAAACCTCCATGAACTCTCTCAAACCTATCGTTACTTGCCCCGACATGCCCATTTAAATCTCCTCCAATAAAAACCTTTTCATCTAATGGTATACTTTGCATAAATCCTTCCATATCGTCCCAAAACTTGCGTTTGATGCTCTCGCTTAATCCTACTTGTGGTGCATAGGCGCTAAGTATGTTAATTTTTTCGTCTCCAATAATTAATTTAACTAGAATCAATCTATCCCCCATTCTTTTAACCTCTACGACCTTATCCTTATAATCATTATCCACCACCATTCCTACTCCATTGCATTTTCGATCTATACTGGGTGTACCACGCTTAAACTCTGTGCTTCCTATTTCTCTACTCTTTTCTCCTACCCATTTTGTCTCTTGAGGCAAGCAATATTGACTCTCCTTCTAATCATAGTATCTACTAGTTCTATTGACTTCCCCGTAAGTGTTCCTATGTTCCATGTTCCAAAGCGAATTTTTTCTCCCTTTGTATTTGTTTTCCTTTTCTACTTCTATTTTGTCTAAAAGATCTAGTGTCCGTATCTATGATTTTGTTTTTGTTTTCGTGTTTGTTTTGAACTAGCTTCTTTACCCACACCCGTCCTTTGTGTGGGAACCCTTGATCATTTTTCTTCACATCCGGCGACGATGTGAAGGGACTAGCTTTCTTTACCCACACACGTCCTATGTGTGGGAACCTTTGCTCATTTTTCTTCACACCCAGTGCGGCGATGTGAAACACACCCTTGCTCATTTCTCACTACACCCGGCTCCGATGCAAATGGCGCGTCGCTAGGTGGGAACGCCCCAACGTTTATATATGCCCAACGTTTATATATGTTTTTGATCCATTTCATGAAAAGTGACAAAAGTTTTACGCCGTTGTCAACCTATCGCAACCCTCCTCCTTTATCCGGACTTGGGACCGGCTATGTAGCGCACATAGTAAACATAAAAGCATTTATAGATCAAATCATCATGCAAGTGTGATTCAAGAGAGATATCGTAAAAGCATACTAATATAATAAGTCGAGTCCATTCAATGCGTACTAGTTATTGACAAGAATCTGGTGGCCGATTCTCCTACTCTCGAAGTGATGCAAACCATTAGTTGACATAAAGGCCTTTATGCCCCTAGCTAGTCCCATCAAGTCCACAGTAGTTTCGTCCAAAGCCATCACCGATGTGTTTACCAATCTCATGTACCGATCTCATGGTATGGCTCGAGTAATGGCGACGATCATAAAATACTCAAGCGGTGGCGATGACCACACAATTGTGTCGGAGTCAATATAATGGTGGCGACAACCACGAAAATGAGATTAAGACAACATTAGCAAAGGGCAACACACTCACAATCCATAGATAGTCACATTCAAGTTAATAAGAAGTCGCAACTCATTCCCCAAGTTTTGAATTAAAATCGTGGGACCTAATAATATCTAATAGCATGTCATGTTTGGTAATTGAGCAAGCTTCCCACCTACCTCGACTTGCCGCGATATCCTTTCTCGATCCTTGCGCGCTCGGGGTTCTATGTGAACCCTCTCGCCAATCTAAAAAAATTAATGCACATCACATCAACACGCTAGTACAATTGATTTAGTTAATTAATTTCCAAAATAATTTGCCTTTGGGACTCACTAGTGTGGGTCCCGCGGGTCCTCCATCGTCCGGTGCCAAGGTTGAGGGGTAGGACCTGCCTGATCTTTCCTATGGAAACGCGGTAGCGCGCCCCGTTTGAAGGTAGGGGACATTTCTCAATTGTTTGTTTGTTGTTTATTTTCATTCTATTTCATTTTACTTTATATATTATTATTATTACCATTATTTTTAATATATTTTTTATTTTATTTTTTTATTGTCCAGGGGCCAAAATGGTCCCAATTGTGGATCAGGGGCCTACTTGGCCCCTGTTTAAATGAATTAGGGGTTAAATTGGCCCCTGGTGCTGTGCTGGGCAGGACTTGCGTCAGGGGGGAGGGGGACGGCCCCCCTCCCCTCCATCACTCCCCCGAACTTCTCCTAAGGGTTGTGATGGGTTGGTTGGGTGGCCCCCATGGCCACGGGCCACCCCTTTCCCTTAGGAGGCCCCTTGCCGGTGAGTCGGTGACAGCAATAGCGGACAGCCGCCATGTCGTGGCGGCACTGCCCTCTGCGGGGTTCTCCAATAAAATTTCACCAAGTTAAATAAAAAACAAGAACAAAACAAATAAGGAGATGATTTGTACCTTCCACCACCACTTTGTCTCACCAACACCACCCAAGCTCTCCTCTCTTTTTGATTAAGGGTTTGTAGATTAAGTAGTGGTGGCTGGGGTTTATAGTGGGTTTTTATAATTAGGGTTTCACACATAAAATTTGTGAATTTACCAAAATACCCCCGATGTGGGTATTTTAAGTTTTCGGGTCGTTTCATCTGGCCACTCATAAGTTATTGATTACATACCATGTTAACACGTCAATTGTGAGTGTTATGGAGCGTTCACATTTCTGGTAACTTTTTTTTGATTAATCGAGTAATCAACATTCTTAGAGCCTGTTTTCAAAAAAAAATCTTAGAGCCTTGTCTTCTGAAAGGAAGGAGCTCCTATGACTGTCCAATGATAGGATTTGCAGCTTTATGGAGGATGGAATGAATCTTCAAGATGCCTTGGCAAGGGTAACTTGGCTTGACTTTTGAAATTTATATTTTAATTTTTGCTAAACTAAGGCAGTACTTGACATAAATACCTTAAATTTGCCTGATTGGGAGCGGCTATTTTGTATGCCTTTGGATGATGGATTAATAGTACCGAGACCCATAGTTTTCTCTTGGATATGAGGATTTTGTTAATACATAATAAGAAAGAAACCTTGTATGCCTTTGGATGGTGGATTTAATACTACTGAGACCCATAAATTTCTTTTGAATTTAAGGATTTTGTTATTTAGCTGGCTGTCTGTCTAAGTTAAAATACGTAATAAGAAAGAAACATTGTTATTCAAGTTGAATGAGATAATATAATTATTTTGATCAATCAAATTGTGGTAAAAATCGCAAAGTGTTAAATTTGATGAAAGCATATGAAATACAGTATTGTAAAATATAAAGATCTTTTCATTGTGTTTAAAATCGTGAAGGGATGGAAAATGGGGTAAGTTCAATGTTCAGCTTGATATTTTTGCTTTTAATATTGCTTTTTGTTCTTTCTTGAATTCTCTTTTCTTTTTAGGTTTTTGCTTGAATTCTCTTTGTGATCAAGTAAATTTAATTTTTTCTGTAGGGATAGTTATCTGTATTCTGTGTCATACGATGTTAGTGTTCTCATCCTGAATTAGTTTTTCTTTACATAATTGTGCTTAGTTTGTTATTCAAGTTGGATGAGATGATATAAATATTCATGAAATTGATTTATTACACCTTTATGGTAAAAATATCACAAAGTTTGAGATAAAATAGCACTTTTTTAATAAAATAAGTTGGAAGCCTAATCTTTGAAGTACTGATGTTCTGTTGTTCCATAGAGAAATATATAACATTATAGATGCTTTAAATAAAGGATCTAATATCAGTATGTCACAAATAAACCAACACTGAAGGAAAATGATACAGTAAGGAATATTGCCATGTTAAAGAGGGGCTTGCACATATGGTGCCAGTAGAATACTGAAAGCTAAGGAAGCTAGTGTACTAATACAATTTTTGACACTGAAGTTAAAAATGGGCATGGAAGTTACTCTGGAGGCGTTTCATGTGTGTAAAAGAACAGGAAAAATGCTAGCTGAATATAAGTAAGCAATGTTTTGATATAAATATGATTTAGAAAGGGAAGATAGGTATTTTCTCATTAGCCTTTTATTGCTATTGCTATCAAATATTGATTCTCATAATTGATGGTGTTGTCATTGTTTAGGGTTTAGTTAGGATTCTTATTGCTGTTGCTGTTGGTGTTGTTGTTGCCTAATGACTTAATAGAATGATAAGAATCTAATGATTGGTGGATATATTGAATGGTGAATCCCAATGATGCTAACAAATTGATATATTTTAGTTTAGATTTCAAGGACCATTGCTATTCAACTTTGAGCAATGAAGTTAAACTCTTCTTGCAAATCACAATGGCAGGGGGAAGAATGTGTATAGTATCCATAACATCTGGGGCAATAAAATACGTATATTTCAATGTTTTTCTCTGGATTTGACATGATTATAAGGTCATGACAATTCTATATTCGTTGGTTATGCAATCAAGTCAGTTGCGTTAAACAATCACTGTTAATAATTTTTTGGGGCTGGAGTTTGCTGCAGTAATAGGCTATCGAGTCAATAGTGTGCATCTTAAGTAAAGTACAGATTTGAGTAGGCGCATTCTTTAGATAGTTAAATGGGTGAAAGGATAGCTTTGACAAAAAAGAAAAAGAAAAAGGGTGAAAGTATAGATCTTCTCTTGTTTGGAATTTAGAATGAAATTCTTTTAAGCCTTTGAATAGGATACAGAGTTTCGTAGAAAAGTTGTAGCACCAATAGAAGCAAAAATTAGAAAAGAGCGGTTGCAGTGGTTTGGACGCATCCAAAGACGACATGCAAATACCCAAGGTAGAGAACTATTATGTAGGATCTACCACATTATTCCATTTCCTAATGATTAGAAATGGAGAGGTAGGTCGATAAAAGTGTCATGGCTAAAGTCTGCTTGTCAACATAGGCCTCCTTTTCTTTCTTTCTTTCTTTCTTTTCTCTTCTTTTTGTGACTACTCTTATATTTTTTTATTTTTTGTTCAAGACTACTCTTTTATTGACATTGTGAAGGTTGATTACACTTGTATAATCAAGCCATGCAGTTGTTTTTGCTGAAGTATTAACGACATTTCTAATTCATTTTATTCTTGCACTTAATCGAGCACAATGGAAAAGTTTGATCCATGTAGCCGACCCCAGTTAATTTGGGACTGAGGCTATGTTGTTGTTGTTGTTATTCTCTGAATTTCTGTATTATTGGTTTATAGTTTTACGGCTTAATCTTTTAACACATTCACAAATAACACAAAGACACATTGAGTAGCGATTTATTGTATTATCATCAATCCTAATCAAACAGTAAATGGCTAATATGTTTAAGGTAGTATATGATGCTAGCCAATGACTCATATTTTTAAAATATAAAAGTGCATCTAAGCCTAGTACCATCTTGCAGAATGATCTCTTCGGCATCACCCCGTATGGATTGATTCTTGTCATTTTGAGAAGATTGGATCTTTGTTATGATAAAGAGACAGTTGTTTACTATTGGTTTAGGTTGGTGATGCTGTGGTGTAGGATTTTCGAATATGCGACTAACTGTGACGTAGGTGATCAGTGAGGAAATTATGACTGGGTAGCAATTAGACCTTTGTATATAAAAGAGCTTCACGTATTGAAGTGACTTAAATGTTATAGGAATTGCCAGTAATAAAGGGAGGAGGCTTTATATTTACTTTCTCAGGGATGAGAATTAGTCGTTTTGATTTAATTATGTGAACAGACAAGGAAAAGCAATTGCGTCATTAGCTGAATAGAAAGACAGAAGGACAGCCTAATCGGAATTTTAAGGCCTGTAAATGATGCATCTATTTATTAATTAAATGATTTACTCAACTTGAGGCTTGATGATGTAACATATGATGGAAGTCGTCACCTACTGCTGGCAAAGAAAGGGATTCTAATAATTAAATGGTGGGGTGGGACAATTAGATCGTTTCCTCCACACAAAGTTTTCATAATTGATGTGTTAAGAGGGTTTTATTTAGAATCAGTCGACTCTACATTAGGGAATTGGAAGTCAGTTGAATAATCTTCTCTTACCCCAGTATTTTATCTTGGGAGGTAAAAGAGTAATTTGGACCCAAAGCGGGCGTTCCTATTGCCTTACATACTACAAAGGTAGAGAAGATATGGGTTTGTGGATTGAATGGATGCATTAGGGAAGTAATGAGTGATTACTGTTGTTTGAAAAGACAGAGAGAGAGTTGAAGAGGAACATTTTTGGAGACAAACATGTGCTTAGGTTATCTGTAATTTAAGGGGGGGTGTGGTGGTCGCTTGAAGAGAATGAAACGTGGTGTGTTTGTCAACAAGAAGACATTGATGTGCCATTTTTGCATTAAGCTTCCTAAATAAAGCTCTTTTAAGAGCTTAACACAAATGTCTAATCACGTTATAATTCCTCTTTCTTGTCAATCTGTTTTTGTCTTTGGAAAAGGAGGGTTCTTTAGGAGTATTCAAACCCAGCTAATTAATTACGTATGCGTGATCACATCTCAATTCTTAAGATCATGAGCCTTATTAGATATTCTTCTCCTTGAGATGCTTGGTTAAAAGACTTCATCCCAACGAAATCAATGCTGTTCTGTTCGCAAATAGTTTCCTCCAGAAAGTGCGCAGATTACTTTTCCTTGTTATAGTTCGCTATTTTCCTGTGCTCATTATGGTCTTGGCATTGGTTATTATTCTATTCTATACATAGGAGGCAAATTTATCCCTCCTTTGATGCCTCCAAATGAAGGGGTTGTTGGTGTTCCCTTTTCGTTCCTTGAATTTCTTGGAGGATTGAATACATGCATTGCTTTAGCAGGCAAACAAACAAGAGATAAAGTGAATTGGAGATAGTTTAATTAGAGAAATACATTAAAGTCTAAAGACTTTGAGTTGAGCAAGAGTAAAGCAGAATACACATATTGTGAGTTTGCAAACAGTAGAACTAGAAATCAAGATAATGGATTAGTACAAATAGGAGAAGTGATGAAAGTTTTGGGGTTGATTTTACACAAAATTAAAGATGAATGGAAGAAGTAGAGGAGTGCAACATGTTTGTATGTGACCTCATTATCCTTGTTAAACTAAATGGAAGATTCCATAAGACCGCAATAGGCTAGCCGACCCCAGTTAATTTGGGACTGAGGCTATGTTGTTGTTTGTATATTTGCGTTTGAACAAGTAGTGTATCAAGTACAGATTGCTAATCTAGGTAAAGTAGGTTGCTGTTAAGCTAGCAAAGCTCTAGGTAAATTAACTATTGGTTGGATAAATTTTGTCAAATAAATTTACTATTGGAGAAGAATAATAATAGTTCAGCATTGGGTGATCTGAAGTAAACTTGTAGGTAAATCAATTTTGGGTTTGAAACTAATGTTGTGCAGAGGAAGTCCTTTTAGCTGTGAAAGGTAGCTAGATTAGTTTATTGTGATACATATTCGATGAAAAGGAATCAGTAGAGGTCTTGTTTTTGTAGTACATGAGTTGATGAGCAGAGCAGAGCAGAGAGCAGAGGCAATAATGGAGGGAAGGGAGATGGATGTGACGCCACATATCTTAAATGCGCTGAGGTTGAGGAGGAGGTGTGCGGTGTGGTGTGGTGTGGTTTGGATGTTTTTTTGTGGATAAAATGTACAGTAAGGTTGAAAAGGAAATAAATAGAATTGGTGCATGCAGACGGGCGTGGGCAATCATTTACTATCACTTTCCCGTCCATTCTTTGCATCTGTTGCTATAGCGTTAGTATTATTTATTCATTTTCTCTCTCTGCACTGCTAGTCTCTGCTACTGCTCACCTGACAGCGACTTTATTCAAGACCTTACTATGTTTGATCCAACCCTACTTGTCTTCATACATCCTTCCCAGGTTGCCCCAATCTTACCCCCCAACACTTTTACATGTATACACATATATAATGTACTTAGGCTATTAATTTTTGGCTCTGATTGGGTTGGCTTTGTCTCTGTGATGTTCGGTAGTTCAGTTGATCCCTTATTTCTTTATAACCGTATGTCTTTAATCATGTAGCCTTATTAAGTGTGCCATTATGAGTACGAATTCTTCTCTACTCTAGCCAGTTGAAAACATGCACGATCGGATAGTAGGTCTCTGTGTATCAAGGCCGTTTCTTCTCATATTTGGAATCGAAATCAAAAGCCTTCACCTTTATCTTTACAAAAATAGAATCAACTGATCAGTCAAATGGTCGGACATGGATCTTTCTT
Organism: Stephania cephalantha; assembly: GCA_039657325.1. Lineage (NCBI taxonomy): Eukaryota > Viridiplantae > Streptophyta > Magnoliopsida > Ranunculales > Menispermaceae > Stephania > Stephania cephalantha. The sequence goes on along the minus strand of CM077579.1, from coordinate 47,687,776 downwards.
CTTTAATCAACACTTTCTATGTCACAAACTTTAATTAGAGATGGCAAGGTGTCATTTCCTGTCTGATTCTCCTACAGCGGGAATGCCGTTTCCTGCCCACAAGTTACTGTTCAATTTCACTGCCTCCCAACTTCAAATAAAGTAGGAAAAACTCTAGCTAGCTAATACATTTGCTATCATAGATTCATAATGAACATATTGGCTGGTTAGAATAGTTCTGCGTAGTACTCAATTGGTTGCTTATCCATTTAAACCAGTTAGCTATCGCTAGCAAGCTAATATATTTGATTGAGAGGACTAATCAGTACTGGGGAAGATGGAAAAGAACTATACTTCATACTGTCCAAATATATATCCATATCAAATCATTGCTTCATTCATTAACAAGGTACACCTTTGGCTTTAATTAAATAGCACATTTAAGTGTGCCAATTAATCTGTAGCGCTGCATCATGATACTGATCTGTGGCGGTGTAATGACATGCATGATCAGATTAGTTGTGTCTGTTTAATTGATTAATTCATAAAAATCTGATGATGCTTGCTTAACTAATTAATTGCGATCGGAATACTTTTCATTAGTGGTTGTCTAACTATATATTTGGAAGGAAAGCGTGTGCGTGATTGGTACATTTTAGCTGAGAAGAGTAGGAAATCAGACTTTAATCATTTGTTCAGTTGGCCGTACATTGATCATATATAGGAGTTGTACGATACGAGGTTGTAGCTGTATAATATTACAATTACAAGGTAATGATGCTGTCGGAGGGTACTACGTACTCCATGGAAATCAATCACGTCAGTATAAAAAAATTTACAGCCATACATGTACAATCAATCATTATGCGATTGATTGTGAATCAAATTCTATTTCCAGCTTAAGTTATGGAGCTAGCTAGAGATATACGTACATTACTATTGGTTTATAATTCTCTTGGACGATATTAAGTAGCTAGTTGTAGATAGGATAGCTGTGTGTGTGTGTGTGTGTGTTTTGGTCGATGAAGGATGTGCCGCTAGATGCATTGTCCAAACAGTAGAGTAGTGGACCCTGAACAACACTAACGCGTTCAATGCATTTCGTCAATTATGGTCATTATTTTTCATTTGATTAGAGAATCAAACATGTGAGATAGATGGGGTCCTTGGTCCTTGAATATGAATATGACACACGAAAACAGCACACTGCGCTCCAACGACGTCCTTCCTTTTTATTAATTTCTTCATTTGTTTTTCTTTCCATTAATATAACAGTACCACTGTTTTATACATATGCATGCATGTATAGCTAGCAATAAGGTAGCAGTAGCAGAGATATATGTGTGTATATATGTCATATATACTTATATGTATGTACACTACGCATATAATATTGTGGCTGTGGCCACGCAGTACTATATAAAAGTGGAGTAATTGACACGGAGACGGTGACATAACCTTGGAGAGCTTAATGGGGCCTTTGCCCTTCGCCCTGCATTTATTAGCGTTTGGCTTTTGGAGCTTCGTCGGCCCCATTAATTAGAGATATATTACATACATATACTCTATGCACTCCCACACACACACTTCAAAGTAAAAGTACAACAAAAATAGCGTCTTCAATCTTCATGTCCCAAAATAATAATTCTCGTGCGTACTTCCTAACTTTTTCTCCTTAATAATTTTCCTCTCATTCATTATTCAGTACCCCCCTTTTTAAATAAAGGTTGCTTATGAATGGGTGAGAAGACTCCAATCCTTATCTTCATTAATTAATTGCTCCTCAAAATATCAGAATTCCATAATATATTAATAATAGCTTAATTAATGCTTTCTTGTGATTGTATTATAATATCATTTTTTGGTCATCCATGAATTACCATTGAGGTTTGGTCATAGACGCATAATTCATACATATAAATTATCTGTTCAAAGTTAAATTTAGCATTTTTTTTATTTGAAAGTTTTTAATTAAGCACCATGGCATGCACAATATAGCTAGGCATCATACATAAAACCATATTTGACTTTTTTATGATAAATTAGGCCATGGGTGCATAATGATGAGGTCAAGGATGCTTCCCAATTCTAAAACAATCTTACCAAACGATGCTACAGATACACATTCCATTTTATTATGTATTTGGCACTTGACAAGTCCTTGTTTTTTGTTTTCTTTGGTTTCTTATCAATTATATGCCTATTATAATATGCCCCTTCCCATATTTTTTTTTTGTTTAATTAGCTTTCTAAAACATGTACACTAATTAAATCAAGAAGAGTTTGATCTATGTAGTCGACTCCAATTAATTTGGTATTAAGGCTTTTGTCATTGTTGTAGTACGTAGTTTTCTAAACAAGATACATGCTTAAAGCACTGTTAATTAGTTCATGATATTCAGTATGTAGTAGTAATGTTGTATTGCTGATAGCAGGAAAAAAAGGGGTCAATTTGACAGGCTTATATACATGTAGGTTTTGTCAAACTTGAATGTAGTTAATCTCTGCATGTATGTGGGAATTTTTATGTATATTCCACTCTCCTCTTGTTCATCAATGTGCTATTAATTTGTACAATAAATCTACTACATACTGAATTAGATGCAGGGGAAGAGTTGGTTATACTCCTACTTACTATATCATTAATTCCAATTGAATTAGGTCCTAATTGTAATGAGTGTGCCTAGTCCAATGTGAATCATGAGTTTTGGAAAATTCTAACATGATCACCCAATTACTTTTCTAGCTATATATAGTCGTCCTAACTAATTAAATCATAATTTTTTTTTTCCTATTACTATTTTCTAATTTCTTGGTGTGTTCTTCATCTGCTATATATATATATACGTGTGTCTCGCGTGTTGTACTCAAAAGGCCTTGACTTGCTTGGCGGGAAAAGTCTATCCTTGACATTGAATTAAAAACAAAGAAAGAAAATAAAGATTCTATAAAGATAAGGTTCTTGAACATATCTTATGAGATAAATAAATGTGTGTTTATATATTTATATATAATATTTATTTAAAAAAAAATTAATGCACAACTCTAAAATTACTCTATAGCGAAAATTAATCTATACATTCATTTTCATAAGTCTAACAATGGGGCTAGAGTACTTACGTAAATATAATATAGGAATTAATACTAGAATGACAACAACAATATCACACCACAAGACATATATTGACTCACAAGAGCTTTTTATGTGACATCGACTCGAGTGTTATACATTGAGATATGGTATGCCCACATATCGAGGCGCTCATGGATGGCTATTAGGAGCCAATGTGTCCTTCGGTGTGATATGCTATTGTCATTCTAGCACTTCTCATTATAATATATGTAGAAGTGATGTTTCATAGCTAGCTAGATCGGAAAGAAATTAAGGTGAATGGAATTGGTAAAATACAGATTCCCAATCGCTTTTGATTCCTGTCGGTGGACAAGGACAAAATATTCTTGCGACTCTTATTAATGAGTAGATGATGAATGGTGGAAATGTTATCAAACTCAAGCCACCCCTGCTGCCTAGCTATATTTCATTCATATATATGTTGCTTCACTGAAAAAAAAAAAAAAAAAAAAAAAAAAAAAAAAAAAAAAAAAAAAAAAAAAAAAAGGTGGGTAGTCGTTCACGCTAAATTTGACCCAAAAGCCAAAAGTTATACAAATATGATGAAAAACATGCTTGTATTTTGAGAGAACAAGCATGGAAGATAAAACTGCAACCAATGATTGAAATCCCAATAATGAATGAATGTCAATTAATTTGGAGGTTTAGTGGACGCTTATCGTCATTAAACAAACACTTAACGTGATGCTTGTTTGTGTACATTTGCTCCTTATATTATTTCATAAAAGAAATAGTATTAAGCTATAGCTTGATTAAATAGTTGTTTTCTTTTTTCCAATTGAAAATCTCTATTGACAGATTCCAGAGATGGTGTTTTTTTTCATAATAATTCAAGGTAGCGACAGTAGAGACAGCTGGACAAGTCTGCTATTTTACATAGTTTAATGCCAATATTCTTTTCCCATATCTCTTATTTAATCCGTTGAATAACTAGTTCTCTATTCTAAACTTTAATTATATTCCGACAGCCAGAGCTTAATTTGTATGCACTTTTTTAAATGAGTCCGTGTTTTATTCAAAGATTTATTTGTCTAGGCAAAGCTAGAGCATTAAAGACTTTTAACTTAGGAATGCACCTTTGAAGTAATAATACTTATTCTCATGATACTGTATTTCTTACAACAATTGATAAATTCTCTAGAGTACCGTCTCCATAATTTCCTCAAAAAATTTACTTATTCTCTTGATATCTACACTTGCACGGAATATAACAATTGATTGAAAGTAGCAAAGTAAAAAAATGGCGTTTAAGCGTGAGCTAAATTTATATGTAATGCAATAAAAACCACAACAAAAGCTGATGAGGATATCTCTATAATATATATAATAACAATTTCTTGTGATAGTTTATGGAAGGATTATACAGGGGGCCTGGACTTGGAGCTGTGGAGAATTATTTGAACTCCTCATCATCATCATCATCATCATCCATTAATTGTATGTACACTTTTAATCATCCGCGACACATAAAATTAATGCGGGCAAGGATACTGAATGGATTTGTCTCCTTTGATTCGTATTTATATATGTTTTTTTTCTCTTGTTACTGATCTATATATTTCTTTAATAGCTAGTGAGCCAGCTTCACATATATATAATCATCATCTTTAATTTTATAGTAAAACCACCCTGGATCATGCATATAAGTTTAGCTTAAAACTGTTTTTTTTTTTAAAAAAAAAAACAGTTTAATTTAAGTTAATTAGTGGGCCTCATATTCCTAGTTTTCTTTCTTAATTTATTTCTTTATGAGGAAGAAGTTGGGGATGCAGATGTGGACAAGAATAATTAGTCTCATTCCAGTTGAAGACAATTTTGTAATAAAAGAAAGTAATTTGCCTCCAATTGAATTGGTGAAATGCTAAATTTACGGAGATGTGCTTGAGGATGATCAATAAATTATGGTATCGAGTCTTGCTATCCAACTTCAAATATGTTGGTTTATCTTGAGTAATGAAGTTGGGGATTAACCCTCGTGGGTAGGGGTGTCAATTTTTTGGGTCTGGACAGGTTCGCGTTCAGGCCACCCTTGATATAAACGAGCATTTGCATTGTCCAGACCCGGCTCGGTTGTAAATTCGGACAAGTATGTTTTGCTCAGACCCGATTTACTTTTAATCCGAGTTGTCCAAATGTCCGGAATTGTCGAATTTTTTAAAAATTATTTTATTTTTACAAGCATTTTTAATCATTAAAGTCATTGTAAATTTTTCGTAATATAATCTTCTCTAACACAATTTTATAAAGTAATATTTAAGTTGTATTTATTATTTTAAATTACAAGACATTATAATATTTTTTGTTAAAAGACAAAACATGTAATGTTAACTCAAGCAATTTAGCAAGTCTCGAAATTAAAATAATACATTTTCTACACAAAGCTATGTAGTTTCTTTATTTCTATTGTTGTTTTTGTGAATTATATAATGTATGAAAGTATATTTTCAAAATAAAATAGGCATCTTTTGAAATTCGGGTCGGGTCCGGATAGATTCAACTCGAATTTTAATTTGGACATTAAAGCCTTGCCCATAGCCGGCCCAGATTTGAAAAATTAGTGTCCAAATCCTTTTTTTTCTATGCCTGACAAAATCGAGCCAGCGGGGCGGACAAAAAATTGACACCCCTACTCATGGGAATAGTCGAACCTAAGTAAGGAGAGGCCAAAAAAAGGCTGGAACATCCACTATTATATATAATAAAAAAAAGGTAATAAATTTGAATATCTACCAATTAGTACATAGAGCTTTAGGAGTGAGAGTCGAGACTTTTATTGGCAAGATCAATGGTAATTAAGTTGGGGGCATTAACTTTACTAGGTAGAAGAGGGTTGATAGGCGCGCGTGAGAAATGAAATGAATAAGAGGAAGAGGAAGAGGAAGAGGAAGTGGAAGAGGAGGAGAAATTAAGCTCTTATGGCTCGTTCACTTCATGGTCTTAGGGTGGATTAACCTCACTGGACTAGCTAAGCCAGTGTTCGCTTCGCAGATTAACTAAACCACGGGATTAAGTAATACTCAGTAGAGGTGACTAAAGTAAACCACCAATTTTGGTGGGACTAACTAGTCCCAATGCTTGGCCATTACAGATGACCAAATTGCCCTTCATCTTTACACACTTTTCTCAACCTTTAGAACGAGTTTCGTTCTTCACAATTTTTATTTTTATTTTATTTTTATTTTCCTTTTTTTCTTTTTTAATTTCTCGATAATCTGGGGTTGAAATCATGGTCGAATACACATAAGAGATGACATCCCTTTGTGTCATCTTCTTCCTCAAATCCGAGCCTCAACTGTGCGTTGTTTTGTTTTTTTTTGTTTTTTTTTAAACAGTCGATCCCTCTCTTCGTCCTTTCTCCCTCAATCAACACAACCAACAACAACAATGAAACCTTCAATCATACCCTCAACGTCTCTTTTGATTACACACATACACAGTTCACCAAAATAAAAACTAAAATTCAATTTATTTTCCATTACTTACACCAACAATTTACAGTGACGGGTAGAAATGTATTAGAACCAGAGACGAGAGAGATTGAGAGACAGTGAGGAAGGAAATCATGAAGAGGGTGAACAGGGGGAAAGAAACAATCAAGGCATGAACGAGGGAGATGATGAACAGGGGGAAGGAAATCGACTTTGATGATTTTGTTGGAGATGTATGTTAAATAGAGGGGTAATTTTGTAAATGTACCTTTAAGAACCACATTTATTCTTAAGCTTAAAACTCCCAATCGAATAAGTCCTATAAAAGGGACTAATACATAAACCCATGTGTTAGTCTCATTACAAATTAATTACATGGCCTTGAGTCTTGTTAAAATTTGAACCGAAAAGGCCATTCGCTTCCATGTAATTGGAGAATATAATATGTTTTTTTCCACCAAATGATGAAACTTTCCCATGTGATGATGATTTTGAGAATAGGCACATTGAAGTCAAAAGAGGAGAGTTGGAGGGCCCTTCACTCTTTTTAATTCCATCTCTCTCCATCTCTAAGAGTAAGAGAGAGACGCATATGTGGAGAGTGAGAATTGGCAGGTACTAGCTGTTGTGTAATTAACTTGGTACTCTTTTTTTTTTTTTTTTTTTTTTTTTTTTTTTTTTTTTTGAGGATAAGAGAGAATTAATGTTTTCTAGCTACAAGCTAGTGTTGCTTTCCATGACAGCACCACCTATATAGAGTAAGTAACATTACGCACGTACGTACGTACTGGTGAATCAATCCCATTAATTCTTGTTTACTTTCATTACAGTTATTCCTCAACCCATCGATCAAATGGTAGCTAGTTAGCTCTGAATATCAGTCCCCACTGAACCGAAGAATCCTAGATGAAAGTGAACTTTTCATCTTCTCCAACATATGACTGCAAATGCAATTCAACTTTGCATTGAACTATATCTCTTAGTTGAAAAGGCCGGAGGACTTTATATGTGTGTGTGTAAAATGAAAGGATGAAATGTAAATGGTACGTACTACTTTTTTGTGGTTCCTTTTCAAGTAGTAGTAGTAGTAGTAGTGTAGTACTGTCGTTGGTGATTAAAATATCAGGGAGAATGCCCCACCAGTCCCGGCAACAGATATTAGTACTACTCAAAACACTTATATGAAAGAGACATCTGCACAGATTACTACTATTATTTAGTCTCTATTAAACCAACCAACCATCCATCCATCCATTCATCCACCCATCCATCCATCACCTGCTCCTTTTTCTCTCTCTTTCTTTCATTTGTTTCACAGAAGAAGAATTGTATTTGTAGGAAACTAAAATTAAGGAAAAACCCTCCTAGCTCTACTTCAATCAACTTGTTGATTGATTGGGACTTCTCCCCCTTCTATTAATTTGGATTCCCACCTCTCTCTTTCACCTTCTAATTCACTCGCCACACTATCCACCAATCCTTCATTCCTGCATATTCTCAACACACACAATTAATTAATTAATGGGAAGACACTCCTGTTGCTACAAGCAGAAGCTGAGGAAAGGGCTGTGGTCACCCGAAGAGGATGAGAAGCTGTTGAGGCATATCACCAAGTATGGACATGGGTGCTGGAGCTCTGTCCCCAAACTAGCAGGTACACGGCGACCCTTGGCTCAATTTCTTAATTTGCTTTACCTCATCATCATCATCATCACCTCCCATGCATCATGATGGTCCATGCAGGTCTGCAGCGTTGCGGCAAGAGCTGCAGGTTGAGGTGGATTAACTACTTGAGGCCTGATTTGAAGAGGGGAGCATTCTCTCAACAGGAGGAGAACATCATAATTGAACTCCATGCAGTTCTTGGGAACAGGTAATCATCGATCAATGCATGTCTCATCACCTACCCTGTCTACCTACAATATCAACTCATCCCCCCCCTCCACCCCCAACCGGTACTATATACTTGTGCCAATTAACTTCATCAGGTGGTCTCAGATTGCTGCGCGCTTGCCCGGAAGAACCGACAATGAGATTAAGAATTTTTGGAACTCTTGCATCAAGAAGAAGCTGAGGCAAAGAGGCATTGATCCCATGACTCACAAGCCACTCCCGGAAGGAGACAATGGAGGAGGAGGAGGAGGAGGCGCAGAGGAAGACGACGTTCCCACCACTTGTTGTAAATCCAACAAGGACAATATTAATGTAGGAGGAGGAGGAGGAGGAGGAGGACCCAACGAATTGAACCTACTAATGATGGAGAATTCCAATAATTCACGGTTAGATTGTGAAGCGCGCGACCAGAAGCCCCCAATATTGCCTCCAGTGAACAACTTCTCCTTTGAAGGCTCTCCAGGCTTCAAGGTCAACACTCCCACCAAGGAAATATTCTTGGACACCTTCATGACCCCCAATGACAACTCCACCAGCACTTCAAGAGCCATGGATTTCGTGGGGCATTTTGAACTCCAGCACTTGAAATATGGGGCCAACGCCGACCACTCATCACTCCATTCCAATCCTTCTCTCTTGTTCAACCAGAATTACAACAGGGCATTTGAGGTGGAGTCTGAATTCAATTCCAATCCCAGCTTGAGGTCTGCCCTTCAATCCTCGGTACCAATTCTCCCAACATCATTGGATTTCAAGCCTTCCAATGCTTACAGCAACAACTCTTCTTCTGATCCTAATCGTTCGGGGGGCTCAAATTCTTTTAGTATGAATGGAGTGCAGAACTGGGAAATGAAGAATTCAAGCATGAGCGGCGGCAGCGGGAGCAGCAGCACTGGGGGCAGTACTAGCAGCATTGAATTGCAAAGCAACGGCACATTTGAAAACAACATATTTTCATGGGGGGCGTTGGACAAACAAGACGATGAGGCAGAGGGGATGAAATGGCCCGAATATATCCACAATCAATTCCTAATGGCGGCGGCAATGCAAAGCCACAACTCTCAATTACCGACATGTTACAGGGAGATAAAATCAGAGAAATTGATGAGTGAGGGTTTGTGCAATGGTTGGATTCAGCAGCAGCAGCAGCAGCAGCAGCAGCAGCAACAGCAACAGCAACAGCAACAGCAACAATATAATCCAAATTCAGAGGTGTATAGTAAGAGTTTTCAAGAAGGCCTGACGACTTTCAGACAGATTTAAATTAATGAAATAATTAGCTTGTAAGACCGATGATTAAATTAGTTAATTAGTATAAGGGAGGTGTGCAGGCTCTTACTAGCTACCTAGTTAGCTAGCTTGCTAGTGGAGGGCAAAAATTCATGGACTCATCCGCCAGGACAATGCCAGGAGTACCAGATGGATCGATGAATGAATGAATAAGGTTGGTTTAATTATTAATTTCTTTCTAATCACATCATCACATATATGTGTGTGTGTGTGTGTGTGTGTGTAAGCTAGTGTTTTTCTTTTTGGATTGTGCATTCAATTAAAAACCTCTTCTGATTAATAAGAATCCATAACTTTTGGTCTTTCAAAACATACATGCATATATGGTCTAGCTAGCTAGTAACAATTTAATTAGTTGCCTCCTTTAATTGTTCAGATTAGAACTGGCCTGGGGGATTCTTAATTAATTATAGCGTTTGATTCCTAGCTAGCTTTATACGACTGTATGTTTTAGTTTTTTACCTATATATATATATATATATTGATATCAATAAATATATATCTATATAGAAGTGGATATATTTTGGAAACGGATATTGATGATGCTGACATTAAATGATTTTCCAATATTATTATGAGATTCTGCGGATCCTGTGTCTTAAATCGCTCTCCACAGGGTCTCAAGGAGAAAGCGATCGTTTGATAGATGCTCATCTACCTTTTTACTTGTTCCATCATTTAATTTGAAGATGGATCGAGAGACCAATTAATTAATTTATTACAGCATGCATATATAGTTAATCTCCATCATCATCGATCTCGCGCTCAAGATTAATTAATTTCTAGCTACCTACCTAATTATCATGTCTATGATCGATCATTAGCGGGCTAATTATATAACAATTACTAAATTCTACTTCTCTAATAATTTATTAAAACTGGGGAGTCATCCATCAATTAATGATCAATATATAAGAGGGACATGAATAACTTGAAATCTTATTAATTATAGGGGCCGGCCAGCTGACCTTTAACGACAAGTTTCTAATTATGATGTTGATATTCATTAAGCAAAGAAAAAGAAAATAATTAAGTACTCCATGATATATAGGGATGCTTAAATATCTATCTATCTATCTATCAGCTGGTTTGTAACTTTGTATATATAATTAAATATGGTTGGATGGGGAAAACGTGCACAAAAAAGCCTGTAAATTCTCATGGAAATTTCTTCCACAAGTAGTGTTAAAGAAATTATAGTAGTTGCTATATTTCGTAGTTTAGGTATTTAAGAAGTTTATATATTTTGATATTTATGTAGTTTTAGTAACTTTCCTTATTTTATACTTTTTCCAGCTCTATAAATAAGAGCACCCTATTGTACTCAGTTTGCACACATTAATACAATTCTTAATATCTTCATTGAAATCTATCATGGTATCAGAGCTTGATTTCTAGTATTAGGTCGGTCGACTTTCAAGTCGACGACCAATTCGTGGTGTCTCTTTCAATCTCTCGTTGTTGTTCTCGCTTTGGGTTGTGTTTTTCAGAGCCCTAATCGTGAGTTTTCGTTTTCAATCTGTCATCTGATTGTGTGTGACACAACACTGTTTTCTGTGTGAACGTTGTTTCTCGTTTGTCACCTCCCCCATCCGCACGCCGCGCGTGTCCGCCTGCAAACCGTCAGCCAATCTGCCGCCCGCCCACCTACCTGCTCCGCCTCCCGCCGCCGCCGTCTGTAAATCTGGTCCGCCGCTGCTGCTGGTCGTCCGCGTCGGAGGCTCCCCGGAGTCGCTACTGTTCGCCGACGTCACATCCTGCTGGTCACCCGCGTCGTTGCTTGGTGTCGCGCCGACCACTGCATCGCCGTCTTAGAGGCTCGCCTGACCCTCGCCGCCCTCACTAGTCCACCGCTGCACCGCGCCTTCGCTCCATCCGCGCCGTCCGCGTCCACCCTGAAGCCGCTGCTCCTCGTCGCCTGCGCAACTGCTCCGCCGATGCACATCCGCCGCTGCACATCGTTGCACACCAAATCCGATCCACCGTTGCCACCGCTGCACACCCACACCAGATCCGTCGCTGCCGCCGCCGAACACACCATACCCAATCCGCTCCTTGATGTTCGCCTGCCCGTGCAATATGATGCCTCTGCTTGTGCATCCTGATAACACTGTGTCGACTCTGCCCGATTAGTCGTTTTGTCGACTTTGTTATCTGCTATCTGTCGTCGACTATGTCGACCATGCTATCTGCTATCGACTATGTCGATTCCGTTACCTGCCTGTCGTCGACTCCGCTATTTGTCGTCGACTCTGCTATCTGTACGCCGTCGAATCCATCGACTCTGCTATCTGTCTGTCGTCGACCCCGTCGACTCTGATATCCGTTGTTCTACAGTTTCGTTGTTCTGACTCTGCCACATCTGAACCATTTCCTGTCGTCTTTGGTGGTCGTTGATCTGTTCGGCAACGAACCTTAGATTTGTCATCTTCGGTGGTCGTTGATATGCTCTGCAACGAACCTTAGATTTGTCAGGTGTACTAATTCGATTGACAACCTCAAGTCGAACCAACTTGAGTTTGAGGGAGGGTGTTAAGGAAATTATAGTAGTTGCTATATTTCGTAGTTTATGTATTTAGGAAGTTTCTATATTTTGATATCTATGTAGTTTTGATAACTTTCCTTATTTTATATTTTATTCAGCTCTATAAATAAGAACACCCTATTGTACTCAGCTTGCACATATTAATACAATTCTTAATCTCTTCTTTGAAATCTATCAAGTAGGACTAGCGGACATGGATCTGCACCCATCCACCCATATATAATACGGTTTGCCATTTAACTTCACTTTCTTAAAGTACGTTTCTTCATATTCGTAAATTTCAATTACTAATATATATCTCATCGAATGTGCGCCCGACTTTAATTATTACTTAATTTCAAGTAAGTACCAAGGTCTATACATTTCAAGCCTCGATCCTACATACATTCCTCATTGTATTCAACGCTCTCCATATACTGACTAATTAAACAGCTGGCATATAAGTATATAATAACACTCTAGCAAGTACTAGAGGTGGCTTGGTGTAATTAAGTTTTTGTACGTGCAAGGCTCGGCCAAAGTTAATTTAGATCTGACATCTAAGTGTAGTAATATATATGTGTGTGTGTGTTCTTCAAAGTGCCAAAGATAAGTTGGGGATCCCACTATATATATATAGAATAATCTATTATTCAATTCGTACCTTTTATCTCCAACACTTCTGCGTACACGAACCGCTCTTAGACAATGTGCAATTGAGGAAACTATGAAAAACAATTACACCAACCCCATATATTTCATGCATTTGAAATCTTGGATAATGATTAGATTGGGGAGCATGTGTAAATATAGTCCCACATCCATTAAGACTGGGATCATGAGGATGTATAGTCCTCTTTAAATAGTAGGATATATCATCTCGACGTCTTGTAAATTTAAAGATGGTAAAATTAGGGAAACTAGCCATACTAGACTTACTAGTGGAGATGGATCCACTTTCGGCCCGCATACACAAACCCCACGCATGCGCGGGCGGGCGCGGTAGGATACGCGCGTTTGGAGAGACACTGGGCCTCGTGTTTATTTGTTGGGTTGCATGTGTTCTTGTATTCGGCTGCACCACCCAGCTCTCTGTGCAGGCCTTCTTCAATTAAGTAAAAAATAATAAAAGGCCCAAGATCAATCATTGCATCACTTCACCCTTCACGGGCCTGTATATAGCCCAAAAAACTGACTCTATATTGAGACTTCTTTTTTTTTTTTTCTTTTTCTTGGGCCGAGACTTGTTTGTTTGTTAAGAAAGTTGGACTTGTTAAATGAATCGGGCCGTGCTTTGTTTTTCAATGCATGGAATGTTCTTCATTTTATTTTTATATTTTTATTTGAAAAAAAAAATTCTTTTCATTTTAATTTTGTGAAGTTAAGAAAGTATGTATTTTTTTGGGTGTCTAGTGTTAAGAAAGTATATATTTTTGATTGATATAATATAGCCAATATATTATGGCCTTGTTTGATTCTTTTTTGTCAACTTACAGTGTGAGTAGAGATAATTTCATAGAGTTAACTCACAGTGTAAGTTCATATTTCATGTTTGGTTGAACTTTAAACTTGCAAGGAAGTTGTAAATTTTTAAAAACAGTAAAATGTGGGAATTGACATAAATATATGTCCTTCAAATATATTTTTAAAATAAAAAAAAAATGATTTGTGAGGGATATGAGAAAAAGATGATTTGTGAGGGGTATTTTTGTCCATCGAACTCCTGAGAGATATCTCCCTATGGAGGGGGAGATAACTCACCTCATGCATCCCCTATAAATTGGGAGATATTTCACAGGGAGTTGGACAACTAAACAAAATTGATTGCTCAACTTCATATCTCACCCACATACTAAACAATGCCTATATTTATATTGGTGAGTTATATATTTTATCTGTGACCTTACATAGTCGGCATAACTTATATGTACAAAAATCCTTTCTCTAGTCTTCTCCTTCTCCTCAAATAAAGTTAGCAATTGCCAAAAAAGGAAGATCGAACAAATAATAATTTCTTTTCAACAGCCAGTCAGTGGTCAGTGAGGACAGCCGGCCATGCATGCATGTCCCGGCTATGTAGAAAGTTCGAGAACAAACATATTGATCGATATGTAGCATGTAGGGCACGCACTATCAGAAAGTCAATGTATGTATATGAAAAAGGAAATAGCTAGAATATATATTAAATATTAAATGAGAAGAATTGATTTTTTTATTTATTAACAATTAGTTTCTGTAAGTCATAATGCGAAAATAAATAATAACGATTTACCTTCAGCCATAGTTGTTATTTGTTAAGCTTGATCTTCCAAATCCTTCTTCTCATCTCCTTAATGGTGTTCGGAGTCAAAACTTCAAGAGAATGGAATAGAGGACCAAACTAGGTTGTTTAATTTCCCAAAAGATAACCGCCCATATCTTTAATCAGAATTTGACACTTGTAATGTGTAGGGTCCACATGGATCACTTATGATAAGTATAATTTAATTAATACTTACTTTCTTCCACTTGATCCATATACACATTAGCACCAAAATTAAGAAATAAAATGCATGAATCATGACGATAGGTCATCTATCAAGTGAGTAATATCTTCCATGTATCACAATGCATTAAATTCCTTAACATATTGTCATAATTTAATGAATAAACCTCATGTTTATTCTTGGTCCAAACTTAATGATATTTCTCAAATCAAATAAAACATGAATGTGTACACAATACATAAGTAAAGAAATATCTCAAAAGAGTTCCAACAAACATCATTCTTACAATGATAATCACATAATTGACCTAAGTCCCATCCTATCAACATAATCCTTAAACTTCATTGGTGGCATGCCTTTAGTTAAAGGATCCACAATTATTAATTCAGTGCTAATGTGCTCAATGACCATTGTTTTGTCCTTAACACGTTCTCTTATGACTAAGTACTTAATGTCGATGTGCTTGCTTCGACTCCCACTTTTGTTGTTCTTAGCCATAAAAATAGCAGCTAAATTATCACAATATATTTTCAATGGCCTAGAGATAGAATCCATGATTCTAAGCCCATAAATGAAACTCTTTAGCCAAACACCTTGAGAAGTAGCCTCAAAACAAGAAATGAACTCAGCCTCCACAGTGGAAGAAGCAATCAATGTTTGCTTTGCGCTTCTCCATGATACAACTCCACCAGCTAGCATGAAAATAAATCCCAATGTTGATTTACGTGAATCAATGCAACTGGCAAAGTCTGAATCTGAGTAGCCAGTGACTTCCAAAGTATCAGTTCGTCTATATGTAAGCATTTAGTCATTTGTCCCACGAAGGTATCTCATAACCTTCTTTGCAGCTCTCCAGCGGTCCATACCCGGGTTACTCTATATCTTCCTAACATCCCAACTGCAAATGCTATGTCAGGTCTTGTGCATACCTGAGCATACATCAAGCTTCCAACGGCTGAAGCATAAGGGATATTGAGTATTTGTTTCCGTTCGAGATCATTTTTAGGGGATTGGTTCAAACTGAACTTATCACCCTTCATGATGGGAGCTAAACTAGGTGTCTGGGGTACCATCTGAACAAAAGTTGTCTCCGCCGCGGTCACAACTACTGGCTCTGTAGCTGAAGTGAGTGCCGCCAATACCGCAGTCTGCTCTCGTAATAGCCGTAATACCTCGGTCATATGTGTCTCCTGGGCCGAGAGTCTATCATCCACACTCTCCATAACCGGGACATCCCTAGCCGCATCGCTAGTCTGTCCAGTCTTAAAAGGCGTGCCAGACTGTCCATCCATAATCTGCATCGAGAATGTGCTCCGGATCAGTCTCGAGGTATATACGTATATCATTTAATAAGATGAACATATAACACGCATATAAGTTCTAACTCTACCCGCCTCACATCACTTCTCAATTAAAGTTCTAAGGCAATAACTTCGGGTTTCCACATCTAAGTTCATTGATTAAGTTTTATTGTCTTAACACTTCTTCTTTTCTCTGATACCAACTGTGGCGGCCATCGCCGCCCCGGGGTGATGTGTCTCCGTGTACTCCTTGCCAGTTGGCCCAACTACACGTGTACGACACCTGCCCGTCCTTTTTCTGTCTCGAAATTCCTATCCACTTGTGTGTACAGCGTATAAGTGACATTTTCAGCGGAAATCATAATTTATACCATTAATTCAAGAAATATTAATAATCAAATAAACAAATCCTATTGTGGAAAAAACCTTGAAAAGTACTCGGTATAGAGATAGACGACAAGGTATCTACATGTACAATGTCATGATACTCCCCAGTTCCCAAAAGAAATCAAAATATCAAAAACAAACACACGTACAAGTAGTATTCGACAGCAGACAGCCAAAGGTAGTCGCCTAAGATCCCCTTGCCCTTACTTGTACTCGGATCTGCACTCAATCATCACATAAGAAAATGGATGACGAGTCCAATCAGTAAAATCCTAAGGAACTCCTCTGAGCATTCAAATAAACAAGTGGAATTCAATAAATAATGTTAAATAAACATGCAGAATGAAAACAGACAACTGTAATTAGAGCATCGCATGCATAGATAACAATAAAGTGCAAATGTATGTACATGTTCCAGTCAGACTAAACCATACTTCGGGATTCCCTTCCGGGATCCCACTAGTGGGCGCACCTAACTAGCTATCACCTGGTCCCTCTAGGTGGCCGACGTAGACCTACGACGCACTGACACATGTAGCAGTTCATTAGCTCGGGTCGTTATCCACCGAGAACTCCTGATACACATGTTATGGTCTAGAATGCATAGACACGCAACGGAAAATCTGGTGGGAGTAACTCGACAAGATATAGATGTAATAAAGACCACAAGGAATACTGGAACTGAATGAAAATACAAAGCGAAATAAATACTCAGAGTTTTTCATTTGGGTTTTACAAATCTCACAACGCACTCCAATACCCCTGAATCAATCCCTAGGTCCAAGTCCACTGAGTCCTTAGTCGTCAATTGATCACCCGTGTCCACTTATGTCCATTTATCAATAATTCCGATTTAGCATGACAATTTACGACCAATTTCTAAAATTTTAGGTCAAATTGCCAATTTCACGCTTTTCGAGGTAAAAACCCCGCTAAAGTCGCGTCCGAAATTTCCAAATATTTTATTTTTCATAGAAATTCATCATTTTCTATTTATTTTATGGAAATATAATTTTTTCGGGATTTTTCCAATTTTTCCGTAATTTTTTTCCAATTTTTTTCCTTTTTTTTTTTTTTTTTTTTTTTTTTTTTTTTTCTTGATTGGTTTGGGTCGGGTCTGACCCGTTAATTGGTCCAGGCTCGCCCCATGGTCCGAGCCTGGCCAATTCTGGGCCCGGCCCAGGTGGGTGGGTGCACACGCGCGCACGTGTGCACCCCCTCCATTCGATCGAACCAGGGACTTCCCTGGTTCGATCGACAATTTTTATTTTTATTTTATTTTTTTTCTGTTGGGTTGGAGTTGGCCCTCAACCCCAACCCCAAGTGGAATCGATGGCAGGGGAGACGCCCCTGCCATCTCCACCCTCGAGCCCCTCGGCCTCCATGACCAAAGCTCTCGGCCACCATGCCACAACGAATACGCAACAAAATCAACAACGACTCACCTTGATCTTGATGTTTCCACCCTCTCTTCTCTCCTTCTTGGCTTCTTCTCCTCTTCCTCTCCATTTATTTTTCTCTCTTCTTCTCGACCTCTCAATTGTATGTAGGTGAGAGAAAAGGCGGTGGAGAGATAAGTTGACTTATTTATTTAGTCACTTAGCATCTCCACTCACATGTGCATCTCTATGCATCCATATCCCTCCATTTACTCCCACCTAACACCTCCTTGACTCCAAATTGTGACACTTTTAAGACACTCGCTTGTGTTTTAAGCACAAAAAATGTCATTTTCGGGTGTTTCGATGCCCGGTTTCGGGTCCGAACGGCGACATACGTGTACTGTCGCGTCACTAGCCACCTAATACCCATTTCATATTAGTTACTTGGCCAATTTTATTTAATTTGTGTGTTTTAGTTTCACCGACCTAATATTTGGTCCCGTCAACTACCCGGTACCCGCGTCGACACGCATATCGAGACGAATACAGTTCACACAATCTCGCACGCATTGTTATGCAACATACACACATGCGATATATTTCAATAAATTGCACCGCAAATAAGCACGCAACACACAATAAACTATTATACCTAGGTCCTCGTGTGTCTTAGCCTACCGCGGTGTCCGCGTAGATCTGAGCTGGCGTCCACGTCTGTAAATTCGAGATAATTAACGACATTAATAAAATGGGCCGTTACACAACGTATCCTGTCTATATGGATATTAATGCCAATAACATAGGATGCATCTCCTATGTCTTTCATGTCAAAACTATTAGAAAAGAATTGTTTCACTTCATGAAGCATACCCTTATCATTTGTTGCAAGTAAATTGTCATCCACATATAGAATGAGAAAACAAATTTTCCTCCTACTAACCTTCTGGTATATACAATTATCCATAATATTCTCAACAAAACCAAATGAAGAAATAACATCATGAAACTTCAAATATCATTGTCGGGAGGCTTGTTTCAATCCATATATAGATTCTTAAGCATGCAAACCAAATTCTCATTGCCAATAGAGAAAAATCCTTCTGGTTGTTTCATATAAACCTCTTCCTCTAGTTTACCATTAAGAAATGCGGTTTTCACATCCATTTGTTGCAAATCAAAATCAAAATGTGCAACCAAAGCCAAAATTATGCGAATAGAATATTTCTTAGATACATGAGAAAAAGTTTCCTTGTAATCGACTCTTTCCTTCCGTGTGAATCATTTTGCAACAAGTCTAGCCTTGTATCTCTCAATGTTGCCTAATGAGTCATTTTTAGTCTTAAAGACCCATTTACAACCAATAGCCTCGACTCCTTTAGGCAACTCAACAAGGTCTCAAATACATCATTAGATGACATAGAATTCATTTCATCAATCATAACATCATGCCATAATTCTGATTCAGCACAATTCATGGCTTGTGAAAAAGATTCGGGATCACTCTCGGCTCCGACATTATAGTCCAATTCTTGCAGATACACAATGAAATCACCAGGTATTGCTGACCTTTTAACTCTAGTAGATCTTCTTAATGTTGCATCAACATTTTCTTGAAGATCATGTTGATCAACTTGTTCATTTACTTGAGGTACTTCATGAACAATTAATTGCTCTACCATTTCAAGTTCTTCATGAACAAGTGGTTGTTCTACCATTTCTGGTTCTTCATGAACAATTTGATCTATTGGAGTATTTGCCAACAATTTGTGGAGTTTGAACTCGTTGTTCCTCAATTCTTAATGGAACTCGAGCATAACTTGGAATGAAATGCATATGACTACTTGATGTAGAAGGAAAATCATCAAAATGAACATTATCCTGAAAATGATACATCCCACTAATCATGTCATTCTCTATAAATTTTGCGTTTTTAGATTCCACAATTCTAGTGCTATGAGAAGGACAATAAAAGCGATATCCTTTAGACCTCTCGGCATTTCCAATAAAATACCCGCTAATGGTCCTAGGATCCGACTCCTTTTCATGTGGATTATAGATTCTCATTTCACACTGGCATCCCCAAACACTTATATGTCGCAAACTAGGTTTCTAACCTTTCATTAACTCAAATGGCGCCTTTGAAACAGCCTTAGTTGGAACCCTGTTTAATATATACACTGTCATTTTAAGAGCTTCACTCCACAAAGATATAGGTAGGCTTGCATTACTACGCATACTCCTAACCATATCTATCAAGGTCTGGTTTCTTTTTTTTTTCTGCTACACCATTCTCACTAGGAGAACCTGGATTGATGTATTGAGGAACTATTCCTTGCTCTTGAAGAAACTTAGCAAATGGACCAAATGCTTGTCCGTCCTTCGTGTATCTACCATAATATTCACCTCATCTGTCAGATCTAACAATCTTAATTTGTTTCTCACTTTGTTTCTCTACTTCAGCCTTGAAAACTGTAAAGACATCCAATGCTTCATTTTTATGATGAAGCAAGTAGACATACATGAAACGTGAGAAATCATTAATAAAGGAGATAAGATATTTTGGACCAATCTTAATGTCCATATCAGAACAACATATGTCGGTATGGATGATTTCCAATAATAAAGAACTTCTATGAGCACCTTTCTTGGATACTTTAGTCTGCTTTCCCTATATGCAGTTCACACAAATCTCAAAATCAGCAAAGTCAATAGCACTTAATATTCCATCATTTACCAATCTTTTGATTCGATCATTGGAGATGTGTCCCAATCTCTGATGTCATAACATAGAAAAATCATCATTCATGACACTTCTATTCAAACCAGTAACATGCATAACAGTGACATTATTTTCCAAATTCAAACAAAATAAACTATTCAATAAAGTATCATGTCCAACGACATTTGATTTAAATATTAAATCAAAAGATGTTCCAGAAAAGTTGAAGCAAAATCCCAAATACAACAACTATGAAACTGAAATCAAGTTTCTGGAAAAACCAGGTACATAGAAAACATTATCCAAATTCAAAATAAAGCCACTAGACAACTTTAACATGCATGTCCCAACAGCTTCCACATGTGAGCACATTTTATTTCTTGAATAGATGCTCAACTCACTTCCCCATGGTTTCCGCAGATTTGTCATATCCTGCAATGTATTGGAAACATGGATTGAAGAACCAGAGTCAATCCACCAAGTGTCACTTAAGGTATCAACCATATTAGATTCAAAACAAATATATGAAATTGATATACCTTTCTTTTGAAGCCACTGTTGGAATTTGATGCAACATTTTTTCATGTGTCCCTTCTTTTTATAGAAGAAACACTTGGATTCTTTCTTTACAATTCCACCATGGGGTTGCATATTTGCTTTTCCCTTCCAGTCAGCTTTCCTGTCTTTCTTCTTGTCTGTCACCAACAATACACTACTCTTTCCTTGCTCCATAATCATTCCACCCTCCTCCTGAACACACATGGTCGTCAACTCGTTGATCGACCATTTATCTCTATGTGTGTTATAAAAGATCTTAAAGGGTGCATATTAAGGATGGAGTATGTTCATAATGTAGTGGGCTAAGAAGCTCTGAGACATATCAACCTCAAGTGTTTTGAGTCGGGTCGCTATGTCCCTCATCCGCATGATGTGCTATCGCACACCCTTAGCTCTGGTCATCCGGAGTGATGAGAATTGCATGATTAGGGTATTGGCCTATGCCTTATCAGATGTCTGAAACTAATCCTCAATGACCTTAAGCAATGGACGGACCTTGTCATACTTCTCCACCGTACCCCGAATACTAGCTGTTATGTTCGTTTTAATGAACATAACACAAATGCGGTTAGATCTCTCTCATTTTTCATAAAGATCAACCGCGTCAGGAAGGCTAGTCTCGGTGATTGCCGGTGGTTCGTCCTTACGTATGGCAAAATCCATATCTATTACTCCCAAATGAAGGAGAATTCTCTCCTTCCATACCCTGTAATTTTCTCCATTAAGAGACGGGATCTCAAACTTTAACTCAGAACCTAAGACGGGTGTATGAGTAGCTGCAAATATTAAATAAATAAATGCGTACATGCTTAACAACAAATAGAGACTACAAATAATATGTTTTGCCAATGCAAACATAATAAAAGAAATAAATCAAGTGACGTAAAAACATGCATGTGGGCTAATGCGTTTACTCAATAAGATTCATTAACCATATAATAAAACTATCAAATTATTTTTCTTTTCTCAATTCCTGTGGGTAAATTAAGAAAATATAATTTGATATTCTATTTCAATTAATTATATGAATATAATAAAATATCCTGTGGGATAAATTTTACTATAACCATATAACTAATTACAACAAATGCATGAATGATCATATAATTAATTAAATAATTTCTCATAATATAGATGTTGTAGCTACTCTAACATTATTCGAGTTTTCACATGCATGGATCATCCTACATTTTAATCACTGAATCTCTTAATGTATTGCATGCTTATTTAAACAATACTAACAAAATATATATATATGTATATATATTCCATGTCACATAATAACATATTAAGAAATGTGACACATGTCAAGCAATAAGAATGTGACACATTGTATCCATAATTGATTCTCACGATTTTATATATATAAGTGGACATATTAACCAAACAATGATCATCAATGTGACACATTTCAAGCAATAAGAATCCTCCAATTGATCAAATTATGATTCATAAGGGTACGGAATGACAAAGAAACGTGAGCCAAAAGATAACAACACAATTTCTCAACACAGTTTCTCAAAAAAAACGTGAGCCAAAAGATAACAATAAGAATCCTACATGTCAAATATTTTGTTGTTCAGGAAAACAACATAGTTTCTCAACCAAATCTAATTATATTAATCGATTTTCTCAATGTTTTCCAAAACTTAAACGCGAAACAAATTAGGAAATTAAAACCGCAAACTTGCCAAGAATTTAACAAAAAATTAATCAAAATTAAATATTATAGATCATGAAAATTCATGAATCAAATCAAGCAAAACAACAAGGCAGAGTCATTGTTGCTCTGATACCAACTGTAAGTCGTAATGCGGAAATAAATAATAAGGATTTACCTCCAGCCATTGTTGTTATTTGTGAAGCTTGATCTTCCAAATCTTTCTTCTCCACTCCTTAATGGTGTTCGGAGTCAAAACTTCAAGAGAATGAAATTGGGGACCAAACTGCGTTGTTTAATTTTCCAAAAGATAACCGCCCATCATCCGTTATCTTTAATCAGAATTTAACACTTGTAATGTGTGGGGCTCACATGGATCACTTATGATAAGTATAATTTAATTAATATATACTTACAGTTTCATGGGTCTTGATATTGTCGAAAGAGATTACAAGTGACCCAATATTTGACTATCGTAAAAAATCGAACTCAAGATCGTGCGGCTAACCTTTGCTACTAAGCCAATCCGTCTAGGTTCTTGAGATATAAATTGGTGGATGTATATGTCTATATATATTGGTATAGTTTAGGTTAATTAGAAACTGGCTAGCTATATGGCTTGCTAGGTAGTGATGAATTAGAAATATATGAAGCGATCCTGATGAAGCATAATTTTAAACGTAGATATCGACTTCCTGAGTATTTTTGCATGCATAATATTGTAGCTAGCTAGCTAGCTAGTACAAATCGATCGATGGGGGGACATGCAAATTAAAGGTTTAGATTAGTTGTCTATGAAAATCAATATTAATCGAAAATGCATGTACATATATATGTAACGGCTGAAAAAAGAAATTAATTGAAAAAGTAATACTAGTAGGTAGGTTTAGAAAAGAAATGAGATCGCGCGAGGAGTTATTAAAGGAGTGGTAGCGGATGGGAGGATATTTGATTGAGCAGATAAGGTCGGGGGCGCAACGTGGCTAAGAAACGTACTTCACACGTGTAGCTATCTGATGTAAAGGTTGGGACCCAACTGTTGTTTTTTTAAGGAAAAGAATAGAAGAGGATGGTGATGGATGATGAGTCATCAAGAGTCAAAGAGTTGAAGGGGCCGGGCCGGGGGAGTACTGGTCCTCCTACTAAATTTTATTATGGAAGCTATGGGAGGGCTTTATGGCTGAATTCGCAGTACCTTCCACGGTCGAGGTGCCACTATTACCACATAAAATATGGAAAAAATAATTAATAATGAAGATCGATCGATAGATAGGTGACTTGTTGATCCACTAATTAATCTTTTTTTGTGCGTTGTTTTTATGTAATAGGTCAATTAATTGTGTCCATACGTACGTACTTAATTACATTCATTCCACATGAGACAGGGATAGTGCATGTGGTGCGGTGTGGTGTGGATAAGGTAAAAGTCGGCGCGAATGATGACGATGAGTAACAATTACAATAATTTAGGAGCGGATAATTAATGTGCGGAGCACGTAGCTAGGTGTTGGTTAATTTGTCACTATATTATACACTATATATAGGTACGCGGTGTGGTGTGGTGTGGGATCATTACATAATGAATCACTGATGCCTGATGGAGCAAGCTAGGTAGCTAGGGGGTTTATTGTATAACAATAAATTTTTTTGTTCTCATGAGTTCGGATTGACAGGGAGGTTCTTAAAATTTTTGAAAATATTCAAAGAATATCAAAATTTTTTTACAAGTGATTATGGTTGTTTCTTTAATTGTTTGAAGATGTATTTGAAATTAAAAAATATTTTAAAATTAAAAAATAATTTGAGTCCGGGCTTAAGAGTCCATGTAACTATTAGTTGGTAGCACGCAATATTAATTTTTAATTAATTACAAAATCAAGTGAAAAGTGCAAAACGTACGCGTGCATTTTGATTTTTGAGCAAGTGTTTGTCTTGCTCTGCTTTATCAGACTTACATACCTACATAAGCTAGTGATGTAAGTAGGTAGGTTGTAGTAGACATTAATTGATGATCATCACCCAAATTATATAATTAAGATTACCTAGCGAGCGAATATAGTATACACGCGCGTACTAGTAGTAAAGTATGGTATAGTAGTAATAAATAAAGTGGAAGATATTTTTGTGATGTATATACATGTATTAATTAATTGTGAAATAGTACATAGGTACGTACGTAGTGGTGGGAATTAATTAATTAATTAATTAGCAGCGGGCCCTCATGCATGCATGTGAGATTGATTGAAATGAATTGCTAATATATTATATAATAGTGGGAGGGTGAGTGTGAGGGTGAGTGTGAGTGTGTAGCTAGTAATCCATATATATATCCATCTCATTCTCTTGTCTTGGGAAAATTCTATGGATGACGATGAATTAGTCGTCATGCTTTATTAATTAACGAGGTACGTACGTACGTAGGTACACAGAGATAGCTGGGGTGTATATATAGATATAGCTAGGCATATAGGACTAGCTACTAGTTATTTGTGAAAAATGAATTGGTACGTGAAGGTGATGAATTAATAATAATTATTATTACTATTAATAGGCAAGGTAAGGTCGATCGATCTGATCATCCGGTCGGTCCCCGGCCATCTGATTCCGATCGAATCTAATTAACGAATTAATGCGCGCTAAATGCATGCATGATCTGATGGATCCGTGGAAAGAAGTGAAGGACGACGACGATGATGATGATGAGATGATGAGTAGGATGATGTCAGAGTGTGAGTGTGTAGCTAGATCTGATCATCCGGTCGGTCCCCGGCCATCTGATTCCGATCGAATCTAATTAACGAATTAATGCGCGCTAAATGCATGCATGATCTGATGGATCCGTGGAAAGAAGTGAAGGACGACGACGATGATGATGATGAGATGATGAGTAGGATGATGTCAGGACTGTCAATCGAGATGGCGGAAGACGAAGACCACCACGTTGATCATGATGACCAAGAAGAAGAAGAAGAAGTAGTCATGAGGATGAGGTCATCATCCGATGATGATGATGATGATGATGATGAGCAGAGGAGGATGATGATGAAGACGCGGAGGGAGAGGTGGCTTGAGAAGAAGAAGAAGCAAAGCAGCAGCAGCAGCAGCAGTAGTGGTGAGACTTGGAGGAGATACTGTATGGACTTGGAGGAGGTTAGGGGTTGCAGAGACTTGGGCTTTCAATTCATGGACTCCAACTCCTACGCTAGCACCAATTCCCCCATCGCCGCTTGGAGAATCTCCAGTCCCGGTAACTCACACTACTCACACGATCGACTTACATCAATATTTCATTCATCACTTTACCTACCTACCTAATCTATCTCTGATTTACTAATTAATTTCATAATCAGCAGGGGACGATCCCAAAGAAATCAAGGCGCGCCTCAAGATCTGGGCACACGCAGTCGCCCTCGTCTCTTCTGCAGCTTCTCGTCACCTTTAAATATTCCAATTACTACTTCATCAGATTGCAATAAGCATGCATCACGTACCCTAATAATTCCATGCTTTAATTTGTTTCTTCATTTCTGTACATTAATTTACTAGAGGGATTGTGTGTGTTTGTTTATTGAGATTTCAGTTTTTTTGATGACCTTCTGTATACCATACTTCCCAAGGTTTATACCTACATAATTAACAAGGTGTGAACACACTACTACTACGCTATACAGTAAGTACTATTGTCGATTTCTCCGGCCACTAGCTAGTCTGCTGATCGATTGTCTCTGTACGTATATATAGTATACTATTAATTAAGCATGCATGAGCATGATCTATAATTCCATGTCTTGTTTGTTCTTAATTGCCAACAAATTAATGCATCCATGTATCCTATCAAAAAAAATTAATGCATCCATCATAACAAAATTAATGTTAAAGAGTTTAATTCAAGGCATGCAGCCGCCATGCCAATTTTGCAAATTAATGATCCAGAGTCACACACATATATATATATATATATATATATATATATATATATATATATATATATATCTTTGTCTCTACAACTGTAAATGCTATATATTCCACTGCTACTCCATTTCTTTTCAATTCACTAACCTGTATATGTATATATATATTTTTCACGGACATAATTCATTTCTGGCAAACATTATATCATCATCAAATTTACATTCCACATAAACAATTCCCTTGTGCAAAATCCCATAAACAATTCCTGATCAAACTTAATGAGGGCCGCTAAGGGCACCCCACCATTTCATGAAGGCACTCTGTTATTGAGGGCACAAAACAAATTACCAAGAGCACCCAAAAATTACACACGAAATCCCGAAAATACCCCTCCCGCACAAACACGAAAAAATCCGCCGCACCCCCTCCACCACCTTCACCGATCTTGACTCCAAGAAACCATTTGGTTTGAACCGACCGATGAGAGGAATCTCCGAAATCGTGTCTCACCTTGTGTTTCTCCTTCGGTTTACGGATTTTTTGCGCTTCGTAGGGTCGTGGTGTGAGCCGATTTCGTCTCCAAGTTAGGGTTCGGTTGAAGTTTGTCGGACACACCTTATTTAGTGTAATTAAGTTACATTTGGTGGTTTGTTCAATAGTTAAAAAAATGGGAATTGCCAACAAATTAATGCATGGCCATGTAAATTTTTGGGAACTATCAAAAAGAGTTCACGAACGCATTAATGCATCCATCATGACGACAAATTAGTGATAGGTAATGTTCGGTGGTGTAAAGTCCTTAATTCAAGGCAGAGGGTTAGCAGCTCGCCTCCATGACCGAGACATTTCAATTTTGCAAATTAATGATCCAGAGTCACATATATATATATTTGCCTCTACAACTGTAAATGCTATATATTCCACTACTACTCCATTTCTTTTCAATTCACTAACCTGTATATGTATATATATATATTCTTCACGGACATAATTCATTTCTGGCAAACATTATATCATCATCAAATTTACATTCCACATAAACAATTCCCTTGTGCAAAATCCCATAAACAATTCCTGATCAAACTTAATTAATTGCCTCAACCATTAAAACCAATTAGCAGTCATATTTACCGCAAAACACAATTTCAGTTGATCAATTAAGGTTGCATGCACACCCCTTGATCCCTTGTCCCCTATTCATAAAACCAACCTCATAAACACAAACAATCAAATCTCAACCTTCCATACTTAAACTCAATCTTCGTTTCAAACATAATTATTATACAAGTCACTTGGCTTGCTTTCCAATTTTTTGTTTGAACTAAGTTCCAGCTCACAAGAATCGGTTTATGTAATAATTATATAATAATTTAAGAATCTTCACAAGGTGTGTCAACACATTTGCTGGTGCCACCCGAATCAATCTTCTGCAATTAACAATGACCTTGTCAAATATGCATGAATCTCTTCCTAAAACCTCTCACCAAAGTGATTTCTACCTATAACATCCATCAAGTAGCAGCAGCACCACCACCAGTGATCGAGAAGATCAAATTCCTCATCTCTCACTTGAAAACCAGATTATGGCAGGTATTGTCACAGGGATATGGGCAATCAATGGCACTAACTCCCACTCGATCGAAGAACCAGTCACCTACTGATAGGGCCACGCTCTGCAAATATTGCAAAATGGATCAAACTCATGATAAACAAAACGAAACCGCAAAAAAACTATCTCCATTTACAGTGCAAATCTTTCTTCACCGATGAAAATTCATTGTCGTTAACTTAATTCACATGTAGGCCAATATTCCCAAAATGTATTACTAGTGTAAAAGAACCTTCAAAAAATGTGCGTAGTAATTAAAAATGGTGAACCAATTCCTCCTCTGACAAGGAATTTTCAAGATCCACTAACTAACAAGTCTCTTCAAGCGGATATTAGTAAATATAGTAAGCCTTTCAGGAAAGCAGGAAGACAATTCATAGCAAAGAAAAAGAACAAGTGCCTTTAGATTAAGAAAAAAAAAAAAAGAAGGTACCTTGTCTTGAATCATAGGAGAATCGTCTGCAAACCACGTGTCTTGTCTCTCGGATTGGCAGTGGGAAAAACATGAATTTATGAACAACCCATTTTTATTGGATTTTGAAACACCCTTAATTGCGTCCAACATTTGGTTCCTGAAGCCTGCTTCATTAGAACAAATGGTAAATCCACCTGATTTTGCAAGAGAAGCCTGATCCAATAAAGCTTTAAACAAACAAAGGTAAAGTGATTACCTTGCAAAAATTGGATCTGAGATACTTTGCACCGTGCATGATTTAATTTACAGTCATGCCAATCATTATTAGGGTCAGCTGCACGAGGAGCTAGACTTTCCTGGAGCTGATGAAAGGGAAAACAAATCAAATGCGTCACCAAATAGTAAAAAAAAAACATTACACTACACAATGTGACATGTAAGGATATAACATGACGATAGATTCAAAGATGTTACTAGCGCGTCGGTGTGAAACTAGCAGTGCTCCAGCAAGGATCATTTTCAGCATTGTGAGACCAGTCCTGATTTAGCCCCAAAAATGCTTGCAATTTGAACTTATATTTCTCTTCTGTCTTATTAATGACCAGTTGCACGTACTTGATATGTTTTTTGAAACTTGAATTATGATTGCTTGATTTTCTTCCATCGATGCCATCCTAGGCATTCTTTCATCTTCTCACTCTTATTTTTTAACAAATACAGACAAAAGTATAACGTCCTAGACTTCCTAGTTGACTTGCATGTTTGTACACAGGGGAAAGGTTTTTTCATTAATTGAGATAACTCAGCTCAGCTGTAACCATTTTGGTTTTGAGCTTAAAATTATGCACACAATTAGGAGCATGACCATTAGTTCCTGGAACCTTTGATAATGTAATTGATCCGTTTGAGAACATTTTGAAACCCATAGCAGCGCATGATTAGCTCAAGGAAGTTCTTGTAACACGCAGTGTTTGTCATCCACAGAGAATGATGCAAATCAAAATGAAGATTTTGTAGGTGATCAAGTTCTTACTTGCCATGCATCATAGGCTGCATTCAGAAGAAAAAGGGGAGTCTTGATATTATCGATCAAGTTCTGAGGAAAAAAGCACTGCGATTGAGACAAAAGAAAACAATTTATTTTACCATAATCCGATATTGCGCAAAGAAATGTGTAGTCCAGGAAGCAAGAAGTGTTACCAAAGTTGGGTCCAATTGGTCTGTACAACTGCGGGGCAGGTTCTTTTGAGCTCCCTGTCATACAATTTTTTTAAACGCATTAAAACTTCATGCAACAAAACTGCAAAGCATGATTATGGAACTCAAGTAATATTTCTACTTCAAGAGCAACACACAAGGGACTTAAGTGTATTAATATTGAATTATATAATACAAAAGATTCTACGAACCAAGTCCAACTCAGGTTCTCATTCTTCTACAGACTAGACCCGAGAGATAACAACCACCCAACAACAACATTGCCTCAATCCCAAATTAGTGCAAATAATAATAAAAATTGGCTTAACCAGAACCGGTGCTTACCCTTCTTCCTGAGCACTAACATTGGTCACAAGTAGCAAAATGCTGTTTGAAATTGATGTGGTTCAAGCAATTACTTTAAGACTGATCAAGAAGGGGTTTTCAGGGTAGCCATTGGTAAAAGTTGATAAAAAGCCAAAAAATAGAAGATGGACCAGATTACTGTTAAAGACCATAAATCTGTTGAGGTTAGCTTTAGCTTCTGTTAGAAACTATCGAACGATGACAAGATATGCTTTATACCAAGGGCATCAAAAGGAACTATAGATCCATACTTTAGAAGCCAACAATGATGTTGGCTATCTTATCAACTAAGAGTAAGCATGCTGACATTAAGCTCGAACGTATCAAATAAATTACCTGCAATTTAACAACACCCGCATACAAATTTCTCATAGTGCGGTTACCGGATACATCAATCCTGTAAGTGGAACATCAATATTAAATCAAGAATGCCAAGGGATAGAGCAATGGCCAATTGAATTGATAAAGACCAACAGTAAATGCATTGTACACAGGAACAGGAGGTATTTACGCATCAAGGAATAGGCCAGCATCACTCATGCATTTCACTTTAGTAGTAGCAGGAAACAGTTCCCGAAACTCATCACAGTGTAGAATTGATGCCAAACCTCCTGCGGAGCATCCAGAAAGAAGAGCACTCGCAAAACATCAATTGCTATAATATCATGATGTCCGAACAATGAAGAGCAAAGAGGCTAATATCAGTTCAGTTGCAAATGAGAAACCTGGTCAAGACTTGTGCATTCCCGAGCCATCAACTCTTCCATGCCAGCCAACCAGATACGCTGTCCTCGAAAATAAAGTTGCGAGGCCTAAAAATATATATGAACAAGATATTAGCACAACTGCAATAACTTGATGTCTAAATCACAACTTTATTGTAACAAACTAAATAACTACCAAGAGCTTGGTGTATCAAATTGGACAGAAGGAAAAATCATCCGAAGTGCAGTGCTCAAGTTTTCTTGCAAAAATAACCTTGGCGTTCAAATACAATCAATGACTGATTCACCAGTACAAACTAGAAGGTTTGCTGACATGGTCTTGCTTTGAACACTACTTATTTGTAGTCAATTCATTCGTTTTGGGACCATTGGTACAAAATTCCTTTTCTCATTTTTTGAAGAAATTGGTAGCGCAAAAATTACTATGAACATAATATAAACGAAAAATTCAAATGAATAGCATATTGTGAGTTACTATCCTAAAATGATTTTAAGTAAAAATATAGCAGCAACCTCATCTTGGCCATCCCCACTGAAGGATGCACCATCGCAATAGCGAAGCTTGACCCTGTTCCAATTGTAAAAGTCTGCAAAAAATGAATAACAGTGGCATAAGAGTAAGAAGTGCGAGATGAGAAAAAAGGGAGAACAAAAGCTGGACAATATGAGAAAAGGAAGATAGACATGTCTAGGTGTTGGCATATGTGAATTGGGTTTAATGCGTTGACCGCAATGGAGCTTTGTGAAGGCACTACACTGATACAACCTGATCACTCGTGTGTCAGATTTAGCCTAGATTTCTAAGGTATTCAACCTGGGGTCCCAAAAGGGTGAATCAATCGGTATGGTCGATTGTCAGCTAGTGTGGTCTTATTAGCACAAACACTAAAGGCGCTTACGACTCAAACAAATAAATCAAGATTTAAACTAGTGTTTAACCTTGATTGTTAAAACAATACCCAAGAAAATAAAATATTAATGAAAAGACTAAAATTAAAATAAATAAATCTCACAAATCCGTTGATATGCGCAGTTGAACCTCCCTCGCAGCTTCGCTTAAAGAAGAGAGGTTTTAAATTTCTCGCATAGTTGAAGAACACAAAGAACAAAGAAAAATAAAATAGAAAAGAGTGGGGAAGAGGAGTTCGGGCAGAGAGCCGAGAAGAAAAAATATAAAACCAGAGAGAGCCCCCAAAAACAGAGAGGAACGAAATTAAAAACCAGAAAATCCCTAAGTGAATTGGTTTCCATTCTCTGCCACGTGTCAATAGCCGATTGGCTGGAAATCTGTCGCCTCGCCACGTGTCGCACTGTCATTGGACCGCCTCTGTCATCGCGCTGAGGTGTCGCCGCATGATTCACGGACATTCTGCGCGTTCGATTGTGTGTGGTGACTCGGCGCCACGTGGCTCCGTGTGATTGGCTGGAACACGTCACCGAAACGCGTTGGACGAGTGAAATCACGCCACGTGGTGTCCACGTGGCTCGTGAATCGCACAATAGTAGACCGAAAAACTGGGAGTTTGTGCTGGCACGGATCTCGAGGCTGATCGATGGTGTCTGATAGATTGCAATTCTACCAGGGTTTTCCTCAGGTTTGTCACTTAATATTCCCGTGAATGGTATTTGTTTCTCCATAAACTTTGAGGAACCACGACGTGTTGTTTTGCGGTAAACACAATTCCGAATGCTATTGCACCAGCCTCCTCCCTGACAAGAAGACATTTAATAAAAGGTCATCCGGAGTTGGAGATATATATATATATATCTGTGATACCCATGAAAACATTGAAAAGTAGAGAGCTTTTTTAACAGTTGCAAGACATAATACAATATGATGAAGCCAATTAAGTTCACAAAACATGAAGAAAATATATATGTATTTATTTACTTTCAAATGATTCCATCCACTATAGAAATTAACATGTCTAGAACCAGTGTTCCAACAAAGTTTGGTTGAGAAAAATGGTGTAGCATGCGGAAAGGATGAAAGTATAGAAATAGTTTATTACAACAACAACAACAACAACATAGCCTCAGTCCCAAATTAATTGAAGTCGGCTACATGGATCAAACTTTTCTATTGTGCTCGATTAAGTGCAATTGATGGTGAGCTTTCCAAAGTATAGAAATAGTTTAATGATAGTTAATTTGGAAGTTGTGACACTCTCACCTCCAACTGGATGAGCCAACTATTAGCCCCAGACCCAAATCCAGGGTGCAAGTGGTAACCAGGAAGTGTCCCATCCAAACAAACTACGTACACAAGAAGAATAAGATATTTCAGTGATTAGTAAGAATTGAAAAAACTTTAAAGTATGAAAATGAAATGAAGTGATGGATGGATGGATGGGAATTAATACCAGCTCCTTTAGCATCGGCTCCTTTGATGAGAGTGAGAGGCACCATGAGCAGAGGATTGGGGGAGGAGAGTCCATAATTAGTCTCCACTACACGATGATCTACAGATAAGACCTTCTCCTCCTCAGCTTCCCCAAATCCTGCTTGTACTACTGAAAAAACCACCACCACCACCACCACCACACACAACCCCCGCATAGATTTCATGGTCCTTTAACAGATGAGCTGCCTACACTACCCCCCTACCTACCTACCTACCTACCTTACAGGCCCCGGCCAATTTCTTTCTTCTTTCTTCTCTCTTCTTCAAATTAAAACCCTCTTACTGAAGCAAGCAATTAATGAAAGGAGGATGCAGTAAATTAACGAGGAACATGTATAATCCGATATCTAGAATGAGAAATGCCAACAATGTAGTGAAAAAGAAAAACAAGAGAAACCTACCTAGCTAGCTACCTGATGATCCATCCATATTCAGTAGAGCCTGTAGAGGTTGATTCAAGTTGGGAGGGAGGGAGGGAGGGAGGGGGGGGCGCTGGGCAAGACAGAAGCAGCAGCCAAGCAAAGGAGGAGCAAAATAGACTAGTGACTCGCTAGTGCTGTAGTAGTCTGCACCTTCCTTTCCAAATCTCTAAACAACACCACAAAATAGTGAAGAAATACTTTCCTTGGCCAAATGGGGGAGCCAAAAGAAATACCTTCTTTTTACTTGTTCGATTGGGTTTCCTTTTTCTTTTTCTTTTTTTTTTTTTTTTTTTTTTTTTTTTTTAACAGCAGCTAGCTGTAGCTGTAAATAAAATAATAATAAGATAAGAAGACACTCCAAGAGTCCGAGTCCAAGTCCAAGAAGGGGGAGAAAAAAAGTAAAAGTTAAAAAATAGATTTAGGAGGATGGATAATATAGGAAGGATTAGATTAGATTAGATTAGATTTGCATAAGGAAGTTAGGAAGGGGGACCAATCCATACTCCACATCATTGTCTGTTGTCTGTTCGGATCCGCCCTAAATCACCGCCACCTCTCACTCTTAATTACTCTCCTCCACACTCCACATTCCAGTCCACTAGTATATTGACTTCTGTCGGTCAAACAAAAAGACAAATGAATGACATGATCCATGGACCATGGTCCATGGATTGGATACGTGAGCCATCTCATTGGGTTGGGCCAAGGGAGGGAACCACATTAAAGTGAGCAAGCACCGTTCGTTGCATCATATATAGTCATACTCCACGGTCCCACTAATCACCTAATCAAATCCCTCCCTCCCTCCACCGACCACTCCTTCCTTAATAACCCCACATGTTGCGTCAATTATACTAGGACTACTTTTACTCCAAAACCATCTTAATCAAGAAACTACCAAGTACCAACCACACTACTGTAAATTGGATGACACTATAACCAAGCTTATCAATGATCACATTGTCAAGCATGACTCTCACATTCAGTTGTAACATTAAGCATGACTTCTATATTAATTCTAACTTGTACACTCTACATAACTTGTATTCAACTCCAATGTATAATCACTTGTCTATGTATTATCATGTAACTTGTAATCTTGTATGAAATGAGACTTTGGTGTAACTTGCACACTTTGTGCAAGTACTTATTCTCATCATGACTAAGAGCCTATATAAGGGGATTCATTC
This sequence comes from Stephania cephalantha, assembly GCA_039657325.1. NCBI lineage: Eukaryota > Viridiplantae > Streptophyta > Magnoliopsida > Ranunculales > Menispermaceae > Stephania > Stephania cephalantha. The sequence goes on along the minus strand of CM077579.1, from coordinate 47,652,796 downwards.
ACTTGTAATGAACACACCAATGTTCTACATTCTCTCTAACTCTCTTCTTTCTTGTTCCCCTTCTCTACTTGCTTTTTTAGTTCATAGTTTTAAGTCTTTCATGCTTAAGTCTTTAGCAAGTCCAACTTTAATTTACAACACGTTATCAACACGAAGTTGCTCTACAAGAGGAGGTCTTGAAGATTAAGAAGCTTTTCAAAGAGACAAAGCTAAGAATGTATAATTTTTGTTAATTTAAATAAGTTCAATTTATTTTCATGTTATCGTGGTTAATTTCTTTTTTTTGTTACTTGCATTATTTATGTATATTTATTTTATTCATATACTATATATGCATTGTAACGTCACCGACTGCGAAAGTATGCTCTGTAGTTGCGTCTTGGACGATCTTCTACATCAGAAATTAAAAGTAAATGTGATATAAATAGTTCTTTTTTCACTATACTGTAAACGATTAGTTATGCCCGATTTATTCTTGATTTTATAATGCAAACAGTATTATGAAGTGGGTAAGTCTTGTCCTCGGTAAAGGTAAACATTGAAATGGAAACTAGTTATCATGTTCGAGGATGCGTGATATTAAGTAGACTTTGTCTCACCACCCAACATGGAGGTTGTCCCACCAACTTATATGACTAGTACATTTTGTTTATTAATGAACCAAGTTGTGAATATATATTTAATCATATTTTTTTTACATAAAAAAGGAGAAAAGCTATTTTATATTACATTTATTTTCAAAGTATTAGTCAACTATAGTTGAATTTGTTGTCTTACTATATTACTGACAAGAATCATTTGTTAAGCAATTAGATGCTACAATTAATAAATAAAACATCTATGCAAGATTGTGAGTTAAGCACAATTCATTCGCCAATTTCTCAATAGAGATTTGAGAACTGGACAATTTACTTTTTGATATACTTTCACCTTATGAAGCTATATATATATAAATACTAAAAATGATAATGCTCCAAAAAGCTCAAAATGAGCGGCTAGGTCTCACGCTACAAAATTTAATCAGTCAAATATTAATTATAGTTCCGCAATTATAATGACCTCTATGTTGAGGCTATGTGGAAATACAACTGATGAGACAATGATAAGAAGGTCATATGACTCGCCTCGATTTATTACTGCAGCAAATACCAAGTGCGCATGTCAATCCAATAAATATTAATGATTGATTTTTTGTCTCATTATAGCTAAGTAAAATAGTGAAATATTATAAATATAATATCGCTCTCGGCCAATTAGTTCAACTTCAAATTAAGAAGCGTATGTTGCGTATGATGACTATTAATGGAATAAAATTTATGGACGTGGAAATGGTGAAAAGATCTGGTAAAGGTCGTATTAACAATTCCACCAAAGTTGTAATAAAAGTGGTGCATAACTAGAAAGGGAAATAATTATTGACAATGAACGTTCATAATTGTGGCATTTTCGTCACATATGAAATGCTATTTTGCCTAAATATTGTTATATATATATACTTGAATATTTTTGTGACCTTTTACCATGTCTTTAAAATCAAAGACAAAATCATGAATTTTATCATTGAAAATAGCTCGATAAAATTGACACATCGAGATGTGTTCAAATTATGAGGTAAATATAGGCGATGAATTTATGTCTTGTGTATTACGCTGCATGCATGTACATAATAATATAAAAGAAAACATTTTTCGAATTCGAACTTAGCGGAGGCTAACGTTCAGGCAATACCCAGTACGACATTTTATATTGTTAATGGATTGTTTAAAAGAAGCTTACTCAGAATAATAGAGAATTTCTCTATATGATTATAAGGCATATAAGATGAATGTCATCACAAATCAAATGATCTAATGACATTCATAATGTGAAATGATCTTTTTGATCTTCTGTAATCATCAATAATGCGAAAATATCATAAATTCGCATAGACATCCTTTATTGAACTAGATTTTTTTATCAGCTGGTGATTATCTCAAGACAAATCAATGAAAGACTTATATTGATTTAACTCTCCATTAATCATATTATAAGATGCCTTGAATCCCTAACAAGGAATTTATTTATAGCTAGTTTTACTAATTGTCACTTTAATGAAGCAATTTTCCACCATTAGGGGAATATATAAATCAATTCAAAAGGAATGACGTGAAATTACTTGAAACGCATCAAATTACATCAAATTTGTTTTATTATAATTCATGCATAAATTAATATGAACTTGAAGTTCAAATGATAATTCATTAGCAACAAGTAATGAATCACTTGATGCGAGTATTATATGTAAAAGAGTGACAATCATATGTTCTAACATTAAAAGTTCACGATAAAATGATGTCCATGTGCAATTAAATGTACAAGAACCAACAAAACTTTTAAAGCGTAAAAGACAAGTTGGTTCGAATGACACAAACCCTTAAAAAATAAGGTATGCGTAAAAATAAATAAAATACTGATGATATAAGAATTCTTAATTTGGTAACGATTCAATGTATCCTTTGAATTTATGTCTAATTATAATATCATCATATGTTGATGATTTAAATATTATGAGAAATCACGACAACATTATATCATTCAAATCCCTGAAAAAGGAATTCAAGATGGAAGATCTTGGGAAAAATAAAATTTAACTTTGATTTGAAAATTAAGTATTTTTCGAGTAAAATAGTTTTCTATTAATTAATTTATTTTACTCAAAAGTAAATTTGGGTTTGCAAAAGTTTGCTTCACTCGTGTCAACATGAGAGGGAGAATTAAAAAGAGTTATTGATTAGTATATTGCACTATTTTTTTTCCTTAACTTTGATTTTATCCCACTGGGTTTTCATAACAAAGTTTATGATGAAGCAATCATAACATTATTATACTCTATATTAAAAAAAAATTATGAGAGCAATTAATGAACTATTTTTCCTATACTAAATTTTTTTCCCACAAGGTTTTTCTATTAAGCCATGTTTGATTGGACGGAAAAGAAAAATATTCCAAAGAAAATGACAAACTCCATGGAAAAATGACATTTTCATACATTTGATAGCCAAAATTTGCTAGCGAAACATTTTCTTACAATTGCCAATTTTTTTATATTAAGACCCATATATTTTCTCACCTTTTAAGGTGGGCAAATTGAGTTTTTTATTAAGAAAATCTGAAAATGTTAGTTTCAATATTAAAACACATTAAATTTATATTTTAAATATAAAAATTATTACGTTTAATCTACATGGTAAGTTTTCATATTTATTACAAAACTTGTTGTTGGTGAGTTTTGAAGGAAAAAATTCTTACACGTGCAATCAAACACATAAATTTTTTTTTCTTTTGAACATTTATCGAGAAAAATTTTCTTAAAAAAATGTTCTTTTCCTATGAAACATTTTTTTTGTAAACAAACATAGCCTTAGAAAAATTTTCTTTTGATTATTTGTTGGGGAAAACTTTCTTAAGAAAATGTTCTTTTCATATGAAATATTTTCTTTTTAATCAAACAAGGCCTTAGAGGTTTTAATGAGACATATATATATATTTTCTCAAAATGTATCAATGTGTTGCACTATTTTCCTTAACTATGATTTTGTCCCACTGAATTTTTTTTAGCAAGAATTTTTTTTTTTAATGAGGCAATCAACAATATTATACTACAAATCAAGATTGATGAGAACATTGCATTCTTTTTCTTGTACTAAATTTTTTCCCACAGAGCTTTTCTAATTGAGGTTTTAACAAGGCATATTCTCTCAACAAATGTCATTCAAATGCGAGTGTTGTAAGTTGGATGATCCTTTAACCAAGCTTATGAATGATCACATTATCAAGCATTACTCTCACATTGAATTGCAACATCAAGCATGGCTTCTACATTGAATGTAACTTGTACACTCTACATAATTTGTATTCAACTTCAATGTATAATCACTTATCCTTGTATTGTAATGTAACTTGTAATCTTGTATGACATGAGACTTTGATGTAACTTGCACACTTTGTGCAAGTACTTATTCTCATCATGACTAAAGGCCTCTATAAGAGGGTTCCTTCACTTGTAAAAAACACATCAATGTTGGAATACAATCTCTACATTCTCTCTAACTCTCTTCTCTCTTGTTCCCCTTCTCTACTTGCTCTTCTAGTTCATAGTTTTAAGTCTTCCATGATTTTAAGTCTTTAGCAAATCCAACTTTAGTTTACAACACACTCCACCGACTACATCAAATTTAATCACCTGACTTTCCAATCCAACAGCATATCTGGCCGGTTCGACATTGACTCACTAATACTCCTAGTTAAAATCAACTCATCTACCTCCCTCCACCAGATTAATTAAGTTTCTGTCTTCTTCACTCCTTTATTGGAATGGAGATGTAACTTCTACCATTAATGAAACGATACATCCCTACCTCGTATACAAAACAATGAAAAGACCGCATCAAAAGACACGCGGCATGCACCTTCAACACTACTGTGAAAATTACTTCAAGACCAGCCAGATTGCAACTGGTATTTTATGTCACATGGATGTGTGCAACGATCCATGTCGTTCAACCGCAATATTTTGACAAGTATTGTCGCAGGGATATGGGCAGTCAATAGCAATGTTGTCCCTTGTGCGACCAAAATACCAGTCTCCAATTGCTTCTGCCACTCTCTGCATATGGAAATTAAACAATTAATTGGTTAACTATCTCATGCCCAACCATGCATACAAACATAGAAGTCATCTTCAAATACCCACATTGCTTTGCAAATTAATTTGACACGACTCAGGATACGAAGTCCACAACTAGTTGAAATGTCACTTATGTTCAGCCTACAATTTATTTGATGTCACAAGGACCGATATATAAACCAGTTTGGAGTCTCCTCATATGATTTGTAGTCCCCGTATGAGAGTCAAATGATCCATGTTATTCATCTATATATGTCTGATCAAACTATATTCTAAACAGATCGAACAAGGAAAACAAGGGACGAGACAAGAGTACATATGTATGTAACTAGTGATCAAGAAGCCTTTCAAATCCCTCTCAGTGACAAACCGTGTAAATGTTAAGAATGAAACGGATTAAGCAACTTAGAAATGACAGACAGACAAATCTGATTACTTACCAAGGCCTTTTTTTTTTCTTTTTTTTTTTTAACCAAAATAGGAATACAAAAGACACCTCTTGGGCAGCAAGAAATGGTGATAACACCTATGGACTAAACGGATACATTTATACCACGACAAAGACCATTACAAGAAAAAAAATCATAGCCAGGAGTGTGCATACCTTGTTGCCGATCATAGGAGAATTATATGCAAACCACATGCCCTTCCGCTCTGTCTGGACATGTGCAAAACACGAATTTATGAATACACCATTTTTCTTGGATTTTGAGAAGCCTTCTATTGCATCCAGCATTTGGCTCCTGAATCCTGCTTGATTAAAACAATCAAACAAACACCAAGTTCAACTTATCTCGGATGAGAAGCCTAATAGGCAGTAAAGCTCAAAACCAACATCATTAAAGAGATTACCTTGCAAAAATTGAATCTGCGAGGTGTTGCACTGCATATGATCTAGTTTACAGTTGTGCCAATCATTATTAGGGTCGGCAGGTGGTGGTGCTAGGCATTCTAGGATCTGACAGAAGGGGACATTTAAAAAAAGAAAAAGTGACATCTAATTGCAAGAACATCGTAACACAAGATAACAAGATCTGGCATGATATTAGATGTATTCATAAATTTTACTCGTGCATTGAGTAAAGAAATGCAAAAGCAAGTATCATTTCAAATTAAGAATGGTGACCAGAAATACTGATCAAGCTCCAAAACGAATCACAATCTTTCCTATGGTTTCATTTAATAATCGTTCTCTTCTTTCTCAGAGTTGATAGTTGGACTGAAATTGAACTAGAATTGGTTGCTTTTAGGTTCTATAGTGTCACTAAATGACTGTGACTGGTTTTATGTTACGGATGGTATGCTCCTCATCCAATCTACATGGGATTCATGCTGTTGACCCTAACCAATTTGGGATTTATGCTATGTAGTTGTGGTTGTTCCACACCCCATCTATGTTTCAGGCTAAGATTGAGGACGCCAATTTATACATATCATGCCGCCACAGAGCAGATGATGCAAAACAAAACGAACATTTTAGGAAAAAATGTAACCTGCCATTCATCATAGGCTGAATTCAAAAGAAAAAGTGGAGTCTTGATGTCGTCAATATAATTCTGAGGGAAGAAGCACTGCAACAGAAGTAACAGATAAGAGAGCCAATGTCACCACAACATGTTATGCTCCAGCGGTCCATCTCAGCATTAAGTTTTATCATATAAATTCAGCAATGGAAGACTACTTACCGAAGTTGGGTCCAGACGACTTGTACAACTCTGAAGCAAATTCTTTTGAACCATCTGTAACAAAAAATTTCGAACACATTGAAAGCATGTCCAATGAAATTTCAGAAACATGATTAAGCCATCAAGGATTTCAAAATTTAAGTAAAAATAATGTTTTTGTCAGCTTCATCTCTGTTCAGCAATTTAATTAGTCAAAGTTTGGGAAGTATCGGCTTTTATTTTTTTGAATTCTTTAATTATCCTGATATATGACTACAAGTTTTTCAACAAAAAAAACTGAAGTTTTTGTTCTTGAAGTGTATAATATGCTGTATGACTCCATTTATCCTCTGAAGACCAGAAAACACAACTTCAAATGATATGTTGAGAATAATTTGCCAGATCTCTTGTTTAATCTTGTTTCCAATAACTAAGAATTTTCACAAGTAGCAAAATTTTGTGGCAAATGATATGGCTTGAAGTAAATTCTTTTTACATGAGAATTAAAGCCTTGAACAAATTGAAGATGCTTCACAATGTGTCCTCCAGGGTATCAATGACTAGTATCTTATCACTTCAAAAAGAAAAAAAAAATGTTTCTTTAATTTAGCTTGAATGAAGTAAATGAAAACGTACATAGTACATACATGCAATTTAACAACGCTCGCAAACATATTTCTCAGAGTGTGGCCACCTGACACGTCCTTCCTATTATAAAATCACCATTTGTACTGAGAATCACAAGGAATGGAACATGAAAAAAGAAGAAGCAACAGACATTTCTTTTTGAAACAAAATATATGGTATAGCAGTAGTTAATTGATAATTACGCATCAAGAAATAGGCCAGCATCACTCAAGCATTTGACTTTAGTTGTAGCAGGGAACAGTTCCCGAAACTCATCACATGTTAGCATTGACGCCAGAGCTCCTGCGGACTGTCCGGAAAGAAGAGCCTGCAACACATCAATTACTATCATATCCAGTAGTCCTGAAAATTAAGAATGAAAAGGGTATTCTAAGTTCAGTTGCAATTTAAGCAAAACCTGGTCAGCACTATGCATTCCCTTGGCCATCAAATCTTCCATCCCAGCCAACCAGATACGCTTTCCTCGAAAAAAAAGTTGTGAAGCCTAAAAGGCATAGGAAAATATCAGCCTATATAACTGCATTGATCTGATGTTCATACTGAAACTTCATTCTACCAATTCAAGCAAATGAAGCATTCATTTTTTATTTAAAAAAACTAGTAACACCAATCCAATTGCAATACCAGAAATCTTGGAGTATTTGTAACTTCCTGCAAATTAAACACTAACATAGTACTGCATGTTTGGAAACGTGTTATTGAGTCGTTCAATATTGATCTTTCAAATAGTTCTTCCTTTGTGAGAGTGCAAGTATAGTTGATGTCTACGTAAAGAAAAATAAGAATTGACTCACCAACATGTAACTGAAAATCGACTCTTTGTCGAATGTCTGAGAATATTCGAGTTTGTGTAGTTGAGCAACAAATCTATATGCATGGGCAACAATCATACACAATATGTAGCAAAAATATATCCTAACCGTGATACTAACTTAAGGAGGTCTTTATCAAAAAAAAAAAAAAAAAAAAAAAAAAAAAAAAAAAAAAACTTAAGGAGGTAAAAGCATCATTTAAATAGGAAACTCCAATGAATGGTAGATTTACAACTATTGGGCTGATATTGTTTAAATTAAAGTAGTAAAGCAACCTCGTCGTGGCCTTCACCACTGAAGGATGCACCATCGCAATAGCGAAGCTTGACTCTGTTCCAATTGTAAAAATCTGCAAAGAAAATGATTAAATTAACAACATGAAGAAGAATGAAATTGAGTGTAGTGAGCACGTCGTGATAAGGGAAAAAAATAAATCAAAAGGCACTTCAATTATGAAGAAATAATGTGTAGATGTTGATAACTGCAGTTTGCGACTCTACCAGGGTTTTCGTCAGGTTTATCGCTTAATATCCCTACAAATGGCAAAACTTTCTCCATGTGTTTTGATGAACCAAGGCGGGTATTTTTCCGAGAAACACAATTCTGAATGGTGTTGCACCAGCCTCCTCCCTGCGACAACGAATGAAGTTGTTGTTAGAAAAAGAGGTTCAGGAGTAATTAAGCATAGGGTATATTTATGTACCTCGAGCTGGATGAGCCAACTATTTTTTCCTGATCCAAATCCAGGATGCAAATGGTAACCCGGAAGGCTTCCATCCAAACAAACTACACAAAGAAGGAAATCACATAATGGAACCGTCACTATCAGGAATCATGGAAGTAGGTAGCTAGTATTGATACATTATATATATGAGAATGTGCATCACAAAAATTACTAGTGGAATTGAAATCGGAAGCTAGGCCAGCTAGTGAGTGTAACATAAAACAGTCCTAAACGGGAAGTTAACCGTTGATGGAGGCAAGTGGTGAACATTGAGTGGAGAACCGCATCGGATGATGACAAAAGGGAAAAATTGTGAAAGCAAGCAAGGGAAGGTAACTGAATTTGGCAAAGGAGAAGAAGACATTAATGGGGGCAGGGCAGGGCAATGTCAACATCTAGTGAATTCCATTAGTTGGAGTGAGGTGCATGTAGCCTACAAAGAAGGGTATATGTAGGAAATGAACCTGCTCCTTTAGCCGCCGCGGCGGGAATGAGAGTAAGACCCACCATTAGTTCCAATCCAGAGGAACGACGACTAAGATTGGGAGTAGCAGCAGTTGCACTTGAGACCTGATCATACTCATACTCATCGTCATCATCTGTCAGTAGTACTCCCAAACTTACAGCCCTTGATTTGGGCCCAACAACCACCATCAAGAAGACCAAAAACGCCCATGCCCCTCTAACCTTCATCTTCATCTTCATCTTCCTACCAGAAATTGAAACCACAGAATATAAAATCATGAGAAAACATTACAAGTGGCTAGTAATCAGCCACTGAGGTCAGACGAAGGGATTGATAAAGGCAGGCAGGCTTCTCCTACTCGAATGCTTTTGATCGAAAAGCTGTCTGTCTACAGTCTACACTCACCCTGCTACTCTCTGCACGTTGACTAGCAGGCTCCATCACCACTCCCAACCAACGTCCTGCTACTGCTAACAACAACAACATCGCCTTCACCGTCCTGCATTAGGGTTAATTTCACCTAACATCATTCAACTTTATGTTTGTAATGATTTGGTAACTAAACTTACATTTGTATCAAATAAATCACTAACCTTTCTAAATTGTTTTATAAAAGTCACTTTGGTCACACTTTGATAATTGATGACAAATTTGCCCTTCTTGTTAGAAAGAGAGAATTGAGTTTGAAGGACTCGTTGAGTTGGAGGGGAGGGAGGAGGAGTGGCGATGCTTGGAGGGGCAACGGTGGAGTCGTAACAGAGATGCGGTAAGGGCTGCTGCGAGGAGAGACATAGAGGTGCTAACAAAATAATCTGAACCGACACTTGCAAATATAGTCAAAACATTTGTAAGCCTTTAAATAAGGTGTAACTCCGTGTGCCTCTGCTTAGGTGTGTGTGTGTGATACTACGTACAAAAGATCCTTGTTTGCCGCGTATTAAATTAGGGTAATGCTAAATAGACTCAATGAGTCTGGACTCAAAGAACTGAAAAGACTTAAATACCCTTGATGCAAATTTATCATCTTCAATCAAACCTACACCACTCACCGCCGCCACCGTCTACGCTAATGACGCAGTGAGCACCGACCATCGACAACGCCGCGTCATCATCCACCGCCGGCCACCCTCCTCCTCCCTTCCGGTCAGCCTCTCCCTTTCTCCTGTTCAGATCTGGCCAGAGAGTATGGCCAGATATGGTTTGGGTAGGTGGCTTTTGGAGTGTAGCAATAGAGGAGGTGATGGAGATGGGGAGGTCGAGGGAGGCGCGGAGTTGGAGGCGGGAGGCGGTGGGGGCGCGCTAGTCGGGGAAGCCGGGGGAGATGGGGAGGCCGACGGAGAGTACGGCACGGAGGTCGGGAGGGAAGGAGAAGCCGAACTCGGCCTCGGCGCGGACGAATTCGGAGTCGGAGAGGCCGGGGAGAATGGGGATCGAGGAGTTGCGGAGGTGGGTGATGACTTTGTGGGCGAGGTTGTTGAAGGAGGGGAGGCTGGGCGCGGTGGAGGAGGGGGGGGGGGGTGGCGGAGGCGAAAGGCGCTCGCGAGAGGCGGCGGAGGCGCGCGAAAGCGGCGGAGGCGGACGTGGGCGGTGTCGGCCGTGGCGTGATTTTTATGTACCAATATATTCAATCAAAATGGAGGGAGATGATGCCGGTCGGCGGCATTAAGCGGCGATCGGCGACGACCGTGGCGGTGTAGGTCAGCGACGGTCAACGGGCGATCGACGACTGTAAGTGGTGGTCGACGGCGACTGTGGAGAAGATGCATATGTCTATGTCTATGTGTATTGATGTTAGAGATGAGGATAATTTGGTATTTTCATTTAATTAGATATCTCTCCTCACTAGTAAAAAACTCTTTGAGTCTAGACTCAAAGAGTACAAATAGATATATTGATTAAATTATTCTTTACCTTGAATCCTTCACTCTTAATTTAATACGATATGCTTATGAATGATGTTTCCAACCTCCGAGTTATTAGAATTAGAATTACAATAAAGTATTCCACATGGAGGTAGAATACAAGGCAAGGTCCTACATTGCTATGAAAGTGTGAAGTAACGGATTTTTGTGGTCAACCTCATCATGTGAACCATCAATGTATAAAAGTGTGGATTCAAAATCACTAACGATAAAGTACTGAAGACACATCAGCGCAAATAAAGAAACTAATCAATGTCCATTAAACCAAATTGATTGAGAATAACATATTTCCCAAACTCAGTTCCAGTTCAAAATTAGGTTCAATTTCGCTTATAAATAATTCCTTATTTCATATTAGTATTAAATAAGACTTATCAAAATGTTAACTATCTGGTTCTCCGGCTCGAACGCTACTCGAGGCGTGTCCCCGCTTTCATCTCGACGCCTACAACTGTACAAACCGACTTAGTAAGTCTACACAATACATAACACTAGGCATACATCAATACAAAAATACAGTATACATCGACCACGTGCCTCGGTCGGTGCACGTATCACAGTGTAGGTCTCACGTCAAGGGTCGGTGATCCTGATTAAGGAATTAAAATAGGGGTTAGAGATTTGGGCCGTGACAAATATTCCCAACAAAATGAAAATTTCGTCCTCAAAATTAAGTTTAAGTTACGGTTCTACCTGACTCGAACAGGTACGGGAATCTATCTCGCATGTAGTCCTCCCGCTCTCAAGTGAGTTCCGTGTAGGGGTGGCAATTCGTGTCGGTGAGTCGTAAACGTGTCGTGTCATAAACAAGTCATGACCCATATAATGCAAACTCATTACATGACATGTTTATTAATCGTGTTAATCGTTTTCGTGTCTAAGTGGGTCGTGTTAAACATATCGTGTATTCGTGTCACCTATTTATTAAATATTATATTTAAAATTTTTATTTTATTTAAACTTTTATAATTTGGTTACTATTTTTTCAAATATATCTAAATGATTAAATTCGAACAAACATACTAAATAGCCAATAAAATATAATGTGGTTGTATATAGTCGTTAGTTTTACTTTACTTTTTCATTCAAGTCTTTATTGCTCTTAATAATAAAGCAAAAATGACTAGTAATAATAACATAAACAAAATTATAAAAATCATCTAAATAAATATCTAAATTTTATTTTGGTGAAAAGTTTTATTTTTTCTTAATAAATAATTATTAATAAAATCTAAAACATAAATAATATATAAAATGAATATTTCATCTCAAATATAAAATAAAAATATGATAAAAGATGTCTATAAATAAAATAAATAAATCATGATATTAACATGCATTCGAATGAGTGAATTTTGTATCAATCTATTTATTATACCATATTTATTATTTATATATTATTCTTTAGTCGTGTTAAGCGAGTCATAAACGAGTTAAACAGATTGACATGTTAATGACTCGTTTATTAACCGTGTATAAACGTGTTAACATGTTTATGACACATACTCACTTAAGCCAAACCCACGACATGTTTATTACGTGTCGTGTCGTGTTAATCGTTTCATGACCCAAATTGTCAGCCCTAGTTTCGTGTCATCGTGGAACTGTCACTTGACGAATACCTTCGAGATGGACTTGCTCCTCAACTGCTGTACCTTACGATCTAGGATCTGAATGGGCTGCTCCTCGTAAGAGATTTCATCGCTCAGGTCGATCTGACTCAAGTCAAGCTGGCCGCACGCCTACAATCACAAAACCGACTTAGTAAGTCTACACAATACATAACACTAGGCATACATCAATACAAAAATACAATATACATCGGCCACGTGCCTCAATCGGTGCACATATCACAGTATAGGTCCCACATCAAGGGTCGGTGATCCTGATTAAGGAATTAAAACGGAGGTTAGAGATTTAGGCCGTGACAGCAAGACCGTGTGAAAGCACTGATATTCACTCGTCATCATCTCCATGAAGGTCTGAAAAGTTAGTATCTCACTATAAAAGATCATCTCACATTGTGGTTAAGCTTGAAAGAGCGATATGATCACCAAAAGACGGTGATATTTTCAAAAGCTCAAAACGACTGGTTGAATCTTAGGCTACAAGATTTCAAAACAGTCAGTGAGTATAACTCCATCATGTTTAATATTACCTCTCGTTTGAGGCTGTATGGAGAAAATATATCTAATGAGACAATGATAGAAAAAACATTCAGTACTTTTCATACCTCGAATATGTTGTTGCAACAAGAATATCGAGCGTGTCAATTTAAAAAGTACTCAGAATTAATTTCTTGTCTCATGGTGGCTGAACAAAATAATGAGTTTCTATTGAAGAACCACAACTCCCGTCCAACTGGTTTTGCTTCAATTAATGAAGCAAATACAACATCCTATAATGACCATAAAAAGGGTCAAGGAAAGAAAAATCACGGACGCGGAAATGGGAAAGAATCATGTGACGGCCCCAATTTCCCATAAAATTGGGCCCCGCCCGGCCTAAGCCCACGTGGACCCCCGAGCCAGTCTCGCAAGGTCAACGAGAGCCTAGTCAGCCTACCAATCCATCATTTATCAATAAATTAAAAGTTTTAAGTTGAGTTATTAATATTATTTCAAGATTTAAAAATTTAGCGGAAGCGACTAATACATTAAATAACTCAACAAAAAGATCAGAGAGTTAGGCAACCTAATTGTGGAACCCAGTAAATATCATCAGAGGATAGTAAATACAAGATATACAAAAATTTACCTAGCTATGAAGCCTTCCTTCTGCTACTCGTCCGCGGCTCTGCACTCACTCAAACATAAGAATGACGAGCACAGGTAAGTAAATCTAATATGACATATACACAACATTTCACAATATCCAAAGTAGTCAAATTCATGCAAATAGAACGAATGGAATACAGAACGCATGCATATAAAAGACTGTAAACAATCCATCAATGAGTGAGGCCAAATAACAAGGAGTCCCGACCAAAAGGTCGTTGAGTCGCGGCAAAAGCCAGCAGACTCGGGTTTAGGACGATACACCTGCCTTCCGGCCCTAACCCTTGCGACTATGAGATATCCACGGACCCGGATAAGAGCCCCCAACGTACACTCAATTGGGAAATATCGACGGCGTCCGAATAAGAGCTCATATAGCAGATAAACAGTAATCATGACTTGCTTGCCAATGGACTCACTCAATCAATACAATTCCAAAGATAGCTATCATAAAACAGTAGACAACCACAACCAATGGAGATAAATGAAATACTGTATAAGTCCCTAGCTGGTTTACTTACCTCGAGAAATCTGTAATTCGTCCTCAAGACGTCCTGCTCACGCCTCGATTTGCGCACCCGACACCCGACACCCGACTCTACCTCATAAGTCTCTGGTGTCCATTTAGACATTTTAGGACTAATTTAATAAAATCATTCACATCCCAACAAAATTTGGTGAAATAAACCTCACCTCCATCGCGTCGTCGCGATTTCATCGAAATCGTGCATCCGACCGGTCGACAACGCGCCACCGCACAGTTTACCGCGTCGCAGCCGCCGCTGTCGCTGCCGCACAGCCTTTGCCGGCGCGCCGCCGCTCGCCGCCGCCGTCCATCGCCGGCGTCGCGCTGCTGGATTCCCCGGCGCTGCTGCTGGAGCACTCCGTATCCGCGGCTGATCTGCTCGCGCCGCCACACCGCCGCTGCTGCTGGGACGCTGGCCGTCCGCGCCGCGCCAATCGGCCGCGTCACTGCTGCACCGCTGCACTGCTGGCCGGCCGCTGCGTCTCGCCGCCGATCTCGCCGCCGTGCTGGAGAGTCGCCGGATCTGCTATGCCGCCGTCCCCACCGCGCAGCCACGCAGTCACCGCCTGCCGCGACCTGCTGCTGCCTCGCCGCCGCGGTAGCCGCCGTCTTCGCTCAGTTGCTGGCCATCTCCGATCTGCGATCTGCCGCCGACGCGGGTCCACGTCCCGTCGTCTCCGATCTGCGCTCCGTCGCTCATCTCCCGTGGTCTCCTTCTTCCTTTCTTTCTTCTCTCTCTTTCTGATCTCTCTTTTTTTTTTCAATCTTATCCCATCCCTTTTTTTTTTTTTAATTATATATACTAGTAAGTAAGCAATTATTTTTTTTTATTGTGACTCATTGTACAAAATCTTTTACATTTGATTCATATTTGCATAAATAATTAATCGTTTACCATCGATAGTAAATGAGTAGGTAGCAATAAAGCATAATAAATCATTTTCAATAAATAAAGTGAAGATCTTAACAAACTGATAATAAGTTATAATAAGCATGGTCTAAGTTCCACTTTCATAAATTAAAACAATTAGTTTTTTTTTGATAAATGGTATGTCGAGGTTATTGATTTACTTGGATTAAACACTTAAAAAAGTATTTCCTAACCTTTCCATAATTTTTACTTATTTTATTTTATTTTTCTTATGTTCAAAAATTTTTATTTTATTTACTTTTGGGAGTTGAACTCACGACCTCTTGAAATTTTAACAAAACTTCTACTGCGTTTTTTTAGAAGAGGTAAATTTTTGGGTTGAGAAGTTAGTATTTATTGTAATATGTAATTATCAAATGAGTGCAAACCAATTGTAGTTGTCTCGATCAAAAAATACTAAAACACATGAACACTGAATTGACAAAAAGTGATCATTTTTCAATTCCACCAACTAATTAAGTTGTGTTGTACACATCCAAATGCTATACATCAATGCCAAAAAAATGGTATATATTACATTATATATAGATTGACATTAGAAAATTCTTTTCTAGGCATTTCATAGTCTCAAATGGATGATAGTGATTCTTTTTGCTTTAAAAAAAAAAGCAAGGAACCTTCACAACAGCCCCCCGCCATTGACGGTAGATCCCAAATAGCCATTGCTACCACTAACAAAAAAAAGGGACATTGATAACATTCGAGGCTATTTCTTCCATGAAAATTGTTGATTTTTTCTTGTCGTATTTCTACCTCCAAGGGACATGACATTGATACCATTCGAGGCTATTTCTTCCATGAAAATTGTTGATATTTTCTTAGTGAATTTCTACCTCCAACGTACGTTCAAGTGACGTATTTTCTTGTCTAAACAATTGCAATGGGGCGTTTGATGAGGATCAACACAGTTGGGACTCTTTTTGAGCATTTTATCATTAAAGTCAACAAATTTACAATGATGGGAACACACGGTTATACAAATTGCAATATTTTAGCATTCGCTGATCAATTCATTCAAACGCCGTCTTTTCCTTGTCGTGTCAGCGAAATCACACAAATGCTATGATAAAAAGAACTTGACTTAAAAAATTTAGCAATTTTAAAAATTCATAGAATGAAGAAAAAACTTTAGTGTCATGTATGAGCGTCCTCGACCTCTCATTCCTCAACTCTTTGATGACAGAAAATAATAGCAAGAAGTAGTGAAAGAGAGGAAATCAAGTTAAAGGTAAAGTAAAAAAAATCAAGAAGATATAGGTAAAACCGTTCAAATGCAATCAATTAATTAAAAACCAAAGAAGACAAAGTACCAAAAACCATTGGAAAAATAAATAAACAGCAAAGAGTAAAAGAAATTGAAAATAACATCACCCTGAGAAGAGAGAGTTAATTTGTACCACCATTCTATAACGCATGAAGGCTGAAGAATTGTGTCCTGGATCTTCAAGAACTGTCTAGTCTTGTTGTAGATCAACCCACTAAATCACTTGACATAGATCAAGAAAAAATAAAATGAGAATTAAAACATATACTATTATCATAAAAATTATGAAAAATACAATGGCACCGCATGACATCACTTTGCATCAATAAGATTCAATATTACCATCAAACTTATGAAATCACATGGCATCACTTTGCATCAATAAGATTGAACTTACATATCGTCCTAGTTTCCAAAGCAAATTAAAATATAATACTTCACAAAGATCCTCAATAGCAACATGGCGAAAGTGAGTGCGCGCTCTCCAGTCGAAAAGTCAGTATCTCTGCCATTATTTCCATAGAGGTCTTCATGGAGGCGTGAAGAATAATATGAAGTTAAAATCATTAAAACGACATCTCAATGGTTAAAATCATGAATTTTTTTAAGGTAACCGTATGTAAATAAATCTTTGAAAGATTAAAAGAAATATATGAAGTTAATTATATGCAACAGAGAAAAAACGTGAATGGAGAGAGAGTGGAAGTGAGTGAGAGAGAGAGACGTGGATAGAGAGAGTGGAGAAAAACTTGGAGAAGAGAGAGAGAGAGAATCGAGAGAGAACCGTGGAAGAGAGAGAGACGTGGATAGAGAGATAGGAGAAAAACTTGGAGAAGAGAAAGAGAGAGAGAGAGAACCGTGGGAGAGAGAGAGACGTGGATAGAGAGATAGGAGAAAAACTTGGAGAAGAGAGAGATGAAAATCTCCAAATCTCATTTTGTTAGGAAACCGCCTATTAATTGGGGTACTTTTAGAAAGTAATTCAATTTTTATCCGCACATTTAAATTCGAAATCACCTATTAATTTGGTGTTATCAATTAAATTATCAATTTATCCCGATTTTTAAATTTTTGTATCAAAGCACTTAGGGCATTATCGGGACTTTCAGCCAAAAAGGCTTCGCGGTTAACCGTTTTGGGTTTGCTATTATAATAGTATAGATATATATTTATATATATATTTTATTCATACGCGGGAATTAATTTCTAAGAATTTATTAATAAAATTTAAAATTGTAATTAAAATTTAAAAATTATAAATACAAACACCTTTTTTAGGTCATCAATATTCTCTAATGTAATTGAGATAAGAAGTGAATGAAAAAACAAGCTAGTCATGCTAGGCCATTATTTCCTCAAAAAAATATGGGAAACAAGGAAAAAAAACATAAGTGGTTTGACCCATTAATTTATGAACACTTGCTTGAGGAGATTCCGTAAAATTATACATAAAGTTCAATCTTTACCTCAAACTCTATAGATATAAATGATAACTTTGAAATTATGAATGTAAATAATTGAATTAGTTGGGATTAAAGTTTTAGACACCCTGACCAAGAAAGAAAATAAATATTAAAAGATAGGTTGTATTGTCTTCTCTCATGTACCATGTGGAACTCTGTAGTCCTTCAATCACATATTCCACATAAACAACCTTGCCTTAGTTGATCTCTTTCCATTCTTTTCTTATTTTTGTTGTATCTCTCTTTGGGTTTTGTATATCCTGTAAAACCTTCTATGCATGCATTTAAAAGTACATTTCCTTTTACAACAAAACAATGTGAGAAGCAGCTTTGCACTCTCATTCTAATGTAAGACAGGTAAATTTAGATGATGAGGTGCATTATGTTATGAAATAGATACAATAAACTAATCTGCTGTATGATATACCATTTTCATTGGTTGACACATCAGGTGTGGATTCAGAAATACCAGCGCAGTTTCCATGCGCTTTTTCTGGTACAATAGTGTTAGAAAATTTCTTCATTCTATAGTCATAGTTGATATAGGAGTGTCAGCTTCAGAAAGAATGTTGTCATCAGATAAGGATCTCTTAAACGTTTACACATATAATTAAACGTTAATTAATTAAGGTTTGATTTAGTTACATTTACACATATTTATATTATTTTACAATGTTAATTTGATTAAGTTAACCACAAAAACAGTAGAAACAAATTATATATAAGTTAATTTGATTAAGCCTAGTTTCATTCACTTGGGCAGACAAATAACAGTAGAAAGAAATTGCTTAGTTCCACAATGCTTCATATTCAAGTAGAATTATGTTTAACAGAATTGTAGATTAGTAATCTTAGCAAATTACATTGAGAATTGAAAACATTGAAGTACTCCATTATCCCAGATGGTGACTTAAATTCCAATCAAGTAATTCTCAATCTAATTAACCACAAAAAGTAACCAATACACAACTTCTATATCATACTTAGAAACAAAAATGACACAATTCACCTTTTCTTCCAATTCTAGCAAACCAACTAATTTAGATCGAATACCAAAAAATGTTAAAGTACTTGTGCCATGTTTTTCATTTTTAACAACCCATATAAAAAATAAACACTAAATCACTGAAATTAAGGCCACCCAAATCTCTAGATTGATCAAAGAAGAGTTGAAGAGTAGAAGAAAACATTAAAAAAAACTCAATTCATCAACTGATTTTGATTGAATTCCAAGAAATGCTAAACCTTTTTGTCAAATTTCTCAATTTTAACAAGATCCATATGGAAAACATCAATAAACCGCTAAAACTAAGGCTACCCAAATCTTTAAATGCAGTGATGGAAGGCACCGGTTTAGGTCCTACTTATGTTCTTGGTAATTTCATGTAAGCCATTTGAGACCTAATGATGATCAAATTGAATTTTGCACATAAAGGAGGGAGAATGATCAAAATTGTGAAGAACAAGTAGTATATATAACAAAATGATGTCAATGTTCGTGAGAAGGCTTACTTAGTAGATTGTATGTAAGAGAGCACTTTGAACATATATCATGTATACAACATACAATAGAGTTGAGATTAGTTCACCTTCCCAAGTAAGATCCAACTAACTCATAATGTGAATTTGTTGCTCTATTAAACTCAAGTACACCACACAAGACTGTACAAGAGACCAAATAATCACATATAGAGAAATGTTTAGAAATTTAAACTCCAAAAGTTTATCTATGTTTAATCATGACACTAAAGGAATACAAAAAAGTTAATACCTTATTGAGCGCAAGTGCAGGACTAAAACAAAGAGAAAATAATATGAACGAAACAAGAATTATGAAATTTCATTGAGAATTCAGGGTTCAATCACTTTTTTGTCTACTAATGAAGGTGAGAGGTAACTATATTATATAAGAATGCAATAACTTGGTTATATCAAATATAGAAACAAATAAAAAACAAAGAAGAAGAACTTAAAATAGAAAAAAAAAATTCAGAATCACAAAACCTAATACAAAACTTTCATAAATGCCTATGAAACTAAAGGGATTATAAATTGATGTTTTAAGAGGTCATTTATGTTCAACATGAAGAAAAGGCATCAATATATTGTCATAAACCAATAAAAAAATCAATAAAAAAAACACAAGTGGAGTTTCCATGCTTAACAAAGATGTCAATCTTGTGAGTATGTATGGAACAAGGCATCAATAAATTGTCATTTTTCATAGAAATAACCAATGCTAGAATTCTTGGATGCGATCTAAAAAGATGAGAATCATGCCAAACAAAATCTTAATCATGATCTAGAAGAACATCGAACTTAGTAATTGCAGACAACTCAAGTTTCCCTACAGTCTAATTAATGATAGATAGATTGATATATACCTTGAAAAAAAGATTCTAATATGATATGAGCCATGCATTATAGTTAAAACAGTGTAAATTTAATAAGCATCTGAATGTATAATAAAAATTAAAATAATATTTATGAGTTTAAACAAACTATGTAATATAAATATTAAATATTAAATTTAATATACAATGCTAAATAAATTGAAAATATGATAATGAAAATATAAAATGTCTACTGCTAAAAATTAAATATAAAAAGTCTTTTGTATTTTGTAGCATGTTCATGATGATGTTGACTATACTTCATCTTCGTCATCACTGCATAAGAAATACATTATATTAGTTTATTTATAAATATATAAGTAATTAATTAATAATATGTAACTTCAAATAACTTACTCAACATAACAATATTTTCTTGGACGTTTATTTATTCTCAATTCATTATCAATATTTTTCTCTTCATGTTGACTTCTTTGTTGTTGTCGACTTCGTATTTATGTGTTGAAATATCATTTGACAACTTCCCATATTATTTTCAAGGATAAGACAATATGTAAAATTAAATTATATAATGTGATCTTGTAAGTTACTGTAAAATAAAATAAATACCTCATTATGACGAAAATTATCTCTATTTTCTTCATGACATATACTCGAAACGGTGAAATTTTCATTTCCACTGGCTAAATTGTAATTAGTGAGTTTTAGTTTAAAAGTAAAACTTCTTCCTACAATCTCATAGAGTTCTATTGGGACTGCAATATTTTCGTTTGTCTGACAATATAAGCAAATAATAAATTAGAACAAAAAGACCATAAAATGAATAAGATATATATTATATAGAATATTGCATTTGCATTCAATTAGTTTTGTATTCTAAATTAGAAAAAGATGTACCGAAGATGCCTCATTCAAGATTCTTTCGCCATTGTCTTTACCAATAATATTTTTCACTATGCTATCGAATAGAACAAAAGTTGTGGACCCTGAATTGTCTTCGACGCGCACATGAACTTTGAATCTAAAAACAAATCCAATTGTCATGAATTAGATTTTTGACAAGATATATGTATATACAATACAACGACAAAGAATCTTAGGAAATTGAAAATTAATAATAAATAGTTTTAAGGTATGGCTAATAAGACTCAAAGATGCATGTTAAAATGATATACGTAATTTATAAAAGTGACATATATTTGTATAATATAATTTTAACGTACCTCCGATATGGCGTTGTAACAAATTCTTTGCACATTTTCGCAAAAATATTGTGTTCCCGATTTTTCTAACTTGACGTAATGTGAATAGCAAGTATTGTAATGCCAAGAACCACTTGAATTTATTGACATGATTTTCACTTTGCAAACAACATACAATTCTTGTGTAAAAAATTAACAATTAGTTTTATATCGTGAAGAAGTCATATAATATTATTTTGTATATAATAATGTCTTACCGTAGCTTTCGATCTTTGGCGCTTCACTTCCTCTACAGTTATAGTTTCTGCCTTCATATTAAAATTTTCATTTTCTCCTCGAATGAACTGAACTTATTTACTCAGCGGTTCTCTGCAATTGAAAAAAATAAGGAAAAGAATATGTCATGGAATGTAATTTACGCATTACATATGAAAAAAATAAGGAAAAAAATGGGATATACAAATGTGTCAATCGTGCGTAGCACGTCTTGAAACATATGATTTTAATCAAAGGTTAATTAGGATTATCTAAATGCATCTCCAAGGTCCACATTTAATCAACCTAACTATAGGCTTTATATTATTTATTCTAATTTAATTTACTTAGGCCCATTCAATCATATGGTTAATGTTTTTAGTCACTTAATTGACACGTTTGTAGTTTCACTGACACTCGACTTAGGCTTTGGTTTAATCATACACCTTATACCATTTCCTAGCCTAGTCTAGCATCATCAGGTCACTCCTACCTAATACCCATGTCGACACGCTTCCCAATGTAAGCACCCGTCACATCGACTCGCCCGATAGCAATGCACACACAAATAATCATCATCTATAAATAACATATTCCATAGATTCTTGTTTCCTGAGTCAACTGAGTTGTCCACATAAGGCCCGAATTACGATTGTTAATCTCCGAAATCAACGTTAATCATAGTTTAATTAATTTGGGCCGGTACAATTATATCCACGTTTTGAATGTTAAAATAATATATTGAACTTATGCCTCAGTCACGGCCCAATAATTTATACACGTTTAATTCGTTAATTAGGACACAATGACCCGTGACGTGGGACCCGCAGTGCGATACGTGTCACTACCAAGGCACGGTGGCCGAGGTAAATGTTATATTTGTTGTGTTGTATGTCTAGTGTAATGTATTTGTATAGACTACTAAGTCATTTACGGGTATGCGATCTGAGAGACGAGCGAGGGACGCGCCTCGAGTTGCGTACCGACGTGGGCCTGAGGTAGCAGCTCGTGGGGTAAGTGTAACTAGTTGAATTTCATAAAAAAAAATGGAAAATGATATAAGTTAGTGGCTATAATGTTGCCACATCTAAATATTTATTAGTGGGCCTATAGTGTGTAAATAAAATCATAAGAGTTGGATTCGCCTCGAGATACGCATTGTGTGAGACTCGAAAAAAAAAGTGTAGTCAAACAGTAAGGTGGTGGAAATAAATGGATAATGATTGGGATTGCCTCGAGATTCATGCTACACGAATCTCGAGGACACCAAAAGACCTTATCCTATTTGAGTGGTCGGTGAGGAAGAAAAAAAAAAACGAGAGAGAGAGAGAGAGAAAAACAGTGGCGAAGAAGAAAGAAGAGTCGGGAAGAAGAAATAGAGACCGAGAGAGAGAGAGACCGGGAGAAAGATAGAGAGACACCGAGATATCGAGCTCCAAGGTGAGTTGTTGATTTTGTTGTCGTTGATGTTGTTGTTATTGCTTTCGGTGGTCGTGGCCATGGAGGATCCGCCTCCATGGCCGACCGAGAGAGGAAAGGAGAGCTGGCAATGGGATCTCCCTTGCCATCAAAACCCGTTGGGGTTGGGGTTGGGAGCCAACCCCAACGCCTCAAGAAATTAAAAAAAAAAAAATCAGAACCAGGGCACGAGTGCTCTGGTGAAGATGATGATGTGAGTCGGGTCGGGTCGACCCGAACCCATGTGGGTCGGGTCGGACCGACCCTGACCCGATAGAGACCGGGTCAGACCGACCCGGGTCCGGCTGGATCGGGTCGGGTTGACCCGGATCCACTTCAAAAAAAATATTCAATTATTTAATTAAATTAAACTATTTTTAATATATAATAAATTCCTGAAAATAGAGAAAATTATAGAAAATTCAGGAAAATTCCAAAAAAATAGAGAAAAATATATTTGTGACCCAAATCAATAAAACTTCAATATTTCTATAAAAAGTGAAAAATTCGAGAGTCGATCGAGGCGTTATAACGGGGTTTTACCTCGAAAAACGCGAAATCGGTAAATTGGTCTCGAACTCAATTTCGACCGATTTCGACCAACTTATAAATTGTGAATAAGTAATAATAACACTAAATTGATAAATTTTCAAATGTTAGGACAGTAGAGGAGCTATTACGGGGTTTGGGTGCGTACATCGACGCGACGGAAGCCGGATAGCTTAGGAATTGCTGTGTGTAAGTAAGTAAACTGATTTGAGACATTTATTTACATTTCATTCCCTTTATTTATTTATTCTCAGTTATTCGAACTGAATTGCCTTTGAAATCCATATGCTATGACTTGTTCAGTGCTCATTTTATGATATTTTTCATAGCATACTCTGTTATGTATATCATTGATTCCAATTCATATACTTTGTCATGTTGATCGTTGTGTGTGGAAGTCAGTGATATAGCATGCTATTAGGATAGTTTGTTTATTTTGGCTCAAATCCTTTGTGCATTAATATGCTATTATATCTCTTGGATTCCAATGATGTGTCATTATTGAAAATGAAAGTGGTTCTTGTGGTTAGGGTCATTTGATGATAGAAATTCAACTTTCATACGGGGGTCACTAGACTTGCCGGGATGTTAGGGAATTTCTCCACTACCTTGCATGACACACGAGGTAACGTGCCTTGAATGGGGTAACCGGACCTCGGGGTTTGTTGGCGCAAAAACAACTTGGGTGAACATGACGAGTTTCAAAACTCGGGTATGTTAGCAAGTATACATTCCGGTGACGACTAATTCACTTGGAATAGAAAAGGCGTATCGTACGTACGACCTTTTGAAATTATGATATAGAGCTCAATTAATGATATAGAGCAGAGCTCAAATTGTAGTGGACAGGCTGATGTGATGAAGATCGCGGCCGACAGACCTAATCCATTACTACTTAACCTTGAGTCAGTTTCATATGTGATTAACTCAAGTATCTCTCTGCATGATGTTTCTTTCAGCATAAGTTTATATTTAAATTATGCAATTTGATACTAGTTGCCTATTTGGGAATGTTGATCGATGTCTCTCGGTATTACTTAAATAAGTTCATGTACTCACCGTCTAGTTTGTGACGGTGGGTGCAGATCAGCCGAGTAGCAGACCAGGCAAAGAGAAGATGGGTGATTACCTCTGAGCCGGTAGAGGACTGCTACGACATACTTTTGTACGTTTTGTCTTATTTTGTATTACATTTTTATGTACATGCTTTTACTTTTGGGTTGAGTGATAGGAACACCTGACTATAGACACATGTTATATATATCACCATTTTTGTTTATATATGCATGTGATCACTATTTCTTGGTTTTTCCACAATAGGTTAGGCCTTAGGATTTCATTTCCACTAGTAACTAAATAAGACTTCCGCTGAATAATTTGTTGGGAAAAAAAAAATTTAATAACTCTGATTTATAGACAACCATAGGTTAGTCACTAGAACAAGTAAGTTAACTGTAGGTGGTATCATAAATGGTAAGTGTGTAGGTGTTTAAATAAGGCTGACTAATTCCTTGTTAGGTCCTATAGGGGATATTAGGGCTTAATTAAGGGATTAGGCCGGGCGGTGCCCTTATTTGTAGTTGGGGCCGTCACAGTTGGTATCAGAGCCAAGGTTTATAAAGCTTGGCGTACTTATATAGCCATGTTTATAAAGACCAATACAGTTAGTATTAACGTCATGGATTTGAGAAAACATGACTTTAAGATTGTAGAATATGGAGTTTCTACAATATGATACCACAGCCACAATATGTAGTGAACGACCTACATTATTCAGCTAGAAACAACTAAAAGATGTAAAAAAATTGTAGAAGTTAGAAAACTTTAGTTAGATGTGGAAAACCAGATGTTCCTCGCCTAGAAACTATTAGTTGGGAAGTGAGTGAAGTGAGTTGGGGATGTAATATAGTTATCTACATGTTATTTTTGTTATGTATATATGCGTTATCAACGTAGTAGCTGATTCGCGTTCGTTATCAATTTGCCGTCGGAGATGGCGGATTCACGCGATAGCGATGATGCCAAGCGAGCGGTAGCCAGCTTTCGATACCATCAGCGGAGGATTTTCAGAGGCTGTCAGATCGAGTAGCTGTTCAGGGTCAGCAGTTGACGGATTTCATTGCATTAATGACTTCACAATTTGCTCCACCAACACAGCCAGCTCAGACATCGAGTCATAATGCGAATACAGTACCGACCGTTGTGCCGGTCGTACCTGCAACACCAATACTAGCAACTCCAGCAGTGGAGACAATGCTGACACCATCTTCCACACCCCCATTAGCTGGTTCGACACCGGTAGTTCAGCTGGTGAAAGATTTCATCAGACTGAAACCTGTATATTTTGACGGTCAGAGGGATTTTGAGAAGGTTGAGAAGTGGGTCTTGTCGCAGGAGAAGTTACATAGAGTCTTGCAGATTGATGATAGACTCAGAGCGGATATCTCGTCGTACACCTTGCAGCGAGATGCCGATGTGTGGTGGCGTGCGACGATAGTTCTGAGGGAGAGTTTGAGTCTTGGGATGCCTTCAAAACTAAGTTCTATCAGCAGTACTTCCCACCTGCGGTGATGAAGCGGTTGAGGAAGGAGTTCATGAACTTGAGACAGGGAGCCGACGAGACAGTGATGAGATACCGAGACAGATACGGCTATTTGAGGCAGTTGGCCGGAGATCTTGTGAAGGAGGATGCCGATGATGTGTATCATTTTGGCGACGGATTGAGGCCAGATATTGGGTTTTATGTGGTCAGTTCAGGTGCGAAGACACTACGAGAGATTCTTGAGCGTGCACTTGATCACGAAACTTATTATATGAGCCGAGTGGCTGACGGGACACCCTTAGTACCCGCGCTGACACCTGATCAGGTAGCGGAGTATGAGCGGAGGAGACAGAAAGGCAAAGGACCGAGGAGATGGGATAGGGGTGTTCAAGGGGCGATTGTGCCTTATGTAGCATCTCCTACACCTTTGCAGATTATGGTGGGTAGACCTCCCGTACCACCACCAGTCAGACTTGCATTGCCAGCTCCTACTACGTCTACTTTACCAGCTTTACCAGCACCACCAGCTCCACGTCAGCAGCATGGTGGTAGAGGCAGAGGTAGAGGTAGAGGACGAGGATGAGACAGTTCCAGACCAGGGCAGAGACAGGCATCTGCACAGGCCCAGGATCGGACACATGTTCAGACAAGAGCAGTCACTTGTTATCGATGTGGTCAGGAGGGACAGATCAGTCGAGATTGTCCACAGCCAGCGACATCGATTCCACCACAGCGTCGAGAGGTCGTCCATACGATTGCACAGCCTGACACAGACGCTACACGGAAACTTATTGAGGGTATGGTTTCTATTTGCGGTTATCGAGCTTATGTTTTATTTGATTCGGGTTCTACAGTTTCTTTCATTTCTGGTCGCATGGTCAGCATGTTAGGGTTGAAACCTATTAGTGTCGAAGTCCATTTGATTTTGAGTACGACAACTGGAGATAGAGTGTACCCTAATTCTCTGGTGGAGAGATGCCCAGTAGAGATCGACGAGGTCGAGTTACCTGCAGATTTCAGGGTGCTAGAATTTCTGGAATTCGATGCGTTGCTAGGGATGGATTGGCTAGCATCATATTATGCTCATATCGACTGTTTTGCGAAAACAGTAAGATTTGAGATTCCAGGGCATCCAGTGTTCGTGTATAGTGGTAGTACACCGAGAGCGAGGGCACTCGAGGTCGACTTGCGACTAGTGGGGAGATGAAGACTTATCGGTATATACCGTTACAAGAGAGTCATGGACCGAATCTTGAAAAGATTTCGATTGTGCGCGAGTTTTCGGACGTGTTTCCCAAGACTTACCCGGATTACCACCACCAAGGGAGATTGATTTCATTATTGAGTTGGTATACGAGCAAAAATCGATATCTATACCACCATACCACATGGCTCCACGAGAGTTGGAAGAATTGAGGAAACAATTGCAAGAATTGAGCGAGAAGGGATTCATTACACCTTCGATATCACCATGGGAGCACCGTCTGTTTGTGAAGAAGAAGGACGGTACCTTGAGATTATGTATTGATTACGAGACAATTGAATAAGGTCACGAGTCAAGAATAAGTATCCATTACCGCGTATTGACGACTTATTCGATCACCGATAGGAGCGCGATTTTTCTCCAAGATAGATATACGATCAGGATATCATCAGCTGATGATCAGGGAGGATGATAGATACATAACAGCGTTTAGTACGAGGTATGGACACTATCAGTTCACAGTCATGCCGTTTGGTTTGACTAATGCTCATGCCATGTTTATAGATTTGATGCATCGAGTGATGAGATCATATCTTGATCGCTTTGTGATCGTATTTATCGATGATATATTGGTGTATTCGAAAACTCGAGAAGATCACGAGTAGCACCTCAAGGAG
Organism: Stephania cephalantha; assembly: GCA_039657325.1. NCBI lineage: Eukaryota > Viridiplantae > Streptophyta > Magnoliopsida > Ranunculales > Menispermaceae > Stephania > Stephania cephalantha. The sequence continues at coordinate 47,624,692 of CM077579.1, read as the reverse complement.
ACGTTGCAGACTTTGAGGGAACACATATTATATGCCAAATTTAGTAAGTGTGAATTTTGGTTGTCTGAGGTTAAATTTTTGGGTCATGTAGTTGGAGCAGCAGGTATTGCTGTAGATCCAGCAAAGATTCAGACGATTTTGGATTGGCCAGGCGCCGACGTCAGTAACTGAGATTCGGAGTTTTCTGGGGTTAGCAGGCTATTACCGAAGGTTCGTGAAGGATTTTTCGAAGATTGCTTCACCAATGACCAAGTTGACCCAGAAAGACGTGAAGTTTCGGTGGTCGGAGGAATGCGAGGAGTCATTTGCTCAATGAAGAACTTGTTGACTACTTTGCACCATGTTGACATTGCCGAGGGTCGGAAAGGGTTTCATGGTGTACACAGATGCTTCTCATAAGGGGTTTAGGTTGTGTATTGATGAAGAGAAGGGTACGGTGGCCTATGCATCAAGACAGCTGAAGATACATGAGAAGAACTACCCAACTCATGACTTAGAGTTGGTGGCGGTAGTGTTTGCTCTGAAGATATGGAGACATTATCTTTATGGACAGAAGTTCACACTCTATACTTGACCATAAGAGTTTGAAATATCTCTTCACATAGAGAGCTAATATGAGACAACGCAAGATGGTTAGAGTTTTTGAAAGACTATGACTTTTATCTGGAATATCATCCACGAAAAGCAAATGTCGTTGCTGATGCGCTGAGTAGAATTTCGATTGGAGATGCTGAGACTATTCGATGTCATATGATGCACGAGTATGGTTTACTCGAGGCGGCGGCGAGGCTGAGTCAGTCAGATATTGCTAATGACACGGAGGTACTGATTTGTGCTCAAGTGAGACTTCAGACAGTGTCGACTCAGAGAGTGTCAGAGGATCAGAAAGCTGACATACTGTATCCGAGATTCGATGAGTTAGCGCAGAGTTCCGAATGTCTTGATCGGGAGACGAGACAACAAATCAGTGTCTCAGATTTCGAGGCAGATTGTGGATACCGGCAGTGGCAGAGCTGAGAGATGAGATTCTTCAAGATTCACATCGTTCCCGGTTCATTGTTCATCCAGGAAGGACCAAAATGTATCATGATATGAAAAGACATTTTTGGTGGCCTGGGATGAAAGCGGACATATCAGAGTATATCGAACTGTGGATCTCGTCGGCGGGTGAAGGCGAGCATCGTAGACTGGAGGATTACTACGACCACTTCTCATTCCACAATGAAAGTGGGAAGACATAGCTATGGATTTCGTTCGAGGATCGTCGAGAACTTCATCATGACATGATTCCATCTCGGTGATTGTGGACGATTGACGAAATCTCGCCCATTTCATACCGGTTGCAGCTCATTACACATTTGACCAGCTGAGTGTATTGTTCGAGAGAGAGATTATCAGGCTGCATGGAGTACCTTTGACTATTACGTCAGACATAGATGCTATGTATACGTCCAGGATGTGGCGGAGTATGCAGGAGCAATATGGTACGCGCTTACAGTTTAGCACAGCCTTTCATCCTCAGACTGATGGACAGACTGAGAGGTTGATACAAACTCTCGAAGATATGCTCAGGGCGTGTGTACTTGAGTTTGGCGGATCGTGGGAAGAGTATTTACGATTGTGTGAATTTGCATACAACAACAGTTATCAGGCGAGCATTGAAATGGAGCCATTTGAGGCGTTATATGGCAGACCGTGTCGCTCACCATCATGTTGGGGTGAGCCGAAAGACCGAAATTTGTTAGGGCTGAAATTGTTGTCGATCACACGAAAAGGTAAGACAGTTCGCCGAAGCTTAAGGAGCCCAGAGAGGCAAAAGAAGTATGCGAGACATGTATCGCAATGATCTCACGTACGATGAGGGAGCTTTAGTGTATCTAAAGGTTTCTCCTCGTAAGGGTCATTATCGATTTGGTTTGAAAGGCAAATTAGCACCGAGATTCATCGGGCCTTTCAAGATCAAGAAACGGGTTGGAAAAGTTGCTTATGAGTTAGAGTTACCTCCACGAGATGTCGGAATTCATCCGGTGTTTCATATATCGATGCTTCGACTAGCTAAGTCAAAGCGCAAAGCGAGAGATCGACAGTGGATTTGAGTCAGATTGATTTGAGTGAGGATATCTCATATGAAGAGCAACCAGTTCAGATTCTTGAACGAATGGTACAACAGGTAAGAAACAAGTCTATCCCGAAAGTGTTAGTCAAGTGGCAGTTTGATGGAGATTCAGAACTCACTTGGGAACGGGAAGACTATATGCGAGACAGATTTCCGTACCTTTTCGAGTCAGGTACATTTTTAAATTCGTTTAGTTTAAGTTCGAGGACGAACTTCCTATTAGTTGGGAAATATTGTCACGACCCAATAATTTATACACATTTAATTCGTTAATTAGGACACAATGACCCGTGACGTGGGACCCGCAGTGCGATACGTGTCACTACCAAGGCACGGTGGCCGAGGTAAATGTTATATTTGTTGTGTTGTATGTCTAGTGTAATGTATTTGTATAGACTACTAAGTCATTTACGGGTATGCAGATACTGAGACGAGCGGGGACGCGCCTCGAGTTGCGTACCGACGTGGGCCTGAGGTAGCAGCTCGTGGGGTAAGTGTAACTAGTTGAATTTCATAAAAAAAAATAGAAAATGATATAAGTTAGTGGCTATAATGTTGCCACATCTAAATATTTATTAGTGGGCCTATAGTGTGTAAATAAAATCATAAGAGTTGGATTCGCCTCGAGATACGCATTGTGTGAGACTCGAAAAAAAAAGTGTAGTCAAACAGTAAGGTGGTGGAAATAAATGGATAATGATTGAGATTGCCTCGAGATTCGTGCTACACGAATCTCGAGGACACCAAAAGATCTTATCCTATTCGAGTGGTCGGTGAGGAAGAAAAAAAAAAGAGAGAGAGAAAAAAGCAGTGGCGAAGAAGAAAGAAGAGTCGGGAAGAAGAAATAGAGACCGGGAGAGAGAGAAACCGAGAGAAAGATAGAGAGACACCGAGATATCGAGCTCCAAGGTGAGTTGTTGATTTTGTTGTCGTTGATGTTGTTGTTGTTGCTTTCGGTGGTCGTGGCCATGGAGGATCCGCCTCCATGGCCGACCGAGAGAGGAAAGGGAGAGCTGGCAATGGGATCTCCCTTGCCATCAAAACCCGTTGGGGTTGGGGTTGGGAGCCAACCCCAACGCCTCAAGAAATTAAAAAAAAAAAATCAGGACCAAAGCACGAGTGCTCTGGTGAAGATGATGATGTGAGTCGGGTCGGGTCGACCCGAACCCATGTGGGTCGGGTCGGACCGACCCTAACCCGATAGAGACCGGGTCAGACCGACCCGAGTCCGGCTGGATCGGGTCGGGTTGACCCGGATCCACTTCAAAAAAAATATATTTAATTATTTAATTAAATTAAACTGTTTTTAATATATAATAAATTCCTGAAAATAGAGAAAATTATAGAAAATTCAGGAAAATTCCAGAAAAATAGAGAAAAATATATTTGTGACCCAAATCAATAAAACTTCAATATTTCTATAAAAAGTGAAAAATTCGAGAGTCGGTCGAGGCGTTATAACGGGGTTTTACCTCGAAAAACGCGAAATCGGTAAATTGGTCTCGAACTCAATTTCGACCGATTTCGACCAACTTATAAATTGTGAATAAGTAATAATAACACTAAATTGATAAATTTTCAAATGTTAGGACGGTAGAGGAGCTATTACGGGGTTTGAGTGCGTACATCGACGCGACGGAAGCCGAATAGCTTATGAATTGCTGTGTGTAAGTAAGTAAACTGATTTTAGACATTTATTTACATTTCATTCCCTTTATTTATTTATTCTCGCTATTCGAACTGAATTGCCTTTGAAATCCATATGCTATGACTTGTTCGGTGCTCATTTTATGATATTGTTCATAGCATACTGTTATGTATATCATTGATTCCAATTCATATACTTTGTCATGTTGATCGTTGTGTGTGGAAGTCGACAGTGAATATTTTATTCAAACATTCTCATCGCAAACGCAATATACGGCCTTGTATGCGCCAAATAAATTAGCTTCCCACTACTTCGATACGTCTGGTTCTTGTCCACAAATTTCAAGCACCATCTTCTTTTTCGAGTTTCGATTCGGATCGACAGAGTTGCCACCGGTTTACATCCGAGTAATCCAGGTCTCTTTCAAGAGATCAAGAACATATTTTCTTTGTGAGATAACTATTCCTTTTGAGGATCTAGCCACCTCCATTGCAAGAAAATATTTGAGTGTCCTAGATCTTTGACTTCAAACCCAGGTTGGATAAGAAGTTCTTCGGTGACTCCAACTCTACTATGTCATCTCCTGTCATCACAATGTCAACTACATACACAATTAAAATAGCAATTTTACCATGATTGTGTTTGTAGAACATCGTATGATCTGAATGAGCTTGAGTGTAACCACATTGTTTCACAATTCTCGTGAATCTTTCGAACCATGCCCTCGAGATTGTTTCAATCCATATATGGATTTCTTTAGCTTACATACTCGCCATCCTTCTTTAGCTCATCAAAGCCTCGGTGGAGCTTCCATATACACCTCCTCCTCTAGCTCGCTAGTTTAGAACGCGTTCTTCACATCAAACTGTCCGAGAGGCCAATCCAGTTAGCGGCTAACGAGAGAAGAACACGTACGGTGTTTAGTTTGGCCACAGGAGCGAAGGTTTCCTCGTAGTCAAGGCCGTATGTCCGAGTGAAGCCTCGTGCTACGAGTCGAGCCTCAGTATCTCTCAACCGAGCCATCGGCATGGTATTTTATGGTAAACACCCACTTCGCCTACACATTTTTTCCTTCTGGTAAAGAGGTAAGATCCCACGTGTCATTCTTCTTCAGGGGCCTTCAACTCCTCAAAGACCGCCTCTCTCCATCTCGGAACCTCTGAGCTTCATGTATCGACTTAGGTAGTTCATCATCCATAATCCTGGTGGAAAAGGCTTTGAAATCTGGTGAGAGCTTATGATAAGATACGAAATTGGATATTGGATGTTTTGTGGTACATGATCGACACCTTTGCGTAAGGCTATGGGTTCAAAGAAATCTGTAGAAGGTTCTAAATTTGGAAGAGAAGTAGGAGAAAGAAAGATCCGTACCTTGGACCTCGGTCGAGTCCGATGATTGGCCCACCTCGGAGCCGGTGGAATATTACTTGGTTGAGTCCTCCTTTTAGAATAAACACGAAGTTCGAGGTGGTTCCAAGTTGTTTTCTACCCGGGTCTCACGAGGTTGTGAATTTATAGGTTGTGAAATCCTAGGATTAGTTACGAAATAATTGATTCCACCGAACTATTTTCAACCGATTTTGGCAAAGATATTTGTTCCCAAAAACTCATTTCGAATCATTCTCCCCGAATTGAGTTTTTTTCAAAAAAAATGTTGTTTTTCAAAAAAAGTGACATCCATACTCACGTAATATTTTCCAGATTTAGGATCAAAACATTTATACCCTTTTTGTGTTGGTGAAAAACCAAGAAATATGCATTTATGTGCCCTGGATCAAGCTTTCCTCTATTATGGCGTGTATATGAACAAAAGCAATGCAACCAAAAATTTTAGGTGTTAAATCGGTGAACGATCTATTTTCAGAAACATATTCTTTAGTGCTTGCAAAGGAGTGATGTAATTAAGAACTCTTGTAGGCATTCGATTAATCGATAAGTGCGAGCTAAGAGTGCTTCATTCCAAAAACGATTAGGAACATTCATAGCAAATAATAACGCCCTAGACACCTCTAATAAATGCCTATTTTTCCTCTCAAATTTCTCCATTTTGTTTGGGAGTATCAACGCAAGAACTCGTGATGAATAATTCCTTTTTCTTTCAAAAAATCACCTAAGATTGCATTAAAATATTCTCGGCCATTATCGGTTCTAAGAGCTTGAATATTAGTATGAAACGAGTATTAATCAAAGAGTGAAAATTTTTGAAAACATTTGCGGCCTCGGATTTTTCCTTTAGAAGATAAATCCATGTGACTCTAGTGTGATCATCAATGAATGTGATGAACCATCTGTGAGCCCGAGGCAATTTTTACTCTTGAAGGACCCCAAATATCACTATGCACGAGTGAAAAAGGTTTTGATGGCATATACTTCAAAGAAGGATAAACAGATCTATGATGTTTTGCCAACTCACAAACTTCACAACAAAAAGATGAAATGTCTTTATTTTTAAAAAGATTTGGAAACAAATATTTCAAGTAATTAAAGCTGGGATGGCCTAACCTATAATGCCACAACATTATGTCATTCTCGCAAGACAAGGTAGTTAAACATCTTGGTTTCGAACTTGTTCATCTCAAGGATTTTCCGAGACCAAGTGATAGAGTCCATCAACTTCCTTAGCATTGCCAATCATCTTCCCGAACAAGGATCCCGAAATTCAAATCCAAAGAAATGTTATTGTAGCAATACATTTGCAATCATGAATAATACGACTAACGAGAGATGAGATTGCAAGAAATCTTTGGAACATGTAGGACATTTAGTAATGTAAGAGATGGAGACATAATAATAGAGCCTTTCCAAAGAATAGAGGTTAGAGAACCATCTAAGCAATTTTAACTTTCAAATTTCCGATAAAGGATAATATGAAGAGAATATGGAGGAACTACCAAATCATATGATCGGTTGCCCCGAATCTATGATCCAAGGGTTTAATTTTGAGTTTCATTTGTGAAAGTTGTAGGGTAAGTACCTTTTGAGCTAAAGAAGAAGAGCAATGTAAGATGATGAGTTAGGAGTGTTGGATACAATTGAATGAGAACTCATTAGTTGATACAATTGCTCTAGTGTTCTTTCTTTGGCGTGACGTCTCGAGGCGATTTCGCTATTTGGAAGTGTCTTCGGATGAGGCATGAAAACCCTTTGAATCACGAGGATTCCTTAGATGAAGGGTTCTCAGTGACTTTCCATGCAGCTTCCAACATTTGGCCTTAACATGCCCCGGCTTGTTGCAATGCTCGCAGATTGGCCGGTCTTTATCGCCGCGACGGTCGTTGCGGCGTGGTGGTGGCCGACTAGATAACATGGCGAAGGCTCGGTGGGAGGCTGGTGAGTGTCCTCCGAGCATGACGGTCCGCCGCTCTCTCTCTCTTCGACCTCGACAAAGACTTCTCTAGTACTCGGCAGTGGATCACGACCAAAATGCGTCCTCTCACTTCATCTAATTCCTTATTAAGGCCGACGAGGAATTCGAAGACACGTTCTTTTTCCACCATTTTCTCAAACAAAGCCCCGTCCTTCGCACACTCCACTCATAATCGCCGAACATATCTACCTCTTGCCACAAGGTTTTTAAGTCGCATAATATTGAATGACGCTTTTTCTCACCTTGTTTTAGCCTCCATAGCCGAGTTTTTAGCTCAAACCACCGTCCCGCATTCCCGAGATCGAATAAGTCTCGTTCACAAAGAAATCAAATGTCATGAGCAAGTAGGTAGGAAGAGATAGGTTCTTCCTTCACTCGAGTCCATAGAATTTATGAGCCAAGACATGATCATCGAATTCTCTCGCTCCCATTTTTCGAACCTTCATCTTTTTCAGTGGGTTTCGCATTGGTACTGTAAGATAGTCGAATTTTCCACGGCCTCGAATGAACAGTTTCACCGATTGGGACCATCAGTAGGAAATTGTTTCCATTCAAATTGTGAGAAGTGATGGAAAGGTTTTGGAAAGATTCGATGGTGAAGGGAATTGAGGGTGAGCGAATAGAGCTCATAGAATCGATACCGAGGTATCATCGAGAGGTTTAGCCATTTAGGCTCGATACCATAAAGTCGAAAAAGAATGACAAAATGAAATAATTTTATTCAGCCATTTTGGCGTGTTTAAATAGAAAATTACAGAGTAAATGCTTTACATAAAAATAGAAACTAATTGATCCTAATTGATCCTAATTGATCCTAATTGATCCTAATTGATCCTATCTTATCAAAACAGATTTACTATTAAAAAACTGATTATACAACTAATTACTCTCGATATAGCATGCTATTAGGATAGTTTGTTTATTTTGACTCAAATCCTTTGTGCATTAATATGTTATTACATCTCATGGATTCCAATGCTGTGTCATTATTGAAAATGAAAGTGGTTCTTGTGGTTAGTCATTTGATGATAGAAATTCAGCTTTCATACGGGGGTCACTAGACTTGCCGGGATGTTAGGGAATTTCTCCACTACCTTGCATGACACACGAGGTAACGTGCCTTGAACAGGGTAACCGGACCTCGGGGTTTGTTGGCGCAAAAATAACTTGGGTGAACATGACGAGTTTCAAAACTCGGGTATGTTAGCAAGTATACATTCCGGTGACGACTAATTCACTTGGAATAGAAAATGCGTATCGTACGTACGACCTTTTGAAATTATGATATAGAGCTCAATTAATGATATAGAGCAGAGCTCAAATTGTAGTGGACAGGCTGATGTGATGAAGATCGCGGCCGACAGACCCTAATCCATTACTACTTAACCTTGAGTCAATTTCATATGTGATTAACTCAAGTATCTCTCTGCATGATGTTTCTTTCAGCATAAGTTTATATTTAAATTATGTAATTTGATACTTGTTGCCTATTTGGGAATGTTGATCGATGTCTCTCAGTATTACTTAAAGAAATTCATGTACTCACCGTCTAGTTTGTGACGGTGGGTGCAGATCAGCCGAGTAGCAGACCAGGCAAAGAGAAGATGTGTGGTTACCTCTGAGCCGGTAGAGGACTGCTACGACATACTTTTGTACGTTTTGTCTTATTTTGTATTACATTTTTATGTACATGCTTTTACTTTTGGGTTGAGTGATATGAACACCTGACTATAGACACATGTTATATATATCACCATTTTTGTTTATATATGCATGTGATCACTATTTCTTGGTTTTTCCACAATAGGTTAGGCCTTAGGATTTCATTTCCACTAGTAACTAAATAAGACTTCCGCTGAATAATTTGTTGGGAAAAAAAATTTTAATAACTCTGATTTATAGACAACCATAGGTTAGTCACTAGAACAAGTAAGTTAACTGTAGGTGGTATCATAAATGGTAAGTGTGTAGGTGTTTAAATAAGGCTGACTAATTCCTTGTTAGGTCCTATAGGGGAGATTATGGCTTAATTAAGGGATTAGGCCGGGCGGTGCCCTTATTTGTAGTTGGGGCCGTCACAGCCTCTACGTATTGGGAATATCTCATAGATTGTTTTATTAAAATTGTAACATTTAGCAAGATTTAGTTTAAATGAAAATATATGTTGGATCGTGACCAAATTTGTTACACATTCCAATTGCTTGTAATGTGGGACCCACTTGGTAATTGTGTTGGTGTTGGTTAATTAGTGTTCACCGAATACAACTTTAGTTGTATTAATACTTGAATTTAGAAACATCAAAATAGGAAGGTGATATGTGGCCAAAGTTGGTTTTGAGAACAACTTTGATTCATGTGACGTATAGTTGTAGTATGAGTTGGACTAATCTACCATGTACGCATGTGTATACATACATATATATCTTTTTATATTTGTACTATTTAGTAGTGCCGGTTGTATTTGGATATAGTTTTGATTTAAATAGCTATTTAATAGGATTTTAGTTGCATTGTTTGTATTTAATAGTTATTTAGAAGCCTAGTACGATTATATTTTGAGGGAAAAAGTGATTACCTTTTTGTACTTATCCTCCTATTTGTTAGCAATAGAAGCCGACTATAAATTTATCCTTCTATTTAATAGATAGCCTAGTACGATTGTATTTAATAGCTATTTAATAACTATTTAATACAGTTATCAGAAAAGGAAAGATCGGGACGCACGAGAAGTGTGGGCGAGGGACAAAAAGGTAAATTTGATTACGACTCAAAAATTTGTGATTCGTGCTTTTATATATATATAATTCGAAATAAAATTCAAAATTTAAAATTGTAATTAAAATTTAAAAATTAGAAATACAAGTACATTTTTTAGCTTATCAATATTCTATAATGTGATTGAGATAAGATGTGAATGAAAAAACAAGCTAGTCATGCTAGGACATTACTTCCTCAAACAAAAAAGTGTATTGGATTGATGAGAATGAGTTCATGATTGATTTGGAGATAAAGAAAAAAAAAAATGTGTGGTGGATTGATAAGGAGTTAGAGTTTGATTTGGAGACAAAAGAAAAAGTTGATTTGGAGATGAAAAAAAAAGAAGTATGGGCAAATAGGTAAATTTCATTACCACTCAAAAATTTGTGATTCGTGCTTTTATATATATGATAGATATGTAAAATTCAAAATAAAATTCAAAATTCAAAATTGTAATTAAAATTTAAAAATTAGAAATACAAGTACCTTTTTTAGCTTATCAATATTCTATAATGTGATTGAGATAAGATGTGAATGCAAAAACAAGCTAGTCATGCTAGGACATTACTTCCTCAAAAAAAAAAGTGTATTGGATTGATGAGAATGAGTTCATGATTGATTTGGAGATAAAGAAAAAAAAAACGTGTGGTGGATTGATAAGGAGTTAGAGTTTGATTTGGAGACAAAAGAACATGTTGATTTGGAGATGAAAAAAAAAAGAAGTATGGGCAAATAGGTAAATTTCATTACCACTCAAAAATTTGTGATTCGTGCTTTTATATATACTAGTTTCAGGACGTGCTACGCACGATTGACCCGCTCGCTTTGCTCGCGGAAATTAATTTTTAAGAATTTATTAATAAAATTCAAAATTGTAATTAAAATTTAAAAATTAGAAATACAAGTACATTTCTTAGCTTATCAATATTCTCTAATGTGATTGAGATAAGATGTGAATGAAAAAACAAGCTAGTCATGCTAGGACATTACTTCCTCAAAAAAAAAGGAAAAAAGGAAAAAAAAAACACAAGTGGTTTGACCCATCAATTTGTGAACACTTGCTTGTGGAGATTCCGTATAATTGTATATAAAGTTCAAATTTTACCTCAAACTCTATACATAGAAAGGATAACTTTGAAATTATGAATGTAAATAATTGAATTAATTGGGATTAAAGCTTTAGATACCTTTTTTTTCACATGATTAATCATAATTTTTTTCATGCAAATTTCTTCTGGGTTTTGGGTTTGTTCCCTCCCCCAACACCTTCTTCAAACTACCTTCTTCTTCAACCCCCACCTTCTTCTTCTCCCTCTCGGATTCTCTCTTCTTCACTGTTTATATATATATAAAACCGAACCTCCTCCTCTCTTCATCACACAATCAACAACCAACCACAACAACCCCTCTCAATTCCAATTTCGAATTCATAGACAAAACCAGTCCCACAATCACTAAAATCAAAAATTGAAATATTATCTCACCTTCAACTGTTCTTCAACAACGCCACCAACACTCACGGCTCTCCTTGAATTTGATCTCCAACCGAGATATATTATATATATATATGAGGAAGAACAATGAGGGTTTGAGTGAGAATGATGAAGACGATGACCAGTGGTATGCACCCCCTTAAAACGTATCAAATGGTAGCATGCAATTCAAGCTTTCAACAGATACAATGTTCATATAAACCGATTTGCCCCAGAAACAAGTGCACACTCCAATTTAGAAGTCTCCCTCAATTTATTAACCTCTCCGTCTCCGTGTATTGGATTGATGAGAAGGAGTTTGTGTATTGGATTGATGAGAAGGAGTTCGTCCTAACATGAGCGAGTGATCGATTGAAGACGAGAGAAAGAAAAACCGTGTATTGGATTGATGAGAAGGAGTTCGGGATTGATTTGGAGATAAGAAAAAAAACGTGTGGTGGATTGATAAGGAGTTAGAGTTTGATTTGGAGACAAAAGAAAATGTTGATTTGGAGATGAAAAAAAATATATGGGCAAATAGGTAAATTTCATTACCACTCAAAAATTTGTGATTCATGCTTTTATATATATGATAGATATATATATATATATATTTTTTTATTTTCTTTTTGATTGTAAATGAAAAGTGCCCTCGAGATTCGCGCGGAACGGTACTCGAGGCACATCAACATACTTTCCTTATGAATGGAGCAACGCGCATCTCGAGGCACTAACCCGCCTCATTTCACAAATCTCGATACTCGCGCCACTCCCATCACGAGGCGTATCTAATGTATATGATTTTAATGTGACCACATTAAAACCACTATAGCCAATATATCCACATTAAGCCACTATCTCGGTCCCACGTCGGCACGCGACTCGAGGCGCATTCCCGTTCGTGTTTCGGCTCTCCGAATTCTCCGCGTATACGTTTCTCAACAATTATCATTATAGTCTCAAATTACACATTCTCGATGTCTCCACTCAAGATTCGGACATACGTATTCGACGAGTGGGTCCCACAAACGACCCTGACCTTACACGTGGCACAAGTAAAATTTTCGGGCCGTTACAGATCAATCAACAAATATAGTGGCAAGCCCTATTCTAAATTTCGTGGCAATAAGTTCCAAAATAAATGGAATAAGAATGACGCCGTTTAGAATAAAGGGAAAAATACTGCTGAAAATGGGCATGCTCGTAATCGTGACCAACCATGTCACATGTGTGGTCTAAAAGGCCACTTGGCTCATTATGTTGCACGCCTAAGCATTTTATTGATCTTTATCAAGCCTCCTTAAAGGAGAACGACAAAATAGTTGAGATGAACTTCACTGTCGGAGATGACTCGTCGGACATCAATTATATAGATGTCCCGAATTTTCATGATGATCCAAACACTAATCTCAATTTTTTTAATGATCATATGTAATGATTTTCAATAATTATATGTACTAGTTTTTGTTGTGCTTCTTAATTATATGTACTAGTTATTATGAATGAAATATGATTTTTTTTCTAATTTGTCAAACATTATTTGTCTAGATGGATCAACAAATCATGTGTTCAAATCATGAATCAAATAAGAGCGATATATGTCTTGCTGATTGTGCTACAACGCACACAATCCTTAAAAACAGAGAATATTTCTCCAATTTGGATTTAACTGAGGTTAATGTTCAAACAATATATGACATCTCCAATTTGATTAATGGCTCTGGAAGAGCAAATATTATGTTGTCTGGGGGAACAACAATTCATGTTGACAATATCTTATACTCTGAAAAATCCATAAGAAATTTACTCAGCTTTAAAGATATTCGACAAAATGGATATCACATTGAAACCATGAACGAAAATAATAGAGAATTTCTCTATATCACATTGGTTTCAAATGGGAAAAAAGAAGTGTTAGAAAAATTCTCAGCTTTATCCTCTGGATTATATTTTACTCATATAAGTCATGTCGAAATGAATGTCGTCTTAAATAAAAAAATTAATGATCCAAAGACATTCATTTTATGGCATGACCGGCTTGGTCATCCAGGATCATCAATGATGCGAAGAATAATTAATAATTCGCATAGACATCCTTTAAGGAGTCACAAAATATTTTCAGCTGGTGATTATAATTGTGCTAATTGTTCTCAAGGTAAATTGATAGTTAAACCATCCCCAAGTAAAATTGTTGTGGAATCCTCAGTTTTCTTAGAACGCATTCAGGGAGACATATGTATACATATTCATCCTCACTGTGGACCATTTAGATATTTCATGGTTTTGATAGATGTATCAACTAGGTGGTCGCATGTTTGTTTGCTTTCGACCCGCAATGTTGCATTTGCTAGACTTTTAGCACAGATCATTAAGTTAATAGCACAATTCCCTGACAACCTAATCAAGACCATCCGTCTTCATAATGCATGAGAATTTCAATCTCAAGCATTTAAAAATTATTGCATGTCTATAGGAATTACCATTGAACATTATGTTCCACACGTGCATACCTAGAATGGTTTGGCAGGTTCTCTGATCAAACGCATTCAATTAATTACTAGACCTTTAATCATGATAGCTAAATTATCAACTTCAGTTTTGGGACATGCAGTCCTTCATGCAGCATCTATCATTCGTCATAGGCCTACTGCATACCATGAACATTCCCCCATGCAACTCATTTTAGGTCAACAACCAAATATTTCACACTTGAAAATTTTTGATTGTGCAGTGTATGTTCCTATACCACCTCCCAATAGAACTAATATGGGTCCACAACGAAAACTTGTGATTTATGTTGGATTTAACTCATTGTCCATTATAAGATACCTTGAGCCCTTAACAAATGATTTATTTACTGCACGTTTTTCTGATTGTCACTTTGATGAAGCAATTTTCCCACCATTAGGGCTAAGAAGTCAATTCAAAAGGAATGACGCGAAATTGCTTGGAATGCATCAACTTTATCACATTATGATCCACGCACAAATCAGTGTGAACTAGAAGTTCAAAAGATCATTCATTTGCAACAAATTGCAAATCAATTACCTGACTGATACAAAACAAGTGAAAAAATCACATATTCCAGCTATAAATGCTCCTGCAAGAATTGATGTCTATGTGCAACAAAATGCACAAGAACCAACAAAACGTTTAAAGTGCGGAAGACCAGTTGGTTCAAATGATACAATTCCTCGAAAGAGGAAAACAGAAGTAAAAATAAATACAAATCAAAATACTCATGAGAAAGCACATGAATCTTTTGATAAGGATTTGTCAGAACAAGTTGATTCTGACTAGGAACAACTGCCTCTAGAAAAAAAGGAAAAAGATGAAAATAATGATATCTCAATAAATTATTTAAAATCAGGTAAGATTTGGGATCGAGATAAAATTGTTCATGATGATATATTTGCTTTCAATGTGTCATTTGAAATATGTGAAAATATATACTAGTTCCAAGACGTGCTACGCACGATTGACCCGCTCGCTTCGCTCGCGGGAATTAATTTCTAGTTAATCAACCAAAACTGAAAATAACCACTACAATTAAGAGAAAACATGAAAAACAAAAAGTAGAAGGCGACTAACACTTGAAACTAATTGAACAACATGATCTTCTAAATCTTCATTATTTTGTAAAGTGCGGAAAAAACTTGCATATGGATTTTTCTCAAGCATACTAATTAACCTTGCCAAAATTGTCTCTTTCATCCTATCAGAGCAATGCATTCGGTTTTGCACTTCATGATCAGTATCATAAAAGTACAGTTGCAAAAAAGAAGGATGCTCCTTGTAAGGAAGTAAATTATTTATAAAATGATGAATTTGGCCCTGCACTCTAAATGTATATACACCCACATTACTTTTGTCATACTCTCTTTCGCATTTTACACCAAAAGATGTAAAACCAAAATTGGTGTTATAAGCACGGATGTACATAAAAAACTAACGTGTCTCTTCAGTGTTTGAAGTAAATAGGTCGAACATTTCTTCAGGGACAACGTTAGGAACGAGGGTTACTTGATCGTTTGAACAACAGAAACTATTAGATTCATGAAAAACCTCTTCGCACTACAATTTCAACAAAAGTTTACAGATGGTAACACAAATGCTGAACTTGCAACATCCCATAGCGACATAACGTGGTTTTGCATTCCGGGACCTATGCATAAAAAATAAATAAAGGCAACTTAATTTCTAAATTATTAATTAAAATCATTCATTTTGCTTCATTGCATTTACCCTACTCAATATTTCATAGAATATTTTGTGAAGTTTCAAATCCATACTTTGATCATTCAACTCTTTCTTTTCACTCCTTAGTTGTCTTTGGCGAGTCCGCTTCATTTCTTTTTCTTCCTCCATTGCAAATTTACATTTCAAATTATCCACTTCCCTACGATTATTATTTATCGCTTTTCTTACAACGTATTCACTATTGTTGATAACTCATAAGTTTTTAACCATGGTAACTCACTAATGCAAGGTAAAATGGTTATACTTAATGATTTTTTAGATGAGATTGTTAAAGTACAATCCAATGAAACAAACATTAAAGTAGTAATTAAAAAAATAAATAATGTTAATTTAATATGCAACTAAATATAAAATTTAATTTAAATAATATGTATGAGTTTGAACAAACTATGTAATATAAAATCCAAACGTACATAATTTGAATACGTAAGAAGTAAAAATGCAATTCAAGAAGCATCATTTAGCAAAGAAAAAAGTAGAAAGAAAAAAAAGATCTATATGAACGAAATATCAAAGCAAAAGACGTGACAAAATTAACTTCACAATTGTGGACACATATACTATAAACATTGTTAAACATTACATGAAATATACTGACGACATGAACCGCTCATCTAAATACTATATTTTTTGGAAAAAAAAAAGAACTATAAATCAATATTTAGCATTGCGGTTAATGACTTTTGGCTTTTAGTCCTCCATAGTCTTCCAATAGATTAGTACACAACTCGCAAATATCTTCTTTTGAAAAAAAATATAACTATACAATAGACTTTTGATCAACTCGCAAATATGTCTTGTTAATTTTTATAGTGTTTAATTATTTGTTCTAGAAAATAAAAAAGAAACAATAGCCTAAAATTTGAAAGATGACCAACTTTACAAATTGAACTTATTTGATGAATAAAGTGGAAAACAAGAAGGAAATATTAGAGAGTTATGCCAAAGCGTCTCTAATTAGATGAATTAATATTGAGGCAAATGTCAGAGGAAAGGTTGGGGGTTAACTCATTTTGGAGTCAAATATGATGTATCTAATTAAGTTGGCTTCTTATCAAAACAAAAGATTATGAAGTTATTATTTATGAGTTAACTCAACCTAGAAGAAACTCTTTCAATTTTTTGATGTTAAGTTATAACTACCGCCACCAAATGCAAGTAGTTTAAGCCACCCATTGGATGATTGAACTTCTTATGTGTAACTTTACCTTAATTAGACCTTTAAAACTTAAATACATTAAAACTTAATTAGATCTTTAAAACTTAAATACATTAAAACTTAATTAGATCTTTAAAACTTCACCAAATGGAAGTAGTTCTATATAAAGAGCAAATTACAAGTTCAAGTTCATATTACCTATTAAAAAAGATTTATCACGAGTTTTTCGAAGTCGGATTACTAAGAAGAATTGCTTACGAACACATTTTCAAAATATAAATCGGGTGGAAAGATGGATGAGAACTCTAGGAATGGAAAAGCTTTAAAACTCTTGCAAATTATTGTAGTCCTACATTCCTCGAGTCCAAATATTGGCCGGGGCAAATCTCAGGATACCTCGAGAATAATCTAGAAAAAATGGAAAGAGAGATAACAACTGCCTCAATAAGGGGCTCTCTCATTATACTTCAATTGATGTTACAGATTATTCTTATTTTATTATTCCTTTATTCACTTTATTATCAAGACCTACTTTGAGGAAATTAACTGAAACAGAAAATCACAGAAGAATGTGTTAGTCATAATTGTAAAATTAAGATGATAGACAAACATAATTGTAAAACTAAGATGGTCCATCATTTCATCTTAACTATGAATTAAGATGATATTTCTGCACATATGGAAATTAAATGATCGGTTGAAAACTGCAATCAAATAGTGTATGCATACGAGAGTGTCGAACATACATCATAATGTTTCATAATCGAGCAAATGCAATAGGCTTTGCTCCTCGATATCAAATTATAATATGATAAACCACAATTATTGAAAATATAATTTGGAGACAGTTTGTGTTTTTAGTTCAACTTCAGTTCCAAGTTATAATAGGATTAACATGTATTGTGGTTGTGACCTCTCAAAAGAATTATGCACCATAAATTATGTATCACAAAGATTACTTCGAAGAGCTTGTTCAACAAGACATAAAAGACATAATTTAGCAGAAAAATTAAAAAATATCGACCGCAAGTTCGATATAGATAAAAAGACACAAGAATTTCATTGCTTACTTTCCATCTTCTACATGCTTTTATTGGAGGCTTTCATTTATCTCAAATATGCACAAAAACTTTACATTCATTTGTGTAGGAATTAATGAACCAAGATATTAGTTCGTCACCAACAACACAACAAGTTCAACAAACAAAGATTCAAATTATTTCATGTCTTTTTTTTTTCAAGTATGCTAATATAAAAGATGCGTTTTTTTAATTCCAACTTGTAAAAAGACAGACAAATCAAACATCTATATATTTCTTATATAAAGGAAGAAGATGGAGATTATTTTGGCATTTCAACAAACACCTAGTATTCAAGATCTTAAAGCCCAATCCAGTTTCGGCTTATTGTCTTCAAGAAATCGCTCACTACAAATAGTCAAACATATATGTATCCCATGAATTCTAATAACATACAATGAAAGAGGGGTTGATCATATTAGCTTCCAAGGTATTGTTTCAAAAACCATGAATCAAATTGAACCATATAGACCAGATGAAAGAGAGTTTTTTGTGTTAAATTCAACATTGAATCAAGGGTGGATTAGACCCAAATTTCTTTCAAAAACCATGAATCAAATTGAACCATATAGACCAGATGATTCTCACATTTGAATCGAACCTCTCCTGAAAAAAAGAATTGGAGAAGAAAGGTGGATTAACTCACATTTGAATCGAAGAGCAAAGGAAAGCAACGAATGAGTCGGTGAAGGAAAGCTGGGAATGAATAATTTGAAGAGGAAGGAAAGTCGTTGATCAGTTGAGTTGTTGATCGATTTGAAGAGGCAGTGTTCAAGACGTTGAAGAGGTATCGTATATAGATAGATATATATGATAGATATATAGTTGCTTTTATATATATGATTGATATATATGGGGAAAGAAGTAAATATGATAGATATATATGGGCAAAGAAGTAAATTTCATTACCACTCAAAAATTTGTTATTCGTGCTTTTATATATATGATATATATATATATCTATCATATATATAAAAGCGCGAATCACAAATTTTTGAGTGGTAATGAAATTTACATATTTGCCCATATTTCTTTTTTTTTCATCTCCAAATTAACATTTTCTTTTGTCTCCAAATCAAACTCTAACTCCTTATCAATCCACCACAAGGTTTTTTTTTTTTTTTTTTTTTTTTTTTTATTCTCCAAATCAATCCCGAACTTCTTCTCATCAATCTAATACACGGTTTTCTCTTTCTCTCAGTCTTCAATCGATCACTCGCTCGTGTTTCGAACGAAGTCCTTCTCATCAATCCAATACACAAACTCCTTCTCATCAATCCAATACACGGAGACGGAGATGTTGATAAATTGAGGGAAACTTCTAAATTGGAGTGTGCACTTGTTTCTGGGGCAAATCGGTTTATATGAACATTGTATATGTTGAAAGCTTGAATTGCATGCTACCATTTGATACGTTTTAAGGGGTGCATACCACTGGTCATCGTCTTCATCATTTTCACCCAAACCCTCATTGTTCTTCCTCATATATATATATATATATATATATATATATATATATATATATATATATATATATATATATATATATATATTCGGTGGAGATCAAATTCAAGGAGAGCCGTGAGTGTTGGAGGCGTTGTTGAAGAACAGTTGAAAGTGATATAATATTTCAATTTTTGATTTCAGTGACTATGAGACTGATTTTGTCTATGAATTCGAAATTAGAATTGGGAGGGGTTGTTGTGGTTGGTTGTTGATTGTGTGATGAAGAGAGGAGAAAGTTCGCTTATATATATATAAACAATGAAAAAGAGAGAATCCGAGAGGGAGAAGAAGAAGGTGGGGATTGAAGAAGAAGGTGGTTTGAAGGTGTTAGGGGAGGGAACAAACCCAAAACCCAGAAGAAATTTAAATAAAAAAAATTCTAATTAATCATGTGAAAAAAAAGTATCTAAAGCTTTAATCCCGACTAATTCAATTATTTACATATATAATTTTAAAATTATCATTTCTATCTATAGAGTTTGAAGTAAAGATTGAACTTTATGAACAATTCTACGGAATCTCCACAAGCAAGTGTTCACAAATTGATGGGTCAAACCACTTGTGTTTTTTTTTTCCTTTTTTCCTTTTTTTTTTTTTTTTTGAAAGTAATTTCCTAGCATTTATTAAATTGCTTTTTTTTCATTCATATCTTATCTCAATCACATTAGAGAATATTGATAAGCTAAAAAAAGTACTTGTATTTCTAATTTTTAAATCTTAATTACAATTTTAAATTTTATTATTAAATTCTTAGAAATTAATTCCCGCGAGCAAAGCGAGCGGGTCAATCGTGCGTAGCACGTCCTGAAACTAATATATATATATATATATATATAATACCATTAAATTATGATAATGAGAAAGTTACACCTTCTATTCGATCTTCTGAGTTTGTTCAAAAATGAACCACGACAAGCAAGGATTTAATTTTCACCTCATGAATTATTAATTTGTGAATAATAAAAATAAGAATAAATTGAGAGAAGACTAATTAATAAATACCTACTACGTGATACAAAAACAACACTTTAGGCCATGGAACCGGCCGACAAGGCCTCGTCATCCTCATTACCAAACTCATATTGCTCATACACTTGAAGCAACATTTCTCTGCATGGCACCACGGCCCCAAGCTTGATGCATGCCAAGAACGCACCTGATAGCTTCCTATGAAGACTATACACTTCGTCTGGGGGTGGAGTCAGTCTGTGTCTCAGCATCGTCGCACCCAGATTAGAGACGCTTTGAGTGATGTTTGAGCTGCCGAAATCATAACCACCTGCCTTTGCGAATGGCAATCCCACCACAAAACCAGCTTGGACATGGGCCTCCAACATTATTTCCGATTCCTTTCCGGTCAAGAACCCCAGCCTCCGCGACATCTCAATCACTCCATCTCTCTCGCAGTTTGCACATGCAATTACCTGGCCAAGATCAACTCATCAGACGAAACATCTTTAGTCACACAAAATCAACAAAATTAACCACTTCTAGACTGAACAAAAACTGAAAGATTCCAATTGTTGCCACAGAATAAGAAATTGGGCCCCACCATTTTCAAGTAGTTATCCACAAAGCGCTTCGGATAATCACGAGCTGCTCCAAAGTCAATGAGGTTGATCATCTTGCTGGCCTCATCATACAGGAAATTGCTCCAATTGGGATCAGTCTATATTTAGAACAATACAAACATAAAGTAGATCAGTGGAAGTCACAAAGCCAAAGGAAGAGAGATCACCATGAGAAACAAATTATTCAAGCATTATTATGTTTACAAATACGAATAGAGGTGTGACAAAGACATTCTAGTTT
Organism: Stephania cephalantha; assembly: GCA_039657325.1. Lineage (NCBI taxonomy): Eukaryota > Viridiplantae > Streptophyta > Magnoliopsida > Ranunculales > Menispermaceae > Stephania > Stephania cephalantha. The sequence continues at coordinate 47,603,516 of CM077579.1, read as the reverse complement.
TCTTGTAACTATCTGAGTCCGCACTCCGCAGTTTACATAGATATCACTCCTGAATTGTGGGGAGTGATATATTCTTTGACACATTTAAAAGATGGAATTGCTAGGAATCAGTTCCAACTAAAAGGGGCAAAAAAGCAAGGAAGTCACCGGAGTCAATAGGAACCCACTTCCTTAGTCATGACAACTAAAGTAATGTCATTTGAGCCAACTAAAAATGCAGTTGCAGCAGTTTACTGCTTCAAAGAAATAGGCACAAAAATAACCTTCAACTTCTAATCTCTTCTTGACCATCAATTTCTTATAAAAAAATCCAAATTGTCTGCTATTAATAAAAGAAACGAACAAAGGAATAAGTTAAGCTATCTACCTAAGAGAACCAAAGGAAACTCAATGAGGAAATAGAAAAATGAAAATGATGAGAAATACAGGCCTGCATGAATCGGAAAACGAACAACTCCATCAAAGTCAGCTCAAGTAGTTTTTTGCCAACGTAATTTCGTGTCTCCTGATTCATTGTAGCCACCTTATCGATAGGAACTCCTGCCTCAAGAGCAAACACAATTAACCATATGTTGGAACAAATACATAGGTCAAAAATCTCAATCAACTCGTACCAGATACAGAAAATATTAGAGTCACAATTGTGAAAATGATAACTAGAAGGGCAATTTTAAAGAGTAATACTTCCCACTCCACCACCAATGAAAAGGATAAATAACAAGGAAAATTATATGCCCACTTCCAATGAATTCTGAAAAAAATTTTAAGGAAAAACCAAGCAACCATGATTACACTTTTTTTCTTTTGACGAAAACCATGACTCCACTTATTTTGTCTTCCTGCAGTAATTGATTCTGTGTAATGTTATTTATGTTATTTTGCATCTATCCATCTACACAAATCATATATCGCCATAAATTAACGTATCAAGCATAGTCCCAACTTCCAAGATGGTAAGAAAATTGAGAAGAGAATCTTGAGTAAAATTACCAGAAACTAGTTCTGTCGTCAGGACCCTTTTACTTGAAATATTCTCAATGACCATAGGCACATAGAATTCTTTGTTTTCCGACAGTAGATCACGAAACCGTTTCTGATTTTTCGCCTCCAACTCATAATCACATTCTCGAGATAGTTCCTCTTTTGCCACCTGTAAAATATTAAAAAAAAAATTACAAAAATTCATTTGTATTCCAACAGCAATTCAGATTTCAGACCCTTTTCTTTACACAAGAAGAAATTATAAACTGATTCTTTGGTTGTTTCTGGAGCATTTCTCATACTTAAAGAGAATTATAGGAAAAGAATTAAAAAAAAGAAAAGAAAATCAAGGTGCATTCATTGCCATGCATCAATCAGATATGGTGCATTAATCTGCTTTTCAGAACTCCTGCACAGGCATCCTCTCAAAAACATTTCTGCGCGGGCAGCAAACCCATAAGAAAAAAGTTCTCTGACATAATAGAATTTACCTTCATGGCTCGGTCAAGAAAAAGCCCCTCCGGTATAAGATTTGTGTAGTCCAACAGCAGCTGCACATTCTCAATATCACTTTCTATGCTATCCGCAACACCAGGATATTGTATCTTCATGGCCACCTCTGTACCATCTTTTGTGACTGCTCGATGCACCTGAAATTCAAGTGTGAAAGAGGTATAGGAAGATACAATGAGCATCTGAAATCATCCATACCACCTATGAATTGGAAGCATTTACAGTCAACAATAGCTGCCAAGCACGAGTTACCTGACCTATACTTGCAGCAGCCATAGGTTCATAATCAAAACTCTGAAGCTTTGATTTCCATTCTGGACCTAATTCAGCATCCAAAACTTGATTGAGTTGGCTCATGGGCATCACATCAGCACCTTGGCGAACTATATCCAAAGCAGCCAAAATCTATAATTTGATGTAAAAAAAGAAAAATTATATAGTTAGTGCGAAAGGAGCAAAAATAATGTAAGAACATGATCATATTGAACGAGACAAAATCGCAAAAAACCATTCTAAAGGTAAAGTAGTCTTAGCCTTAATGTTCTTCCGATAGCCAATACGACATGAAAGATGCATCAATTACTAAATCAGAAACATAAAAGTTGATGATATGTTGTAGATTGGCCCTTTTTTTTTTTTTTTTATTAGATCCACATGTTCTTCCCAGATGTTTGTAGAATCATAAATAATCTTTGGCTCTCAAAGTTTTGAACTTCATACACATAGGTCATTCACTTACAAAAACAATGGTAAATTCCTCTTATGTTAGTAGCCATAAAGCAACTTCCATAATCATATCAAGTGAAACTGAAAAATTAAGATAAGCACAATGCAATGCAATGGAAGAAAATAGTACCGGTGCAGGGACAAGTGATTCGTCCTGTATGCTCAGCATCTGCCCCAGTTTGAGAGCGGCGCCACGCATTCGACAGAGAGCAAGAGCGAAGCGTTCAGCATTCTGTTCTGATAAGAAAGGTGAGATAGCAGACGCATTGGGTTTTGATTTGGGCGCACCGTAGACAAGCCTTCTAGCAGACTCTTGCAGGGTTCCCCATGCCAGCCCAGCTCCCAAACCAGCAAATCTTTTTCATTCAAACCACAAAATTAGGTAATACAAAAAAAAAAAAAAAATGAAGTTGAAAATGGAGGTATAGAGGAATTGAAGCACTAACCCGAGAGCTCTACTGAATGGCGTAGAAGGAACTCTCCTCTCGCGGCGTCTCCTCATCTTCTGCTTCTCTGGCGGCGGTACATCTTCTCTGCTGCTGCTGCTGCTGCTGCTTCTTCCATCTGTGGTTGGTACAACCAACTCAACCTTGGCACCAACTTCTCCTGATTTGTGGAACTCGCCAGTGGTAGTGGTTCCAATTGAGCTTCCAGAGCCATCCCCATAGGTTTGGTTTCCATTTTCATGTAAAGCGAGCAACTTTAGTCGATCAGCAGGTGATTGAGCGAGTTTTTCATCGAAGTCTCCTGCTCCTCCCTCTAAGGGCTGATCAGATTTGGTCGAATGGGCAGCAGATTCATGGAAGTAGACGAGGGTGGGTCCTTTGGAGGTAGGTGGTGGTTGAGAAAGGGCGCGAATCTGGCCCTTTGTGAATCCGGCGAAATCTGCGGCGGAGACGAGGGTTTTCTTCAGCAGAGCTTCAACGTCTCCGTTTCTAACATTCTGGAGCACTTCAGAGCGCTTGGAGATCTCCTTCGCCACGAGCGACGCGCCATTGAGGAGCCTGCTCACCTCCTGAAACCACACCATTGAATCTGATTGATCGAAGAAGAAGAAGAAAAAGAGCTAACAAAAAACAATGCTCAATCCAACTTGTCTTAGCAGGCCCACTAAATAGCAGTCCAGGCCCAACTTAAAGACATGTAGTATAGTATGTATTCAGTGAGTGAGTCAAGTCAGTCATTCTACTCTTCTCTTCAGATTTAGGGCGGGAAGGTGACGGTGACACACACAACTACACAACTACACAAGGAGCTGTTGCTGTTGTTCTTCTCTTCTCTTCTCTTCTCTTCGCATCGATGGGTATAAAGGTTCGAATTTGGTTGAATTTTGTTGGTCTTTTTGTATTGGTTGTTGGGGTGGTTAATTGGTAGGTAGTGGTGTTATCGCAGGGTTTAACTAAGCTGCTGGCGGACAATGCACCCAAGTCCATGAAAGAGCAGAAATTCGAGAGTTATTTTGGGCGAAAGATCGCCATCGACGCCAGCATGAGCATCTACCAGTTCCTCGTCCGTCCCTTCCCTCCCCTTCTCTTTAACCCTAATTACTTTTCAGACTCATCCATCATCTCTTGTTTTTTTTTTTTACTTGCGCAGATAGTGGTGGGGAGGAGTGGCACTGAAATGCTCACCAACGAAGCCGGAGAAGTCACCAGGTTCTCTCTTTATCAAATTTTACAATTACCTACCTACCTACCTACATACTCTTACCTTCAATTTTACTCATTCTTCTTCTCTTCTTCTAGTCATCTGCAAGGAATGTTTTCTCGGACTATTAGGCTTTTGGAGGCTGGACTCAAGCCCTTGTAACTTTACCTTTCTTCATTACCTCATTTTAATATTGCTTCTTATAACACTTTTCCCTTCACTCTAACCTTCTTCTTTCACTTAATTAGGTATGTTTTCGATGGGAAGCCGCCCGATCTCAAGAAGCAGGAGTTGGCTAAGCGGTATGCTCTCTACTTTTGCATTGTTCATTTCTTTATGCATTCTCGGGAAGCATCACTTTCCCTTAACCTAAATGTTCTTCTTTTACTTAATCACCTTATATCGCCATTGTTCACACAAAGAGTAAAGAGTTTTGAAAAGTTTTCTATCAACTATATATCAAAATGGCATTATAAAGAATTTTAATTCTTTTTCTTTTTTTTTTTCTTTTTTTTGTGTTAAAAATGGTGTTGTTTAATTTGACAGTTATCCATTGTGGTGTTTATGATTGGACTTGGTATTGTGAAAGTATGGTATTAATCATGAGTTTGCTTTCCCTCTTCAGTTTCTCCAAAAGGACTGATGCTACTGAAGATCTGGCTGAAGCGATTGAGGTCGTTAGGACTCCATTGTTTTGTTCACGTTACTTGCTACATAATATTGCTTGTAATGTTTATTTCTTCCTTTTTATGCCCATTGAGTTTATTGCAGTGCAGACTGGAGATAAGGAAGACATTGAGAAGTTCAGCAAGCGGACTGTGAAGGTACCGTAGTCTGTAGTTTTTTTTCATTGACAATTATGTTTGGACGTGTGTGAAGCATAAATGTATGACATACAATTTGATAATTATAGATGAGATATCTTTATTATATGACATACAATGTTATAATTATAGGTGAGGTATCTTTATTATGTAGCAACAAAGAGGTTTTACAAATATTTAATCATTTAGAAAAAAACGATGAAGAAAAAATAGAAGGCAACAACCCCCCACCTTTAAGAAAAATGATGCCAAAAATCTCAATCAGAACAAGATCTGCTATCTGTCGAACTTGATCAATCTACTCATAAAGTTTGAATGTTCCTGATAATTTCACTTTTGGAAGTGCTATGCCCAGGTCTCTAGGTGCCACATTTATTTGAAATACTTGAATTGTTTTTTTATTTTCTCATTTTTTGACAAATCTTTATTTCACAATTCTATAGGCTATTTTGGTTTATAGTTTTCTGTATTCATCGTTGGTATTGTTGTTTGTTTCACGCAGGTTACAAAGCAACACAATGAAGACTGCAAAAAACTTCTAAGACTCATGGGTGTGCCTGTTATAGAGGTAATAGTTATCTTAAATGAACTAGTTTATGTCTTTGTGAAGCTGGTTGTATTATGATTTTTGTTTTTCTGCATGTTTGAGTATCATCATTTCCACTTTCATTTTTGTATCTAAGTGTTCCATGATAAACAATCTTGTTTATCTTTCTTTTTGCTTACTTTTTTTTTTCCTCTTGGATCTCTAGGCTCCTTCTGAAGCAGAGGCAGAGTGTGCTGCACTTTGCAAAAGTGGAGTGGTGTGTATCTCCTGTTACTTATAGCTTATTTCAAGGGATGATTCAATTGCTTAGAAGTGTTGTTTATTATTGTACTTAGGTTTATGCTGTGGCTTCTGAAGACATGGATTCACTTACTTTTGGGGCTCCTAGATTTCTTCGCCATTTAATGGATCCAAGCTCAAGGAAGGTTCCAGTGATGGAGTTTGAAGTTGCGAAGGTGGAGTGCTTGGAAATAACTTTTTATGATTAATTATTGTTGTTTTTGTTTTGGGGCTCCTAGAGTTGTTCTTTGGTGGGTTCTAAAAAGAAAATGAGTGCATGCTAGATACATAGACAATATTAAGGATATGTATGAGGAAGTGGAAACGAGTATCAAGACATTTGGAGGAACTACAAAAAAATTTCCCATTACGATAGGACTACATCAAGGATCGGCTTTAAGCTCATATCTCTTTACTCTAGTTATGGATGAACTAACTACACGTATTATATTCAAACTTGTAATTTGAGTATGACTCAAATTAGTGCCCTACATGGATTCACGCATACACATTGATTACACATGAGATTAATTAGTAATTGTATACAAACTACATTAATGTGTCGTATTCCAATTAGGAGTTAATATTTGTGTTGGTTTATGTGTACAAGCATGTAACACCTCTAAATAGGTGTATGGGATCGTGGGGAAAATATAGTATTGTATGCGATTAAGCATAATGTTGAGGTGCTTGTTGAGGAGCCGAGAGTAATAGTGAGGGTCGTGCATATGGGCGTGTTTGCGGGTATGTACATGGCACACTAGGTTGTAAGATTGAATCTTGTTGGGGTTTCTATCTGGGGTTTAGATAGAGGAGATTTTTCTTTTGTGTACTAAACTATTGATAGTGGATTGTCTTGTTTCTTGCCCGTGGTTTTTCCCTGATTTTGGGGTTTTCCTCGTAAATTCTTGTGTTCATCTTTTCTCTGTGGTTTATTTATTTTTGGGTGTATACATGTGACTGTGATCTTGGATATTCCGCGGTGATTTGTTTCAACTCAGATGATATTGTCTAAGTGGACGAAACAAAAGATGGAGTGAATAGGAAATTAGAACTTTGGAGGAATACATTAGAATATAAAAACTTTAAGTTGAGTAGTACAAAGACCGAATACATGCACTGTGAGTTTAGAAATACTGGACATCGAGATGATGGAGTGGTAAAATTAGGGGAGGTGAACCACTTTAAATATCTATGATCAATCATACAAACTGATGGTAATATTGAGAATGATATCACTCATAGAATTCAAGTTGGATGGAAGAAATAGAGGAGTACAACAGATGTGATATGTGATCAAAATATTCCTACTAAGTTAAAAGAAAATTTTATAGGACCGCAATTAGGTCAACTATGCTCTATGAAAGTGAATGTTGGACGGTAAAGCAACAACAACTATATAAAATGAACGTAACATAAATGAGGATGCTTAGGTGGATGTGTCGTAAAACTCGTAAAGATAGAATAAGAAATATAGAAATTCAAAGACAAGTAGGAGTAACACCAATTGACATAAAGATTAAGGAAGGACGATTGCGGTGGTTTGGTCACATGCAAAGACGGCCTACAAATGTCCTCACTAGAAAACTTGACTCAATAGAAACTGAAGAAATTCGACGAGGTAGGGGTAGACCAAAGTTAACTTTGGACGCATTAATTAGGAGAGATTTAAATGGTTTGGAAAGCTCACCATCAATTGCACTAAATCGAGTACAATGGAAGAGTTTGATTCATGTAGCCAACCCCAATTAATTTGGGACTGAGGCTATGTTGTTGTTGTTGTGTTGTTGTTACTGTTATTTTTGTTTCAGAAAGTGGAGATATTTGTGTATAAATGAATTGTTGTTACAAATGTTGTTTTTCTTTCAGATATTAGAAGAGCTAAATCTCACAATGGATCAATTCATTGACTTATGTATTCTTTCTGGGTGTGATTACTGTGAAAGCATCCGTGGTGAGTATTGTTTCATATCTTATTAACTGACATTCCAGCTTTTTGAAATTATTAAAAAGATGACTTTCCAATGCTTGTTGAATCTTGTCTTCGAAAAAAAAAAATAAAAAAAAAATTGTTGAATCTTCTTATCATAAGCATTGAGCATTCTGACTGATTAACTACATCTAAATCAGCTTCTGTTTCTTTCATTTGAAGTTATCTAGTGACTTATAACCATATTTATAATTGTTTGCCCATGCTGAAGTTATGTGATTGCTTTATTTTAGGAGTTTTGGACAGAAAATATTCAGTTCATTTTTGTCCTATCTGCAATCATGAAAATCTATACAATCGTATATGTAATTACTTTGTAATACACCTTTTGTACTTTAGACTTGAATCATGGACTAGGATTCATCTTTGTATAGAAATTCATTCATATGCCTCTTCTCCTCACCCTTCCACCTGCATGCCCTCTCTTTGATTTTTTTTGTTTCACAAAAGTCCTGAATGGTTAAATGCGCTTTCCCTCTTTTCCCTCATCTGTCTCTCATTTTTTGTGTTTTTGTTATGAATCACTAAGGTATTGGGGGACAAACTGCCTTGAAGCTCATTCGTCAGCATGGTTCTATAGAGAACATCTTGGAGAATCTGAACAAAGAAAGGTTCTTTTCTAGTTTTACATGTTGGCTATTGTTTGTATCGAACACTCGGTCACCTTTTCTTTCATGTTCTTTGTTAAAACCTTCGTTTTTTTTTTTTTTTTTTTTTTTTTTTTTTTTTTTTGGATAAATGATTATATACTTGCAGGTATCAAATACCTGAAAATTGGCCCTATCAAGAAGCTAGACGTCTATTCAAAGAACCTTTTGTCGGTGTTGATGATCAGCAACCAGAGATTAAGTGGACAGCTCCAGATGAAGAGGTTGACAATGACATTTTAAGCGTTTCCCTCTTTTGTTCTGAATGCAATACTGATTTAATTTGTTTTCATCCTTCAGGGGTTGATCAAATTTCTTGTCAATGAAAATGGGTTCAACAATGACCGTGTAACAAAGGCACGCCTTTTTTGTTATTTTTAAAATTACTTCTGTCGATGATTTGCTGAACACAATATCGATAATAATAATTATAATAATAAATGTCTTTGCTTTGTTTTAGGCTATAGAGAAAATCAAGGCAGCCAAAACTAAATCCTCACAAGGCAGGTTAGTATTCTTATATCTCTAGCTACTGAAAATGTGAGAATAAAAGAAAAGCCGTTGGACTGTAAGCAACCATATTCAACGTACAGATTGGAGTCTTTCTTTAAGCCTGTGGTCAGCACATCAGTTCCTATCAAACGGAAGGTATGTTTTTGCTCAAGGCATCAAGATTCAGTGTAGGTCCCCACCTCTTTTTCTCCCATTCTCTTCCTCTTTATTGTTTGAAACTTTGATGTGTGTGTGTGCGCGCGTGCGCGCATGTGTGGTGGAATGTGGACTGTGGAGAGGTTTAAAACCCTCTCAATCCCAACTCCTAAAAGTTTCCAAATTACATTCAAGATAACAAGATACATTTCCCTACTTCACCACATCTATTTATACTATAATTCCAAAATTACCCACTCAACTCCCCATGTAGCTAAATTGAAGTTACACTATTGGGTCGTATCATCACTTCCTCCCTTTAAAATCCACCTTGTCCTCAAGGTGGGGAATTAGAACTTGGGTATGAGGTGGAGCTCCAAGGCCAGGACCATGAACTCACAAGATGAGAGAAACGAGAGTGAGCCGCAACAATTAGTCCATGCTAGGATCCAAATGAACCTTGTAGTAACAAAACGAGGGACACTGCTGAGTGTTTGGTTGATGGATGGGCTATTAGAGGCTTCCACTGGAACTCCAATTAAAAGGGAGGCAAAAATCACAACTTTACTGATAACAAGCTTGGGCAAACAATTACTTCCAATGATTAAAGATACTGCAGCGACACTAACCATTATTGGAGCATCAAGGAGTCTACGGTAGGCCATGAAGACAAATGATGGCCAATACAGAGCATGGGTTGTGCACACAAGGGACCAACCAACCATGTCATAAGACTCATTCTCATAGCCAACTCCAGCGACAAACAAGCGATTACCAGCGGCAAATTGAACAACAATGTCATGATCATGAACCTCAAAATCCAATAGTAAGTGCGCCCCAATAAAACAAAGAAGCACATTAATTCCATAACCAACCCACTCGTCCAAAACATCATCTCTACAAGTCAGGCTCCATGTTTGAGAACACAAAATGAAAATTTGCAAGCCAGTATCACTTTCTCCAGTTAAAGGAAAGAGACCAAGAGATGGGCACGAAGCAAGTGTTGCAAGAAATTCCTTAAAGATGGTGTCTTGTTCATCTGATTGAACTAGAAGGATAAAGTGAGTGGATAACTATTGCTGCAGCTCACATCAAAGAGACCCACCAATGATGAAGTGAAAAGTAAGAAACAAGGAGTTGACCAACAAAGGGTAGTGGATCACATCCCCCATTAAAGACCCTCTAGTTATCATAATCATTGGCCTGCACAATCTGCTCTATAAACTCATTTGTCATGCCTCTGCAAATTGACAATGGCTGCATCTGCCAATCTTTACGAAGTAACTATCCTAATATCTCGATTTTCATCCCGAGCCGTGTAAAATGGATCGCACCAGTCATCGCGGTAGATGAGCCCAAATGATCAACCTCGTGCCCAATTTTCCCAAAGCAAACCAAATCCTGATTGACGAAAACCCCATGAACTCGAAGAAGAAATGTCGACATCAGCGAAGATCTCGGTCTCGGTGGTGGCCAAGGAGGCCGAGCTACTACATTAGTCGAATCCACTCGCAACACAACTAAATCTGGTGATTGCGATGGTGGTGTTGGGTTGGTTGATCTTCACCACTAGAATCCTCGATGTGAAGAATACTCGAGACCTTCAACGAGTTAGTGCGAGGTTGAAGAAGAGGCTCATCGATCTTCATCAGTAGCCCTCGAAACTCTGATCTCAGATTTACAGTCTTGCAACTGTTTATGCACCATATCTGGATCACTAATAGACGGAAACAATTTCGACATCGCCAGATCTGGCGGATTGGCGCAGATCTAGAGGCATGCATGTTGGGATGAAAACACATGGACTTGATTTGATGCATCAAGCCTTGAACATTCGAGAGCAGCTCACCAATGGCACTCTCCAACATCGGAATCTTCTGAAGCACGACTGGGATCTGCTTCATCTGCTCCTCCAAGACGTCGATCCAAGAATCAGTTTTTGTCCCCATGTTGATGCTTTGATACCAATGATAGAATACCAATATCCAATTGATTGATTTTAGAATTCAACAATACTTACAATAACAAGACACCAAAGTAACCCCAGAGAAGAGTCTTAAAACCTCTCAATCCCAACTCCTAAGAGTTCCCAAATTACATTCAAGATAACAAGATACCTTTCCCTACCTCACCACATCTATTTATACTATAAATCGCAAAATTACCCACTCAATTCCCTTGTAACTAACTTGAAGTCACACCTACATTGTTGTGATCCCCCCAACTCCTTATTAGTATTGGGTCGTATCGATTTTCTACAAGCTTTGGCTTTGAAATGGATTTGTCTTGAATTCAGCAAATCATCAATATGTTTTTTATCAAATATATTCCTCCCTACCCATATCGCATTTTCTTTCTCTTGTTGCTAAGCCTATGCTCAACCATATGATTTTATTATCTATTTATCACTAGTGTCAAAACATTGATTTTCCATCTTTTTCATGTTCGCTATGTCTGTGTATGCCCTTCAGACATCTAGACTCTGGAGTAGGTTTAGCTTTATATTACAATGTGTCCCAGTTTAAGTTTTTTGGTTATTGATTATGGCGCTATTGCAGTTTTTGGCTCATATTTATGTAATTTCTCACCTTAGGATGCTCCTGAGAAAGCCACAAAGGAATCCTCCACTAAGAAATCTAAGGCAGGTCGTGGGAAGAAGTAGTTGTAGTAGAGCTATGGAAGACATTGGGTCATTTGGAACAGGTTGGAGTTTTTTTTTTTTTTTTTTTTTTTATGATTTTGCATGTTATATTGCTTGTATTGGTTTATTGCTCTATAAGTGTACTGCATGCACTATCTTTGTTGCCTAGCCAGTTTTCCTTGGCGGCATCAATTTTGTGTAGCCTGCTGTTTCGACCATAAATTCACTATCAAACAACGTTTTGCATTGTTATTACTTTTGGCATTTTTGTTGCTGCTCTCTGATGGCTTCTGTTTCATTTTCATACTAATCAGGAAGGAAAGTTGAAAATAATTGGAGGTGTACAACCTTCAATCATGTTTTTTTAGATTTTTTTTTTTTTTATGTATAAGAAGAATAAGAAATGTATGGTTGGGTTGGCTTTTTCTAAAGTGATTGCCTTTTTTCTTTTTCAGTTTTGAACAGGCTGAAAGCTGCATTTCATTGACAACTTTGTGTTCTGGTGAATCTCCCAAAGTAAGCTCACCTGAATCTCCTTATTGCCACAGCAGGGCAGAGTACTAGAGCAGCAGCAATTAATTTCACTTAGCTGAACAAATTTAATTTATGAAGATTGCTATCTCATAGGTGAGTTGGTTTGTTGGGATTATATTCTTACATTATGAGCACTAAGCTCTTTTTCTCTTTAATTACGCGCCAACCTGCAAACTTAATGCTGATTTTGTTTTCTTCTATGAAAAGCTAATGGATGCAACTTTGCATGGTAGAAATAGCAACTCACTCTTTTCTTATCTGCCAAAAACAAGTTGCTGCTCGCTTTTATTTTCCATTGTGATACTGACACCCTTTGAGCTTAGTGTTTCTTGTGCCATGCAATATTTGGACATGAATGCTGCTTTTTAGATAGCCTGCAAGATTTTATTTTTATTTTTTCCATTATATTTGTTGTCCCGTGATAAGATTAGAATGTCTATCTTATTTCCTAGTCTTGAATTTTTTCTTTAGCTCTCATCAACCAAGTAAATTTAGGTGATATCTTTTTCTTTCCGTATAGATAGTTAAACTACTTGACATTATGTTTGGAAGCACAAAAGAAAAAGAAGAGATTAATCTCTTAAGCTTGCTACGTAACATGCATGTACATATGACTTGGATGAGGGAGTGATGGTCATCTGCGTTACTGAAACTGCATCCTCACAATGATTGTTGTTATTGTGTTTAGGCATCAAAATAGAGCATCTAGATGTCAATCCTATCTTGTCTTAGTCTTGTGATGGCCCCACATAAATGTGGAAAGTGATTGGATTGGAGTTTGAGGGGAGTGACTAGTAGGGAGGGACTAGGGAGTAGTAGGTGACAAATAGCATGTCAGTAGAGTGAACAAAGGGCCCTTAATGGTGCCTCAATCTTTGGGGAAAGTAAATAAAAACGTGGAAACGAAATAGCCTTATGTATGTATATGCACATCAAAAAAGTATTGTGGGAGTGAGACCAACAAACTGATAGTGCCATAGTGGTGGTGGTGGTGGTGGTGGTGAAGCTTGGAAAGATTAGAGTCTAATTCAATGCATAGACAGTCCTTGTTTTAGGTAGGGTTGGTTTAGTCTGCACCAAAGTGATCTATATGACAACAATGAGCACCGCCCAACTTTCCATTGAGTGACATCAAGTAAAGCTTGGGAGCCCAAAGCAACTCCAGCGGTGGCCAGGAATCAAAGGTTGACAACTCTATTTGGTTTGGGACTTGCCACTCACTTCAAGTACAGTTGAGTCATGCGTTATAGCACGGAATATAGGGTGTTTTTCCAAAAGTAGGGTTGGTTTACAATTTATTTCACAAAATATGGAGGTTTTTTTTTATTACCGAAGTAGGCAATAACGCCTTTTGAAAATGCGTTATTGGGTGTGGTTGGTTTGGTTGGCGGTGACGTGGCGATGACGTGGAGGCGATTTGTACAGATAGCGCCTTTTGAAAAGGCGCTATCTGTACATGTGGCCGCCACGTAACCGCCACCTCACCGCCAACTCACCAACATCTGATAACGCATTTTCAAAAGGCGTTATCAGTAGGAAGTCATGGCGGTGAGGTGGCGGTGATGTGGCAGTCCGAATATGTATAGCGCCTTTTGAAAATGCGCTATCTGTACATGTCGCCGCCACGTCATCGCCACCTCACCACCACGTCACCAAATGGACTCGCCGATCTGTCCGCCACTGCCGCTGGTCCGCGACGTCCTTGCGACGCTCCATGTACGACGTTCTTGCGGACGTTCTTCAGCTCGCTCGTCCTCGCGTTGTCTCGTCGTAGTCGCTAGCGAGCGATCTCGACAATTACAACCAAAGTCGACAATTACAACGTAGTCGAGCGATCTCGACAATTACAACCAAAGGAGTCGACAATTACAACCAAAGGAGTTTATATTTGTATAAAAAAGAAACCAATTTTGAATATATATATATATATACACATTGGTTTCAACCTTCAACTTTATTTTCTAAATCTAACCTAACTAAACTAACTAACTAACTAACTAAGTAACTAACTTAAACTAAACTAACTAACCTTAACTAACATAACCAAACCAAAATAAAGTAAATAACTAACTAACCTTAACTAAACTAAATAACTAACTATCTAACTTAACTTAACAAACTAACTAACTAACTAACTAATCAAAGTAAACTAAACTAACTAACCTTAAGTAACTTAACCAAACTAATTAAACTAATTAACAAACTAAACTAACCTTAACTAACTAACCTTAACTAACCAAAATAAACCAAAATAACTAACCTAACCAAACTATACTAACTAACATAACTAACTAACTAACTAACTAACTAACTAACTAACTAACTAACCTAACTAACCTAACCTAACTAAACTAAACTAAACTAACTAACCTTAGCTAACCAAACAAAACCAAACTAAACTAAATAAGTAAGTAACCTTAACTAAACTAACTAACTAACTAACTTACTTACTTAACTTAACTAACTAACTAAGTAACTAACCAAAGTAAACCGAAATAACTAACCTTAACTAACCTTAAGTAACCTTAACTAAACAAACTAAACTAAACGAACTAACCTTAACTAACCTAACCAAACTAAACTAACTAAATATAACTAACTAACTAACTAACTAACTAACTAACAAAACTAAACTAACTAAACTAAACTAAACTAACCAACATAAAATAACCTAACCAAACCAAACTAAACTAACTAACTAACTAACCTTAACTAAACTAAACTAACTAACCTTAACTAACATAACCAAACCAAACCAAACCAAACTAAGTAACTTACTAACCTCAAGTAAACTAACTAACTAACTAACTAACATAACCAAACTAAACTAACTAACAAAATAAACTAAGTAACCTTAACAAACCTAACCACCTAAACAATACAAACTTAGTAAACTAAAATAACTAACTTAACTAACTAAACAAACAACCAAAATAAGTAAATCATTACCCAAATAATGAGTCATAACTGACGTGGCCTAAGTCAACTAACAAACGCGTGACCTAACTAACTATACTAACCTAAAATTGCCCAACAACAGAACTGAAGTAAACTAATCAAAAGTAGCACGTGTGATGCATACCTAAAATAATGCATGACATTGTGGTGTGTTTTGTGTTGAAGTTCAATGAAGACCGTGACGATTCTCACACAAACAACAAAAAATAAACTAACTTAATTGAAAACTAAACATACTAACTAAATGGAACTAACCAAAGTAAACTAACTAACCTTAACTAACCTAACTAACCTTAACTAACCTAACCACCTAAACAATACAAACTTAGTAAACTAAAATAACTAACTTAACTAGCAAAACGAACAACCAAGAAACGATTAACTAAACAACCAAACGAAACTAAACAAACAACCAACTAGCTCGATAGTTACTTGTTAACAACCTAACCTAACGTAACTATGTGAACTAAACTCGAATAACCTAACCTAACATAACTATGTAAACTAAATTAACTAAACTACACTAAGGAACATACCCTAACTCAACTACACTAAACTAAATTAACCTCAACACCTAAACTAAACTAACTTAACTAACTAAGCTAATTAACCTAACCAAACTAAACTAATATAACCTAACCACCTACACCTAACTAACTAAGCTAACCACTTATGTTAAATTAAACATATAATTTAAACTAACTTAACAAACTAAACTAACTATTGAAGTGTAATCACAGATACGACATTATAATAATATGGAAAACATGAGAAATATGTTTTTTCAATGAGAAGGTTGTATACACGTACTCCGTGAACCCAATATATAAGTTATCTACAAATCACCATGACATCAAGAAACTCATCATGCAGGTCTATTTCGGCGGTTACGTTGATGTTGTTGCTCGGTGATGCAAACCGGACGTACTCTTTGTCTAGTCGGATGTTGTGTTTGTACATCCGGTTGAGGTTGTTGAGGTGGTGGTCTTGCATTGAATTACGTCGAGTAGATTGATGCGTTTCCTCCGGTGCTCACTCGACTCACCTCTGCTACTGATGCTCCCAAAAATAGGAGGTGGAACCATCCCAAAATATTGGCTTCCTGTATGGGGTTGGGGAAAGGAACATGAGGCTGCGGCATGGTCAACAAGTTCATGAATGAGGGATCTCCACTATATGGCATATTGTAATGATAAGGAGTAGGAGTATATGGACTAGGCATGTATTGAGGCAATGACGGATACATTTCATGATGAGGCATTCCATGGACCACATATGAAGACGACGGCCCGGGTGCGTAAGGATCAAACTGGTAAGGAGGAAGATTCACGCTCGGCGGCCTGGGTACAAACATTTGAGGTTCTGCTTGGGGTGTGGACGATGCAGGAATGTACCCATGAGAAGAATGAGTTGGTGGGGATGATCGTTGGCTACTCTCGCCAACAGTTTATGTTCTACTCACTCTCGAACGAGATGTACGTGCTGGAGGAGAACGTCTGCTACTCTCTGCACCAATCTCAGTCTGGTTAGATGGACGTGGTGGACGAGGACGTCTGGTGCGTTCCCGCACAGTCTCTGGTCGTGTCCGTCTTCTTCTCACCTCTATGTTTGGTTCGCCCTGATCGTCTTCTTCATCTTCCTGTTCAATATCCTCATTTATGCCTTGTTCGACGTCATTTCCGTCATGCGAAAGATTAGACCGTTGCATTTCATCTTCATCTAAAATTTTAATCCCTTCATCAATCGCCGCAAGACCTTGCTCATACCCATCCTCGATAAACACTCGCCTCAGTCGATGCACCAAGTTACGCTGATATACAAAATATAAGAGGTCAAAGCACGCAATATAAGATATTGGATGTTCGAGGAAAATAAATAGTTAGGAGATTACCGAGTAGTCACGTAACGCCCCGTCGTGTCCAATGAATCTCCTAGTGACCGAGCGATACCACGTCATGTATTCTTCGTGATCGTGGCCTTCATTAACTGCCGCTGTGGCAATGGTGTCCCCACGATTCTCCCACATGTGTATGTATCTTGCGTGAAAAGTCACCCAATTTTCATGATGATGTCCACGCAATTCGAGGCGTGCGGTTGGGCGTCGTAAGCACAATTAGGTGGCACCACTTGTACCATGCCGAATTGTCTCATAACCCTTTCTGGTCGATGCCACTCCACAATGTGGAAACAAATAAGGGGACACGTCGATAGCCAACTCCCGTGACCATTTGTACAGAAATCGGGAAGAGACCCCATGAGTTCAGTATATGGTTGCCATACCACATCATCCTCATGCCTTTGCGAGTCGAGTGCATCACGGTAAGCCGATACGACGTGCGTCGCACTTTGTGAAACCGAAAATGCATCGAGCCATCTCAAGTAGAAAACAATAAGTTAAGATAAATGGAATTGAACAATAATTTTTATCAAATTAATGTCAAATCGACTTTAATACATGTGTCCCAGTGGAACGTCCATAAACATATTTTGGCCATCGACCGTTCGCGGTTGAGCTCTAGAAACACGCAGCGTCGCGGTGCTATGAATGTAAATCGTCCCATGCCTACACACCTTGTACAAGAATTGACGCGCCAACAACCTCATGTGCCCTGCGAGATCCGCGACACAACTCCCCGTACAAATAAGCCAAACATGCACTCCCCAACTATATTGTCCAAATACTTGGAAATCCTCCAAAGAATGGTAGGAACATCAAATGGACGAATCGATTAGACTTGTCGGCGAAAAGACAACCACCGATGAGTTGTAGTATGTACGATCGAACGTACCGTTGGACCGACTCCTCATCGCTATCATCATCTATTGATGGTACGTTACGCTCAAGCCAATCGACCTTAAGTTTACATCCAACGACGTCATCTCCACCAGGAGTTCGTCCAAGTAGCCTCTCACAGACATCAGCATAGTCTGCGTCCGTCGTTCCCGTCACAGGCAAACCTTCGATAGGTAATCCAAGCTGTACCTGGACGTCTTGAAGTGTAATGGTGCACTCCCCACAATGCATGTGAAATGTATGCGTCTCAGGGCGCCATCTCTCTACAAACGCAGTAATCAAAGCCCAATCAAGGCTGAAAAATGCTACCCGAGATATCCCATAGAACCCACTGGAACGAAGATATGGGATCATCCTAGAATGATACTGCATCGTTCGATCAACGACCCCACGTCTTCGACGTACACGCATTGTTTCGTACACCTTGTAATTGATAGTGTATTAATGTATGTTTTTGATACATTATTGATGTAAATTTGACGTATTGATGTAAAACAGGTTACCTCGCTCCTTCATGTTCGCGTTGATCTGTGTGTAGATTGGAGTTGCAATAGTGATGGATCAGAAGGTCCTGGATCCATTGCAAAGATAACTACAAATAATGTTAGAAAAATAAAATGAGTGTTGTACGCAACCAAACGATAAGTAATTAATAAATGTTCACACAAAAACACACGACGAAAATGCTCATAAGCAACATATGTACGAACTTAAGTTACTTCACAAAATATAAAAAATCGACTATAGGTTGTCATTGGATGGTTGAGGTCTCATTGACAATTTTTTTGTTATGTCCCTCTAAACGACATATACCACACCGGTTCTTCCTAGTTGGTACTGTTCACGGTCTTTATTTGGACATGTTGTTCTTTCTATGTCCTTCTTGATGACAAATCCCACATCGCAAAGGTCTTTGGACATTAAGAAGATCCATCTCGGTATGTCTACGCGATCCCTTAGGTCTCCCTCGGCACGTCTGCGCTGGGGTCGGGTATGATTTTCGTCCCAAAAGTCGGCCAATACTTCTCATCCGGGATGGCCTTGAATTTGTAGGAGTAGCACTATGCGTGCGTACACATCTAACCTATAGTATGGCTCGATGAACCGCGCGTAGCTCACTCGAATCAACGCACATGATGCTAACACGTGTGAGCAAGGGAAACCAAACGACTGCCATTTATTACAACTGCACACCCGGTCCTTTAAGATGACGACTTGTGTGTTGTTGCCTTTATGCATGCGATCTCCATGTCTTCCAGTCTGCACTTGGAACTCACCAATGTCTCGATTGATCAACGTGACTTGATGCCTCCTTGCGGATTTCTCATATTTCGTGAGTTTCTCCATGACATATTCCGTGTACGCTTGTCCGTTTGAGATTGCCTCATTGATTTCCTGGTTGCGTTGATCGTGGTACGTCACCAATCTGTAGTATATCATCTGAGTCAACGCCGTAATTGGCAAGAATCGAGCACCCTTCAAGACCCTGTTAAAACACTTATGCAATTTCGATGAAACTCTAGTAAGTAATATTGGTTCGTCGAATATTTATTGTATTAGAGTGCAAAGAATAAATTGTATTTTGTACTTACCAACACCATTAGAATTCATCCATCTGTATCGCATGCCTACGTCGTGCGATTGGGTCCAAAGTTCTTTGGGGATGGCATTGACATATTGCAGGCATTGTGGCGTTCGTGAAGATAAGTATGTGAAACGCTCCATGCACGCAATAAATTTTCGTTCTTGATGTTGAACAGCTGCTCGACCAAGGAGTACTTTCAGGGGGAGAACATTTTTGAAGTGTGTGCCGAAATTACTAAGCAAGTGTCGCAAGCAATAACGGTGGTACCCTTTAGGGGGACAAAAGCCGTTGATTGGGGTGTTGACCGCCTCCAAAATGCCAGGGTGACGATCAGAAATAACGCATATCCCTTCTCTATATGTCACGTGTTTGCGCAACATGCGCAAAAACCACCCCCACGAATCAGTTGATTCGGTTTCTGCAACGGCAAATGCAACTGGTAATATGTGACCATTTTCATCAACATATAACGCAATCATGAGCTTCCCACTGTATCTGCCATATAGGAATGTCGCGTCAATCTGAAGCAGAGGCCTGCAAAACTTGAAAGCATGTATTGAAGCTTCAAATGCGAAAAACACACGACGAAATTGTGGAGACGCGGTACTTATTTCATCATCATGCCATTGTCTGTGTGACCACTCGATTCTTGTCCCCGGACTCTTACTCATCACAGCCGCCAACCATCTTGGTAATTGAGCGTACGACTCATCCCAATCTCCAAAAGCCCATGCAATTGCTTTCCTCTTGGCATCCCACATTAGCTTGTAGCTGACTTCGTGTCCGTATTTTTTCTTTATTATTTCTATTAATGTTTTGATCGTGACACCTTGATCGGTCTTGACGACGCTTTGGATCTCTCGCGCCATCATGTTGGCGTCAAGTTGGGCATGACCGCGTTCTACGTTGGGATTAATACACGTGTGCGGTACGTCTAACTGTGTTATCTCCCATAATAGTGTTTTCTTTCGGAAACATGCGCGAAGACGCCACATACACCCGTGTTGTGGAAATCTGCACTTAATCGCCCACGAAGTTGTAGTCGATTCCATCACATGGTATTGACAATGTCTATTAACATGCCACACTTTAACGGCATGTTGTAAATCGTTTTTATTGTCAAAACACATCCCTATCTCCAAATCGAAGTTAGGGATGTCCCCCCAAGTTGGCTTATGGGAATGTTGGGTCGCCGTTGAATTAGCCACCTCCCAATCGATATCGTTATATCCCGGTATTGGTTGGTGAACTTCATCGTCACTAGCTTCCTCCAACATAATCTCTTCATCGATAACAAATTGCTCATCATCTTCGACATTCTCCGCACCCGGAGGATCATATCTTGGATCATCTGTGCAAACGTTAACGTCATCCCAAACCGCAACTGATGGAACTTCTTCGTTGTGATGCGTTTCCTCATCAGTTTCGTTATTTTCGTCGTCGTTATCGTCATCGTCGTTATAGGCATTATTATCTTCATGTAATGGAGCAACGAACCCCTCTTGCACGACCTCATCCGGTGGGGATTGCATATGCAGTCTTGCCATCATTAAGTCTGCGTCTGGCGTGCCGCTACGTTCGTCAAGAACTTGCGAATGAATCGTACGATTTTGAATTGAGTCGACTGACTCAAATGTTAAATATATATCAACCGTTGCGGTCTTTGGCAATTTGTCCACCGTCTCCCACATCAAGTCGAAGTGTGTCGCATCATTCAACAACACAGGAACGTAATAATGTGAGCCTCCGGGGAGAGGCATCATGTGGCGATAAGTCATATGAACTATAGTATCCGTCGATGAGATAGGGAACGCGTTACAAACGTCATCAATCATTTCACGGCCACTAGACCCAAACTTCACCCACAACACTACTGATGGGGGTGAGCTGTACGCGATGCCATTGACCCCATTAACAATGGAGTCGTACGCATATAATAGAAAATGGATGTTTCTTTGTGACATGTCCTACATAATTATGCGAACTTGGATGTAAAGATGTTACAGACAATTGCACAAATTTGTTAAGGGAATTAGTTGACAATCATGTGGTCATAAAGCGCAATCGAACTTTCTGATGTAGAAGATCGCAATAATAGCGCAACTACAGAGCATACTCATTCTTTCGCACTTACATTTTCTGTGTAATAACATTCAATAAATAAACATATCAACCGTTCTTCATAAACAAAATACCTATGTCCTTATATATCATGCAAACCATAACCTAACCTAAATAAATTATTATGAAAATACTAAATTAATGAACTTACTTGTTTCCTCCGCTTTTTCCCTTCAACGTAATATTCCTGCAATAACATTGTATTTTCGTTAGTTTAGAACACAAAGAGTATAATAAATCGGCTATAACAAAACTAAACATAGCATATAAAAGTAAAACTTTACCCAAATAACGAGTCATAACCTGACCTAACCTAAGTCAACTAACAAACCTAACCTAACTAACAGTAGTTACCTCAAATTGCCAAACAACAAACGAATCAAGTAAACTAATCACGCTTAACTAACCCAAATAATAAATGAAAACTAACATCAAATAAATAACAAACTAAGTTAGCCTAATCTAACATAAAATAACCAATTACCCGCAGGAACATAACAAAGATGGTATATTTAGGATAGAGTTGGACTATATGTCCTTAATAATGTTTTGAAAACGTAGATAGAAAATAAGACAATTTTCTTTATATATATATATGCTCAGTTAACAGCATTAACCAAAAAAATTCTACAAACCTAATTAAGGAGCAGTACTAACCTAAAATTGCCCAACAACAGACCTTAATTACACTAATCACAGTTAACTAACCCAAGTAACCGTAGCAAACATGTACCCAAATAATAATTGAAAACTAACCTCAAGTAAGTTAATTAACTAACGTAACCTGATCTAAAATAAATTACCCAAAGTGTGTGAACCAAACGTAACCTAAAATAACCTAATAAAACATAAACATATCCAAAAAAAAAAAACCACAAAATTGTGGATGTGTTCATGAAACTTAAGTGGATCGCAACGAATTCAAAGTCTAAATGAGCTTAGTCTACTATATATATGGATTCAAAAATTTAGGGGCTTTCCTTAACATAAAATATAACATATATGTTTGTGGAGTTTTGTGTATTGGAGGTAGGTGCATCATGGGGGGAATCATGCGTTGAATCAGGGATGCACATGGTTGGCCGTGTTAAAACTGGCGTCTCTCTATTACTTTCAGATCATATAGTAATTCTAGCTTCTTATTAGCACGCATGCAGTTAGGTGTAATCGCGATTCAATATTGATTTGCGAATTAACAACACCTATGTCACTATATATTAACAATGTAAACAACCTAAAATATACTAACCTAAACAAATTTGGCAAACATATCTTGCAACATTGTGATAACTAAACAAACTACATTAACTAAACTAACTTACCAAAATTAACCTAAATACCTCAACTACCTAAACTAAACTAACCAAACTAATACATAAACTTAAACTAACTTAAACAAACTAACTAAACAAACTAACTAAACTAACTAACCTAAAGACCAAAAATAACGCAACTTAATTGACTTAACAAACTAAACAAACTAACTAAACTAAATTAACCAAACTAAACTAACTAACCTTAACAAACATAAATACATATAATAAACTAAACTAAACTAAACAAACTTAACAAACTAAACAAACTTAACTAACTAAACTAACCACCAATACCTAAACTAAACTTCTAACCTAAACTAACTAAACTAACTTAAACAAACTTAATTAACTAAACATACCTCCTCCTTCTAAATTAACTAAACTAACTTAAACAAACTAAATTAACTAAACTTAATTAACTAAACTCAAACTCAACAAACTAACTAAACTAAACTTAACTAACTAAAACAAACTAAGTAAACTACACTTAACTAACTTAAACAAACTTAATTACCTCCTCCTTCCACTCCACTACCGGATTCTCTCGTGTATATGGTCGTCGCTTGCTCCGCTCCTCCTCCTCATTCGCGCCCGAGATCCTCCTCCGCATTGCTGCTTGGCCGTTTCTTCCTCCACGTACCATCGCCACGCAAATGCCTCCACGTACCACTGCCGCTGCTGCTGCTGCTGAGAGCCGCCGCTCCTTGCTCCGGTGACCCCGCCGCACCTCCTCTCCTTCGTCTCCGCCGCGCGCGTATGCACCGCCGCCGGTAAAAATCGCAACACCGTCGCCTCCTTCTTCCTCCCTCCTCGTGTCTCTCTCCACGGATCGCTCCCACCCTCCCCTCCTTAAATAGCCGCCCCACCCCCACTCGCCACATAAACCCGTGACCTACCACCCCCCCCCACCCCTACCCTACCCTCACCCTCACGGGAAGCGAAGCAAACCGACGCGAGATTCTCTGCGTCGGTTTGCGGAAGACGACAGATGGGGTGCGGATAGCGCTTTTGAGAAGGCGCTATCTGCGCCCTTTGTCACGGTTTTCCGGTCCACGTGGATCCACGTGGACCGGGAAAACCCTTCTTTGTCCACGTGGACACTGTACATGTCCACGTCGGTCCACGTGGACATGTCGACGTGGACATGTACATTGATAGCGCCTTCGCAGAAGGCGCTATCCGATCCACGTGGACCGGGAAAACCATTTGTTGTCCACGTGGACACTGATAGCGCCTTCGCAGAAGGCGCTATCAGTGTGTCCACAACAAAAAAAATTTTGCCACGTCACATGCCACGTAGATGGCGCCTTTCCACAATGCGTTATTGCCTACTCCCCGGAATAAAAAAATGTTCACCCCTATTTTCCTCATTAAAACTAAATACATGTGTACTTTGGTGAATTTTTCCGGAATATAGTCAAGGCCTGTTTTATGTCTTCATTTATATATGGCAATTAAGGCATATTCTAGCTTCCTCATTTCAGTACTACATATTTGTATATGATCAGATGTAATTATATGATTCTGATCATTTTTTAAGCCAATGTTAAAACTCTATTTTGAGTATCTGAACTTTTGAAAGATCAATTAAAGTTTGTTAAAGCCGAGGAAGGATGAAACAAGCTCTCTTATAAAATATGAAGCAAATAGTTGAGATGCTTATTGACACAGTGGGCTTGTGAGTTTCAATGAATGAATGGACTAGGTGTCAATTAATGGACCCTCCTCTTTCTTAATCTATATTAAACAAAAGAAGTTAGTCAAAGCCCCTGCTAACCCTTTCTCCTCTACGTTACTAAAATAATAAGATATGTGACAGCAATGCAACTAATGCACCCCCAATGCCGATTATTTTATTTGAAGGATCTTGGTTTATAATATACTAAATTTTGTTTGTCATCATTATCACCACCACATCACTTGCGAGTGGTTTTTCGATTTTGTGCAATTATATAGTACATTTATTAGTACTATTGTTATATGAATGTCATCGGCTCGGCTCTCATTCAATAAGTCATCTAACAATCGCACCATCAAGTCTGAATGAAGTAAACGGTTCCATGAAATGGTTCGTGTGGCCGTTAAGTTGGACTTGCATTTAGAATGACATCCACCACTTGTTTAATTACATGCCAATTACAGAAACAAAGATTGATCAATATGTATGTATCTTATTATTATTATTATTATTATTAAAACACGTTAGGAGGTTAGGTTGAAGATGCTTTGGTTTCACCAATTTTTCAAATTAAATTGTTTAAGTACGTGTACATGGGGAGTGGGTACCAGCGTAAGATTAAAAGTAGAAAAAAAAAATATATATGGTTTTGTTGAGCGAAACAAAGAGCAGCCACATTGAGTCAGCTATAGACTATAGTCCACTGCTTGTCCTAGTGGGTCTGGTAATCTGTTCCCATTGCTTTTGATGATTTGAACCCTAAATTTTTCTATCCATTTTTTTTTTTTTTTTTTTTTTTTTAAATCAGACAATGTGTTGCATTAGTGATCCTGCACTTTTGTGAGGCCAGTCCAGGAGTAATAGTAACGAAAGGTTTTTTTTTTTCTCAGTCGTCACCATCACGTGTATGCATGCAACCATCCCTTTCAAACACATGTATGTATACATTTCCATGCCGCATGCTGTCATGCATGCATCTCAATCATGTAAAGCATGCATATGCAAATGATCGATCATGCATTAAGCCGCTATGATACATGTATGTGGGAACACTTCATATATTTGAACTAATCTATATATATATATATATGTAGTAAATAACACGCATATATATATATATATATATATATATATAAAGATGAAACTCATGGTGGGCCACTGTATTCCAATATGAATATCAAAAGGTCAATGAATGGATAAAATGTCCAAGGGACCTGAAAATTCGATTCATACCTATCATTGTCATTCAATTAAATGTTCACCTACATATATATATGTATTCATTTATACGGATTCAATTAATGGGTTTCTCTACGTGCTGATCAATACCCTCTTTATCAATTAAGTGTAAGTAACAATGGACATAGAATTATTGAAGGTTTTTCAAAAGTTAGGGTCAGGAGCCATCTCATGTATTCTCATCCGTTACCGTCATCATCTTAATAATATTTGGTGACTCATATCTTCTAATAAGTTATATCTCGTCCATCTCATCAAAAATATCTTGACTTATTTTTTATTTATTAAATTTTTTTTTTTAAAAAAAAATGCCGTACGTAAGAGCACCAATGACAACAATAGTGCCTTGAATAATTTATATTCTCTTCTTTTTATGGACACAAAACTAGCTTGAAAGAAATAAATGAAATTTTTATTTTAAAAATCAGTTAGTCAAAGTGATAAGAGACTCGAGAGCATATAACTAATCTAGCTTTATTATAGTAATTAGTAGAGACTTAAGAATGAGCTGGTAGTTTCAACTTTTGAAGGTCTTTCAATCTTTTGCTTTTCAATTTTAATTGTTAATCTTTCTCCCCTCCCAAACAACCATTTGAATACCCCGAGAAGAAAGAAAAGAGAGCACTCTCTCTCTCTCTCTCACCTACTCTTTTTTTATTGATCAACTCAAAATACATGGATACCTCACCATCCATTATAATGCATGCATGCATGCATACATGTATACCCCCATCATATCATCCTAATCATCATCATCATCATCATCATCATCAGATCAAATATGAAAAAAAAAAAGAGAGAAAAAACTGAAAAACCCCACCATATTTCTCTCCTCTCCTCTCCTCTCCTCTTCTCCTGTTCACTGGGTTTAGGTTGATTTCCCTAAAACTCCCCATCTCTCTTCTTCTCTTCTCTTCTCTTCTCTTCCTGCTCTTCTTCTCATTAATTAATAATGGCGCAGAAGAAGCTCATCTGCGGCGGCGAAGAAGAATTAAGGTGCTTCTTAATTAATTAGATCTGCTCCCGATCCTCTTCAGCTACCTCTGATCACAAGGTCCGTGCTTCCTTAGATTTCGCTATTTAATCTCCTCTCCTACTTACTGTTTTTGCGTGTAAAATAAAATCTTCAAATGTTTGGGTTTGGAATTGGCGATGGATTAGTAGATTCATGATCTGGTCTGTGATGATGCGTAGTAGTCACCACTCAGCTCAAGAGGGTGAGGGTGATGGTGATGGTGAGGGTGAGGGTTTTCCTCTTGTATCCTCTACCTGCTCATGCTCCTCAAGTAATTAGAGAATGGGGAACAGCACTTCCCGTGTTGTTGGGTGCTTTGTGCTCGGCAATAATGGGGTCGATTTGGATTTGGATTTCCTAGAGCCCCTTGACGAGGGATTAGGTCATTCCTTCTGTTACGTCCGCCCCGATATTCTCGATTCCCCTCCCATAACCCCTTCCAATTCCGAGAGATTCACTCTCGATTCCTCCACTCTCGACTCCGACAACCTCAGCGGATCCTTCCGCCGCGAGATTGTCGAAGATCCCGTCCTCGCCAGGCCCATCAAGCCTTTCCCTGAGACTTCCTTTAAGACCATCTCTGGTGCTTCAGTCAGTGCCAATGCATCTACTCTTCGCACTGCTGCCACTCAGACTGCCCTCTTCGCCAACGACTCCCCAGAGCCCGCCGCCACCTTTGAGAGCACTGCTTCATTTGCTGCCATCCCTCTTCAGCCTTTGCCCAATGGCTCTGGTCCTTTGAATGGATTCATGTCCGGCCCCTTGGAGAGGGGCTTCGCTTCCGGACCCTTGGAGAAGGGCTCCGCCGCCGCATTTATGTCTGGTCCTCTCGATAGAACTGATAAGTCCAACTTCTCAGCTCCCCTAACTTATGCTCGGACAAGGCCCGGATTTGGTCGTCTCGTGAGGACTGTCAGTGGCCCTGTCAAAGCCGTACTCACCAGGACCTTCTCTAGACATTCACTGGCTTCAGGTTGGATGCAACGCCTTCTTTTGCACCCGGTGACACATGTCGTTGGTCGGACTAAGGCCTCAAAGTTCCACCAAGAACCCCCTAGGAACTGTTATGAGGTTGATCCTTCTCAAGGAGAATACAGGAATACATTGCACAACTTGCAATGGGCGCACGGAAAGGCCGGGGAAGACAGGGTTCATGTAGTGCTCTCTGAAGAGCAGGGATGGTTGTTTGTTGGGATATATGATGGGTTTAGCGGACCTGATGCGCCTGATTACCTCTTGAGCCATCTTTATAAAGCCATTGATAAGGAATTGGAAGGAATCCTTTGGGACTACGATGACAAGTGTGCTATTGATGCAACTAAATCTGAGGTCCCCGAGACCAAAAGTGACGAGCTATCTTCCATGTGCAGAGAAAATGCCTCGGATTCACAGCAGCCAAGTGGAGTTGTTTCTTTTGATGCTGTGCCGGAACAGCTTGACCTACAAGCTCAGACTGCTCAAGGACCTCATCCTGAGATAGTTGAAGAAAAAGATGAAGTAAGTGGAAGGAATGAAGATGTTAAAAATGTTGATGATCCTAGCTCAAATCCCAGAGGGACAGATACATATCATACCCCAAGTGAAAATTCTACCGGGCTAGTGAGGAAGAGCAAGCGATTGTACGAGCTTCTTCAAATGGAACGCTCGGATGGGCAAGATTGTTCAGTGTCGGAAGTTGGACGCTTTGGAAAGGAGGCATGTGATGCACATTCCAGTTTTGATAGCTTTCTTTCTAGAAACACCTTACCAGAACCTGAGCTTATGTCAAACTCTATAAACCGAGCTGACAGATCTTCTAGCTGTCCAATTAATGATGCTAGTACTGCAAGAGAAGATTCATGTGCTGTTGGAATGGAGTGCAAACAGGGAACCGCAACTTACTATTCTGATTCAGAACATAAAAGGAGGTTTTTCATTGGGTCAAAGCTTAGAAAAATGTATATAAAGCAGAAGTCCTTACGGAAAAAGCTGTTTCCTTGGAGTTTTGATTGGCATCGGGAAGAGACCCATGCAAAGGAGCAGATAGCAGTGCCATTAGGACCCGTGAGGAGATGCAAATCAGGACCTGTTGACCATGATGCTGTGTTGAGGGCAATGACCGTAGCTCTTGACGCCACTGAGAAGGCATACATGGATATGGTAGAAGAGATGCTTGACGTAAATCCTGAACTTTCTTTGATGGGTTCCTGTGTGTTAGTGATGTTAATGAAAGACCAAGATGTGTATGTTATGAACCTTGGAGATAGCCGTGTCATCTTGGCACAAGAGAGACTGAATGAGCGCCACCTAAACTCAAAAATGACAAAGGATGATTTGAGACATCGAAACAGGTCGAGGGAGTCACTGATACGAATGGAATTGGGCAGGATATCCGAGGAGTCTCCTGTGCATAATCACAGTAGTGGTGTTAACAATACTAACAAGGACCGAGAAATATCTATCTGTGGGTCACGGACGAGGGCAGCTCAGCTTTCAACTGATCACAGCACAGATGTTGAGGAGGTATGCATGTTAGTCTAGTGAGTTTTCTCCAATGGTCTATCTTATTATGCCTTCCATTATGTTTCTTTTGTGCCTGTCAAGATTTCAATTTCATTGGTCAACTGCTCTGAATTTAGTTTAACTTATTGCTGATTATCAAGTGCAAACCACGACCTTAATAAATGTTTGTGATGTAAACTTGCTATATATTCCTATCTTTTTTTTCGGGGTTGTTACATGTTGCAAGCTGCGTGAATTATCTTATAAATTTTGAAATATGTTGAGTGCATTAGCAATGCCTGGAAACCACCAGGTCAGCTACAGTTCCTTTCTTCTTTGAAATCTATTAGATCTTTAATCTGCAAGGCTGAAGTATTCAACCAGTATAAAAAAGAACGAGAGCTCACGAAAGTTTCTTTGCCAGTAATACAACAACAACAACAACATAGCCTCAGTCCCAAATTAACTGGGGTCGGCTACATGGATCAAACTTTTCCATTGTGCTCGATTACGTGCAATTGATGGTGAGCTTTTCAAACCATTCAAATCCCTCATAATTAATGCATCCCATGTTAACTTTGGTCCGCCCTACCTCGTCGAATTTCTACGCTTTCTATTGAGTCAAGTTTTCTAGTTGGGGCATTTGTAGGCCGTCTTTGCGGTGACCAAACCACCGCAACCGCCCTTCCCTAATCTTTGTATCAATTGGTGCTACTCCTACTTGTCTTTGAATTTCTATATTTCTTATTCTATCTTTACGAGTTTTACCACACATCCACCTAATCATCATCATTTTTGCTACGTTCATTTTATATAATTGTTGTTGCTTTACCGACCAACATTCACTTCCATAGATCATAGCTGACCTAATTGCGGTCTTATAAAATTTTCCTTTTAACTTAGTAGGAACATTTCGATCACAAATCACCCCTGTTGCACTCCGCCATTTCTTTCATCCAGCTTGAATTCTATGTGTAACATCATTCTCAATGTTACCATCATTTTGTATGATTGATCCTAGGTATCTAAAGTGGTTTACCTTAGGAACTTCTACTTCCCCTAATTTTACCACTCCGTCATCTCGATGTCTAGTGTTTCTAAACTCACAGTGCATGTATTCGGTTTTCGTCCTACTCAACTTAAAACCTTTAGACAATGTATTCCTCCAGAGTTCTAATTTCATATTCACTCCATCTTTAGTTTCATCCACTAAGACAATATCATCTGCAAATAGCATACACCATGGTATATCCTCTTGAATATGTTTAGTTAGTTCATCCATAACTAAAGTAAATAGATATGGACTTAAAGCCGATCCTTGATGCAGTCCTATCGTAATGGGAAATTCTTTCGTAGCTCCTCCAAATGTCTTTATACTCGTTACTACTCCATCATACATATCCTTAATAGTGTCTATGTATCTAGCATGCACTCTTTTTCTTTCTAGAACCCACCAAAGAACATCTCTAGGGACCCTATCATATGCTTTTTCTAAATCTACGAATACCATATGAAGATCTTTTTTCTTTTCCCTATATTTTTCTAACAATCGTCTTACAAGGAAAATCGCCTCCATAGTTGACCTCCCAGGCATGAAACCAATTGGTTATCTGATATTGTTGTTTCTCTCCTTAGCCTATTGTCAATTATCCTCTCCCAAAGTTTCATAGTGTGACTCATAAGTTTAATTCCCCGGTAGTTTGAGCAACTTTGAATGTCTCCTTTGTTTTTGAAGATTGACACAAGCGTGCTTCTTCTCCAATCCATTGGCATCCGTTTTGATTTTAATCGAAGAAACCAAGGATTACTATATAATCTACTAGAAAACTAGAAATAAATCCCATTTATTTTCTCTCCCCTTGGTTTAGGAATAAGTAAACAAAGTATGATTGGTTTTTTTTTTTTTTTTTTTTTTTTTAAATAACAAAATATGATTAGAAAATAATGATATTTTTTTTTAAATAACAAAATATTCTTTTGGGACTGAGGCTATGTTGTTGTTGTTGTTGTTGTTGTATAAGCACGAAATATCAAAATAGTTCGAAGATTGTGTTTTTTATGCCGAATCAAACTTCAGAAGTCTGGTAACATCTAAACTGTAATTGCATTTCAGATAACCAGTCTGCTTCTAGAATTTAGCAAGGACTGGAAAGTGTTTACATCAATAAACAATGGAAGACTTGGTAATTGAACATAAGTAAGTCATGATTTCCGCTAAACTTGAAGGAGAACATCTCCTTCTTCTTAGCTTCATAATTTATCTAACTGAGCTTTTCTCTCTCGATCTAAGCTTAAGTAGCTACTTCTCCAGTTATACCTCTAGAAATATCCATTTTCTTAGACAATAGCTTTCTATCATCATGTCTTTTCTTTCTGCTCATAATGCGGCATTGGAAAATCATGTAAAAACATTAACTTATTAATAGATTTGTTATTTGAAGAAAAGAATCGTAATTGCTTCGTTGACCAAAAATTGCCTTTTTGTTGAGCGAATTTCAGTTTGCTGAGGTATAGAATGGATTACCTGATTGTCTTCCATATAATTACTTTGGCAAAATCATGCCTGTAAGCTTTAGTCAAATGATGCACTAGATACACTGCATATTAATACTTTAGAATTTTGAAATATTTAGCACTAAATCGAGCGCAGTGGACGAGTTTGATCTATGTAGCCGACCCCAACTAATTTGGGATTGAGGCTATGTTGTTGTAGAATTTGGAAATATTTTAAGAACATTTGACTCTGAAATTTTTGCAAGATTCTGAGTCAAACAAATCAATGTTCTTTCAGAGGTGCTACTGCCAAAACTAAGTCCAAACAATCTTTCTTCTGTGCATTAACAAGCGCATACAGATTAATGTCCTAAGAATATTTTGTACTTGACTTGGAAGACTTTTAATATCAGTGACAAATGACAACTTTTCTCATTTCTTAACCTCATGAATATTTTCTTAAAACTCATTTGCTAATTATTTTGAGAACTTTTTTGTAAGGATATATCAAATCAGTACAAGTACTTGCTTTTTACTGGAGCATCTTGGTAGTTGCTCTTCTAGTAGAGATTTAAAGTGCTCTCTGGTTGTCGTTAGATCTTCTCCTCTTTGTGAGGAAATTGTTGAATCTTGAAGTTTCTTTTTTAGTTCAAGAGAAGAAAATCTTACCTTGTTATACTTTCCTTTTGGAACCATGTTTTTTTTCTATTCCTTACAATTTAACTCTCATAGAATTTGTTTTTCTCTGTAATTATGAAATTAAAAACCCTAGGAATTTCAGAATAGGATTAATTGTGTATTTGGAATCAACAAATTATTATTTGTTGCTGAAATTGTGCTATTGATCCATTTATGGTTTCGCATAAACTCTTCATATGATTTTCATTAATAATTTCTTGGAATTTCTATACTGCATATTGTGATGTAATTTGTTTTTCTGGTTTTGTATAGCACACGGGTAATACCATTTTGTTATTCCTGATGTTTTTTGTCAGTCTTGTGCCTAGTGGCATTAGAAGCTAATAACATGAAAGTTCCCCATTCTTTGAATTGCTGATAGGAGGTTTTAAGGATTAAGGCAGAGCATCCTGATGATAATCAAGCCATCTTGAATGATAGAGTGAAAGGGCAGTTGAAAGTCACAAGAGCTTTTGGTGCTGCTTTTCTCAAAAAGGTTGGTGGAATTTAAAATCCTCCCTTTTCTGAGTAATTGTCATTCTGGCTTATGGTATGCATTGTTTGCTAGCATTTTTTAATCCTTTTGTCTATGCATCCGAGTCACTAAATCGAGTGTAATGGAAGAGTTTGATCCATATAGCCGACCCCAACTAATTTGGGTTTGAGGCTTTGTTGTTGTCTATGCATCCGAGTTCAGCATGTTTTCATTGAAGATATGAATATTGTGAGATTTTTATGCATGCGTCACATTATCTGCAAGCAGCCTCCGCGAGCCTATGATCTCCTCCAGTACCGATATTGTCCCCAACTTAACCACCCTCAACATTAACAGGGGTGTATTCAATTGAGATTTTAATAAACTTTTGGCTACTTTTAATGACTAAAAAAGTTTAGGTGTATTCATTTAAAACTTTTAGAGAGTTTATAAAAGTAAGGTGTATTCAATGTGGACTTTTATAGACTTTTAAAAAGTCTACAAAAGTTTTTGGGTATTCAATTTAAACTTTTAGAGAGTTCGTAAAAGTAAGGTGTATTTAATTTTTTGGTGGCTTTTGTAGATTGGTTACAAATCTTGACTTTTGTAGACTTTTTGTATAAAAATACACATAAAGAAGTCTTCAACTTCTCATCACCTCAACCCATAAACTTTTTAGAGACTTCTAATTTTTGTTGGTTACATTTTTCAATAAGGACTTCATTGTTCACAAGAGGTCTTTTTCTTATCAATTGTTTTTATCAACTTCTCCAATCACTCCACAACTCTTGGATTTCATTGCTCACCCATTATACTCTAATATCTATGTTGATGAAAATGGATTGATGTCATTATTAACAAAATCTCATTCTTGCATCACTATACATTTTTGATAGCTTTTTTTTTTTTAGTGTATTATTATAATCTCAAAAAGTGTAGTATTATTATTTTTGACAAAGAAGTTTCGTTTATTTAGTGTATTATTATAATCTCAAAAAGTGTAGTATTATTATTTTTGAAGAAAATAATTGTATAATTTTTTTAAAATGCAAGAAGTGCATTTTTTAGAATTTAAATTATCATTATTAAGGAAAAAATATACTTTTTTTGCTTAAGTCAAACAAAAAAATAAAGTGCAAAATTTTTACACTAATATTTCCAATGATCTTTTCTCAAAAAAAAAAAATATTTCCAATTATCTTACTTGATTCTTTTCTACCACTAAAGGATGATTAATTTACCTATTTATTATGTTGATATTTATTTACTTATTTGTTATGCTACTACGTTGAGAGTAATTCATTAATATGTCTATATGTTTTTTTTTTTACTAAAATACAAAAATACTTTTAAAAAAAATAGTAATAGTTCTTAAGAAAAAAATATAATTATTTATTTTTTATAATAAAGTGCAAAATATTTGTTTCATTTTAAAATCACAATAATCTATTAGTATCATCAAAATCATGTTTAAGAAGTTCACAAAAGTCACTAAAAATCTTAAATGTTGATAAAAGTCATCATAATGAAATCTACATAAAAGTTTATCAAAGTCTTTAAAAGTCTACCAAAATCTAAGGTGTGGGGTTTTATCTCAAAAGGCCTCGGTACTAGTTGAGGGGAGATCATCACTTATATACTTCACTTTGAAGTTTTAATTATCCAATGTGGGACTATTATTTCGGCCCATATATCTCAACAACATCAGGTTGTTGTTCCTGATCTGCATTGCTTTTTATTAGAAGAAATGATCTTGAGATGATTGGACTTGCCAGAGAAGATTTATGCAATGATGCTGCAATCAAGATGTTGTCTTCTTGAGGCTTTGATTATTTGTTCGAAGAGCTTATTTTACATCTTCTGTGGTTTTACCACATTTGTACATAAGCCAGTTTTTAACAAAATATGACGCAAAAGCACCGAAGTAGAAAAGACATCAGAAAGATTGAGCTGAGTTGCGTTATCTTTCACTCTCTCTAGAGTTGTGAGCTTATAGTACCATCTTCTTAGCAATGTTAAAGGCAGTTAATTTAGTGAGTCTGAACTGGTTCGCACGTTCATGTATCACAGTTTTTGTGTTATGTTTACACCCGTAATGGTACATAATGCTGCTATATTTCATGATGCAATCATCCATCAAATGATTGCTTTCAATAGGTTGCAAATGACTAAATGTTGGAGAAACCCGCCCACGTGTTTGTATTAAGTCTGCATTAAGTCTGTGGTCATCAAATTCTTTGGAACACAGAAATTCTCGTGAGGTTGCACTTTGCACAAAACTAATTAAAAAACTAATTATTCTGTACATTGGTTGCAGCCTAGATGCAATGAAGCTTTGTTAGAGATGTTTCGGGTTGATTACTTGGGGACGGCGGCTTATTTGAGTTGCATCCCAGCTGTTGTTCACCACCGCCTCTGCTCAAGTGATCGTTTCTTGGTTCTCTCCTCTGATGGGCTTTATCAGTACTTTAGCAATGAAGAAGTAGTTTCCCATGTAGCATGGTTCATTGAGAGTGTACCAGAAGGTGATCCTGCACAATATTTGATTGCGGAGCTCCTCTTTAGAGCTGCAAAAAAGAACGGTCAGTTTTTGCGAATCGGACTTGAGATTTTCTAATATTTAAAGCTGTTCCTTTCACTTGTGTTGATTACTCGTAGTAAAAAATTGGGAAGATGTTCGGCTAGCAATACTTAGTTTTATGTGCTGGCGCCTATGGAGATCAGTCGTGGTCATAACAAATTGAACTGGCAATATTCTACTTCCTCTCCATTCTTATAAATTCTCTTGCGCGGAGGACGTATTGCTTAAACTATAAACATCCAACAGATG
Organism: Stephania cephalantha; assembly: GCA_039657325.1. Lineage (NCBI taxonomy): Eukaryota > Viridiplantae > Streptophyta > Magnoliopsida > Ranunculales > Menispermaceae > Stephania > Stephania cephalantha. Next base: position 47,567,876 of record CM077579.1, on the reverse strand, counting down.
TTGACAAAGTCTAATGCTAATTCTTGCCTCCAGAGATCTTGCTTTTGATTCTGTCAGAGCGCGTGACCGTGCCTATAGACTACTCTTTTTTTTTTTTTTTTTTTTTTTTTTTTTTTTTTTTTTTTTTTTTTAGTTCGACTAGGCTAGGCGCTTATTCTAGGTGGAGGGAGAGATGGTGCTCATTTTCTACTTCATTGTTCCTAGTACGTACTAATGTTTTATTTTATCATTGCTTATTGTTGCAGGAATGAGCTTCCATGAGTTACTTGATATCCCTCACGGCGATCGGCGAAAATATCATGATGATGTTTCTGTTATGGTGATTTCACTTGAGGGAAGGATTTGGAAATCATCAGGGTAGTAACTGTTGATCTGCATGCCAGTCTTCCGTTGCAATGTAAACAAATCTCCTAGAAAGAGTAAAACACTCAATTTTTTTGTCGGCTAAACTTTTCTTCCCACTTTTTTGGTTTTTCTTGAAAAAGTTTTCTTCTGGTTTGGACAAAATGAGCAGGGATGCCCTCATTATTTTGGGCCAAGTCACAGTCTCAAGTAGCCCTTGGAAAAAAGGGGAAAATATCAGGGAGAAAGAGGTAGCAATATATCACAAGCCATTTTTTTGGAGACCTCTTTAAAGTCCAAGAGAATCTTGAGTGAAGATGGACGAGACATCCCTTGCTAATTAGAAGGCAAAGTCCAAGAGGTTATGTGTTGGACTCGTATTGAAGTCATCTTATCAAAAAGGCAAAAAAAAAATAAAAAATGGTTATTTGGGTATATTATTAGCTTATAAGAGAGCACAATCGTCAATCAATCGATATTTTTACTTGATCGGTACATTTTAATGAATTAATACTTTGACATTTGGATATATTGCTGGTTAGTTAGTTACTACGTACGATCATTTCTTCAATCATCCAAAAGAGTTGACAAATTAAGAAAAACTACTGATCGATTAATTTCTCGTATTAAAACAATGGTTCGCATAGACAACGAACTTAATTAATTAAGAAAGGAATTTGAAATCTCACCAAGTACGATAGACTTGCACTCATTTGTGTGTATATCTTAGTATAATATATAGTATGTTTGCTTACATATGTTACAAACATAGTTGTTCACTCCACTTAACATTAGTTTTTGGAATAATATATATGTTTTTATTGTAAGCGGTGATCTTATAATATGCATGCATGTTGACATAAACACTATATATGATTTGCCACTCGCCGGTTTTCGCAAGTTGAGCAGATCTTGTCTTGAACTGGACAATTTTGGGCTTATATGCCACTTATCTTCACTGTTGCGCTCCAAATGAAGACAATGCGAGTGGCAAATCAGGTAAATAAAACTAGAGCGGGCCAACAAGCCCAAAAAGCGATGGGGGGTGAGCATAGTATTTTAGGGATTTCAAAAAAAAAAAGAAGTTAGGTTCAACAATTAAAATTCAAAATCAAGATATATGTTGAATCTAATGGCTTAAACTTGTAATTTGAGCTAGATTCAAATTAGTGTCTTATATGAATTCATATATACACGGTGGTGACACATGCACTGACATGTGATGATATTAATGTTAGTATTGAATTACATGTACATATGTTATGTACGACTATAAATATAGGTGGGTGTGTACATATGTTATGTGCGACTATAAATATAGGTGGGTGTGTGCGACTAAACATAATTTTGTGTGTGTACGGGCAACAGTCTAGTTGCGGGTGCGCACATATTAAGTGTTGAGGTGCTTGTGAGAGTCGAAAGATTGTTTCGTAGCGTACGAGCCTACGAGCACGTACGCGACACTGCGAAATTGAATCTTGTTGAGATTTCTATCTAGGGTTTAGATCGAGGAGGTTACTCCTTTGTGTACTAAACTATTGATAGTGGATTGCTTTGTTTTTTCCCCGTGATTTTTTTCTTGATTTTAGGGTTTTTTCACGTAAAATCTTGAATTCTTGTTTTCTATGTGGTTTCTTTATTTCAAGTGTATTCGATCGCGTGATTGAGAATTCGAATATTCCGTGGCTATTCGTAACAACAATATACTTGAATAATGAGGCAGGTTGAGCAAAAATCAAGTGCAACGTTGATGTTACTAATTATTTGGAAGCAAATTGCACAAGTAAACGAGTCAAAGGAGTTAAATCCTCAAAGAAACACAAGCTAGTGAAGGAGTCTTAACCAATATCAAAACACTGGTTGTTGTATTAGTGCTAATCGTTAGACTTAGCTGCATATTGTATCGAGTAAAGGAGTCTTAATTAAGTGATAGTGTATTAATGTATTTAACTAACCACCAACCATTTGGGTGACCCAATGATTTGATATGATATAAGATTTGAAAGTAAGAGAGCTTGAGTTCAAACTTTGGTTGGTGTAAAAAGGAGTATTACCTCCGCACTTTATCAAAAAAAAAAAAAATGTATTTAACTAACCACAGTTCTGTATTTGACAATGGTTAGTTAACTATGGATAGGCAGTTGAACTTGAAGTTGACGAGTTAGTCTTAATTGTACTTGGGAACAAAACGTGTGTGTAGCCTGTAGGCCAGTGCTGTGTCTATATATAGGACACTGTTCTAATTGTAGCTTTAATGAAATCTCTCTTTCATTTCTCTAAAGTGTTTTGTCAAGACTACCTGGTTTAGGTAGCCTTACAGTTACAGTCATAAATATTATTTGCGATCTATATATAATTGAGTATTATTATTTTTTATTTATTTTATAAGGCAAAACGTTCCCTCCCCTCTTGCTCTATATATTGTTCTTAAGCTTATGTGACGTGGCCTCACGATGTCAAAGCCAATTATGATCGGATATGGCAAATTGACATTCACTGACAAATGGTCACCTTCCATGCCAATAACGCGAATTAGTAACTTAAATTGTGTTCTCATTAATAAAAACTAAAATTGAGTCAATATACTTTTTTTTGGCTGGATGCAAAGCTCCTAATTAAAGGCCAAAAAAACATACATATTTTTAACAGATATAACTAATTAAAGAGAAACACTTAGTTGTTGTAGCTCCTATGCACTTTGAAATACATGAAGTGCGGAAACATATCAATTATGTATATAAAGACAATTGACTAGATATATGCATTGAACAAACAAAAAAAAGCTAAATGTCCCAACAATTAGCTAGATGCATTGAACATATAACAGATGGGCATGCTCCTTTACTCTAAAAAACATATCCCCCTTTACTTAATTAAGGGTTTGATAATAATTAAATTTAAGTGACGGTTGAAAATTTTAATTAAAAGTAGAATAATAAATTCATTTAACAATTAAAAAATTGATTATTTGTGCTTATTATATAGTAATATATATAACATTTATTTATTTATGTAACTTTTTAAGTTAGATTAGGAAGTTTATATATAATTTTTTATATCTATTAATTAGGAGATTTTATGGGTATGGTACGGTAAGTAGTAGAGTTTAGGTATTCGTTTATTTTTTCAGCCTATATAAAAGTTAGTTATATATGGCACGTAATGTAGATAATATTAATTTTGATAATTAATAAAGAACATTGTTTTTGTAGAGAATTAGGGTTTTTAATTCTTGATGTCCTAAGTTAATTTTTCGTGGATTTTAATTAATCGATTCGAAAGACTTACAATGTGCGGCATCACCAACCAACAGATAAGAGAGCGCTCCGTAAAGATGAGTAGAGGAGCTGCACTCGTATCAGTTGCCAAAAGCGAGACCCATAAATTCGCATGAACCAACAAAACCACCTCTCTCATGAATGCGTCTCGACACCCACCTTCAATATCAACTCTAAAAGAAAATGGTAGTGATATTTGGACTCATGAGTCTAGACTTAAAAGTTTTTTTAATTTCAAATCATCCTCAAGTAATTAATGAAGCAAACACAATCACTTGTAAAATTCCTTTGATACCTCTTAAATATTTGTGAAAAATTTAAAAACACCCCTATGAGTACAAGTAAATTTATTGAAAAGACAAAGACCTAGTTTGAAGGATTCAACACGTGATGTACTACTAGCTAATGATGATTAATAAAGAACATTAATTATGCATTAATTACTAGCTAAGTAATTAATGCATAATTAATTATTACGGAGTAGTATTAAAATGATATTTAGTAGTGAGTAAGAATTTAGAAATTAATAAATTAATTAATTAAGACCAATTTAATCATGGTAGGATTACAAATTAACCAAGATTAGCATTTATTATAAGCAAGTAGACACATATAAATTGGGCAGTGCTCCTTATCATCACCGATCATCAACAACATTGCATATATGGTTTTATCATGATTCGTGATCATAGGATGGAGCAGAAGCGGACATCGTCGTAGGGTCCGAAGCCTACTGCAACCAGTTGGCAATCATTGCAGCAGTGTGGAAGTGGCTTAGAGGGTTCCGGCGGCTTTTCGGTTGGCTTATTGTTGGGTCCGACGCTCACAATCTCAACCGGCTTTCCCGTCTTCCTCAACCGGCATGTCACCTCCACTGGATCAACTTCTCCCACCACCGTCACAGTCCCCTTTTCGCCATCCACAGCCACGGAGTTGATTCCTGCACAAGCATGCATATGTATATATATGATATATCCATCCATGCATGCAGCTTTAGTAATTGTAATTGGGTCTTGCATATATGTAAATCTATACATACCCTCCAGCTTAGTCACGGCTTTCAGCGCTTGGGTCTTGCACTTGCTGCAGTTTATGCTCACTTTCATAACTATTTTCTGCATAATATTGTACAATTAATTATATATGCTAAGTACTAAAGAGTACATGTATCATACTCGATCGATCACACATATATATATTTGGGCTACATTGTAGAATTATATACCCGTATTATAATAAAATCTTAAATTTGTATGTATACCTACCTTCATGGTGTGGCACTGGTGCCTGTGGGCTAGCTAGCACTCATCAAAACACAAACACAAGAAGCAAGTTGTAATGATATGATGATGAATGAATGAATTAATATAGGGTCTTCTATATATAGCTAGCTAGCTAGCTAGCGAGCTCTATATGTATATCAGCTGGGTAAAGGTGTATGTATAATATATATACATGATGATCGTCTGATCGATGAATTCATTGGACAAACGGAGAGTACTCGTATGTATATATACGCGCGTATACAGATCGACCTACCTACACAACTCTATTAAATCAACTTAAAACTTGTTGCCGTCACGCTCATATATGTATGACGCAGTTGTGTGACATAATGGTGACGCAAACACGTATATATAATAATATTCCACTAACGTGCAAATATAGTGATATATATATACATATGATTGTTATCTAGGCTTGGATATTTTTTGTACATTCTTCTAGTGAAACGTACCATAGTTTTTTGATAGTTTTCCTAAGAGAGTCTGTCGAAGTATAGCTGTTAGGTTTAGTATTTTTTTTATGTGAACTGCTAGAGAAATGGTCGTTAACCAGTTGTAACTAACTATTATTAAGTGTCAATTATTGGTTACTTAGTCATAAGTCCCCCATTGGTTAGTATATGGGTATTTGTACACTAATGATTAGTATTTCTAATTGCCTCTGAAATAGCAGGAGTTATAACATTCTGTTTTTGGGCTAGTATATGGATATGAAGGCAGAGGAATTAGCCAATTAGGAAGCTAACGAAATGTCTTTTTTTTAAAAAAATTTATTTATAAGGCATTTAAATCAAATAGTTTTGTATAGTTAATATTGTATCCCTATAGCCAGTATACTACAATTAACGGCATACATGCATGATACACAAAACCTTTTTTTTTTTTTTTTTTTTGTTATTAGACTTTCAAATCTAAGAATTGTGTCTTTTTTGGGTCGTAAACTTTGATTTTAGTTTAAGGGTGGATACTGCTAGTGTACTTTGAATATACTAATTGAAGGGGATATATACCAAACTAGGTAGAATAATTTTTTCAAACCTTACTGGGTAGGAAAAACAGTTGCAACAATCATTTGATTCTCTGTTGGTGTGCGCTTGTGGGTTCGCACGCAGTGATCAAATTCCTAATATTTGTGGAACACATACATTCATGACAATACAGTCTATAAATGCAGATATATATATAAACCCTTAATTCTGTGTACGTTAATTACTTGCATTTTTTTTTTTTTCCTTTAAGGTTGTCTACAGTCGGTGCACCAACTTACGACTGAAAATAAAAATGAAAATCATCATGAAAACGATAGTTGAAAAGTGTAGGGGAACCTATATAGCTGTTTAATTTGAAGAATTCAACATTTGAAATAAAATACAACCAACAATGAAACGAAACTGATTATTTTTGTAGGAACTAAAAAATTCATGTCGCATCATGAGTAATACGGCAAGTCAAAACAATTGCAAGAGTTATATAAGCATAATAAGCATATAAAATTTAATCATTTAAACCTTCCCCACAAAGATTTCAAATGCTCAGACTGTATTAATTAGTTTATGATCATTAACTAATTAATATATGTATTAATTAACAAATATATGTGATATATGTATATAAAGCTTGTCCAAGAACCCCGTTACATACGCAACAAATATATGTGATATGTATATAAAGCTTGACGGGGTCTATAGGTTGAAAAGTTCGCAAGTGGATTAATGTCTTTTTCTAAGATCACTTAATTTCATTTTGTCTTTCTTGAGAGGATCAATACTGTGAAATTAAATGCACAAAATGCCATCAAATCACAAGCTTCAAATTAATGCACAATCTCAGCAAATCTCTAGGACAATCTGGGATACAACTTATGTTAATTAACTTAATCAAATTTGGGTGTTATAGATTTGCAGAATTCAAGTGAATTTCCTCACATATATAAAAGATTTATATAGTTGTGAGTGTGTACATCCATCTTGTTTATATACATTGACTGTACTACAACAAGCTTAATTTGGTGCAATTCCAAAACCTTCAGTCTTAGCTCATAAACTTCAGCAAGAGCGCTAAGTCCTTGAGCATCAGACAAAGTACGGGTCCGCCGGCAACATAAACTTTGCCACTTACAACACTGCAAGCAAAGTAATTATTAGAAGTAGGAGAATGCATACTGGCCACCTTGGACCACTGTTTCTTAATTAAATGGATCAAACTGCAGAACATGATTGGTTTCAAAAGGCTCTCGAGTGGACCTTTGAGGGAATAGCATATATGTTACATGAACATGGTACATGACACCCGCCAATCGATCACCAAAAAACCTATGAGAGACACAAACACAAGCAAACCCAAAATGGATCCACATTGATCATTTGAGCTTGGAGTTTTGGGCAGAGAATGCCACTTATTGGCTTCGGGGTCATAAGCAATCCACTTAGTTTTCTCTCCTTCAGTAATTAAAACGAATAACCAGTTTACACACCATCCTTCACTGGATTTTAAGTTGGAGTACTCTGAACTACTGCGGATACCATCTCTCCATCACTTTGACACAGCTTCAAATTAATTGTCCATGAAATCCATGCGAGCGATATCTTTGCGAGACATCTAAGAGCCACGTTATCCGGCAATCCTGGTATTATGTCTTGATGATGCATCAATTCCCTGTTCGGAGTCAACTAGTTTTAATTAAGCAGTTCAATGAACAAAACATTACCAAGCTATACATATATATAATGAAATAATGAATCTTTGTGCTTATAACACCTCGAGTTTCTTAATGGGAGCAAGCAGAAAAAGAGGGTGGCAATTGGCACTACGAAGGAACGTTGAGTTGAGGCAAAATACTAAAACAGAGAAGTATATATCTCTGAATGAGAGATACAATCTCATGCAGCATGCAGCATGCAGCACTTGCCACTAGCGCTCCTCTACATATATATGCGCGCAGTAGAATTAATGAGGACAATTGAGTGTGAAAATGCAGCTAGCTAGCTAGTTGGCATGGAGATCTACGACTCAAATTCATTGGAAATGTTCACAACCAGTGTTTTGGAATTGGTCTTCCAACTAGTGCAATGCATTAACGACTTTAATTTAGGCGACCTCATTTTGATTGTAAGATCAATTTCTCCAACTACTTTCCTTCTGCTCACCATTATGATATTGAAGACATTCTCATTTCTCACCGCCAGCATTATTAATTAGGCAAGTAAAACTCTATCATATATAGTCAAGAACTTACTAAATTTACGGCTTCCATTGTTGATACTGGTGGAACAGCAAATGATAGGAGTTGAGCTATCAACTAATTAATAGTGAAATGGTTACGCATGATGACTTGAAGATTTTTGGCCAAAATTGAACTTGTCGCTTGTTTAATGTGTACCATTTGCAACCAAAAACCGAAACCCGCAACTCGCACAAAAGAGATTGAAGCCAACTTATTTCAGCAGCCACATGAGCTAAAGCTCTATACTCAGATTCAGTGCTCGATCTCGCCACCACCTGCTGTTTCTTAGACTGCCAAGAAATTAAATTCGAACCCAAAAATACAGCAAAACCAGCCACAGACTTACGATCATCAATAGAGGCGTAATCAAGATCGAATAGCCATTAGATATAAATCAAGTGCTCACGAAACCAAAGGCCCATAGTAGCAGTAGCCTTTAAGATATCTCAACACCCTTTTTAAGAGCTTGCCAATGTACAACAGCTTGAGAGGCATTTGAAATTGACTTAATTTGTTCACAATATATGCAATGTCAGGCCTAGTATGGACAAGATATTGAAGACCTCCAAGTAAACTCCTATAAAGAGTTTTATCACCAAAAGAAGCACTGCCATCCTTGTACAACTGCTTGCCTACAGAAAAGGGAGTCTCAATAGATTTGGCATGAGACATACCCCCTTTCTGCAACAACTGATTAATGTATGCAGTTTGAGTTAAGTACAGTCCCTTGGCAGTCCTATGAGCTTCCATCCCCAAAAATAAACTAAGATCTCCAATATCTTTTAAAGCAAACCTACTATTCAACCTATCAATAAAGGATTGAATGTAGGATACATTTGAGCCTGTAACTATGATATCATCCACATACACCAAAGACATACAACACAACTTTGTCATGATGAAAAATGAACAAAGAGTTGTCAGCTTTAGAGTTTGAAAAACCCCAAGACAGTAAAGTGGACTTTAATTGATCAAACCATGCACGAGGAGCTTGACGAAGACCATACAAGGCTTTGTGCAGTTTACAAACAGCCATAGGTTGAGAAGAATCCACAAACCCCATAGGTTGATTTGTGTAAACTTCTTCAACCAAATTCCCATTCAAGAAAGCATTATTTATATCAATTTGTCTCAAAGACCAATTAAACTGGACAGCCAAGGATAAAATAATTCTGATGGTTGAAGACTTCACAACTGGACTATAAGTTTCGTCAAAATCGATACCGGGTACTTGTTTAAACCCTTTGGCCACTAATCTAGCCTTGTATCGATTTATTGACCCATCAGAATTCCTTTTGACAGAAAAAATCCATTTATTTCCCACAATATTCTGATTATCAGAAGGAGGAACAAGTGACCAAGTCCCTGTTTGCATAAGAGCTTGATATTCCTTATCCATGGCTGCTTTCCAATGAGGAAGTTTAAGGCAACAGCCACTGAATGAGGAATATCATTCTCATTATCGTAAGTACTTGATTACAAACACTTTCTTTAAGCTGATTCCATCTTTGGCTCTTGTGACCATTGGGTGTGTATTAGAAGGAATTTGAACACCCTGCTGAATTTCCTGATTATTAAAAGTATGAGCAGCTGAGGACAGTGACTCATTAGTGGACTCATGCAACTGAGAATAATCAGATGGAGATGTACCATGAGTAAATTCAGAGACAGTTCTGGACTGAGGAGCAAGACAATGATTTGGAACCAACAGTGGAAACTGAGTAGACAAATCAGGAGATGAAGATGGAGATGACTTTTTGCCAGTAGAAAATAGTGATTCATATGGAAAGTCATTTTCATGAAACACCACATTTCGAGTAATATAAACTCGACCAAGAGGGACTTAAACACTTGTATCCTTTGTGTTGACTATCGTACCCCAAAAACACACATTTCTCTGATCTGAATTGATATTTGTGTTTATTGTAGGGTCGTAAGTATGGAAAACAGCCACAGCCAAACACTCTTAGAAGACTGTAATCTGGTGGAACATGAAAGAGCTTTTCATATGGAGACAGACCATGTAAGGTTTTGGTAGGAAGTCTATTGATAAGGAACACTGTTGTGGCACATGCATCCCACCAAAACTTTAATGGTAACTTTCCATGAGCTAATAAAGTAAGACTCATCTCTACAATATGCCGATGCTTACGTTCAAATTTACCATTTTGTTCATGAATATGAGGACAATGATGCTTTGAAAAATAACTCCACAAGAGTCAAGAACGGATCGAAAGGATCGATATTCTCCTCCCCAATCAAATAACCCTTTTTATAGTGGTACCAAACTGATTTTCAACCATTGACTTAAAATGCATAAATGCTTGCAATGCATCGTATTTCACTTTAACGGATATAACCAAGTAAATCTCGTCGAATCATCGATAAAATGTATGTAATAGTTGAAACCACTCGGAGAAGTAATCTGTGCAGACCCCACAAATCAAGATGAATTAAATCCAAAACAGATTTTGACCTTTTATTAGATGACCGAAAAAGGTAATGCATGACTCTTTCCCAAGGACATGATGAACACACATCAAGAATAGAACTCACAGGAATATGAAGTTTATGATGCATAACCTCGTTGGAGAACCTTTTGAGTCGGTGACCAAGTCCTGAATGCCATAGTGAAGACACACCTTTATTAGACACAAACAAGGCAAAGATGAGATGTAGATCTGTGCAGTGAACCGTAAATGCGATAGAGACCATTTTGCAGAGTTCCGTGAAGAAGAATCTCATTGGTTTGGATATCCTTCACGAAACAAACATGCGGATGAAATTCAATCAAGACATTGTTGTCTCTAGTTAGGGCGAGAGACACTTAACATTATTATAATACTCGGGACACACATAGTATTGTGAAAAGATAACTTAGAGCCGATAATGGAATGCAAGCCGAGCCAATACTATCAATTTTAAGTAACCGACCATTACCCACCATTAGAGATTGTGTACCCGAGTAAGTTGAAGAATTCACCATTTGAGTAGAGTCACCAAGTGACATGAGAAGTAGCACCACCGTCCATGTACCATGAACCATCTTGACTAGTATCGAGGTAGTCGAAATGAGACCGGTGAATTTGATATCGACTGAGGATTTCATTTGTTGTTGTTGAGAAGCCCCGTTGGGTTCCCATATATTTCATGTTCATCTGTTATAATAACAAACAAGAATTTGAATGACCAAACTTGCCACAAATTTGACAAGTAGGTTTACTATTGTTGTTTGATGATTTGAATCCTCCTCTCGCTCGAAAACCACCGTTACGACCACCATTACGACCTCTAAAGCCACTGCTTTCTCTATTTCCTCCACCATTAGTATTCCAATTTCGCTTGGAACCATTTCCTTTTATCTCTCAAAGATTCACGTAATGTGAATCTTGTATCACCAAGGAATTAATGCCCCGAGCAATGTTATACCGATCCAAAGTCTCCTCAAAACCTATGAGAGTAGAATATAATTCTTGCCATCAGAATCGATTTGCCTTGTAAAAATGTCGTAATTGGCAAATATTCACGATCTAACCCCAAAGAATACACTTGAGACCAAGTCATCTATACTCATCGCCGATCCAAAGAATTGCCAAATTGTCGAAATTCCCTTCATCTTTGACAAGTACTCACTCATCTTCATATTTCCTTTCCGAGTTGTATGTAATGCTTTCTTCAATGCCCGAATATGCACTCTTATTGTTGGAACCACAGAAAGCTTCAATAGCCTTCCATAACTCGTTGCAGGTCGTTTTCTTGGTGTATTCCCTATTATTTGCATAGCTATTTCTGGGGTCATTGAATTTATTAACCAACCCAACAGAACCTATCTCGACTAAACCACATCTTGTATTCAAAGGTTAGCCGATCCATCACCTAGAACCATTTCCTATGATGAAAGATTCCCAAATAGGTATCCATCTAACTCAAAACCTTGTATAGTCGGTACAACAATTGATTTCCACAAGAAAAAAATTTGACCCATCAAGTTTCACCGTCACAAATTGACTCAACGAATTTCCAAACGGAGAAAAATTAGTTCCGTAGTTCAAACCTCGAACCTCCACCTCGAAATCGACACCGACGAAGACGAACCAGATGCCATACTTCCGCATCCACACTGCCAGCCTCACAAGACTTCGCTTGTCTCTTCACAAACTGTGTAGATCTACGCTTTGTACTCCGATCTGGTATCTTGAAAATCAGTCATCAATGATATGGTAATCATCACTTCTCTAACCATTAGTTACTTATGGTAATCACAGATAATAATGAACCATTGACCTCCATGTATCACCCAAAGCTGTGTCTCACCTACGTACCAAAATTAGAATCAAAGGTAGTTGGTGCCTTTAAAATGTAGATGATCATCCAATCTAATGCACTCAAGTCTAATACGTACATAACGAGTTGGAAAGGGTGAGAGCAACTAATAGTTCTAATAGGGATGCTTTTATATATGCCTTGAAAGCAGTATTCACAAGGAGTTAATGGATACAACTAATAGGGAAAAAATAGAAATAGAATTCTATAAGACGCTCAACTACAATGAAAAACAACTATCATGGTCACACTGCATCGATCACAAGCAAAGGAAGTACCGACCTCGAATCACAAACTGAAAGAATGCATATATACACCGCAATGGCATGTAAGAATTAAATTTAATTTGCCAACGCAATTGAATCACCTTGAAAATGCCCATGCATACGCCGGCCCTCATAAGATATTGAACAGATCGAACCTTCAAATCTATATATAGATGGGATAATTTGAGGGTGACATTTGTGTCACAAACCATGCATAATGGTGTTTCATATTAAGAATCAGTAGGTGACGTAAATTAATGGATGCTATTGCTCCGCAGCAGCAGCTAGTTTATGAATGCTCACGTTAATTTCAGATATGTTTACATGGATGCATTTGGATGAATATCATCTCATCCAACTCGATTACACCATTAATGGAGATTTCAAATGCAAATCAAGTACATGCATGTTTTTGACAATAAAACCAAATTCAATTCCATCAAATTGAAAACACAAGAAACAACTTACGTAGAAACCGCCTTCACCTCCTCCATTTTGCACACTCGCTGGGTCCAAACAAAGCTCTCCCATCGGTTCCCCCCAAAACTTCGCTTATAACCGTCTACTTTTTCTCTCGATTGTTGGAGCTCATTACTATATTCACTCACTCTAAAGTGTCTAGTCTCTTGGTTGCTCCACGTTTCCTACTTTTTCTCTTTTCCTTGTTTCGACTAGTGATATTTCGCGGAAAAGAGGTTGATGGAGGGAAAAGAGTGCCCTATGATGCCGCTTCATTATGTTTTTTTTTATTATTATTCTTAATACTCGATTTCGATGCATATTACACCTCGCCTCTTTCTTGTTTTCACTTTTTATGCAATGTTCTACTTCTCTTTTTTACTAAATTGCACAATTTCAATTTTCAATTTCATGAACTTATGCCTTCATTTATTCGTTCTAGGTATTTCTTTCGAATAAAATAAAAATAAAAAATGTCTCGAGTGTATGTGGGAAATCTTGATCCACGTGTAACCGAGCGTGAACTTGAAGATGAATTTCGTGTATATGGAGTTTTGCGAAGGTAAAATACTCTCTCTCTCTCTCGTTTCAAAACCCATAAACCCTCCACAGACTTTTTTTAATACGCCTCAACTATTTCGGGCTTGCCCCGAATCGGCCTGCAATTAAGGTGACGAGCTCCCACCAGCAGCTGACGTCTTCTTCGTAAGGCTCCAGTTTGAACCACAATTAAAGGACTCTGAGTGTCCAACCATTTCAACCAACCAACTTATCAGGTGACACGATTAGGGTTAACATGAACACGACTCATTTAATAAATGGGTTGATACGACACGAAACGAAATTTAAACATGTTAACACGTTACGACACGTGTAGCACGTTAAGTTTAATGGGACATGTTAACTTTTAAATTCAGCACGACACATTAAACTCGTGTAACATAACAAACACATTTTTTTACTCCAAAATGATCCATTTATTATATTCAACCTGTTAACCTCCTCTTTTCATTTGGATAACCCATAAAGGACAAATAACGGAAGACAATCATGCATGATTAATAAAAATTAAGAAGACTAAACTTTAAAAAAATAAATCAAAAATACAAATCTTTCACTAACATAGTTTAAGATAAAATAAACTAGTTGCCAAAAGATGGGTGGAAGGAAGACAAAGAGGCTAGTATCCAAGTTGCCAAAAAGCATGGTGTATTGCATTTGTTTTGGATTTCCAATAGCCAATAATTATGTCCAAGTACATGTGTCAAGTTTTCTTAGGAGGATACTTGTCAAAAAAACTTAAAGTCTAAATAAGGAACTTTAATTTTTAATTACATTGTAAATCTCACCACTTAACTCACCAGACATATTCGTTCCTAAAATAAAATATTAATATTTAATAACTTTAATGGGCTAAACGGGTTGTACACATGTTAGCATGTTAACCTGTGGCACGACCCATTTATTCCGTGTCATAAACGGGTTGACACGTTTCTGACACGAACTCGTTTAAACTCAATCCTAACCCGCTAATGTCTCGTGTTAGCCGTGTCGTGTTATCGTGTCGTGACCCATTTTGCCACCCCTAGTTGGTAAGACATCTTTGTCTTAAGGAAGAGTAATCTAATTAAGTAGACTCATAAAAATGGATGAGTCAAGTGAATTTATAGAGTCTACTTGATCCTAATAGGCCCGACAAGCTCGCGTAGTTACTATAATTTATATTGACCTGAATTATTTTATTAAGATTTATGATAGACATGAATTAAATATCATTATACATATGTTGGTGCACTCTAGAGATGCAAATAGGTAAGAAAATACCAACGGGTGATGGAGATTTACTCTAACGGGTACGGGTATGGAGATGGGGATGGGGATGGGTACGTACAAAATCTCATACCCACACGGGTATGGGTATGGGTGTGGCGGCCCCAAATCCCAATGTCGCCATGTGGAGTGTCGCGGCTCCGCAGTCCTGTCAGGACATTGACCCACTGGGTCCCACGCGCCACTAGCGTCCTTTGCTACATCACGACTACTCGATACGCGTGTTAACTCATTTCGTTAATCAGTTTAGTTAGACAGTTGAATCACTTTTAACATTAAAACAACGAAAGTCTTAAATTTAAAACAAGTAAAACAATTAAATTCATCATCATATAAAGCATCATTTATAAGAGCAACTCCTATTGTGGAAAACCCGGGAAAATACTCTGTATATAGGCGAAAATACTAAGCAGTAATATATACAAGTACAGTGTCTATCCAGTCTCCCAATACCCAAAAGTAAAGCAAAATATCAAAATAACACGTACTAGTGGGTCCTCGACCGCGGGCAATCAGATGAAGTCGCCAAGAATCCCCTTACCCCTACTAGTACTGGGATCTGCACTCGACCATCACAAAAAGCCAGATGGAGAGTACAGTTAGTAAGATTCCAAATGAAATACACCGAGCATTTATAAGAAAATAAATAGATACCAATAATCATATTAAATAATCATGCGGAAACTAAACAGACAACTGTGTTACGATCATCATACGCGCCCAACTCCCGAGTGTGGTCTCCTAAGTTCCTGGTGTCCAATTAAACCGTTTTAACTAGTTTAGAGTCAAATTAAGTGAATTTATAATGTGTGGCCAAAAATATGGAAATTTTATTCCAAAAAGTTTGGTTTGACACACTTTTCGAGTTATACTGGGGTGTCAAACGCCCGAAAAATTCTCGAATACTATTTTTCTATCTTTTTCTCATTTTTTTATATTTTTTTCCTGATTTTCTGGATTTTTCCATAATTTTCTACCTATTTTCTTATTTTTTCTGTAATTTATTTAATTTAAAACTGTTTTTAAATTAATTCTTAATATTATATTATTTAAATAAATGTGTGGGTACCTGGACCGGGCCCCGGTCCAAACGGGTCGGCCTAACCCAGTTCATGTCCACCCGGGTCGGGTTCGGTACGGCCCAACCGGGTCGGGCCCAGACTGGCCCGGCCCGGTCCTTCTTCACAGAGACGTTGGTCTCTGTTGTTTTTTTTTTTTCTTTTTTTTTTTTTTTTTTTTTTTCTTTCGACCAACAACAATAACAACTTCACCATCATCAACAACCACCAACACCATTAATATCAAGTTTTCTCCAACATTTAACCAACAATCAACTTCCACCATTAAAACACATTCAAGCTTTATTTTAAATGGAGAAATTAAAAGAAAGTGGAGATGCTCACTTTGATCACATGCTTCCTTGATCAAATCACTTCTCAGACTACAAGGATCTCATACAATCTCACACTCTCAATGGTTGTTATCAATTTTTCAAGGAATTACACATTTTTTTTTCTTTCTTGTTTTGTGTTGAAGAGATGGAAATAGAGAAAACGTGGAGGAGAGTGAAGAAACGAGTGGTAACCCTCCCAAAACATTTTGGGATGTTAGGTGTATAGGTGTCATGTTTCCATTTGCTCCTCATTAGACACCAATTTTTTTTTTAGCCTTGTTCAATTACCTTCGGTTACCGGTGTCCCGCACCTCAGCACGCATAACGAGGCGCGCCATAGTCGTCAATTTCGATCAATTGGCCTGGACTGTGTTTATCATTAATATTTGTCACATTTAATTAATTTGATTATCCAATTTATTTTCCCGACCTAGTGTACCCATAGTTCGCTCGCTCAGTACCCGTATTGACACGTTTCTCGAGGCGAACACTCGTTACACTATCTCGCTCGATTCAATGATATAAATACACACATGTGATGCTAGGTAAATAATTTGATATACAACACCTCAAATAGGTAAACAATCATGCAAAATCACGGCATCCACGCGGATCTGAGCTGGCGTCCAAGTCTGAAAATAATCAATAATAACGGTAAAATTAAAATTTGGGTCGTTACAATGGGTGTGGGTAATAAAATATACCCACAGGGATCCCTACGGGTAATCCCCACCGAGATACCCACGAGTAATCCCCACGGGGATACCCATATACTCATGAGTATCTCCATATATCAATTTACACACCATATAATATATATATATATATATACCATATATATTTATATATAAATATTACATAATATTACATAGTTTCTACTTCGAAACACTCATACATATATATAACAAAAAACCGCTTAATGAAATTTATAATTTTAAGTTATTTGGTTAATTAATAATTATATGTTTTGTTTTGAATTGTTTGCAACTATATTTATATTTTAGAATTTTAGGATCAAAAGTAATGAAAAATGTTGATGACTTGATGGTTTAAAGAGATAGTCATGACTTTAAGGAATATTTTGAATTTGAACTTTTCATTTTACATATGTCAATGATTTGTAGAAACTTAATTAGAAGTGTTAAACTTAGTAGTTATAATTTATTTTTTTTGCATGATATGTTGATTTTTTTTTTTGTTGGAATTTCAACAATTGTGTTGTTATGTATATATATTTGACACCTTATTTGTTACATTTTTTATTTTTTTTTTAAGAATTCTTGCGGGGATCCCTAGCTAATGGGGAAAATCTCTACAGGGATCCCCAATTAGTGGAAAATGAAATGGGTAAAATATTTTACCCATAGATATTCCTCATACCCACAATGTAACGGCCCATTTTTTTTATCTACAGACGTGGACGCCACGGACCCACGTGGACGTCACGGTAGGCTAGGACACACGGAGACTTAGGTATGGATGTTTATGGTGTGTTGGTTGCTTATTTGAGGTGTAATTTATTCAAATACATCGCATGTATGTATGTTGCAAAATAATACGTGTGAGGGTGTTGAACGGTATTCGCCTCAATATGCGTGTCGACGCGGGTGCCGGGTAGTTGACGGGATCGAACATTAGGTCGGGGAAACAAAAACACACAAATTGAATAAAAATTTGTCAAGTAAATAATACGGAATATATATATTGAGTGATTAGTGACGCGGCGATACGCGGATATCACGGTTCGGACGCGAAACCGGGCGTCGAAACGCCCGAAAACACGAGTGAGTGTCGTAGTTGTGTCACAAACCCCATCACACTTGTCCCAACCTAAATAACACTTGTCAAAACCCATACCACGTGGCCACCACCCCACCTACCCACTTACACCACACACACAAAACACACTCACGCAGACACTGTGACACAGAGACACAGGGAGGCCGAGAGCGAGGAAGAAGAAGAGGAGAGGAGGAGGAGAAGCAGGGACGCGCCGGGAAGGAAAGGAGACGTCAAAAGCGCGGTGAGTCCTCGTTGTGGTTGTGGGTTTCGGGTGGTTGGCGGTGGGGTGGCCGAGAGTGGGGTTCGGCCATGGAGGCCGAACCCCATGGCCGAACGAGGTGGAGATGGCAGGGGTGTCTCCCCATCACCGGAAGAACAGAGAAAAAAAAAAAAAAAAAAAAAATGTTAGCTCCCGATCGAACCAGTCGATCGGGAGGAAGAAGGTGCGCGCGCGCGCGCGCGTGTGCACCCACTTACTGGGCCGGGCCCAGAATGGGCTAGGCTCGGCCCATGGGCCGAGCCTGGACCTGTTCTGGTCCAGGGCCGGGTCGGGTCCGACCCAGTTGGGTCGACCCGACCCAAACAGAAATAAAAAAAGAAAAAAAAGAGAAAGAACATTTGGAAAAATTCCGGAAAATTGGGGAAATTCCGAAAAAAAATATATTTCGGTAAAATAAATAGAAATTGCTAAAGTCCTATGAAAAGAAAATACGTGGGAATGTCGGACGCGACTTTTTGCGGAGTTTTGCCTCGAAAAACGTAAAATGGGTAATTTGGCCTAAAATTTTTAGTTTATCATGCTTACTTAAATTATTAATAAATTATCATAGGTTGACACGATGATCAATTGGCGACCAATGACTCAGTGAACTTGGTCCCGGGGATTGATTACGGGGTAGTGGAGCGCGTTGTGGGGTTTGTAAAACCCAAAAGGAAAACTCTCGAGTATTTATTTTGTTTCGTATTTCCATTCATTTCCAGTATTCCTTGTGCTTTTAATTACATTCATATTTTGTCATCTTTTGGACGGTTGGTTGAGTTACTCCCACCGGATGTTCTGTTGTATGTCTATGCATTCTAGAACATAGCATGTGTATCAGGAGTTCTCGGTGGATAACGACCCGAGCTATGGAACTGATACATGTGTCGGTGCGTCGTAGGTCTACGCCGGCCACCGAGAGGGATTAGGTGATAGCTAGTTGGGTGCGCCCACTAGTGGGATCCTGGAAGGAAATCCCGAAGTATGGTTTAGTCTGACTGGAACAGGCACACACATTTGCGCTTTATTGTTATCTATGCATGCGATGCCCTACTTACAGTTGTCTGTTTACATTCCGCATGTTTATTTAACAATATTTATTGACTTCCACTTATTTATAAGAATGCTCGGAGGAGTTCCTTGGGATTTTACTGACTGGACTCGTCATCCATTTTCTTCCGTGATGATCGAGTGCAGATCCGAGTACAAGTAAAGGCAAGGGGATCTTAGGCGACTACCTCTGACCGCCTACCTCTGAGGATTACTTGTACGTGTGATTATTTTGATATTTTGATTCTTTTGGGAACTGGGGAGTGACATGACCTTGTACATGCTTAGTTTTATATGGTACAGTTGTTTACCTCGTACTTTTCAGGGTTATTCCACACTAGGATTTGTTGAATTAATTAATATTTCTTGCATTTACGTACAACTTCCGCTGCATTTGTCATTTATACGCTGTACACACATGTGAATGCAAATCTCGAGACAGGAAAAGGACGGGGCAGGTGCCGTACACGTGTAGTAGGACCAGCTGGCAAGGAGTACACGGAGACACGTCACCCCGGGGCGGTGAGGGCCGCCGCACACAAGGATTTGTTGGGTATGGGGACGGGTCTGAGAATTCATCCCCGATGGGTATGGGTATGGGTATGAGCGATAAATTTTTTAGTGGGTATGAGTATGTGAATGAGGTCTACATCCCCTACCCCACCCATTTGCATCTCTAGTGCACTCCCCACATTTTCTAATTATTATTCTTTTTATATATACATGTATATAGTAAAACGGAGACACGTCACCCCGGGGCGGTGAGGGCCGCCGCACACAAGGATTTGTTGGGTATGGGGACGGGTCTGAGAATTCATCCCCAGATGGGTATGGGTATGGGTATGAGCGATAAATTTTTTAGTGGGTATGAGTATGTGAATGAGGTCTACATCCCCTACCCCACCCATTTGCATCTCTAGTGCACTCCCCACATTTTCTAATTATTATTCTTTTTATATATACATGTATATAGTAAACCGAGTATCGCTTTTATTTATCCAAAAAAAAAAAAACTTTGGTACTCCCATAAGCTCTCTATATATAAAGGAATTGTTTATGTGAGAATATCTCACAACGTGACATGTGGCATTATGATATCATAATTGATATTTTATAAGAAAAAATAAAAAAATACAAGTCATTCATATTTCTCGCACTTAAGTGAGGGGTAGGATGATAAATATGATTTTTTTTTTCAGTTTTTTTTAGTAATTTTCGTTTTTTTTTTTGTTTTTTTTTGGGAGTTTTTTTTTCAATTTTTTTTAATGAGTCTCTATTTTTGGTTTCAGTTTTTCTAATAATTTTCATTTTTTTTAGTCTTTTTTGAGGAGTTTCTAATTGTAACACAAGCATTTGACAAAAAAATTTGTAACAAAAGTATAGCAAGTTTTTTTTTTTTTTTTTTTAATTCATTACAACGCAAATTCAATTAATATTTATCGTAAAAGATATGATTGTGTTATTAGTGATGTTAGAATCAGAAATGAAGCAATTGATACTTAATTTTTTGATTTCCTAAAGTTACAATTAAAACAAAAAAAGTTCTCAAAACGTGACAAATATTTGGGAAGGGACGGAGAACATCATAAGTTTTTTTTTTTTCACTTTTTTTTCCTCATCAAAATTATTTTATCTAATATGTAGATACTTATTTTTGTCCGTGCGCGAAGCGCAGGATACCTACTAGTTCCATATAAAAAGTTAGACTTTGGCAACCATAGCTATTCTACTGTTGTAATTGTCCACACAGCAAACGATAAAACCTCGTTGCAATAATACAACACCACAAGTACCTAACTTATATAATCATAAAACTTCCTACAAAAAACTTATAATCATAAAATTATATATCAATTTAAAGCGAGAATTGGATGGGCCTACAATAATACAAGGTTGAACACCCAAAAAAATAATTAAAGGTTCCGGGACAAATGTAACGATGACAGGAATTATGACAAAAGGGAATAAAAAGGCAGTGTATGTGATCTTATGAAGAGTTTGGTACAAATATTTGAACAATTAGAAACTTGGTAGCTAGAGATCAATGAAGACAAAGTTTTCCGAGCAGCAAACTAATACATCTATATTACAAATACTTCAACAATTAGAAATCCCCATATGGTTTTGGCATAAGCACCCATTCTGTTTGATTAATTAGCCAATATTAAATCGGTGCACTTCATTATAAATGCACAACATATGCTAATCAAAATGCACAATAAGAACACCATAAAACCCACTAGCTGCAACGTTAACTTTTTATTTGTTATTGACTGTACGTTGTTAGTGTGATTAACTAAATGACTATTGGTGTGAGAGATGAAGTTAACTTTTTGAAGATAATTTTAAATTTTGGAGCGAAAAATGCACAATGCCTCATATTCACCATATATATTGCATTACATTATACGTACGTAAGCCTACATCCCGACGTGCGAATTGATGGTGCTATTCCAGCATTTGTTACTCAGCAACAACTACAGGCAAGAACAACACGACACAATTCTGGCGCCCCTTAATTTTTGTATTAGGATGTCCATGCATCCCAATATGTATCAAATGGTAACACTAGCAGGCTCCATACTAAGCCCTAAAAAGTGGAAGGAAGTGAGCTAACTAATGAGCTTAAATTAAAGTTAAATGCTACATACGAATCAAAGTGGTTAATTTGGAGAGTATGCAATCACCAAGCAACTAATGAGCCAACTAATGGTCTAAATTAAGGCTTCGTTTGGTTCATTTTTGCTACCTTAGAAAGATAACTCCCAAGGTGAGAGAGTTAACTATCCCCCTTTTAAGAGTGTGATCGAGTTGAGAGATAACTTGTGATAAAGTTGGGTTATAAAACTAATTAACCACTCACTCTCTCCAACTCCATCCCTAACCAAACAAGGCTTAAAAGTAAAACTACAAACACTCCGAATACGAATGTGAATATGTCAAGTCTGTGTAACATTACCTTAAATTAATTAAAACTATCTTATCAAATAAATTAATTAAAACTACAATGATATGACAAAAACGATATATGTTTCAAACAGCAGTTTCCATACGTATTAGTAGTTAACTTCAATTTGTGGCATCGTGTTAAGGATAAAAGTAGTACTAAATTTTTTGAGAAGATAAAAATAATAATAGTATTTAATACACATAGTTTACTTTAGAAAAAAAAAATGTAATATAGTTGAAGTAGATAGGGAATAGGAAGTGAGCGTTGCGTTGTAGAAGTGTGACACGTGCCGACAAGAGAAAGCGAGAAGTGGGGAATGGCTGGCATTTTCATTTTATTATAAGCTTTTTTTTTGTCAAAGTTCATTTTATAAGCTTATAAAAAAAGTTGGATGCCAAAGTGCATGTGCGGTCAAGAGGAAAGAACAACTGGAAAACAGTCCAAAATAACACAAAAAAAAAAAAGAAAAAAACCAGACGAGCCAATTAATTGGTTGAGTACCCCACCAACCAGTACTGCAGTCTAGCTGCATATGGAAATGGAAATTTCTTTTTCGTTTGTTGAGGTTTGGGCGTCACATTTTGCCTTGGTCCCTCTCCCCACAGAGTGTTAGGTTTGGGGGGAAGAAGAGCAGGAGTTGGTGGCAGTGCCTAAATATTTGTTTACTCTGCCTGCCAAAGGAATATCCATTTATTAAACCCTTCCTTTTCCTTTCATTTATTTCTCTGATTAGAAAAAAAAGATAGCAGTAAGTCATACTATTTTTCTTCATTTTAAATAATGATGAAATGATCACTTAATCGAGTTAATTAAAGACTGGTGTATTAGTGACAGTGTTGGAGAATTGTAGATCAAACGTTAGTCCCACATCGTATAAGTTATTGGAACAAAAATTATATATATGCACTAGATAGATTGTGTTTAAAAGAGTTAGAAGACTTAAGAAAATGAGTCGAGTAAAATTCTCTTTCTCTACTTTTATGGTTTTGAGTCAGCTGGGAGAGTATTGAATCATATGATTGGTTCGTAGACTAGTGATTTGGAGAGCTACAATCACTAGTATGATCGTTGTATTATGAGATGCTATCGTCATTAAACCGTGAGCAGCGCAGCAGGGTGAACTAGTCTTAAGGACATTAAGTCTAACTCAAGCCTTGATCGATTAAATTAAATTTTCTTGCATTTCGCCCAAAGTTTTCACAAATTCCACCAACATAAGTATGACTTCATAATACGTTTAGATCTCTTCTCAATTAATTACTATCTAGACATCACAAGTAATTAAAATCTCACGCTTATGAGTTGGAGGCGCATGATTTCTTTTAAAAAAATACTCAATCCGGTCATTTATATAAGTCGTTTAATGTAAGGATACAAAAATTAAGGCAGCTTTAATTACGAGTGTAATTTACATATATGTCATTTGACATTAAATGAATTGAAGAATTGAAGAATCGTAAATGTTTAAATGTATAAGGGTACAATGGGTAAAAATGCAATAAATACGCTTTTGAATTCTGAAAATGACTTACATTTTTGAACAAGAAGTTTTTGCTAGAACGACTTATATAAATGATCGGAGGGAGTATATTATAATAGATGACATACATATGCAGAAATTAATTACAAAAATCATAAAAATATAATCAGCAGTCTTGAAGACAATTATATACCACGTCCTATCAAAAAAAAAAAAAAAAAAAAAGACAATTATATACCACCATAATAACCTGATATTTCGGTTGACGACAATGCATTATATGCATATTGCTGTAGTTACAAGTATGATAAATATAAACCACGCATTCAGTAGTAAATCAAAATGATTCATTAGTGTAGTATCTTAACAAATACTAGTAACAAGTAATTGAGTGGATATCCCAGCTAATTTTTGTTGAATGATGGATTTCATCAACCTTGTATATATGATCCTAATAGGTGCCCTCATCATTTAATATTTATCATGCACATCAAACAAACAGACCTTCAATAATTAATGATGATGATCTAGTGCTCTCCATGCTCCATACCAATTGAGCATCTGGTTAGACAAAATAGAAGAATCAACTAAGTCAATACACACACGCATACGAAATATGAAGGCCGATCGAAAAGGACAATGGAAGGGTCGCCCGTTCCATCCATCCATCCGTCCATCCACCCATCCTGGGCGAGCAGGTCATCAGTTGTTGATCTCTCTCTCTCTCTCTCTCTCTCTCTCTCTCTGTCCCTATGTCATGGGGGTGACTTTTCAAACATCTTTACTTTGTGTAGAATAGAAGAAGAAGAAGAAGCCCTGCCCGCCCTGTTTCATGCTTTAGTTTGGGATCAACGCCTCTCCCCTGCCCTGCCCTTCTCACACGCATCCCTAACTATAAATACCCATAACACCTCTCTCACTCTTTACCACTTCATCAATTCACTCCCCATATCACTATATACTCACCAAACAACAACAACCAACAACAACCAATCGATCAATCGATCAATCAATCAATCAATGGCTCATCTGCTCCTCCCTCTCTTCCTAGCAGTAGCTCTCCTCTTCTCCACCACCACCACCACCACCACCTTCGCCGCCGACCCCGACAACCTCCAAGACCTCTGCGTGGCCGACTTAAACGCAAGTGAGTCCTCTGCTATATGGTCATGAAGATCAATCGATTCATTTTTATTATATACACTTTGTGACATGCGACATGTGACATGTGCAGGTATCTCAGTGAACGGATTCCCCTGCAAGAAAGCCGCGAACGTCACGGCAAATGACTTCTTCTTCGGCGGCTTAGGAAGCCCAGGAGCCACCAACAACACGTTCGGTTCAAGGGTGACCGGCGCCTTCGTCACCAGTATCCCAGGCCTGAACACCCTGGGAGTGTCCATGGCACGGATCGACTACGCCCCGGGAGGAATCAACCCGCCACACACCCACCCACGCGCCACCGAGATCATATTCGTCTTGGAAGGCCAGCTGGACGTCGGATTCATCACCACCGCGAACGTCCTCATCTCCAAGTCCATCAACAAGGGGGAGGTGTTCGTGTTCCCCAGAGGCCTCGTCCACTTCCAGAAGAACAATGGGCATGTCCCCGCCGCGGTCATTGCTGGGTTTAATAGTCAGTTGGGTGGGACGGTGTCCATCCCCTTGACCCTGTTCGCTGCCACGCCTCCCGTGCCCGATAATGTCCTCACCAAGACCTTCCAAGTCGGCACCAAAGAGATCCAGAAGATCAAGTCCAGGCTCACCTGATCTAATTTATTTATTACTCTTCCGCATCCTATTGCTTACTTGCTCAAGCTTTTTGTATTGCTGTCCCAATAATTTTACATTTTACGTTTTTCATAATAATCAATCAATACTGAATTGGATTTAATTACTTTTGGTTGATGTTGAGTGTTCAATTGTTTTTAATTTAACCTTATCTCATCTTTTCTTTTATTTTTCTTGTTTACTAAGTAGTTAGAATGAATGAAACGAAACGGATACTCAACTGTAATTATATTTATATATTGCTCTATTACTGGTATTGTTATTAGGATTGTTATTATTAGTTGTAAAGCGCAATTATGCTATGATTACTCCATTATTACTGCTACATTGGATAATGGGGAATACATAGCTAAAAGATGATGGAGATGCAATATAATCTTTAGTATTGGACACTGATTGCTAAAACTTGGATTTCTAACAACTTGTTCACTTAGGTTCATTCAATACACATTGAGTTGTGTGCACACAAACATCAATGCAAAAAATCAATACACATTGAGTGTTTCAAAATGGATCACCAAATAACCCCCTCGAATCTTGTTTTTTGACAAGTGATGTCGAGATGCTTGGGCACCAAATCATTTTCCTTAGGTTTAATAAGTTTTGGATCAAAGTGTCCTAAATTCAAATCCAAATACAATACAACAACAACAAACAACAACAACAACATAGCCTCAGTCCCAAATTAACTGGGGTCGGCTACATGGATTAAACTTTTCCATTGTGTTCGATTAAGTGCAATTGATGGTGAGCTTTTCAAACCATTCATATCCAAATACAATAGACCAAAAAAAATAAAAAATACATAGACATAGTATTATATTAAATCTAGCAAAGCAGACTAAAGAAGTTTAACTTATGCAGCTAGCCTGCTCGAATTGAAGAACTAATTTGAGATTGAAGCTTTGTTGTTATTATTGTCGTTTATGTTAGCATATCCATTAAACTCACTCAGTCATCATCACGATTCATGCAGAAAAAAAGAAAAAGAAAAAAAAAGGACCATCCTGATCTGTATTTACAGATTTAGAAGAACATTGGAACAACTTCACTGCCACACATGGTGGCATTCGACACATTCATATTAATTATATTGCACATTTTACATCTGAGGCATCTCTTGTTCCCCTTCTAATTGCGTAGAACAAAGATCCAAATGGAAGTAAATGAAAGAAGTTTCACCTGGAGCCCTGTGATTTATGAGAGGCAGAGGCGAGTTCGACTGTAATTATGAATGACGATTTTCGAGCTTCTCTCAGGTATCTAACATCCCCATTCATCACCTTTAATAATTTTCTGCTCATAAGTAAGCTCACGCCCTCCTCTGTCGAGTCGATGTTGGTTTCAAACATCTGACTTAGAAGTTCTTCTGGTACTCCACCCCCAGAATGTGTTATCCTAAAGCATCGCACAGTAACATTTACATTATCATTAAATAGGCATAATGCGAAAAGAAATAGCATAAGGAAGAAAAAATGGTACTGTATTTCAAATCAATGAACATTGCAATACCTGAGCTCCAAATTAGCAAGATGAACAGAATCTCCCAATTGATCTTTACTCATATAGGCATCGATAAATAGATGCCCTCCGTTTGGTGTAAAGTTAACAGAAACCAACAGGTATTCAGCTAGGACCTGCTGAATCCTCAGGATATCACCAAGGAGAATTTCGGTCATGATTTCCGCAGTTGAATCGTAAGAAATCTGAACACTTTTTGCGTCGCACTTAATCATCACTTGACTAATTGATGTAACCAGCACTTCTTGCAAAGTGAATTCTACCATGTCCAAATCCAAGTAGCTGCCAACATTCAACATTCAAAAAAAAAAGAGAGAAGCAATCAGATAAATAATGAGCTAAGTGAGATCACAAACCAATACTTTTTTTTTTTTTTTTCTGCTGTGTCTTCTCTTTTAAACTTTAGAAGATAAGACAAGAGATCTAAATTTTATTAGATAATATATACTATTTATCAATGTCTTTGCAGATCCAGAACTCAATTTAATTCCTACAAACACTTTCCCAAAACTTCATGGATTTTTATGGCCTCTAACTACAACGACAGACATCTTTATCAGGTTCTACCTACCTACAGTTCTACAACTTAAAAAATAATTTCTTCAAAACTGCATGCCAGGTTGATTTTCGCCTAGAGAAAAAAACAATTTTAGGTATCCATTTGCTGATTATAATATCAGAAATAAAATATGGAGAACATACCATACCTAAAATGTTTTAGTACATGCTTGATTCTAACTATCAATGAGAATACCAAATCAAACTAGATAGAGACTAATATGCGTCTGTATACATACCCTTCCATAATGCTCTCAAGATCTGTGTCATCAAGAATCTTGTTCAGCTGGCATTGACACTGCATACTGGTGTGCAGAAGCTCCTTCTGCCCTTCATTCAAGTCGGTCTCCTGCATCCGCTTCCGGGTGAACATAATCCCTGACAGGGGATTCCTGATCTGCCGCTTCATATAAGCTAATGTTTTCAGTCTCCTCAAAGCGGTTTGCTCAGATAGACGACTTACATGTAGTGCTTGTTGCAGCTCTTGACTCACAGTTTGCAAAAAGCAAAATGTTCCAGTGATTGTACCATCTCCATCCACTTTCTTGGAAACGGAGAGGAGACATTCGACATACTTTCCATCACGCCCGAAAAACCCAAAAGGAACCTTCTCCGTATCCTCACCCGTCATTGCATTGTTGAGTATAATACCAAGATTTACAAAGGCTTCCTGGTTTTTGACACGACAACATGCCATATGGTTCCCAAACACCTCTCCTAATAACATTTTATCAACCACATCATTCCTATCCCACCCGGACAACTTAGTCATGGCTGGATTCCATTCCGCGCACCAACCAAACTCATCTGTTCCAAATATTGGAGGTATCAGAGGGCTTGGGTTCTGAATGATCGCTTTGTAATCTCCTTCAATCCGAGTGAACTTATCCATCACTAATTTTTGAGCAGTCATATCTTGGGCCACAAAACACAGACCAACAATATTTCCTTGAAGGTCCCGACTTGCACACGCATTCACAACCAACCTCACAGGGCCACTATCTTTTTGAGAACCATGAGTTTTCATTTCAAAATGAACATTCTGCTCCTCTTTACCTGCTTAGCAAAATTATCAATTGCAATCAAGATAAATAAAGAGAAGAATGAAGGGATGCACAAATTCGATAAAACAAACAACCTTTATCCTTTTATAAAACCATTTTGCAATACTAGCCAATATAATACAAAATAGGAATACTTGCTCACCTGTTTTATCCATGCGATAAGGACATGAAGAGGGTGCATAATGCATAGTAACAATACTTAGAGATCTAACCAAATGGAAAAATAAAATATAATAAAACAATAATTTAAGCAAAGCAAAACAAAAGTTGAACGTACCCTGCAGAGCTGACTGCAGCATTCTCTTTACTGTGTCGATGGACGAATCCTCAACAAGTTTGAGCAAATGCTTCCTGATTGCTTGATCAACAGGTAGACCGGTCAATTCTGCAATTTTTGAATTCCATCCATTAATGAGCCCATTCACATCCACTGCCAAGATTGGAACTGTGGCTGTCTCAATCAAACGGACCATCTCGTTAGTTACTGCTTCCAGTTCCTCCATCCCTTCAATATTCAGTTTGTCCAGCTGAGAATATATGACGGTGGTGTTTGCATCGGCAGCTTCTTCATCTCTGAAGGCATTTCTGAGAATGATCTGTAAAGAGTGAATCGCGTCCATCTCATAATCCTTCCAAGGCAAGCTCCTTCTCTTGACAACCTCAAGGAAAGCCTTGAAAGAAGATCTTGGGTGCATCTTCCTACCATCATCCTTCTCAGCTGGATCGTGCTTCGCACCTCCCCATCGAATCTCAGCAGCTGTGTGAGTTCGGAACCAAAATAGCATGTCCTTGGAGGTTATCCTGACAGCTGCCATTCCACATACTACATCACCAAGTGAAAGAGCTCCCGGAAAGCCTGCATCGTACAGGCTATCTGTACTCAAACCCGTGGAATCTGTGTGATCCTCTGATAACCAGGTGGATATTTCACGTATCTGATACTCAGTAGGAGATAAACCAAGCCGCCATATCTTACCTTTGTATAAAAGTGCAGCCCCGTCACACTTAACAAGATCCATTACATTGGGGCTCTGTGAAATGATACCTAAAGGTGCATCTCGCATCAGCATGTCGCAAAGGAGTGTTTGAGTGCGTAGAATGTTCTTTTCAAGAATCTGACTTTCTAATTCAAGTTCCTTATTGACGTGAATTGCGAAAACTTGAATCAGAAATTCACAGGCATATCGAAGAGGGAAAGGAACAAACCTTGGTGTTGTGTTATGACAAACAACTAATCCCCATAACCTCTTCCTCTTCTGCTGCTGTGATGGTTCCGCACCATCATCTTCATCATCACTCTCATTGATGACCACAGCCATCACCAGAGAAGCAATTGATCCCATGCTCTCCATATACTGTAAGTGGCAGCTATGAGGAGCCCTAAGGGTTGAGCCACACAAGGTGAGGTCGAGCGGGAGCTTTTCATCTTGGAAGACCTTTACATGCTTTGCGTGACAATCACAGATCATACGAATCTTGTTCTTCATGAAAAGGAACCGGGCAGCCTGTGGAATGTCTGTAGCTGGATAATGCAAACCCAAGTAGGGATCAAGGCCTGGTTTCGTAATCTCAGAAACAACCTCCCCATGATCATCTTCGTGAAACTTATATGCCATCACCCTATCATAACCGGTGAGCTCAAAGAGCTCTTGGACCACAGTGTCGCATAGCTTCTCCATGCTTCCACTGGGCAACGACTGCAATCGAGCAATCGCTTTAGCTGCAAGTTTATACGACTGCAGCGCTCCAGCAGCAGTCATGGGCACTTCAGAAGGTTTCACTGGTTCAAAATCGATGATCAAGCTACCCGTTACCCTATGAACTATCGCGTAGAAGGGCTTTCCAGACGTTTTACAGTGTACAAGAATAGGATTCAACAAGGAGACATCCCCAAATCCTAACGCCTTTTGCAATGCAGCAGCACTAGGAGAAGTGAATATACTCTTTAAGTCGGTACCAATTCCAAGTACCGGATATTCTCCAACACTTGGCACAGCATGACTAACCATAGTAAGCATCTCTGGTGCATTCTCACTGTAAGCAATGACCTTGGAAGTTTTCTCGTCTAGAGCTAACAAACAACCAAATGGCTGGATAAACTTGCCCTTTTGGATTTGGTGCAAATAGGCAGTGGTTACCTTATCAGACTTAGGTTGCTGGTTAGCAGGGACGGCGTTGCTAACGCATACTGATCTAGAATAATCAAAGGAACTACCCGTTTCTTCAAACTCGGCGTGGAGCTTCGCATCCACAGTTGTTTGAGCAATGATCCTAGCACCATGCCTAGATCGATTCGAATTGGTAGAAGATTGGGTGGGTCTTGAAGAAGACATTTCCCTCTCAAACCACCGAATGAACTAAGAAAACTAGTTTACAAGAATTTAATGCCCCCCTAAGAAAGTCACACTTTTCAGCCCAAAAAAAAAAAAAAAAAAAAAACCAAACTTGGCCAAATTTCCGGTGAAACACTAACGTTTAACTGTCATACAAGCATCCAATTAACCTAAAACCCCAAATTCAATCCAAAAACACATACTGAGAAGAAGAGTGACCAAAAACAGGACAACCAGAACCACCCTAAATCCAGTACAATCAAAAAACAAGAGAAACAAACAGGGAAATGGGAAATGATGGAAAACAACTTCAAAACAGGAAACTGATCACTACCCAGAAATTAT
This sequence comes from Stephania cephalantha, assembly GCA_039657325.1. Classification (NCBI taxonomy): domain Eukaryota; kingdom Viridiplantae; phylum Streptophyta; class Magnoliopsida; order Ranunculales; family Menispermaceae; genus Stephania; species Stephania cephalantha. The sequence continues at coordinate 47,536,343 of CM077579.1, read as the reverse complement.
AATTCCACAAACAACTGAAAAGATCCCAACTTTACTTTTAATCTACAATCACCAGAAGAACAGTCAAACTTACCTCAACAACAACAACAACAAAACAACAACAACAACAACAATAACAACAACAACAACAACAACAACAAGAGAAGATTAAAGAGAGAGACGATCAACTCATCTGATCAGTAGCAAAGAAGCGAAGACTTTGAATCTTTGAAGGGGTTTTAGTGATTTCAAAGGTGGTACAGAATTCAGTCACCCGGTTTTCCTCATGTCATGATTCGTCCAAACCAAACACCTAAACAAATGCTTATAATAAACAAAAACAGAACCTATGCATCTACTCCTCGATATACGAACTTCCACTACTGATGGACCTCGTGTGATGAATACACTAAAATCGAATGGCGCGCACATGAGGAGTAGCCGAATAGGTGCGCTGTACGTGTGGGGAAGGGAGCCGTTATCCAATCAAGACTGCAAATTTCACGAATCCCAAGAAGCTAAGTGGTGAGGGAAGATCACGTGCGTGCAGCTTATTTTGTTGGGCTGCCCTCCCATTTGTTTGCATTTTTTTTATTCATATGGATGTTCGAGCTTTTTCCCCTCCTCCTGATTCTGATTCGACTAATATTACGTGGGTTTAGAATAACATCATCCCCACAACTCAAGAAAACTTCAGTAAATAATGCAGTCATCACTATTCAAATATTAGATCTCTGCTTTACACTGTCTTTCACTGCGCCACACCCATAAGGGGCCATTTGTTTTGCATTGTTAGGCCAAGCAGCGTAACAACACAGTTCCCATACTTACAGGATGGATGGTGGGATGGAGTTAGCTTCTCAATGTCCTCATCACTTTTATTTTTTTAATTTTTTTTTAAAAGCTTATCAATCGGATTCATCAGATTTGTGGGGGATAAAGAAGAAAATGTATATAAGTGGGGTCCATTGAAATGTTAAAATATAGGGGGAATTATTGGAGCAAAAACGTTATTCTATTGATAAAGGGGGTCACTCACATAATGAAGATTGAAGATAATGGAAGCCCATGCTTTGACAGATTCGAGTAGGGTGTTATTTATTATTTTTATGTATGGGGAAGGTGGTGGTGGACATTGAGCTCATTCTTCGGGATGGGTGGTCCACTGAGGACTCATCTTGCTTGCCTAATTGGTGTGGTGAGTGTGTGTGTGAGTGAGAGAGAGAGAGAGAGAGTGAGTGCGAATGTCTTCTTGGACCACACTTGTTGCTGTTGGAGTGGAGGGTGTAAATATGCTCGAATTTAACACTCTCTTTTCACTTCATTTCTTTTCACCTGATCTAGTGTTTGATGCTTGTGCACTTTCTTTGTAGTTCGTGAAGTCATGGGTGGGTTTTCTTTTCTCGTGGTGTTAGGTGATCTCGCATTGAAACTTTTGTGATGTGGCATGTAATTTTAAAATTTAGACAATAGTGATGTGATGCTTTGGGACTGAGGCTCTGTTGATGTTGATATGTTGATGTGATGTTTATATTGAAAATTAAAAAATTGTGATGTTATGTATTTATTTTTTGGTAATTGAATGTTAGGTGACATGTAGTTGAAGTTTTTTTTTTAAATAATTGATAAATAAAATATTTAATCATATTTAAAAATAAAAATCGGACAAAACGAGAACAGTATGTTTTACAAAAATACGGGTCTGAACAAAAAAAAAAGTGTCCGTTTTAAAAAAAGAAATGAGTCCGGACACTAATTTTAATCATTATAAGGGGGGTGTCCGGTCCCGTTTATGTCCGGTCCTATTTTTTTGCCAGCCCTAGAGGCCAAATACGTGGGGTGATTTGTATCGATAATAAAAAAAAAAAAGGAAACTTGAACAGTAAAAACACTTTAAAAGTATAGCACCGCTATGTGCACCTCAATTGTTTACAAATGCACCCCAAAATGCATGTAATTTGGTACACTTTTGGGGTGCCCTCATAAATAATTGGGATGCACATAGCGCCTCGTTAAAAGTATCGTGAAGATGTACAGTCATAAAAAAGTGAAGCAACTAGTTGCTTGCCTGTGAGTGTGTGAATAATAAAGTAGTAGTACAAGCCAACTCCCCCGTCACAGTTCACTCTTTATTACGAATAAAACAAGAAGCAATCCGACTACATTGAATTTAATTTCTACCTATTGTGAAGGTCAATTCAATAACACAAAGAAGGTAAGAAAGACATAAGGTATAACATGCAGAGAAAGAGATGGAACATGAACCTGAAAATCAAGCATTTATCATTACTTTCTACTTTATGTCCACCAAAAAAGATGTTAACATTTATCTATATCTTGATCTATAGCTATATATCATCACTTAACAGGACCACCAATTATCCTGTCGAAGTTACTAGATACATCTAACATAGTTTGGACAGGAGAAAAATCTTGCTATAAGGGAACTATATAACCTTTCTAAGAAAATAGTTAATCATGAAATGAGAAACTTACAAAGGGGAACTTCAGATTTCTTTCTACGTCGCTAATTTGTGTTTGTTTGATCAGGAAATAGGAAGCAGACTAACATTTGTGTTTTGACAAACAAAGGAAGCATTAATTTTTATTTTTATTTTTGACAGGAAACAACTTTTATATTAGTAAATAAAATTTACAAAAACAAAAGCCATGACACAAGGCCAAAAGGTACAAGGAAGAAAGAAAAAACTGAAACAAGGAAAAATGAAAATAAAAGCTAGCTACAAGAACTTAAAATAAAAGCTACCAAGACAAATATTAGGTGGCTGAGATTCAGAATGATCAGAGATATTTACCATATAAATGTCTATATCTGAAGATTGCAAACACGGCTGGAGACAATAAAAGAAAGAGATCTTCATTGAATTTGAGCTAGAAGACAATCTAGAAGGAAGCAGTTAAGGAAAGAGAACCATCCTTAGTAAAATAATTCATTGCAATTCAATACATATGGAGATGCTCCCGCCATTTCCGGATTTAGGAAAGCATTGATGTATGCTCCGAAGAGGGCTATAAATGATTCCCAACAAACAAATATTGAAGGAAGCTGAGGCCAGCTACTGCAACAAGCAGAATTTAATTCACAAGGTGCTTAGTTCCATTAGCCAACTCCAGTGCATTTGAAGCACTAAATGATAATCACCAATAATCTCTACAAGAGCAAAAACCATCAGCAAATCTGTGAAAACGATTGATATCTCGAACAATGATTTCTCTATTAAAAATCTCTGAAGCGAACTTCATAACTGCATGACAATCACCACATGTCCTTAGATTCTTTTTTATCCTAATTGGGGCGTTGGCAGGTAGAGTTAGCAGTCCAAATGCGAGAGCCAGTTTCTCACTGTGATACCACAAGCTTTGCTCCTTGAATTCTTCCGCGTCATTAACAGCAAATTGGGTTTCCGCAACATATCCTTTCTTCTTGACTAATTCAGCCAATTCGGCCAACTTTTTATAGATCTTATCCATTTGAGGATGTGATTTGTCATGGACTGTAAACACGTACGTCTTGTTCTTGGTGTCAATCCAACTGCATCCGGGTTCCTTCCTCACCCGATTGACCCCCATAAGTCTTCTTACTTCATTAGCTTCTTTTAGCATTCCACAACATGTGTACAAGTTAGAAAGAAGAACATAATTCCCAGGATTATCTGGCTCCATCTCAAAAAGCTTTTCTGCCACTTCTTTCCCTAACTCAAGATTCTTGTAATTTCTACAGGCTCCTAACAAAGCTCCCCAGACCGAGGAATCTGGGGAAATAGGCATTGCTTCAATAAAAGTCTTTGCTTCATCCAAACGGCCAGCTCGACCGAGCATATCAACAACGCAAGCATAGTGTTCAGACCCTGGTTCTATACCATAAACATTTCTCATGGAATTAAAGTAGCCTAGACCTTCATTCAGACGCCCTGTATGGCTACATGCTGAAAGAACACAAACCAAAGTAATATAGTCAGGTTGAACTCCATCTGCTAGCATCTGTCCAAACAATTCAATTACATGATCTCCATTTCCATGTTGTTGACAAGCTGCAATTATAGCAGTCCAGCATACCACATTTGGGCCATCAATCTTATTAAACACACGAAATGCATCAACCAAGCTACCGCATTTTGAGTACATTGTTATCAATGAGCTTGCTATGCATAAATTCCCAATAAATCCAGATTTGATTATTTGATCATGGACCAGAGTTCCTTGATCTAATGCTGCAAGGTTAGCAGAAGCATGCAGCACGGTTGAAAATGATGCCTCATCAGGACATATTCCTTCCCTCCTCATAGCCCAAAAATGACTACAAGCTTCTTCAAATAAATCATTTTGCGCCCACCCCATCGCCACAACATTCCATGTCACAACATCTCTATGTTCCATAGTCCTAAACAACTTCACGGCATCTTCAAAGCTTCTGCATTTACTGTACATATCCATGAGTGAGTTCTTCACATAAGACAAATCAACCAGACCATCCTTAATAACAGTTCCATGAATTTGCCTCCCAAAATGAAGGTTACGCAGATTTGCGCATGCGCTCAATGCACTCGAAAAACTGACTTGATCAGGGCTAACCAACTTCTCTTCAAGAACGTTCAAGAAAAGTCTAACAGCCTGATCGTAAAGCCTATTTTGTGTGAATCCCACAATCATGGCATTCCAAGAGACAAGATTTCTTTCAGGCATTTCATCAAACGCTCTCATGGCCTTGCCCATATCACCACATTTTGAGTACATATCGACCATAGCACTACCAACGAAAATGTCACTCTCATAACCCATTTTACAAACAAGGGAATGCATTTGCTCTCCATGGGCAATGATCAGAGTCTCAGAACAAGCTGGTAGGACAGCAGAGAAAGTGAATTGATTAGGAGAGACTTCTCCTGTACTCTTCATAAGCCTAAAAAGCTCCAATGCTTTGTAAGGTTTATGGGCATGGGAGAAATGTGAGATAAGTGAGGTCCAAGTGACAACAGTCTTAGCATTATCATCTGCTGTTGAAAACAAAAGGAGGGCTTGATTGATTCCACCACATTTGCAATACAAACTGATGAGATTGTTGAGAACGAAAGGCAGTACTGATGCACAGTTGTTGACAACAATCTGTGCATGTATTTGGGTAGCATGTCTACCATCCCTTGTTTGAGCAGCTCTATTGATGATAGTGTTGAGATTGGATGGAGAAAGAGTAGTGTTAAAACGAATTCCACTAATGTTAATTGGGTAAAAAACTTTAGTGCACAAGACTTTCATATCAAATGGCCAATAACTGACTATTGTTTTGTGCCCCAAAGGGGGCATAAAATCTCTCTAAAGAAGCTGACTTGTCAAGTTTCTATTGGTCCAACCTGAGCAAAGCCTCGTCTTTTATCCAGAAAAACAAAAGAATTGAAGAGGAAACAAAGATTACCTCCTCTCCTTATTCCCCTCCCCCATCAATGGCTCTTCGAATTCCTTGTAATTTGTCTTCGTGCCCTTCAACCCTTCGAAGCAAGGCCTTCGATCTTCAAGAGACCCGTCAATCAGCAACTAGAGTTGCAGTGAAAAACCGGTTTGGTGTGAGAGCTGAAGTTCAAACACAAGAGTTCAATGGCAGTTATTCTCCATCAACAACGACGCCACTACACAAGGTTACAGTCCACGACCGGCAGCGAGGAGTCGTCCATGAGTTCTTGGTCCCAGAGGTGACTGACCCCCCTTTAGTTTCTTCAATTTGGTCACAGAAGACAGTCCTTAGGGTTTCATGAATTTGAACTGCAGGACCAATATATATTGCACACAGCGGAGGCTCAGAACATAGCTCTACCATTTGCTTGCAGGCACGGTATTGTTGTCTAATCTGCTAATATTGTTTGTCATTGATTCTATTCTATCACACACTAGCCACATTTCAGGACTTGTTCTAGTACTCAATCAGAATGAAAGTATAACTGACCTTGGCTAAGTTACAGGATGCTGTACTAGCTGTGCCGTTCGCGTAAAATCTGGGGAAATTAGACAGCCAGAGGCCCTGGGGATATCTCCTGAATTAAAATCCAAGGTTCCTACCTCTCCCTTTACCTGGTGCTATTGCTCAATGGTTTCAATGTTTTCTCTAGACAACATAGTAATTGTGTATTTGCGTGGTAACATTCTATTGTGCATCTCCCATGGACAACCATAGCAAAGATTCCATCTATTAATCGTTCTATTGTGCATCGGCTCCATCATGCATATGCATTCATTTAATAATTGTATAGAAGCTTGTCCGAGGCACTTCAATGATCATAGATTCTTGCAGACTCTAGTTTATTCTGCATATATAAAAACTGAACAGCAAGATCTATGTGGCACATAGGAGTGATTTCTCATTGTCATCGGTGACTAAATGATATTCGCGGTATGCCAACCTATGTTTCATGCATAATTACTCTACACCAGCACTCAGAAATTCCGTGGGGATCAAGCTGCAAAGTGGCATGATGCCTATGAAGGATATCTTTTGTTAGATGCAGACCTTCGATTCCAGTGGTTCTAAATCTATTGCTTCAATTTCAGGGTTACGCACTGCTCTGTGTCGGTTTCCCATCTTCTGATTTAGAAGTTGAGACCCAAGATGAGGATGAGGTAAGATTTATTGTGATAACTACACAAAGAAAAGTAGATAAAAGTTGAACTCATCAAATGCTGGCGCACTGAACAAAATCTACCTCGTGCAGGTATACTGGCTTCAATTTGGGAGATATTTTGCTCGAGGACCAGTAGTAAGTTTCTACATCTATTGCCGCCAATGAGACGAATTAGGAGGGAAAGGGTTCTACATTTAACTGTGCTTTCTCTAATATTTGCAGGAAAGAGATGACTATGCACTAGAGTTGGCGTTGGGTGATGAGTGAGCAGAATGCTGGAGAATCAACACGACGAAATAGGTAACTTAGCCAAGCAGTTTTGCTATTTCTGCATGTTTTTGAGCACATAATGTCAGAACTTCTCTACAATTTTCTGCAACATTAGTAACCAAGCCCGAAAATACCAAATTGTACTTGAGTTTTTAAAGGCTATTATTCATCACAATCAATATTTCTCTACTAGTGGCAAACGTACTTCCTTATGCAAACTTTGCTCATATTACGCTAATAGGTACTTCATCCCTACACGCCTGATCCTTAGATTGACAGTATGCAAATTTAGTATGTGAAGTGAAGAAGATTACACCTCCAGGCCTCGGACACCAATAATTCATAGCTACTCGGAAATGGGAAGACTTTAAGATCAATGTAATGAGTTGTCCCTTGATTCACTAGGTGCAGTTCTAGTGGGTCTTACACAGACAATACTGAATGTCAAGGTCTGAAAATCACTCTAGCATATTTGACTATGTTAACAACTTAACATGTGCTATTGCTGACCAGCATCAGCTCTTCCCTTCCCACACAGTTTGCTTGCCCTTTTTGTCCATCACAGTACATAGGTTTCGAGAAACTTATGAACGATGACAAAATCTTAGCAAAGATTACATGTTTATGGATTATTTAGTTTTCTTCTTACCTTCAAGTCTCCATCTGGACGTTATGAAGTAGTTGCTTTGCATTCAGCAGAAGCATGTTAGCCTCTTCGTTTGACATGTCAAGCATCCGCAGCGCTTTGATCTCCTCCTGCCATTTCTCTATCTCTTCTCTGTGTATGCTGGAGACACAGAAAAATAAGTGATCAGGAAAAAGTAAACAGCCTAGATCAATTGCAAGTTTATCTCGAATTCCTTCCACTGTAATCCGCAAGTCCCAAAAACTTACGTGATCAATCGTTCTTCAAACCGATCACTGAGCTCCTTGAATAGTGTTTTCCCCGATTCTAGCAGCTCGGACACCTACATAGCACGTAGAAAGAACTCGATTGTAACAAGATCATAACGATTACAACGCATTAAGAGACCTATGTCTGCGCAGCAAGTACAAACTTCGATACATTAGATCCCTAGACTCTTCATCAAGATCAATGGAAAATTCAGCAAATAATACCTGGTACAGCATCATATACGATATCAATGTTGCTGAAGTATGTAAAAGATGATGCGCTTATGAAGAAACCTAGTATATTTATGATCCGATCGAACTAGTAATCGCTCTTTGATCAGTTTTTGCTTATTTGAATTAGTGACGATTCACTGATGCAAACAAAATGCAATTCAAAGATTGGTAGAAAGGCTTTACCAATTGAGTAAATCGTTCGATCTTTTCGAGGACGGCGTTAATCTGCATCTGCATCTCTTCAGATCCAACAAAAGATGCCTCTATATCTCCTTCCGCGGCGGACTCCTGACCTACTCCTCCTTCGTTCTCTTCGTTTTCCTTTAGATCACATGGAAACCAGAGTAAACAACAAACAATCGAAGGTGAAAAGAAGGAAAGAATCGGTCGCGAAAACACTACTGTTTGTTTCTGGCGCTTCCTGCGGGCTTCAACATCCTCACTTTCCATTGGAATTTTCAAACAGAACAGAAATCCTTCTCACGATCTAAACGAAGAACGACGAATCGTTATAAGAAACGAAGAAGTATGAAATCGAAATTCAATTTACTTGAAAACTCAAGAACTTACTGATAACAAGATCAAATCGACTTCAATGGATTTCGAATTTTGAAGACGAAGCTCGAACGATCGAAGCTATACGTTGCGCGCGAATTCTTGGATCTTCGAAAATCGAAACTTTGGTGCCTTTTTTTTTTTTTTTTTGGTTAAAACTTTGGTGCCTTTTATATGCTCCTCTGCCGCGCTGACTCGCGATCTTACGCGTTCGCTCCCTTGGGCCTTGGATCAAGTTAAAGGCCCAAGAAAGCCCAAATACTCATACCTTGTATATTGTGATTTGTGACTGACAAGCTATACATACAAGTAAATAATCAGAATATTATTTATTTATTGAGCATGCAAGATACAAGGCTTAGTTATATAATGTCTAAGTATATAGTGTATAGTTTAGGATCAACATTGATCAACCATTATATGGTGTGGCTCAAGTGAGGACCCTGATCCAAATCCAAAAAGGTAAAAAAGGAAAACGCTGATCAACTATTATATGTGGATTTAATTTTCTTACCTACCTAGACATGGCATGAGTTTATGTAATGATGATATAAAGCGCCCGACTATTTTCGTTATGCTATATACAAAATTATAACCCAATAAATATGTAATAGAAAGTGGCAATGTATGTATAATGTATGTACCGGCCCATTGATTATAGAAAATCTACAAATCATCGCAAAGAATATCCCCATCTACAAACCTTAATTTACTCCAAATTGCCAACTAGCTAGGCTGCAGCTCTAATATTTGATATATTTTCTTTTGATAGGAACGTGGCTTTATTTTATAATAGCCGTAAAAATATTATGTACATGATGATGAGAAACAATGTGTTTTCTTAAATATTGATATATAATCGTCTATACACATGAGGTTGAGGGTTTAAGCTAGAGTCCTAATAAACCCACTTGGGTACACCCAAAAAAAAAAAAAAAAAAAAAAACCCACATACTTAGGCTTAGCTTCATCGCGTTAAAATTAATTTGGAAAATGCTAGCGTACCCCAAGTTGGACAAATGCTATGTTGGATGTTCTTCGTGCACGCATCTTGAGGTGCATAAATGGCGCTCTTTCCTTCGAGCTTCCCGCTTTGGCTCTCTGACTGCATGCCCGACTTAAGTGCACAAAAGTGAGTGCAACTCTAGCATTTTTCTTTAAAAAAATATTCGATACCTAACAACCACGTACTAGGTAGTACATGCAGTAGCGAAGAGCGTTTGGATCCAGTACTCCGTCTGCTGCACAAGCATCCCAACTCCAGCAGTAAAATCCGTTCACTATTTTGAAACTTGCCGGGCCATAGCCTGATATGATTAGAGTGTTGATTTTTAAGTTAAACTGGTTTATAACAACGATTTATCCTCAATTTATTTTGCCAAATCATTGAATTAAATTGTATTAAAACCGCGTAACTGCAGTATCCCCGCATTTAGATTTCAAACACCAAGTATAGCGAAATTATTAAACGCACCACTCGGGGCTCCGGCAACCTTAAACTCTCCTGATACGCAATTAATCACATTGAGAAAAGATTTTCACAATTCCACCATTCATCACTCCTATAAATATTATAACAAAGCCATGTACAGCAGCCCACAACAAATGTTACACACAAGGACGATGGCAAGGAAGAAGGTGAAGCTTGCATGGATAGCTAATGAGTCGGCAAGGAAAGCCACCTTCAAGAAGAGGAAAATGGGGTTGATGAAGAAGGTGAGCGAGTTGAGTACCCTTTGTGACGTCCCGGCTTGCGCCATCGTGTTTGGGCCGAATGAGGAGCATCCTGAGGTGTGGCCTCGGTCTCAGTCCGAAGTAGACAGGGTGGTTATGAAGTTCAGAAGCCTCCCAGGGGCGGAGCAGAGCAAGAAGATGGTGAACCAGGAGGCGTTTCTAAAGGATCGGAATATAAAGTTGAGGGAGCAGTTGAAGAAGGCCGAGAAGGAGAACCGGGAGTTCGAGATGACGTTGATCTTGATGGCGGCGTTGGCGGGGGAGAGGGGCATCGGGGAGTTGGGGGTGGAGCAGTTGAGTGACTTGGCTTGGTTTGTGGATGATAAGATGAAGGTGATTCATGGGAGGATGGATAGGCTTATGAGGACGAACAAGCTGGTGAAAAGGACTACTGAATCTCCTAGCACTAGTAGCACTAGTAATACTGCCTCGTCCGGGGCTGCCGAACCTCATCATTATCGACAGTATAGCGACGAGACAATTAGTTACGGAAAGCTACTGCTTGGAGTTGGATCAGGGCATCTGTGCCACCACCTAGACAACAAGACTCCTATTGACATGGCCATGGAAACCCTGAAGAGGCAGTCATGGTTTATGGAAAATGCTACTCCTCAAGAACACATCCCCTATGACCATATCACCATGCCTTATGGGGACTGGCCGCCTAATTTCTACTCTTAATTAATTTCTTAGATTTATATGTTTGTAAATGCATATAAATCTAATTAATTACTTTTGGTTTATATGATATGTATGGCAGCTGGTATGTTTTATTTTTATCTTTTGTGTTCGATCTCACTTTCTTTTTGCAGGTGTTTCATCATTCATGACTTCAAAAGTTATTCCTGTTCTTTTCTTTCTTTTTCTTTTTTTTGATAAGACATGTTGTATTTTTTCTTAATTTCTATATTTGTTTTCTTTCTTTCGTTCAAGAAAATGCTTTTTTTTTTTTTGGTTAACAAGAAATTAAAATGTTGTTAATTATATTTTTTTTTGAAGAAATATTGTTAATGATATTAAATCATGCATCATTGCATTGCCCTTTATTTAGTTTTTATTTTTCGTCAATCTACGTATATGAACGTTAGAGCATCTTCAGTGGGATCATGGATTATGGTGGAAATGGATCCACCTAAGATACAATCTATATCCAACCTAAAAAATGCTCTCTAATGGGACCATAAATTCATAATGTCCATCCTATGTGGCATAAAATCAAAGTGGAGGGTGTCTACTACAATGTCTACTTCTAGACATTGTGGTAGGCTCACGTCGACGCGCCTTTATTAATATTATTATTAATTCTTTCAAAATTTTTAATTTGACTCTTAATTGTATATATTGATCGAATAATCTTCTTTAAGGTACTGTGATCTTAATCAAAAATCAAATTCAATCTCACAAATTTTTTTATCAATTAATATATCTCTATATAGTTTTAAGATTATGTATCTAAAGATATAGTATATCCCTACATTATAACACAAACAGCTGACTCTTAATTATTTTTAATTTGGAGCAAACACTGCTCTGTTCATTTTTAAGGGAAAATGATTAGGCAGGCATATGACAGCCTTTTAATATGACCTCTTTGCATATTATTATTATTATTATTTTTTAGATAATTAAGAAGGAAACCAAGTTGCCTCCTCTTTTCGCATATTGTTGCAAGTCCTTTTTAGGAGATAAAGAAAAATAATAATCTCGACCATTTTGATCAGTTAAGAAAAAAGAATGCTTATACGCGGGCGTAAATCATCAAACGCAGATCATGTTTTGATGTGCGTGCTATGTTTATTGGGATACGAATCAATGCGTTTTCATGTAATGTGCGTTTTGATGTGCGTTGTGATGTACCCTAGCAGTGCCCAACAATTAATCTCCCCCGGGCCATATTCAGGCCATATTCTCTAATCAACACTTGAACCAGCAGACATTTCGCTTTAATTTACATTAACGAGAGTTATTCTAAGAGTATCATGAACATATATATGGACACATCAATTGTGTACACAAATGCTCAATAATATATCAAATATATTTGCCTCGAATTAGGTAACAGCAAATAGTTCAAGCATCGCATGAAAACAATTTTTGGAGCAAAAACTATTACCTATATAGATAAACAACCATCTAGTTTTTTTTAAATAACTTTTTTTTTTTTTGGTTATATATGTAGCCTCGTCCGCAAATCGTAACTCAAGCCATCACACAAAGATCGAGACAACAACTCTTAATTAACCTCACGTAGATGGAAACACGTAATAAGTACATCTTTTGTGAGATGATAAAGACATCACTTGCCAAAAAATAAATTTGAAGAGGTCGTGAGTTGGACTCCCACTTAAGTCAAAATAATAATAATGATAAAAATAAAAATATAGTGGCATCCAAATCTCAAATATTATAAATTAATGAAAAGATTATAAAATAATTAAGTACATTAATAACTACAAATCGACTTATGATCCTGTAGGTTTTTTTTTTTTTTTTTGACATTGCGGTGTTTTGGATTTATACTTGCGTCTATTCCAGTAATTAGAGACACACCACCTCAATCTAATTAAGTAAACAATTAGTAAGTCTCAAGTCCCTAGCTACCACTAACGACCCTTGACTGATGGAGGACAATGATTGGTTATATATGATCCTGTAGTTTGGATGCATTACAGGTTTATACACCCTGTTTTTGACAGGGAGTATAATTTATATATAGATCGCAAAACAAAATTCAATGAAAGCAATATTAACATAATTATATATGAATTCAATGCCAAATAAATTTCCTTGAAATGAAAACAACTTTTTTCCATTAAATCTCTCCAAGATCCTCTTGATGCATGATCATGGGGATTCCAAATATATAACATTTGTTTGGTAATGGTGAAGCTGAAACCTCAAAAACGAACATCTATCACAAAAGCTGAGGGCCGGAGGCTTTCACTCAAATTAATTGTAGCCTCTCACAACTATATTAGTACTAACTATGATTACCTTCGAAATTAATCAATTTCTGATAATCTTGCTAGCTCTTCCTTTAATTTTTGTGTTTGTTTCTCCAACAACACAACTATATATATATATTATCTACAATTTGCAAACACAATAGTTCTAAGAGTTCATCATATCCTGCTTGGCTTGGACTTGTCGAGCATCGACCACATCACCTGAACGTCTTCGTATGCGCAAGCCATTACTTCCCCTTGTAAATCCATCACCCTCTTATCGTTATTCCCTGCATTCACATTAACAAATTGAATCAAATTGCCATTAACTATACATGCATGTCTAGCTAGCTTGCTAGCTAGCTAGCCAGTACAAAAATCAAAATAGTTGAGAACTGTATATATGCATTACCTTGTTGGGACTTCTTATTATCTCTTGATGTTTGGTTGGGATTGAAGAATGTGCAAGCTTTCCTGAAAGGAGTGGTGATGGTGCGAACCCAAGAAGCCATATATTGTTTCTTTTCTGATGATGGTACTATTAATTGATAACAAAGTAGTGAATATATATATATATAATTATATGCTGAGATGAGTAGTTTGTGTTGTGTTACTTGTGTATAGATGTAGTTGAGATCGAAAGCGAGTGATGAGATCTCTGGGGTTTAGATGGGAGTGGTGTTGAGAGCACGAGCAGTGAATGGATGTGTGTTAAAGAGGCGACAAGATCCGTGAGATTAGGTACATATCAAAGCAAACATTATATATATTTTATGTGTTCGTCTGACTTCATTGTTTTTTTTTTTTTTTTTTTTTTTTTTTTTTTTTTTTTTTTTTTTTTTTAAAGTTTTTTTTTTTTTTTTAATAAGTAAGAATAATAAGTGTTCTGTCTCTATATGATAGTCACATGGTGGACGGTTAATAAGTAAGAATAATATCATAGAACGTAAAACCATCGGATGCGCCTCGAGACGTGTCTGTGCATGATGGAAGCGGCCGAAGGGTGGCCGACGCCATGGTCCGCCCACGGGGTCGTGCCTTGGCATTGCGCCCAAGTCATGTTCGAGAGTCCCCGCTAGTCCGCCCGTGCCACCCCAAGGAGAGAGCACACCTCTCCTTATAGTAGATGTTAAGCCGTTTGCTCGGCTCCAATAGGAAACATCAAATTTTCGACCAGCGTACTTTGACTTGGGTCAACGCCCAAGTCAAGGTTTGTCAACTTTAGTCTCGTGCCAAGCTCGTGCCAAGGAATTCACTTAAGTCCGGCCCGTGCCGTGCTCGTGCCCGCACTTGCCAAGATGTGCCAAGGTTTGGCCTCGCTCGTGCCAAGGTTTGCCAAGGCGTAGTGCCAAGGCGTGCCAAGCGCCGTGCTGCGAGGAAATGCTGCGTTCGCGCGCTCGTCCCGTGCGCTCGTCCCGCATGCTTGGTCCTCACGCGTTCGCCACGCGACGCGCCCACACGCGCTGGCATGCGCGCACCCGTCCGCAAGCGTCCATGCGCGCGCCGCTTAGGTCCGTGCCTTGCGCCTGCCGCGCGCCTGATCGTGCTGCCAAGGCGCTGTGCCAAGGCGCTGTGCCAAGGCGTAACCTCCTTTCCGCTATGCACCATTTTCACATGTTCACCCATGACTGCACCTGATGGAACCAACCAAGCCCTCATGACTCGGTCATTGCTAGGTTGCCGACTGCCTAGCCCACTGCTTCGTTCGGGTCTCGCTTTTAGGGGCCGACAAACATCCCCCCGCCAAGATGTTCGATGCCCTCATCGAACTGCTCGGTTGCTGTCTCATCTGGTAGTCTGATATCTCCTTCTCAAACTGCCACAGGGTCGTGTCACGCTCCCACGTAGGTTCTTCAACATCAACCCACTTGATCAAGTAAAAAGTTCGTCTGTTCTTTTTACTCGGCCACGCGTCTCATGGCTTAGAATCGCTCGATCTCCCCAAAGAAACTCCTTTCGCACTGGGTGGTGGAGCTCGCCTCGCCGTGCTCCTCCCTGGATCGCCTCATCCGAATGGAAAGGCTTGAGGTAACCGACATGGAACGTGGGGTGTATTTTCACCTCTCCTGGGTAGATTTAGGCGATAAGCCGCCCTCCCCACTCGCTCGACCACCTCAAATGGCCCTTCATACCGCCGTACCACCCTCATGTGTCTCCTTTTTGTTGAACTTCTTCGGTATCTGAGGGTAAGCTTCAACAAGACCATGTCTCCTTCCTGGAACTCCAAGGGCCTCCTATGCTGGTCCGCATATTTCTTCATCCTCCTGACAGCCTTGGCTAAGCTGTCTTGAGCTGCCTCCCTCAGCTCCTGTTTGCTCCTTGCAAACCGATAAGCCGCTGGGCTCGACCCCATCGACTTGGATTTGGCTACTTCGTGTGGAGTAACCGGTTGCTGCCCCATCACCACCTCAAACGGACTCAGCTCTGTCGCTGAGCTCTTGTGAAGGTTGTAACAGAACTGGGCAGTATCTAATAGATCCACCCAATTTGTTTGGCTCGCATTCATGTAATGCCTGAGATAGTCCTCCAACAAGGCATTGACCCTCTCCGTCTGCCCATCCGTTTGGGGGTGATTCGCTGTGGAAAACTTCGCCTCGACCCCAAACAAGTTGAACAAAGCAACCCAAAACCGCCCAAAGGAACCGCGCATCACGATCACGATAATATCTTCTCGGTATCCCCCAATACTTCGCCACGTGTTTGAGGAACAACTCCGTGTCGTGTCCGCATCACAAGTTTTCTGGAGCAAACTATGAAGGTAGCATACTTCGAAAACTCCGTCCACCACCACCAAGACGTTTGTCATACCCCGCACTTTAGGCAAACCGCTTATGAAATCCATTGATATGCTCTGAATGGTCTCATGTCCGGTATAGGCAAAGGTTCCAGCAGACCCCGGTACCTTCCTTCTCTCCGTCTTGTCTTCACGGCACACAAGACATGTCCGCACGTACTTGATCCACGTCCTCCTCCATTTTGGCCGTAAGAACGAACGTGACAGAGGGCATAAGTCCGCTCCATGCCCGGATGCCCGCCCATCGAGCGTCATGCGTCTCCTTCAACAACCGCCGCCTCAATCCACCCGAATTAGGGACGTATGGGCGTCCTCCTTTGGCATAGAGGACCCCATCTTCACACTGAAATCTCCTTGTGACTCCATCGACCACTAACTTCAAGCAACTTCGAGCAAACAGGTCTTTGCTCGTCTCTTCCTTGATACGAGGCAAGAACTCGCCTTCTAGCCTCACTCGTTGCCGCCACCATTTCAGCCACCACCTTGCGCCGAGCGCATCGAGGACTCGAATTAAGCCTCGCCAGCTTATGCTCGATTTGGACGTCGAATTCGCCAAGAAGTCCAACCACCTTGCTTGCTTCTGGTTGAGCTTCTTTTGGTTCATGAAATAGGTGATCGCCGCATTGTCTCGTCCGCACTATGAAGCCGGTCCCAAAGAAGTAGTGTCTCTCACATTGAGAGCGTGGATCACCGCTAGCATCTCCTTTTCATGGGCCGGATATCTCTGTTCCGCATCCTTTAGCTTTCGCTCTCGAAGGCAATAGGGTGTCCCTCCCGGACAAGCACCGCCCCCCTAAAGCCCCGTCTCGATGCATCCGTATGCACCTCAAATGGCAAGTCAAAATTCGGCAATCCCAACACGGTTCGAGGCAATGACCTCGCCTCAAGTCCGCCATCGCTTGGTTGCATTGGTCCGTCCATGCCCAAGCTCGATCCTTCTTCAATAGGTCTGCATTAGTGGAGCCACCCTCCGTGAGTAGCCCTCCACGAACCGCCTGTAATAATTCGCCAAGCCTAGGAACGACCGCAACTCCTGCACTTCTTTGTGGGGTTCGGCCATTCCAAGATCGCCGTACCTTTTCCGCATCCATCCGGAGCTTGCCTTCCTACAACATGACCAAGGAAAGAAATGGTTTGCGCAAAGAAACTCGCATTTCTCCTCTTAACATACGATGGTTAGCCCTCAATGTGGTCGAACCTTCCTCAAATGATCTACATGATCTTGGAGGTTCGACTATAGATTACAATGTCATCCAAGTAAACAACAACGAATCTATCAATATATTCCTTCGTAACATCGTTCATGAGATTACAAAAAGTGGCAGGAGCATTTGTTAAGCCAAATGGCATGACCAAGTACTCAAAAGAGCCATACCTAGTCACCATGGTGTTTTAGGAACATCATTAGCCGCAATTCGGACTTGGTAGTACCCGACCTTAAGTCCACTTTGTGAAGTATCTTTGCACTGCACAGTACCGATCAAACAAGTCACCATCAATGGAATGGGGTACTTGTTCTTTATCGTGAGCTTGTTCGGCGCTCGTAGTCCACGCACATCCGGAGGGAACCGTCATGCTTGCGCTGGAACAAGACTGGTGCACCATATGGGGCTTTGGAAGGCTGAATGAATCCCGCCTCCAACAGCTCTTGCAACTGTTTCCTGAGCTCCTCCAACTCCTTCTGCGCCATTCTCGTACGGGGGCTTGTGCGGGGGTCTCGAGCACTGGATTAGCTCGATCTCATGATCAATTACCCTTTTCGGGGTAATTCCTTAGGTAACTCGGCCGATTACGTCGTTGAAGTCCTCCAAAGACTCCAACAACCAAGTCGTGGACGTTCATCGCTTCTTGCACGCCTTGTCTCCACCAAAGTCGCCAGAACGTTGGTTCACCTTTCCGAAGTCCATCCTTCACCCGAAGGGCCGAAAGGTGGGATAACTTGGTACTCTCCTTCCCTGAAACCGTGTTAGCCGCAGAACAAAACAAGGGTGGGACTTGTTCATCACGAACAGGTCCCCTCAAAATGGCATCGCCGCGATACTCCCCAAGTGTAAGAAGTCATTCCCTAGGATGACATCAAAATCATCCAAAGGAACCGCCATTAGGTTGATCTTTCCCTCCCAATATCCAACCTTTAAATTAACATCACCGGCCATACCTTGAATTCGTTTTGCCTCCGAATTCATCGCTTTCATTCGATCGGAATTCTCCACGAGGTCCAGTCCCCACCTTTCCCACCATGTGATCCGCCACAAATGAGTGTGTAGCCCCCGAATCTACCATCGCCAAGACTCGCTTCGGTTCACCTCAAGATCCACGTACATTAGCCCCTCCGAAGGGCTTGTCTTGGCTCGTTGAATGGCGTTCAACAACTGCAACGGGTTCATCCGGGTGGCCTTCATCCTCCGCGATCAAGGCCGAGAGTTTTTCCTTCTTTGGGCAATCTCGTGCTCGTGAGGGCCGTCACAAATAAAACACTCTTACCCGAGGAACTTGATGAGGGTCTCGGGTCCGATTTAGTGGATCGGCTTCGAGCTTGTCTGCTTGGCTTGGAGAAGAAAGGCTTCTTCTCACCTTTCTTCTCGTGGGTCTTGAATGGCTTCTTCTCCTTGCCCTTCCTTCGCTCGGGAAGAGCTAGTCTTGAAGTCCACAAGACTATCTCCGCCGCAATCGCACCAGGCAAGTCCTTCACTCCTTGCCTCCTCGCCTCGCCTTGAGCCCATGTTTGCAATCCCGTCGTGAAGTTGAATAGCTTGTCCTCCTCGGACATATTTTTGATGTCCAAAGGGAGGGACGAGAATTCCTTCACGTAGTCCCGCACCGACCCTCCCGTCTGTTTGAGCTTGCGCAAGGCCTCCCGCGCTTGCCAAGCTGCATTGGTCGGGAGGAACCGATCCTTCGCTTCCCTTTTAAGCACGTCCCAATCAACGATTTTGGGCCTCCCCAGCCTCGCATCATCGTCCACTCTAGTCCTCCACCGAGCTTTGCATCACCCTCAAGATACATCGAGGTCAAGATGACCTTGTGACTTTCCTCCGTGCCCACAAGGTGGCAAAATATCGCTCCATGTCCCAAATGAAGTTCTCGAGCTCCTTCGCGCTCCGCTTGCTCGAGAACTTCTTTGGCTCGGCACCTTAGTTCGGGACCTCATCGCAACACCACCCTCCGAGGGTGATCCGCCCATAGCTCGCTTGAGCAGCAGTTCACCTCCACACCATTGACGAGGTCGTTTCGGTGAGTGAGTTCGCCCACCGACCGCACATCGGCTTCCAGCCTCCGCAAATCTTTCTTCCCACATCGCGATCATGGCTTCTTGTGACTCTCCCCTAGTCACCAACGAAGCCACCAACATTTCCAAAGCTTCAATACGTTGGGACGTGGTTGAAGACTCTCGCTGTTTCCACCGGAGTGGACATCCTTGCCATCATTTGCTCTAGGTGAGACACCTTCTCACTCGATCGCTCGTTGCTCGGTCGCCATCGTCTCCAAACGTGGCTCGATACCAATTGTCACAGGGGCAAAGAAAGAGGGATTTTCACTGGAAATTTTTCTCTCACTCAATCGAACTCGTGGTGCCTAAGGGCCACCTTAAGACAAAGACACCAATACTCAATTCAAAGGGACAACAAGCAAATAAGCAACAAGGAACGTTTTACTAGCTCACGAATTGGGAATACAACTCGTGGAGCTCTATATCTCCCCAAGCTCGAGTCCTTGGCTTTATAGACCAGCCATTAGGTAGTTACACAACCAACTAGGACACTGTCCAACGTACATGATCCATGACTGGTAAAACGCCACTCCCCGGTGGTTGAGACGGTTACCCAACCGCCTTGCTCTCCTTGTTGCCACAACGTTTCACAACCGCCTCCATCACCGGGTCAACACACATGCTCCTGGTTTTCACCTTCCTTGGACGTGCCTTGGTCATGGCTCCAACCCATGACCAAGGTAGTTATATAACCGCTTGGGAACCGCTTGATCGGGTCTAGCCACGCCACAAGGGACGTGGCCATGATCTCTACGGACAGGGACTCGTCTAGACGTGCTGTCCGTGCCCAGCGCGTCGCCGTGCTAGCCGGGCTCCGTTGAGTCCCACCGGCTCGAAGGGTGGCCGACGCCATGGTTCGCCCATGGGTCGTGCCTTGGCATTGCGCCCAAGTCATGTTCGAGAGTCCCTGCTAGTCCGCCCGTGCCGAAGCCCATCATGGCCCTGGCTTTTCTTTTCTTTTCTTGTTTTTTTTTAGGAACATCATGGATTGACTTAAGTGGTGTGTTTGGTACTTATTTTTTGTCAAAACGTTTACTCTAGCAGACTAGCACATCCCTTCATCAATCAATAACATGAAATCATACTTTTCTATACTTGGAATTCAACATTCAAGTACCAATAAAGGTATAGCACCCTTACGTACAATTGGAAATGCTTCGACTTTAATTGAGTTGTCCGGTCAATTATTAGCAATTCTATGCTGTCTATTTAGAGTTTCATCAAACTTATTTTTAAAATAAGCTTTTAATGTATCAATTGCAATTTTTTTTTTTTTTTGTGTACAAACGCATGCAGCTTTTATTCAATAAATAACTTATAATCTAATTTACAAGCTGCCTAATAAGTTAGTTCGCGCCTTGTCAAACATGGCCTATATATAATAATTTTATAATAAAAACTAAAATAAGTTCACATTTTTAGGCAACAATAATTTTGTATTGTGCAGATTTTCCTTTCCCAATTAATTTCTCATTTCTTTTATGTTTGTATTCTTTTTAGAAAATAAAGAAAAAAAAATTTCTTGTAAAAAAAACTTTAAAAAATGATTGATAGGAAAAAAACAACTTTTACACCCAAAGTTTGAACTCATGACTTCTCACTTTCAAATTTCATACCAAACCATTGAGCCATCCAATTGGTTAAAAAAAAGGCAAAACACATTTTTTGGTCCTTGAACTTTGAGACTTTTATGCTTTTAGTCCTTGAACTTTTATTAGTGTTAATTTGGTCCCTGAACTTTTATTTTTGTACATTTGGTCCCTGAACTTTTGAGTGTTTTATGCTTTGGTCCTTGAACTTTGAGGTTTTTACGTTTTTGGAAGAAAATTAATTTTTTTTTCGGCTTTTATTGATCAATGTGAGTCGTTCGGCTTAGTAGTATAAACCACTTTACTCTTTTTGACTAGTCACACGTTACTTTTATTACTCACATTACCAGAATTTAATATTTTAAATGGTGAAAGGGCTAAATGTAGATCTTTGTGAAAGTTCAAGGACCAAATGTGTAGTAATAAAAGTTTAGGGACCAAAAGCATAAAAAACACAAAGTTCAGGGATCAAATGATGAGTTTTGCCTAAAAAAAAATAAAAATGAATAGATTCATTCACGACAGAGGGTTTATTTCACCATACCGTGACATGTGAGCTGCACATATATTACATTATTGCTCATTTATATTGGGACAGCAACAAGTGGATGTTCTGCCAGTCTCGCCAGGAATATATATCCAATATTAAGATTGTAAGCACCCCCATTGGTCTCCTCATGTTATATTAATTTTTAGATCGATCAAATAATTAATTTAAACATTTGCATATATATTCTCATAACTATATATAAATAATTCACATATATAATTAATTGCAAGATCACAAAGAAATATCTACAAGGTCCATGCATGATTAATCTATAGCAAAGGAGGCAATTTCATATAATAATATGTTTTGTGTTTCCTAGGCTGTAATTTGATATATACATTAAGAGTTTGATTACAAATATTAATTTATTGAACAGAATCTAGACTACTTGATGAATCGGTTGAAACCATGATACCATATTCCAGTGTGTTTTGCAGGTCAGCCGGCTCACCACATGTTTTGCCAATAAATATCTACACTTCTCATCATATGGGAAGCATATCCAAACTGACCATCTAGGAAAGTGTAGCTAGCTCTACTTCTTGTCCATCAGAACTCACATGGAGGAGGGTTCGTAGCAATTGCTCTAGCAATACTATATATTATTGTGTGTGGCCAAAAATGAAGGGAGATGATTGGTTGGAGAGCTTCAATCTAATTGTTCAATGAATGTGACTATATATGCATGTAGACAATAAAAGACATGCATGGTAATTATATAAAAGTATACCGATGCTATTCACTGATCAATAAAAAAGGTAACATGAGATGACAGTACTTAGTACTGCCGCACAAATGCAATATATATATAAGTTGGTTTCCCTAAAGGATTCTACTTGTCTAAATGAAGCGTCACTACTCACTAGACAGGTCTAGTGGAAAGAGCATGTATGTATATATATATATATATATTTGGCTTACTTCGAAATGCCTGTACTATTATTATATTTGGAGAGAGAGAACGTTGATCGATCCATATACTCAAATTCACTATACATGCATGCATAGGACGTACTGGCGTGTATATCCAATTACTTTTTTTTTTTTTTTTTTAAATCTTGCATTTTAACAAGTGATGTTTGTACCATTTGATCATCAAAGTTACTTTGGGGTGTATATCCAATTACTTAATGAATACTAAATAGTAGTCATTTAAGTGAAGTTATGAAAATGTGCTTAAGATATATTATATGGGCCTAATTATATTTGTGTTGAGGGCCTTCAAAGCTAAAAGCCACTATTGTTGGGCTTGTAATTGGGTCTAGCTAGTATTAATTGTAATTGGGTCTAGCTAGTATTAATTGTGATTTGTCTAAGTTCAATACTTCTGGTTGAGATTGATGAAAATCTTCGACCAGAGCATGAAAGGTGTATCAAAGTGGAGCAGGGTTTGTTTTGCTTTGCTGGAAAAAACAATACCAATTCATTGCACGAGCTTTAATTTAAAAGAGAAGATCATATATTGATTTCAAAGTTAGTATATATATGATCCGATTAAGAAACGTTATCTACAGTATCTCATATAGTAAAGCAGAAGTGAACTCCTAGCTATATATATAGGTAGCTAGATATCATATATATTGTAGCTGTTGTGGAACATGGATGACCATGCATGTACACCAACATATTGTGTAGTCATGTAACTTGTATTTCTCACGTAATAGTACCTCCACTTGTCTATGTATTGTCATGTAACTTGCAATCTTCTCCAATGTACATCAACTCTTCCATGTATTGTCTATGTTACTTGTGATATGTTGTATGACTTGTGGTGTATGTATAACTTGTACACATTGTATAAGTACAATTATCATCATCACCAAATGGCCTATATAAAGGGTGCCAACCCCATTGTAATTCACACACCAAGTTGAATGAAAACTTCTCATTCCAACTATCTCATTTCTTCTCTTCTCCTTTGTAGTAGTAGTTTGTAGTAGTAGAAGTTCTTAGTCTTTTATTTTCCTTCTCTAGTTCTTAGCAAGTTCCAACTTAATTTACAACACGTTATCAGCACGAGCTTGCTCTAACATTAAGGAGATCTTGAAGTTCAAGAAGGCTTGTTAAGGAGACAAAGCTAGGAAGGTATAACTTTTGTTATTTAAATAAGTTCGATTTATTTCTATATTATCATGGTTGCTTCCTTTATTACATGCATCACTTCTATATGCATACTTTATTCATATACTATGCATTATAACGTCACCGATTGCGAAAATATGCTCTGTAGTTGCGTCTTGTACGATCTTCTACATCAGAAATCAAAAGTCAATGTGTGACATATAGTTTTTCTCTTAAAACTACAAACGATTAGTTATTGTTCTATTCTTGATTTTATAATACAAATAATGCTATAAGTTTGAGTTGATAGTGGGTAAGCCTTGTCCCCGTAAAGCTAAACATTGAAAGGGAGACGAGTTATCCCGCTCGAGGAGGCATGGTATTGCGTACTTTGTCTCGCCACCCAACCCGGAGGTTGTCCCACCAACTCATACGAATAGTACATTTGAT
Source organism: Stephania cephalantha (assembly GCA_039657325.1). Classification (NCBI taxonomy): domain Eukaryota; kingdom Viridiplantae; phylum Streptophyta; class Magnoliopsida; order Ranunculales; family Menispermaceae; genus Stephania; species Stephania cephalantha. The sequence continues at coordinate 47,512,388 of CM077579.1, read as the reverse complement.
TATTAATGAATCAAGTTGTGAACATATACTTAATCATATGTTATGTTTTTTACATAAAAGAAAAGAGAAAATCATTTTATATTACATTTACTTTCAAAATATTAATCAACCATATTTGAATTTGTTACCTTATTATAATTCTTGTCATGATAATTAGATATTACAAATTATGAATAAAGCTAGCATCTATGCAAGGCTGTATGTTGTACACAATCATTTGCCAATATCTTTTTAGAGATTTGAAAAGTGAATATTTCACTTTATATATATTTTCACCTTATGGAGTTATAAATATATAAATACCAAAAAAAGGTAATGCTCCAAAAGCTCAAAATGAGCGGTTGAGTCTCAAGCTACAAAATTTAATCACTCAAATATTAATTATAATTTCGCAATTTTTAATTACCTCTATGTTGAGGCTATGTGGAAATATGACTGATGAGACAATAAAAATAAGGTCACGTGGCCCGCCTCGATTTATTGCTGCAACAAATATCGAGTGCGCATGTCAATCCAATAAATATTAAGGATTGATTTATTGTCTCATGGTAGCTGAGTAAAATAATGAGATATTATAAATATAATATCCCTCCCGTCCAATTAGTTCAGCTTCAAATTAAGAAGCATATGTTGCATATAATGATCATGATCGCAATAATAAATTTATGGACGTGGAAAATGTGAAAATATCAGGTAAAGGTCGTATTGACAATTCCACCAAAAATTGGAATAAAAGTGGTGCACCACTACAAAGGGCAAATAATTATTGACAATGAGCGCTCATAATTGTGAAATTTTTTGGTCATATATGAAAGACTATTTTGCCAAAATATTGTCATATATATACCCGAATATTTTTTTGACCTTTACCATGCCTTCAAAATCAAAGGCAAAATATTATGAATTTTATCATTGAAAATGGCTTGATAAAACAGGCACATCGAGATGTGTTTAAATCGTGACCTAAATATGGGCGATGAGTTTATGTCTTGTGTATCATGATACATGCATGTACATGATAATATAAAAGTAAATATTTCTCGAATTCGAACTTAGCGGAGGCTAATGTTCAGGCAATATATGAGACAACAATTTTATTGTTAATGTCTTGTTCAGAAGAAGTCTACTCAGAATAATAGAAAATTTATCTATATGAATATGATGTAATCTGAGTATAATATTCTCGGCTTTAACTTCTGTAATATATAAGGCACATTAAAACGAATGTCGTCATAAATCAAATGACATTCATAATATGGAAAGATCTATTTGATTATCCATAATCATCGATAATGCGAAAATATCGTAAATTCGCACGGACATCCTTTATCGAACTGATTTTTTGTTATCAGCCGGAGATTATCTCAAGGCAAATCAATATGAGATGTATATTGTTTTAACTCTCCATTAATTATATTATAAGATGCTTTGGATCCCTAATAGGGAAATTATTTATAGCAAGTTTTGCTAATTGTCACTTTGATGAAACAATTTTCCCACCATTAGGGGGAGATATAAGCCAATTCAAAAGGAATGACGTGAAATTGCTTGAAACACATCAAATTGCATTAAATTATTTGTTGTATTATGATCCATGTATAAATTAATATGAACTCAAAGTTCAAATGATCATTTAGTAGCAACAAGTTATGAATCAATTACTTGATTCAAGTACTATACATAAAAGAGTGACAATCATATGCTTCAGCATTAAATGGTTCATATAGAAAACGATGTCCATGTGCAACAAAATGCACAAGATGTCTCACCCATGTGAATATGAGGGGGATAATCAAAATGAGTTATTGGTTAGTATATTGCACTCTTTTTCCCTTTGCTATGGTTTTATCCCACTGAGTTTTCTTTGCAAATGTTTTTAATGAGGCAATTCTAACAATATTAAAACTCTTTATCTAGATTGATTAGTGTATTGCACTCTTTTCCTTTCGCTGTGATTTTATCCCACTGGGTTTTCCTAGCAAAGTTTTTAATAAGACAATCTTAACATTATTATACTCCATATAAAAAAGAAAATAATTATGAATGCAAATAATGTACTCTTTCTCCTATACTAGATTTTTTCCCACATGGTTTTTCTAGTAAAGGTTTTAATGAGGCATATATATATTCTCTCAAAGTGTATCGATGTGTTGCACTCTTTTCCTTAGCTATGGTTTTATCCCACTGGGTTTTCCTAGCAAGGTTTTTAATGAGGCAATCAACAATATTATACTACAAATCAAGATTGATGAGAACATTATACTCTTTTTCCTATACTAGATTTTTTCCCACAGGGTTTTTCTAGTACAGGTTTTAACGAGGCACAATCTCTAAGCAAGTGTCATCCAAGGGGGAGTGTTGTGGAATATGGATGACCATGCATGTACACCAACATATTGTGTAGTCATGTAACTTGTATTTCTCACTTAATAGTACCTTCACTTGTCTATGTATTGTCATGTAACTTGTAATCCTCTCCAATGTACATCAACTCTTCCATGTATTGTCTATGTTGCTTGTGATATGTTGTATGACTTGTGGTGTATATATAACTTGTACACATTGTATAAGTACAATTATCATCATCACCAAATGACCTATATAAAGGGTGCCAACCTCATTATAATTCACACATCAAGTTGAATGAAAACTTCTCATTCCAACTATCCCATTTATTCTCTTCTCCTTTGCAGTAGTAGTTTGTAGTAGTAGAAGTTCTTAGTCTTTTATTTTCCTTCTCTAGTTCTTAGCAAGTTCCAACTTAATTTACAACAGTAGCAGATTTTTTTTTTTTTTTTTTTTTTTTTTTTTTTTTTGAGAGAGATATTGTGGCAGATTATGTGTAGAAAGCAATATAATGTATGTGATTTTGATTTGATTTGCAAGTGGACAAGTATTATTGTAACGTAAATGAAAAAGCAAAAGCAAAAGCTCCCTATCATTTTTATTTTTTATTTTTTGGCTACGAGACCAACTTTTGACCTCCATGATCTGTACATCCTTGGATATCTCAGCTTGCTTGAGCACCCAATTAGTTCATGTCAATTTCAACCTTCAATCATCAATTAGCACCACAAATAGCATGGCTTTAAGATCCTAGGTTTGGCCGCGCTTTCCTTTATTTAGGTAATTGTTTCTATGTCTCGATCGCGACTTTTGTCATTTCTATTTATTAAATGTATATATATATATATATATATTCAGTCATAACATTAAATTCGATGCTTGGCTAACTAGATTACTTTTAAATTAGCTCTGAAATTTTGAATGCTACAAAATTTCTAGAATGTCTAATTCATGACCTTTACTTTGATTCATTATACTCTAATTAAGAAAATGTTTACATTCTTCAATTTTAAATATAGTAATAGTTAAATTTAATCCCCATCAACCCACCCAGGACAAAATACAAGTAAATAAGTAAAAATTGCATCTGATATGAATTAGCTTCAAGCTTTCAACAGCTTCCACTTTTTTCACAAACTAATTAATGGCAACAGAATATATAATTAAATATATATATAGTTATATATGTGGTGCATCAACTAGTTTGTGGAGATAATTAGTGAGAGCTCATTGGTGCTAGGCCATATTAATGCCTAGCTACTATTACTAGTGAGATCCCCCAATTTCAACGGTCATTTTTAAACTAAACAACATATAGCAGTATAGCAACCTCAACCATGTATTACATTTTTTGTGTACTTTAAGCTTAGTCCTGGTTGTCTAACACCACTTAAAGGTGTTTTTTATGTGATTAAGATATTAAATATCTTCAGCTGGGGATGTACTGTCTACATAAAGATTTGATGTGAGCATCTTACGACATATATATAATGCTTGATTAAACAATAACAATAACAATATATTTAAGGATTGTACGGTGTGGGATTAGCTGAAAGAGACAATTGACTGGATTCTAACTGTCTCCAAAGATTCAAGTTTTTGAAGCCTATGTTTTGTTGGCTTCAATTCAAATCAATGAAGAATCTCTCTAGTTAAATCAGCCGTCAATACAGACAGTAAAAGCACAAACCTTGCACAGTAATTTCAATCGTTGTTGGTGGAATTCAAGTCATATATTAGAATCTTGTAGACCAAAGTATTCTTAATTTTGAAGCTTAGACTGAGCAGTACCGTCTACTGTCTAACACATCAATTAAGTTAATGTGCGAATAAAGGGTGGATGACATTTTGTACAAATTTCATTGTATTCTGAAATAGATAAGCAAATATATGCCTTGTTTAATTGGCGTAAAGATCGATCTAATTGATCTTTGGTGTTTATTTTCAAAATTCATTTTGAAAAATCCACAAAAATAACATTAGAGAGTTTGCTTTGTTTTGAATTCACTATTACGCATTAATTACTGCAGGGATGTATATAATTCAAATGATTCTAGATACAATATACACATATGTTTCTTTTATACAAATATAAGTCTTGTTTAATTGGCGTAAAGATCGATCTAATTGATCTTTGGTGTGTGTTTTCAAAATTCCCTTCGAAAAATTGACAATAATAACATTAGAGAGTTTGCTTTGTTTTGAATTCACTATTTGGTCGTATTAATTACAGGGATGTATATAATTCAAATGATTCTAGCTACAGTATGCACATATGTTTCTGTTATAAAAATTGTGGGCCAAGGTTGAATTTCCACTCAATATACAGAAAAGTTGAATTCCAAACTTGTATATACAATCTTTCTCAAGAACTGTTCAACAGATATTTGTATACATCCCCTTTAATTTTAAGTGCTTCTCTTAGCATTTTGTGTACCCTGCAACAAAATTCTTTTGGAATAGGAAGATATTTATGTGATTAGTACTAAGCAAGGATCGAAACTTATAATTCGCCCTCTTGATAATCGGAATTAATTCAGAGAAGTTTAATTCGACGCGGAGAATTTTAGTAAAAATTCGCTAACTTAGAGAAGTTTAAGAAATTTTTATTAAATGGTCAATAAACTAAAACTCATTTTATGGGATGTCAAAACAAGCACAATTATGCATTTATACCTAAAAAATTTACAATTTAATGGTTTCGAGTCAATTTTATTGGCACTAGTCATGCATACTATGTATGGTAGATCACTTTTTAGTGATAATAATTACAACTAATTTGATTCTCTAACCATTTATTAATTGCACATTGCACATTCTCATAAGTAAAATTAAAATTATGAAACATGCTTTTTTTATATGGGTCAGTATTTAAAGCAAAAGAAAATATCCACTTTTTGATATTATGCATCGATTGAAAAAACTACAAAGCGTAGTAGAGATGTATGTGCAAAAGTGAATCTCGATGCATACATTGAATCCTAACGCAAAGTCAAGGGATCACATGTTTGGTGTAGAGATGTGCGTACAAAAGTGAGCCACTCTCAAATTCTCAGTAACTCCTAAATGTCACCATCTATTACAACCCTCAAGCCTTTCGTCTCCTACACACTTATTTGATTTTTTTTTTTTACCGAATTTTTGCAATTTCTCCTTGTTTTTAGCAATCCATATCAATTTATATCAATGTTGTCGATTTTGAACATAAACTTCGGAGAAGTTTTGTAATTTTTAAAGTACTCGTGAACTTCATTTCGATCCCTTCAACTTTGATAAACTTCGCCTAAACTTCGGTTAATTTTATCGAATTTTCATTTTTTGGTACCAAGGCGACACGAATTTGAGAGAAAGACTTGAAAGCCTAGAAACTTTAAGTATGAACTTTCATTTCGATGTCTCAAATTGATTGAAAGAAACAAGAGAAGTAAAACTTGGAAAAGCTGAATGCCCCTTTGTGTAGTGGTATGGAAAGATGAAGTAATATTGGTTTAAGACCATCAATCTATTGAGCCTGCACATGGTAGAACCACCAAAAAGAGGGTCCAGAAAGGATCTTAGTAAAGAGAATATTTGCTCTTATATAGATGGTTCTCCTTCCACGTAGCGAAACACACAAAGAAAAGGAAGACCCTTAAATATCAAACTACTTTTAGTGTGGCATTGCGATAATAAGGAGTTAGGTCTCTATATAGGTTCATACCACCACATAATAGAGACAGACCGAAAGGCAAGTGTTAAAGAGTACTACTTCTTGAGAATATATATATAATAGGCAGGCAAATTATATGAACATCAGGTGGTATGTCTTCTTAATTATTTGATTTGAATCTTCACTAAAGGAACTTATAATCCAGCTTTTAGATTTTAGGCCTTCTTTAAAGTGTATGCTCCTCCTAATATAGGGGCTAGCCCACGAGTTGTATTCCATGAGCATTAGGTTCCTTGAGACAAATTACATTCAAATCTCTCCATCGTCACTAATTCGATTTGAATGAACCGACACATCGAAGACATATATGGGAGGAGACCTCCCCTGAAGTGTGGACTACGAATGCCTGACCAACCACATGCATTGTTCTTACTTATTCTAGAGAAATATATAATTTGCAATCCCAGCTTAAAGCTGCATGTTATTTCTCAATCATGGTTGCTAATTAATTAATATAAACCATCAAATATGGAGAGAGTATGAGATAATTGTTGGTACGATTCAGTAGGAATTAACCCTCCACATGACAAGGAAAAGCCACAACTATATAAGCACTGGATACTGACTAGCTTCCCTCAATTGGAGAAAAAGGAATAGCAAGGCACATTCCCTCAGTATACGATTTGGTATCTTACAGTATTAATTCAATGACAAGTATCTAACTCTCACCATTGCTTTATGAGCGACCATCGATTTAACATGACAAGACAATTGCAACCTTTTGTTGATGCAATTTGCAAGGTCACCATCCCCGAATGTCATTAATTAGACAAGTTCGTAAAAATCATTTACTAAACGTTTTTTTTTTTTTTTTTTTTGTTTATACATTGTGCAACACCACACTAGGTAATTAAGAGTCTAACTAATCTACAGCTAAATTGAAGTCTCTAGACAAAGGTTCTTGAAAACACAGTCAGTTATCAATGTAGATCGATGCATGCTGTAATATCTGTTTTATCTTCGACGTGATGTCCGTGCTATATATATAGCTTTCACTGCTTGCAGGGGACATTGCAAAACAAAATCAAGAACAAGTACTGAAAAGATAAGTATACAGCACCTAAACTAAGGAGGTTACAAACTGGAATTTGATACTGATAGAAGGTTCTAAATTGATGTCAATATCTTGTTTTCTTTTCTTTCCCTGAGTTGAATTGTACAAGACGCGCCCCCTCTCTCTCTCTCAATGGAGAAATTAAGATGACAAAATGTTGGTTTAACTAGCCATGAAATCTAAGTCCACCTAACTGATCAATGCATTTCTTATTGGACATGAACAAATAATTAATTTGCTGAAACTAAGGATGGAAATTAGTTAACACGCGCATTCTTTTGATTAACCGAGCCATACCTTAAAAACCATATGTGAGGCTTTCTTGTTAGTACTGCTGGTTGGGTGAGCTTTCCTTCAATGCCAGTTGACGTGAAATGCAGTGCTCATAGTCAAGGAACGAAAATTCGATAAAATTAGCCGAAGTTTAGGCAAAGTTTATCGAAGTTGAAGAATCGAAACGAAGTTCACGAGTAGTTTAAAAATTACAAAACTTCTCCTAAGTTTATGTTAAAAATCGACAACATTGATACAAATTGATATGGATTGCTAAAAACAAGGATAAATTGTAAACTTTTCGGTAAAAAAAACCAAATAAGTGTGTATCATACGGAAGGATTGAGGGTTGTAATTGATGGTGGCTTTTGGGGTTATTGAGAATTTGAGAGTGACTCACTTTTGTACACACATCTCTACACCGATCATGTGATACGTTGATTTTGCATCAACATTCAATGTATACATCGAGATTCACTTTTGCACACACATATCTACAACGCTTTGTAGTTTTTTTTTAATCGATGCATAATGTCAAAAAGTGGATATTTTTTTTCTTTAAATACTGACTCATATAAAAAATACGTTTCATAATCTTAATTTTACTTATGAGAATGTGCAATTAATAAATGGTTAGAGAATCAAATTAAGTGTAATTATTATCACAAAAGATGATCTACCATACACAAGATGCATGACTAGTGTTAATAAATTTAACTTGAAACCATTAAATTGTAAATTTTTAGGTATAAATGTATAATTGTGCTTGTTTTGACATCCCATAAAATGAGTTTTAGTTTATTGACCATTTAAATAAAAATTTCTTAAACTTCTCTAAGTTAGCGAATTTTTACCAAAATTCTCCACGTCGAATTAAACTTCTCTGAATTAATTCCGATTATCAAGAGAGCAAATTATAAGGCGAAATTGAAGTTTCGATCCTTGCTCATAGTTATTTGTCTCCTATGCCAATTTGTTTAATCGGTTAGTTCAATCTGTAAATTTTTACATGAAATGAATTTCGTCAATCAAAACTATCATATGAAGTTCTAGATAGAAAAAAATATAAGAAATAAGTTCTTCCATCCCAATCCAGATGTCTAAGGTAAAGATTACTCAGATTAATTTATCGATGAAACTCTCATTCATATCTGGTTAATTAGCTCTTGACTTGATCATGCTTAATTTCTTATTAACTTAGATCACACAATCAAATATACAGATGATCAACTCAATAGGAAAAGAGGAACACCATGTGAAGTAGAACAAATCCTTGTATTATTGTTTAGTCATTACAGGAATTCACATATATTACTAGACAACTTCCACATTATTTAATAATACAAAGAAGGTTATAACAAATGGTTGCCAATGACATAATACTTGTAGCCAAGAGTGGAAAAGGTGAAGCCAGTGAGTTAAACTGGTGTAATGGTTTGGCATTCAGGGTCGGAGACTCGGGATTCATAGAATTTAGCAATGAAGGCTGAGGCTTTCCTGTCGATCCCTGGTTCAGCCACCCAGTTCCCCTTGTCTTCCTCGCTAGGACGCACCTTTCTGCTGCTCCTTGGTTCATCCCATACGATATCATCTCGTGATCTTCGTGACTTGAAAATGCTGAAAATAGAGAACAAGGAAGACCCCTTCTTCTGCCTGTTGCCTCCCATGTCGATGATGATCTTGTTTTAATATATACTCTCTACTAAGCCAATATATAGAGAGTTTGTGAGAAGAGGAAGAAGAAGTAGAGACTGTGAAACTGTTTGTTGTTGTTGTTGTTGTTGTTGTTGTTGTTGATGATGTTGGTTTCGAATTAGGCAAGGACCTCCCACTCAATTTATAGTAGGAAACATTGCTAAGGCGATCGGCAGTGTCGTATCTTAATGTATACGGACGATTGAGATGGAGGGAAGTGGTCATAAGAGAAAAAGATTCATTTGATGGTAAAACTTTGAAAAGCACAAGTGCTATGGTCCTCTCCTTTAAGAATTGGACCCATGCAGCAACCTTTGATGTTCAATACCAACCTTTTCACCTTTCGTATAACCTTCTCTCTCCATTAAAAAAAAATTAAAATAAAAGTAGCAACACTAAGCTTTCATCTTCATCATCTTTTCTAAAGACAACCAACAGAACTACATTTCTAACTCTTGAAACCAGGAGAAACTTTTTCTGTTGGTTCCCTTTGCTTTCCTTCTATATATAATAATTACAGCTTGCAAATCTCAAATGGCATGGTGGCTTCCAGGACATGAAAGCTTTTCTTAGCAACCTAGGCAATCAACATAATTCATCAACCTTGCCTAGAAAAGAACAAAATTAAATAAAATATAGTAATGAAAAATATGCGCCTGGATCTGATGAGTTGTGATTAAAGGAGAACCAATCTTACATATATATAGAATCAATATATATATGTGCACTCTTTCATAATTATTTTCTCTTTATTTTTACTCAAGTAACTTCATTAATCCATAAGAAATGCATGTCACTTGTAATATTGAAAACCATCCTTTGCCTCTTTAAGGCGATATTACTTCCTATCATGTTCATTAACGTCCCTGCTTAACAAGGTACTCGGCTTGCCTACCAAAAGGAAGTAAACGAGAGGAGGTAAACACAACATAGAGGGGATAGTTCAGATATGGTAATTACAATACTCAAATAAGATTTAAAAGTCCTAGCTACTAGTCAAAATGTACAGATGCTAATTAAAGAACTTCTCGAGACTTCTATACTAACTCCATCATTGAAAACTCATTCGGTTTAATTTAATGAAGTTAGGCACAAGTAATCGAAGTTTTAATCAAACACAAACTAAGAGTACTAGAGAACTATTTCATTGCTAGCTAGGACAAGTGGAGCTTTTCTATGCAACAACTTTTCATTTAAGCAACAATTACTTGGATTAATTTATCTCTTTTAATTAACAGATAAAGGAGTGTGGAACCAACGAAAAAATCATTTGCTTAGACTGCAACTCTACAATTGACCAGCATATATATTTCATCCATATACACAGTACAGTTCTTTTAAGATACCAGAGATACGTCAAGATAAACAACGAAAAGAATCATCGTGTCATCTGAAGCAACATATATTGCTCTAGATCAGTTTTAGCCTATAATGGTGACTTGCAACACTAACAAGTGTATCTGATACTTTTGGTAATATAAGCTCAAGATGCATAGTAGACTTGGTAACTTTTTATTTCCTGTCAGGGTAGTTTGATGTCAATGGATGAATATATTCGCAGTCACATAGAAGCCTTTAACAATATTAACTAAAACTGGAACCAGTCTCCAATTGGGAACCATTAGCCCTTGTTAATTTTAATTTGTTTGCACTGTAGAATATAGAAAACCTCCCAGTTGTGCATATGAGAAGAAAAAAGGTGAAAAGAAATCTTATAGGGAATCATTTTTTGAGTTGTTGTGTATAATAGTGCATAAGTTGGTGAGGACTAATTAAGGAGAAACTTCAAGCTGTCTTACTTTCAAGGAAACCAAGTTATAGCCAGTGTTTGGTATGCCAGACTATCGCTTTTCTTCACATTTTTAATTTCATAAAGACCAGTTCTCTACTGTAATCACATTGATTAAACAAACATATAATCTTAAAAGAAGAAAAAGAATCTAAGTCTTAAACTAAAAGTCTTGAATTGTTAGGCATTGTTCCTTCTTTTTGTGCAAGATTGTGCTGTGATGTCGCCTAAGAAAAATTGTAAACAAGAGTTATTTGGGCTCAAATGATTGAGTGTTGTAACTTTAGTTATTTCTTTAAGAAGGGTCCCCCCAACTCAAGATATGTGAGATCTTAGGAGGAGCTTCTGTTCACCGTATTTTGTTGATAGAAATGACAAAGTGTACGAACAACGGTATCGAGCAAGCATCGAAAGATGCTTATGCGACTATGTACTGTACGCTACTAATGATCTAGACTCCCTTTTTAGGTTTGGATCCTTATATAGAAGTTCTTAAGTTGGGTTTTTTCTTATTCTATTTCATTGTTTCAGATGGTGTGTTTAGACTAGTGAAGGCAGTAGTACAGGAATATATTAGAAGGGGAGGCCAGGGTGGGCATCATCTATCTTTCTTTCAGAGTGAATAAGATAATAAACTTGCATTAAAGGTTGATTGATAATGAGCATGCACAATCACTAGTTACTACTAGCATTGGACAACAACAAAGCCTAATTCAAAATTAGTTAAATCGGCCACATGGATCACACTGCTCAATCGATTTAATGCAGCTGATGATGTGCTTTCATCAGTCTTATTGAACAACAAAAGACTTATAGACACTCTTTCAAGTTTTGCAGTTTCTGTCAGAGAAAAAAACAATATGAATCAAGCTCAAACCCTTCAAACAAGATATATTATGTTTCTTAGTGATAAGAGACCAAAGGAAAACTAACCCCAACTCCCAATTCCCAAATATAGTTAGCTTTTCATCATTTGGTACTTGGAATTTCTATCTTACCACTAGAGTTATACAAACTAGCTAGAATAGATGCTTAAAACAATAATAAAAAGGAGCTGTGCATGGTTCAAGTTAAAGTTGGCATTTTCTTTTCTTTTCTTTTCTTTTGTTTAGGTAGTTTTTTTTTTGTTCTTTTTTCTTTTTTGGTGTAGTATAAAAAAACATTTGTTACCTTTATAAATATCCTGTAATAATTGATGATGTACAGTACGAAAGTGCTTCTCTTCATCCTAATTTCTTATTCACTCTCGAAAAGGACAGATATTTATATTAAGCATGTGAGGAGTTTATAATACATAACTTTTCCTTTCTTTCTTTTTTCTTTTTTTTTTTTCCTTAAAGAGGAAAAAAATAGATTTATTTCTTTGTAGAAAAAGAATCCCAGAGTACAAAAGAGTTGGGTGAGTTGGCTTATATGCCTATCAATGTGGTTCTATGGTATTGATGTCAAGAGTAACATCAAGCATTCGGCTTGTCAGTTATCCGGTCAAGTGTTACTGTATCATGGGTAAAGGGTCGAGATAACACAACAGCAGGACTAACAACACATGGCTTCAATCCCAGATAGAGTCGGGTACATGAATCAAACTCTTTCATTCTACTTGCTTTAATGAAGTTGATAATGTGATTTCATAATCCTTTAAACTTAAATCATTCTTACTGCCAAAGCATCTCATGAGATGGATGAGACATTACTTGCTAAAAAGAAAGGTTAGGGGAGGTCTCAACTTCGGCTCGTGGTGGAGTCACTTATCTTACAAAAAAGAAAAAATCATCCTCACTTAATGATGCATCCAGAGAAATTATTTTAATAGAAAATGATTTGGTGACCCGTTTTGGGACACCTGACATGGACTCCCAGTTATGTTATTGATGTCCATTAATTTCCGCATCGACGCTTGTGCACGTACAAATCGATGTGTATTGAATGAACATCAACAACTGGATATTCATTCCGAGTGTCCCAAAAAGGACACTCGTTTTAGAGGAAATCACTCATCTTGTCATTCAGTGACTAATAATAACAATTCACCTAGAGGGGAGAGCAATTTAGATGTAACCCTCCACCTTTACGAAATTATAGCCTTTTTGACATAATGGTAAAGTTTGGTCCGTGCAATTAATTTGAGATTGACGCTTTGTTGTTGTTGTTGTTATTATTGTATTAACATGAGTTTCACCGAAATGAAATGAAGTGGATGAAATAAAACAAAAAAAGTAAAAGATAAAGTGTACAACAACTCTAATGCTAGAGAGGAGGTTGAGCAATCACAAGCTCCCAATCCAGAACGAAAGAAGGCAGAACAACAGATTTGATGGGCGACTTAGATGCCAAGACGCCAGTCCTTGACCTTCCTCTCCACACAATTGGATTTGAGATTCAAGAATTGTCACCAAAAAGGGTGGCGGGAAGGTTGAAGGTCACCGAGAAATGTTGTCAGGTAAAGGGAATTTTAGATTTTATTGAATGATTCATTGATTGATAGAAAATTCCAATTCAATTCTACTGCCCTCAATAGCCATTCAAGGTTTTGCACGGCGGAGTGTCGGCGCTGGTGGCCGAGGCACTGGCCAGCATGGGGGCTCACATGGCCTCCGGCCTTCGGAGAGTCGCCGGAATACAATTGAGCATCAATCATGTCAAGCAGGCAGAGCTCGGCGACACAGTGACCGCCGAAGCAACGCCCATAAGTGCTGGCAGAACCATTCAGGTACACCTCTCTAGCTTCATCACCATTTATGAATCAATTGATGATAAAAAGCCTAAAACACCACCCACATTCACATAATTTTCTAAGCCTAGCAATGTGATCATAATCTTCCTTAACAAACGAATGTGACAACATGAAAAGTTTCAATACTCTTACTTTTCACAAACAGCTAATCCAAAACAAATGTTAAACATGAGTTTAGCTCCTCTTACATTGGGTACTTATCAGTCTAACATGAAATAGGCCATGAAGGAAGAAAATTATTTAAGCCATAGACAATGTGGTTTTGTGTTTATACATGGATTGCTTTGACATGGGAAAGACTGGTTGCTGTCTACGAAGGTATGGGAGGTGCAGATCCGGAAGATCGATCCATCAACTCCTGGGAAAGGAGCCTTGGTATCTTCATCCAGAGTCACTCTTCTATGCAACATGCCTGTGCCAGAGAACGCAAAGGATGCTAGTGTAACTCTAAAGAAGTATGCAAAGTTGTGAGATAATTTTTTACTAATTACCATGTACCCAAGACAATTCGATGACACTTCAGATTTCAGAATAATAATAATAAATAATAAAAGAATTAGGGGTTTAATTCATTCATCAAAGCCTACTAGTCTACAGATTTTCATGGATAGGTAGGATTGGCATACCAAAACCGTGCTTAAGCTATGATGTGATTGGAGATAAACTTTGAAATGAAGCATGCAATCTCTGCTCATAAGAATCTAATTCTACGCTTCTCAAGTTGCCTTATTAGAAGCCCGGAACATATGATATCAAGTTATCAACTTGAAAATTTTTACTTCATCAAAAAGCTTCTGATACTTGCAGAAAGTTGCAGAAGAAGTTTTGCTTCATATGCAAGTGACAACGGTATTCTCCTTATCTCATATTAAAAACAAGCATAATTGAAAAGATTGATACTCATGTAAGCTACCCGACAGGTTATAGCTTAACCTATCTATAAGGTACAGATCACAACTACGGCCATGAAATACAGTGCAGGTTCATGATAATGATAATTGTTTAATCAATTCATAGAGTCAGGCAGGCCAAAGAAATATCAAACATAGGGCAACTGAGGAGACCAAACAAATTGACTAGATGCACCCTTGCTAACAGATGTGGATTGTGCTCCTAATTCAATTGTCATGTCATCTAATTTATCTTGGTGGTTGTGGTTCACAATCACATTGAGCATGCTTTAATATGAGAGTTCATGATGAATCTTGGAAAGATAAAAACATTCGGAATCAACTGTCAACAAATTACCTGTCTGCTTTACTCTTACATCATGTGATCAAAATGGGAGGATCAATTCATATTAGGATTTCGTTGTTTTCTCTTAGGCATCTTCTTCTGGCCATTCATTCCATTCCGAGAGCCCGATATCTTTTGCCTTTAATATTCAAGGAAAAAAAAAAAAAAAGAAGGAAGCACTCAACATAATTAAAATGTGCTTATCACAGCAAATAGGAATCATCCATCAGACGAGCAAGTTTACCTTATTTTACTTAATTCTTGAGTCAAATCATTAATCTCCAACCCTGAAAGTTTAAGAGAAGATAACGTCCCTGGTATCTCTTCCGATGCAACTTTCGAGAGTTTATCCATGGAAGTTGCTAGTCTTCTAAAAGCCTAGGATGGCAAAAATGAAGCGCAATTAATCAATGAAATCAACAACAACAAAAATGTAACAATCATCAAACTTTTCCATTCATTAAGGCAATTGATTAATTAATCAATGAAATCGCAACAACAAAAATGTAACAATCAAAACTTACATTCATGGTTGGAATGGAAACAGTAGCAAGTGCAAAAACTGCTCCAACAGCCTGCATTACATGAAAGAAGCCATGTATAAGGATCCAACCAGATGGTAACTTTGCAGTAAGATCAACTGCAAGTGGACCATAATTCAACTATTTCTTGATTTCTCCAAAAATGTTTTTGACAGGTTTTTCTCATTTTCTCTGTTGCAAACAAATTATGGCAAAGCTTTTCAACACTCTCGTCTTGTAAAGATAGCTCAAACATTAGAACCAAATATTGTGCTTCACACCAATGAGCAAATAATACAAGATTTCCTGCTATGATCTGGTTGTATCTCCTTCACTACGTCTTCTCTCCACATTAATTGCAATATAAATCCTGTAGTCTTCCTTTTTTTTTGAAGCACTGCAAATCTACACTACAAATTAAAGTTCTTACACTTTGTTTTCTTGTTTTTTAAAGAACATGGTAATGCAAAGTGTATTATTATGTTTCTTATTATAGTTGTCATCCCCAAGCCTGTGGATGTCCGCTAGTACCAATAGTGTCTCCAACTTAACCACTTTCAACTCACATGCGTGGATTTTAATCCAATACCGATGATGTCAGTACTAACTGGGGAGATCCACACTTATATACTTTTTTACCAAGTCACACTTCAGTCGATGCTGGACTAACTTTCAATCCACACGTGATTGTCCCCAACTTAACCACTCTCTCAACTCACATGAGTGGGCTTTTACTCCGAAAGGCTTCAGTACTTATTTACAAAGGCACACTTAACTAACTTTCGGTCCACACACGATCAACACACGATCAACACAACCCCAACTAATTCAACATTGAAAAAGTAAATAGTGATGTGAATGAGTTACCATAGAGAGGGCGAAGAGCAGCGAAAGAAGCCCTAATTCGGGGCTCGGCCGAACAAATGGACGACCAATCGTCATCGAAGAAGAGGAGCTCGTTTGGTTCCTCGAATCAGCTGTCACGGTCAAAGCTCCATCACCCATGGAACAGGTCGCCGGTAAACATGGTTTCCGGCGAGCCACCGCGGAAGCGCCGCCGGAAACCGGCGGTCGGAGAGCTAGTAACGGTGAGTGCGGGGTTGGGGAGCGGAGCAAAGAGAGCATAACTCGAGTGTATGTGAAGCTTCAGAGAGGGAGCCAAGTTCGGGACTTACAACAGTTCTTGGGCCCTTGAATGGGCTTTAAGGCCTTCTTTACATGGGCCTGAAAGCCCAAAATAAAACTCTCTGTACGGAGTACCATGCCAAGTTGCCGGGGTTTTTTCAAAAGTAGGGTTAGTTTACAATTAATTTATCAAAATAGAGAGGATTTTTTTTTATTACTGAAGTAGGCAATAGCGCCTTTTGAAAAGGCGCTATTGGGTGTGGTTGGTTTGGTTGGCGGTGACGTGGCGGGAGGCGTGTACAGATAGCGCCTTTTCAAAAGGCGCTATCTGTACACGTGGCCGCCACGTAATCGCCACCTCACCGCCAACTCACCAACATCTGATAACGCCTTTTCAAAAGGCGTTATCAGTAGGAAGACATGGCGGTGAGGTGGCGGTTACGTGGCGGCCACGTGTACGATAGCGCCTTTTCAGATAGCGCCTTTTGAAAAGGCGCTATCTGTACACGCCTCCCGCCACGTCACCGCCGCCTCACCGCCACATCACCAAATGGACTCGTCGATCTTTCCGCCACCGCCGCGCTGGCTGTCTGCGACGCCCCATGGACGTTGTTTGCTGGTCGCGTTGTAGATCAGCCGCTCCGTCCTCGCGCGCGTGCAGCGTCGCGCATTGCGAGGCGGACAACCCGCACAACCCATAAAGCGCCGACCGAAACGGCCGATGTCCACGTCGACCGTGTTACACGTAGTGCGCGCGCATTGCGAGGCGACAACCCGCACAACCCATAAAGCGCCGACCGAAACGGCCGATGTCCACGCCGACCGTGTTACACGTAGTGCGCGCATTGCGAGGCGGACAACCCGCACAACCCATAGCGCCGACCGAAACGGCCGATGTCCACGTCGACCGGTTACACGTAGTGCGCGCATTGCGAGCGGACAACCCGCACAACCCATGCGCGCCGACCGAAACGCCGATGTCCACGTCGACCGTGTTACACGTAGTGCGCGCATTGCGAGGCGACAACCCGCACAACCCATAGCGCCGACCGAAACGGCCGATGTCCACGTCGACCGGTTACACGTAGTGCGCGCATTGCGAGGCGGACAACCCGCACAACCCATAGCGCCGACCGAAACGCCGATGTCCACGTCGACCGTGTTACACGTAGTGCGCGCATTGCGAGGCGACAACCCGCACAACCCATAGCGCCGACCGAAACGCCGATGTCCACGTCGACCGTGTTACACGTAGGCGCGCATGCGAGCGACAACCCGCACAACCCATAGCGCGACCGAAACGCCGATGTCCACGTCGACCGGTTACACGTAGTGCGCGCATTGCGCGAGGCGACAACCCGCACAACCCATAGGCGATATTCGACCCATCGATGTCCACGTGATCGTCCCACGTCGCCAGGGTTACACGGATAGCGCTTTTTCAAAAGGCGCTATCCGTGTAACCCGGTCCACGTGGACGACTTTACACAGATAGCGCCTTTTGAAAAGGCGCTATCTGTGTAAGGGCGGTCCTACGTGGACCGTCCACGTCAGCAACCAAATTTACCCACTTTGATAGCCTATTCTGGAAAAAAAAAAAACACCACCCTATTTTTCGGATTTAAAGTAAAAACATTAGTACTTTTGGGAAAATTTCCCAAGTTGCCTGCTTTTACTCCCTTTTCGTACTCCAAAGCATGTATGCCCGGAGGCCCTAGATTAATCTGAACTCAAAACGTGTATTTTTAATATAAAAATATAATGCACATTAGACTTAAAAGTGCTTTAACACATTTTCATTCTTTTTTAGGTTTCTCACACGGTATACGATGTTAATTGTGCCAACTAATCTAAGCTCATGATCGGGGCCTTTGCATGTGGAGGTTGCCCTTGCGGTCTCATATCTTTCGTACACAAATTCTAGCCTGATTAAAACCTTAATGAAGAGAAAGGAACGGAGTCCCTTGACACTCGGACCAAGCAAACTTGATCGATATCTTTGGCCTAATCAAGTTATGTAGTGAATAAGTAATCACCAGTGTAGTCTAGCTACTAAATGGGACATGCGTCATAGCATATATTAGATCATGTTGATCGCACTAACACACTCTTAAAAGGAAAACGCATGACGATCACCCAAAGACATCGGACACGCGCGCAACCCTTCCTTCCTATCCATCAAATTTTCCTCGCCACAAACTTTGTCCACAACAAAAAGCAAAAGAGAAAAAGAGACGGGCCTACTTGCCCCGGTTTATTATAACGCTCAGTGAAAGCTTTTGTGCCAAAACTCATTTTTGGCTCTCACGTTACACTTACACGTTAACAAACAAAACAAAAAACCTCCCATGTGAGCTCAATACATCTCGAGATGCATAACATGGTCATCAGTCGATGTGTAGTACACAGATGAATGAGCGTGTTTACTAATTAAGAAGCACATACTGGAGCTAAGGAGAATTAGTCAGTTGAAAAACAGTTAAACGTTACGTTTGATGATGCCATGTCATGTGGTGTTGTATAGGTAGAAAGATCCTTACACGTGTGCTGCTCTTGCTCCGACGTGGGTGGTGTTGTATCTGATCAGTAGATAATATCCAAAGTGATCTGGAATCGTGTCACTGAGTTAATCACCAAGCATCGGACATCAACGAGGCCCATCGGTCGGTAGGGAGAGATGAAGAAAAGTAAGAGCAGTTAAAGACGCAAGTACGCAAAAGCAACACTTGGAATCCTTTTTGGTGTTCTCTCACTCAGTATTTCTTTCGTCGCTTTTTTCCCATCTCTATCCAACGCTCCAAAGCTCGCTCGGTAGTGTATTTATTGCACGGATTCTGCTTCATAGGCTTCGTGAATCACCGACTCTTCATTCGCTTCATTTAACCCTGTTTTCATCAATTCCGTTTTCGACTCCCAAATCCCAAATCCCAGCTTTTCTTCAATCGAATTCTTCGACATGGATGAGGCCAACGGTGAGATTTGCTTTGCATTGCGTGATTTCAGATCTGATTTTGCTTCAATTTCTTGTTCTGGGTATGTGTTGAATTGCCTTTATAGAATCTAAATCCTCCTGGATTTTGGGATTTCCTTGCTTTGAGATCCCCATCTTCATTTTTCCTCTTAAAGTCCAGATTTTGTGCAATGGGTTTTTGTGAATCATGCTATAAAGTTGTTAAAATCTTCAATCGGGTACTTTGTGTTTCCGATCCTTTTTTTGTTTTTACATTTCCCTTGTGTTCTCTGTTTTATGGGTGTTAGTGAGGTAGGTAGGTCCCAATGTTCCGGCTTTGTCATAGTTGCGTGAGTTTATGTACACCCTTTTGTTTAATTTTGATTTTTTAGAACCTGTATGGGTTGGCATAACGGCAAGGGCGAGCTTTGGATTGTGTGGGTTAGTCAAGCTGATATCCAAAGATATCAAAAAAAAAATAAAAAAAAATAAAATAATGATTCCTTAGCTAATATTTTCTTCTGCAGCATGTTCAAAATCACAACTGGGGTTGCATTTCAAAACATTTTCTCCACTTGGATGCATCAAGTTTTTGTGTTTTTTAATATTCATGTTTATGTAATCGTTATATATGATTGATAAATTTATCTAATCTAGAGTTAAAAGAGAAACCACTTTGCTGAATGCTAATATATTCATTTCCTTTCGATTTTGCATTCTCTCTTTTCCTCAGTTGTGGAAGCCAAGGATGGAACCATTTCCGTAGCTTCTGCGTTTGCTGGTCATCAAGAAGGTAATGATGCGTCTTTTCTTGATTTTACTTGATTTATATCTTCCATTATACATTAGAATAACAAGAAAAAGCAAATCGCTATTTACACTTAAAGGATTTTGTTCGATTATCAAATTCAGTAGCTCTAGTTAAATAATGTACTATGGCTATGGTACCAATTTTCATGTTAGTTTTGCGTTTGTCTCTCTACAACCATAGTATGTTAGACATCAGAGTTTATTTGATTTCGGATATTTTCTCAATGCATGTACTTCAATTTCACCAAATATTGTTCACTTGTTTAATTTTTTTTTTTCCTTCTGGTTTTATTTTTCATTCTTACATTTTTATTATGGTATATGGGTCTCAATTCTTAGTAGTTATCTTGCTAGTAATTCTCTGAGTTAGTGAGTAAAGCAGCCAGTGATAAATACTCTTTTACGGTTTAACGACGTAACATAGTTGCTTATTCTTATTGCTTGTGAACAATAAAACTGGAATGTAGTGCTCTAGGCCATACCCTAATTTCTTGTTGCTGTTTTGAGCCTGTTTCAAACAGTTGTGCAAGATAGAGATCACAAATTCTTAACAAGAGCCGTTGAAGAAGCATACAAGGGGGTGGACTGTGGTGATGGAGGCCCTTTTGGTGCTGTAGTTGTTCGTAACGATGAAGTAGTTGTGAGCTGTCACAACATGGTACTGAAGCACACTGACCCGACTGCTCATGCGGAGGTTACTGCAATAAGAGAGGTATGTGTACCAATACTTCTTTTTTTTTTTTTCATGATTATATCATATTAAATTGAGTGAATTCTACAATCTTCAGTAGACAATAACGTAAGTTGGTTCTTTTTATAATTCATGTAAAATCAATAGGTGCCACCCTGGAGTTGCATCTCATCTCAAGAGTATTGATCATTGTAGTGAAAGATGAAGCATGAATGATTACTAATGCCATATGATTATTTTTTTCATAGTTATCCAATGATTTAATCACAACAACAACATAGCCTCAATCCCAAATGATCCAATGATTTAAATATAGGTAAAAGTTTTATAATTTATTCTGCAATGATTCATTGTTCTACACCTCTTAGGTCACCTAGTGAGCATCTTCGACCATCCCTTGATTGTGCTCTAAATATCAGTACCACAGTATTGCACTAGCTGTATTAGAGACCATATGAGGTGTTTATCTTTTGTTACTCATTACAAGACTTCTCAAAATGCTTTATTCTCAAATCTCATCGAACCTAGGTTGTTTCTACTATCACATCTATAAAATATCTCAACTCTTCATTTAATATAAGAAGATGAGCTGAATATAATGTCACATTCACACGCTTTGCTGATTATCATTGCCAAGGCTGCTGTTTTTTTTTTACTAGAATGGCAGTTCCTATCTTTGTTTTCTTAGTCTTTTGGGCAACATTAATATTTGTTCACCAGGAGTATAAGCATAGCCTTGAAGCATTGAATACATAATCTGACTAGCTGATCTCTGGAAAGAAAGTTGTGAGTGTGAATTTGGGAATGAGTGTTTCTAGAGTAACAGGTTAAAGCTAAGGTTTGTCAAGTAAGAGGTTTGAAGAGTGTACTAATAGTTTCTTGGATCTTTCGTAAAGACATTGTAGGTCTCTTCTCCTATTGATCCAATCTAAGGAAAATAACTAGCTTTTTGTCCTCCGCCCCACATTGCTCAAAACCTTTTACTTGCTTTCAATTTGAGGCCTGCCTATCTCCCACCTTCGGGCAAGTTTAGTTAATAGAAGTCGAAGGGCAGGAGCTTTTGAGCTTTAGGAACAAAGTTGGAGTGTTTGGAGATGTTATCTTCATCATAATAAAAAGCCTGAAGTTGCTTCAAAAGAAAATTCTATTGAATGTCGTGTGGTCTAGCTTTGCTCTATGATTAAGTACTAGGTAATAGCTTGGTCAATGGATTGAACTTTCCAGACAGTGAGTGATTTTGATTTTTTTAAAAAGTTTTAAATGATGTTCGAACTTCTTAAAAGAAATGTTGTTCAAAATTGGATTGAACGTTCTCGTTCCTATCAAAAAAATGGATTGAACGTTGATATTTGTTCAGTGCATTGGAGGGACTGCTATAGGAGATGAAAAAGTTCAGAAGCTCAATTTGGTTACTTCTTAAAATAAAGATGTTAGAAGTTAGAACTTCTTATGCTACTGGTTCTTGGAGGGATTAAATTTGTTGATTTCCTTGTTCTACCGAGTATATTATAATATAAAACAACAACAACAACAACAACAACATAGCCTCAGTCCCAAATTAACTGGGGTCGGCTACATGGATCAAACTTTTCCATTGTGCTCGATTAAGTGCAATTGATGGTGAGCTTTTCAAATCATTCAAATCCTTCCTAATTAATGCATCCCGTGTTAACTTTGGTATGCCCCTACCTCGTCGAATTTCTACAGTTTCTATTGAGACAAGTTTTCTAGTTGGAGCATTTGTAGGTCATCTTTGCAGGTGACCAAACCACCGCAACCGCCCTTCTCTAATCTTTGTATCAATTGGTGCTACTCCTACTTGTCTTTGAATTTCTATATTTCTTATTCTATCTTTACGAGTTTTACTACACATCCACCTAAGCATCCTCATTTCTGCTACGTTCATTTTATGTAATTGTTGTTGCTTTACCGCCCAACATTCACTTCCATAGAGCATAGCTGGCCTAATTGCGGTCCTATAAAATTTTCCTTTTAACTTAGTAGGAACATTTCGATTACAAATCACCCCTGTTGCACTCCGCCATTTCTTCCATCTAGCTTGTATTCTATGTGTGACATCATTCTCAATGTTACCATCATTTTTTATGATTGATCCTAGGTATCTAAAGTGGTTTACCTTAGGAACTTCTACTTCCCCTAATTTTACCACTCTGTCATCTCGATGTCTAGTGTTTCTAAACTCAAAGTGCATGTATTCGGTTTTCGTCATACTCAACTTAAAGCCTTTAGATTCTAATGTATTCCTCCGAGTTCTAATTTCCTATTCACTCCATCTTTAGTTTCATCCACTAAGACAATATCATCTTGCAAATAGCATACACCATGGTATATCCTCTTGAATATGTCTAGTTAGTTCATCCATAACTAAAGTAAATAGATATGGGCTTAAAGCCGATCCTTGATGTGGTACTATCGTAATGGGAAATTCTTTTGCAGCTCCTCCAAATGTCTTTATACTCGTTACTACTCCATCATACATATCCTTAATAGTGTCTATGTATCTAACATGCACTCTTTTTCTTTCTAGAACCCACCAAAGAACATCTCTAGGGACCCTATCATATGCTTTTTCTAAATCTACGAATACCATATGAAGATATTTTTTATTTTCTCTATATTTTTCTAACAATCGTCTTACAAGGAATATATTATAATATAAAAAAGACCTAAATTTTGAAATACGATTTTTTAGTATTGCAACATTGTTGATGATAAAATTTGTGCTCTACTGAGACCATACAACGCATGGTTGCACATACGTTTCTCTGTGCATAGCTGTACAATGCGCTGCCCATATCCGTTGTCTGCTGGAAACACATTAAGCATGTTCTGAAGTATACTTGCACGTTGCTATTGAGAATTGTAATAAATCTCATCATTATTCAAGAATTATGAGTCAGGAAATGTTCTGTTGTTTCCCGTTTTGTCATGGAGGATGACATTGTTCTTCTCCATTTTTGTGGACTATGTTGACAACTTCCATCGCCCACCTCTTACTACTACTCTAAGAACCTAAACCATTTATCAAATTTTCTTAGACCAAGTTGACTCTGCAGTTAAAGGGATACTACTCTTGGTTGAATTACAATTTTTTTCTTACCCCCTTCAAATTTTTTGTTCCTATCAGGCATGTAAGAAGCTCAACCAGATTGAACTCGCGGACTGTGAAATATATGCTTCTTGCGAGCCTTGTCCAATGTGCTTTGGTGCCATCCACCTTTCACGAATTAAGGTCAGATTCTACATTCTCTTAATCTTGTCGGCGGTCCTTCTAGTTCTGTACCTCGATTTAATCATTTACTCATTTGGCCCTGACATTATTTCCTTGTTTTGGCAGAGGTTGGTATATGGAGCAAAAGCAGAAGCAGCAATAGCCATCGGATTTGACGATTTCATCGCGGACGCATTGAGGGGCACTGGTTTCTATCAAAAGGCCAGCATGGAGATTAAGAGAGCTGACGGCAAGGAGGCCATAATTGCTGAACAGGTCTTTGAGAAGACAAAAGCCAAGTTCCAAATGTATTAATCTCTCCAGTGGCTTGAATAGGACTGCTACCTCACATAAATTCATTCTGTCACACAAACTTCATCCATTGGAATAAATGAATCCATGCTGCATTCAAATGTATAACTCTGATGCCTTTACAGTTCAAGAAATCCAAAGTAATGCTCAAATAAAGGATGCACTTCTTTCTGTTGCTGGTCATTTACATTCCACTAAACAGTATGGTCACTAATATCTAAAAAGAGAGAAAGAATTGATTAAGGGTGGGAGCAAGGGGAGTGGATTTACTAATGTTAAGAGGTGTAATGTTGGTAATGTCAACCAAAAAAAACGTGCCACGTGTACAGTGTAGATGTGGTTTTATCAACACCACCATCCCAACATTACCAAATCCCCTCCCGCTCCTTCCTTATAACGTATATTTGTTTCAATTACAAGCTCATGAGGACTAATTTATGTTTCATTATAAGTAGTGTTGTGGATAGATTTATATAAACTTAAGGTGTGGGTCTAAAACTTATAGTGAACTTATAGAGCCTACGTGAGTCTAATGGCTTTATTCTACAATGTATTGGTGGACTCCTTTTAAATCTTGGCTATTATAGTTAGTAGTATAGCTACAAGTGGTTACCCAATTCAAATTATAGAAATTTATTTACCATGCTCAATTTGGATGGATCTTTATTTGTTCTCACATTTTTGAAGACCGACTACATAATATGGTTAGCTGGGCCCTGCATGGGACAGATGAAATGTAATGGGATGAGGACTAATTATCTTTGTGCTTTTAGACTTTGGAAAGTTATGAGAAAAATCCATCAATCCTTATAGCAACACACACTACATGCTATTAAAAGGTCAGCATAAAGTGGTAAATTAAGGGTGGTCCATATACACTCATTGACTACACATATAAGTCCTTTAAGGGCCACAACCACATCTCAAAATATGAACCTAATGTTCAAGATCTTAGTCATACACCCCTTTTAAGTTGGACGATCGAAGCAGCACGTGATTGATCGATCAAAAACAACTAATACAAATTGGTTGTTTCGGTGGCTTGACATTAGGGGTGGCAAAATGGGTAATGACACGATTACACGATATAGCTAACACGGGATATTAGTGGATTCGGGTGAGGTTAAACGGGTTCACGTCAGAAACGTGTCGACCCGTTTATGACACGAAATAAAAGGGTCGTGTCACAGGTTAACACGCTAACATGTGTACAACCCGTTTAACCAATTTAAGTTATTAAATATTAATATTTTATTTTAGGAACGAATATGTAATTAAAAATTAAAGTTCCTTATTTAGACTTTAAGTTTTTTTGACAAGTATCATCCTAAGGAAATTTGACACGTGTACATGGCATAAATTATTGCCTATTGAAAATCCAAAACAAATACAGTACATCATCCTTTTTGGCAACTTGGATATTAGCCTCTTGTCTTCCTTCCACCCATCTTTTGACAACTAGTCTATTTTATCTTAAACTATGTTAGCGAAAGATTTGTATTTTTAATTTATTTTTTAAAGTTTGGTCTTCTTAATTTTTATTAACCACACATGATTGTCTTACATTATTTGTCCTTTATAAGTTATAAAAATGAAAAGAGGAGGTTAGCAGGTTGAAAATAATAAATGGGTCACTTTGGAGTAAAAAAATGTGTTTGTTATGTTAAATGAGTTTATTGTGTCGTGCTGAATTTAAAAGTTAACATAGCTCATTAAACTTAACGTGTTACACGTGTCGTGTCGTGTTAACCTGTTTAAATTTTGTTTCGTGTCGTGTCAACCCATTTATTAAATGGGTCGTGTTCGTGTTGACTCTAATCGTTTCACCTGAGTTGGTCAATACGACACGAACATGACACGCGAACCCGTTTTGCCACCTCTACTTGACATTGATGTTTAATTTGGTTTAATTAGTTACTTAAAATCATTCCTAATGAAGATAAAACATTTGAATGCGCTTTGAGCTACAGAAACAGGCCGTACTAGCAATAAACTATATATGTCAACTAATTAAAT
The DNA here is from genome assembly GCA_039657325.1 of Stephania cephalantha. Taxonomy (NCBI): domain Eukaryota; kingdom Viridiplantae; phylum Streptophyta; class Magnoliopsida; order Ranunculales; family Menispermaceae; genus Stephania; species Stephania cephalantha. Next base: position 47,485,895 of record CM077579.1, on the reverse strand, counting down.
TGGCTTGGCTGTTTGAAGTGAATAGAGTAGATAGCTTGGTTTATTAGTTTGAGAGGTAAAAAAGCAATCAATATTATATATGTGGTCCACTTATCAAAAATAAAAAAAAATGTATATATGTGGTCCATTACTTTTCAACACAATTTCTAATTAAGCAAAGACAACTTACACCCTCAATTAACCACCCACTTGTTTGAGATTGGTTCTTATGTCACAACTTATGACTCACAACACTCACAACTCCTCTCCCCTTCGTTTTCTCCACCGAACACCAATTTGGCTATTTACTATCCATGCAAACTTACAAACCTTTACCATATATGTCAATGTAAATTGCTACATGTTGCAATCATTACATATTATAACTATTTTATAACAAGCCAACTAATTATTTGCCCCGGTTAGGACTCGAATGTTAGAACATACACAAAAACATGCACATTATTTAACTAGATAAAATAATACCAGAGGCTTGCACTTAATGGCAATGTCCTAAGACGAAATTTCCTCCAATTCGGTGTATGAATGCTGCAAGAGGTTCGTCTCCAGGATACAACTGGATTGATCTTTGATTACACACCAACCAAAAATCATTTCTTCTGCAACAGCGAAATCTCTCTCAAAAAATCCAGATGAAACAATCTTCAAAAAAAAAAAAAAATTTAGACCATTTTCATTTATAAACCAAAAACTGCATCTCTTGAACAGTTACAACTATTCAAAACGAGGTTATTAGTGGTCTGGTTCATTAACCACCAATTATCCCACTAATTAAACATCTTTTCACAGGCTAAAGGTTGTAACTGTTCACCACTAATTACCAACTACGAAATTAACTAAATTTAATGTAAAAAGTAAAAAATTTGTGTTGTGAATCGGCTAAGTCATTTAATTATTAGCCCCAAAGGCCCTATCAAAGACATATTAAATATCAATTATTAAATGTGCATTAATCAATGGAGAATACCCATGGTCTTTTCCTCCAACTTCACATTCACTTAACCACTTACTTCAAGTGGAAGATCTCTTATAAGGAAAGAAACAAAAAGTTTCTTCCCATGTGAAACTAAAAATGATACAATACAAACTCAATGAACTTTTAAAGTTCAACATCGAATCCCAAACCTTTTATATCAATAACCACGTACCAAAATTGGGGACTTGTATAGATATGGGGGTACATAGTCCCTCTGTGTTGTATTTATCTTTCGGTGATTAATAAAAGTCCTCAAGTAGCGTAACAAAATAGATATTATATATCCTAACAATCGATCTGAACCAACTACGTATAAACAACTAATATATGCACCTTCAACTTGCACACAGGGAAACTTGAAGCTCTTCCGTGCTCCTTCAAACACCTTGGTAATTTTTATCTTAATTAATTCCTTTTTTATCACTATCCGAGATTTCGTGTAATAGGACAAATTACCATTTTGAAAAATCAGTTCGGTAACATAACACTTACATTGACCGAGCATAAGTACTTTTCACACTTGCAACATTAATAACTTAGGCCTAATGTAACTTAACAGCCTTAAACATTACATATACATCATATATATCAATATATATGCATGGGGCTGATGAAGTGAGACATGAAGACCCTATAAGAACTACTTTTGCCGCGCAATTGGGTCCATATATGGGCTGACAATTAATTAAAGTGGCGATGGACCAATCTCTATCTCAAAATCAAACAAGTCAACTATTGGATCAGTCTTAGCGAGTTAATTATAAATCAGGGCAGGAAATTAAAAGTAAAGACGTGTGGATATGGTCGTTGCCTTGTCAAATTGATCTAGAAGAAACACGAACATTTTAGAGCAAATAGGTCCCACCACACTTGGCTTGTTCTCAACATTTGTACACAAGTCCACTCCATCTGTTTATACAATTGGTTGTACAAAACATTTATACCCATTAAAAAAAAAAAAAAAATCAATTATGAAAACATGGAGAAGGTGCGTTCCAGAAAAGAAAAGTATACATTTGTCATTTTTCTCGTTATGTGTGTGTATTGTGACGGTGCATGCTCATATCAAAATATATAGTCCAAGATTTACGCCACCGTGAGGACTGAGTTATATACATGAGTGATGAAATTTACCTAAATATAAATTAATTATTAGCATAGACTATGAGGTCCATATATGTTGACTTGAATTGGGTATCTTATCATGACTTGGATAAATAAATATTAGGAAAAATTAATATTCAAAAAATAATTTACTGCATTTTGTGTGACAATTTCTTTTTACATTATTCATAGGTAATTCAATTATATAATTAATTTCTCAGGCAATAATAATCAAGCGTCCGACTAATCAATTTTTGATAGAAAATAAATTGTATTTATTATTAAAGTCCAATATGTACAAAGAATGTACTAATTTACAGATAAACACTGTTCACCTAATAATTGAGAAGTTTTTATAAGAAAAAATTAATAATTAAGAAATTAATTAACCAAAGGGGTAAATAGTGTACCTATCACCAACCGAATTTCTTCAAATGTAACTCTCGATCAAATTTGTCATTTTTTTTATTAATCATGAGTAGTATATACTATTGTCTGACTAGTTTCATGAGCCTTGAGATAGCAGAAAGAGATAACTAGCTAGTAACTCGACGTTTGATTGTTGTTGGAAATTGAACTCGAGACAGTGCATCAATTTATTGGGGCTTAAAAGAACTACTTTAATATAATCAAAGGGATAAAATATAGCGTGTAAATTAATTAATGCTTCAATATGTGTATAATTGAGATCTTTACCATAGCTTTAAAAGTCTCTAAACCAGATTGACCCTACATATGACATGGTTGGAAGGATTTTTTTTATTTTATATATGACCCAGACCCGCTTAATTTCTTGACCATTACGTATAATATGTTGGTCAAGGTATGGATGGAGAAAGAAGAATAGAAGATGTGTATTGAACTCAGCATTGACAAGCAGATATTGTCGCACATGGAAAGTACGCCCTTCACATTTATTTTTATTTTTTTTTTTATTTTTTTTGTATGTGACCCGCCAAACTTGCTAGCAATCTTCTTCGATCTCTGCTTAATTAATTTTTTTTTTAATTTGTTATTAATCTGCGTTGATGTACGTCTACAAACAACTGAGATATCCCCCACCAAACGCCAAATCAAGTTTTCTTAATTTCTCACACTACATTGATCATCTAAACAAATTAAAGATCTAACTGAGATCGATATCCCTGATTTATTATTTAGAGAAGTGTTAGAATGAGGTCATCGGTATGTCACACGACAAAACACATTGATTCACATGATTCATCCATGCATGCTTCGAGATGCGGACGTACATAAATCTCAATATATAACATGCATGCATTCATAAAAAAAAAAATATATATATATATATAACATGTGCGATAGATCGGTAAGCTGCGTATATATATAATGATTTTTATGAAAACGATATATTGCGATGTGTGACATTAATTGTTGTTGTCATTTAAGTATTTTCCTATTATTTATTAGGAGCTACTCCTCGTGCATGTTCCTTTAATCAACATTAAATGCATGCATATATACAACTCCAGCTTTGTTGTCATCTAGATGCATCTCAAGTTACGCATTTACAGTATTTGAAGCGCATCCAACGATTAAAATAGGTTTGTTGTCACTTGTCATTGTTGATGTGTGATATATATGCCTTGTTGATGTCAACGAATTAGTCATCTATATTTTTTAATCTTTAATGTTTTGGTGGCCGGTGAAGAGTTGACGGATAGATATATAATTATGTGTCACTTGATAAATGAAGTCTTTTTAATTAATTAAACGGATTAATACTAACTAGAAGACGAGCGGCTGATGATGATCGATCATATCATTGTTTTTTCTGTAGTGTATATAAGTTTGATTTGAAAAGACTGTGGGATTAATTGATGAGAATCATTTCTTAATTTATTTCTTCAGACACGGAAAGATAAGGGCGGGCTCTACCTAAGTTTGCTTATCTAATTAACTATTTCCAATTATACTATATATCAAAAACAAACAAAAAAGAAATTAAATTAATAGAGTACTGTGTGGTAGATGCATGATGCGCCTCAGAACATTATTAATCAATTAAGTTCAGTCGTCATTTGGTGAGAGTAGATGTAATGTGTGTGGCGGTTTTTTAAAATGTAAAAAATTGGGAAATCTCCCAAATCTTTTTTTTTTTTTTTTTTTCTAGCAGATTTGTCCACTTCCGATAGTGAATGGATTTTTTTTTTTTTTTTTTCAGTTAACTTTAACTGGAAGTGGAACCTATCAATCAATCCCCAAATTTTTTTTTTTTTTTGGCAAGTGAAGCCTCATTAATCTCACAAAAATGTTGTGGCCGGATGGAATAGTCTTTATATATTATTCGGACAATTTTTTATGATATTATTCATTTCAAAAAGAATATAATGTAACAAGAAATTAACTTCACGTACGTGTCTCTTTGTTTTTAGGGTTTTTAGGGTCTACATCTTTCGCCGCTTCAGAGCTTCCTAGATTTGTTGTGTACGGGGCTTTCGGCAACGTGGCTGTTGCCGGTGGCCCCTTTCTCATATTTCCCTTTTGGTGGTTCATCTTCTTTTTCTTCTCCTCCTCTCATCTTTCTCCCTTTTTTGTTCTTTTTTCTTTTCTTTTTTTCTTTTTTTTAGGTGTTGAGGAAACTAAATAATATAGAATCACGTGTAATTAGAAGTTAAGGAAACTAGAATCCTGTGTAATTAGTATGTTCCTTTTGTGGACATACACTTTCTTTTGATATCCAAGACCTATGTGTATATATAGGTTACCTGTACACAAGAAATACATACAATAAACATTATTCTATTCAGAAATTATCATGGTATCAGAGCCCTAATCGTGGTTCTTTTTCTTTGTCCTCTGATTTGTTTGAACATTGTTCCACAACAACTCGACCTCTGCATGTCTCGTCTGCTGCGTCCGTCTTGACTGACGCGCATGTCTCATATGTCACATTTGCCTCTGCCTAGCCGCTTGTCTGCCTGTCTCGACTGCCACGCCCATCCGACGTCCGCCTCTCGCCCGAGACGTTTGCTCGTCGCCATGTGGCGATCTTACACACACCATCACTAGCCGTTCATCTGTCCACCAGCCACTGTCCTGCCACGTATCGTTTGCCCGATCGCCCGCTGCTTTTGATTCGCTTTGATCGACTTTTGCGACACTGGACTCATGTCCACTATTAAATGGAGAAAGCTGAAGTCTCACATCCCATCTCCATGATTCTTGATGGTTCAAACTATACACTAGGTCCTACCGGATTAAAAGTTTTATGATTGGTCAAAAAATTTGGCGAATCGTTATGGGAGACAACCCTAAACCTAAAAAAAATGACACATAAACAAACACAAAATTTCTTGACCGACTTGACGATTGGGACAGCAAGAATCATCAGATCATCGCCTGGTTTGGTAACACATCTCATCCCTCTATACATATTCCGTTTGTTGATTTTGACACGACTAAAAAAATTTGAGATTTCTTGTCTGTTAGATACAAAACTTCTGGTTTGGCACAATATTATCAGTTATTCACCACTCTGAACAGTTTGAAACAAGAAACTGGTCAATCCATCAATGATTTCTTAGCACTCATTCAGCCAATCTGGAACCAGTTACAACAAGTTGAGATTAGCAAAGACCGCCTTCATCTTATCCAAGTTCTCATGGCTCTTTGCCCTGAATATGAATCAGTCCGAGCTACCCTCCTGCATCGTGATCCCCTACCTTCTCTTGATGCAGATGTGAAAGAAATTTTGTTTGAAGAAACTTGGCTTGGCTTGGTCAACTCTTCCTTAATTTTCATCAGAAATGGCACTAGCAACTACTCGATCATGGTCAAAATTCGTCCCACTCTTTTGTAAGAATTGTAAAAGAACGGACCATTCATTTATTATTTGTCCTATAATTGAGTATCTATATTGTCATGAATGCAGTCATATAGTGTCAAACTCCCCAACTCGACGACCTTGTCCCAAAAAGGCATATTCAAGTCTACATATGTCTCTAAAACTGGTTCTTTTGTTGTTGTTGATGTCTCTGATGGGTCAAATTCCTCTCTAATGTTTTCTATGAATGAATTGTAAGCAATTATCAAACAGGTGGTACTCCCCAAACCACTACTTTATCTGCCACCTCAGGTAACCATTGGTTCTTTGATTCTAGGTGTTGTAATCATATGACACCAAAATTATATCTCATATCTAACAATAGAGCTACACCTCATTTTTCGAGCATTCAAACCGCAAATGGTAGTTCTATGTCCGTTACCCATTCAGGAACCGTATCTATCCCTAGTTTGAATATTCCTGACACCCATTGTGTTACTGACCTTACTCTAAATTTAATTTTTGTTGGTCAATTATATGACCAAGGCTTGACTTTTTCATTTTCTCCCACTGGTTGTCAGGTACATGACATTCAGGCGGGTCAGATTCTTAGAACGGGGACCAAAGTAGGACGATTATTTGAGTTCGTGTCACTTCATATGCCTGTTGTCAAACATATTTCAGTTGCAATTTCCACCCCGTCTGTCTATCAGTGGCATCTTCATATTAGCCATACTTCTGCCATTAAACTTCGTACTCTTATTTCTAGTGGGTCATTGGGTATTTTCAAATTCGATTCTTTTGATTGTGTGCATTATCAGTTAGCAAAACAACATGCTTCTTCTTTAAGTCTTAGTGAGTCTACCAATAATACTCTGTTTGGATTAATTCATTCTGATGTTTGGGGTCCTGCACCTAATTCAACTGTGAATGGTTATCGATACTTTGTATTCACTTAAATATATTTTCTAAAGCATCGATCTGAAATATCTCAAACTTATATTGATTTTGTTAACATGATCAAAACTCAATTTGCATGTACAGTCAAAATTCCTCGTACTGACAATGCTTTAGAATATCGTGATTTTGTCTTCTTCAGTTACTTTCTTAAACTGCAATACACTATTGTTTAACGTTCATGCTCGTATACCTCTCAACAAAACAGTCAAGCTGAAAGAAAACATCGACAAATCCTAGATTCTGTACGCGCTCAACTTCTCTTAGCACCTTGTCCTAAAAAGTTTTGGAGTGAAGCCGCCTTAAATTTTGTTTATACCATTAATCGACTTCCCACACCAGCACTAAAGAACATCTCTCATTTTGAACGATTATATGGTACACCACCAGACTATTCTAATCTTCGAGCTTTTGGTTGTGCATTTTTTGTTCTACTTAACCCTCTAGAGCATACCACACTTGAACCACGAGCTCGTCTGTGTTGTTTTCTCGGGTATGAAATTGAATATAAAGGCTACTGGTGTTGGGACCCTCTTTCTCGGAGATTACGCATATCCAAACATGTCACCTTTTGGGAACATAACATGTTTTCTACTTTATCCAAGTTCGACAACTCTCTATCCCATACTCAACCATTTTTCACTAGCTCGTCTATCGAGCTATTTCCATCTCCTGCTGCAGGTACTCCAGATGAACTCGATGATCGTGACCCCCACTCCACCACCCGTCGTCGAAAAATCTATTACCTCGGATGTTCGTGTTCCTCCTCTTGTTCCCCATCGTCGTTCTGAACGGGTAACTAAACATCCCCCTTACCTTAAAGATTGTCATTGTTTCTCTGTTATTTCTTCTTTACATGAGTCTTCCTCGTATCGAGAGGTTAGTTCTGACCCTCATTGGCAGCAAGCAATGTCAGAAAAATTGTGTGCGTTAGAGAAGACTCATACTTATGCCTTAGTAGATCTCCCCTCCCGTAAGACTCTGATTGGATGCAAATGGATTTACAAGATAAAAACTCGCACCAATGGCTCTATTGAGTGGTATAAGGCCCGTCTGGTTGCCAAAGGTTACACACAAGTGTACATCATTGACTATGAAGAGACATTTGCTCATGTGTCCTTCTTGACCTCTGTTCGAAGTTTGCTTGATGTGGCAGCTATTAGACATTGGCCTTTATTCCAAATGGATGTTAAAAATGTTTTTCTTAATGGAGATCTTGCAAAAGAAGTTTATATGTGCCCGCCTCTGGATATTCTCATTCTCTAAAGCAAGTTTGTCTACTCCGTCGTGCATTGTATGGGCTTAAACAAAATTCTCGTGCTTGGTTTGCCAAGTTCAATTTCACTATTACACAGTTTGACTTTCAGTCGAGTCCTCACGATTCTGCCTTGTTTACTCGATGAACTGACAAGTGCATGGTTCTTCTCCTGCTTTATGTTGATGATATGATCATCACCGAGGATGACTCAACTGAGATATCTAACATACAACAATATCTCAAAAGTCACTTTGAGATTAAGGATTTGGACATCTTGAGCTACTTTCTTGGTCTTAAAGTTGCTCCTACTTCTGATGGATACTATCTTTCACAAGCGAAATATGTCTCTGATTTGATCTCTCGATCTATGATTAATGATACTATTGTTGCATCCACTCCATTAGATACAAGTGTCAAGCTGACTCCATCAGATGGTACACTTCTTTTAGATCCTACCTTATATCGTCATCTTGTGGGTAGTTTGGTTTACCTTACTATAAATCGTCCATACATTGCCTACGCTGTTCATATCGTTAGTCAGTTTATGTCGGCTCCCCGTACTGCTCGGTTTACTGGTTCTCTGCATCCTTCGCTTTGTGAAAGGCACTTTGTTTCTTGGTATCCTTTTCTTTGTAAATTAACTCTCCATTAGAATTGTCTGGCTACTCGGATACAAACTGGGACGGTGGTCCGACCGACCGACCGACAGACGATCTACTACTGGTTACTGTTTCTTCTTGGGCAACTCATTGATATCATGGCGAAGCAAGAAACAAACAGTCACATCTCGCTCTAACACATAATCTGAGTATCGGGCCCTTGCTGATGCTACTTCCGAGTTACTTTGACTTCGTTGGTTACTTGAAGATATGGAGGTTGCGCATTCTTCTGCTACTATCTTGTATTGTGACAATAAAAGTGCGATCCAAATTGCACACAATGATGTTTTCATGGGCGAACAAAACACATTGAAAATAATTGTCACGTCGTTCGTCAACTTCTAGTTTGAGGAACTCTTCAGCTTTCTTCTGTTTCCTCCTCTAACCAGATATCTTCACTAAAGCTCATCTTCCAGGTCGTTTTCATGCTTTAGTTGACAAACTCAAGTTGATTTCTACAAAACCATCTTGAGTTTGAGGGAGGGTGTTAAGGAAACTAAATAATATAGTTACCCGTGTAATTAGTAGTTAAGGAAACTAGAACCCCGTGTAATTAGTAGGTTCTTTTTGCGGACATACTTTTTTCTTTTGTATCTAAGACCTATATGTATATATAGGTTACATGTACACAAGAAATACATAAAATAAACATTATTCTATTCAGAAATTTTCAGTAGAGGATGATGGAAGCTAGAATGACAAGATTCGAGAGGATGTTTTTGGGAGGTGATCAGATCTGCAATTTTCTTGTTCTTTCGACTCTCCAACAGTTTCTCTAAGATCTTCGTCGTCGCTTTGATTTTTTTGGCTATCTTTTATGCGTTTCTCGGCTATGCTTGAGAAGGATGGCGTGCTTAAGGTGTTGGTGGTTTGCCGGATCTTGTCAAGATAGTCGCGGTCGTCGACTCCGAGGTGATGCGTCTCCTCTCCTTAATGATATTGGCTTTCGCTGGAGATTGGATAGTATTTTAGTAATTTTGTGTAGTTTAGTTCAATGTTGTCAGTGTCTTGCTTAGCCTATGTGCGAAGGTTGTCCCTATTATTGGGGTTGTTGTCCCCATTGTTGGGGTTGAGGCTGCACTATAGTGTGTGCGTTTTCATAATTTGTTTCGTGCTTTATTGATATTAGATCTATTTGTAATAGACGCTTGAACTAGGAACACCTCAATACAAATCACTTTGACAAAAAAAATAAGAAATTAACTTCAGCAATTTATAGGAGGCCTAAAGTTTTTTTTTTTTTTGATAAAGATATATAGGAGGCCTTAAGTTAATTAGGACATGGTAAACCAAAAAAACGAAAAAGGACAAAAACCACTAGATATCAAGGCCTAAAGCACATATATACATGTAGATCTAGAATGGTATTATATGCCTGCACTTTCAACATCAACCCCATGTCATCTCTACCTGCTAATTATATAAATATCAACGACTAGCTTGCATGGTCATACATATGTAAAACAAAAAAGAAAAAAAAAAAAAAAAGAGAGAGAGACTAGCATTATATAAAATATTCGATTTAATTAGGCATCCATCATTAATCGATTAGTGATCTCGAGTTCAAGTCATGAGCATGAAGTCGTTTTAAAATTAAATACCTTGGGCCAAAACTTTACCTCCAGCTATATATAATGGTCTTACTCGGCTTGAGGGTGGATTAGTCTAATCCAAAAAAAAAAAAAGATAGAACAATTAATTAACAAAGTTAGTGCTAATTAAGTTAATTAGTTGATCAATAAATAAAAAATGAGTAGGAGAGGCGTTGAGAGATGTGGACTGGTCGAATAAAAGTCAGTGGGATTAGGTAATTCAATCAATCTCTCTTTCTCTCTCTCTCTGTACGTTGTAAGTCGTAACCCTACCCTTCACTTTGCCCACTCAAACTACTACAAACTTGGCCACCTCACGTCATCCTGACATCAGTTTTCCGAGCGAAAATAACGGCTGGTCTTCCCTTCCATTTTTTCTATTCTCCAAGCGTCTTACATGCTTTTTGTATATATGACATCAAATTCATCAAGACTTCAAAATCCATCTCCCTAGCTAGCTGGCTTGGCTATATATATCTTCAACTATAATTCATCAATTAATTAATATGTGCTATACATCTAGCTAGATTTAATTAGACATATATATATGTACTTCATCACTCTTTTAGTGAACTGATGATGATCGATCAAGATCATCAAGACTAGATATAAGTATATATATATATTTGTAATGGTTCGGTTCAAATATTGGATGATCAAAATTTAAGCCTTCAGTACGTACGTACGTACTAGCTAGGGGTGCTCATGGCGATCGAAGAGGTGGATTTCTTTGCGATGAATTGCACCGATGATGGAGAGGCCGAGCAAAGTCGTCGATCCATGGACATGGAAGAAAGTCATCATGATGATCATGTAGAAGATGCAGGGTCAACATTAAACAATCAAGTCGAGCTTGGCTTGAATGTAAGTTATTAATTAATTATATAGTTTGATCATATATATATATGTCTGCCACAATTTTGATTTAATATTTTAGCCTTTAATTATATATGGTGCGCAGACTGGATTACACCTTCGCACGTTTGAATATTGTGGGAGCGATGGATCTGCATCCCAAGAGAAGCACATGAATCAAGTGAGTTTGTTAAAATTGATAATGAATTTTTTTTTTTTAATCGCTCAAAGGCCTAGTTACAAACTTCAAAATCTTGGAAAGGAAACACCTATTACATCATCTCTAAGGATCGCAACTAGCTAGCCCATCAGGGCATTGATCCAATTCATGGAATCCAACCGAATGTTGTGCCGCAGAGGTAGCCAACCATTTTACTGCTCGATTTCCTTCACGATGATTGTGAATAATACAAACATTAGTTTGATTTTTGTCTGAATTTCATTACATTTATATGTAATATTAAATGGGGGCACATATATATATATATATATATATGCATGTATACAGTTGAGCACACTCCGATTAAAGCTGGATTGTGTGCACGAGGAGAATAAAAAACTAAAGAGCATGTTAGATCAGATGTCAAAGAATTACACCGCGCTCCAAGCTCAGATACTCCTAGCTATGCAACAAGAAACGGTGCACCACAATAGCAAAGATCAGGTAATCTAATTAAAGAGGGTTGTACTATGAAAAAAAAATTAAAGAGGGTTGTACTACACTAGAACAATTTCGGTATTTAATAGAGGTTTTTAAACCCATATTAAAGGGGGTTGTTATTAAATAACACCTAATTGATAGGAGTTTTAAAAAACCTCTATGTAATACATGTATTAAAAATTAAAACATAACACATTTTCACATGACATTTAATAACACTCTATTTAATAGGGGTTTTAAAACCTCAATATATAAAAGAGGGTTGTATGGTATATATTTATTTATTTATTCTACGTAAGTACTTGACTCCATTTCAATATGATCTAGCAAAATCTAATTTTTCTTTGACTAAAAAATTTAATTTTATCATCTTAATTAATTTCAATATGATCAGGAAATTTTTTTTAATTAATTTGACAAATTATTAACTCATCAGCTGATCCATTAATTAATCCTTACATGCCCCCATTGAGATACCTGAACGACCCCTAATTAATCTTGATGTCTACATGTGACTATATATCAAATCATTGAGCTACTCACTTGATTTCTGCTCGTTCCATTTGCTCCTAGCTAGTACACATCATCCCGACCCAAAATATATTGCAAATTAATTAAATGATTAAATAAATAAATTGATATTTTATGCAAAAAAATAACTATATTATTTATCATATATATAGTCAATGAATCGGATTAGATTTTTATGATGATGAAACACACCGAATTAATAAAGTGCAGCTTGGATGTTTAATTAGGAAGATAAAGAAAGAAGTACTGGAATGCCAATTTCTACTACTAGACCATTAATGTCATCAGCTGCTTCATTGTTAGACATGAACAACGAGCCATTATCTGATAGTAGTATTCATCATGAGGACGTGAAAGAAGGCGCAAACTACGACTTTTGTAATGAAGGGGGAAGGAAGCAACCATTCGATGATCATCTTCATCATGTTCAATGCCATGATCAAGATCATGGAAGCCATTTTCATCCTCGACAAAATCAATCTTCGACCCCGAGCAGTAGTTGCAGAAGTGGCAAGCCAACAATATTAACACAAAACAAAGAGGAGGACACAACAAAAGAAGAAGCTGGCGGTCCACCAGTAGCTGATAAGCATGAACAGCAAGTCCCATGTCGAAAGGCTAGGGTCTCCATTCGAGCGCGATCCGACGCTCCTCTGGTACGTTGATCGATAATCACTTTTGAACATGCATGCATGCAAGAATGCAGTACTATTAATTAGGTATAAGATCCATCGTCCATATGTGATCACGTACCAGAGATCAAGCCACATTAATTGATGCCAAATATGGAGAAATATTTGACAATGTGCATGTGCATTATTATTTACTACTTTATATATTTGTACATTAATTGTCATAACCTAGCTCGATCAATCTCCTAAGTGGTGTTTTTTTGGTAGAAACATGCCCTAGCTATACATCAGAAACGCACATCAGAACACGCACATCGCGTTTGTGATATACCTTTAGAATTTTTATCCTTATTAGCTTCTTGGCGAAGGATTGATGGATTATCCTTGATCTCAAGTAATAATGAAATACAAGAAGGTGCCAACTCGAAATATATATTGGATTACATGGCCTCTATATATATTGAGACTCAAACTGGCCCCAACCTCATATACATACAAATGACTCATGTACTTGGTGACCAATAGGTCATCATAATTAAGATCAAATAATCTTACTATTCAAATTCAAATATATATCGGTTCCTCTAGTTCATATGGGGGTGGGATGTACTATATATACTGTTGTGAAAACAGTCATGCATGCTAGCTAAATAGAGGGGCAGAAAAAAAAAAAAAAAAAAAAAAAAAAAAAAAAAAGATTCCATGCATGCAACCCCCTAACTTTTCTGTGACTAATTGTTCCATATATGCATGCATGATGAACAGATAAGCGATGGATGCCAATGGAGAAAGTACGGTCAAAAGATGGCAAAGGGGAATCCTTGTCCTCGTGCATACTATCGCTGCACTATGGCCATTGGTTGCCCAGTTCGAAAGCAGGTAATTACTAATTAATTACTTAACATATATACATGTATGTTTAATAATTAATTAATTAGTACAAACTATATACAAAGTACTGAATGGCAAATTAACATGCATACATATATCCTAAACAATTATAAGCTAGCTATATATAGGCAATGAAATGAAGTTGTTGGTACTGGAAGTAATTAAATTTATGCAAGTGCAGGTACAGAGATGTGCCGAGGACAAAACCATTCTGATAACAACATATGAAGGAAGCCACAATCATCCTCTCCCTCCGGCGGCAACCGCGATGGCCAACACAACCTCAGCAGCAGCAAACATGCTCCTCTCAGGTTCAACCAATAAGCAAACTCACTCATCATCTAGCAGCAGCTTGTTCTCATCGACATCGGTGCCATGGGCGGCTTACGCCTCCTCCATCGCCACCCTCTCTGCTTCAGCTCCATTTCCCACCATCACACTTGACTTCACCGCCAATACTAATCATCCATCATCAACTACCCTTCAATTCCAACCTTCTCTTCCTCACCACCATCATCTAATTCCTTCCACGCCTTCACTCTTCCCCTTCCATCAACATCCCTTGCATGGCCTACCTCTAATGCAGCTCATGAACACCTTGCACACAAGTACTGCTACTACCAATCCTCCTTATTCTCCTCATCATTACAATTATAGGTTGCCTATGCTGGGGCATCGACAGTATTTATCGACGGCGTCTTTGCCTCTGTCGTCGTCCTCAATGGTTGAGACCATCTCCTCTGCGCTTGCTTCAGACCCTGATCTCGCCACAACATTAGCATCCACAATTTCATCAATTCTTAACAATGGGGCATCAGATGATCAGGTTGGCAATATTAATAATGAAGTGATGATGAGAATCCACAGTAACAGTAGTAATAGTACTAGTACTGTAGCTAGTACTAGTACTAGTACTGCTCCACTTCCTACATTCTCCTTGCCTGCTAGAATGAGAATGCCTGCCCCATAAGTTTTACAAGTGCATGTTACTTTCATAATATATGTAGTACAGCCATTATGTTATATCAATGTTATTGCTTAATTTGATGAGATGCATAAAGCAGCGACACATATAATATGCCCGGGAATACTTATTGTACACACATAATACAAGGATTATGTAATTATTTAATTTCTTGATGTGTAAAGCATATATATATATATATATATATATTCTTTGTTTGTTGGACCTTCAAGATGAGATGGAAGATAGAATGAAAGATATTTTTGTACACATTATGATGAGATCAGTTTTGAATTTGGTGATTGGATCAGTAATTCAGTAGTAATATATAACTTGTATATAAATAATCATTGTTCTCTTGAAAACATATGAAATTCCCAATTTCCCATGTCAAATTCAATCAACAAGCTTATCTAATAGTACAAATAATTTGTTCACTAATTAATTCATTAAGGTGGATTGAATCCTTTAATTTCGTCCCAACGAGGGAGAGTCCGACTAGCCAGTTTTGTTAAGGTGATGTTGTGTCGGTTATATATAAAGTTTCACGTTGGTCATTGACAATGACGCCAAGGTTTCGAAATAGAACTATCGTAATGTGTTCGCGTTGATGCCAAGTTCAGCTTGCAATATAAATTTTAGTTCCAAATGCTTTAGTGGTTCAACAATTACAATGGAATGGAATGAAACAATGTAATCTCTCCAACCAAAAAACAAATACAGTTGATTTGCTACAGTGAAGCAAACCACAACTACAAGAGATAGATATTGGGAGCAATGTTCAAAAGTCCAATTATGCAGTAATCAAGATGCCTCATCATAATTTGTATTTGGCATCATCAACAAGGATTAAACATGAGACATACATATACTTGTATCAATTACTTATGAGAAGACAAAGAAAACAAATTAAACCAGTTATTCTTCATGAAACTACTCTAATCAACCACTTGTTAATTTCAGTATCAACAACTAGAAGAATGTACAAATCAGTAGTCCAAGAACATAAACAATACTAACATAATAATAAGAAGAAGAAGAAGAAGAAGAAGAAGAAGAAGAAATAGTAATGGCTAGTAAGTTAGTCATAGAGATGGATTGATGGACCTCAACTCCTCCAATGCCAACTTCACCTGCTCTTGCACCAACTCCACTCTTTTGGAGTATGTCTCCAGCTCCAAAACCCTCTGTTTTCTCCACTTCTCCTCCACCACCACATCTCCTCCTCCTCCTCCTCCACCACTCAACAACAATGGAGGATTGAAGTTGAAGTTGAACAACCCCCAAATCCCCCAATCCCCTGAAGAACTAGTAGCACAGCCCATCATCAACTCCTTCAACAATGGCGACACGCAGCTCATCACAGCCCCCTCAATCCCCCCATTACTACAGGGCAGCAGAGCTCGAGACCTCGACCTCTTCCGCGACGAAGGCGAAGACGAAGCCCCCTTGTGATTCATCGAGTTCCCATGATCCGGGCACTTGTGATCTTCATCTCTATCGCTGAAATGAACCAACTTGGGGTCGCCCAAGTCGGGTTTTTTGAGATCGTCGTCTTGATCAGATGCAGGGGCGGGTGCAGGGGCAATGGCAATGGCGTCCTCAGAGCCCCAGATCTTCCTAGAGATCTCGAAGGAGGCCTGATCGTGAGGGGTCTTGAAGGAGAAGTCCTTCCCAGAGGAGGAGGATGAGATCCGAGCGACTGCGGTGCGGTACTTCTTCTTCAAACGCCTCAGCTTCTCGACGAGCTGGTTCTTGTTAAACCCTAACTGGAAACTGTCCTTGATCTGCTCGTAGAACAGCGCCGTGTCGTTGTGATACGACGAAGACGAATTGTGCCCGTTGTTGTTGCTGTTGTTGTTGTTGTTGTTGTTGTTGTTGTTGTTGTTGTGGTGGTGGTGGTGGTGGTCGAGGAAGCCTTGCAAGAGCTTGATCTCGTCCTCATCCGTCCACAGCCTCTGGAAGAGGCGGCGGGAGTCGTCCACGGCGGCGCAGCCCAGGACCACGGAGGTCGGAGGCGTAGTAAAGACGACATCTTCGTATGGGCCTACCACGACTTCCCCTTCTCGTCGTCGTATCATGTGTTGTTGTTGTTCATCTTCGTCGACGACTGTTTGTTGTTCTTGTTTGGGTTTGGGAATTAAGAGATGATGATGATGATGTTGTTGTTGTTGGTCGAGAGAGGAGAGGAGAAGAGAAGAGATGAGAAGGGGAATTGGGTTCGGTGCGGTTAGGTTTTAGGTGCGGAGGGTTCGGGCAGTGGCGTGATTCCACGGATCACATTGAGAGACAAAAGTTTGTTGACCGTCTCTATCGACTCGGCCAAACGTGCTGCCTTCATTGCTTCACTTTACTTCCCAATTCAACACATACCATACAACTATACAAACTAACTTAAATATGGCCGCCCTTCAACAAAAACAGTCCCTCCTTTTAATTTTAAGAATGAAAAAACTTTAAAACTTTTAATTCGAGATTAATTGGGGATTTTGTATCTAATACCCTGACATTAATAAAAAAAAAATGAAATGTTTTTGCTACATGACTTGAGAGGGCTATGGTCAAATATGACATTAATAAAGAAGCTCTAAAAATTTTAAGTGCCCTAATTGAATAGAATTGGTACAGTGATAAGTTACTGATATGTGTTTGATAACTAATATGTAATGGAATCAAATTATGTCATCCAACGATGAGTCATAAACTTAGAGCAAGGCTAGGACACCAAATTTTTTTTTTTTTTTTATAGAAACGAGATTTTATTTTATTATAGCCCATAAATAAAGTGTGTACATGACAAGAAACAATGTAAAACCCCTGCCCCACAATTATTAAAAATAAAAAAGTTGAGTAGAGGTTGATGCCTTGGTGACCTACTCACCTCTAAGTCCAAAATTAGTAGGGACAAAACTTTACACGCTAGACACAAAACCCAAAAATTATGAACTTTGAGGTGTTGATATGTTTTTTAACTTGCACGGTTAGGTGCATGGAATTCGTGTATATACATATATGGTTGAGAATTCCTCGACATAACTTGCACAATAGATAGCTGAAAGTACCATTTACATGAGTCAAGTGAACATATACTTGTCTTTCTGTGTGTGTGTGTGTGTGTACAGAAGCAGCAGAGCTAGCTAAGTCGCTTCTGCAAATCCTATTTGACGATTGCCCACATCAAACACGGCATGGTACACTCCCATGAACATGTCCCCGAGAACCCTGCAAGCGTAGATAGAAGACAGTCACGCATTCGCATATGATGATAAACTTGTACTTCATTTCACAAAACCATCAAAGTGCAGGGAAGACTCGAAGGTACTTTATGCTAGGTGCGCAGATTGGGCGAGGAATTTGAGTATATTGAGGATGTTAAAGGAGTAGGTTTTAGCTTGTTGGTAAAGCTTAACTAATACTCGAATCAAATCCACATGAACATGCCTTCTGCTTTAAAAACTCGAAAAACCATAAGAAAGTTTACGCATTTAGGAATCACTTACCAGAGTGGACCTTGAGGAGGAGGCACATCAATTGCAATAAATCCACTGAAGCAACTGGTGAAATTATCTTCTCTAACTTTGATAATGTACTGAAATAAAGGATAAAGTGATAAACACATATAAGTAAGCAAACTGAGTACTTGCTCATATGTCTAACGTAGATATAGGAACGAGACTGTTTTATCATAGCCCGAAAATTTTTGTACAAGGCAAGAAACAATGTGTTTCCCTAAAACAATGTCAAAAAAAAAAAAAAAAGTAGATAAGACTATGAAATACAGGAAGAGATGCGAACCAACGTATTTGAGCTGTTAAATGCATGTCTAATTACTTATTGCAATGATGGGCGTAAAGCTTATTACGGATCTCCAACAAGACATATGAAATGAACTTGTTATGCCATGCAGTGAATTAACTAGGATCCATAAAAAATCTGAAGCGCAATGTAAGAAACTAAATTATACAAGGTACCTGCTCTGGTGTAAGGATAAAAGACTTATTTGCAATCATGAATGAGACATTCGGCATCCTTGCTATGTTGTCACAGTCAACAACTAGTTCCCCCGTTGGATTTGGCAGGCTCTCACACAGCTGAAATGTAATTCAAAATGTCACATGCCTCCAGATATTGTTTCCAAGCATGAAATCAATGGTTACAAGATAAATTACCTCGTTCACATAACTAAACACTTCTTCCTGTATTAGTTTTTCTCTTAGATGCCCTTGTACCCAAGTAACAACCATCTTGCAAGTACAACATAGATTAGTGTCGCATGATTTCTCT
This sequence comes from Stephania cephalantha, assembly GCA_039657325.1. Taxonomy (NCBI): domain Eukaryota; kingdom Viridiplantae; phylum Streptophyta; class Magnoliopsida; order Ranunculales; family Menispermaceae; genus Stephania; species Stephania cephalantha. The sequence goes on along the minus strand of CM077579.1, from coordinate 47,466,744 downwards.
TTGAAATTCCTTTCAACCACTGTTTCGATTTCAGCTCTGTAAAGACATGTGAGCAAGTTCTAAGCAATGGGAAGTAATTTGGAAACTGACACTCAGAGAAATTTAAATCATTATCACACATACTGGGTCCCAACGGAACAACATAGATGAAGATGTGAGCACACTTTCCCAGGGATTGTCTGCAGAATAGCAAATAAAGTCAGAAATGTATTTGAGAAAAAACTATGTAGCGCAAGAAGAGTACGAACCCCAGATGTCAAAAGGTCCCAGATCACGTCCGCGTATTCAGAAACAACTTCTTTACATTCTGCGCTCACAATGCCTTCCACCCCAATAACATGGTTGATTTGAGTGACAACAGCCTGAAATTGAAGAAGGAAGAGCTAAAAATGATTGTATGCATTCAAGAGAACAACCAAACATTTTAATTAAATTTATCATTTTCACTGTAAACTAGCAGCTTAGAGATGGGAGAAATTACAATTGGGCCAGCAAGAGAGGAAATCCCAGAAGCTACAATTGCGGAACAACCACCATCGCAGACACCTGGAAAGAAAATGAGGTAGTTTCAAATTCTCAAGAAATGAAGATTAACAGCTGAGAAAGAGAAACGGATTGAATCTTCGATTACAGAATATTCAGTCTGAAGTCTGAACAGTTGATTAAGCTCACTAGATCAAATGATCTCAGGAAATATAGATAGTTCCATATTCCCAGGCATAGATATGAAGATCTGTCTAAATCATGTCCAAATTGAAATTTGGAATTTGAAATGTTACTCCTGCATGTCTACATATTATTAGACCTAAACAACTAACATCATATGTCCCTAAGTCAATAAAGTTAAAGCAGCTTCGCACCAGACCTGATGAATGGTTTCCGATCAAAAAGTCATCCATTTCAAACTGGAAAAAAAGCAGATTAGAAAAAAAAAAAAAAAAAAAAAAAGACTTCCTCGCGCAAATAAGTTTCTTTAACAGAATGCCATAAGGAATGAGAACAAAAATCACAATGGACTGGTATCTCTTTTGAGAACTGAAAAATATATTAAAATTACTAACCTGCCAATATCCCTTCCGATTAACTGAAACATACGTATGTTCACCCTTGTAATGCTTTGGATTCACACCACCAAAGACAATTTCACCTCCTTCCTCTATTGCCGGATCTCGATTGAGCCAGATAGAAAATAAATTCTTGCTTATCAAACGTTGCTCAAACATGTTGTAACTACATTAAAAAAAAAAAAAAAAAAAAAGGAAATTCAGAGACCAGGAGTAATTGACAGTGAAATGGAAACATAATTCTGAGAAAATAACTGATACCATATAGGTTTGGCATGCCCAACTGATATTTCTTGGAGCCCCAATCCAATTATTCCATCAAATTTCCCCGTGATAAGAGCAAGATTCCTCTCCGATATGCACTCAATGAAAACCTGACACACAATATGTGCAGTGCACATCCATCATTTCATTCAATAAAGAAATCTCTACAGAAAATTAATATGCAAGCCGATGAGTGCCTACTTGGTCTTTGACAGTAAGACAGCCAACTCTCACATTATCTTTGCTTAGGAATCCATATATTGATCCAGAACCGTAAGGGATTTTACAAAAATTGCCTGAATTATAACCTCATTAGAATCCCGGAAAACATTAATCTAATGAAGTTTTAACTTGCTTCATACATTAACTCTCACAGCTACTTTGATTACATTCTTCCTCTATTAATTCTAAAAGCCTAATTAGCTGAGATCAGAAAAAGAAATTAGAGCTGGTAGAGAAAAAAATTACCAATCTTAGTATACGTGCTGGATTTGCTTGCCTTGTACTTAGGGTGTAAGTAACAAGCAATCTGCGATAATTAGCAGTTAGAGAAATGACTTTGCAGTAGATTATATGACTACAAAAAAGATGGATGCAATTCAACTCACAGAGAAATAGCATTTTGCTGATGGCACCCAGAGGTTAGAACTCCCGGTATCGAAGATTACATTGAAGTTTTGAGGTGGAGTTCCAATTCCAATCTCTCCAAAGTATTGGGCATCCAAATAGTTCTTTAGAGGCACTATGTCCATACCTGAATCTCCATTACCATCCCGGACATCATGCAATCTCTCCGCAGACGTCCTCCACAAGAACCTCGAAGCACGTAGCCTACTAAGACCCAATCTTCTCTTCTTCAACCCAATTGTTAACAGCCCATCATGGGATGCACTTTCAAGCACCAATTGACACATCAAATACCATAAAACAAACACCAGAACAGTCTTTCGCATCATGTTCAAAAAAGTCCCTGACCAAAGCAAACCAAAACAAAGGTAAGAGGTTTCAAACCAGCTCTCAATAATGTGCAATCAAACACCCAAATCAAAAACTAAATATGGGTAAAGTTCATTAATTTGATATGATATAATCAAAAGGGTCTATAGAGGATCTACAAAGGTAATTGGGGAAACATTATCACAATGAATGTGAGATGATGGGCTATAGGAGTCTTAGATTGAAGGTAGTGTTTTTTGTTTCTTGAAGGAGGAGGTGAAGGGGTACAATGTATTAGGGTGCAATCACCAATGTAATTTTCTATTTCCACTTTTGTATATCCCAGCCACATGATGATGTGTTCAACCTAGTTGATTCGGTGAGAGTGTGACACCATGCTGAGATGCGTGCGTTTGCCTTATTGACTTCGCCCCAAACGTAGGGGAACAAAGTTTTTTCTATTCATAAGGACGGCGCGTTTTTCCTGTGCTACACTGGGTTTTTTTCGACATTGTTTTAGGAAAACACATTGTTTCTCGCCATATATATAATTTTTTGGGCTATAATAAAATAAAGTCTCATTCCTGTCAAGAAAAAAAAAAAAAGGTTCATAGGGGAAGGATTATACAAGTCTACTTCTCAACTATTTTTCATAAAATACACACATTACACACATAATTAGTTGGGGATTCAGTGCCACAGTTGAAACAGTGAGGAAATATGATTTTAGCCCATCACCTATTGAAGTTCATTCAAGATAAGCCAAACCCAGAAGAATTAATCATCTCCACAACCAATTCCACCAAAACTAAAACTGGGTTTTCTTGATCTGAACCAAAGATATTATTCAAGTAATGATTAAACTTTGCTGGGCTTTTCATGCAGATTAATTTCAGGTCTCAAATGAGAAAGTCAAAAGACGTCTGAGAGAATATGTATATGAGAGAAGAGACATACAAATACCAGAACATGAGCCACCTTGTAGAAGATGAAGAGGAAGTGATCAATGAAAGACATGGCGTTGTTGGTGAGCATCAAATGCAGTAATACCAACTGTGGATGTGCTTTGACTTATTGGTGTTCTGACTTCTGAACAAGGGCAGGGCAGAGTTGTAATTTCAAACTAACTGTGGGCTTTGCTTTGGGGGCCTAGTTGAAGTGTTGGGCCTTTGGACTTCTGATTCACTCTTTTTCAATGGGCACAATAAGTTAGTTGGCTTGTTTGGTCCACGGGCCAGTTTATACCCACATCCATAATAAGGCCAAACCTTACGTTTGGACAAATAATTGAGATTATTACGCCTTATTTGATTATAAAGAAAATATTTTTTAAAAGAAAAAAAAATTTTTTTAAAATTTTTCTCGAGTAAACATTCATAAGAAATTTTTTTATATGCATTTGATTACACGTATAAGTGTTTTTTTCTTAAAAACTCACCAACAACAAATAATTATGAAACTTATCATATATATTAATATAACAATTTTCATGTTTAAAATATAAAGTTAACGTGTGTTGGTATAAAAATTTATTTTCTCAAAAGAAAATTTAATTTGCCCACCATAATAAATGAGAAAGCATATGAGTTTTAGTATAGAAATTTGGCGATTGTGAAAAAATGTTTCGCGAAAAAAACTTGGTATCAAAGCAAGAAAAATGTCATTTTCCTATGAAATTTATCATTTTTTTCGAAGTATTTTTTTTATGTCCAATTGAATAAGGCCGTAGTTGTTTCCTTGTACCTTTTCTTTCTTTTTTTTTTTGAGAAAATTTAATAATTATAACTTTTCGAAGTATGTCTCTTACAGATTATATTACCAGCGTGTTTTATAGTGGGTAAATTTAGTGAAAGTCGAACTCATGACTTTCTTAAACCATACCTTTCGACAAGTGATGCTTCATCCATCTCACTAAGTATTAATGATCTACTACTTATGCATCGTAGTTTCAAGCCTTAAAAATATTCGTACTTTTTGCTAGGACCAGTAAGGATAATGTTCTCTTAGTAAAAAAAGAGAAAAAAGAAGGATAAAAAAATTCGTACTTTTTGCTAGGACCAAGCAAGGATAATGTTCTCTTAGTAAAAAAAAGAGAAAAAAGAAGGATAATGTTTCTTTGTTGGTTGAATTCAAGGGCAATGTTCATTGAATCTGGACATCTTCTCACCCCCTTCTTATCAAAAAGAAATTTTAGGTCTCAAAAGACTGTGCACTATTAAAGTAAGCTCTTTAAATAATTACTGATTATATCCTTATGTGACACTTGACAGTTATAAGAACTAATTACCCATATATGTCAGTAGAAAAATGAATAGTTCATCTACCAAAAAAATAAAAAATAAAAAATAAAAAATGAATAGTTTTACCAAAAAAAGAAAAGAAAAATGAATAGTTATTGACAAGTGGGATTAATTTCTAGTACAAAAATAAGAGTTGTCTAAATAAACAAGAAGTACAGTTACATATATCATCACATGATCCTGATCAGTGATGCCCTGATCATGATCTCTCTGTCTACTCATCAGTTGCAGTTGGAATCTTGAAAAGCTAATGCCAAAAAGAGCGAGAGACTTAAAGCATTTAGTGTACAAGTTGAATGAGTTGAATTAATGGAATGCAAGCTATATATAATCAATATTTCAGAAGAACAAGGCCGCAACCACGACTATGTTCATCATGCTCTTCATGAGAACAAACATATATATAGCTAGCTATATATATACAAGAAAGTACATTCATATCATGATGCATGTGTAATTGAGCAGTTCAAGCAAGGTATAGGGGGAGCGTTTGTATCATTTATGTTGAGTGTCCCCTAGAGTTCCTCCATTCACTTCTGTACTCACTAGCAATGTATTTCATGATCATGACTAGTTTACTACTAGTCTTATATATACTGAAGAGTTTGGAGGAACTCTTGGTGCCACTCCACACATGCATTAATTTCTTCTCTCTTAATTCCTTTCTCAAAAAAACCCTAGCCTAAGTAGCCTTCTTCTTCCGGAGTGCCTTATAAATCCAACTTAAGACGCGTAAATTATGAGAGATTTAAATAATTTAGAAAGTACTCCATCAATTGCACTGAATAATCGAGTACAATTGAAGAATTTGATCTGTGTAGCCGACCGCAACTAATTTGAAATTGAGGTTTTGTTGTTGTTGTTATTGTAATTATTGTCGTCGTCTTCGACTTTAACCACATCATAAACATGACTTGATGCAATTAGAGAATCCTTACATTCTTCATTCTAAAAGCATTTCTAATTGAGCTTGGTATGGCAGATCGAGGTAGCATGCATGTGATAATATATGATTAGGATTTATTCTCAAAAATATATATATATGATTAGAATTTAAAATTTGTAATTATGATATATACTAATTAATTTTGTTGAACGGGATTGTTGTTTCAGTAAATAATAATTATTTTTTATTAACCAGGTATGTATATAGACACTTGTCGGACTGGTCTCAAGGACCCTTTGATTGCGGAAAGAGATGACCAATTAATGGCTCGACATTTGACTATTGTAGGGAATCAAACTCGAGATCATGCACCCAACACATACAGTCTGCCATCGCCCTTACTACTAGGCCAACCGTCCGGGTTTGTTTCCGTAAATAATTAGTACTACATATCTGAAATTAATGAAGTAATTCGTACAGAGATATATATTTATAACATACTGATATCACTATCATACTTAACTGGCACAAGTAATTACTCTTTACAATTAACAAAAACTTCTATTATTAGAATCTAGTTAATTATGTAAGTCATTATTGAAAAAAAGTTCTTATGAAAGTTGCTATTAACTTATTATTATTGTCAGTACCATCACAATGATAAGAATCATTAGAACAATTTCGGTATTTAATAGAGGTTTTTAAACCCCTATTAAAGGGGGGTGTTATTAAATAACACATAATTGATAGGAGTTTTAAAAAATATTTATGTAATACATGTATTAAAAATTAAAACATAACACATTTTCACATGACATTTAATAACACTCTATTTAATAGGGGTTTTAAAACCTCTATTAAAAGCCAAAAATGTTCTAGTGAATAAACTAATGAACCAATTAGCCAGCAGGCGCCCCAACACACGAAATGAGCATATAAATGATCAACAATCGAAACGATCGAAGAGACAAGAGACAACAATACTTTTCTTTAACTATAAAGTTTCAATTTCAAACCTCACGGACAGAGCAAACTAGGTCCGAAGACCACCTCCAACAAATGACCCAAAAGTGTATGCAGTTGGCATTCGATACCACCAAGGTTTTTTAAAAAAAATAAAAAATAAAAAATTGGAATGGCATATGTGTAGTAAATGATGAATCTCAAATTCTCGAGATCAGTCATGTACTAATATTAAGGATCAAATCCATGGTTTGCACATGAGCACCACATGATGACACGAAGACAGTTCAAATTTCAAAAATCTTAAAAACGACCGTTGGTTTCTTTTAGGGACAAAACAAAGAAAAAGCCTGAAATTGGACGAAACCACAACACACGACCCACACAGCACTTTGGATCTGAAGCTCCCAATCTATGAACATGAGACGCCATGGCTGGCAACTCCCTCTCCACCCATTACAGGTAAACCCCTTATCACCTCATCACAATCATCAAAATTTCATCTTTCAATGTTTGATAGACCCAACTGATGTAATTAGGCCATTGTAGTCGAAATGTTTGATTTTGGGTCAAATGCTAATTGTTAGTGCAAAACTAGAGAAAACCCAGTTGGTGAACGCTTGTGGAGTGGTAGATTTGGAAACCCCATTTTCATTTCGTCGCGAATCCAGTGTTAATCATTAGATTGAATTGGTAGAAGCTTAGAAATAGCTTTTCCGAGCTGATTTAGTTGGTTTGTGGATCAAAGCTAGCTGTTTGTGCAATGTTGGTATCAGTAATTAACATTCCTTGTCATATTAGAATCACTGCATATGATGTTTTGGATCTAAAATGCTGAACAGGAAGATCTTACATGCTATCTATTAAACTTGAATTATTGCAGATTGTTGGCGTGACGGTATTCAGTTTTCTGGTAGTCGCGTTCTATGCGTTCCTAGGGCCTTTTCTAGGAAACAGGATTGCAGAGATCACAGTGATCACAGTGTTCTCATTTATGGTATGGTGGCATCAATTGGAAATTCAAATGTGGCGTTGAAGTTAGTTAATTTTGTACTTAAAATGGATTCTCTCATTTCAGGCCTTTTTAGTGATGACTCTATTTGTGAGGTGCGCCGCCATTGACCCTACTGATAAAACAAGCTTTAAGAAGAAAAAGAGGAGCAAATCCGGTGCATTGTCGAATCTCAATTACGGGTTTATATTGAGTCAGGTTGTAGTGCGGTTCTTTAGAAGGATAGAGAGGAAGATACTTAGACATTTTATAAAGAGGACTTACTTGGAACCATGGAATTCTAATGTTCACATGGAGCCATTACTACCATTTCCACTAGTCTCAAAGGATGATGCTGTTTCGCCAAATGTGAAAGATGATGATACCACATTTTGCGCACTTTGCGATTTTGAGGTTAGTTCTGAGCTGGTTCTGTTGTTTTTTCTGTTCTTTGTGAGACATGAATGAGTTTGTAAAGCCCAAAAAAAATATAAGGGAGGGGAGACATCCAGTGCAGCTCAATCGGTAAGAATTTAATTTTACCAATGAATCATCGAAATCCACCAGTTGTCAATGGTCACTTGGAGTGTACTAAGATTTGAAGATATTGCAGGTAAAAAAACACAGCAAGCACTGTAGGACATGCAACCGCTGCGTTGAAGGATTCGATCACCATTGCAGGGTGAGAAACTGGGTTCCATGATCCTCTTTATCAATTTTTGTATGACCTGTTTGTAGAACAAACAAATTGAGGAAGTGTGCAACTTGAATGGCTGTCAATTTGCACATTCATAGCCACGCTCGATAAACCAATTTACTTTTTTCTTGAGTTACAGTGGTTAAACAACTGCGTAGGAAAGAAGAACTACACCACCTTCATCCTTCTAATGGTCTTCATCTTATCAATGGTCGGTGGTCTATTTGGTTTTGTTTATCATAACAAAAGTTTTGATATAGGAAACTTATGTCTGACCACGCCTAGTTTACGTACTTATTTTGACTCTTGCAGCTTATTATTGAAGGAGGAACTGCAATTGCCATTTTCCTTAGGTGTTTTGCAGACAAGAAAGGGATGGAATTGGAGCTTAAAAGGAAACTCTATATTGAGTTTCCAAGGGGTGTCATTGCTGCAATATCAGTAATATTTTCTTGTTTGCTTTTATCCAATTCTTTCCCACCTTATTCTCATCTTAAATGTGTATAATGTGGTTAACTCCTCTAAATGTTCATATTACTTACAAATACTACTTGTGCTTTAGGTGTTATTGGTTTTGATGACAGCATACAGTTCTGTGGCATTGGGCCAACTATTTTTCTTTCATGTAGTTCTGATTAAAAAGGTACAACTTCATGACAATGCTATTTGTTTTGGTTACTTACGTTTTGTGTTCATGTGTTTCAACTTTCAAGCGTCGAGTAAAAACCTGTTCTCTTGCCTGCTCATGATTAATGGATTTTAGCACTCTAGGTGAGCTAGAAACTTAATGTCATTGTCTAAGAGTTTCTTGAAACATAAGCACCTACAAACTGAACAACTTTATTTCAATCTGTCCTTTAGTTTTGACTCGCACGCTCAGTCCTTTTCCTTGTCATGCTTCGTAACAATTTTCTTTTTCGCTGCTCGTTTGCAAGCTCAATATTTGCTTTTCATGCTGAAGGGGATGAGGACATATGATTACATCTTGGCAATGAAAGAAGAGAATGAATCTGTGGAAGTGGATCCCTTTGACGATTCAGACTTTTCTTCTGATGACAGCGACGAGTTCAATTCCCCAGAAAAGCCAACGTTTGTATCCCACTTTATTTGTAAGGGAGGACACAAAGCTACTCAGGTTTGATGAGTTCAACCTCAACTTTGTTTCTTTCCTCAGAGCTTAAACATACAAGTTCATCAAACTCCTGACTTTGAATTTCAGAGTTCGACGAGATTGTCCATTAGAATTGATAAAGAACCTGATTCTTCCGCATTTATTAAGAAACCTGGCTTCCGTGCAAGCATTGATCCATGGAAGTTGATCAAGATGAGCAGCGAGAAAGCTCTCTTGGCAGCAGAGAAAGCAAGGGAGAGGCTGATGAGACAAAAACCAACTGCAGCAAATGAGCCATTGAAGCCACTGCCATTGGAAACAAAAAGTGGACCGTCGATGAAGTTAGAGAAGGACATTAACAGCACAGTTACAGGAGCCACACCCCTCATTTCAAAGTCATGGAACCCACATTCCCCTGGCGTGTTCTCAAGCCCGAGAAGGCGGTTTACTGGTTCACCAACCATGTTTTCAGGTGTTACATTGTCACCCGGACAGAAGTACAGGAGCAGCTTCGATTTAAAACTAACAGAGGTATCGAGGGAGCTTGAGACATACATTTCAAGGCAGGTGGTGTGCTCCGTGTTGAAAGACGACAAAGTGGAAGCATCTCCAAGATGATGGTTGTTTATTTTGTTTGAAAGTTCTAGTACTTGTTTTGTATTCTCAGCCTCTGAGAAACATTTAGTTGTTTATTCATATTCTTTGTTCATCTTACTTAACTTGTTTTATGCTCACTTATGAAAGGCAATTTATCCAGACAACTGTAACCTGTAAATTATTTTAAGATTCAAATATGCAATAGAGATGAATGTCTGGTTACAAAATTTGTAGTTGATGCTAATAGTATCAAAATTTAAATTCGGAATTAAGCAATGGTAGATGCAGGTCTTATACAGTTGGGAAAAAGTTCCTAAGTTGATGTGAAACACCAGGATCAAAAAGTCCCAAGCGCAATTAATGGGGAGGAGAAGTTGTGCCAACGATTGCTAGTGTATATTACTTGCGTGGTATTGAAGAAGCAGCTTTGTTGCCGATTGTATACTTTTTGATATTAGCAGTGATTTTCATTAGTATCTCTATCAACTTTTAGGCTTTTTATAAGTACTTATCTGAGTAAGGAAAGCATAAACAATCAGCCATTGTGATACCAAACAAGCTCTCCATATATCAAAAAAAGAGTAGAAAACATTTCCATTCAACCCCTATAAGTAAACTCTCTCATGTGCATATAAGCCTTGGAGTAGAGAAGAAGACTAGCAAGCATTGTACTACATTTATGACGCATGTCTATCAACAATGATTTAAACATGAAATAGAGAGTCCCGACATACTTTCTTTTTCTTTTCTTTTTTTTCTTTTTAAGGATTCGATCACTTGACCTCATTGACGTTGGAGCATGCCTTTTTCACACACGTGGTTGGCAGTCATACTATTAACAAATACGAATTAAAATCTTATTGAGTCGCAAACTCATATAAAAGAAGTACTAATCGAATACAGACTTCTCACTTTAATTAGTAGGTTTATATGACACTTCAAAAAAAAAAACGTTTATACGACACATTGTAATGAAATCGTCTTTAGGGTTCTATTGTATATATTAAACTATTAATGAAGCAGCTTATAAGTAGATTGTATACTTTTTAGTATTTCCTACAATTGGTTTATATGGTATCTAAAACTTTCTAAAACCCAAAATTTTAAAAAGAATCGTGATTTTCATAAACATCTCTCTACCTAATTTTTGTTTCTATAAGCACTTATCCACGTAAGCAAAGCATAAGCAATAAGCAATAAGAAATGATCAAAATCTTTATATATCAAACCTTGTAACACCTTTCTACATATTAGTTTAAGTTGAGTAAAAAAGAAATGTACTATATTCAACATTGATTTAAACACGAAATAGAAAGTCCCAAACATGCTATTAGTGAATTAAAATTTTAATGAATCACAAATTCATATAAGTTTATACGACACTTCTTAAAAAACATTAAATGGTTTATACGACACATAGTAATCAAATAGTCTTTAGGGTTCTCTAATATTTTAGTCTTTGTTCTGTGTTCTTTTGTTACTGCAAGTCCAATGGGTCGGAGAAAGAGAAAGTCTGGAAATCTTCCCGACTCAGTCACTACTCCCCAACAACAACAACAACAACAACAACAACAACAACAAAAACAGTGAGTGTTGATTTGATGGGTCGGTTGTTTCTCTGTTTGTTCTATGAATTCAATTCAATTTGTGATTTTTGTAGGAGCAACTGCTATGAAGGAGAGCGTCTTGTTGGTCTGCTCAAGTCGCTTGACAGGTATTTGATGAAATTCCTCATACAAGTTATTTTTGATATCTTGACTACCCATTATTTGATTATTGGTGTAGATTGTTTCTTTGTCAAAATTGTGTAATGAGCATCTCTAGAATCTTCTAGTTCAGCTTCAGTTAACATAAATCTGACTAATTGATGATTATGGACTTGATGGACGCGTTTTTCCCCTACTACGCTACACTAGTAGGTTTTTTTTTTTTTTTTACTTGATGTTAGGGAAATACGTTGTTTCTCGCCGCATTGTACCATTATTTGGCTATTAATAAATACAGTCCCGTTCCAATAAAATAAAAATGATTATGGACTTGAAAGACTGACAGTTAGGTAATTTTGGTTGAATTGTCTAATGGGATTTTTATTCACTTGTGTTTTGTGGATAAATCTTGATTATTGTGGTATATTTTTTTTGTTTTTTACTATGGTGCTTATGTTTGATTTATGTTTCATAGGGAGATAGAAACAGCTAAAAGATCAAACAATGGAGTGTTACCCGAAAAAATATGGATTAAGGTAATTTACTATCTTGAATGTAGTACTGATAATAAATTTTGGGTGCAACTGTCATGTTTAGTACTTAATTTTGTTGAATAATTCACGTCTAATCTGGTGGTTTGGAGTTATATAGCAACAATTTGCAATTGGGATTAATGATGTGACACGGACATTGGAACGAATGAAGCCAAGTGCTGGGGAGAAAAGTTCTGCTAACGAGTCTGTTTTGGACTATGGAAATCGCGAAGACTCCTTTGTCTGTCTTCAAGTATGTTTACTATTTATGTTATTCAGCTTTTGCTCTTGTTTGAAATTTGATTTATAGAAAAGAACTACATTGTTCATCAAGTGAGTTCTGTTTACTATGTATGTTATTAATCTAGGCAGTGCTTTTAGCTAGTGATTGCAATCCGAGAGGGCTAACGAAGCATATTTTGAGCTTGGCCCCGTCAAGAGGAGTGCCGCTGATCTTTGTCAGAGATAAGAAAGCCGGTTCTCTTAGATTAGGGGAGCTAGTGAAGCTAAAGACAGCCATAGCTATTGGAGTAAAGGTTTTTCTTTGCATCTTGAAAACTGTTTCTTTTCAATGCATATCGTGATTGTTGTTGCTCCTCGACATGATTTCTCATTTTGCCAGGTTAAAGGAAGTGGAATCAATCGACTGATTGAAGAAATTCTTCATGAAAGGGGAAGTGTTGAAGCCACTTGAGTTGATTGTGTTGCGTTGGCAAAGACGCAGATGCAATCAGGGAAAATTACAGTTTCACGGGGAAAACTGTGAGGGATGACTCAAACCATTAAAGAATCTAAATATTCCAAGCCCAGATTTATGTGAGGAGAAATGGCAAAGCATTCTGAGTAAATTGAAGGGCATTACAGCTACTTCAGACGCACAATTCTTGATACATTTTTCCTCTCTATCATCCACTTCTCACAAGGCAGCTGTCGATGTAATTTATACATCTTTCGGTTTTAAGAATGCTTAGGCAGGATTCTGTATGAAGTTTCAACTTGAATTGTAATCGAGTACGTTTATAGAGTGTTTACTCCGCGAAGATGTAGAAAGAGAGGCCTGGTTTTACTCTAATTTAGATTGAATGCTTGTAACTTCTAAACTGATTTTCTTATTCAAAATTCAGTGTGAATTTACATCAACTTATGCAGCTCTTTTTTCTTTTCTTGCTCTCTGATGAATTATACACATTTCATGTCTGAATTGAAAGGAAGGCAAGTTTTACAAAAACATCAAGTTATGATGAATTATTCATATGATATGCAGCAAGTGATGCATAAGCTCCATCCTTAATGCTGATTAAACTGTCATGCTTTCCTTTCTCTACGATCATTCCATTTTTAACAACAGCTATTAAATCGGCATTCTTAATTGTTGATAACCGATGTGCTATCATGACTGTAGTTCGATCCACCATCACCCGGTCTAATGCATCTTGAACTGCTCGCTCGGATTCAGCATCAAGTGCACTTGTAGCTTCATCTAGCAATAAGATTTTTGGTCCCTTCACTATGGCGCGTGCTATAGCAATTCTTTGTTTCTGTCCTCCCGATAATTGTGTTCCTCGTTCTCCTACCTTCGTATCATAACCCTGCAAATTGTTTAGATCTTTAGAAATAAATGAATGCAGAAACAATCACTTGTAAGAATTTTTTTAAGGAAAGTAATTGGCACGCCAGAGGGGAATCTGTAACGGGAAAAGACTTATATTTAGCTATATTGATCAACCTGCTGCAAGGCACTTATAAATCTGTGAGCATTTGCTAATTCAGCTGCAGCAACTATTTCTGCTTCTGTTGCATTTCCTCCTTTTCCATATGCAATGTTAGCGCGGATTGTGCCACTGAACAATACAGGTTCCTGGCTGACTACACCCATCTGTTGCCTCAACCATCTCAATTGGAACTTTTGAATTTCAATCCCATCTAATGTAATATGTCCAGATTCTGTATCATAAAATCTCTGCAATAGCGAGATAACCGTTGATTTTCCACTCCCGCTTTCTCCTACCAGAGCAACAGTCTGATACACATAATAATATCATATTTATCAGACAAGGAACATCCATGTAGACAGTAAAATGAGAAATGACTAATTGAAGAGTAAAGAAGATTATGACTGCAAATAAACAAAATATATAAAAGTTTTATTTTGTGATGATGATGTAACGAGAGTATCTAACTGTCAACAGTTACCTTGCCAGAATGAATAGAAAATGAGAGGTCAGTTAATATCTGAACATCCGGCCTTGAAGGATATTTGAAAGCAACATGTCGAAACTCAATATCACCTTTAACATTTTCTAAGGTAATTCCAGATTCATCACTTGAATCTATCTCTGACTTGCGGTCGATTATTGAAAATACAGAAGCAGCGGAAGCCTTGGCTTTACCAGAATCCGGTACATACGAGCTTGATTGAGAAATTCCCAGCGCAGCTACAGCGAGAGCAAAGAAAACCTGTGAAGCAAGAGAGAACAAACAAACTGATGATGACCAAAACCATAAAATGTTCTCTCACAAGTGAAACTACTCGTACTTGTTTTTTAACTTGCATGAATCATAGCACTTCTTTTTGAGTGGAGAAAACTTAAGTTAACATCAGTAGACTTTGCCCAGCAAAGATAAGAGGAATACATACTCGAAAAACCTTGGAGAATGTTGTTTTGCCATCCTGAACCAGTCGTGCTCCAGCATAGAAACATGTTGCATAAACACAAAAGAGCAAGAAAAAGGAGACCCCAAAACCAATCCCACTCACTAAACCTTGTCTTATAATTGTCTTACTTGGGCCTTCACTCTTTTTCTCATACAATTTCATCACCTTCTCCTCAGCACAGAAAGAAGCAACAGTCCTTATGCTGCTTACCGCGTCACTAGCTATTTGGCTTGCCTCTTCATACAGTATCTGCAATCATTTCATGCAATGCCTTCTTTGAGATAAGATGCATAATATGCCATAAATTCTAGAATCAACAAAGTGGTGTGTAGTAAATTATATATAGTATGAAGTGTAATTTATAGTCAGGCCTCAAACAACTTCGCTGCAATTAAAAAAAAAGGCAAACGGAATTCTTCACATTCTTCTCTCTTTTATTTTTAATTAATGGCGTATCAAGCACCACCGACTTTGAGATTTGAAGTATGAATAATCGATAGAAGTGAAATCCCTTCCTCCGCCGCCTGTCCATTATTCATGCTTGTCCCTTGACTTGCAATGCATGAACTATACTTAATGAGTATGAAAGTTAAAAGAGTATACCTTTGCATCTGCACTGAAACCTTTGAGGAACTTTATCTGAATCCATCCATTAAGCATTAATAGAGGTATCATAACGAGGATTATGATCGATAGCTGCCAGCATGCTTGAAAACCGATTGCCAGACCCGCTACTGCTGTTGCTATATTCTGAACAAGCACGGAGAGAGGGTCTCCAACAAGGCCACGGATAGCTGCTGCATCTGCTGAAAGTCTTGCACTGATTGCACCACTTGAGTTCTCAGGCATATCAAACCAACCAACCTCCATATGGACTACTTTTGTGAAACACATGGACCTTAGCCTTTTTATTAGCTTACAACCAGCAATGGCAAAGAAATATGTCCTCGCGGGAATTCCCACCAATGCCACAACACCCGCAGTGACAAACATCAATGACCAAAATCTTGAGTCCTTACGAAGCTGACTCGGTGGCTCATAAAGTGATTTGGCTAAACCAGCGAAGAGTATACCAAAAGATGGATATATAAATCCATTCACCATGGCAGCTATTGTACCAAGTAACATAACAGGAATCTCCTTGCTGTTGAGATAGGCTAGTCGTCGGAGTGAAACTTGATGTGTTTGTTTTGAAGATGATGATTCGGTGCTTGGTTCTGCCAAAACAATTTCTTGGATATTTAATCCTGTAGGCATCCTGAAAGATGTTGAGAATGAGTGCCGACTACTGCTCCCAGCCCCTGATGATCTCCGACTAAGGGAACGTAAGGACATTCGATTGCTTGATTGTCTGCCAGATTCTATAGAAATCTCTGATTTCTGCCGATCATCCAATATATGCTCTTCTGATTCTTTATTTAAATTTTGCAGATGCACAAGCTGGTAATATGCTCCATCAGGATAGCCGATGAGCTCTGAATGTGAACCTGATTAAATAACATAACTAGAAATATTTAAAACAAAAATGGCATGAAGGATCAAGAGATTATTCCATTCTCAATGACTTTTTAGCATAGAATTCATTGATGCAAGGATCAAGAGATTATTCTCTCTTTATTTTTATTTTTTTTTCATTTTACCTTTCTCAACAAGCTTCCCTTGATGTAGGACAGCAATTACATGAGCATTCCTTATCGTGCTCAAGCGATGAGCAACAATGACAGTAGTTCGCTTCAACATTATTCGGTCCAGAGCCTCTTGCACAACCCGCTCAGACTCGGTATCGAGTGCACTTGTGGCTTCATCTAGAAGTAAAATCCTTGGATCTTTCAGAACTGCTCTGGCAATGGCAACTCTTTGCTTTTGGCCCCCGGACAGCTGCGTTCCATGCTGACCAACCAACGTGTCCAGCCCCTAAAAACGCAAATGACATTAGAAAGACAGTAGTAGCACAGATGAAAATAAATTAAACATTTACTATCAAGGAAAAAGCTAGTGATGGTGCCCTTCATCTCAGATCATCATTAATTATGTCGTCTCACAATGGAATACATGTTTTTTTTTTTTTACTAGTACTTCTTTGGATAATGGAGAAACCAAACAACTCAATTGTAGCTCTAGAACATCAGTAATCATGCTGGCGAAAAATTACACAACGTAATAAGTATGAAAATAACAATATCGACCTGCAGCAAACATACCTGAGGCAACTTATCGATGAATTTTGTGGCGTTAGCAAGATCGCACGCCCGTTTTATTTCTTCAAGAGTTGCACCTTCCTTTCCGTAGATAATGTTGTCTTTAATACTTGTTGCAAATAGAACAGGCTCTTGGCTGACAAGTCCAATTTTCTCTCTGATCCATCTTAATTGAAATGCCTTTAGATTGACACCATCTATAAGAACTTCGCCATCTTGCGGGTCGTAGAACCTCTCTATTAGACTAATCACTGTCGACTTCCCACTTCCACTAGGTCCAACCAATGCTGTGGTTGTTCCACTGGGTACTGATAGAGAGAATCCACATAAAATCTGTTCCTCGGGTCTAGCCGGATAACTGAAGTAAATATCTCTTACTTCAATGTCTCCGTTGATATCATCTAACACAAGCCCGTTAGTGTCATATGAATCTATATCCGGTTTCCGGTTAATTGTCTCCAACATTTTGAATGCCGCGGCTTGTCCAGCAGCAAATGCACCTAGGCATGGAGAAGCCTGTCCGAGAGACCTGAAGCACACAAATGAATCACTCTTTAGGAGATTAACTACAAACTTTATGTCCTCTATATATGCAAATAACTAATGCAAAAGCACTACGTAAACGTTTGCTTTAGGCATATTAAATTTCATTCAATGAACTCTACTATAAATTTGAGGAGATGGAAATTTAAGAAATTAACAAATTGATACTCAACTCACATTGATCCAGTTAACACTGCAATGATTATGTTAATGACGTCGCCACCCGTGTAGTTTTTGTTGATAACCAATCTTCCACCATACCAAATGGCCAAACCCCAACTACAGAGAATCACAAACATAAATGAACCAAGGCCCAATCCAGAAGCTAATCCCTCTTGCACTCCATACTTGTAAGCTTTTGCCAAAGATCTATTATATTTAGCAATGGCTTCTTTTTCCCCAGTAAATGATGCAACCTGTATTTAATTAGTCAGACAAAACAGAAACATGTTGAAGGTGAGAAAAAGTGGTTCCATAATACAGGCAACTAATGAACCCCAAACACAACAACAGATCCATAATTGAAAAGGAAAGCATGCTACAAGCTAGCGAAACTGCGCAACATACAGTTCGGATTGAGCTAATTGTCTCTTCTGCTATACTTCCAGCTTCCGAGTAGGCAGTTTGTCCACGAGACGCCATCTTTGTGATAGCAATTGCCATGGCTGCGCCCGCCATCACAAGAGGTGGAATAGATGATAGCATGACAAGAGTGAGAAGCCACCCTTTAATGAATGCTATTACAAAGCCTCCTATGAATGTAGAAACCAACTGTATGAACTTCCCAACCTATTAAACAAGAAAATGATATCTATAACATGTACTTAAGATAAAAGTGAATGTTTTTCGATTGAGTGTGGTGAAAAGGATACCTTCTCTCCCATGGCATCTTGAATGAGAGCAGTATCACCAGAGATCCTCTCGATAACCTCGCCGGCATTTGTTTCTTTGTCAAAGAAAGCAATATCTTGCCTCAATATAGTTTTCAAGTAGAAGAATCTTATTCGAGCGGCCTGTCTCTCCCCTGTGACTATCCAGCAAGATACCTCTGCAAAATGGTACATATATGAGCATACATCAGTGTAAATTAGTTCAAACACTTCATGTCACTCTTGAACATCCATGGGAGGCCTAAGGGAGCAAAGGACTTCACTCTTCGCTCCCTCTCGCGCTCTCTCAAAAACATAAGAAAAAAGCATATATACTTAGTAAGGATGCCAAAATTTCTAGCTTTCGGAACTTACGAAAAAATGATGCTATACAAGCTCCCACAGCCAAGTAAACGAATCTTAGTGCTACCTGAAAAAGTGCATAAATATTCATGCAAACTTGTGATCATCTATTTCTACTAGATTGAGAATTTTGGCACCTCAACAGGCAAGAATACATACCTTGGAAACTTCATGAACAACTTGGTCCCCGGAAGCGTTTTGTCCAAAAGAGTCTACCACATTTCCAATGAGCACAGTCATAAGTGGCATGGCCATACCATTAGCCATGGCAAATATTGTGCCCAAGACCATCAGTATAACATCTTTTGAGTCTGCAAAGAAGAATAGCTTGTAAAATGGAACAGTAGTACTAGCAGCCGCTTCTCCTCCCTTTCTCTCATCCATCTTTGCTTCAGTAAATTTTACAGGTGAATTACAACTCCTTCATGCAGCGTCTGCGCGCTTACGTCTCTCAATATATTCATTCTTCTCTCTGTCATGATCATGTTACGCAATGTTGACTGCGCTTAATTATAAACAAAGCTTAATGACACTGATGAACATTTAAAGTCAAATTATTAATAGCTATATATAATTATGGATGAAGCTTGAATGGAAAATTAGGCAATTAATTGCATTGTAATTTCATGTTGTCCAATTGCTAAGAAGGTGTGATGAACCAGAAGCCACCATTTTTTTCCCAAGTCAACCACTGAAAATAACAAGACAACTACTATAAACAGCAAAAATTAAGATTACATTTTTTTTTTCTTTCATTTTCAGCTCTTCTCGTTAGGAGGGATTTAAAGAATTTGGAAAGCACCCCCATCAATTGCACTAAATCGAGCACAATGGAAGAGTTTGATCCAGGCAGCCGGCCCCAACTAATTTGGGATTGAGGCTTTGTTGATGAAAAGTTAATTATATGTAAATCATGGAATAAAAAACCTTCAATTTGTAGTCCTTGTTTAGCTATGCATTCATTCCTAGATGATGTACATTTTTAATCTCATAAGGGTACCTCATGAACCCTACATTTTTTCAAATACAATAAAAATTAAAACAGAACAATAACGGATAGTTATTCAAATGACGACTAAACTGAGTGAATTAAACTAGAATCATGAAAAACATACAAGGAGTCAAGAATTCAAAAATTAATGCAAGGACTCAAAAATCCTTCAAGTCTTCAAATGATGAACTGCCTAGTGAAAACTAAACCAAAGAGAAATACTAGATGTAAACACTCACCAAATGGCTCAAAGGGCTTGTAGAGTATGCGCTTTTGGATTATGGGTGTCAAAGAATTTGAACTTTCAAAGAATATATGTATAGTTCCTTCTCCCTTCACTAGAGCTTTCGAATTTGAATCTCGAAAATGAAAAAACTTTAAAATTCTGAACTAAAGGCGCTGCTCTTATAGTTATACGTTACTCAACTCTGGAATCAGTCAAGAGGTTGTGACAATAATAATAATAAAAATATAACGATTTAGTATACTATATAAATTTCTTGTTATAAAATTCAGCCTTAAAAATATGTATAAACTAAACAAATATGAAAAATGAAAACATTATTTATCTTATAGTATGTTAGAAATTTAGTGCTCAAATCAATTTAAATAATCATAAATTTAAGCTTTCCTTTACATTCCCATTTTTTAAATGGGCCTAAAATGGGTCTCCTGTGACTATATATGTTCATTAATTAATCATTTTGAGTTTTAATTTGTCAAGTAATTGAGTAATCAACTGTACCTACCAAAAACTGAAGAAACTATATATAATACATACAATGATATATTAAAAAAAAAAAAATGATGCAAGAGGTGACGTTTCATGTTGAGAAAAACTGCTCATTTGTCTTCTACTATATGCCAGTAATGCATGATCTGTTAATTAGAATCCTTGGTTAATTAATCGTCACAAGAGTCATATAAGTTTGTTGGTTTGAGCAACCAAGTTCAATATTTATTATCAAGAATTCCCATCTTTACTAAGAAGTGGGGAGTATGTGCTTGGAATATTTCGTCGTGACTATTATTGAACGTGCAAATATTTTTTTGACAATAAGGGCATCAAAAAAATAATGTTAAGCTATATCAATTTCAAATTTCTAGTCACCTCATGGATCAAACATTCAAATCCTTTCCAACTTTATTTAATGCAGTTGATGACGTGTTTTTAATATAAGGAACACCCATATATATATATTAAAGTTGTATCTTGAGATGTCACATGGCTTCTTCTCAAGCCTCCTTCTCGCCACGTCAACAACACTTCCGCCACGCCATCAACACTAACTCTTATGAGAATAAAGTTATATCTTGTGTTGTCACATGACACCTTCCCTTAATAGTTATATGACACGTTGTAAACCTCACGCATTATCTATTTTTCAAGCCTCATAAGTCCTACATTAACAGTCGACTAATTCTATAACCATTTTTTATTATTTCTTAATTATTTATTTTTGGTCTCTTCATCTCCCCATGTAAGTATGTAACCACTAAGCCTCCTTCTCTCCACTATATAAGCCAAAGCTTCTCTAGAAATCACTCACCTCTCAAAACTCTTTTTCAATATCTAATTTTATAAACATTTATCATCACTCACCTAGTCACCTCTCAAAAATCTTTTCCAATATCTTTTTTTCTCTACATTGAATGATTTATATTGACATCGAGTTCATCAAAGATTTCACTTAAAAAGAACTCATTTTTCTTATCAAATTAACTTTTTATTTAATACATGATATATATTTTGTCTTGTCTGCTTGCGAAGCGTGTGATGCCTACTAGTTTATGTATATAAATAAAGTGATGAATGGTCGTTCATTGAGATTTGAGACCATGAGTGTGACATTCAAGAGAACATATTTCCATTAACTTCACTTTTTTTATAACCAGACCAGCCTTCCTTTATCTATTATTTTTTTCTTGGCAATCAACTTGCCTTCCTCTTGAAAAACTAAAGGTATGAAGAAGAAAATGATGAAGTTGATTAACAAGTCCAAACACAAAAAATAATTGACTTTTCTTCTCCGCTAGTTTTATTTATCGACGTTGATTTCATACTAATTACTAAATGATGTCCCTTCATTCCACAATATCTGTCATAGTAAGAAATTATTAAGGAAGCATTAAATGTTTCATTTTCATTTATAACCCCATTCTATTTAGTTAATGACATCATCAATCATTTTTTCTACACGATACATATAATAAATGAAGTCATTTATGGAAGGATAATTTAATCTTGTTATAAAACTTAATGATAAATTAATCATCATCTTAATTCTTACGCACAAGCTAAATTATGACAGATATTGTAAAACAAAGAGAATAGTTATCTTTGTTAATGCTTCCAACAAAATTCTTTGTAAAAAAAAAATAGGTGAAAGTGAAAGGTATGGGGCACCCAAAAGTTCCAATTAATTGGCTTCTAGAATAAGAATATTGATGTTGATCTATGGAATAAACCATGAAAAACAGAGATGAGGGGTACTTAATAAGTACATGTTTGCCATTAAAAATGATGATTAGTGATGGTTTAGTTAGATTAATATATCCTTTCTATTTCATCTTTGTCTGTTAGGAAGTAGGAATATTGAGAAATCCTTGGAGCTATTGTTGACAAGGATTCTTCTTGATTGTCTTGCATAGGCATCATTAGATTTTTGGTACACAATTAATTTTATTTGCTTCAGCCTTGCAAATGGGCCTCCACAATATAGCATTAATCTCAAATTGGTTGAGGTCAATTACATAAATCAAACTCTTTCATCGTGCTCAATTTAGTGCTATTAATGATGTGCTTTCCAAGTCATTTAAATCCCTTTTAATCAATATGTCACAAGTTAGCTTCGATCTACATTTATCTCGTCAAATTTCTTCAATTTTTATTGAGTCGAGTTTTCTAGTAGAGACATTTGTAGTTCGTCTTTAGAGATGTTCAATCCACCGCAATCACCATGTTCTAATCTTTATATCAATCGGTGCTACTTTTCTTTAAATTTTTGTATTTCTTATTCAATCTTTACGAGTTTCCCCTTCTTGAATAGAGGCCCAAAAACATAAAAAGGTACAAAGCCCAATTTGATCTAGAGAAGCAATAAGGCTTATTATTTTGCTGATAACAATTACATTTGAAACAATGGGAAGCACTGCCCTTTGGGCTTTGGCCTCCTAATCTCAAACCTCATTATCACTCAACCCCTCCCATAGTCCAATGTGTACTAGAACTAGAACTCTAAAATTCTACATATGCAAAGAAAGCACTCTTGCTCAAACTGGTTCTCCAAAAGAACTCAAATACTTTTAGAGATCAAACCTAAGAAGCTACAGGGTTTGTAAGGATAACATCAAAGTCACTAAGAGTCCATTCAGCCACTTCATCCTTGTCACTCACAAATATTTCAGTTCCCACATCAATTGAAGTCCACACCCTTTTCGCCGGAGGGGTCCCTGGATCCTGCAAAACATAACAATTTACGACGAGTTCATCAAGCTAAGTAGAAACGTCAGATCCATGTAACCGCCTCCAAATAATCTGCAACCGAGGCTTTGTTTTTGCTTTAATAAATAAGTTCATTTCGACTGGGCTAAGTCCGAGTTGGACTTAAACATTAGCTCCATGTCGCCGACCCCAACTAATTTAGATCTAAGGTTAACTTATCAATCATAGATTGTATTTTCCGGGGCTTTAAGTACTCACCTGGTAGAAGTAAAGCCTACTCGAAAGACCGCCGACGTCAAGCTCCCAAGTCCTAGGGTCCCCAACCCACCCTTGACCTTGTTTAGTAGGGTATCCATACTCAGCCCATATTGGGTGAGGCAACAACTGCATCAACTCTTGTCCTTGAGGATTGCTGTAAGGATCACATATGCTAACAGGGCTCTCCAAGTACTTAGCATTACCAGGTGCACAATAGTAGTGATAAGCTCCATATGGAAAGTTTGCAGTGTCATTCCTATAAATCTTTGTGTTGTTAGGAGTGACATGATATGGTGGGCAACTGACAAGGCTGGTAGGACTGCACCAAGCCGGGGTTTCGGGGTTGATGATCATTTCGCTGTATCTTGTTATGTCGGTAAGCACATCGCCGTCGCATGGAGCGCCATTGTTCTTCCAACAGCTCCCAATGTCTATCAAGTAAAACTGACTCTTTGGGCCTCCCCCTTGCTTCACATTCAATGACAACCTGACTTTGAAATTTGGTGATTCTGGTAGCTGAAAATGAATGAAGAATGTGAGTTGGTTTTTCTAAAACTTGACAACAAAGCATGTAACTGCAGCTACCAAATTTTGAAAACAACCGCAATGGCATTAATTGTAAGATTTCTAGTTAAAACTATGACCTCATTGTGGAGCAGAACATATATGTGGAACTTGAACAAATATGATTATTCCAACCCAACAGTTCTACTAAGACTTGCACATCAGTCAAATAAAAATGGGATTTTGATTGTGAAAATTTCAAAGGTGTTGAATTCTTTGGACTAATCAAGGTCTTGCAACAGAATTATTAATTAAGCCTATTAATACAATTGATATGGAAAAACTAGTAAGAAGTCTCTCCTTAGGAAAGAAAATCAATCCCACCAACCATGATTTGAAAACCCCCTAAAAAAACTCACTTTCGATGAGCATAGAGAGAAGCAATTGATTAACCAAGACCTTAAACTTATTTCAATGACCAAACTGCAATGAGAGAAAACATGAAGTACAACGCCGCAGTTTTTACTTAACAATCTTTTGATGCTTTCATAGAATTTGCATAAATGTACTATCCTTTTGTATCTATCCACATTAAAAAACCGATCGCAAACGAACGAGAAAGTATGATAGATCAAACAAACAATATGCAATAAGTACAAAGCAAAAGCAGTAAGCCGAATTATACGAATAAATCCATACCTTCAAGCATACCAAACTAAGAAGCACTAAAAAGCCCGCGATCTATTATCATTACCGATCCGTAAAATCCATATCTTTCAAATCTTTCAACAACAAAAAGTTAAGAATGAGAGAAAAAAAAAATCCATGATCACTTACAATCTTGAGCATTCCTCTAGTGTCATAATGGTATCCACCAGAGAACCCCTTGGTTGCATCAGCTCTTAGATACAGCATCAACCATGGATACTTCTTCGACGTCTTCAACTTATGATTAAAAACCCAACTCCCAACCCCAACATTCTTCTCCCAAATCACTTCAAAATAAGAACCCCCAACATCAGACCCCAGATCATAACTCCCATTAAAACCCCCTCTCATTCTCCCACCACTCCCCACAAAACTAGTTCTCTCATTATAAAAACTGGGCTGGTTCATGCACCCATTACCAAAGCATGGGAACCTCCCTGGCTTAAATGGCCCTACTTTCTTCCCATTTTCAGGGCACAAACTAGATGTTGTGTCATAGTTTCCATTTTTCAGCATTACCATCCAAAAATGCCATGGATTTTGGGCTTCTCTAACTTCACATAGTGACCCCAAATACAATTCTTTTTCTACTGCATATAAGTCTGCATTGTTTAGAGCACTTGGATTCAAACCTTGAAATGGCTTCCCCACACCAAGCTTGTTGTCAGATTCACTCACTTTGTGGTTCAATGATGAATCTGCCCATTTTCACAAACACCCAAAATTCAACAATAGATTCAAAATCAAACTAAGCAAACATAGGAAACATAGATGTTGCATTTTTTGGTCTAGACCACCCAGTATTAGGACTTAACCGACTATTAGTGGTTTCTGCGTGTCGTTGGAATGCCGAACCACTCCCAGGGAAGTTGCATTTGATTACCCAGTTAGTGATTTGTGTTTTTGTGACCAATTTAAAGAGGGCAAGTGCAATACAAGAAGAAATAAACATTGGGCACAAAAAAGTTATGTACTTGACTGATTTTGTTTGGTTTTTTTTTGTGAGACTTACTTGTAAGATCAAAGCAATCAGCAGCTCTGGGACTGCCCATGAGAGGAGCTTCTGTGCCGACTTCATTGCAGAAATTCCAAGCTTCAAAGGCGACTCTCAGGCCGTCCCTTCTCATGCCAGGGTCTCCAAGAACTGAAATGCTATGTTTCTCATCAAGAGGTGAAGAAAATGTGAAAGTAGAGACAATCAAGGCTGTGATCAGTACAAGGTTTTGAAGGTCCATTGGTGTTCTGTTGTGTGAGAGAGGGAGAGAAGAAAAAAAAAAAACAAAAACAAAACAAAACGCTTTACATTGTGGAGTGGAGAGATTTAAAGGAGATGGAGTAATTGTTAGTATTAAATTGTGTTAAATCTTTTCTATCATCTACTTCCTTATATACTTTTTGAGTAGTTTAAGAAGATAAGATCATTACCCCAACCACGAATGCAGCGCAATAGAAAAGGCAAGCTCTCGCCTCTTTGAGGTCGGGTGATTCAATACTCAACAAAAAAAAGTACAGATCATTACAAAATATCGTGTAATTGTAAATTTTTGCTAAATTACTTGCAAAAAGGCAAAGTTAGAAAAGATTATAATTCTATTAGTGAAGTTGGAGTCACTTATAAAAAAAAAAAGAGTCATATTTAATAGCATGAAAATATACTTTTTACGGTATAAGTTCATCTTCCTTTAACCAGAAGTCTCGAGTTTGAGTCTTAGGAATGAAAAAACTATTAAACTTTTGACTAGAGGAGCTCTCGTGGTCCTACGTTTTTTCAGTTTGAGATTAGTCGGGGCTATGCTTCGGATACCTTAACAATAAAATAAAATAAAAAAGATTTTTTACAAAAACTAGTAATTTCTTTCCTAAAAAAATACTAGTAATTTAATTTGAAGGATAATTTTTATAAAAGAAAAACCTGAAAAGATTTTCAACTAATAATGCCTGAGATAGGTACAAGATTAAATCTCTGTTATCATCTCAATTAAAAGGATTAAATCTCTGTTATCTTTTCAATCAAAAGGTAATCTTATTTGAAAATAGAAAAACTGACAAAAAAACAAAGAACAAGTGACGTGGAATTGCTTAATGAGCTCATAATAAAATTTTGATTGGAACATAATAAATTGTTAGATTTAGCTGAGAACATCAAATCAGATGAGCATGTCGGTATGATGTCTATATTACACACATGAATCTAACAACTATAAGGCGAGATCATCACTTTAATTGGACGACCGTGATGACGTTTCTGCTTCTTTGATAGGAATGCATGCTAGTTGCTACAATGACTTGTGACTTATTTTAGCTTTAACAAAATTTTCCAAACACACAGGACCAGAAAAAACACAAAAAAAAGAAAGCAAAGTTTCTTTTTGCCTGTTTGGTTTTGATTGTTTGACTTATACTAAAAGTTAGAGCTCTCGGTATGTATATATATATATATATATATATGTCAAGCAAGCTGTGAAGCAATAAAACGTGGACAAAACTAAAACTAATCATGCCTACATTGTGACATACATATCGACACATGTTCATTACCAACTAATTAAATTAGTTGATTTTGGTAATGCTTTATTTTTTAAGTTCAGTTGCATGTACATACACAATTTGGTGGGTATAAAGAAAAAGAAAAAAGATTAGTTGCAGTCACATGAGACCCAAAAGACAAGTTGACCAAAACTAAAGGAAGATAAGAAGTCTGAAAGCGAAATGGAGAAGAAAGTTCATTTACAAAGGAACATGAAAGAGCAGTGTGGACAACTTAATTACTGTGTGCAGTCGATGATTGAATTCTAGGTTTCTTTAGTTTGTGAGAAGGACTGCTTCAAACTCACCCTAGCTATATATTTGTTTTTTGTCACGTAATATGTTAAACATGGGTCCCTCCTTCATGTTATAATGTTATTTGTACGCCAAGTATCTTTTATTGTTTAATATTCGACCTTTTGGCTTTGAAAATATATATATATATATATATATATATATATATATATATATGCCTCGTCAATTTGATCTAATTGGTTCAAAGAGACTGAATTAAGAATGTTATGTATACATGACAGTGGATTAAGTTTGGCAATCAGGGTGGTTGGTATATATGCATGATAGTACCAATTAAGTTAATTGATTCCTCAAAATGGTGCATTCCTAAGTTGGTACTAGGCATATATTCCTTCTCTTAGATGTGATAGCTAGAGTGTAGTACAATATTCAATGTTTAGAACCTCTCTTTTTCCGTTTGTTTTTTCGAAATAAATTTTTTTTTTTTTTTTTGTCACAACCATTAGTTATATATTGATAGAAAGAGAGAGAGATGGGAGCCATGGAGGCATGGTTCCAATCCAAATACAGTTTGTCATGTTGGTCATGGCATAAGCCACCAAAGAATGAGCTCGTTCAGTTTGTTGAGATTGCTTGGATCAGTATTTAATGAAGAACGGGATCAGTATCATCTTACTTGATGAGTTTGTTGAGATTGCTTGGATGAGTAGTTGGGCATTTGAACCAAATAAATATGTTATAATTTCTTTATTGTTTTTTCATGGCTTTGATGATTTAAGTTTCACCCAAAGATATGTATAACAGCAACTACAAATTCAGTCATTTTAGGAATGGATCAAATAGATTTAGTTTTGTTTATAGGACAAACAACAATTACATTCTTTGGGCTTTAATTTTTCAATGGACATTACTTGGGCCAATAAAGTTTAAGTTGAGCGACATAGGCTGATCCGTTGGGCCCATTAAGAATATCTATTGGAAAATCTTCTACTCATAAGATTTCATATCAAAAAGTTCATAATAAAATTAGACTAGTCAAGGGTGCAAACATATAATAGCGAAAATGGCGCTGGTTGGTGTACAGTGATGGAGATTTGGTGCTCCAACGGAGGGGATGGCGTTGGAGCAACAGTGTACTGTTGCAACATATTAATACTATTCATCAAATTTTTTATTTTTTTATTCTTTCTTTATCCTTTTTATATTTTTTTTATATTTTTGTGTATAAGAAAAAAATTAAATTGACTAAAATAATGATAAAAGTATAATAGTGTTAAAGATAGTGTTGATGGGTTGGAGACGTGAATAGTGTTAGTGTTACTGTTTACTCCAAATTAGAGGTGAATAGTGTTAGAAAAACTCTATTTTAGAGTTTATGGGTTGGAGATGCAATAATGTCTTATCCATCTCACCAGAGATGTTTGCTCCGTTAATAGTCGAAACCACAATCGCTTGATTTGCGATGTACTCACAATTGCATCCTTCTCATTACGACTTCCAAATTATTATAATTTTTTTATTATCATCCAATCGAGCGACCTATGTCAAAAAGCGTTTAGATCGTAAAGTTCACGATCTTGTGTTTGTGGAAAACATTATCTTATTTACAGAATATTCTTGTAATAATGCCCAATATTATATGACTTTTATTGATAATCGTAAATGTCTGATCTTTTTTTTTCGATATTATATTTATAAAACTATGTCGTATTAAAATGTCAATCTATAATGTACCATCCAACCAATACACAAAAAAAAAAAAAAAAAAAAAAAAAAAGTTGTGAATTAGATAAAGCATTACAAAAATACTATAACGTACTTCTATAGACTCTCTACTTTGTAATTATTTCTAAAACTTGAACCAAATACTAATTCTTAGATCTTCCAAATTTAAAAGATTAGGGTTGCTAAAGAAAATTAGCCGAGTAGTGAAGGGCATTTTTGAAATTGCAAAGAATCCTACAAGGCTTAGTAAAGAATTTTACGGCCAGGATTTACCGTCGCTAAAGCTTGAAAGGAGGGCCGTCAAATCTTTTAAATTATTTTGAGGGACCCGTCAAAAGTTCACCTAATTAACCGGGGAGCTAAGGCAAAACGAAATGTTGATTGAGGTACATTCCAGTACTCCCCACAACAACCCATCACCGCAACTCCCTCCATCTCGACCTTTAATCACACTGTCTAAACTAAGATCTACGGCAATGGAGTCGGTTTTCAATTAATTATGTAGCGTCTTGGTATAGAGTATCACTGTGGTCGCTCGTCCCAGGTTTAGCTCTTCGTGCTAACGTTCCTCTGTTAGCGCAGAAGAACAAAGACGACGAAGACGACGAACGGATTTGCAGTGAAAAACGAAGATTCAGAGAAGAGTTTCATCTGTGCCCGCATCAAAGGTGACAAACTCACTCGTTTTGTGTTCAATTCCCTCAAAAAAACACGATGAGTAGGGTTTAATTTCAATCATTTAGTACTTCATTCATAGGTTTTTCAATTGCGATTGCAAGTTTCGATTTTGATGTTCGAACTAAGGTTTTTGAGTGTCTAATTGTACTGGGTATTCGTTAAAATTGTTTATAATGAGAAATTTCAAGTTGTGTTGTAGAAGGGCTTAGCTTGTTTTCTGAATTAGGGGTTTTGATTTTTATTAGGGTTTTTAGTGGTTTTGGAGAATGGTTGATTTGGGTGGAATTTTGAGTGCTTTGTGATTGTGATTGCTTTTGTTTTTTGTTTTTTTTTTTTTTTTGTGTAATAATTTGCTTCAATTCCTTTTTTTTGGGTGTGTAGAAAGCTGTATGATTGTGAAGGTTTCAGATCGGTTTATTACAGTTGATTGGGGTTCTTACTGGCTCAGGCATGGCTGGGAATAGAATCATTGCTATATGTCAGTCTGGGGGTGAGTTTGTAACTAACAAAGATGGTACCTTGTCTTATAATGGCGGGGATGCTCACGCCATAGATATCGATGATGAAACGCGGTTTGAAGATTTTAAGTCGGAGATTGCCGAAATGTGGAATTGTAACATCAATGCTATAGCTATTAAGTATTTTCTCCCAGGAAACAGGAAAACTCTTATATCAGTTTCTAACGAAAAGGACCTTAAACGTATGATCAATTTTCATGGAAACTCGGTTACTACTGACGTCTATGTCTTACAAGGAGAGATAGTTGCTGCTCACGGTATCTCGATTATGCCTGCCAGTAGGTAGTTAGTTTACTTTTGCTATGAAGTTGCCGTTATTTATAGATTGATCGGTTTACATAACATAACTAATCATGAACTTTGTTTTCCAGGTCAAGCAGAACAACAGCATCGGAAGCATTGGTTCCGGTCGATGCCCCTATTGATATACAAATAGATAAAACCCCTCCCGCCAATGCCATTTCTTATGAGCCTAAGGACCAGTATGAGCACAAGAACCATAAAGCTGCAAGATTGTGGGAAAATGTTATAACTGGTGTAAATCAAAGATTTAACACAGCTCATGAGTTTCGCGAGGCATTGCGCAAATACTCTATCGCCCATGGGTTTGCTTATACACTTAAAAAAAATGACCCACTCCGCGTTACTGCAAAATGTAAAGCGGATGGTTGTCCATGGCGAATACATGCATCAAGGTTGTCCACGACTCCTTTCTTTTGTGTTAAGAAAATGAATCCTACACATACATGTGAAGGATCTGTGGTGACAAGTGGATATCAAGCTACAACAAGTTGGGTGGCAAGTATCATAAAGGAGAAGTTAAGGGAGTTCCCAAATTATAAGCCTAAAGATATTGCTGAGGACCTTAAACGAGATTATGGCATTGAGCTTAAGTATGCACAAGCATGGCGAGGTAAGGAGATTGCTAGAGAGCAACTTCAGGGTTCTTATGAAGAAGCGTATAGCCAATTGCCGTTGTTCTGTGAGAAACTCATGGAGATAAATCCTGGCACCATTGCTACTTTTAGCACTAAGGAGGATTCAAGTTTTCATCGTCTTTTCGTATCATTCCATGCATCGCTGTGTGGTTTCAATGCAGGTTGCCGCCCTCTCCTTTTCCTAGATAGCACACCTTTGAACTCAAAATACCAGGGGATGTTGTTAGCAGCAACAGCTGCCGATGGGAATGATGATGTCTTTCCCGTGGCCTTTGCTATTGTAGATGCTGAGACTGATGAAAACTGGCATTGGTTTCTTACACAGTTAAAATCTGCTGTGTCAACATCTCGGTCAATAACTTTTGTGGCAGACATAAATAAGGGATTAAGGGAATCAATAGCTGATGTATTTGACAATGGATACCATGGTTATTGTCTTCGCTACCTCACTGAGAATTTTAAGAAAGTATCGCATGAAGTGAAGCGTCTTTTGATTGCTGAATTCTATGTTGCTGCATATGCACCCAGACTTGAGGGGTTTCAAAGGAGCATGGAAGGACTCAAAAGTATCTCTCCTGAAGCATACAATTGGGTCTTGGAAATTAAGACTGAGCACTGGGCAAATGCATACTTTGGTGGTGCACGGTATAATCATATGACATCAAACTTCGGTGAGTTGTTCTACAGCTGGGTATCAGAGGCGCACGAATTACCAATAACTCAGCTGGTTGATGCAATTCGTGCTAAGATAATGGACTTGATTTATACACGCCGTGTAGAGTGCAGTCAGTGGCTAACAAGGCTTACTCCATGCATGGAGGAAAAGCTTCAAAAAGAGAGTTTGAAAGCACGATCCCTAGACGTGCGATTTTTACCTGGTAGAGCTGAAGTTCGTGGTGATTCCATTTATATTGTTGATATCGACCGTTGGGACTGTTCTTGCAGAGAGTGGCATATTACTGGTTTGCCATGCAGCCATGCTATTGCTGTGTGTGATTGCATTGGGCGGAGCCCTTATGATTATTGTTCTAGATACTTTACTACTGACTGTTACCGATTGGCATATTCAGAGTCAATAAGTCCATTGCCAAGTGTGGATGGACCTATGGAAAAAGATTCACCTCAAGTAACCGTGAAGGTAACTCCTCCTCCTACACGTCGTGCACCAGGTCGTCCGAAGATGAAGCGGGCTTGTCCCCAAGTTGTAGTCAAACGACAACTCCAATGTAGTAAATGCAAGTGTCTTGGTCACAATAAGACGACTTGCAAAGAATCTTCCTAGAGTAATAAATTTAACATCTCGTAAGTACGTGGCATCTTCAGTTCCGGCTACAGTAGGTTTCTATTGTTATCATCCACACATATCATTTTATCACTTAATTAGCTTGCTTTCTATTTCATTGGTGCAAATACTAGGTTAGTTTTATTGTAAAGATGTTACTGTCTTTATGGTGTACATTGCCAAGGAGGCTGTAGGTTTTTTTTTTTTTTTTTTTTGTCCAACATAGTATGACATCCTAAGTGTGTGCGATGAAAATAGAAGAAGTGTATATGTTGGGAAAGATACACAAGGTGCATTAGAAGAAAAAGAAAAAACATGATATTAGGAACTATGACAATGAAGATGGTTGGCCCTATCTTTATGGCTTTTATGGAATATAAATTGCTAATCCTTTTAAGAATGGAAGTGACAAGTCTTCTTTTTCTTGTTTTATGAACTGCCTAATCTTTCGCTGTGCAGCGCAAAATGCAGTCAAGTTTTGGATCTGCTTACCTATATTGTTGCGGATGTTTCTCTAAATTTACTTGGGTGCTAAGACTTTTCACTTAAGCTTAAGTACAAATGTTTAGATTCAAATAATATGTTTTTATTAAGGCTTTAAATGCTTTACAGTGGCTTCCTCTTGCTTGTAAATCTTCCTGCCACCTTATTTGTTTCTTTTTCTTTCTTTCTTTTTTGTTCCAAATATCTGGAAGCTTCTCTAATATGTTACCTCTATCAGGGATTTAGCAGTCATCTCGACAGAGTCAAATTTATCGAGATTGTGACAACACGGGGTCGATCAAGTTGCAAATGTATCGATTGCTTGGATTGCCATTTTGTAGAGTAATCGAGGTTTGATTTCTTTTCTTTGTTTATAAGCTATCTTTCAGATTAGTAGAGGTAGCATTCAGTTTTTAGCGAGTGTTCTCATGTCATCAGAACACTTTTAGTTGTATCATTTAGCATGTCTGTGCATTCGATGACCCGCATTGCTGGAATACCTTTATATTATAATGTTATCTGTTAGATGCCAATCTTCTTACCTATCAGTTTTATCCCCCCTCTTGTCTTCTATTTTTTGACGGCATCAACAAGCAGTAAACTTAAAACTAGGAGTTACTACAGCATGGAATAGAAGGCTGCAGAATTCTCTTTAGAAACTTATTTTCCGACAATTGGAGTAGGGAATTGCTCATCTTCAGCTTACAAACAATTTCGCCTTCCTTCCTCACTGTGCACAGATGCTTATATCAGATCCCTTACTGGTTTATCTTCTATGTTTTTGATTGATAAATCGATCCAATACGACTCTATATATTATACATTTTGAAGACATTTCTACAAGGGCATGCAGATTTCTTTGTGATGATTTAGAGTGCACTCTTAGGGATGCTTCCTGGTCTTGAAGTCCCAAGTCTGTAGCGAAGGGCCGATATTAAGA
Source organism: Stephania cephalantha (assembly GCA_039657325.1). Classification (NCBI taxonomy): domain Eukaryota; kingdom Viridiplantae; phylum Streptophyta; class Magnoliopsida; order Ranunculales; family Menispermaceae; genus Stephania; species Stephania cephalantha. The sequence goes on along the minus strand of CM077579.1, from coordinate 47,432,816 downwards.
ATTTATTTAATTTCAACATCAAGAACAAGTGAAGGGAGGAAAGTGGCATGCCTCAATGGAAAAATAGTACTAGAAATATAGTATTCTCTTAGTATTTTCATGTTTACTTCACTATCTATTTCAGTGTACTTGAACATTCTGTTGATGCTGTTCCATTTCTGGGTGCAATTGTAAATAAAAAGGGTCTTGGAACCTCTGAGCTGGTTGTCCTTTTTTTTTTTTTTGGGTGATGTTGAGTTGGTGCCTTTTGTTTCTGCAAATTATAAGGCTATTCTCAACCCTGCAAATTAGAAGGCTAATGTGCACGGGAGGTCATTGTTACCACCCCCAACGTGCACTAAGAATATTCATTTGTTCAAAGCAATTTCTTTCTATTGACATACCTCTCCATGTTTATGATTCTTAATCTCTAACTTTAGGACCTAATCTTCAACTTTTACAAAGCAATTACATTAGTGAAGGGTTTGACAATTAATTGAGGTGTGTTCATAATTAAGCTAATTTCATTGGCTAGTATAGAAACTAGGTGATGGGATGCTTCCACCATTATCCACATCTTTTGTGGGTACTTTTGTTTAGTATTTAACGCCAACCACACAGATTAATTCAAATTGATCTTCTATAGACCCCCTAAAAGAGTTTTAGTCTTCTTAACTTCGCATCTAAGATTCAAATTTGTGACTTCTAACTAAAGGGCATTGAGTTAAAGTCATTCACCTTGAACCTCGAGCTTATCCATCATTTGATATCTAAGCACGGGAGCGTCCTTTTCTTTTTCCTTTTCAGCCGTTAAGGCTTCCTTCCTTTTCGGCTGTTAAGGTTTCCTTTTGTTCAGAATTCGCAAGCGTAAACTTTTGAAAAATCTAGAGAACACTAGAAAGATGCTTTTTCAAATTTTTTGACCTACCTTCTTGCATGTTGGTGGTTGAATGACAAAAGATCTATCAAGCCTTAATTTTTTAACAAAGCATGTATTATATAGTACCAATACTTTTTGAAAGTGCGGCCATGTAACTATGCTTCCATGGGGGCCATTGTTCTAGATGCCTTACTTTCCTGACGGTTAGGTCTGAACTGTGTACACTGTGCAGTACTGGTTGGCGCCTCAACTTTCTGCCAGTCTTAATTACCTTCCTCCACACATAATTTAAGACTTGCTGATGGCCCACATCATTCAACTTAATCCCTCAGTGAATTTATTGTGCAAGATATTTATTTCCTCGGTTCTATTCAATCCATAAGTTATCCACAACAATAATGACTAACCGTCGGCTACATATGGATCAAACTCTTCCATTCCGCTGCGACCTGAGTTTTTGTTTGAAGGGATGAAATGGATTTCGAAACATACTCCTTCTAGAATATTGATTGAGGAGCCTTTTCAGTTTGCATGCAACCTTAACTCATATTGGTCCCAAGTTCCCCACAAAATGAGTTGCAAAGACAAAAAAGATGTCTATAGTTCTTGGATGAGGGACCCTTGAGCAAACATTCTAGAAGACTTTTTGAAACTCCATTTCATAATCTGTTTTGCCTCTTAAGCAAAAACTATTCTCAACTAATTTCTGACTCGAGGAAGGGTAAGACCGCAAGGATGGCAAGCTCTACCAAGAGTTTTGAAACTGTTCCATTCCCAGGGCTCGAAACTGAAAACTCTAATAAAGGGAGGGGAACTCTTGTCATCCCATCACAACCCTCTTGAAATCCTTAAAATCACACTATACACAAAAATTCAACACATTGGCCTCATGGATTAGCAACTAATTAATAGTTAATTTGGACGGTAGATCAAGTGTGAAGAAATGCGTGTTGACCACTAGGTAGGCCCATCAGAACTTATAAAACCAGTGGTTCACTGTCACCTTCATATGCTCTCAACTGCTCTTTAAAACACTCTTCTATGTGCATGTGTGCCATATGTTTATACACATATATATAGTACTGTGGTTTCATAATAGAGAGGTAGGTGTTGATGATGGAGGAGAAGAAAGCAATGAAAGTTGGAAAGTATGAGATGGGGAGGGTGTTGGGAGAAGGGCATTCTGGGAAGGTGAGATTGGCCCAGAATTTGGAGACTGGCCAAGCTTTTGCACTCAAAGTGTTGGACAAGCAGAGGCTTCTCAAGCAAAGACAGTCTGATCAGGTAATTAAATCAATACAAACTTCTAATTAATGAACACAATCAAAGTAATTAAACATGTGTATTAATGTTACTTGTTTTTTTTTTTTTTTTTTTTTGTTGATTAAAACCTTTCAGATTAAGAGGGAAATTGGGATTTTGAAGCAGTTGAGGCACCCTAACATTGTGAGATTACATGAGGTATGTACTTAAACTTAGTTTGATATATTTGCTTAACATTGTTTCTTCTAATGTAGAAACAAAAAAAAATCTTTAAATGATCTCAAGATGAGTTGCTGAATTTTCAGGTCTTAGCAAGCAAAACCAAGATATACTTGGTTCTTGAATATGTGTCTGGTGGTGAACTGTACTATAGAATTGTAAGTATAGCTTTCGATTGCCAACTCGATTTCTTCATTATTTACATTCCTTCTTATATACTTTGCATCATTTAGTACTTACAAAATCACCAAATTTATTTGTTGTCATTCTCATTCTTTTGGAAATGCAGGAGAAAGGGAGGCTTTCGGAAGTGAACAGCCGAAAGGTTTTCCAACAGCTCATCGACGCTGTGAGCTACTGCCACGACAAGGACATCTACCATAGAGATTTAAAGGTAAGAACAAAAACTAGGTTCGGTATCTATATATCTATATATCTAATTGTTCTTTAGTATTTTCTAATGCATTTGTTTTTGTGTAATTTTCATCAGTTGGAGAATATTTTGGTCGATCCAACGGGGACTATAAAGATATCGGATTTCGGCCTCTCTGCTTCAGCTGATCATTTCAAGGTAAATTATGTTCTCGATGTTAATTAGTTGAGATATTACATTCATATTGCTAGATATGGAGATGAAACTAAGATTGAAATTCCTCGTTCGATTGCCATGTTCAGAACGACGGATTGCTACATACTATATGTGGAAGTCCTCATTATGTTGCTCCAGAGGTACTTATTTAGTTTAAATTCCTAGTTCCGGCCTTACTGAAAAGAGGTTTTGCGACAGTTAGTCGACTTATGATCTTTCAAACATGTCGATAGGTTTTCTCTTGTAAAGGGTACAATGGTGCCTCGGCTGATCTCTGGTCATGCGGAGTCATCTTGTACGTGCTTCTAACAGGCTACCTTCCTTTCTGCGACCGAAACCTTGCACGTTTATATCAAAAGGTAGGAGGCATATATGTTGTCGTCTACTCTAATGTTCCATTTACATTACTTTCTAGTTGTCACCTATTAATTTATGTGGAACTCATCTTTGCTGATTATCGTGATCTCAGATTGCCGAAGGAAATGCTAAAATTCCCCAATGGCTATCTCCAGGTGCACAAAACTTGATCCGTAGGCTTCTAGATACCAATCCCAAAACCCGAATAACTGCGGATGAAATCAAACAAGATGAGTGGTTCAAGCAAGACTATACCCCTGCTAATCCTATCGAGGAAGACCAGGAAACCTACATTGACAGCGAAATCTTCAAAATGCCCGAAGTGGTATGAATTAATCTTTTTAGCAGTAAAGTAGTTTTGTTTATGTGATTTAATTTTCAGAGTGGCTAAATCGAAGACCTACTCAAATTTCATGCAGATGGAAGCTAGTAAGTATCAAGGGTTGCAAGGCGCCTTAATAAATGCTTTTGAGCTTATTGGAATGTCTTCTAGTCTGGATCTTTCAGGGCTTTTTGAAGAAGAGGTGAATTCAGCTATTCAAAGTAGTTAGAATAAACACTTGACAGTACTAAAATCTCACTAGTCACACAAAATAGTTTTCCAAATTTTCATTGAGTTTTTTTTCGGACGTGGTTGGATGCAGGATGTTTCCGAGAGAAAGATCAGATTCACAACAAATTATTCCCTCAGAGATCTTGTAGAGAAGATCGAGGGGAATGTCAAAGAGATGGGATTTCGGGTTGAGAAGAGTAATGGAAAGGTAGGTTAATTATTTGTGTTTTTCAACAAGTATAACATTGCTCAACTTTAAATCCAAAATAAATTAAATTCTTCTTTACTCAATGTAACATTTCATTGATATGTACCTTCTCGCGCGCAGCTGAAGCTGATCCAAGAAAGTAAAGATCAGAAGAGGCCGTTTGGCCTTTCAATTGTAGCAGAGGTGCTCATTGTAATAATTTGTAGAGCAACATTTGTTCAACTAATTAGAGGAAGTTTCTTTCATCATACTAATTTCGTTTTTGCGCCTCCTAAATTCCGCAGGTGTTTGAGATAAATCCGTCTCTACGTTTAGTGGAATTAAGTAAATCATATGGGGACTCCTCAATTTACAGAAAGGTACGTATATATAGTTTATGAATGCATTTTTTTATAAGAAAGAAACCAACTTTTCTTGCCTCCGGACTTGAACCCCCGCCCTCTTGCAAGTTGCATATAGTTCATGAATGCATTTATGCAGTATAAACTTTTGGAGATTATTAAGGAATGACTTAATTAAAGTACTCTTGTGGACAATGCAGTTGTGTACAGAGCTCTCCAAAGATTTGGGTGTTCGCGAAAATCAGCCACAGTTGACAGTAGTAGAAGCTTGAAAGCTATATATATAAAGAGCTTATGTTTTGAATCCAAAAAAAAAAAAAAAAGAGAAGTGGAGTAAGTCTCCTTTAAAAATTTTGATGTAAAGAACAAGATGAGAAATTAATGCATACACAATGGTACATGCATTTCATCATGTTCATTTTCATTCTTATTCAGTCACAAACTTTACTAATCACTTGACTTCATGATTGGCTCTTATACTACTATACTATATGTATAATTAATCAACAAATTTGAAAAGGGAGGCTAGTTCTACGTCTGGTCGAAGAGAGAGTGCGGTCGTCCTTTAACCATTGATGTAACTGCGTCGATAATTTGAAATGAATGAAAACCACGCGCGCTAACTATTTGATTTTCAAAAAAAAAAAAAAAAAAAAAAAAGTTGCTATGTTGACAAAGTAAATCCATATGTAGTCGAAATCTTTGATCTTTGTCTGATAGACCAAGAATATTGCACATGCATCCATAGCTGTGGCCATATCAGTTAAATAAAATCTGACCCATGACATCCATGAAGTCCTTTTGGTCGTATGACCTTTAAGACTACCAATACGTCAATTTAATTAATTAATCAATAGGATTTAATATACTGCCAAACATTGATTTGTATGGGCAGAAGTTGATGTCATTTGGCCCTTCACGTCAAAAATTGTTCAAACGATAGCACATTCATGTTTCTTTTTAATTTTTTCGCTTTGGATAACCTTGGGAATGATGTTTGTTAGTGTGCATGAGATTATGGATGCAAGCATGAACAGTAATGGCTTTTTTGTGGCCAGTACGTAGTGGCTTATTTTTTAAAAACTTGGAACTGATTGATGAGATCACTAAAATAAAGGAACTTTAGTTCATGATTATGATTTTTTTTTTTAATTTATTACTACAGGCAAAATTACTCTTCAAGGTCCCGAGGAGGCAAACTTCATGCACCTTACAAAAAATATGCCTTGAAAAAGTTAGAAAATGATGGTAACATTGAGAATGATGTCACACATAGAATTCAAGTTGGATGGAAGAAATAACGGAGTGCAACAGGGGTGATTTGTGATCGAAATGTTCCTACTAAGTTAAAAGGAAAATTTTATAGGACCGCAATTAGGCCAGCTTATGCTATGGAAGTGAATGTTGGGCGGTAAAGCAACAACAATTACATAAAATGAACGTATCAGAAATGAAGATGCTTAGGTGGATGTGTGGTAAAACTCGTAAAGATAGAATAAGAAATATAGAAATTCAAAGACAAGTAGGAGTAGCACCAATTGATACAAAGATTAGGGAATGGCTCAAGTTGCGGTGGTTTGGTCACCTGCAAAGACGGCCTACAAATGCCCTAACTAAAAAACTTGACTCAATAGAAACTGTAGAAATTCGATGAGGTAGGGGCAGACCAAAGTTAACATGGGATACATTAATTATGAGGGATTTGAATGGTTTGAAAAGCTCACCATCAATTGCACTTAATCGAGCACGATGGAAAAGTTTGATCCATGTAGCCGACCCCACTTATAATTTGGGACTGAGGCTATGTCATTGTTGTTGTTGTTGAAAAAGTTAGAAAATCTGAACACACGTGACTTGTATGTAGAAGGTGGAAATGGTTTGATCGAGAGTGACTCTGGGTGTGACTTCCTCATTGTGATTTTAGCATTTCCCTTAATAAATTCCAACCATTGGACCAAAGCAGGAGTTGGGAATTTTTAGCACTTTAATTATTCCAATTCAAAGGTCGAAATGATGGGCTTAAGAGGAAATGAGGCAGGCCTCTTCACTGAGAGATTTTGAAATTAAGTTACTTCCTCATCAATTAATAATATCGATCATGAGGTAGCTATATATATAGATTAATAATTGTACTATATATGATCCACAAGTATAATTTTAAGTGATCATTAATTTACTCTGTCATTGTTCAATTTTTATAAATATTAGGCTAGCTCAATCCAAAGTGAGAAGAGTGTGGTGACCGATAACTGATTTTATGTATGAGCTTAAGTGTGAAAGTGGTGTTCATTCCAAAATATCAAGGCAAGATATATAGTGTTCACTCTACACATATAAGCCTTAATATTGCACTCTATGTAGTCGACGTGAAAGTATCCCAACATCTCTTATGTATGTAGTTTCTGTCACATTCATTACTACCATTACGTTTCACGCATGCCTTAAAAAGCAATTATAGTTTTCCTAAAAAAAGTAATTATAGCACCATTTTATAGCACCATTTTACAAAGAAAAGCACATGGAGAAAAGTGAACTCATGACATGCATGATATGCTAGTTAGACACCAATATTATAATTAACAATTTCCAGAATCAATGTTATATATTATTATAATTATCCATGCATGCTTAACATCAATGCACATGCATAACGGATTATGATAATTGTGAATGTATGAGCCTTTGTTAAGCTCAATTGTTCCCGCAGGAGCAAATAATTCCGCGCCTCAATCACATGATCTAAGAGAAACCAACACACATATTTGGAGTTGGATCGATGACATTACATCTATTGGTCATCAAGCATATCTTTATAACTTTACCTCCACACCAATAAAATTAGGGGCTAAGCTCACTAATTAACTAATCAGCACAATTAGCTTCGGATGTACCAATAACTTTTTTTTATAAGATTCCATAATATAAGTATATCGGATAATTAAAATGTTACTAATACATTAATGCAATGTGATAACTGTAGTAAGTATTGTTTTCATGTTGTTACTGTTTTTTTTAGAGGACCGCTAAGGGCACCCCACCTTTTCATGAAGGCACCCAAATTATTTGTAAAAATTCCAGCAAACTGGAAAATACCATTTTGCCCCTGTATATATAATGATTCAAACCCCACAAATCATTTTGACAAAGAAAAAGGGCACCCCACCACCAAGCTTGAACCACAAAGCCACATTGCGTTTGGCGAGCGTTTATCGATTCTTGCGGATTGACATCATCCGACAAATGACGATGTAACAATGTTTGACAACCATATGATGGTTTCTTAGAACTGTTTAGTTGGGTAAACCGTGAAAATGATGATTTGTTTGTCAACGTAGGGTTTGGTAATTTCTTCAAATCCGAACTTGTTTCCACTATATAATGGAGGATTGTACTTTTAAATGTAAGCTACTGCAAGAGGAGGTTGAACTTGATGTAATTTTGCGAATTTATTGTGTTTTTTATGAGGTTATCCGAAGTTTCGTCGATGTGCGCGATTGTTTCGGCCTCGCAGACCGAGATATATTGAAATGTCTCGGCATAGAGGACCGAGCCTACTCTCCTTGGGAACCTTCTCGCCGGTGTACAACCGAGAGTAGGAGAAAATTCTCTGTTGTACACCACCGACGCAACATTACCTATCACTAATTGTAGCTCTCGTCATGTCTCGGCCGAGATAATCGAAGTATTCTCGCCATGCGTAACCGAGACACCGTGAACTCTTCCGCCTTCGTGGCCGAGACTGCGAGTTCCCAAAAATTTAGCTTCTGTCTCGCCATGCTTGGTCGAGACAAGCAACTTTTCGCTCTCGGCTTAAATGTGTGGCCGAGAACCGCGATTTCCCAATTTTTTTTGTATCATTCTACAAATCGCCACACACACATTACAACTACTCTACCAAATGTAACTTAATTATACTATAAACGTAACTTCAAACGATCGATTTTACAAAATTTGTGTGTTCGACGATCTTCAACCGAGCCCTAATATCTGTCATTGTGTTGTACATTGTTTTACATTGTTTTGTTACTGTTTTTTTTTTTACTATTACTGCTGTAATTGTTTGTATGTGAGTTAGATAACTTGAGGTCATGAGCTTGTGTGACCCAAGTGAGTGTTGAGAGCTTCGACACATACACCATTATATAAGGTGAAACAAGTGTGTCATGTACTTGTTTTTTGGTGATCAATAAAAACCTGTTTTTGCTCTGCAGATTGTTCAATAACAGGGTACTTTCTAAGGATGCTTTCATGGGTAGGGTAGGGGATGGGGACCTCATTCACATACCCATGCCCACTAAAATATTTATCATCCATACCCATACCTATACTTATATGGGGATGAATTCTCATACTCATCCCCATACCCATCAAATTTTCGTGGGTATGGAGAATCTTCATGGGTAAAATGTTTTATCCATTTCATTCCTCATTAGGGATCCCCGTGAGGATTTTCATGGAGATTTTTGCGGGGATGGGGAATTATCGTGGGAAATTTTTTTTTTTTCGCTCCATTCCCCGTCGGGGATCTACGCGAAGATTCTCAAAAAAAGAATTGTAACAAATAAGGTGTTAAATATACATACATAATAATAATGTAGTGAAAAAAAAAAAACAGTAATGTCAATAAGTTACAAATTCATAACATGTATATATAAATATAAACTACATATAAAGTCAGTAGCACCAATGGCGCCCCAAAAAATTAGGATGATTCTATAAAATAAGGTTTTGCAATTTTTCTTGTTTGATCCTATTTTTTCAGTACTTTTGATCCTAAAATTTCGAAACATAAATATAGTTACAAACAATTCAAAACAAAACATATAATTATTAATTAACCAAATAAATTAAAATTATAAACCTCATTAAGAGGTTTTTTGTTATATGTATAAGTGTTTCGGAGTATAAATTATGTAATATTATGTAATATTTATATATAAATATTACATATGGTCTATATAAATAATAAATATCATATGATGTATAAATTAATATATGAAGATCTCCGTTGGTAGATGGGTATTCCCGTAGGGATTACCCGTGGGGATCCCCATGGGATTATTCATAGGGATCTCTATGGATAGATATATTTTATTACTCATACCCGTGTGGGTATGAGATTTTGTACCTATTTTTACCCCACCTCCGTTTAAAATCCTCACATTCGGGTAAATCTTCATCACCCATACCTATTCCCTACTTATTTGAATATCTAGTACTTTCTCTGTCCTCATTAATCAGTAGTGCATCACGTGATGAAAGATTAGACAAAAAAAAAAAAAAAAAAATCACGTGATGAAAGAACTTTCAATTTTATTTCTTTCTAGAAAGTACTATTCACAAGGCTGGCCGGTTTGCTATATATGTTGACCTTTCCTGACTTTCACGTGCATTAGTTTTTAATTTATGGTAACAATGTAGTGTAAGCGGACCCAATTATATGTTCCACAAAATGTATCAGACTGAATGTGCCAATTAATTCACCAGTTAAGCATTTCAAACAGTCCGAGTGGAAAGGATTCAGCTCTACCCAGTGTGGTCTTGATTTTAAGTCTACGTAATCAAAGCAGTTAGTTAATCCAAACCAATTGAGTGACTCAATAATTTAGTATGAAATTTAAGAGTAAAAAGTTATGAGTTTAAATTAATGGGTGCAAAAAGTTGTTTCTTTCCTATTAAAAAAAAAAAAAAAGTTAATGCTCGAGCACTAATTAGCTATAATCAGAATAATAGATTTTGGAAGATGCTAAGGTGACCTTGTTGATGAGAGACACTCGGTTGTTGGTGTCTACATTTTTGCTTTGATATTAACAATTGAGTGTTCATTAGGAGCGTCTCAAAAACATTTTCTTTAAAAATAAGCAGCGGCTCAATATATAGTTTGGTCTTTATACTTATATATGCAAGAGGTTGAGAGTTGGAGTTCTATCGACATCAAGTGATGGTAATTAAGCAGGCCCTATAGTAGGAAACTACTAGGAGGGGCCATGCACAACTGTGAACTGGCTAAATATTAATTCGCACATGTTTCTGCAAGATATTGTTAAATGTGGAGTACTGAACTTGTCTAGATCTTTTAGCACTCCATCTAGAAGAACTGTGAGGCCATATAAATTATTATGCATACGACAAATTAGTATATGTTTCTGTCACGCCTTGTACGTACGTAGTGTTGTAAATGAACTAATGGAGATAGATTTTGTTTTTCCAAACGTGTGGCTATTGTTTACGAGGGCACCCCAAAAATGTATTAATTTATATGCATTTTGAGGTGCCTCATAAATAATTGAGATACACATAGCAGTGTTCTTTTTTATCACAAGCTAGTACCCTTTCATTATGAGAAATCAATGTTGTCGAACTATAAGAAAAAAATGTACATTAAAATTAAAATAATGCTAGTTGTAAAATCTGCCTTCAAAGAAATTAATTAAGGAAGTTGCATATCAAATTTAGCTTTCGTTCTCAAAATTAAATGTGTATATACTCCCTCCTGTCATTTATATAAATCGTTTTAGCAAAAACTTATGGTTCAAAATTGTAAGTCGTTTTCAGAATTTTAGAATGTATTTATTGTCTTTTTACCCATTTTATCCTTAGATAATTCAAACATTTATGATTCTTTAATTCTTTAATTCATTTAATGTCAAATGACATATATGTAAATTACACTCGTAATTAATGATGTCTTATCTTAAACGACTTATATAAATGACTGGATGGAGTATATGATAAGATAACAGTTGCACATTAATGTCATCAATTGCATAATATATATAGGCACAATTTAATTAACAATAAATCTACTTGGACTCATGAGTCCAGACTCATAGGAGGTTTTGTAAATTTTTGTAAATATTTAAGGGGTGTCAAAATAATTTTACAAGTGATTATGGTTGTTTCATTAATTACTCGAGAATATATTTGAAATTAAAAAAAATTTGAGTCCGGACTCACGAGTCCAAATAGCACTACCATTTTAATTAAAGGCAATAAATCTAGGGACTCATGAATTCCGGAAATATGAGGTTTTTAAAATTTTTGTAAATATTTAAGGGGTATTAAATAAATTTTACAAGTGATTATGATTGCTTCATTAATTGCTCGAGCTATCGTATTTGAAAATAATTCGTTATCACGTACTGACATTTTAAATTAACTCTCTAGTTCCCAGGTCGTATAAATATGGCCAAGTTGGTTTAATTTACTAACAAATTGTCCCAATTGATTAATTATTTGCATGTGTCATGCTATGGTTATGGACGAAATGGTGGAATCCCACACAAAAGACATGTATGCAAATGTCAAACTGGTTAATTTTAGAATTGACATATTAATTATATACCTCAAAATAATTTATACATGCATCATCAAAACAAAAGAGTACATGTTGTGGTGTGAGTTTGGAGTTGATGTTCTTTATCTATTACTTGGCATTGATGTTCTTTATCTATTACTTTATGAATATACTAAACCCCCAATTACTCAATTAGGGCAAGTTGTGGTGTGAGTTTGGAGTTGGTTTGATGTCAACTATCCAATTTTTTTTTTTTTTTTTTTTTTTTTATTTTATTTATATAGAATATGGCACGGCAAATATCATGCATCATTTCCATGCTTTTTCTTCCATTTTGCTTTGTCTTTGCGAGATATATCTAATTTGTTTTTGGTGTTTATATTAATCCACCCAACTCCAAAAGACTTATAACTAATTTCGAGCCAAATACTTCGTTCAAAATATCCTCGTATAAACTTATTTAAGTAGCAAGATATTTGGTTATTTTTGTAAATAAAGTCTTAGATTTTAATATTCTAACATTTTCCTATATAGAAAATGCTAGAATGACGCTTCAAATGACACACCAAGTGACACTTTTATAACGTGGCGAACGGGTCTTACGTAAAAATGTGACGCAGCGCGTTGGTTCACATTCATGAGAGTCGTCGTGCATCTTTAGATACACATCACGCATGTTATACACTAATTAAGAACTATTTTACGCACAATCATTTTTACATAAGATCAGTCTATCACGTCATTCATTTTGTATATTCCAAGAACCATACAAGTAATTGGCCCAACAGTGTATAATGTAGACTGACCACACAAAACTGTGCGTCCCAAATTGTTAGGAAAGTTGGCAACCATGCAATCCCTCAAGAGTCATGTGCTTAATTTTTGTTTGACGCGGAGGTAACCAACCACTGCCTGGTCCACACTTGCCCGCGGCGAAAACTATCCAATTCATTGCTGACTTCCTTGCCTTCTTCTCCTTACAATTATTCTTTTCCCGCAAAACAAATTTGTATTCCAAAGTAGGTTTCGTGATTTTCATTTCTTGCAACTTTTATTAGTCAAAAATTTGTGCTATTGGCACCCCGTCGTCTTTATTATTACAAGCTCATGATCAGCAATCCCGCCACTTTGAGAGGCGATTTTATCTCAATAACAAACTCATAAAGAGCAATTTTAAATTTACTACAACGTCTAGTTGACAAATATTATTTATGATAGTAGACCCATATATAACTTAAGCAGACCTGGATTAATTTGTTGTAACTTTTATTAGTCAAAAATTTGTGCAATTGTGTGCCAGGTGTGATGTATATAGTGGTAACTAAAATGTCAAATTGATTAAAATATCATAATCTTTTTACAACTTTTGTTATCGTATCGTAACATTTTCGAATTTGTTATTATATTCTAATATTTTTAAATTGTTTGATTTGTATCATAAATCACTTTTTAATATCAAATTTGATGAGATGACACATAAGTAATGAACTTAAATAATAAACTTAGTAATGACTCGAGATACAAATTTATAAAATTAGAAAGGTTAAGATATTATAACAAAATAGTAAAAGATTATGATATTTTAACCAAATAACACTTTAACTCAGACCGAGTCTATGATCATGAGTTTGATTCTTGACAAAAATATTATATTTCCTTAGTTTCTCTCGAGTTATGAGGTTGAGGTGCCCGACTAACTATTATAAAATTTGTCAAACTAAAGTAACGGAGGGGAGAAAAAAGTTCGGATGCGGGTGGTTATTATAAAAAAAAAACGAAAGAAAGAAAATAAAAAATGAGCAACTGCCACCCCCTCGTTTTCGTCGTGACCCCAACTAATATAAAGTTATAAACACAACCTTTTGTGATATCAAAACATTGTTTTTTCTAATATTGTGGCACGAGATGACGCCACATGGCACATTGCGAGCCGTCGATTTCAAGATACCTCTCCACATCCCCCAGATCAAATACGCGTAAATTCGTAACAGAGAAAGCAAACCAAACCGAGCCCACAACGCCACAATTATATAATGACTTTAATTTAACGGAGATAACCAATGATTTTTGTGTGACGTTTCGTGTTAGCTATCCATCCTTCTCTCTATCTATTTATATCAAACAAAGTTGTAGATTAGTCCCAAAATCAGTTTCATCTGTTATCCCAACTGACTTGGTTAATACACACAAACACAAACACAAACACAGAGATTGATCGAAATCTCATCACAAGCTCTGTTTTTCCATTTTGGGCATCTCTGTTATTGATTGATGGTGAAGGGAATGCGACTTGGGAAGTACGAGCTGGGGAGAATTCTGGGGGAGGGCAATTTCGGGAAAGTCAAGTACGCCAGCAACGTCGAGACCGGCCAAGGCTTTGCAGTCAAGATCCTCGACAAGCAGAGGATTTTGGAGCTCAAAATCTCTGAACAGGTCCGTCTATTGCTCTCTCTTTCTGGGCTTTTTTTTTATTATGTGTTTGTGGGGTTTGATTCATGTGTGGTGGTTTCAGATCAAGAGAGAGATTGGGACTTTGAAGCTGTTGAAGCACCCGAATATTGTCAGATTGTATGAGGTGATTAGAGTTAATCAGAGTTGATTTGATTCCACTTTTAGTCCTTTAATTACAGATTTGCTGATTCTATTATACCCATATGGGTGAAATCTAAAAAGGGGATTTTTGAACAGTAAATATGTGATTTTTCTGTAGTTTTAGATGCATATGCGGGTTCGTGGATCTCACTAGTACCTATACTGATTTACAGTCTCGACCTTCAACTCACATGTACGCCGTTTTACTTCAAGAATGTCCTCAGGGTACTATTTGGGGAGAGATCCACACTTGTGTACTTCTTTGCGAAGTCACAATTAACCGATGTGAGACATATCTCGGTCCACACATCCCAACAAATGGGTTGGTCCGGTCTCAATTTTGAGTCTTGTGGACGGAGCAAATTGAGTTTGGAGGGCCACCCCATTTAAGGCCGATGGTGTCCAAGCGTGGATTAGTCAACATGAATGGTGCTGGATAATTACCACAAGGGAAACCCAAAAAAAAGGAAAATATTGTAAGGATAACAACAATGTCATACGACACACACCACAAGATACATTCGCTCACAAAAGCCTTTCATGCGATTTTGATTTGCGTGTTATGCATTAAAATTTGTGTATACCCGCTTTTCGAGGCAGACATGGATGGCTCTCGAGTGAATGTGTCTCGTGACGCGACATGTTATTATCATTGCACTTCTCAAAAGAAAAAAAAAAAAAGTCCCATTTTTGCATCTACTGGCTTCAAATGAATCTAAAGATTTGTGGGTCCATTGGGTGTCTTTTAGCTATTTAGTGCACGGACCAACTGATTGAGCTAAAGTCACTTTTTAATCCTCAAAAATATGGTTCCAATTAATTACATATGCAAGGGTGGATCTCAATCAATGACCCATTAATGCATGATGTTTGGTTGCATCAATTTAATTTTTGATAGGTTTTCAAGATCTCCTAGGTCAATGAATTTCTGATTTCCACATGGTTTTGCCATGCTTGATCATGTGCCATGAAAGTTAGTCCATCAGTGTGCATGGCTCATTTTGAACAAGTTCTCTCAATCAGGTTCAATTATATACTTATCATCTTGGCCATATGTGGCAGGTAGTCTCTTAAGTCATACAATTCATTAAAGGGCATGAGTGTTAGGTCACACATTCAATCAGTGAATGTAGTAAACTATTGTCACAAATGGACAATTAGGATAGTTTTTTTTTATTATTATTATTATTTATCTTGATGTGTTCTTGGTAAATTATTGTTAGGACAGTAACTTTTTTTAAACTCTCTTCAATGTACTTTGTCTTAATTATTTTCTTGGGTGAACTTTACAGGTTTTGGCAAGCAAAACCAAAATCTATATGGTTCTTGAGTATGTTACTGGTGGTGAACTTTTTGACAGAATTGTAAGCATTTTTCAATGCTGCTTCCTTGTTTAAATGAATTGGTTGTGGATTAAATTTTCATGTTTTCCATTTTGATTTGACATGAATGAAGTGTTAACTTCTATATAGGCACTGAAGGGAAAACTATCTGAAGAGAGTGGTAGAAAACTCTTCCAACAGTTAATTGATGCTGTGAGCTACTGTCATAACAAGGGAGTGTATCATAGAGATCTTAAGGTAATCTACATTAATGGATACAATGAACTGCTAAAATCATCCAATTGTGTCCCTTATGGTTAGATGAACAAGGCGTGTTTTAATTTGTGTTTCGCATTGTAGCCCGAGAACGTTCTTGTCGATGCAAATGGGAATATAAAGATATCTGATTTTGGTCTCAGTGCTTTGCCTCAACACTTCAAGGTACTCACACATTTGCTATAAATGTATTGAATTATGGGAAGTGAAGCTGTTGCTAATCATTTTGTTAATTGGATTTCCAATATAGGATGATGGCTTATTGCATACAACTTGTGGAAGTCCGCACTATGTTGCTCCGGAGGTGCAAATCGAAACAGCCATTACTTATATAATTATGTTGTCGTAAAGGTTTTCCGATTAGCTCATATGGTTCTGTGATCGTCCCAGGTCTTGGCCAATAAAGGGTATGATGGAGCTACTTCGGATCTCTGGTCATGCGGCGTCATCTTATACGTAGTTCTTGCGGGCTTTCTACCTTTTGATGATCGAAACCTTGCAGTTCTTTATCAGAAGGTATGCTGTGCATATAAGACTCCATTTCCTTTTAAAACTTCTATTTAAAACTTCTATTATGTTCGTAATTGGAATAGTACATCTTATTCGTCTTTTAATCAGATCTTTCGAGGAAATCCTTCTATTCCCAAATGGGTCTCCCCTGGTGCTCAAAACTTGATAAGAAGGATGCTTGATCCGAACCCCAACACCCGGATAACAATCGCCGAGATCAAAGAAAATGAGTGGTTCAAGCAAAACTATACTCCCGCAGGACCTGTCGACGAAGATGAAGACATCTATATTGATGCTGAAGCTTTCTCAATACAAGATCGGGTAATTAATATGCTCAATTGAGAATAATTTATTCAGTCTTGTAGTTTACTTTCACATGGTTTCAAGTTTTCCTTGGAAATGATGGTTTTTTTTTTTTTTTTTTTTTTCCTGAAGCCAATTGATTTGGAGAAGCAACAATCAGGGTCACATGCCTTGATTAATGCTTTTGAGCTAATTAGGATGTCTTCCAGTCTTGATCTTTCAGGTTTCTTTGAGAAAGAGGTAATCTTATAGGCTCATTAATTAAACTTTTGTTTAAACTTTAATATTTCTTCATTTCAAGTCATCAAATGCCCTCTCGGAAATTGAAGCACCGAATTCTTGGATTATTACAGGATGTTTCAGAGAGGAAGATCAGATTTACATCAAATTACTCCCCTAGTGATCTACTCGACAAGATTGAGAGCGTCGTCAAAGACATGGGATTTCGAGTACTTCAAAAAAGAAATGGAAAGGTTAGCTCTTCCATCCAAGGAAGTACTGTTATATAATTTGATCAAAAAAGTTGTGACCGATTCATTATTTGTTTTGATTTCGAAATGCAGCTAAGAGCAGTGCAAGAGAACAAGGGCCACAAGTGCCAAAATAGCCTTTCCATTGCTGCTGAGGTACACGCATTGTTTTCTAGCAAGCTTGAGCATTGTTTTAGTTTCAAAATTACAGTTTCTTACACTGCATTTGCAATTTCTAACAGGTGTTTGTGATCAATCCATCTCTCTATGTTGTAGAATTAAGTAAATCATATGGGGATTCTTCATTGTATAGAAAGGTATAACACCTCTCCTTCCCCTATGAACTATGCTACTTTTTTTTTTTTTTTATATCCGTAGGTGTCCAGGCGAGCCTGACTATGAACTATGCTACTTTGTTTCATCAACTTTATATATATACTTTAAAACAGAATGACCTCTCTAAAGTAGTTTGCTTGTGTGCAGTTGCTAAAATGGAGAAAATACCAATACTAACATGTAGTGTAATTTATGGTCTTTGCAGTTGTGTACAAAGCTATCAAATGATTTGGGTGTTTCACAAAATCAACAGCTTTTGGCTTTGCAAGTATGAAGATCAAGTTTCAGTGCACATGGTCTTGGGCCCAACTTAATGTGAAGAGGCCAATTACAGTTGTAGTAGAAAACAAATGTGATCAGTTCATACATGTTAAAGAAAAAAGAACGAGAGATCCAATATATGTTTTAGATGAAATAGTGCATGATCTTAATTCTGCATGACTAGCTGCTTTCATTTGCATGTTTTGTGTCTAGCGATTTTTTCAAGAAATTTGACGACATACGAGTAGACTTAAGATAATCTAAGATTGCTTTTTTTTTTTTTTTAGAATTGATCACACGACCTCAAAAAGGGATGATACTTTTTTTACTATGCTATAAGCCTACAGGCGCGATTGACAACTTAAGATGCTTAATTTGATTAAGAAGGATAGCATGTTGTTACAAACAACAACAACATAGCCTCAGTCCCAAATTAACTGGAGTCGACTACATGAATCAAACTTTTTTATTGTGCTCGATTAAGTGCAATTGATGGTGAGCTTTGCAAACCATTTAAATCCCTCCTAATTAATGCATTTCATGATAACTTTGGTCCGCCCCTACCTCTTCGAATTTCTACAGTTTCTATTGAGTCAATTTTTCTAGTTGGAGCATTTGTAGACCGTCTTTGTAGGTGACCAAACCATCGCAACCGCCCTTCTCTAATCTTTGTATCAATTGGTGCTACTCCTAATTGTCTTTGAATTTTTATATTTCTTATTCTATCTTTACGAGTTTTATCACACATCCACCTAATTAAGCATCTTCATTTTTGCTACGTTCATTTTATGTAATTGTTGTTGCTTTACAAGGATAGCATGTTGTTAAATGCATTAAATTAAGTAGAGTGAAAGAACATCATTCATCTAGCTAGCTGATCTCAACTATTATATTCAATTGGTACATTTTCCTCATTAGCTTGTCACCTAACGTTAGATGCCACAGTAAATCAATTTTCCAAAAACGTGCAAACTAACACTTCCTAAGATAACACCTACCAACCCAAAAGATAGAAAGATAGTTCAACTTTCTAAATTAACTTTGACTATAAGATCATTTTTCTCATTTTTTATAATTAAATACGTACGTAAAGTTAATCAAGAGGATTATGGTGGGATGACGCTTGAAGTTACCACCCTTGTGATCGAGTCTGAAATTAATCAAGATAAAACTCTGGATGTCTTAAAAATAATAAAAAAGACGGAAAGCTCATCCCAAAATATTATGAATTACTTAGTACTTTCCAAGTGTCCGAAACCATGGGCACGCAATGTGGTGTCACAACGGATTTGGAGCTGTTACTTTTGAAATATTAAAAAAAGGGTTTTGGGGTCCACTTTATCTTCATTGCCCAATACTTGGTCTTCACTTCAGTATGTTACGTGCACGTTGGCACTATTTTAAAGTTATGTTTATAAAAGATAAGAAACTTTGAACGTCCAAGATTAATATAAACTATGTGCATATATTCTTTTTTTTTTTTTTTTTTTTTTTTTAACTTCAACGAAATTTGAAACCACTTTTAGAGCATACACAACAATCATGCATATTTCTGAACTATAATATATCATGCTTGAATTCAATTACAAAGAACTAGATAAAATAATATCAGAGGCTTGCACTTAATGGCAATATCCTAAGACGAAATTTCCTCCAATTCGGTGTATGAACGCTGCAAGAGGTTCGTCTCCAGGATACAACTGGATTGATATTTGATTACACACCAACCGAAAATCATATCTTCTGCAACAACGCAAAAACTCTATCTCAAAACCAGAGAAAACCAAACTTTATTTCGAAATTTTTTTTTTTTGGTTATGTTTGAAGTTAAAACCATTTTTATTTATAAACCAAAAACTCATCTCTTGAACAGCTTACAAACTGTTCAAAACGAAGTTATTAGTGGAATGATAAATTAACTAAATTTAATGTAAAAAGTAAAAAATTTGCGTAGTGAGTTGGCTAAGTATCAAAGACATATTAAATATTAATTATTAAATGTGTATTAATCAATGGAGAATACCCATGGTCTTTTCCTCCAACCCCACATTCACTTAACCCCTTACTTCATGTGGAAGATCTCTTATAAGGAAAGAAACAACAAGTTTCTTTCCCACGTGGGACTAAAATTGGATACAATACAAACTCTTAAAACCTTTAAAGTTCAACAACCACGATATAATTAAACTTTATTTTTTGGCAAGTGATGTCTCGTCTTCCTTAAGTTATATATTTCTTTCGAGAAATTACATAAGTTATGATTCTTATGAATTAGTATTTGCTACATTAATGAATCGTAACAGCAGAAATGGGTTTGATTTCATCATTTTTTGTCCCTAACCCCTTCAATAGAGTTGGCAGTGTCCAACTTGAATATTGGATGACAATGGCCACAAATTAGGTCATTGGTGGACTTATTTATCAACATTACATGTGCGATGTGTATGTCTTTTATTTCTGAGGATATCTTGGTGACACCTTTCATGAAATTCATGAGATCGATTACAACTTCTTGCTTAAGTAATGGAAGATAGAACATGACACATATAGTATAGTATTATTGTATCGATGACGCTGGCACTACATATTTAGTAAATTCTTTGTAATCAACATTAATTGCATTGGAGAAAAAGTCTAATGCTTTTCAGTTGAAGATTCTTTAATTTTAAAAATGTAAAATATTTATTTTATTTTAAAAAAGTCATCTTTAAATTTCAAGTGTCGTATAAATATAAATAAAAATGACTAAGTGACCCGTTTTGAACAATCATTCTTTTGAGGGATGTAAATGAGGCAGATAATCTTCATTCCTAACGAGAATCGCCCTTCAAAATTTCGGAGAGAATGTGAAGCAATCCCTAATAGGATGTAAATGGAGATTGCTTTCTCCCTACGGAGATTCCATGTCTAGTCCCATGAGATCCCCATCCCTATAAAATTAAAAATTTAGCTTTATTGTAAAAAAAAATAACACAATGCATTTAAACTTAATATAAGTATATAATAATTTTAACTAAAAATATAATATATTTAGACTTTTTTTTTTTACATTAATAGGAGTCGTATCCACAACCTCTCAAGACCTTGTTTTCGATAAGTGACGCCTCATCCATCTCACCGAAGATGATTTGACAAAAGATCCCAGCAAGTAAAAAAAAAAAAAAAATCCTCACCAAATTTGTGGCAAAAAATCCCCGCCCCGTTCCACTTACACCCCTACTACATCACACATCCTATAAATTAAAAAGTTCGATGTTATAATTGCAAATAAAATACAGTAATAGTAAGAGCTAATTAAATCACGAGTCATTAATAGCTAGACTTCTAGATCATGTAATGTGTTGCCAAAATTGCTACAATTGTCTTTGTCTTGTTGTGACCTGCAGAAACTGCTACGTTCATAGACTACTTTACTTGGTCTGATCAGACTCTCATCAGAGAATCTGAACTGCTAAGCCTAGCTAGTTCAACTTTAATAAACCACCAACTTTGTTCTTCTTCTCGCCTTACCAGTTACCACAACACAGCTGTGGAGATTGTTGTTGTTATTATAGATTTAATGGTGGGAGTTCGACTTGGGAAGTATGAGTTGGGGAGGACTCTTGGTGAAGGCAACTTTGGGAAGGTCAAGTATGCCAGCAACACTGAAACAGGACAGGCTTTTGCTATCAAGATACTTGACAAACAGAGGATTCTGCACCGCAAAATCACTGATCAGGTTCAGTTTTCTAGTGTTTTTCTTCTTAATCCCATCTGGGGTTCCTTTGATTTTGTTGGGTTTTTTGTTAAACTACTGAATCTAATCAAACATTGCAGATTAAGAGAGAGATTGGAACACTGAAACTGTTAAAGCACCCAAATGTTGTCGGATTACATGAGGTTTGTAACTTTGTGTATATCTCTCATGTCCATTATTTGTTAGTTGTTGCTCAACTTAATTTCAAGTTTTTGTGTGTGCCCAAAACTTGATTATTTTTTGATGATAAGCCAACTTAATTACAACGCCCTTGACTCCAACATAAGTTGAACCGCAACCTGATCTTTGGAAACTTAATATTAATTTGATTTGCCCCCAAGGGATGTGGTGCGGCGGCAAAGAAAGGAACACCATAACTCGACTGGGGCAGAGGTAATGAGTTCAATTCTTGGTAGCTACATTATATTCCCTTGGTTCGTCTCAGGTTATGGGGTTGGGGCGCTCCACTAACTCTAATGAGATTAGTCGAACGAAAATAAGGACGGGATGAAAAAGATTTGGACGTCTATGGTCAACAACAACAACAACAACAATAACAACATAGCCTCAGTCCCAAATTAACGGGGTCCGGCTACATGGATCAAACTTTTCCATTGTGCTCGATTAAGTGCAATTGATGGTGAGCTTTGCAAACCATTCAAATCCCTCATAATTAATGCATCACATGTTAACTTTGGTCCGCCTCTACCTCGTCGAATTTCTACGCTTTATTAAGTCAAGTTTTCTAGTTGGGGCATTTGTAGGCCGTCTTTGCAGTGACCAAACCATCGCAACCGCCTTCTTCCCTAATCTTTGTATCAATTGGTGCTACTCCTACTTGTCTTTGAATTTCTATATTTCTTATTCTATCTTTACGAGTTTTACCACACATCCACCTAAGTATCCTCATTTCTCGCTGCGTTCACTTTATGTAATTGTTGTTGCTTTACCGCACAACATTCACTTTTATAGAGCATAGCTGGTCTAATTGCGGTCCTATAAAATTTTCCTTTTAACTTAGTAGGAACATTTCGATCACAAATCACCCCTGTTGCACTCACCATTTCTTCAATCCAAATTTGAATTCTATGTGTGACATCATTCTCAATGTTACCATCATTTTGTATGATTGATCCTAGGTATCTAAAGTGGTTTACCTTAGGAATTTCTACTTCCCCTAATTTTACCACATCGTCATCTCGATGTCTAGTGTTTCCAAACTCACAGTGCATGTATTCGGTTTTCGTCCTACTCAACTTAAAGCCTTTAGATTCTAATGTATTCCTCAATGTTACCATCATTTGGACGTCTATGGTCATCAAAAAAAGAAAGAAAAAGAAAACTTAAATATTAGATTTGTGGCTCAGTTTTTCCATGTTTGTAAATCTCATGCCTAGAAAGTATTTTAATATTTTCTGTATCAAGGTCATTGAGATGTCAAACCTTTATTAAATTATGAAACCTTGCTGACTTGAATGAGCTATAATTCCTGAGATCACACAAATTCTTCAACTCTCACTTTCTCTCTTTATGAAAAGTTGCATTGATTTCAATTGGATAATTCAATCTCTTAAAGTAGTAGACAAATTCCTCTTTAGTTAAATCAGAGCCACAGAATTGGAAGATAAGAACACATTTTTGTCTAAATTCCATTATGTTCATGGCTACCTCACTTTCCATTCTATCAATATCAACAAGCCTTGGCCCAATGTCACTGATGTATTTGTGGTGCCTGTCACTTATTGGCCTATGTTCACAATCAATATTCAACAGGGTGACCCACAGATTTTGAGTTTGATTTGCGGGCCCGCGAGGCGTCCGCGCTTTAGTGAGACTTGTCAAAAAGGGATCAATTTCGAGTCTTGGTTGATACATAGGGATTGTCGACGTAACCTTCTCTTTATGTATATGTGTTTGTTATCAAGTCCTCACCTGTACATGAGGTTGAGAGTTCCGAGTCTCTCCATGTAGGAGTTTATTAGGGAATTTATAGGTCGGAGTGGTGTTCACGGATTTCTTGTTACGAAGAAAAGAAAGTTTAAAATCATTCCTTGATAGGCAGACTATACATTTTGACATTTGAAGATGGCCTTGATCTATACATTTACCTTATAAAATTTTTTTGATTGTTATTTATTCATCAGGTATTAGCAAGCAAAACAAAGATTTACATGGTTTTGGAATATGTCACTGGTGGAGAACTGTTTGACAGAATTGTGAGTACTTTTTACTGTGCATCAATCAGTTTTTTTTTTTTTTTTTCAGATTGAATTCAATATCACATATATGTTCATTGCTTTAAGAATTTTTATCTATCTAAACATATATACTTTAAGTATTTATACAGACTAAGAAAGGCAGACTTTCAGAAGACCCTGGAAGGAAGCTCTTCCAACAGTTAATTGATGCTGTGAGCTATTGTCATGACAAGGGAGTCTATCATAGAGATTTGAAGGTAAATTATGCATTAACGAAAATATTACGCCAATGTTCTTCCATCACATTATTTTCCGCGATTAAATTGGTTCCATTCATGTTCTAAATTGTAGCTGGAGAATGTTCTCATTGATGCAGAAGGGAATATAAAGGTGTCCGATTTCGGTCTCAGTGCTTTGCCTCAACAACTCAAGGTACAGATAAACTTAATTAATTCGCGCGACAAACAAACATAGCTAGATATCATTTTGAAAAAGAAATTTAGGACCTAATGAGTCCTGCTAATTATTTGTGCTTGTATAATAGGAAGATGGCTTACTGCATACAACATGCGGAAGTCCTCACTATGTTGCTCCGGAGGTTCTTGCGAACAAAGGTTACGACGGTACAACATCTGATCTCTGGTCATGTGGCATTATCCTCTATGTCATTCTCACAGGTTATCTCCCTTTTGATGATCGAAACCTCGCAGCTCTTTATCACAAGGTATATATAGTGAATAAGATTCTCCTTTTCTCTGTATTCCATGGTATCTCAACTTTCCTATTTGAGAAGTTTTGTTGTGAACATGTTCTAATCTGTTAATTATTCAGATATTCAAAGCAAGTGCTAAGATCCCGAATAGTCTCTCCCCGGGCGCGCAGAACTTGATTAGGAGGATACTTGATCCGAATCCAATAACCCGGATATCAGTAGCTGAGATCAAAGAGCATGAGTGGTTCAAGCAAGATTATATACCTGCAAATCCTATAGATGAAGATGAAGACATACACATTGATGATAAAGCGTTCTCGATGCAAGAAATGGTGATGAACTTTTCGACAACCAATTGAGTTATTCTACTCCTTTTTTTGACAGTCACAAACTGACTTGATCAATCCTTTTGTGCTATATATGAAGAGCTCTGATGCAAAGCAACAACCAGGATCACCAAGCCAGATCAATGCTTTCGAGTTGATTGGAATGTCGTCGTTTCTTGACCTATCAGGCTTCTTTGAGAAAGAGGTGACGACGAATGATCACTTATATGCGAGCTAGACTTAATTAAATTATGTACACTCAGATTAATTATCCTATTATCCTATATAAATTGGAACAACTAAAAACTCAGCAGAGAAAGCATAATTATAATGCCAGTTTTGGACATGTAGATATGCAATCTGACTCCAAGAATTTGCAGGAAGTTCAGGAGAGAAAGATCAGATTTACGTCGAATTATTCCTCGGGGGATTTGCTAAGCAAGATTGAAGGCATTGTCAAAGAGATGGGATTTCGAGTTGCAAAAAGAAATGGCGGCAAGGTTAGTACCGACAAAATGAACTTTTCATCGATATCTATATATATAATCAGCCAAAACATATGTGCAACTCATCACCTTGTCATCTCACTTAGTTGATATATATGATGATTTGATCAGGCACTAAAAAACTTTCATGTCTTTTTTTTTCTCTCTTAAAGCTTAGGGTGATACAAGCACACAACAAAGAGAAGAGCCTGGGAAGCCTTTCATTCTTAACAGAGGTAATTCAGTAATTTCTTGAACAATGTCTGAATTGTTCACATTGTGTGTTTATTACCTACCTTAAATTAAAGCATATCAAATCAAATTAAGCACTTTTAATCTTAAAAAAAAAAATCGGTGCAGGTGTTCGATATTAGTTCATCTTTACGCGTCGTTGAATTAAGTAAATCATATGGGGATTCCTCACTGTATAGAAAGGTAATAAACTGAACTTGCAGCTGATGAATTCATTGATGGCTTACTATATGTCAAGTTGTTGATGAGAGAGATTTTCAGTTAACATTCAATTAATTTGAATGTTTGGTGCATTGTATGCAGTTGTGGACAAAACTATCAAATGATCTAGGGGCTGCTAAGGTCTCCACTTTGTGACATCTTGATCATGAGATCCTCAACAAGATTTCTAGGGTCAAAACAATTTTCTTTCTTCTTCTTCTTTGTAATTAGCACCAAGTGTGAATTGATATCTTCTCACTAAATTAATGGATTATGATGTTAGAACTTATCAATTACACTTAATGAATTCTAACATCATTTTAGCAAACGCATTTTTATAGAGAACAACTATAAAGCTAGGACCTTTCTGAAAAAAATAAAAATAAATAAAAAAATAAAAAAAAATAAAAAAAAAATTGTTATGATCTGGTGACATTGAGATGACACGAGTCCCTATTTCCTTAATTAAAGCTCTCAATTGAAAAACTCAAAAAAAATATAAGCTTGACCAAAAGAGATGCCTTTCTAATTCTGCTATATTATAACCCAATAAGAACCTGGTGAAACGACACACACTTGTCGTTGTCCCTACAAAACACATCGGGATTGTTAAGGAAACTATCAGTTAAGGAAACTCAATATTACGTTTAACAGTTATGGAAACTAGTATCTCGTGTAATTAGTAGTTTCCTTTTTGTGATTGCACTTTCCTTTTGTATTCTAAGACTTGTGCATGTATATATAGATCACCATGTACACAAGATAATATATACAATAAACTTATTCTTTTGAGAATCTCACATGGTATCAGAGCCCTAATTGTGGGTTTCTCTGGTTGTGCGAGACACAACTCTGTCCTCTCTGGTTGTGTGAGACACAACACTGTCAAGCCCCTACGCACCAGTCGCCGCCACCACCACCATCTCTGTCCTCTCTGGGTGTCTCCGCCGCCACCACCATCTGCTTTCGCCGCCGCCACTGCCGTCGTTGTTCCTCGCGCGTGCTTTAGAATCGATGCACCGCGCCGCCTCTTCGCCGATCTGCACCATCCGTCGCTGGTCTCGCGTACTGCGCGTCCGTCCCTTTTGTCGAGCTCGTCCATCGCATCTCGCAGCAGCCGTCCACGCCAGCCCTCCCTGACTCGTCTACACAGCATGCTGCTTCTGCCGCTACACACACTGATCCGTCATTGCCGCTGCAGCTCCTCCCGACTCCGCCACTCACCGTCTGCCGTCGTTGTCGCTTCCGTCATTGCTTTCGAACCGCCAATGCCATTCGCGTCTGCTGCCCTGCTTCAGCCAGCGCGCATTGAGACTGATCGTCGCTGCATTCACTGCACTTCACTTGCCGCTGCCGCCGATGCTTTGGACACTGATCCGCCGCATTGCACAACCACGCTTTGCTTCCGCTGCTGCTTCCGCTCCGCTTGCTCGTCGATACCGTCTTGCAGTGCCCTTGTCACCATTCGACCTTGCCTCCGGTTTATTCAATCTGTTGACTTCTGGTTGTGCGAGCCACAACAATCCGGTTTGTCTTCTGGTTGTGCGAGACACAACAATCTGTTTGACCTCTGATTGTGCGAGACACAACAATCAGTTTGACTTCTGGTTGTGCGAGGCACAACAATCCTGCCACCTGCACTTCGATGGAGAAAAGTAAAGTCTCTAAAGCTGGTCCTTCTGCTGTTGCTGCTGCTGCTTTTTTAATGGGTCACATTCCTCTCCACTATTTTCTATGAATGACTTAGAAACAATCATCAAACATGTGATATCTCCCCAATCCACTGCCCTATCTGTAGCCCCCGACAACCATTGGTTCTTTGACTCTGGGTGTTGTAATCACATGACACCAAATTTGTCTCTTCTTTCTAATAGTCACCCCTCGTTTCATTCTTCAAGCACTCAAACTGCAAATGGTAGCTCCATGTCTGTTACCCATTCAGGAACCGCATCCAACCCCAGTTTAACTCTCCCTGACACCCACTGTGTTCCTGATTTTACTCTAAATTTGATTTTCGTTGGTCAATTATGTGAGCAAGACTTGACTAGTTTTATTTTATCCTACTGGTTGTCAAGTACAGGACATTTAGACGGGTCATATTCTGGGAACGGGGATCAAAGTATGACGATTATTTAAGCTCACGTCACTTCACATGCCTGTCGTCAAACAGATTTTCGCTGCAGTTTCCACCCCCTCAGTCTATCAGTGGCACCTTCGTCTTGGTCATACATCGGCCCAAACTCCGTACTCTTTGTTTCCAGCTGGGTCATTTGGTATTTCTAAATTTGAATCTTTCGATTGTGTGCATTTTCGCTAGCAAAACAACCTCGCTTCTTCCTTCGATCTTAGAGTCCATCAATAATACTCCGTTTGGGTTAGTTCATTCTGATATTTGGGATCCTGCACCTACGTCTACTGCGAATGGTTATCGATATTTTGTATTGTTCATTGATGATTATTCCAGATTCACTTGGATATATTTTCTAAAGCATCGATCTGAAATATCTCAAACATATATTGATTTTGCTAACATGATCAAAACTCAATTTGCACGTACAATCAAAATTCTTCGTACTAACAATGCTTTAGAATACCGTGATTCTATGCTTCTGCAGTTTCTTAAACAGCAATGTACCATTGTTCAACGTTCCTACCCGTATACCTCTCAACAAAATGGTCGAGCTGAAAGAAAACATCGACATATCCTAGATTCTGTCCGAGCCCAACTTCTCTCTGCATCCTGTCTTGAAAAGTTTGAGCGGTGCTATGTGCACCCCAATTGTTTATGAGAGCACCCCAAAAGTGTACCAATTTACATGTATTTGAGGGTGCCCTCATAAAGAATTGAGGTGCACATAGCGGTGCTCAAAAGTTTTGGGGTGAAGCCGCTTTAAATTGTGTCTATACCATTAATCGACTTCCTACACCAGTGTTACATGACATCTCTCCTTTTGAACGACTATATGACACACCACCAGATTATTCTCATATTCGGGTATTTGGTTGTGCATATTTCGTTCTTCTTAACCCCCCTAAACATACCAAACTTGAACCGCGTGCTCGTCTGTGTTGTTTCCTTGGGTATGGAATTGAACATAAGGGCTATGGGTGTTGGGATCCTCTTTCTAAGAAATTACGCATCTCCACACATCTCACTTTTTGGGAAAATACCATGTTCTCTACCCTATCCAAGTTCAACAGTTCACTATCCTGTCATCAACCATTTTTCACTAACTCCTCTATCGAGCTTTTCACATCTCCTGCTGCAGGTACACCAGATGAGCTCAATGATTGTGATCTCGTTCCTGCACCCGTCATCGAAGAATCTGTCCCCTCTGATACTCCTGTTCCTGCTCCTGTCCCACCTCGTTGGTCTGTGCGGGTAACTGAACCTCCCCCTTACCTCAAAGATTATCTTTGTTTTTCTGTTATTTCTTCTTTACATGAGCCTTCCTCCTATCGAGAGGCTAGTTCGACCCTCAGTGGCGTGAAGCAATGTCAGAAGAACTGAGTGCACTAGAGAAGACTCATACTTGGGACTTAGTGGAGCTACCATCTGGCAAGACTCCGATTGGATGCAAGTGGATTTACAAGATAAAAACTCGCTCTGATGGCTCTATTGAGCGGTATAAGGCTCGTCTGGTTGCTAAAGGCTACACACAGAATATGACATTGACTATGAAGAAACGTTTGCCCCTGTCACCCGCCTGACCTCTGTTCGAAGTTTACTTGCTGTAGCAGCTTCGACATTGGCTTTTGTTTCAAATGGATGTTAAAAATGCCTTTCTGAACGGTGATCTTGCAGAAGAGGTTTATATGTGTCCACCTCCCGGCTATTCTCATTCTCTAAAACAAGTTTGCCTTCTCCGTCGCGCATTATATGGACTTAAACAGGCTCCCTGTGCCTGGTTTGCCAAGTTCAGTTCCATTATTACACAGTTAGGCTTTCAGTCGAGTCATCATGATTCTGCCTTGTTTACTCGACGAACTGACAGAGGCATGATTATTCTCCTACTTTATGTTGATGACATGATCATCACCGGGGACGACTCAACTGAGATTTCTGATTTGCAGCAGTATCTCAAAAGTCACTTTGAGATGAAAGACTTGGGTAATTTGAGCTACTTTTTGGTCTTGAAGTCAATTCTACTTTTGATGGATACTATCTTTCACAAGCAAAATATGCCTCTGATTTGATCTCTCGTTCTGTCATCACTGATACTGATATTGCATCCACCCCATTAGACACGAATGTCAAGCTGACTCCGTCAGATGGTACACTTCTTTCAGATCCTACCTTATATCGTCAGCTTGTGGGGAGCTTGGTGTATCTTACTGTTAGTCGTCCGGACATTGCTTACACTGTTCATGTTGTCAGTCAGTTCATGTCGGCCCCCCGTACTGCTCACTTCACTACTGTTCTTTGCATCCTTCGATATGTGAAATGTACTCTATCTCATGGCCTCCACTTCTCTGACAACTCTCCATTGGTATTATCGGGTTACTCCGATGCAGATTGGGCGGGTGATCCTACCGACCGACGTTCTACTACTGGTTATTGTTTCTTTTTGGGAAACTCATTAATATCCTGGCGAAGCAAGAAACAAACAGTAACATCTCGCTCTAGCACAGAATCCGAATATCGGGCTCTTGCTGATGCTACCTCTGAATTACTTTGGCTTCGATGGTTACTTGAAGATATAAGAGTTACACACGCTTCTGCTACCATTCTGCATTGTGACAATCAAAGTGCGATCCAAATTGCACACAATGATGTTTTTCATGAGAGAACAAAACATATTGAGAATGATTGTCACTTCATCCGTCAGCATCTAGTTCGGGGCACTCTTCAGCTCTCTTCCGTTTCCTCCTCCAATCAGACGGCTGATATCTTCACTAAAGCTCATCTTCCGGGTCGCTTTCATGCCTTGGTTGACAAACTCAAGTTGATTTCTACGAATCCACCTTGAGTTTGAGGGAGAGTGTTAAGGAAACTATCAGTTAAGGAAACTCAATATTACGTTTAACAATTATGGAAATTAGTATCTCGTGTAATTAGTAGTTTCCTTTTGTGATTGCACTTTCCTTTTGTATTCTAAGACTTGTGCGTGTATATATAGATCACCATGTACACAAGATAATATATACAATAAACTTATTCTCTTGAGAATCTCACAGGGATGCATGCGCATTGCGATATAAAAATCAAGTGACGTTAACAGGTGCGTGTTGGTGATGCATGTTGGGTCACAAAAGCATTTTCTTTAGAGTTTATACTCATCACCACCAACCGCCGCCGCCGCCACCGCCACCACCACCACCAACAACAAGAACAACATAGTCTGAATTCCATATTAGTTAGGAGGGTCAGCTATATGAATTAAACTTTTCCATTGTGCTGCATTTACAACAAGGTCTGCAGTAACTTGTTATGAGTATAAAAAAAAGGGAAATGCTACAACGAAGACACCAATAACAACACATAGCACAATGGCGTGTGAGCCCACATTAAAATTGAGTACTTATGGCTTGTTCGCTTCACATTTTAGGGACACCTAAGGTCATGAGATTAGTTTGTGATGGGACTAACACATGGGTTATATGTATTAGTCCCATTTGTGTATCTTGTTCGGTTGGGAGTTTTAAGGCTGTGAGTAAATGTGGTTGTAATGGTACATTTACCAAAGTACCCTTTCATATAGGACTAATCTCCCGACCTTGCATCCCTTATTTCCTTCTTCCTTCTCTGCTCGGTCTCCATCTCTCTGTTCGATCTCTCTGCTCGGTTGAGCAGTGGTGTGCATCCGCATCGGCGTCGTCAACGTCTTCTTGCGTGAAGGCGTCGTAGTCAACGTCTTCACCGATTATGGTGCAGTGTTGTGTTGTTAGGGTTTGTGTTCTTGTTGGTGATTTGGATTTCCATTGTGGTGTTGTTGTTCTGTTCGGGTTGTTCGTCAACGTCTTCACCGATTCTGGTGAGCAGTGTTGTGCTGTTGGCCTTCCCTCAACGATCAACGCCTCTGTGTTCGATCCTTTCCTTCGATTTTGGGTTGATCGGTTAGTCGACGCCTCGTTCTTCTTCTTGAGCGGCAGTGGTGATTACTGATTATGGTTGATCATGAGCGACAGTGGTGAATGGTGAATCGGTGATAATAGTGTGTAAATATGTGAGGGGTAAATTGGTAATCTGCAATAACCAAGCACTTGAGATTAGTTAGTCCCACCAAAATTGGTGGTTTTGTTTAGTCCCCTCTCATGCCCATTAGCTAATCCCGTGGCCTAGTTAATCCGCTAAGCGAACACCATCTTATCCAGTCCAATGGGGTTAATCCACCCTAAGACTGTGAAGCGAACAACCCATTAATGTTAAGTGGGGTTTTTTTTACGGGATTTTGATGTGAGACTCATACACCACATTTATTTTGCAATGTGTTGTGATTTGGTGTTGTCATTATTACAATATTTCTTTAAAAAAATAATAATAAAAATCTCACAAGGATCCATCTCCCACACCCTGTCGGATCACATTTCCACGTGTCCTATACCCATTCGTCGACATCTCTGATGCTGACCACTAAACTGCACCACGTGTTGGTTTGACTCACCCACTAAACACTCGCTCACTCTAAACACCTCCTCTTGTTGACTCTCATCACCACCATCTCTTCTGCGGATGAATCAAAGCCTCTGATGACGACCAAATCCCCCCGAACAAATCGACCCCTCCCTCTCCAACTGCCAAAACTGCCACTCCAGCCGCCCCAACCACCACCACCTCCGCCTCCGCGGCGTCCCCCGCCGCCTCTGCTCCCCCTGCGTCCTCACCGCCCACCCCACTCTCTTCTGCCCCCTCTGCCTCGAACCCCATCTCCTCGAACAGCGCGTCGTCCCCTGCTCCCGATGCCCATCCACGGCCCACCTCTCCTGCGCCGCCAAGTCTTCGCCTTTTCTCTGCCCCTCTTGCTCTGGCCACTCCCGCCCCCAATTTGGGGACGACGACGCCAGGGTGGTGGTTGCCGCCGCCAGGATCGCTTTGCTCTCGCTGAGGAGGGCCGCCGCGGCGAGGCGGGCCGAAGCAGAGTGGCGGGCAAAGGAGGCTGCTTTGGCGAGGAAGAGAGCCGTGGAGGCCTTGGAGAGACTGGCTTCTCTATGTAATTGGGATGGAGAAGAAGAAGAAGAAGAAGAAGAAGAAGAAGAGGAGGAGAGCGAGAGTGCTGTAATGGCGAAGAAGAAGGCGAAGAAGAAGAAGAAGAAGAAGAAATTGAGGGGATATGGAAAAGATGGTGTCTTTATGAACAATGGGGATGCCCTAAATGTGAGATTGCGCGATTGGGTGAAATTGAAGATGGAGGAGAACAAGAAAAAGAAGAAGAAGAAGAAATGAAGGAGTTTGAGTTGTTTTGGAAGGGAATGCAAATTTTGGTGAGTCTATATACCTATGTTAGGAATATATTGGTGTTATTCAGCAAGGCGAGGGCACGGCCACACTTTCGATTCTCCGGTGTGACAAGATTGCTTGGGTCACTGGGTACAATTACACCAGGGCTTCGTGGGAATATTACCCACGGATATAAAAAAACAAATATCGGTGTTATTCACTTAGTCCATCAATTGCTTTGAATCGAGCGCAATAGAAGAGTTTGATCCATGCAGCCGACCCCAACTAATTTGGGATTGAGCCTGTGTTTGTTGTTGTGAACCGAAATGTAGTCCTACATTGGTTAAGTAAGACTTGGTAAAGAAGGATATAAGTATGGATCTCTCGTAAAATAGTACTGAGGCCTCTTGGATTATATAGTGGTTAAGTTATGGATAATATCGGTACTAGTGAGATCCACGGATATAGGCGCGGGCGAGCCCAACATTGTTGTGGTACTAAATTTGGTTATTTGTGTTGCAGGTGCATTGTCTACTACCTATAGAACAGATGATGTTGAATGTCATGGGAAAGGCCTAGATAAGTTTTCTTTGCCTTTCTCTTACAATATTTCTTTTGTTCTTATGATCATTGCCTGAAATATGTTGCAAGCATTTTGACAATATGTTGCTCCACTGAACTCATGTAATTTAGCTTCTCTAATAAAAACTGTTGTATGTGCATGCATGGTCTTTTAGTTATATATGTATGTATGTTACTTTTATTCTGATTGATAAATCAACTCATCATATGTATAATAAACAAAGCTGATTCATAATCCATAGAGTTAGTTGTTCGCCCTTTTCGATGATTTGTCGATTTTATTCCCTTACAAGCTCATAATCAATTGCATAGTATACAATTGCCTTCCTCACTGCTCCTTCTCTATAAACACAATTTATCTTATCTTTTGAAGCCAAGGAAGTATGGGGAACCTGTGTTGCTTAGCCACTTACTTCCTAAAAGGAAAGGACCAGCTGTGAACTTCTGAGCTTCAGCTCTATTGATCACTTTGTAGCCTTTCCAGTTCACCCTCTTGTCTGTCTTTGCACCAGGTCCTCGGTTCCCATACTCGGCGTAGTACAATGTGTCGAGGGCGAAGTTGCCTGCCCAAGGCAACCACCCGTCGGGCTGGATGAAATCGCTAAGCATTGACTCCATGATAACAGTCCTTGAGAACTCCTTCCATGGCCTGCCCAAGTATGTTGGGATCTTGAACCTCATTTGGAAGAGTTTCGCCTCGGGAACTATACGGCAATTTTGGATAACAAGGCCGGTTGTTTCCCGTTGATCTGTCCTTCCCTGAGCTGTTATAGTGTTTTGCTGGCTGTCCATTGGCTTCCTCACTATGATCAAAGAGTTTTGGATCAATGTGTTTGAGTCACCAAAGATGAAATCAACTGTGCCCGAGATGACGCAGTTGCGGTAGAATTGACGATTTGCGTGTACGTAAAGTGTGTCTTGGTAACCATCCATTCTGCAGTTGTAGAAAGCGGAGGCGTCGCTTTGAACTCGCAGAGCCACAGCTTGGTGTCCCTCCGGTCCTGCCCTGTTCGAGAATCCGATAGACCTGGCTATGAATCCATTTCCAATTGCAGCTGCAACAGAGAAACCCATGCTCCAAAGAGTAAGTAAATTAGATAACATGATTTTCATATCTCATCAAAGTTTCTCTCTAGCATATCAAACTGTTTGAAGAAATTCAAGAGAATGAACTTACAGAATGTGGCGGTTCGGAAGGTAGAGTAGCCATCGCGGTTGCTCTTGCTTCCGGTGATAATCGTCTTCCTAGGGCCATCTCCATACATGTACACATTTACTTTCTCCTTGGTGACTGTGATGTACTCATCATAGACTCCAGCCTTCACATAGATGACATACCTTCCAACAAGGTTCTTAGGATAGGCATCAAGGGCAGCACTGATGGTCTTGTATTGACCACTACCATCCTTAGCAACAACTGCATTAGGCTTCACCATGTTGTTTATCTGATTTGATGCCAAAAGTCTTCTATCTGATGCAGAAAACCAACTGGGGAATCCTTGTTCATCAACTCCATGAGTTTCAAGAAGCCTTCTTGAGTTGGATTTGAAGTTGGTTCCGACGTCGAATGAGTTTAGGATCGCGGATATCTCGGTTACAATAGCGAGCACATTGCTTGTAAGCTGAGTTGCATTCAAGAGCCCTTGGTCCATCAATGCAGACTTAAGCTCTGGATGATCAAGGCCATCAATGCAGGTCTGTTGGTAGGAGATGACGGCGCTCAACCAGCTCTTGAGCTCGTCCGCGCGATCATTCACTGTGTGCATTTCGCTATCTCCGACAGAGGACACCGATGCTTCGAGCTCATGAATCGCGTATTGCAACAACTCTTGGCAGTCTTCCAATGCCATCTTTTGAGTTGAGTTGGTAACTCCTTTGCCTAATGTGCCTGATTTTTCCATGGCCTTCTTCACCCCCTCAATTGTGACATCAAAGACAGCCTTGAAGAGGTCCTTTGTGGAAACACTGCTGTTTTGTTTAGCAATTGGACTAAGACTATTCATACAAGCTTCCTTATAATCTGTAGGGGAACAAATGGCTGTAACAGCCTTCATTCCGGACGACAAAGTATCCGTCGCAGGCGAAACGCCATTGTTGGTAACGCCACTGTCGGAATGCCCTCCACGGTTGACGGTGACAATGACGCCGATAATGACACCAACGACGAGGATCAATGAGAT
The DNA here is from genome assembly GCA_039657325.1 of Stephania cephalantha. Classification (NCBI taxonomy): domain Eukaryota; kingdom Viridiplantae; phylum Streptophyta; class Magnoliopsida; order Ranunculales; family Menispermaceae; genus Stephania; species Stephania cephalantha. The sequence goes on along the minus strand of CM077579.1, from coordinate 47,397,010 downwards.
CCCAACCACAACTATTTTGGCCTTCATCTTCCTCAATTCGTTGGTGCGGCGTCACTCTCACTTCCGTCCGGCGGTGTTACCTTCCGCCGATGAAAGTGAGAACCGACGAAATGTAGGGTGAAAGGTTAAATAGAAGAGTTAAAAAAATGGTTATAGATGAAGATTTTGTTATAGGGTCAAAGGGAAGCTAAATTTAGCTTAGCAACTGCATGGAATGTCTGTTTAGATTAGATGGTTGTCCTGAATTTTTGGTCTTGTCTTTGTGGTTATTAGTAATCCAAATGTGAGGTTAAGAGAAGAATTCCTAGAAGATGAAATGTTAAAAGTGAATATGAGCTGACATTTACTTCTAAATTGAGAATATGTTATCTAAGATTACCAAATCAGTGAGGATGATTTCATGGCTCATGAGAGTTGTGTTTTTTTTTTTTTTCATCAAAAAAAAAAAAAACTAAATGTTGGTTTGAGATTGATAGATAACATAAAAGTATAAAACATTACGTTACAAAATCGCTGATTTTTATTTTTATATTTTTTGCTGTATGAAATAAAGTCTTGTTCCTATAAAAAAAGTTACGAAATCGTTGATTTGTATTATATTTTTTGCTATATAAAATAAAATCTCGTTCCTATAGAAAAAAAGCATTACATTACTAATTTAATATGAAATAATGTTCTTTAAAAACATATTGTATATATTTTCAATCATCACATATGCGATGTATGGGAATAATGTTCTCTAAAAACATACTGTATATATTTTCAATCAAAGTAATGACTCATGAGGGTTGGTATTTTTTTCATCAAAAAAAAAAAAAAAAAAAAAAAAAAACTAAAGGTTGGTTCGAGATTGATAGATAATATAAAAGTATAAAACGTTACGTTACAAAATCGCTAATTTGTATTATATTTTTTGCTATATAAAATAAAGTCTCGTTCCTGTAAAAAAAAGTTACAAAATCGTAGATTTGTATTATATTTTTTTGCTATATAAAATAAAGTCTCGTTCCTATAAAAAAGTGTGTTACATTACTTATTGTGAGATATAGTAATAATGTTCTCTAAAATCATATATATTTTCAATCATCACATCTAAACTTATTTTTTCGAATTAAGCATTAATTAGTTAATTAATCTTTTTAAATCACTGTGATGCACTATGTATTTCAAATCATTGGATAGTACATCAATTAGGAACGAGGGCGCCGTAAACCACTCAATCCAACCACACAAAGAACTAGCCTCTCTAGCAATAGTATGGACTGCTAAATTCGCTGGTCTACGAACATAACAAACTCAACATAACTCCAAGTCCTTCAAAAACTCCTTACAATCTCCAAACTCAAAATCTTAAAAATTCACTCGAACAAACACAAACAAAAACAATTACAGGTCGATTAGCATAACTGGAAGCAGGTTGTTGTTCCTTAGTTAGTGACTCGAGTTCGAGTCCTTAAAATAAAAACACTAACATTTCTCCTTAGAGTACTCGAATAATCTAGATATAAGGCGGTTTAAAGAAATGAGTTATCCGACGTGAAACACATTCTTGGTGGGGTTTTATTTTTCTATTAACCGGGTCGAGTCCGAGCGAGGTCGAAACGGCCCTATTTGACCTACGCTTTTCCAACAACTCACGAGTCACGACTCGCGCGACGACTCAGACGATTCATTCTTCTCTCCCAACCAGATCACCATCTCCTCTGCAACCAAGACCTTCAATTTCGATTCGATTTCGTTACAATCTTCTCAATATTCCACCAATTCACGCTCAATCACATCTCAGGTACTCCTATTTTGAAATCCCCTTCAATTTGATATAGGTATTGCGGGCACTATTTCATGATTCCCAATTATGATATTGTTTGATTTTGATGTTTTGGTTGTAAATGAAGGAACTTTTCGTGGTTTTTGATCTTTTTGATTCAAAAGTTTTTCAGGGTTTTTGTGGTTTTGGTTGTTTGAGATGGATTGTGATTTGGGTTTTTTTTTTTTTTTTTTTTTTTTTTTTTGGGGGGGGGGGGGGGGGTTCTTCATGAAAATGAAGATATTGTGTGGTTTGCTAACACTGAAAATACTTACTTGTGTTTGGATTTGAAGACTAGTTTTGATTACTCAAAAGTTGCTTCTTTTTTTTTATCATGTTTTAGCTTTTGTGTTTGTTCATAAAAAATGCAACTTTACTTTAGATGATTCTTATTTGAAGTGATACATGTGAAGAAAATGGAAAACAAAAGCAAAAATAATCACAAGTTTATAAAGAGTGACAAAAGTTTTATGCTGGTTGTCAACCTATTGTAACTCTCGCCCATTTTCCGAGTATGGATAATGGGATTGGAACCTCCCTCTCCCATGTTTCGGGAACGGATAATGGGATTGGGAGCCCTCCTCGTTTATTCGGACTTGGGACCAGCTACATAGTGTGTACTAGGGAGTTAAAAAGAAAGAATCACAAGTAATAATGATATTTCCTCTTTGTGTTTATTGTCTACTCCTGATATTTGTCTTATTACAATACTAAAAGCCATGTTGGATTTATTCTGCTCTGCTCTGCTCCCACACATTGGATTACTAGAGCTGAATGGCCTTAATGTTGAGAGCTTGAACATCTAGAGCCCTTTGACTGTTGAGCTTAGAAGCTCATTAATCTCACTACATAGTGTACACCTTCAAGGATAGATAATGTAGTTATGTATACTTTTAAACATAGAAGCTATTGTTAAATCCAAGTGAGGGACTTGTAAAGACGACTGGGAAAAGAATATTAGAGTTATAAACTGTTCCTGATCTTGGGCTTTTGTAGAATGTAAATAGTAGAAGGAACCATGTTCTCTTTTAATTGTATTTGTAATGTTGCTGTCTGTAACCTTGGAAATCAGAAAGTGAGCTTTAGGATTTTTATTTTTATTTTTTTGGTAAAAAATGGGTTACAAGAAATGTATTTTTGCTTCTTTTTTTTTTTTTTTTTTTGTCACAGTTTATCGCTCACCAGTTACCACCTTTTGATGTTGTTTTTCAGTGATCTGATAATAGGTGTTATTCAACGTTGAAGCCATGTAAAACTCGAAGCCGAAGCCTGCTTTGTTCAGTCTGTTCTTTTTTTTTTTTTTTCCTTTTCATTGATGGGAAGGAGACCTGTATGCCGGAGCCATACTGCATTGCCTATATAACAAGGGGCCAAAAGTAACTGCTGCTGGCCTCCTCGCCAAATGGTTGAATAGATGGCCCCACTTCGATCCACAGGATTTGTTGACCCTGGTTGGGAACATGGCATTGCTCAAGATGATAAGAAAAAGAAAGTAAAATGTAATTATTGTGGTAAAATAGTTAGTGGAGGAATATTTAGATTGAAACAGCATTTGGCTGGAATTTCTGGGCAAGTTACACATTGTAGCAAGGCTCCGGATGATGTTCAGATGAAAATGAAAGAAAATCTGGAAGGAAGTCATTCGATTAGGAGACATAGACAACCTGAAGATGGACTAACATCGTTTGACTTGCACTCAAACGGTGATGACGGAGAGGAAGAAGAGCCTATAGGTTACAAATTGAAAGGAAAACAGGCAATGCTGGACAAGAATTTAGTGATGGCACTTCCACCTCTTCGATCATTGGGATATGTGGATCCAGGATGGGAACACGGGGTTGCTCAAGATGATAAAAAGAAAAAGGTGAAATGTAATTATTGTGAAAAAGTAATTAGTGGAGGTATAAACAGGTTCAAGCAACATCTAGCTAAGATCCCTGGAGAGGTTGCATCTTGTAAAAATGCTCCTGATGATGTTTATCTCAGAATAAAGGAGAACATGAAGTGGCATCGGACAGGTAGGAGAAATCGGAGACCCGAAGCTCAAGATATAGCAGCCGTGTATATAACTTCCGACCATGAAGAAGATGATCATGAGGAAGATCCTCTACTCATTAGAAATAAGGAAACATTTATGATTGCTGACAGAAGCTACGGTAAAGAAATAAGAAAGCGACCTAGGACGTCCCCTGGTGCTGGAAGTGAGCTATTGTTGAAAAGACCGAAATTGGATTATGTAAATCCGAAGGCTCAAAAGGGTCTCTCATCACCATCATACAAGCAAGTAAAAGTAAGGACAGGCTTCGATAAAAAGAATTGCAAGGATGTACTCTCTGCAATCTGCAAATTCTTTTACCACGCAGCCATTCCTTTGAGCGCAGCCAGTTCCCCGTACTTCTATAAGATGCTGGAGTTGGTAGGTCAATATGGTCAAGGTCTGATTGGCCCTTCTAGCCAGATGATTTCTGGTCAATTTCTCCAAGATGAAATTTCAACCATCAAAGAGTATTTTGCAGAATTTAAGGCTTCTTGGACCGTTACTGGCTGCACTGTTATGGCGGATAGTTGGAAAGATGCACAAGGAAGGACGTTGATCAATTTTCTTGTATCTTGCCCACGCGGCACATCTTTTGTTTCTTCAATTGACGCAACAGACATAATAGAAGATGCCACAAGTCTTTTTAAGTTGTTGGACAGAGTGGTAGAAGAGATAGGTGAAGAAAATGTAGTTCAGGTTCAAACTACTACTATCATTTTTTTTTTCTTAATCTTTTTCTTATTGTTTCTCTTTTTTGGTGTTGTTGGAGTAAGTGCTTACGCGTATATATTGCTTACATTGCAGGTGATCACTGAAAATACTAACACTTATAAAATTGCGGGGAAGATGCTAGAGGAAAAGAGGAAAAGCTTATTCTGGACGCCATGCGCTGCCTATTGTATCGACCGGGTGCTTGAAGATTTTATGAAGATTAAATGGGTCGGAGAGTGCATGGAGAAAGGAAAAAGAATTACAAAGTTCATTTATAACCGTGCTTGGTTGTTGAATATCATGAAAAAAGAATTTACAGGCGGAAGGGAAATTGTCAGGCCAGCAGTAACAAAATATGCAACTAGTTTTACTACTCTGCAAAGCTTGTTGGACCATAGGACTGGTCTTAAAAGAATGTTTCAATCAAGCAACTGGCATTCTTCCCATTATGCTAGATCAGATGATGGAAAAGAAGTGGAAAAGATCGTTACAAACCCTAATTTTTGGAAGAAAATGCAATATGTGAGAAAATCTGTGGATCCGATAATGCAAGTGCTTCAACAGGTTGAAAGTGATGGCGGCTTGTCAATGCCATCTGTATATAATGACATTTACAGGGCAAAGCTTGCAATAAAATCTGTTCATGGTGATGATGTGCGAAAGTATCGTCCTTTTTGGAGTGCCATCGACAACCACTTGAACTCATTATTCGACCACCCTCTATACTTGGCGGCTTACTTCCTTAATCCATCGTTTCATTATCGCCCAGATTGTTTGGCGGTATGGAGAAATATGATGAGTTGTTGCCTTAAAGTCATTAGTTATTGCCGTGTTCTTAGACGTGTAAATTAATCATTTCACTGTTCTCATGCAGAATCCTGATTTCATGCGTGGACTTAATCAGTGCATTGTCCGACTGGAACCGGACAATGGAAGAAGGATTTCTGCATCCATAAAGGTACGACTTCTCTTTATTTTTGATAAGAAAGAAACCACAACTTACACCATTGAGGCTGGAACCCGACCTCTTACCCAAGTGAACCCATACCATACCAGTGAGCTACCCCACTTGGTTGGTGTAGGACTTTGCTTTGTTATATTATCTACCTCTAATTGTTTTGTTATTTTATACTTTTGGTTTAAAAATACCATATCTCACTTGTTCAGATATCTGATTTTATGTCTGCGAAAGCTGATTTTGGAACCGAGTTGGCTAGAAGTACAAGATCAGAACTGGATCCAGGTGAGGATACCAGAATGATGTGCAATTAAGCTCTCATTGGTTTCTTGGTTCATTATTAACGCCATTTTAGCAATAATGATAATAATTTACTTGTGAATGTTTACATGTTTAGCGGCATGGTGGCAACAACATGGAATAAATTGCTTAGAGTTGCAACGGATAGCAGTTCGCATATTAAGCCAGACGTGTTCAACATACGGATGTGACCATAATTGGAGTGCGTTTGATCAGATTCATACGAAAAGACAGAATCACTTGGCTCAGAAGAGACTGAATGAGCTTGTATATGTTCATTACAACTTGCGTCTTAGAGAGCGTCAATTTAGGAGAAAGAATGAAAGTCCTCTCTCCCTTGACGACGTCTTGTTAGAAAGCCAATTGGATGAGTGGACTGTAGAAACACAGGCATTGCAGGAAGATGAGGTGCTTCTAATTGTGAAATTTCTACTTCTAGCAGTGCTTTTTAATATTGAGAACTTAAACTTATCAAAAAATGGTATTATGGTATAGGAAATTCTTGATATGGAGATGGAGCAACCTGTGGCATATGAAAATCAGGTATACGAAAATGAAGTTGTAAACACAGATTCAAGGAAGGGAACTCTAGATATGGTGGCATTGACAAGTGCCGTTGAACCGATTGATGATCGACCTGCTACTGATGATGATATTGATCTTGACTTTCTCGATGATGATTTAACTGATTAATTTGTTGATGTTGCTCATTTCATAGGAAAATAGAAGAATGCGCTTGTGCGATAGCAGCAGATCTCATACAGCAATGTAATGATTCTGTAATTTTTCAATTTAAAAGTAGTAATGGAGTTCAATTGGAATGAGTAATGCTAGTATCTCATGCATGGCATCATTCTAGTGATTTATGTTGAAATCTAGAAGTTTTGATTTCACTGTTTCCTGCATTCATCTTTTCAACATTTGCACTCTCTTCATACTTATTATTACTTGAACGTTTACTGATATTGATAACAAAGCTAATATTTGACTCTTCATTGTTATATTCCTTAGTGTTCTATTTTGTTTCTCCTTTTTTTTAATACTTTTGCAGTAACAAAGGCAACTACAAACCCCATTATTGTACTGTATTTGCTGTTGTTTCAGCTAATCTAACACGCAATTGCCGAAGGTATGTTCGATTGCTAATCCGTTTCTTGATCGTCACTGCCACTTACAGTAATTATGGATTTGATCATTCTTTTCAGTCCATTATAGACGCATTTCGCGGCACAAAGTAAAGAACCAGCCAAGTTGAGCACACTGCAACTGAATGAGGTTTTGCCAGATTCTGCTTTTGTTGTAAAGGATTGTAAATTTTATATGTAATCATTGTCAGAAAAATTGTAAATGGTGGTAAAGTTCTGCATTCCATCTTTCATGATCAACATTCTGTATATTACGTTTTATGTATTAACAACATTGCCCACTGTATTATGCTGACTTCAATTAGTTTTTCTTTTTTTTTTTCTGCAAGAGAGTTTCATTTTATGTTCTGATATATTAATTTTGTCAGAAATCACTTGGGGCTTTGATGTTTGAATTCTATGTTTAGTAAAACTGCTCATATTTCTTGATTTAAGTCAGTCACTCAACTGGGGCAACAGATCAGTGAAATCACCAGAACAAGTTGCATTTAAAACAGCTACCTGGCGATGTTACACAACAATTTAACCACCATTAATGGAGAACCATACCCTTTATATATATCAACAGTGAGTACACTTCTAAAAGAAGTCACAATTTAATCACCATTAATGAAGAACAAACAACACCCTATACATACATCAACAGTGAGTACACTTTTAAAAGAAGACACTGAAAGTTTCTCAAGGTGCCTCCATTGTTCATGTTATGCATGTGACAATCAAAATGAAAATGAAATGAAACCTTCAGGGCCAACTCCCCATTGAAATCCATATCAATGGATTGCCATAGTTGTAAATGATGAATTGGACTACTAGAAAAAGAGCTTATTAGATGTAGTCCATTCCACATTATTTCCTTGAAGAGCATGAGAGTGGATGAAATCCCGAGAGCTTCGAAATCCACCTCTAAGTTTATGGCAATGGTTCTTGTGAATCACCAAGACGAGATAAATGAAGGTATGCATCAGTCCCTACAAAGATATCAAAGAAGAAAATGCAAGTCAGCTCTAAAGTAAATGGCAAAACAGACTGATGAAGGCATTGTCATCTGCACTGCGCCGCTGGGCAGATCAAAAAATCAAAACTAAAAGGAGAGTATAACTTAAGAAGCAACAAGGAGCTGTTTAAAGCACACCATATCCTTCCATGGAGATAATTTGTAGGTCGCCCCCAAAATATCGTGCATACAGCCGACTTATTGGAAGACCATATCCGTATCCAGCCATTGTTACAGCATCAGACGATTCAAAATCGAGATTCTCATTCAAAGGATTTTTTGCAGTACTGTAAAGATATGTAAATATCTTGGGAAGACCGCTTCTGGGTATGCCGCCACCTTCATCTGAGATCTATAAACACAAGGGAACCAGAACGTTAAGCACATACACAGCTAATGCAATTACAACAAGGCAAAGGGAAGTAATTGAACATGAATTCAATGAAGGAAAGGGGGTAGGCAGCAGCCGAAAAAATCACCAATTGAGAATAAATGGATATTTACATGCTTATAAATTATAATGCACAAATTAACCGAGATAGTGGCTTAACAAACTTCCAATCGCATACCTTTATTGTCACATCCTCAATCCCGTCAGCAACAATGATCCTAACAGGAGGTGCAACTCTGTCTGAATCCATAAATCGCTCTTGGACAGCACGCAAGGAGTTCTTGACTAACTCAAAAACCATAAGGTGCAAGTGTGATGGCACATACCTGTCACAAAATTGATAAAATTTCCGTTAATATAATTTTAAGATAAAAAAAATTCAATTCCAATCGAATTCCTATATCATAGGAACTAAAAAGCAACTGTGCAGTGTCAAAGCGAACAACGTGGTTTCTATATATCACCAATCCAACACTTAAAAGAAGTAAACACTGAATGACAACACCACTGCGCAGCTTGATACATTAATTTTTTAATGCAAAATGGCAGCGTTCATGCATGCAATATCGATACATCAGAGCTCAACTTGTTGCATGCATTATCGGTACACCACTGCGCCTAACACTTCTTTTCTCAGAACAAAGAGAAAAAAGAACAGCTTTTGTGCAGCTGACCAGCTACCAAGGGACAAACACCTTCAGTTATTTTTATCTTGCTACTTTGTTACCAAAAATTTCTTTTCGCACACTACCAAACAAATTAAAAATTCAGACAATTTTATGCAATTCGGAATCATGTATCAGACGAATTCACAACAAGAAGCTATCATAATCTATGCAGAATGGACAACACACCAAAATAAGAGGGATTAAAAGCGCTTACGGAAATGTGAAACTTGGGTCGCCATAGATATCTATTTGAGGAGCAGATCCATACTCTCTTAAACAAATAGAACGGGCATCCTCGCTGGCATGCCGCGCAACCTCCACTGGGGACATCTTTGTATGTATGTAACCCACACAATCAGGTGGCGGATTGGGATCATGCAACGCAACATGCTGTCCTGAGTTTGATTTGAAAATGACAAATTGAAGAATTGTTAAAAAAGCTTTATATTGATACATATAAATGTAACTCGAGAAATAGGAACCTTACAGAACTAACCAATAAGCATACGAATTCCAATACGTGACATGTAAAACCGGTCAAGAAATTGATGAGTCTCATCCAAATTGGTTGGCAATGTCTTTGGTTTGAAGTCTTTCTTCAATTGCTGAACTCCTAAAGCCATCATGGGAACCACATTGTTATGCCTTACTTTGATCATTTTAATCATTTGCGTGAAGTTCAACTCATCAACTGTATCCTTGATCTCAGGGAATGAACGAAGATCCCGGAAAGAATCCAAGTACCAATCGCGAACCTTAAGAAGAAAACCCAATGAATCAAAGGACTAAAACATAAAAATCTCACTTCAAACTTTGAAATAGATCACCAACAATTCAACAACTCCATTATGCTTGACCTTATAGTTCCCAAATCCCAACCATCTAAAAATTTTTCATTAACATTTGCAAATAGACTCATCAGACTATATCAACAAACACTAATACCAGAGCCAATAAAAATCAGTAAAAAAAAGATAAATAAGGAGAAACCCATCAATGTAGAGCTGCATTCATCAACAAAAAAATAAAAAATAAAAAAAAGAAGAAAGAAATGCTGAGAAGGTAAAAGTAAAACATTAATGGGGAACAGTTCAGAGCTTCACAGAGAGATCCCAAAATTCACATGAGGTAGTTCAGCCCGTGGAACATCTCCACCACTCCACCTTGGACCGAAACCCATCCAAAACGCCTTCTCACAGCCGACCCGTCAGCTCTGATACCATGTCTGTTCGGCTCGTGGAACTAACTTTCGGTCTACACATCTCCAACACACGAGACAACCACAATTTTGCCTGAAAACTTGTCTAGAAAATCTGGGCAGCCACAAACACCATGTCATCTCTAAATCAGATTTCTATATTTAGCATAAAACTCATCTTCTTCACTAAAAATCTAAGAAGAATAACCAAAATCACTTCTCTAGTCCAACATGCACAAAGCAAAAACAGCAACTTTTTTTTTTTTTTTATATTCGTGAATATTCAAGTGAGTCTGACTACTCCCCGGTACAATCAGACTGAATACAACAACAGTTCTCTTCAATTCTCTTCTAGAACTTTCCACATTACAATAATCATCAAAAATAGTGACAAAAAACTATTGTTAGTTTGTTACTACTTACAAAAATTGTTGCTAAAAAAAAAACAAGTAAAAAAACCCAGAAACACAAAGTTGGTCTAAAAAATCAGAGACAAACCAGAATGAAAAACCCCCAAAAGGGCACCACCAAACCCCCCCAAAAACAAAAACCCAGAAACAGAAACCCCAAAAAAGACCCAGAGAACCCAATACCTTCAAAACAGCAGATTTGTCGGACAGACCATAAGGCAAGCTCTCGAGCTCAATTGCCCTCCTCGCAATCCTAATCGGGAGCTCCTTGTGAAGAAATTGAGCCGAAATCAGCAAAGTCCGGTCGCTGGGCGTGGACCCGAACTCCATCATGTAGCGCAGACTCACGCCGGTCTGCTTCAGACTCCCCCATCTGTGGACCTCCTCGATCAGGGCCTTGGAGAAGGTCTCGTACAGCTTCTTCGCTGCCATTACTGTGCATGAATCAAAGCTAGAGACAGAAGAAGAAGAAAGAAAGAAAGAAAGAAAGAAGAGGAGAGTGACAAGTGTGGATGGGCGCGATTGAAGAGGCGCAATACTTGTTGAGTTTTCGCAGAGAAAGCGAGGCGTGTCGCGTCGATTCAACCGCCCATACTCCACTGGTGGCTTAGCTATTGCTTAAGGAACCTCATCAACTCGATTCTCCTCGACAAGCGTACAACATATAGATTTATTATTTTCACGACTTATTACTCTCTGACCTCGCACCAAACAATTGAGCCGCTCAATTGATTTGTAAAGATTTATTATAACACTAGTCGATTAGTTATTAAAACTTTAAGAGAAAGTTAATAAACTACTAATTTACATGAATATATTGTAATATTTTTTACAATTAAAATTATAATTCACAATAATCGACTCGAAATATACAATATACAATAGAGGTAAAAAATATTTAGTTATAAACCACGCACTTATTGAACATCTTCGAAACAATCATTATAACAACTTAATCTATATAGATTTGAAGTTGTTGATCACACCGCAAGATCTTTGATACGCCTTGGAGTGTCATATAATTCAACAATCGTCACAATATTGCATTCGAGTGTGAAGAACTCTATGAGAGGTACTTGGATGTTGCTAAAACATGCGGTAATTGTGAACTTATGATCTATATAAATATAAAGAAGATTAATAATTTGTATAAATAATTTGAAACGTAGATTAAATACATTGAAACAACCATTCGTTAATCAAGAAAAGAATTTAAATGCACTTCATTGTTATTTCGATCAAATACAAACTATAAATAAATTCAATAAATGGGAGAATAAATATATTCCTTGATATAACCAATAACACATAAATAAATACCTTAAAATAAAAAAGTTAGAAAATTAGAAAATTATATTGGTGAAAGGAGAATGCATGTAAACTTTCTCTTGGCTCTAACTTTTATATATATAATAATAAAATTAGAAAATTATATTAGTGAAAGGAGAATGCATATCAACTTTCTCTCCGCTCAACTTTTATATATATATATATATATATATATATATATATATATATATATATATATATATATATATATATATATATATATATATATGGCAGCTGAATGTTGTTATGAACAATTACGATTAGTGAATCAATGTGTTTTTATCAAGGTAATTGATTATATGTCTCGTCATATTTTATAGAATGTATCGAACCATTATGATTAATAAAATTTTTATTTTACTTCAAAAAAAAGAGAGGTTGCTAGTGTACCCAGGTGCGATACGCTTGGTGCACGCATCTCGAGACTTGGATGTGGTAAGTGTGTGCATGCTAATATTTTCATATAAAAAAGGTTGAATGCCAAATTAAATTAGGTCGCTTAAGTGAATTATATTGTTTTATTTAATTTAATGTAATTGATGACATGCTTAATTTTTAAAGTTTTATAAATTTAAAGCAAATATTCTTAATCAATGAATCTTATGTTATATTTGGTGTATTTTTTTTTTTGTCAATTTTGTTACTTATATTAGATTGAGTTTTCTATATGTTATTTTGATATTTTGAAATAAGCTTTGACGTTGTTTTTTTTTTTTTTTTTTTTTTTTTTTTTTTTTGTTTTTTTTTTGTTTAGTAATTGGAGAAGTTGGATGGATAGCCATACCTAGCTAGCTAACATGTGATTGGTTTGGACTCATGTCCACGTCATGGATAACAATCACAACATGCCCATTTGGCCTCATGAATTTTATTTTAATAATAAAGTAATACAATATATAGTAACGCTTTTGATATTCTATTTATGTATGTTTTTATCCTATATATAACAATTAAAAAACGTTGTAAGAAAGAAAGAAAATATGTGAAGTATTAGAGACCTATATATATATATATATATATATATATGAAAGGTGATTTTAAAAAAAATCACCATATATAGTGATTTTTATTTTTCACAATTAAATTTCAATCCAATGAATAATATAATTTTTTGGTACTTGTGCACACATTGAAGTGTGATTAATGTAGCTATCAAATTGACCATTAAATTTAAATCTAATAGTCAAGAATAAAAATCATCATAGATAGTGATTTAAAAAGATCACCATGTACCGTACGTAGAATTATATATATATAGTTCAACTTGAAAATGAACATGGAGCATACATAGGGAAAAATTAAGTAAAATACTAGAATAAGAACAACAATATCACACCATGAAACAAATTGACTCAGAAGAGCCCTATATGCGACCTCAACATGCGTGTTATGCATCAAGATATGTGTATGTCAGCATCTCGAGACATATATGGATGGCTCTTGTGAGCAGAGGCGGATCTAGGGGGCAGAGGAGGTAGTCGCCCCCTAAGTACGTTTGGGACCCTTTATAGTACCCCTATGTATTCGTCCTTCTCGCTGCACATTCATCATTCTCATCCATTTTTATGGTCGACACATGCTCCATGTACAACAAGTGTAACATTGTCAAATATTTTTTTTTTAAGTTTAATTTTTCATACTAATATATTTTTTTTCTTGAAAAAAAAATTAAGGTTAAAGTTGGCTCCTTCAAATTTTTTTGTTTCGCGGCTGCTTGTGTACCAAGGAGTTTTTGCCTCGATTAATAGAATTTAGAGAAAAAATTCCCAAAAAAACACATCTCGCTTAAATAATTCCCAATATAACACACTTAGTGCCACGTAGGATGCCACATGGGACTTGAGCGAGTGATCGGGGTGGGGAAAACGTGAGTGGAAATCACGTTTTAAGGGAAGTCGTGATTTCCACTCACGTTTTCCCAGTGGAAGTCGTGACCGACTTCCATCTAATGGAAGTCGTGACCGCAAGTCACGACTTGTACTCGAGGGTAAAAAAGAGCACAGAGGCCTCCTCTATACACCGAAAACCCGAAAAGAGTTGGACATGCATAATCCATTCAAAGAATGATAATGGCTATTTAAAATGACTTAACATCATAAAAATCAAAGGCCAAGTTAATAACTAAACAATTAATGAAATGTTAATTGGAAAAATAAGTTTGGAGTGTTTAAACCGAAGGAAAAAAAGTTATTTCAAAGAATGCAACAAAGGAAAAAAAAACAATTCATCAAAATAGAAGTACTAAAACAAGCATGAGTACATACATACATCCAAACATAACATACATACATAAAATTGCAAAGTGATTGAGTACAAAGCAATAATAAAAGAAGTCTTGTTATTGTTACACACAAGTCCTACTCCGACCCCAAATAATGACTTCCAGCCCCACAACGTGTTCTCTTTACAACTCGAACATTACGATTCAACGCTAATGGGACATTCGACCGGCCCATATCACTAGGATTTTGAGCATCTTCTCTCGAATATCATCGATATCACGTATTCCACCTTCATGTGTACTTGTACTCTCGTGAGAAATTCATCATTATTGGAGTTGTATTGAAATGGCGCGAAGATGGAACGACTTCCGCAGCTCGAATGCCATGTAGGGAGGAACGGATGGAGTATGTGGAGTGTCACGCTCATTGAGAGGTACTGAAGACGTATACACTGGAGTGCCATGCCTCGAACGCGTATCATCGTGAGATGTATGATGAGAGGCTTCAAATGATGTGGGCACATTATGCATGCGATAATCTGCTCGCTCAGCATCGATCAAAGTCGATGCAGCTACATCTCTAATGCGTGCAATCGACACGTCATCACCCAATGTCAACTGATGGATCGATGTCATTCCATGTGCCTACATATAAACTATGTAAGAACTTGTATGTGAAAGTAAAATGAAAACAACAATATGAAACTTCATGGAGGGAAAAAATGAAATTGCACTTACCAATGCCTCGCAGAATAGCTCCACGACGAGACATGAATCGACGTGTAATGCGACGATACCATTGCATATACGGGTCGTAAAAGTCCAAAGGCTCGTCTAATATTTCATCGCTTGCTAAGTTGGAAGCACGTTCGTTCCACAAGCAAACATAAGCACTATGTTCTCGCACTCCAATCCTTTTCTCGTTTTCCTCTCAAGTCAATCTTATGTAGTTCCATACTTGTGCTATGTAAATTAGGTATCCTTTGTTTCATACCGAATTGTCGCATTACTCTATCCGGATTGTACAGCTTCGACAACGCAGAAGAAAAGCAAAGGTGCCCTCGTTCGCCAAATTGCTCGACCACCGCTACAATATGCTTTGGCAGTCACTTATCAATGTTTCCTGATACGGTTCCCAAACAACTCCGTAGCATGGAAAATAACATTAATTGAATAAAACGGTGTCATCAACAAGATGTCGACATAAGTGCTTGTTGGAGAGAATGATTAAGTATATTTATTACTTCATCCTGGTCCTTGCATGTCAATCATTTCTCTCAGTATTTCGTCGACGTGCATCGATGTTCCCGTGGTCTCCAACGCATGCCTCCACCTTTCCAAATGAAACAAACAAAACAGAGCATACATGAAAAATAGGTTGTACATATACTCAAATTGAAATTGTAATGTTTAAAAATAATCATTACCTATGACCAAATGGAGGAGGTGGAAATAATTCTTCATTGTCTATCATGTCATCTCTAATGTGGTTTCCCATAATTGGTGCGAGAAAAGGCAACCTATCCCATGCCCACAATTGCAATAAAATGACCGGTCCTGCTATCTCTGCTCCATCAATGTCAGCTGCAAGACATAACTGTCTATATAGGTGAGCAAGAGTTGCACTACCCCAACTGTACTGTCCCGCCGCCTGAAAGTCTTCCAAAAATTGCAAATACGGGATGGTCTATGGACGGTGGAGGGAGGGACGGCGGCAGGGACGGTGGAGCCCGGAGAGAAGGCAGTCAACGAGACGGGGACGGTGGATGCAGGACGGTGGAGACGGGGACGGTGGTCGCAGGGACGATCTCGATGAGGCAGATGTGAGCAAAGAAGAGGAGATATCTCGGTGGCAGAGGGGAAGAAAACAGGGACGAGAGGGACGAGAGAGAGGCCTCTGTGCTCTTTTTTTACCCTCAGAGTACAAGTCGTGACTTGCAGTCACGACTTCCATTAGATGGAAGTCGTGACTGGAAGTCACGACTTCCACTCTGGGGAAAACGTGAGTGGAAATCACGACTTCCCTTAAAACGTGATTTCCACTCACGTTTTCCCCACACCCAGTCACTCGCTCAAGTCCCATGTGGCATCCTACGTGGCACTAAGTGTGTTATATTGGGAATTATTTAAGCAGATGTGTTTTTTTGGGAATTTTTTCTCTAAATTCTATTAATCAGGCAAAAACTCCTGTGTACCAATGTGTTTTTGTTGTCATTTTAACACTTGTCGAAAAACTAATATTTGTGGCTGTAAATTGGAACGCATGAGTGTCACGTGTCATGCGTATAATTTAAAGAGGAAGACTTTATCATCTCCTCCACACCACAACTTATCTTTCTTTCCATACCTTCCATTATTTCTCATCACTTTAACTCGGAGGTTCATTCAAGCATGTATGTCAAGTGGGTCTTCGTTTGTGTGACATCCCATACAGTATATGTCCATTATCGGAACTGTCACAATTGTTATTAATTAGAGATGTGGGGGACCAAAATATAATAATATGACTTAAAAACAATTTTGGAATTAATAATATAAATATAGGTTTGTTGGGTCTAGTTAGGTTTAGATCGATCTCGTTAATATTTATATTGTCCATAATTTAACCACCTTTAATACACATACGTGAGTTTTTATTTCACAAAGTATCGATACGATTTAGGATGAGATATATATCCATTTATATCCTTCAATCTAAAGCCTGACTTAATCAATTAATATGAGACTTATTTCAAACCACAAATCCTAACAAAGTTTTCAATACATTAATTAATATCGAATATTTTAGAGTAAGATCTTGCGAGCTTAGAGTTGCAATTCAATTTCTAGGATATTAAAACAAGTGCATTCGATACTGTCAGTTGTTGAGATCATCGACAAGAAAAGAATTAAAACCATATACATATGGACATGAAACACAAGAGAACATTATTAATTTTTTATTATTATTATTATTTTTATATAAGAACGAGATTTTATTTATTTAAGCCAATATGTAAATGTAAGTAGTACTTGCAAAGAGGCGAGGAACGATGTGTTTTCCATCAATAAAATCAAAAAAAAAAAAAAAAATTCCTACCAATATAGTAGGGAAAAAAACACTTCATTCTTATAAGGAAAAACAGAAACTCCCTCCCCCCCGTAGGACCGAAGCCCACTCCTTAGTGGTGTCACAACCTCACCGAATCAACTAGGTTGAAGAAAAAGTGCATGTTAGTATAGAATATATACTTCTTAAGATTACTTTTAGTGGGACATTTGCCTAGCTTGCAAAGCTCACCATCAATTGTACTTAATCGAAGACAATAATAAAAGTTTGATCCATGTAATGAATCCAGCTTAATTTGGATCGAGGCTATGTTGTTGTTGTTGTTGTTGTTGTATTTGCCTAGCTTGCAATTTAAAAATGGTATGCAATTTGCTTTTATTAATTGCAAGAGATTCCTAGCTTACCATGTTGTACAATATTTGTGATACATCAATCATATCCATCTTTTTCCCAAACAATTGGACCACCATTTTTAATTCCCTCCACCAGAACCCCATACGTATCTTCTAAAGAACAATTGCACATTTTAAGAAAAAAAAAAGGATCATACGGGCAGGTACATGTTAAATAAAGTGGAGTTCTTGATCATATAATGTTGCGTTAAAATCGATCATATAATTCAATGAATGAAACACCCTTTATCTTTTGTAGACTAGTGCCAATTAATTTCGCGGTAGTCGACCCCAATTAATTTGGGATTGAAGCTATGTTGTTGTACTGCCAAATAAAGGAAGCACTGTGTATTGACATTAGTAGATAACTATTAATAGAATGGTAAATTTACCTACCTATCTAGGTAGTACTTTGATCTAATAAAGGAAAATGGAACATGCTAATCGATCCATTTTCGACATCCAGTTAGGTGCAACTACTTGAGTGTCCAGTGATACGTTGTTCAATACACTTCGAGATGTGTATTCGAGATGTATTGAACAACGTACTTAGATGCGCCTAATTGAGTGCCCAAAGTGAATCTGTACATTCGAGGGTTGGACAACTTATTAGTTCCATTTCAATTAGCTTAGTACCGAGGCTTTTTGAAACAAAACCTCACACTTGTTGGTTGAAAGGTGATTAAGGTAGGGATAATATCAATGCTCGTGAGATCTATGGATCGATCCGCGAATAAAGGTGCAGGCGGGCGCAACAGAAACACCTTGAGCGGTGCACAACTCGGGGCGAATTCGGAGCAGTCGGATAGTCCGTGATTTAGGCCAAGAACAGAAAACTAAGGTAATAAATAGTGACGATGGGATTTGATCAAATGAGCACTTTGCACAAGCACAATAGCTTATCATGTGGGCTTGTTGGGCCGGTCTTGAAGTGTTTTTTAGGCACCCATAATAGTGTTTGGATCCTTTTGACTCCTGCCTCTAGATTCACGTGACGCATCTCGATGCCAATCCAAACGTTCATTCGGACAGTAGAACGACAAACAAAGTACAAACCAATCTCCCTCTCTTTCGAAGATCTGCGTAAATGAATGATTAGGGTTTCATCTCCTCCACCACCCAATCTTCATCCGAACCTCCATTAAAGCCGACCTCGCACAGCTGATGAGCTAATGAAAGCAATCCTCCACTCACTGACCACCAGACTCCCCTCTCCGCGCCCTCTCCTCCGCGCTGCCCTCTCACTCCCCAAACCCATCACAACATCGTCCGATCTCTTCCGCCAATGCGGCTGCACCGACTCCGAAATCTCCATCATCTTCCACCGCCAGCCCTCCCTCCTCAAATCCGACCTCCAAACCCTAGAATCCAAGCTCGCCCTCCTCAAAGGCCTCGGCCTCTCCGGGTCCGACCTCGTCAAGATCATCAACTGCCGCCCTAGATTCCTCGCCACCCGAATCGGCCGCGGCCTCGACGACCGAATCAAGTTCCTCGAACCCCTCTTCGGCTCCCGACAAACCCTCCTCAAAGCCATCATCAGAAACCCTTCACTCCTCAATTACGACCTCAACAATCACATCAAGAGAACCGTCTCACTGTACGAAAGTCTCGGCGTCGGGAGAGAAGATCTGGTGCCCCTTCTTCTCTCCCGGCCCACATTGATCCCCAGAAGCTCCATCAATGATGAGAAGCTCGAGTACATTCGTCGCGCAGGGCTTGCGCCGGACGCGAAAATGTACAAGTATGTTGTAGCAATAATGGCAATTTCACGAATCGAGACAATACGCGAGAAAGTCGCCAACTTGGAGAGATTCGGGTTCTCTAATGATGAGGTGATGGGGTTGTTCGGTAGGTCGCCTCTTGTGCTTACATTGTCTGTTGATAAGGTGCAGAGGAATATGACATTTGTGATTGGGACTATGAAGTTGGCTGCAAGGATTGTTCTTGTGTACCCTTTTTTGTTGTATTACAATTTGGAGACTGTGTTGAGGCCGCGGTTCATGGTCGCCGAGAGGATTAGGTTGATGGGGCTTGCGCCCCAGATTAAGGGGCCTGCGTTGTTGAGGGCGTTGAGGATGACGGAGTCGCGGTTTGTCAAGGTGTATGTTCAGTGCCATGGTGATGAAAAGGATGATGGTGTGGGGAAGGAGTTGATGCAGTTTTATGTGAATGCTAAGAGGTTTAAGAGATTGGCTGTGGCTTCTAAGAAGCCTGTCCACAGGGGCTTCCCCTTTTGAATTTCCTCCTTGTTTATTTTGCTTCTTTTCATTCATTTCATAAGGTTTAAGAGATTTGCTTACTATGTAGATTGCTTTGGAATATGATTATTTGTGCAGAATAATGAATTATAGGATTCTTCTTTCTTTGGCATACTATTTGCTTTGCTAGGATTTGCAATCTCTGACAAAGCCTCCTCAATGCCAAATTCGGATCAAACTCTTCCATTGCGCTCTTCTGACAGTTTTGATTGATTTTTAGTATGTGAGTCATATTATGCATGCTTAGATTCTCTGCCTCAACCACGCTATGATGTTGGGGTGTTTTTCAAAAAATAGGGCACATTTACATTTTATTTCACAAAATAGGGTGGTGTACTTTTTTTTTCTCAAGAGTAGGCAATATCGCCTTTTCAAAAGACGCTATTCCGTCGGCCGATGTCCACGTAGGATGACCACGTGGACCGGGTTACACGGATAGCGCGTATTGCGAGGCGAACAACCGGTACAATTCATAGGCGCTATTCTATTCGGTCGGTCGATGTCCACGTAGGATGACCACGTGGATCGGGTTACACGGATAACGCGTATTGCGAGGCGACAACCCGTACAACTCATAGGCGTTATTCGGTCGGCCGATGTCCACGTAGGCAGTCCACGTCAACAAAAAGTCCATGGCTTTGATAGCGCCTTTTGAAAAGGCGCTATTGCCTACTCAAAAAAAAAAGTACACCACCCTATTTTTCGGATTTAAACTAAAAACATTAGTATTTTTGTAAAAAATGTTGGTCACTGGATCATGCGCACATTTCAATGTGAGACATCATTGACCAAGGTGACTTAAAGTCTAAAGTCAAGGGATGAGAAAGAAAAACAACAGAAAGCTCTGGACGTGCGGGTAATTACGAAAACCAACTAGGGAGGGAACGCAAGAAACCAAGATTTAGTGTATCAATATCAAATAGGAAAAAGGCCGAGTGACAATTTGAAACAAACACATTTGCTACAACGGTTGAGATACTCTTAATATACATCGAGATTCGTGTTACAGTGATCCTAGCGATTGTGTAGCAAATGCAAGTACCAAAAGTGCGTCACTCAATCGCTTGGCATCAAAACAACAGCACCAGAAAACAACCGCTCTCGCGCTCTCTTTCACTCTCTCTCTCTTTCGCGGTTTTCATCTCCAAAACCCTAGAAATATTGAAATCCAATTCTCTTCACTTCTCAAAGCGTCTTCGATTTCAAAGCGATCGTTTTTCCTTCAATTGATCGCGCAACTGATCCGTATCTCTTCGCAAGTTGTGATCTTTCGAAGTAATTATGGCGGACGAGTTGCAGATGAGTCCGCAGCTTGAGCAGATTCACGGAGAAATTCGCGACAGTTTTCGCGCAATCGAGTACGATTCCTCGCTTTTGTTACTTCGATTGATCAACTGTTTGTGTTTGATCACCAAAGGTAGGGAAATTGAGTTGAACAATGCAGTTGGAGTTGTCAATTTAGTTGCCTTACTTGAATCTGGCGGTGTTGATTGCGGTAATCGAGTCTCCTAGACTGTAAAAGTTTCAAATTTGATGAAAGGCAGGAACTTGAGCAAGTATGGAACTTTTTTAGGTTTGTAATTCAAGGGATCAGAAATGTCAAAAAAATTAGATTAGAATAGAATTTGTCAAGGGTCTATGATGTGATTCTTTAGTATTGATGTTAATGGAGGAAACATTTACAGGCACGTTTTGGTTGTTTATTGAGCAAACCATTCAATCACCTTCTTTACCTACCACGAACACAAAATGCCCCGAATTAGTATAAACTCATGATTTATTTTGCCGAAATATAAAGTAAATACTACTATAAAACATATATACTATGCTACGCATCATTTATCGTTAGCTATGTCAATGTGTTAGTGTATCTGGAATAGAAACCGAAGAAATTCAAAGTGTAGGGGTAGACGGAAGCTAACATGGGATGCATTAATTAGGAAGGATTTCAAGGATTTGGAAAGGGCACCATCAATTGCACTAATTGAGCGCAATCGAAGAGTTTGATCCATCTAGCCGACTCCAACTAATTTAGGATTGAGGCTTTGTTGTACGTATGTTTGGTTAATGCTTTTACCGCTTCGTGCTTTTGCAGAAATGGGTTTCAGAAGCTGGACAAGATTAAAGATCCTAATAGACAAAGTAAACAGTTAGAGGAGCTCACTGGAAAGATGAGGGAGTGTAAACGGTGAGTCGGAGTCTCATGTGGAGACTGATTAACTGTACATCTTCTTGGTTTCCTCATCTGTCTATTTTGGTTGGATTAAATTTTGACTCACGCATTTGCTACACAATTGTTGGACTCCTTGGTAAACACCTAGGGTGCGTGTATGCAAACCACAACATGTAATTCAATGAAGTCCAATAACAATATGTAGCAAATGCGCACTTCGAAACTCTGTCACCCAATCTTTACTGTATCTTATTATGCCAGCATGTTGTAGACTATTAATTTTGTAGTCTTGCCCCAGTTGGAGGCATCTTTGATTAACTAGATCTTCTTCTTTCTTTAGCTTGATAAAAGAGTTTGATCGTGAATCTAAAGATGAGGAAAGTGGAAATCCTCCTGAAGTTAATAAGCAAATTAATGAGAGAAAACAATCGATGGTTAGTTGTTTGGATTATGCTTTATTTTTCTGTTCTTTTTTTAGCTTTTGCTGTGGCATCTGCTGAAATTTCTGCATTTTGACCGAATATACTGTATTTCTGCAGATCAAAGAGCTGAATTCTTTTGTCACCTTAAGAAAAACGTAAGTCAATATCATTGTTTTGGTATTTAGAAGAATAAATGGTGTTGGAACAATGCTTATTTTGCCTTGGTGATTCTGTCAAAACGTTTAATTGTTTTCCATTTGAAACAAGCGGAGCCTCAATGCTAATAAACCTTATGGATGTTGGAACCTCGAGTCCTCATAGCGCAAACGATACAACAATATGCACATCTTGATTTGCACAAGTTCACTATCATAGTTGTTTGTGACTTGATTTTTTATTTTATTTTTTATTTTATTTTTTTGCATTTTGAGCAAACAAAGTGGCTTTTATACACAAATCTTGACATGGACTTGTCTGGCGTAGCAGATGAGTTTTACAATCTAACTCAAGTTTTCAATTGGTTAGTATTCATTCATGCCATTCTACAAGCTTAAGCACTTAGCTGTTTGTTCTCGTATAAAGAATGGGAAATCATCTACTCCAATTCTTTATTTTCAATGTTTGTGGAAGAGTACAGTTGGGATGGAGGCTTTGTTGTGAAAGTATACAGTTGGAAGTGCTAGTATGTTATAGCTTTGCATGCTTATAAGCTCACCTGAGACAGTTAGTTTAGCTGGTAGGCCCAATATGCTTAAGTTCCATAATCGAAATCTCTAAAGGAGAGTTCTATCTTTATCTATCCTTAATGCACATTATATACTCATAAAATGCATGGGAGCAAACACACACTCGCCTTTTGTGTCTAGGAGTTAATTTGGTATTCACAGTTTTTTGTGTATCAAGTTTAGTTTACATATTCTTTTATGCATGTATAGTAGTTTGTACTGTTTTTTAGCTTTCCTTATTTGTAACATTCCTCAAGTTTTTATTTTTAAAGTATCTATTTTTTAATTGGACGGACTGCAGGTACGTAAGTAGCATTGGTAATAAAAGAGTTGAGCTCTTTGAAGGAGGAACTGGAATTGAGGAACCTACTAGAGCTGAAGAAAATGTTCAAATGGCTTCATGTTAGATTTGATTGCCCTCTCTATTGTGTTTATTAATTGATTCTTTTACAAAGTATTAAAATAAACCTGTGAAATGAGTATACATGTTATAAATGCCGATGGACATGGTATATCCATTAATTTGTTTCTCAATTAGATTTGCAAGAGCGTGGAAATGTCTCATGGAGATAGAAAAAAGGACTAGCAAGCAACCCCTTAGTTCTAGCTGTTAATTTGTTGAGTTGTTGACTGGCTACTGAACTGAATTCTTATGCAGCAATGTCCAACCAAGAGCTTATTGATGCTGGAAAGAAGAAGATGGACGAGACTGACCAGGCTATTGAGCGCTCAAAAATGGTATATTATTAACCTCAACCTCGAATTCTTTTAATTTGCTCTTCGTCCTGCATGAGTTATTTTTCTTACCTTACAGATTCTGTATAGGTTGTGGAGAATACTATTGAGGTAGGAGCTCAAACTGGAGTGAAATTGAAGGGCCAAGTAAGTTCCTAAGTAACAATTAGAAACTATATTCAATGGAGACGATATTTTTCAGCTATCTTTCCTCACTTACGTTGCTTTCTTTTCTCAAAGTGCAGACTGAACAAATGGGTCGAATTGTAAATGAGCTTGATACGGTTCAATTCTCAATTAAGAAGGCCTCCCAGTTAGTGAAGGAAATTGGAAGAAAGGTTGCTGCAATGTTATCCTGGCTCACGATTCATATATAATACAAGTAGGACGATGTTTATACACATTTTTGTAATCTTATCTAAATACCTAAATTTTTATTTCAGGTGGCTACTGATAAGTGTATTATGCTTTTTCTGCTTCTAATTGTGTGCGGTGTGATCGCCATCATTGTTGTCAAGGTAGTCACAAGAACTGACTTTATCTTCCTTTTCATTCCCTTATTTCTTCTAGTCTTTATAAAATATGGTAGTCTATCCGATCAAAAATAAAATATGGTAGTGTATTTGTAATTTGTCAAAGTCTCTTAAGAAGTTCCTTTTCATTTCAATGTCAGCCTGTAGGAAATATTCCTATTATTGAACTCATCTCAGATTCACAAGGGTAGGCTCAACTCCAATTATTTATGCATATAAACTAGCTAGTGGTGGCAGAATATTCTTGTATGGCCTTCAAAACTTTTTCCACCAAGTGCATGTGCTTGTTCACATATTGATACTGCTGTTCATAAATATTGTCTATGCTAGACATCTTCATTTGCATGTTTTACTGCACCAAATCTCTGTATGCTACATACAGTTTTTCTGTTGGAGTTATTGACAGCATTTCAACAGATTGTGGCGTCTGTGACTTTTAAGAAATCGAATGAAATATAACATTCTTTTGCTTTTAAGATTGTATATGCTTTTTGCATTTCAAGCAAATATTTTTAACTAAGCTTTGTTTGTATCCTTCTAGATTGTCAACCCGAACAACAAAGACATCAGAGACATTCCTGGGTTGGGGCCCCCGCTCCAACTAGGAAATTACTATCTTTGTCAGCCGCCAAACTTTTGGAGTAATTTTTGCCGTTGTGCAACGGGAGATTGTTCTTTGAATCGATACGGGAACGTCCTTTGGTGCTGAGAAGAAAATATGATCTTGATTTTTTTTTTTTTTTCTTATGATATTCTTTTTGTAATTCCTTTTTTTTTATATTGTTTGCTTAGTATATATTCCTCTGTCATTAGGGTTGCTCTCTCTCTGTGTAAATCCTCTTATGTGATCCTAGAGGCTAGAAGAGTTCTTCCAAATGGAATGCTATGTAGATGATATTGGTGCGGTTGTTTGTATTTAAATTCCACTTTTCTTTTCACGTAGTTGCTATATATGTTTTTTTTTTTTTTTTTTTTTTTTTTAACATTACAGTTGTGTTGTATTGATAATAATAATGGAAGTGACAGCAAGGAATACCACACAATGTGATCTTTGATTCTAACAAACATTACTATGACTTGTCCGGTATGTTGTCTTTTTTTGATTCTTCATTTGAAATATTCGTTTCAATTGGGTAATAATACGGTGACATCTTTTTTGCTACAACTTTTTGCTGCATGACTGTTGAGGTCTATTAGGCATACATAAAAAGACGGGTGCACACTTTTTGATGTAAAATTTAAGGAATTTTAACAATTTTGTAGCAAAAAGACGTCGCCGAAAATATTTTCTACTCCAATTTTTACTTCTTAACATAGCGGTGAATGTTAAACTTAAATTCTCAGCTCTACCAAAAAAAAAAAAAAAAAAAATCAAGAAAATTGGAGGTTAATTCACGTATTTGAATTTCATTTAAAAGTCTTCTCCAAAATAGCTTAAATATGCCACATAAATTAAACTCTTCCGCTCTGTTCGATTTAATACACTTGATGACGCTGATCATTGCTAACTTACTAAGCAAATTAGTGTGAAAGAGAATAATTGGTAATTTGAAAAAAAAAAAAAAAAGGTTTTTACCTAGTTTTAGCAACAAAAAACAATTCAGAGTAATCTAGGCAGTTACTGTCGTTGGTGAAAACCAATTACATAGTTTGAATTCAAAAACTACCGTTCCATTTGAATTATTATACAGAACAGATGAGATTTCAATGCAATGCAATGCAATGCGAGCAACAGCAGACCGTTGAGTTGAGATTCAACAACAAAACGTTCATCAATGGAGAGAGAGAGAGAGAGAGAGAGAGAGAGAGATCCACAACATTTGGTAGCCAAAGCACCCACCTTTGTCATTGTCATCTACAGTTGCAGCCAATTTGAAACCCAAAATCCCCAAACAATCTCTCTTTGATTTCCAAAACCCACGATTCAAACTCGATTTCTCGATCAATCCCATCTGGGTTTTCATCAAAAATGTCAAATTCCAACAAATCATCACAGTCAAGTTCATCTTCTATAGCATTGGACCCCCTATTGAAAGACCTCTGTGAGAGGAAACAGAGCTTTCGACGCAGCATTGCGACTCTCGCGGCGGAGCTGAAAGACGCTCGCGGTAAGCTTGTTTTGAGAGAAGAATCGATTGCCCGCGAAGCCGAGACGAGACAGGTGTGTGTGTGGTTTGATGAATTTGATTTGTGTTTTGGGTTTTGGGCGTGTTTGACTAAATTCCCATTTGGGGTTTTGGGGGTTTTGTTGTTGTAGGTGGCTGAGAGAAGGGCTGTGGAGATGGAGGTGGAGATGCTGAGATTGGAGAAGAGATTGGAAGAGAAGAGCGAGCAGTTGAAGGAGTCAGCTTGTAATGCTGAGATGGTGAGAACTCCAAATTGTGTTTCTTCACTTTGAAAATTCTATGTGATTGATATTTGATTCTTAATAGTTATCTTAACAGACTGATTGGTAGTCACTGTTAGTTTAGGATTTCATGTTGAAGATCAGCGAATTTAGCGGTCCATAGTGTAGCCTAGTTCTTTATCAGATCGAATAGAGTAATTTGCTACGCCCCCGTTTCTCATTGATGTATAAGCGGGCGGTTTGTGATAAAATCCATTTACTTTGGCTTCAAAAAATATTAGTATCGTACCAACCAAGTGGGTAGCTCACTGGTTTTGTATGGTGTCACTTGTGTTAGAGGTTGGGAGTTCGATCCTCAATGTGGCGCGTTGTGGTTCGTTGGTAATCAAATCAGTAAATGAATATATGAAGAACCTTTAAAATGTGATTCATTACCATTGCCTCCTCGAGCAGGCGTTATTCGGTTTTATTTACTTGTAAAATTTCTCTTGACTTGGCCTGTAGATTTTTATTTACATGGCATTGTTTCTGCTCTCAGTACTTGAAGGAATTGGAGGATGTAAGATTGCAGCTTTCAGCTGCTAAAGCAACAGCAGATGAACAAGCTTCATCGGCTCATTCTGCGCAACTTAAATGTTCGGCATTGTTGGAGGAAATAAATGGGAAAAATATTTCATTGCAAGAGTGTGAGAATTACATTAGTAAGCTAGGAAACCAAATAGATCTTCTCCAGAAGGATTCACAAATAAGGGAAGCTTCTCATCGGCAACTTAGGGACGAGGTTTTGAGCATGGAACAGGAGATAATGCAAATGGTTGCTAAAGCTATGGCTAGCAAGAACCTAGAGCTGAGGAGAATCATGGATGATTTTTCGCCGAACAAATTTGAGGAGATTAGTAAGTGCTTAACTGCAAAGAATGAAGAGATCTTTAAATTGAGAGATGAGATGAGGATCATGGCTGCTCAATGGAAGTTAGTGTCCAAGGACTTCAAATCACAGGTATGTGTACATGCTTATTGAGCTTCACTTATGCTTTTGAATTTTTTTGTGTACTGTTTGATTGAGAATATCAGCATGTTAACAGCTAGAGAAACATCATAGAACCAATCAGGAAATGAAGAAGAGGATACTGAAGTTAGAGTTTTCTCTTCAAGAAGCTCAGTCCGAGACGCAGAAACTCCTAACGGTATAGCTGCATTGCATGCTTTTATTTCAATCAGAGATAGGCACCTTGTATAGTACATTCATCACTAGTTTCATTGTTATAGCAGATGGGAGAAAGGAAGGACAAAGTTTTGAAAGAACTTGGAGAGCAGTTGTCGGTTATGAAACAAAGAGGAACATTTGTAATCAACAAGACAAACTTCTGGGAAAGCTCCTACTTCAAGATTCTGGTGTCCATGTCGATGTTGATCATCGTGGTGTTTGCGAGACGATAAAAGAAAGCACTCTTACGCTTTGCTCTTTCATAATGCTCATGAAGGGTTCAGCCATATTCATATGTTTCCTCTTTGAGGGTTTGTTCATCCTCGGCAACATTTCTCATTGAAATTTTTGTAGTTATTTTCTTTCCCTTCATTGGATTATCGAAAAAAAAAATCGCTTATAATTAATAAAATACAAAGAGCTTATCATTCATGTTAATGAGGTGGATCAAACATATGAAATGACTGCTAACTACAAATATATATTAGCATCTAAGCCCCATTACAAACTGTACAATGTACCTGATGATTTAGAGGTGTGGCTGCTGAAAATCAAACTCTTTAGTTTGTTGTTTCCAAAACTGATGAGTTACAGGCTTGAAATGAGTCTTGCAGTGAGGATGCATGCTGTCAATACAATGCATCGACACATAGGGCCTACGCGAACTGAAGTGGATATTGTTGTGCCGGCGCTGGGGGGCGGTTCAGTCCCGTAAAGGGGCATAGTGCCTGCAGCAGGGTAGCCAGCATTCAACACCGATGGTGAACCCGGCCTGCGAATAGATTGAAAAATTCTCAAAACTTTGAAAAGATTTGTAACTTGTGAAACAAAGATTCTACATTTTTTCAATGACACACTACCCTATTACTGCTCCTGCTCCTGCTCCTGCTCCTGCGCCAGCTCCCGTTGTTGCAGCTGTTGCTGCTGCTGCTGATGACGACGAAGACGGGTAAACACAAGAACCAATACCTGTTGAAATTTCTTACTTGTTATAATGTTCAAACAATTGTGAGATATAAATCTTAACATTTGGACTAGAAATTAACACTTTTACTTACTTGGATTGATGTTAACTATCATGGCAGTTCCTCCAAAGTCGCAACTAGAAGACACCGGATTCTTCTGATAGTAGCTGTTAAATGCGTAGGAGGCGTGATATTGAAGACTATTTGGATTGTAACAGCTTCCAGTCTGTTGTATAGAAGAGCAATCAGCAATACCACTTCCACAAGCATAATCTAGTGCAGTCTGAAGTTGTGCTTCTTGTGCCCCAGACTTGGCCACACACCATGACTGCCCGGAACCTGTAGGAGCAGTAGTCGTCGCTGGTGGCATCACCGGGTTAGTTGTCGGCGTTGTGACAGGGTTCGTGACTGGAGGGGAGAACGGGTATGTGGTCACAGGGTTGGTCACTGGTGTGGTTCCAGGGACCGTGATCGGAGCAGGGGGATCATTAACAGGATTTATTGGGGGAACAGTTATTGGCGTGGTGGACGGAATTGGAATCGGTGTGGTAGAAGGGTTCAAAGGCGAGACCGTGACAATTGTCGGTGTGGGATTCGCCGGAGTTGTCACTGGGTTTGTAACTGGGTTTGTCACTGGAGTTTCAGGGAAAGTTGTTGGTGGATACATGGCATCATGGAGAGTAGTTTTTTGAGCTTCTGAGATATGTCTGTGGATGTTGTTGAGTTTTCTGTTGAATGAATGGAAACTATGATCTCCCCTCTTTCGCTCTCGCTCCACGAGTTCTTCCGACGAAATGGTTTCTACATAATCAATGAAATCTCTCAATTAAGGCCATGCACATATAGACATTCGAAACGAAGGGTATCATCGCCTTCTTCGGGTATCAATCCAATCAAATGATCTACCATGTATCCATTGATTTTTATGAGATGAACATGTTCAAAAACCTTGCCATCTATGTTCTCCTAGGACCATGTATGTATATGTTGCACTCTCTTAATTATACTAGAATCACTGTTAAGTTTCATGTTAAAGACTAGCAATCATTGCTGGTATATATTGTATAGCTTTTTTGGATAATTTTTATGACTTAGAAGATACTATTCAAGAAAGTAAGTGTGGGTCTATCTCAGAATTTCTATGATGAAAGAACATGAAACACAAGAATAGATTCTTGGTTTTGTAAAGAAAATCACATCTATCAAGTAAACAAGTGATTAAGTATATATTGTTATTGAACCATGCTTAATTACCTGAATAGCACACTGAGATGAGAACATGGAGGAGAGCAAAGAAGATGATCAAATAACTTGAAACAGTCATGGCCATCAAAACAAGATGAATTTCACAGTTTTGGAGAAGACCCAGTTGTGATTCTAAGTAGTTTCAGCAACAAAAAGGTGTGTGTGTGTGTGTGTGTGTGTGTGTGGGCGCTCAAAGGACATGGAAAAATTGAAGTGTAGGCAGGAGAAAAGCTTCTTAAGATGAGAAAAAAGTTGAAGAGAGATGAGTCATTTTGGAGTGATAAAGGGCCAAAGTTCCTTTGTCATGAAGGATATGGAGATTAAGGCCTGCTTTGTCTCATATCTTTCTAATATTCAATTAAAGAATCAAATGAAAACACTTTTTGTGATTGCTTTTTTTCTCTCCTCTTTTCCAAGATAAAGTTAAAGATACCAAGGACCATAGCCAAGGTGGGATATCTGATTAGGACATCAACTTGCCCTTAACTAGAAGGGATGCATTTGGGCCTAAGAATCCCCATTCTCCGAGGAGATTTGCCTCGATGGGGCGGGAATTCCCCGCCAACTAGCTCTTACGGGGCCGGGGACGGGAGAAATTTTATCTTCACCATCGGGGGCGAAAGGCAGGGTAGAGCGGTATTATCCCTCCCCACTATGGGGATTCTTCTCATGGATCCTGAATATTTCATGTGAGAATTGCATCAAAATCATTAAATCTTATATTTCTTTGATTTTTTTTTTTGTATAATGAATGTTTCACATAAACTTGAAAACCAACTTACAATTTCGAAGAAAAAACTTTTAATGATTTTAATTTCGGATATATAATGTATTTGATCTCTTTTTTTAGAAATTATTTGAAAAAGTGATGGGATCCTCGCTAGGTGGAGAATGAAAATCAAAATTTCTCCAATGAAAAGTTTCAAACGAAGAATCTCCACCCCATCATAAGTGGAGATGTGGATGGAGATTGCATTCTCCGCCTTAAACCTACCCCACTTGCATTCATATAAAGTAACGTGGCACAGTGGCAACAACGAAATAAGCTCATAATTAATTATGATTGAAGCAGAGGTTGTTAGCTCCGATTGCGGTAGCTATACATTATATGCTCTTGGTTGGATTATTCGGGTGTCAGGTTAAATCCTAGGAGCTTAGTCAAATCGAAATAAGAAGGGTTTAAATAAAATTTGGACACCAAGGAATATCTAAAAAAAAAAAGAAAAACTAAATTCTTATTGGTACAGTGGTTAGTCGATTATTTTAAGGCATGTGGAGTGTTGGCTGACACTTTTACACAAGGCCCAACTCAGCTGGTCTTGGGGAAAACTGAAATGCAGATTAAACAATGAATTATGAATCTTGGTTTTGGCAAGAGCATCAGCAGAGCAGAAGAACACAAGTGTTAAGTTGTACAGATTTGCTTGCTTTGAGCAGAGTGAGCGATTGCACACACTACCTAAATATATGTGCAACCTTGAATATGAAATGTGTACTAAAGAACAAAGAGTATATCACACTCACCTGGTGATCATATTAAAAACATCTGATTCTGAGTTTTTAGCTGTCTTGGAATTGTACATTGCTTTGAGGAGTTATTGTGTGTAGCATTGCAGTTGATGTGGGTGAAACATTAATGGTTGTTCTTTAATTTCACTTGTGCAGTAATCCAGGTCGGGTTGCCACAACGGTAAGGGCGAAGGTGGGAATGTGCGAGTTAAACGCACAAAGCACAAAGCAACCAACAATTCCAATGCTTTTCTTCATCCAACCAAAAAAAAAAAAAAAGCAATCTCAATGTCTTTGACTATAATGTTTTCAAGAAAATCTTCTCCTACACAAAGTCAGTCAGTTATAGATTAGAAAATGGTAGAAAGTTAATAAATTTTACGATGTAACTAGCATGCATGTGTTAAGAATGCAAGCGGAGCAAGAAATTCCTATTTCCTCAGCGAAAAATCTTTAGGGGAAATATTTCTTACGCTCTAGCTCGATTTTTTTATAACTTTTGCACGATCACGATGGAAAGCAGGGAAGGGATGGAGACCTCATTTCCTACTATGCTCCGCCCAACTTGCATCTATAAGTTGGTGGTAACAAAAGAATAACTTTCTTGCAGCATATCCAAGAGCATAAGCTTAATTATAGTCATCCTCATATATCCTATGAATATAATATCAAACCATTCTTTTCATCTTTTTTAAACTTCTTTCATGACATGGAAAGCAACATGAAGATACATGTGCTATGATATCTTTTATATTTCTTTTAAAGAGAAAAAAGAACATTATCCAACCTACATGAAGTAATAAAACGTTATTCACTATTTTTCTAAAATAAAATTTGGTAGAATAGTCTAGTTCTGTCGTGGATTCTAGTAGTTATGTGGCTCGTCGAGCCCACTAGAATCACTTAGGCATCATGGATTATTTGTGACCTACCTAAATTATATAGATCTACTATGACTGATTAGATCTGTCTACTAAACGTCGGTGAATTTAAAATTGTTTCGTGAGCTTGTAATTATGACAAAATTGTCTTTCAATAGAATGGATGTTGCTTCTCGTAAGCTTGTAATAACAAAAATCTTAATTTAGTTTTTATGAAGTGAGCCACATTTGAACTATAGTTGGGTGTCATTTTAGATGGATAAGGTTAAGGGATTTGAGTAATAAAGAGAGCACAATTTGGCACCCCAAACAAAAGTCTTCTTGTGAGGGGAAAAAAAAAAAAAAAAAAAAGCAGCTTTATAAAAGTTCTTACACATGGGCCTTCATGAATTTATATTAATCTTTTGGGCTATTGGTCTTTTTGTCCACTCCACCAATTGTCCAAGGGCCCCTTTTCCATAAAAGGGAAAAAGACCACTAATACAGATTTAATTAATTAAAGCTAAGATATGATTGACACACATAACTGTTTCATGCTTGTTGTAATTAATTCAATTTATATTGATATTGATTTTTCATGTTCTACTCTATGCAATTTGTTATGTCTAATATTTTTTCTTCTTCAAACTATATATGTCACCATACAAGAAAAACTCCACTTTTATAATTTCTCACTTATGTTTTTCCTAGTCAATGTTAGCTTTACTTGACTTTTTGTTTGTCCTTTTCAAAATGATGTCCAAATTAGGTGTATTATTAGATTGTAAATCTAAAACCTAAAAAGAGCACAAAATCTCTATTTTATAAAATTACTTTTAATTAAGCAAACTTGCACAAAATATCAATTCAACATGCATATATGTATCCCAAACAGACATTTCATCCTTTAAGTCCTTTTTGTTGTAAATTGAGTTGAAACTTGTTAAGAACTAGATAAGGAAAATAGAAGATTAAGAACTTTCACTACTACAAACTACTACTACAAAGGAGAATAGAAGAAATGAGATAGTTGGAATGAGAAGTTTTCATTCAACTTGGTGTGTGAATTACAATGGGGTTGGCGCCATTTATATATGTCATTTGGTGATAATGATAATTGTACTTGTACAATGTATACAAGTTATACATACACCACAAGTCATACAACACATCACAAGCAACATAGACAATGCATGGAAGAGTTGGTGTACATTGGAGAGGATTACAAGTTACATGACAATACATGGATAAGTGATTATACATTGAAGTTGAATACAAGTTATGTAGAGTGTACAAGTTACATTCAATGTAGAAGTCATGCTTGATGTTACAATTCAATGTGAGAGTCATGCTTGACAATGTGATCATTCATAAGTTTGGTTAAAGGGTCATCCAATTTACAACACTTTTCATTATTTCAAGATTTTTCTTGATGTTTTCTGTTGGGACGTGTGGATTGAAAGTTAGTCTCATGTCTCATGTGGATCAACTATGACTTCATAAACGAAGTACATAATCTTATTCAAAAAAAAAAAAAAAAAGTACATAAATGTACGGATCTTCGTCTAAATAGTATCGAGGCCTCTCAAAGTAAAAACTTCATATGAGATATAAAAAGGTAGATAAGTTGGAGACAATATTGGTACTAGTAGGGATCCACGGTAGAGCACGGGCGAGAGAAAGTGACCCGCGGGCCAATAATTGGGCCATTGGTGCATTCAAGCCTGCATTCCAATAACTGGGCCAGTTGTGGATCCAAGCCCATAACTGCTTGTTCATCACCATAAGGTCAATCAGTCAATGTAACATTTGCCTTAGTTTTTCACTTGATCAACCAGATTATTATTTGTAGTGTATAATTTTTTTTGGTACATATTGTGTATAATTATTAAATGGGAAACATTACAAACCAAACCAAATCTCTCTGCAAAAGTATGATTCATATAAAATATATTTCTCAACATATACATGTTTTCATTTTTAATTAAGTCAATGATTAATACAACCTAACACACTATTTTCATATACATGCATCTCATATAATTAAATTTCACATCTACATCTGAATCAATATATTGGGTCCATAAGAAATTGAAGGAATTCAATTAATTATGACCCCTTAAATTGTGTTCCTAATTAATAATTAAGTTTCATAACCACACGGAGGGTTTAATAAATGTCCATGGTATATCTTCCATGATTCGATCTACCACTTAGTTAGTTAAGATATTTTTTTCTACTTCAATTCAACAATTCATATTTTTTAAGCCTAGCAACATAAGATTAATTAATAACAACATGATTCATTAAAGGTAATTAATAATACAAAGTTCTTAAGCCGGCTTTATATATACATAAATGGTAGTAGTGAGCTATCTCACTTTACATATTAAATTAACTCGCCGCATAAATAGTCTCGAGGATCTCTATTAGTATCGACATGGTTCTCAACTTTATTTACAACTTTGTTGAAACAATTGTATATAAGAAGTTTTACTTCAATTCTCGAAAAAAAAAGAAAAAAAAAAAAAGAAAAAGAAGTTTTACTTCAAAAGGGTTCGACAATAATTAGGGATCTACACTTAAATTTTTGTGTATGAAATTGTCCTTAATAACTGACGTGAGATTGTAAACAATGGAAGGAGAGTGGGCGATAGTGGTAAGGAAAGGTGGGGTAATTTCACACTTGGTCATCGGACTTCACATGTTGTAACACTTTGGCCACACAACTTTACTTTGTACCAAAAAAATCACTAAATTTTACAAAACATTTCATTAGAGGTCACCTGGACCCTTTCCGATGACTTTTTCGGCAATAAACATGATGTGGTGCTTACGTGGCACTGCCACCTTTGATGAAGATATTTATTTGCCTCAAGATCCGCTCTTTCAAATCTAGATGTCAATCTAATAGTTTTCCAGCCATCACTCTCGAGCCAAACCCTAATTTTTTTTCATGTGTCTCTGATCTCCACCGTGATCCATGTTAGTGTAGGAAGGGCAAAAGAACGAAGAAACCCTTATCATCATCAACAACGATTTACAATACCATTACAACAACTGATCATCATCATCATCATCTCATTAATCATCAAAACCTTGGTTTGAATTTGAGCAAAGGAATTGAGGGTATCTCTCCATTTTCTCAATTTTTGATGGCACTAGCAGCCGCGACAACCAGGGCGATGTCGTCGCTGCCTTCTATGTATTACCCTATAGGAGAGTTCTTGTCTTCATTGGAAACATTTTAGTCTTTCAATCAAGCTATGGAGTGTTGGTGGTGATCATCAGTTTGTTGGGGGGTCTAATTTGGTTTTGTTGCAGGGGTTAATGGCATGATCTTGTCTTTTATTACTTAACAACAACAACGGGTTTTCGATTTGGAAGGTAGTATGATTCAATCTTCAAACAGATGGATAATTTGCCAAATCTCCAACACCCAACTCACTAATAAAAAAAAAATTAAATTGTTGATGATCGACAATGTTCTCTCTCTCTCTCTCTCTCTCTCTCTCTCTCTCTCTCGTTTTTATTCTTTTTTTGGTACATATGATCTGTGAATCTCGAATGTGTTGAATTGGTGTTCTTCTTTGAGGTCGTTCACCTCATCCTTCTCTCAATTGATGATGATCAATATATTTTTTAACTCTCAATAAAGCTTGTCAGATTGACATCAAGATTTGAAAAAGCGGATCTCGAGGCAAATAAATATTTCCATCAAAGGTGGCAGTGCCACATAAGCGTCATATCATGTTTGTTGCTAAAAAAGTTATCGGAAAGGGTCCGGGTGACCTCCAATGAAATGTTTTCTAAAGTTTAGTGATTTTTTTGGTACAAAGTA
The DNA here is from genome assembly GCA_039657325.1 of Stephania cephalantha. NCBI lineage: Eukaryota > Viridiplantae > Streptophyta > Magnoliopsida > Ranunculales > Menispermaceae > Stephania > Stephania cephalantha. Next base: position 47,360,576 of record CM077579.1, on the reverse strand, counting down.
AAGTTGCGTGACCAAAGTGTTACAACATGTAAAGTCGAATGACAACGTGTGAAATTAACCCAAGGAAAGGTAGGCGTGAAGTCTTGCGAGATGAAATTAGAAATCGGATGAGGTATTGTGGATGGCGTAGAGTTTGATTGAACACAAGGTGTTCACCATTTATGCGGGAGGTTGACCCTCTATGAAGCTGGTGGGGTTCGCTCTTTCACCCTAGACATGTCTAAACGAGATATGGCATGGCTTCGGGGGCTATGTGCTTGGGAGCATGACAATTGTGACGACCCCAATTTCCCATAAAATTGAGCCTGCTGGCATGGCTTCGCAAGGGGGTCGCTTTCCATTATTAGAAATTTCAAAAATGTTATTTATGTTTTGCAAGTTTTACAAATTGGGAGCATGACAATTTAGACAACCTAATAGGTGGAGATTTAGGGATGGCAGAGACAGGTTTTTTGCAGCAAATGGAGAATAATAGAGGAAGATTGATTAGGATTTGGAAGGTGACTCCTAATGGATGGCAGTCCATCCTCGTCCCTGAAGATCGTAAAGGGGTGGGATGGAGATGTTTTCAGGAAGCTTTGGAAGGTAGGGAGACACAAGGCAAAGAGCATAGCACCGAGGAGCCAAGACGAGGCAACATGGAGCGGACGCGTCCACTGGCGATCCCCAAGCATCAGGGAGGGGGCACGGAGAATGCGCAAACTCCAACGGTTAAGGTATGGGGTTTGGCTTTAGTAATTTTTCGAGCTTCTACTGCAACTGATTGGGCGATGATCGAACAAGCCATCTCAACCGCCGCAGGGATATGGATGAGGGCTTGTCCTATAGGGGATGACAGAGCTATTTTTCAATGTAACGATGCTGAAGAGATGAGGAGGATTATGACATAAGGCAAACAAGGGAGAAATCATCTAATCAAAGAATTGGCTAAATGGGAACAAAGATTTCACTGAGAAGATATGCAAATCGCAGTGAATGATGAATGGATTCAAGTAGAAGGGCTACCTCTTAATATGTGGAATATTGTTGCATATGTCATGATTGGGTCTCATTTTGGGGGGCTTGTTAGGGTGAGTGACAAGACTCTTACTAGAGAGGGCTTGAAGGCAGCTGTCCTTCATGTTCGTGGTGATGCTCAACAGTTTTTTCCATCCTTACTTAAAGTTCCCAGTTGGGGTGGTTTAGTTCCTTTGAAGATTACCACCATGGCGCCTGTAACAACGGAGGGTGATGCCGGGCACAAATTCATAAATGCCGCAAGGGGGACGATGGAAATAGATGGTACAAAGAGTCGTCGGGGGTCGGCAAAGAGGAAGCGAATTTCTCGTAAAAGGGTCAATCACAACAAACGTCAAATAACCCTTTGACGAGTGACTGCGGTAATGGGTTGACAATTTCTGCCTTGGGAAAAGAAACTCCACACCACGCTAATCCAGCTATACAAGGTTGTCCAATGGGCTAGGGGATTAGCTTAAATGAGGGCACTGAACCTCTGTCACATAAATCGCAGGAGAAAGTGCGGATCATCAAAAAAGGGGGACAGAGAAGGGATACGCCTGGGATTTTCCAACCGACCAATATGAGGATGGAAAACGGGTTGAACCCGACCCAACAAGGGATGGATCAAGTCCACTGAAGGAAAACTTATCCAAGTCGCATCCTGGTTCGAAGCCCAGTGAATCAATAGAAAGCATGAGATTTCATTGCGCTAGACAACTAATAGGGGATCGACACAAGTCAATGAAATGGGCCTCTTTGGCAAAGCAAAAACATGACAAGACTCCCAGTAAGTCGCGGGTATGATCGCCTTTTAATTAATTTTCGTCAATTGTTGCAGGGCAAAATTTGTTTTGAGAAGGGTTGCATACAAGGAACGGACACTGGGATGTTTCAATTGATATTTGGAGCCGACATGCCATACATTATTTATTGGATCCATTCGATGAGGTATGTGAAGATGATGGAAACTTAAACCAATCATCCGATCGACAGAGTAGTCATGAGGTGGATACACTAAACCATCACGGGAATGAGGAACCCCAAAGAATTGATATACATGATGGTTAGATAGAAGAGGACCATGTGGTAGCTGATTCAGAGAACGACTCTGGTAGTGACATGAGTATTCTTTACATCGAGGAACGACGCCAGGATGAATTAGCAGAATCTGAGGCTGACGAGGAATCCGATGAGAATGCAGAATTTGTCCCCAACACTCTCGTGGATCGGTCACGCTATTTGATCGACGAGAACGATCTTGAACTTATTCAGCAACTCTTCGGTTCGCCTAAACCGCAATTGCAGGCGGAACAAGAAGTCTCCAGCATGGAGACGGGGCTTCAAGACGAAATGCCTATTGTTTTATTTTACAAACTTTAGGACTTAGCTACATGTGGTCACATTAAAGCCACTCATTACCCAATAAATTCACATTTTATTCACATAAATTATACTTACCCCAATATGTCGCTACCTCGATCCCACGTCGACACGCGACTCGATGTACGTCCTCGCTCGTCTCGATACCTACACACCCGTAGAAAATTAACTTAATAGTCTACACAAATATAATACACAAAGTATACATCACAACAAATATAAAATGTACATCGGCCATTGCCTCGATAAACGGACATATCACGGTGTAGGTCCCACAATACAAGTCGTTGAGCTCTGTTTAAAGACGTAAACATGGTTAGCGATTTTGGGCTATTACAGTTTTAGTTCACATATTTGTAACAAACATCATATCAAAATTGAGGTAGGTAGAGGAGGATATCAAGAAGTTGATGAATCAAGTCAAATCGGTAGATTTAGCTAGCTAGGTTGTCGAGACAGTCTTTGTAATGGGGCTTATATGCTAATATAAATTAATATAAGGGACTTATCTGTTGGAACAAATCTCTTCAGACAGAATACAAGTTGAGAATGGAGAAATCAAACGAAGACTTGAGGCGTGTAATCGCTCTCTTTTAGACAAGATTTATCTCTACCTCTCGAAACCGCGTATACGCAATGGAAAAATCAAAACTTGCCTTCATGATACAATCAAGTCTCTAATGGTTGTTGGATGATGCGTGTATAACACAACTCCAACCAAGAACACTCTTTGAAGAACTTTTGAGAGAATGATGCCATGAACACAAGAGCACACTTTGATTCAAAAGATTTTTGTGTTTCAATGTGTTTGTTAATGTATCTCAATGTATTTTAATATGTTTTGTACGTACTGAAGTCCTTTAATTTATAGAAAACTAAGGGACTTAGTGTTTATCTATCAAGGGGTAAGTTTTGGTGCGAAGAAACGGACAAAAACCGAACAAAATAAGTCCCAAAACTCACAACTTTTCGTTCTTAGCTTGGCGCCTCAGCGCCCAAAACAGTGAGTTTTATGTGGCTGACGCTGAGCTTGGCGCCACAGCGCCAGACGCAGAACCCTCAATCTTTTTTTTTTTAAATCCTACAGTATCTTCTAATTTATGAAATGAAATCATTATTAATCTCAAAAAAAAAGATTAACCATTCTACGTAACTAAAAACATCAATGGAGACAAGTCTTTTGAAAGAAATTAACAATACGTTCCAAATATGTTCTTCAAAACATTACTAATAATATTTTAATGGATTTGGTTTATGCCTACCCTTCTAATCCCGACAGCCTTGTCACAACAACAAGGCCTAATGGAGCTGCTATATATATAATAAATACACTTCTAAACACACAATAAATTGTTGCTGCAATTGAAAAAATACATTAAAAAAGAGTACTGACTTACAAAAATAGTTTACAGTTATAAACAATTTAGCTACTAGTGTTTGTTATTAGTTTTTTTTTTTAATTAGAAAATCTAATCAATCAGAGCTTACACCTACAAAATTTTTAGACTGTTCCAAGTAGAGTAAAGTATTCTAAATCATTAGAAATCAATTAACCTGCAAGAAGCCCTACATTATTATGTATAAAGTAGTATAGTCATATATCTGTCATCATATAAATAAATAAATAAAAAAAGTTAGGTTATTAACAAATGTTTTTTAGTGACAGACAGAGGTAGAAAATCAAGTTAGGTGACGGTTTGAACTAAAACACACACGTATAAGGTGCAATACCTGTTAAGGTACGTAGCTAGCTTGATGGTTGGCAACCCAACGACCCCAACCTAGCCTAATCGTGGGTTCTAGTTTTGCGCCCCTCGGTAAGGGATATTTGTGATGGTGCGTGCTTTGAGAATTATTAATTAATGCCATAATAGAAGCAACATATATATTTGGCTGTTAACATAGGCATGTACCAAGAAACATCTGATTATATATCCAAAACATGCATATAGACATTAAAAATGGAAGAACACTAGTGTTGACTTGTTTATTAATTGATGCCCTAATGTTTGTTTAACTCCCAACATCAGATTCCTATAAGGAAAAAAAATAAGATTGAAAACATGATCATTGAGTGATTAGTTGTGCTTCTTTATTGAAGCTCAGTTCTCTGAACTCCCAACAACAACAACAAAGATGAATTGATGAACATATTGCATTCATGTGTCCTTAATTAGAGCATATATATTTGGAGTTGTTGGTCTTGTGTTTCATTCCAACAAAGATTGCACACATGCATAGTCCATAGAACCTTCATAGACTTGTAGAAACACATTTTAAATTGGGAGAACCCATTTTTATAGCACCTCTCTTATGTCATATATTTAAGTTATGTTTTTGGTTAGGTGAGAGGTTTATGAGTCCAAATCTTGTGATTACTTTGAAATAAATGCTGTGTTTTTTTTTTTTTAATTGGACATATGTTTGTTAGGTGATCTTTTTCTATTTCTAACTCTATAGAAAGGTAAGATGTGGACTGGAAAGCTATATAGAAAACCTCACAAATTAAGAAGGAATTAATTCTTCCTTGACTTTACATGCCAATTTGGAGAGCAAATGAACTAATTAAGATGCAAGAGATCAAAATAATGCTTGTTTGGCACCAATAAACAATTTCGAGGACAATTAAAGAATTAATTAACTAGCGATCTCGAGCTCTTAGGTATCTAGAAATTCATATTGGGAATAATTAGGCGATCAACATTTCCCTCTTGTACAAAAGGTCAGTTTGGACTTGTCATTCTGTATCTCCTTTGATAACAAATGGATATATACTTAGTCATACAATATATATTTGTGCATTTAATGAACAACATTAATTAGTACCTCTTTATCCATAATATGTTTACAATATCCAAATAATTTTCTCTTTTCTAAGCTTTCTATTAAAATCATGCAATTTGTCATGCTCAATAATTAATTGGTGCTCATCCAAGAAGGAGCACTAAATTATTTTCGGTTCTTTTGTAATCATATTAATCACTGAAACATGTGACAAACATGTGACAAATTAATGGAAACCAATAATCACAAGGCAAGCTAAAAACATTGACCATATATGTTCCAAACTAAAGTGACTTAATGCATGGACTTAGATTTTGGTGACCCTGCTCTGATGGGGTACTGGCTGGCTGGCCAGCACTTACTATGGTTTGGAATATTGATTCCATTAGTGATCAGTGGTCGGCACATCAAACAAATACCACCTTTTTTGACATAACTCTTTTTAAGGGCAAAGCCAAGGCACATATATGAGTCACTAGGAAGTCTCACTAGTCGGCAATCTTAACACTTTAAAAGAAGATGCAACAATAATGATAATAAAGTCTCAATTTCAAATTAAACAGTTGGGGTTCGTTTGTAGGGATTAAATTCTTTTGTTACGTTCAATTTAATATAAAATAGATGAGACATCATTTGAAGCCCGAATGCGATCAATTAAATGTAAATTATATAAAACTCGAGATTTTTTTTTTTTTTAATTAATAAAAATCACATCGAGAGGCGTAAAATGCACGTTAATCAGTCTCACATTAGAGTCTTGATCCGGATAGACCTTATGTGCATCTCAGTATCTTACGTACATAAGGTATCAGTTTATTAGACCGATTGATAATGCAGATAAATATAACTCGTGAAAAGGAATTCGAACTTTGAGTTATGATTACTCCATTGGAATTAATTGACATAATCTCTCTAGCTAGTGGAATTAATTTCCAAAGGATTTTTGGCAACAATACTACACACATTAATATTTGTCTCAAAATCATGTCTATCTAAACTTTTACTTAACCTTTTTGACTTTCGTTCTCAAATGTTATTTCTATTCATGCGTGCTCTTCACTCCCACATATTGCAACGTGTACCAACCGTGACTTTGTGGTTCCTTAATGGGCAGTGGCACGGTTAGGCGTTACGTTTTGATGTGCGTGCGATGTACCTTCAAAGACAATTTACACACATTATTAAGAGCATCGCATGCACATCAAACACAAAGTGCGTTCGGTGATGTACGCCTAGCACTTTCCTTCATTATATACATTCACTAGTGACGAGTGGTCTAACAAACATTCTCCCTATAGTCTCTGCACCGACAGTGCAACTTTATTTTATATGTCACATTATTCTCCATTTTGACTTAACACTTTGTTTGTCTCCCTTTTTTTTTTGGTTAATTTGACCAGGACTATTCGCTTTAAAACCAAAAAAAAAACAAAGAGAAAGCTAAAAGAGATCATCTTTGTCTACTTGGTGATATAATCTGTCTCTCATTTTCTCGTCCTATCTCATATTTTTAAAAGAATTGAAATGCATATATTTATTAATATTGTTAAATGTATAATTTTATTTTAAAAAAATCATCAAGTTTTTCCACGTTGATTTTCTTAACTTATTCAGTTTAGAGAAATTGTATATACTAATTTATTCCCTTTCATTACATTCATATAATTCAAAAGCACTTGAAATAAGAGTATAGATCAAGGGAACTAATTGTAACGAACTTTATAACTCGAAGACATTCTTCAACATCATCCTCTTTCGATGGCTCCATACTCTGTTACATTAATACTTAACCTCGTATTTATTACCATATATGTCTAAATTTTTAGCAAGCTTTACTAATTGACCAAGTCGTTATATATATAATTTAACTAAACTAGTCTTGATGACCTTGATTTTCGAACTATACTTAATAATCATGCCTAATGTAATCCTCACTTTAAACATGCTTTTGGGAAGGCAATTTGAAAAGCCATAACCAGCTGTGCTCTTCGTTAATTTCTTCCATCTAATATATATTAATTAATTATTTATACATATACAAAAGAAAAGTACTACGTGTATGAAACATGTAAATTCACTTGGCTTGGAAGGCAACAATCCAAAATTTGTGTTACGTGCTTTAAAGCGTCAATGTGGCTATGATGATGATATGAACAACTTTGGCAAAACACTAAGCCCTATAAAAATCATGAATTCCCATAAGAGGTTCATCAGATTAATATAGCTAAACATCTTGATTAGTGTTGCTAAAGCAGGATGCCCTTTTTATGAGCACTTCAAAATTATTCTCACAAGTTATTCTTCAACTAATTAATCTGATTAAGCAAACTTGAATATGCATGGTTATATAACTTACTTCGAATTACAACCAAATTTTGGTTATAATTCGAAGAAAAAAAACTCACAAATTCTTACTATATTTCACAAATCCTAAATATACAACACGATAAAGCCTCAATACTAAACTAGTTTCGATCGGCAACACGGATCAAACTCTTACACTTTGTGTTTTTATAATCCTCTTGACCTCATTTTAATGTGATATGCTTAATTAACAAAAAATGAAAAAAGGGGGAGGGGGACAATAGGGGAGGGGGACAATAAAGCTATATAAATAAGTAAATTGATTTAAAAAAAATTAAGTTAATTAAGCATGTCGATGAAGGACTCATGCAATATTGCAAAAAAAAAAAAAATTATCTTTTTTTATTTTGTCGCTATTCTATATCTAAACTTTTCGACTACTATCCGAATTCGTCTCGAGTCGCATACCATATAAGTAGAGAGAGCTCTAAAGGTTCGTATTTTTATTTATATGATTTAAATTCGAGTCACTAATTAAAAGATAACAACTCACTTTTAATTGTGTCAACCAATCATTTTAAACTCTTATCTTTTACCAATAGAAAATCAAATGATATAATTTTTATTTTTATTTTTTTGCGCGTACCTTAGAAGAGAAATAAGGAAAGGAAAAGGGCCAGCTCATGACCACCAAAGCAAACAAAGAGACAAAAAAATAAACAAAAAATTAGAGGGGTGTGTTTGAAATTGATGGAAATATATAAAGGGTTTGTGAGGAAATGTTAAGAAATATGGTGTCAAAATCTGCTAGTTTGACTATCCAACTCATAGTTAGATAGATAGGTCTTAGATTGCAAAGTCCGATTACTTCTCAAGCAGGCCATCAACATCATCATCACACAATACACCCATTTCACTGATGTTTGACCAAAACAAACCAAATTTGATCATTTTTTTTTTTTAGGAAATGTTAATTACACTCTAAAGTCTCATATCGAGTGATGATGTGAGCATGAAAATAAGTATGACATACAATTTTCTGTGCATAGTACGCGAGGTGTGTATTTTGAGGCACACATAGACGACTCTTAAGGCCAATGTGACTTTGACATCACCAAACTCACACTCAAAAGTTGCATTCAACCTTGAGAGTCGTTTGTGCGAGCCTTAAAATACACATCCACGTATTATGCATCGTGAACTGTGTTTGTAGACTTCAAAGTGATGCCTATTTTCACGCATGGCTCACACGCCGCGTCATTCAGTGTGATTTTAGAGTATCATTGTAACAATTTACAACTTTTAAAAAACACAAAACAAAACAAAATGATGGAATAATCAAATTAAAGAGAGAAGTGTTTATATTAAATTTTCTGCTAAAGAGTCTCCCTCAATAGTCCCATTAAAAGAAATGAAGAAAACCCCAAGAGAACTTCCATTTCTATGCTTCTCTTTTACTGTTTGTAAGACATCTCTCTTCATCACCTACCACTGATAATTCCACACCTCCTTATTATACCCACCACCTCCTCTCCTCTCTCAACTCCCATGTCCCTCTCTCTTCACCAACAAAACAAAAGCTTAGGCACTGCTTTTGTTCAGACACCCTTTTGTCCAAAACAGAATACCCTGAAAGGAATTCTCAAAAAACTGATTCTGTATCTGGTTTTTTGGGGAAATGGGGGTCTTCCCAAAACTGGGTTTGTGTTCTTTTTGATAAGAGATCTGGAGTTTTTGTTTCATTGTTTCCTCAAAGGGGAAGTTTGTGCAAAAGGGTCTTCAAAGATCTGAGCATTGGCTTTTGTTGCTGAGAATTATCCATTGCATCAGGTATTGCATTCAGAAATCCTTGAAAACATGTTCTGTTTTTTTTTTTTTTTTTTTTTTTTTAATCTGGCTCTTGTGTTCTTTTGAGGAGTTGCAGAAATGTTGTTGCATCATGTGTTTGTTGTCAGTCCCCTTTTGTTTTGTTTTGTTTTTTTTTATTGGTTGCTTTTAGTGAATACAAGTATTAAAGTTCATGTCTTTCTTTGCTATTTGGTTTCATTATTGTGTCTATGTGTTTTGATCCATCACCTTAATTGGCATTTTGTGTAACTTAATTGTGGTTCTGTATTCCAATTCTTCTGTTTATTCATGCACTGTTAAGGAGAATTTCTGAAATGCTTCCTTCACCAGTTCAGCATTAGCTGTTTTTGCATAACTTTATAATCTGATATATTCAAGGTGTGGATTATAATATTGGGCAAGTTAACCGGGTCGGGTTGCCACAACGGTAAGGGCAAAGGCGGGGTTGTCTGAGTTAAGCATACGACCTCGGTTTCGATTCCCCGGTGTGGCAAGATTGCTCGGGCAACTGTGGTGTGCTCATGCCTATTGCACCAGGGCCTTGTGGGAATAGTTAGGCTCCCTTGGAAACCCACGGATAGCAAAAAAAAAAATATTGGGCAAGTTGAAAACTGGTTCAATTCTGCTGGTTTTCATTGGAATTATGCAATGGAGGTATTTGGAAGAAAATGAGAATTTATGTATCTTGAAGTATGGTTTCATCTTTTATCAGTTTTGTCTTGCAGGAGAGGTGGTTAATATCGGATAAAAAATGGCGATGAATCTTAATGCCGAGCTATCAAAGAAAACTAATGTTCTTGGACTCAAGGTCTGGGTTCTGATTGGCATCTTTGTGGGGCTGTTTATTGTATCTATTCTATGTGTGCTATATTATCTTACATACCGGAAAAAAGCGAGAAGGGCTACCGATAAACTTCCCGTTAGCCAAATACCGATTATATCGAAGGAAATTAAAGAGGTAAAGGTGGAGCAAGTTTTTAACAACAGATTTATTTCGAGCGATGGGATCCTCATTCATCATCTTGAAAAATCAAGCAATAAGGAAACCGATAGGCTTTTTGTCAACTCGGGTATGGACAAGAAGAATAATGGAGATAATAACAGTGAGTTGGGCTCATTCCGGTACATTGAGAAAGATAATATGGGGTCCCAATCCGACGAACATGGTAGTTCTGGGGGAGTTACCACAGGTCATCGGCAGTCTGCTTCTTATCCCATAGCTGCTCCTTCGCCTCTTACAGGCTTACCTGAATTCTCTCACCTAGGTTGGGGTCATTGGTTCACTTTGAGAGACCTAGATCAAGCAACTAACCGCTTCTCTAAAGAAAATGTTATAGGGGAAGGTGGATACGGTATTGTGTATCGCGGTCATTTGATTAATGGCACTCCTGTAGCTGTGAAGAAGCTCCTTAACAATTTGTAAGTTCACATATCATCTTTCTAAACTAATCATGTTCTTACCATGTTTGTCGGTATTTGCTTATGCTTTGTCGAAAACTTTGTTATAGGGGCCAAGCTGAGAAAGAATTCAGAGTTGAGGTTGAAGCCATTGGTCATGTTCGCCACAAGAACTTAGTCAGACTTTTGGGATACTGTATGGAAGGGACTCATAGGTAGTGCATCAGCTAAATGTTTCTCTACCTTTTGTTCATGGCTTTTATTTTGTTTCTCTTTTCTTTCTTTCTTTCTTTCTTTTCTTTTTGAAATAGCTGAACGTTACTCTATCGATTCAAATTACATCTTATTGAATTACGCATTAGCTTCATTCGGGTGGATCATATTCTTTGAAGAATTACCTTTTTTCTATTGAAAATTGTCCAGGATGTTGGTGTATGAGTATGTCAACAATGGGAATTTAGAACAATGGCTTCATGGAGCTATGCGTCAACATGGATATCTAACTTGGGAGGCTCGTCTGAAGGTTCTCCTGGGCACCGCTAAGGCGTAAGTTAGATCAAGTTTTCTACGGTAAATCAGTCGGTGAGGTGATGGTATCTTTTTGAAGTCTTATTCTTTTGGTTACATGTTGTAGGCTTGCTTACTTGCATGAGGCTATTGAGCCAAAAGTTGTGCATCGTGATATCAAGTCCAGCAATATATTAATTGACGACGAGTTCAATGCAAAGGTATCCGATTTTGGTTTGGCCAAACTGTTGGGCGCAGGGAAAAGTCATATTACAACACGAGTTATGGGAACCTTCGGGTACTTGTCGTTTACAAACTTGATCTGATTACGCCTTAACTTTTTTTTTTTTGTTGGTTTTAGAATCATTCAACGTGGCACGGTCATGGTTAATTGTTTGCCTATTATGTTTCACTTCACTTTGTAGATATGTTGCTCCCGAGTATGCAAACACTGGCCTTCTGAATGAGAAAAGCGATGTGTATAGCTTTGGGGTTCTCCTGTTGGAAGCAATCACAGGGAGGGATCCTGTAGACTACGCGCGTCCTGCTCCTGAGGTATTAACCTTTTATGTCGAGGAGTCTTCGGGGGATTTCCATTTCATGTTTGTTCTCCTGTTTTATTAATTCTGAAAATTCGCGAGTAATGGTTAATTAAATAATAGAAACTTACTTAATAATGGGGAGGCTGGTATACATTTCATTGTATGTTAACTTTGTTTAAAAATATTTACCTGTGTTTATTAACTAGTTTCGATGTTGTAATTTATTTACTAGTTAATGGAGCAATATCCTACATTGCTTGTAGGTAAATCTGGTTGACTGGCTGAAAATGATGGTCGGTAGTAGGCGCTCGGAAGAAGTGGTAGACCCAAACATTGAGACGAGACCTTCAACAAGGGCCCTGAAACGAGCCCTTTTGACTGCTTTGAGATGCGTTGATCCGGACTCGGACAAGAGACCAAAGATGAGTCAAGTAGTTCGCATGCTTGAATCAGAGGAATACCCCATACCTCGAGAGGTTTGAATTTTGTTTCGTCTACTAAATTGAGTTCAATGCTTTCTTTTTTTTTTTTTTTTCTAGCTAATTTTTCTCGCATTAATAAATACGTTGTCATAGCCGATCCCAACTAATTTAGGACTAAGGCTTTGTTAAAACATATGAAATGCATAATTAACACTGAAAACTTTTTAAACAGTTGCTGCATTGTTAAGTTTATATTATTTAATAAACCATTACACGTGAATTTTCAAAATTAATGATGTCGCGCATTATAATATGTCAATTATAAATTGATTGAGTTACTACTTTAACAACACTTATTTAGAATGTTAAAGGCAGCTTTGATATAATTCATTCAAGCAATTGTTTTTTGATTGAGAATTCTCTTCTTTTCTTTTGAATCTTTTCAGGACAGAAGGCACCGGAGAAATCAAGCGGGGAGTGGGGAGATTGATGCGCAAAAGGAGAATTCTGACGCAGAGAGGAGCGACAATCCGGATTCAAGGTTACAAAGCAAAAGGAACCATGGTCGATAGACAGACAAAAACCGTTTAGATGATCCGATGATATAATATAATGCCTAAAAATGAAATTCTTGCATTCTTTCACCAACTGTTTTCATGGCCACATGCGAAACCTTTCGAATGAGCACTTCCGCAGCGGCAAGGGGACAATGGCGCACCTACTTATTTTGTGTTTTTGATTCTATTTGTTTGATGTCAGAGTTAGATTGTTTTGTGCATCAAGATGTTATTTTACTTGGAACAACTACTATTGGTGGAAGTGTGTACAGGCCTTTTGGAGTGGGGGTTTACAGGCTAAATTGCTCTTGGTTTTGTGATACTAGTAATAGAAATGTTTCTCCTAGTGCAATGCAGTGTGACTCCTAAACTAAGAAACAACCAAAAAAAAAAAAAAAAAAAAAACCATCTTCAGTTGGAATTATTTTGAACTATTTGAATCAAAGAAAATAAAGTGGTTTCCATAAGTCAGTACTTAATCGAGCACAATGGAAGAGTTTGATTCCTGTAGCCGACCTCAATTAATTTGAGACCGAGGCTATGTTATTGTTGTTGTTGTTCCATAAGTCGGTTATTTTTCCAAAAAAAAAAAAAGAAAGCTTGAAAGAAAATCTATACTACAAAACAAAAGGGGAGATTGGTGAATAATATCACAGATTCAATGGAATTTATTGCATGACAAACCAGTTTAAAGCAACAGCAACAAATCAGTATAAAAGAACAACAAAGCTTTAATCCCGAATTAGTAAGAATCTGCTACATGAATCAAACATTCCAAGATCAGTCTATGTAATGCACCAAATCAGTTTCAAACCAAACAAAACAATTGCTTTCCAGAGAAATGGAAGTACCAACTTCCTAGTAACTTGATAACTGAACTCAAAAGCAACTCCACATGTACAATGAACCTTCAAAGTTTCAACCAACTTGATAATCTAAAAAACAGTCAAGGACAGGAACATGACTTAATTGTGAAGGCATGATGGATTCATCTTGCCTAGAATAGAAAAAACAAAAGGCCAGAATGCTTTCATGTAAAGTTCAAGACTAAAGAACCATAGAACCAACATCCTCCAAACTTGAAACACACAATTCATCCAAAAACAATAAGAAGAAATGATGCAGTTAATTATGTGAAGCCAAACCAAAAAGTATAAGTTTTTTCATAAAACTGCAATGTTTGAGATATTGTCACATTTCAAACTGTTTACATCCAGTATAAAACCATCTCAAATGCTATGCGAGGAGCGAGAGACCAAAAGGAGATTGAGAATTCACAAGCTTGGAGTTTCACCGGGGCCAGGAGGGCCAGATCGAGCATTTAAAAGGGGCTGAAGAGCTTTGACGACAATACTCATGTTTGGCCGAAAATCTGCTTCGTACTGCACGCATAATGCGGCAACTGCAGCCATCTGTTTCGTTACAAGAGCAAATGAAGAGATAAGAAAGCCACAAAACATGAGTCTTAAGTGGAAAAACGTCATGAAAGTTACTAAAAATGTACTCCACATTTCTGATTAGTTGGATAACTATTTCCTTCCATACTATGTGAGATTCTCTATGAATGGATAAATTCAAAATTCATGATCTCAGATTTATACCCACACAAAGTTTTCACTTTAATTTGAAAGATCTCAAGAAATTTTAGAAGTTGCAGAACAACATCAATGTGCTTTTATGTAAACTGGTTGGCTACTGTTTCCATGACTCCATGTATATTGCTTAATCCTGTTGGCGTATTGCCAAAAAAAGGAGCAAAGAAAAATTGCAGTAAACTTGTAGCAGAGTAAATAAAATACCTTAGCAACTGCTTTGGGAGGATAATCTCCCCCTAGTCTTTGGTCAATGCATTGCCTCACCTTATCTTCACTGAGTCTTGGTGTTGCCTAAAATAAACCAAATTTCGGTTAACGCACATCGGTTATGAGTATCCAAAGACAAATTTGGTTTACATCCTAAACAACATCAAAACTGGCAGATTTATGTATCTTTTACCCATGTTACTAGACTTTGTTGCCCCCTTGGTAATGTGTGATCAACAGGTTTGCGACCTGTCAGGAGTTCTAGCAAGACAACCCCAAAGCTGTAAACGTCACTCTTTAAATTCAATTGACCAGTCATTGCATATCTGCCACGGAAATTAGATTAAATCAAGTCAATAAGAGGATGTTCGGATAACAAATTAACAAAAGGAAAAAACAAAACTCAGTAATATCGATCATAAAATTCAATCGAACGGATACCCGTTGCATCAATGAATGAACATTCTTGACTTATACCAGACTTCTTCATTTATGTAAATTAATGACAACAACAATATTATGGAGAAGAGAAAAAAAAAATACACTTACTCTGGAGCATGATAACCGAAGGTCCCAAGAACACGGGTTGAGTGAAGACGAGCTGCCATGTCTGGAGCTTGATTTGACAAATCAAAATCAGCGATCTTAGCAACATCGTCATCAAAGAGCAGTACATTGCTGGACTTGATGTCACGATGGATTATAGGAGGTTGTGCCTTCTCGTGCAAATATTCAAGTCCTTTTGCTGCACCAACCGCAATTTTCACTCGTTGTGCCCATGATAGAACTGGACCTGGTTGGGCTCCTTTGACACCTTTCCGTCCTACATATTGGCAAGTCATATATGATAATTGAATTGATGTCAACTATAGAAAGGAAAGCTAACATGTACTAGTTTCACTTTTTCATAGTACAGTTAATATGATTCAGGCATATGATTCACGCATATACTAGTTTCACTTTTTCATAGTGAAACCCAACAACTGAAAAAGAAGGTTTGGACAATTCAACCAACAAAATTCGATCTACATTGTAGTTCTAGAAAGGACTTGATCGGTTTCCTATCGAAGTCAACATAAGACAAACTCAAACAACTTGATCCAGTATATGCTGATACCGTACAAGTCACGAAACACACTTACATGAACAGATGTCTAATATAAACACATGCAACATGCATTTTCATGCAGCATCCAGCATGCTTTTGAGCAATGAATGTTTGAGAGTTATCAGGGGTTCATACATACACTCATGAAGAGAAAATATATTTTTCTTTTCTTCCTATACCAGATGGTTTATCACCAATTATACGATAAATAATTTTTCATTAACAGACGATTTCTTTTCAGCTAACGGAAGTAACTATACCATACAACAAGTGGCTGGGATTTTACGCAAGTTCACAATACATTGTAGCAGCCTCTTGAACAATAAACTCATACTCATTACAGTTGCACCGCACAATAGCATAATTGATAACGTAAACCTTCACCCTTCTGGCATCCACAATATAGTCAAACAATAGGTTTTAGTAAGCATGTAGATCAGATACTTGACAAATACAACAAACAGATCAATGGTTCACAAAAAAGACAAAGAAATCTTAAGATCAAAAGTTCGTTGCATCAGAATCAAACACTTAAAAAATTACTAATTCAAATTATAATTAGAATGTGGAATAGAAAAAAATAGTTTGATTACAGGGCTAATTGACAGACATTCAAAAGAAGTGGAAGAGAATAGAAAACAAACAAGCTCAGCTGAAAAATACTTCTGAAGGATTGATACAAAATCTTAGTGTCCCATTAAATTGGATTTGACCAGCTGCATTGAGTACAGAAAAATACGTACCATGAAGAATATCATGAAGAGATCCCATTGTTGCAAACTCAAAAGCTAGGATACGAAGACTCCCATCTACACAATATCCAAGCAACTCCACAACATGTTCATGCTTAAGTCGTGATACCATAGAAACCTGAGCTAAAAATTCTTGATCTGGTTGTTTACTGGCATCTAACTTTTTGATTGCTGCAGTCTGCCCACTTTTCAGAACTCCATAATACACCCTCCCATATGAACCCTCTCCAACCAAAGCCGACGTGCCAAAATTATCAGTTACATCCCTCAACTCATCCACTGAAATGGTAGGAACTGAAATAGGTTGGGGTTGTAAATTCTGAGCACCTTTCTGTGCGGTGTGAGCCACATGGTTATTTCCTGCAAGATGACATTTGGTTGACATCAAAGCACCAATTGGATGCACGACAATTAAGCAATAGCGGTAATTGACCTAGATAGAAAAGGAAGATCATCTGCTTCCATGTTCATCAAATGCAATAATGTAGGAGATGCTTTAAGACGGATATGAACCAAATGATTCAGATAACATAAAATTGTCGAAGAAACATAGTAAATTTTACTAATATTTACCAATAAAACATGAAAACATAATGAATTTAACAAAAACCTGAGGCACGGGAACAGAGATTAATTTTCAGACTTTTCTTTGTCAAAAAATTTCAGACTTGTCGACTTTATCTTCATTTAATTTTGTAATTTACTATACATATTATCAATTAGAGTCCATATCCATTTACAAAGCGACAAAAAAAAAACTTTTAAAGATTGATGCATTTCCACAGTACCAATTCGGGCCTTGAACAGATTACCTTCAAATAACTACAAAAATCTTTATCGATCAAATTCTACCAGAGCTAATCTTCTTACACCTTTTCATTGTGAGAAAAATTCAAGCCAATTAGGGAAGTTGGAATTTTGGTGAAAAAGGTCTACCACCAAATAACCCGCAGTAAATTTTCTATGGCCTAACCATAATAAGAAAGAACATTAGAACATTGACAAAAACCAGCAAGAAATAAAGGGAAATCAATTTTCTGTCTTTCTAAATTTATCTGTATTAAGAAAATGTAATTTGTTATCATTGGACATGTGGAATCCTAACCACTCAATGACCAATAAAATATCCTAAAAGAAACCGTGTCTATGTGACTACTTAGTTCTTACGTTACGCCTTCTCGTTATCAAAACATTTTTCCCAATTAAAAAGAAGGAATTTTATTAAATAAGAAAAAGATACCTGTCACATTGCTTATTTCCATTGAGGAAGCATTGTCAGCAGAATTATGGATGTCATCTTCTTCACAGCAACTGAAGCAACCCATTCTTCTCCACTACGTATCTTCTATCTAAATTCATTTTTAATTAACAAATACAAGCAAGATCACGTAAATAAGCCTTCACGATTACGCAGATTTCAGGAAAATTTAAGAAAAAGTGTGCATTTGGTTCCATGTGAAAATTAGGCAGAATAACAATTATTGGATAGTGCAAGTCAATGCTCGCCCAGAACAGATCTTATTAAGAAATTATGTCTCATTTCTGTATAGTACCTCAATGTATATCTATTTTTAGAAAGAAAAAAAAAAGCATTTTTACTCATGATTTGAATAAAATTTGTGTATATACATTATACATGAACTAAAGCAAAATTCCTTTTTTTACGCGTGGCACAAATGTTTCTAACATCAGATTCAAGACACATCGTTTCTAGTGATTATATACTTTAATTGATGAAATAACCACTCGAATTGCACAAAATAAATTCCAAGAAATTCATATCAAGTTTTTTTTTTTTGCATCGATGTTCACGTTTATCGATCCATGTTGTTAATTGATGACGACACGTATTCCACTTAGCCTTTCAAGTATCAACTACTAATAAATATGTCTAAAATTATTGATGAAGACACGTTCATTTATTTTGGCATAGCAATCAGATATCATGATTGGCCAGATTCCGTTGATCCAAGCAAGCTTAATTAAATTCCATGAAAAAAAAAAAAAAAACTTTATTAAAGAATATGAGCTCAGCCCTAACAAGAGGTCTTCCAGAATACATAATTATAGGCCTCACGTGTTTTTCCCTCCCATTTTGCAAGTTTTGCTAGTAATTACAGTATAGCGATACAATTCTTATCGGGTTTTTAAAATTAATTAGTCAAATTATGTAATCTTCGTTAACTCAATCATCTTTAGTTTAATTAATAGCTCAACAAGTTTATAACTCTTTGCCTTTTACAAGACATATCCAATATTTTGTCAATTTTCTTCTACACCTTTAGAAAATAAACATTTTATTTTTTCCCTAGATTTACTAGTCCTCGAAATAATGTCCAATCAATTCCATGCAATTCTATATTTTTTTTTACGAAATGGAAAAAAAATTGGAGAAATCAAGTTCTTATTGCTAGGCATACCTCTCTCTTTTATTGGACTCTCCTCGCCTTTTCTTTCTACAAAGTTCTTGTAAGTGTTTAGTCTAAAATGTGGCTCGAAATATTTAAAACGGTCAGAACTCACAATATTTCTCAACCTTGAAGCTTTTACAAAGAATCTAGCAAATAGGTTCATAGTTGACTTCATTATACCACATTCCGAGCAAACCAATTTATCGATAATAACTATTGGTAGTAAATAAAAGGAAGCTGCACCAATATTTTCCTCTTTTGGAATTTCCACTTTTGGAATACAGAATCATTGTTGAAACATAAAGAAAAAAACATTAAACTTATCGATAATTCTAGGGAAGTCGAAAAATGAAAAACATGGATAAACACAGCCACCACGTGACTGACTCATGGTCTACGTGGATTACCAGGGGAACAAAGCCAATGAATTTGCTAAACCCTTTAAGCTTATGAATGCCACTGATCAACAAATTACATACATCATCCTTTTCCTAATCACGTAGAATCTCGTCGTAATGTAGCTTTCAGTTCTCTCACAAAAGTTTCGATAGGTGACATTGCTAAGTTTGAATTCTAAGCAAGTTTCACTTGAATGCCGGAAGGAAATAGAAGTTGCCACGTTCACCCTATTCTAGTAAAGCTTTAAAAAACGGCCTTAAGATATACCGACAACTTAAAATCCATTACCACTCCTTGAAATTTAAGGAATGCTTACCCAACAAACATTCCCTTGATTAAACCCTTCTCAATCTTTTATTGCTCATAACACCATTAACCAACTATGGATTACTGAATGTTAAATTTTTTAAATGTAGTTCGGCGCGGGACACTCCAATTGTCGATTTCAATTCATTCATGCCTACAATTACCTCACCCACGACCAATGCCCCTTTCAAACTTTTTTCGACATTCTCTTCCAACCAAACAAACAAAACAAAAGGGGGAACTACCCACAAACAACAACCTCCACCCCCGCAAATGCCACTCGAAAAAACCGAACCCCGCCGCTCGATTTCACTCCCAAAACCTTAAAATGCCCAGTTCACACACACAATCAATTTGCCAAATACATGCATGAACCCCAAAATCAAACCAATCTAACCAAAACCCATATAGTCCACAATCACAACAACCAATACCAAACACAACAAATGCAAGAACAAATCAAGAAACCAAGAAACCAACAATACCCATTTAACAAAATAACTAATCAAGAACATATCAACCAATCAATCAATCAATCAATCAATCAATCCAATCCCACTAAAAACGTTGAATACATGAATGAAACACAAACTAATCAAAATGGGCATCCATTGATCACCGTGAATCAACGATTGGAGCTCGAACTGGGCGAAGATCTGATCGAGAGTTCGATGAATTTGAAGAAGTAGAGACAA
Organism: Stephania cephalantha; assembly: GCA_039657325.1. NCBI lineage: Eukaryota > Viridiplantae > Streptophyta > Magnoliopsida > Ranunculales > Menispermaceae > Stephania > Stephania cephalantha. The sequence goes on along the minus strand of CM077579.1, from coordinate 47,340,362 downwards.
TTTGAGGCTTCAACAGTGAAAAAAAAGGCACCTTTTTTTTGACTCTTTTTGGGCGACTTGGCGAGTGTGGACTGGGCAGTGTGTCGGAAGGCGATTCGGTGCGCAGGATAAGCAGGGGAGCAGTGCGCACGGTAAGGCCGAAGGAGGCGTTTTTTTTAAAAAAACAAAAATGTTGTGTTAACGTAAAGTGAGTCGACGAGTGCACACGGGAGGCTGTACGTCGTTGGGTTGGGAACTGGTAGAAGAGTTGTGTATTTGGTGTTGAAGTTGTTGTGGGGTTGGGATGGGTTGGACCCTCGAGTGGATAAAAGTGTCTGATTTGATGCGGATCTGGGAACTGGTAGAAGAGTTGTGTATTTGGTGTTGAAGTTGTTGTGGGGTTGGGATGGGTTGGACAAGCTGGCAACTTAATTAGACCACGTGGCATCGCTGTCGGAATCATTAGTCGTTTAGCTTTTCTTTGGTGGCAAAAAAGGTATTTCAAATTGTAGTTGAAAAGGTACTAATACGCACACTCGGCTGTGCATGTTCTTTCGATGCGCCTAGGGATACGTGCGCACAAAGCTCATACTTAACAACAATGGTGATAGAGCCGATAGGGGAGACTCTAGAATTACAAATTGTAAACAGGACAAACTAGCTCTATTTGCTAAGAAGTCTGCGCATTGGTTCCTTTCCCTTACCCTTTATTAATGTCCTCTTAAGCGAAATGAGAGAGATCCAACTTAGCGCACTATAGTAGATAAAAAATTGATCCAACTTTCAAAGCTTTCATTAATGAGGGTAAAATAGATAAAATATGCTTGAGAATGAGAGAACGACTTACATTTTTGAATAAGGAAAGTGAGCTAAAATTACCTACATTTGTGACTAGAGAGAGTAACCTATTGCTAAAGGCAGTATGCAGTGCGAAGAATATTTTTATATCACTATATATAAAAGCTATCTTTAGCAACAATTCATTAACAATGGTTTTTATTCAGACATGTATTTTTTTTTTATTTTTAAAAAAAGTTTTCACTTATAAAATACATGCTTTATTGTATGGGTAGGGTTGTACTTAATCGAGCGCAATAGAAAAGTTTGATCCATATAGCTGACTCCAATTAAGTTGGGACTAAGGCTATGTTGTTGTTGTTGTTATTGTATGGGTAGGGTCGGATCAAGCATAAGCCTCTCTAATCGATCAAGTCCAGCTTGGTCTAACCAGACAGGTATTCAAGCTTATGACTATGCATAACAATTAGATTCATTATGTTTCAAATATAATTAAGACTAAAATTTGCTCCTCGCGACTCGTGAACTTGTAATTGGTGGACAAAAGATTTCTATTAAAGAGGTAGGGCTCCTTCCCCGGAGGCCCAATAATAAGTGATTTTCATCATTTTATGGATAAATGTTTTGCCCGTAAAAAACTCAACCCAATTTCATTTCATAGACGGAAATCGTGGATTACACTGGAGAGATGGTCATGGAACAGCCCAAGACTAATGCACATATTTTTTTTTTCATAGCTAGCCCACCAAGATACTACAACACATCTCGACTTGATCAATCAAATTGGGATGCTTTTTTAACTCACTTTTGGCACGAATTTAGGATGCGCTTTTAATTGTTGCTTCAATGTGCATATAAAAAACTTTGAGGGCCGCTAAGGGCACCCCACCGTTTCATGAAGGCACCCGGTTAATGTGGGCACTAACCAATTTACCTGGGGCATCCAAAAATTAGACCCGAAATACCCAAAATACCCTTCCTGCAAAACCTCTCGCACCCCACCACCCCACCACCGTCCTCTTGCTTGGCTTTGCTCATTTCTCGTCAACGAACCACGTAGCAATCTCGAATCTAAGTTGTCGTTCCTCTCTGTCTCTCTCCTCTGTTGTATGACGTTTTTCGAGTTTGAAGGCTCTGAGTTTTGGAAAGTCGTGGTTCTTGGTCACACAGGCCAGAGATTTTGTTTACGGTCTCGGCCAAGCATGGCCGAGATCGAGGGAAACTTTTGGGAACTCGTGGTTCTCGGCCAGACAGGCCGGAATAGTTTACACAGTCTCGGCAACGAATGGTCGAGAGTTATATTGTTATCTCGGTCACCACTTCACGAGAGCAACCATTAGTGTATAGTTTATGTTCTGTCGGTGATGTACAACCGAGATTGTAAGATAGATCTCGGTTGTCCATGACCGAGACTTTTATTGTCGTCTCGGTCACCACATCACGAGAGTAAGTCGAAGGGTATAGTTTATGTCATGTCGGTGATGTACAACAGAGAACGTAGCATTTCTCTCGGTTGTCCATTACCGAGACTTTTATTCCTTTCTCGGTGGATGTTGACCGAGACGTTCGCATAACTCTCGGTCCTGCGAGGCCGAATCAATCGAGTCCGTGAAAAAACGTCTAAAAATTTGAGAAACCCTATGTTGACAAACAAAATCATCAATTTCACAGTTTTTGATCCAAAAAACAGTTCCTTCAAAGCTTCATATGGTTGTCAAACATTGTTACCTCGGCAAACACAATTGTGGCTTTAGGTTTCACTTGTGATCCAAGGTGGTGGGGTGCCCCAGTTTTGCATTGAAAATGATTTGTGGGGTTTGAGTGAGTATATATGAAGGGGCAAAATAGACATTTACATTTTAGATGAGAAAACGAGAAAAAATCTGGGTGCCTTCATGAATTGGTGGGGTGCCTATAGCGGGCCTCAAAACTTTTAATGAGTGCGCGTTATATTGACATGCTCGAAGTAGGTCAAGGTAGCAAGACTCCTAAAAAAATGTGATCATTCACGAGTCACGACTAGTGCCACTCTACTACACCTCAAGAAAATGTCAATTTAATTATTGCAGCTTAGTAATATTAGGGAAAAATGTCGTTGCAATGTTTAGAATGACCAAATAAGGCACATGCATATGGCCATTAACCACATATACACTATAGTGTTAGTCTCAGAGAGGTCAATACGTACATTTTTTTAAAAAAAAAATACGGTAAATGTCAATACATGTTGAGAATCCAAGAATTGAAATAATACTTTCATAAAAAAACAAAATAATTGAAATAATACATTGCATGCTCATAGCTTAATTAGATGGTATATATTGGACTTAGCTTTTAGCCCCCTCGAAGGGGATTTGGTTTAGCTAATTTGATATATATGAGAAGTACAATTTTGAACCTATCGGATTATTTTTCGATTTTTTTTTTTTATAATCGTGTGTGTCGAAGTTAATTACTATTCTTACTAGTCTCACGAAATCCTAATGCTATCGATTAAGAGTCGGGAGACAGTTCTAGTGGCCTAAATGAACTTGCAACACTGAAGAATTGAATTTGTTAGAATCGTGCGCTTAGTTAACTGACACAATTCTGCATTCGTCCTTATCATTGAGTCAACCCGACAATCCGGGATGATTATTTTCAGAATTTGATTATTGTCACTATTTATGTGGACCCTAACCTTTAAATCACTCACATGACATGCCAACCAAGTGATCTTCAGTATGGCTTTGTCCTGTTGCCGGGCCAGTTCGATCATTTCTGTGAGAAGAGGTAATAAAGATAGATTGGATTCCACTATACTGTCCTATTTATATTGAAGGTCCTCAGTGTTATGGGCCACTGCCCTTCAAAAGATGGCAGACTAGTACCACACTAATGTAACCTTTTGAAGGGTCTTGCATATCTCTTGATGACTTGGATCTCTTTGTGCTTATCTGTCTTTCTAAACTATATAATATATATATATATACCTTAATATATTGTGTGACAAATGCTTGGTCACACAATATATTACAACAAGTTCATCATCTTCAACAAGGACAAATGCTTGGTCATAACATCACTTGAGAGGCTAGGGATCACATCATGCAGTGTCATTGATTATAAGCATAACTACAAACAGTCTTTTTCTCTATATATCAATAATACAATGCCTCGTGTATGTATGTAATGTGCCTAATAAGTAATGAGCTAGCTTACATGTTATTCGAAAATCAATTTGGCCATACCTTGTATGATATTTTTTATGCGTTAATTTGTATGTAAAATATTTGTAAAAAGTGGACAAGACTTTTAATCGAATCTCAAATTGAAGGATACGGAGAAAATTATGTTGCAAGACCTCATCCCTCGTCCGAGGCCTTGCAAAATAATGTTAGTTTGGTCTAGTTAGAGCAATTAACACAAACATTTCTCTTTAAAAAATTAAAGTCAGTTACTAGATATACATTGAATTCCTTAATTTCTCATTGTTAGTTAGTTAAATCTATATGAGTTTGACTAACTTTACAAAAAATGAGTCTTAAGTAGTCAATGTATAACTAACAATAAAAACATTGGTAGAATGGGGGAAGAGCATCCTCTAGCTGCTTCTCTATATATAACACCGACGTATAATTGTCAATTTTCTGTCCCCTTTGACTCACTTTCTACTTTTCTACCGTCAAAATTCTCTATAGTTAAAAAAATTGTTTTCCCCTAAATATATTTAATTTGATAATTTTCTGATTCTGCCACTAAAAAGCGTCGATCTCTAAGAAATTTAAACTCATATTTTAGTTGTGGATATAAAATCCTTTATACTCTCATAAAACTTTTCTCAACCTAACATATCGGTTTAATTAAGTAGTCATTAGGGGTGCACTTTACTTTTTAAAAATGCATAAGAAGAGAAATTTAAAAACAAAACTAAACAGTGCTGCAGGCTTTGTCCCATCAAACCATGTAGGTCAAATGACAGATGAATCGAATCAAGAAGAGTAATGTTAATTATGTTAGGGTTTGGCATGTCCACAATCAAATAAATAAAACATTAGTGCCCGGAAGATCATAGTTTTGAAGATTAGTTTATACACAAGGTGGGAAGCATGATGATGCAAAGATTAATTGGCATTTATTTTAATATCTCAATTACAATCTCTTGAGAGGTTTATATGTATTTTATTTATAATGATATGCCAAGATTGGTTTTATGCATGTTTTCACCTTTTCTGTTGTTTGAACAAAGACGACAACTCCTGTCGCACGTGATTCGAACCTTCTATTTTGTAATAACACATAGTAAAGAAAAAATTACAAAAGTACAATAGTTTTTTGTTTAAATGAGGAAAATAAGGGTGTTTTTTTTTTTATTCCAAAACTAGGCTATGTCGCCTATCCAAAAGGCGCTATTAGTTGGGTGAGTTTTTTCTGCTGACGTGGACAGTGTGTGTACACCAATATACACATGTGGGAAAATCGACATAAAAGTAACACAAAAGTTTAAAGGATGAGTTTCATGCTTACTATGGGTTGCACGTGTTGTCCGCCTCGCGATACGTGGGTGACGTTTGCATGGGGTCCATGGTCTGTAGTGGATATGCATGGCTCGCCCACCTCGACATACGTGCGTGGCGTTTCTATGTGTTGTCAACCAGGAGATACGTGTGTGACGTTGACATTGGCTTTACCACCTCGAGACACGTGCGTGACGTTTGCATGAGTTGCACGAGGTTGCATCGGTCGCCCACCTCGACAAACGTGCCTAGCATTTGCATGAAATCTCCACCTCAACATACATGAGTGACGTTTGCATGAGTTGTCCGCGTCGATATGCGTGCGCGTTGTTTACATTGGTTGTCTACCTCGAGATACGCGAGTGACGCGGGTCGTCCATCTCCATATGCACGTGTCGTTCATAGGGAAAAAATTTGTATTAATAGCTCCTTTTCAAAAAGTCATTCATAGAGTGTATAATTTTGTATAGATAACTCCTTTTAAAATGAGCTATCTGTACAATTGTCTTCCACCTCACCACCATGCATGTCATCTCATCATCAATACCTCATTTTCAAAAGGAGTTATCCCCTAGTTTTGAAATTTAAAAGTAAACTTTCATATTTTAGGAAATAAAAACTATCTCCACCCCACTTTTTGAAAAACCCCCATGGTAAATGTAGCTTTGAAACACAGGATTAGGTTTTCGTGTTATAATTTGAAAGATAAGAACTTGTCAAAAACCAAGAGTGAAAACAAAAACTTTCTTCAATTTATTTTTTTATTTTTTAAATACATTATCTAATCCACAAATCCATATCATTGTTGACTTCAATCCTAAAGTTATGACAACAAATTCATTTAATAAGTTTCCAGCCTTTTGTTTTTTCAAAAACCTTCAATTTTGCGTATAAAGTCATATTAATTATACGTTTTAAATCCCTAATCTTAAATTAATCATGTTTGACTGCATCAATCAAATGTTCTCACTAGCTTTTCTCGGTTTCGTGATGGAACAAATCATGTGCTTCCAAAATCGTTTAATTATCCTTCTTAGTAAAAGTTATCGTTGATCTACTCCAATATCGTCAAATGCTTTTATTTCCATTGCATGAGTTTTTTAATCGATACATTATTAATCTCATATTAGTATAATAACATGTCCAAATCAAGTTATTAATTAAATAGGTTCAATGCATGCATCATGTAAAGTGGGGAATTCATATGATAGTGGTTGTGGGGAAGTCTTGTCCTATACGAAGTTTGGCGTGGGTATCTTTCAACATCTCTCCTTGTACGAACAAAAAAGCAGTATTGCAAGTTCTCATTTTATTTCCACTCCAAATTTACAGCTTTAATAAGCAAGTTGGTACAATACATGGTTGTTGAATAATGTTCTCTAAATGTTCTCATAACATCAAACTCTAAAAGCTAGCAATTCAAAGAATGAATTAGAGATTGTTCAACATGAATTGAGGTGTGTGTCACATGCACGTTGGTGCTTGTACAACTTGAAAGAGACACAAAACTTTTAGAGAAATGTAGAGATAATAAGACAGTGCTAATTAATCACACTCAATTGAACATTTAAGTTTCAAAATTCGCACTTGTTGAACGATCCAACTTGAATAAGGATTAGTCGTGCAAGATCCATATACATATCAAAAAAAAAAAAAAAAAAAAAAAACGATCCATATACATAAAAAAAAAAAAATTACAGATAACGCTAACTCGAACGATAGAGTAATTGGCTGACACTACTTCGGTGTTTCATCGTGATTTACATGCATGTCTTTTATTATAAGTACGTTCTAATATCGAATCAAGTATTGAGTAGTATTTAAAAAATTTACAAATAACACTAACTCGAACGATAAAGTAATTAATTGGTTCACACTACTCCAGTGTTTCGTGCATCATGACGTCCCGTGTCTTTTTATTATAAGTACATTTTTCATATCTAATCAAGTCTTGATTAGTATCTCGAGGCATTGCGGTGCCTCCTTTGTAGAACTTGGCTATCTCATGCATTAAACAACACTTCAATGTGCACCAAAACTTGGTTCTAATTAATCCAACTCTTGACATTATTATCTACATAATTGTACTAATGTTTCATCGTACAAAGATTATCAACTTGTATACTTTGACAAAAAGGACATGTTATGAGTAAGACCAAGCTGACGAAATTGAATTTCTTTTAGAGTTTTCTCAATTTCATGATAAGTCTTGAAGTAGACATTAGTTACCAGCATTTATTAAAAACTCCAAACAAATTAAATCCCTCACTCAAATTTCTTCAATATGATTCAAGTGTATCAAACGTAGTAGTAAAACTCGTAAATATAAGTAGAATAATAAAAAAAAAAAAATACATAGATTCTAAATAAAGTATAAGTGGCACCAATCGATAAAAAAAAAAAGTTGTAGCTTACAGAAATGTTCGTACATAAGATTAGAATTAACAAGAGATGATTAATTAATATATAAGATAAAAATAAAAAAATATATCGAGTAACTCAATATGAATACGAATGAAGGACACGCACTCATCGGTCGCCCTTAATTCTCGCGTGCACGTGTTTCATGGTGTATCGAAAGATGATCAATACTGGGCTACCTAGCAAGATCTAAGAAAATCACTAAAGCACGAGATCAAAACCTTGACTCGTGCAAAATCTAGAGAATTGGAGAACTAGATCCATGTAACCGAATCCAATTAATTAAACAACCTACAAAAAAGCTACAATGTTAGCAAGAATAACTCGCGCCAGTAAAAAGCGCGCGAGCGAACCACACGTGTGGCGCCTGGGATTCCCTTGGACGCCTTCACCACACAAAAACCCCACAAAGCCCATCCTCCACACTCCACCACCGCCGATCTTCCTCCACTCACGCACCCGCAAAGGACGACGGTACGACCTCCCCAAACGCCCTACTTAGCGTCCGCCGTGTCCACACTCTTTATCGCCTCTCAAGTTCCCAACTTTCTCACTCATATTCATCTCTCTCTCTCTCTCTCGCTGACCATCGGCTCCGCCGTCACCGACACAGCTCCGCCGCCGTCCTCCGCCGCCCGTCCGATCGGGCTCCGGTGAAGTTCTCGGACTCTCTAATCTCGTGTTGTGCTGTTGATTCTCGCGTTTGATTGAAGCTCAGAAGTGAAAATTAGGGTTTCAAAGGTTCCATTTTTGGGGTTTTTTGATGACGTTGTTGAATTTGTGAGTGATTTTTAGGGTTTTTGGGTTTTTGGGTTTTGGGGTTATGTGGGTGGCTCTGGTTTGGATCCATGGGTACGTGGGAGTGCTTTTCCTGGATTTTTGGGGGCGCAGTGAAGCTGGTCAGTGTAGGGTGAGATCAAGATTTGATTTTTAGGGTTTTTTGTGGGATTTTTTGGGGGTTTTGGGGTTTTTAGGGTTTTTGATTGATGGAGACTAAAATTGGGGACAAGTTTCATCATTTCTATGGGCCTGGAGAGCCGGAATTTGTGTTGATGGAGAAGGATTTGAAGGGTGATGGGAAGAGGAGTGTGGAGTGGGATTTGAATGACTGGAAATGGGATGGGGATCTATTCATTGCGAGCCCGTTGCGGCCCGTGCCGACGACGGATCATAGGAGCCGGCAATTGTTTCCGGTGAGGGGGAGGAGGAGGAGGAGGTGCCGGTTGCCGGGGATTCGTCGAATAGTTTGTCGTCGTCTTCGGATGAAATGAATGTGGGGAGTGAGAAGGGGAGGAGGGAATTGGAGAAGAGGAGGAGGGTTTTTGTTGTGGATGAAAATGGATTGAATGATGAAGGTGGGAATCTTTCATTGAAGCTTGGTGGGGATGAGTATCCGATCGCGGATAGCGAGTTTGGGAATAATTGGGATGGGAAGAATGGGAAGAAGAGCAAGGTTGCATCGGGATCGGCTTCGAATCGGTCTGTTTGTCAAGTGGAGAATTGTGGTGCTGAATTAACCAATGCGAAGGATTATCATCGGCGGCATAAGGTCTGCGAAATGCACTCCAAGGCCAGTAAGGCCCTGGTAGCAAATGTTATGCAGAGGTTCTGTCAGCAGTGTAGTAGGTGAGAGTTCAATTCGAGGTTGCCTTTATTGATTATGTTCTTAATTTGCAGATCTCCCATTTGTAGAATGTTGATTTCATACTTGCAATATTGATTTCTCATATGCATCTCTATTTAGCATTTTACATGGTGATTTGCACACTCCTTGGACAAGTTATGCTTCTTGGAGCTCTATGTATTTTTTTAGTCCTCCCATTTGATATCTTTGTATCTTATTTCATGTAATTATATGAGAAGGTTTCATGTGCTACAAGAGTTTGATGAAGGGAAGAGAAGCTGCCGTAGGCGCTTGGCTGGGCATAACCGGCGAAGAAGGAAAACGCATCCGGAGACTGTTGTTAATGGAAGTTCTGTGAATGATGATCGGTCGAGCAGTTATCTACTGATCACCCTATTAAAGATTCTCTCCAACATGCAGTGTAAGTGCCTTATGGTTGTCATTTTCTTCTACTACGCACCCAGCAATAGTGCTGCTCCTTTTCTGAGACACTGGCCAATTGGATACCTTTGATTTTTTCTTTTGCTGTATTTACACACAGACGCGTGACGTAAGTTATAGTACTTGGCTACTCAGTCAATTTATTATGAAGTTTTTTTCAGAAGTTAGAACTGAATATCATTATGGTTTTAAGGTGATATTTTGGGCATTTTGATGAAGAAAACTGAATTAGATGATCAGTTCATGTCTTACCATATTTGTTTGAATAGAATGACATGAACCTTCTTCAAGTGGTTTGATTTATGACCATTAAGCTCCATGTGCTTGTCAGTATGACTTTTTTCTTGCATTGAGCTTGCTTGCTATCTCCATCTGTGGACTGATACTGAGTAGATGGATATCTGCAGTCTTTCATTTTCTCCTTGTAGAGCTACAATCATAGAGACGAAGCCGTGTGAAACTTAGATTCACTTCGAGCATGGCGTTCTTAGTGATCAATTGAAACTTAGCGGTATAGAAACTGAAATCAAAACTGGGATGACAGTTTCTTTTGTCACTGCATTATGATTCTAATGCTATAAATGCATAGTAGGAAACTGTTGTGAAGATGGGAGAAATAGCAATGAGATTGAAATATGAAGATAAGCCCTTTTTATTTTATGAGTATGACTGAAAGTTGGATTTCCTTTAGTGGAGAGCCTTAAAGATATGCCAGCAAGGATGATTTGTATTTCGTATGTGATTCCTTGCCTTTACACCAGCTCAGAAAAGCACTTTTTGGTAGAAATGTGTTGTATTATTTGGGCTTATTTCGGTGTTAACGACTGACTGTTTAGAAGAGTAGGAAAAAATATGTTGAACAGGAGCCTTAACTTAGTCAGTTTAGGACCTTGCCTATTAACGTCTGGTTGCTTATTTTGGCATAGTTCTATAGTTATTCCATTGCATCTTGTTTAATCGATTTTGGTGTGGTTCTTATGGAAGTTTGCTAAACTTAATCTCATCTTTTCAATGCAGCGAATAATTCGGACCAGACAAAGGATCAAGATCTTTTGTCTCATCTTTTGAGGAACCTTGCCAGTTTCGGCAATGCAACCAATGGTTTACAAGATTTGCGTAATAATGGGGCTACAGATGGTTTATCCACCGAGATTATGCCAAGGTTACTTTCAAATAGTGCTGGACCATCTAGTCATTTGCCTTCAACCTCTAAAGCTAATGGAAATATTGACGCTGACTGCACTGGGAGGAGGATTACTGATCAAAATGTGAAACCTGTTGCATCAGAAATGCCGCAGAATGTATTTAATAAAGACAGTTCTCTCAGTAGAACTGTACAAACTATGCTTCTTTCAGAAACCTCAACCCTGTCTCAATTAAAAGGCAGTTCCCTGTCAAAAACATTATCTCCTGGTTTGGATGTCGGGAGGGCCAGGTTAAGTAATATTGACCTTAATAATGTATATGATTGCTCACAAGATAATGTGGAAGTATTTGAGGGAAGAAATCCTCCCACAAATTATGGAACCGGTTATCCTGATTTCCCCTCATGGTTGCGGAAGGATTCTCACCTGTCAAGTCCGCCACAAACCAGTGGGAATTCTGATTCAGCGTCAGGCCATTCACCATCTAGTTCTAGTGGAGAAGCTCAGGTATCTTTTCTTTTTTTTTTTTTTTTCTTTTTTTCCTTGTATTTGATTACTGTTGGGATTGTAAAGTGTGAATGAATGTAGAGCCTTTATCTGTTATTTATTCACTATCCCCAATTCACAACTTTTGTACTCCACTAGAAGCTACATGTTCCCTGAACATGAATCATGATGGCTTGTGGGGGCAGTTACAGACTCAATATGCTAAATTGCGCATGTTTACCATGAACATCTCAGTTTTGCACTAGTCTTTCTTTCTTTCTTTTTTGTTTTTATTCTGTTTCTTCTATTGATCTTGGATTAGTTTTTTTTTTTTTTTTTTTTTTTTTTTTTTGGTTTGTTTGTTTGTTTGTGTTGTTGTTGTTGTTGTTGTTGAGCGCGCGCGTCATGGTTGTTAAAAAATTATGGTAGTTTATTTGTTTCTCAAGTTATTCACTTGTGTCTTCCATGTTTGTTCATCATAGAGCCGCACTGATCGGATTGTGTTCAAGTTATTTGGCAAGGACCCCAGTGAGTTTCCTCTTGCTTTGCGAGGGCAGGTATATTATGGATCTTGAATTTGTTTTGCGGTTTTTTTTGTGATATTTTTGAATTAATTGATAGCTTTTCTAGTGTGGCTGGTGTCATAAACATGCTTGCATGATTTCAGATCCTTGACTGGTTGTCCCACAGTCCCACAGACATTGAGAGCTATATTCGGCCTGGTTGTATAGTTCTGACTATTTACCTTCGTCTGCCAGAATCTGCATGGCAGGAGGTGCTTTTATTCTCATTAATGTTGTTTATGTAGAACCTTTTGCCTGTTGCCCTTTGTTTCCTGCAATACTGAATTCCTTTGGGAGTTTAATTGCAGCTCTGCAGCAATCTGAGCTCTTGCTTGAGTAAGCTTCTGGATGGCTCAAATGATTCATTTTGGAGAACTGGATGGGTGTATGCTAGAGTGCAGCATCACATAGCATTTATTTGCAGTGGTTAGTTTTGGATGTTTTAATAGGAACCGCTATTTTAATGTATTTTTGCGCTTCTGTCAGCTTGACCTCTTTGATTATGTCCTCACTGCAGGTCAGGTTGTCCTCGAGACTCCCATACCTCTCAAAAGTGATAGTCATTGCAGGATCTCTAGTGTCACTCCTATTGCTGTCTCTATTTGTGGCGGCAGTGTTCAGTTTGTGGTCAGGGGATTTCATTTATTCCGGCCAAGTGCAAAGTATCCATCATTCTTTTGTGATATTGTTATTTGTGCCTTTTATTTTATTATTCTTTTGTCTGAGCATATCCCTGAAACTGAAGTGAAGTTACGTGCCTTTTCAGGTTACTCTGCGCAGCTGGAGGGAAGTACCTGGTCCAAGAAACTACGAATGATTTGGTAGACACAATTACCTTGAAGGAGCATGATGAGCTACAGTGCCTCAGCTTCCATTGTTCTGTTCCTGATATAGTTGACAGAGGCTTCATAGAGGTTCGTTATGTTTTTCATTGTCTGCGTACATGGCTTCCTCTAACCTTCATTGCTTAGTCTTGCATACTACTATAAATTTACGCCGATAAAGTTGCAACATTATTACGTGGTAAACAATGAAAGTAATAGGCAATGCTGGTTCAATGGTCAAATCACACAAGATTTCTTATCTGGTCCAAAGTGTTATTGTCTAAGCCGCAACTTACTCTTTACATGTAAAATGTCGTTTGGGACTTCTAATTTTTTGTCTCAGTTCTTCATGTTGCGGGTGCTTAACTGGTTTCTTGATGATTCCTACTCGCTAGTGGGCTAGATTTCACATTTATTTATCATTGTACTCTTTTGTGCTTTTTGCTCACGACTGGAGTTGTGTTTATCCAGGTTGAAGAGCACGGTCTCAGCAGCGGCTTCTTTCCTTTTATAGTTGCAGAACACAACGTCTGTTCTGAAATTCGTATGCTAGAGAGTGCAATAGAGATGACTGAATCCCGAGATGATATTGATGGATCAACTGAAATGATAGACACTAAGACTCAAGCTTTGAACTTCATTCATGAACTGGGTTGGCTTCTTCACACGGTTCGGTTGAGGTGTAGGTTGGGTGACTTCAATTCTAATTCGAATTTCTTCTCATTCTCGAGATTGAAGTGGCTTATGGATTTCTCCATGGATCGTGATTGGTGTGCTGTTGTCAAGAAACTCCTTGATATTGTATTTGATGGAACTGTCTGCGCCGACAAGCATCCTTCTGTTCAGCTTGCTTTATTAGAGATGGGTCTACTCCATAGAGCAGTGAGAAGAAGTTGTCGGCCGATGGTGGAGCTCCTCTTGGGATACATTCCGAATAAGAGTTTGGCAACAGAAGAATCTGAACTTAAACAACAGGTCAAGGGAGAATCTGCGGGATTCTTCTTTAAACCTGACGCTGTTGGTCCTGCCGGCTTGACACCCCTCCATCTTGCAGCGAGTAGAGATGGTTCCGAAAGTATCCTGGATGCATTAACCAATGATCCTGGATTGGTAATTTTCTCTACTTTCTGTCATCTTATATCTACATTATTTTGATTGTGTTAAAAACGGTCCATTGTGTCGAGAATTACAATTCGATCTCATCTTGCGCATGATCTTTCTGCGGTTATGACAGACCGAAGTCATTTTTGTTAACTTAAACATTCTCGTCATTTTCTTCCTTGTTTAGGTGGGAGTTCAAGCATGGAAGAACGCCCGCGACAGCACAGGTTTCACACCCGAAGACTATGCCCGGTTGCGAGGCCACTATTCTTACATTCATCTAGTACATAGAAAAATTAACAAGATATCAGGGATGGTGCACGTAGTCGATATACCTGCAGGCATTCTTACTGACCAGAAGCTTTCAAGCAGCCTGAGCAACGCTAAAGCCGCCAGTTTGGAAATCGATAAAAGCGAGCCGAAAGCTGTTAGGACCCGGCAGAACTGCAAGCTCTGCGAAAGGTCCCGGACCTTAGGCAACTCCAGATCATACCTTGCATACAGGCCGGTCTTGCTCTCGATGGTGGCCATTGCGACAGTGTGTGTTTGTGTTGCTCTACTCTTCAAAAGCTCGCCGGAAGTCCTATTCGTGTATCCGTTCCGGTGGGAGTTGGTGGATTATGGATTTATGTAGAAAGATTGTTGATTAAAGTAAGGGCAACTGTATGGTGTTTACTAGTTGTATATTGTTTGACTCCTTTATGTAGAACCAATGCAACTAATGGACTCTAGATTTACAATGCATGTTGTGAGATCAGTAGATTAGTATAGAGTCTCAAATGTTTAATTCAACACTTCAATAACAAATCAGTTGCCCAGTACTTCACCTTTGGTTGAAATCTTTTTTTGGTTTCTAATTATATGGATCTTTTATTCTTTTATGACAATATCTAGTGTCCTAGTCCATCTTTAAACTGAAACAAACTTTTGAGATACTTGGAAGTTGGAACTAAATTTCATAACACTGAATAATTCCAAATGTAAATGTGAACTAATTGTGACTCTTTAGCAGCAACCATCACTCATGGCAATTGGTTTTAGTGCTATCTATTGGAACTAAATTTTACACACACTGGATAACTTTAGATAACAACGAAAGTTAATTGCGTCAACAACACGATCCAAACTAGAATTCTTGGAACTTCTCTTTTGCAACACCTTAACAACACGATCCAAACTAAATTCTTGGAACTTCTCTTTTGCAACACCTTTGGTGACATGAAACTAGTACTATCGAAACTTGTCTTTTGCAACATTTTCAGTAGCAATCATCACTCGGGCAACTGTATGAACTTGCCAACAATGTAAAATTATAAGAATCATGGAATTATAAATTCTACAACCTTGGACAACTACATACAGGGCGGTTCTAGGGGCAAGGGGGCGGGTCGCCCCTAGCCCCCGGACCTTATAGTCCCTCGGCGTATTTGTCCTTCCCAACTCCTTATGATCAACACACGCTCCCTATATAACAAGAGTAGCATTGTAAAAAAAAAAAAAATGATATATTTGAAGTGTCTTGAGTGTAGCATTGTCATTTTTTATTTTTTATATTTTGATTATACTTAGTTTTTCATACTAATATATTTTTCTTGTTTGGAAAAAAAAAGTTTTTTAGTCCCCCTAACAAGATTTTTTGGTTCCGTCACTTACTACATATATGCTATATCAACAATCTAACCATAACGAGACAGTCCAACCAATAATCAATTGATCCGAGTGGCAAGAGACTCAGTTTCTTTTAACGAAGTCTCAAGTTCGAGTCTCGTGGATGAAAAAAACTTGGTTGAGATGACCACCACAAACAGAGCTCGACACTACTCCGACACCAAACTTTTAAGATTGAAAAGTTTTCTTATATCCAGCCATGACTGGTCCCTTAACTAGTAACTCGAGTACGAGCCTATACGATTGAGTACGAGCCTATACGATGCGCGATTCGAGGTGAACTAAGAGTAGTCGGATAATTTTCTTACATATTGATGTTTCTCTAGGGAGCCTAAAATATCTGTGCCTGGCTTGTATGGATGAAATCAATGACTCTCTCACTCTGCCATGCATTTTGAGTAGAAGCCATTGTTGAAGCTTCACTTCCAGACCAACAATGGCGATTGTGGCAACCCTAACATCCCCAAACCTCTTCACTCCACCACCCTCAAAACCCTTCAATGATTCCACAGACCACCCACCACCATCCCCACCAATCCCAATTCCCAAATACCCTCCAAAAACCCTAAAACCCCCAAATCCACCATTCAAATCCTCCTTCCACCGCCGCACCAAGTACTACAAGCCAGTCTCCGACGGCGTCATCGCCACGGACAACGACCGCGCCGTCGTCGTCGGAGACTCCGGCGTATCCTACCTCCTCCCCGGCGCCCCCTTCGAGTTCCAATTCAGCTACTCCGAGACTCCAAAGGTGAAGCCTTTGGCGATCAGGGAGCCGGCGTTCCTGCCTTTCGCGCCGCCCGCGATGCCGCGGCCGTGGACGGGGAAGGCGCCGCTGAAGAAGTCGAAGAAGAAGATACCGCTGTTCGATTCGTTCAACCCGCCAATGTTGGCGGGGAAGAAGGGGGCGAAGGTCGTGGAGATGCCGGGGCCGTTCCGGCTGGGGAAGGCGCCGGTGGAGGGGCGGTCGAGGGAGGAGGTTCTTGGGGAGCCATTGTCTAGGGCAGAGATCAAATTACTGATTAAGCCCCATTTGTCTCATAATCGACAAGTCAATCTTGGTAAAGTTTCGATTTTTATGAGGTTTTTGGATTGAATTCATGAACAACTGTGTTGTTGATTTGGTTCAATTGTTGTGGTTTAGTTGGCAATGTTGATTTCTATATCTGGGTTTTGATAGTTTGGTTAAAGTTTCAATTTTTATTGTGATTTTGTTTGGTTTATCACAAAGATTAGGGAAGGGCGGTTGCGGTGGTTTGGTCACCTGCAAATACGGCCTACAAATGCCCCCCATTATAAAACTTGACTCAATAGAAACTGAAGAAATTCGACGAGGTAGGGGTAGACCAAAGTTAACTTTGGATGCATTAATTAGGAGGGATTTGAATGGTTTGGAAAGCTCACCATCAATTCCACTTAATCGAGCACAATGGAAAAGTTTGATCCATGTAGCCGACCCCAATTAATTTGGGACTGAGGCTATGTTGTTTGTTTGGTCGATCATTGATCAGGTTTTTTTATTGAATTCTCAATTCATGAACAATTGTTGTGTTGATTTGATTGGCATTGTTGATTTATGCATCTCGGTTTTGATAGTTTGTTTGTGATGTGATGATGATCATAATGTAGTTGATGTAATGAAATGTTGTTGCTCAAACTTTTGGTGTTTAATATGGGTAGGGCGGGATGGATTAACACATAATATGTTGGAGTTAATTCATACGCATTGGAAGCGGCAACGGGTTTGTAAGGTTCGATGTAAAGGCGTCCCTACTGTTGACATGGACAATGTCTGCCATCATCTTGAGGTTGTTAATTATCTTCAAAGAATAGATTCTTGTTAAGAGCATGTTGTCTCCTTTTCTTAACTATTCAAATCCTTAATTCTTCCACATTTTCGTATAGTTACTACGTGAATTGCGAAGTAGACTAGAAATTTTTATTTGTTTACCAGGACTTCTAGAGTTGGAGTTGAAAAGTGATTTAAGATGTTATATAGAATAAGAATCACATAACTATCAGGGAATGATGTTATCTTAACTTTTCTTCACTATGCCAGGAGAAAACTGGAGGAAAGATCATTCATCGAGTTGGTGGTGTTGTTTTTCTTTTTCGTGGTAGAAACTATAACTATCGCACTCGTCCACAGTATCCAATTATGCTGTGGAAGCCAGCTGCACCTGTTTATCCGAAACTGATTCAAGAAGCCCCAGAGGGGCTGACTAAAGATGAAGCAGACGAGTTGCGAATGAAAGGGAAGAATCTGATACCGATTTGCAAACTAGGTACATGGTCGTCTTTTCAGTGGGTTTGTTAGTATTATGCCTTCTTTTTCTATTTGATTCCGGCATCTCTTTCTCTTGTATAGCTGGTTTTTGGTTGAAAGTGGTTTGAATAGACTAGGACAACTCAACACTATGTGTGGCAATTTATTCGTCCACTATCCTATTAAGTTTTCTTTTCTGTAAACTCATGCTAATACTCATGCTTTTGTTGTGAAAGATTGAATCAGCTTATCACATACACTGAAAGTCCCATGCCACTGAAATTCATCACAGTTTCTTCTTTCTTGATGCAGCAAAAAATGGAACGTACATCGGTCTAGTTTCGGATGTTAGAAATGCCTTTGAAGAAAGCCCTTTGGTTAAGATAAATTGTGAAGGAATACATGCAAGTGACTACAAAAAGCTAGGTGCAAAGCTTAAGGTACCACGGTCTGATTTTCAAACATTTTTTCAGCGCTTTAGGGGCCTCATGTCTTGTTCACTTATTCATTTCACAATGATGATGTTTCATTTTTCGATGGGAAACTGCAGTTAGTTGTCGTTCATTTGAAACTTTCTTCTTCTTGTTTTTCTTTAGTTTGCTTATATTGTGATCTTTCCCTCGCAGGAGTTGGTTCCTTGTGTGTTGCTTTCCTTTGACGACGAGCAGATACTTATGTGGAGGGGTGAAAGTTGGAAATTCAGGTATCCTAAATCCCATGCTCCAGTTAAAGACGATGAAGGCCATAACGAAGGAACTTCCTCTTCGAGTACTTCAGGTAGGCCCTACATTAGTTCTTAGTTTATACAATACCGGTTTGCATAATAGTGATGCCGGAGTTAAATCCTTCTGAATTATCCCCCGAAAAGTTACTGAAGTTCTTAGCATGACCATTCTATTCCGATAAAAAATAGTTGTGCGACCATTCTATTTAGTGCGATAAGATTTAGAGAACTTCGCTTGTCAGCCGTGCACAAGTCTACCTTTTGCTTTTGTACTTAACTATATGAACTTCCCATTTGCCGCTTTGTCTAATGCCACCTTCCTAATCTACTAATGACCTTAATATCGTTTACGTCTTGATCTCTGTATGTCTCGACATTCTTTCAGGCTCGTCAAATGATATAACTCAGAATCGATCCAATAAAACACGGGTCGCTAGCCCCAAGCTTATGTGGTTGTGGAAACGTGCAATTGAATCGAGCAAGGCATTACTGCTGGAGGAAATTGAGCTTGGACCCGATGCGCTTCTTGAGAAAGTGGAGGAGTTTGCAGCCATCTCACAGGTCACAGAACACAGCTACCCTGCCTTGATTTTGTCAGGCCAAGATGCAAATAGCAGCTCCGAAATAGACGACGGACAACAATCTGAATTCGAAGGCAGTGACAATAATGATTCTGATGAAGAAGGCGATACTGACAGCGATGGAGATGATGAAGAGTATGACCCTTTTGAACATGCAGAGACATGTATTCCTTTTGGATCATTACCACTGGATGCAATAGCTGAGAAGCTCAGCTCAGATTGAAGAGCAACATTGATGGTTGCTGCTTCTTTTGAAGATATTGGTGACCATGTAAAGTCATTTATTTTCACCCATTCATTGACCCCCCACCCTCTTTCACCAAGATGTTTTAGAAAAACAAACTTAGAGGGAACAAAAAAAAAAAAAAATTGTGAGAAAGAAATATGCAGGAGCTGTGAAAAATGTAATCTAATTTGTATTGTTTTTTTAAATAAAAGAAATGATTCTTATCAAAGCTTAGATTTATTCTATATTCTTATGGAAATAACATGAATTTTAATGTTGGTATTTGGTAAATATGTACTACAATAACAAATAACAATACCTCAACCTCAAAATAATTAGGGTTACTAGGGTTACTCTTTCATTTTGTTAGTCAATTTAATGCTCTTAATGACGTGCTTTTGCTGAGTAGCTGCAAAATCTTTAAAGAGATTATCGCATAATTTCTTCTCTCAAGTAGCTGCTATGAATGGCAATAGGCTGCTGGGTGGGCTGGGTGAAACATATATAAACCAAACCAAAATGTGACCAAAAAGCAGAATCTGCTGCAATACTACTCTTATCGCATTCATTTCTCCAAATAGTAGAACATTACAATGGCTAGCTACAGATGCAATTCATCCAATTTAATTGTTTTCTTTTCCTCACACAAATTCAAATAAAAATCCACCATTTCCCTTACTAGTACAGCAACAATAACAACAACAACAACAACAAAAAAGATGGTGAAACCAAAAAAAAA
Source organism: Stephania cephalantha (assembly GCA_039657325.1). Lineage (NCBI taxonomy): Eukaryota > Viridiplantae > Streptophyta > Magnoliopsida > Ranunculales > Menispermaceae > Stephania > Stephania cephalantha. Next base: position 47,320,280 of record CM077579.1, on the reverse strand, counting down.
AAAAAAGGAACTTAAAAAAAGTGAAGAAAAGTAGACAAATTGATGAGCATAGTAGAAAAATAGGCAGTAGTTCTTCTTCTTCTTCTTCTTCTTCTTCTTCCTCTGTTACATTGATTGGCAATAGCAGTTGCAGGAGCTGATCACAAATCTTTCATTATTAGTATCCAAGCTTTTTCCACTTAAGCCTTCTCCCACTTGAGGGGCTTCGCAACCTCCCATGTGAAGTCGGCGTCATCCCTTCCGAAGTGGCCATAGGCGGCGGTCTTCAAGAACCTGCCATTGCCGCCCCTCTTGAGGTCGAGGTTGATGGAGATCATACCAGGCCTGAAATCAAAGTTCTCCTTAACAATCTTGAGGATCTCCTTGTCGGGGATCTTTCCAGTGCCATAAGAGTCGACGAAGACAGACAATGGCTCCGGAACACCAATGGCGTATGAAACCTGAACAATGCAACGCCTGGCGAGTCCGCTGGCGACAATGCTCTTGGCTGCCTGCCTAACAATGTAGGCTCCACTCCTATCAACCTTGGTTGGGTCCTTGCCAGAGAAGGCACCACCACCATGGGCTCCCCAGCCACCATAGGTATCGATGATGATCTTGCGTCCGGTGAGACCTGCATCTCCATGAGGTCCACCAATGACGAATCGGCCTGATGGGTTAAGGTGGAAGATGGTCTTCTCGTCGAGATACTTCTCGGGGATGACAGGCTTGATGACATGCTCCTTGAGATCAGCTGCAATCTCATCGTTGGTCACAGTCTCGTCGTGCTGAGTGGAGATTAGGACAGTGTGGACACGAATCGGAACCATGGCGCCATTCTCATTGCGGTACTCAACGGTGACCTGGGTCTTGCCATCGGGCCTCAACCACGCGCAAGTTCCATTCTTCCTAACCTCGGTGAGGCGGGCACCGAGCTTGGTAGCAAGTACATGGCTGAGAGGCATCAATTCAGGGGTCTCATCAGTGGCATACCCAAACATGTGACCCTGATCACCAGCACCGATTTCCTCGGGACGCTTAGTAAGATGTCCATGGACACCCTGGGCAATATCAGGGCTTTGTTGCTCAATGTTAACCAAGACTTTGCAGTGATCGGCATCGAGACCAACATCGTTGGAAACGAATCCAATCGATCTGCAAGTGTCGCGGACTATCTTCTCGTAATCAACATTGGCCTTGGTGGTGATCTCACCGAATACCATGACCATGTTGGTCTTGGTGCAGGTCTCGCAAGCCACCTTGCTGTCTGGGTCCTGCTCGAGGCAGGCGTCGAGCACTGCATCGGAGATCTGGTCGCAGAGCTTGTCGGGGTGTCCCTCGTTCACTGATTCTGATGTGAATAGGAAAGTTTCCATTTTTTTTTTTTTTTTCAAACTGTTCAACAATCAACAACATACGCATAAGATTTCACAACTCAAACTGGTTATAACATAAAAATCAAAACTTGAAACAATGATTAGATGTTAAATTCTTGATCTGACATCTCTAAAAAAGAAACCCTAGTTGGGGTATCTAGCAATCTAATCAATACTTCTCTAATGTGAGAAACTGAAACCATTGAATTCAGAATCTTTTGATTCGAAAAGCAAATTCGAGCACCGACAAAATGGATCAGCAATGTTAAAGAACAAATCCCAATTCAACAGACAATTAGCAATGCTAGGTCAATCACATGCAAATCTAACAACAAAACAAGCTTCCACAATCGAATCTGGAGCAACCACCATTACTATGACACACATGAACATCAAAATGTAGATCTTGTTGACATTCAAACAAAAAACCCTACCAAATCATCAGATCTACAACATTTCAATCCAAATCAAGCGAAATCACAACCAAAACCACCATTCAAACCCAGATCTGAACCCGTTTTCCTCTCAAACGACCAAATCTACAATCTAAGCCAACAGAAACACCAGATCCAATCAAACCAAAACCAAACAAACCCCAACATTGAAATCTCTACAAAACAAGACCTAATCGACCACCATTTCCCCCAAAAAAACACACCGAAATCACCACCGACGAACGACAAGTCCAACCGTACCTGAATCACGACCTCCGGAGGGCTCTAGCGACGTCAGATCCACCAAACGAACGAACGATCTCTCTGTCTCTCTGTCTCTCGCTCTCTTTCGAACGAAGAACAATTGCGAGTCCGAACGAAACGCTTGGCGCCTCTATTTATAGGCGAGATTCAAAGGCCCAACTGGATCCACAACAGCTTCAGATCCGACGGTGGGATGTGCTCCACCGTCAAATCTCGGCCGTTCGTTCGAGTGGTGTCGTGCGGTGGAGATTTGTCTTGAGTTGGTGAGACTGGGAAATGCAAATCTCGCAAAATAGGATTTACCGGTTTGTCCGGTCACTCGCTCGCTCACCAACCCCAGCTGGTTGTTGGCTCAACGGCTAAGCCTCGCCTACTTGGCCGACAGTTGGAAGTTGGGGGATGGGATTTGATAGACTCGAAATGGGCGTGATACGCATCTCGGTACATCGCATGTACATCAGAACGCGATGTACATTTTGATGTACGCATAGCACTCCCTATAATGATACGCACTTTATCGGTGCCCGTTTAATACAATTGCATATCGTTCATGCTTGTTTTGCTGAGTTACAAAAGTATTTTCCATCCAAGGGGAGTGTAGCGTGATGATCTGAAATTTGAACTTTGGTAAAGAATCCCTTTAAAACCTTGAAGGTTAATTAATTCACCTCGATCTCGAATTAGTCAATGCTCCTTATTTGATCGACTTTGAAATCGTTGATATACTAGCATTGTTTTTAATCTCTCTACTTAAGCTCGATTATTCTCGTACAAGTTAGTCAAACCACCTCTAGAATTATATCTCGATTTATGGTAGATAAGATTTGCTATAAAATCGTTTGAGTTTTTTTGGATTGAAGATCGAGATATGCATGTGCATTTATATATACTTCGATTTATGTTGATAAGATTTTGTGCTTTGTGTATGTACTACTGGTTATGCATCGATCGGAGTTGGTATACATCGTTTTCATTGCCCACTTTTTTTTTTTTTTTTTCAAAATATAATTACTTGGGGTTCCTAATATTATTCATTTGGCGTTGAAAGTCTTCCTTACTAACAAGGGTGTATTCAAATGAAAATTTAATAAATTTTTGGTTACTTTTATGAGTGAATGACTTTTTTGAAGTTTATAGATTTTGATAAACTTTTATAGACTTTGATAAACTTTTATGAAGATTTCATTTTAATGACTTTTATTAACATTTAAGATTTTCAGTGACTTTTGTGAACTTCTTAAACATGATTTTAATTGATATTAGCAGATTTTTATAGTGAAAAAAAATATTTTGCACTTTATTATAAAAATTAAATAAATAATTATATTTCTTTTTCTTAAGAATTATTACTAGTATTTTTAATAAAAACATATAGATATATTAATGAATTACGGTCAATGCAGTAGGATAAAAAATAAGTAAATAAATATCAACAGAATAAATAGGTAAGTAAATCATCTTATAGTGGCAGAAAAGAACCAAATAAGATCATAGCAAATGTTAGTGTAAAAACTTTGCACTTTAGGAAAAAAAAACATCGTATTTTTTCCTTAAGAATGATAGTTTAAGTTTTTGAAAATGCACTTTTTGCATTTAAAAAAATACAATTATTTTCTCCACAAAGAATTTTATTACACTTTTTGAGATTATAATAATACACTAATAAATGAAACTTCATTGTAAAAAAAAAATCATCAAAAATGTACAGTGATGCAAGAATGAGATCTTCTTAATAATGTCATCATTTTCATTTCATCAACATAGACATTAGAGTATAATGAGTGAACAATGAAATCCATGAGTTGTGGAGTGATTGGAGAAGTTGATAAAAACAATTGATAAGAAAAGATCTTCTGAACAATGAAGTCATTTTTGAAGAATGAAACCAACAAAAATTAGAAGTCTCTAAAAGTTTCTAGCTTGAGGTAAGAAGAAGTCGAAGATTTTTTTTATGTGTATTTTTATACAAAAGGTCTATAAAAGTCGAGATTTGTAACCAATCCACAAAAGTCACCTAAAAATTGAATACACCTTACATGGGCTCTGAGATTGCAGAAAGAGATCACCAGTAACCCAATGTTTAATTGTCGTAGAGAATATCGAACTTGAAACCGTGTGCCTAACCCACACAATCACTGCCTTCACCGTTATATATACCACTAAGCCAAAGTGTGAGCTATTAGTCATGTTTTCTTCTTTGAAAGGATATATTCTTTTGATCGTGATCTTTAATTATCGTTCACACATATCTAGTACAATTTTCAGTATGTTTGTGACTTTCAACACCAAATGAATAATGTAAACAATTCTCAAATAATTATATTTTGAAAAAAAAAGGAGATAGTGGGCAATAAAAATGATGCACAATATAACTCCGATGCATTAGCATGCAACACGAGTGGCCCGACGTTTAATTATTACATATATGATCATGCGTTCTCAAAATGAATATATGAAAATAAAATTATATGCATAATATGATATGAAACATATACATGTATGTTACTAGTGATCGTTACTGCTTCCAACATTTTAGTCATAAAATGGAGATGTTTCAAATTAATTGTCTTCAAGAGTGCATATATCTACTTTCTATTTTGAGCTCCATATGGTACCAAAAGTTTTGTGAAATTAATAAAAGCTCTAATTCATGACTCATCTAGGACCACAACAATAATAATTAAAGTTAAAAAAGGGTTTGCTAAAAAAAAGAATGATAGTATATATATACTCTCCTAAATTTAGAAGTAACGTCATGGTTAAACTTAAATTGTTTCCTTTGAATAATGACCAACTTGAATTGGCGGGCACCTATAGCTCATATATGTGAAGGTTAAGTTGGACTGTGGTTTTGTATCTTCAAATCATTTTATATTGATCATGGGTACGGAGCTGCTATTTAATTTTTTAAAATATAGGTTGTCGCCCGTGTGATCCTACCTACCTCTAGTATGAAATTAATCGAAGTTTTGCCTCATATACCTTAATAATAATAATAATAATAATAATAATAATAATAATAATAATAATAATAATAATAAAAGATCATTATTTTTCTTATATGTATGGAGAATGAAGGGAGTTTTTTGGAATCAACACTTAATTAGTAATTTTGAGTTAGTAAACTCCTTAAGTTTTGTTTTTCAAACAAAACACAACTAAAATACAATTTTTTTTAACAAAAAATATATTTGAATTCAAGAGTACCAACATATAAAAATGTTTTCAAGATTTTTAAATAACTTATCAGTTCAGGGTCCGTAAACTGACTTCAAACACCAAAGTCCAATGCCATGTTGGATCGGTCTTAGTCTAACTAGTACATCTTATATATAATCTATTAAACCACATTACTGACCATCTAATTATAAAGTAGTACTTTTATTTATAATCAAACCTAAAACATCGATTAATTAAATTAATTAAACAAACCAAGCCAAATAGCCAAGCCGACGGCAAGCGAGAGAGAGGGAGAAGCAACAAAGAAAGAGCACTCCCAAAAGGTTGGCGGTCCAGCCGGACCGGCTCAACCGGTCACCTCATTACGCGGTTGGTGAGCACTGACACCAACCCAACATCAACGGTGAGGTGTCACTCATGCTTTCATATTAAATGTCTCGGCCAGATCACATCCGTCCATTATCACCACCGTCTGTGGGCCATCCGTTTGTTCAAACGGACGAGATCGTGAGATCAATGATGAAGAACTTCAGGTTTTGTGGGCCCCAAATGTGAGGTTCAGTTGATTTTGTTTTGAAATATAATAGAATGACAACACCATAAGCCTTCTATAACATCTCGACCCGCGTATTATATATTGAAATTTGTATATGCCTACGTATCGAGGCATACGTGAATGATTTTTATGACTCAATGTGTCTTTGTGGTGTGATTTACTTTTGTCATTATACCTATTCTCTTTTTATTTTTGTGATGAAATTACATTAGTTCAGTATATATTGTTAGACAAATACAACTTTGAAACAACTAAAATCAAATTCATGATTTGGATAGCATATATAATTTTGATATTAGTGGTGTCCATTACATATACAAGTAGTCTCACGAGGGGTGAGTAGGCGCACCAATCCACAGCCGGTGACGATCTCAATTAAGAATGATGTTGCAGTCGTGATTCAATCCCAAAATCTCTCGATAATTGCTTTAATGCTTGGTCCACAACCACTACGCCACACCCATCGGGTGCGATATCAATACAAATTAACTGCAACAACAACGATGCTTGAATTTGGACCAGTCTTTGAATAACACTGCGATAAAATTAATTAATTTCCTCTGAATTACTCGGAAGAGGATTGTAATTTTGAAACACAAGTTTCTCAAATAATTTTCAACCAATCAACTACAGCCTAATATACATAAAACAGTCTTATAGATTTTAAAACATTTTAATCAATTAATTGTGTGATTTAGAGTATTAATCAAAACCAAAGGTGATTTAGGAGTGGAGCCTACCATATGAAACGTGCTCCGGCATGCAGGAGATCAGAACCTCATGTGGGAGACACGCGCGAGACGAGTGACACGTCGGATATTATTTGATCACGTGGGGGAATTCAGTTGGGGAGTGTAAGATTATTAATTAGATCGTAACTTCATAAAATATCCACTTCATATATATATATATATATATATATATATATATATATATACAAGGTTGTATAAATTAACATAATTAATGAAAATATTGTATTCATACTTTGATTTTTGGGGCGTACTTGCACTTCCCAAGTATATATAATATAAAGTACTTTGATAAAAATATTGTATTCATACTTTCGATCCAAAAAAAATGTATTCGTACCTTAATTAAGATCTTCAGTCACCATTGCACAAAAGGGTTGGCCAATTGACAAATTTCTTTATGAATATGTATTTGCTTAAGTGTTACGTATAGATATAATTCTACATATATATCTATTAATTGTTCCAATTAGAGATCAAGTCATAATTAATCTTGGTTAAGAATTTGAAATTGCTTTTATTAGGATATGTTTATACCTATATATTATATCATTTTAGATTTTTATTTGACGTATAAGAAAGTCTTTAGTATTGTATATTAATTAAGGAAAAATAGTTTAATTGATTTAATTATGTACCAGAAACTAATTAATTTGGAATTGAAATGTTATTATAGAGATTGACATATTTTTTTGATGAACATAATCACTTTAATGAATAAGAAGTGGAAGATAATTCTAGCTAATTCAGTATTGTATTAGTTAGTCTGATGAGTAGTTTTTTTTTTTTTTTCAAAGCCTTTACGAGGAACTCGATCGAGTTGTCACAATGGTAAATTCGAAAGGGGATTGTGTGAGTTAAGCACACGACGACTTCGATTTCAATTATCCAGTGTAGTAAAATCATTCGGGCTACAGTTGACTTCTCACTACTCGGTCGATAAAACCAGGGCCTCGTGGAATTATCGAGAGTAACTCCAACGCTCACGATTATAAAAAATAAAAAAAACCTTTACGAGGAGTATTTAAAATTCCTTACAGTAAGGACTAAGGAGAAAACAAGACATGCAGCACGTGGGTTTGAAGGCACAATTCATGCTCTGGAGAGTCACGCGCTGTCACGTGGGAATGGCACGTGGAATCCGCACTATTAATTAATCGTGCTTACTTTTGTTTAAAAACTTATTAGCAATAAATTAATTAACGATAATTAATCAAGTCTGATGGTCGAACCAATTAATTACGGAACCAATTAATTACGAGTATAATTTACGTATATGTTATTTGACATTAAATGAATTGAAGATTTGAAGAATTATAAATGTTTGAACTATATAAGGATAAAATAGGTAAAAATGTAATAAATACACTCTTGAATTTCGAAAACTACTTACAATTTTGAACAAGAAGTTTTTACTTAAAAGACTTATATAAAAGACCGAAAGAAATATTAGTCGTGCTTACAAGGAGTCAAGGAAAATTTTGTGGCTTAATAATATTTCAACGTGGTAGGAGAATAAGTTTGGTTTAGAATGAATGAATATAGCCACATTTCTGGGCTTGTACGTTATCTATATATTCAAGGAGAGTGTGAGGTGAGAGAGACCGAATCTTATGCACTACTTTTTTTTTTTTTATAGAACTCATGTACTAATTGTTTGGGGTCAAATTAAGAAGCAATCTTTCCATACAATTAATTCATTTTCTTTTTTGATAATTATGCGGGTGTCGGAGCCTTTTTAATTAGGTCCGACAATCTCACGATAGTTAGTCAGACGCCACTATTAATTCAATTCTTGAGTTGGTGTTAGCTAGTTTGACATCTACCTACCTTTTCATAGGCTTATTATCTCTTATGAAAAGTTTCAATAAATAAAATAAAATAACTAATTATCAGGTTCTATTTGAACTCAGTAAACATATTTTAAAAGTATAAAAATTTATAGAAAAGTGATATATAAGAGCACATTTTATCAGGTTCTATTTGACATTTTTCTAGAGTTGCCTTGTCAATTAAACCCCAAGTTCGCCACCTTTCCTCGTTGGTCGGCCCACCCTCCCTTGTCGGTGTCCAATGGTGCACCTTATGTGTCCATGTGGTTTGGACTTTTGGTTTTTATTTTCCAGAGTTTCTCGCATATTCAGATGATTTGAAGGGCTAGAGTGTTTTTATGTTGAAATGACACAAGAACAGTAACTGAAAGTGGTGGATGCAAGATATATAGAGAGAGGTAGTTTTATTTTTGTGGTTTTCTTCTTGCATGCATATGAGGCGTCGAAGTTGTGAACACTCGGTTTACGAGTATTTCGACCATATAGGGGCGAGACCCTTACATAAGTCTCGTTCGATTCCAACCAAATTGTTAAGTACTAGGGTCTCGATTAGGGAGAGCCGACCTTAGTATTTGTTTCATCAAACATGAATCGACCATGTCTAACCGAGTGATTTTTCTCAGTGCCCAACCACCGAGACTTTCACATCTCTCGACCCTATGTAGCCCGACCATCACAAGAATCTAAAAAATCAAGAAAAACGAGATGGAAAACGATGAACTTGTGGGATGGTGGTTCGAATCTTAAGTTAATGTGCGAACGAGAGAGGTAAAGCGCAATAGGAGATAGACCGTTTTGTTGTTTCAATTGGTGGGGCGCCTCAGTTCACATAAAATGCAATTTGGGGCATTCAATAAAAAAAAAATGGGTGCATTTAAAAATTCACTTTTTGCTTAGTGTGCCTCAAAATTGTGAGGTGCCGCAACCTTTTTTCTATTCATTTAGACGTGTTTATATACTCACTACGATATACACATAAATATATAAATAAAGGAAAGAATTTCTCTTTTTTTTTGCCTATCTTACTATTATAATAAACATGGAAATAGATTAAATAAGGATAAAAACAACTCATTATTAATTATTTAAATTAATCACGAATATTCTTTAAATCAAAGTATATCCAATACTCCTCATGTATGGAGATTTCATCGTAATGCCCAACTTGACGAAGAAGACATTTAATTTCAATTAGGATCCTCGGCGCTTTTCATTTTGGGCTTGCTTATATTTCAATCGGTTACGTGCCTAATAAGAAACTCTTTGGTTGTCTTCTCGTCATGCTGTAAAGAACTGTCTCTTATGTTCTTATATGTTCTTATGTATGAAGTATGAGAAAATCACATCCATACCAAAATATGAATACAATGGGCATAAGAATTTGATGACTTGTGTGTATCTGCAAGGCACTCTGGATGATAAGCCTATACCCCATTTGTTGTTGTAGGTTCAGGTAGTCACAAAGGGGAGGTCAAGGCAGTGATGAACTTATGTGTCATGGTTGGGCTCATTAATATGGCAACTGTTGCTACCTAGACTTGCTTAAGACTAGTAAATGGGCCTAATTTTTGAAGGAAATGAAAGTTGATTTGCCATTGTGGATCGGCAGAATATGGGCATAATAAGATTGGGCTTCTTGAATGCAAAAGAAGGCATTGAATCCCAACAAAAAATGGGCATAAGATTTTGATATCTTTACTCCATCATGAAAGTTCATGCCTCGTCCACCTCATTAGAGATGCATCCGCGTATTACCATCTGCTTTAAATCAAGCTGAGTGGAAGTGTTGATCCATGAGCCAATTTTTATTTCTTCCATTTCAATATTTCACCTATTTTTCATATCCAAAAAATCATTAGAGATGCATCCACGTATTATCATTCGCTTTAAATCAAGATGAGTGGAAATCCATATAGCTTCACTTTTTGATCCAATTTTTTGTTTCTTCCATTTTAAGATTTCGCCTATTTGTCATATCTGAAAAGTAAGTTGATAGATTGACAACCATCGTAAAACTTTTCTCTCCTTATAAAATGGATTAAAAATCGATCATATATGTTGTTGTTGTTGTATTTCACTCCATAAATTTTGATCCAATTTTTTGTTTTTTCCATTTTAACATTTCACCTATTTTTCATATCTGAAAAATATAAAGAGTTGCAATAAGATGACAGCCAACGTAAAATTCTTCTTTCTTTATAAAATGGATTAAAAATATATCATATATGTTTTTGTTGTTGTACCATTTCACTCCATAAATTTTGTGGTAAATTTGGGCAACCAATCTCAAATCATGGCCACAAGTTCTCTCTTTTGTTTTTCATTTTGTTCCATCTTATAGTTCCCTGAGAGTAAGCCAAGGTGAGCAAAATCAAGCTAACTGATACCACACTTATTTCAGCAAACTCATCACCTCCCAATAATGTGAAGGAAATCCAGCGCGGCACGCCGCGATTGGCTGCCAAAGATGAGATGGATTCATTGGTTCCAGCCAGTATTTCATGAGCCAATCACAGAAGGGTTGAAGATCTACATAGATAAATTTGTGGCTCCCCACAGTGCCTTATATAAACCAAGACACCCCAAGTCCTTGAAACTCATCCAAGCTTACACAAACAAGGCAAACTAAAGCAGTACCTTCAGCTCAAACCAAGGCAACCCAAACATGGCCACCATGGCTCTTTCATCCCCTGCATTTGCCGGCAAGGCTTTGAACTCGCAATCTGAGTTCGCCAACATCCAAGGCAATGGAAGAGTCACAATGAGGAAGACGGGCGGCAGGGCTGTCTCCTCCGGAAGCCCCTGGTATGGTCCCGACCGTGTCAAGTACCTCGGACCCTTCTCGGGCGAGGCCCCATCCTACCTGACTGGTGAATTCCCCGGCGACTACGGCTGGGACACCGCTGGACTGTCAGCTGACCCCGAGACATTCGCCAAGAACCGAGAACTTGAGGTGATCCACAGCAGATGGGCAATGTTGGGAGCTTTGGGCTGTGTCTTCCCTGAGCTTCTCTCCAGAAATGGAGTCAAGTTCGGCGAGGCAGTGTGGTTCAAGGCTGGTTCTCAGATATTCAGCGAGGGCGGGCTTGACTACCTTGGGAACCCAAGCTTGATCCATGCTCAGAGCATCCTTGCAATCTGGGCAAGCCAGGTTGTGCTCATGGGTGCAGTTGAGGGATACCGCATTGCCGGAGGCCCCCTCGGCGAGGTCACTGACCCTCTCTACCCTGGTGGCAGCTTTGATCCTTTGGGGCTTGCTGATGATCCAGAGGCATTCGCAGAGCTGAAGGTGAAGGAACTTAAGAACGGGCGGCTCGCCATGTTCTCCATGTTCGGTTTCTTCGTGCAGGCCATTGTTACCGGCAAGGGACCTTTGGAGAACCTTGCAGACCACCTCGCCGACCCTGTCAACAACAATGCCTGGGCATATGCTACCAACTTCGCACCCGGAAAGTGAGAATATGACACCGCCATCGTTCATGTGAACTAGGCCTTGTACTCTATCCATCTATCCTGTAAAATTACCTTGTAATTGTATCAAATTTAAATGCATCTATGAGTTTTTGCAACTGCAATTTCAAAGGCATGAGTATCTACTATTGCATTCATCATCTCCAAATCCCTTCATATAAAAAGGCTTTTCAGATTCGTCCCGCAAAATTGTGGCGAATTCAGTTGGTTACATTGATTAACTCTTCAAAAATAAACAAACTACCCGTTCCCCTTCGAGAAAAAAGGAGGGGAATCGGAGTTTCAAGATATAGGAGCAGTTAAATATTGTACAAGAGTCTACAACATTATAATTTGCATGCCAAGAGCCACTAGGTAGCATTCTTAGCCTGCTCGGCAATAGCAAAATTTCTTCACTGAGAATACAGGGTGAATAGACGGTGCGGTACCTGTTTTCGCCGATGAATCTTTGAAATGAACAGAATGGCAGGAGTTCAGTAGAGTCTAATACATTCATGACTCGCAAGGTGCAGAGAATGTAATCATTTGCATCCCCCTTCCGGCAACTGCAATCTGATATTCGTTTCTGTATTTTAACCACAAATGAGATTCAAAGGTGTGAGATAGAGCCAAATATTTTTCTCTTTGAAATAATGCAAGTACAATATGTATCATTGCTTAATAAAACATGAGTCGCGGATAATTCAGCTCACCCGCTACAAGCTCTAGCATCCAGTGCTTCTGGCTCCGGCACACTAATGATTAAATGTGAATGTTCGGTAAGTTTACTTTGTTCCTCGAAATGCCAGCACCTGACTCGCTGATCAAGACCAGTAGTAAATGCCCAAGCTCCATCCGTCCATACCCCTTTCGAGAAACCACAAAAGTGAGACACAATATGAACCAAGAAAGCAGCCACCGATCACAAACTTAGTAACACAATAGAACCAATGAAATGGAACTAGAATTAGAAAATTTTAATACTAATACCTTTTACAGCAGAACCGTGTGCAGAGGCAATAGTATAACGAGATAGGAATCTGATCCGGCTTCCTTTGCACGCAGCACAAGGAGAAAGCTTCCATCGGTTTTCTGATTCTGTTAAATCCGAATTCCTTTTGGTCGGAGAGAAATCATTTGTTACCGAATCAAATGTAAGACAATGAAGCGCTTGATCATCACCGCCGGTTAACACACAATAAGATAACACAGGTTCGGACTGGTGGAAATCCCTCATAGTTGATACATGAAGACAGTTGACACCTGATTGATGAGCATCACTAACAACATAGAAAGGTTTTATTTCGCAGACTTCTTTCGACGAATCATCTGCATCTGCTGCTGATTCGGGAAGTGCATCTGCAGCAGAACTTGTTTCCATGTTTGCGTGATCATGTCTGAAGTTAGGGGAGGCACCATTAGCTGTACTATTGTCTTGATGTCCATTAAGAGCCTCTCCTTCATCTGTTTTACTTATGGTATCCTTTGAATCTTTTTTGGAAGTCTGATTGCTTAATGTTCTCCACCATCGACCGCCCTGGCTTCCTCTTCCAGTTTTTGGCCTTTTCTGACACTCGATGAATTTTTCTGGTTGGAACTTTGAAAGTTGTTGCATGAAGAAATGAATGTTCTCAGTCAGGTCCCAGAAAGTAATGCTTCCATCAGTAGATCCGCTAACTACAACGTATGAATATTTATCTGTGAAACAAATATACAGAAAAATGGTGATTTCGCTGAACCAACACAACATAATCGAATGTCAGATCAGCTAATGCATATCAAACTTATGGAAAGGCCCTTCTTTGATTTCGTTGATGTACAAATGCTATCTTCTTTTCCTTGATAAGAAGCAGGGGTTTAAGATTTAGCGAAAAGGTTTTACAAATAGAAAACTAAGGATAACATAGCCATTACAAAGCAATAAACAGCATAGCTTTCATATGACTGCACAGTCCACATTAGATCACACAAAAGAAAAAGAGAAAAAAAAAAAAGAAGCTTACATTCACAAGGGGAATAGTTTGGTAATATGACATGCTTCAGTGCTAGAACAGGCGATGGCTGGGGGACTAATACGGCAACATCAAACCTGCAAGTGGGAACCAATTGGAAAAAAGCAAACGGTATCAGGAAAAGCAACTATTTAAAGGCAAGAGTAGAAAGAATTACTGATCTGATGATAAGGTTGACAAACCAGAGCCGGTAGGGCAAAAGGAGAGCTCGTAACATTAGTGTTGTGTCTGAACAAGAAATCACAATGAAGCAGACGGTCAACCTGACAAATGGAGATAATCAGATATACTGATGTAGCTGTCAAGTTTGAAAGACATCAGGAGGACTTGGTCACAAAGGCGACAACAACATATTGTACCTGGTATCGACACCTTTAACAAGGAAAGCAGTAACAGCCAGGTATCTCCAGTCATTCTCATTATCATCTGTAGTGCAAAATTTTGATACCTTCTGATTGTTTTCAAGAATAGATGATCCAGATGACAAGCCCGATCCCACATTAGATGTATCTTCTCCTCGACGAATATTTGTCTTTGTACTTTCAAGAGATTTTCGAGTACTGGAAAACTTTGATGGCATGTCAGTTGAAAGCCACTGAAATGCCATGGACGAAAATGCTCGCAATAAAGAAGAGTTGTCTCCTTTCCTTATGCCTTCTTGATCAACATTTGCTAGTGCCATATTGCTTAACATCCTATTTTGAAGAAGCCAAGATGTCAAGACTCGCTTTGCTCCAACAGAAATAAGCAAGAAGAATTGGTCATTGGTGCCATCGGAAGAAGTATCAGATCCATGTCCCAGATTAGACACCATACTATGCTCCGTTGTGGTATTGTACACCTTTGACACAAAACATATTGACCTAACAGCTGAGCCACCAACATGCTCGCCCAACAACTTGGACGCAAACCAATTGACTGAATCAGGAGCATACCTGCATCACGCATCAATGCAGTTACGTTTTTTGAGTAAAAGCCACAAAAAATACACGTGAAAAAATGCAAGTCGTGCTTATATATGCGAATGCTAAATAGCAATTGAGAACAAATAGAAGGTGCACGTGTCCAAGTGCAAAGGGGTGTGAACTTAAACCAGCAATGATGGCCAAATAACAAGATCATAAATGGCTTCAAGTTGCTTTGCTCTATTCGAAAAAAAAAAAAAAAGAAACATTACCCTGTCAGCCTCACAGTGCCATCCTCACACCCTGTCGCAATGCAGCTAAATCGGTTACCAAATGAGTTACTATTTTCCTTTGAATATCTCTGGGATGTATCAGAGACAAAACACAAGCAATGCATCTCTCTTCCATGGTATTGCATATGGAGAATGCGTGGTAGACGCTTTCTATCATTGTCGGGTATCCAATGTCTGTGGATGTGAATCAAATGATCCTGAAAGACAATGCAACATAGAGGGCAGGAACGTAAGATTGCAAGGATATGTTCACAATTGAAAGAAACTACAGCCTACAGGACAGGATAACAATGCAATCTGGAAAAAGGCCCAAAAGCAAAGAACAATAATATCGAAGGATGAAATAGCGCTTTTGACTCGGCAACATAGGTTACTTGATGCAGAT
The DNA here is from genome assembly GCA_039657325.1 of Stephania cephalantha. Taxonomy (NCBI): domain Eukaryota; kingdom Viridiplantae; phylum Streptophyta; class Magnoliopsida; order Ranunculales; family Menispermaceae; genus Stephania; species Stephania cephalantha. The sequence continues at coordinate 47,304,865 of CM077579.1, read as the reverse complement.
GACAAAGGTCCAAACCTATGGGCTACAGCCCTGAAAGTAGCAAGTTTGTGCAATAAGTTTCAACCTTAAATATGTACCTTCAGTACTACAAAATTGCAGGATTAAGACGTAAACTTTGAATGAAATGTTGGACCCTACAAGCAGGAGGAAGTTTGAAAGGAGTAGAGACTATTTTGTTCCGGAAGGGAAGCTTTTTACAAATGCTAACCTTCACAAACGCAAAGCAGTTCTGACTCTCTGGGGAAGTACCAAGGTAATAGGAATGAGGACGTCGCCATCCACCACATGAAATTTGTAAGACCTGCTCCACGTCAAATCTATTATTTTAGGGCACTATATCATTATTCAATAGAGCAAACATAATATCACATGAGAAAACGATTATGAAATACCTTCATTTCACTGAGTAAGTTCCATATAATATAATCTGTAGAAGTGAAACCAATAGCATATTTACTGCATGCCAGATCATCAGTAGAATTTAAATCAGCAGAGACAGACTGAATTAAGCTCAATTCTTTTACTTGCTTCATCCCTGTAAATTCTAAACTTCTCAAGTCTCCATCATATTTAAAATAACATATGCAACCATCTCCACCAGTCTGTCAAAACAAGAAACCAGAAAAGGAACATAGCTAAATCAATTAAACAAAACATATAAAAAGAAAATTGTTGAAATGGTCTGCCAAGTTTCCAGGAAAATCCCTAAAAACTGATAATAAGTCCTTACTGAGCATATATCCAATTGATTGAAAGTTGATCTGCATACTGAAATGCTCGTCACGCTAGATATTCCATGGGCTCCTTTGAAATAACTTAGTGGAGAGATATTCACTACTTGATCAATCGAACCAGTCTGTAGGTCATTCGATAAAGTAAACATGATAAGATTACCACGTTGATCTCCACATACCAGCACCTGCAAGATGAACGGAAAATATTCATGGACCTCATCAATGATATATTTTACAAATAATATAACAATGAGATCAACTGCTCATGGCATTAAAGTTAACTTATGTCGTAACAAACAAGGCTTGTTAGATTATGGTAGCTAATTTATATTCACTAGGTTTCTCCCAGGTTATTGATTGAGTTTAGGGTTAGTCAAACCAAAGTAAGGCGGGACTGAAAAAGGTTCGGACACCCATGATTATAAAAAAACAACATATTTCAACACGTCAACTCATATCCACCTTCATATTCACATTTCTCCTGAATTAATCTCTTGTACTCATTTTCACTATTCTTGAATATCTTTATTCAGTTATTGTAAAGCATAGCCGACTTGAGCATTTTTGTACCACAAACAAAATAAGTATGGAAAATACGAAATGATGGCAATTAGAAACCTCGTCATCAAATGATGCATCTAAACACAATATCCGCGTTCTGAAGCAAGAGGTGAACTGAGCAACCAGAGAAGCCCCATTATCCTTGAGCGTTTGGTCACATACGGATAGTGCACGATCCTTGCGTGTTTGGTCATTAATCCTCCATAACTTCAGGATCCCCCTTGGATCAGCACTAAATATATATCTGCATGAGAAAAAATAGATGCATGTGAGATGCCTTAAAACTCTTCTCCTAGGTAAGAACAACGGAATAGTAAGGGTATATAACTATAAATATGGTGATATGTGTGTCAAACAAAAAAATACAAAAATCAAAAGAAAGTATAACAAAACAGGTGAGAGGAACCCACAACACATTGACGTTAGGTCTAAGTGTCATTATAAAGTAGATGGCAACGGGAATGTGGTTGCTTACTTATTTTGCTATCCTGTGTTTCATTTGGTTTAGTCACTGGCCCAAACTAGAAAACTACAACAACTTTTTAGTAGAAAGTTAACATGGGATGCATTAATTAGCTGAATGGTTTGCAAAGCTCACTATCAATTGCACTTAATAGAAATGGAAAAGTTTGATCTAGCCTCTCGATGGCAGGCTTCATTTGGTTACCCGCAACAACTTTTGTAGATAACTGTTTAGCAGCTTTCAGGCCTCTCGATGGCAGCTTCTAGCAAGCTCACTTTAGGTATCGTGGGTCAAATTTGTCTATTGATGGTCAGACAGTTTCATGAATTAGTACATGCCAATGCAACTATAAATTTAAATTAGTGCAGTAGGAACATGCCAATACAGCCATAAACCAGGAAAGTCAGATAAATCATTTTCTAGGTCATGTGAATCCATCATTACCTGCATCCCATACATTTGGACCAATAAGTTCCCAGCAGTTGCCTCTCCATTCCTGCCGACCATGTAAAGGTGAAGTTCACAGTAGGAGCTTGAATAACATCAACAACTTGTACAACCGTGACATTTCCTTTGCCATCTCCAATCACAATCCAGTCTTCAACATCTGTAGAGCGATTGGCTGAACTTACAGAAATCAAATCCATACAAATGATTGGTACTTTTTTACTGGTATGGACCAGTTCGGTCCATTCAATATTCCCAGCTTCAGAAAATTTAGCAAGGTGCAAATACCCTTGATTAGTAGCAACATATAGCATATCTTCCCGAGCAAAGCGCAAGCAACGTACATATTCACTTTTGCTATAATAACATCCAACCAAGAAAAGAAACCATGAGTAACTTTGTATTGAAATCTCTGGCAGAATATACACATTGAAATCGGTCAAAACCCCTAGGCCCATTTAAGATTATACACATGGATGAACACTAAAACCAGTGTTAAAAACCCTTGACATATCTGAAACATACTATGAATTTTTTACTCTACCTGTTCATGAAACCGAGCTGATCTGAAATATTTGGGGCAGAAGTTGTAAATATCTCTTTCTTCTCCTTTATTTCTTCTACTGCAACATTTTGTTTATTTGAGATTGTTAATAAGGAAGAATCCAACAAATGCACCTTGATTGCAGAATCAAACCCAGCAGTGACAAGTAGTAAAGAGCTTGGATCATATGCACAGCGCCAAATACCTCTCCCTCTGTACACACAGAAAGTCAAGAAATTGAAAATAGCATTACTAACAGTGTTATATTTTAATAGAAGTGCTACCTGAAACATGGGCACCTCCAGTTTCCCACCCATTATTTTGGTACTTGAGACTGACACGGTGACACCATGTTCGCATGAATAAAGGACGTACCATCACTCTCTACAATTCAAGCTAAACTGCGACTTTAATCAATCCTAGCATTGTTGTTTAACAAAGTAAAGGTTAACAGGGTCAGGTGTGTAAATCAATAATTACCACAGCATATATATGTGATTAATAATAAAGCACAAGCCTTATACTTGCAACTGACCACGATTAAATACCCTTGAATACAAATTAATGAACATGCAACCACTTTCATTCCCATTACCAATCCATGCATGAGCATTTTAAATTTATCAACCATCTTCAAGAAAAAAATATCTTTAGAACTTACACATGTTCCTTGATCATCATAAGCTGGCATCCATCCATTCCCCACACACGAAACGTACAGTCCTCTCCGGCAGTAACTATTAACTAATTGTAGATGTGAAGAAGATAGAATATCAATCATCAAAAACTGTAAAGTCCAACTTCGACACAATATGCAAGAAATTTGAAACATAAGTTTTAACCGTTCCTCATTCCTCAAGGAGGTTTGCTGAACTCAAATATATTCCATTAATAGAAAGAGAAGATGACGGAGTGAGACATTTATGCTAAGAAATTCAATGGAAATGCAGATTGCATCAGTAAAATTCCAAGCAACGCTGTGATTAAACTCTAGTAACTTCATCATGTGGGGCGAGCCGGGCGACTAATTTTTTTTTTTCTCTTTTGGTACTTCACACATGACACATCCTCATCCAACATAAGCTACAGAGGCAATGGAGATTTATTGACGCATAATTATAATTTATTTGCAAAAAGCAGAAAGGCCCTAAATACGCATGTTATGTATACTTCTTTTTGAATAACCTAAACTGTCCAACTCATGCCTAAGTAATGTTCTTGAACTGGGTGGAGTTTTATGTTTGTTAAGCACTCAATCATTAGATGACCATGAGGAGACCTCAATTACTCTTAGTCTCTCCTTTCCACAGTCAAGTCTATCTTAATGAACCGTAGTATCCACTCCCAAAAAAAAAAAAAAAAAAACTCCTTTGAAGTATTAATTACATGAAAAGGAAGTTAAATAGAATTCTCTTAATGAAAATCCAATTAAGTTTTATGATAATGGATATTATTTATATCCTCAAGGCTTAAAAACACAAAAATGAATCATATACCATACTAATATTCCTTAGAAAATCCAAGTTTCAAGAAGCACAAAATCTCTTCCAATAAGCTAATGCATAATGTAAGAAATAATAACCAATAAATGCACATAGAAACCAAAAGACTTACAGAATCAGATAAATAACAGTCCCAAACTCTAGCATTGTGGCCAAATAAGATTAGAGCAGATGATTTGGAAGTAGGAAGAGGATCAGCAGAATATTCTTTTTCCTTGGAGATTGTCCAGATACGAGCACTTTAACATTGACAAAATCAAAATAAATAAATGTTAGACCATGCCTTTGGCATACTATTAAACTCTTTAAGACATAAAGTAAATAGGGATAAGCAACTTATGCACCTACGATCATCAGATACAGACATCAACTTGGATCCATCAGAAGACCATGCTAATCGGAATATTGAACCTTCATGGCCAGCAAGACGACTTAAATATACAACTTTATAATTTTTATCTTGGCTCTCATAGAGTGAACGAGAGACATAATTAAAATCTTCCTCTGGACTTGCAGACAATGAGGCGTGCCTTTGAGGATTTAACTTCCAAACAATGACCTGTCAAGACCCAATAGTTATACAGGAAATTAGTGGGATTTATAATTCTGCAGGCCACCATTTTCAGATTTCCAAAAAGAAAATAATCATAAATGATCTCGATAGCAACAAAATGAACATAGCCAAACAAAATCAAATAGTAATCTTGACAATCGCAAAATCGATAAATAATGAAAGTGGCATTGCATTGCAAAGATGGTGGATTAACAACTGAGAAAACCTTTAACTGTACTCATCATTCCTCATACAACTGAAGTTCTGAACCACTTATTGCAAAGAAATAAGCACCACCACTTCATGTACAAACTACCATTTCTAAGACGAGTACCACCGAAAAAAAAAATCTATGAGTTAAATTGATACTCAACAACAGCAATAACAACATAGCTTCAATCCCAAATTAGTAGGGGTCGGCTACATGGATCAAACTCTTCCATTACACTCGATTTACTGCAATTGACAGTGTACTTTACAAATCATTTATATCCCTCCTAATTAGTGAATAAATGGGTTAAACTGCTACTAAAGAGTTAAATGGGCCGTGTAAACTCAGTTAATTAGATCCATATTATCACCCAATCTAAAACTTCTGTTAACAGGGATCTACCTTTAATTATTTCTTCATTTCTTTTATAAGAAACTGAATTTAAGTCAATATAAATTATATAATAAAAGTCTATGCTACAGTGTCAATGTTCTGTCCCTCTAACGTGCTAATCCTAATTCCATAGCCAGTTCAAAAAATGGAGAATCTCAACAATTTTTAGAATGCTACCATGCTCAGCACCAATTTAGGTTTCAATACCACCCACACTTCCAGCTCATTAAATTCTTGTCTTCAAGACTCTGACTATTTCTTAATTTGTTTTACTTCAAACATGGAATACTCATTCCCAAGTTATGATAGCCACCACTTGAACACGTTGGTGGAATATCATAGTCATCGACTCATCGTTTATACACACGTCTCATCTTCATAAAGCATAATCCGAGACAATTAAAACATGTCACTTTCATGATCAGAAGTACATTTAATGGGCAATAACATCATGAAAAAAAAGTCTAGACACAGAAGAGATTCATATATTAGAGATAATAGACAAAGCTAAATAAAGAAGTTTTACCTCGTTGTAGACAGTTCCAGATGCTACACAAAGGTCATTTAAGTTTTCACCCCATAATCGCATTGCATAGAGAAGGGTCCTCTCTGAAATTGAAAAGAATATAGTGAAGAAGTGCAAAGGGAAAAGTATAAAGATGGCAAAAAGGGAAGCATGTGTTTTGTCATATACAAAGGAAAGAATTGGCAAACTACAGTTTTCAACGGAAGAACTGATAATAAACTTGAACATATCATGGAATAAACAGCAAAATTATTGAATAAGCATCTTAATTCCATGCGCGGTAGATGAGGAATTTCAATCTCTAGATAAAACACAATTTCTATTTGGAACTCCTCTAGAAAGCAAGCCAGAAATATGCATAAGCTATTCTCTAAACTTAAATTGCAAAAAAAAAAAAAAAAAAAACCTACTAGTATTTGACAAGACAGAAATATGCATCATAATGCTCGACTCCAGCAAAACTAACCTGGACATCTTACTTCAACAGCTACACTGGAAGTAGAAATATCCCAAACGCATATCGAATTATCGCCAAGTCCTATAACAACATGACTGATGCTCTCATTCCCAGAACACAAGTAGTCCTCCTACTAACAAGTAACAATCATCGCATCACAGAATCAGAAAAATTAGCAAAACTAATCGAACATTTCGCCACAAAGAACAAAAACACTAGATCGAATAAAGTGAGAGAAGCATAAATGTTGTACCTTCAAGAAACAAACATCTAAAACCCAGTGACTAAATCTCGGCAACGAATGAACTAACACCAACTCAGTACACATTCTCAACTGCTCATCATCACACCCAACTTCTACTCTCAAATTCAACTCAAACAGTTTAAGCTTCTTTTCTCCGAACACCGCAACCTCGAATTTTGGCATTGAAGAATCACAACAATTAGGAACACAAGTGATTCCATGAATACGAATTCCTTCAAACACATTGAAAGATCTCAATTGCTTTCCTGCTTCGACATTATACAGTAGTATCTGAGACCCAGTACCTAGTTCCATAAAAAGAAACCATTAACATTACAAGTAAAGATACAAACACAAAAGTTCCAACACTCAAACTTCTAACTAACAAAAATAATCACTAAAAATCCTTCCTTTACAACATTAGCATCAAATTCACACCCAACTAAAATCATGAACTAATCAAAACCATCAAAACACAAAAATTTGAACACTCAAACTTTTAATTAACAAAAATTGTCACCAAAAATCCTTTCTTTACAACATTAGCACCAAATTGAAACCCAAATGAGATCATGAACTATTCAAAACCAGCAAAAACACAACAATTTGAACACCCGGAACTTCTAACAAAAAACAACAACAACAACAACAACAACAACAACAACAACATAGGCTCAGTCCCAAATTAATTGGGGTTGGCTACATGGATCAAACTCTTCCATTGTGCTCGATTAGGTGCAATTGATGGAACACCCGAACTTCTAATCAAACAAAATTTTTGTCACTAAAAATCCTTCCTTTACAACATTAGCATCAAATTCAAACCCAATTGACACCATGAACTGATCAAAACCATCAAAAACACAAAAATTTGAACACTCGAACTTCTAATCAACAAAAATTGTCACTAAAAATCCTTCCTTTACAACATTAGCACCATATTCAAACCTAATTGAAATCATGAACTAATCAAAAACACAAAAACTTGAACACTTGAACTTCTAATTAACAACAACGTCAGCATCAAATTCAAACCCAATTGAGATCATGAACTAATGAAAACCATAAAAAACACAACAACTTGAACAGTCGAACTTCTAATCAACAAAACTATCACTAAATATCCTTCCTTTACAACATCAGCACCAAACTCAAACCCAATTGCGATCACGAACTAATCAAAACCATAAAACACCCTAAAAAGCTCGAGAGAACATCGATTGAGGAGTGGAACTAACCGGCGAGAAGGAGAGGGAATGGAGAGAGACGGTGGTGGTGAGGGAGACGAATGAAACAAAGGGCCGAAATCTCTCCAACGTAGTCTCCGCTCTTCAGACTCCATGAACGATTCTTCAACTCTTCCGCCATTGCCATTGCGCGCTCTCTGTCTTCAATGCTAGTAAAGGGTCTGTACTTGGGCTCCTTATACTTCACAGAACTGCGCGTCTCGAGTCACGTGTAAACACAAATATTGATGCATTACACGCGGGTTAAAATCATATGGACTGCTCACGTGAGCCGATGTGGTTTATATTGTGAATCAGAAAAGGGTTTTGGTGACCGCGATTAGATCTGTGCAACGAACGGACTTGGACGGCTCGGGCCGGCCGGAGCTAGAGCTTTTTTTTTTGAAGGTCATGTCCAAGCCAGCCTAAGCTAGATTTTTCATATAGCCGGCCCAAGCTTGCCCAAGCCTGATATGGGCCGGTCTTGGGCGGGATGCTACTTTCAAATTTTTTTTTTTTTTTTTTTTTTTTTTTCAAAGCAAATTATTGTTCATAACTTAAGTAGTTAGCATATGTGATTCACCTTTACATTTTTCTATTTCAAAACTTATCGTTGAGAAGTGAGAACTTGAGTCGACGACATGACTATCAACATTCTTGTGTTCAATGCGTTGTGAATTCTTTCTTTTTTTCAATCGTTGCAGTGGCATAATATTGTTGGCAACAATTTGTTGCTTTGTTGGGCTGTTGGCTAGTTGCATTGCATAGTTCATTTATTTGTCTAAATATAATATATTTGATAAAAATGTCACAATTGATCTTGCAATCGGTGAAATGGTGTTGACCAGGCCCGCCCAATATGGTTGCGCGCTTTTACGAGCTTGGGTCGGGCCGGGCTTCATCACATTTTTAAGAATTCAAGTCCGATCCAAGTCGGGCGAGAGCGGACGCTCAGCCTAGTAAACAGGTCTAATTGTGATATTGTTGTTGTCCTTCTATAATCTTTTTTTTTTTTTTATTAATTTATGATTTACCATAAAGTACGTGAATAAATGGTATCAAATTAAACAGTGTCCAATGCAGTTGACGCCGGACACAACGTATAAATGTTGTCTCTCATCTTCCATTGAGAGATCGTCCTTAGAGCATCTTCAATGGTAAATGTGGATTTGGACTGTGGATTGATGCCGCATCATCACTGTGGAGGGATTGTTGAAGGGCTGTGATATAAATCACATTAACACAAAAAAATCATCTCCAATGGGTAATATGGACTACGTTAAATAAATCCACATTTTTCCTTATTTTTAGTAGGCATTTTCTATTTTGTTCCCTACTTGATGGGGTTTTTTTTTTTCTTTCTTTTAGGCGTTTTTCATATTATTAAAATACGATGTGGCTTTTTTTAGATGAAGTGGCGTCGTAGATAGTGTCTATCCCACTCTCCAGAAGTAGAGAGTATAGTAGACAATGTCTCCGCCATGTCATCCGCACAGAGCAAATCCACAGCCTCATTGGAGACGTATTTTTTAATCCAATGTCTATTTAATCTAACGTAACACACATTCACTCTCAATCCACATCCCCATTGGAGATGCTCTTAGAAAGTTAGATACTATATACAAAAAAAAAAAAAGCGAACCTAGGAGGTTAGATAGATACTATATATAACGTCCCTAGGAAGTGAAGTACTACATACAAAAAAAAAAAAAAAAAAACAAACCTAACAGGTTAGATACTATACATAGAAAAAGCAAACAGAGCTGCAGATTGGGTGGGAGTTAAGCAAGATGATGCTTTGTATTCAGACTTTGTTTGATGCAGTAATAGGCTTTTAGCCTCATGAAAAAAAAAAAAAAAAAAAAAAAAAAGACGAACAAACAAATAAGACAAGTCATTGAAATTAATGTATTGAATGTATTTTTTGATATGTGGAATGAAATATTCTATTTGACTAAAAAAGCATGTATACATATTTAAAAAAAAATGCAAATCATTGTAGGACGTGATCAAGTGAAACCGCAAATTAGATAATTATGTCACGAGTCTCTCTTCACTTAATTAAAAGGTCTAGAGCTCAAACTCTAAAAAAATAAAAATGAAAAGCATTAAATATACTTGGGCAAAGGACAAGAGGTTGCGCCCTTGTGATCTACTGGTCTTATCCTTCTTCGAGTTGCGAGATTAGTAAGCCTTATTCGAAGAATTTTAGAAGAAAATTAATCACAAAATTTAAGGTGATAATCAACCAGTAAGTACTAAGAATAAAGATTAACCAAAATAGAACAAATTATAATCTAATGCTAATGCTCTTATAAGAGATCAAATGTTTCTTCACTAAGCATCTAATATTTATATAACTTCTTAAACTAAGAAACAAAAAATCTAATAAAAAAAACTAAAGAAAGCTACCTAGACTTTTTCTTGACAATAATATTCCTAATAGTGGTGGAATTAAGCTAAGTTTACTTTTGGAAACCAAATGTAATAGGAAGAGAAGTAGATTCATCTCCAACAATCACAGTGTGCTCTCCAAATGGCAGAACTTTATAACCCTTCTGATCAATCAAGCTGAAGCTCTTGCAAGCATTGAACTTAAATGTCACCGTCTGTGTCTCGCCGGCACGAACAAACACCCTTTCGAATCCTATAACTTGCTTTATAGGTGCACCGGCAACGCCGGATGGAGCACTCGAGTAAACCATGACAACATTGTCACCATCTTTGTTTCCAACATTTTGGACTTGGACATCAACTTGAATTTCTTCAGTACAACTTGAGTCTGCTACTTGGACTCCAGCACATGCAGGGCTTGTTCCATTAACCTTGTATATGATATCATGGCATTGCTGAGTTTTGCCTAACTGTATGTTAATGCTGGAGCTCGGCGACGTCACCTTGTAGTTGAATGTGGTGTAGCTAAGGCCGTAACCGAAGGGGTAGAGCGGGGTGCCGCTGAAGAACTTGTAAGTCCTTCCGGGGTATCCTAGTGTTTCGTTAGGCCTTAACGGCATGGAAGTCATCGGCAACTGCAATACGTAGTCGGATTTGAACCATGTGATGGGTAGTCTTCCTCCTGTTATATAAACATTGAATGAATTCAATTAATGTCAAGAGAAATTTTTAGTATGATCATGAGATGAGATAGAATAAACTGAGATTATGATGAATGACTAGTCCTTAATTACCAGGGTTGTATTTTCCGAAAATAACGTCTGCGATGGCACTACCACCTTCCTGACCAGGAAATCCAGCCCAAATGATGGACTTGATCTTTTCATTTTCTTGAGCAAATGAAACATCAACGCCGCCTGCGCTTAGGATGACAAGAATTACAGGACCCTTGGAAGCATCAGTAACTTGATTGATTAGATCAGTTTGACTACCGGGGAGGTAAAGATCAGTGCGATCCAAAGACTCCGCCTCAACGGTCAAGTCCAATCCAACGAAAAGCACAGTAGCATCGGCATTGGTAGCGGCCTGTTTTGCTTCTTCAATGTAGCTTCCATTCTCACATAGCACATTCTCGCAACCTTGCGCATATGTAACGTTCGCATACTTAGCTAGGCCGTCTTTAGGAATGACATATCGGCATGGAGTACCTACGTACAGCATTTGATCAAACAAATCAGTTCTATTTTTCTAGTTAGGTAAACACTGAAACATTAAAATGAGAATCAATGAATTGCTATACCTGCATAATTTCCAATCATGGCGAAGGTTGCATTGGCGTGAGGTCCGACGACAGCAAGATTGTATTGTTTTTGGGGATCCAAAGGCAAGTTGTTGTCCTCATTTTTGAGCAGGACAATCCCTTCTCTAGCAGCCTCCGCCGCCAATTCCATGTTCTCATCCGAGCATATATCAGCTTTGCCAAGTGAACTGTATTGAGGACTGCCGTCGAAGTAGCCTAGCCTCATCAAAACAATATATAGATAATTTAAAGACTTGTCGATATCCGCCTCTCGAGCTTTTCCTAGCGTTACGGCATTGTTCAAGAAGTCTGGGTAGAATGTACCACAGTCCATATCCAAACCTGAAAGAAAAAGCACAAAAAAAAAGGTTCAAAAACAGAATTGATTCTAAAGATTATAATTTCATGTCATGTATGAGTTTGACAAGAAAGTAACAAGTATTTACCTGCTTTCAACGTTCGGGCCGACGCTTCCTCAGGAGTATCACCAAGCCATTTGTGACCATGGACCATCACTTCAATGGAATCGCAATCAGAGACAATGTACCTGCGACGACAACCAACGCCAATCACATACAGGACATGTTGTTATTATGTTTAACAAACACAAGAAGTGATGTATATGTACCCATGAAGATTCCAGTCTCCTCTAATAGTCCTGTTCAAAAGATTCAAGTCGGCGCAGGTCGGAATGCCATTGACTCGGTTATAAGAACACATGACGCTTGCGACATCTCCATCCTTCACACACATCTCGAACGGACGAAGAAACGTCTCCTCCATGTCTTGCTCGGTCACCTACCATGTATACAAGACATATGCAATGTCAACTTGACTATTAATTCAAGAAAACTGAACCAAAGATTTTAAAAAACAAACAAACAGTGCTTAATATCGATGATTACAATTGCGTCGAAGTGGTAACGATCAACTCCAAGCCAAGCATCGACATCATAGGCGGCGTAGTGCTTGCAACAAGCCGCAACCTTGAGAGGCCTGGAATTCAAATCTGTTGCATTCTCAGTTCCCTCCACATCTTGCAATCCTCTAACATACTGAGATGCATATGTGCCTACAACAAAAGGATCCTCTCCCGGGGTCTCCGTAATTCTACCCCACCTCGGATCCCTCACCACATTAACATTCGGACTCCAATACGTCAGCCCTGCGTTCGCCGCATTGCGCATTGCCCTCGCCTCCGTCGAAACAACCTAACAACACCAAGTACAAATAACATATCAGTACTCAAGTATGTAAAGTAAAACCATTCCATATATTTCAATCAAATTGATGAGAATACTAGTGTTGTTAACTTACCTGGCCTATGGTTTTCCATAGAGACTGATTGAAAGACGCCGTAGTGAGAATGACGGTCGGGAAGCTAGTCACATTAGGAACTACATCGTTAAATTTTGTGGCATGACCGACATCGGATACGCCATGAAGAGCCTCAGACCACCAGTAGTACATTGGCAGTCCAATCCTAGGCACACCAGGGGCCTTGTCTCCAAGTTGTAGTGCCTTCTCAGCCAATGTCATGCTATCCACCAAGTCCTTAGCCCGAACGTCGTAGGGAAGATCCTTGTTACACCACGCAAATTTCGACATGTCCATCCCCAACTCGGTAAACCTCGCCGGATCGCAGACATAGCTGTAGTTCCCAAGTGCTATAGCTGGTGGTGGTGTGGTAGCCAAAGAAGTGGCTAAGTAAGAAAAACACACCAAAACAAAGAAAGCAATTATTTGTGCCATTCTTGTTAATGGAGTTGTAAACATTGTTTTTAGTCTCACAACTTTGTGTTGCATTTATAGGCTTGCTTCTCATCGACCCATTAATTCAATTGATCCAATCAAACAAAATCTTATCCCAAAAAATCATAACTAATCCAAGATTTTCTCCCTAAGTGACTCAAACATGAGTCACTTATCAAAAAAAAAAAAAAAAAAAAAAAAACTCTCCTTTCTATATCCAAAAAAATATTGATGAGATTAGCAGATTAAACTTTTCATAATGTGCACATAATCAAGAATATTATCTTTCCTTAATTTTCTCAAACTTTCCTAGTTATCTAAACATGACCTTGAATAGTTTTGAATTCGAAAAAATGGTCCACTTAATTATAATATATCTGTTGTGATTTTTTGCTAACTAGATTGATTTTATCCAAATTTGTAGGTGATAAGATTGAACCAACTAGGACTGCGTCTCACCCTTGCAGTCTATATATATTAATGAGACTCGATCATATAATGTAATGTGTATGATACTTAGTTGTTTCACTTCATCACACACTGAGCAACAATGGGGATCACTAGTACTGCTCATCTCCTACTCATCATACTTAGTTGTTTCACTTCATCACTTGTTGTTTCCAATGCAGCAAGAGTGAGACTATTGGAGGCTGTACCAACAGCTTCATTCGCGCCTAATACAGCGGTATGCGATGCGGGGCGGCTAGGAAGTCAAGGCCTAGACGTAACGAAATTAGGCTACTGCGACAAGTCTCTGTCGTACTATGATCGGGTGAAGGCGTTAGTCGATGGGATGACATTGGATGAGAAGGTTGGGCAGCTCGGCGACAGGGCTGCTGGGGTTGCTAGACTTGGTCTTCCTCCATACTTGTGGTGGTCTGAGGCCCTTCATGGAGTCTCCAGCACCGGTCACGGTACCTTCTTCAATGCAACCGTTCCTGGCGCCACTAGTTTCCCTACTGTCATCGTTACCGCTGCCTCCTTCAATGAAACTCTCTGGAAAACAATAGGCCAGGTACATAGTTATATACATACATACTTTTTTTTTTTTATCTTCCCACGAGGCCATGGTGCAATCGGCCTGGTTCAATGGATTCTTTTAGCGTGTTTGATTTGAATTTTTTTGTTGTGTTATGTGTGTGTAGGTTGTATCAAATGAGGCTAGAGCAATGTTCAATCTTGGTAATACAGGATTGACATTTTGGAGTCCTAACATCAATGTAGTTAGGGATCCTAGATGGGGAAGAGTCATGGAGACACCAGGAGAGGACCCTTTCGTCGTGGCTAGATACTCGGTGAACTTCGTCCGAGGACTGCAAGACTTGGAGGGCGCAGAGACCGCTACTGACTTGAACTCTAGGCCTCTCAAGACTGCTGCTTGTTGCAAGCACTATGCTGCCTATGACTTGGAGAACTGGCTCGGCGTCGATAGGTGGCATTTCAACGCCAATGTAATTTCCATCTATACTTAACCTAGTGATCCCTTAAATCATAACATGATTCTGCTAGTGAACTAATTATTTGTTGTCTGTGTTTGTGTCTTTGTTTGAAGGTCACTGAGCAAGATATGTTGGAGACATTTTCCTATCCATTTGAGATATGCGTAAGGGAAGGCGACGCATCCAGCGCCATGTGCTCCTTCAACCGCGTTAACGGAATCCCGGTTTGTGCCGATCCAAAGCTCATGAAGCAGAACATGAGAGATGAATGGGGTTTACATGGGTACTCATCACAACATTGTTTGATATACAATCAAAGATGACTTAATTGTTCTAAACTTTTTTTTTTTTTTTTTTCAGTTACATTGTCTCTGATTGTGATTCAATTGAAGTCATTGTTGATGGCCAAAAATGGCTTGGTGACACAGAAGTGGATGCTGTGGCTCAAGTCATGAAAGCAGGTAATCAATCTACGACGCATCGGCTTTTGTTAATATTTTTATAGTTTTTTTTTTTTTTTTTCACTGCAATGTGCTTAAACTTCTTTGCACTTTGATTTTGTTGATTTTCAGGTTTGGATTTGGATTGTGGCAAGTACTACACAAACTTTGGCAAGGCAGCAGTTGAACAAGGCAAGATCAAAGAGTCCGACATCGATAACGCTTTGAAGAATCTATATGCGGTTCTAATGAGACTTGGTTACTTCGACGGCATGCCTATGTTCGACTCTCTAGGGAAACAAGATATCTGTTCTGCTGATAACATGGAACTAGCGGCAGACGCCGCAAGACAAGGAATCGTTCTTCTTAAGAACAACGCCACCTTGCCGTTTACCAATGTCAAAACCCTTGCAGTTGTAGGTCCTCATGCCAATGCCACTGATGCCATGATTGGCAACTATGCAGGTGCAGATAATATATAATCCTCTCATCAATCTGTTCTCTTGTTCATTTGAGAATTCATGAACATTGTTTGTTGTTCCTAAAACACTTCCCTTCTTTTTTTTATATATATTGTAGGTGTCCCTTGCAAATACACCTCCCCTTTTGATGGTTTGAGCAAGTATGCACAGGTGACATACGAACCAGGATGCGACATTGCTTGCAAGAACGAAAGCTTGATCTTTAAAGCAATGCAAGCATCGATGAATGCCGACGCCACTGTCATCTTAGTAGGATTGGATACCTCAATGGAACGCGAAGGAGTAGATCGCGTCGACTTAAACCTTCCAGGCTACCAAACTCAACTGATTAATCAAGTTGCCATGGTATCCAAGGGCCCTGTCGTTCTTGTCGTGCTAACTGCTGGTGTTCTCGATATCGGTTTCGCTAAAGACAATCCCAACATCAATGCCATCATTTGGGCTGGATATCCTGGTCAAGAAGGCGGCCAAGCCATCGCCGACATCCTCTTCGGAAAATACAACCCTGGTAAGTCACTAGTAAGTAGTAACTTATCTTTCAAATTAAACAACTACACATTTATATAGTTCAAATATCCGCATCAACTCATCGTCGCCTTCATTCATGTCGACAGGAGGGAGACTACCACTGACATGGTACCAAGCCAATTACGTCGACCAGGTTCCTATGACATCGATGCTACTAAGACCCGACGACACCTTAGGCTATCCGGGAAGGACTTACAAGTTCTTCAATGGCACCACAGTGTATCCATTTGGCTATGGACTCAGCTACTCCACCTACAACTACACTCTACCACTCACTTCCCCAAGGTCAGTTAACATCAAACTAGGCAAGCTCCAGCATTGCCGCGATCTCACCTTCAACGAGGGCGCTTTCCGACCGGCATGCCCTGCAGTGCTAGTCGAAGACACCGCATGCGAAGAGGAACTCGAGTTTGAAGTCGACGTCTTCAACAACGGTACCATGGACGGAAGCCATGTTGTCATGGTCTACTCGACGCCTCCCGCCGGCATTGCTAGGACTCATGCCAAGAAGGTTATTGGATTCCAAAGAGTGTTTGTTCAAGCAGGGGAGTCCACAACTGTTAAGTTCACATTCAATGTGTGCAAGAGCTTGAGCATTGTTGAGTACAATGGTTACACTTTGTTGCCTTCTGGTGGCCACACCATCACTGTTGACAATGGTCTTGATGGTTTGACTTTCCCATTCCAAGTCAACTTTGTTGCTGATGAAGAGTCAGCTTAATTAATTAGAGAGAGAGTTTACATTTTTTTTTTTTATAGGTTTAGTTTGAGTTTTTCTATGTTAGCATTAGTATTAGTATTAGTATTAGTAGTAGTAGTATAGATATGTAGATAGGTTAATTAGGTAGAGTTCAAAATAAGTATAATTTGAGCTGGTGAATATGAAGTTGTGACTACACTAAATTCTACATATATATACACACATGGATCACCACTATTTATTATATATAGTTTTTGATTTTGTCTTGTTTTTTTTTTTTTTTGTTGAATTTGATACAATGACATGACACATGAGCTTGGATCAACAATTGTGGCAATTTGAGTTGCATATGCATTTCCAAATCATGCAAACACATTATACAAGGTGCATTTGCTTTTTTAATTTTAAGATAAAATATCCTTATACTTTTTTAGGCCCTTATATTTCCAAAGCCTACCACTCTCAACTAATTTACAATGAGCATAGGTAGATTTAAAAAGCCTACTAGTCACAACTAATCTAGATTGAGCATAGCCTAGCTAGTTTTAAAAGCCTACTAGTCTCAAATTTATTTATTTTTTTTAAAAAAAAAACTAATTTAGATTCACGGTCTTTTAAAGGATTTAAAAGCCTACTAGTCACAATATGAAGTTTTCGTTACAATATGGAGTTTTTTTTGGTTGTTTTCGTCTCCACTTAATCTCTTAAAAAATCTAAAGGCCTACTAATCTCAAAAAAAAAAAAAAAAAATAGATTCTCGATCTTTTTAAGGATTTAAAAGCCTACTAATCACAATATGGAGACTTCGTTACAATATGGAATTTTTTGGTTGTTTTTGGTCCACTTAATCTCTCGAAGAATTTAAAAACCTACTAGTCTCAAAAAAAAAAAAAAAAAGTTTAGATTCTCAATCTTTTTAAGAATTTAAAAGCTTACAAATCACAATATGGAGTTTTCGTGGTTGCGTTTCTTTTTTTTTAGAACACGATTAATCCAGACTAGAGCATAACCTAATCAGAGTATAGGTGTCCATTCTCGACCTTAAACATTAATAACTTTTAAAAGGATTTGAAAGTCTTCTAATCACGAGATTCACCAAAAATATGATTGTCAAAATCGTGTGAAACGTGGACCAATCAACACAAGACACCTCAACAATTATACATATATATATAAGGAAGGTTACGTGTTCCCGCGTCTATCAACGAACCCTATCTGCTATTTCTTCTCCGAAACCCTAACCCTAATCGCTCCGTCAAATTCTGCTCGATCCGACCGAATGGGGAGGTCGGTTTCCTTCAAAGACGAGTACACGCTCGGTTCGTATTCTTCGTTGTCTGTGTGTCTATCGCGATCCTCTCGTCGTGATCTTCACGTTGATCTAAATTTTGTCTTTTGATTTGTTGCAGAGGATCGAGTCAAGGAATCTAAAGATATTGTCGCCAAGTATCCCGATCGAGTTCCGGTAAGCTCGTTAGATAAGCTTTGTGTTGATGGAGTTATCAAAATTGGATGAAAATCGCGAAAAGATTGAATTTTTAATTTAGGGTAGTGGTAGGGTGACTCGATATTGACGCCCGGTTATTGGTGTCCCTTCAAACACACACATTATTGATAGAAAATACTTTGGTTACCCACCGCAGACACCTATTTTGGGCACCTAGTAGGCCCAAGTGGGTGGCCCTCCATGTGATACATCACGAGGAGTGTGAGCGCACATCTCGAGATGTATTACACGGCTGGACACCCGCTTGGGCCCACTAGGTGCCCAAAGTGGGTTACTTTAGCATCTCCCATGTGTGCACAAACTTCGATGCAAAAATTAATGGACACCAACAACTGAGTGACAGAGTCTTTTCCAGCCCCACCTTACTTTGGTTTGAGTAAACCTTGGGAGTGAGTCGGGCGCGTCAACCCCATAACCTGGGAGAAACTAAAGAAATATAATGTAAAGATAGTGTAGGTACCAAGAATCAAACCCATGGCTTGTACCTCGGTTAGAGTTATGATACTATTTTTTTTGCCGCAGCATCATACCCCTTGGGGCACAAAAAGAGATGAAATGAAAAGGTGTTTGGAGACTGGGTAGTAGGAATATAACTAGAGAGATTCACATTCGAGTCCTATCTATTTGATCATTTATTTGTTTAAAACTGATTGGGGAAGTTCCTTTTTTTTTTTTGTGGGTGATTAGGGAGTTCAGTGTTTCGTTATAGAAATTTGACAGTGTTTTTTTTTTTAAAAATATGTATATTGTGTTTTTTTTTTCATTTCCAATCTGACTTTTTTCAGGTTATTGTTGAAAGATACTCAAGCTCTGATTTGCCTGAGATGGAGAAGAAAAAGTAAGCACTAATTCTGAGTTTTTGAACAATTGTCTCCTTTACGCTTTTCGGCAACTTGAGGTGTTATTAAAACTTTGTTCTAACATCGTCCCTTGTTGTCTACATGTGATTCTAGCTTATAATCGTTTATTGTTTGGAGGGTATTTGTTTCAATCATAATGTGTACAAATAATTTTTCTCCATCCTTTTACGTCTTATAAGAGCTGGCATAAATTCCTTCCTTGGTCTTGAATGTATGTGCATGCATGTATTTGTGTTTATTTAATTTTTGTTTGTAAATGTTTTTTGCCGTGCTGATGATTTTCTTAATCTTTAATAAACTGTTTTTAACATATAATAAGACTATTTAATTGCATAAGTTATAGGGCAATCAAAGATAAATACAATTTCAGAAACCTTTGGCCTTGTTTGCTCATTTCTCATACTTGGGTGCCCCTGATACTTAGTTTCTTCTTATTATTATTATTATGCTCATAATAAACTGCACTTTTGTTAATGTAATAATGAGATTATACAATTGCACTAGTTATAGGATCAACAAAGATAATTATAGTCATATAATAAACTGCACTTTTATTAATCTAATAATGAGATTATACAATTGCACAAGTTATAGGACCAACAAAGATAATTAACCTATCAGCCAGCTCTAAACTTTTTTTTTCATGAGAAACTTCTTTTTTTTTTCTCTTATGAAGAGGTTTTTCAAACTACAAAAGCGCAAGGTGAGTGAAGGCAAAACATAGTTCAATATGCTACAATATAGGTCTCCTTTCTATGCATAATCGGTGTTGAAGAATGCTTTGCCAATTTCTTCTCCACTCCTTGCACGAAAAACCAAAAGATTTTCCTTTAGCTATCATCTGCAAAACCGCATTGTCTTAGCAGACTCCACCACATCCATTACTTTTTTCTCCTTGTCTCAAGCCTCTCGTTGCTTTATAAAGTTACCTCTAGCTCTACACTATGTTATGCCAGTTTTTAAGGCAGCTTCCCTTTTGCAGCCCAAGGATTTATTCTCTGCTGTCATCCATGAAATTGAGTTATATCTAGCCAAACCTTAGATTTCTGATGGATTTGCCTATGGCGTTTATTTCTATTGTTTTCTGATTTTTTTATTTTTTTCGAATCGTGCCTTTGAAGTCATCTATGAACTATGAACCTTATGGTAGCTTGCACTGTAATATGCCATTTATGCGGCATGTTTTGATTCAAGATAGTTTTAGAGTCGAGAATGTTGGTGGACAACTCATGTTTAGAACATGTGATTGCTTGGATATTAATCTTGCATCTGTGACAGAAATGAATATGCAGCATTTCCTGATTCATATGAATTTTGAAGGCAAGCATTTTACTTCTGCAAGTTTTTAGAGTCGAGATTGTCTAGGCTACTCACTTTGGGAACGAAAATAACTCTCAAGGAAGCCATTCTAATATTCTATTATTCAGTCCTATTTAGAAAGCGTAATTCTTTTATATATTTGAATCTCATCGGTTATTTCTTTTCCTTCAATGTTTTTTCTCTTTCACTATTGGATCGTACAGTTCTTATTTTGGTTCGTGTTACCCAATGAATTGGACATAAAGTTTGGTTTTCATACACACAGACAAGGAGTTTAACTCCTATGCCGTTGATTTGTAATTTTCATTGCCCTTCATACTATATTTTTCAAAACAAATTTGGCAAAAAAGTTGCAGTCTCCTTTCCAAGCAAATGTTAATTAGCTATCAATCATATATGTTGATATGAGTACTTCAGTTATTCTTTCCTTACATGAAATTGTTCTATAGATTCCTTGTCCCGCGCGATATGTCAATGGGACAGTTCATCCACATTATAAGCAGCAGGCTTCGACTAACCCCTGGGAAGGCGCTCTTTGTGTTTGTGAACAACACTTTACCGCAAACAGGTAAATCGCCTCATTTACCATTTAAAACAGTAACCCTTTCATTCTTTCTTTCTTTTTTTAAGCTCTGGTTTTCATCTTCGTTACGGATGTATTAGCTCATGTTCTTCCTGCTTTCGTTCTCAGCGAGTCTCATGGAAACTCTCTACGACTCCTTAAAGGACGAAGACGGGTTCTTATACTTGTGTTACAGCAGCGAGAAAACCTTTGGCTGAGCCAAACTCAGAGATGTATTCAGTCTGAGACTTGTATATTCTTGAAACCCTGGGTGGTGTACTTGTAGCCCCATCTATTCCGTAAATGGTGTATGATATTGTTCAGACTAAGCATAGCATTTGCATGACTAGAAACTAAGTAATAATTTCCATCCCAATCCTTATAGTTGAATGACTTGAATTCACTGTTTGGTAGCTGTTGTTTCCAAAGGTGGGGTGGTTGAGTACCAAGTAATGCGTCTCCAATATATTATGAAAGGATTTTGTAGCTAGTTGAAGGTGCTTTTTGAAATAATCAATTTTACTACAAAGTATAATAGTTCGGCTACAATATTGCCTTCTCGATGTAATTTCCTGCTAGCAGATTCCACTTGTTTTGGCTCCTACACAACAACAACAAATTAATTGAGGTCGGCCACATGGATCAAACTTTTTCATTGCACTCGATTCAGTGTAATTGATGGTTTGATTTTTCAAACAATTTAAATCCCTCCTAATTAATGTATCCTTGTTAATTAGTTTATTTCTACATCGTCGAATTTCTTCAGGTTCTATTACATCAAGTTTTTTAGTAGGAGCATTTGTAAGCCGTCTTTGCAAATGTCCAAACCACCGTAACGCCTTTCCTTACTCTTGTGTCAATTGTGTGCTACTACTAAAATAACCAATTTCCAATCATGTCTTATGAACATACATCATATGGCTACTCGTTTAATTGTAGATTTTATGAACACACATCATTGAGCAAAAATGATAAAAGCATGGAATAGTTGCAGCACGTAGAATAATTTCCTTGGAGGATTCCAACCATATTCTGCAAATTCATCACTAATGATAGAAATGTTCACAATGTTGAAAATATTGGCGAGACAAAACAACATGAACTTTATTATGCAAGGTAAGCAATTATAAAAATGAGGGTAACTTTCAGTATTTTACTGTACGTGCTATATTTTACTTGAATCAAGGAGAAAAAGAGAATAAAAAAACCATCAAGCAACCAAAAAGTATTTACAGAAAGAGGATCTAGCAACATATCTTGAGATGGCCATCTTCTGTTCCGACCAGAAATAGTCGCGAGAAAGGTAGAATGCTTATACTCAGTAAAGGCGAGAAGTTTATTGTTCCACGATCAGCCACATACAGCTTTTGCAGGGACACGCGTTGCTGCCCTTCCTGCAACAACATTGACAAAACAATCTAAATGACTAGAACAATGATAAATCACGATCAAGAAGCAAATAAGATAATCAACAGTATATATTGATTCAATACGAGAAAAACGGCTGAACGTTAAGAGGGTAAATCCAATCTTTTTTTTTTTTTTTTTGAACCAAAAGTCGAGGATATATATTACTGTTGTGCAAACTTCTTTTGAAGGGCAAGAGAAACAACCAATAATACTTACTTCATTCATACACCTGGACAAAGAGGAAACTCCAATCTTATTTCTGGATATTGAAATAACATCTTGTCCCCAAACAGAGAAGCCTGAGACACCATCTGAATAACCGCGGAACACAGTAGACTGAGATGGCCAGCTCCTGCAATAACAGGCCCGCAAGCTGGGATCAGATCGTATACAAAAAACAAATCCTAAATATTATCATCAAGCATTGCAGCATGTCCTTTGAGCAAATCTCAAGTGATAATTTTTAATCAAGGCTTCAGTCACAAGTCATTAGTCATTAGACTCATCACTTTCACGTATACGACCAACATGGAAAACTCAAAAACATAATCACCCCGTAAAATCGCAATTACATGGCGGCGAGGGACTTCAAAAGTCATTTCACTTTCAAACTACTCCTAATTATGTAAATTATAAAAGAGCAAATGATTGTAACCTTCTCAGGTCCCAAACCCGCAAAGTCTTGTCAAGAGAGCTAGAAACAAGCAAATGATCTTCTGGTGCAGCCAACTACAAACAAGGATAGCTATAGTTATAAAAAACAAATTAAACAGAAATATGAAAAGAGATGTGAATGGAGATTTTTAATTTGAACTTTGAACATGTACCTTTGTGACAAAACCATCATGAGCCAACCAGGAGGCAATAATGCTCCCACTCCTTGCATCGAGAAGCCTGCAGTGTCCAGAATTTAGTCCAGCTGCAATCCAGGAGGGTGAAGAAGCAGCACTATTTCCTTGCATCTTTTGAGAGCCACATGAGCAAATGGCAGAAATGAGCGAAGAGAATGAAGCTTCAACAGATTCGGTCTTCCATAGTTGAAGTTTTTTATCATGAGCAATGTCAATAAATCTGAAAGATAAAATACTGAGTCACAAACTTTTTTCTTCAGAACAAGTGACAAATTCGACCAAGATTTTCGTTAAATATGTCACTTGATGAAATTGAACCATTTCCTGTACCGGCTATAAGCAGAAACTCATTATACAAATGCGTATTACCTTAATGAGCCATTCCCTGTACCAGCTATAAGCTTCTCATCATGATCCAGGTAGTGAATACAGGTGTATAAATTCCCACCAAACGCACTAGATAATACTCCATTAGACAGTGTATTGGAGTTTAGCATATTGATGTGCTCGGTGTTCACCTTTGATGCAGAAGATGAAGTGCTTGCGGTATGAGAGGAACTCGTGGATTGTTCAGCATGCACTGAAATTAGCTTTGCAGTTTGGCTATTCCATATGTGTATAGTTCCGTCGCAAGAAGCTATCCTTCCGGTGGAGGAGAGGATGCTAATGTCATTGACAACCTGAATTTGGAAACTAGTCGTATAAATCACATTGCGTAATAATATCAATATCATTAAAAAGATGAAAAGGATGGGGGATGAACATGAACGTTTGGCCGGAAAAAACACTGAAAAGCTCTTCAACATAATTAGTGACATACAGTCCAATTCAATTACCAGATAGATGGTCAATCATTTCGTCTTATTGAGAACATGAAATGACAGGTGAAATTACAGAAGGCAACTAACAGACAACTGAATCAAGAAGGAAAGGCATACAATTCAAATTCTTCATGACATTGATAATTACCATTGAATATTAACTAGCACCTAACTAGAAATAATTCAGACAAATTCATGAGTACTTGAAAGTGTGCACCGAAAAAAGTTTTGAGATCTCTAGAAAATTTAAGGATCAACGTTACTGATAGATGTCTATTCAATAATGGTGCTTACTGCTTGCACATTACAACCATCCTAACATTTTTTTTCTTCTGCATATGCTATTCTATATTATGGCAAATAAAAGTTGGAACTTTGCACAGGCATATCAACAATGATTTGATGATTCATTATGAATGCCACCTCATATATTCAACTAATTTCGAAAAAAAAAAAAAAAAAAACTGAGTTGAATTATTGCTTTCATCTTAAAACTGAAATAACTTGCTTTGTTAACCATTGGAAACTCAAGAAAGATTACTGAAAGAAAATTTAGAGGAGGCAACTGCACCACATCCATTGATTATTCATAGATACCTAACTTATTAAGAATGTAAACTAGTCTAATATAAGAAGTCAAAAAAAAAAAGTAGTCTAATATAAATAGAATTAACTGCCCCAAGTAACACAGCACAGTGAAGGATGAAACCTCATCGTGGCCATAATAACCAGATGTGCTCTTCATTCTCGGCAACTCCCATTTCTGAACAGTACCTTTGAATCCTGGACCAACACCTCCTGTGAAAACTGTGCATTCATCATGGCTGACAGCTAAAGACCTCAGAGCCCCAGGATGTGCACGTGCAGCATGAATAATGGATGACCTGATCTTCCATGGCTGCTCATCTTTAAGACCCCCAATGCGTCCAAGAAAATCGGGTCTATCCCAACTAGCGGCCACATTGGGATACCAGAACCAGGACTCGCATTTTTCAGTACTTGCTGTGATCGCATGTCTAGTTGATGATGTATGCTGATGACTGTCACCATGTTTGAGACTAATCAAGTTCTTGGCTCTCCCTTGTGATTGTGGAATTGACCAGCCAACACCATTGAGCAACATTTTAGCTGGATTGTGATCAGATGTTGGAATTTTGCCAAAATGGGGCCTTTGAGCAGTTGTATGGTCTGCACCAGATTTAGAAGTCTCCCTTGTATATTCCCACTGAATCGCAAGTTCGGAAATTGAAATGGAATAGGTAAGTGCAATCTTCATTAAAAGGAAAGAAGATATGTACTGCAGCATAATGAAAGTGATCATACCTTCCAATTATGATGTTGTTGAAGAAATTGCTCCAGCAGCAACCATGTGGCACAACACTGACGAAGTTTCTCTATCCCAAGAAGAGATGCAAAGGCAGGATATAAAAGCACCCTGCATACAACCAAACAAATAATGAACAAATACAATAGTAAGGCTTCAACTTACTCAAATATATTCTAACTAGAAGTCATTTTGAAATATCTGGACTCGCGTATAGCACACCCACACAAGGTCCATGCGACTTTCAACATGAAGCATGTTTACTTTTGATTTGGAAATTGATAGAATTCTGCCAGAAGAACTGGAACCATTATCTTGAGAAAAAACAAGTTCATCGAATAGCTCTTTCAATTGAGGCAGGATATGTAAAGCACATAAATCTGGCCCAATTCTTTTGCAAATTTCGATGAGTGTCGTAGCAGCAACCTGATAAAAAAAAATGTCAAAAATTTCACAAGACTGTAACTAGAATAAGCATTTCCAAGAGCAGTTTCATCTTCTGCAGCAAGCAGATTTCTCAACTCCGTAACTTAAGACGCAAGGATCAGTTCATTAAGGGCTCCATAAGTGGAAAATCCTAAGGTTCTCTCAACCTACTAGCACATAAACCTCCAATTCAAGGGACGCCCTCTTATTAGGAGCACTGCTTTTGAGAAGAAAACACCAACTTAATCAGTAAATCATTAGCCTTCCGTCCTATTTAAGAAGCGTGAGTGGATAATAAAAAGTTGGCAATTTTAACCATTTTAAATTACTTCTCTTAAAAAACCAATAATAAGTATATAAATGAGAAAGCAAAAACTCAAACTGAATGTCCAGTATACCTGGAGCACTTGAAGGTCCAAATGTGACTGCTTGAGAACCTTAACATGGATGCAACTTCCATCCTGTAAGATTACCCAACATGATACATCAGATATTGTTCAACATCTTAGGTGAGTAAAACCTATAAAAAGGGGGAAAAGAGGGGGAAAGAATTACTTGGACCATCTCCTTGATGATCACCTCAGATGACAACAGTGCAATCACACCATTTAAGGTTAATAAACTATCAATAAAAGCTAAACTGTTCCAGCTCTGCATGGGTTCTGGTTTATCCATATTAGAAACATCAATACAAGAAAGAATGACATTCCTTAATGCTGGTATGAGTTGTCTGACAATGAAGCTCTCCCCTAGGAGCCCACCTGTAGAAGTAATCGAAGCATTAGCTTAGAAGTCAAAGCAAAATTCAGACTAGAGAGTAAATGTCACAATCCAATGAGCTGAATGTACCAATTCTGACCAGGACATCTATTCCATCAGTACAAAGTCCTTTTCCAAAACATTGAATCAGGGGCAAGATTGTCTGGATCAAGACTTAAATAGTAAACTAAAATCAGAAACAAGTCTTTTATTTTGTATCATAAAAACATATCATACAATCAGCTTGAACAGCATGAGATCATAAAACAAAAGTTGCACCTGATGGTAAGTGACAGGCACTCCGAGCTCTTCACTGGAGCCAATCAATAAAACAGAAGCGGCGGCAACTGAGTTCTTATGAGTTGAAACTAACAAATTTGAGATGACTAATGGATGCATCATATCTAAATATGCTTGTTTACCAATCCGGTTCCACAACTCACGCACAAATGAGTCTTGAAGTAATGAAACCTTTAAATGCGAGTAGTCTGCAGCCTGAGATAAATTCCAGTTAAGTAGGATGGGAAAAAATTATAAAAGAAATAGCAATTAATACTAGCCTGTAGAATCTTCTGAATGGCAGGCAAAATCAATGTTTTTATTGCCAGAGGCTTCAAGCACTTCAAAAACTCATTTAATAGAATAAAAGCATTCTCTACTTCAGTTTCTTTCAAGGGAGCTATAATATATGGTATGCAGTAAGGGGCGCACATTTCAGCCGCAAATGATCCCATAGAGTTCAAGGCTCCTTGTCTAGCAAATTCAGAAATATATTGCAGGCGAGAACCACTTTTTGCTAAAAGGTGAAGAGCTGAAAGAAACAGGTAGGATGATCTGATCGTTGCTGGAAAATATGGTGACTCGAGAAGACATTTTACTGAAGGCCTCCTGAAAATGAGTAAGAAAAAGAAGGGACAATGAATTTTTGAGTATGGAAAATGCAACCAACAAAAAATTGAAAGAAAGGAATAAGAACCTGAAACACAAATAATTAAGTGTTGGGCGAACAGTAAACACAAAAGAAATGAAAACTATACCTCCTCCAATCCCTCTGAATGCATGCTTCAACAAGTAGCAAGGCATTAGGTGGAAGCTCTTGTATGGATCCAGGCAAAACGCCAGAGTCCATATATGCACCTAAAGAGTCTGGGTTGAAAAGTGGTTTCTTCAAATATACTTCCGCTAAAAGACACCCAACAGAAAATATATCCGGTGCAGCACCTTCAAAATCGAGACCTAAATCAGATGACTTCTGCCTCCACAGTAACAGCTCTTGAAATCCTAGTGAAGTGTGGTCATCAACCTCTATATACTCAAGCATAGCGCTTAAATCAATATCAGATGAATCCAAGAGTTCTCTGCCACTAGTAGACGTCATATGCATCTTGGTCGTAAGATTGTTAGATTCTGGCCCTTTAACAGGATTGAGCCCATACATAGAATTTTGCCGATCACAGTAGTAAACTGGACTCAAATGCCTAGTATGTTCACAAAATGAAGCTGTTGTCTCCCACTCTTGCAAATTAATAGTTTCTAGAAGAAGAGATTTCTCAGAGCTGACTTTTCTAAAATGACGCGTAGGATGCGGTTGAGTAAAAAGCTGACGACGTCCAAGTGCCTTTGGCACAAAGTGCTCGGAAGATGGCAACATGACATTTTTAGCAGCAATAGCAGCCTGACCAGACATCATGTATCCAAAAGTAATATCAATCCAATGATGGATACGTTGTGAGACGCGATCACTTTCTAATGCATCACGATGCAATTTGATAAATTCTTCAGGGTCACTGGCCCAGGAAGGCACAGCAAGATTACTCATGCCTGAGTGAATAGAATAGAAGATGCGAGGATCACTGTAAAATTCTGGAATGCATTCATCAGGAGTCCATTGGTAGAGTCTTTGCATGTTAGAGGGGTATTCGTTAGGCTCGTATACAGACCGAACAGCCATACGTAATATACTTAAAGGTAGCCTTCTTGCCTTGTAACTACAAACAGCTAGTTCAGAAAGGCATTCATCTGAAACATGATGAGGAATTTCTGAAGTTGAATATGTGAAGTCCAACTGTTCATCCCCTTTTGCCAACCGCCACTTGCTCTTCTCCAAGTCCCGCCAACTTGCATCAGAATTCTCGTCGGGCTTCGTGCTGAAATCTATCACCCATGGCATTACTGTATGAAACGTGTGATCTCCCCACCTCCTTCCAGCCAATCTGTTTAAGACTAGAAGATATTCGAAGTTACTTATCTCACCCCTCGACCACCTCTTGAAATCTGAGGGCCAATCTATAACGTAAGACAACTTCAGATCAGCATAAAGATCTCCACCAGGGCAATCTTCGACCATGCAATTTAACCTTGAAGAAGTTACAGTACGGGATTCTTCTTCATTCACTGTATTTTGTTTACCTTTCACCAAACCCGTATTACTTATGTCCAACCAACACCAAGACGAACTGTTCAACATTACACTAGAAGGGCATAAATTGCCATGGGCAATCCCTAAACCATGAACATAAGACAATGCGGATAGTAATTGGTAGATCAAAAACCTCTTGTGCCATTCGGACACCAAAGCATCAGGGCTGTAGTGCAAAATGTTTTCCAAGGTATAAGGAGCCCTGGGAAGCAGTAAATTAATGTATCCAGGAGTTTTTAGCATTCCCAATACTGGAACTATATTCGGATGCCTTACACAACCAGGTATATTCTTCTCACTATATGATGGAACCCCAATCAAAGAAAGAAAATTCATACCATCTCGCCCACTTGGCTTTCCCTCAATGATTAGATTTAGCGAGGACATTACATGATCTTCCAACGAACCAGATAAGACATTACGTGCAATGCTTTCAACTGCGGAATAAGAACCAGAACCAATGTGTGCCACCGGTGCCAATGCAGTAATTACCCGCGCACAAGAGAACCATCTTGAATTATGACAATCCATCAAGCATTCAGTAGTTCCATTCGCTATAAAATTTAAAAACTTGGTTTCATTTCCAACATTTCCGACATTAACATCCCCCTGACCTGACTCAATTCCTAATGAACCATTATCATCTTTCTCATCTTCCTCGCGTGCCGTATCATCCTCGACACTCCCAACTGAATACCCATCACTACAAATCACCAAATGACAAGGAATTCATCAACTATAAGTACAAAAAACCCACCCTAACCGAAAACGCTAGAAATTCACTAAAGATTTCTTCAAAAGATCAAATTTTTTAATGATAACAGTCACATTACACATATTTCCTCAAGCAACCGCTCTCTCCATCGCTTAGGCGCACCAGCACAAACTGCGCCGAATCCCCTCCACTGCCCTCACCACTCTGCACACCACACATTACACCAAAACTCGATCAAACCCCAACACAACAACAAAACCAAACAAAACCCTAACTTCCCAACAATCAACACCAAAAATAGGTCAAATAAGCGCAAATTAGGTCAAATTAGGGGCAAAACCCCAAGTTTCTTCACTTGATTTCAACTGCATTGACAGCGAAAGGCGACGAATGAATCGAATGAATGAATACCTGAATGAGAGCGGCGGAGGCGAACGGGAGAGCGGAGTGGGAGATTCCGTAACAGAAGGTGAGTTTCTGGGAGAAGTCGTGGTGGATTTGGCGTTGAAGGCATTCGAAGCATAGCTCAGCTTCCATTGTTGTGAGGTTTGGTCGGTTAGTTGTTGAGCTTTGTGTTCATTATGGTCGAATTCAGTGAACCAGTGATCGGTTGAGACGAAGAAGAAGAAGAAGAAGAAGAAAGTTTGAGGATTCAGTGCACCCGGGAGTCGGGTAGTAGGCCAACTGGCAACTGCTGGTACGACACGAATTGATATATGGTTACGTCTCGGTCTCGGATGACCGAGATGTTTAGGGTTGGTCACGATGCCCGGAACGACCGAGGGTTCTCGCTAACTCTCTGCCTCACGTAAACGAGACTATGAAGAAAGTTTCAAAGACTCAGTACAACCGAGAACCGATTTTTTGGGTTTTTTTGTGATTGTGCTTTGTACATTTTGGTTGATTATAATGTTACACTCGTTTGTATTGCGAGTAATGCCGTTATCTTGTAATTTTCCAGATTATAAGGACACTTTTACACCTTCTAAGCCATTCCCCTCTCGAGAAGCGGCAATTTCATGGCTTCAACTGATTGGTGGCGAGAACAAGTTTGTGTTAGTAACGAAGCGCTCGGATGCCGGGGGCGTTAAGCGAAGGGGAAGGGTGAAAATTGCCTGTGACAGGTCTGGGACATATAGGGGACTGGCTCAGAGAGTTGGGAAGGGAAAGCGGCAAAAATTTTAAAGAAATCAAGGAATGATGAAAAGGCGAGGACTCACACTAGTACGAAGAAATGTGGATGCCCTTTCCAAATTAACGTCAAGGAGAATGCCGACTCTTATGGTATGTCACAAGTGATTTGTGGGAGGCACAATCATGACACCGCGGGAAGATTGGATAAGAGGGAGGAGGAAGTTGAGGATGCGGGGGAGGAGTGAAAGTGAGCGCTCAGGGGAGATTAGTCCACCATCGTCTTTTGTGGAGTGCGAGCGGGAAGTTGAGGATGCGGGTGTGAGGACACCGGGGTCTCCAACCGGAGGCACCCCAGTGTGGGAGGCACCCCAATCTCCAATCGGATTTGAGTCCTCCCACTCCACAAAAGCTTCTAGGCAGAAGAAATGCAAGGTTCCACAAATGCGTCGTGCCAGTCGACGCACGCAAAGTGGATCTAACATGGCTTATAGTCATTGCTTAGAACCATATTGGTTGCCACATGTTGATGCCATTATCGATGTGGTTTCCGATGGGAACTGTGGATATAGGTGTATAGCCTCTGGGCTTGGACTCGCGGACGTGGACGGGTGGAGGATTGTGCGTAGACGGATGTACGATGAGATTATCGGGTATGAATACCTATGGCGGGAAGTGCTTGGCTCGAGTTTCGAGCCTATCAAGAATGCGGTGCATTGCCCGGAGAATCAAGAGGGGCATCTTTCAAAGAATGGTTGACACTTCCAGACATGGGATTGTTGGTATCCACCGCATTCAATGTCATTCTCGTAAACCTCTCGCATGGGAGTGCCTCCACATTCCTACCTCTACGTAGTACTCCAACGTCGTCATTGCACAAGAGACTTATCATTGCAATGGCGAATGAAAGGAATATCCATTGGGTTAGGGTAAGTTCTATGACTTTTTTGTGAAATGGTTTGTTTCCCCCTTAATCGGGTTTGTGACAATATCTTCTATGTTCTACTGTTCACTTTGACAGGTGCAGTTGCGTGTGAATGCACCGCTGCCATCCTTATATCCATCGTGGGATCGGTACGTTGAGGACTGCGCCAAAGGTTGGCGAGATGGATTCGTTTTTCGAGACATCGCGCCCAATGCAACTGCTGATCATGAAGCCACCATACCTGTTGTAGACTTAGATACACCGTAGGTGTAAGCTTGCCAATTCGTCCGAATGTTCTATGTATATGCAAATGTTGTGTTGTGTTTTAATTGTTGTTTACTTATGGATGGACCTTTTTTATAGTCAGTTTGAATGTTACGGAGATTTATAATTAATTAAAGTTCGGTGCAAATTGTCGTGCTGGATTTTCAATCTTGTATTGTTAGTTTGACTACTACGGAGATTTTTTTGAAACTGTAATGTTCAAATTCATCCATTTCTGATGTCTCGGTCAAGCAGGTTCGTGAAACAAACCATATTTTCTGGTCACTCATGACCGACAAGTGTTCCAATATATCGGTCTTGTAGATAACCGAGTCCCATTTAAATTTCTCGGTTGAACGCCACCGAGATGAATTGACCATTTCAATTCGCCTCGACTCGTCCTATGACGACCGAGCCTACGGAGACCTCTCTAAGTGGACAACCGATACGTGGTTAACTCTTCCCGCTCACGTGGCCGAGACCGCGAGTTCCGAAAAATATTAGCTTATGTCTCGCCAAGGCCGAGACGGTTGACACATCTCTCGCTTTGTGTGGCGAGAACCACGATTTCCCAATTTTTTTACATTTTAACAAACCGCCACACACACATTACATCTACTCTACCACACATTACATCTACTCTACCAAATGTAACTTAATTCGTCGATCTTCACCCGAGCCCTAATTTGGAGACGAAATCGACTCACACAACGGACCCTACAAAATGCAGAAACCTAGAAGAACGAAGGAGAAACACACGGCGAGGGACGGAGAACACGATTTCGGGGATTCCTCTCACTGCTCGGTTCAAAACAAATGAATTCTTTCACCAGGAATTCGGTGAACGAGGGTGGTGGTGGTGGTGGTGGTGGGGTGCCCAGGGGTTTGCAAGAGGGTGGGTTTGGGCATCAACCTGGTCGCGGCGTCTCTCAAGGTGTATAGTACGGCGCTCGACTGGGTTGGTTCTCAAAATGGATTTCTCGATTATAGTCTTTGAAATTTATCTTGATAGTTTAAAGCATTGTTTGACAATACTAACTGATAGTTGATAAGCTTGTAGCTGATAGCTGAAAGCTGATAATCTAGCTGAGTAATTAAATTGTTTGGAAAAAATAATTGATCGAGTTGTTGTAATTGTAAAATGATATAAAAGGATATATAATTTGTTAATTAATTTATTTTAAATATATGTATATACTCATACAAGTAATATTATTTAATATTATAATACATGTATGAACATATTAATTAAAGAATTATATTTGATCAATAATTAATCTGTTCGAATGATAACAGACTCGTGTTCCTTTAAGCAAGGTCTCGAGTTTGAGTCTTGCGAATAGAGAAAACTGGATTAAAAGGTAAATAGCGTCCAATAGTACTTCGGCGTAGATTAGTCGATGTAGTTAGTGTTGAACACTACGTGTGAAACTAAGAAAGAAATTTGAAATTGTTTGTACAATTATATACATATATGTATACATTTAAAAAAAAAAAAAAAAAAAAAAACGTTAATAACATCAAATGGGCCCAAAATACAAAAGGGCCCAAATACACATGGATAAAATATGTTTAACGCAAGAACCAAAATCGAGATTAACAATTCAAGTAGGCAAATAAATAGGGGTATAAATAGGGCAAAAAATGTGACTAAACGCTACCTCAACTAGCGTTTTAAATTTTAGAGTTTCATCTAGCTTATTTTGAAAATAAGCTTCCAACCAAACACAACTTATTTGTCGAAGTAGCTTATGATCTAGCTTATAAGCTAGTTGATAAACTAATTTGTCCTTACCAAACAGAGCCTAAACTTTAGAAAGGTTTGACGTAGTAAGTTGTAGTTTAAATTAGTAAAGACTTGTTGGGCTCTAAGTTGTAGTTTAAATTAGTAAAGACTTGTTGGGCTCGTCCATGCTTTTATTCGCGGGTCCGTGGATCTCACTTGTACCAATATTGTCCATAATTTAATCACCTTGCACTAACAGGTAGAAGGTTTTACATCAAAATGCTTCAATTCTATTTGAAGAGAGATAATTCACTTTAAAATTCTTAATACTTCTTTATAAAGTCACCCTTTACCGATGTAGGACTATATTTCGATCCACACATTTTCAACAGCTCTCAAAACTCTAGCCGACAAAAACATATCTACTTTAATCGTTATCATAGTACAACGAACTTGCGAATAGACATGCTTGAGACAAAATTACAACGAATGTAGGAATCGAATCTACAACCTCATGGATGCAAGTTTGATACGAGCAAAAGCACTTTGATGATGTTGTAGTTAATTTGTTATGCTCTACAATATATAGTATCTTCTACGGACAAATAGTAATATAGTCTGATATTAGTTAAGAACGGCTAAGTACTGAAAACCAGTCATAACTTACTTCAGCTATTAGATTGTAACTTGTAAGTACAAAATATATTTGTAGTATTAACTCTTTTTGGTTGTTATATACATGTTTAACGAGGAACATAAGAAAGAGCATCACTATATATAAAACTTCTCCACGAAAAAGCTTTTGTAAACACGATAAATTTTCTCATCGAGAAAGCTTTAGTTTCAAATTAGTTAAAATTGACTACATAGATCTAGCTCCCCTCCATTCGATCGATCCACTCCTCCACTCTGTTCGATTTCATGCAGTTAATGATGTGCTTTCATAATCTTTTTAATCCTTCCAAACTCCATTTCGTACCTTAAAAAAAAAAAAAAACCATCTTCTCAAGATGTCTTTCTTTTTAGCTATTTTGCAGCTTGACCTTCAACAATTTTGTATCAAGAAGTCTTTGAACAAGTGTCAAATAGATTATGAGAACAATTTTAAATTTGTGAAAGCACATTATCAGTGTCACGTGAGAGACCATGAGAAAATGTGTCAACAGAATCCTGGTCTGTGCAGTGCTGTAGCGTATACAAATATAATTTATAGTAGAATGCTAGTGTGCCCAGCACCAACACGCGGAACGGATACGCACTTATCTGTGTCCGTAAGATATACATCGAGATAGATGCAAGCGTATCACGATGCAAAACATTAAACATAACGTGGCCCTCGGAAGTCATTGAAAATTAATAAACGCAATGGCATAAAATGACCACCATAATTTAGATGGCCTGAAACTTTTTAAGAATTGAGAGTGCACTCGGAGATCACATCAAAAATATTGTTCAAGCTCAATCACTTCTCCAATATCAAGAAAAATGTTGAAGAAACTCTAGAATCATATGAAGGAAAACCTAACGGATGCTTCGAGGGAATCCTACGCCGCCGACATGATGCAGTCGATTGCTTGTTTGCAAATACCAGTCATAGTTGCCTCAGGACCATACACCTGAATAAGACAGATTTCAATACATCCTGGTTAGATCCATGGATCTACTACACCTTCTCACAAAACCATCCATTTTGTATGCGTCGAAAAATTCCATTTCATTTTGATGTCGTGTGGCGAAAGAAAATAGAATGTGTTTTCAATTTTCGATACCTCAAGGGGGATGCCGAGCTCGTCTCCCAAGGCGCGCATTCTAGCCAGACCAGTCTGATAATTCGGACCGCCTCTTCTAACATAGATGTGCATTCTTGATGCTTTTAGCTTAGATTCCTGCGGAATTGGAAAATATGTGATTGAAGGTGGGATACGAAAGAAAAGAATTCAAAGTGAAACATTTCAAATTCCAAGCCAATACCTTCTCTCTCAAGGCCCTTATAATGCCGTTAAATGTGGCCGCGACATCTGTGAAGTTAGCAATACCGCCTCCAATGAGAAGGGCTCTCTTGTGACCATCAGGGTCTGCAGTAGCACACTGCAACACAGTGGGCATTCGCATAAGGTTTACAATCAGTCCTAAGGAAGCACAGAGAAGATGTTAAAGCCCAAAGAACATGAATACCAGAACACTTACATCAAGGACCACTCTTGCGTATTGCAACACTTCCTCTTCTTTTGGAGCTCCACTGTATTCAGCATAATTTCCAAGTTCTGATGCATAACCTAAATCCCCCACCTAAAAAAACGGATAAACAATTTGCTTGATGTAGTTAGAGCAGCAATAAAACCTTTACGAGCACAAACACTTATAGCAGAAACAATAACAAGTATCACGAGAGGGAAATAATAACTTACAGTATCCGCATATATAACACTTGCCCCACCACCAGCAACCATGGTCCAGATGCGTCCCTTAGGATTCAAAACAGTGAATTTCAAGGAGGCACTTGTCTGCACATAATAGCAAGACACTCTGAGACTTAACTTGCACACATTGCTTTAACATCTAATGCGACAGGCTCAGTTTGAATAATTTATCAAACTTAGATCGGAAATAAAGCTCATTAGTGAACGCAACATAGACAGGCAGGGAGAACTCGGTCGCAGGAGGTCCCATAGTCAAGGGGTTAGGGCAGGCAGAAATTACTTTTAACGTTTCTTCTTTCATTTCATCTGAACTAGGAGAAGTAAAACCAAACTTTACCCTTCATGTTTCATGATTACTATAAAGTGTAGGTGTATGATAACTGAAATCACAATACAGGTAATAAGCACATTTCAAATACAAGATAGTACAACAAAATATACTAATATATTACCTTTTCATCCAATGCATGAATAAAGCTTTCCGTAGAGCTCATAACTCTACCAAATGGCAGCGGAAACTCTATGTTACCCCACCTACAAATCATTATATGCATAAGCCAAAGATCCTCCATAAAAAAATTGAAAAATACCAATTATTACATATATCAAAAACTATGCATACTTCTCAAAGTTCTTGAAAGCAGCAGTATCATCTAGTTCTCCCCTCATGTCCAAAGGGTATGGCTCTCCATTCACTAATGTAAATGGGTTCATCTCCACGAAAGTGAAGTCCAGATCTGCAACATGAGTAATGAATCATAATCAGGGAATCCCCCTTTGTTGCCAAGAAATACCCCTGGTGCATTCAAGATGAGGAACTATAATCATAAACATTTTCATATATACCTTGAAATACAGCAAATACTCCCTTAATGAAGTCACCAATCTTTCCTCGGACCTGTGTATCAGAAGTAAAGTAAGCTCACACCAAAGATTTGTTTTATGTGAAGCACACGCCAAAGAAATGCAGCAAGCCAGCAACCATAAGAACGTGTTAACCTAGTCTCCAGTTTAGACAAATCTAAGCACTAGAAGCTGAAGGTCTATTGCATGACGAGCAAACTTGCCTGTTTAAAACTTAAGTTGTAGAACAAAACTTTAAAAAATGGGAAGTCTATTATGTAATCATAAAACGAATTAGTTTTCACCTAAGACGAAAACGGGTGGCTTTTCATATGCACGATCACTACAGTTATTGGTATAATTTTTTTTAAGGCCCAGACAGGCAATATTGGTGTAAATTGGATTATTAGTCTAGGCGTATATGCTATTATCTCTTACACCCATAAAGTATATCAAATAACTACATTTCATAAGGGAAAGAACTGATTACCTCAAGAGGAAGAGTAGCAATCAGAGGAGCACATGCCTCAGAAGTCAAAGTCTTCTCGGTAGGGAGGAATATAGTTTTTACCTGTTAGATCCAGGATCCAACAAATACAAGATTGAGAAATATAAATGGTGAAAATAAGGGAAAAAAAGGACTGATTTTGCTCACATACTTTATCCCAATTCTCTTCAATTTCAATGCCACCACATTCTGAAAAACTTATTGAGCATCCGAGCCTTTCAGAGACAATGTTGAGATAATATTCTTGGTCATGCGGAACAAATGGTTCAACTATGAATGTTGTTATAGGTGCCTTGCAACCACCCATCTCCACCTGAAAATGATCATGAAAACAATGTAAATGAAATGCAAAACTCATGAGAGATTGAGAGAGAAAAATAACAGCAATTCCACATCAACAGATGAAAAACTACCTCGACACCTAGTCGTTCCTTCACGAACTGAGCCACCTGAGCCAGATCCATGTTTAAACCCACCAAACCACTCTTCCCACGCTTCCCAAACAACATGTCAGGTTTAACCACCAACCTCGTCGACGACAGCCATGGCTCGATGTTTGTTAACTCCGCGAAGTCAGTTGATTCATTCACCTTAACCCAAGGAAACAATTGAAACACTATATCATCCTTAATTCATTCTTCGCTCGTAAAAGAAAGAGCTTTCCATTGCAATGATAGCGAAATAGACCTTGCAAATCGTGATCCGAACAAGAAATCGAATCAAACAGATTGAACAACAAGAAGATCAAAACTCATTGATCGAGGGTTTCAAATGACTAGATTAACTCGTCTCCGCGCAGTAAAGTCAAAAAAGAAATGACTTTTTTTCTACAAACACCACATAATCATATATTCATACAAAACAAATCAAGTAACACAAATATTTCGACCTAGAACTCCAATTACTCGACAGATCCTCCACACTGAACACAATCAAAGCACGAATTCCACCAAATTCGCAGCAAAAACAGATTATTGAATCCAGACAAGCCACTAAAATCCTCGAAAACTGAAATTAAACGTATAACGAATCGAGTAAACAAGCATTTCGACCTAGAACTCCAAATACAACAGATCTTCCACACTGGACAATCAGAAAAACAATTCCACCAAATTCATAACAAAAACAGATCTCCGAATCAAACAAGCCACTAAGAAACTTCTCAAAAACAACAATCATAACGAATCAAGTAAACAAGTCTCCAAACCTCCAATTACTCAACAGATCTTCCACACTGAACAATCGAAGCGCGAATTCCACCAAATTCACAGCAAAAGCAGGTTATTGAATCCAAACAAGCCACTGAGAACCTCAAAAACTGAATTAAACGCGCGCAACGAATCAAGCAAGCATTTCGACCTAGAACTCCAATTACAACAGATCTTCCACACCGAACAATCAACAATCATAGCAATAACAGTCTAAACATATCATCATAGAATCCAAACAAACCGCAGAAACTGATAACGAATCAAAACCTGAGCGGAGCAGATCTCCAAATTGATCTTCTTCCTCCTTGAGGAGGCGCTTGGAGTCGTACCGCTTCGCTCGATTGCCGCTCGATCGCTCGATCACGCAGTCTCTATGTTCGGCCGATGGAGAGAGTAGCGAAGAAGCTCTGAATGTGTTGCAATGGCGGAGATGGATGTGTGTCTGTATTTATGGGTGGGAGATGGGGGAGTTCGATTAGGTTAAGCGGCGCCCGGAGTAGGGGAGGAATGAATGTAATAGATGAGGTAGGAAATGCAGGAGTGACTAACATTTCACACTTTCATTTCACACTTAGTTGTTATGGTCCTTTGGATGGACTCAAGCATATGTAAACACGAATCTTATTGCAAGATTCAAAGGATCGCAACAACTAAGTCTAAATTCAGGTGTCAATGTTTTGTCAACAAGTATTTTTCCGATGAAGTGAGAGTGAAGAAATGTTGGGACAGCGTGACAGGTTGCGGTTGGGACATAATGTTGGTTTGGTGGCAATGTGGTCATCAATATTATCGAAGCGCCTCGAGCATTGTGTGCAGCGCATCTCGAGGCAGCATGTTTTTACGCTAGTACCAATTTCTTTATTAGTTATAACGCTTGATAAAGAGAACTCGATGCGATAGAAATTGAATAGAACTAACGGTGTAGCGGTAGGGTTTAATGATGTGTTTTATAAGGAGAACCGCGACGAGAATAATACTGAATTTTTAAAATTTTCAACGTGTTTAGTGGTGCAATTTTAAATTAAATTTCATACTTGCATCTGTAAAAGTAAAAATTGAACAACTTATAAGATAATTTAGAATACATTAAGTAAGAAGAATTTAAGGGATTACGAACAATTGCATTAAATCGAGCAAATGTACCTAACCTTAATTAATTCGAAATTGATGTTTGATTTCTTTGATTAAAAAAAAATCAAAAAATTTGATGTTAGGTTATTGTTGTTGTTGCTACTAATTATATCAAGAGAACCATGGGAGTGTTTTTCATTTTTATTTTTATTTTTGGCTTTTATATTGTTAATAGTAAAAGAGTTCTCAACCTCACTTGGTACACTTACCTAACATGAACTACCCAAAATTTCAGCTACTTTTTTTCACCACACCTACCTTGGTGTGTTATTTGAAATTTTCTATCTTCAAAAATAAACTGGCACAACATTACCAAAAAAAAAAAATTGCAGCACCCGCTAAGTCACATTCGAGCACTGTCAATCCATTTGGGGTCCTCCCAATTCAATTCTATTATTCACGAAACTCAAACGTGAGACATTGTTTAAGGGGAATCGAGTCTCTTACCACTCGGATCGACAGCTCTTGTTGGCATGTATTTTCTCTTTTGAGTTCAAGTAGTATGGGATTTGATTCTCCTTGAGTGAAGTTTCAAGTTCGAGTCTCATAAATAGAGAA
Organism: Stephania cephalantha; assembly: GCA_039657325.1. Lineage (NCBI taxonomy): Eukaryota > Viridiplantae > Streptophyta > Magnoliopsida > Ranunculales > Menispermaceae > Stephania > Stephania cephalantha. The sequence goes on along the minus strand of CM077579.1, from coordinate 47,264,278 downwards.
AAATTAAATTGAAAGGGCCGCCTCTATATGGAGGTGAGACGATGTCGATGTGAAGCGTGAGATAGTGCGATTGACGAATTGACGTCGAACACCACAAGAAAAATCCAAAAGAAAAAAAATACTAGAATGACAACAACAATGTCACACCGCAAGACACATTGGCTCTCAAGAGCCTTCTATGAAACTTCGGCATGCGTGTTATGCATCGAGATATGTGTGTAACTACATCCCGAAACGCGTATGGATTCTTCTACAGGTGCACATGGCGCGAACATAACTACCACTCTACCTCCACACTAAAAACACCCCTACGTGTCCAAATAATTACATCCGTGCCCCCTATCCAACAAATCCTAAATTCCCAAAACAACCCTCTCAAATTCTTAATCGACCTCTTCGTTGCTCCTCCATTGAAACAGAGAGAGAGAGAGAGATGAGCTTCAATGGAAAGCATCGCGCGTACGGGGATCCATCGTACTGGGAGAAGAGGTACGCGAAGGATCCTCGGCCGTTCGATTGGTACCAGAACTACCCTTCATTGGCTCCCCTTATTCGTCTCTACTTGCAGCCCAATAGCCGAGTCTTGGTTGTTGGGTGTGGCAATTCAGGTCAGTCATTGATTGATTGATTTCACGTTTTTGGGTCATTTGGGTCTTTCCCATTTCGATTCATGGCCTAAATTGTTGGTTTTCCTGATTTTCTTCAATCATGGCATTGTGGGTGGGGGAGATTTTTATGTTTTTGTCCTCAATTTGAGCATTTCTCATTGTGGGTGATGGAATTGGAGCCTTTTTTTTGGGCCCCCTATTTCCCTATTTAGGCTCGACTATTCTTACGAGAGCGAGTCGGAGCGGCTAACATGACCGAGGAGGAATCAACATATTTAGAGTTGGATGACAGAATATGGCCCGTCACTTTAATTTGTGTTTGTCTTGATGTGTGAGTTGGACACCTCGAAAGACGAAAACTTAGCTCAATAGAAGCTGAAGAAATTCGAAGATGTAGGGGTAGACCGAAGGTATCTTAAGACGCATTAATTAGGAGGGATTTAAATGATTTGGAAAGTACACTATCAATTGCAGTAATTCGAGCGTAATGAAAGAGTTTGATTCATGTAGCCGACCTCAACTAATTTGAGATCGAGGTTTTGCTCGCCTTGATGGGTGAGTGATGTTTGGTTTGTGAGGTTCACATTGTGGTTGAACTGGATTGATTTTGTGGGAATGAAGTGAGAGGTGGAGTGGTGGAGGCTTAGATTGACTTGTGTTGAAGAATTATGTGATTCCAATGAAGGGTAGTTGTCCAAAAAGAAGTAATTATGATGCTTCTGAGTCTCTTCACTTGCCAAAGAATTGGACCATTACATGTTGGTGAAGGAAATGAAAATATGATCTGAAATGGATTAGATAGTATTTTGTGCAACTATGATTTGAGACTATTAGCTAGTCAGATTGATTTAAGGAGAATCTTCGACTGCACGAATGCAGAAGAAAGTTGCATCGAATTTATATCTTTTCTTTTGCAGCATATCATCTCTTGTTTGATAATTCCTTCCGAATTCACTATTTCGCTATAATACACAAGTCTGCACATTATGAGTTATATTGTTGATTTGTTCATTTATGTTTTCAGCAGTTAGATTACTTTGATTCACATTGATAACCTAGTTAAGACTTGATTGTAGTATTCAGTGAAGGCATGGTGGAAGATGGATTCGAGGATGTTGTCAATATTGACATATCTTCTGTAGTGATTGAAGCGATGAAAAAGAAGTATTCTGATAATGCAGCCCTCAAATGTATCCTTATTGATATTTTCTTCGAGGATGAATTTTATCTCGCCTAGTATCTGATAGCATTGCGTCAAAATTATACTAGTTCACTACGCTTGTTTGCTTTATTATAACGATGGATCGATAGTACTCTGGAAGAAATATTGTTAACTTCCGCCATTAAATTTTGTGATATTTCTTCTTAGTCTTTCGGCAAGGGCTTAGAAAAATTTGGATAATAATAATACTACTATTCCAGTAGTTACTGAATTATCGCTATTTGTTAGGACCAAAATGCACTATGATACTTCAAAATTTTATGTAATTTAGAAAGTTATTGCGCAATAGTAAAGACGCGTTCACCTTGTTCTTGTTTCCTAAATGCTTTAGTAGATATTAGAATGGATGTTCGAGATATGAGCGAGTTTGAGTCAAGTTCTTTTGATGCTGTCATCGACAAAGGTAGCTTTTATTTTGCTTTTATTTGCTGCATTCTATTTACCGTTTATGTCGAAGTAGGGATACTTGTTTTATCTTTTTCTAAGCTTCATTGATCATGGTGTATGCTTACAGGAACTCTAGACGCTATCATGGTGAGTATTGTACACGTCGATTTCTTGTGTATTTAGAGAGCGGTGATAATTAACTGTGAACCTTGATTTGTAGTGTGGGAACAACTCGCAAGAAAATTCAATTAAAATGGTGGAAGAAATTGGAAGGTATTGCCAATTGCTATTATTTTATTTTGCATACTATTTCTGGCCTGTTTCTAATGCAGTTTTTCGTCATCAGGGTTCTCAAGGATGAAGGAGTATACATCCTGGTAATACATGATTCTTCAATCTTCTGAAATCGGCAAAAGATTATTATAATTAAACCTCACTCATCAAGTATGTGTTTTCACAAGAATGTTTGTGTCATTGAAATAGATTTCATATGGAGCTCCTGCTATTCGACTCTCGGTCTTGAGAGAGACATGCTTATGGACTATAAAGCTTCATGTCATAGGTTGGAGAAAATCTTTGTGCTCTTATAATAATGGTGTGTTAAGATTTTCAATTAGATTTCTTATCAGGAAATTTGGCATCAGATTAAAGCTTATGTCAAGCCCTTTAAATTCGTAATGTTATACTGCATTTCTTCATCAAGCGATATACATGTATCTCGTCATGTCCTCAGCATCCACATTGTCTCAAATACAGACAAAAAACTTAATATAGGCATTTATGAGCAAATTTAAATAGAAGATCTACATTCCTTTGTTTAAAAGATTGATTTTTTTTTTCTTTCTTTGGCTTTGATTTCATGAATTAGGACTCTTATGTTTCTATTATTCACCTTTATGTTAATTTGTTAAGATGCTTTATGTTCTATTCTTCTTTCTTCCCCTTGAATTTTATGTAAGAATTTGGTTTGAAAGAGGAAGCACTAATAATCGGGTCAATTGCCATGGATTTTTGCAGAGAAGTTCATGGTTGAGAGAAGGCCCAACCATGAAACATGGGAATTAACCAACCCAGTGCCATTGAATGAGGATGGCAGCTCCATTGAAGCAGCTCTTGGAAAGAATCTTGATGCCTATTACCATTGTGTCTATGTTTGTACAAAGGTAAACTCGCAAAGTCTTCGTTTTTGGTAACTAATTTCTTTGATTTATTTTTGAACTTCAAACCTGAAGCATTGTCATATATTTTTTAGTTGGCGCAACCTACAAATCTGACGGCTGAGTAACTCGAGTGGCTCAACTTGGAAATGAACAAAAAGATATGCAGCAGGCTGATTTTCGAAGGCTGGTGAATGTTGCATGCTGGTTCTTGTGAATGTTTCCTTCGCCTACTAGACGGGGGCCTCAATCACCAGATTAAGAATGACATTGACTGATGAAGGAATCAGAGGTGGGCATCTTGCAAAGCTCAAAATCTATGGCTATTAATAGTTCATGATTATTTTTAAATAATAGTCTTATAGGGAATTCATGTCTTGTTTGTTGTCTGTAACTTGTTTTTTGGCATCTTTTGTGTACCTGTATTGCCCATAAATTAACAACAATTGATTGAGAATTTGAGATTCTTACTTCGTATTGATAATGCCTGTTCTAGATGAAATTTTTACAGCCTCAAATGGCATTCTTTTTTTTTTTGTTGGGTTCAATCTTTCATTATTATTTTTTTGATATTGTTAGTGCTGGATGAGATAAAATACACAGCGCAGAAGAATTGATAAGTCCAATAGTATGTTAGAGGGCAAAGGATGAAACTGCCCGAAAATGAGATTGCAAATTCATGTGGATAAAATGCAAATTTTTGCTACATACAAAAAGAAAAAAAATGGCAAACTCATTTATTATAGAAACATGAAATATTTATGTACTAGCTGGAACAAAATTATTCCAGACAAAACCATCATGTCTGTTGATTAAAAAAAAAAAATGATTACATTAAATAGTGGGAAGTGAATACTCAGACAAGAGATGCCGGCATTGTCGCATCTGCAAATATCTGCACTCCAAATAAGATTTTGGCTGCTCACGTACTGGATATGTTATGTACATCTGCATTGAAACAAGGAAATATGTGGATGGTGAGTAATACATTGATCTGAAAAAATAAAAATCAGAGATGATATGTTTAAGAAATTAATGTCACAAAACATGAGAATCAATCTGTAGCTCTTAAATGAGATTTCAAGTGCAATTGTAAATGTCAAAAACTTGCCTGTCATTTGTTCCTGAGCCTGAGCACCTGGTCTCCATTAGTTCTATTGCATGAATCCATTCCATCATTCTCATGATATTGCGCAAGGTCATCGTTTACACGAGAAAGAAGTTTCTCACAATTTGAAAGCCTCCTACTGAGCTCGTCATTATTAGCTCTAACTAGTTGGTTCTCCTGTTTGCAAGAGAGGAAGTTTTAAGGCACAAGAAATGAAATGGTTACTTAGAAGTTGAAGAAGGATTAAAGACATGTAGAATCATGCCTTACGAGACAATGGCGGAGGAATTTGTTGAATGGTGTTTAGCGGTCTGAAATGCTTCATCATTTCATCCATTTCTGAGATCTTCCTTCTTAGATTAGCCTTGTCCATCTGCACGCCAAGTTGCAAAACATTGAAATACCAAGAAGTTTAGAAAGAAACAGCATATGTGAAACTAATTATGATTTATGAGAGTGAACCAAGTTGAAGTAGTTAGGATCATTGTCACCTTCAACATTTCATTTTGCGCTGTAAGCATCTGATCTCGGTATCGAAGTTGTTCAATCGTCACCTGGGATGTTAATATCCGTGCCTCCCTTTGATTTATTTCGTCAATGCAGCTGCAAATAGCAGATGCTATGGTAAAGGAACCACTATTTCATGGATTTCACGATCTTATATCTTTACTAAGGCTAACTTGAAAAACTAAAAAAAGTAGATCCATGAACCAGCATCAGGTGAAAGTCAATATTCAGAATAATGCACAGAACATGCGATTCAGAAAGCGAAACTGAATAGGATGATTAGAATTTTTATGATGCTGCTTCTAGTCACATATTTGTCAACGTAAGAGATACAAGAGACTGCAATTCATTGGCATGCGAAGAGTATATAGGATCCACAAATACGGTAATTATGTTGAGAATTCTTGGCAAACAAGAGATTTTACAAGGGTGAGAACTAGCTGATTAAAAAATTGAATTGCAGGGGAGTTCTTTCTCATTCTTCCATTATACCTTCTTGTGTTTTTGCTTTCTTATTCCTATCAAGAAGATGCAGATAATAAAAACTTCGAATTTTGAGGTTTCTTTCTATGAGTTAGGTTAGTGAAATAAAAAAAAAGGAGTAATCATGGTAAAAGAGTGTAGAGGTCACCTTTTTCTCTCCTCAATCAGATCAGTGATCACATTCTTCAGTTTCTCAATCTCTTGATCCTACCACAGAAAAACTTAAGGACTTGAGAAGAAGCTGAAGGAGAATGAAGAAAAAGGAATATGTTACAAGATAACCTTTATAGTTGATTCTTCATTTCTTAGTTGTGCTTCTTCCACTAACTTCTGAACCTGGTACTGATCTATTAAATTCTGAAATGCAACCAAGAAATATTATTGGAAAACATGAACAAGGTCACAGAAGATGAGAACAGACTCTAGACTAGATTATCTCTTAATTATATCAAACTTACAGCATAGTTTGTCATGTCCAACTTTACTCCAAGTAAATCTCTTATCACATCATGTGTCATGTTCTCTGTGGCTGCTAGCCTGGCATTCAGCCTGCATACCTGAGAACCATAAAGCTTAAGTTTCAACACAATCAATTGATAAAGTTGCATATGATTGGGAATCCAATGACCTTCAAAACTAAAAATGCAAAGTCGAATTTTATTGTGTCTTTTTGCAGGATTCACTATTGATATACTTTCAAAGTGAGACTACTTTACCTCTTTTTGAAGAGTTGAAGCCAATGCCTCCAGTTCTTCTATTTGAAGCTTGGCCGATGACAACTCTTGATCCTTCTCTAAATTCATCTGTTGAACCAAATTTGTGAGGCATCTAAACGGCGAGCTCGAACCTCTCGTCCTAATTGAACCTTTCTCTAGTTTTTCCAATGTTGATGTTGTGGAATTGGAAGTCGAAGGATGTTTCTGAATTTCACGAACCATGGCCTCCAATGTCTTGTACTGCATCAAATAATTTTCATTGGAATTTGGACAGGAACAAACTGAGTAAAACTGGCTCAGGATGAACATTTTTACAAGTTAAGAAGTCTAGATGTGCTGCCATGGTCAGTTAGTAAAGGCTTTTTTTTTTAATTAACGCAGAGAGGAAAACCTATCACACAGAAAATTCTCGAAGATCATTGGCCATAGCTTTTGAATCGGCCAAAAATTTAATGTTTTCCATGACAAAACATCCAACTGACACTAATGTTAAGAACTAGACCTACATGTCTGATGCCCATTCTAGCAGTTTCAGCATGAAATTCACCTTTGATATGGCCAGAAAGTATGATACAGAAATCTCGCAGAAAAAGTATGAATGTTAGGTAGTGCACCACTCTTTTACAGAAACAATGAACACAAACATAGATTTACCTTTTGCTGGTATTGTGATGCCTGAGCTTCAGCGTGCAGTACCAGCTCAGATATGTACTCTTTACATTCGTTGATCTATTAACCACAGACAACCAATCGTTACAGTAACTTATAAAAAAGCAGTTAAAAATCTTGAGAAAGTAAACTTTGTACTCACCTCTTTATCTTGATCTGCTTTTTCCTTCTCAAGTAACCTTATTTGTTTCCTAGACTCCTGAAGATCTCGTATTCTTTCACTGCTAACTCTGCAAAGATACAAGTAATTCTTTGAAACTACTGCAATACTAGATGCTAAAGCCATGTGGGAAGATCTGAATAAGGTGTACAACCTTGATGTTCCAGCTTCCCGAGATAGATCAACTTGTGAACCATCTGATTCTATACTTTCAGTGACATTCTCAACAGTCATCATTCTCAGTCTGAGGTCTTGAACCTCCAATTCTAATTCATCTCTAGCTATGTGATGTCTTTCTACCTCTTCACCCATTTCACGGACCTGAAAATGGGACCGATCAGTAAGTCAAAGAGGTACTATTAGGTTCATGCAAATCTATGAAGCAGAAGACAGCGCCAGTAGCAAAGAACATGACTAGCAGTTTGAGATTACAAAAGAGAAACACTAAAGAAGCACGAAGGCCATTCTCTTTTCCAAATCATCGGCATTTTTTTTACTTCTTGTCATCTCTATTCTTTATAACGAAAAAGTGGGACCTGAAACTAGTGAGAAATAAAGGAATAAAATTGGAAGGGTCATAACCTTCTTCTCCAATACATTTATGGTATGCTCAAGCTCCTCAACTGAGTGCTCTAGAATCTTAGCCTCCTCTTCTTTTTGCTCAGCATAGATTTTACTTGCTTCCGACACCTGAAACAGTTTAATTCAAAGTAATACAAGTGTGCGTTCAGCTACCATATTTATGATGGAAAATGATAGAGAGTGGAGATGATAGATTATTGATGATTACCTGCCGAGCTTCAACAGCAATAGCTTCATTCTCATCAGCTAATGCATTTGCCATTTCAAGTTTATCATTTAGAGAGGTAATCTCTTCGCGTAGGCAGTTTCTCTCAATTGTGACTCGTGACAATTCAGCTTCAACGTCCTCTATGGAAGATAAAACTTTTTCCTCCACAGAAGAAGTCATTCGAAGAATCTCTTTCTCCAAACTTGCGACGGCCTCCTTTTTTTCTTCCAATTGTTCTTCAGCATTAACATGGCTAGCATAGAGATCTTCCAATGCAACAATCAACTCAGTATTTTTCTTTGACAAAGTATCCACCATTTCATTAGCTTGCTCAAGTCTGGAATTTGAGATGAGAAGTGCAGCTTCTGTATCAGTGAACTGAGCTTCAAGTTTATTATGCTGAAGCAAAAGCTCGTTGAACTGAGCTGCCTTCATGGACAGTTCACACTGGACCATTTTGAGAGCTTCAACCAACTGTTTGGTTTCATCTTTGTAATCCTTGACATTGGAAGTTGATTCCTGTAACAAACGGAAATCAAAAAGCAAACCCTTCAAGATAACGTCCTTTCGAGCCAACTGTCTCTTAAGTGACAAATTCTCCAATGTTAGATGATCAGCTATTGGTCCCGCTGGTTCTTCATTAAAGAATTTAACAATCGCTTCCTCTTCCGAATTAGATAACATTTGTTGCATGAGCTCACTTCGATCATCTTTCTCAAAGGTGTTTCTACCTTCCCACCCATCACTTCCCCCCTCAATTGTTTTCTGCTTTTTCTCAACTGTGCAATCTATGGATTCAAATTCATCGCATCCATCTTGAACAAAACCAGCATCTGAATAACGAATAGAGAGCTTCTCAAGATAATTCTCTGTGTAACACTTGCACATGACAAATAAAGCAAATTCTTTCCCCAATATCTCAGACCACATATCTTCCACTGATGATCTTGAGCTATAGATGCACTTCAGTAGATCCTGCCCGAAGGACAAAATATCAGAATATAACACCTTGAACATCTCTTCAACATCTTTCTGCATTTGGAGAAAAGATCCTTCTAATGAAGAAACTGACTTTCTCATGTCTAACAAACTTGAATTCATCTGATCTTGCAAAGCATTGCCCTCTATCTCCTTCAGACAAATTGAAGACTTAAGTTGCTGGACTTCTTCAATCAACCAGGCTTTCTCAGTCATTAACTCTTCACCTGCTTGCTTCCATTTTTCAGTCATGTTTCTAGCATTTTCATTCGCTTTTAGCAATTCATTTAACATTAAATCAGCCTCTTTAAGCGTAGCATGAGCTTCCTCAATATTATGAAACCAGCAACTTGCTGCCTTGATTTTCTTATCGGCAGCCAACCAAACATCATTGAGCTTGAGATCCAGCATCTGGTTAAGCGTTTATGAAACATTTGTCAGTTGTTAGGTTTTTCCTTACACTGAATTCAGAAAATATGAAATATCAAAAGAAGAAAGAAAACCAAATGGCACTCTTCAACTATGTCAAAGAGCACCTTAAAAATGATGGCTCGAATTTAATTTAATTCGCACCTCTGTAGTATGGCTGCAATCTGCTTCAGCTTCCTCTGTATTTAGGACGAAGGAATGAGAGTTTTGAGGCATCAAATTGACAGCGTTCTCTTTCATTGAATTTATTTGCTTCATCAAATTCAAAGAGAACCCCAAATATGAACAAGAAGTATCAAGAATGGCAGATATGGAAGCAAATAAACATTTCTCACCATCCATATATGATGGATTAAGGGATTTCTGAGTTTCAAATATTCTTTGCCTTGTCATTTCAACCTGAATCTTAATTTCTTCTATAGCTTGAGCATCTACTTCATCTAGCATAGATGAAACCTCGTGCTCATTACACTCTACAGAGTAAGCTGATATTAAATCAAGATTTCTGCCAGTGACTTTTCTTTGGACATAATTTAGAAGATAAGGCAGCCTTTTCAATACCTTGATTGCAGCAGTTGCACATTCTTCGGCTTCATTCATCTGATGCTCCCTATTTTTAAGCTTATGGTCCAGGTCCTGTATGGCCAAAATCTTTTCAGTTAAAAGTTCCCGTAATTTAGTAACTTCTTTGGCATTCCCATCACTCTCTAGCTGCTGAACTTCAGTGATGGCAAGTGTTGCTCCCTTCAAGGAGCTCAAGTTTAACTTCATTTCATTTCCCATTTCTTGTGCTTCTTCCAGACTCAATTGTAGAAGTCCTATAGTTTTTTCCCTGTCTGCAATTACTTTGGCAGCCCTCTCAACGTGTTCACTAATCCAGCCTTTACATTCAGGAAAGGAACTTTTAATATTCTCTATCTGCTCGGAAGCATCTTCCATAGAGCGACAACCATCAATGATAAAATTCGTCAGCTCCAAGGTTGCCTTCTCCCAGCCCTCGGACAAAGTTCTCATTTCACCTTCTGTGGCTTTCAAAGCATTTGTCAGTTTGGTGTTTTCTTCAGACAATAAAATTAGTTTCTTCTGAAGTTCTTCCTGATGAATAACAAATTCTTGTAAGTGAAGAATTGTTTTGGCAGTCTCCTCTTCAACCTGCTCACAAACTTGTTCCCGTAATGAATGATCATCTTTATACTGCCTATTAATAGTTCTAGCTTCCTGAAGCTCCATATTTACCTTATCTAACACAGACTGCAAATGTGATCTTGTGGATTTTCCCATGTCTTCTCTCAATATCCCGGCTTCCTGATGAACTGGGTTCTCAGCTTTTTGGTACAGTTCTGAAGGACCTGAGTTGGTTAGTTCAATCATAGATTGTATTTCTCCAACATCTTTGGTCATCCAGAGTTCAACACATTGACGGTTTTTCCTCTGCAATGTGACTAATTCCTCGAGAAAGTGAAGTTGTTCATGTTTCATGGCGTCATTCGAGGATCTTACATCCATAAGCTCTTTACCTGTGCCATTGTGCTCCACTGTCATATCTCCCATCTTTTCATCACTTTTAGTTTGTGAAACTTCATCATCCACCTTCCAATAACTTGCAACTTCATCTTCTGAATAAGTTTTTGCTGATAAGATCTCAACCTGCGAAAGTAGCCACAAATTAGCTTTAAGATCCATCTCTGATTTTATTGAAAAGTATACGCTCTAGAAGATCAAGATGAAGTGCACAACTGCACAAGTGATCACATCTTTTTCTCTTAAATTTATGCTATAGAATGCAAAGATAAATAAATGTATATATGTACATGCTATTTCATGAAAATAAACTCAAAATTATGTAATCACCAACCACTGTTTCTCAGTTTTCTAGTCGTTTTGCATCCATAGACAAGGTCTTGACAATTTAAAAAAAGAATGAAAAAGTAAAGTGCGGAAGGAAACGTCATATCATTTTAACAAGTGCACGCTTAAGTAAGTGCTTACCCTTGCAGAGTGAAATGCATCTTCACTACAACTCATATGCTTGTTCAATTCCCTCCTCAGTTCATCGACTTCCCTGTGCACATACAAGAAATAAGAGACAATGTGATATCATGTGCATACACATCTACATATGGCAAGACAATTTCATCAAGAAATGATATCAGCTTTTATTCTCCTTCGCTACCAAGCACTCCTTGCATGAGCATATGGCAAGGCATGCATGACTAGTAAATTGTTAAGAGTAGGTTTAAATAAATTCAACTCGTCATCCTCGGAAATTTATGGAGAATCAACATCATGATAGGGTGAATTTCTTTTAGGTTAATCCCTTATGGCAATGGTAAAGGTCTTGATCTAGCATGCAGACAAACATGAGAAAGGGTCTCAAGGCCCAAAAGCTGAAGTTGAACCAAAGCTGAACCCTGCACCAAGAAGATCATATAGGAATCTAGGAATAACAAGTAATGACCTTCTATTGAATGCAGAAGTTACTTAGAGAATTTCTTTAATGAATGGAAGGAAAACTTAATTAAAAAGGCATACAAACAATGGAGGAGAAAAGAAAGAACTTCAGATTCAAAGGGCAAGTATGTTACAAAGAAAACGTAGAAGTTTTCCATCTCTTTTGCCGGAAATGTTTTGCATATTGGATATAGATTTATTTGAATCAATAAAATCAATTTTCTAGGATTGAAATAAAAGAGATGCTAAAAGAAAAGAACAAGGTACCTAGCCAATTTCACATTGACCGCCAAACAGCAATCCAAATTTCTCCTACAGTCTTCTAGTTCCTTTATAATTTCCTATTAAAACAGAATTCAAAAAACTTCAGTTAAATACCTTGAATATCAAAATAGAAATATGATTAACACCTAATATTATATGTCATATCTCTTTTTCTTCTGTTCATGATCCACTTCTATGGCTTTCAAAAGCTGGGCACCTCCAAAGTATAGTATCAAAGAGCAGCCATCTTCCAGCCGAACGATTATTTTATAACTATTCTCAAACAAAGGAGAAAATATATCCATACCTGGTCACTCAATTTAGAAACCTCTCCTGACAATCTTTCTTTTTTGGCTCGCTCATAGAAATCTTGAAACCTGCCAACAATTTTTATTCAAATTGAATTATGAGAAACTTTACAAGAAAATTATTGGACATCAGATTGTAAATTACATTTGAAGCTCCTCCCGGAGTCTTGTGTTTTCAGTGGCTAATCTGATTAATTCTGGATTCTTATCAGTTCTTTCCTGAAGCAACTGAATCTCTTTAGACAAGGCACTGTTTTCTTCAATGAGATAATCATCAGCAGATAGTAATCCATCTGTAAGCAGTTCTAATCTTTTTATTTTTCCCTCACGCAATCTTAAAATTATTTTAGTACTCTGTGCATCCTCTTCATATTGGTGTACCTATGATCGATCAAGTAAAATGAATTAATATGAAAGCAATGCTAAAAAAAATAGAGATACGTAAATAATAATTAATACTTCAACATAGATGAGATATATTTAACAAATGATGGAATTCAAAGAACTTGCGAACTTCTCAACCAAAACATACCAAACGGCTCAATTGTTCAACTTCAGCTTCCAGTCTCCAGGCTGCAGTCTCCGCCATTTTCTCCTTCCCCAGGGAATCAACTACAGTAGCTTCATCGTCTCTCAACTTTCAAGTTAAAATACTAATTAGTTAAAAGACCATTCAAATCTTGAACGAATCTAAGATTACGTAAAATTTCAATGGAAATATACCTTTTTCTCTGAAATATTTCTCTCATTTTGATGATCAAAATTTTTTTCTTCCTTGGAGGAATCATAAGATTCATGAAGATCACCTGACAAACAAAAGGATTGAGACCTATAGAAGTCTTGGTTTTTGAGGAGAAACGATAGTTGGTCCTGTTATATAGGTCTCGCATTCAATCAATTATTCGAAACTAGGAAAAGAAATTGAGGAAAACCAGAAAGAGTGTAACTAGCAAGGACCTTAAGTTGTTGAATTTCCCGCTGCAATGCCACAATATCCCCTGAAGCATCTTCATTCACTTTAGCCTAAAGAGAGTAGAGAAAGAAAATAATTACATGTTGAATTACAATTTCTTTTAGAACTTCAACGGGTATCGGTGTACAAAATTACATTATTCTGAATTAGTTTTGCGCGCTGAGCAAACTTAAGAGTACTTAGAGTCTCACTTGCGGAGCTGCACAAAAAAGGAGGAAAAATTTGTCAACAACGAATGAAGAGTCTACATTTCAAAAGTAAAGATATGAGATCCATGTAGTAGATGGAATCTCACCAAATAGATGGACTAATATTTGCAATTATTGTTGTCTTTGAATTTCCACCCAATGAATCCTGAACATAAGGATGTACATGGTAACTGTTTAACCCCTGGTGAATATATAAATAATGAAATTCTTGTATTAGGAATTTTTTACCTGAAGGAGAAATGTGAGCCTAGAATCTCTATATGGAACATGTCGACTTTTGCCATGTGCTACATCCACAAGCGTCATTATCACCAATCTGTGAAACAGACATAAGTGCACAAATGAAAAACATTTGCTGCGCATTTTTCAAGCATTTCGAAAATGGAACCATCATTTGAGTAGACTCGTATGATAGTAAATGCCAAGGGCACCACAAGAACTGGAACATCCCAGACCAAGGAGTTCTACATGCTACAACCTTCTTTTAGCATCAAAAATAAATTAATATATAAAGTCAATAATTATTACGCCTCCCTACTGTAAGGACAGCTTGTAAAATTTATATAAAGGTGCATGGGGAAAAATCAAGCAAATTACCCTAGAGTTGATAAAGATCTGTTGATATTTGCCGCTTCTTTCAAGCGTTCACCTTCCGCGCCAGAGCTTTTCTGCCTAAAGATGCAAGAACGGTTAGCTCGTTAAATGTCTCATCTTATTCTACTGATCTCAAAAATCCATGTTTTACCTTTCTGAACCAGCAAGATCAACTAAATTTAATCTTCCAAACCTAAGGTGGGTCATGGAATCTATAACCCACTGACTCTCAATTGTGCAGGTGAAGACACTGTGGGAACGGCTGCTTTCACAATTCATGTTAGTTGCCGCAATTTTTCTGTTTGTCGAACCCTGATGGATAAAAATCCACATCAATCCGCTACTTGAAAGCATGTTGAAAGACAATGGTAATTAAGCATACCTTTAATAGAAGTTGTATGACATCATTAACAGTTTTCACTTCATACTCTGCTAGATTTTCAACATAAACACCTTTTCTCATGTCTTCTCTGATCTACAAAGGAGAAGATTAAGCTACATAAGTTGTGATGCCATAGTTGGAAATAAAACCAAAAAAATTTGGAAGAGAACTCAAATTACCTGCAGATTAGTTGACGACGGTTCCAACAGATCCGTAATTTGTTCATTATATATCTCAAGAAAGGAACACTTACAGGTGTACTTCAAGTGTTCATCCCTTCTATGCTCCTCCTCCTACACCAAAAAGAGGAGAGGCGGCATAGTGCATTAAGTTATTAACTAGTTGAAAAACTGAAATGCGATGGAAATAAGTTCTACCAGTTAGCAAGTGTCTTACATCTCTGATTCTTGAAAATAGATACTCAAAAATACGCGGGGTGATCCCACAATCCTCGTTTAGCTTTCCCTCCATATCAAGTATCTCACCCATCATGGTATACGTCTTCCCACTGCCCGTCTACAAGAAAACGTCAAAAACTTAACACTCGTCCGATGAATCATCCAGTAAGCACCCAAGAAAAAACGCAGAAGAAACTACCTGACCATAAGCGAACATACAGCTATTATAACCAGACATGCAATTCTCCACCATGGGAAGGCCAGCAACCTTGAAGAGCTTCTCCTAGACCACATCACAACCAATGGTACAATGTAAATGGTATAAGTTTTAGCACAACAACAACAACAACATAGCCTCGGTCCCAAATTAATTGGAGTCGGCTACATGGATCAAACTCTTCCGTTGTGCTCGATTTAGTGCAATTGATGGTGAGCTTTTCAAACTATTTAAATCCTTCCTAATTAATGCGTTCCAAGTTAACTTCGGTCTACCCCTACCTCGTCGAATTTCTTCAGTTTCTATTGAGTCAAGTTTTCTATTGGGGCATTTGTAGACCTTCTTTGCAGGTGTCCAAACCACCACAACCGCACTTTCCAAATCTTAGTGTCAATTGGTGCTACAAGAAAAGATGCATTTTTTGTTCAATTTATGTGCACCTGTGATATCGTCTCGCAGGCAATGTGATCGAACGTGAATCTCGTTTCGGGATGCCCAAGCCATGTCAATGTATTTGCACTCTCCTGCCTCAAGCATCTAGCATTACCCTGCACCGCCCTCTCCGCCATACTAACAGGCCGAATTCGTATCAAAACCTAAACACAAAAAAAAAACCAACCAAATTAATCACCCATCAAAGAGCAAACAAACACCAAAGCAAAGGCGACGAGAAGTCTAGAAATCAAATAAAAACTCAACCTGCACATTGTGATCCATCCAGAATTGGGGGTCTTCAACAAGCTCGAAATGCGGAACCTCCATAGCCAATTCGTATGGTACCGCGATCGAATTCCCTCTCAAACCCCTCGAACAGCTCCCTCGCCGCGGGGACCGAACCCCATCGCACACTCCCACCCTCACGACGCTCCTCGCCGGCGTGGTCTGCGCCGAATTAGGCTCCGACTGCGATTTCCCCCTAATTCTCGGATTCCAATGACTCAAAGACTCCACCTTTTTGTGAGAAACCCTAACCCTAGCATCCAATTCCAACCCCTTGAATACCTGAGACGGATCGGGGATGGCGTTGAGAGGGGTCCGCGGAGGGGGGAATTGCGCCGAATTGGCGGCGAAGGCGTTCTCGTTGGCGGCGTAATTGTCGTCGTCGTCGTCGTGTTGTTGTTGTTGTTGTTGTTGTTGTTGTTGTTGTTGATGATCTGATCTTGGATTTGAGACGCCATTGTTGTCGATCGGGGACTCAGGTGGAATAAATTGGATTGACGAGGTCATGTGAAGGGAAGAGAAGACATTGAAGTGAAGATCAGAGAGAGAGAGAGAGAGAGAGTGTGTGTGTGTGTGTGTGTGTGTGTGTGTGTGTGTGGACTGTGGAGTGTCAGCTGAAGCTGAAGATCTTCACTTCACAGTTCGCAAATCCCGCTCGTTTTCAAAATGAAAACACAAGTTCAAACCGAGGAGGCCTCTCCGTTGTTGTCAGATGCGCCTCGATTTGAGGGAGGTACGTGATTTCAGGGCTTCAGTGGGAGCGCGTAAGCGTTCGTTTGAAAATGTTTTCTGTTTTTGGTCTAAATGACGGGGCTTGAGTCGGATCGGCCCACAAAGACGTAAAGCTTTCTCAGCGGTGGTTTATGCATTTGTGGATTCTCAAATTCGAAACGCTCTTTGAAGCCGTTGGAGTGTCGAACCACTCTGACGTACTAGCCGTTCGTGAAAATGTTTTTGTTCGAAGTAAAAAACAAAAAAAAAAAACCTCTAAATGTGTTGAAGACCATCGTGATACGAATTGAGATGTGCATGATGAGCATTGAAATTTGGTATCTTGTGAGATTCCATGCATTTGTCAAAGAAAATGTTCGCAACTTTTGTATGTTGCCCGGTGAAAATTAAAGAAATTTGACAGTATAAGATAGATTTAAGATAAGTTGGGATGCATTGATTAAAAAGAATGTAAAAGACTACAAAAAGATGTCATCAATTGCATTAAATTGAGCAGAGTGAAAGAGTTTGATGTAGATGTACGGCAATAGCCGCACCGATTAATCCACACTCAGGCACTGTTGAGCCTCATACGAGATGCAATCCTCCCAATCCAATTTTTTCCATTCACAAGATTCGAACTTGAGATCTCGCTTAAGAGAATCAAGTCCCTTGCCACATGGGATGAGTGTTTTATGTTAATGTAACTTTTTTTTTTCAATTACTCTTATAGTGCAAGGAGCGTATGCAATCATTTAAGCTTTTTGAATATGGTAAGATTTGGATTTTTGACAAAAAAAAAAAAAAAAAAAAGGTAAGATTTGGATTTAAATGCAATGAATTTGATGACTCCCATGTGAACTTTAGAGACCCTTTTTGCCATTGCAACATTTTGCTTGGCTCAAATGATACACAGTGCAGTAGATTAAAAGATATGAAATGCTAGCTAGAAGGACAACGGAGAAGTCACATCGCCCCTTTAAACCGTTTTTGCGCACTTCAGGATGCAAGCACATGCAGATCTCGTTGCATAACACGCGGGTTGATGTCACATGAACGGCTACTGTGGGCCAATGTATCTTAGATTGTGACTTACCCGTTGTCATTCTGGTATTTTCCAAAAGATATATACTTGATGAGGCATTCGAATTTGAACTTTGAGAGTGCATTTGAAACGCACAAAGATGAAGATTGTTGTCAGCCATGGTGGTTTGTAGGGTCACTTAGAAAGCTAAAGCACAGAGAAAGAGAGCCAAATGAGGCTCCACTTCATTATCATGTTTTTAAAGGACCCTTGACAGTGCAAATTGTTGAGTAGATTATCTTTACTGTTGTGAGAATTTCTAGATACAATTTTTCTCATATAAAATTAAGTTGTAGCTTTACTGATTTGGCATGTGACGTATTTATTTATAAAGTTGAAGGTTCGAGTCTTCTCGTGTGGTGGATTTGTTCGAGGCGAGTGAGCGAGTTTTTTATGAGGAAAAAATAAATAAAAAATAGGTGACCAATGCTTTTGAGATGTACTTAATATATTTGATCAAATAATGAACTTCATTTTCAAGTTGGGGACTTTGCGGGTCTATGGAAGTAAATGTAAGGTGGTAAAAAAATAAGTACATAAAACGAACATGGCGGAAATGAGAATGATTATGTGAATGTGTTATAAAACTCGTAAAAATAGAGTAAAAAAAATATAGAAATTGAAAGAAAAGTGAAAGTAACATCAATTGACACAAAAGATTCAGGAAGAATAGTTGCATTGATTTGAACACCTCTAAAGACGAACTACAAATGGCCCCAATAAAATTCGACTTGGTAGAAAGTTATAAATTAAAAAAATTCGACGAGATAAATATAGACCGAAGCTAACTTAAGACGCATTAATTAAGAGAAATTTAAATGATTCGGAAAGCACACTATCAATTACACTAAATCGAGCGCAATAAAAAAGTTTGATTCATGTAGCTAATTAACCCCAAACTGACTTAGGATTAAGGGTTGTTGGTCTATGAATATGTTGCCGCATTTTTATAATGAAGGATATGAGTTTGAATCTCTCCCCAAAAACAGTACTAAAACTTGTTAAAGTAAAACCAACATCACACTTCCAACACACCATTGAAGCTATAAATATTAAATATGCATCAAAGAATAACTGTATTCAAGTTCATGCTCAAAAATTTGCTAAAGCCACATGTATATGGTACTACACATCCAATCACAAGAACCAAAATAAAAGAAGTTTGTGAATTTCATCACCCTTCCTCTTCAATTGATCAAATCAAGACACTAACATGCCCTACATATGCAAGAGGGAACAATCGCGAGAACAACGTAATCTTCGCCTTCACAATTAGAGCATAAAAAGCAAAACAAGGTATGTGAAGTGCAGCCAAAGTGAAATACCTGCAAAAGCGAGATTCTACGTTAGTATCAAGCTATATATATCAGCATCGAAAAGCGTAAAATAGAGACGATTAGTTGATTGGATTAGGAGTTTCATTACCACAATGGAGCCCATGGTTCATCAAGGTTAATAAAAGGGTAAGGCCACCTAAAAAGAAGCATTGAGAAAACAATATCAGTTAACAAGGCCATTGCATTGAGAAAACAGCATCACCTATAAACAGATTTTGATTTTTTAGCCAACCATGAAAATCCACAAGCATGGGTAACCCATTGGAAAATGATGTACAAACAGCTCCATAGCACGAAATACGCCAGTCGGAACCATGGAAATTTCTACATTCGTCCAAAAAAAAAAAAAAAAGAAATGTTGGTCACAGAGGAAACGATCGAGAGAAGCACAAAGATTTGCAACAAATGGAAATAAGCCGAAATGAAAGTGGCGACTTTCTATTTGGAACTTACAAGATTGTTCAGAGCAGTATCGAGGAGAAGAAACAGCGCGTTTAGAGAATGCATGCATATCATCAGCTGTCATGCAGAAAACTTACGAGTATGATCATACAATATCAATGGCTTTCAGTTTGAAGTCATATTTGCTAATATTGAATGTTCCAAGTTTTGTTTCAATCAAGCAGTTGAGGACAACATCTCGTGAAAAAAACTTACTTTGCTTAGTTTGAAGTGTTGAAGCGATAGAAACGGCACGATAATGCACCAAAACATGAAGTTTGTGAGGACCATTGCTCCTGCACTAGTCTAGAAGAAGAGAATAACCTTCAGCACCATAAACTCAATGAACATCATGATACGATCTCATACTGAAGAAAATCAGAATGAGATGAAGCAAAGCAATGTGCTGGGAGGGAGATACCTGATATACAATTTGCATCAGTTGTCCCAAAAATCCAGTACCGCCGTCAATTTCGTCTGAATTACTACGGCATTGCATTTTGATCTTAATGGAGATTTTATTTGGTAAAAAGCTAATAGTACTCCTGGACTTGTTCTCTTCAAAGTCTTCTTTAAGGTACTCGTTGATTTCCTCAGTTTTACGGTCAAGCATGTCAGAATACCCTAAGCATCCATAGGCAGATACAATGGTACCAAGCTACCAACAAACAAAACATGTTAAACAGACAAATTTATTAGACATTCTAAGAAGTCTTGTAGCAAGATTGAAGTAATTGGATTGAAGTAACACATACCACGAAATAGAGAATAATTAAGGCAAATGTCCACCTGCGAAACAGTTGGAATGACCATAAGATTTGAGGCATCGAGTTCCATGGAATCAAGATTTAATAAGCGATATCTATGACATAATGGAGGAGAAAAATAAGAAGGAAAGAAAGAAAGTCTGCTTTAGCACTAATTCATCGTTTAAATCTTATAAAGGCGAAGCGAATATAGTTTTCCATTTGAAACAAGCACTAATCACATGCAGTTGCAAATTCAACATGACTAATAATGGTAAAAAGCGAGTAAGAAATGTACTCTGTGTAGTATATGAAGATAGTGGAACCGTAGCTTCGGACATCCCATAACAAGATTACGGCCATGACTACCGCAGAAACCAGCCTGAGAATCAGCAACCATATAGGCTTCACTCCTCTCCAACAACTTGTCCAAAGCTCGGAAGAGGTTACGTAGCCCGACTTCGTCGACCCCAACTCTTCAAGCATTACATGACCTGCATCTGCCGATCCATGAGAAACCAACAAGCTTTCATACATGCTGTTAGTACTGTACCTGCTTGAATCCCCTCTGTGATGTGTTATCACCCATAAAGAAATGAAGATGGCAACTCCGACAATGGCGAAGCAGATTAAGTCGTACCAGTAGATTACTAGAGCCATCAGGCTATAATTCTTTGATGGGTGAGAACTTGATGATCAATCTAAAATTTCTAAAGAAAGCATACACATACCTTTGATTGAGTGACAAGTTCACAGTGAGAGGATTTGTTGAAATGTTTGTTGGCCTTTTTGACTGTTTGGTTGAGGGTGTGTTCAATCACATTTGTACAGAAATGCAACTCAACAGACTGTGATTGGTGGGTGAGATAAGAATTTCTGTTAAGTCCATTGACTTTTCAACAATTTAGATTTTAATTTTTGTTTGCTCCAAACCTTTAAAATGTGTTTTGCATAAAAGAGTGATAGAACAATAATAAAGTTTCATCTCAACATAGCAACATAGATGAACAAATGAAGAAAGAAACTTCAAAGAAAAAGTGTCAGAAAAAATGTGTTTACTTCCAAAAATGGTGACAAATTTCCAATTGCTGACTGATGTTAGGCATCTCTGTTGCATTCATGAAGTTTCTTTCTATACAAACACCGACAGAGACGTATAGAGGAACTTGAAAAAGAAGTTCAGAGTTCATCAAGCACACGTCTTTGCGGCACCTCAGCGTTGAGAACCACTTCTTCATGAAGTGGAGGTTGAACTGGGTTTAACACATTGTCGACAGCTCCGGGCCCCATCGGTACCTCCCTAATCATCCCTGCCTTGATCGCAGCAATGACCTTCATTTGCAATGCTAGCAGTCCAATGCGCTTGGAGACAACATAGAGAACAGCACAACAGAAAATGACAAACAAAGCACCGACAATCATCCTGCCCATAAACACAAATTTTATTCAGTTATTTAATAGTGGCGTATCTGAAATTGTGAAGATAAACGGTCTGTATATCTATTATATACCTATCTTGAATGTCCTGCCGTCGCATTGTGGAAAGTAGGTTTCGAGTCCGCATCAGTAACGAGCGATGCCCCTTGTACTCACTCTCTGCCTTCCGTAGGACACCGGTAGACTCGTCTGTTAGGAACACACTGTATTAGCAATAGGCAGCACCAAAAAGCGAAATCTAAAACACAGGAGTTGAGATTCAAAAGAGCAGTTTTAAGGTAAACAACAGCTACGAGGTATGGCAGAACACCATATTTACTAATTAGTAGTGTTGGAGATGAAAAATAGTCTCGCATCGACTAGTTGAGAAGAAAGATAATGGCTTATCAGTTCGGAGTGAGAACTCTAACTTGCTTAGCATTTTGGTGAACCCACTCAATTAAAAGCTCACACATATACAACTAATCTCTCCACACCCTTGGATGGCGTAGACCGGGCCTTAACACAAAATTTCACAACTATGCCTCCAATTCCCACACAAGTCCACACTAACATGTGGACACAATTCTTTTGACAAATGAAAAAACAAGATTTATAATTAGGCAAAGACGTAAAGCAGGATTCAAGATAATTCAGGAATGGATCTGCGCAATATCTTTTGAGGAAATGTCTCATTATTACTTCACTTTTGGCCTATCATCCATAACGACGGACATGCTCAATTTTCCACAAGAGTTAGGAATTCAGGAGCCACTCAACCAACAGAACCAAAATCATTCAATTGAACCATGAAGCTTGACTCTTGTAGTTTTCTTCTAAAATGACCAACTTCCTCAAAAGAGTTCTCAACAGAAAGTACGTAACAGTTCTAGAATAGGTCACAATGTGACAAGATTTGATAACAAACGTAGGATTGAAAACTAAGATCTTTTTTTTTTTCATAATTCATTGACAATAAGCATAGGACTGGGCTGAGGGAAAGAACATACCAAAAGTTGACAGCATGCTCGTGCTTCTTTCCACCTCCTGTAAATGAAAATAAATTTCAAAGATGAGAAACAACAAAATAGGAGCTCTCCAACAGGAAAAAAAAAAGGAGTTATGGATTGACAAGCTCTTGAATAAAAAAGGAAAATTCAAAGAGAAGAAGAAGAAGAAGACCTGAACCATCAGCTGACGAGATCGTCGAAGGCTCTCTGTGATGCTTTCTGCTGCAGAGGTCATTCCGGCCTTTGTCCTGAAAGTCATTTATGTATAAGAAGTGTTTGCTTTCAAAAAATACTGTAAAAATCAACTGTTCAAAGGATGAATAAGACCAAGATGTTTTTTGCCAACTTATCAACAATCACTTAAACAAGTGAAACAGCAAATTAAAAGGTAAAACAAAAAGGAAGAAACAAAAAAGGGGAGGTGGATGGTGCACATGGCAAGGTTATGGAATACATTCTCCAAAGGTAGACACTACACAAGGTCAAGGAATGCGCCCTCATAAGTCTTCAAAAGGATCTAATCTAACCACACACGGACTACCTTTGCAGGCACCAACAATAGGGTAAAGTTTTGAAGGCAAATCTCTATTAATGGAAAAACCAAGACATTTTAATGTAGAAGAAACAGTTGCTGAATAAGAAAGTATTAGGTACGTACTGCAAATTCCGTCTACGGGCTGTAGACTCCCCGCCACCTCCTAAAAGAAGTTCCCTCTGTTATCACACACAAACTAAATTTAAAGACTGAAGTCATCCGATACAAAATATAGAAATATAAAGGTACAAAGGACCGGAGAGGACACATTAGAATAGATAAACTGATAACAAAAAGAGCTGGTTCCATGCCAAAACCCAATTTTCAAGGCGACATCCGTTTGCAAATTAAACACGTCATAGTTTAGTAAAGATGCTTCTTAAAACTAGACTTCTTAATCTGTGTTTGAATTAATGGAAAGACTTGCGCAAGTTGAATCGTCATCTTAGTAAGGGCAGTGTTTGTATATGAAGAAACATCATAGGAGCTATTCCTTTTGCATCCTAACTAAGACTGAAGAACAACTTTTCATAAATTGTAAAAAGGGACTACATAGAAGGAACATAAGATTTACTACCTCCGCCTGTGCTGCTTTTCTAATATTCGCTTTTGCCTGTAAATTAGCACTCCTCAGTCCCAAGTGCATACTGCAATAGAGAAAATACTATCATTTAGGCATTCAAAGTAAAGAATCCATAAACGGCACCAATTCGGAGTAAGCCACAACTAAGAAAAGGAGAGACACGAGCAAAAATAATCACAATACAAAGGAAAAGATCATTGAGATTTCATAACAATAAATAGTGTTCATCTGACTGGCACCATCCTATCTAGCTTATGAATCAAAAAGGCCTAAAAAGAAAATAAAACCAAGAGATGAACAAAGTTAGAACCTGTGATATTGGTCCTTCCAAGATTTCAGCATTGAGTGAGCAGATTGAACTTCTTCATCTGTGGGTAGTTGCGGAGCAAGAAGATCAAGCCTAAATTGCAGCGATCTCAGTAACGACAACTTATCCTGTGCAAGACCATTCAATCTTTGAAGAGAATTCCCTTCGTCTGCTTCTTTTCTAGATAAACCATACTCTTCAATTGCTTTTACATGCAAAACGGCTTGCGCATATGTCTCCTCCCACTCCGTTTTCACCTTCTCGACCGCTTGCACAACCTCGTCCATGAAAACCCAAATTCTAGACAAGCAGCAACCAAAAGTAAATGCATCAAGCAACCTAGAAAACCCATTAAAACTATTTCAACTCCATTCATGCCAATAGCACAAGAAAGTCGGAAAGTACTTACAAACTGATAGGTCTCAATAGAAGATGTTATTCTTTGCCTAAACAAAAAAAAATAGAAGATGTTATTTCTAACAGAAATCCACCGTTCAAATAGTTGAACTTTGCATGTATGAGATGTAATTAGAATTTATAGGATGGAATACCCAAGTTCAAATTTATATAGGAGGGAGAGTGTTTATGCGTAAGTGCTTAAGGTTTGGGGTGGCGGCTTCACCAAAATGCGAAGGCAAGATAGTGCCCCACACCCCAACTTATAACCCACTTAACACTTGATGTGGGACTATCCGTAACACTCCCCTCAAGTCCAACAAGCAATAGCCAAGTTAAGACTTGAATTAACGGGCAACTAGTCGACTGGGACGGTTGCTGCAATTACCAATAAACAAGAAAGAAAACAACAAAGACAACAAAGCATGAATCTCAAATTAGTCGCGGTCAGATACATGGATCAAACTCTTCCACTCTGCTCTATTCAATGCCCTTAATAAACAAGAAAATTCAAAAAAAAAAAAAAAAAAAAAAAAACCCCTTTTCTTCTAGGCTTTGAAGCAACTGAGATCAATTCCAAAATCCCAAAAATTCACATGTAAAACTTGACTGTCTATCTAGACCTCCTAACCAGTGCGGCATTTCATCAAACATGCGTAGTGCATGAAAAGCAAACAAGGATTCAAAGCTACCCAATTCGATTTTGTGCTTCTAATGATCAAATCAGAGATCATAAGGCATGAAAATCAATCCAATGAGCCATTCGACGAAACTTTAACCAAACACTACGCAATTCGATCCATGAAACAACAAATTCTTAACATCTAATCAAACCCATTAAAGTATGATCGATCGAGATGTGTTTACCTTCAGTGGATCTAATCAATCTGGTCTGTAGTATCATGCAATTCTTCGACTGGTGGTTTTGTGATTGGGGACCGAGGACTGCTTGGTTCGGTCTTCCGGTCGGTTGGTTTCACGCGTTAGGTCTACTCATTGAGGACCCGCCCTCGAGATACGTGCACGAGCACGCAAAATGTGGGCGAGTCAGTGTTGTTGCCCTTATCGTTGGATCAACCCATATGTTTAGGCGAAATTTAGTTTGGCGAAACAATTATATTGTACAGTATACATGGAAAATGCTAGAATGACACCCTAAATTATACCACATTTATGACGTAGTGTGTGGGTCCGCATTTATAGGAGTTGTCGTGGCGCGTTTGAGATACACACTGTTAGTCCCCTCGTCATTAAGACGATTGACCAACCTAGATTACCTCAATCCCCTAATAATCTTGCTAGCCTAATCGATTTTGTTAACTTTGACCTCCAAATAATTTTTATTTCAATCTTTAATAATGCTCCAATTTTAATTGAAATCCTCGTCCGATTCGGTTCTCAACTTATCTTACTGGAGCAAATTAGGAAATCAAATCCGTATTTTGTAAAAATTTCGGCAGCACCTCCCATACAAGTGTCATGCCGAAAATTTACCTAATAGACAACAAAATGGGGAAATGTCTAGAAGGACTCACAACTCCCCGCGATTCATAATATATATCAAATTCAAATTCATAAACTAAATTCTTCAATACTTCTATTACAACTTTACATTTTCCCAAACACAAATAAACATACTTAAGACCAATTTAGTAAGCTCTCATAATCGTTTAACGAAGTTTCACGCCCTACACTCATCCCCAAAACCCCAAAAATATAGATTATATTCACAAACCAATTCACATATAGAGAAAGTAAGCTTTAAAGGGAATCACCAAAAATCTTCGAGCTTCTACTTTCCCTTGTTAGTGCGAAATGAGCTTGTCACCATTACAGCAAAATAATGATGTCAGATAAGTAAACTTTACATTGTCTAACACACTAGGTAATAGCAATAAGATAATATGGACTAATCATAAAGCAAAGGAATTGAAGAAATAAATATGCAACTATGCAATCCACTCCGTTTCTATTTCATAACTATAATCAGATGTCGACTTCCAAAAATAGTATGGAAACAATATTAAGATCTTGTGAAATGCAAAGATAACTTGTCGGCGTTTGACTCTGGAACTAGTCTTTCTACCTGGCGTTTGAGATAGGATTGAAATCTAATTTCAAGCAAACCAAACTCCAAAACAAAGCTTATCTCCCTTACCCTCTCACGTGCATGCATGACCAATAATGAATGCAATTCATGCAAATAGATAAATCATATCAATGTGAGAGTCAATGTAAAGTTTACTTACAATCAAACCAACTCAAGGTTGCTTACGAAGCTTTACACAATGTTCCCCAATTTTCACGTACTTCAACAAGTCCAATTGAATCACAAATTCACGCTTTAGACTCTATTTGAATACTTAAATTTCATATTACAACTTAAAATGAGATTAAAACCCATGTTCAATTCATAATGGAGTTCAAACCACTTAAATTTCATATTACAACTCAAGTTTCTATGTTTTTGAACTCCTAATTAGAGTCCCAATTTAACTCATTGTATCACTAACTTAGAAATTGCATCAAGGTCCGAGCTTCGGTGCTATTCAAAGTAAATGGAATTTATTTACGAATTGCGAAATTCTCTTTCATGACGTGGTTTCAAAAGAATGACCGCTTTCTTGCTTATTGAATTATGAATCTTACCTTTATGTTTTACTGGACTTGGAACTTGTTTACACCCCTTTTACGAACAAAAAACATGTCTCTATTACTTTTCATTAAATGTTTTACAATTCAGTTTACTACTTCATGTGTAGAATTGTTTTGCAGTATAAGTAATACTTGCATGTTTAGTGTTTGAGCGAGTCTTCTTACTTATTGAGCTTCATTTGTTCTTTTAGCTCACCACACTTACATCTCAGGATCATACTTGTTGGCGCTAGATTGGAACAAGAGATAAGCAATAGCTTGAAATATTATCTCTTAAATTCGAGTCTTGTAATGTATTATCTATATATTCGTTTTCAAAACTATTAAACTTGGGTTGTAATGTAAATAGGTCATTTGGGCATGTTGAACCTTCATTCCTTTAGTTGATTTACTTGGGAGCCATTGGATGACTTATTTGGTTTACAAAATAAAAACCAATATATAGTTCTTGATAGACATATTGAATGTTCTAAATTTTATTCCGTAGATTTATATCTATATTGTCTTTATGTTATCCCCAAGGTTGAATTAGGCGTGTCAAACCATTATTTAAGTCTGGTTCAAGTATCGAGCTTGGGTAACGGTTTGAGTCGGGTGACCCAACCCTGGGTCGGGGAAGGGTAGTTGTAACGACCCATTTTCTAAATGGACCGCCACGGGGCCAATGCGGACCCACAACCTGGCCTACCAGCGCCAGCTGTGTCCCACATGTCATCTCGTCCACCATTTTATCATTATTAACCTCAATGAACAACAATTTACTGTTTAAATTGTTAATGAACTCAAATCATCTGCTCATAATATCGTTTTAAACCATAATAAATCACAACGAAAGTCTTTTATCATGACAATCTAAAATATGAAACATTATGTCATGCATTTAACTCTGATACCTAGTGTGAAAAACTCATATGACAACATATATCAGATATAAACCTCAAAGATCTCAAAATATCAATGTATAGGGTCCTGAAACATCTCACAATTCCCAAATCCCCAAAATAAAAACAAAATATGTATAATACAAACGTACAGACCTGACTCAATATCTCTGAATTCACAGGTATTTCGGTAGCTTGCCCTTACCCCGGCTCGTACTAGGATCTATACTCAAGCCATCACAAAAGGCATATGACGAGTCTAGAGTGAGTATTCCCGATGAAATTAAGTGAGCAATACTGAAAGTAAATACTGGAATTTAAAGAAAACTATTAAATAAACATGCAGAAATAAATACAGACAACTGTGATCATCGCATGGATAAGTAATAGTGCAAGCTCAAAGTGTGTTCTTAGAGCCTAGGGTCAGACTAGTGTCATACTTCGGACTCTCCACATACTACCGCCAGTGAGTAGCACTCAAGCAAGGTCGGTATCTGGATCCGCTAGGTGGTCTGCGTGGAACCTACGATGCACATACACGTGCCCCGACGCGACTCTCGGGTCGACCTATTCACCGAGATCCATGACGCACGTGCTATGACCTAGTGGACATACACACAGAATGGCACGGAGGGAGAGCCTCAGCGTCCGTCCATTTAAATCAAACCAAGAATAGAATATTGAAAGACATAATATGAATTCAAAATAAAAAATAAATACTTATCAAGTAATTTCAGTTGGGATATTACACACCTCAAATCGCACTTCGTGACCTGGTAACTAACCCCCGACCCGGCTCAGACGAATCCCCAATATCCAAATTATTGCCCGAAATAACCTATTTCCATTTATAAATGATTTTTAGTCATTTGAATGTATTTTATGTTACTTAGCAAAAATAGTGTAAAACTGCAAGATCTAACGCGATAGGTCTGAGGATTAGCGCGCTAGATTTCTGGATAGCTAACTCTTCTTCATCAGGAAGAACATTAGCACGCTAATCGTATTCTGGACAACAATTTTGCTGAAAATTGTGGTTTCTAAACACCACCACCAACAACAACCACTACCACAACACCAATCACTGAACTTCATGCACTTAAAACCCACAAAAACAACTACTTAACAACCATCTAAAAATCCATATAGGATTCACACCAACACCTCAATAATTTGCACCAAAAGATAAAGGAAGTTGAGGTAGTTGTGAATCTCACCTTGCTTTGATGATTCAACCGCTCCAAGCTCCTCAAATCACCAAGATTGAATCTCTAAAACCCTTGTTTTTGCTCTTCAATTTCGGATGTGAAGATAAGGAGAGATAAAAGGTGGTGGAAAAATGAAAGTCAATTGACTTTTATAGTCAAATTTGATCCCTCCTCACATGTGCATCTCAAGGCAATCCAATGAGCCCTATTTGCTCCATTATTTACCCTCTCATGACTCCAATTGTGCACCAATGACACACTTGCCCTTGTCTTTAACCCAAAAAGTGATGTTTTCGGGTGTTCCGACGCTTGATTTCGCGTCCCGAAACGCGACATACGCGTACTACCATGACCCTAACCACCAAACATACATTCCATTTTACTATTTACCTCATTTTATTCATTTATTGTGTGTATTATTTTCCCCGGCCTAGTATTTAGTCTTATAGACTACCGGGTACCCGCGTCGACACGCATATCGAGGCGAATACTTAACACACAATCTCACTCGTCGAATGGAATATAATTACGGACATTACGATGTTGTTTACTTTATTTCAACGGAAACATCGCAAATTAGACAAATCAGCATACAAAAATAACTATTTACCTAGCTCTAGACGCACACTAGCCTAGATGTGGGTCCTACGAGATTCCGAGCTATCAGCCACGTCTGCAAACACGTCATGAATAACAATGAATTAAATTCGAGCCGTTACAGACGTCACAACATTTCTACACGCGCTTTATTTTGTGACAGATGTGTTTTTACATTAATGTATGCTCGACGGACATTGATGCAGATTTAAGGGACTCTCAGTAAGTGCGTGCTAAAATGACACGTGATTGAAATTAGATTAACATGACTCAACCATGACTCAACCATGTTTTGATTAATCTAAACTTGATTCAACCACAAAAAAAAAAAAAAATCATTTTTTTGTGATATTCGGACTATTCGACTACTTTGACTTTGTCTCGAATCACGTATTATATAGGTGGGGAGCTTTTAATATTGATGTTTCTATTTTCATAACTTCAACTCGAGTCACTAGTTCATAGACAACAATTCGCTCGAAGTTGTGCTTTGGTGACAAACCCATTTTAGTTCTACAAGCCACCACACCAGATCAACAAGAAGCAACAAAACGGATAAGCGGCTGCGATCTCGCCACTTGTCACCCCAACTACATAAACAACCATAATCAACTGCAAACGAGCATCACGAGGATAATCTAAGGTCTCCACATGGCTCGGTCTCCGACGGCCAAAAAGGTCTGGTCAGAATTCCATAAACAACCTGTTAGTTTTATTTTTTCAAAGACAGCAGAACTTAAAAAGCTGACTTTCAACGGTCAAAGCTTCAAAGGACGAGCCCCTCTCTCTCTCTCTCTCTCTCTCTCTCTACTCTATCTAAACAACATGTTTTAAAAAAGACAATTCTTATTTGCAATCACGTCCATGGAAAGCTCATGTTTTTCCATTCAACCCCTTGAACGTGTTTTGTGTGCATCTACTAATCTTGTCTAATCAAAATTTGCTAATATTTGTCAATGGGGTCATTAAATGACTTCAACTGCTAGCAATATTGTTCATTGGTGTAATTAATTAATGGTTGTCATTTCAAATTTGGTTTTCAAACTAAAACGTGTTTTCTCACCACCTTATCAACTTGACATTTCCATGACTTTTTCTTTCAATTAAAGATTTTTTTTCGAGTTTTAAACCAAAGTAATTAGTAATTAAATAAAAAAAAGTTGCTTTAGTTGTAGTTAGTATGAAATGTTATAAATATGTTTAAAGTTACTTTAGTAGTACTTTACAATAGTTAAGTTTTTGTGAATAGTTTTCTAAAGATATAAAAAACTCAAAGCTCTATGTTTTCACTATTTTTTCTTTTCATAATTTTTTTTGAGTCATGATTATTTTTATAAGCTCTATATCCATTTTCTAAGAGCTATCTGATTGAAAGCATAAATTTATTATCTCGAAAATCTTGATCTCGAAAAACTAAGTAGACAACCCATTGGTTTAGTATAGATTCACTTAGGTAAGAGGTTGAAGTTAAGTTTTAATGGAGCAAGTTGATTTCTTTCTTATATTTTTTTTTTCAATCTAAAAAATAATTATTTTTGAAAGCTTTGGACTATTCTTAAGAGTTTCTGATTAAAAGTACAAATCGAGCAACTTAAAGTTTGCTATCGCCAAGTTTCAACCACAATTATCTGAATTTATTATTGACACAAAATGTACGTACACTCTCAACTTCAACAATTCCTCCCCAAAAAGAACCTGTTGCGGTAACCCACCTTAAACATCGACCCAATCGAATGTCGTGCAATACACCTCGAGACGTACACGAACGTGTCACAAAGTGCATCACACGGTGCCGGTGCTCAAATTGAGTTACCAAAACATTTTCCCTCCCAAAACCAACTCTTCGAATTGAAGGAGGTGATCCGAATTTACGAAAGTTAAAGTGAAGGAATATTAATTAGGTCTGACTACGAGGGAGGCCTCTACAAATTCAGTACAAAACCACATTTTCAGTCCAA
The DNA here is from genome assembly GCA_039657325.1 of Stephania cephalantha. Taxonomy (NCBI): domain Eukaryota; kingdom Viridiplantae; phylum Streptophyta; class Magnoliopsida; order Ranunculales; family Menispermaceae; genus Stephania; species Stephania cephalantha. The sequence continues at coordinate 47,232,683 of CM077579.1, read as the reverse complement.
ACGTTCTCCAATAAGGCCTTTGACTGTCACCACCACAAAAAACACACAACACACACACACAAACCCTCTCATCTCTCCCTCTCCATCTCCATCTCCAGATTCCGTCGCGTTTCTCCTCCGATCGCCGCCGCAGATCTACGGGGCACCCCCACAGACACAATCCCCGTGAAATCCCGAGCTCACCGGTACAATTTTCGAGCTGATCAGCCCTGTTTTGAGCTCTCTGTGTCCTTTTTAGGGCTTTCATGGGGGTTAGGTATTTTTAGGGTTTTCGTTGGTTTTCTGATGTTTTGGTGCGTCGAATTTGGGTTTCCGCGTCTAGATCTGCTTGTTGGGGCCTTTTTGGGTTGAGCCGATGCGATTTGGGGGAATTTGTGTTAAACAAACGCGGTTGTTGGTTTTTCTAGGTCTGATTGCGCGTTTGTCTGTTGATCTGATCGGTTTCGGCGTTTATAGGGCTTTCTGTTGAGAAATTTGGGGTGATTTGCGGTTTTTTCGCTCTAATTGTTAGGGATTGTGCCGATCTGTGTGTTTTTGAAAGTTTTTTTGAAGGAGAAGCATCAAACAATCGTCCCGCGCGTTCACAAGCGTTAAAAATTTCAACTTTATGAACTTTGGATTGTTTGGAGTGAAAATTTGCGACTTTTTTGGTGTTTTGATCTGGTCCGGCAAAAACCCTTCTTGGGTTTTCTTTTTAGTGAGTTGGGTTTTACTTCTGCGATGTCTGTTTCTGATGAGAGTTCTTTCACATTTTAGAGGACAAAGAATATAGGGTAGTATTTTGATCTTTGAAGGGTAGAACCATATGTCTATGACTCTGTTGAGGTCTTTAATGGTAACAAAATGAGGAGATGACGAAATTTGCCGATATATTTGAAGGCTTTTGATTGTTACATGCAAGTTTGAGCTGATACTGGATCAGGGGATCAACTTTGTAACTTTAATTACATGAAAAATGTGTTCTTTTAAACTTTTTTAGTCTTCCGTGGACATGGGATTAGTGTTTTTCAGTAATGCAAGCTAGATTCCTTTATGATTTTGGTGTGGAGGAAACCTTAATTACATTCTTTGTAATGCAGGGTCGTGTCAAGGTTATTTGAAATGAAAAGATAGTTCAGCAAGTTGTAGCGAGGAGATTTGTTTGACTTTGTATTGTCTATAGATGGCTTCGGTTAGCGTAGTTTCTGGTTCTGGATTGAGAGAATCTAGTGGGAATACTGTTGGCGTAGATAGGTTGCCGGAGGAAATGAATGACATGAAAATAAGGGATGATAAGGTTGGTGAAGTTTCTTTTTATTTGCCTGTTGGATAATTTTTCTAGCGTTCATTTTTCTTTCTGAATATTAGTAAGACAAATGCGATATGTTTTGACGTTGTAGGAAATGGAAGCAACTGTGGTTGATGGGAATGGTACAGAGACTGGTCATATAATTGTCACAACTATTGGTGGTAGAAATGGCCAACCAAAGCAGGTATGTGTCTTTTATATGATGATTGTGTGTCTTCTATTATCGTCGTTTTCTACATGTCCTGCAGTAGCATTAATATGCCAACTGATACATGATATTTGTAGTTAAAGATGTAGTAAATGATAATTGCAAGTGGATGTTGTTTGTAGTTACATAAATAGCCTGTGGTATTTTTCTTTACACGAGGTGGAGGTGGAAATGCATGCCGTAGTCAAATTGTATTTGGAAAACAGTGATTGAAGTCTCCTTAGTTATCTATTTATGTGTATCCCTTTGTAACTTTGTAGTAATAAGAGTAACTTGCTTTTTTCTGCAGACTATCAGCTATATGGCTGAACGTGTTGTTGGGCATGGATCCTTTGGTATTGTGTTCCAGGTAATTTAAGCGTTTGCTTGACTTAAGAAAAATTGCATTTTTTTCCCTCTTGTTGAATGCACATTTTACATTGAAGGATAATTTAAAACTTTGTCAAGCCTTTATGCATTTGCGTAATTTGACATTTTTTGGTGCATAATGACAGGCCAAGTGCTTAGAAACTGGTGAAACTGTGGCTATAAAAAAGGTTCTCCAGGATAAGCGGTACAAGAATCGTGAGCTGCAAACAATGCGTCTTCTTGACCATCCAAATGTTGTGTCTTTAAAGCACTGCTTCTTCTCGACGACTGAAAAAGATGAGCTTTATCTTAACTTGGTACTCGAGTATGTACCTGAGACAGTTCATCGTGTTATCAAACACTACAACAAGATGAATCAACGGATGCCATTGATATATGTCAAACTTTATATGTACCAGGTAGTTCTATTTCCTACATGTTTTTTTTTTAAATATTATTTGTTTTTTATGTTCTATAATTGTAAGCATTTAACTTGGGTTTTTTTACACTTCAAGGACAATTTAGATAAAACTAGTATTGGAGCTTATGGATGGATAGGAAATCTGACTCATGAAAACTAACAATATGTTATGTTTGTCAGATATGCAGGGCCTTAGCTTACATTCATGGAAGTATTGGCGTTTGTCATAGAGACATCAAGCCTCAAAATCTTTTGGTATGTTCAGACATCGCCATTACCTTTTCCAAGCATACTTATATCAATTAAATAGAATGACTTCTTCATTACCTTTTCTCACAGCAGTTTAGTTCATGCATTCTTTTAGATTTTATTTTTAATGCTCCGTATACATATGATTAATAGCAAAAGGAATAAAGATTGTGTAAAGGTCATTAGATTTGGACCTCAATGAAAAAAGACATGGGAAGAGGAGTTATTCATTCTATGTAATTTAATGGGATAGAGGGCAGTAACTAGCTCTAGCAGTATTGGATGGTTTATAAATGAGACTTGCGGAATGCTTAATTGTGTCTTTTCCTATTAGAGTCAGTATTGTTTGAAAACATAAACATAGTACTCGACTCTCATTGTGCAATTAAGCTGTTATTTTGACTACATTAAAGGTCCTTTTGGTTATTTGATTTCATTTCCCATTTTTTATCTATTGTGCAGGTCAATCCCCATACTCATCAGCTTAAATTATGTGACTTTGGAAGTGCTAAAGTCTTGGTAAATTTCTCACTTCCTGGTTGTGTGCTTATCTTCTAGATTGGAACCATTTAATGATGTCTGATGTCTTGAACAGGTAAAAGGTGAACCAAACATATCATACATTTGCTCTAGATATTATAGAGCACCAGAGCTTATATTTGGAGCCACTGAGTATACAACTGCAATTGATATCTGGTCGGCTGGTTGTGTGCTAGCTGAACTAATGCTTGGACAGGTTGGTTGCTTATATTTACCTTATTCCTCTCATTCTCTGTTTCGCCCAACGTTATATCCTAAGTTGTATGTCTAACATCTTGTTCTTCATTCTTGCTAGCCTCTCTTTCCTGGGGAGAGTGGAGTAGACCAGCTTGTTGAAATTATCAAGGTGATTATTATTCAACTTTTTTTTAAATCTATCCATTGCGTTCTACTTTTTTTAAATCTATCCATTGTGGCAAATGCATTTACTGGAAACATACTTGCTACTCACTCTAGTTATGTTTGAAAGCTGAAACTATTTGATAAATTCCTAGTAGATGTTGTAACATGTCACCTTAATCTGCTTGATGTCTATATCCTTTAATGTTTAGCCGTCTAATCAGTCTATGACCAAATAATATTTGGATGCTTTGCGCATACGATTGCGCACTTCTAAAATTGCTTGACCATATGAGTATCCATAACAGTTTTTTTTTTTTTGTTTACTGTGCATAGGGGTTTGCTATTTTCTGAAAATTTATTTTAACAACATTATTTTTCTTACGTTTTTTTTTTTTTTTTTTTTTAATTTTTTTTTTTTACTTAATACAGGTTTTGGGGACACCGACACGGGAGGAAATCAAATGCATGAACCCCAACTACACTGAGTTTAAATTTCCACAAATCAAGGCTCATCCATGGCACAAGGTACTGGCACTTGTCTTTTTTTTTTTTTCACTTCCTTCCCTCCTTCCTCTCTTTCAATGGATAATTGTTTAATTGATTTTTGTCCAGATATTCCATAAGCGAATGCCACCAGAAGCTGTCGATCTTGTTTCACGGCTTCTGCAATACTCTCCTAATCTACGTTGCACAGCTGTGAGTACATCAAATACTCTCCTAAGCTTATATTACACAAACAATTCCTTTTTTTTTGCCTATACAGCTTTCATGTTCACGACTGTATACTTGTTTTGCCATTTCTTTTTCCTATTTTAGTGAAGATATACTTATGAATAATGAATTACTTGTGCTGCAGTTGGAAGCTTTGATACACCCATTCTTTGACGAGCTGCGAGACTCAAATACCCGTCTACCAAACGGACGTTTCTTACCACCACTTTTCAACTTCAAGCCTCATGGTATATAAATCAATTTAAACTACCCAATGATCTCTACTTTTTGCATGCATTTATCGACACGAGATTTCTGATTGTTGTCTTGTACTTTTATTTTCAGAACTGAAGGGTGTTCCGATGGAAACCTTAGTTAAACTTATCCCAGAGCACGCAAGAAAGCAATGTGCCTTCCTTGGATGGTGAATCACAATTGCTTTGTAGAAAAATGCTTTTGATCTTCATTTAATTGAGTTATGGCGGCTTCGCCAATATTCACGGGGAATCTTTGTGTTGTTTATCATCTCTTCTTCCTACGTAGTTCTGCTCCGGTGCTTGATTTGTAAAAGCCGATTCGCAAGGCATCGCTCAATGTTCCCAAAACCTCGACGGGTATGCTAACCCTTTTCCTAGGCCTCAACAAATTGTAACAATATACACAACATGAATTATTGCCTTTTTTTTTTTTCAGTCTGTTGTACTCTAGATTCAGTGCTATGAAAACTGTAAACACCTTTGCTTGTATTCATGGCTACGCTCGTTAAGACGGATTTTCAACTTGATCCAGGTTTGAAGTAGTAAATTCATTCGTCCATCTTGGTTTTCTTCGCTTTCCTTCGCTGTCGTTGTTGTATGACTTTAAGTCGAATCAGTTGCTTAGCGAGTAGCAAGTAGCAACCATTGTTTGCTTTAGCATGTCTCTTTTTCTATGCCAATGCTGCAAGTAATTAAAGCATATGTTTTCAACAAACTTTATTCTCAAAAGAAGGGAGGCCAATGGTCATGCATTTTATAATGCTGAGAGTGGTGATCGCATGAGTATTCCACAAGTATAAAGCAAAGCATAGTACTTGAATCAGAGTTTTTTTTTTTTTTTTTTGGTTGTAGCACCAATGAGGCATGGAATTGTAACCTTTAGTGCACTATCACTGCTTACTTTGCTTGTCTTTTATCCGAAAAGCGATCGAGTGACAAACTAGTTAGCGTCGAGAAACTAGTCAGAGTCCTTTGAACATGCATCAGATGTACTTGCACACGTCTTGACGAACAAATCAAATGACTTCATATCAAATCTCCGCATTTTCTACAAGCTTAAGTGCATGTGAACCTTTGATGTTATATTTCATAAATAATTAAGGTGTGAACAAACATATTTAAATGTGATGCATCTTTAAATAAATCATTAATGTGACAAATCAACTACCAAAAGAATCCACAACCCTGATTTTGTGATGTCTATAAAAGAAGAAAATAAAAATAAAAATGGTGGTTTGTGATCAAACTTTTGTGCCACTCATGCTAACATAAATTGCACTTTGTCTCTAATGCACTCATTATTTTAGGATTTCAGTTTGAAGAGAAGACAAGAAGAGCACATCTTCGCAGAGAAGCCACACAATCAAACCACACAAACTCTTCTCACACATTCACACATTCACACTACAATTTTTTTTTTTTTTTTCTCCACCCGTGACACCCCTGTAACACCATCTCGTGAGCTTATATGAACCACCATTTTTGCCACGTTTACTACTACATTTTTTTATCGCATGCATCGAGATTTGTGCGATACTAAAAGGGGCACCGCAATTAAGTACTGAAATTTTTTTGGGGGGTTGTCGGATGTACCTCCTTTTACGTTGTTTTTTATGTATCGAAGTATGATCTCATTCATTCTTTCTTTGTTTGCTGAAAACCACATACATACATCTTCAACTTCTCTTCTTGTGACAGAAACCTTTTATACCCGTGACTACACTACACTATTATTTAGGCCCTCCACACACCCTTAACAAACAATGTACATAAGTAAAAAAAGAATAAATAAATCAAAATCGTCGAAAATGGATTTAAAACTGAGGACGACAATATCTTCTTTTATAAAAATATATCAAATAGAGAATTACCCGCATAAGTGATTATCTAGTTGAAATACCTTAAACACTACACCAAAACCTTATCACCCTCATGAGCTTCAACTTTCAGCACAAGTATAATGACTGCTAGATGCTATATTTATAGGCTTGAGGGAGAACTATTGAGCTTTCCACATTAATACCAATTTTCATCAAATTGGTAACGGTAATAAAACTCAAATTAATGACTTTAGGTTCATACGTTACATAATTCATTTATTATATAATTAAGTTAATAGTAGTTGGTCTAATGAGTTACAAATGAATTTGAACAGGATGACTATTATTTCTCTCTCTCTCTCACTTGGACATCATCATAGTATATTAATATATGGTACCATCCATCCATAGCACACCCGTGACTGATTTAATTCTGTTGTCGCTTAGTTTGTTGGCTCACTTTTTAATTCCACACTTCTATGGACACAACAACACTTGGCCAATTTCCATGGCTAGAAAGAGAGAGTAGAGTACAAAGTTACAAACATTGGTTCACGGGATGCATACCAACTTATTCATTTATTCATTCATCAATCATTTTCTCCATGCCCACAAAATGCTCTTTTTGCCTTGGCTTCTTTCACCTAACCTTCTACCTACTACCTACTACCTACCCCTTTAAACTCTCTCTAAGTCTAATGGAGCTAGCTAGAGGTAATCTAATATTCCTAATTAATGAGATCATTTGCTTGTACCCCGTTAAGCACGAGGTCTCGAGTTCTAGTCTAGTGGATTATTATAATGAATAATCTCTCACTCTAGCGGGAGTCTAGCTAGTAGTCCTAATGAGATGATTTGACTGGTCTAACGGAAAGCACCCTTCACATTATTTTCTCCTAATGAGATGTTGAGATATCGACTCAGGAGTTAGGTGCATATATGTACCCTTTTAAGCAAGGTCTCGAGTTCTAGTATGGTAAATTATAACGAATAATCTCTCACTCCAGCGGGAGTCTAGTATTCCTAATGAGATGATTTGACTGGTCTAGGAGAGCACCCTTCACACTAGTTTCTCCAAGTGTTAGTAGGTGTCTGAAGCCTGTTAAGCAAGGTCTCGAGTTCTAGTCTTTTGGATTATAATAAATAATTAATTTCTCTAATATTCCTAATGAGTTGATTTGGCTAGTTTAAGAGAGCACCCCTTCACGTTAGTTGCTCCTAAGTGTTTGAAGTCCTTTAAGTAAGGTCTCGAGTTCTGGTCTTATAGATATATAGCAAGTAATCGCCATAAGAGCTCTACCTTTCTTGCGCGCGGGACCTCAAGTAGCTTGACTACGGATTAATTGCCGCCCAATAAAGCTACCCGATGATTAAAAAAGAAGACCTATTGGCATTAAGTTAATTCCTAATGAAATGTTAGGAAGGAGGAATCAAAATCTTGAGGTTTCTAGGAAAGAAATGAATGAACCACCTTCTGAAAACTTTCTAGAGAAAATTTTTAATGCAGACAGAACAAAAGGGGTTCTTCAGAAATTTTTTGTGAGCATTGTTTCTGTTACACACTATTCTTTAATTGAACCACATCACAAGATTGGTGAAACAACATGATGAGACAGTAGTAGTACTTGTGTTGCTCTGACACTACAACCTTACAAATTTTCATTTTCATTTTTTTCTGGATCCATGAAGACCACCATGCATGCATGCATGTACCACCACATTGGAAATAGTTTTCTAAGCAGCTCACAAGCTCTCTTCACTGTTTGACAGCATAAACAGAAAAAACAGCAGATCTAACAAGGACCACAAATATAAAATTAAAAAAAAAACTATATAGAGATGCTGCAGTAGATCCTAGTAACAAAAACCACACTTTATATCAAACAAGTCATGCAGAATTTGGTAGAAAACCAACCTCTAGAAGCCTCTCAAGAACTGCCATGTGTACCGAAAGACTACGAGGGGAGAACCAACCACGGCTCGACAAGTGTCATGATTTTACTAGGGGACCTCAAAGTATATAAATTCACATTATCTTAGCTCAACTCAAGAGGTGTCTTAAAGTGTTTTAATTCTTAGTTACAGTTTCCTAACACTGTTAAGTGTTTGATAGTGAGTGGTGTTGATTGTTGAAGGTTCAAATCATATGTGGAAATGGCGATTCTTCGCGGGTTTTTGTTTGCTTGGATGATCATTGCAGTCATGTCATTCAACTTATTGAGCAATGTGGATGGAAGGTACCATTTTCACAAAAGAAAGAAGAGTGATGATAGTTTGAAAAATGGCAATACTAATTCACAATCTCCTAGTTCTGCTCCTTCATATCCGGTCGGCGCAAACGATCCGGGGAACGCCGCCGATGACAATTCTGCTTCACCGCCGCCTACTTATGTTCCTTCGGACCCGGTCGGAAACGATCCGAGCAATGGCAGCAATGACAATAATCCTGTTTCACCACCTCCTACTAATTATGCTCCTTCAGATCCTGTTGGTGCAGATGATCCTGGGAATTCCACTACAGACCCTTGTGTTTTCGACGTAATGTCGTTTGGAGCAGTTGGCGATGGTTCTACCGACGATACTGATGCGTTCAGGGAAGCCTGGAAAGCGGCTTGCGCAGTCGAATCCGGGGTTCTTCTAGCACCACCTGACCACACCTTCACCATTACTTCCACGATTTTCTCCGGCCCTTGCAAACCCGGATTAATCTTCCAAGTAAGAACTATTATTACAATGCTCCTCAACAAGTCTAATTAATGTATTTCAAAAGTTTTGGTTTGTTTGATCAAATTTTGAAGTTCCAATTCAACAATGTGAAAAAATGTTTTGTCTTTTGATGGATAGTTGGATGGAGTTTTGATGCCACCAGATGGTCCAGACTGCTGGCCTGAATCTGACAGTAAGAAGCAGTGGCTTGTGTTTTACCGTGTCGACGACGGATTGACTCTTACCGGAAGAGGAGTCATAGAAGGAAATGGAGAGAAATGGTGGGAACTGCCATGTAAACCTCACAAGGTACTTTGATGCCAATTTCATATTCTTAGAAAACTAGACTTGATAACTTTGATGGAAATTTAACATTTTTTCGCTATGTCGTCGCAGGGTCCTAACGGAAAAACTTTGCCGGGACCATGTGACAGCCCTGCTGTGAGTAACAATTTCAAAATGCCCATGTCACAACTAAACCAAAAACCAAAAAAAAAAAAATTGATGTTTTAATTGATGGATGTGTACATTTTGGTTTTTCAGTTGATTAGATTCTTCATGAGCTCCAATTTGGTGGTGAGAGGCATCAAAATCCAAAACAGTCCCCAGTTCCACATGAAGTTTGATGGATGTGAAGGAGTGCTCATTGAAGATCTCTCCATCTCAAGCCCTGCTCTCAGTCCTAACACTGATGGAATCCACATAGAGAACACAAAATCAGTTGCCATATACAATTCCCTCATCGCCAACGGTACTAATTGCTCGCTATATATATATCCTTTTCTTTTCCCGCCTTGTTTTTCGAGTCTAGCAGATTATGTGAATTATTATTATTATTTTTTCTTATGTCGATGAATGCAGGCGACGATTGCATATCGATAGGAACGGGCTGCTCGAATGTTGATATAGAGAACATAACTTGTGATCATAGTCATGGTATCAGGTACATATTATACATATATAAATTCCAATTTGCAGAAACAACTATAGTACTTGTTCTCAACTAATTGCTTTGCCTAATTGAGCTATACAAAAAAATGTTGCAGCATTGGGAGCCTAGGAGTGCAAAACTCGCAAGCCTGCGTCTCCAATATATCGGTACAAAACGTGTTCATCAAAAACTCGGACAATGGAGTGAGGATCAAGACATGGCAAGGCGGGATGGGATCGGTGGCAGGTATAAGCTTCGAGAACATACAAATGGAGAATGTTAGGAACTGCATCATTGTAGACCAATACTACTGCCTAAGTAAAGGTTGTCGAAACCAGACCTCGGCGGTGTATGTATCAGACATATCCTACAAGAACATAAAAGGAACTTACGACGTCCGAAGCCCTCCAATACACTTTGCTTGCAGCGACGCAGTCCCTTGCACAAACATAATGCTTTCAGAGGTTGAGCTTCTTCCTGCCGAGGGAGAGCTAGTCGACAATCCTTTTTGTTGGAACACTTATGGAACTCAGCAGACTGTTACCATCCCTCCTATCGATTGTTTACAAGACGGCGAGCCGGAGTCAGTGTCCGAGAGCTCACAGTACAACTGTTGAGTGAAATAAGTTTATAGCATTCATTTTAGTTAATGTTATAGGCTCCATCCTTTTGGGATTGACATTCCATGATGAGATGTAGAAACTAAAAGAATTTCATGATCACTAGCTAGTAGTTTGTAATACATATAGAGATGTACTATAGCAGTAAATTAATAATTATAGTAGTAAATAAGTTCCTAATTTCGAGTCGATCGAATTGATGCAATCGATGCCTAGAAAACTAAGGATGGAAATTTCTTCATGCATGATTAACAAAAGATTTCTGGTTATGTAATGAATCCCATCACAAGTATGGAGTTTGTAATGCATAAACAGTTATCCAACAAAAAGATTGAACAGAAAAGCCTTATATATTGAGATTTGTTTTTCATAAATCAGGAGTGGTGTTGACATTTTTAAGGCATGGGGCCAAGTAATTATAATCAAGTCTCTTAAATTCATCTTGTTTTGCTTGATGTAGTATTGATAAAAAAAAAAATTTTACGCTACATAATGCCAAATTAATTGGTCTGAAAGAAGGATATAAACAAACCAAAAATTTTGAAAATGTTCACACATGGGGAGAGAAAAATAATTAAATGACAATTCTATTCGTGCTTTTGCCGCGTCTTTTCTTTCAACTTTTCACTTCAATATCTAAGACCAGATGCAACATTTCATTGACTTTTGCATTCGAGGTCCTTGTCCTCTTGTTCGCTCTCTTTCTTTACCGTATAAAATCAACTGATAGTTTATAACGTCATATTCACGTAACAAACTCAATTAATTTTGGACTGATTTTTTTTTCATCTTGCTTCCTTATATTCTTATTTATATTCATTGACTTAGACATAAATATTAAGTTTGTTAATCAAATTATAAATTCTCACTTAATTTTTTTTTACTAAAACAGTAAATTTCATAATAACTGTCAATAACTGTCACCAACCTCTCTGTTGGTTCCAAAGCTCTCACAGTTTGTGTGACTCGAGAGCGCGCCACGCCCTTCATTTCTGTGTGTTTAAATGGAGTCAAAAACTTTGTTCATTCAAAAACAACAACAACAACAACATGGGTGACCAACAACACTTAAATCCGACGGTCCAGATTTCCGATCTGAGCTTCACCTACCCAGGAATCGACGGCCACCCTCCGCCCGGCTCCTCTCCCCTGATCGCCGACTTCTCTCTATCTCTCAATTCCGGCGATCGATGCCTCCTCGTCGGATCCAACGGCGCTGGTACGTTCGCGCGATCTCTCTTTCGCTAACCCTAATTTGATCAAACCCTCGAAACCCATCTCAAATTCCCCCAATTCGGTGCAGGAAAGACCACAATTTTGAAGATTTTGGGGGGCAAGCACATGGTGGATCGCCACATGGTCCGCGTGCTCGGCCGGTCGGCTTTCCACGACACCGCGTTGACGTCGAGCGGCGATCTCTGCTATTTGGGCGGCGAGGTGCGTGAATTTGGTGAAAAGATTGGATCTTGGTTGTGAATTGATGTGTTTGTGGGGAATTAGGGTTTATTTGGTGTGAATTTTGGTGGGTTTGGGGAATTAGGGTTTTTTTGTAGTGAATTAGGGTTTATGGGGTGTGATTTTTAGTGGGTTTTGTGAATTAGGGTATATGGAGTGTGATTTTTGGTGGGTTTAGTGAATTAGGGTTTTTTTTTGGGTCAATTAGGGTTTATGTGGTGCAATATTTGGTGGGTTTTGTGAATTAGGTTTTTTGTTTTGAATTAGGGTTTATGGAGTGTGAATTTGGGTGGGTTTAGTGAATTAGGGTTTATGGGGTGTGATTTTTGGCGGGTATTTTTTTTTTTTTTATGTTGTGGGGGATTTGATGTGTGAATGTGTGAATTGGTGTGGTGCAGTGGAGGAGAGATGTTGCTTTTGCTGGATTTGAGGTGCCAATTCAAATGGATATCTCTGCTGAGAAGATGATATTTGGGGTTTTGGGGGTTGATCCTCAAAGAAGAGATGAACTCATTAAGGTGATATAATTGTTTTTATATGAATCTAGAATGCATTATATTCTGTTGATTCCATGTCGATAATCTAGTATCGTTTCGATGAACTCCATTGTCGGTTTTGAGTAGAGGAAACACTATAAAGCTTTAATTCCAAATTAGTTTGGTCGGCTACAAGAATCAAACTCTTTCACTGCGCTCAATTTAATGCACTTAATGATGTGCTTTCCAAATCCTTTAAATTGTTCTTAATTAATCCGTCCCAAGTTAATTTAGGTCTACCATGCATTATCGGGTTTTCCCATTTTCTATTGAATCTAGTTTTATAACTAGGGCTTTTGCAGGCTGTCTGACAAAGCATTGTATCCAATGTAGTAAATTAGTTAAGTTGATTGAAACCAAAAAAAAAAAAACAATAGTAATGTTGATTGAAGCTTCAAAAGGTGTATTGTTAAAATTGTTAGAGGTGTGTTATGTATGCATGCTATCTAGTGACTATGGATTGATGTTTGTTTGGTCCTCATTTGTTGGTGGAATGTTTTTTATTTCTTAAATTTCAGTTAGAATTGAAGCATGAGAGATCGATATTTCTTATCTCTGAATTTCGATATATTCTCTTTTCTTTCTTTCTTTTTTTGCTGAATTCCAAGATTGTTTTTGATGAAAAAATTTCAAGATTGTTTGATTCTCATTTGTTGTTGAAATGCCATTTGTCCCCGAAACTGTTGATGCTAGAGAGTTGAAGCATATTAGATCACGGTTCCGTGTCTCTGAGTTTTACCATATATGATATCTTTTCTTTTCTTTCTTTTTCGCGGAATAGGTGCTAGGTGTTGATTTATCATGGAGAATGCACAGGGCTTCGGACGGTCAAAGAAGGCGCGTACAAATCTGTATGGGTCTCCTCATGCCATTCAAGGTTTTCTTATGCGTCGATATCTTGCAGCTGCTTCTAGTGTTGTTTTTATGACTGTAGAATACATACGTGATGCGTGACATATTCGAATATGTAGGTTCTTCTTCTTGATGAGATCACCATTGACCTTGATGTGCTTGCTAGGGCTGATCTATTAAAGTTCCTCAGAAAGGAATGTGAAGATCGAGGTGCCACAATTGTATATGCAACTCACATATTCGATGGCCTCGAGAACTGGCCATCCCACATTGTATTGCTCTTATCGCCTTTACCGATGCTTTATGAGCTTTCCGTGAACCGGCGGATTTCTTTACTAATCAATGATTCAATGTTCTATGTTCTTTCAGGTCTACGTCGCCAATGGAAAACTGCAATTAGCAATGCCAATGGAGAAAGTGAAGGAGATCTCTAATATGTCTCTCATGGTTAGTATTATGCTCCTAATATAAAATCTTGTGTTTCAGTCAAATTGTTTCTTTAAAAGGAACACAATCTTTCTATTCTACTAGTAAATGTTTGCCTACTTGGATGTGTAGAGAACTGTTGAGAGTTGGCTAAGAAAAGAGAGGGACGAAGAGAGGAAGCGAAGGAAGGAGCGAAAGGCGAATGGACTTGCAGAATTCGAAAAACGGGTGGATGGAAGCCGGGTTGCAGGTGATCCAGCGCGTCATATAGCAAACAATGGTTGGGCTGCAGGAAGACTTCATTCGACAATGGCAGGCGAGGAGAATTTCTTCCTCAGCTCAAACCGAGTGCTGCGACAGTGAAGTTATTATTTCAGCTGCTATGTATCAGCTGCTCGGATTATTTTGGGATTGAGGCTTTGTCATTGTTGCATGTATCAGTTTTCGTGTATCTTCAATTCTTATCATAATGTAAAATAATGTGAATCCCAACCATCATCATAGCATGTAAATGAGTTGGGATTGTGTTCTTGTCATTGCAGGCATAGAAATGCAATGCAGTTTAAATGCTTCACCTTGAATTACTTCTCATCTTGTTGAGTTGACAGTAAGGATTCAAAATGCTTGGAAACTGTGTCTGAGAAATGAAATGTATTTGGTTAGAATAAACTATATGGTTTCAAATTATTTGGGGTTGATCACATGGACATGATAGCCCTTGCCTCTTGGCAAGAGGTGTTGCTCTTGTGGTTCGATATTCTTCGAGTCTAGAATTAGTCGTGGTTTTGCTTTAGATGCACTGATAATAAATAAAATATAAAAAATTAATATTTACCATTTTCACGAGGACAACAAAGTTCAAATCTCGTGGAATGCAAAATAGATGCTAGAGCTTTAGTTAATATTTAATTCAAGTCCATTATGAATCTTGGTAGAATAATCTAAATTCACTAATCTTGGTATATGAGCCTATTGTGCTTATTACGCTCTTCTAGGATCTTGGTATATGAGCCTATTGTGTTTATTACGCTCTTCTAGGCTCTATAAGTTCATTGTGACCCATTTGGATTATATGAGTCTGCTATAACCGATTAAGATATGCTCACCGAAAGTCAGTAAACTTAAAATTGCTCATTGTGAGTTTGTAATTGAGACAAAATTACCTCTCATAAGGGTGGAGTCGCTCCTCGACGTCCTCGCGAGCTTGTAATCGCAAAAAAAAAAAAAATTTTATTAGGTTGATAAACAATAAGTTCATTAATTTCTGGAAATTCACTTTCGCTGTAAGTAGATTACAATCTACAATCAATTTTTTCCCAATTTCGCAAAAAAAAAAAAAAAGCCCCACGTGCACTGCACGCCCTCAAAACCCATCAAACTCATTTGACATCTCGAGGCAATCTTGACGGACGTCAACGCATCCGTTGCATTTGTTCTGTGATCGAGGAGCTCGAACAGCGAGGTTGCTCAGCATCTCTTCTGTAATCTCTTTCACTGTAATTCCAAGTCCCCTTTAATGGATTCCTTACCCAATTAGCCTAATTAGTCGCAGACTCTTCGATCTCTCTCTGTTTCTCTCTGTCTCTCTCTGTTTCTCTCTGTTTCTCTGTTTCTCTGCTTCTCCCAAATGAGTCCGCTCGACTGATTCACTCGATCTCAACTCCAAACTCGTAAAGTTTTGATTTTTCTGCGGTTTCAGATCAAAACCTGCCTACCCTTCTTCGAATTTGGGCTCTCGACCTCATCTTCATTGAAATCCGTTTCTGGGTATGATTTCAATTTTTTGTTCTGTTTTTGCTGTTTTTGCTGCTTTACTTGCATGCAAGTAGAAATTGGGATTTATGAAGATCTGTAGACCTAATTGTTGATATCACCACAAAGGACTAATCAATTTGCTTGGAAATGATGTTGAAGTTGTGTTGTGTTGTTGATTGTGTTGTATTGTAGGTTGAAATGGGGGATTATGTTGATAGTGAGAGCTCTTCTGATGTTGATGGGGAAATTAAGGTTAAAGCAGAGGTTGAGATTCTGGATTTGGATTCTTGTTCTGCCACACCAAATTCAAAGCCAAATAGGGTACTAATTCATGTGTTTTGATTTAAGTTTTTTAGGTTATCTATAGTACTGCTATTGTTCTTCAGTTTTTGTATCGTGTCGGCGCTCGGGCCCCTTAAGTAGTGGTCTCGAGTTCTATTCCTACGTATAGGCCGACTACAGCTCGAGCCCAGAGTAGTGGGTTAGTCCGGATACCGGGTGGTTCAAAATGAGCGAGTTTACTTGATTCCCATTATTGAATTAGTGTAAATGGACTAAATATAACTTACTTGCTAAGCTGCAATTAGGTTTAATGCGCACAAATATCTTAACCTTTATAACTTTTCGCAAAATAATCTTACATTTCAAAATAGGCGATTTAATCCAAACCTTTGCCTTGGTTGTAATTTCTACAAGATCAGTGTTAGCTTGTGTGTCTACCAGTACCACGTAAGCACCGCATCGATCATATAACTCAAAATCAACTTTTGTTTAGAGATTATAATCAAACTAAAAGGTTGGGAGTAAATTGTCTATTTTGAAAGGTTATGATTGTTTGGCGAAAAGTTGTAAATGTTAGGATATTCGTGCCTATTAAGCCGCCGCAACTATTATTATTGTGTATTTTTGAGGTATCAATTGTTATTATTGTTAACTACTATTACTACTGCCATTTAACAGTTATACGGTACATTGAGATCTATGTAGCCTAATCGCGTCATCAGCTGCGTTCGTGTCCATGTAGCCAGCCACAACTAATTTTGCTATATATGACCTATTCAATTATTATTTGTTTGATTTTGACGAGTTTCCCTTGCTCTCTTTTTTTTTTTTTTTTTTCTTGCTTGTAGGATAGTATTGCAAGCTCATCCGGCGGCCATCTAAGGTCAAGATTTGTGGCTATGGGGTTTTCTCCAGCCCTGGTTGACAAGGTTCTTGATGAAAATGGTAAGTCCCTTGCAAAAGCTGATCAGTACAAAAGAATTTTGATTCTTTAGATCAATTCCTTTTTCTATGAACCCATGAATGTGGAATCAGTTGCGTATAACAGATGCACATGCGCATTCATGTCCGTGTGTATCAGTGCTTGCACAGGTTAATCACTGTTAATTGTACTGTTATAATCAAGGTGAGGGCGATGAAGACTCTCTTTTGGAAGCCATATTTACTTATTCTGTGAGTGAAAACCTTTTACATGGTATAGTTTTGTTTCCTTTCATTGGTGAAGGCACCTGATAATAGTTTCCTGCTTGGCTAATCCAAAATTTTATTGTTAGAATTTGTGTATTCGACAATAAATAATGAAAGAGCTGTTTTTTTGGAACGATTAGGCAATTCAAGAACCAAAGCCTGAACCATCTGATTCTATTGAAGAGGTTTTCGGTGATCAGAAGGATGTAAGCAGTTGTTCTGAGTTCACTTTAGATGATGATGAGGTAATCAACTATTACCAACATTTGTTTGATTAGGTTAATTTATATTGAGGCCTCCTTTTCATTTAAGAACCACTGCGGAATAAAATTCACCGGAGTGCTGCAATAAAACCATTCACCAGTCACAGTCGTCTCTGTGTTGTATATTGCTTTGTCTTTGGTTCGGTCTGTCCAATCTTAAGAGCAGATAAAATCGACAATAATTTAAAACTCTTAACATGCGGGATCCTCACCTCTCTTTCTGTGTCATCATCTCCCAGTAATTATGTTTTCAATTTCAGTAACCTTAGGTACGTGACAATTCCGCTTTTTAAATGTCTATCCTTTTCTTTCCATCTGGTTTTTAAGATTCGTGCGCATATTTTTGTCCCGCTTTTCTATATGTTTATAGATTCCATATCTATCAAAAGAAAGTTTTCAAGAATTATATCTAACATTATCAGTTGTTCACAATAAGTTGTTATCGGTCAGTGGAATTGCAGTTCTTTACTTTTGAATTAAGACCCTTTCTTGCATGAATGTCAATTTTGAACTGGTTCTGCATGGTAAAGTTTTTTCCGTGATGCATCTATTGCAGGAACTCGATGCGACTTCTGACGTTAAACCGGATAAGAGATCATCTTTGCTAAAAATGAATTTTTCTGCTGAGGAAGTTGATTTTGCAATGAATAAACTAGGTAGGTGGATTCTAAATCCAAGGATACTGCATTCTTGATTATTGGTAGTAATAATTAAAGCATTTATTTTTGTGGAGCTACTTGACTCCTTAAATTGTTGTGTTCGCGGAAACACATTAGCACTATTAACTTCTTTGTCAAGCATCTTGCATGACGCTGTTTTGTTTCATTTTTAGCTTTCCAAACATCAGCAGGAGTTTTAGTGCAACTTATTTCAAAACTCGTAATCAAATAAGTTCAGTAATTTAGCTTCTTTCTTCTTTGCAGGCGAAGAGACTCCTGTTCATGAATATGTGGACTTTATAATGGCTGCTCAAATAGCTCAGAGGGCTAAAAAGGAGGTAACTGACCTCGTTCACGTCAATGAGATTTTGTCCTAGATCATGCTTAAGAATTGACAAAACTCGACTGATTTGACTATTATAATTACTTGAGTTCCTCGAATAATTTAGATGGATTGGCTGTTGACATTTACATCTCATTAGGCAAAGTTTTTCTTTACATAGCGCATAAAAGCAAGTGCTTGTACAGTAGGATTTCCAAAAAATTAATGAGACTGCGTTTAAAAAATAAAACAACTAGTTTCAATTTTTTCTTTTTTTTTCTGCTTATGGATTAGGACGTCCAAAAACCGAGGAGAATGTACAAAAAAACGAGGAGATTGTCCTTTTGAGAAATGAATCACTTTCTAGTTCTTTACCTTAGTCAAGTGACTGAATTGTAGGATGAAGTCAAGTTTTAGTACATAGAGATCTAAGGTTCCTTGAACCAAGGGCCCTTTTCTTTACATATATTTTTGTTCAACATTGATGTTAATTGCTAAGTACATATGGTATACATTGATTCCGTGAAATAAAGAGGCATCGTGGGGGTTCGACATCTAAGGTTTCTTGTTTATCTAGTTGATGTGTTTCGCATTGCTATACGGTGGATGCTTTGCGTATGAATGTGGACCTGAACCCCAGTAGGCTACAGATTTATGAGAGTTATAGGTTCATCTGTAGTTCATATGCATAAAATCACTTGTGGACTTCTTTGTCTTTTCTGTTATTGGTTCAAACACTTGTTAATTAAACTTGTTAAATCTTCAGGAAGCATTTACGGAATCCTTATTTGGAACGATGGACAAGACGCTTCGTTTATTTGAAATGGGTTTCTCTGGCGAAGAAATCTCATCTGCTATTGAAACATGTGGTTAGTGGTTTTCGTTACGACTATGCTTAAATTGGTTGCTTTTGTACTTTCTATATTGGTTCAAATGCAATCATAAGGATGTTCTAAGTAACTTGCCAGACTAGTTTAAGAGTACATGAAAAAACGTCCAATAACGATAGGAAAAGCGAAGTGATAATCTATTCTATTTTCACATAAAAAACTCGTTGCTTAACTTTTCCTTGATAACAAACTCGATTCCTACCTCAGGTGCCGAAGTCTCAGTTGAGCAACTGGCTGATTCAATTTTCGCAAGCCGTGCTGGTGACCCTTGCGTTAAAGATGAGCAGGTCCCTCATTTTATCCCCTTTTGTTAGTCATGTTCGTCTTTAATTTGTCTTCGATCTTTCACCGGTGCGATCAATCATTTTCTCTTCTTTTGTTCGCCGTATTAGTCTTTAATGAATAATCCTTCCATTCATTTTTGTGCAGTGGGTCTCGTCCCATGACTTCCTGCATTATTCGAATGGTGAAAACGACTGGAACTCGGGAAGAACAAACGAATCAAGCCTAAAACGGCCTTTTAGTAGTGGCTTGTCAGCAGTGAAGACTGAAGCGTCTACTTCCGATACTGATGTCAAAGGGAAAAAGCCGAAACTTGAACACGATGATTACATTAGCGCATATTTTGGGCCATCGGTACCAGAAAGGCGTTATAATGGTAGTACAGCGAGCGAAATGAAAGCGCCCCAACTGTTTGGTTCCAACACATCTGGTAAAACTCCTTATTTCTTATACGGAAATGTTATGGAAATCTCTCACGACACATGGGCTAGAATATCGCAGTTTCTGTATTCGATCGCTCCAGAGATTGTGAATACACAGTTCTTCTCGGCGTTAAATCGGAAGGAAGGCTACATTCACAATCTTCCAACAGAAAATAGGTCTCACATCCATCCAAGGTCTCCGAAGACAATTGAAGACGTGATACCTCAAGCGAAGAAGTGGTGGCCGCCCTGGGACGCTCGGAAACAGTTTAGCTGCATCTCTTCAGATACTCGGGGAGTCTCCCAGCTCTGCGAAAGACTGGAGAGGATCTTGATGAATTCGCGGGGAATGGTTTCGAAAGAGCAACAAATTGACATCTTGCACCATTGCAAGACAATGAATCTTATGTGGGTGGGAGATCACAAGCTAGGCCCTCTTGAGCCTGAGCATTTAGAAGTCATACTTGGCTATCCTTCACAGCACACCAAAGTCTCGAATTCTAGCCTTCCCGAACGGCTTCGATCGCTCAAGTACAGCTTCCAGACCGACGCATTGGGGTACCATCTTTCTGCGTTGAAGCAATCGTTTCCTTCCGGGCTGACACTGTTGTCTCTTCACAGTGGAATCGGCGGAGCAGAAGTAGCCCTGCACCGACTTGGGATTCGTCTTAATGTTGTCGTCGCCGTTGAGGCCTCGGAAACTAATCAAAGAATTCTGAAAAAATGGTGGCAGGACACTGAACAAAGTGGGCAGCTAGTGCAGATTGATGACACTAAGAGACTTACAAGCAACAAACTCAAAAAACTGATGGAAGAATTTGGCGGTTTCGACTTGATCGTCGGTCAGAACCCATGTACTGATGCTAATTCTAGTTTAAAATCCAGTTTTGATGATGAAGATTCTGCAGGACTTGACTTCACTCTCTTTTTTGAGTTTGTTAGAGTCCTGCAATGTATAAAAGGTACAATGGAAAGGAGAAGATGAGAGAGACTTCCTTTCTTACTTGTCAACTTGTCATTTTTACCAGTGCAAACTAATTTACATGAAACTGCTTTGTGATGAAGAGTTTGTTGCTTCTTAATTTGTTTCCCTTGATTGAAAGTGTCCATGGTTTAACCCGGTTGGATTGTCACAGTGGTAAGAGCGAAGACGGGGTTGTGTGAGTTAAGCGCATGACTTCGATTTCGATTTCTCAGTGTGGCAAGATTGCTCGGGTCACTGAGGTACGCTCGGGCTGATTGCATTAGTGCCTCACGGGATAGTCAGGCTCGCCTGAACACCCACGAATATAAAAAAAAAAAGAAGTGTTCATGTTTTGTTGCCATTTCATGCCAATGACATTGATTCATAAGATTCGAGCCCGGGCCTCATACGGCCTAAGTGGACAACTAGTAGGATCCAACCACAACATAAGGCAATGTTCGATATATTTGTGTCTATTAGATATTGATTCATTAGATTCGAACTTGGGACCTCATAGAGGCGGCTCAAGTGAACGAGGCCGAAGAGACCAACTAGTAGTCCCAACCGCGGCACCAAGACAATGATTGGTATATGTGTGTCTATTTTTTTGAGTAATCGTGGGTATCTAGACACTTTGTCTGACTAGTTTCACGACCTTGAGATTACAGATAGAGACAATCAGTGGCCCGATGTTTAGTTTTCATATACTAGTGTCTATTAGACCTTGAGTTAGCAGCCAAATATGAAATTTATGGCAAGGTCTCTCAAGTTAGTGGATCTTCAACTTTTCTTTCAATACCATGCCACTAAACTTGATCTTTTTTAATTTATTATCATATATATAAAAAAAAACAACAAATAAAACAAGGGTTGCCACATCATCAATTCAATCAGTTTGGAGTTGGACCCACCAAAAGTACAATTCTAAAACCTAGACATGAACCTAATCTTACCTTCAATAGATGTCAGATTTTGATTTGCTTCAGTGTTTTTAATTGGACATATTACCATAATGGAACAATTCTGAACAAGCACGGTTTGATCACTAGACTAGCTTTGTTTGGAAAGAAAAAAATATCTCATTGAAATAAGACAAATTAGAAGTATTTTAACTACTTCCCATGCTAAAAAAAAGGAATAATTTTTGTTTTTAATTTAAAATAGTTACTTGCTATACATAACAAATTTGTAGAAGTAAACTAAGTGGTACCCGATTGGTATTAAGATTAGTTTTTGATCCCCTCCATACATTTTTTGGATTAAAGTCTATTGTAATTTGTTAAAGGTCTTTAAAACTAGTTAATTGCGTTACGGAGGAATTTCAAGTCATGATCAGCATACAAACCAAAAGGAAGTCAATGACGATCGTCTCAGTATTATGCACTTCCCTTAGTTCCCTATAATATCAATATTTAATTGGTGACCTTTCGCCATTTTTTTTTACCCCTATATGACGATCACTACAATTAAATAGCACCTTCTATCTTAACTTGATTATCTGATTTTATTACTGGCTGCGACAATCTAAGTCTCTCTCAATGACGAACCAAAATAATGATAAATCAGAATAATGTAATCTTCGTTATGGCAACAAAAAAAAACTATAACTATTTCTTAGCAATTGAATTAGTACTCTGACTAAGGAGAGGTGACGAGTTCGATTCGCACTAACTGCACTATTTCTCCTTTGACCTCTGGGTTAGTGTTAGGAGCGCCCTCCTAACCCTCGAAAGATTAGTCGGGTCCACTATCAGTCTAATATCAGCGGCGGTGGCTCGGATGGATACCCTCAGCTATAAAAAAAAAAAAAAAAAATGTACCTATTTTTTAATTTTCATGATTGGTGAAGATAAGAAGTTGATTCCGAAACCCAAAAAGAAGAATACCAATAACAGAGCTGTTGCTGAATCATGGACTCTTATCTCAACTTGTGCATCTCATCAAGCCCATCAAATATAAATAAAATTAAATGAACATCAACACAACTGGGCATTCAAAAATTCTATGCTTTGTGAGTTGTGGCATTGACCCACCACCACCACCCTCTTGACTTGTGTTTTTAGTCATCAATTTGGATATAAACGAACCCCCTTTTGAGAGAGATAACAATTCAATACAGCGTCAACTGTACACACTGTGAGAGGTGCGTTGTTTCCAATCATTCTCTATTATTGATTTGATTATGATTATGTTTTTGTGTCCAGTTTTGTGTTGTTTGTGTTCTACTGTGGTTCTTCTGAGATGGGTTTTACTGATTTTTGTCAATTCTCTTTGTGGGTGTCTCAGTTTTGATTTCATTTTGGGTTTAATTCAGTTGATTTGTTGATTTCTCTTCATTTCCCTATGTGGGTATCTTTGATTCATGTTTTTTTTTTTTTTCATGTCAATTAGGTTGAAATTGCTTGCTTTCTTGTTTTTCTGTGAATTTTGATTCTAGGTATTGTGACTTTATTGTTGTTTGATTGGTTTGTGAAGTTGAATAATCTGATCTTATAATCTGCTGTTGTTGATTTGATGATTTGGGGAATTGTGAAAAGTTGGTTTTTTTTTTTTTTTTTTTTTTTTTTTTAACAATGGGTGACTGCACCCTTCGGGTACGACTAATCTCATGGGGCTAAGTCGGTGGCACCACACCCATCAGACGGGAGAATAAGACGAATAATGGCTTCAAACGTGAGTGCCAGGATTCAAACTCGAGTGGTCCCAACACCACTCCACCACACCTGCCTGGTGCAAAAAAGAGTTGGGTTTTTTAGGTTCTTATATTCTTCAGAATTCTCAGTTCATCATATAATTGGAATATTGGGTTTAAGGAGGTTCTGATTGCTAATTTAGGGGTTTCTATTGATGATCAATAAAGGGTTTTTGATTTTTTATGTGATAACGCCGTCAAGGGCATTGAATCGAGCAGAGTGGAAGAGTTTGATCTATGTAGCCGACCCCAACTATTTCGGGTTTTTGATATTGTTGTGATACGAAGACGACGACGACATCAACAACAACAACAACAACAACAACAACAACAACAACAACAACATAGCTTCAATCCCAAATTAATTGAGGGCGGCTACATGGATCAAACTCTTCCATTGTGCTCAATTAAGTGCAATTGAAGATGGGAACGCCCCTGTTAAAATTAGTGCTTTAGTCTCTACACAATAGTTTCTATTTTCGTTATTTACTTTTATTTAGTGCACAATCTAATTTCTAGTCCTAGAATTTAGGAAAGTCCAATAGGAAAATTTGTTTTGTTTATGTGTGTAGGAATTAGTAAGTCCTAAACAATAGGAACTTTCTATTTTTTCAGGAGATCTTTTAGTTGCTAAGTTTTAGTTATTTTATTAGAAATAGAAGTTGATTCTTTTAGTAAGTTTCTACTAGTGTTAGGAGTTCCTTTTTCAGTTCAGTTTTGAATCTTATATGTGTAAGGCAGATTGTAAAAATTAATTATAGAATCAAAATTCAGTTTTGTCTACTGTTGTGTAACTTGTGTTTGCTGAATATTGTGAGAGCCCAAAAACAAAGAATTTTGGGACTTGTCATTGTGAAAAACTTGTCAATCTTTGTTTCTATCTTTTATTGGTCTTCAAAACCAACAGCCCCTACGTTTATATGTGTTTTTTTTATATTGTTGTGATAATTTCACTGATTTGCCTTGTTGTCTGTTTTGTGTTCTTTGAGTAGGAAACTGCAATAAGAGATTGGTCTTTTACGCCTTTGTTGTCCGATGGGGTCGGAAGGGCCTCCCGAGGTGACAATTCATGTAACAGGCTTTAAGAAATTCCATGGAGTCTCTGAAAACCCGACCGAGACGATTGTTGGCAATCTGAAAGAATATGTGAAGAAGAAGGGATTGCCAAAAGGGGTTAATCTTGGGACTTGCTGTGTGCTTGACACTGCAGGAGAGGGGGCACTTGATTCCCTTTATCAGATACTGAAATCCGCCGTCACGGGGCTGGACTTGGAACCTTCTAATGGAGCTCGCGTAATTTGGGTATGTCATTGAGCTCTTCTTTTCTCGATTCTCTCCATGCTTTCTTCTACTGTAATTAAATAACACTGTTTATGTCATTGAGCTGTTAATGCTTTCTTCTTGCATTACGACTTAAGACTGAATTTCGGATGCCATTTACTTAGCTGATTAAAATGAAGCCATTCCATTGATAACTCACAGTTAATTTCTTGCATAAGCATTAAGTTTGGAATCGTAATGATTAATGGAGAAGTAGAATCGGAGATTTTGGAGCACTCAAAAATGAAAGTAACTAATATGGCTATCTATGATTCTAATTTGAGAAGTTGGATATTTTCCTAGCACAAGATTTGAGTGTCAATTATAACACATATTATTAGTAAAGCAATTTCATTCTAATTGGAGCATGTTTTAATTTGTTTGTATTACTCTTCCATGCTTTCTCATGCTGCATTTCCATAGCTGTTGTCCTCATACTCCAAAAATATTCACATAGCTTCTTAGATTTAATTTATTTATTTCAAGGAGTACGTTGATTTTGCTCGTTATTGCTCTCTATATGTGTTATGATGGGATGTACTCTATCGTAACTAGATTTTTTTTTTTTTTTTTGAAACCTCTCGTAACTGGAATTTTTAAGTAGATCCAAACCTGACATTTCGTCAATCTTATACAATGTTCATCAGCTTCACTTTGGAGTTAACAGCGGCGCAACAAGATTTGCCCTTGAGAATCAAGCAGTTAATGAAGCTACTTTCCGGTGCCCAGATGAACTAGGATGGAAACCTCAGGTTGGTTTGCATAGCCTTCTGCAGCAGCATTTGATTGTGTCTTCTTTTTCAGTTGATTAAATTGCAAAATAATCTCCACCTGAGTTGTTGTTTCATTTTTTTTTTTAGAGACTCGCTATTGTTCCGGCTGATGGAGGAATTTCTCAAATAAAAGAGGTACGTTAGCCATCTATGACCTCTTCTTATTTTGCATCTTCATTCAAAGCCTACATTGATCGTCTTGATTTTAGATTTTAATTAAAATGTTGCTGTCCTTTATTTATTTTTTAATTTTTTTTTCTGACCGGCAATATTAGAATCAGTTATGCCAACTTCACTTGGAATTACAAATACTTAAAACTCTGTAAGTACAGTGTCTATCCGATCTCCCAATACCCAAAAGTAAAGCAAAATCTCAAAATAACACGTACTAGTGGGTCCTCGACTGCGGGCAATCAGATGAAGTCGCCAAGAATCCCCTTGCCCCTACTAGCACTGGGATCTGCACTCGACTATCACAAAAAACCAGATGGAGAGTACAGTTAGTAAGATTCCAAACGAAGTACACCGAGCATTTATAAAAAAATAAATAGATATCAATAATCATGTTAAATAATTATGCGGAAACTAAACAGCCAATTGCGCTACGATCATCACATGAATAAATAACACGAGAGAAACAAAGTGTGTACTCGTCCCGGTCAGACTAAGCTGTACTTCAAACCCCCAGGATCTTTTCGGTGGGTGCCCTCACTTCCTTTCACCTGGTTCCTCGCTGTGCGTGTCTGACACGTGCACCCTTAATGCAACTCGGGTTGCAATTCACCGAGTGTCTGATCACACGTGCTACAGCCGAGTGTGTCATAAGTACACTGCGAATATCAGGTGGGAGTAACTCAACCACCAACCCAAATGTATCACGGAATAGAGTACAATAACAAGGAATAGAAAATCAACGACGAAAAAGTAAACCCTCAGTGACTTTCAAATGAATTCTTACGTACCTCAAAAACGTACTTCGAAGTCTCGCTCACGTCTCGAGATACGCATCCAACTCCCGACTATGGTCTCCTAAGTTCCTGGTGTCCAATTAAACCATTTTAACTAGTTTAGAGTCAAATTAAGTGAATTTATAATGTGTGGCCAAAAATATGGAAATTTTATTCCAAAAAGTTTCGTTTGGCACACTTTTCGAGTTATACCGGAGTTTCAAACACCCGAAAAATTCTCGAATACTATTTTTCTATCTTTTTCTCATTTTTTTTATATTTTTCCTGATTTTCTGGATTTTTTTTATAATTTTCTACTTATTTTTCTTATTTTTTCTGTAATTTATTTAATTTAAAACTGTTTTAAAATTAATTTTTAATATTATATTATTTAAATAAATGGGTGGGTCCGGGTCGGCCTGACTCGGTTCGGGCCCACCCGGGTCGAGTTCGGTCCCCATCTTCTTCTTCACAGAGACGTTTCCAACGTCTCTGTTTTCTTTTCTTTTTTTTCTTTTTTTTCTTTTTTTAAATCAACCAACAACAATAACAACTTCACCAACATCATTAATATAAAGTTTTCTTCAACATTTAACCACAATCTACTATCACTATTAAAACTCATTCAAGCTTCATTTTAATGGAAATTTGAAAGAAAATAAAAATGCTCACCTTGATTGCTTGTTTGTTTGATCAATTTCCTTCCAAATACTCCAAGGATCTCACAAAATTTTTCACTCTCAATCAACCAACTCCTCCAAGAATTTGTTTTATTTTTCACCTAAATACCCATTTTTCTATATGTTGAAGTGAGGTGGAGAGGGAGAAACGTAGAAGAAGAGAAGAAATGAGTGAAAACCCTCATTTTAGGGATATTAGGTGGTATCGGTGGCATGCCCTTATTTGTCCTTATTAGACACCAAATTTTTAATCTTGTTCAATTACCTTCGATCACATGGTGTCCCGCACCTCGGCACGCATAACGAGGCGCGTCATAATCGTCAATTTCGATCAATTGGCTTAGACTGTGGGTTTATAATGTGTATTTTGTCACATTTAATTATTTTGATTAATCAAATTATTTTTTCGACCTAGCATACCCACAGTTCGCTCGCTCGGTACCCGTATTGACACGTTTCTCGAGGCGAACACCCGTTACACTATCTCGCTCGATTCAATGATATAAATACACACATGCTATGCTAGGTAAAATAATTTGATATTCGACGTCGCAAATAGGCAAACAATCACGAAAAATCACTATTTACCTAGTCAGGCGTGCCCTGACCTATCTGCGGCATCCACTCGGATCTTAGCTGGCGTCCATGCCTGAAAATAATCAATAATAACGGCGTAATTAAAATTTGGGCCGTTACGGGCAAAATTTTCCTTGTGCTCGATTAATAAGCCTTTTTAAGTGATGCAACCAACAACATAGCCTCAGCCCCAAATTAATTGAGGTCGGCTACATGGATCAAACTCTGTCGATTAAGTGCAATTGATGGGTGAGCATATAAACTGAAATGTGATCTAAATACACTAATAATGGACCAAGCATATCAGATATTTTTGTTATGGTGCAAATTCATGGACATGATAGAGCAATTATGATATCATTTTTTGTACCATGTCTCTTGTTCTTAGAATACTTTCTATGCATGCAGACTAGTCTTCCTCTTGATAAGATGACTAAAGCACTGACGAAGATGGGGTTCGACGTCACAACCTCTAACGACGCAGGGCGTTTCGTATGCAACTATGTGTACTATCATTCACTACGGTTCGCGGAGGAACATGGAATTAAATCTCTGTTTGTACATGTCCCACTTTTCTTGACTGTAGATGAAGAAACCCAAATGCAATTTGCAGCTTCATTGTTGGAGGTGCTTGCATTGTTTTCTTAAGTACTTAAAAGCCATTACTTCTCTCTTATGTCTTGTATCTTGTCAGTGAAAGCAAGTGTGGTAATTAGCATTGTTTGGAAAGCAAGTCTGATTGTGAGAAGTGAGAACATTACTGGAAATGTGAAATTATAATAATTAAAAGGTAAAACATATTTTATGGTCCTCGAACTTTAAGACTTTTATGCTTTTAGTCCCTAAACCTTCATTAGTGTACATTTGGTCCTTTGAACTTTCATTGTTGTATATTTGGTCTTTGAACTTTGAGTTTTTTATGTTTTTGAAGGAAATCGATTTTTTTTTTCGGCTTTTGTTGGTCGATGTAAGTCGTTCGATTCAGTAATATAAACCACTTTACTCTTCTTGACTAGTCACGCGACACTTATGTTACCTATATCGTCGGAATTTAACACTTTAAATGATAGAATGACTAAATGTACATATTTATGAAAGTTCAAAGACCAAATGTGTAATAATAAAAGTTTAGGGACTAAAAACATAAGAAAAACATAGTTGAGGGACCAAATGATAAGTTTTGCCTAAGTAAAACTGTCATTGAAGACCATAGCCTTAGGGGTAGCAAAACGGGTTGACGTGTCGTATCCGTGTCAACTCGTTTATGACACTAACCCGTATAAGCTCAACCCTAACACTAACCCGTCAATTTTTTGTGTTATTGTGTTAACTCATTAAACCCATTTACTCAATATATTATTTAATTTATTATTTTATAATTTGATATATATGTAATGTAAAATATACAATTCTTTTCAAAATAACACTAAATTCCTATGATCTAATTCAAATGACTATTGAAACTATTTAAATGATTTTATTCTAAATAATAATAACACTTTACTGTATTATTTGAACTCTTAAAAGTGTAATTCAACCATTAATATAATGAACTAATAACAAATATGTATTATATTATTATTTTAAACGAGTTAAATGAGTCATAAATGGGTAGTCATGTTTAGTCATGTCAACCCATTTATGACACTAACCCGTATAAACTCAACACTAATCCTCTAATATCCCGTGTTAGCCATGTTGTGTTATTGTGTCACGACCCATTTTGCCACCCTTAACCCTAATTCCTCAATTTGGACAACTTGAATGGATTTTTATTGTCTCGTATTTGTCGGCAAAAGTATTCGGTTGTTGGCCGCGGCGCCATCAACTGCCACCAACTGTCTCAAATTGATTGAAGTAACTATTTCAAGTAAAAAAAAAACTAGCAGAAAACAATATAAAGAATAAATTGCTGCCACCAAAGAACAAATAATTCATTACGATAACATTTTTAGTGTTGGGTACCCAATATTTTTCAAAAAATGAGATATAATTCATTTCATCCATGAAATTTTTTTATGATGAATCACAGCCCACATTCAAGTATGAAGTACAGAACACATTGAGATAGCAATCCAAACTGTTTTCTTTTTCCCTCCCAAATGCCAAGCAAGAGATTCAGATCAACCACATAAAAAGTCTTCCCAAGAGCTTTCACAATCATACCACCAAAATGAAGAACCTAATGCCGAAAAAAAAGATGATTTCCTTGTCGATTCGTCATTAGTTGCTCGGATCAATCTGACACTTCTCCCACTGCGCGACGTGCGTTGTATCTCATTAAGGGCAATACACCCCATCATCTTCGCCATCGTTTGCTGTCGACAATCAAAGCAAATTAACCTCTAATAGTTTTTTTCGAACTAGAAATTTATAACACATCCACCAAACAAAACATTGGGATGGAGTAAACAATTACCTTTGTCCAAAGAGTGCAGAACTAGTTGGGATCTGCTGCAGGAATAATGCTTGGCTCAAGCCCGTCGGTGGAAGCTCCAGGTATCGCGGCCACATTCACCTGCGGCTGCGCAAGAGGCGGCTCTATTCCCGTAAGGGAACCAATACCTCCTGTGCCTGGAGACATGGGAGACATTGTTGAATCAAGAGGATTCACATACTCTAGATCACCACCGGTATTTTGATCCGCGTTCTGCTTGTTGGAACTTTCGAATCTATCATAGCTACGACTGCGACTGCGGCTACGACTGCGTTTATAGTTGTCATTGCGGCTGCGGCTGCGGCTGCGACTGCGGCTGTAAGTCCTGCTGCGACTACGACTGCGACTCCAGCTACGGCTTCGGCTCCTACTGCGACCCCTGCTCCTGCTCCTACTCTTACTTTGGCTTCTCCTACGATCCCATGTACTAACCCTTTCAGGACTTGGACTGTAACTCCGACTATAACTCCTCCCTCTACTTCTGCTGACAGCGCCGGTTCGAGTTTCATACCGTCCCCTTCTGTCCATATTGTTGTACCTTTCTTGGGCGCCGCCACGATCATGCCTTCCCCGACCAATGGGGCCATTACCAGGTCCAGAGAATCCTCGCCCACGATTGCCACGCCCACCAAAGAAATCTCTCCTCCCCCCACGACCACCAAAGCTCCCATCGCGATCACCACCACGACCGCCAAAGCTCCCATCGCGATCACCACCACGACCGCCAAAGCTCCCATCGCGGTGACCACCACGACCGCCGAAATTACCATCACGGCCACCAAAGCCAACATCTCTCTCACCACCGCGTCCTCCAGAGTCCCATCGTCCACCATCTGGTCGGCTAAAACCACCTCGCCCCTTGCTGAAACCAGATGCTCCACGCATTGCCATCTCCCGTACTTCTGGCGGCACTCTCTGGTTTGCTCCCTCCAAGACTTTCACAAGATCTGCTGCATACTTCCAGTCTTGGTCGCAGAAGAATGTGTATGAAATGCCAGTAGCACCAGCTCTCCCTGTTCTTCCGATCCGATGAACATAATCCTCAATTCCAGTTGGAAAATCATAGTTGATCACCACCCTGAAATACAAGAAATGCCAAGGCATGAAAAAAAACAAATTAATTGCCTCATCGCAAAGCTTCTTTCACAACAAATGAAGGAAGTACGCGAAGAAGAATAAACCTGATATCTTTGATATCAAGGCCACGAGCAGCAACATCAGTGGCAACTAAAATTGGAGACTTCCCGCTACGGAACTGATTCAAAACCCAATCCCTCTCACCCTGAGATTTGTCTCCATGAATTGCTGCAGCACCAAAACTGCGTCCAATACTGCGTGCAAGCTGGTCACATGACCTCTTAGTTGAACAGAAGATAATAACTTTCGACCCTCTTTCTTGTTCCCGTAGAATCTGCTCAAGGCGCCTCTGCTTCTGCATCTGCGGAACCACCTCAACATACTGCATGCCCGCCACAAAGAAAAGGTATATGTCAAATAGAAATTCAGAGAATAAAAGAACATTCACAAGTACAGAT
Organism: Stephania cephalantha; assembly: GCA_039657325.1. Lineage (NCBI taxonomy): Eukaryota > Viridiplantae > Streptophyta > Magnoliopsida > Ranunculales > Menispermaceae > Stephania > Stephania cephalantha. Next base: position 47,200,986 of record CM077579.1, on the reverse strand, counting down.
TCAACATAAAATGGCCTGACATTGAAGTCCAACGTTCTGATTGCCAAATCTATAGGAAGCAAACCATGAAAGTCATACATAAAACGCAAATCAGTCGCAAGAGCCACCCTTAGATGGTAACATCTATAACCACAATGAATTATTTTTTGATAAGACCAAAAGGATTTTCAATGTCCTAAAGATTCTATAAGCAACACTTCAATGTGGAAATTTGAACAAAACAACACTGATACAAGTCCTAACTATAAACCAAGAAAGTATTAAAACATTATAAACCAAGAAGAGAAAAATCAAAGATAAGCCAAACTTGATGCCTGCATGACTATAAAATATGCTTCTTTGATAGCTGGTCTGTCTATTGTGATTAGAAATGCGCCTTTCACATCCTCATTTCAGAATTAATTCATGTCATTCTCATAATGTATTAAGAAAGTTATATGCGCTTTACCTGTGTGATTGACTTGTTTGCAGCTAGCTCATCAACATTTCCAATATTCACTTGGACAGGATTTACCAGAAGATCTCCAGCTATCTTCCTGACTTCCTTAGGCCAAGTAGCAGTGTACATTAAAGTTTGCCGACGAGGAGGAATCTCATTTACAATCTTCCGGATTTGAGGTTCGAAACCCATGTCAAGCATGCGATCAGCCTCATCAAGTACCAAGAAAGAAACTTGTCGGAAGTCAATCTTCTTCATTTCAAGGATATCGTTCAGCCTACCAGGTGTTGCAACGACAATCTCAGCTCCTCGATCTAATTCTCTAATCTGAACACCTTTTGGCGCTCCACCATACAAACACTGGAAAATAGTAAACAAACAAAATCATAATCACTACATCAATTGACGTACATAAAAGTTAAGTGAATGCGTATTGATTAGCACCCACCGTGCAAGTGATTCTAGAAGACAGCCCGAACTTCACAACCTCATCTTGTATTTGTGTGGCAAGCTCCCGAGTTGGAGCCAACACCAACACTGTGGGACCATTCTGGGGATTATTACGGCATCTTCTAAGATGAATAAAAGCTGGGAGGAGATAACCCAAGGTCTTCCCAGAGCCTGTTTTAGCAATGGCCACTATGTCCTTACTTTGAAGAGCGATCGGCCAAGTTTGAGCTTGTATTGGGGTGGGAGAAGAGAAACCAGCCAAATGCATCTGCAATGTAAATGAGAAACAGTTTAATCCATGAATCTGCAGAGATAAGAGCAATAACTAAAGAGAGAAACCCACCAAAATTTAACAGGAGAACACAAATTACTAAAATGTCAATTATTTTGAAGGGAAAAGTACAACTAAAAATAACCCCATATGAACACGGTTGCTTACTGAAGCAACTCGAGGCAGCAAAAAAGGGGGCATTTTGGACCAAGTGGTGGCGTCAAGAAGCAGGAAAGCCCCAGCCACATCACGAGTGATTTGGAAGGAAAGGACCCTCTCAAAACTTGTCCACAGGAAAGGCTCCATCTATAAATAATGCATCCCCAAAGGACAGAGCACTTGCTGCGTGTCAGGGTGTGTATAGCAGCGCAGCCTACGACATATGCTCCTCTTCTGGAGCAGATATCGCATCTGCGACAAGTGACAATGGATAAGTTTAAGATCCATACTAAAGAAATGAGATGGAGAAGGAAGTAAAAAAAAAAAAAAAAAAAGTATAATCCCAAACCAGATCAAAGTTCTAAATACACGGTGAAAGATTAACTTCTGAACTGAATACAGATACATTCGAGTCTGAGTAAAACTTACCTCTCGCAAAATCTCTGGAGGAAACCCAGTGGCTTCAAAGGTCATGAAAGGAGCAGGAACATTGTCTCCCTATGCAAGTTATTTCAAAATTCACATCAAAATGCAATTAGATCAAAATAAAACTAAAAATTTTCCCAACAAAGTAAACCAACATGTATTATGTTTGAAAAAGAGAAAATAAAAATATATCAGGCAAAATTCAGGTGTTTAAAGAAAATATCGTTAGTTCTGACAAAGATTTATTACAAAGTAAATAGGTTACTACAGACGGAAAAAAAAAAGTCTGCAGACAACATAACTTCTTGCGCTAAAAATGGCACAAAGCTGCTGCTTCCCTCATTTAACACTGAAGCAGTCTAGTAAAGAATGCTATTTATCCAAAGAAAAAGTAAATGCAATAATTTTACTAGACTAATAGCTAAGCTTGAAAGTGTAACTAAAATTGACAAAGAAATATATTGTAAAGTTGATATTTCTAATAACAAGATCCTGTCAATTTGCTTCTCTAGTCTTCCTAGCCAAAAGTGGGAACTGATAGAAAGCAAATATCATCCTGTCCTCCCTCACTAAAGGTTTACTTTGTCGCTTTCATATAAAACACTTAGGACAGACACATGTCATTGCTTTACACAAGTGATAAATTACAAATGTCACTACTTGTAATTCAAACCAAGAAAAAAAAAAGGATTAAAAAACAAGCGAGGAGTGATTGACTCAAAAACCAGATCCCATTTTAACAAGTCCAAGCATGAGTCTCACACCCTAACTTTTTACACTAAAATTTAAAGGAAGCTCATTCAAATATTTCACTAAAACAATGTCATTTGCAAACAACTCTAAAGTTCTAATTTCCTATTCATTATATCTCTTGTTTCGTCCACTAAACAATGTCATTTGCAAATAACATACACCCTGGTATATCCTCTTGTATGCCTTGTAAGTTCATCCATACTAAGATAAAGAGATATGGGCCTAAGATCGATCCATGATGTAGTTATATTGTAAAGGGGAATTCTTTTTGTAATTCCTTCATACGTTGTTGCACTGGCAAAACTGCAAAAGTATTAATTGGATAGATACTAAAACTTCTGAAAAGCGTGAAAATTTGTATCAGAAAATACAAGTAAGCATCAGTGCACCACACCATATTCATTTTAAAGTCAAAACTTTGAAGATTCAGATGAACTTTAACTGTTAGGCCCGGCATAAGTCAGGAACAAACCGTTGCAGTAACTTCATGTTGTCGACGATAAACATCAGCTGGCGAAAGGTTCGAAACTTCTGGTGAGGAAAGCATTCTCATTGGTGGCCTCATGTTTAGGTTGTTGGGGAATGGTTGAGCCATAGCACCATGATTAAACATGTTAGGCATTCCATGACCTGCGGCAGCGTTTAATCCACCAGTACGACCAGGTGGAGGAATATGGGGTGGAATGCCACCCATCCTCATGTCCTGGTGAAAATAGGATGAAAAACATTGAGGATTACTTTTCTATCACATTTAAATTTCTTGTCTGTTTCTTTTGAAATCCTTTTTTCAACGTAGGGATAAGAAACAGGTTTTCTTTGCAAGAGAAAAATCTTTCAAAAGATCAACTTTATCATCATTGAAATTCTCATAAAAATGATTTCAAAACACTAGAACGTCAGTCAATATCCGAACCACAAAGATTGCTGAAAAGAAAAACTAAAATTTATTATTAGGATGGAAACATCACTATCGTATACCTGTTGGTTTCGTCCCATTGGAACAGCAGGAAGATTTGGCTGTGGGGGAGCCATCATTGGTCCATCCTTGTTAGCACTGAAATAGTAATCACCAGCAGGTCTTCCACTTGCTTCTTCTTCACTGCTCCTGTTCAACATATTAGGAGGTCCACCAGATTGCTGATTCTGCACAATTGATGGCCCCATATGATTTCTGCTCACAGTTCCACCAATTTGTTGGCGGAGGATTAGGTCATCCCCATTCTGTGGCAGTTGAGCCAAAGATGACCCACTTTCAGGTCGATTAAGAGAAGAGGTACCATACTGTTGCTGAACTGATTGGACACCTATCGATGAGACTTGGACAGAATGGACTCCAGTGGGTATATCGTGTAGAGACGAAGCCCTAGGTTGCTGAGACTGTGATGGAGAAATCCCATGTTGCTTACCCTGATGGAATTCGATATCTTCCCTCTGAGGATACCCCATTTTCTGAACTTGTTGAGGATGAAATTGCTGTCCTTGCTGATGCGAAAACTGCTGTTCTGGTTGATGTGTATAATGTTGTACCTGCTGCTGCGGCATTTGTTGCCCCTGTGGAAGTGGTGGTGTCTGTTGATATGGCATTTGGTGCAGCTGCTGATGGAAAAAATGTTGTCCATGCTGATGCTTCATCTGCTGCCCCTGGTGCTGTGTCTGAAGAACTGGCTGCTGAGTCATCTGCTGCCCCTGGTGTTGAGTTTGAAGAGTTTTCGGCTGAGGCATTTGTTGCCCTTGGTGTTGTGTCTGAAGAATTGGCTGCTGAGGTATTTGCTGCCCCTGGTGTTGCGTTTGGAGAGTTGTCTGCTGAGGCATTTGCTGCCCTTGGTGTTGTGTCTGAAGAATCGGCTGCTGAGGCATTTGCTGCCCTTGAGGTTGTGATTGCGGCTGAGTTTGTGACCCCAACTGTTGTGCCATTTGCTGCGCGGAAAATTGTAGCATATGCTGCCTTGGCTGCTGCTGCTGCTGCGGTTGTTGCTGCACTAGCTGCCCTTGATGCTGCACAGATTGTGCCATTTGGGAGCTTGGCTGTATGCCTTGGCCCCCCTGCTGCAAAGGCTGTAACATATGCGAGGCCTGCTGTTGGCCGCCTACTTGTCCCTGTTGTTGCGTGCTCAGGGGTATTTGCTGAACCTGCTGTTGAAGGGTTTGATTCGCTTGCTGTCCTTGATGAACAAGCAAGCCATTGGACTGCATTGATCGGGCCATAGGTATTGGAGCCAACTTAGGCATAGAAACTGCAGGAGGCGGGCCAGCAGGCAATGGAGGAGCCACAGCAGCTGGTCTTTCATATTGAGTGACATTCGTCTCAGGGTTCCAGTAATACAAAATCCCAGTACTTCCATCAATCAGTCCTTTCCATGGTTTGGGGAGGGTGGGATCATCTGGAGCATATCGGGGACCAAGCGAAGCTGCAGCTGCTTCCGCAGTTGCCATGTCAAATCTCCCCTGTAGAAAAAGTGATCAAGGTCTTTACATTTAATACATAGACAGAAATGTTCAATAGGACTGCACGAAGCATAGAGAAACAATAACTAAAAAAAATGCAGAGCGCCCATGAAAAGAACACGCAACTAAAATTCAAGTGGAGGGGAAGGAAACCCAAAGACTTCATATTTGCAATTTTGGCAAGTGGGGACACATCATAACCCTTAAAACACTTTGATCGTGTCGGAACCCCAAAATTACCCAAAAAAGTCTCAATTCCAAACTAGTTGTGGTTGGCTACACGGATCAAACTCTTCCACTCCACTCTATTCAATGCCCAAATCCTAATATAGGAGAAGGGTTTTGCTATAGGTGGAAAGCCAGCGTAAAGCACTTTAACCGCATTGGAACCCCAAAATTCCACTCAAACAAGGTCCCAACAATAATAACAAAGCGTCAATCCCAAACTAGTTCTGATTGGCTACGTGGATCAAACTCTTCCACTCTGCTCGATTCAATGCCCAAATCCAAATAGAGAAAGGTTTTCCAATAAGTCGACAGCAAATGCAAAACTTTTGACACTCTTAACTAAAATGGATCAAACACATACAAACCCAAACAAGCTCAAACCACAAAAACCTAAAATTTGCATGGTTAAAAACCCCTATTTTCCCCAAATCCAGACCATCACCACTGCATTTAAAAAGAAAAAAACAAACAAACATCACAAGATTCAAAATTTCCACCACAGTTCAACAAATTCAAAACCCTAAAAGAACAAAACCGAAAACACACAAAAAAAACCCGAAAACCTAAACTTTGCACGGCTAAAAATCCCTAATTTCCCCAAATCCAGACCATCACCACTGCACTGAAAACAAACACCACAAGATGCGAAATTTCCGCCACAATTCCACAATTTCAAAACCCTAGAAGCACAAAACCTTAAAAACCCCAAAATCTGAACAATAACATCACAGTTTCAGAATCACAGACAGCATCTGCAACCAAATTAATCAAAATCACAAACTGATTCTTCCGATTCTCCTACTCAACAACTTGAATCAATCAAAATCCCAAACCCGAATCATCTATTGAAGGGGACTCACCTCGCTCAGCAGAACGAAAAATTAGGGTTTCGCTGAAGTTCGATTTTGGGGACGCAGCGAAGAACAAACCCTAAAACCTCTGTTTAGGTTACCTGAGAAATGCGAAGCTATAGAGATAGAGAGAGGTTTTGTGGCACACGTGAGCCGCACGCGCGCACAATGCTATTGTTGTTGTTTTTTTTTTAGGGTTTCATAGGACGAGAGTCGCGAATTGAAATGGTCAATTCATCTCGGTGGCGTTCAACCGAGAAATTTAAATGGGACTCTGGTTATACAAGACCGATATATTGGAACACTTGTCGTCATGAGTGATCGAAAATATGGTTTGTTTCACGAACCCGCTTGACCGAGACATCGAAATGGATGAATTTGAACATTACGCTTTCAAAAAATCTCCGTAGTAGTCAAACTAACAATACAAGATTGAAAATTCAAAGCACGACAATTTGCACCGAACTTTAATTAATTATAAATCTCCGTAACATTCAAACCGACTATAAAAAGGTCCATCCATAAGTAAACAACAATTAAAACACAACACAACATTTGCATATACATAGAACATTCGGACGAATTGGCAAGCTTACACCTACGGTGTATCTAAGTCTACAACAGTATGGTGGCTTCATGATCGCCAGCTGTATCGGGCGCGATGTCTCGAAAAACGAATCCATCTCGCCAACCTTTGCGCAAATCCTCAACGTACCGATCCCACGATGGATATAAGGATGGCGGGTGCATTCACACGCAATCGCACTGTCAAAGTGAACATGTAGAACATAGAAGATATTGTCACAAACCCGATTAAGGGGGAAACAAACCATTTCACAAAAAAGTCATAGAACTTACCCTAACCCAATGGATATTCCTTTCATTCGCCATTGCAATGATAAGTCTCTTGTGCAATGACGACGTTGGAGTACTACGTAGAGGTAGGAATGTGGAGGCACTCCCATGCGAGAGGTTTACGAGAATGACATTGAATGCGGTGGATACCAACAATCCCATGTCTGGAAGTGTCAACCATTCTTTGAAAGATGCCCCCTCTTGATTCTCCGGCAATGCACCGCATTCTTGATAGGCTCGAAACTCGAGCCAAGCACTTCCCGCCATAGGTATTCATACCCGATAATCTCATCGTACATCCGTCTACGCACAATCCTCCACCCGTCCACGTCCGCGAGTCCAAGCCCGAGGCTATACACCTATATCCACAGTTCCCATCGGAAACCACATCGATAATGGCATCAACATGTGGCAACCAATATGGTTCTAAGCAATGACTATAAGCCATGTTAGATCCACTTTGCGTGCGTCGACTGGCACGACGCATTTGTGGAACCTTGCATTTCTTCTGCCTAGAAGCTTTTGTGGAGTGGGAGGACTCAAATCCGATTGGAGATTGGGGTGCCTCCCACACTGGGGTGCCTCCGGTTGGAGACCCCGGTGTCCTCACACCCGCATCCTCAACTTCCCGCTCGCACTCCACAAAAGACGATGGTGGACTAATCTCCCTGAGCTGCTCACTTTCACTCCTCCCCCCCGCATCCTCAACTTCCTCCTCCCTCTTATCCAATCTTCCCGCGGTGTCGTGATTGTGCCTCCCACAAATCACTGTGACATACCATAAGGAGCTCGGCATTCTCCTTGACGTTAATTTGGAAAGGGCATCCACATTTCTTCGTACTCTTTAGTGTGAGTCCTCGCCTTTTCATCATTCCTTGATTTCTTTAAAAATTTTGCCGCTTTCCCCTTCCCAACTCTCTCGAGCCGTCCCCTATATGTCCCGGACTGTCACAGCAATTTTCACCCTTCCCCTTCGCTTAACGCCCCGCATCCGAGCGCTTCGTTACTAACACAAACTTGTTCTCGCCACCAATCAGTTGAAGCCATGAAATTGCCGCTTCTCGAGAGGGGAATGGCTTAGAAGGTGTAAAAGTGTCCTTATAATCTGGAAAATTACAAGATAACGGCATTACCTGCAATACAAACAGTGTAACATTATAATCAACCAAAATGTACAAAGACAATCACAAAAAAACCCAAAAAATCGGTTCTCGGTTGTACAAAGGTCTTTGAAACTTTCTTCATAGTCTCGTTTACGTGAGATCGAGAGTTAGCAGCAACCCCTGGGTCGTTCCTGCATCGTGACCAACCCTAAACATCTCGGTCATCCGAGACCGAGACGTAACCATATATTTTAGTTAGTTTGTTTGTTTGATTATTTTTGTTCTTCGTGTATGGGAAGATCCATGATCCATCAACCCACAAATCTTTGTAATCCAATTATAACTAAGTTGTTTTTATTTTTGTATGAGTTCGATCCATCATGAATTTTTTTTGTTTTTATTTTTGTATGAGTTCGTCTATGATTTTTTTTTTTTTTGATTCGGAGCTTTTAAATTATGCCGTGTTATTATATTGATTGTTCGTGAAGAGATTGAAAAGATGAACAGACGGAACTCCCATCGAGCATGATTTTATAATAAGGTATTTTGTAAAGCATATTCGTAGGAGTAATTACTTGCAACTGGTGTGAACATGTATATTTTTTGAAGTAGACGTGTATGTATTTATTATAAACAATCAGAAAAAGCGTTTGACAAAATTTTAATAAGTACAGTTAAAAAGAGCTAGAAATGGTTAAGGACACGTTTATTTTTTTGATGACGAGACATGTTTATCAAGAAAAGGTAAAATTGCGTTTGACTTTACTTATGTGGATTGTAAGCAGTAAGATTTTGTTTTATGAAAATTTCAATATGAGTTTAAAATAGTAAAAAAATTATATTTTATCACAAAAGATGTTAAAAAAAAAGGGCTAAAAGGCCAAACCAAACATGTATAAAGTTACATTTTGAGTGATTAGTCAAATGCACCTACAAATACAATAGTTATAAAAAATAAACTAACAAACATGATCATGATTCATATGTGGTAAAAAAAAAAAAGTAAAAAATAACATGATCATCATTATCCAAGTGTACAAATCTCGATGCAGTATTTGACGGTCACACGAGAGTCCCTCCCGACTTATCTTATTTACTGAGAAGGGGCTCGTGTTCTGAACACCGAGTGAGCTCAAAAATGGCGTCAATGGCGAAATCACACTCTCTGATCAACCCATCTCCTCTACATTCCAAACACTCTTCTCTAATACCCAATTCGTTCCACATCAAACTGAACGATTTCCAAGTCTCGCCGCCTAATTTGATGATCGAACGAGCGAAAAGGGCCACCTTTGTTGTTCCCATCAAAGCCCAGAACGTCCCAGGTGAGGCTCTTCAATCTGTTGTGGGATTTGAGTTTTAGACTGAATTCTTTGAAGGGTAGTTAGTAATTTGAGTGTTCTGTAATGGGTGGATCTCAGATTACGTGCCCGACTCGAAATTCTTCAAAATTGAAGCCATTTTGAGGTATCAGTTTAGGTTTTTTGATTACTTGGTTGTGACGAGGTTATGAGTTTTTGATTTCTGTGTTTTTGATGTTTGTATGTGCTCTCTTGATGGTGGTTGGAACAATGAAGACCATGGCGAGTCCCACAAGTTTCTTCGGTATGAAAGTTGAATTCTTTCAATGTTTTATGAATTTGATACAATTTTTCTCAGTGTTACTAGATGAGCATATTGTTTATGTCACTTGAATCAGTAGTTCAATTGAAGCTAATACACAACAAAGCCGCAATCCCAAATTAGCTCGGTCGGCTACATGGATCAAACTTTTCCGTTGCATTCGATTTAGTGCTCAATTGAAGCTAATAACATGGGAAATTTGGGTTTAGTAGAAAAATGTGATTTAAACTGAGTTTCCTGAAGTGATTGCTACCTAAACTACTTGATAGTGGTCACTGCTTATTATGTTCAAAAGTGTGAGCGGGCGTCCATTTGTGCCTAGGACTTCTTAGTTTATTGTTACGCGGCATTATGGAAATATAGGACTTGTGGGGAAGCTTCATAAGCTGCCATTCATTTCAAACTTTTGTTGTTTTGTATATGTTTTGGCAGTTCAACATGGTTAAGATAAGATCATGATTGGGCTAAAACGGGCTTGTTTTCAATGTCATCGACAAGAATAAGACCATATTTTCAATGAACTTGATGAACCCTCGATTTACATAATGTAGCGAGAATCAAAGGCAATGCTTTTAGATACTTTTTGCCATATGAGGTGTTAAACGTTTTTCCTTCTCTTGCTCTCACAGGGTCTGTTAAAGATGGGCATTCGTGGTGTTACAGTTTCTGATGTTCGAGGTTTTGGGGCGCAAGGAGGATTAGTAGAAAGACAGGATGGTTAGTGTCATTTACTAGAGGTGTCGGCAAGTTGACATATTTTTAGTGAACTTGACATACCTAGATATCGGGTTTACTGAGTTTTGTAGCCATTAGTTTTAATGTACTAGAAGGATGGATAAACAAAAGAGTAGATCTAAAATTGAACATTTAGCTCATACAAATATTGTTTGATTGGTGCTATTGAAATTAACAAGAAACATTCCGGATGTCGATGCTTCTTAGTTATTTCTTGCATCCCCTTAATGACACTAACACTTAACATTCACGACTACTTTATTTCAATGATCAGTTAATAAGTTTCGGTAGTCATTTTTTTTTTTTTTCTATATGCCAGTAAATAGTGCTAACTCTGGCCATGGTTTTTTCATTAGTGTAAGGAGTTTGAACCTTTTTGTCTATGGCTATGGCTTCTTACTAATTTGTTGTTTGCAGGGTCTGAATTTTCTGAGGATAAGTTTTTAGCTAAAGTGAAAATGGAGGTTGTTGTGAGCAAGGAGCAAGTAATTAATCTACTTGAGTACATTTTCTTGAGCTTTCTTATGAGATAGACACTGAATGTTATACCTAATCAAGTGGTTTGTTTAATGACGTATTCTGTGCGGAGGCCTTTTGTTGAACATAAAAGTCATACCTTCTTTGTTCATATTTAGGTTGAAGCAGTAATTGACAAGATAATTGAGGAGGCAAGAACAGGCGAGATCGGCGATGGAAAAATTTTCTGTAAGAAATCAAGCTCATTTTCTTCTGTATAATTTTTTCTAGTGTGCTATATTGGTCGTTACTAGTAATTACTACCTTCATTTGTCTAATTGTCATTTGCATCATCGCAAATGCATGAGATCTTCTTCATCTATCCCAAATCATCTTTGGAGTGCCCCAAGTGGGTATATTGTGGACCTCAAGATCTTCAATATTGTTGCTGTTTTTGCAACTTAAAGAACTAGAATGAGGGCAGTTTTAGACTTGAAGTACATGTTTTTGATTTATGAAGTGCATCTGGATTGGATATATCGATCGTTTAACAGTCCGTTTATCTTTGGGTTTTCAGCCATGGTAGTTATTGCACCCTTAATCATGTGTCTTTCCTTGGAAAAATAGTTGCAACTTTCATTGTCTTTGATTGAAGAAGATAATTCACTTCACATAATTCTTAAAACTCTCTCAAGTTGATTGCTTGAAATATCAGTGTTAATAATTTTGCTTCTGTATTTAAGAACTCTTGACAAGAAATTTGTGGGCATTCCTTCCAATCAACTTATCATTTTCGGTGAAATTCTCTCTTTATATAGTAAAATCTTCCTTGTCACGGGAGCCATGCTATGGAGGGGTTTTTCCTTTTTATATATTGAAAAAAAAAAAAAACGTTGAAGGTTTTTTCTTTATGCTTTTAATACCTTCTCTAGTTGTAATCGTCTTAATGCCTTCATGCCATTGCTCGAACTAAAAAAAATGGCCTCATAAATTTTTTTTTCGCGGATGACCTTTCACAGTTATATCTTAAACAAATAAGAACAGTAATCGAAGACCGAGGTTTTTCTTTTCTAGGATGACAGCAGTTTACTTGCATACAAAAAGATCAGTCATATTCTTTTTGTTGGTTGATGGTTTTGACCAAGATTTCCAACTAACATCTGTGGTTTGCTGTGGTACTTGTAACAGCTTCTCTCTTTATTATACCGATGCCTATCCCAAACAAAACCAGTTTGAAATTTGCTATTTCGATTAGGCTTTCATTGTGCTAGCTTGAACAAAATAAGAAGAATAATCAAGGAGTTAGGTTCATTTGCCAACAATGTTGCCACTTGCCAGTAAAGTTTCTTGTAAAATAGTATTCGTCTTACATTTCCATTTGATTCTTTGAGGGGTTAAATAGGCCTTCTTGATTTGTAATGCCTGACTGGGGAGTTTATCATTGTTTCAAGCTGTTGTGTTTTCCTAATCAGTTGATTTTTCCAGTTTTAAGCTGTTAGCGATTAAACGTATCCATTGATTGTGAGATTTTAATTTATTTTCTGTAAGGTGGATTCATTGCTAATGAAATTTTAATTTTATTATTGCACAGTGATTCCTGTCTCAGATGTCATAAGGGTTCGCACAGGTAAACACGATCCTTCTTTAACGATGTATTATCTAACTGACTGTCCATTCCATTTTGTGACTCATCGTCCAACTGTATGCACCAGGGGAGCGAGGAGAGGAGGCCGAGCGAATGGTTGGTGGGCGTTCTGATTTGGTGTCCACTGCAAACTGATTAGCTATCATGTTAGACTAGTTTCCGACATTGTTCTGCTATCCATGCACACTTCTCTACTGCAAATTGAGCTGCAATTGAGATGTGAGATTCCAGTTTCTGCTTTTCTTTGTTTCAATTCCATCTCTGAACAATCTGCTCTTATTATGTGCATGTAAACAATTGTTATGGTCAGCATAAATGGCCTTTTCAGATAGTTTCATATTGGACACCTTTTACATAATAAAATATTAAAATGCAGTCTCCCCTTCTCCATCTTCCCCGAAAATACCCATCGACTCTTCTTAACTTCGACTGCGAAACCGCGCTGCTTTTTTCTTAAAGAGTCTGTAAACCTGTACTGAATTCTTTGGTGAAGCTCATTTTTTTCTTTGATATCTACATTGTGGTCTCTAGAAGCACAAAACTGGTAACTTGAAAAATGCTATGAACTGTTCTCTTGTTAATTATCATTCAAAGCATAGTAAAAGTTAAACTTATAGTCGCGCTCCTTCTTGGAGACCGTGCAATACACATCAACATACGCTAAGAAATGTTACTTATATACTTACCTTATATAGTGTTGTATAAAACTATAATTGGAATACATTGCATTGGTTTTAAAATAAATATATTGCTGTGATGCATGCACATGTAATGGACATTGATAATGAGAACGGTTTCTACTTTTTATTTGTTTGTGTTTGTTAAAAACATATCTTTTATGCGGCATAGATTCTCAGCTCAGCGGTTACAATTAAAACACGCAAAAGCAACATAAGATGGAGGCAACATAAACGTGAAACATGGAATGTTTTTTGGCAGTTTTACTGCCCATAAGTTATCAGGTGCATTTTTTTTTATTATTATAGCCGTAGATGTCTGAACCTTTTTTTCGGCTATACATATCCCTATGTACCTAGCTAGCCTCGACTAACGTACCCTATATGATTTAGCAGATGCTCCAACTTCTTGATTTGAGAGAAACTGACATATTTGAAGTACGGATCAGTTAACGAGGTCACGTTATGACTGAGCAGGTTAGCAATGAAGGTAGGAAACTTAATTATCCTCGACCTGGCTATAGCTTAGAAATTATTAATCCTTCCCAAGAAAGCTAAATTTTGCTTGATTGCAGGTTTTGATTAACTGAATTTATGATCTTCTAATGGCATACATATTGAATACGCCATGTATCCACATTAATTAAGGTCTTAATGTATGAGAGAGATGAATGTTGGGTTTTATTTTGATTTTGATTTTGATTTCCTTGCATGTGAGAGACGTAATGCAAGTCTATCCAATGATGACTCAACCTTAACGCAGCACAAGATATGTGTATAGTTAATTTGTTGTCAACATCTTGTGCTTTATGTATAAGTTGCCCTTATTTTGGTTTCCCCCGTCACTAGTCCACACTCATTGAGCCTTTTATAAGGTACAATTTTCAACTCAGTTTGCTTCATTCACGAGACTTCTTCTTGCTTACAAAAGAATTGTACTCTCGACTTTTTACTCAAGTAACTTCATATCAAATCAGAAGTCATCCACTTGATTGGTTAAATCAAATTTCTTGTCGTTTGAACTAACTGGTTATATTGGTTAATTACAACTTATTGAAGATGTATGGACCAAAATGTAGTCTTACATTTGGTTAAGGTTAAGTGTGATTTTATAAAAAAAAAAAAAGTACGGTGTGGATCTCTCTCCCCATACAGTATCAAAGTCTTTTGGAGTAAAACCCTACATTTGATGTAGAAGATAGTTAAGTTGGGAATAATATCGATACAAGCGAAGATCTCTTGGCTTGTGCAAGGCAAAGCTAATAGTTAGGTTGGGGCATGTCTATTGGTGGTCGGGCGTGTTCCTTGAGTTGTCCCCTTTCAAGATGAGCGACGATAGATCATGCGTTGGGCAAATTGGATGGATTTTGATCCAAGGTAGAAATTCTTGTGGCAAAATGTTTGGACTAAAATGTAGTTTAAGTGTTACCTCATAAAGAAGTACGCGAGTGTGAAACTCTGCCCCAACCTGATTTAGGCATCAGTACTAGCCCATGCAAAGGTGCATGGGTGGGCCCAACACAACCTAATTATTGCTCTCAAAATTAATTATTAAAATTTGTGTTGTCTCTCAAACTTGATTAATTAATATTACCACCCAACTGATCTGCTGTCCCTCTAGTTATAGAAAACTAACATAAATATAATATGAAGTCCTTGATCAAAACCTAATTAACCTAACTTAATTCAAACCTAAATGTATAGTACTATATTTTATATTACAATTAATAAATTCATCATATATTTGGTCGAAAATGAACTTAAAAAAGAAGAAAAACAATGAAAACGTGACAACATATAAATACTTTCCAATCATTGTTTAGTAGACTACTCAATTATATATAGACCAGCTGGTTGCATTGGTTTCATTTTATACGGAAATACACATTCATAAATACTCATCAATGATTAATTGGATATACATTATATACTCCAATGTGGTTGGGATTTCCTGATCACATACATACATTGTAATATTGATATGTATGTATATATACATATATATGTGTGTGTGTATTCAATGCATAATTAATCCAAAAACCATATGTTCAATCTCTTTTAACTTTCTTTCAATTAATTTAACCACCAAACTACTTGAAACCACAACATCCACGTTGTCAGCAGAACATATATTCATACGACAAAACAAGATATTTAAAAAGCACCTCAAACTATTCTGAGTAAAAAAAATTTTTAAAGGAAGGAATCGAACCCACAACTTCTTACGTACATGATTTGGATCAATCTCGCGTGCCAGTCGAGCTAATTATATATATGTTCCTAGCTAACTATGGTTTACACTAATAAAGTCAGTTTCCTACCAAAGAGTTCTGGGTCTAGAAGCAAAGAGCCAATAATATTGGTTACAGCTAGCTACCATGCATATATTCATCTAATATATCCAAATATATTAAAGTTGTAGGTACATTTATTGAAGTTTTAATTGTGCAATGCATGCTGATTTACAAAATAAATTTTTAGTACTACTACTATATATGAACCTACGGACTGTTTTTTACAATATATCACATCATGGACATGATGAGTTATTGTCATATTTGAATTTAATTAGTTGCCAATCTAATTTGGCCACACACACGAGCGTGTAATTTAGATTTCAAACATGCTGGCCATTTTGGTACGTCAATAAGTATATAGTAGCACTTTTGCCATGTATGTTATGTGGAGTAACATTTTTATGGGCCGTCAAAAATTGGAGACTTCGTCTGAAAATTAAATAGTGCCTAATTTGTGGGCGAGTAATTATAAATCATGGTGTAGTAGATGTTTTAGTTGGCAATTTTGGCCCGGATTCACATGGTCTATTTTTTATTATTATTATTTTTTTTTCAGAAGAACATGGTCTATTTGTTATGTTACTTATGCACCTCTCTTAATGGTGTTAAGTGTGCATTTCAGGTGTGACATTTATTCATAGAATTTCAAACATAGCAGCCACATTTTGGTACATACACAAATATAGTACTTCTGCTGAGGGTGCACATTATTTTTTTGGGCATAAATATAAGGGGATTTTCAAATTTTTTACAAACATTTAACAGCATCAAAGAAATTTTACAAGTTGTAGTGTTTGCTTTTATTTGTTACTATTCGAGGAGAGACTCCGAAAAATAAAAATAAAAAAAAAAATTGAGAACGGATTAGGAGCACCCTTAAAGGACATGGTCATGATGATAAGGGTCAAATTAATTCCACACATATAAAACCCCACATTTTCACAAACAATTTACAGTAGTAACAATTGTGCCATATTTTTAGTTCAAAATTTAAATTATCAGATGCATTGATTTTTGTTTCTTTTTACAGCCAATGAGTGGTAAATGGGCTAGCTGTCCATGCCCAATGGTGTTGCGGTCACAAATTTTTGGAGCTCAAGAACATCATCACAGTGCATGTAGTTAATTACTAACCTATATTTTTGGGAAAAGATGAATGATGAGTTGTAAGTGACACCAATATTAGCTAGTAAGAGTAACAATTAGTAATCCTCAGTATTTACTTTATCCGGTGACAAATATATGTCGTTTAAGGTAAGAGCACAAGAATTAAGACAACCTTAATTACAAGCGTGACATTAAATGAATTGAAAAATTGAAGAATCATAAATATTTAAATTGCATATAAAGATATAATTGGAAAAAAAAAAACAATAAATACACTCTCGAATTCCGAAAACGATCTATAATTTTGACTAAGAAATTTTTGTTAGAAAGACTATTATTTTTGGCTGGAGGGGATATTAATTTGTTTAAGCAATCCACTTAGTATCTGAAGCTCAATGGGTCCCGACTAATTAATTCCGGTTCGGGTCAGGTAAGAGTAAGACCGTTAAACCACTAGATAGCGGCAAAGCTCTCCTTCAAGAGTTTTGAATCTGCTTCGTACACAGTCTGCTAGCTCGAACTCAATACCTCCGGTTAATTAATTAGGACGATTTAACTTAGTTTGTTTTGGAAAACCAAATTAAAAGCAACAACACCACCACATATATTATTAGCTAGTGTGGGACAGACAAATTAAATAAGTAAACAATGTTAATATGTGTGATGTGTGCCCATGCAAGAACACAGGTGGTGCAAGAAACCTGAATAAAGCTTTCACGATTTTCTGAAGTCTTAAGAAATCACTTTCTGTTATTAAAACCATCCTTTACATTCCCTTTCATTATTTCAAATTTGTTCTTCTTCTACGTCACCACCTTCACTTTCTCTTCTATATAAATCTTTCTTCACAACATATAACATAGGCCACATAGCACACATTATTTTGTAACTCTACAATATATAACTAGCTAGCTAGTTAGTGCTCTCTTTTTTTTTTCTTCTCTCTAGTTCTCTCTCTCTCTCTCTAGAATTTTCATTTGCACATCTTGTGAAGATGATGAAGGGGAGAGAGAGCTTGCCATGCCTAGCCATGGTGTTGGTCCAACTCGGCTACGCTGGAATGAACGTGTTGTCCAAGCTCGCTATGGACTCCGGCATGAACCCTTTTGTCATGGCCACCTATCGCCAAGTCTTCGCAACCGTTGTCCTCGCTCCTTTCGCTTACTTCTTCGAGTGGTAATAATATGTATATATGTATATATATACATACATTAATTAGCTAAACTTTGTGCACATGAATCTAGTTGTTCTTGATGAGTTCTTGGTTTTCTTTGATGAGTTTCTTGATTCTTGATGTTCTTGTTAAATTTGATTATATAAACAAAATCTTTTAAGTTTCTTTGGTGGTTTTTGTAGTATTTTGTTGTTAATTAATGATCATTCTCTTGTTCTATCTATAATGTTGTTTTCATCACTAATGACCAATCTTTATTTGTGAAATTATGGCCTAAGTTTTATGAGCTTTTATTGATTAGTGATCATTGATCAATGCATATTATTATTATAGATACCTTTTTAGAGATCTACTAATTAATACATACTTATTGTTCACCTAGTTTTTGTGATGCAAATAATGCTAACATATATTTTAAGAAATTTTTAGGTTCATGTGATTCTTCCCTGCAATATTTGGTATTATATATTGGTGAAGGTAGATCATATATGTGCCCACCACTAGTTTAGTGGGCTTGGTGGACATTGAATTGCTAATCTTTTTGGCATTTATGAGTTTTGGGAAATTGTCATTAATTTTCATACAATCAATTCATCATATCATTGATTATAAGTGTCTTCAAATAAAGCCTTGAAAACTTTATATAGTATGCTCTTTGGTCATGCTAATTACTTTCAATCCCCACCTTGTTTACTTGCACTAGTACTTAATCACACTTTCCTACATATGGAAATGTATTCTTAAATTTTCTCATCTCCTATCTTTACTTTTTCAATCCTTCATGTCTTCCTTTTAATAGCAAGGAATACGAAAATAGATCATAAGTTCGCGTCTTGTTAGCAATTTATACCGATTTAGACTACTGATAGCGAGACTGCCTTGCAGATATCTAATATTTTCGGTTAAAAGGCGTCGAATGGCTAGCTTCTGTTGCTGTCTTGTTTAATTTCCTTGTATATAGTTACTGCAATTGAGCATGGTTTTCGACTTTTGTGCTAAATTGTCGATGTCTTTCGTGTAGGAAAACAATGCCGAAGATCACTAAAAGTGTTCTCATTCAGCTTTTCTTATCTTCAGTACTGGGGTTAGTTTTATGAAATCTTGTTATTTTTACTGCAACTGTAATTTTAGTCTCATGTCCTATATATCTTGTAAGATAGATTTCTTCTGAACTGAATAGTTGGCCTTTTTGAATGTGCAGGGCTACCCTGAATCAATGCTTGTATTTCCTCGGGCTCAAACATTCGACGCCAACCATCGCATGTGCACTAACCAATCTGCTACCAGCTCTCACTTTTCTCATGGCCATTCCATTCGGGTACTGCAAATCGCTATCTACGCAAACGTTTAATTAGTTTGTTAGCTTTTACCGCGCCATCATTTCGTTTCTGGTTTAGTCCTAACGAAAATGTTATACCGATCGGTGTTTGATCCTGTTTTTCGCAGAATGGAAACAGTAGGAATCAAGAGAAGAGCAGGACAAGCCAAAGTAATAGGGACAGTACTTTGTGTAGGTGGTGCCATGTTGATGTCATTTTACAAAGGAAGCCTGATTAAAATCGGCAAGTCCCCGATCGATTGGAGGTACGCCGAAAGCATGAGAGAGCGAAACTCAGGCAACGAGGAAAGCACCTTTATAGGCCCCTTGCTTATAGTTGGAAGCTGTGTTGCTTGGGCAGGCTGGTTCATAGTTCAAGTAAGATTGAAAATTTGTTACATAGTAACCAACACTAGTAAATATATATATAGATTCACTGATTGTTAATTTCCTTTCCACAACTTTGCAGACAAAAATGAGCAAGGGATTTCCAGCCCCTTATACCAGCACTGGCATAATGTCTCTCATGGCAGCAGTCCAATGCGGCGTCATAGGCGCATTCTCCGAACGTGACCTCAAAGAGTGGTCGCTGCATTCGAACATCAGGCTTGTTGCATCTGCATATAGTGTAAGTTCCATAACTTTTTTTTTTTTTTTTTTTTTTTTCTTACCACCATGTCCTTAGCTATGAATTAATAGATGTGCTATATAAAAAATCAACTTCCATTGATGGCAATCCAGGGAGCTATCGGATCCGCGCTTGCATTTTGCCTAATGTCGTGGTGCATCCAGAGGAAAGGCCCTCTATACGTCTCGATGTTCAGTCCGTTGCTACTCGTTATTGTCGCTATACTTGGCTGGGGCCTTTTAGATGAAAAAATATATGTGGGAAGGTACCCTTCTAATCAGTTTTTACTATTAATGAGATGTGAAGTAGTAGTAACTGATCTCTACCACTTTGTTCACATGTTTATTGCTGGTGTTTCTGTTTGTTTCATTCAGTGTTGTTGGATCTGCACTGATAGTTTTAGGACTCTATGCTGTCCTTTGGGGCAAAGAAAAGGAGTTGGAAGCCATAAATGGCGTCGATGACAACAAAACGTTACAACACATCGAGTGCGGCGAGAAAAGCGACTTGGAATTGCAAGTGAGCTCCAACAAACATATTCAGGATTCTGTTTAAAAGTGAGAGAGTACTAGAGCTCATGTGGACTTCATTGATATGTTGTCTCCAACTGAATATAGTTTTCAAGGAGCTAGATGAAGAAAATATGGAAGAAAAGTTGGTGTAATGTGATGAGTTCTTTGATGTATTAATTCTTCCAAGATATATAGACCAGAGAAAGAGAGAAGAAATCAAAGATAGTGAAAATAATAATGTTGTAACATTTCTCTTATGACTGCAAGTTTAATTTGGTGACTTAGATGAAATGAGAATCAATTAGTTCCTCATGCATCTCTCCTTGAACTCCTTGTCATTTCATTTACTTCATATAAGATGGTGATTTGATTTTTCCTTTGCCAATGTTTTGTCACTTTTTTTTTTTTTTTTTTTTTTTTTTTTTTCATCTAAGTGTCTCAAATTGTTAATTGATCTAAGCTTGCTTTTGAGGGCAACAACAACAAAGCCTAGTCTCATATTAGTTGGGATCGGCCACATAGACTTAACTCGACCACTTTATTCGATTTGATGTAGTTGATGTATATTGTGGGATGGAGCATTTAAAAAGCAAAAATTGACCTAATTGACTGTAACTCTGTAATCCATCGCGCATATGCTTAGGTGGATATAGGGTAGTACACATAAATAAAAATAAGTGTAGCACAAAGTTAGCGGAGAAGAATCTAATAAGAATAAGTCTAGAAGCAAATATTTCGACATATACAAACACGGCCTACAAATTTGCGACAACTGATGAGTCAGCTTAATGGGCCTGCAAGGCCCAACCCAAAAGTCCATATGTTAACACCTAACTTTCATGCCCAAAGGCGGCGGGTCGTTGAAAATTTAAAATCAGACAAATTATAAACTAGATTTCTCCACACAGTCAGTATACTTCTTCAGATCAAGCCTCGAGATTCGTTTTAGACATCTTGATAATCATCCAAAAGACTAAAACAACTGTGTAGAAACGTGTCTATCAAAGAAGAACACGTCACCGAATCATAGTTCTTAAATGAAATTCAGCAGAGATTGGGAAGTTTCTTCGCGTTTCTTCTCCAACCAAAAACCCCATCAAATCATCGAAAAATTGGTTGGATTCTTCCTCATTTGATCTGAAATCATGGCTGTAGAAGCTGCAGAGGCTTCAACTGCTAGCTTAGCTCTCTCAGAGACTAATATCAATTGGGAAAGGTCAGTTTTGTTGATTGAATTGATTTAGATTGTGTAAAGCTGAGAAATTTGGATGTGTGTGTTGATTCTGAGATATGGGTATTGCTTAAAATCCATCATTTTGAAATGGGTAGGAGTTGGTTTGTGTTGTGATTCTGGGTATTAGGTTTTTTGGGGTTTAGAATAATTGTTAGTGGTTTTGTTGCTAAATGTTAGGGGTTTTAGATTGGTTATTGGGATGATCTATAGTTTTTGGAAGATTTTTTTTTGTAAGCTTTGATTGCTCGTTAACTTGTTAATGAGTATGTCTGAAATGATGATTGGTTTTGGAAATGATTACATTTGGGCTAGTTGAATAATGCTATGAATAGTTGTTGATGCTTGTTTGAATTTTAGTCAGTTCCTGTTTGTTCTTTCATTTAGATTCATAGATTGGTTTGAAGCGATCTTGTGTGGTAGACTCGTAGTTGGTCGGAATCTATGCAACTGTTTCTTCTTTTCCTTTTAGAGTAATCTATGCATGTTGTTATTGTTTTTCACTCCTCTCCAATTGCTAAATTTTATGGTGATGATTTTTTGATAATATGTGTACATTTTCTTGTATCTTTATGTTGCCCTTCAACGTGAATAAGGGTGTATGCATCATAGAGACGAAGCCCCTTATTTGCCAATTCTTTGAAAGGATAGATACTTGAAAAAAAGGCGTAAATCAGATTCAAACATACTTTGCTTGTGTTTAGTGCTTATGGATTCTTTGTCTGTCTAAAAGGAAAGTATGGCCCTTTTCTATGCCTTTCACAGTGATTAGGTGAGCTCATAATTTTTATCTAGAATTGGACTAATCTATATTTTCTTGGGCCTCCTTTGAAGGTTGGACAAGACAAAGTTCCACGTTATTGGAGCTATTCTCTTTACTGCTCAGGCAGCAGTACTGCATCCAACTTATGTTGTA
Organism: Stephania cephalantha; assembly: GCA_039657325.1. NCBI lineage: Eukaryota > Viridiplantae > Streptophyta > Magnoliopsida > Ranunculales > Menispermaceae > Stephania > Stephania cephalantha. The sequence continues at coordinate 47,178,687 of CM077579.1, read as the reverse complement.
AAGACTAGATTGCAAGTGTTGGAATCGAGATCTACAAGTAGCAGAAGCGGTTTGTCAACATTTAAACATATATTGAGAAACGATGGTCTCCGTGGAGTTTATAGAGGTTTTGGCACATCTGCTGTTGGAGCATTGCCGGGAAGGGTTTTGTACTTAACATCGCTTGAAGTTTCAAAAGATGTGATGCTAAAATATACTAAAGGTTTGGATATGCCTGAAGCAACATATATTGGTGTTGCGAATGGAGTGGCGGGCATGGTGTCCAATCTTGCTTCCTGTGCATTTTTTGTGCCATTTGATGTGGTAAATTGACTATTCTATTCTCATGGTGCATGTTATGTCTGTTTTGTGTTTGCATTATGGAAATCGAGACGTTTTCTCTGAGTAGAGGAAAAGATGGTAGCCATCACCATTGATTTATTGTTTTAGAGGGGAACTGCTCATTATGTATCATTGCGTGCCTTGTTCCATTAATATTACAAATTTTACTATGTTCCCAGATTTGCCAGCGTCTAATGGTGCAAGGCCTTCCAGGGACTACAGTTTGCAACGGCCCCATTGATGTTGTTCGCAAAGTGATCAGAGTTGAAGGATTTCGTGGTTTGTATAGAGGATTTGGACTAACAGCTGTTAGCCAAACCCCGACATCTGCTTTTTGGTGGGGTTCTTATGGTGCGGCTCAAAGTATTATTTGGAGGTATTTCTTATCCTAGAAGTAATGCATTTTGAGTCTGTTCGTATGGAATTGTGTTTACTTGTTTTTTTTTTTAAATCATTGAAGGAGCTTGGGATATGGAAATGATGTGGAGAAGAAGCCTTCTCAACCAGAGATCGTTACCGTTCAAGCTACGGCAGGAATGTTGGCCGGTGCTTGTTCTTCAATTTTTACTACTCCTATTGACACGATAAAGACGCGACTTCAGGTAATTTTATGATTCAACATGACAACATCCGTTTTATGATATGACTAATTCTTCATCAAGGCCCTTGTTATTTGCCTAAACCTATTATGTAATATCAACTGTGACAGCCCCAACCCCCACAAACTGGCCCTGCCCGACACTAGACCTACGTGGTCCCCCCTTCGGTTCAGCCCACGCGGAGTCAACGCAAGCCTAGTCAACCTCTTAAACAAATTAATTATCGTTTAATCACTTATTAGAGTTAATTAAGATTTTCAAGCCTTAATTTAGTTACGCGGTGGAGAATAAATGAATTAAAAACGACTAAATTTAAATAACACGAATTCGGGACAGTCTAGGTGTGGAACCCTGTATACATGGATCTCATTCATATATATGCAGTGACAAAAAGTTCTTGTTAGAATTATTCCTACTACACCAACCAAGTCGATAGCTAACTGGTATGGTATGAGATAATTGTGTAAGAGGTTGGGGGTTCGAACCCCATGGATGGCAAGATGTGGTTTCTTTCTTATTAAAAAAAAAAAAGAATTATTCCTACTGCTGATCTCAAGCAAATGGATAAGTTGCTGTGCGAACGATTGATTAAGGTCCAACGAATGAATTTTTCATATGTATTGCATTTTATAAGTAGTATATGTACTTTGCTAACGATTCCGTTGATTTTTACTTCTATTTTCTTTAAATGATAGGTCATGGACAACTATGGAACTGGGAGGCCATCAGTCATCAAGACGACAAAGAAGCTCTTCGAGGAAGATGGATGGAGAGGATTCTATAGAGGATTCGGACCCCGGTTTTTGAGCATGTCTGTCTCTGGAACTTCCATGATCGTTATTTATGAATTGATAAGTACGTTTCTTCTCCACTTGTCTCCTATTCATTGGTTTATTTATAATCTTTATGCGTAAAGGGCACATAGCTAATTGATTATGTTGTAATGTTTTTGTTTTGATAGAGAGAATGTCTGTGAGGCGAGATTGACAATACATAATAGCAGGATGCTGACAAAGTTGGTCCTCGAGGATTTTTTGCAGAGTGATCCATTAGTGTCAACCATTCTTCTCTTAGTACCGCAACAACCTTCCATATTTGTATTGATTTCGACAGCAGATAATTCATTGTAATTGGAGGCTAAATATCTCCCATACTAGAGAAAAATAAGGAACCCCCCTTCAAGTTGGTGCCTTTTAGATGAAAAAATATGTGGGAAGGTACACTTTGATTTTTATTTTTTATTTTTTTTCACTTTGAGTGATAATTGAAGGATTTTCACCAATTTGATCACATTTTTAATGCTGTTTTTTGTGTTTGTTTCAGTGCTGTTGGCTCTGCTCTCATAGTTTTGGGACTCTATGCTGTCCTTTGGGGCAAGGAAAAGGAGTTGGAAGCCATAAGTGGCGTCGACAACGACAAAACATTACAAGAAATGGAGTGTCATGAGAAAAGTGACTTGGTATTGCAAGTCTGCGCCCAGAAAAGTGTTCCGAAATCTGTTTAAAAGCTCGATAAAAGAGGGGAGAAGAGAGTAGAAATCATATGGACTTTCATTGATATGTTGTTGTCTCCAACTGCATGAATACAGTTTTCAAGTAGATGAAGAAAGTATGGAAGAAGTTTTTGTAGTGTGATGAGTTCTTTCATGTATTAATTCTTCCAAGATATATAGACCAGAGAAAGAGAGAGGAAATCAAAGATAGTGAAAATAATAATGTTGTAACATTTCTTGTATGACTGCAAGTTTAATTTGGTGACTTGGATAAAATGAGAGAATGAATGAGCTCCTCATGCATCTCTCCTTGAACTCCTTCTCATTTCATTGAGTTCATATATAAGATGGTGATTTGATTTTTGCTTTGAAACAGTTTATTTTTTTTTTTTTTTATGTAAATGTCTGAAATCTGTTAATTGATATAAGCCTTTCTGTTTTCTTTTTCGGCCTAGACCACTCGGTATCCGAACTTTACCGACTACTTCGGATTCGAGCTGGGTTAGCTCACTAAAGGTAAAGCTTTCCCAACAATGATTTATGTGTTTGAAGAGTCTCAAACTCGTGACAACTCTTAAGCCGTCGGAGTGTCTAATCACTCTAAAACATAAATCGTTGATCACGAGCTTTTTTTTTTTTTTTTTTTTTTTCTGATCTAAATCGGTTGATGTCTGGACTATCCAATTACTTTGAGTTTGCCCCGAGTTATGCATCATATAAGTTGGGAAACTCCTTATGTTGGTTTTTCCATTCTCAGCTTCCGAAGATTCGAACTTGAGTTATTAGTTACGGGCCAACAACTCCCTTCACATTGCCTTTGTTGTTGATAAATGATGAATCTATTTATGGGCCTACAGTTGTAGGCCCAAATATTAACCTCACGTTTTGTGGACCAAATTAGTGTGGCGGGTCGTTGAAGATTTAAAGTTAAATACAGTTTAAACTAGACTTCTCCACACAATCAGTATACATCTTCAGATTACGCCTCGAGATTCGTGTTAGTATATCTTGATAATCATCTAAAAGGCTAGAAAAACTGTGTAGGAATCTGTCTTACCAAACAAAAATACGCCACCGAATCACAGTTACTAAATCAAGTTCGGCAACGTTGGAGAAGTCTCTCCACATTTCTTCTCCGACTAGAAACTCCATCAAATCATCGAAAAATTGGTTGAGTTCTTCCTCATTTGATCTGAATTCATGGATGTGGAAGCTGCAAAGGCTTCACCTGCTAGCTTAGCTCTCTCAGAGACTGATATCAATTGGGACAGGTCAGTTTTGTTGATTGAATTGATTTATATTGTGTAAAGCTGAGAAATTTGGATGTGTTTGTTGATTCTGAGACATGGGTTTTGCTTAAAATGCATCATTTTGAAATGGGTGTGAGTTGGTTTGTGCAATTTTTGTGATTCTGGGTGTTAGGTTTTTTTGGGGGTTTAGAACAATTGTTGGTGGTTTTGTTGCTAAATGTTAGCTTTGGTTGCTTGGTAATTGGTATGTTGGAAATGATGATTGATTTTGAAATGATTACATTTGGGCTAGCTGAACAATGTTATGATGTTTGTATGAATCTTAGTCAATTCCTATTAGTTCTTTAGAGACTTATTTGCTTACATTTGGAATCCTGTTTGTTCTTACATTTATATTCATAGATTGGTTTGAAGTGATCTTGTGTCGTAGACTCATAGTCGGTCGAAATCTATGCAACTATTTCTTCCAGTGGCCGAACCAGAAAATCTTGTTTGGGGGTGAACTTTAACCTTTAACTTTTTTTTTCCAAAAAAAAAATATATATATATATATATATATATATATATATTAGTATGAAAAACTAAGCATAACAATTTTTTTTTTAACAATGTTATACTCAAGACACTTCAAATACATCATTTTTTTTTTTACAATGCTACACTTGTTATATAGGGAGCGTGTGTCGACCATAGGGGGACTGGAAGGACGAAATTATATAGGGAGCGTGTGTCAACTGTAGGGGTACTCTAGGGGGTCTCGGGGGTTAAGGGGGTGACCGCCCTCTACCCCTTCCTTAGATCCGCCACTGGTTTCTTCTTTTCGTTTTAGAGTAATCTATCCATGTTGTTATTGTTTTTTACTCCCCTCCAATTGCAACATTTTATAGTGATGATTTTTTGATAATATGCGTATATTTTCTTGTATCATTATGTTGCCCTTCAATGTGAACAACAGTGTATGCATCATAGAGACTAAGCTCCTATTTTCCATTTCTTTGAAAGGATAGATAATTATAAAAAGGGCGTAAATCAGATTCAAATGTGCTTTGCTTGTGTTTAGTGCTTATTGGTTCTTTGCCTTTGTCTAAAAGGAAAATATGGCCCCCTTTTCAATGTCATTATCATTCAACAACAACGACAACAAAGCCTCAACCCCAAATTTGTTGGGGTCGGCTAAGTGGATCAAACTCTTTCATTGCGCTCGATTTAGCGCACCTAATGAAGTGCTTTCTTTATCATTTTTAGTGCCATTGACAGTGATTAAATGAATTCATACTATTGATCTAAAATTGGACTAATCTATATTTTCTTGGCATCCTTTGAAGGTTGGACAAGACAAAGTTCCACGTTATTGGAGCTATTCTTCTTACTGCTCAAGAAGCAATACTGCATCCGGCTTATGTTGTAAAGACTAGATTGCAAGTGTTGGAATCAAGATCTACAAATAGTAGAAGCGGTTTGTCAACATTTAAACATATATTTAGAAATGATGGTCTTCGTGGAGTTTATAGAGGTTTTGGCACATCTGCTGTTGGAGATTTGCCGGGAAGGGTTTTGTACTTAACATCATTTGAAGTTTCAAAAGATGTGATGCTAAAATATACTAAAGGTTTGGATATGCCTGAAGCAACATATATTGGTTTTGCAAATGGTGTGGCAGGCATGGTGTCTAATCTTGTTTCCTGCGCATTTTACGTGCCATTTGATGTGGTAAGTCGACTATTCTTATCTCATGGTATATGCTCTGTCTGTTATGCGTTACCAACTTTGCATTATGGAAATTGAGATGTTTTCTGGAGATAGAGGAAACGATGGTATCGATCACCATTGCTTTAATGTTTTAGAGGGGAATTGCTCATTATCTATCATCGCCTTCCTTGTTCGATTAATAGTACATATTTTACAATATTGTTCCCAGATTTGCCAGCGTCTAATGGTGCAAGGCCTTCCAGGGACTACAGTTTGCAACGGGCCCATTGATGTTGTTCGCAAAGTGATCGAGGTTGAAGGATTTCGCGGTTTATATAGGGGATTTGGACTAACAGCTGTTAGCCAAACGCCGGCATCTGCTTTTTGGTGGGGTTCTTATGGTGCTGCTCAAAATATTATTTGGAGGTATATATTATCCTAGAAGTGATGCATTTTGAGTCTGTTAGTGTGGCAATCTGAAGTTCGTGTGCTTTTTTATCATTGAAGGAGCTTAGGATATGGAAATGATGTGGACAAGAAGCCATCTCAAACAGAGATCGTTACTGTTCAGGCTACGGCAGGAATGCTGGCTGGTGCTTGTTCTTCAATTTTTACTACTCCCATAGACACGATAAAGACGCGGCTTCAGGTAATTTTATGATTCATCATTGCTACTTCTGTTTTATGATATGAGACTAATTCTTCATCAAGGCACTCGTTATTTGCGTAAACCTATTACGTAATAGTTCTTGTCATTAAATCTGTTCCTACAGCTGATCTCAAGCAGATAGATAGGTTGCTGTATGAACGCGATGTTAATATCGTTATTCATATAAAAAAGGACCATTGATTAAGGTCTGGCGATTGATTTTTACATATATATTGCATTTATAAGTAGGATATATACTTTGTTAACGATTCCGTTGATTTTTACTTTTATTTTCTTTAAATGATAGGTCATGGACGACTACGGAACTGGGAGGCCATCAGTCATCAAGACAACAAAGAAGCTCTTCGAGGAAGATGGATGGAGAGGATTCTATAGAGGATTCGGACCCCGGTTTTTGAGCATGTCAGTCTCTGGAACTTCCATGATCGTTATTTATGAACTGATAAGTACGTTTCTTCTCCGCTCGTCTCCTATTCATCTGTTTATTTATAATCTTTACGCGTAAATGCCACATTGCTAATTGTTACTATGTTGTAATGTTTTTGTTTTGATAGAGAGAATGTCTGTAAGGCGAGATTAACGATACATAACAGCAGGATGCTGATAAAGTAGTCCTCGAGGATTTTTTGCAGAGAGATCCATTAGCTTCAGCCATTCTTCTCTTAGTACCGCGACAAACTCGCATTTTTGTATTGATTTCGACAGCAGATAATTCATCTCCGACAAACCTATTCAGGATTCTGGGGTGAAAAGAGAGAGAGCGGATAAAGGACCGTCAACAACGGAAAGCCTCAGTCCCAAAATGGAAATAAATTCCTTGGTTTGAAGGCTATGTTCAACCATTCAACCATAGCATCAAAACCATGATATATGTTAATGCTTTTTACAAGATCTTCCTTTATATATATAATAATAATTATTATTATATAGATAGATTTTTTTTTTGGTAAGTTGTTATGCAATTTATGTTACTTATTTTCTCAATACAAGTATAATGTTGTCTACTCAATTGACATGAAAACTCAAGAGTTCAAGTTGATTCATAATGACCTAGCTTTGAGTTTGCACCCTTTCATCCCAACCCTCTCTTTCCCAGCTTAATTAGAATGTCCAACAAATGTATCATCAATATGTTTTATATAAATGATGATATCAATATGTATTTCCTTTGTTTGGATCCTCTACTTTGTTTTTTTCTAAATCTATTTAATTTGGTTTGAAGTGACTTCTTATTAATTTATAATCAAGTGTCATCAACATTGCAAACTAGTCTAATGAGTCCAAGGTTGGAATATCACTTATTAATTTATATAATTGTTGTTAAGGCTAGTACTTAACAGTACTTGTTTCTTGCTTTCTCATTATCTATAGGGACAAAATCTCATCTTTTAATCCTACATTAGTTTTTTTTTTTTTTTTTTGATGAAATGGAGGCGAGACTCCTTTATTATATTTATGAATGTATAAGTAAGTATTTACAGGGGATACAATTGGGACCATAACATAGCCTTAAATTCTTTATGCCCGTGAATCATAGTTGCCACCCATCTTTTTATAGAATCCCACACCAACGATTGAGGTCTATGCCATGAGAGACCCAATTCACCTAGCATTTCCTCCCAAATCCTACAAGCAAAAGGACAACACAAAAGTACATGATCAATAGTTTCAGAATTAAAAAAAAACATAAACTACACCTTGAGGGGAACAGAGTGTGGGTGGGGCATCTTTTCATAATTAAAGAATTACTACTTATTAAATAATAAATAATGGTTAGCAAATTATTCACGTATTTTTAATTAAATTTTAACTTTCTGCTTGTAGAAGTAGCTCTTTCAGTTTATTCTTTCTTTCTTAGTGACATTATCTTCTAATTTGCATATGTGTATTACTACACTATTTTTTTTTTTAAGTATGATTGACATTATCTTCTTAATGTGAAAATTTTGAAGATGTTTTGATAGACTTTCACTATGCTATTGTGCATCAATTGAGGAAGTTTTTTTATGAGATTTGCTTCGTCTAACGCGTATAAGAATTCACTTTTTTTCATGTAGATCTATAATTGAAGGCCCCCCAAATTGTATTTCGCCCAGGGCTCCTAAATACTTTGGACCGACTATGAGATTTGCTTCGTCTAACGCGTATAAGAATTCACTTTTTTTCATGTAGATCTATAATTGAAGGCCCCCCAAATTGTATTTCGCCCAGGGCTCCTAAATACTTTGGACCGGCCATGGTTTCATATGTCAAACAAATAATTCTAAACAAAAGTGTTCAAGTATCCTTAAGTAACTGCAAACGTATACTACCAAGGTACTAAGTCAACAAGACTCAGGGATTAGAATCTACCCCATTAAGTACTTAATACAACCCATGTTTAGATGTTTTGAATATATCATCAACAACAACAACAACAACAACAACAATAACAACAACAACAACAACAACAACAACATAGCCTAGTCCCAAACCCCTTTTCATTTTTGAAAAATGGAGGAGGGTTGCGATTAGTTGATAGCTAGACAGCGTAAAACTTTTGTCACTTTTCATGAAATTTAGATGTTTTGAATATCGATAATATAAATAGCATGCAAAATTCACATCAAAGCAAAGCTCTACGCTATCGCCTTCCCTTTATCCCGCGCTGGTATCGATGAAGACGGACCTGAAGAGTAAGTGGGGTTAGCTAGAAGAACCAACGGAGCTCAGTAATGCGGAAAACTCGCTCAACCATCAAACATACAAGTAATACCTACTAGTCATGCAAGTCTATCATGAATTGAAAATAAAGACAGAGAAAAAGAGTAATCCACGAGTATCCTTAGTCAACTTCATAAAACATCGCATAGGGAACATGAAAGCATTTATAAATCAAATCATCATGCAAGGGTGAATTCAGAAGAGATATCATAAAAGCATAATAATGTAATAAATCGGGTCTCATTCAACGCGTACTAGTTATTGACAAGAATCCGGTGATCGATCGATTCTCCTACTCTCGAAGTGATGTAAACTATTAGTTGGCATAAAGGCCTTTATCCCCCTAACTAGACCCATAAAGTCCACAGTAGGTTCGTCCAAAGTCATCACTGATGTGTGCACCAATCTCATGTATCGATCTCAAGGTACAACTCAAGTAATGGCGACGACTATAATATACTCAAGTAGTGGCGACTACACGCAATTGTCAAATAGTGGCAACAACCACGAATATGAGATAAACACAACATGAGCAAAGTGCAACAAACTCACAATCCATAGATGGTCACATTCAAATTAACAATAAGCCGCAACTCATTCCCCAAGTCTTGAATTAAAATCGTGAGACCTAATCATATCTAATAGCATGTCATGTTTGATAATTGAGCAAGTTCCTCACTTACCTCGACTCGCCGTGATATCATTTCCCGGTCCTTGCGTGCTTAGGGTTCTATATGAGCTGTCTCGCGAATCTAAACAATTAATACACATCATATATATATAAACACGCTAATTCAATTGATTTTGTTAATTAATTTTCAAAATAATTCGCCTTTGAGGCTCACTAGTGTGGGTCCCGCGAGTCCCTAAGCATCTGGTGTCAAGGTCGAGGGGTGGGACCTCCCTGATCTTTCCCTTAGAAACAAAATAAATAAAGAGATGATTTGTACATTCCACCGCCACTTTGTGTCACCAACACCACAAGTTCTCCTCTTCTTTTTTCTTTTTTTTTGGATTTTGAACCATATTTGCAGTTTCAAACTCAATAATTTGTCAATTTGTGTTGTAATATTTGCTACCCAATTGGTCTTCCATCTTTGGTGACATATTATAAGATTAAAGTGGGACTTGGCTGATTGTCATGTACATGTGCTTTGTAAGTTTTTTAATTGATAAGAATGCGCCATGTAAGTTGTTTTTTGATTCATGAAGTTGAGGATGTTGTTTAATTATTGATAATCATTTATTCATTTTCAGTTGATCCAATTTCACTTCATCAGACAAGAGATCTAGATTGGGAAAGGAGGGATTGGAGAGATAATGCATGGTGGATCTATTGATGTGAAATTGAAAAATATGGGTGTTATTATTTTTTAATGCTAATATTTCTATGATCAACCAAGGACACATGTCTAAGTCTAACCTTCAATGCACTGGGGAATGATGGATTTTGAAATCTACAACTTGGGTTTTTCCTTTTTCCGGTTATTCAAGTGTACTTTGTGATCATTAAAAGTCGTGGAATTAAGTCTTGTCATTCTAGCATTCCAAATTACACCTTTACGATATTGTGGCGCGCGGGCCCGCATCTATGGAAATTGTCGTGCATGCTTCGAGATACACACCACGTTTTAGGGCCAATGCGCAAAGTCGGTGTCATTCTAGCAGTTTCCCATAATCAAGCAACAACTAGATTGATTCACCACGTTCTCTCACCACAATTCGCACTATTACTGTCTATCTCTCAAAATTTACCCTAGAAGTGAAACTGTGTTTTTTTTTTTTTTTTTTGGTTAATAACTAAATTTTTTATGATACCAAAACAATACTCGTGCGTGCGTGGACTTGTTCATGGGCCTATCGGATATGATGAGCTGGGCTTTGCCCAACTAGCTATTGAAGCCCAAGCCCAATCCCCCCTGCCCAAGTGATGATTTTTTTTTTATTTTTTTAAAGTAACTTTAATTTTTTTAAATCAAAACACACTTGTCACTTCTTACTATTTTATAAATAAAATATTATTAGTGAGCTTGTTGGGATGAGGTCGGGCCAAGACTTATTTGCCCTACTTGTACGTATAGTCTAAAATATTTAAATAACTTCCCATCATATATGATTAATTCTAAGACTTAAAAAATAATGTCGAGAAGTTAACACATGACAAAATGGAGGGCGACGAGGGAGATTGAATAGAAACAACTTGCCTCCTCTAGGGTTCGAACCCACGACAAAAACATTTTATGAGTTCCACGACAAGCAATTGAATATTATTCTAATCAATAAAAAAACTCATTCTTGTTCCTTTTTTTTTTAGGACAATTTAATCCATGTTTATGCACGATTACATCTTTACATAGACTAGCTTAATTATGGTCCAAAATATGGACATACATATGCGCCTAATACGAGACAGATTAATACACATTTACAAATTACACACGCATGTCATATCATTCTTTGAAGACTAACGAGGCTAGAACTTATTTAATGATGATTTTTTTTTATACGAAAGAAATAACTTTTGTACCCACTAAGGTTTAAACTCATAACTTCTTACTTTCAAATATCATACCAAACCATTAAGCCACGCCCAATTAATTTATTTAATGATGATTGACCTAAAAAAACCCTTTCTTTATCGTAGATCAAAAGAAAACAAATATATATAGATATATATATATATATATATATCTTGTCCCCGTGTAAAGCCGCATTCCCACCGAACCAATTAAGTTGGACCGTTGTGTGGTTGGGATTACAAAAGTGGGAAACGAAATACAAAAAATAAAAAAAATAAAAATAAAAAAACACCAATCATCCCTTCCACCCTCCCGTTCGTCTATTCACTTGCCGCGCAATTTAAAAAAAAATAAAAATAAGAGTTATGTTACACAAATATTTATGTAAACAATATGAGCAGCTTTGAAGAAATCTCTCTTTCGAATTTTTTTACCATACGTAAAAGTTTAAATCATCTGCTGCTTCAAGTGTGTAGTTTAGGGTTGGCAAAAGTTGTCCAGACCCGTTTGTCCGGATCCACTATAAACGGGTTCGGGCAATATTTTTGTAAAAAACATACGGGTCTGAACAATTTTTTGTGTCCGTTTAAAAATACGGGACCGGGTCCGGACAACAATTTCAAAAAAACGGGTACTCGTTTAACGATTAATTTGGACTATTGAGATGATCTCTCTTTTTTTGAAACTTTTGTGATGTGGGCATATAATTTTAAAACTTAGACAATAGTAATGTGATGTTTTGCCTTGCATTCCTTGAAGATTTTTTATCTATGATGTTTATATTGGAAATTAAAAAATTGTGATGTTATGTATTTATTTTTTGGTAATTGAATGTTAGGTGACATGTAGTTGAAGTTTTTTTTTTATAAATAACTGATAAATAAAATATTTAATCATATTTAAAAATAAAAATCGAACAAAATGGGAGCCGTATGTTTTACAAAAATACAGGTCTGGACAAAAAAAAAAAGCGCCCGTTTTAAAAACTGGAACGGGTCCGAACACTAATTTTAATCATTATAAAGGAAAGTGTCCGGTCCCGTTTATGTCTGTTCCCATTTTTTACCAGCACTAGTGTAGTTCATCAAATAATAAGATTTTGATTCTTTCTTCTTCAACATGAATTCATTCTTTGACTTTGACTGATCTGCTGAGTTTACTACTTGTGAGCACATTTTAATCATCTCATTTAAACTTCAATCACACCTTTTGAATCAAGATGCAAGTGCCTAATGACAGTAAAAACACTTATTATTGTTAAATGGTTTATAAACTCAAATTTCATTATTTGGCATAATTAATATTTGAAAACTACCTCCTTTTGACTACAGTGGTTGACTTACCTTTTTTTTTTACCAGCGACTTTAACATGAGTCGAACTTTGAGATCGATATCCCGAATTTACCTTTTAGCAAGTGACGTCTCATCTAGAGATATTGACTTTATAGTATTTAAAAGGTTCATCTACTTTGAATTTGCGCGGCAACAAAATTTAGACCATATAAATCTTATTTTAAGATATAATTGATCAACCTGGTTTGATAGAAGCAAGTTTGCTAATAATCTCCCAATGCTACATCCCACCTTTGTTTTCAAATTTCCCTGCATGTTAAATTTGAAATATTGTTACACTTTGTATTTTATTTAACAAAATTCAACAATCGTGGAAAAAATAAATTAATAAAATTTGTGTTTTTTTTCTAATAGTTAGTTCATTAACATTAGAATATTGTCTGGTTTTATCAGGTTCTCCTTTCCTTATTAATTTTTGGGAAATAGTCATTTTTTTATTTTTATTTTTTTTTGTCTAGCAGAGAATGATTAATTTCTTGTGCTTCTTTGGAACCCAATAGTTAGTCCATCATTACTCATTAGTATTTACTTTTGTTTGTTTCTAATAAAGTTGTGCACTATAGTTTCTCTATTGCACTTTGATTAGTACTCATCTTTAATTGTTGAAACTATAGGGATAGAAGTGCATATTTTTTTAGTATATACTTTCACCATAAAAATCAATAAGTGGAATATACTTTTATTTTCTCTAAACAAGAAATAAGTTTGAGATTGTGGAGCAAAACAGTAGAGAGAATAGAGAAGAGCAATAGAGAGTTTAATAGGATATGACAACACTTTAATTCTGTATATTTCATATGTGTTTTATGAAGCTCAGACTGAAATAAAAACTGAATTGAATTGAAAACATGTTCTTAATAATAAGCTATGACCAAGTACATAGGAATAAAGAAACTAACTCATAAAGACTAGGAAATTCAAAGAATAACTGTAAAACAGTTTTACATGAAAACATGTGCTTAAATGCAGTCTTGAAGCAAACAACTAATAAGTCATAACAAAAAAGTCTAGCAATAAAAAAAGGGCGGCGCTATAGACACCTTAATTTTTTTATAAGGGCAAGCCAACATTTTGAGATGCCTTTAGCCGTGCTCTTAAAAAAAAAAAAAAAAAAAAAAAAAAAAAAAAAAAAAAAAAATTTGAAGGCACACATCATTTCAGATATGAATTGGTAATTCAGCCAATCGAAATAAATAGTTGGGGAAAGTGTGATGTGTGCATGGAATTTGAATCTGAAGATCAATATATTCACTTTGCTTACTTCCTTGGTATCTCGTCAAGATCTCATCATCTCTACCAAAATCTTGAGTGGTGTACGTAGAACACTATTTACGCCATCACAACACTGTTACTTCCAATGCGTTTTAAATTCCTTTTTAGTAACTATCTGGACATATATTTTCACCTTCATTGTCACTATGAATTGTCATTCTCATTGTCATCACCATTTCTTTTTAAACATAATAATCAGTTGGGGTTGCGTGTTAATGAGACAATTTCTTTTTTCCTTTGTGTATATAGTTTTTGGCAATTTATAAAGATATATGAGAACCATTATGACTAGATTAATTAGTTTTTTTTTTTTGAAAACTGACTTAATTAATTAGTTGTATATACGATTTGCAAATTATAGTTAGATATTTTTTTTTGAAGCCTAACAAGCGATTACAAGCTCATAAGGAACAATCATACCCCTTTAAAAGTATTTTTTATCCCAATTACAAATATATTGGCGTTCCATGGACATATCTAACTAGTCATAATGGATTGTAGAATTTAAGTCGGGCACTACAAACCAAAAAATCTAAGCGAACCTAAAGTTGTATTAAATATCACATTGAAGTATTTGCACTATCGAAATTTATAAAATTATTTTTTTTCTTGTTTTTCACGTGGTTAGCATGGGCGCATGATGATAGCCATGTTTTTTAATAGGAGAATGCTAGCGTGCCCTCAACAAGGGCGCATAGGACGACTCAACACTACAAACAAAAAATCTAAGGTTGAGTGTTAGTGTTGAAAGTCGATTGGTTATTTTTTTCTTGTTTTCACGTGAGCATGGGCGCATGATGATAGCCACACACAAAACAAAAAAACAAAAAAAAAGTAAGAAACATATGATAAACAAATAAAAAAAAATTGTGGGCCCCGCGGCAGTTGACTCAGCTGCGCGAGTTTGATGCGTGTCCATGCTGGGGCACGCTAGTATTTTTGCTTTTCCATAATGGGATGGAAGGTTATCAAAATAAAGTTAGGTTAAAATCATTTTGAAATCAAGAACTATTTTTATTAGAAATTGGTGAGATTAATTTGAACACACAAATTTGAAATGCGTGAATAATATGTGGTCTATTTTGCTACAGTTCTAAAAAATATAACATCATAGAATGCATGGTTATTGTAACAACCCCTAGCCACTGAAATACAATGAAATTGATAATTCCTCAAAACCCTAAAATTACATATGATCGACCCCCACCAAGACTAGTCTCTATTTTGATGAATTCTCTTGTGTGCACTAATTAAAATAAGATGAAATATAGTGGAGTTGAGTTGATAAACATCACGCCTCTTTGGGTTGCTCATGAACATCATTATCAAAATGAGAGTTATTGGAGGCCAATTTAATCACTATACATGTACACATATAGGCATAGAGATCATAATTTTTATTTTATTTTTTTGATAAACCATAGGTATGACTAGTCTCTTGTGCCCGAGGTTTGGCTGATATGAGGAATCAAACTCGAGACTGTGAGCCTAATTAATTAACTCACATGTATAGTTCCGCTTTCACCATTACCACTAGGCCAACTCTTCGAGGTTGCATGACTATCATAAATATAATAAATGTATTATATATATATGTTGTAAATTGAGTTGGAACTTGCTAACTAAGAACTAGAGAAGGAAATAGAAGACTAAAAACTTTTACTACTATAAACTACTATTACAAAGGAGAAGAGAAGAAATGAGATAGTTGGAATGAGATGTTTTCATTCAACTTGGTGTGTTCTTTACAAGTGAAGGAACCCCCTTATATAGGCCCATAGTCGTGATGAGAATAAGTACTTGCACAAAGTGTGCAAGTTACACCAAAGTCTCATGTCATATATGATTACAAGTTACATGACAATACATGAACAAGTGATTATACATTGGAGTTGAATACAAGTTATGTAGAGTGTACAAGTTACATTCAATGTAAAAGTCATGCTTGACAATGTGATCATTCATAAACTTGGTTAAAGGGTCATCCAATTTACAACAATATATATATATGTATATATATATATATATATATATATATATATATATATATATATATATATATATATATTATATATATATTCATTAGGACATCACAAACTAGGCATTTGTGATCATCTTTAGTTAAGTTGTTGTAGTGGCAGCACTATAAAGATAAATATGTATGGATATACAAAAATTAACGAACACAGTCACATTGTTTAGTTGAAAATGTAATCGTATATACATAGCGCATTATTCGTCATTTGAGTTAAATTAATTAAAGATCCTTAACTATTAATCAGATTTCCCATTAAGATAGGACTACATCAAGGATCGGCTTTAAGTCCATATCTATTTACTTTAGTTATGGATAATTAACTTAACATATTCAAGAGGATATACCATGGTGTATGCTATTTGCAGATGATATTGTCTTAGTGGATGAAACTAAAGATTGAGTAAATAGGAAATTAGAACTCTGGAGGAATACATTAGAATCTAAAGGCTTTAAGTTGAGTAGGACGAAAACCGAATACATGCACTGTGAGTTTAGAAACACTAGACATCGAGATGACGGAGTGATAAAATTAGGGGAAGTAGAAGTTCCTAAGGTAAACCACTTTAGATACTTATGATTAATCATACAAAATGATGGTAACATTGAGAATGATGTTACACATATAATTCAAGCTGGATGGAAGAAATAACGGAGTGCAACAGAGGTGATTTGTGATCGAAATGTTCCTACTAAGTTATAGGACTGCAATTAGGCCAGCTACGCTCTATGGAAGTGAATGTTGGACGGTAAAGCAACAACAATTACATAAAATGAACGTAGCAGAAATGAGGATGATTAGGTGGATGTGTGATAAAACTCGTAAAGATAAAATAAGAAATATAGAAACTCAAATACAAGTAGGAGTAGCATTAATTGATACAAAGATTAGGGAAGGGCGGTTGCGGTGGTTTGGTCACCTGCAAAGATGGCCTACAAATGCCCCAACTAGAAAACTTGACTCAATAGAAACTGTAGAAATTCGACGAGGTAGGGGCAGACCAAAGTTAACATGTGATGCATTAATTATGAGGGATTTGAATGGTTTGAAAAGTTCACCATCAATTGCACTTAATCGAGCACAATGGAAAAGTTTGATCCATGTAGTCGACCCCAGTTAATTTGGGACTGAGGCTATGTTGTTGTTGTTGTTGTAACTATTAATCAGATGTTGAGAGAAATGAAGGACATGCATAAGATAATATGATTCATATCATTAAGAAAAATATAAAAAAATTGATACATATAAGATTATAAGCAAAGAACATTCTTTTTGCATTTTCTCTACTAAGCCTAACCATGGAATCTTTGATAATTAATATATATTATAGACCTCGGAAAATTAATTTGATAACTAACATATAAAGAAATGCAATTTGGGGTTGTTAATTAATTTATCATGTATACTTCTAATCCAATATTTAGTATAATCTTCTTTCAAGATTTGATAGAATCTGGTCTTAAAGTGAGGCATAATCAAGATAGAACTAAGGAATCAAAATGTATCAAATAAAATCTTCCTTATAGTTCCTAGATAGATACCTTTAATTTTAATTTACTTGCACCCAATGGACCTCGAACCCCCAACTATTTACACTCATAATCACATACCAGCTTATTGAGCTACCCACTTGATTAATTAGTTATATCGATCGTTAAGTTTCTTTAGTTTATATTGAGTTAAATTCTTAATTATGACATATGTCAGCCGTCTTTGGATCCGGACGTCCAAACTATCGCAACCACTTCTCTGGTTATTTTTTTGTCGATTGGCACTACGTATTATTTTTCTTTTCTTTTCTTTTTTTGATTAACCATGGGTATCCATGTTGAACTTTAAAGGTGTTGAACTTTAAAGGTTCTTTGAGTTTGTATTGTATCCAGTTTTTAGTCCCACATAGGAAAGAAAATTTTTGTTTCTTTTCTTATAAGAGATCTTCCACTTGGAGTAAGTGATTAAGTGAATGTGGGGTTGGAGGAAAAGGCCATGAGTTTTCTCCATTGATTAATACACATTAAACAACTTAGCCAATTCACAACACAATTTTTTTTTTTACTTTTTACATTAAATTTAGTTAATTTTGTAGTTGTAAAGAGGCAGTTTTTGGTTTATAAATGAAAATGGTTTTAACTTTATTTAAGCACAAAGAAAAAATCTCAATAATGAAGATTGTTTTATCTTGTTTTTTAGAGAGATTTTCGCTGTTGCAGAAGAAATAATTTTTGGTTGGTGTGTAATCAAAGATCAATCCAGTTTTATCTTGGAGACGAACCTCTTGCAACATTCATACACCGAATTGGAGGAAATTTCGTCTTAGGACATTGTCATTAAGTGCAAGCATCTGGTATTATTTTATCTAGTTCTTTGTAATTGAATTCAAACATGATATATATTATAGTTCAGTAATATGCATGTTATTGTGTATGTGCTAACAATTCAGACACTTGTCTGACTAGTCTCATGAATTATGATTACGAAAAGAGACCGTCTGAATATCGTGGGGAATCGAACTCGAGATCGTGCACCTAAACCACATAGTCCCGCCTTTGCTCTTACCACCAAATCAATCCATTCGGGTTGCACTACTTTTCTTTGAATCTCTGCATTTCGTGTTCTACCTTTATGAATTTTACTACATATTCATACATTCAACTATACACTCATTTTACATGTGCATATATGTTCACTTACTTTCCATAAACCACTAATCACCAATCAGACAAGGTTGCTCAAGTATCTTGAAGAACTTCAAAACAAGGTTCCTCTTATGTTGGTGCTATCCAACCTAGTCCATTGTTGACATTTCTCTCATCTCTATCAAAACAATAATATATATTGTATGGCTCATTTACATGTCACATTGTGTTTCAATTGTCATCATCCTCCAATAAATTGCTCATCATCATAATGTTTCGACATTGTCATATCAACATCATTATCATCATCACCTTTGATCCAAATAAACATGACGTATACAAGATTAATATGACATTAATGTCATGAAAAATGCATGTACTTTTAAAAAAATTAATTGTAACTCTTTATATAAGGGTAGTAGGGGCGAATCCACGTACATGACTGTTATGTAGCCCAAGGAACTTTGTTGTGACCTCTTTATATACATAGTAGATTAATAAATAAATAAAAAATTGAAAATGATTAAGTTAGCCCACCCTTTCAAACGCTACATGAAATTTTTTTTTATAATATGTAGAAATGTTTTTAAACTTCGTTGCTAAATTTTATTTAATATATAATCAATATGCAACAAAAATTATTTATAATTAAAAAATTAATATTTAATGATTTATAAATTTAATGAAGTTTTTGTTTCATAATATTTAATCAATCATTTCCTTTTTTTTTCATAAACAATATTAAATTATATGTTAATTTATAACTTAATAAATTTTAACAAAGTATTGTATAAAAAGATGACTAAGTGTTGTAAAAAAATCATTTTTTTTTGCAATAAAAGTAATGCCTAAGTTGCCCTTGATCTAGCCTCGGAGAGCTTGAAATCTTGGCCCCGCCCTTGAGAGTGGTGGACTAGCTAATGCACAAAAACCTGATTTGCTTAGCTGGATTCATATATAGTACATTAATTCTTTACATAGAATTGTGTATATGTATATATTAAGCATAAACCTTAATATATATTTGTATATAATGTTACAAAGGTCAATCTTCAACATGTAACGCAACAAATGGTCGTCTACTTAAGAAACTCTCTTAATTTATGTACCTTATACAGTAATTTCAAACCAACATAAATCTAATTCTAAACTTGTCTATATATATAAACTACAAATCATATTAAATTTATGATCAACAAAGAGATGATATGTCACCTCTAGTATGAACATCCTGACTTAGATTTATAAATTAAAGTTAGCTACTAATAATATATAGGTAAGAACAACTCATGAACAATCAAATCATGAAAATACAGATGAACTTGTGCTATGAACCATCTTTATCAAATTGAGATTGTTACGTTTTTCCTTTATAAAATATAGGACTTGGGTCAAGTATAACACATGGATGGCCCATATATAGAATTTTATTTTTAGTTCAAAACATAGGCGCGTGCGCTTGTAGAGATGAGACATTTGTGGGTGTCACTTTCTTTGGTTCACTAGAGACTTCTCAACAATACATATGTGTGTGTGTATATATATACAGTTCACTAATTAATTTTTTTAATGACACTTTCTTTGGTTAACTACTTTCTTTGGTTAACTAGAGACTTCTCAACAATACACAATACATGTATATATATATATATATACGTGTTCATAGTTTACTAATTAGTTTTTTTTTTATGAGAAAGAAACAATTGCTTCCACCAAAGTTAATTTGAAGCTATGATTTTTTATTCTCAAACACCATTAATTGGGCCACCCAATTAGTTTGTCAATTCACTAATTAATGAAGCATACATGATTAGTTTTTCATTAAATTAATTAAAATACAAAATTAAGGGCTTGATATACAATCACTTAATTTGAGAAAAATGGTTGGTGGTAGATTTACAAGAATGACCCGTTTTCTCCCACTAACTGGTACAAGTTTTTTTCGACTTTGTTAATGAGAAACACATTATTTCTTACCTTTTGTAAGTCAGTACAATTTTTTTGTACTATAAAATCCCGACAACAAGAAATATAAGAATTAAAGTTAGGAGGAGCCAAAAGTGCATAAATCGAGAAAAAACTTATTCTCCTCCAAAACCCTAGCAGCGCAGCAAGAAGGGCAATCCAGATCAGGGGACCGATGACCCTTGGCTTGCTTCGGCAAGCTGCCTGGTCGTCGGTCCCCCTAAAACCAGGGAGAGATAGATAATTCAAGCTGTGAATTCACACATTAGAGACCAAATCAAGAGCTCAATCTAGGTAATCATCATCTTCATCTCCTTCATTTTCCAATGAACCCATTTTTGATTGAATTGAGTGAATTTGAATTTGATGGTTAAACTTCTGACTTTTTTTGTGAAACCTTGATGTATTACATGTTATTATATCATATTCATAGGGAATTCACCACTGGTTTAATTCGAATTGATGGTTTTGATGAAATTGGAAAATGTGGTGTATGCATGAAATTGAAAAAAATTAGGTTAATTGAATGATCTGGAGTGTTCTAATTGATGTATTGAAGTTATTTTGAAGAGGATAGGGTGTAAAACCAGTTAGAGTAGTTAATTAATAGGGTTATGACATAATTCTCGAATTGAGAATTATGTCCCAAAAGGCAATTAGCGCGTTAATTGGAACGATTAGCGCGTTAATTAAATCCCCTAGCTCGCTAATTCCATTTAGCGCGCTAGGTACACCCCCTTAGCGCGCTAACTCAATCTAGCGCGCTAGGTAGACCATATCAGCGCGCTAATGACAGATGAATATGGATTATAAAGGGTTGTTTTGGGGATTTTCATTTAATACATATCTAAAACCTAAACTTATAAAACTGGACTTCAGGGATTTAGTGGACCGAGGCTCGGTGTCGAGGAGCTTGTCGGGTTGGGTATAGGAGTCCGGGGAGGTCAGAGAGCGGTGTAAGGTTTGTAAAACTGAAAGACTATGAGTATTTATTATGCATTACATTTCATTTATATCATTCCTTGTTGTTCATTATTCTATCCGGTTACTTGGACGTGGGTTGAGGTTACTCCCCTGGATTTCATGGTTGTATGTTCATGATGCACTGGACTGTAGCACGTGTGACCCGACCCTCAGTGAATGGCGACCTGAGCTTGCCCTTAGTGCATGTGTCGGTGACTGAGCGGATTTGGTCAGCGCCGCGAGGGACCAAGTGTCGGGCCAATTGGACGTGACCACTGGTGGGAACTTGGTGACCCGAAGTACACCCTAGTCCATCTGGAGTGAGCACACACATTTGTTAGCTTGTATGTTGTCTATACATGCGATGAGTCGTTGTAACGACCCAAAATTTCTAACTGTGTTTATGTCTTTACACAGGCTCAACGACCCGTACTGTGGGACCCACACCGTGATGTGTCCGTTTACCGAGGCAAGGGCCGAGATACATTTTATATTTGTGGTGATGTATGCCTAGTGTATTGTATTTGTGTAGACTATTAAGTTAATTTTCTACGGGTGTGTAGGTATCGAGACGAGCGGGGACGTACCTCGAGTCGCGTGTCGACGTGGGACTGAGGTAGCGGCATATCGGGGTACGTATAATTTATTTGAATTAAATGTGACTTTTTTTGGTAATGTGTGGTTGCAATGTGGCCACATGAACATTTAATGAATAAATGGGACTATAGTTAGGAAAATAAAGTATGAAGCATAGGATGTGCATCGAGACACACGTTAACCCATCATGAGGCAAGGTGTCACATTTTTGAGTCACTCACAAGTGACTTGGGGGACAAGTGGGGCAATGTGCTCCATGTGATGAGCCTCGGGATACGTGTGCACACCAAGATCAAAGGCTAGCATTTAAACCACATTATGTATATAATATACACCTCAATTGGAATTCTTATCCTCACCACCACCACCAAACACACTGTAAGTCGGGAGAGAATAGAGGAAGAAGAAGACTCGCTGGAGGAGGAGAAGGAGAAGGAGAAGGAGAGAACCTGAGTCGAATCAATGTGAGTTTGTTGTTTCAGTTATGGGGTGGAGTGAGGGTGTATGGAGGGAGCTCCCGTGCTCCCGAGGAAGGAGACGACTCGGGAGAGTCGTCTTCCCTCCCTACACGAGCAGGGGTGGATCGCCAACCCCAGCTCGTGACCAAAACACAAGAGAAAAAAAAAAAAAAAAAAAAAAAAAAAAAATTGGAGAAAATTGGAAAAAATTCCAGAAAATAGGGAAAAATTCCGAAAAATTATATTTCGACAAAATAAATAGAAAATAATGAATTTCTAGGAAAAATAAAATATTTGGAATTTCGGACGAGCATTTTGCGGGGGTTTTACCTCGAAATGCGCGAAATGGGCCGATTGGCCGAAAATAAATAAAAAATGTTTGCGAAATTTGTCTCGACTTCGATTTGGCCTAAATTTAGACATTATTGAATGTTAGGGAACTAAGGGGAGAACTCAGGCGTTTGGGCACGCATTTCGAATTTGTCGAGGGATCGGATAGACTAGGACAAACGTGTCGATTGTAAGTACAACTGTGAGAATTTTATATTTCATTTCATTCATCTTTGTTGATTTATTGGTCTCTTGGTAGACATTACTACGTGAACTCGCACATCATGTTGTTCTTGTATCCATTCATGGGTGTGAATATTGTGACATGATGCCTTGTGATTGTTTCATTGACTCTGATTCCTACACTTGATGTCATTCTTGAAAATATTGATGAAAATCATGTTAATGGGATAATTTAGATTTAATTGGACTTGTATTCGATTTCCTTTGGGCTTTCTAGCCTAACTTGTTTTGGAATCCTAGAATTTTGGAATTATTTGTCTTTGAAAGTAAAATAGGGATTATCTAGTGTCCATTGCACGAGAGATGTGCGGTTCACGGGGACATGGGTTTATCGGGGTTCCTAAGCACTCACCACTACACTTGTGCGGCACACGAGTTATGAGACTCGGGGTGGTCGGCAAGCATGAGATTGATGTTAGATAAGCGTAGAGCGTAGCTCCGCTATTTGTGTATGAGATATGTTGAGCGCAGCTCCATATAGTAGTGGGAAAGGTTAGGTGATAGTTCTCACCGCCGACCGGACGTAGATCATCTCGACTTAGCCTATGTTTGTCTCTACATCTTTGACTGTGGTATTTACTTGCAATACTTGTTTCAACAATTTATTTCGCTACTTTATGCTTTTAAATATCATTCGTTTATTTTGGAAATGTGGCATAGAATTCTCCAGTTAGTACTTAAATATCAATATACTCACCGTCTAGTTTGTGACGGTGGGTGTAGGTCTGTCAGCAAGACGACAGAGATCGGGAATGAGAAGATCGGCGACTTCCTCTCAAGCGATCACGCTCTCTCCTCACTCATTTTGTATGTCTCGACTTTTGTTGTATTATTATTGTTTATGTCATTTTGGGTTGTACATTGGGTTGAGTGAATAGTTTCATATATATATACATGCATGTGATGCTGCATTTTCTTGCTTTTCCACACTTATGAATTTTGACTCATAATAGCTTCCACATGATTTTCATGAACATGATAATATAGATCAATACATGGATTTAGAGAAATATAGGGACGAAATGCTGACTAATACGTAATTAAGTCTTATGTGATTTGGATTAAGGCTTGATTACGGGATTAAGTCGGGCGGTGCCCTGTTTAGTAGTTGGGGTCGTCACTGTCATTTACAGTTGTCTGTTTTATATTCCACGTGTTTACTTGACATCATTCCTTACATTTCCTTTACTTCATTATATGAATGTTCAGATGAGTTCCTTAGGATTTTACTTATTGTACTCGTCATCTGCATTTTTTTGATAATTGAGTGCGTAAATTAGTACTAGTACGGGCAAGGGGGTCCTAGGCGATTATATCTGATTGCCCGCTGTCGAGGACCTACTTGTACGTGTTTATTTTTGATATTTTGTATATTTTGGGTATTGAGAGACTTGAGATGACACTGTACATGTATATATTAGGGGTGGGCAATGCGGTTTTCGAAAAACCGCCCAAACCGTGTAAACTGCATGGTTTGGTCCGATTTTTAGAACTCGCGGTTTGGGGGCGGTTTAAAAAACTTAAAAACCGCATAATCGCGGTTTGGTCGCATTTTCATTTTTTAAAAAAAACCGCGGGTTCACCAAACCGATGATATTTTAGTAAATACCCAACATTTACAACTCAAAACCTTAAAACTTAAAAAAAAAAAAAACAAAGCACTGTTGAGTCAACATTGGAAGATTTGGTCTCTACAAATCTTCCACTACCGTTCATCCTCCTCACTCCCCGTCTCACCGCCGCCGCCGAACCCATCGCCTTTATGGTATGTAATATGTATGATTGTTTTTTTATGTTTTGTTGTATCTTATGTTGAATTTTTGATGAAAAATTGAACATTAAACATGTATGGACTTTATGGTATGTAATATGTATGATTGTTTTTTTTTTTTTTTTTGAAAATGGGTCGCATGAAAACCGTGAAACCAAACCGACCAAACCGCGCAAACCGCGGGCGGTTTGGGTGCGGTTTTGATGGTTCGCGGTTTGGTGGTGGTTTGCAAATCGGCCAAACCGCGAACCCTCGGTTTGGTCGCGGTTTGATGGTTTCCACCACCAAACCGCGGTTTGCCAACCCCTAGTATATATGTCTTGTTTGTGGTACTGTCGCTTATATACAGAGTACTTTCCAGGGTTTTTCACAGTAGGATTTGCCTTTGAACAATGTTTGTCATGCTAAATTACCTAGTTTAAATGGAGTTAATTAAGACTTTCGTTGAATATGTTAATTTGTAAGATACGACCCACTAGTATTGGTTGGATCTCAATAAATTGTCAACTAAGTAACAGTTGAAACAGTTAGGTTCCCATAGAGAATGGATAGAGAATATAAGGATAATTTACTAATTTATTATATAATACACACGTGGACTCGATTTACGAGACATGAAGAGGACGGGCAGGTGTCAGACACGTGTAGTTGAGCCAGCTGGCAAGGAGTATATGGAGACACGTCACCCCGGGGCAGCAGGGCCGCCACACATGTTCCATCCAATCTCTATATATTCTTCTATTCGGTTCAAGTTTTTAGTGTTTTTGCTATATATTTCCGCCTAAACGCATGCAGCTTGTTGTCCTCATTGTTGAGGTGGTTGTTCCTGCCTTATGGTTGGGGTCGCACCTTAGTGCGCGCGTTTTCGGAATTTGTTCTGTGCTTCACTGTTAAAAGATTTATTTGTAATAAATGTTTGTCTGATTAGACTATGAACACCTCAAAACAAATTACTTAGACCAAAAAAAAAAAAAAACTACGAGAAATATACATTTTTATCCTTTGTATCATTGTTTATGGGATTTTATTTAGAAAAAAAGAAATATAATTAATGCATTAATTTTTCTTCTAATTTGTAGCCAAACATAATGTATATAAGGGTTAAAAAAATTAATACATTTATTTAATTTACATAATTATTTAAGTTTATTTTAGATTAAAATCTTTTAAGATAAAAACAAACAAAACCTCAATATTAAATTATATGCTCAAAATGAGCGCGCTAATACAAATGAAACTCTTTTATTGTGGTTGTTCGTGTTATCCATTATTATTAGAAAAAATATCTTTGTAAAAAAGAATATTTTATTTTCAAACATTCCTCTATATCTCAATTGCCACACCGACACGATACTTAATCATGTAAGTGTGTTTAATATTTCATCTTAATATAGACCTACCTATAGACAGCCCCAAGAACATAGATAACAGCCCAATTGAAGTAAATTAATAGATTGTTAATTGGGCCACTTTTGAAAAAACGATACTCTATATTAGTGTACAATGTAATCAACCAATTAATTTAGCACAGCTCAATCAATTAGTGTAAAATATGGTCAAAGAGTGGAAAATTAAAGCATGTGAGAGAGATGAGTTATATTTTGGTCAAATACGCTTATATGCTTGAATGGTGAATCACAAATCACAATTGACAAAATAAAATAAGCTAGATATCACGGGGGCTTAATTTAGTATAACTTTAATTAGAACGTTCTTAATATTTTTTTAAGCTAACACAATCCATAATCAATATATGAAAACTTAGTAGTACACTTGGACGTTTTTTATTTTAATGCATATATAACAACAATGGTTGCTTTTGAAATTAAGTGCAAAGCAAAGACGGCTCTAAGAAGTGTGGGACCCAATTTTTCAACGGTCAAGCCCTTCACTGCGTTGACCGCGACCCCTCTCTCTCTCTCTCTCTAGCTCTCTTTCTAGCTCTCACCATCTTATCTCTCTCTTTTTTTTGTGATATAGTAGTATATTTGTATCTAGATTAAATTGAATTTCGATGATGCAAGTTATAGCATGTAAGCAATTACGTAAGATGTTCTTTTGTATTTTTGACCAACCAATAGTACTGATTTCGAACATAACTAGCTACATAATCGACATTACATATGATCATATTTAGTTTGGTTGATTTAATTAGATAAGACTATAAGAGAAATGATCGGGGCAATGAGTGATGAGATAGTTGCTGAAACAACTATATATATGTATATAAATTAATAAATAACTTGTATAGTTTTGACAAAAAAAAAAAAAACAAAAAACTAGACTTACATTTAGTTCATGATTAATAACTATTAATTGCTACAAATAGAGTTTAAGCTGTAAATAGTATAGCTAGAGGCTAGAGCATCTCCGATGAGATGAACGAGAAATTACATATTAAAAGTTAAAGTTGTGAAAGGTCTCAAGTTCGACTCATGTTAAAGTTAAATTATATAAAAAAAATTGTAACTAGTGGAACTATATATATATACACACACGCATAATGAATAAGAATGTTTTGTGGTACTATATAACTTTAGTATGTGAGATAATTTACGTTTTGATTTAATAAAGTGCCTTTTATGAATAGAAATTCATGAAGAGAATGAAATTTTCCCCATAGTAATTAATTTAGCATTTTAGTTTTGAAAACTTATTAGATATGGCAATGCACGATTTTTGATATTAATATATAAGACGATTAATTACTTAAACCAAATTAAGATTTTTTTTTTCTTTTGAGGCCAAACCTATTAAATTTTTCGTTCCCGTGGATAACATCCGAGTATGTGGATCTCTTTCAGTATAGATGTGTGGTTTAATTTAATTCAAAAGGCTTCGATACTAATTTAGAAGACATATGCACTTATATATTTTTTTATGAAATTACATTTAATCGATGTTGGACCATTATTCCAGTCCACACACCTCCAAAAAAAATGAAATTAACGATTAGTGTTAAGTAAACAAGCAACACACACACAAACAATTGTCGTCGTCCTTGTGATAGATGCAGGTGCGCGCAACACAATATAACTGAAAAACAACAGATGCCAACAACAGATGCCAACAAACGCATGTCGTAGGTCGGTAGGTGCGTGTCCTTTTTGGGTTCCAAAACATTTCTCTAGCGTTCATTAGCGAGCGCAATCGGCGGCACGTGTGAAGTATAAGTACGGACAAAAGTGGGAAGAGATATGGGCGAACCGTCCGTGTGCGGGTCACGTGCGCATGTTAAAGTTGAGGTTGGTCGACCGGACCTTACATAATAAACAATGAAAAAACGTGTGTGAAACTGGACAGTTGACCCGTGTCCCCCTCCTCGGACTTAAAGACATTATTGTACTGCCAATTTCTTCTCAGTGGGAGCTATTATATACACCGACTTTAAACTCTCGATCCCTTAATTAGGCCTTTCATCAAGTCATTAAACTAAGAAAGTTTTGACTTAATTAGAGCACTATTTAAAATTAGTTGGTGTTTCCAATTTGAGTCTATGTCTGCATACATTATTCTATGATCAACCAGGGACATATGTCTAAGTCTAACCTTCAATGCACTGGGGAATGATGGATTTTGAAATCTACAAACTTGTTTTTTTTTTTTTTTTTTTTTTTTTTTTTTTTGGTAGGTTACAACTTAGTTAGACTTAGTTATATATATACATAATGTCGTTTTAATTATTAGGTCAAATGTGTTCATAAAATCATAATAATAATATAACTCTTAATGAAATTGGTGCGGTGTTTAAGTTATTCAAGTGTACTTGGTGATCATCAAAAGTCGTCCAAATAAGTCTTGTCATCCAATTACAAATGTGCGATTAATTGTATGCGTTTAAGTAGAGAAGGGTCAAAAAGGTCTAAACACCTATAACTGTAAAAATATGGCAAAATCGTTAAATTGACCACTAAACTTTGCTTGTTTTCTTGATTTAGTCCACGAACTTTATTTCATCAAATTTGGTTGATGTATGTACGTACTCTAATTTCTTCTGATCTGGTGTCCAATCATTAAGCCTTTAATTGCGACAACCATAGTGGATGACGAAAGTTTAAGTAGCATGCCTCTTCGAAACGTCTAAAACTTTGTGTGTTTTCTTGATTTGACATGTAAACTTTTATTTTGTCGAATTCTGACCCTGGTAGTTTTATTTCTTTCTAGACGATGTCCTCAACAAACTTGACTCCACCATGAATCGAATCAGGGGCGAAGTAAAGATTTCAACTTTCATTGAGCTAGACCAAAGTTAGCACCTATGCATATATGTGGCTCCGCCCCTGAGTCGAACTCACGATTACCTCCCGAATGTTTTTTAAGAAATGAAGTTATAATTACTTGATGGAAATATACTCGAGGGGGCGCGACGAATTCACCCAACTCTTGAGGGAGCAATGAGCAATTACAAAAGTAACAAAAACAGACCACAAGTTCTATTCCACACAAAGAAAACAAACCAAGTTGCTTTGTGTGGCTGAAAGTCAACCGTCAAAGTTCAAACTTCAAATAGTTGTAATTCTTATTTAATTTCCTAATGTACCAAACAACATATATAATTAAATTAAACTACACATAAAAACGAGTACAAAAGTCTTTAAACTAATCCAATAATATTCACTCGTGCGCTGGTCTTCACATTTTCTCCAATCACATGACCACCCCATTTTTTAATGTAATTAATCCCACCCTCCCATCTATAAAAACCCAACTCATTCATTCCCTTCATGACCTTAACGGCTCATCTCCCCATCTCTCTCTCTCTCTCTATATATATATATAGTTCTCTAAATTAAAGGGACTAATTAACTAGTGAGAACAATGGATGGGTTTAGTAGTAGTAGTAGTAGTATTAGTGCTAATAGTGGTACAATTAATAGCACTCTTAATCAAAGTGAATTAATGGAAGAAGAGGCTGATATGGAGCTTAGGAGAGGCCCATGGACTGTTGAGGAAGATCTCCTACTCATGAATTACATTGCCAACCACGGCGAAGGCCGGTGGAACCTCCTCGCCCAAGCCGCCGGTACGTAATTAATTAGCACGCGCTCGATCTTAATCTTCATTAATTAGCATATTAATTAAGCTACTATTTTTTTTGTCTATATATGTATATTTTTTTTTGAATTCAAATTGATGATTGAAATTATGTATGTATATATAGGCCTCAAGCGCACGGGGAAAAGCTGTAGATTGAGATGGTTGAATTACTTACGCCCCGATGTTCGTCGCGGCAACATCACCCTCGAAGAACAACTCAAAATTCTCGAACTCCATTGTCGATGGGGCAATCGGTACGTTTTTATGTGTTGTATATGTATATATATATATACATAAAGAAAAATTTGTATTAAATTTCCTATAAAAAAAATTTGTATTAAATCGAGCTAAATGAAAATGTTTGAAATAAATTTAGGTGGTCGAAGATAGCTCAACACTTGCCGGGGAGAACCGACAACGAGATAAAGAACTACTGGAGAACGAGAGTTCAAAAGCAAGCAAAGCAACTCCAATGCGACGTTAATAGCAAGCTTTTCAAGGACACCATGCGTTACATTTGGATACCAAGGCTCGTCGAGAGAATTCAAGCTCAACGCGGCGGTGGCACCACCGCCTTGGAAGCCCTGCCACCGCTCTGTGGCGCAGCCGATGACGGCGTGAGCCAAAGTTACACGCCCGATGAGAACTCGAGCACCGCGGCGTCGTCGGACTCTATGGGGACGTCTCAAATGTCCATGGTCTCGGACTTCACGGCCGAGACTAGTAGTACTAATTGTTATGGCATGAAAGTTCAAGAGAATTCCCAAATTGGGCATGGTGGTTATCAAGAATGCCTTAATAGTCCCTATGGTTATGCTGACCATGGACATGGGTTAGGATCAAACCAGGGTGGTCAAT
The DNA here is from genome assembly GCA_039657325.1 of Stephania cephalantha. NCBI lineage: Eukaryota > Viridiplantae > Streptophyta > Magnoliopsida > Ranunculales > Menispermaceae > Stephania > Stephania cephalantha. The sequence continues at coordinate 47,147,925 of CM077579.1, read as the reverse complement.
TGGAGGGGAACATGTGGTTGGGCAGTAGTGAAGGTAGTACTGTGTGGAGTGATGAGGATATTTGGCTATTGCAGCAACACTGCCTTTCATATGGGCTTTAATTAATTAATTAAGCATGCATAAACATTGGAGCTAGGAAAGAAAAAATTGTAAAGAAATTAGCAACACATAGATATAAAAATGATGATATATATATATATATATATATATATATAGTGATTCAGTTGTAAGAAATTAAGAAGAGGAAATCATTCAAAAGGTTATATATAAAGGGGAAGGGGAATTAATTTGTAAAAAAATACTTTTGAAAGCTATGATATCATCATGATTTAATTTCATAATTGTGTTTAGTTAATTCTTTGATGAAATTCCGAGGCACCGCCCTCATTCTCGAAAAAAAAATTATGTGATTTGTAATAATATTGATTCCATTTTAGATCTTTGAAAATGAATTGATTAATTAGTTCTCCATGTACCTTTAATTTACATGTGGATGCATAAAATGGTATGTGTAGTAATTCATATTCAGTTGAGTCAATTTGTATAGAGTAAATTTTCCCTTGAAGTATCTTTTTTTTTTTAAATAATTAATACATGATTAGAATTCTACTATATATTCGGTATAAATAATATTACTAATAAATATGTGTGTTTCATTCATATGTATCATACATCTTTTCTCTTACATCTTTTAAAATCATATAATAAATCTAAACTGAACAAATAAAAAGGTATTTTTTCTTGATCGAATTATAAACAACAGAATAAAGATATTATAATTCTAATCCAACCAAGAGGGCAACTCGATCACTGATAGGCCTCTTGTGCGAGAGATCGGGTTGGGGTTTGAGCCTCAATAGAGCAAGTTGTGAATTATTTCTTATAAAAAAAAGGCAATGGAGCCTCTGATTCCTTTCTTGGGTCCTTTGGCGAGGAGTAACAAAAGACCCCGCGAGATTAGTGGAATCCATCATCAATACTCAAGCGTCATTCATGGTGGCTCGGATATGCTCGGCTATCAAAAAAAACAAGGAAGATCTCGATATCATTCTAAATTTCTAATCTCGCCTATGTACATGCATGGAACATTGGAACTGAAACTTATCAACTTCATCAAAGTCAAAAAACCATAAGTTACAGTTGTCTACAACTAATGTACATTAACATGTCATCGTCAACTTTTGTAAAAGGTTAATTTAGTCTTTAGACGTCTGAGAAAAGTAAAGCCAGTTTATACATTTCATTATATTACATTTCATAATAGTATATTATATATGGTATTGATTCTAATTAATTTTATCAAAGTGGAGGTATTGACATTTTTTGGATTATTTTTTTTTTGTGCTCGAGCGATCAGCCACTCAACTCAACCGCTGTCCGTACGTACAGTACTTCTATGTACATAGTACTACAGTGGAATATCAATTAGTTGCGGCTTAATTAAGTAGCTGTATAGTACTTATATATAGCACGACCAGTTAAACAATAGGCAAGAGAATAAATAATAAAAACGTGCTACATTGCATCTTGGGCTTTAGACAAACTTATATATATACGTCTTCATCGAATTCCTTATGCATGCACCTTTTTTTTTCTTTTACTTGTACTTAACTTTTCATGCATGTGTCTATTTTTTAAAATAGTTGGTCACCAAGTATATATCATGTCTTTGCAAATATATATATAACTAAAGAAATATTTTAGCCAATCCAATGAAATCAAAGGTACATTTTATGAGTGCATCACACTTGTCCTGATTTTTATGTGTTTTCCATATATATGGTGACAATGTTATATATATAAGATTTGTCAAAGCATCTGGTGAGATGATAGAGACATCCCTTGTCAAAATGCAGGATTTAGAGAGTTCGCGAGTTCGACTCTTATGCACTTAACTCAAAAAAAGTAAAAAAAGAAAAAGAAAATGTAAATCGAGATTTTTTTTTCACATTGATCGATATTTTAATTAATTATATGGTTCTCTACGTGCAAATTTTTGGTTCATTACTTTGCATGTGTTGAGATTTTGACGTTCACGTGAATCCCTGTATGACAATCCACTGTACTAGTATTCTTGGTAGTTATATTGAGACATCAATGAAACATCAATGAAAATTTGTACGTATAACATATTTAATTATTAATTATCAAACGCACCTTAAATCATATACATATAATTAATGAATTGTACTTAATTTTCTCAAGTTATTAATGTGTGTACGTGGACATTAGTAGAAGCATCAATGCATGTGTTGAAGATGAACTATAATTAGATACCCTTAAAAGTACACCTATAAGTACTCCAAGAAGCAATACTAGGAAGGGAAACTATTAACATGAGCCACTATTGTTCACGTGATTAATTTTCTTATGGAGCAGTTTATTCTCCTAAATTAATTCGGCGCATTAGTTATGGACCATATGGTCACGATTGATTCCCTTAATGTTTACAATTTGGATCATCTAATCAAGTGGAATTTGATAATGACACTACATTAATTTTACAGTATTCATTTTTCTCTTATTTTGCAAAAGTACTTAATGCATTTATAATGTGCCTAATTGATTAATTAGTTTGGAGCGATGGCTCGAATTGCGTTAGTCTTAACCGATGGTCTCGAGTTTGAGTCATAAGAACAGAGTCTGTGTAAAACCCTTGACAAATAGCTTTAATTTGATGCCACTTAATGGTCTTATCCGGCTAGAATTTGCATTAATCATGCCCATTGGGCTATGAAATCCGAGCAGGTGGGGCCCAAGAAAAAAAAGAGGCAAAACCCATAATTTGGTCCATGAACTTTGTGTTTTTTATGCTTTTGGTTCATAAACTATTATCACTATACATTTGATCCTTGAACTTTCACAAAGATCTACATTTAGTCATTCCACCATTTAAAGTGTTAAATTCCGGCAATGTAGGTAGTAAAAGTGACGTGTGACTAGTTAAGAAGAGTAAAGTGGTTTATACTATTAGGCCAAACGACTCACATCAATTAACAAAAACGGAAAAAAAATTTAATTTATCCTAAAAACATAAAAAACTCAAAATTCAATGACCAAAAGTATAAAACACTCAAAAGTTCAGGGACCAAATGTAAAAAAATGAAAGTTCGGGGACAAAATGTACACTAATAAATGTTCAAGGACTAAAAGCATAAAAATCTCAAAGTTCAAGGATCAAAAAATATGTTTTGCCAAAAAAAAAAAAAAAAAAAAAAAAAGTTCCATGAGTGTTTTGATTCCACATATACTAGTGGTTTGTTAACATATAACCCATTTGCTCCCCTTCACTCCAAGTGCTTCAAATCAAAATCCACATGTTGGCGCCAATCACATTTCGCGCTGAAACTTTCCCGCGCTCGACCACCGACGTAGAGTTCTTGATCTCGGTGAGTTCTGAATCATCAATTTGAGCTAATGAGAGATTTCTCTGTTTTTCCGCTTTGATCCGAAACAAAACCTAGGGTTTTGTAATGCTCAGTTTTCCGAAATTGAAGAATCTTCGGAATCTGATCCCCTAATTTCCGACATTGTCGATTCTAGGGTTTATAAGGTCCACCGATCTGGGTCAGGGATCGGTTGAAAGCGTTGAATGCGATGGAATCATGGATCCGATTGGCGCCGCGGTGATTGATTGCATTTGTGGATCAGGTATTCATTTAACATACTATACTTGTTCTTGTTAATTTCCTATTCATTTGTGGAAGTGTATATAGGTTTTTAGTTATTGCTAATTTGATTTCATCACAACAACAACAACAACAACAACAACAACAACATGGCCTCGGTCCCAAATTAATGGGGGTCGGCTACATGAATCAAACTCTTCCATTGTGCTCGATTAAGTGCAATTGATGACGAGCTTTCTAAACCATTCGAATCCCTCGTAATTAATGCGTCCCAAGTTAAATTTGATTTCATGACAAGGTATTTTTATTTCTTGAGATCGTATTGATCTATGGATTTCGCTAAGTTTTGATGACTGCAACTTGCTCTAGGAAAAGCGAATATCATAGTTTCCCATTGGTCCCGGTTATTTAGATAAAGTCGCCACACGAAAGAGAGAGAGAGATTTAGGAAAAAAAAAAAAAAAAAAGAGATCAACCATGTAGAACAAGAAGGTCAGAAAGCAAAACTTTTCTCGGCTTTTTTGATATTCGAATGCTGTAATGAGAGTGAAGTTTTTAAGGAAACCAATAATGAGGCCATGTTAGAATTGATGGAGAAACTAAATTAAAAGATCATTACTTTCCCTTCTCCTCTCTGTATACATATATACAATTCATTAACTAAAACATCCTTTCTTAAGTTTGTGTCAATTTCTTTCATTATACTTCTAAGCAATAAGGGTTGTTATTTTTTTTTTAAATTTAATTTAATTTAATTTATTTTTAATTTGGTTTACTTAGTTGTTAGATTGTCTATTTAAATTTTTAACTAAAACTGAAAAAGTAGTAGTGGGCAAGTTAAGGCATTTTGATCAGAGTTGCGTAAAAGAAGTTTTGTGTCAAATATGAACATATTTCATGCAGTTGGTACCATTTGATTGTGGATCAACTATGGCTTGATCATGATGGGATTTCCCTTCATTTTCATGCCTGCGTTGATTTACATTACTGTTGAGTACGTCTTGGTATGATTTTCTAGTAGGGTTTTTAACCATCTACTAGAAACTTAATTTACAATGTCTCCCAATATTGCAAACAAGGCTAGTACGTTATAGAACACCTTTCTTTTCTTTACATCTGAAGCTGATCTACTCTTCAGTTTACTTGTCGACTACAGCAGAAAAATAGTAGAGTTTATCCAACAAATCACAGCACCTTGAAGAGATCAAGACGTTGGTCTCCCAATCGTAGAGAATAGGTTGTCTTCTTGAACTCATCCCAAGTAAAAGGCCTGTAGAGACTGTGGTGCATGTGTTTCACCACTTCCGGAATAGGGTATACCATAGCATGCATAGGTGGTGCCCCAAAGTAAATAATAGAGATCCTTGACTCGGAACCAGTAGTGTTTGCCAATGCCCTGTGCCTTGCACTTTTGAACCTCCCATTAGTGAATGCCTTCATAAAACATGGGAAATGTGAGTGATATGTGCATCAACCTATGTCACCCAGACCCTTCATTTTAACGGCACTTGAACCGTCTCTGACATTAAAAAGGCCTTAAAAAAATTTGGACAATCCATCTTAATAATTCAACATATATAAAAAAAGAAACAAAAAATAACAAGAACTTCTGAATATAGAATAAGAATGAATGTCCAGTATTTTGACACTTTTGCCTAGTCCCCCTGTTCATAAATTAAAGAATAGAAAAATTCGATATTTAGACACATACGCACAACCGACATTCATACCCGAGTCTAGGTAGCAAAAGAGTCAACATAAGCAGTGGTATCGATGAAGTAAGACAACATGATACCTGCATCAAGTCACCCACAATAACATTGAAGCCCATAGAGTCAGGAGGGACTGCAACCCAAGTTCCATCATGCAAAGCCACTTGGAACCCTCCAACTTCGTTAGAATGTAAGATTGTGAGGATTTGGGGGTCAGAGTGCTCCCCAAATCCAATCCCATGGCTCTGATGCACTGGTGCTGCTGAGTCTATGCAAGATGGGTAGTAGTTAATTCTGATGAGGGAGTCACTATCAATGTCCCTGATGTAGCGACTGAAGGCATACTTGTCATGGACCCATAGGCCTTCTGCTATGAGTTCCAATATCTCACATGCTAGCTTCTTCACTGCCTGTGTGTAGTAATTCACTGTAGAGCTGTCATTGAAGGGAAATGACGTTACTGCCACAGTTTTCAAAGAGGTTTGCGTGTGACCTTAACTGTGTAAAAACATCATTTACCTTTGTTTGTAACATGGAGAGTTTCCTTTTCTCATTGAGATTTTGTATCAATGCTGTTATTTCCAATATTTTCTTTCGACATCTTCATGTCCAAATTTTAGTGCTTTGAGTTTATTTTTACCTAACCAAATTTCTAAGTGGTTCAATCTTTACTCGAAAACAGAATTGTTGCTCACTTGGATGATTTATAGTTGTTAAGTTTGTCGTGTTTGTGGCACACACAATCAACAACAAAGCCTCAATCCAAATTAGTTGGGGTCGGTTGGATCAAACTCTTCCACTCCTCTCGTTTCAATGCAGTTGCACACATAATTATGTTTCTAATCAATGCTTCTTCGACTTATTCAAGTTTGGAAAGGAAAATTTGAATTAGAATGATCACTAACATGTCAAAGACTGGAGAATTAATTCAAACAACGCAATAAAATTTCAAAAACTTGTGAAAACTTTCCTTACCAGAATTGTGCCGAGTTTTTGGAGATGGACTTGGAAGCTTGTGAAATGGACTGAGAATTAGCATGCAGAAGAAGATATTCAACATCACCCATATCTCCATTGAATCCAATGTTCTTGCTCCCATAGCCAAGTGGCTTAAGAAGTCCAACGCTTCTTTTCTCCAAATCAGTTTTGGAGAAGAAGTTAAGTCCTTCCTTTTCCATTCCATCAATCACCAACTTTGGTACGCCATGATTGATCACCTTGAAAAAACCGAAATCTTCGCAAGCTTTCACCATGAGATTCGATACATGGGACCTGTCAAGAGAGAGATCAATGATTGGAAATCCAACAGCTCCACTGCTTAGCTGTGGTATTGAAGAGGCCACCACCATTTTCGTTTTTAATGCTTTGGTCTGATCTATGTGGCAATAAGAGAGGTAGAGAAGTCAAGGAAACAGATGTGTGGGATTGAATTGTGTAGAGGTTGGGGGGTGACATTAGTATTTAAAAAGCAAGAGAAAAGAAAAGAGAATCTTTGTGTGTCGAGGGATTGCTAAATCCGGTGGAATATGGAATCGAAGCTAGGTGACTTGAAAGTGGCACATTCAATTTTTATGCACAAGGTTCACCTTTTTCAATAAACTTCATTCTTTTAAATTTCTTTTTGAAATCTTTCTTCTTGCATGCTTGCCACAATAGAAAATAAAGAAATTCGATAGTATAGAGTGGACCTGAGATAACTTGCAACGAATTGATTAGGAAGGATTTTTTAAAGCAATCATGAAGTGCAAGAGTTTGATACATGCATCTGGCCCAACTGATTTGGGATTGAGGCTTTGTATCTTTTTTCTTGCATGGTAACAATTTAAATTTAAGTACTAAGGAGCATTTGCATTTAGTTAAGTACCAGCAATATTTTGTTTGAAACAAAGCACTTCCTCTATATTGGACTAGATGAAATGCACCGGACATTAGACATTTTTTTTATTTGTTATGTACATTTTGACTTTAAGTGATCATCTAGATTGTCTCTAGCTCATTACTGAAGCTTCAAAAGATTTTTTGCTAATGAAGTTTTCATTGTTTTAGACATAATCTTTCTTTATTTCATTATCATTACTACATGATCTAACCATCTTTACTATCATGCTTCAATTATGGATCACTATTGAAGATCATATTTTCAACTTGTGTGCATATCATGCCACTTTCTGCCATGTGCAATTCTTTCATTAATAGGGGGAGCTTGACCACTAAAATTAGCCTGGCCATATTGGTAGTAAGTTGTTGCTATGCCTCACAGTCCATTCATGGACGGAACCCAGTCATTAAGTGTCTTTTTCTTGACTTTAATGAAGTTTAGTGTGCCACGGAATCCATAGTCTAATTCAAGACTATCATACTCATAAGAAATATTTAATTGATATTTTCATCTTGAAAACAACCTGACAAATAAATAATCTCCTTTGAAAATATAATCTTTAGGGCCTTCGTTGCATTCCTAAAATAACGAATAACACAATTATTTCCTGCATTTTTTTTTATCTCAAAATGCCTCTTTGGTGGGATGGTCACTTCTAATACATTATTTTGAAACTCGTAGTTTTGCCATTGTCCAATATATGTATGTGTAAGTAAATACAACAACAACAACAACAACAACAACAACAACATAGCCTCAGTCCCAAATTAACTGGGGTCAGCTACATGGATCAAACTTTTTCATTGTGCTCGATTAAGTGCAATTGATGGTGAGCTTTTCAAACCATTCAAATCCCTCATAATTAATGCATCCTATGTTAACTTTGGTCTGCCCCTACCTCGTCGAATTTCTACTATTTCTATTGAGTCAAGTTTTCTAGTTGGGGCATTTGTAGGCCGTCTTTGCAGGTGACCAAACCACCGCAACCGCCCTTTTGTAATCTTTGTATCAATTGGTGCTACTCCTACTTGTCTTTGAATTTATATATTTCTTATTCTATCTTTACGAGTTTTACCACACATCCACCTAAGCATCCTCATTTCTGCTACGTTCATTTTATGTAATTGTTGTTGCTTTACCGCCCAACATTCACTTCCATAGAGCATAGCTGGCCTAATTGCGGTCCTATAAAATTTTCCTTTTAACTTAGTAGGAATATTTTGATCACAAATCACCCCTGTTGCACTCCGCCATTTCTTCCATCCAGCTTGAATTCTATGTGTGACATCATTCTCAATGTTACCATCATTTTGTATGATTGATCCTAGGTATCTAAAGTGGTTTACCTTAAGAACTTCTACTTCCCCTAATTTTAGCACTCCGTCATCTCGATGTCTAGTGTTTCTAAACTCACAGTGCATGTATTCGGTTTTCGTCCTACTCAACTTAAAGCCTTTAGATTCTAATGTATTCCTCCAAAGTTCTAATTTCCTATTCGCTCCATCTTTAGTTTCATCCACTAAGACAATATCATCTGCAAATAGCATACACCATGGTATGTCCTCTTGAATATGTCTAGTTAGTTCATCCATAACTAAAGTAAATAGATATGGACTTAAAGCCGATCCTTGATGTAGTCCTATCGTAATGGAAAATTCTTTTGTAGCTCCTCCAAACGTCTTTATACTCGTTACTACTCCATCATACATATCCTTAACAGTGTCTATGGATCTAGCATGCACTCTTTTTCTTTCTAGAACCCACCAAAGAACATCTCTAGGGACTCTATCATATGCTTTTTCTAAATCTACGAATACCATATGAAGATCTTTTTTCTTTTCTCTATATTTTTCTAAGAATTGTCTTACAAGGAAAATCGCCTCCATAGTTGACCTCCCAGACATGAAACCAAATTGGTTCTCTGATATTGTTGTTTCTCTCCTTAGCCTATTGTCAATTATCCTCTACCAAAGTTTCATAGTGTGACTCATAAGTTTAATTCCTCGGTAGTTTGAGCAACTTTGAATGTCCTTTGTTTTTGAAGATTGGCACAAGCGTGCTTCTTCTCCAATCCATTGGCATCCGTTTTGATTTTAAAATTTTATTGAAAAGTTTTGTTAACCAAGTCAATCCAATTTCTCCTAAGCATTTCCAAACCTCTATGGATATTTCATCTGGGCCACATGCTTTCCCTATTTTCATTCTTTTCAATGCCTCTTTAACTTCTACAATTTTAATATTGCGTGTATAGTTTACATTTCTTTCTTGGTGTGGGTTTTCATCTATTATAGTATCAACTTGGTCATCATTAAATAAACTATCGAAGTAACTCCTCCATCTCTCCTTAATATCCTCCTCGCGCTTTAAAACATTTTGATTTTCGTCCTTAATACATCTTACATGACTTATGTCTTGTTTCTTTTTATCTCTTAATTTGGCTAGCCTATATATATATATATATTTCGCCATCTCTATTACCTAACCTTGTATATAGATCTTCCATATGTGTAAGTAGATAAACCTTGATAATATTCCTTAACGGGTCGAGATTGAAAAGATGCTACATGTTATCACAGCTTAAGCTTGTGATCGAGAGGTCCATCTAGTCACTGTTGAGAGTAGTTCCACATGGATTAGATGAGAAAGATCAAAGAGAATAGGTTATAAGATTTCGATTGGAAACACCAACTTATTGCCTTGACATTTTGACTGCAACACTTGTTATTTGCGATTAGTTACTTTTTTTTTTGAATTACATATATCCTTTCTATATGTTGTAGGAGAGTAAAGGTACTCAAACAGCTCGATATTTACCATAGGCTCTATATCTAAAATTTTTATCGTTTATGTCTAAGTGGCTACTCTAAAATCATGAATGAAGAACATATTCATCACCTAGAATAAAGTGAGGATCTCTCTTTTAATAGGTTTGATGCTTATTCAAAGGAAATAAAGTAGATACAATAACAGTGTAGTACCCTTATTCCTCCTGTATTCTATTAAACCATGGGAGGCAAACGAGAGTTTTTGATTAAGATAGGCTTGTAAAAAGCTAACTTTAACACGAGACACATCACATGTGTAAATGTAGTTGGATAAGTCTTTGCTGAGTTAGTGATGAACTGGTATAAGCACTTATAGTGAGACAGTAATTTATAAGTTTGATAAGCAAGTATGACTAAACATGGCAAGGAAAATAGAACTTATTGTGAAGCACTGTGTTTAGGCAGTTGGGTTTGCTCAATCAGTTGGGTTTTGAAGTTGATGGCTGAGTGGGGAATAGGCCCATGGGACCTGATGGGTCTCGTTCATCTTCTCTCATTTGAAAATGGTTAGGATTGGAGTGCTTTGTCAGTCTATTCTATATTTGAAAAGGACGCATTTTTTTATTTTATTTTTTGGTACATTGAGGACGCTTTTTCAATTGACATGAAAAAAGGATACCTTGATTGGTGAAATATTATCCATCTTTTTCTTATGGAATAGTCTTTGGGAGTTAGAGAGGTGGCCAAGTGGCAGGTGGGGGTCCTGCTTTAGAACCAAGGCTATTTTGATATGTTGAGCACACTCTCTATAAAGTCTTGCCACATGTACAAGCTTGTTTTGATGGAATTTCAAAAACACAAAATCACTGTAAATCTCTGAATTTAAAGAATACGAAGAAAACTTATGAAGTCATCTTGAAAAGCGATTAAGGAGATCTTCAAACCTTTTTATGTTGTATATTGTATATATTCAGAGGATGGTATTATTTGCTCGAACTTATTTATTTACACAACAATGTGAAAGTTTGGGACCCTTCCTTTTTGGTGGATTTAAAATGCATTTATAATCTAAGATAATGACATAGCATTAAAATTATTTATTAGATAAAAACCATTTCCAACATTCCCATGTCATCAGTACAAGCAAAAATACTTTAGAATTTTGAGTGAGATATTCCTTCATCTAAAAGCTATAACAGGTGTCTCTTTTTGAATGTGTTGTTTAGATCTTGAGCTCCTGCAGCAATTGTAGAGCTGAAATTGATGACCCACCACTTTGTCTTAGACTTTGAGTACACCATATATAGCTCAAAACCTCTCAGTGATAGGTATTCATATGATGCATCTCCTCTGGTTGGAGTTGAGGCATCAAGAAGATGTGATTGAGTTGAGGAAAGTAATAAAGGACTACAAACCAAATGTTTTCCACTACACCTCATCTATGAGAATCTCTTTAAGCCTAAACATAGGGAGGCACAAATTATTGATTGATCTTGTGGATTATCTTGTTCAGGGGCTCGGGCACACACATTGTAAAGGGACAATGAAAAGGATGAGGTTTTATATATTTTATGTCTTTAAACGTTGCAATTGTGGATAAAAGCAATATGCAACCAATGAGGGCTACATGTTAAGCTATGTATATGGTTCAAATATATACGAGTCACTTGTTCTTTACACGCAAGGCCTTAAAAGACAGCCCAAACAATTACAAGTTTACATTATATGTAGTGACGCGCGCCGAACTCGTGAATAAAATAAAATTACCTAAACGAACTATTTGCAGAATAGTGGCAAATAGTTGATTCCACAGTGATTGATATTCTTTATAAAGTTTAAAAAGAACAAAAAGGGAAATCGGGGTTTAAGAGTGAATAATGTAGTTAATCTAAATATCAACAAAATAAATAAAACAATGGAAATAATTTGAAAACAATTAATAAAAAAACACCTAGGTCAAGACATACAAGTTCAGTTCGATAAAAAATTTGATTTGGTCTTCGATTTATGTAAAATATGCAAATCAAAATATCCTAGTGTAGCTATAGAACCGGTAACGTACGCGGTTCCTTGCACTTCCTAATCTCGATAGCCAAGGTACGACGGTGACTATTTCTCTAGTCAATGCGCATTAGATTTAACACGATGACCGCAACGAGTTTTGTGAAGACACTACACCTAGACAACCAGATCACTAGTGTGTCCAATTTAACCTAGATTCCTAAGAAATTCAACCAGTCACAAAAGAGGTCAATCAATTGATAGGATCGATTGCCACTAATGTGGTCTTGTCGCATAAAAACGGATGCTTACGACTCACTGGCGAATAAATCAGAGTTTAAATATGAATTTAACTCTAATTGTTCAAACAATATCAAAGGCAATAAAATAATAAAAAGCCATGCAATTAAAGTAGATAAATCTCACCAATCTATTGATGAACACAGTCGAATTTCCCTCGCAGTCTTGCCTAAGCTTAGAGATTTAGCTTATCAAGGAAGAACAAAAAAAATCAAAAAGAAAATAAGTCGGGGAAGAGAGTCGGCCAGTCGAGAAGATCGAAGTCGGTCCTCTGTTTCTATTTCTGCCAATATGTCTCTGTGCGTTCGTTTCTCTAGAATCTCCTTCTATTTTATCTCCACGTTTTATATATAAATAGATCTAAAATAATCTAAAATCAAACAGAACAAATAAACAGAGCCCTCCAACTTTCTTTTCCTAAATCTTGCAATGCATCAATGTGTCCACTCCACTTGATCTTCATCATCTTACCATGGCCAGTTTCTCGAGGCCGATCCCATGAAAATACCATGCATGCACATCAATCTCCATATGCCTCGCCGCACTAGGTCGCCACCTTATTAATTGGTCAAACATCATTCACGTGCCGCCATTCCATGTTTGCCACGTCATCACCTTTGTTCCTCAAGTGTGGGCCCCACCAAATTTGACTCAGGATGCGCGCCAGCTCGGTTTTAGATGTCGAACGAATCCGGATCTATAGATACTCGATTTTGCGTAATTTTTCTCCTCAAATTCAACCGCCCACTTCAAAAATCATGAAAATAATAAATAATCACAATTAAGCTAGTATTTTGGAGACTTGACGATAAAAATATATAAATAACTTATATATAATATTACATAATTAACAACTCAACATGTAGCAACAAAAGCCTAAAGGAGTTCAGTTCCTTGTTGAAACCCCTCTTGCAGTGCATATATTTGCTATAGAGTCCTTGTAGAGTGGTAGCGTTAGATATATAGCGAACGAGGAGCAACTGCTAATGCGTCTTTGTTTCAATTACAGACTCATGATCTAGCTAATTAGCTGACCGAAGTGCAGCAAACTTGTCTGAAGTTATTCTCGCAAATATGTAACAAGTGTGTGCATCAAAAGTATTAGTCCATCCTGTCTTTTCCCTCAAATTGTACTGATTCCCAGATTTAAATTAAGGATATGGATATTTCTCATTCACTATGTTTCCTTTTCTTGGCGTTTGTTTGTCAAAAACTACATGTTTTTTTTTTTTTTCTTCATTTGTTTGGAAGTTCGCATTTCTAATTGATAAAGAGTTTGGGCTTGTTGTGGTAAGATTGCTACGTTGCTACATTGCTTCTTTAATTTGCTATATTATGCTAAACTCTAAACCTTAAATCCTTAACCCAATTTTTATTCATTGTGTTATGATCATTATTTAAAAAAAAAAAAAAAAACATGATATGGTTATATTGATCCATGAAAAAGATTCATATGAATTTAGCAAACCTACTTTCCTTTGCTAACTTCTAAGTTTTATGCTGCAAACGTACTAATACTAATTGAAATGGTTAGGGTGCTCTTAAATGAAGCAAAGTGAAAAAGCTTGATCTATATAATTGACCGCAACTAATTTGAAATTGATGCTTAACTACTGTTGTTGTTGTAGCTAGGAGGACTCATTCATTTTAGTGGCCATTGAGCGAAGGAAATTAGGTTTGCTAAATTAGTTTTGCTATTACTGAAACAAAGCGGGATGGGATGCTCTCGATGAACACCATTCTTTTGCTATTTTGGGGACAAGAGAATCAAACTTTCTAGATCATTAGCTTTTCAAGAACTCTTTCTGTGGTAGGATTCCATAAAATGGCCCCTCCAACTATAATGAGAAAAGAATAGAAGAATATAAAGTATAATAATAACTTCGTATGTTACTCTGCATGTACGTGTGATGATGACATTACAATTTTGATCCTTCCCCACTATGAGAATCATTCTCTTTGTGAAAATCATATATCCTGGATTAAGGGTCTACTTGAAAGCAACAATGGAGACACAAGCAAACAAAGATATATGCCCTCAGATTGTCAAGTGGTTTGCTTCTCTAGCTAACTTTGCATATTGAAATTCAAATAATGGGCGAGGGTACATGAAGTTAATTTCTTATTGAAAGTGCTCAATCAACTATAAATAAAACAAACACAGCAGCAACGTAAAATAATAAATGAACACACAAAATTGTTATCGCAGTTCGGATCTTCCGTCCTATGTCTGTGGGGCCACGTCTAGGTGTACAATCCACTAAGAGAAAGTGATGTACAAATTTATGCAAAGTTTCTAACTAGTGACCCCTCATCTAGCTAGTGACCCCCTCACCAAACTTTGCTACACTACTCACTCCCCTTACACCCGATCCTATACAATAGTCCCAAGTTCTCCTTGGACAATCAACCGAGATTCTCTCGGCTATATGTGTGCAAAAACAAAAAGAGCTATATCTCGAAAACTCTATTTCACAGTTATTTCGAAAATGCAATTATGAACTAATGCATTTCTAATGTGATTACATGAATATATAACAAGATCATGCAAGGACTTTCTTGTAGAAATTTCCTTGTATATCTTCAATCAAATGAGGTGGCGAATATTTAGTTTCTTTCTTTCTCCGTTGTTGAAAGGAAACATGCCCTGATTGTCTTGTGAGTTGTCAATCAAATATCCTCTCTTTGTTGGACGTATATATGTGGGTTATCAAAGATATCTTGTCCAGTCGTAAGTGAATCTGTCGAGAATATTTGCCAAAATTTTGGAATGAGTTCAGTACCTACAGACCAAGTCTTCCTGCATACAACTCACAAGGTTTAAATCATATCCTAAGTATTGGTTGAACAAATAATGACAATAAATATTTTACCTTATCACTTATGAACACTCTCTTCTATCCAGATTGAAAGCCCAAAAGATTTGAATACTTATCATAAATTTTTTCAATTTCTATTGTGTTTAGTTATCTAACTAGGAAGTTTGTGGATCATTGTTAGATGTGTACAAACCATATATCGCAACTGTCCTTTCCTAATTTTTGAATCTATTGATGTCACTCTTCCTTTTGTTTTTTTTTTTGAATCTTCGTGTTTCTTATTATCTATAGGAGTTTTATTACACATTCATTTACTGAAACATTCTCTTTCTTGGCCTTGGTAACTGCAAAATGAGATGATAATTTGTCTTTAGATTAGCTAAAAAGGACTTTGAAAATTCTTCTGAGCTTTCATGTAAATCTAACTCTCATACCCTTTTTTGCAGGTTTTTTTTGGGTCTCCATGAATTTGAATCCAACCTAAGTGATACATGATGGAACCTACCTTCAGATGGCACTGGCATGTGACAAATCACAAATGTAACGGTAATGCCAAAACCCTTTAAATATCAGACCAAATATTCTGTGGACCTCACAACATGAGTCATTAATATCTGGAAGTCTTAGCAAGGAAATTTTTTTAGAGAAGCTACCCTCCTCATTGAATTATTTATTACCACATCTGAGTCATCTGACCATAGATCACCAATTCATCAGCTGATTGAAAGACTAGTATCACTATGGGATAATTACTTGCTCATGCTTAAATATTAATTCATGTGGTTTGAAAGGGCCTGTTAAGTCCAAAAACCGATTTATTCTAGTAATAAAGAACTCAGTTTCCTTTAAGTATGGTCTCTATTTTGAATCTTGTGAATGATACAAATTGAGTTTGGAGGATCAACTCTCCCTGCATATGAGACATGACAATGTTAATGCTTGAATTAGTCGAGTCAGTTAACTCCAATCCAACTTACACACCAAACAAAAAAAGAGCCTTTTAAGGGCTTGGGCAGAAGTCAAAAAGATAAAGAGAAAAGAGGGCTCATATGTTCCCAAAGATGGATTAAAAATGAGATGAAAAGGATGTGATGGATGCCAAAGTGGATGACACCTAATAAAAATTGTACTAAAACTGTCATGAGAGTCATGATGATAGACATAGAGAGAGAAGAAAAAGTGAGTGCTTAAATTCAGCACTTTGTGCGATTCATTGAAGCTCTTCTCGCTTCTTCTGCGCTGCTCCACAGTATGGTTAGAGAGAGAGAGAGAGAGAGAGAGAGAGAGAGAGAGAGAGACAGGGACAAGGGCTAGTGGGCTTTCCATCCGAGTAAAGTTTTAGCCATTGATGTCAACCACACTCCACAAAAGGTACTTGGCTTTGCAATATCATCATTTATGTTATTACTTTTATTGTCTGACTTGAGCATGACTTGAATATATAAAGATACAAATCTGGTATGATCCTTATATATTAATCACTCAATTTCATGTCATGTTCTTAAAGGATTGTTAAAGTGTTACATTTATGAATGATTATTTGGTCCTAGGCGGAATTTGGGAATAGTACTTGACTAGTTACACTAAGAACCTAATAATGGTTACAAGATCTGAGTGAATGCTTTGCTTGATTTTGATAGTTGATAATGTTAATTCTCTTTGGTTTTAGATTATGATTAACTTCCCAAATCTTTAGGCATCAAAAGGATCAAAAGTTTAGTGATTAACAAAAAAATTTAAGCATTCAAATGACTTGCGAACTACCAATGTTGGTTGAATTGAGCCGCAATTAAGAGTTAATTAATGTTTTTTTACTATCTATTTTGAATGTGAGTCGAGAACGTAGATAAGAGTCTTACAAAATAAAAAAAGTTGGTTCAGACTAGTTAAGGCACGTAACCTAAATACTAAGCATTGAGAGCATAACCAAAAGACTAATAAATTAAGAATATCTAGGTCTTAAAGAAAGAGATTCAGCAATACTAAATTATTCCAACATGTAGCTAGGCGTGCAATTAATTAATATACTTTGACTACATCATGAGGTTAGTAACATTGCAAGGACTGTTGATAAAGAATGCAAAAATTCAAAAAAAGTGACTAGTCACAAGATTAGATTTGCAAAATCTCTTCATTGGAACCTTAAATTTATGCATTCAAATAGTATGGTAGAACCAACGATTCGTTGACACAATTGTTGTTTCTTAACTAATGACTCGAGTTCAAATTCTGAAAATAAAAAGACCACGTTGAAAGCTCAGAGCTCTCCGTACTTATACGATGCACGACTTTATAACACCATAAAAAGAATCTAATCAAACATGCAAAATCACATTAATATTGTATAGAACACAAAGGTTGCCTTGGTTTTGTACAACATAGACATGTTATCAGTTTATCTCCTCTGTGTATTCAAATCAAAGTAAATAGGCTTTTTAGTGGCAGAAGAACTATTTCTGTTCCATGAAGTGTGTTGATCTCTCTAAAACCAATAAATGACAGGCATACAGACACGAGCAGTTGTGTTAATAAAGAAGAGAGAGAGAGAGAGAAGAATACAGTGCAAAGATATTGTAAAGAACAGTCACGAGGTGACTTTTCAGAGATCTGATGAGAGAATATTTATCATCTACTCATTCATCAAACCAACAGCACAAAAAACAAACCCATCTGATGCCTGCAAAAGCATATTTCCTACTGATTACATAATACAAACAAAAACATCAAACACCCTAGCTTCTTGTAGTTTCTCTCTTCAACTGCTTAATATTACCTAATTAATCATTATACATACATATCCACACATATATAGCTCATATTTATTCATAATATAATTGAGTATACATTACAAAAATTGAACATTAATAATACATTAATGGCATTGAGGTTGTTGGATATATAATGTTCAATTCTTGAATAGCTCAGGAGGGATAGACAGGAAAAGAAATGATGAGTTGGACGGGAAGGATGGAGGAGCAGGTCTAAACTTTCTATTAACCACTTCTAATAGAAAATCCACGACGTAAGGGAGAACAACAATAAGAACTGTAACGCGGGGTCTTACAAGGTCAAGAAAAGGTCTTACAAGGTCAAGAAGACTATAGGAACAAAGAAAACAAGATAGAAATGAAAGTAGAAAAGAATAAAATAAAGCGGTAGATTAAAAAGCTCAGGTAAGATAGCGCCTAATCAAGGCGAACAACCATCCATTGTCAAAGGTGCTCTAGCTCCTTCGACGATGGGCCTCCTCCGGTGGAACATTCTCGAGATACTCCTCGAACCATTGTCAATAATAATCTCACACATGATAACCTGCACAAAACACACAAAATATGATCAATTAACTTGCCAAGAAAAACTAACAAACTTAATTAACTACTTATATAGATATATACACTACATGATTATACATACCAAGTTGATTTTGTTGCGATGTATGGAAGTGAGGCTGTGGTTGAACTCATAACACAAGACTTGAAAACCTGAAAATACAACATGGGTGGCAAAGATTTAATGAGTTTCTTTTTATTAATACATAGTAGTGGATGTGTTCATCATCAATTCATGGTAACACTGCAGAGAATCTAGTGCTTGTGCAGAGCAAACTTGCTATATTACTTGAAACAGACTCAAAACAAACAAAAGAGGACTTGTTAATCTAAGAATCTATGCCTTCATTTACCTTATTGAGACCTTCTCTTCACAAAATTCTCTCTATGCGACGATCTTTGATGAGTAGAAAGTGAGGACCTGCCCGGGCTTATGAAGGGGAGGGACGGGCAGCCCGGGCAGCCCGGGCTGCCCCATTGGACCTCGGTGGGACCCACTCGAGGAATGTGAAAACTAAAAACCGACCAGTGACGTCAGCACGTCGAGTCCGGCCTGCCCGTGCTGCCCGCTCGGACGGATACGTTTCCTTATCCGACTCCCGTTTTCTTTTTTGCCACGTGGACGCGTAAACGGAAGCGGTCCACGTGGCGCGGAGGGAAGAGGGGAGTTGGATGGCGTTAAGTGGCGTCGAGTTTATGGGTTTGTCGTGGGACGGCGTTTGTTGGGTTTCTCGAGATGCGTTGTTACGCGTTGCGAGGAAGTTGTTTAGTTGCAGATCATGAGTGACAGCTGTACGAGGGGAGGGAATGCTGTTGTTTAACAACGTGGCAGTAGTCAGCGGACTCTCGTGCTTCTCTGACTCACACGTGTCTGTCATTTTCTGCTTGTCTTGTTTGTCCCTTTTTTTAAACAAAATTTACAAAATTTTATCTCTAACAATCAAGAAAAAAAAATTAATCCGTGCTTCAGCAATAAGCGTCAAGTCATTGGTTGGACAATGCTAGGGTAATCTTTTTTTAGACACACGGAAAGCAAATTTAGTCATTAGTGTCCTTTCAATACACCTTGATTTGTATGCACGTAAGTATTTATATGCAGATTAAGGAAGAAAACGGGTTGCCAAATTATTTTTCTTGTTGGTTGGAAAAGGTGAGGAATTTGGTTTAGCTTTTCAATTTTTGAGTTCTGGTATGTGGATATAACAAATCAAATTTGGGAAGCCAAAGCCTATAAAAAGTTGACAAAACAAAAGAATAAACTAGTCGACACGATTCTATGGCTAATCTTGTTGTATTAATGTATTGAGCCCTCATAATTAATAAAATTTCTTTTTTGCTTCAAAAAAAAAAAAAAAACTAATGGACGTGGTTGGCCTCAAATACCAAATGAAAATAAAAAACGACTAGTGCATATAATATCTATAAGTACGCATTTATACATGAAAATCAAATTAAGGAGGGAGCATGGATATATAGTGCTTTATACTTGAGTAGCTACGCATCTAATCTCAAGATTATTCTCTCGCATTTTAATTAGGTCAGTCATTTTGATTAATTTGAAGGAGCTAAGGTCTTTCGAATGCTTTTTTTTTTTTTTTGTATTTAGGGTTCATAATCAAGGCCCAAGTCCTAGATCACAAAATATAGGATTGCAATTTCCTTATTAGAGTTCTTTTCACATTTACTATTAATTAAAATATGAACCAAACTAAGGCCTTGTTTGATTAGTTTTTGCCAACTTACAATGCGAGTGGAGATAACTACATGGAGTTAACTCACAATGTAAGTTCAAATTTCATATTTGGTTGAACTTTAAACTTGCAGGAAAGTTGCAAATTTTTAAAAATAGTAAAATGTGGAAACTGACAAAACTGTCATTCAAACATATTTTTAAAATAAAAAAGATAATTTGTGAGGGACTCGGGAAAAAGATGATTTGTGATGAATATTTTTGTCCATTGAACTCCCGAAAGATATCTCCTTATGAGGGGAGGGGGAGATAACTCACATTTTCTCCTGTAAGTTGGGAGATATCGGTTGCCCAACTTCCCAAACAAGGCCTAAGACCATCTCCAACCAGCGCCAAAATACCAGCGCCATTTTGGCGTTGGAGCAACAGTTTCTTACTAGTCATTTTGGTGTGGCACTGTTCATCAATGTTAATACTATTCACTTATTTTTTAATTCTTTTTAATTTTTTGTTTTTTTTTTATCTTATTTGATATATATTTTTATTTATCTCATTTTAAATAAAATTAAATAAATTAATGATGAAAAGTATAATAGTGTTAAAGATAGTGTTGATGAGCTTGAGAAGTGAATAGTATTAGTGTCACTATTTACTTCAAAATATAAATAAATAGTGTTAGAGTAACCCTATTTTAATGTTAGTGGGTTGGAGATGCCGTTAGTAACTTGTTCAAAATTTTCTTACTAGTCATTTTCTTACATTATTAAAAAAATAAAATGTCATTTTGAACCAACATATTTATTGCTAGAAGTACAAGCATAACAGGCCAAGACTATCTTTTTGCACATCAGTTTTATGAAACATTATCTTCATTTGATTTTACTGTCAAGTCAATAAGTACCAAACCTACTCATTGTTGGATTAAAGAATGCCATGGAAATCATTAAAACCTGCTAATTCCTATTCGTATTTGCAAAGTTGATTCAGCCATTTAGACATGGATATAATAATTTTAAAAACTATTAAAGTACTTCAACAACCAATTTTCAATCTCAAATTAAGTAATTGAGATCGGTGATATGATTTATTTTCAATCTCAAATTAAGTAATTGAGATCGGTGATATGATTTAAAATTTAAAGTTTAAATTTTTTTTTTTTGTGCTCGATTCAGTGCAATTTACGGTATGCTTTTCAAATCTTTTAAATATCTTTTAATTAAAAAAATTTCAAATAAGCTTTGATCTACTCCTACATCTTAATTTTTTTTACTAATTAATTAAAGCAAAATTAATGTCGTTTTCTCTTTGTCCTTCCTAAATTATGTTAGCTATATATAGGTGCAAGTAACTAATTAAGATAAAATTAATTAATACAAAATTAATTTTTTTTGCATAAATCGTTAAAAAACTAACTATATACTAAATCAAGTAAAACAAGGTGAATTGTTTATACTAAAGGTTTTGCAATTAAAGAGAAGGAACATGGGGAATGGAAGCACATGTGGTCACACAGTCTACAAGGTTTTGTTTACCAGTCAAAGACTCAACGAAGACTCACTCCTTTGGTTCTTGGACCTTCTTTTCCTTTTCATTTTATTTTATTTTTAATAATTTAATTTAATTTAATTTTACTTGTGTATAATATTGTATGTGTTTCGTCCACTCGATATTCGAACTTAATCGACTACTTCGAGCTCGAGTCGAGTTGAAGTACATGAACTTTTGAACTCAATATGTCTTCTTAAACCATTATAGCCTGTTCGGTTCACATTTTAGTGAATCCTAATACATGATATTAATTAGTGATGGGACTAACACATGAGTTTAGATAGTTTAGTCTCATTTATGTATCTTGTTTGGTTGGGAGTTTTAAGGTTGTGATTAAATGAGGTTGTACATGTACATTTACCAAAATACCCTTTAGATAAATAACACCAAAAATCCCCCATTTCACATATTTCTCATATCCTCCAATGAAGACCGCTGCTGCTCACCTGCGTCCATGAATCGCACCTCACCTTCGTCCAATTCAAGAGTGACCTAATTGAATCGAAACAAAAACTGATCTGATCTACTATTTGTGAAGAACTGATAAACTGATGCGACTCTGGATTTGATTTTGGCTTGCTCGGACGTTTCGGTTCGAGTCATTTTCCTGCATCTAGAGCGAGAGCGGTCGAGCCGTTTTAGCGCCACACATCGGCGCCTTGCGGTTCGTGACGGCGCTGGTTTCCTCCTCCTCGCTTCCTCTTCAGGCGTCGATGCAACGTGCGTGGGTGGAAACGACGAAGAGAACGAAGAGAAGAAAAAAAAAAAAAAAAAAACCAGGTCGTGAGAACGAAGAAGAAGAGAAAACAGGGACGACGAGAGTTGGAGAATTGTGATTTGGTTAATGTGAGGGGTAAAGTGGTAATCTTCACTTTCAGTTACAATGGATTAGCTAATCCCACAAAAAATAGTGGTATTATTTAATCCACTACCATGCCTCTTAACTAATCATGTGGCCTAGTTAATCCTCCAAGCGAACAGTGATTAACTAGTTCAATGTGGCTAATCCGACCTATGACGGTGAAGCGAACAGTGGTAGTGTACAACATAACCAAACAAATGAGCTTAGGTGAAGGATGATTAAATTAATTTTAATTTTTTATTAAAATTCCTTAAAATGCGCCGACGGGCAGCCTGCCCGATTTGGGCAGGTTGACCTCCTCTTCATGGGGTCGCTTTTTGGTCTGATGAGCTGACCTGACCTTTCTGCCCCTGCCCGTCCTGTCCTGAATGGTCATTTTCACTCGTAACACAGACACAGTTTACAGATGTAATATTCCTTTTCCCTATAACACGTCACTGTTGGTCTCTTATGCCTGATTGTATGAGTTGTTTTACTTTATTAATTTACTACCATTGTTTTTGTATTATTACTAATTACCACGTAGTACTATTATGATTGATGATGTTACCAACTTACCATGTTATTGTTATTTTCCCCACAAAAGTACACGCCAATGCAATTTAAAACCACGAGGGTTGTCTTCATCTTATTCACTTTGTTTGGTTTCCATTCTTTAATTTCTAGTCTTTTCCATGCATGACACTAAATTTGTGAAAAAATATAAATTTTAACCTTCTCAATAGTTTTGAGGTTTGTATTAAATTATACTCCATCCGATCATTTATACAAGTCGTTCTAGCAAGAATTTTTTGTTCAAAATTGTAAGTCATTTTCGAAATTCAATACTGTATTTATTAGGGGTGGGCATTGGTCTCCACAAAACCGCCCAAACCGTGCAAACCGCGTGGTTTGGTTTGGTTTTTTTAACTTGCGGTTTGTGGATGGTTTAGAAAACTCGAAAACCGCAATTTCACAGTTTGGTGGTGGTTTTCATTTACAAAAAACCGCGGTTCACCAAATCGCAAAAACAACCCCTAAACTTGGAATGTATTGAAATAAAGTTGAAGCTTTTTCTTGTTGTTTTAACTTTCAAAATGATCTTAGATTCGTAATTTTGATTGAGTTCATGTGTATTATTGTGTTTTGGGTGAATGGCCATGTATGAACATATTTTGTGTTGATGGGATTGTATGGAATGTGTGACTTTTTTTGCTGAAAATGTGTCGCAAAAAAACTGCTAAACCAAACCGACCAAACCGCGCAAACCGCGGTCGGTTTGGTTGTGGTTTGTAAAATGGCCAAACCGCGAACCTTCGGTTTGGTGGCGGTTTGATGATTTTCACAACCAAACCGCGGTTTGCCCACCCCTAGTATTTATTGCATTTTTACCCATTTTACCCTTATACAATTCAAATATTTATAATTATTTAATTCTTCAATTCATTTAATGTCAAAGGACAAACAAGTAAATTACACTCGTAATTAAGGCTGCTTTAATTCTTGTGTCTTTACCTTAAACGACTTATATAAATGACTGGAGGGAGTATATGATTACGTCATTTAATCAGTGATAAACAGGGGCGGAGCCAGGATTTCAAGCTCTCAGACCGAGGTTAAGATCAATGACACCTTAAACAATATTTTGAGGGATAAGCAAGCCTAGACATTTTTGTTTTTATTTTTCTATTGAGCAACTAAATATATAGCTATGCATGTGGCCCCGCCCCTAGTGATAAACAATTTGATTTCAACATGTTAGATTTGTGTTAATGTATGTGTAGTAAAAAAATCGATCTAAGAATTAATTGATGAGTTTTGTTGGGATAGCACATAAACTTATATATCAACTAGATGAGCTTTACCAATCAATGTCTTGGTGCAGTGGTTAGGTATACTAGTTAGTCACCTTGGCCTATACTATAAGATCTTAGGCTAGAATCTTTTAATTTTTCGAGGTAATATATCTTATTAATATATATAAGGTAGGGTGCCCCTTCTATTTAGTAGTTAAGGTAATTCTGAACATCGTAATAATAAAAAAAAAAGAAAAAAAAGAAATGCTACGGTGACCCGGTGAGGATGTCCATCCATTCACGCATCGAGATATGTGTGCGCACACATCAATGCACGATGGATGGATGCTATCCTGGGGTATCCATTCCGAGCGCCCCTCACCGAGTCATCCTAGTATTTTCTAAGAAAAAAAAAAAACTTATCCCTTTAATTAGTGTCACATGAAAAAAAATGATTCAAGATTCTGTCTGAAAAACAAATAGGTTCAATTTCATGTAGCACATTGTCGCCCTATCGATCCCTTTAGAGTCAACCCTTCTAAATTCTCCAAAGACACCCTTTAGTCACAGCTTGCTAATCATGAACAATATTAGCAAAAAGCAAGGTAAGTTAATTATTTTAAAGTAGAGTGCCATGCACCTTGATGAAAGGGTGCACTTGTCATGGCATGCCACATACACACCCACCCACCCCACCCCACCCCACCCTTAGTTCACCCCACCACCATTAAATCAATTTCTACTTCCTCTCCAACCCCCTGTTTTTTTTTTCATCTTTGAAACGGCTTGGTCTCTCTCTCTCTCTCGCGATTCTTCGCGCGCTCGTGCTCTCCACCCCCCTGGATCGTCTTCTTCGTCGTGCTCTCACTCTCGCGGTTCCTCTCTCGCGGTCGCGGTCGTGCTCTCCCCTCCCCCCCAACTGGTTCGTCTTCTTCGCCGTCCTCTCTCGCGGTCGTGCGATCCCCCTCCCCCACTGGTTCGTCTTCTTCGTCGTGCTCTCTCTCTCTCTCGCGTGTACATCTCTGTCTCTGTCTCGCGCGCGGTCCAGTCGGCCCTATCGATCCGCATAAAAAACACATACAAGAGGCCTCTTCATAAAAAACTCCAGGTTTTATAGCCGACACTGCGTCTTCTTTGCTAGAGGCTGTACTTCTAATTTGATCAGAACTTGAGAGGTTCTATATATCTTAAAACAACTCCTGATGCATATTGAATATCTCTCACTATGCTTCCTCACCTTGCTGGCTATGATTTTCTTACTCGTACCATTTGAATACCAGTGTTCACAAAAATGTTATGCCTCAAGTTTCCGTAGTTAATACTTTTGGTTTTGTTACAATTCTTTCATTTTTCCCAATTATATGGATCAACTACATGAACTCGCTTTATCCATAGCACTCATTCAAGGGCCACAACCTTAGTTCAAATTTCAATTAGAGTGGCATGCTTGTCTTTCTTTGATATTTTAGGAAGTTTTGTTTGTTATTTTTCTTGATATCATAGATGGGAGTTTTTTGACAAGAGTTTGGTTGTTTGTAGCTACATTGTTATATTTGTAGCTTGGCCAAAAATCATGGCGTGCCACAAGGTGTTCACCTCATGAAAATCTTCGTTGTTCTGCAAAAGATAGATGCGGTTGCGAATATTTTTACCGGCTTGATCCTCGAAATGACCGAATCGGGCAACGATTGTTATAAATGGGTTGTTGAGGAAGTTAGACCGGATGGAAAGCTTTAGTCAACCCTTCTAAATTCTCCAAAGACACCCTTTAGTCACAGCTTGCTAATCATGAACAATATTAGCAAAAAGCAAGGTAAGTTAATTATTTTAAAGTAGAGTGCCATGCACCTTGATGAAAGGGTGCACTTTATTTTGGTTTCTTGCATGAAAACATGCATGTTAGGTTGAATTTGACCAGCTAATTAAATGCATTGGACTTGTGCTCATTATTAACCTATATATCCATTATCATAACTTTGAACCTACAAGCCCTTCACCTTCAAATCACAAACATGTTAGTCAAAATAGAACAATTTGTACATCTATGTAGCTAGCAAGTGTGATCATGATCATTTGATAGTTGGTGAGAAAGATAAATAGGTGGTTTGGAGTTGTAGAATGCAGATATATATGGTCCACGTACCACACCCTTCTCTGCAGAGTCTCAGTGGTGAAAATAGCATATAGTGAATGCAAGGGAAAAGGAGAGAAGAAGAAAACAAAGAATGAAAAGCCTGCAAAGATTCTTGAGGGAAAGAGAGTTGAAAGTGGGGAGTAGTGGTCCTTAGAACTGAAGTTTTTTCTGTGTGGTGGGGAGAGAATTCACATTTTAAAGAGTGCCTGCCTTTGCAAAATCTTACTTTTCTTGCTCACTTTGTGCCTTTGTCTTCTCTCTCTCACTCCCTCGCTTTATTTCTCAGATTTACTTTTGAATTAATAACAATAATAATTAAAAAATAACATTACAATGTCGAGCAAGATAGACCAACTATTGTCTTGGTGTAGCGTTTGAGACCTGCTAGTTGTTCTTTTAGGCTTCTATGAGGCTTTAGCTTCGAATCTTCTAATTTCTCGAGGTATACATAATTTTGTGCATAGAGTAGGGTGTGTCTCTAATGGAATAGTCAAAAATAATCCCGCATGTCAAATGTGCCTCGAATAATCAAGTGTTCCAATGTGATTCAAGATTTTTGTAATATTTTGTGTGAAATTTCACCTCTCTATATTTCTTTCTTGTCTTTACCTTTCTCATGCAGGTACATTTGCTATTCAATTTGATGAAGACTAGTCATCCAACTTATTCCTTAGAAAACTCTCACCCCCCTCTCTTCTCTTTCTATTTAGATGCATTTCATGAATGTGCATGGTGGTCCATGTTAGGGGTTTGCATCATGGGAGGAGACTCTAGCAAAAACCTGTTCCCATGTTTCAAAGGGTCATTTTAGTTTGCAACTTTGGGACATCTTGGGGGCATAATTAGCTAGAAGAGAACTTTTTTTTTTAAAAAAATTTATTACAAGCTCATAAAGAGTAACCTCTACCTCATTATGACATAATTTTTGTCTCAACTATAAACTCACGAGAAGCAATTGTAAACTTACAAACGTACTGATGTTCAGTGGACATACCTAATCAGTCATATTAAACTCATAGAATTTAGGTGAGTCACAATGAACTCATAGAGCCTACACGAGTTCCATGTTACTACCGAGACCCAATGGACCTAGATTAATTATTCTAGCAAGATTCATAGACCTAGACGACGACGACAACAACAACAATAACATAGCCTCAGTCCCAAATTAACTAGAGTCAGCTATATGGATCAAACTGTTTCATTGTGCTCGATGAAGAGCAATTGATGATGATTTGTTTTGGACACTTGAAATGAACACCTATTTATTAGTGTCCATCAATTGTTCATATATAAATCGATGTGTATTTTAGAGACACCAATAATTAGGTATCCATTTCAAGTGTTCAAACTAGGTCACCCAATGAGCACTATCAACTAGAAGGAAACTTAATCAAGCCCAACACCATGTCTTTGTTATGGCCTTTACAGTGTACTGAATATTTTCACATGTTGGTCGGTGAGAGTCACGGACTTTTTTATGAGACAACTATCCGAGAGAGCCCAAGGCCCAAGATAATGGCTTGTACTTCACTAAGTGAGGCCCAACATCAAGCCCATGTTACTTTTTTTTTTTTTTTTTTTCTTTTCTTAAAGCACATATTACTTTGTTCAACATGTTAATGAGAAGAAGACTTTACAATCCTTGTTGA
This sequence comes from Stephania cephalantha, assembly GCA_039657325.1. NCBI lineage: Eukaryota > Viridiplantae > Streptophyta > Magnoliopsida > Ranunculales > Menispermaceae > Stephania > Stephania cephalantha. The sequence goes on along the minus strand of CM077579.1, from coordinate 47,119,830 downwards.
CTAAGTCGCAATTTGGGTCACGACACGATAATTGTGACACAAACACAACATGCTTTAAACGGGTTAGGAGTTTGACATAAATGAGTTTGGGTCATAAACGGGTCAACACGATTAGACACGACTAAAATGCGGGTCATTAACAAGTTAACCTGCTTAACTCGATAATGACATGTTTGACACGATTAAAGAATAATGTATAAGTAATAATCATGTTATAATAAATATATTAGTACAAAACCACCTATTTAATAACATGTCAATAACATGATTTATTTTTCTTTGCATATACATCTCTTATCATACTTTATTTTATTTTAAAAGGAAATATTTATTTTACTTTGATGTATTATTTATGTTTTACATTTTATTAATAACTATTTATTATTAAAAAAGTGATAAAATTTTCCCCAAAATAAAAATTTAGATTTTTTTTGAGGATTCTTATAGGTTTTTTATATGTTTTTTGAAAAAAAAATTATATGTTATTTGCTATGAGTTATTTCCTTTCTATTGTTAAAACTTATATAAGACTCAAATGAAAAAGAAAAGTAAAACTTAAAGACTAAGATTCCATTTGATTTAATTATATTATGTTCATTTAAATTTATTTATGTAGAAATATTTATAAAAGTTTTTAAATAAAATATTTAATAAATGAGTGACACAAATACGCGATATGTTTAATACTACCTATTTCGATACGAACACGATTAACACTATTAATAAATGGGTCATGACCCATTTTGACACGACACGAACACAACCCGCTAACGTGAATTACCACCCCTATTCTTGACCTAAGAAAAATAAATTTACAATTGACTTATTATTCTACTTTCTTTTCAAGGTTACACTAGGTGATAGTTCCAAAAATAATAATTTACATTAATTAGAACTCTGAGAACTAAACTCTAAAGCGAGCATCAAGTCAAGCACTGACATCTTTTCCATTTATAGCGATTACCAAAGCTTAAACCTACTCAACCTTTATCGGTATTATACTCGTGACATCGATCTAACATTTTTTTCGTGTTCCATTGCATGGTTATCTTTGCGCTATGATCTATCTTGGTGCAAGCATTCTAAAATCTGTTTTTACGTATGACGATTAGTGCTAGAGCCATAAGAAATTCGCGCTTACACACGACAACAACTATTGCTACAACCAACAACCGAATTGCTAGTATAGCGACACTTACATAGTCTCCAACCATTCTTCATTTCTACTAAACTCAAATTTAAGACCTCGCTTAAGAAAACCGAGCAACTCCTATTGTTGGTGTCATTTCTATGAAACTTGATTAATTAATTAAACACTCCCTAACTAAGATGCCACGTGGCAGTCATCCTCCTCATCACACCTTATCCGCCTTTCTTCTCTGATTCTCTAATGGCGTTCGCTCCGCTCTTCCTCGCGGCGACGAAGCTCGCCGGAATCATAGTCACCATCTCCGTCGCCGCCAACGCCTTCTCCTACTCCCGCTACCGCCGACGCCATCTCCGGCCGTTCGCCTCTCCGATCGACGAGTCCGCCGACCCTCTCGCCGTCTTCAATGGCCTCTCCGGCGAACGCGACGGGGACGGCGAAGGTGACTCCGCTTCCAAAACCCTAACTTTGAGTCCGTCCGTTCGTTCTCCGATGAGTGTTTTTTGTGGTGAAATGGTGGACTGATTGAGTTTTTCAGTGTTTTTGAAGAGTTGTTGAGTGATTGATTGTCTGATTGTTGTGGATTGTGCTGAGATTTGTGGTGGAAATCGGTTCGCTTTCGATTCGATTAGGTCATTGATCAATTGGTTTAGTTTGATTAGTCCATTGTTATTAAAGTGTTTGTATTGGTGTGTAGTCAGTATTGGAGTTCTACTTGATTCAATCAAGTTTTGCTTATGACGACATAGCTATTTTGTTGAACTTGTATTACTGTCAATTTGATCTACATGGTAGAAATTCGATGAAGTAGGGGTAGGCTGAATTTGACTTTGGACGCATTGATTAGGAGGGATTTAAGTGATCTAGAAAGCACGTTATTGGTTGCACTAAATTGAACGCAATGGTGGAGTTTGATCCATCTTGCCGCCCCCATCTAATTTGGGATTGAGTACATAGTTGGACATTGGTATCTCCATAGAAACTGAAGAAATTTGGCGAGGTAGGTGCAAACTGCAGACCGAAGCTGACTTTAGAGGAATTTAAATGATTTGGAAATCACGCCATCTGTTGCACTAAATTGAGTGCAATGGGAGAGTTTGATCCATCTAGCTGACCCAACTAATTTTGGATCGAGGCTTGTTGAATTTGTGTTATTAGTATTTGATTTTTTGACCTGTAAAATAAAGGGATAATATTATGAGGGAGTGAGGTGATTTATAATTACATTTTTGGAAGAGTTTAAGAATCTAGCCGAGCAAAGAAAGGGATGATATTATTTGGTGCGAAAGTTTGAAATTTATGTTTCGAAGACAAGGCTTAAGTGAACTATGAGTCTTTTTGTTTACCCTTTTATTTGATTCACAAGATGGTATATATTGTATCCTTGCAGAGGAAGGAGATCAGAAGAATGTGTTCTTCTTCGGGTTGGCAACTGCACCTGCCCATGTTGAAGACCGGCTCAACGATGCTTGGCTTCAGTTTGCAGAAGAAAGGCCCTGTGATGAATCGGTTGAAGTGCAGAATCCGAAGCCTGCTGATGCATTGATGGCTTCGGCTGCTGGTGATGGTGGATCTCAGCAGGCTCCTTTAGCTTTGGCAGAGGCCAAAACAAAGAAAAGGAGGAAAACTCTTAAGGTAGCCATGGAAGCTATGATTAGAGGATTTGAGAAGTATGTCGAAGAGGAGGAAGAGCCTGCGACAGGTGTAGAATGTCATCACAATGTTGCTTCCTGGCACAATGTGCCCCACCCGTAAGTTTGAGCTCTTATTTTTTTGTATCTTCGTAAACATCGGGCTTAATTGCATTAAAAGTAGTGAACTAGTTACACATTTTGCCACGTTTAAGGATGAAGAGATTATTATGAGTCGGAGTCGGACAATGATTTGGAGTAGTCATGTAGCTAATGAAAAACTGTATTAATGTGGGACTTGTTCTCAGTGAAGAGAGACTAAGGTTTTGGTCTGATCCTGACACTGAGTTGAAGCTTGCTAAAGAAACTGGAATCAGTGTTTTCCGAATGGGAATTGATTGGTCAAGGATTATGCCGAAGGAGCCTGTGAATGGACTGGAAGAAACTGTGAGTTTTGTATGTTTTACTGATACTTTTGCATAAAGGGTTTACCATTATGACTTCATGTATAATAGATAAAGAATTATAGATCAGAAGATAGTGCAGTGCTTTGGTTATTCATTTTTTCTATTATTAAGTATTAACTGTTGTTTCACCTGTTTAACTTTTATATGTATGCATGCATGCATTTGTTTCAGTACATTTTTTAATGAAATTTTTTTCCATATATGCATGAGATCGGATTGATGTTTTTATTTAGTGGTTTTCATGTTAACATGTTACAGGTTAATTATGCTGCTTTGGAACGATATAAATGGATCATTCAAAGGGTTCGCTCCTATGGAATGAAGGTAATGCTGACTTTGTTCCATCATTCACTTCCACCATGGGCTGGTGAATATGGAGGTTGGAAGCTAGAAAAAACTGTGGACTATTTTGTGGAATTCACAAAGTAAGTTGCTTTATCTCTTCTTTGTTGTGTTTTCTGAAAGTTTTTGGTTGGACATATTTATTTACTATATCTTTCACGTTTACTAATTGCTTTGTCTTTCCACATTCTAAGTACTTAACAGGGTTATGGTTTGTAAATTGCATCATCCATCATCAGATAAATGTAGATTTTCTCCATATTTGGCAGGCTTGTTGTTGATAGTGTGTCGGAATTGGTTGACTACTGGATAACTTTTAATGAACCACATGTCTTTGCCATGCTTACTTATTCTGCTGGTGCTTGGCCTGGAGGTCGTCCTGATATGCTAGAGGCTGCAACATCTGCACTACCAATGGGTGCCTTTCAACAAGCTATGCACTGGATGGCAGTTGCACATTCAAAAGCCTATGATTACATACATGGACAAAGGTACTTCCTTTTCTTTTTGAGTGCCAAGAGGGTTTAGATCTTTCTATAATAACCATTTAGAAAGTCACGACTCATGAATAAACATACAACAGTTCATAATGAAATGGTTTATTGACTTTCATCACCATTCATCATTTTTCCAGTTATCCCTATGTTTTCATGTGTCTTCTTTTGCTCAATATTGTGATGCAAGCATTCAAATCAAATCTTTAAATGAGGCACTCTGAATCTACTCACAAGTTATTTGTTTGCATTTTGGCATATCCTTGAACCTTGATTTTCAACCTACCCTAAAACGCTCCTTTCAGATCAGCCTCATCACTGCTATCCGTTTACATTTTTTTGGAAGATTATCATTTTTAGTTGCTTAGATTTTATTTTTTTAGTAGAAAGAATATCATTTGATTATTTTCTCAATTAATTTATCAATTTCTTTTATTGCAAATGACAGTAATAGTTTGTCAAAAGCGGTTGTTGGAGTAGCTCATCACGTTTCATTTATGCGGCCATATGGTCTCTTTGATGTTGCTGCTGTTACACTTGCGAACTCCTTGACCCTTTTCTCCTACATCGACAGTGTATGTGACAAGCTTGATTTCATAGGGATAAACTACTACGGACAGGTCATTACTTGGTTTCTCTCGATAGATAACTGATAATGAACTCTAGCATAAATTCTGCAGATGTAAGTTTCCTAAATTTTGGTGTCTTTGATCAGGAAGTTATATCAGGAGTTGGACTGAAGCTGGCGAATGATGAATACAGTGAGTCCGGCCGTGGAGTTTACCCTGATGGCCTCTACCGCATGTTGCTTGAGTTCCATCAGAGATACAAGCACCTAAAGTTGCCTTTCATTATAACTGAAAATGGTGTTTCCGATGAGACTGATTTGATTCGGAAGCCATATTTGCTGGAGCATTTGCTAGCTGTATATGCAGCCATGCTCATGGTATTCACACTGCATTGCAACTTTCGACCTGTCTTTTTCATCAATCCATTTTGCACATATGCTAATGCAGCATTGGTATTTCCTATAAACTCAGGGTGTTCCGGTACTTGGTTATCTATTCTGGACTATTTCAGACAACTGGGAATGGGCCGACGGATATGGCCCCAAATTTGGCCTTGTAGCAGTCGATCGTGCCAACAATCTCGCACGGATCCCGCGCCCTTCCTACTACCTGTTTTCTAAGGTAACAAATTGACAATTCCATTAAGGATTACCTGCATTGGATTTACTTAATTCAGACATAGAATCTCATTTGCAATGAATAGTTTGAATTGATTTTGTATAATGGAAGTATAAATAAAGAAGGAATACCTAATGCAACCTTGGTCTCGGTTATTAGGCAAGAATTCTTTGTGAAGTTGATTGAGTTGACTATTTATGCTTATTTATGTCAGATCGTGTCGACTCGGAAGATCACACGAGAAGACAGAAGGCGAGCTTGGAATGAACTCCAAAAGGCTGCTAAAGAGAAAAAACAAAGACCATTCTACCGAGAAGTAAACAAGCATGGTCTCATGTATGCAGGTGAATTCCTAGCTCCAGTTTTCTAATCATACATTTTGAATGTCTTTATGCATTGCCAAAACTGAATGTCATCCACTTTAGAAAAAAATGGATTACTATGTTGAGATGTGTGGACCGAAATAATAGTCCCACATCGAATAATTGAAACTTCATAATGAAGTATATAAGTGATGATCTTCCCTTAGTACCGAGACATTTTGAGATAAAACCTCACACTTATGAGTTGAAAGGTGGTTAAGTTGAGGATAGTATCGGTACTAGCAGAGATCATAGGCTCGCGGAGAAGTGCCGCGGGTGGGCTGCTTGCAGATAATGTGCTGTAGGCATGAAAAATCAACATATTGGACAAGAAAGAGAAATCCTAGATGATGAGTTTGATGACTAGGTTTGTTTTTTTGTTCTACTTCTGTAATCATGGAGAACCTCAACTTGAATTGAGATCTTAGATCGTCAAAACTCTTGGCATCCCAAAGCTTAGGCACTAGTTAAAATAGGCGCAATGTCAAACTCAGTAGCGCTGTGTTATGCATAATGCCAACCCTGATTCATAGTCAGGTTTAGCGCCGCCATATTGATGCTGTTTCGCGAAGTGTATGTGCCACTGATTTTCTTCTTCTACCTTGCAGGAGGCCTTGATAGACCTATCTGGAGACCATATGTTCAAAGAGACTGGCGATTTGGACACTACGAGATGGATGGTTTACAGGACCCTCTGAGCCGCGTATGGAGACTCATTTTGCAGCCCCTCTCTCGCAAGAAGAAGATGGACCCGCAAACAGATGATACTGATTTAGTCCTTGAGCCTCTTCAATTGAGCTCATGATGATCCTTCTTCACTGGATTAAGCTGCAGGGGGCATGTCTAGTTAGCAGAAATTAGGTTCTTCTTGTAACTACTGTCAGAATATATTGGCTGAGTAGTATTTGTTATCTCATACAGAAAGTCCAGCAGAAGATTGAATTTATTTTCAAACTTCTCAAACTTTGTACAATAATTACAAGAACTTCTCTTTCGACATTTTGTTAAAGAAGATTAAAGAAAAACCTCCCATCTATTCTTTTTAATGAATGGATCCGATTGCAACTTGGAGTATGGAGTACAAAGGGATCAAAAAGGAAATGATACTCTAAATCATAAAACTATAATCAACAGAATACATGATATCAACCAATGTTTCTCGAATTTGAAAAAGAGTCAGAAGAAATAGTTCGATCCTCTAATTTTCGAACATACAGCTCCGTCATTAAAATTAGAAATCAAAGAAGGTCAAATTGGTCAAAATATCATAGCCTTTTACAACTCTTGTTATTATATCATAACCTTTCTAAATTGCTTGATTTTTATAACATATTTCACTTTTGAACTTCAAATTTGATGACGTGACACTTAAATAATGATTTTAAATAATAAATTTAATAATTATTTTAGTGATTTTTGGTGTTGAGGTGGCTTTTTAAATTCATTATTTAAGTGTCACCTAATAAAATTGAGTAAAAAATGACATAAGATACAAATTAAACAACTTAGAAAGGTTTGGATATAATAACAAATCTCAAAAGGTTATGATATAAAACCAAAAGTTCTGAAAGGTTATGATATTTTAACCGATTAAGCCTTCAAAGAAACTAGCGGTTGAAAAAAAAAAAAAAAGAAGATTTTATTGCATAACATAAGTATTATCAACTCATAACTGCATTGCTACTACCACTCCTATGCTAAGATTAGGAGGTCCTCTCCACTGCAGAGATAGGGAGAGTCCTAGAGACACCAGCAGGACCCTTGAATGTGATCTCAGGGTCATGAACATAAACTTCTCTCACAGGCACCCAAAACCCAAACTCTTTGCTCTTGATTCCACTCACCTTCTTGATCTTTCCCTTCTCTATGTACCCTGTGACCAGCACTTCATAAGAGACTAATCTGTCACTGCCCTCAAAGAATATTTCTATTCTTTCTTTCCTAATCAACCAAAACAGACCACTTTCCTTGTCATATCCACACTCCTCCAAGTTGTCTAATGGAAGAAGCCCATTTGGCATCTCCATTTCCTTGAGCAGACCATTGGCTTTCTCTTCACAAGTTTCTGCTCCATAGTATATTTCAGCCTTTGCTCTCACCTCTTCTGTCACCAAGGCCATTTTCACTCTCTCTCTCTCTCTCTCTCTCTCACTATCTTTCTTTCTTTCTTTTTGTTTTCTTCTCTTCAAGGGTGTGGTGCATACTGTGTGTGTATATATAGGAAGACACAACTATGTAGTTCAGTACTCAACTCATTTTGTTTGAAAATCACAGCATTCATTGAGAAAAAGATGTCTTCTTCGTCGTTAAATGTTTAGACCGACACCAAAAATTTGGTGGAAAATTTTGACTGGTGAGTTTTCTACAATCTTCTCTCAAAAATGTGCAATACAACTAATCACAACTAAATTTTATGTGAATGAACACATACAAAAAATAGGCGTAGTGGAAATGAGGAAACGTAAGTGGATAACAGGTAAAACTCGGAAATATAGAATAAGAAATATGGAAATTCGAAGAAAAGTAGGAGTAACATAATCAAAGCAAAAAAAATAGCAAAGAACAACTGTTGTGGTTTTGGACACATCTAAAGACGACTTGCAAATACCTAAATAGAAAACTCGACTCAATAGAAACTGAATTGTTGATGTGATGGGTTTGAAGTTAAAATGAAGCTTTTTTGTCGACTATCTGAAAAATTAAGGTTTTACAGTCGAGATGGTTAAATGTTACAGTTGAGATCTTTCTAAGCTAATTTAATGATTAAAGGGAAGTGACATTCTTGTAGTTGTGTGCCTGCTTTAAATGTTACAGTTGAGATGGTTGAGCAATGAAATGAGAGGTGTTAAGAAGACACCATGTTTTAGGTCATTGTACCAAAACAAGGGAGTTATAGAGTCTTTTAAGGCACATTCAATTACAAAAACTAAAGAAGTTTGGTATTCAAAATCAAAAACAAAGAATTTTGGTATAGGCACCACATTCACAACTATTACTCTTAAGTCTTTTAGAAGAAGTTTCACAACTACACAAAAGAGATTTTTTCAATACATTACCAAGAACATCATCAAACATGAAATACATATATGCATAACCATCAAGATCTGAATTTTCCAACCACTTCTAACCACCTCACATGTTGAAATTTAAGGAATATTGTTTTCATGCTATTGAAGAGAGATATGAAATTAATGAAATATCTTCTATGTTTCCTTGTTAACTCTGATTATGATTTATGAAAAGCAGGAAATGCAAGGCTTCTCCGAAGATAATACTTGCCGTAATCTCCATATATAATAAAACTGAGACTTAAACATGATCAAAGTAACCATGAGGAATTGAACCAGTACCTGCGGCACATCCTACGCCTGCAGAGTACCCGGACAGCCATTAGGGAGTCCGGATTCTGTGTTCTGGCAAGAGTTCTATGTTTTCTTGTAGGCTCTAATTATGATTTACAACAGATTCTCATTGCAGGGATCAATGTTCAATACAGAAGTTCCTAAGCTATTAGTAGAGACGAGAACAATCCCAAATTAGTCGCGGGCCTTGCTGCCGGCTACATGGATCAAACTCTTCCACTCCGCCAATTGATTCAATGCCCTTGATGGCATACAGAAGTTCATAGCTTCATTTAATGCTTCAAAATAATATAATTAAAGTGGAACTCTCGGCAGAATGGTCCATAAAGCTATGAAGCACCGTAACATGTAGAATAGAATAGCAATCTATGTTCGTAGCGTCTAAACTTCTAAACTTCTTTAAATGCATTGTACAATTCACTTCGTTTGGTTGACACGGCAACTCTATTCAAGCAAGAAAACTCCTCAATACACATCTTTCTTGTTCACAAAGCAGCATTTTTGTTAGATTTGAAACATGAGGACTCGCATATAAGATATGACTTAACATCTGCAGCGACCACATTGCTGAGGGAAACCCCATATCCAACAGAACAATATATGGCATATTATATAAGAAATAATAAAACAGGCATCAATGCGAAAAATGGTTCACAGAGAATGCATACGGCTATTAGAAACTAGTTCAAATCATTAGATATTGAGCAAATGATTTATCGATGAAAGCATCGAACATGTTTAAAGGGAGAAAATAATTGCGTGGAGCACATAAAGTAAGTATTTACTCTAACAATTTAACAAATAACACTAAAATGATCAATGAGAAGTGAATAATTCACGAATTGATTTTTTGATAAGTAACCAACTTAATTACGACACATATTGACTTCAACATGAGTTGAACTCCAACAAATTGATTTTATTTTTTAATACAATAAACCATGATGCTTACAAATCATTCTCATCAAAAGATTTCTGCTTTCAATGTCATAATCAAACTGAAGGTGACATGTAGATAGTAAACATCCTTGTCGAAAGAAAAATACCCAAACCTGAGTACACAAACACTTTCACAAGACAGCATATCCATCACGAGAAAATAAATACAAGTCTTCTCGAACAATTAGATTAATATCAAGTTCAGAATGTACACCAACAGGAAAGCTATTCACAGTGAACTCAAATTAAAGATTCCTTAGAGCAGTCCACACCTGGGTGACAAGGCACAATCGTTCCTCTAAATGCATGAGCCGAAAACCATAGCGGATACGAGGATATGTCCTTCACAAAGTACATCTCCTTCCACACTCTACTTCTTCGATGATACACCAAGATTTGCCTTTGGGTTGCCAGGAATATGAATTCGCTGTTCTGGCTAATAGGAAAAACACTCGGCACCATTCCTCTGATACATTTCAGACTTACCCTATCCGCCTCACGCCATTTCTCTCCCTCTAAATCCTCCAATACCCACATAGTCATCCAAGCATCTGAAATTTGAATCACCGAAACCGAACCCTCCAATTCCAACAAATGCAACCTATGCCCCACTCCATCCACCATCTTATTCGGCAAAGGAATCTTCCTCCACTCCAAACTATTCAAATCAAGAGCAAGTATGTACAAACAACTGTATGTCAACCAATGAAGCAGGCCATTTGCATACACAACTTGATTCCTATTCATATGAGTAAACTCCTCAGTCTGCGACGAAAGTGACCTCGTCCAAGCATTCGAATCCGAATCATACACCAAACAAATGAATGAATCCAACGGCCTCCGGCCAAAAGGGCGGTAGAAACCCGCCAAAACAACCTTAAATTTCTGATTACACAAATCATATGCCAATCCCACAAGGGTAGCCTCATTATCGGGATGAAACCGCGTCATCGGCCTCTCCCTAGTCCTAGGCAACAACCTATAGTCCCTAGTCATTGGATTGCAAACATAGTAAATACCCTTATCAGGAATACTAGCACAACACAACAATCCATTACATGAGGCCTTAACTTTCACTCTATCTTTCAAAAAATCCAATGAAAACTCAGAAACCCCTCTCATTCTATCAACACAGATGTAACTAGGCTGGACATTAAAAGATCTAAGAAGCTCAACCAACACCATAGGATTGTCAACAGAGACATTGTTGTAAAGTTGAACAAAATACTTGTCAGAGACCAATCTATACCAAACCTTACACACAGATTTGAACCTGAACAGGGGTTTCACAGGTAATCTTGCAAGAATTTGAAGAACAACTTCTTCTGGGAAAACCCCATTCCCTGAATCCATTGAACAAATTCTCAAATACCCACTATTCAATCAACCAAAAAGGTGAAACCTGTTGAAGAAATTTGAGATTTTGAGCAGTTTTTGGTTACCTGATGAGATTATTGAAGTGGGTTTTTGGGCATGGACGCCATGGAACTGCAAGTCTGTTTGATGGAATGGGAGCTTGGAAATGCCCCCAATTGTTGGGAAAGGAAAACGTGGGAGAGACGTGGTTTTTTGTACATATATTTGATGTTAAGTTGTCGGTGTTCGTTAGATTGTGCATTAAGATTTGTGTGGGATATCTTGATGTGTATCTAAGAGAACAATAACTATTTGAGGCATGTGTTTGTGTGAAAAGGCAAATGGGGAAAAGCTTAGGGTTATATACGTAATTCAAGATATAAAAAAACCAACAAAACTAATGAAAATGTAGGATAGGTGACTACTTGAATTCATCATATTTGAGTTGCGTTGTTATTAAGTTATCATATATTGGTAGCGAAGTTATCTAGTGTTGGAATGGGGACTTAAGTTACAAGCGTATGCCATATATCATTTAAGTAATTTTGATCTCAATTTTTTTAATTTTTTTAATTTTTTTAATTATATATATAGATGTTCCGTTCCTTTTCAGCTCCTTCTTACTTTAATTTGATTAATCTCAAAAGAGTAAGTCGAACGCTCTAATTAATCTGACTTGAGAGTATTTAGAAAGATATAAATGTGGTAACTACAGTTATAAGTTAGAATCACATAACTATTGTCTCATGTCCTCAATTAGAGCTATGATGCTCATCTCATTATCGTTTATCGTGCTCTTAAACGTCTTATCATCAATTTTTGTCACCCCGAATACACAAAAAAGAAAATAAGGAGAAAGTCATATAGTATAAATAACAAAATCTATAAAGATATTAGTCATTTAATACATGAACCGTATATCGATGATTTTCCGTCATTTCAATAAAAAAAGTAAAGTAAAAATTAATAAATTTTAACCTAAATCATGACCACGAGAGAACTTAACTGTTAAGAAACTCAATTTCATGTCTCGCATAACAAATTGTTGGCTTAACTAGGGTAATCCCTTATATAGGTTGACAACATCGTTTAAGCATGGATTAATCGACAAAATTGGCATCGAATATCACGTGAAAACTCCCCCGAAAAATTCAATCATTTATATAATAATAAAAGGTTAATAATGATAATTTTTTTAAAAAATGAACTGATATAGGGGTCATTTGATTGATCATCTTGCGTGATTACAAAAAACTTGACTAGTATTTTCCATCAGAAAATTAACCTAAATCATGACTATGAGAGAATTTAACTGTTAAGAAACTCAATTCTTTTTAAGAAATGTCTCAATTTCAGATCTCGCATAACAAAATACTAGCTTAATTAGGATTACCCCTTATATAAGTTGTCGACGTTGCTTGATTATGGATTGATCGACACAATTGACAATATATCATTCATATAATAATATAAAAGTTTAATAATGATAAATGAAAAATGAAAAAAAATGGATCATTTTTTGCTCTAAACAACTCGGTAAACTTGTATTCGAACTATCTTACTTTTCTGAATTCGTTTCGAGCTGTGTACCGAATCGATGAAGGTAACTCTTAATATTAGTATTTTCATTATTACGACTCCAACTCGAATACGTAGTCATGGGGTCATTTGATTGATCATTACAAAGCTTGGCTAGTATTTTGAGGGCCGCTTGATCATCAATGAATGCACCCAAAGTTTTTGTAAAAAATTCAGCAAAAGTGGAAAAGACCATTTTGCCCTTGTATATATATTGATTCAAACCCCACAAATCATTTTGACAAAGAAAAAGGGCACCCCACCACCAAGCTTGAACCACAAAGTCACATTGCGTTTGGCGAGCGTTTATCGATTCTTGCGGATTGACATCATCCGACAGTGATGTAACAATGTTTGACAACCATATGATGGTTTCTTAGAACTGTTTAGTTGGGTAAAACTGTGAAAATGATGATTTGTTTGTCAACGTAGGGTTTGGTAATTTCCTTAAATCCGAACTTGTTTCCATTATATAATGGAGGATTGTCTTGCTACGGTGCAAAGAGGAGGTTGAACTTGAGGTAATTTTGCCAATTTATTGTGTTTTTTATGAGGTTATCCGAAGTTTACGTCGATGTGCGCGATTGTTTCGGCCTCGCAGACCGAGATATATTGAAATGTCTCGGTCATGAGAGGACCGAGCCTACTCTAACCCTCCGCCGAGTGTACAACCGAGAGTAGGAGAAAATTCTCGGTTGTACACCACCGACGCCACATTACCTATCACTAATTGTAGCTCTCGTCATGTCTCGGCGGAGATAATCGAAGTATTCTCGGCCATGCGTAACCGCAGAGACTTTGTGAACTCTTCCGCCTTCGTGGCGAGAGACTGCAGTTCCCAAAAATTTAGCTTTCCGTCTCTGCTTGGCGAGACAACAGGTCTTGACGCGATCTGGCTGTGTGGCGAGAACCGCGATTTCCCAATTTTTTTACCATTCTACAAACCGCCACACACACATTACAACTACTCTACCAAATGTAACTTAATTATACTATAAACGTAACTTCAAACGATCGATTTCGCGCAAAATCACGATGTTCAACCGAACCCTAACTTGGAGACGAAATCGGCTCACACCACGACCCTACGAACTGCAAAAAATCCGTAAACCGAAGGAGAAACACAAGGCGAGACACGGGAGACACGATTTCGGAGATTCCTCTCACTGGTCGGTTCACACCAAATTGTTTCTTAGAGTCCAGATCGGTGAGAAGATGGTGGTGGGGGTGGTGGGGTGCAGATGGATTTCCACGAGGGGTAGTTTAGGTATTTCGGGTCTAATTTTTGGGTGCCCCAGGTAAATCGATTTGTGCCCACATTAACTGGGTGCCTTCATTAAATGGTGGGGTGCCCTTAGCGGCCCTCTATTTTCCACGTCATGTCCCACCACATCTACGTGGCAACACATGGTTTGAGGATTTCGTTTAAGAACAAACACTCCGGGCCTTGTTGATCAGACCACTTCGCACTTCTGACTCTCAAGAAAACAGATTGGTAGAGAGAGAAAGGAAGCTCTCTCTCTCTCTCTCTCTCTCTCTCAATCACAGAGCCTCCCAAACCCTCTTGTTTTCTCTCTCTCTCTAATGGCGCCTCGGACATATCAAGGTGACTCACTCGCCCTTCTTTCCCTCTTTAAACGTTCTTTCTTCGTTTCTACATGTTATATTGATATGGGTCTGACCTCTTTGTGTTTGTCATTTTTTGGTGAATCTTGTGGTTTGTTCATCAATTTGATCGATTTTATGATATGGGCATCTCTTATTTTGGTGATTTTCATATGGGTAGTCGTTGGAATCTTGAAATTTGATGGTTTTTTTATGGTTTTGGGGGCGTTGGGGGAGCTTTTAATGGGGTTGTGTTAGAAATCAAGGCTTTTTAAGTGACGGAATCAATGGCTGTTGTTGTGGTTTGGTTAATGGAAGTCTAGTTTGTTGTGATTGCAATGATGGTTGTTAAGGAAATTATAGTAGTTGTTATATTTCGTAGTTTAGATATTTAGGAAGTTTCTATATTTTGATATCTAGGTAGTTTTGGTAACTTTCCTTATTTTATATTTTGTTCAGCTCTATAAATAAGAGCACCCTATTGTACTCAGTTTGCCCACATCAATACAATTCTTATTCTCTTCTTTGAAATCTATCAATGGTTTTCTTTACTCCCATTGTGAATTCCAATGAACTTTTTTAAGTGATGTCTGTTGCTGATTGATGTCTAGATGGAAGAAATGGCGGAGTGCAACAGTGTGATTTGTGATCGAAATGTTCCTACTAAGTTAAAAGGAAAAATTTTTAGGACCGCAATTATGCCGGCTATGCTCTATGGAAGTGAATGTTGGGCGGTAAAGCAACAACAATTACATAAAATGAACGTAGCAGAAATGAGGATGATTAGGTGGATGTGTGGTAAAACTCGTAAAGATAGAATAAGAAATATAGAAATTCAAAGACAAGTAGGAGTAGCACCAATTGATTCAAAGATTAGGGAAGGGCGGTTGGTCACCTGCAAAGACGGCGTACAAATGCCCCAACTAGAAAACTTGACTCAATAGAAACTGTAGAAATTCGACGAGGTAGAGGAAGACCAAAGTTAACATGGGATGCATTAATTATGAGGGATTTGAATGGTTTGAAAAGCTCACCATCAATTGCACTTAATCGAGCACAATGGAAAAGTTTGATCCATGTAGCCGACCCCAGTTAATTTGGGACTGAGGCTATGTTGTTGTTGTTGTTGTTGTTGCTGATATTTCTGTTTTGGTTAACAATTTGTTTCTATCATCTGTTGCGTGCCTCTTTGTCGCGTAAATGACTTTTACAATCTGCCCGTTAGAATACTTGTTTATTGTAAATGACATTGCTAGCATCTCTTTTTCTTGGTCCAGTTGTGGCAGCTGTGTTGATGTTTAATTCCATTTCTTGTAAAGAAGAAGAGACTATGTTGTGGTAATTTGACGTCTGCGAAGCCTGATTCAACCATTGTATCAGTTCTTTTTCCCCGAGCAAATGGTATAGATTTGTTGAGACTCTATTTCAGTGGACACTCCTAGTATATCTTGTATTCAGGTGGTTCTGGTCTGAAGGCTCCGGTTAGTTGTATGCGCCCTTTTAAGCCATTTCTGTGCTTCAACTACATTGTTATTGGTGCTTACGTTGTTATGGGATTGATATATTGAATATTAACTGCCCTATCTAGTACCTACATAGCCATTGAGTACTCTTCCCGTCTGAAGATATATTTGGTTTCCTCTCTTTCCAGGTTGTCATTGTGGCCTATGAAAGTTAATTCTCAGTGCATGGTTACGTTAATGGTATTAGAACCGACCAGATTGATACCCTTAGAAAACTGATGTTGATGATTTGTCATCATGGCTAGAAAAGCAAATCATCAAAGGAATGGTTCGGATCATAAATCATCAAAAATGAATAGAGTTTCAGAACCATTAAATGAGTCTATACAAAAGGAAGCGGAGAAGGTAGAAACAACTAGTTTCAAAGTTGTGAGTGAAGTAGAGGCACCGGGTTGTACTCAACCAAGCAGTCCTCCTAGGGAAAAGGGGATGAAGACAGAAAATGCTGTTGATGAAAAGAAAAAGAACCAGAAATCTAGGAAAGAATCGAACAAAAAGAAGGGAGCACAGGATAGGATGCCAGGTTCAAACCAATCTCCGTCGAGGTCCTATAATACTAGAGATGCTACAGGAGAGGCCTCAGTATCTGATGCTTCAGAATTAAAGGAAGAAGACAAAACAGTGTTTGGAGATGACAGTGGTTCAAATGAGCCCTGGAACAGCACCAGCTGTTCGCAAAATGATTTGCCTGGTGCGGATGCGAACAAAACTTCGGGATCTTTTGACACAATGGTTGGCAGTAGTCTTGGAGCTTCAGGTTACGCAGCGCTTAAGGCAGCCCATGAATGGATAAAAAGGGCAAAGCCATTATTCACTGCTATAGCAACCTTTTTTCTTGACGTGAGCAAATATGTTCAACTCAAAACTGAGAAGGCATACCCTATTGCTTGGAGATGGCTTGTGCATTTTGGGAATATAGTGCTGCTAGTATCATTGCTTTGGTTGGACTGCTGTATTAGGGGCCTTGTATCCTTTGTACGCTTAGGGACGACATCCTTCTTCACAGTTATTTGGTGCAGCATTCTCTCAGTAATTGCAATGATTGGAATTCTAAAATTTTTGTCCATAATGGTGAGTTACTTTGAGTTGTCCTTTTCTTTTTCGTTTAAACTAAGCAACAATCTTACTGGGGCTTTGACCTTTCTTATTTTATTTGTATACATGAGTTGGACCCCCAACCTTTCCTTTTGGCAAGTGATGCATCATCCATTTCACCATCTCACTAGAGATGCTTTGGCTATTTGTATTATCGTTGTTGTTGTTATTGTTGTTGTTATTATTATTATTATTATTATTATTATTATTATTATTATTATTATTATTATTATGTTTATTTTTGGGGAGAGGGGGATTGGATAACTCATTTAATGTAAACTTGAATAAAATTTTATTCTAGAAAGAGAACAGGACGTCCATCATGGATGCGAGGAACAACTTGTCAGTGCATAGTCTGATTATCTGGCTTCTTGTTACCTGAGAATAATAATCTAGGACATGTAGGTATTAGGAAACATGCTGAACTTTGATGAATCATTTAGGAGACTGAAGATGGTTGTACTTGCGTGATATAGGAACAAAAACTTCTATTGGTTTCACTCTTGGGATTTCCAGCTCTTGGTTGTCATTCAAATGGCTTGGTTTCCATGTCCCTCTCTAGTTTGAGAATCAAATAACTTGACAAATTTTCTTATAAAGAAA
Organism: Stephania cephalantha; assembly: GCA_039657325.1. Lineage (NCBI taxonomy): Eukaryota > Viridiplantae > Streptophyta > Magnoliopsida > Ranunculales > Menispermaceae > Stephania > Stephania cephalantha. Next base: position 47,102,139 of record CM077579.1, on the reverse strand, counting down.
AGAACTTGACAAATTCACGACGTCCTTAATTGCATAATACTTTGAGGCTTTCACTTTATGAACTGAACCTTGGCAATTGAGGGATAAAGATTTGGGTTGTGTCCTGTATGTTTGGTTCCAAAGTCTAAATTGGAAACTTTTGTCACATCTATTGTGATGCTTTTACTCTTTTATGAGTCTAGAAAAATAACTAAATGACACATTTATATGGCCCAAGTTGGCATGTCTTAGACGTACTCTGGTATCTGAAGACCGAATTGGTTATTTCTCTAAAAATTATGGTTATCATTAACTTTGAAAACTCAATAGTCAACAAAAGTTACAACTGAAATACATAGAACAGGTCTGCTCACTGTTCTACTCTCTTGATGGTTCAGGTAATAGGTGCATTAGTGGCATTTTTTGGCAGCTTCATTCTTGCATTATTGATTGTTTCCATCGTTGCCACCGTTTTTTTATGGTTATATGGGAGTTTTTGGACAACGGGATTCGTCATTCTTGTCGGAGGTTTGACCTTTTGATCTTTTCTGGAAGTTGATTCTTTTTTTTTTTTTTTGAAGCTATATTAGGTTTATGTGTTTTCAATTGCAGGATTGGGGTTTTTCTTGCGCTATGAATACTTCTCACTCTTAATCACTACAGTTTATTCCATCTATTGTGCCAAGACATATGTTGGATGGCTTGGTCTACTTTTGGGGTTAAATTTGTCTTTCATCTCAAGTGACATTTTGATATACTTCCTAAAAAGTAACACAAATGATCACAGTAGATCTAGTCAGCCCCAAGAGCAAGCTGCAGGTGCGCGTGGTCAGTTTAGTTCATTCTTTGGTGAACCAATGAATGCAACTCCTGAAACGGCTTTTGATACATCAACAGACCGTAACCAAGGTGTACCTTCCACCAGTGGAGCTGATGCGGAGATGACACCTGGAGATGAAGTTGTCCGGCTGTTAAACTGTACTGATCACTATTCGGCATTGGGTTTATCTCGCTATGAGAACGTTGATGCTTCTTTACTCAAACGTGAGTACCGGAGAAAGGTATCTAACCAACACGTGCTTGTAGAAAAAGAAATCAGTTTCTATCACGTTTTATTTTATCATGGACTCTTTGGTTTAGCCCCAATTAATTTGGGACTGAGGCTATGTTGTTGTGGACTCTTTGGTTTAGCTACTTTGACTCCTGATTTGTGAAGGTTTTACCAGAGTTCCTGAGTCGAATTCATTGATTTTGGTAAAACTGCACAAGTAATTGGCAAAAAAGTAGCAAAGATAATGAACTTGGGTGTTTGAATTTCTAAGGCATGATCCATGGTATTCTTGGAGAGAAGAACAAATAGGCAATAAATCGGAAAAACAAATTGAAAGATAGCTTAACTGTTTGTTTGATTTGTCATCCAGGCTATGCTGGTCCATCCTGACAAAAACATGGGTAATGAGAAAGCTGCCGAGGCATTCAAGAAACTTCAAAATGCATATGAGGTAATTCTGATTGTATATTTTATTTATTTCTAGGAGAATTTTCATTGACGTGTTATTTCAGCTTTTACTTCTTTGATCTTATTATTACTTATATTTTAGGTTTTACTCGACTCATTTAAGAGAAAAACGTATGATGATGAATTGAGGAGGGAGGAGCTGCTTAACTTGTTTCGGCAAAATATTTCTCAAAGGGTATGTTTCCTACAACGATTTTACTTTTTATGATACAATTAGTGGCATTATCGAGGCAAGGCTTGCACTGATGTTGTTTTTTATCGCTGCTAGTCTTTGGGACTGAAATGTCGCAGTTTTATGAAAAGGAAATCTATATAAGACATAAATTAGACAGCTATATCTGTTGCACCAAAAAAAATAAAAATTAGACAGCCATATTTTATGGGAATGAATGTTGGGCCGTATAGAAATAACACATACATAAAATGAGCATAAGAAATATGATGATGCTTCAGTGGATGTGTGGTAAATATCGTTACGCCTCCAAGTGGGTCACCATGGTGTGGCTATTTGATGGTATGAACAGTTATGACCATTCGTTTCTGTAATGGAATGATGGAGCCCAATTTACCTCGATTGATTCTTCCAGTTCAAAAACATGTGAAAAAGTGTACTAAAAAATTCCCTAACCTCATACGTGAAAGATTAAATATTTCACTGCAGAAAAGTTTAAATAGTTGACCTTCATGGGTTGCTGGTAGATTGTGCTTTCTGTTTTTGTGGAACTTGTGCATAGCCACCTTTACGTTTATTTCATTTGATCATTGCTGATTTAATTGCACTGATTCCTCAGAATGGAAGGCGTGGTCCCTTTGCTCGTCCGGAGGGTAATTTTGAAGAACAACATGGAGATTCCAGACGAATAGCCTGCAAAAAATGTGGCAATTTTCACTTATGGATACATACAAATAAATCCAAGTCCAAAGCTAGATGGTGCCAGGTTTCCCCTCAATATCTTGCTTCTTTAGACCAATTGCTATACTGAAGTTTTGGTTTTTTAAGTTCCAGGAGGTACTGGTTTTGATTGTAGATTTTACGTGGAACTTTTGTTTTATGAAGGATTGTAAAGATTTTCATCAAGCTAAAGATGGTGATGGATGGGTGGAGCAGTCCTCGCGTCCATTCTTATTCGGTTTGTTGCAAAAGGTATGAATTGGTCTGTTGGTATTCTGTGAGCCTGTGTCTTGTATTCATACATATATTCGCTCTCTCCATAAGTTCAATTTAGTAATGTAGAATTTGCAGAAAAGTATGAAGGAATGGTTTATCTGGTTCATGTAATTAGTTATGCTGTGTCATTCATTTTGAACGCATAATGTGTTCGTCGGATCAAGCACTTGATATATGATGTACATGTCTTGTTCTATTATGGGTCGCACTACACGAGTGAAGAAGAGTAGATTTACTCTCATCAAGGAAATTTTCAATATTTTTCGTAGATGCAATTTCTTTTCACTATCAAGTTCATTTCTTGTATAGAGACGGTATTCTGGTGTTTTTTTCAACCATTTAAGCTTCATTTAGTGGTCTTGATGTATGGAGTAGTTTTTTTAATTATTTTATGTAAGTCATTTCTCTTTTTGTGACTATAAGGGTATTTAGAGCTTTCGCCGGTGAGCATGCAAGGTGTCGTCGTGTTTTATTAATTTATGATATGATTATCATCACATTGGCTATCTCTTTCTTCTCAAAATATAATATACAGAAAATGAAAATATTTACAATGTACTGCAGAAGGATAAAACTTCTTCATTCTTTTCCTTTTGCCCTTTTTGTAATATGAAGGATACCAAACTGTGCAGGTAGACACACCCGCAGCGTATGTTTGTGCAGAAAGTAAGATATATGACGCAACGGAATGGTTTATTTGCCAGGTAATATTAATTCGCTTGCAATCAAGTAAAATTTTCTTGCTTTCAGATGTTTCGCAGACGCCGAAAAAACGAAGAAAAAACTTTTTGTTTTTTCATTTTTGTTTATTGCAGGGAATGAGATGTCCAGCCAACACTCACAAGCCAAGCTTTCATGTCAATACCAGTGTAGTAACCAACAAGCATGGTTTTACAAAAGGAAGCGGTCCTGGACAACGCGGAGCGGGGCCTTCAACGGACAATGTGGAAGAGATTCTGACAGAAGAGGAGTTTTTGGAGTTCCTGCAGAAAGCAATGCAGTCTGGTATTTTCGAAACTGCTGGCGCAAGCTCATCGACTGATACCACATCATCTGCCAAAGCTGGTAATAACTCAAAGACCAGCGGAGGTGGCAACAGTAGTAAGAAGAAGAGGAAGGGAAAGAAGCAATGGTGACTTCCGAGCGCAGGCAAATAAATACCTTACATGCGCCTCTAGATGAATTGCCGACGAGCTTTGTGTCTCTATTCGACAAATGACTATAGTATAGCTGAATTCAAGGCATCTAACTGAGACTAGAGTTAGGAGAGTTGTATACCAATTTTTTGCCATCTTTTTCGAAAATTGATTAATGTGTCTTCGACTACATTTCGCCGTAAATGAGGACAGCATGCTGTATTAATGGTGATGAGAAATTTTCCAGTTTGTCAGTCTTACCATCCTTGTTACTGATGCATTGCTGATTTACCTAGTAAACATCTCATAAATAAATACAAGATGAACATTATATAGCAGCAAATGAAATGCCATTAACATTCTTCTGTACCTGTTCAAACATGTCATAGATAGAAAACTTAAATTTTACTCAACAAATTGTTTTGGATTTTTGAACAATGTAGATACAGGTCAAAATTCGATATACTGTCGAAGATTTTAAAATAAATTCGTACTTCTAACAATAACTTGTTTTCCCTGATGTCTCCTGTCGCAATTCGACCAAGAACGAGAGGTGTATTACGGAGCTATCGAAGAATGTTAACCATTGGAGCAACTTAGAGAAAGCGCAGGAGAAACGCTTTAATGCGATCGATATGCTCCGGCTGAGTAGGGATTATGTGCCCAGATTCATGCTCAATGATCATCCTTCCACTCGGCTCGAAATGACTAGAAAGCTCTAAACTTACATTGTGACCAATCTGCCTGTCCTTGCCCTGGCCATTGCCAAATATATGTAGTGAAGGGCATTGGAGCAGTCCCAGCTTTAGCCCTCCTGAGTTTATTGCAAACCCAGAGCACAAAATTGCAAATTTGAAACTGATTTCACCATCTGGTATCTCATGCTGTCGACATAGCAGGGCGGTCATTGCCGCTCCTTGTGAAAATCCCAAGACTCCATCAAAAGGCCCTTGCACAGAGAATACCGCCTTCAAGTAAGTTAAGGATTCATCAAAACCATCAGTTTGTTGCTGGTACTGCAAAGGATCAAAAGGCTCGTCCACTATTTGCCAATCTCTGTCCATCGTGCTGCTGGACTTTTGGGCAACTAACCATGCATACTTTCTTCGGCATCCTTCCGATGGCGGATGGCTATGTTGTAGCGGTGACTTTAGAGAATCATCGCTTGTCTCGGCGGAACGGGGCCGATAAAGGAAAGGCACTTCGTGAGGAGCATCAATGTAAGTAAGTTCAACCATATTTTTAAGCTTCTTAGCAAAAGATGCAGTCCTCCCCTTGAAATTTGAAGCATTCTGTCGAAATCCATGCAAACATAAAATTCTCAACTTTTTTGGGTACCTAACACCTGCAGCATATTGTAGAGAAAGCTTAAGCGAACTTAATGAGCGCTTACAATTTAAAAGAAAAAGAGCTACTTTAGCGGGACGCAAGAACTCAGCGCCTCAATTCTCTTTAATTAAGGTACATAGATGGAAAACTTTACGAATGGACAAAATAAAACAGGTAAACACATAGCTAGGGCTCGATTTAGCAACAGGCAATTAGCTAGCCAATCTGCTGGAATAGGGTCCCTAGAGATGTTCTTTGGTGGGTTCTAGAAAGAAAAGGAGTGCTTGCTAGATACATAGACACTATTAAGGATATGTATGATGGAGTAGTAACGAGTATAAATGCATTTGGAGGAGCTACAAAAGAATTCTCCATTACAATAGGACTACATCAAGGATCGGCTTTAAGTCCATATCTATTTACTTTAGTTATGGATGAACTCACTAGACATATTCAAGAGGATATACCATGGTGTATGCTATTTGCAGATGATATTGTCTTAGTGGATGAAACAAAAGATAGAGTGAATAGGAAACTAAAACTCTGGAGGAATACATTAGAATCTAAAGGCTTTAAGTTGAGTAGGACGAAAACTGAATACATGCATTGTGAGTTTAGAAACACTAGACATCGAGATGATGGAGTGGTAAACTTAGGGGAAGTAGAAGTTCCTAAGGTGAACCACTTTAGATACTTAGGATCAATCATACAAAATGATGATAATATTGAGAATGATGTCACACATAGAATTCAAGTTGGATGGAAGAAATGACGGAGTGCAACAGGGGTGATTTGTGATCGAAATGTTCCTACTAAGTTAAAAGGAAAATTTTATAAGACCGCAATTAGGCCAGCTATGCTCTATGGTAGTGAATGTTGGGCGGTAAAGTAACAACAATTACATAAAATGAACGTAGCGGAAATGAGGATGCTTAGGTGGATGTGTGGTAAAACTCATAAAGATAAAATAAGAAATATAGAAATTCAAAACAAGTAGGAGTAGCACCAATTGATACAAAGATTAGGGAAGGGCGGTTGCGGTGGTTTGGTCACTTGCAAAGACGGCCTACAAATGCCCCCACTAGAAAACTTGACTCAATAGAAACTGTAGAAATTCGACGAGGTAAGGGTAGACCAAAGTTAACATGGGATGCATTAATTAGGAGGGATTTGAATGGTTTGGAAAGCTCACCATCAATTGCACTTAATCGAACACAATGGAAAAGTTTGATCCATGTAGCCGACCCCAATTAATTTGGGACTGAGGCTATGTTGTTGTTGTTGTTGTTAACTGCTGGAATAGAAGAATGGAAATATTTGCTTCATAATTATGTAAACGCTAAAAAGTAAAGGTGCTAATAGGGTAAACTGTTAATACAGACCTTACCATTTTCCGAATGAAGCTCGGAACTGGGTGTTGGCTGATGACTCAAGGGAGAAGATTCTTTCTTACCAACAACTGGACTAACATCTGCAGTCGATTCTGCTTCATATCTTCTTCCGTTTGAGGGAAGTAGCATACCTTCCTTATCATGTTTCTGGCATAGCTCACAAACATAGTCCATATCATCCTTCTGGCAACATTTTTTGTGTAAATTAGAATGCAAGTATCAAGCGTTGGCAAATAAACAATAGCATTATAAATGCACAGGCAGCAAAATGACAGGCGATTGCGACATGAAACCTAGAGCAAAATATAAAGGAAATACAAGGTCAAAGTCAGTTATATAACAAGTAAAAGACTATATGAGGGGCTCTCCTCATTCATTCATCTTTTGCTTTCTTTTTTCTTATCCCTTTATAATTTATTAGAACCCCATAATCGCTTCGCAGACACTCTTCTTATTAGCTATTAGGAGAGCCAATAATGAAGTTTAGCCAAAGCTTGAGTATTCACACTAAAACGAGAGATTGCCATTTATAGCTTGTATATAAATGCAGAAAATCACCTATAATTTTATATTGTATAATTTCCCAAGAACCCCAACTTTGGCTTCTTATTTTAGAAACAACCTAGCTAGCACTTGTTGGAAGCTACTTTCTATCCATATGATATAATGCTGAGTTTTAAGTTAAGAGCAATAGTATTTAGATTGGTAAATTATGCAACTTGCACATGTTTATTAAACAAAACAGATACTGTTGAGATCAGCGACATACCTGACAACTATCGCAGACCAGAACCAGCATCCGACAATAAGCACAACGGCAACGTGAAGAATAATTATCAAAGGGAGAACCACATAATAAACAAGATCCAATGATGTCCATCTTTGAGCTTCCAACAGAAATCCTACATGAAGACAAGGAAGAGTTGGTATAACCATATCAAAATTCATAACATAATTCTAAACTTCTAATATTCCACTTTGAAAACCCAAGCTTCATTTCTCCTGTATCTTGACAAGTAAAAAGCACAGCTATTTCTACAAGACTATTGAACAACTGTGAATTTGTGAAATGGACAGATAAAAAAAGGTTGAAAAACCAGACCTGTGATCAAAAACAAAATTCTTCCCATTGAAAAAACCACCATCTGCGAAATATTCCAAATACCGCTGAATTCCACCATATAGCTGCGACAAAGCACAAAATAGACAAATCAATTAATTTCAACAAATTTTAAACTAAGTCGGGTATTAACCATGCAACAACAACATAGCCTCAGTCCCAAATTATTTGGGGTCGGCTACATGGATCAAACTCTTCCATTGTGCTCGATTAAGTGCAATTGATGGTGAGCTTTCCAAACTCAGGTATTAACCATGCATTCAAAAAAATTCTGAGAACTGGTTTGTAATGCGAGTTTACCTGGAACACATCATCAAAACCAGCACCTTTTGATCTTATATAGGCTGAAGCCATCTCACACCTTATTCCTCCAGTGCAATACCTGTGAGACAAAGCAACAATTCAACCAGTCAAGAGCTGCATAACTATCTTCGACATATGATGAAAAATATTTGCAGTCTACTCTACAAATAAAACAAAGACTAGTTCCAAAAGTATAATACTAACATGAGGATTGATTTGCCTCGTAACTGCTCAGAATGATCATCTATCCAAGATGGCAGATCACTGTACTGCCTAATCTTTGGATCCAAAGTCTCTACGTTAGGAGTTTGAAACTTCCCAATTCTTGTCTCATAAATATTCCTTGCATCCAAAAGGACAAGTTTCTTAGATTGCGATCCCTCATTCTCCAAGAGACTTCCTAGATCATCAGTGGAACAAGTTTGTAAATTGTTTTTCATATTCACAGAATTTAAAAGACGCCTAGAAATAAATAAAATATGACATGAGTTACCGAGTGATAGAACATACAACAAAAAACTAAAAGAAGTTATAAGTGCGAATATTACTTACCGGCATTCTGGAGAACAGAATTGAATTCAACAGCTGAGAGATGCTTCCCAGCATTTGAAATAGTTGGCAGCTTTAGCAAAGGATTTGAGCTTAAAGTAACCAATTCCTGTAGGAAGAATGATAACTTATTAGAGACCTTAGCAGGTAACAAAAACAAACTTGGTTCTCAAAAGAATCAGTTGATACAAAAGATACTAAATCATATTGTGGGCTACACCCTACACATGCAATAAATAAAGGTAGTTCCTGGACATAACACATCTCTGATATTGAGAATTGAGATTAGTGCTATAGGGAATATTTAGAATCTAACTAAGAATAAAAATTAGATAATTACAGTTATAATATGGGAAATGTGCACAAACCTTAACGACTCGAATTGAGAGAGAAGTAAATCCACATTCAGTTGCAATACGATTATCTAATGGAGAATTGCAAGACGCAAGCTTGAAATCAGTGCCTTCAAAAAAGTTGAATGACTTCACTGCAGCAATGTGTTCTTCCAACAAGGATAACTTTCCACCAACCTGTTTAGTTAAAAAACAAGTCAATTGATGAAGGATTATGAAAGTTGGTGATCTGCTTTCATAATAGGGAGGATTTTAAAGATTATAAAAGTACATCATCGATTGGTTCAAGTTGAGCTAAGTGGAAGCATTTGATCCATGTGGTCAAACGCAATTGATTTGCGATTGAGGCTTGGTTGTAGCTGTTGTCATTGTAATCACATATAAAGATACCAAAGGGACAGTGGACTCTCTTTTCCACCATGCATTAGTAGAGGACAGCATATGAATGGTTCATCCTTAATAAAAAGCCCGGCATCGAGGTTTCTCGAAACCAGGTTGAAAAGTAGCACATACAACTACAAGTAAAATTTTAAACACCATTAGATCGTTAAAACTTACCCTTTTTTCGACACTTTAACCATGAAAACAACAATTCTACGGTCCATTACGATTTAAGATCCTTTTAAGGTAATCAACCCTGTGACAACTTCGAATAAGAAGAATCACTGGCCTTAATTCAAAACTAGTCCTCTCAACAATGCGACGCGCCGCCAATTGCTACACGAAAGTTTCCTAATGTTTCACATCCTAATAGTCACACTTTCTGTATGACACTCAATTCCATCTACTCCCTAATGAAGTTGAGCTAATTCTCATCATTCCACTACCTTAAACGCTTCGAAATCGAACTCTATAACAACAGCATTCGATACAGACATCCAATCCATTAACCTTTGAACTACCAAACACCTAGCATTCAAGTTTATTTTGTTCTTCTCAACTAAACAAACCAAAAAAATCTCAACTTTGCCAAATCTACCAAACAACAACTTCAAAAAACACAACTTTACATCACATTTCCAGAAAAAACACTAAAACCAACACTAGAGATCTCACTTACAGTGACATTGACGCCCTCGCGAGCAATCCGAACTCGGCCGAGCAAGCCCAGCGATTTACAGTTGGAGTCGTAGAAGCTGAGGAGCTGGGCAAGGTCGGGAACTTCGACGTACTTGTAGTATAAGAGAACTCCGTGTTCTACTACTCGTTCGGTCTCCGCCATTGCTCGATCGATCGTCTAGGGTTTTAGAACTAGAAATTGGTAGTCTTTGAGCTCGATTGGAAGCGATTGCATTGAATTAACGGCAAATCAACATCGACAATGGCGGATCGAAGGTCTTCAATGGCGAGTTTGTAGAGATTGAGAGCTTAATTGATGAAGGTTTCGTGCTCGCAAGGTCGCGTTAATGGCGGATTGGCGATTTGGGAGCCCTAGCGAGGGCGTTGGTCCAGTGGGCCGAGATGGGCCTAGGATTTGGGCCTTGACTTGGGCTTTTAGTGGGGTGCTCGTATTCAGGCCCATGCGAGGCCCATTATTACAAATTAGCAATGCCGAAACTCTTTTTGTGCTTTTTCTCTATGGAAAATGCTACAATGACCCTCCCAAAGTCGCATCCGGTGACGTGAGCGTGCTGACCCGCTTCCTTAGGAGTCGTATATGCACACATCGAGATACACACCTTATGTGTTATGCACTAGGAACAACATGCGTCGTATCCATTTTCACGTGAGGCCCGCAGGCCACGTCGTCACGGGTGTGACTTTGACACCGCCAAATCATCACCGAGTAGGTCCTCATTGTGTAATACACCTCGAGATACATGCGCATATTACAGCGGACGCCACAAACACTCGATGTCGATTTGGTGATGTCAAGTGTGTTAGAAAATTATTTTTTTTTTTTTTTTTTTATTTCTCACTGTTTCTACACTCGGGCACGATTGATTTGAATTATATATGACGACAACCCCTTCAACCCTATTTTTTCCATCAACTGAGACTCGAACTCAAGAATTTCCCTTTTTTTGTCGGGGTTAAGGTGTCTTCCTCACTCAATAAAAGGGTAACTCAATCTATTTCATAAATAGATATTAAGTGACTCAGTGCGCCACCATGGACACACACTCGTCGTCGTCATCCGCCCTCGATATACCTCAAGACGTATGCATGTCTCAAGAATGAAGGGCGGCTGACGAGGTGTGTGCCCCTCATTGAGGTCACAAATTTAAATATTCTAATTTTTCGAGACATATATGGTTGCAAGGTTACCAATTAATTTGGAAATGAGGCTATGTTGTTGTTGTAGTATATGGTTGCAAGGTAGGATCCAAAGGCACCATATATCAAAAATAAGAAAATAAAATCAGTTATTGAATGAGATATGCTGAGATAGCAAAAACTAGTATGTCACATTGACAATCACATTACAAGTTACTAGCATAACCTGTAATAGGGGTAAAATCTCATGAAAGATGAGAACAAAAAACTTGATTCCTTAATGATAATCTTTCATTATCATATCTGTAGTTCTGAAAATAATCAAGGACAATCACATATGACCAAGATCAAATAGGAAAACTAGTCCACTAAGAAAATTAGGAATGCTAAGTATATAGATAACAAAAGCAACTCACAAAACCATACATGTATGAATCAAGGGAGAGGACCAGATGAAAAAACCTGACCCTTGAACCCATAAAACACAATCCAACAACAGATAAAATATAAAGTTATGGAAGTAAAATTAAAAAAAAAAAAAAAAAAAAAAAAAAAAAAAAAAAACTTTAAAGGAAAAAACAAAAAACAAGATGCAGCACATCCAAGATTTGAGTAACTCCTAATACACTTTTTTGAAATTCTGCCACTTCAACCGAATTTGAAGCCGCCAGTGGGGACGCTAGGCTGGCTAGCTCCGAAATTGAAACCCTGCTGCTGACCACCATCCACGCCGTCTTGGATAGCTGCTGCTTCATCTTCGTCCTCGACCCAGTATCGCTCCAGGATCTTCACAGCCTTTTCGTATATTTCATTGTTGTCGTGGCTTTGAAGATTTTCGATCTTATCCAATCCTTCACATTCGTCGACCATCTGGGCATAGAGGTTGACCCCGCCGTTCTTCCCTGCCTCTTTATCAGCTTCACCCACCTTCAAAATGTTCTCGAGGCCCTCGAGGCATACTGTGACGATCCTAGGATCTGGGCAGACTAGAAGATCACAAAGCGGTTTAATGCAGCCTTGGGTCACCAAGTACCTGCGGGTAAAAGGGATATCAAACAACCACGCAGCACTAGATCTCAACGAATAGATTAACAGAACGAAAATTTGATTTCCAGGAGCTACCGGTGCTTCACAATACTTCTTCGGCATAAAAGAACAAATGAAAGCGCAGCTAGTTCTCAATCATTGCCGAAAATGTTAAAATATAAAATGGATGATTAATGTGCCATTTCAGATAAAAGAGAATTGGTTTAGATGGAATAAAACCGGATAAGAGATAAGCATGTATAATGGAGAAAAAGAGCGTGCTTACTGAATTTGCTCGTGAGATCCTCCAGAGGTGGCATTCGAAATGGCCCACGCAGCCTCTTTTTTTGTCAAATTCAGCATGCTGAAGTAGCTGAACTAAAGGCATGATGATGTTGGCATCAATAACAGCCTGTTGCGCAGTAACGAAAAATGACAAATTAAAACCAGCAAAAAAAAACCTGAATGTAAGAATTAAAAAAATAAATCTGAGAAGACAGAAACTTGTTGCAGCTCTCTCGTAAAGCATCAGCGAATATAGCATCCAAGACACACAGTTAACAATATTTAAGAAACAAATTGTCAACACTTCCTTATAAAGAAGAAAGTCACCCACATGCGCCTTCCACTTCTAATTGACCAGCCAAGTGGACTTCATTTTCCAGTATCATTCAACATAAATTTGGCATAATATCAACCACGCGAACACATTAATTAAACATGAGTAAAACGGATGAAATTCAGGCTTCAACGAAAGCTATGTCAACTAAATATTGCATTAAGTTACACATGCCCATCCTACCACAAGTAGGAATAATCGTTAACGGTCCAAACAATGGAACCAAACTAAACCATTGAACAAAATTATAAGCAATAATCCATAGAATTATTATCATGCGAAACGAGAAATCAGAAGTCAGAACGTGCATGGGAACTTCCCACACATCATTCTTTCCAATTAATATCAGAAATACTTTCTTACCTGTATTTGACCCCTATTTCCGGCTGTAATGTTTGAGATTGTCCAACATGCTTCTTTCTTGATGCTTTTTTTGTGATTTTGTGTCAACAGTTGATAAAGGCAAGGGAGCACGCGGTTCTCAATTACAAACTGAAAGCAAGTCATAAGATAATTAATATCAATACCTTTGAAAGTATCAGCTAAAACAAATGAAACTAAAAAATCAGAAAGCAAAACGTATTTGAAAGACCGCATCAGAGAATTCATTCTTACATATTTGAAGACGCTCAGACATGAATAGGCAAAACAGTGCAATAAATTGTAAGATTCAAGCATCTTACACAGCAAAACCCTCCAATTAAGCATTTTGTATCCTCTAATATCTTGGCAGAGATATGATCCATATAATTTATCAAACTTTTGTGACTCAGTAGGAATAGTAACCCTTGTAATAACAGGAAAGGGGGTTTGGTAAATGACCTCATTTCTTGCTGACTTTCACAATGAATTGAGGTTATCAATAAACTTAGCAGCACAACTTGGCCAATTCAGCATAATTTCTACTTACAGCCAATAACTAATTAAAGAAGCGTGCAAGAAACAAGCACTTCGGGTAGTTCATAAAAGCTCGTTCAAAAGTAAATCAACAGAAATGCTTCAAAATAAAAATAAAAAGGAAAAACCTAGTGAAACAAAATGAGAATTGATAGTTGACATCAGTAAGCATACATCAGCAAAGTTCATTAATCACCGGCAGTATCAGCCGATCACTAGTGAAGTGGACAAGAAAAGATTAAGGGAGACCATCAAGTAACCAATGCAGTTGCATAAAAAATGGGCAAACGACCAAAAAAGTGAATAGCTGGCTGATACTATGTTCAGTTGAGGAACGAAGAAAGTGTTTAGACAATGGCCACACCCGCAGGATGTGTATGGCTACCAATCAGCAGCTGCAACAATCGAATGTTGATAGGGACCATTTAGTCATCATTTAAGGTTAAATTTGCAACTTATATCGCTCAGAATAAATATGCAGAAAACAAGTTCTCACATGCTTTTGCTTGCATAAGAAGAAAGTAACTTTCAAGCAGAAGCTGCTTCGATAACACAACAGGTGATTGCAAGAATTTACTTCTTAAATAAGCTATATGCCTTCTGTTAGCTATGACAAATAGGACCACCGATGATGAAAAATTGGAGAAAACTTCTCAAGGCAATATAACAGTTTCATTGAATAACTTCATATGATTTAAAGAAACATTGTCAATAATATGTAAACTGCAGCTGCTAGGGTGCCCCATTTTGGACACCCGAAATGGACACCCATTTGTTGGTGTCATTAATTTTTGCATCGAAGTTTGTGCGCACAAATTGATGTGTATTTAAGGGACACCAACAACTAGATGTCCATTTCGGGTCACCCTAGCACCATCCTTAGAGTTCAATCTTCAATAATTATGTAAGAAAGAAGACACCTATGCTAAAGCAGTCTATTTAAAATCAATCAGACTGCGTGAAGATTGAGCTTTTTCTGATGCAAACATAATGATTTAAAGGCACAAAAACCACACAACAAAACAGATGAAAGGGAAGCAACTAGAATGTGCATTTATAAAAAAAATCAACCGAAACAGGATCAATGTACAATATTTTACAAATATGCATGCAACAAAAATAAGATGCAAACCTGAGTCTGAGCGTCGTCGCCAGTAACAATGTTTCCAACTGTCCTAAGAGCTGGTATCAGAACTCCGGGTGATGGATAGCTGAAGAAAACATATTATATTACTTCTACTATCCCTCAAATCCGTCAAAAAGAAAATTTCTAAGTAGGGTGTATTTGTGTGTGAAGAACAATGTTTGTCATATGAAGTTGAAATAACAATAAGATTATAATCGTTATATCACTACGCAATGCGAACAATGAAACATCTGTCACCAAAAGTACAGTTAGAATCTTACATGAGGAGTTCCACAAGACGTGGACAAACACCTGCCTCAATCACAGCTTGAATTTTATCATTAGTGCCATCAGATAGGTAAGAGAGAGCCCAGCAAGCATCAATCAGAACCTCTTCATCACTAGAGTGGATAAGGTGCTGAAGTGCCGGTAATGCAAGCTTAACCTGAGTACATCATGCAAAAATAAAAAAAGGAGATTAAAAATTATATACACGGTTGCATCGAATTTCCAAGTTGACAAACAAAAATGAACGCGCAACTTTAAACCCACCTGTTCAAATGGAGCCGGCGGCTTCCCACGGCAAAAATTTGATAGAGTCCATGTTGCATTCCTCAGCATCGATAATTTAGAGTGCTCATTTAATTGAGCCAATAATGGGATAAGAGCACCATTACTGAGTACATAATCCCTACAACTCGCTGAATCACCAGCAACATTACCCAAGGCCCATACAGCCTGCAAAGTAAAAAAAAAAAAAAGGTAAAAACAAAATTTAAGATTAAAAATAAAAGTTTAAATCACGGCAAACCGGTAGTATTTTAAGGCATACCTGTTCCCGCACATCATCACTTGAAGAACTTAGGAGTTGCACGAACTTAGGGACAGCACCATGCTCAATGACAACCCGAGTGTGCTCTGAAGTGCCAGATGCAATATTGGTCAGAGCCCACGCTGCTTCAAACTACAAACAAAAGCTAATAAGAAATGGCGTCCTTGGAACACATCAACCCTATTCAATAGACTCGGGTCAGGTAAAAGATAATATGCAATTCATACTTGTAGTTGAGGCACGTCATGTCTGTCAAGAAATTCCACGAAACGAGGGACGACGCCAGCCTTAATCACCTCTTCAATTGGAGGATTACGCTCTACAAAAACACAATTATATATAATAAGTAAATGAGGCAAGAAATTTATAACAACAGAAACCAAATCGTTGTAGCAACCGAACTGTACAAGTACCTATTGAAAGTAGCTTCCTGAATTGAGTAGTTGATTCTAATTGCAAAGTAGGGTTATCAGACCATACCCCTTGTACCATAGCAGGTAGAGTTTCCAACTGTCAAATACCAACAGCTAAAAATAAACACCAGACTTTAACTATTTAAGTACAGAACACCGAGCAACAAACGTCACGGACCCGAATTACTCAACCAATAGTTCTCTTCTCTACTTCTGCAAAATGATTAATCTAATAGGTGTTCATGCCATGGGGTCTTCAATTTATTCAAAACATTTCAATCAAAAATCAATAATAAGTTCATTTTTGAAGGATCCAAAGTCTAGAATTATTAGAATCTATGACCTCTATACTAAATTACTAATCAAGCTCAGAAATGAAATCAAAACAGTAAAACATTTTCATCAAAATAAACAATTAATCAACTTGATCAACTGAAAACAGCATAATATAGCCAATCAAGCACAAATCCACACAAATATGACCCGATATTCATCAATGACAATCCGAATCACCATCCAATCCACCAAACTCAACTCAATTAGCAAATCAAACGGCCCAAGATCTAGAATCGCCAAACTATCCAAACGGGCATCTAGGAGACACACAAAGTTCCCCCAATTGATTCAAGAACAAATCATCCAAATTGAAGAAAACCCACAAAAATCAAACCTTCAACAATAAAAATTCCCATCCCTAGAACCCTAATCATTCACAAAAATCAAAACTTTACCAAAAAAAAAGCTCTAAAATCATGAAAAAATCAAAACTTCCCGAAATTCAATCGATCCAGAACCCAAAATCAAATCTTTCTCAACACCCATTAATCAAACCAACAAACCCCAAAAAGGGGTACCTTCTTTTCGATCCCAGCAACTCCTTGAGCGAGCTCGACAGTCTGCTGAGACTGAACAAGCCCTTCTCTCCTCTTCTTCAGCAGACTATCCTCTCTCTTGTTCTTCCTGATCTCGACGAGATTGTCCTCTCTCCGCCTCCTCGCCTCGTCCGCATCGACTCCAGTCTTGTAAGATTTCTTCCTGGCATCGGTCCGCGAAGTGGGTCGGAGAGACATTGCGATTTCGCTGAGAAACTCTCTCGCTCTTCACTGCGCGCACCAACTGTTCGACGAAATTCCTCAGAGAGAGAGAGAGAGAGACAGAGACAGAGAGAGAGAAGCAGAGCAGAAGAGCGAGAGTGATAAACTATAAGAGAAAAAACAAACAATGATTGATTTATCGATTGATCGATTGATCGATGAGGATCGATGGATCGAATGGGCACAAGTAATATAAAAACACAACTGCGGTGGTGGCTTCACCCACCAAGCAATGTGCCTGCTCTCGCCTGGCGATTTTACCCAAATGTCCTCAATGCCGAAGCCATTAGGGTTTTGACGGCTTTATTAATCTTTTCGTAAAGGAAAATATTTTGGTGCCCCCAACTTAGACACGCGCTCGTCGGACCACCCTTGGTTCTCGAGAGCATACGTATCCCGAGGTGTATTCAAGGGCCGATAAAGGCAACGATGTAGTATTTTTTGTTCATTGTTTAAGGAGGGTTTGGAAAAATAGGAGGGTAATGTTGGGATTAAGGATTGGTGAGGGTTGTTAATGTTTGGATTAATATTCGAAAATGGTTTTGAAAGGCTTTTATCTATTCAAAATTGTGGTTGAAGATTGTTTTGAGTTTTTTTATAAGATTCAGCCAAACACGTATCTTAAGAACCTTCGAGAGAGTCTATATGTTATTTATCGAAAGAGATCAATGAATAATAAAACGCTAATCGCTAAGAGATTTTATAACTAATTGTCGAGATTATCCGAGCAGTTAATGTAATTTCTATATGGGGTATATGCCATTAAATTACTCTCCTTTTTTTAACGATCGCTTTAATTAAGCAAGGCCTAATCGGGGTAGGTTGTACCGCTCGACTAATCTTAAAAGATTTTAATTGTTTAAAGTCTCAACTTTTTTGTATGGTGTCCAATATCACCCTTGACTATTTCGTAGCAGACACATCCCACCCTACAAATGATATGCCTCATAAAAACTTGAGTTTCAAATATGAGACCTTATAGAGACTCAAGTGAACAACTAAAAAATTTCAACCACTAGGCAATGGTTGGTTTATTTTGAGTAGGAATCGCTTGTATAAAAATAAGCAAAATATCCGATGAAATGTTTTTAAACTAAACAATAAATCTTATACCTCTATTGTTTTGTCTATAAATCTTATACTTATATTGTTTTGTTTTTCTTTTTTGAGGTAATATACTTTTATTGTTTTTAAACTAAACAATAACTGAACTCAAATGCAAGTATCATGTTCTTATGAGAAAAGAAAAATGAACAAGGGAAATCCACCTCAATAAGTTTGCAAGAAAGTAGTTCATTTATTTTTTAAAAGACAAATAATCAGAATAATCTTAGATTAAGGCAGTTGTTGTTGGTTATAAAATGTAAACTTTTGCTCTTTTAGAAGAGAGTGGTCATTTTTGTTTAGTGTTTGTGTTTCACCATTATAGCTCACGACGTCGTTTTGGTGGTTATAGTTGCTGCATTAAGAATCTTAGATGGTTATCCAACTTATACTTGCTGACATATATTTAACATGATCCCACAACGATTGTTACGAAATCTATTTCAGTATGCATGCATATATGCTTCTGTATATACAAATCCTGGTCATGAGTCCATGACTATGAGCCATGATAAAGCAATATGATCAACTAACCATGGTCGTGCTGCTACTAGTTTTTTGGTTTTGTTTTCTTTGAATGACTTGTAGTCATTCGATTGCACTTAATCGAGCACAATGGAAAAGTTTGATCGTTAATTTTGGACTTGAAGTTATGTTGTTGTTGTTGTTGTTGACTTATAGTCATTCGATCAAGACCAAGACTCTATTAACGAATAAATCACCATTGGACGAGTTTTACTCTTTAGTGGACCAATCTTGGATTAGTTCGAGAAGTAGCCTTAATTGGATACCGATTAGTATAGAGAAAAAAATAAAATAATAAGTCATTCAATCTCATACTAGGTACATCAATTAAACATAGTAACAAAGATAAGAAGTCCCACGTATTAGTGGAAAATGAATTGCAGTGGTTTGCAGAGGTTGGTAGACTAGCTAGTGCTAATGAGTGATAAGGAATATGTAAGTCCAATTATTCTTTGACCATACTATATTGTAGCACATTTTAACTACTTCATTATTACGTACAACAATCACAACAAAGCCTCAATCTTAAATTAGTTGAGGTAGGCTACTTATAACTTTTTTACTCACATCAATTTAACATCTCATTTTACATGTACCAAGGTATATTATTTTAAAGGACGCTACTAAAGTAACCTACTTTGCCTGCCACATTTCAACTATAATAAGACCTAGACGAATGACATGCAATACATGTTGGATTTTTCAAAAAAAATGCTTGTTGGTTTTTAAGGCGCTTGATGTTGTGGTTGTTGTTGTTGTTATTGTTGTTGTTGTTGGTGGTGGTGGTGGGGTTGTTGAAAACCCGGCGCAGTTCGTGGCCAAAGACACACATAAATGCCGCCAACTCAAAATATGCTTGTTGGTTAAGTGCGCGCGAGCCGGTGCCAATGGCGCCAAATCAGCGCCAAAGAAACGAAAATGAAAAAGGTGCGAGTTTTTGTAGTGTTTTTGGTCGTTCTTCACACCAAAACTCACCTCTTGGTGGATATAGACACTATATCCCTTAGTTTTCTATAAATTATAGGGATCTAGTACGTACTAAATACATTGATGAGATATATTGAAAGATTGAGACACATTGAAACACAAGTTTTTAAAGTCAAAGTGTGTGTTCTTGAGTCTATAACATCATTCTCCCTTAAGTTCTTCAAAGAGTGTTATAGGTTGGAGTAATTGTGTTACACACCTATCATCCAACAACCATTAGAGATTTGATTGTATCCTGAAAGCAAGTTTCGATTAACCCCATTGTGTATACGCGGTTTCGATCGGTATGGATAAATCTTGTCTAAAAGAGAGCGATTACGCGCCTCAAGTCTTTGTTTGGTTTCCTCCATTCTCAACGTATTTTTTTATGTCCGAAGCTTTTGTTCCAATAATAAATACCAATATATGTGTGTGTGTGTGTGTGCACATCTAGAGGTGAAATATACGACATTCAATTGGGTCGGTGCCCAAATTGAGTGACCCAAGCTTTTTTCTATTTTGAAATAGGCAGTTCGTGATGGAAATTTGAGATATACATCCAACGTGCCTACCTTAACAACATATAAGATGTGAGCATTGATTTCATCTCCACATTCATAACATGAAACATTTGCCTTCGTAGCTTGTCCAGTGGCCTACGAATGCGATGTTGCGAGTCAGTGAACCGCTGGTTCGGTCCACTATTTGTTGGTGTTAGGAAAAAAAAAAAAAAATTACTTGAATCGCAACAAGAAGGAAATCAACCAATCAATTGGGTGGCTCAATTATTTAGTATGGGCCCAGAGGAAGAAGCCGAGGGTTTGAATTCAAGAAAAAAAAAAAAAAAAAAAAAAAAAAAAAAAACAAACAACGACAAAATCAAATTAGTCAGGGTCGACTACATAGATCAAGCTCTTGTTAATTTTTTGAGTTAAGAGAGCTTGCAATATGCAAATTCGCATGGACTGCCTAAAATATAATCAAGACTAATTAACTTTTTTGTGTTAAGAATTGAGCGTTTGTAGATTAATTACTTCTATGAACAAAATGAAAAATGTGAGGGTAACAGGGATCCATCTTTATGTTATTCCTAGAATTGGCTCTCATATCTCGATGGACTATCCAAAGGATCTCATCAAATACAATACAAGATCATATTCCTATAAAAAATCGGGAGTTACATGTCAAATGACAAAATATCAAATATAGATACATTTTACATTTTATTATAATTGAATGAACAAAAGATTACTAGAATTGCCGAAGCATTTATAGTGAAAATGGACGAGACATCATTTGTCAAAAGACAAAGTTCGAAAAATTTATGGGTTCGACTTCCGTTGAAGTCAATAAAAAAAAAAACAAAAGATTACTATCAATTGTTTATTTTATTCGTTACAATTGCACTTAATCGAGCACAATAGAAAAGTTTGATCTATGTAGCGAATTCCTAGTTAATTTGGATCGAGGCTATGTTGTTGTTGTTGTATTTATTTTCTTCATTAAGTGCATAATCAACCAATTTGTCTGAGTGGAAAAACCTAATTTGGTGAGATTTTCTTTTTAGTCGTCAAAACCTTTGGATAAAAATGAAAATATACTAATACACATCACAATGTTCTTTATTATTTTTTTCTTTTTTTGAAACTATTTCTGTAGAAGTAAACGACAAGCGTCTAAGTTGCATATAAGTTTGCGAACATTTCGCAACGCCACTTCGATCCCGAAGAATGAGAGACTGCTATTGTGATTATAATTTTATTATTAAATCAGATGTAAAAGTGAGCAATTTTTATGAAAAGATATATCTTTTCGTCAAAAAAAAACCTTGCTATTAGTTCATTCAAGATTACCCCTAATTATTCTACATCACTACGTATAAATGAAATCATAAAGTGTGTCACTAGGAGAATGCTGCAATAACACCTAAAAGTCACATCTAAAGTTACATTAAGTAAAGTGACGCACGACCCCATCCTTATGAGTCATTCGGGCGCGTCCTAAGATACACCCTCCATCAATTTTCCACCCGAAACTACATGCATAAACTCATTTTTATTTGGAGCTCGCACGCCATATCGCCCTAGTAGAATTTTAAGGTGTAATTGTAACATCTTCAGTGTGTCCATTACATTCCCTTCTCTAATTCCTTCAAATGCAACCACAAAAGCCAGGTGTCACCGAGGGGCTAACCAAGAAATACCAACACGTGTCGCAACAGCACGAACCGCACCTGTTGTAGGTCCCACCCATGGCGAGCGAATTCCTGTCGGTGCGCCTCCACCCACCACCCCCACAAAAGTTGTGGCTCTCATGCCCTGCCAAATCTCGAGATCCTCAACACCTCACAGATGCACTTTTTCAACGGCTCAGATACGTTACCGCTAACGCGCTTCGGCGCTTGAAGTGAACCAGCCGACCCGCTCATTAAATACCATACTGACTTTTCATTAGGATCTGCAATCACGACCGTTCATTGATCAATCAATTTCAAACCTCTCGATAGTCATCGTGAATTGATTAACCACTATAAATGACCATCTAACGGATGAGCTGCTCTAGCTGCTCAAAGATCCGACGGCCAAAATACCGTACAAACACAAAAATCGATGGTCTGAAACGCAAGCATCGTCTGATATCGAACTCTCAACTAACAATGCCCGAACTCCAACCAAACCTTATCCATTAACCCAATCACGATGAACATCGACATATATCCAACCGTCGATCATCCTAGCTCACCCACGTGGCTGTCAAGCAAGGGAGGAGATCAACATCCAATATCACGTCCGGGAGTACGTTATCATCTAACGACGCGTGTCCTCCCTCCAAAATAACGACATCTTCGCTGCGAAATACGGGATTAATGCTACGATGATACAAAATCCTAGACACATAATCTCTACTCAATTGTTGTAGTCCACTGGACATACATCAAAAACACGAAGCACGCATCTCGAAGCATAACTCGACGAACTCCAACACCGATATACCCCGATATACCAAAAGCGTGTCACAAAGTTACTATCCCTCTCTCTCACAGCCTCTTTAATCTCTCACACACTCTCTCTCTGAAGAACACACGGAACTGTGAAGTGATCGATAGGGCTCGCATTGCTTGATCGGAATCGATGTGTACTCATCAGATCTGCGTTGTTGTTGCGACCGAGGTTTAGGTTTCTGCGAATGCTCGTCGTTCTGGAGCTTCCATCGCTGTGAATCGGTTGTTCGGAAGGAACTATAATGGCGACCTCTGGACCTATCACTCCTGGACAGGTTCGATTATTCGAACTTGTTAGATTGGATTTCGCTAATCAGAGCATTTGTTTCTCTCAGATCTGACTGTTTTCGTGTTGTTTGGGATGGATTTTGGTCTAATTTGGTCGTAATTTGTGAGAATTTGAGCTAATTAGGTTTTTTGGTGTGATCTTGATTCGAAATTAGCAATTTTGATCTCGTGTTGTTCGGCGACGAAATGTTGATTCGTTGTTTTAGCTGTTTGGACTGAGTGTGTGCGCTTGATTGAGCTCTAATTTGATAAGCGAATCGATAGTGTGAATGTGATGACCTCGTATCGACATTGTTTTGATACTAAATAGTAGCATTTGTGAGAATTTGAGCTAATTAGGTTGTTTGGTGTGATTTTGATTCGAAATTAGCTATTTTAATCTTGTATGGTTCGGCGAAGAAGTGTTAATTTGTTGTTTTAGCTGTTTCCACTGAATGTCTGATTGATTGAGGTCTAACGAGATTATAAGATAAGCGAAATCGATAGTGTGAATGTGGTGGCGTTCACATTAGCCTTGTTTTGATACTAAATAGTAGCATTTGTGAGAATCTCAGTTACAATAGGTTGTTTGGTGTGATTCGGATTTTAAATTACCTGTTTTGATCCTATGCGGTTTGGCGATGAAGTGTTAATTTGTTGTTTTAGCTGTTTTCATTGAGTGTTCTGTTTGAATGAGCTCTAATGTGATATGCGACTCGATAGTATGAATGTGATGGCAATGGCGTTTGCATCAGTTCGTTTTGATGCTAAATAGTTGCATAGTTGTAAACGTAGGTGCTCATACTTGTGATTGTGAATTGTGATATGTTGTGTATTTAATGCAGGTGTCCTTTCTTCTTGGGATCATTCCCATAATTGTAGCATGGATTTATTCTGAAGTTCTAGAGTACAAGAAGAATTCAGTTTCCTCCAAAGTGTAAGTTGATTATTCGAACTCTCTGGACATGTATTTCGCGGCATTTTAGCGTTAGATTTTTATCAATGTGCAGTAAATCCATTTTCGCGAGTAATGTGTGTGGCAAATTCTGGGGTGGTTATAAAATTGTATGCAAGATAATTTAGTTCAATCTTTGTTGCCATACGCTGAAAAAGATGTGACATTTCTTGCTTTGGCATTAGTTAACTTAAACCAATGAACTCATTTCAGTCCTGGTTACGATTTTATAATGGAGAAGGTGTGCTTAAACTTCTAGTCACTCAGGAATTAATTGATCCGTATAGAAGTTGTAGGATTTCTGTGTTAGCCCAACTGGTTTTATAGGGTCCTATTTTTGTTTTGGGAGCTGAGATAAAGGTTCCCATTCGGTTTTTTATTACTTTCTGTACTCTGATTTTGTTATTGACTAATCTATTGATTTTCAGTGGCCGGAATTCTGATATCAATTTGGTAGAGTTGGAGAAGGATACAGTCAATGGAGATGACGATAGGGCAGTTTTGTTGGAGGGAGGTACTATCCAGTCTGCTCCTCCTAAATCCCGGGTTTCGTCCATCTCATCTCCTATTTTCAGGTTTGCTACAGAAAATTGCATGATTTATTTTCGCACAATGATATTTAATCATTGATTTACCTTTGATGTAATAACTGTCATTTTCTTTTTCCTGAATTTTCAGATTTTTTCTTATGGACGAATCGTTTTTACTTGAAAACCGGTTGACATTAAGAGCAATGTAAGTGAAATCAGTTCAAACTTTGTCACATTAATGAACTCTTATCTTTTGTCTCAGCTTAAGAAGGGATTGAGGCTTCTTGTTGTGTTGTTGTTTGTCTCAACTTAATGGGAATGTTTAATTTGCAGATCTGAATTTGGTTTACTATTGGCTTACTTCTACATATGTGACCGCACAAATTTGCTTGGAGAAACCAAAAAGGTATTCCTCTAGTATGCAACCTCTCTCTTTATCTCTTTGTTCGCTTGTGCCTAGTGGGGGCATGAGAGGACGGAGACATTTTCAAATGGCTTCTAGTGCTAACAAGTCTCAGTAGTAACAAAAGTTTTTTATTTCTAGTTATTTCCTTTTGATGGCGAAAAAAGAAATGTTGAATTCTATTGAATGACATTAATATGTATGTCAATTTGTTGATGGTATTCTAGTTTTTCTCATTGTTTGTCATCAATGGTTCAAGGTTCTATGTGTCCCATGGAACATTGGAATGTAATGAACAGCAGATCAATTCAAGCAAGTGAATTAGGACATCATTTCAGACAGTAAATTGCTTCAATAACAAACTGCTGAAAGTTTGCTTGAAAGTGTCCTCCTAATATTTGTACTAGTTGGTTTTTTCACTCATTATGTGCTATTGTTATTTTGTCGGTCATTCTCGCATATTTTCTGATTTCTACTAGCAAGATGTTGGTTCGTTTTGATTTCATCTGGATGTACGTCGAAATCAAACTACTGGCTTACTGTAATATTCAATACGAATTCACATTTTTAATCTCTTTCTTTGTTTTGGGCCAATCTAACTTAATTATTTTGTTATCAACGTTTTTGCAGAGTTACAATCGTGATCTTTTCCTATTTCTCTACTTCCTTCTGATCATAGTTGCTGCTGTGACTTCATTTAAGATTCATCATGATAAATCCCCATTCTCGGGGAAACCAATTCTTTATCTGAACAGACATCAAACCGAAGAATGGAAAGGTTGGATGCAGGTGAGCATTATATGAGTTCTTTTATAGACCTTCTGGTGTTTAAAGGTGCTTCATGTTTATGCATCTAAATGAATATTGAGCTGTGTTCTTTCTTTGACTTGGCATGACCATGAGTTCTGTTTTACATTGTAAAATGAGCCTGATTCTCTCTCTTTTTTAATGTTTCTAGGTATTGTTTTTGATGTATCATTACTTTGCTGCAACTGAAATCTACAATGCCATCCGCCTCTTTATTGCTGCATATGTGTGGATGACTGGATTTGGGAATTTTTCATATTACTATGTGAGGAAGGACTTCAGCCTTGCGAGGTTTTCTCAGGTTGTTCATTTGACTATTCGTGGAATTTGCAATAATTTTTTAGTACTGGACATCTTGTTCCTGACAGCAGTACTTCTTTCTTTGAATTGCGCAGATGATGTGGCGGCTCAACTTCTTAGTAGCATTTTGCTGCATTGTCCTGAACAACAATTACATGCTGTACTACATCTGTCCCATGCACACTCTCTTTACTCTTATGGTCTATGGTGCTCTTGGAATTTTTAACAAATACAATGAGATTGGATCAGTCATTGCTCTAAAGATTGCTGCCTGCTTCTTGGTGGTTATTTTAATCTGGGAAGTTCCTGGTGTATTTGAATTGATCTGGAGCCCATTTACGTTCCTTCTTGGTGAGTAAGATGCAGATGTTAAGCTCTCCACCCTAACCTTCCAACCCAACCCCCAAAAAATCATCTGTTCTTGTTTTTCCTAAACCTCGTGTGTATCTGCAGGCTACACTGATCCTTCAAAACCAAATCTTCCTCTCTTGCATGAATGGCACTTTCGTTCAGGGCTTGACCGCTATATATGGATCATCGGAATGATATATGCCTACTATCATCCAACAGTAAGAAGTTGCTTGGCTTTCTTAAGATTCTTGTGACATTTGTATCCCCCTAATCCCTACTTCTGACACTGAAAACTGTAGTTATAATACTGAGCTATGACATAAATGTGCAAATATAGGTGGAGAGGTGGATGGAGAAGCTGGAGGAGGCAGAAGTTAAGCAAAGAATTTCTATTAAAGCAACTATTGCATCTATTTCCTTAGTGGTAGAGTCCAAAATCCTGGAATTCTCGTCTCTTTGCAAGTTCTGGTTGCCCTTGAATATTCCCTTAATGCATCCATTTTTGATAAATTATAGGTTGGATATCTGTGGTTTGAATATATATACAAGTTAGACAAGATCACATACAACAAATTCCATCCCTATACGTCATGGATCCCCATAACGTGAGACTTTCTTTCCTTCAATTGGTTAGAATTTTATTGACAGTTCCTAGTATTTCTCATTATTCATGCACCTTTTGTTTCCTTATTTTGACTTCAGTGTCTACATTTGTCTAAGAAATGTTACCCAGCAGTTCCGCAGCTATTCCTTGACTCTCTTTGCGTAAGTTGTATTTACTATTGATTCAGTCCTGTTATTCAAATATTCTCTAATATTGCACTTTTCTGAATTCTGAAAATTATTTATTCAAATTGTTTAGTTTAACGTGTTCTAATATACTTTTTTTTTTTCCTTGGATGATTAGGTGGCTTGGAAAGATTACACTGGAAACATATATCTCACAGATCCATATTTGGCTACGGTATGATAGTTGTATTGGTTCTTTAAATGTCAATATCAATGGCTGAAAGTTCAGCTGTTTTGATTTGATTCTATTAGTTGTGAGAGAGTAGGTAATAAGGTGACTTAAGTTTTAGATTATCTTCGATAGTTAAATGTAGTGAGTTTGCTTCATTACAAGTTAACATCCCATGAATCAGTTAACGTATATGCCAAGTGGTTGGCGATATGAATCCCAATTTGTTAGGTTACCTTTGACTACGATAGGCTTCATCCTAGCGATTTGATTAAACTAAAGGAAACACGCATAAATGTGTTTTTTTATAGAAAAGAATTGTTTGATTGGCATCTTAAATAACATGACCGTCTTCACCTTCCTTTCCTTTCAAGAATCTGGTTAGGCTTGCAAAGTTTTTCTTTTTCTTCTTTATTATTTTTGCTGCTTGTAGACTTTTAGTTAATATTTTTTGATGATCAGCTGTGAAGGATTTTTTTCTTTTACCATGAATCCATGGTCGACTTTCCTTCTCCTTGTATTCTAATTCGGACCTTCGTATTCACGTTTGCAGATCGGGTGTACCAGACGGACAACCCAAGTTGTTGCTGTCACTCATCCCAGAGTATCCCATGCTGAATTTTATGCTCACAACATCCATATACGTAGCAGTATGTAAAATATTTCTAAAATATAAAGCCTTTCATTAGCAATCATCAAGGAAATGAAAACTACAGTATCAAATCAATTTTTTGTGTGTGTTTGTAGGTTTCGTATCGGCTCTTTCAACTGACAAATACATTGAAGAACGCATTCATGCCCAGTAAAGACGACAACCGCTTGTTGTACAATGTTATCACAGCATTCGCTATCTCGGTTGGCTTATACTCTCTGTCCTTCATATTCTTGCGAATACCTCATATGCTGGTAAGAATTTACTGCCAC
Organism: Stephania cephalantha; assembly: GCA_039657325.1. Taxonomy (NCBI): domain Eukaryota; kingdom Viridiplantae; phylum Streptophyta; class Magnoliopsida; order Ranunculales; family Menispermaceae; genus Stephania; species Stephania cephalantha. The sequence goes on along the minus strand of CM077579.1, from coordinate 47,073,977 downwards.
CATGATTAAATGTGAAAGCTAAAATAGCGTTTACTTAACTAGATAACATTACCGATTTTCTGCTTTGTTTCTTCTTCACAAAATCACACAAACAGGGTTGAGATGCAGTTGTACATTACACGACTTTATGAGCATCTAACGCTCAAGCATTCTATTCACTCTGCGAGCTGCATTCGACCGCAGGTGACTTGCTTTGTTCAAAATGGAGAATATTGTCCCGAGATACATTTATATCCAGATAAGAGGAAGGTAAGTCGTCGATATGAAGTTTAAAAGGGTAATCGATATTAGCATTCAAGGCGACGTCCCTAGTATAGAAAAAAAAAAAAAAAAAAAAAAAAAAAAAAAAAAAAGTCACCATATCTTGTATTCGTATTGATGCCTCCAATTGAGGTGGTGTTTTGCTTGCATCTTTCCCCATTAGGCCATTTTGATAGATCAACACTCTTGTGACCTTTTTATTTGGTACATAGTGGTTGCAAAATGAAAGCATTATTGCAATCAAAATGTTTTTAGTTTGCATGTATTTGTCCTTAGTGGTGGGCAATTTTTGGCCAAAAAAATAACAGTTGTGATGGGGATTGGTGTGTTTTTAAGAGTTTATGTTATACATATCCTATGGAAGAAAAAAGAGTTCATATTCTATTCTATGCATGTAAGTTATATTCTATTCTATACACTTGTTTGGCTTTTTAACCTGTTAGAATGTAATAAAACGTTAAACACGAATCAGATCCCAAAAAAACATGGTTCAATTAAAAAAAATAAAAATGGGATTCTAAATGTGATACGTCGAAGTCACATCTGCCTTGTTAGCCATTCATGTACGTCTCGTGATACAGATCCAACATGTTGCACGCCCGAACGGATCTTTAGGCCGATGTAACTTCGGGTGTGAGTTCGATGATATCAGTAGCACTATCTTGATTTAGTTTTGTTCAAGAAGTAGTTTTTCAATTCAAGATTAGGTTACCATATTCCAACTACAATGGAATGACAAAAGACGTAATAGCATTTAAAAGCAGTACCTGTACCCCAAAATGGTTACATCTACAAAGCCAGATAAAGAAAAAAGAGAAATCACAAAGTAACAATTTAGGAGTTCATACTCTTACACAAGCCTAAAACCTACTTCTGTTCTTGAAAGTTTGATGACATCTAATCAATCTGCCCAATTCATTTGCACAAAAAAGATGACCATTTTCATTTCTACATGCGTAGAGAGCGCGCAGCAGCGTAACCTATTTTTCATGGATTGGTGTGAACCAAACTCCTTACCCTATCGTTTGGCCGGCCTCTCATCGTCCTCGCCACTACCATCATCATCATCATCATCATCGTCGGAATCATCTTTACTTGACCTCTTCCTCTTTGCTGAGACCTCACCCTTCCCTGCAGGGTCACCTTCGTCGTCATCATCTTCTTCGCCCAACTCTTCTTCTCCATTCTCCTGGCCAGGTTCAAAGTCGCTGGCATCTTCTTCATCCTCCGCGCGGCCAACTGGTCTGACAAGGTACTCCGTTCCCATATCCTCCTATAGCAATAACAAAGATTGTAAGTGAACTCAAGTTAACAAACAAAGGATGTTATAATAAAAGAATGAACTGAATGCACCATTCTCCATCTCAATTAATCAAGAATCAATTGCACCTTCAACAGATTATATACATACAAAAAAACAGTGATTAGGAGAGAAGATAAAATGCATATCATGCAATCACATTGATGATTATGTGTGCTAAGGAAATTCTGTAAATCGAGATATGGCATCAAAGTACTAGCGCAGTTGATAATAACTATGACATGTTCAAACTTCGAAGTACATATAATTAGTCATCAAATGGCGCGCGCCTTGACATCAATCTCAATAAGTCAAGAATCGTCGAAACCCAAGAAGGATTTTATTTGCAAGTTCCATGTACATGCAAACTGACCCCTACAGTTCATTCACATACCTTTCCCCTCTCTTTGCATTTCCGAAAGAAAAATGATATTTTGACTCTATTTCTGCATGTCAATTTGGCATGCCCTTGATTGATGCATCGATGTGTGTGCATTGACGTGTACACAAACTCGATGTTCTAAGGACACCCAATGAGTGCGCGCCAAATTGACATGCCCAAATAGAGTCAAAATAGCATGACTCTTTCTGAAACAAGAGTTTAAACTGGTACATGAGATTTATCAAGGGACAAGCAATAAACATGTCATCATATAGCAAATTTTTCGACAAGAGATAGAAAAACCAGGTTCAAGATAAACGGGTCCTCGAAATATAGAACATTGGAACACTCTACATCAAGTCTAAGCATGGTTGTTTCTGAATTCTTCCTAATGGCATGTAGGTCGCAATGTATACCAACCAAAAGATTGATTTCGAAACAATACCAGATAGGGAAATCATTGATAACTAAAGTGTTCTTTACCCTCTCTTTTTCGGCACTTATTATAAATCAAGGACAGCACAAACAACAGAGGTATAAACCAACAAACCCAGAGAGGAGAGCAGGAATTACCCCTTTATTTCTTTTTCAGGTGGAACCATCCAATCATTTCATAGCAACCTTTACCCTCACATTACAAGGCATACATGGGCCACATATTGTCTACTACATTCTCCTTTACAATTCATTAGACAAAAGCATACATCACAGACCCTAAAAATCATAATCCACTCATCACAACTTCCAAATCGACGAAAGTTCACAAAACTACCTACAGATCAACCCGACTTCAACGCCAAACTACCAGCAATTACTCATCCAAAACAATGCAATGACTAGCACAAAAATGAACTTCATCAATAGATTCTCCAAAGCAATGCCCTTCCGCGATTTTTATCGGTACCCAAAATTGTAACTACTTAAGCTATGTTAATTCCATGTTGCTACTTCATTGTTCATGTACCATTGTACATCACTACCCTCTCCCAAAAACAATAGTCAAAGAAACTAAAATTCTTATCTTAAAAGAAACCCCTGGCACTAAATCGAGCATAATAGAAGGGTTTGATCCATATAGCCGATCCCAGTTAATTTGGGCCTGAGACTAACTATTCCCAAGAGGCCTTGGCATAATCGGTCATAGCGTATCCTAGTGGCCCGAACAGTCTTACCACACTGGAGAATCGAAACCGAGGTCGTGCGCTTAACTCACATAACTCCGCCTTTGCCATTTTCTTACCGTTATAGCAACCCGATCGGTTCTTGAGTCTATATTGTTGTTCAAAGAAACCCCTGAAAAAGCTGCTACCTCTTTTGAGGAAAAAAATCATGACTTGCATATATACAACTGAAAAAGGCAAATTCATAGACTACAAAAATCAGTGACTTAACCTCCTAAAAATTCAGATCTACAAATTCTTATCATATCTATAAGTCTCAAACATAGTCAAATCTAACATGATGTCACCTTACCCACTTAAAATTCAAGTTTTTTAACAAACAAAACAGTCAGATCCAAGAACATATGCACACAATAACACTAAGAATTCACCAAAAACAAGCATAGAACAAAAAAAAATTCAAAAAATTAACAAATTTAAAGAAGTAAACAAATCATGAATTTTTATTTTTATTTTTTACCTCCTCTTCTACTTCCTCCTCATCATCGTCGTCGTCGTCGCTATCATCGCCATCGTCGCCGCCACCATCTTCATCGTCGTCGTCCTCCTCGTCGTCCTCATCGCTATCGTCGTCGACATTATGAACGTAAGGAGCAGCACGGACGGGTTGCTGGTCTGAGTGGTCTCCTTCCTCCACATCCTCATCATCATCATCATCCTCATCTTCATCGTCGTCGTCTTCATCGCCATCGCCATCATCTTCATCGCCATCGCCATCGCCATCGCCATCCTCCTCTTCCTCTTCTTCCTCATCCACCAACTCCTCCTTCTCAACCTCATCGTCATCACCATCATCAACATCAACCAAATCTATGGTTTTGGAAGGCAAAACCCTAATTTCACTCTCCTCCTTCTCCATCTCCCTCTCACCATTCACCATCTTCATCACTGAATTTCTCACAAATTTCTCACCTGTTGTTCGAATTTCGGAATCGAAATCGGAAAAAAAGGGAATTAAAATCACGAATTAATCCGAAATTCGAACCAAAAAAACAGGGGAATAGAGAGAAACACAAGAGAAGAGAGAGGGGCTGGGTAGAACACCAGAACTCGATCTCAGCCGTCCGAACGGAAGTGGTCGCGGATCGATGACGTGGCGGGGGATCGGACGGTTTGGAGAGCGTGTAATGAGCACACTCGTGTTTGTTTTGGTACAGTGGGTGTTGAGGACTCTCTATATGCCTTAGATACACGTGTCGCGTTCTGGTGGGGTTAGGGCTGACGTCGTCATGTGTGTGAAGGTGAACCGGAATGGGATTCGAGAAACAGGTTGGGATTAATAGATTCTGGAATAGTACAATGGTATTCGTAGTTGGTATTACTATTAGATTGCTTGTAATTGTGCAACTACAAAATAAAGGAAGCCGATGGACCTCACTTTTTATTGAGATGATCCATTCTTAAATTTCGTTTTTGCCCCTTAGGGAAATGACATTATCACCCCTATATAAAAGGATTTTTTTTTTTTGGTAATAGGGGAATAGCGCAAATTCAGGCACGTTAAAACATTGTTCTAGTCAAATCTGCTGATAAAAGAGAAGCAACAACCGACGAAGGATGATCATAAACAAGTAATCCTGAATCGAAAAATGAGACACCACAGTTAGTCAGACAAACTGTAGCTTGATAACTCTCTCTTAACACATGTTGGGCTCGAACCCACCAAGCCCTTTCAAGCATTTCAAGGCAATCTAATTCGAGAATAAGGTGTTGGAAACCCCGAGCCCAAGCCAATTGGAGACCCATCTGGATAGCATGCAGTTTCGTGGCCATATTAGATACCTAACCAATCACTCGTGAGAAACCAAAAAGCCATCCTTCCAAAGAATCTTTGCGACCATAAAAGAGTTTTTGCTTACCCATTCTCCACCTCTTTTCGTGTCGATTTCTGAGTTTTTTTGGATTTTTTTTTTATGCTTTTGAGTCGATTTTTTGTATTGTTGTTGTTGTTGCTGCTGCATGTTGGGTTTAGGACTTCGATTTGGACTTGAATTTCTATTTTCTATTTTAATTATTCTCAATTCTTAACTAATTAAGATGCGGTTTCAGGTTGATTAGCTTTCCAAATTTTGGGGCCATCAACAATATCTTCTATCATTTATCTTTCTAACATTGCACGAACTAGATATGAAAACCAAATTAATTAAGTTGGATGATCAACCTAGGAGTGGATGCATAGAATTTAATTGGACTCCCGCATAGCAATGCATTTTTAAGTGAGAGTTTCAATCTTGATATATAATCTCCATTATTAATTAACCATCTCATCCATAAAACTAGATTAATTATTAATTTCTCCTGTGACATGATCGATCTTTTTATAATAATATTCAGTACCTGCCAAGATTATTTGACCAAAATAAATTAATTCTTAGGAATCTTATCAGCAAATGTCTAATAAACAATGCATACATACATACGTACTTGTGTATATATATATATATACTAGTTTGAAGACGTGCTACGCACGATTGACCCGCTCGCTTCGCTCGCGGGAATTAATTTCTAGTTAATTAACCAAAATTGAAAAGAACCTCTCCGAAAAAAAAAAAAATTGGAGAAGAAATGTGGATTAACTCACCTTTGAATCGAAGAGCAAATGAAAGCAACGAATGAGTCGATGAAGGAAAGTAGGGAATGAATGATTTGAAGAGGAAGGAAAGTCGTTGATCAGTTGAGTTGTTGATCAATTTGAAGAGGTAGGAGAGTCGTTGAGTTGTTGATCGATTTGAAGAGGCAGTGTTCAAGATGGTGAAGAGGTAGCGTATATAGATAGATATAGTTGCTTTTATATATATCATAGATATATATGGGGAAAGAAGTAAATATGATAGATATATATGGGCAAAGAAGTAAATTTCATTACCACTCAAAAATTTGGTATTCGTGCTTTTATATATACTAGTTTCAGGACGTGCTACGCACGATTGACCCGCTCGCTTCGCTCGCGGGAATTAATTTCTAAGAATTTATTAATTTAAATTCAAAATTGCAATTAAAATCTAAAAATTAGAAATACAAGTACATTTTAACTTATCAATATTCTCTAATGTGATTGAGATAAGATGTGAATGGAAAAAAAAGCTAGTCATGTTAGGACATTACTTCTTCAAAAAAAGTGTATTGGATTGATGAGAATGAATTCATGATTGATTTGGAGATAAAGAAAAAAAAAAAAAACGTGTAGTGGATTGATAAGGAGTTAGAGTTTGATTTGGATACAAAAAAAAGGTTGATTTGGAGATGAAAAAAAGAAGTATGGGCAAATAGGTAAATTTCATTACCACTCAAAAATTTGTGATTCGTGTTTTTATATATATGATAGATATATCATTTATATAAAAACACGAATCACAAATTTTTGACTCGCTAATAAAAATTACCTCTTTGCCCATCGTGCCGTGCGTTCTCTGAATCAACCTTTTATTTTGCCTCCAAATCAAACTCTAACTCAATCCAAATCAACCTTTTATTTTGTCTCCAAATCAAACTCTAACTCATTTTTAATCCAAATCAATCCCGAACTCATTCCCATCAATCGATCACTCGCTTGTGCGTTCTTTGAAACATCAATGTCAACAATTCAATACACGGAGAGGTTGATCAATCCTGAACTCCTTCTCAACAATATATAAGATTCTAATGCGATTCTCGAGGGAGACTTCTAAGTTGGAGTGTGCACTTGTTTCTGGGACAAATCACATAGAAAAAGTGAGGTTGTTGACCACTACAAGGATTTGGTAAGTTGTAATTGTTGTTTTTCTATCATGTTGTTGATTGTTTGATTGATTTTGGGAAGTGGATCTTAGGGTTTTGATTTCCGAAACTGAATTGGGCTTTAAGATCGTGAATACCGGATGTTTGTTGAAATGCCAAAATAATCTCCATCTTCTTCCTTTATATAAGAAATATATAGATGTTTGATTTGTCTGTCTTTTTACAAGTTAGAGTTAAAAAATTGCATCTTTTATATTGATATTAGCATACTTGGAAGAAAAAAAAGGACATGAAGTAATTTGAATATTTGTCGGCTAAATAGAACTTGTTGGAATATGCCAGAGTTGTCTGTTCAAGGCACAATTAATTTTAACAATCTCTATTAATTAGAAATCAACTCCTGGTATCATCTACTGAGTTGGTATGGAATTGCAAAGAATGGTGCATTGAGTAGAGACGTGAAATAGGGGGACGCACTAGAATGGATCAAGCATTTGAGAATCTCTGGAATAAGCACATGGCATAGAAATGAGAGGCTTTCCAAGAGACATATATAAACTATATAAATAAGTCACAAATGAAGGTGACTGCTTATGACTAAAATCCAGTGAGATGTCAGCAATCAACACCGCACTGAAGTCCCAAGTCCCAGCAAAAGAATGCAAGACCTTAGGATAAATGTCAATGGAGAAATGTAAAATTGTAATATGATAAAGAGTATATAATAGCTAAGCTTTATATGGTATTAAAATATAGTGGTCTCTACATACATCAATTTGAAAATAATCTCATACTTTCTTGATTTAGAAGACAATTCAATTATCAATTAATAAGCCAAAATAAGAGTCAGTTACATTCCATGGAACCAATAATTGCACGGAAGCAAGGGGTCCCAAGGTAATTTCCCTAACCTAGGCAAGACTTGAATGTAAATTCACATTTGAGATAAATCAAAGCCTCCAATAAAAGCATGGAGGAGATGGAAAGTAAGCAATGAAATTCTTGTGTATTTTTATCTATATCGAACTTGCGGTCGATACTTTTTAATTTTTATGCTAAATTATGTCTTTTATGTCTTGTTGAACAAGCTCTTCGAAGTAATCTTTGTGATACATAATTCATGGTGCAGAATTCTTTTGAGAGGTCACAACCACAATACATGCTAAGCCTATTATAACTTGGAACTGAAGTTCAACTAAAAACACAATCTGTCTCCAATAAAGCGAATAAAGGAATAATAAAATAAGAATAATATATTTTTGCTTAAAAGTAATTCAATCTAAAAGACTACGAAGATGAAATGATGGACCTAAAAACATGTCACCATGGTATGATTGTACATGTTTGATGGATTATAATGAACAAGTGAGGACCAAAACATTATATTCCAACAAGTATTCTCATCTCATAATAACCCAATAAAATCTTTTATTGGATCCATGGGTCAGCCTGTCTTGACATGCTTTTCCCCAACTTGGGTGATCTATGTTTACAGATTCTTATTGAGCAACCTCGTTTGGTTCATAGATTTGAGTACATGGAAACACTATTCTTTTTAACAAAAGTAGGACCCTTGTTTGTTACTTTAGTGCTGATATGTGTTGATCATCTATGGCATGGATTCAGATATAGGAAATTATATGACCTTTAAAGTACTAAGACCCATGTTTATAATGTTGAAATTGACATGGCCATGATTTGTAACATCAATTGAAGTATAATGAGAGAGCCCCTTATTGAGGAAGTTGTCATCCCTCTTCCCATTTTTTCTAGATTATTCTCGAGGTATCTTGGGATTTGCCTCGGCCAATTCTGGACTCGAGGAATGTAGGACTACAATAATTTGCAAGAGTTTTAAAGCTTTTCCATTCATAGAGTTCTCATCCATCTTTTCGCCCGATTTATATTTTGAAAATGTGTTCGTAAGCAATTCTTCTTAGTAATCCGACTTCGAAAAACTCGTGATTAATCCTTTTTAATAGGTAATATGAACTTGAACTTGTAATTTGCTCTTTATATAGACCTACTTCCATTTGGTAAAGTTTTAAAGGTCTAATTAAGTTTTAATGTATTTAAAGTATCTAAGTTTTAAAGGTCTAATTAAGGTAAAGTTACACATAAGAAGTTCAATCATCCAATGGATGGCTTAAACTACTTGCATTTGGTGGGGGTAGTTATAACTTAACATCAGAAAATTGAAAGAGTTTCTTCTATACTGAGTTAACTCAGAAACAATAACTCCATAATCTTTTGTTTTGATAAGAAACCAACTTAATTAGTTACAACATACTTGACTCCAAAATGAGTCAACCCCCAACCTTTCCTTTGACATCTGCCTCAATATTAATTCATGTAATTAGAGATGCTTTGACATAAGTCTCTAATCTTTCCTTCTTGCTTTCCACTTTATTCATCAAACAAGTCCAAATTGTAAAGTTGGTCATCTTTCAAATTTTAGGCTGCTGTTTCTATTTCTTTTCTAGAACAAATAATTAAACACTATAAAAATTAACAAGACATATTTGCGAGTTGATCAAAAGTCTATTGTATAGTTCTATTTTTTTTTTCAAAAGAAGATATTTGCGAGTTGTGTGCTAATCTATTGGAAGACTATGGAGGATAACGACCACAAGGTCATTAACCTCGAGCTAAATATTGATGTATAGTTCTATTTTTTTCAAAAAAGATAGTATTTAGATGAGCGGTTCATGTCGTTAGTGTATTTCATGTAATGTTTAACAATGTTTATAGTATATGGGTCCACAATTGTATTGTGAAGTCAATTTTGTCACGTCTTTTGCTTCGATATTTCGTTCCTATGTCAAAGGCATAAATATATGTCCATTAATTGAATCGTGTTCATGGGCAAAAAAAAAGCCAATTTAGTTCATGTGCTCTCACCTTGTTGCTAACTCATCCCTAAAGTCGAGGTAAGGCCAACTCGGTACCTCGACTCTCTAACCCACTTCTTATCATTCCCTCCAGCAATCTTGACGTTAACGTCGTAAAGGCGTCAACGCGATTTATTCATTTTTTTAATGTTTTCCGGATAAAATAAGAAAATCGATTCGTTTGCGATTTTGACGAGCAAAAAGAAGAAAAAAATTTAAAAGAAAAAGAAAAAGTGTAGAAGGAGAAGAAGTATTATGCGAAGTATTGTGCGACTCTTAAAAAAACATAGAAGAAATACTGTGCGGGGTTGAAGAGTAAAAAGAAGAAAGTTTTTGTTTTTTTTTTGCAAGATACATAAGTGCACCAATTGCACTTAAATATGGTACATCCAGGACCAATTAGCTCTTCATAACTTTCAAGTAACAAAAAAAAAAAACAGTTGACCGATTATATCCTTTTTTTTTTTCAAAAGAAAAAAAAAAAAAAAAACGTCGTCGCGAGGAAGTTAACACCAAGATTGCTGGAGGGACTGATATGGAGTGGATTAAAGAGTTGAGGGACTGGATTGGCCTTACCTCGACTTTAGGAATTGAGTTAGCAACTAGGTAAGAGTACAAGGTATGAATTGGCCCTTTTGCCCATGTTCATGTATACATTTGGGACAAAAACAAAACAATAAAAATACATTTAAACATTAGATTAAGTTTAGAGTTTCATACATGTACTACTATTCACAATCCCTTCATTATCTGCTAAGATCAAGTACTTGTCCTTCCTTGTAAGCATGGTGCACTCAAACCCCAAAGCCTTACCAATCTCCTCTTGAATATGATTAGCCACTTTCAACCTCAATTCATTATCACCACCACAAGCAGATACTCCATTGACCTTGTCAAGCAACTTAACTGTATAAGAAGGACAGGGGTTCATGAGGAAGAAAATTGGGTCCAAGCACTTAAACCCGCTCGCCGTAGTTCCATAGAACATATTGACGTGCGAGTCCATTGCTACAGGGATTATCTCGTCGCCCATCTCTGCGAATAAAGGGCTGAATCTCAGTAGATAGTTCTCTCTGCACGTCGTCCCTTCGGGGCACATCACAAGGTCTCCTTGGCTTAGCAACTTCTCCAAAATTCTAGAGTCCTTTTGCTTGTCTCTAGTTAGGCTGACTGTCTTAATTGGTGCTAGCAATTCTGAGACTTTGCTCAAGCTGTATGTGACTGCTGTGACAGGCTTGTTAAGTATGGTAGATAGGTAGAGAGGGTCCATGAGAGTTCTGTGGTTGCAAACATAGAGAACTCCCTTTTTTTGTTTGGTATCATTAGTTGAAATATTGAGAGAGGGTACTTTATTAGGCAGTGTTACTAATCTCAGTTTTATTCCAATGAAGGCTAGTAATGGAGTGGACAACTTGTATGGTAGTAAAGTGCCAATAAGAGCTCTTGTGATTGCAAGTAATAGACCAAGTGGGAACCACATGAATATAGCAATTGTTGTGAGTGGTGTTGGCCTTATAGCCAATCTCCCATCATGGAAGATTAGTGGCTTGGGGTACTTCTCCTTGGACAGGTGAGTCCAGCTCCTCTTGTCTGCTTCAGTGACCATGTACATTTCCTGATTGCAACAAAAGTACAATGACTAATGATCAGTTTAATTAATGGAGATGCATAACAAGAAAAAAATAATAAATCTTAAAACCATGAAAAGGTTGACTCAGATTAGTCGGGATGGTTGCTTCTATATAACGCACTCTAGAAATATACTACACGAAAGTTGTAATTAATTGATTTTACAACAGAGCAAACCCATTGTAGAAATTATTTACTTTCTACTCCTAGTCTCGATTGTAAATTGTGATAAAAAGCGACAATACAATAAGCTTGTAATTTACTACAAGTCGATTTTCTTTTACATTTTCTATAGTAATTGGTAAGTTTTTCTAAAATTATCTAAAATAAGTTAATATTTGCGCTTAACTCACACAACTTTAAAATTCCACTCTTTTTGTTGTACATGAAACAACCCGATCCGGTTAACATTCTCGAAAGATTAGACTTGCGGTGATAGAACGTAAATAATTTCTACTAAGAATAACACAAGAGTGCCTATAGTACTAGTCTACTAGAACAACTTTATTATAATGTAATCGAAACAACCAATCTAATAAAGTTAAGAATTGGAGATAATATGTGCATGCTAACCTTGCATAAAGAAAACAATTGATGATCAAGAAGCTTGTCTAAGCTGCCAAATCCAACAACATGATCATCATGTCCAATAACATTCTCCAGAGCATGACAGCACCCTTTTTCTTGTCCTCCATCAATCCCAAATAGTACCCATGAAATTCCTTCAACTCTCTCCCAACAACAACATCAATCTCCAAGTACTCTCTCAAGAACCCTTCAACCATCACTCTTGGCAAATCACTAACACCCACTTTTCTCCCACCTCTCCTCAACACATCAACCCCTTCAACCCCAACATCCTCCAAGAAAAACTTAGGCAAAACAGCCCTTCCAACTCTAAAACTCTTCTTTTTGATCCCACAAAAGCAAACAAACACCATTACTTTCATCCCTAACTCTTCATTCACCAAACAAACAAAAGGGTACAAGAGTAGAAGAATGAGAGCCCTCATGAGCCCACCAGCTTCAAATGCCACAACCATGAAATATGGAAATAGAGATGTAGACTTCAAGAGTGCACTCTCCACATTGAAGATCAAAGTAGTGGAGTTGTCTAGTGGTGGTGATGATGATGATGATGAGTATCTTTTGAGCTTAAAAGAGGCTAAATGAGCATTGGTGCTTAGTTTTCTTTGGAGGGATCTTGTGTTTTTGAGTCTTTTGTGGAGAACTCTAGAGGTGAATAATGAGAGAAGAGATTTGAAGGAAAATGCCTTAACCGCCATTTTGGGATTTTGTGTTCTTCTATCAAGTGCTCTGGCTCTTGCTTGGGTTGAGAACTTATTTATACAAGTAGGGCCTAACAAAAAAGCCTAGAATTTGTAAATAATTACAAAGATGCCACTTTTAGGTTCTTATTTCAACAATTTTTTTTGAAAAAAAAAAGTTACAAAATTAGCAAATTCAGGCCTTCAAATTTCAATTGCTATTACATACACCTAAAGTCCTCTTGAATATATCTTAAATTATATTTCATTGCCACACCAATTATATAATTAACATATATTAGTAATACACCAATTTTTATTTTTATTTATCTGATGTCTTTTAGCCTTCTTAGACATAAATCAATTAATTAGGTCAGGTATAAAAAGAAGTCCTTATTTATATATAAAAAACGAAAGTTCCTTTAATCTAGCATTTGGCATTGAGATCTTATATTGTTGAGGCTAAGCATAACAACTTTCTAGTTGTAATTGTAGCTCTCCATAACTAACATCTTAGTATTTATTTTTCGAAAGCTAGACTTTTGATATATATATAACTTGAAACATTTTTTGATTACATTTGAAAACATGTCATTAAGTACATTAAAATCATGTGAAATTAATAAATAAAAGAATTTGATTCATGCATGTAGTTAGTTTTAACTAATTTAAAATTGATCACGTCATCAATTTGGTTCACCTCAGCTTTGGGTGACTCACCTAATTAGGTTTTATATACTATAAATGGTTAGATCTATCCCCTAAACGTTAATAAACTTCTAAATTGTAATTGATTCTTGTGAACGTGTAATAATTCGTATTTTGAATATACTCTGCATAGGAGTTTGACTAAATAGATGGGTACTCTTGTGAATGAGCTAGGTTGACTTGAGAGGGGCAGTTATGGGAACACAAAATGTCACGCAAAAGCGAAAAATGCGCGGGCGGTGTCCCATTGACTCGGCCAAATTAAGCACTTTACGCGTCAAATTAACTTTCTTCGTAACATAAATGAAGTACTGCATGTACATAGTTGTTTTCCGTGTGGAGTTGTGTGTGCTCTCTCTCCCGTGTTGTGTTTTGGTGTTGCGATGTTGAGAGTTCTTCGGGCATCTTCAACCCAACAATATTAAAATAGTGTAACACTAACACTATTTATGTATGTTTTGATGTAAATAGTGACATTAATACCATTCATATCTCCAACTCATCAACACTATCTTTTACACTATTTTACTTTTCATTATCATTTTATTCAATTTAATTTTTAATCTAAAATTAATAAAATTATAAAAATGACTTTAAAAAATATATGAACAAAAAAAATGAATAAAAAAATTAATGAATAGTGATAAAATAAGTGAATGGTGCATTCAACGCCATCCCATAGTATATGCTCTAGCGCCTCCCGTTGGTTAGACACGTCAATAGTATATCACGCCTCCCATGCATTTGTGTTACATTTGCGTTACTTTACTTTTTAGTTAGAGATGTGCACGCGCTCATCTCAATGTATATTGTATGAATATCGACAAGAGCTCGTGCTACATATCAGTGCTGGGACCATAGCAAAACTTTTTGGAAATGGTAGGCATACATCACCAAACACACATTACGTTTTGATGTGCGAGATACATCGCACGTACATCAAAATGTGCGTTCTGATGTACGCCTAGCGGTGCCTCAACTTTTTTTCTTGTGTGAGACTATTGTTGCTATATTGAAGTTGACTATGTATGCATGCAACCTTTCGTGGAACACTCCGAATTCTCTCTTTTAACATACAAAATCAAGGAAAAACTAATGTTAGTTCACAACTGTATTTGACATTCAAAAGATGAATTCTATCAACATTAATTGATTAAGCTAAGCCGCCTGAGACCAAAGAACACGCCCAATCAAAACCCCAACTCTTAACCAATTTTCCTACTTGTATAAGTTGTCTTGGTTTAACTAAGTTAAGGTCGTGTTTGGTTTAGGATTCGAAAGCGGTTCTTGGTCGGAAATTTCGGTATAAACTGATTGATGTCGACGAATCCATTCTCGAAAAATAATTTCGGACTGCCTGGTCAATTTTGAATTAAATGAACATGCTTAAGAAAAACGACTTTTAAACATTCAATTTATTGTCATTGGTTTTTATTGATTTTCTAAAAAATAAAAAAAGTTGGATATGGTCTGGAAAGTCTGCATTAATGCTACCAAACACACCCTAGCTAGGCTTTCAATGAAGTATCATTTTTTTTTTTTTTTTTTCTTCCAAATGGATAAAATTTTTCAATGCCCAAATAAGCCAATAGCATGAACGTTCAACATCATTTCATATACAAAAGAAGCCTATATATACAAAAACTTATCTCATCAAATTTGATAAAATGTGAGAACACACACACACACATATATATAGTTAAGGTCCCACCAATTGATGGGATATTATGTGAATTAATTATAAAAGTGTGCACATATCATGAGATGCTCAAAGGGCCATTTGAGTTATGGTTGGATCATGTATGCCCATAAAGATTATTACTTTATACAAGTCACTTCTCCATAACCAACCTTTATAGAGAAATTAATTTGTAGCTAGTTTTCTTCTTCAAATGAGTTTATATATCATGTACGTGTGATCTATATCTTTTATATATACTTTGATGATATATATTAAATCATGTACATGTACTTGCCTATGTTTCAGATTAAGAAACCTTATCCAATATGAATGCTTTAACTCGGGGTGCAGCTTATCAATTGTATGCGAGGGTGCCTTGAATCTTCTCTTGGGTTTAAATTGTAAGATCAAGCTGAAAAGCTACCACAATGCCTTACAACTTGTGTTTGCCTGAGAAAAAAATTAATATATGGTTGTAGGCAAGCAAGAGCAACAAAATAAACTTTCCATGTTCGTGAAAATACTCTCAATTCCTTCAATTAATTAAAGAGAAGTGTTAGAATGACAACATTGTTGTTGTGGGATGCGCGCTTGGGGATGCGGACATACATAAATCTCGATATATAATATGTGGGTCGAGGTCCCAATGTATTTTGTGGTGTGACATTGTTGTTGTCATTCTAGTATTTTCTTTAGTTAAAACCATCGAGAGTTCACGCGCATCTACGCACGTAGAAGACGAAAAATTTATGGGGAGGTATGGTCTAGAACACTTGTTTTTGTTCTCTAGCTAATTAAATTCATCAACTTCCCTATTAAATATTTATAATAAATAAAAATCAAATGAATTAACCAAATTTGCCTGATGCAGAGAACATGATTCAAATCAAATGAAATACATATTGATAAAAATCTGAAACATTAAATTGATAAACCACCATTTCCAGAAAATCATGATACATTTGTTGGACATATATACTACTTAAGCTGGGATAGATACAAGGGTTGGGATGAAAGGGTACAAAGTCAAATATAGGCTAATCATTGATCAACTTGAATTCTTGAGTTTTCATGTTGATTGAGTAAACAACACATTCTTTTTCAAACTCCACAAGTAACCATACCACCTCCCCGCCCAAATATGGCACAGGAAAAACTATTTTACGACGAACTAATGACTTTGCAACTTTGTCTCAATTCCACACTTCCATGGGGTTGAACTAAATCATATAATTAATGGGAAACTAAATCATATAATTTGCGAGGTGTATGCAACTACTTGAGGGTCATCAAAATCTAAATCATGTAATTTTATCCGTATCTTTCCTACTTGAGTTAAAACTTGTAATAGTTACAAACTTGCAATAGTAGGGTTCTGTATATTTTGTATAAAAAGTAGTAGTAGTAGTAGTAGTAGTTATAGATTGTGAAGTAATAGTAGTAGTTTTTTTTGGTTTACAAGTGATAGTAGTTGTTATACATTGTGATGTTAATAAAACTGTCAATTTGACAGACTCTAATTCTCTGCTTTCACCTAATTAAGAGATCAATGAATGATATACATTTTGTAAGAATGCAAATTTTACTAGAAATGGAGTTTTGGAATGTAACAAGACCATAGAAACTCAAAGTTACAAACAACTACAAGCATAATTTATCATCTAAAGCAACTTCTCATGCTTTGATCCTTATATATAGACTGTTCACAAAGCAATATTTTGAAAAACAACCCGCCATGAGTAGCGAAGAACGGAGCGAACACCAGTCATTCTACGGCCGTAAGCTTAATCAAGATGTTGAGTAGAGAATCCAAAACAAATGAAATACATTAGTGATAGTAATCTAAAACATTGCAATGATAGACCATCATTTATAGAAAATTGATGATACATTCTAAGCTGGGAAAGAGAGGGTTGGGATGAAAGGGTGTAAACTCAAAGGTAGGTTATTATGAATCAACTTGAACTCTTGGGTTTTCATGTTAATTGAGTAGACAACATTATACTTAGTTTTGAACTCCACAAGGAACCATGCCACGTCCCCGCCCAAATATGGCAAAGGAAAAACTACTTGACGATGAACTAATGATTTCGCGACTTTATTTCGATTCCATACTTCCATGGGCTTAAAGTATCTCTTCATGAACTTCCAGTTTCGCTGAACAATTTTCGGCAACCTCACAATGTACTTTCTCTCCCACTCAAACTTGTTCTTCACATCTCCTCTCAACAACCATACTTCGATATTTCCTTCCTTAGTCAATATAGTGTAACTAAGCTCGCCTCCTTTTCCATTACATACGCCCAAGTCCCGAAAGCACATCATTTTGCTCGGATCAATGAAAACAAGGTTGTTGTTGTTGTTGGTGTTGTTGTTGTTAGGACATTGAATAAGCCCCGTGACGTCTTCCTTGATGTCGAACTAGTAATAATGAACAACAAAAGACATATCAATCTTAACATCTATTGTGCCATAAGTATTCATCTTTAATTTTTAAGTTAAAATATAACTTAATATTATTAATGAAAAAAATAATGATTAATTATTTACATATTATAAAACAAAGAAATTCATTAAAATCACAAATCATTACACATTAATTTCTTAATATAGATACTTTGTTGGATATTTATTACATATTAAATAAATTTTAATAACGTAGTATAACAATATTTTTAAATGTTGTAAAAACATGTAAAAAGTATGGGATTTGAATCTCAATGCCACCATCTAGCCCTTCTATATGTACACAAATCATTTTGATGTCGAACTATGATGAAATATGAAATCAACTAATTGGTCTGATGTTGAGTCCCATCAGATTCACATTGTCCAATAAACGGATCATATTCAAAATAATCTAAACGTTGATGTTGTGGTACTGGAATTCGGGGAAGTATTTGAAGAACAATAAAATTCCTTACCGAATTGGACAAAACTCCTCCTTTTGGAAAGGTGAAGGTAGAGGTGCAGCGAGAGGTGCAGGCACAGGTCTGTAAACAGGAGGTGAGAAGTGGTAGATTATTTGAAGTTTGAAGTTGTGAACTTTTTCTCGAGAATTTAGTGGTTATGGACTGTTTGAAGTTTGATGAGGTTGATTGTGCAGCAAATATATACTTCCTTTATAAATACAAATGTAGGAGCTTTGATTGTGCATTAAATATATGCTTCCTTTATAGATACTTTATAGATACAAATGAAGGAGTTTTGATTGTGAAGCAGATATATACTTTCTTAATAGATACAAATGAAGGAGTTTTTAGGACAAAAAAAAATGGAGTTTTGATTGTGAAGCAGATATATACTTCCTTTATAGATACAACTCCAAACTTATTGATCGATCTTTGTGTTCCCTGCTAATCTTCACTTCTAACTCCATTCCAAAACTAATTCCGAAACTAGGAATTTTGTTACGTCTTTCAGTACCGACATTGCAATCTTTGGAAGAATAGTATTTCGTTAACGCCATATGAAACCAGTACAAATGTAGGTAAAACTACTGGATCATTTGGTAGAACAACTACTTTCGACTCTTCTCTACTAGCCTCAGAATTGGCTACTGTTAATGGCTCTACCATTAGAGTATGGAGTAGAGATATTAAGTCATCCATTTTCCATATTATGGGTGACCCGCCGAACGCGTCAATAAAATAAAATTTATAAACCAATTATTGTGTAGAATAGTGGCAAAGAGTCGATCCCACATAGATTGATAGTCTTTCTTAGGTCAAAAATAACAAAAAAGGAAAATCGGGGGTTTTAAATAAATAATTTAACTAACTAATCTAAAATAAACTAAATAATAAAAATAACTTTGAAAACAATTAATGAACACCTAAGTAACACCTAGATCTACAGTTCCACAAATAAGGATCAAGATTCAATGGCAATCATGGTCTTCAATCCTTCCCAAAAGTTATTAATTTAAGTTCTCATATATTAGTTATAGAAAATCGACATCCGCCATAAATTCTTCATTCCCCTAATCTCGATAGTCAGGACGTCTACCACTAACTACATCCCTAATTAATGTATAACCCTAGACATCCACCAATCAGGTTTATCACACTAACCGCAATAATATGGATTTGTGGGAACACAAATCCTAAATAACCGAATCGCAATCGCATCCGATTTAACCTAGATTCAATTGTTACACACTCAAGAACTGAAAGGGTTTTACGGCAAACGGGTTAGTGTTTGTCACTTTATTGGTCCAAAAGCACAACTACACGGATACTAATGGTCCAAATAATTATAGGTTGTCTTCTAAAAGCATGCACTGGCCACCATATACACACCTTAGATCTAAACTATACTCATTAAAATCAACAATAACGAAATAGGAGAATTTAAACTAAATTAAATAATAAAATAAAAGATCTCACATAATATGTCATGAATCCATAATCCCGACATGTTTCCCCGCCGACCTAGGCAATCTTCGAGAGAAGTCGATACTAAAAATATAATAGTCGGTCTTCTCAAATAATATCTAAAGTTCTTAATATATAAAACTATACAAAATTAGTCGGGAGGTGAGAGAAACTAATTTTGTGGAATCTTTATTGACCCGTGCGCCGAGGAGCATCGTATGGCTATTTTAGGCTTGAAATCACGTTTTGTCCACGTGTCGCGTGTCGATTGGTCCGTTTTCCTGCGTGCACCGACGTGGCGCGTTCTGGTTGGTTGAAAGAACTGCTGATGACGTGCTGTTAGGCGTAGAGGGCGTGACACGTGGCGGCAAGAGGCGGTGAAAAATCGCACGAAATCGACGAAAAACTGAGAGACCGCACGGCACGAATCACAAGGAAGAACTGATGGAGGTTGAAGCGAGTGAGCTGCTGTTGGTTTGTAACGTGACGTGTCTGATGAGATGGCAGAACCTGATTGGAGAAGCGTGGCAGCAGGAAACAAGCTGCGCCAATGCGTACGCGACACGTGGCACGTTGAGGAGAGTTGGACCAATAGTATGCTGCCACGTGTTAATTGGTCTGCTGATCCTCTATTCTACCCACTGCGCAGCACGTAACTCGAGGCAAATAGTCCGGCGTCCGATCAATGCATGTAAATACTCTATTTTGAGTATTTTTTCGCTACGAATTCAACCGCGCACTCCATTTCACCTGAAAACGAGCAATAAATATAATTAAATATATATTTTAGAGACTTTTCACATTAAATATACTAAAATAAACTACTAAAAACCTATAAATACCGACTTATCAACGGGCTTCCACTAGAGCCTTCATCCTTTGTTTCATCTACCATTACCAAGTCTATCATCCTCGCGTATCTTGAGGTGACGTCGAGGTCCATTAGGTCTTTCTCAAGAAAAGACGTAAAAACTCCTAAAGGAGGTTGGAGTGAGCGACGACGACAAGAAGGATCAAGTAAAACAACATCCACCCTCAAGTTAAATCCTTTAAAAATGTCATTCTTGTACTTTGCAACATCATCTATAATAAATTACAAGAGGTTTTTTTTTTTTTTTTTTTTGGCAAAGGCTATTCGGACCCCACTTTTTTCTCATTTTACCCCGTTTTTGAATTTTTTTTCAGCTCATAGTGAAATGACCCAACTACCCCTCCATATGCATACCCCAGTCACCAATCTCCCAAATCGCATTCTCACCACCAACCCAAATCCAACGAAATTCGAGCAAAACCATATCGATTCGACGCCATTGGTGCATTCATCATCTCTTTTAGTGTCGATTTCGAGGTTTTTTAGAGTTTTTTATTTTATTTTTTGAGTTGGTATTGTATGTGATTTTGTTGTTGAGTTTAGGGCTTCGATTTGGCGGTTAAATCTTGCATTTTAGGTACATAGTCTTGATGAAATCGTTAATATCAAGTGATTCCGAGCAAAACCCACTATTTTTCTGGTCATTATCATGTATTTTTTTAGTAGTTTTGAAGTTTTTTTGTTCGTTCTTGTTACTCGCGGGTGTGGGTCTCGGCTAGATCCCTCCGTGACCAATTAAAATCGAGTTCACTTCGCATTATCGGTCAGAGTCGGTATTAGTCGGAGTCGGTCGTTACCTCTTTAGAGGTATCGGTGGTCTGAGTCGTAGAGGTGATTGATTTCTTCACTTTTTGAACACAACGAGACCACATCCTTGTTCAACGAAAAAAACACTTTGGTGACCTAGTACAAGTGTTCTACAATGATAAAACCGAGAAATAGAGAGAATTGATGGGTGTTGGGATGAAGCTAGGAAATGGAGTAAACATTTGGTGAGGGTGAGGGATAGTTTTGAAATTATTTACAAAAAAGTGGGATAAAAACAGTAAAAAAAAATTCAAAAAGGAGTGCAATAAAGTAATGGAGTAAAGGAAGCAAAACACGGGATCCGAATAACCATTGCCTTTTTTCTTTTTTTGGTTCTCACGTTATGTTTTGTTCTTCGAAATAGAAGAGAAGAGAAGAAGAGTCTTGCGATTCATTGTCTTTGGAAGAAGGTAGGTCCTAAACTCCTAATCAAGTACATGACCCTGACTGATGTGGAACGGAACTATTAATTGGTTGAAGTGCTAATTAAATACGGGTTACCCACATAACAAATTACCTTCCACATCAACTGGGACTTTTGCTTTAACTAGTTTTACAATGGTTAACTTATAGATTCATTATTTGATAAGTCAAATTTGATTGAAGAGTGCTTTATAAACATTAGATATGATGGGAATCCCAAATGTTAGGTCGCTTATTTAATTTACATGGAAACCATTCACTCCTAAAAGACGAATCAAGTGACATCTTTGGGGTAGACTTATGCCAAAAGAGTTTACTTGAAACTTTTAATATTAATTAGTTGGTAACTAATTAGCTGAGTTCAAGTAAGCGTTATGGCTTATTTATTATTTTTTTAACGTAGATTATTAATTAATTGGTAACTACGTAATTGGTAGAGAACTTGGTGCACTAGTGCCAACGTTTGTACAAGTGAGTTGATTGGCTTACAAAAGTCATTCATGTGTGCCTCAAAATGAAAGCATACACAAATCTCGATGCATACCACGTAGTTCGAGATTATATGAAAAGTTCTCGTGAGTCAATATTTTTTGTGATGTGACAAGATTATTGTCATTCTAATGTTTTCCTTTATATATTGTGCCATCTCGAACGATTTTTTCTTATTTCAAAATCCTTTGAACTCAAATTGATTTTTATTACATCAGTGTTTTCCTTTCTCCCTTCATTCATTGAGAATGTCTTTTTTGGACCCTTTTGAACATGGAATGCCATGAAGGAAGAGCAGTGCGAAATTATATCATTCCACTTCTTGCAAACACACTTGAATCTGACCAGCGATTTCACGGGCAAACGCGAAAGTACTTCATAAATTATTAGATCATCAACAATGTCTTCACCACATGAGTTGTTTTTACGGGCACTGCGCCGGCCACGGCGCCGGTGTTCCTTTTTATTCTTCTTCTTCTTATTTTGCACCATAGATGGAGCTCCTACTCCAGGAACAATCCACTCATCCCACCAATTTTTTCACACAACTTAATTTTTTTTTTTTTTTGATAGGACACACAACAACAATATAATTTGATTCGTGTGGAGATGTAAACTAAACTATAATCGAACTCAAACAAATTCGAACATAAAAAATGCTAATGCTAATTTAAGTTAGAAGTGATACCTAGAGGTCCCAACGATGGATTTATAAACCTTGAATTGGAGAAGCCCCCAAATTGTAATCCAAATAGGAAGAGTCAATCAGAGAGAAATAGAAAGTCTTGAGAAAACAAGTTACATTAGTTACATAACAACTTATCAAAAAAAAAAAAAAAAATACATAACATTAGAAAGTCTTGAAATAACCCACTTTGGACATCAATACAATACATGCCGAAATGTGTGCATGTGCATCTCGGGGTGAAATGCCCTCAGTGCCCAATGTGAGTTACTATAGTATTGAAAATTAATATGATCATTTACCAAAAGAAGAAGCGATCACAGGATTTAAGCTGAATCAATTAAGTCAATCAAACACAACATTTAAGAAGGCTTTATGAGGAAACATAAAATGGCGGTGAATTAATCTAAATTAAATTATTTCTCGAGTTAAGCTGATCAGGTTCTTTTATTATTATAAGATGAGAAAAAAAAAAGTGTGGGATTTGAACCTCAAGGCCGCCATCCAGGGCCTTCTCTATGTACACAAACCGATATCCAAAACACCCTAATCCCCTCTACACCAGGAACTCATCCGAATGCTTGCTCCGCCAAACTGCATCGGTAAAACAAGAGAGTAACGGTGTTAAATTGCAGATCATTAAAAAATAATGAACAACAAAAGACAGATCAAGCTTAATGTCTATTGCGCCATAAGTGTCCGTGTTTGCAACCGTGAGAGCAGTAACGTACTTGGGAGAACCAAAACCAGGTCCATCCGTGCTGCTAGCAGTTACATCTTTATAATAGTGAACTGATATCCACCCTCCGCTTGGTACTTCCGCTGGTTGAGGCGATCCCAAGAATTTCGCATGAGAATTACCTCTGGAGATCAACCCTGCAAGAAAATTTCTCAAAGCATGAAAATAGTTCTTTCCAATTTCCAGATGACTAATTTTCATTTGGGAACTTATACATCCTCCCTCAGATTCGTAGCTTGTCGGTAAATGCAACAGGTATCAATGCATCGTTAAATGCAGAAGCTAGAAACATTTTATTATAGCCTAAAAACTTAAGCTTAGAATGCGATAGAACAGTAAAAAAAAGAAGAGTGGAAGTGTTCAACAGATCTAGGTTATCAAACAAAGCACCAAATGCAACAAACTATGATTGGCTGTCACATTCAGAAGCATTGAAAAACAAGGGCAGAAGAGAAGCAACTCTGATGTCAATAAAAGGCACCATTAGCCAAATTCAGTTTCTTTTTTGATAGAAAGCTAGCCAAATTCAGTGGCACGCGAATAAGAGAACAAAAGAGTAACCAAATGAATCCTCGTCCGGGAAAGAAAAGGTTTATTGCAGAACAGCGAGCAATGATGCATATAATCTTTATGAAGAAAAATAGGATCAAAAAGTAATATTACCCTGAAAGATTATGATAAGGCAGAACATAACAGTGACAACCATGGCACAAATACTGCCACCAGACGATGTTGTCTTGGTCGCTTTCATCTTTTTTTGTGCCTTCATCCGCTCATTCCTTGCACGCTTTAACATTGCAAGCTCGGATATCTCTCTAATGAGCTTCTGGTCAGCAGCATCCAATGATGGACCTCTGGGAGGCCTAGGTGGTTTGGGCGGCTTTTTAGAGTTTGAATACTTCCTTTTCTTTTTTTCTGTGATATTTTCCAGGAGAGCCACTTTTTCTTCCTCCCCACCTGCCCTATCTCCCATTAACGACTTTACATTCTCCGCAGCAATGTTGGCAGAACTCGAACCAGCTCTCGAACTAACACCATCTTCATCTTTTATCGACGCTTCTGTGCTAATAAGCCCACCCCAAACCCTATCCAATAGGTTCCTTGGTTGTCTAAATCCCAAATGAGCATCCCTGTTTCCCTCCTCTTCACTGGTGGTTCCACCACTCTCAATATCTACTACAAAGTCTCTATCTCTCGGAACAGTATGATCCATTACATGCCCAAGACTCTCAAATCTCTCCTCTGAATCTCTGAAACATAAGGAATCGATTTCCGAGCTGCCAAACACCTAAACATGCACAAAGTTACAATTTTTCAGCTTATAAACTAAACAATTTAGATTTGATTTATCTCAACTCGTGTATTAACCACAAATCCAAGCATGCATCCTGAGCAGATAAGAAAAGTATTAACAATTTCAAAGAAAACCGAGCCTGCAAAAACACCTAAATACACATAAAGTTTCAGTTTTCAGCTTCAAAATTCCACAATTTTCATTGATTCGTCTCATCTCATGCATAAACCCCAATCGCATAAACCCCAATCCAAGCATGAATTCCTGAGCAGATAGCAAAATACTAACAATTTCAAAGAAAACGGCATCCATAATATCATGTAAAACACAACAGATATTCAATAAATTCAGAAAATAAGAGATCCGATTTCAAGACCTATACCAATTCAGCACAGTGAACCTCCAAATTATCTACTGAAAACAACATACACATTTAGCAAATATGGGAGTGTGTATAAATGCATCTGTTGTTTCCAATAATATCACACACAAAGTTTCAATTTTTCAGCTTCAAACTCTATAATCATGATTTGACTTATCTCATATCATGCATAAACCCCAATCCAAGCATGAATTCCTAAACAGTTTACAAAACATCAACAAAAAACACAAAAACCCATCATATCATATACTGTAAAACACAACAGAAATTCAATAAAGTCATAACATAAGAGAACCGATTTCGAGGCCTACACCAATGCAGCACAATGAACCTCCAATAAATCACACAAAGTTTCAATTTTTCCACAACTCAATAATTTCGATTCGACTTATCTCATCCCATGCATAAACCCCAATCCAAGCATGAATAACTAAAAAGCTTAGCAAACATTGACACCGTAGCCTTCGGTCCCAAATTTATTGGAGTCAGCTACATGGATCAAACTTTTTCATTGTGCTCGATTAAGTGCAATTGATGGTAAGCTTTTCAAACCAATTCAAATCTCTCCTAATTAATGCGTCCCAAGTTAACTTTGTTCTACCCCTACTTCGTCGAATTTCTTCGATTTCTATTGAATCAAATTTTCTAGCGGGGGCATTTGTTTGCAGGTAACCAAACCAACGCAACCACCCTTCTCTAATCTTCGTGTCAATCGGTAGCAAACATTAACAATTTCAAAAAACACAAAACCCATCATACGCAGCAGCACAATGAACCTCCAAAATATCATACTCAAAGTTTCAATTTTTCCACTTCTGAACTCTATAATTTCAATTCTAACTTATATCATATTATGCATAAACTCCAATCCAAACATGAATTCCTAAACAGATCACACAACATCAACAATTTCAAAGAACCTAAAACCAGCCTAATCCCAAATTAGTTGAGGTCGGCTACGCGGATCAAACTCTTCCATTGCGCTCGATTTAGTAACCAAGCGCAATCACAATAGAAATTCAACAAACCAACATCAATCAAACCCCCACATTGTGCCCTAAAATCCACACAATCCAACCTCAAAACCTTAGAATCCAAACGAAATGAAATCGCAGTACCTGCGAAGACGACGAACCCTAGACCCAAAGCCACCGACACAACACAAAACACAAAACACAAAACACAAAACACATTCACTCTTACTTTCTCTCTCTAGAAATCGGAGATCAACAAATAACGAAGAATCAACAAACGTCAAACCCCTCACTTTCTCTCTCTAAATTTAGGGAATTTGATAGAGATAAGGATGAGCGATGGTTTCAAGGAAAGTAAAGCAGGGCCGTCTGATCGTCTCATCAAGGTGTCGGTGGAGGGTGGGGTGGGGCCCGCCCACACGTGTCTGTGTTTTGAATGATATCAGCATCCTTAAATCACGCCGGGGTCCACAGATTCTGGGGAGTTGGGATTGGGTGTTTGAGATGGGATAGAGTGGGTTGATGTCAGATGATGAGAGTAGGGCACGTGGATGTGGGTTCTGCTGGGCTGACCACTTGGAAAAAGACTTGTTTAGAATCCAATGGGCCGGGTCAATGGTCAACTGACGTCCACGTACAAGGAGAGACTCGAGGAGTTTGGCGTTGTGTGCCCACGTGTCGTGTGATAATTGGGTGGACCTATAGAGAGTATTAATTATATTTTCATGGAATAAATCTTCTTTTATTGTTTGTTTAATTATCGTGTGTAAGTGTAACTTGTTTAATGCCTGTGACTTAATCTGCGAAATTGTGAGTCAATGAACTTGGATGTCTTAACGTGGTGAATCAATAAAACTTAGCATATGCGGAATTAGCTGGAGAAAGTGATTAAGTTGAAAATAATTAAGGAAAATGCTATAATGATACTCCTAATGATACTCCAAGTGACATCCCTATGACGTGGCGGGTGGGTCTTATGTAAAAATGTGACGTGGCGTGCTAGTCTACATTTATGGGAATCGTCGTGTGCATTTCGAGATACACACCACGCGTGTTATGCACCAGAAACTATTTTACGCACACTCATTTTTACATGGGACTCATCCGTCACGTCATATGGATGTCACTTGGAGTGTCATTAGGAGTGTCATTCTCGCATTTTCCAATAATTAATATTGTACTAGTGAAGATCTTCTTACTAGCTAGTTATATGTGTCCTGATATATGTTTGGAGAGTTTTTGAATTTCAAATCTCTTTGATGTGTTGGAGCTTCTTTTCATGTATGTCTTGAGCATTATTTCCGTGCTTGTAAGCATTTTTGAGTTTTTGAAATATTCCCTTTCATTAGCTTTTATCACTCTCGTTTTTTCAGTCTAAATAGATCACTATCTAGAGTCCACACTAACACCAACTGCTTTGAGTTTGCTTCGGTCGGCTCGCAATTAGAGTAAAAAGCTTCTAGCGACTAGCGTCTTCATCTGTAGGACTTGAAATTGAACCACAACTGAAGGAACTCGAACATCGATCACAATTAGAGTAAAGAGTTTCTAGCGACTGACATCCTCATCTGTAGGACTCCGAATTGAACCACATCTGAAGGAACTCGAATATTGAACCACTCAGACCAACCATCTGTCATTGTTATATCATTCCCTCATCCATTGTTGCCTCCAAGGTTACGTGGATGAATTGCTTAACTATCCCTTATGGGGTTACTATCAAATTGAAAATATTTGGATATCCATAACTTCTTTCTCGACAAAAAATAAAAATATAAAATATTATTGACCATACTAAACGTAATATACATATATCTCTAGTTAGTGTTATTGCTTTTTGTAGATGCATGTTAACGTTTTTTTTTTTTTTTAATATACCTTTCATGTATTAAGAGCAAGTCACGTGGTAGTGCTAAAACACTGAACTTGAGCTTGCATGGTTTATTGATAATTCCCTAACTAAAACCAAATAATATTCGAGCACAATGCAAAAATGGATATTCCATTGTTCTTAGCTTACGACGGTCGGGATGTCGTCAAGGATAATGGCAGGCCCCTTTGCCTTCTTTACACGAGAAAATATTTTTTTATAAAATAGACACCAACTTTTTTTTTTTATTATTATTGTGGATATCCGAAGTGTCTCAACCCTTTCTTGATTAAGATCCGACTAATCTCGAGATTAGGGGAACATCACTACCACTAACCAAGACGTCGAAGGAGAAATAGTGCAGTTGTTGCGAATCAAACTTGTCACTCCTAATTTAGAGAGAGTTCCCCTCTTCAAAATCACTACATCACACTCATTTGGGGCAATTTGCACCAACTACAAACTATACATGCATCAATAATTGTTTGGGATAATACTCAATAAAAATGTCATATATATATATATATATAGTTGGTGGCGTTGTTGAAGAACAGTTGAATGTGACATGATATTTCATTTTTTTATTTTAGTGATTTGTGGACTGGTTTTGTCTATAAATTCGAAATTGGAATTGGGAGGGGTTGTTGTGGTTGGTTGTTGATTGTGAGATGAAAAGATGAGAAGATTCGGTTATATATATATATATCATATATATAAAAGCACGAATCACAAATTTTGAGTGGTAATGAAATTTACCTATTTGCTTATTTTATTTTATTTTTCATCTCCAAATCAACATTTTATTTTGTCTCCAAATCAAACTCTAACTCCTTATCAATCTACCACACGTTTTTTTCTTTATCTCCAAATCAATTACGAACTCTTCTCATCAATCCAATACACGGTTTTCTCTTTCTCTCGCTCTTCAATCGATCACTCGCTTCGTGTTCCGGACGAACTCATTCTCATCAATCCAATACACAAACACTTTCTCATCAATCCAATACACCTGAGACGGAGAGGTTGATAAATTGAGGACACTTCTAAATTGGAGTGTGCACTTGTTTATGGGGCAAATTGGTTTATATGAACATTGTATCATGTTGAAAGCTTGAATTGCATGCTACCATTTGATACGTTTTAAGGGGGTGCATACCATTGGTCATCGTCTTCATCATTCTCATCCAAACCCTCATTGTTCTTCCTCATATATATATATATATATATATATATCTCGTTTGGAGATCAAATTCAAGGAGAAGTTGTAAGTGTTGGTGGCGTTGTTGAAGAACGGTTGAATGTGAGATAATATTTCAATTTTTGATTTTAATGACTTGTGGGACTGGTTTTGTCTATGAATTCGAAATTGGAATTGGGAGGGGTTGTTGTGGTTGGTTGTTGATTGTGTGACGAAGAGAGAAAAAAGTTCGGTTATATATATATATATATATATATATATATATATATATATATATATATAAACGGTGAAGAAGAGAGAATCCGAGAGGGAGAATAAGAAGGTGGGGGTTGAAGAAGAATGTGGTTTGAAGAAGGTGTTGGGGAGGGAACAAACCCAAAACTCGAAAGAAATTTGAATGAAAAAAATTTTAATTAATCATGTGAAAAAGAAAGGTGTCTAAAGCTTTAATCCCAACTAATTCAATTATTTACATTCATAATTTCAAAGTTCTAATTTATATCTATAGAGTTTGAGGTAAAGATTGAACTTTATGTACAATTATATGGAATCTCTACAAGCAAGTGTTCACAAATTGATGGGTCAAACCACTTGTGTTTTTTTTCCTTGTTTCCTTTTTTTTTTTTTTTAAGTAATGTCCTAACATGACTAGCTTGTTTTTTCATTCACATTTTATTTCAATCACATTAGAGAATATTGATAAGCTAAAAAATGTACTTGTATTTCTAATTTTTAAATTTTAATTACAATTTTGAATTTTATTAATAAATTCTTAGAAATTAATTCCCACGAGCGAAGCGGCAGATCAATCGTGCATAGCACGTCATGATATATATATACATACACACACACTCTACAATCAAATTTATAAAAACAATTAATCACTTGAAAATTATATATATTAGGGATTGAGGTTATTTTTTTGGATGAATGAGGCTTTATTGTGGAAGGGTATACAAGTAGTACCAGGCGCTATTTCGTAGTGAGTTGTGGAATTACAAAACTCTTGTTGGTGACCAGTATAAGAGTATGCTCTTAGCAAGATTAATTGAAATATTTGATTTTTTTTTTTTATTTTTTTTTATCACAAAGCATTACAACATTGCTTCTTTACATATATACATACCAAACAAAGTGAGCTACTAACTTGGTTGGTATGGGGTATTTATGCAAGGAAAAAGCTTCAGTAACAGTTTGGGCATCGACCCACTCGGTACCAGTGCGATACACCTCCAAGGATATGCGCGTGCGAGTATCGCATGGGGACAAACTATTGCCCCATATAATATAGTTAAAATCGTGACAAAATTGACAAATGTAAAATCTACCATACCAACGAATCCCAAATAAGTTACCAACCAATTGAGTGGCTCAATGGTTTGATATGAGATTTAGAAGTAAAATGTTTTTGGTTCAAACCTTGGTGGGTGCAAAAGGAGTATTGCCTCCAATTTATCAAAAAAAAAAAAAGTTCTCCAAATATTATATGGAGGCATTGGACTTCCTCAAGGGTGGTGTGTCCTTCTTATTGTCTCCTACTGATGCATTAGCACTATAATTGAGACTAGTCGGACCAAAATCGAGTGAAAGAAAGAAAAAAAAAACTATGAAGTACCAAGGGAGAATCTAATTAATGGTGTGTTGGTTGACCTTCTTAGGTCGAATTATTCATTTAGATTCTCACTTTGTAGGATTAGGTAATCATTCGGATTACTCAATACACATTACTACAGACTATTCTAAGTGACCATTTTAGACTCGCTAGCTAATCCGGACGTGCTTGCACAAGGATGTGGCGAAATTATCAATAAATCACTCAACTAAGTCGGGTGTTACTCCGGTCAATCGAACAAGTGACCAAACTGGGATTAATCACTTAATCCAACTATATATCTCGTGTATAAGTTAATCCGTTAGACTTATGATATCTGGGTACAGCAAAGTGGGAACACACAATAAGATCAGTAAATACAACAAGGAATACAGCATGGATAGACTTGATGACTAGAGAGCGACGTAATTAAACAGAACCTGGTGCAGCACATCAACGGTCGTGACGCCCCATCTCTCTCTGAAAAAACCCAATTTTTCCCACTCGAAGCGTTCGCGCTCGCTCGTTCGCTCGCTCGATCGATCGAGCTCGCTAGGGTTTCGAATTCGGGCTCTCGAGTTCGCGAAGCAGAGATGGATCGACACAGAGGAGAGCGAAGTTCGAGCAACACCAATCCCGATAGCGGCAGCAGTGGCTACAACGGCCGCAGAGCGCCTTCTAGGTTTTCCGATAGCCATCAGAGGAGCCACGGCGGCGGAGGCGGAGGTTACAGGGGTGGGTTCTCCGGCGGCCATGGCGACGGCGCCCACCAGCAGCAGCAGCAGCGGTATCATCCTTTCAATAGCCCGCCCAATCGTCCATTTGGTGGTGGGGATGGCGGTGGCGGAAGAGGGTTTGGGCCTGTGGGCGGCGGTGGCGGAGGGGGGTTTAGCAGTGGAGGTGGAGGTGGAGGTGGAGGTTTTGGCGGTGGTGGTGGGGGCGGTTATCCTCCGCCGCTCGCCGGGCAGAAACGCGGGGCTCCGTTCTCCGGCCGAGGAGGGTCGCCTCCAGGTATGTTTGCCTTTTGAGGCAAATTTAGGGCTTTTTTTGTGAGAAAGTTAGGTTTTTTGCTTCTGAGATTGGATGCCACTGTGCAATCTTGGTATTGTTAGTAGGAGAAAATCCAGTTTATGTGAGGAAGTGTAGGAAATGCAGCTCATTTCTTCCATTCCAGTGTTGTTACATATGCTTAGTCATGTGAGGCTGACTATGTGTCACAAGAATTCCTCAGAAATCTTTGTTAGGATCACTTTTGAATGGAAGTTTATTGTTTTCCAATCAGTGTTTGATGAATAACCTATGAGGGAGGTTCATTTGCTTGAAAGGCATGCAATTGAATGATCATAAATTAAACTATCAATTATTTTTGCGCCTCTCGCGATGGTTAACTTAGGTCGCTACCTTTCGAACGTGATCATTGAGGTTAGGGACACATTTAGGTCACATTGATGTAAATTGTATCAAACAAGTATTATTAATAATTGACTCCACCAGAATGCTGATAATGCGATTATTAAGCAGCATTATCATATGATTTTTAAGCTTAGTTAATTATTTTAAGCAATTACAAAATTATGAAAATAAATAATTTTTTATGTATATCTGATACTGATTTGTTACTCCTTGCTTAGATAACATCGATGGAGGTGGGTTTGCGAAGCTTTTTGTTGGATCAGTACCAAAGACTGCGACAGAAGAAGACGTAAGTGTATTATTATGTTATTACTTACTTGGCTTCAGTAAGTTCTTCATGATATGGATGTCACATGTATGATAGAGTTATGAAATATGCGCATTAATTGTTGTTCTTTTCCCATATTTTTTTGGCTATTGTTTTATCTGAGATTTAATGTGTTTTCCTCTTATTATTTACGAAGGTCTTAGTGGTTGTTCAAATACGAGAATGTACATTTTCTTTATGTCGGGGTGGTGTTTTTTTTTTTTTTTTTTTTTGTTTTACCGTAGATTTTCTATTTGGTGGTATAGCCTTGCAGAGATTTTGTACGAAGCACCGGTTCTTAAGTTATGCTATCTCTTCGATGTTTCCTTTTTCACATGATGTGCATGAGTTCATAATCATTTGAAAGGATTCCTTTCTGATACGCAAATGAATGACGATTTCTGTTCTTGAACTATATTCTCGAAAGTGTATTAGTAAAATTGGAAATGTCATTGAGGTTGCATTATTCAAGTCTTTCTTTTACATATGTATAATTATATCTGCATGTTAATCTATTTGTTTATCCATTTTTGTTATAGATTCGTCCCTTGTTCGAGGAGCATGGAAATGTCATTGAGGTTGCATTGATCAAGGATAAGGGAACTGGCCAACCAAAAGGTATGTGAAATTTCTAATTCTCATTAACTGATTCTGTTCCACACCTATGTCTGTTTTCAGGTCCTTTGAGGGGGTGATGGGAGCACCGGTAAGCTCATATGTCATCTTGGTTAGGTTTTGCTACGGTTTTGGGTTGTTGGTTTTGGTTGGAACGTTTCTTTATGTCCTCCCAATCAATCCAGAAGAATTTCAAGACCATGATTAATAACTGGTTGAGTGCAGCAGTGGAAACTGGAAGACATTCCTGTTCTCTTACCACTCACTGCAGCGGTGACATGTCACCGGCGTTAACCAAGTCATATGTAGTGGGAAGGTTCTACTATTTTGACTATAGCATTTGTTTGTTAAGATGTTCTCGGCGTGTTTTTTTTTTGTATGTTGAATGAAAAACAAGAAACAATTTGATATTTTTCCTTTGAATAACTGGAATATATATTATGGTTGTGCTTGGAGGCTATTAGCTTCCTAATCATGTGTGGCTAGAACCTTGTAGGACTTTCCTTGAATGATGGATTGCTGATACACTGGTCACACTGTTCATGATTTTTGATGGTTTTGGAGGGCTTTTCTGCCAAATTTAGCTTATTGATTCTCATCATCTGTGGATATGTCATATGCTCAACTGCAGATCCTTGTCTGATTGGGATAAGAATTATTCCGACGCTGTAGATATCTCGCTTCTTATATCGCGTTGTTAATTGAGTTAGTTCTATCACAAACTCTATGAAAGTTGAACTAGATCCAAGTATAAGTTCATCTCGTAGGGTGCGTTTGTCTGGATTATTGTTTTTTCAGCATTACCACCAACTGGAAATGGTGTTTCCTATTGATGTTTAAGCTTATAAAGTCTTTGTATTTGATGCGGCAAGGGAGGTGACCTTATTTCATGCTATTAGTGGTTCAAAGTTAGATAAGGTGGCGGTTTTGTCTTTCCTTAGAGACCACTCGTTTTTAGTTTTTGCTGCTACTTATATCTGTTTGTGCAATTCTATTAGTTCCTTTTATCGTGGGATCTCTCCAACAGAAAAATCTTTCAACTATGAACTTCCACAGACTTGAAATTGGTTTGATCTTGTTCTTTATATGTTGGATTCTAAGGTTTTTTTTTAGTATATGTTCTTTTTGGTTCTGGGTGGCTTCGGACTAGTTCAATAATCATGGCGTGTATGTATTTGTTACGAACAATTCTTGCAAGATGGAGTTGCTACTGTTGACCATCACCACATTTTATTAATTTCCTGCCAACAGTTGGAGGTTTTAGTGGAATTGTTGAAGTTTCTGTTAGTCATATTGATGTTAGAACTATACTTAATTTTAAAATGGGTTCGCGAGCTCGGTGTTTGACAATGATGGCGCTTGAATGGTTTGAGTTTTTTGGTTGAACACGACATTGTGACTTGATGTGGACGCTCAAGTAATCACTTTTTATGTTCTATGGGTTTTATTCTTTTTTGTTCTTTGCTTCGATTGTGATGGATAAAATACCAAGAAATTAGAAATCTGATGGTGTTCTCATTGCGAAAGGACACGATGTTGGATGTTTATTATTGCTTTGCTCATATTTTTATTCCAAAATCGACAACAACGCGTTTGGGTTTGTCTCCAAATAATGTTGTTTACACGCGCAGTAGAATGCGTTTTAGTTTTATGTGTTTGGTGTGAATTTAAACATTGAGTTTGTGAAGTGTGATTTGTTCTTTCTCCACATAAATGCTATACACGGTTGGATGAATGGGTTCAATTTTGGAAAAAAAGCTTTATGGTATACGAGATGGTCTATTGGGATTGATTATATATATATATAATTCGTCTACTGAAGTGAATTATGTATTTGGTCATGCTCACTTCATTTTGTAGATCAAGCGTAATCTCTTTTCTCTCGACGTGAAATAAAGTTCCTTGCCATAGGTGCTGATAATATTTCTAGCAGGAGCAATTGTTCTGCTGTTTGCTGTAGTACAATGTTATTACTGCTATGGTGTTGATGAATGAAAGTCGAAATGTGTGTTGCATGTTAGTGGTGGAGTGGTAGTTTTGTTTAGAGGATAGTTTGCATTCCAATGTGGAGGTTATATCACTTAGGTGGTAATGCCACATGCTTAATTATTTCTTTTGAATGAATCTTAGGAAATTTGCAAGATAGTATAGCTCCCTCTTTGTGGTTGGCATGATATTATTTCAGTTCTGCAGGTTTTATGAGGTTTGCCAGCTAAACACGCTATCCATACATCTTTTGCGTTACTTGGTTATGGCAATGTCTTTGTTCAATTATTATTTCAGTTTTTCTGATAATTTTGGGAATTTAAGGGGTTGAATCTTTGTTGATTTAGATGTAGGGGTGTCAATTTTTCGGGTCTGGATGGGTCCGGGTCTGGACAACCCTTGGTATAAACGAGCATTTGCATTGTCCAAACCTGGCCCGATTTTAAATTCGGACAAGTTTGCTTTACCTAGACTCGGTTTACTATAAATCCGGGTTGTCCAAATATCCGCATTTGTTGAATTTTTTAAAATTTATTTTATGTTTAAAAGCTTTTTTAATTAAAAGTAAATTCTTCGTAATATAATATTTTATGACGTAATTTTAAAAAGTAATGTCCAAGTTGTATTTACTCTTTTAAATTACAAGACATAATAAAGTTTTTTTAGTAAAAGACAAAACGCATAATGTTGTCTTAAGCAATTTAGCTAAGTTTCGAAACTAAAATAATACATTTCTATATAATCTATATATGTACTTGTTTTTTTTAAAAACTATGAATATAGTTTCCTTATTTCTATAATTGTTTTTGTGAATAATCATATAATGTATAGAAGTGTATTTTTTTAAAAAAGGACATCTTTTGAAATCCGAGCTGAGTCCGGGCTTAGAGGGCCTTGTCCAGACTCGGCCCGGATTTTAATTCGGACATCAAAGCCTTGCCCCAGACCCGGTCTCGATTTTGAAAATTATTGTCCAAACCCTTTTTTTTCGGGCCTGACAAAAAATTGACACCCCTGTTTAGATGCATTGGAAGTGGTTTATTCATAAGATTTTCTTAGATATATCTTTATTCATGGGTATGAACTATATGTTTAGATTTCTTTTTGGGTGAATATGTGAGAACTTGATTCAACCAAATAATGGTCTTCTGAAGGAAAGGGTTCTTCATAATGAGTGGCCATGCGCATTTGTGACTGCGATGTGCATAATTTACTCTGCATTAATTTTTTTTTAGCTGCCATCAGAGGGAGACAACTGGTTGTATTTGGCGTTATAACAATTTTCTTTTGTTAATATACACTGATATTTGATCTTGTTTCCAAAGACCTTTTATATGTCATTAGCTTGTTGTCAAGGTGAAAATGAAAGTTATTCACGTTCTTTCTTAAGGTTTTATGGTTCCAAATGGTGTCTATAAAGAGGTGTTAGTTCTAGTCTCTATGTCATGAGAAATTTGAAAGGGTATGGTGCTAGTTGTTTTTACTTGTATTGTGGATGTATTCTTTTCGAAGAAAGTCTTGTGAATGGCATTTCGTTGGAATTGCATTCCTCTTATTCCTCTCCTTCATAGTTAGGCTGGTCAGTCTGATTTATTTTTGGGGGCAAATACTTTGATTGTCGCCTAGAAGAAATAATATAACAACTACATGTACCTTCAGGCCTTTATATTTACTACTATAGAAAAATTACAAGTCACCCTCTCTTTCAATGCAAATAGTTGGTATAGCATCATTAACATAATGGTTTCAAGATACAAAACGTTTACTCCTACAGGGTGCTGTTTCATAAAATATGCAACATCTGAGGAAGCTGACGGAGCCATCAGAGCTTTGCATAATCAGTTTACGTTGCCCGGGGTCAGTTATTCTTTTTGCTATGACACTGTTATCTCGCTAATTTTCTGCTGCTTGATTTTTAATGCTATCATCTGCAGAGTGCGGGTCCCATTCAAGTTAGATATGCTGACGGGGAACGCGAACGGCTTGGTAATGATTGCTATGCTGATATAAAGTTAAATAGTTCTGAAATCTTGTCTGTTTTTATTGATGTTTTGTAAATCACCTTAATAAACATCAATCTGCAAGTCCACATTAACTACCCGGATGACAGCCACATTGCTAGTTATCACAAAAGATGTAATCCTGAAAAATGAGGCAATTGTAGTTTTTTGGTTGCTGACCATAATAATTATATATTTCCATGTCCTAGTTTCGTACTTGTAAAAAGATATTAAAAGTGTTCTCCGTTTCAAATTTAAATCCAATTATTGCCTTGTAGAATGTTCACTTCTTGCCTGCAATACCTCAGGGATTGTTAGGTGTAGAACATCCTTGCTCAATATAATTATCTGTCTCCTCTCTCCTCTCTTTTCTTTTTTTTTTTTTAATGTTTTCTCTTTTTCTGTTAGGAGCAGCTGAGCACAAGTTGTTTGTTGGTTCACTAAACAAGCAAGCTACAGAAAGTGAAATTGAAGAAGTACGTCATCTAAGCTTTTTCTGTGTCACTTCTTTTTTCAATTTTTTTTTAATGGGATTTGCCTCAGGAGGATTATAGTAATTGTTTGCTAGTCTTTGTGATTTCTCCGTTCTTATTTGCTTTGTTGGTATTTAGATAATTTTTGAGTCCATGAGTCATGATCATTAATTGTGGAATTATTAACTGGACTTGTTTTCGTTGTCGATGAATGCCATATCCTTGGTCTGCTTTCTTGAGGTCTGTACTTCAGTATATACTATGTGAGTGGGGCTAAATTATATGTCAAGAATAAATTCATTTGCTGAGAAGTCCAGTTTTTGTCATGAAATGAGATTGACCAGGTGGGTTTTGAAGTTAGTTCTGTCCTTAGTAGAGCTGGTATGAGCATCAGTTGAAGCCGCAGATGACAGGGTAACAAATTACAGGGGGTATCTTGCTAATTTGATGTTGAACAAGGATATATGCTTAAGGTAGGACGATTTGCTGGTAGAATAAGAGATGGCTCCTGGTATAGTGGAAATATATATTGTTTTAGAGGAAGTGAAAATATTAGTCATTGACAAATACATTTCATATTATATTTTGACAATCACAAAAAACAGTATTTTTCAGCGATTGAAAGAAGTTACTATCTGAGAAACAAGCATTTGCAAATGGTTTTAATGTTTTTTCTCATGCGTGAATTGAATAGGAGCTTCATGTTCCTTATCTTTTGTTTCATACCAATAGCGGTTTGTGTGTTTTCGGATAAAATGATATTAGTTAACGATGCTTCATGTCCCGATGAACAGATGTCTTTGCATATGCTTTAATTATAGCACCTTTTCATATATCGCCTGCTCTTTCTTGCCCCAGGTCTTCATTTTTTATTTCCTCTCCTGCCTTATGTATTGGGTGCCTTTTCTAATTTATTTCTTTTATTTGCTGTGTCAGATATTTGCTCCTTATGGTCAAGTTGAAGATGTCTACATTATGCGTGATGAAATGAAGTATAGTCGTGGTATGCCTATACATTTTTGGTAGCTCCTGCTGCACATTGATTTGATTCTAACTGCTAATTTGCACTCTTGTTGTGATAACTTGTTCACAATGTGTTGATATTTAGTTGTAACATGATTCGATCATTCTACTTTTAGATTTACCTGTTTGAATCCCAAAGCCAAGAGTTTTTATCACCATAACTGTTACAAGATATCCGTAGGTTAGGATACATACAAGGTTTGATTCGTAACCTTTTGTCTAAGTTTTTATATCCATAATACTCCATTTTGTGGTATTGGAAACAATACCAACCTGATGGGCACAATATCTTGGTGGTCAAGCGTTCACTTAACTAAATTGTTGTGGCATATTCAGTTTTATTGGATAAATTTTATGGACTAACTAAAAATCATAGGAAACTATGCACTTGTATTTCACAGGATTGTCACAATAACTTGTATCGTCTTTAGTCAAAACCCTTGAAAAATTTGGTAGAATTGGACGTAAAGTTGTTTTGCTATAGAATTAAATTTTTTACTGATGATTGTGAACTTCTAAGAAATGCAAGGGACGTATTGAAGGGATAAAAAATCAATACAATCTGTGTAATGAGGGAGCCCCTTTTACAATGTAATGCATCTATAGACCTACACTGAATGAGAATTGGTCCATCTAGACTTTTCAGTTTTGAGATTCTTTCTGCTGCAGTCTATTTAATGTTACAATCTGTTTCACCAGATAATTGATTCTCATACTAAAACTTCGCTTTGTTTTTGATATCTTTTCTTAATACGTTTTGAAGGGTGTGCGTTTGTTAAGTATTCTCATAGAGATATGGCGGCAGCAGCTATAAATGCTTTGAATGGAATTTATGTGATGAGGGTAAGATTGACTCATTTCTGTGATATATAAATTGCCCCCTTTTAATTTTCGAGGCTCTGTTTTGATTGTTCTTGATTTTGCACTATAGGGTTGTGAACAACCATTGACAGTTCGATTTGCTGATCCTAAAAGGCCTAGGGGTGCAGAATCCAGGTTTTTTTTTTTTTTTTAATATTATCTTTTCCTCTCTTTTTCGTAATTTATAAATCTTCATTTCTATTGACGACTCTTTAAAGAATTTCCTTTCCTCAGAAGATGTAGTGTACTTGTTGTCCATTTTTTTTTTTTTTTTTTTTTTTTTTTTTTTAAGAATTTTTGCTCTTCAAACTGGTACCAATGTTTTGTTGCCCGTGCATTACTGCAGTAGTCTTTACTGCTGTTCTGTGAAACTGAAACATGGTAAATCACTTGAGCTTTTCTTTCCATGAAATAAAATGAATTTAAGCTGGCCTATATTATCACTATGTCTATGTGCGATGGTAACTGGCCAATGTATTATCTATATATCTTGAAGAATGAGTTACTTTTGTAGTTTCAAAAGTAGGGAAAAAAAATGAATAAACAGTAGTATTCACAATGAAAACACTCCGAGGGATGAAGAAACAAAACATAATAGTCGTAGGGCACTTAAGGCAGGCCTTCAAATGTCATTCTTGGTTTGGAGAAAGATACAATGAAGGAGAGGGATATGGGTCATGTTTCCAAAGGTTGTTGGTTATAGTCGTTATGCCTAAATATGAAGAAGTCCTGAGAAGTAGCAAGTATGGTGATTTAGTTGAATGAAACTTACAATAGTTGAGTTTTTCTAGGACTCATTTTGTCAAACTATTTTATAATATCCCTGAACATTATATATATTCACAGTAGTGCCTTAAAAACTATTCAAGAAATTCAAATTTTCATGCCATTCAGGGTGGAAACTGAACCTCTGGATATTGAGGTCAAGGTTTCAAAAACTTCTACCAACTTTAAAGCCAGGTAGGTTGAAATAGTTTAGGTAGTCTAAAATAGTTTGAGGGTGTATAATAAATTGGCTCATGGGACTATGTATGGGGCTAATGGTTGTTTCCTCTTTTGCTCTCACGCTCTCAAAAAAATTTAAAAAATAAAGCGAAAAAAAGGAAATTGCTGCTCTACCAAATTTATGTTGTCATAGCTGATATCTTAACAATAAGGGTGCTAATTTGACTGGGGTTTTTGTTTGAGTGAAAGGCAACTAAATTTTTATGAGCATTTTGCACTTGGCAGTACTGTTTTATTTTTTGTTGTCTCTTTTTGGAGAACAACAACAACAACAACGTAGCCTCAGTCCCAAATTAACTGGGGTCGGCTACATGTCTCTTTTTGGAGAAGATCCCTTGAAATGCGTTCATTGGAATTTTTGACTGGAATTGTCCTATGCTTATAAGTATCCTACATTGATTCTTCTTTTTCTAAAATTTCAGGGGTGGTCCTTCGTTTGGAGGTCCTGGGTTTGGTCCCCGATCTCAAGGACCATCGGGATATAGGTAGGCCACATTTTTATCGCGTTTTTAAAGCTTTTCTTTCCAGTTATTTACCCTTTTTTTACGCATGCTGTGTCCTAATTTCAGTTTGGCACTGCAGGCCACCTCCTAATCTTAGTGAACCACCTATGGGTGGACGTGTTCCCCCTAACGAGTGGCATCATGTGAGTCCAAAGAATATTGGACCACCCCCGCAAATTGGTGCGCATGGCTTTGATGGTCATTCAGCTGCTAGAGTTGGTGCTCCACCAGCTCCATCACCTATGGTTAGAATTAACTGTGTTTTACCGCACTCATGTCTTCTTTTAAATGATATGTCATACATTGTCAAAAACGTTACTACTGTGCATAGGAAACCTCATACCATTAAACTGCAGTTGGTCATGCAATTAAAATATCAGAACTATTTGTGACCTGCGAGGAAGATAATTAATATTCAGCTATCATATCAAAGGGATTTAGTGCCCTGTGGAATTTAAATGAAATACCACTATTATCGGTGAAACTACCTTTTCCTGCTCAATCAGCACATTGATGACAAAAGTATCTTTATCTTCTCACAAACACATGTTGGCATATGTAGCAACTATGATCTATTCTCATTTTCCCCCTCAAGTTGTTAGCTCGTTCGAATTTCTGAGGATTTCCCTTTTCCCCCATTTTTTGGTTAATCTCAGGGTGGCCCCTTGGGAGTCCTGGGTGGGCCTACAAATAGCTCTCTACCGGGAAGTGCAAGTTTACCTCCTTTGCAGCAGGTATGTGGAAAATATTTTGTTAGGTGTTTTAACTCGCATATTCTGTGTAATATATAATATTGTGAGCCTGAGGCCATGTCTTGCCTTTGTTAGAATTCTGAGTCATTCATGCCACAAGGACCACCATTAGGTCAGCAAATATCACCATCACAGAAGCCAGTTCAATCGCCGCAGAACTTGCTGCCTCCCTTGCAGCTGCAGCCTCAGCAAACACCAATTTCTTACTCGCAGACACAAACTTCCCCTGCTTTGATGCCTCGTATGGGGCAGGGTGCTACTCCGACTTCAACTGGGCAACCCTCTTTCAGTCAACCACTTCAACCACCACCATTTTATGGGTTGAACGGACAGGTGCCTTTTTCTCAGCCACAGGCCCAGCAAGGTGCCCTTTCCAGTGCTGGACAATTAATTCCTCCAAATGTGCAACGGCCAAGTTCATTAGCTGCTGCGAGCCATCAGCATGTGCCTCTCCCTTCTCAACAGCAGTTGCATCCACCTACGCA
This sequence comes from Stephania cephalantha, assembly GCA_039657325.1. Classification (NCBI taxonomy): domain Eukaryota; kingdom Viridiplantae; phylum Streptophyta; class Magnoliopsida; order Ranunculales; family Menispermaceae; genus Stephania; species Stephania cephalantha. The sequence continues at coordinate 47,031,837 of CM077579.1, read as the reverse complement.
GCAGTCACCTACCCAGTTAGCGTTGTCTCAACAGACACAAGCTCTTCAAGCCAGCTTTCAGTCATCACAGCAAGCATTCTCTCAGCTGCAACAGCAGTTGCATCAGATGCAACAACAGTCAAGTCAAAATCCAACCCAACAACAGAATCTGCAGGCCACTAAACAACAGGTATTTCAGTTTAAGTGGTTATCTCGATGTTCCAGAGATTATTAATATTGGAAATGATCTCAGCTATTATTGCATTAAGCAACAAATATGCTTCACTGAAGTCTGAGTTATTCTGTTTTTTCTGGAGATCGAGTGTCACAGTTGAAATGCCTTGATTGTCAGGTCTCCTGACTAGCCAATTGTAGTTTTTTATTTTGAAATGCTTTCCCTCTATTTCAAATATGGGTACTATATTTTTTCTGTCTGTTTTCATGGAACCATAATAATCTCCAGCTCCTCGTTATCTCTCTATATGTGTTTCAATTGTTTAAAAAGTATATAATTTCTAAAATATGTTGGCAGCCTCTTCTTGTTGTTCAGTATATTGATATTCTCTCATTGCCTTATCCGATGCTATTTATCCATTTCTTTTCAGTCTCCGTGGAATGGAATAGCAGCACAAGGAGTTAACAGCTCTCCTGCAACTGCACCATCTACTGTCATGCCTTCGACTACTTCTGCTTCTGCTGCGCCTGTAAATTCACAGACGTCTGCTCCTCTGAGTTGTAACTGGACAGAGCACACCTCTCCTGAAGGATTCAAATATTACTATAACAGTGTAACCGGTGAAAGTAGGGTAGGTATATTTGCTCATATAGTTTGATATTCTCCATTTTCATCTCTCCAGTTAGGTGTGGAAAGCACTTGCAATTAACAAAATCAATTTTGATTTGGATATATCTGCAGTGGGAAAAGCCTGAGGAATTGACCTTATTTGAACAACATAAGCAACAACCACTGAAGACTTTTCTTCAACAAGTTCAATCGCATACTCCATCGCACCCCCAGGTTCTTTCCTCCCAACAAGTTAATCAAACACCACATATTCAGCCTCAAATGCAGATCCATAATCAGCAACAGTTACAGCACCAACAACCTTTGTCGTCTTCATCGGTTGGTAGTTCTTTATTTCTTCCACAGCTATCCCATTAATTCGTTATTACTGCGCTAGCGCATTGAGTAACCACTTAATTAAGAATGTTGGTGGGGAATAAATGCTTCTTTGAGTTGTAGTTTCTATTCATGTTTTATGATACTTTCATTGTGAATATTAAATATCGTTACGCAATCTTTTCAACTTGAAATTAAGTCGCGAAGCACCTATAAATATGATTAGCAAAAATTGTCTTATGTTAGGAAAACAATTGTGTGATATACTTTTGATTCGTACATTTGCTACGTGGTGGTTGGAATCCTTTTAATTTTGCATCGAGGTGTGCACTCACATCTCAAATTGTAAGACCCAAAAGACTTGCCAACTTTTTAGCAACTAGCAAGTGTGAGTATCAAAAGTATAATTATGTTTGCCCCTCTACAACTCGGAGTGGCTGCCACTATAAAATATTATTAGCTCACTTTCTCAAGAAGTTAGGACTTAGGAGTACTTCGATGAGTGAGTGCCACTATTACCATCTCAACTTTCTTTTTTAGTGTGCATGGAACTATCTGTATTAATTCTACACAACTAATTTTCCCATAAATGATACTGTCATGAAGCATGTTCTCTTTTTCTGAATATTTGATTCTGCACCATAACATATGATCATATTAGATTTGTCAAATAGAGCTAAATCTAATTTCATTGCACCTGCAATTTAAGAACTGCACTGTTTCTTTCTTGGATGACTAATGATATATGCACGATTTCGATTAGTTGTTCTCACAAGCGACAGCCAATGCAGGCAATTGATCCAGCTGGTTTCAGCTTGTATCTATCTGGTGTTGCAATGTTTCCTTTTTTCATGCTCCTAACTCTACTTTCCGTTGAATTATCGCAGGGGCTTGAAGCATCGCAGGATTGGACATGGAAGAATAAGCCTGTTGGTGAGTTTTCTCTTTCTAGCTATATGGGTTATACACGTACTTGAATTCACTTTGCAACTTGTCTCTCTCAACGGACAATCCATAGTGCGAGGCTAGAATAAAAGGCATATTCTCATTATCTATGCAACCGACTAGTTATAAAAGATGTGAGATTGGAACCACCAGTTACACTATATCATGCTAGTAGTTCGCCGATTGGACGATCCCGTTAAATCAACAATTTTCTTGAGAGCTTAAGCTGTTTCTTGTAGTTGAACATATAATTTAGTATTGTTATTGATATCCATCCTTTCAGTGAATCTTCGCGCACAAAATTTTCTTTTTGTCAGTGAGATACAAATTTGTGCAGAACTGATGAACAAACCAAAACATAATTCTGCAAAAGATTGTGTTCTTTTAAATGATTGCATTTGTTCGCGATTTTCATTATAAGATTTTATCATTTCTACTTTTAGTTGTTACCAACTATCACGATGCTTTACTCAACGTGCTATTATTTATTTTTCAGGCACTTGATGAGGCTGCGCGCCGCTGATCAGAGAGGGCTTGCCGGCAAACTCTTATTACTTGAACTACTTGCAGCATTACGGCAACCAAAGTGCTGAGAATGGTGAGCAGAGCACATACTTGGAAGCGCTGGCCTCTCTAGTGTAGATCAGATATGTAACTTAGTTTTTTTTTTTTTTTTTTTTTCCTACTTGACATCTTTCATTACTTCTTACTCAAAATCAGGAAAAAGTGAGGCACTTAGCTAGAGTTTTCGACATTTACTACTTAGCTGGAAATAGATACATGGAAAAAGAGTGATCTACCTGAACTTTGTATCCCGCAGCAAGTAAAGTTCGAGCTGAGACACTCGAAACTAGCATGCATAAACACAATAAGCAAAGCCCTATTAGCAAGCATAGAGACAGTTGTAGACTTGTAGTACAGTAGACCTATTAATACTGCTAGTATTATGACCTAAGTTCAGTTAGCTCTCCTACAGCTCCGGCGAATCTCGCCGCTATTTCCTAACAGCGGCGACAGACCTCCCAATCTGACCATCGATGAAACGAAATTATCAAAGAACAGCATTGTATCTGCTGCATAGGACTCCACAATGTCGCGAGCATCGCTGTTTGTTGTTACAAGAGCTTGGTCAGATGTTAGCAGGCCCTCACCAGATATAAGGTTGATGTAGTACTGGTTATCAAATGTGGCTGGTGTCACCAAGTCCAGTTCTGCTAGGTTTTGTGTTGAGTTGCCACCCTGATCAGATTGCAAACACAGTTGCTGCAGTGATTGAAGAAAACCCATATCCTGTCCAGGAAGAACAGGGTTGCTAACTCCATTTAGTCGCGAACTGAACGTCGAGCACCGAGCTTTTCCGATAGTATGTGCACCTGTACATTTCCTCATAAAATCATCACTTGCCCACATAGGAGAGCATTTCATAGAAACAATGGAAATGGGAAATGTGTTTATGTTCACCTGAGAGAGTGACCATGTCATTGAGGTCTAGTCCGACGTTCTGGAATTTAGAAACCAGTGTTGCGACGTCGGAGTTAGGTCCCGGAATGTTGTTGTTTGCAACTGTTTTACTGGCACTCAAGCTGTCTCTCCTTCCTGTCTGAACATCCCACCCAGGTCCTCCTGACTGTAATTCAAAGGTTTTTCTACTGTTAGAATAGAAACACTTCAGTACTTACAAGCTACAATAGCACTGCTTAATACTGCAGTGAAGCAAATATACCAGGACGACGGAGTCTCTTGCAGCGATTGCGAGGATATCGGCGCAGGAGACAGTCTCGGGGCACAGCGACTCTAGGTCGGATTTTATAGCGTCAATGACTTCAAATCCTCTTAATGAATTCAAGTTGGGTGCGGCACTCTTCTCACCTACAAATGTTGGAGAGTCATCCAACAAAACTGAACCATCACATCCCTACAAACAAAAACAAGTTTATTTTAGAGACTCAAACATAGCAACAATACTAAGAGAAAACAGTTCTTAATAAGAATGCTAGACATGCATTGACAAAGCAATCGTGGAAGTGTAAGCGAAGAAGCGAGGCTGCCATGCGTGGGTCGTCGGCCACCGCCTTGGCAACACCGGAGAAAACAATGGGCTCCGCGTCGGGGCAGCTATTTTGGTAGGCATTAGGCCTAAGTGTTCCTTGTTGGTTATTGTTGCTCTCAGTAGGACATGCATGGGCTACTGAAAGGACTAACAACATTACTAGGCTGAGTTTTGCAACATGGATCAAAGAGTCCATGTTTAAATCTTACTAGCTAATTAATGTAACATAAAGTGAGTAGAACATATAATTGATGAGTACACTTATATATAGTGGTGTTTAGATTGATGAGAGATGTTGGAATTGGTCCATTGTTAGTTGAAACCTAATCTCTGCCATATGATGTTGTTACTGTGCATTCACCTAAACTATCAGAAGGTTGAACTCTTCAAACCATAAATATGTAAAAATAACTCCTATGGTTTCCCCCCTTTTAACTGGATTTATCATTGCTCTAGTGTTCCCTTTTCCCATAGACTATCTAAGGCAAATATGTGTAAGAAAGCGTCATGGAATTAGTCAAGTCTTAATCGAGAAGGTTTGAGGCGGTTCGGACACCCATGGTTATAAAAAGAAAAGGGACGAATAACAACCAAGCTTGCATTACATGGTTCAAGTGCATTGAATTCCACTTCTCTAAACTTAAACTACGTATATACTACTGGACTCAAATTGCCGGCATTTGTTTATTGATCAAGTTCAAAGTGGATGATTTATCAACATTAAAAAGCAGAGATCATAAGTCTCTTAACATGCAACAAATGACTCCATTAAGCCTCTCAACATGCAACTTTGGAAGTTAAATAAGTTGGTTCCATGAGGAGAAAAAGAGTGTTGTGGTGCTCACTTGACGGACTCACTTGTTCTTTTTTTGATAGAAAAGGAACGTAAATTGCTTCCGCTGACACTCGAACCCCCAACCTCATATATTAGAAACCAGAGATTAGAAGTCTCTTAACATGCGCTAACACATTATTAATTGATAATCCAAGGGTTAATTAATTCTAATAATTAATAAATGAGTATAAAGTATATATACTAGGGCCTTCATTTTTTATTTTTATTTTTAAATATAATAGGGTTTGTATCGATAATATAGATATAGATATAAAGAAAAAAAAAGGAATTATGACATCACATTATCAATGAAACTTGTTAAGGTAACCCGATATGAACACGCAGGATGACACATATTTATCGTGGTTCCAAACATATCACGAAAAATGCATACGTATTGCGATACAAAAATTGGGGGACGCTAACAATTGCGTGTAGGTGTTATAGGTCTGTCCTAGATTACAAAATTATTTTTATCATCAATTATGTTTATATTAAAAACTTGATTTTTTTTTTTTATCTAAATCATTCGGTATTCGGACTATATGACTACTCCAGCTTTGCCTCGAGTCGTGTATTGTATAGGTTAGTGGAGCTTCTAATGTTGATGTTTGTATTCTTAGGATTCAAAAAAAAAAAAAAAACAAAAAAACAAAAAAAAAAAAAAAAAACAAAAAAACAAAAAAAAACAACTCGATATATTTTTTTATCTAAATCACTCAGTATTTGGACTATCCGATTACTCTCAGATTCGCTCATAGTCACGCACTGTATAGGTAGCACGAGCTCCCACCGTTAATATTTTTTACCAACGCGGTTCCAACCAATCATTGGTAAAAAAAAATAAAAAAAAATAAAAAAAGTTGATTTAAGTATGGAGAAAGAACGTCACCTTCGGATCGCCACTGCTGAAACCCAAGCTGTTGGGCCCCACAATCAAATGGCCCAGCCCAAATTACCATTTCTTCAAAAGAATCCAAGTGTGCTCAAACAAAGAGCCTGCACCGCCACTCCATACCCAACTTTTATGGAAGAATTAATGCCCTTAAAAAAGGAATACGATACGGTAAAACAGTAGCAACATTACCATGGCGGCTCCCACCAAATCAGAACCAATCAGAGAAACTGCATTCCACGTGTGGGCCCACTGCTTGCTTGATTACTTACTTTATTGCATTACTGTGGAAGAAGAACTATTGCTTGCTGTGGGCCCATCAATCTGTTTATCAATTGCTAGCCGTCTGATCATTATGATTTTCATCTTAATTTCTTTTTTGGTCTTAATTGGGATTTACCAAGATGGCTAGATAGATCAAACACTTATTAACAGTTATACTTTATTTGATTTTGATATGTATAGATGATCAAAACTTAATTTATTTCAACTGGAAAATGGAAAAGACTAAGAGCTAGATTAATTAAGATTTTTTTTTTTTTTTTTTTATTGAAAACCAGCTAGATTAAGATTTTTAAATAGAGGCCGCGTGCATCTTTTTAAACGTAACCGTATTCAATTTCTGGTTGAAAATAAAAATTCAATTCACATCGACTAGTTGCGAATAAAGACAAATAATATTCATATTGACTTTATATTTTTCGAGTTGATTATCTAGATATATATATATATATATATATACATTTAACATTAATGTATAATGTCATTTTTTATCTATATAATTACACAATTTTTGTGCTATTTCTTTTTCAAAAACCTCTTTTGTCAATTGTATTTTGTTACAAACAATAATAAAAAAAAACTTCAGTCTCAAATTAATTCGGGTATGCTACACGAATAAAAAATTTTCTATTCCGCATCCCACTTGATTTGTTAATGCAGTATTTGTTAATGCACTTGATGACATGCTTTAATGAAAAAAATGCATATATATCTTATTTTGATAAGGCCTTTAATTATAAACTATTCAATGAAAAAAAAAATCTTACAACTCGAAAGGTGTATAACTCTCATTTCCATCATATCATATCCCATTTCAAAAATAAAAAAAATAAAAAAATAGCATGCCCTCTCATTGCTACAAATTAAATTATACAACTAGAAAGGAGTAATTTTTTTTATAAGAAAAAGGAGTAGATTTTTAAGTTTTATTTGACTGTATATCAGTGACCTTTTCATCATGGGCTCCGGTAAGGCACAAAAAAATTAGTCATAAAAGATGGCTGAGAATAGGGGTACAATAAAGTATACAATAGTACTTTTCACAATATTTGTGCCGAATATTTCTGGTATCCAAGCAAATCAAACATTATGTTGAACGAACGGCGTGGAACACACAACATTAACTATATTGTACGTTTTTCTTTGATTCTTCTTTGAACTGGTTCGAACTTATGAAATTAAAGAATTGCAAATATAATCATTTGTTTATGTGTGTGTATATATATATTTCCTCTTAGATGTACACATATGTAAGATAGATCCCGAATGAGTGTTTGTTGGTTTTGTTATTATAAAAATAACTTCATGAAGGGTGTTAAAGGAATAATATCTACTAGTTGAGAAAAAATACGACTTGTGAGTTTGAAGTGGAAGTACTCCAACTTGCGCGCCTTGGCATTTTAGAACAATTTGAGAGAAGAAATATATGTGGCTTATAAGTTTGGACTTTGGAGCAAGAAATTCAACTTGCCTTTGGCATTTTAGAACAATCACTCTCTAGACTTAGACCGAGAGTTTATATAGTATATAAAACATTATTTTGGATAAGTGAATATAAAACATTATTAACATATAAAAGATGGTTTAAACTTTATAAAAATGGAAAGTAGACACCAAGTTTATATATGCATATATTGCACTTGGTTGGCATACATACATGCATGTGATATGTTTGGACTTAGCATGATGGAGTGCATGTCATGTATTCTCACTTTATATAATGGATACATATGAAATAAATTCCAATCCTTACAAAATCTGTGTGATCTCTATCCACTCAATGGCAATGGAAGTGAAATATATATAGTAGGTTTGAATTAGGCTTTTCTTCTCTATATCCCTCACTATAGTTATTTTTGGTTTGAAATCAAATATAGGATATGACTATTATAAGCAGCAAGGCATTTATTATGGCTATTGTTCCAAGCAAAAGACTGCCACATGTATATTAAGGACCATGTACAATACATATAATGTGCAAACTCATAAACATCATCAATATGTATTTCAACTTAAAAAAAATAAAAAATCCCTACAGCCCTGAAAAATACAACTAATATAAATATGTCCCTACTTATATTAATCAAATTAATTAATTCAACCACTGGCTTTATATATGCAAATTAAACAAGTAGGTCTATAAATGTGGGGTTATGTACAGGTACCTACTTTGCTATTCCATGTGGTGCACACTAGCTATCAATGTTTCACAATTCAAGCCATCTAGCTAGCTAGAACTCATTATATATTAATTACCTTACATCATGAATATCTTTTCCTACAATACCTCCATACATATGTACACACTAGGGTTTGGTTATTATAACTTCCCTGAATAAGGAACAAAATCAAATTCCCATAACATCATTCTAGATGTCTTAGCTTTCTCCATAAAAGGATATATATATAGATGTTTGATGATTCTCAATATCACTGATCAAGAAACAAAAAGCTGAAAAGCTTAATTACTTTCTAGCCAACTTGCACTATGAAGGGAACCTGTAAAAACCCTAGCTCTATATATATTGAGATCTTAATGAATTGATGCACATTCTCTCATCATCAAGTAATAGAAGAACTATACAACAATGATAAAAGGACAAAAATAAAGCTCATGAGAACAATAAGAATAGAACTCTTAAATCCTCCAAGTTGATCATGATGAACAATAAAAACTGTTACAGTAGTAAATAAATACAAAATATCAATACACGTACAGAGATAGTAGTACATATGAAATTTCATCATCATGAGCTCATTAATTAAGATCATCACAATCAGCACAAAAAGTAAGAGAGAGAGAGAGAGAGTTTAACTAGACATACTAATTGGTGATGATGAATTAGGGTTCTTAACTATATATCTAATTAAGTAGATCGAGATCGATGATCATGATCATGAGTCAGTGAGAAAATCAATGTGGCATACCAAAATCAAATAATCAATCAAATTTCCGGGTCCTCCTCCTCCTTTAGGACATCAAGGGTGGATGGAACAATGTCTTGAAGAAGGCCATGATCTCGAAGAAAACTCGCCGTCGTCGTAGACATAAATCGTCTCTGCTGGTGCTGATTTTGCTCATGAAATACTAAACCTGGTACTGATATTGAACTAGTACTTGTAGCAGTACTAGAATTAGTAGTAGTAGTAGTAGTAGAAGGACTAAAATTCAAAGAAGGTACTTGTGGTGCCAAGCTATGCAAGTAATGTAATTGTGAGGGTGATGGTACTTGTTGTTGGTAAGCCATTTGTGTTAATGGCATGTTAAATGCGCCACCATAGCCGGCCGAATCCAGCATGATTGCCGCCGATACTCCACCGCGCGGCATCACCGGACTCGGATGCGTGTGTTGCCCCTCGTAGGTTGTTACCACGATAGTCGGATCGTCGCAAGATCGCTCCACTCTCTTCTTCACTCCACATGTTGCACTAGTGCAACGATAGTAGCTCCTATATATATATATATATAAACATAAACATATATACAGCATGACAAAACAAATATATAGTACTCATTTCACATTATCCCAATAATTAATCCATCAATTCTTCATTACAAAACTAAAACTAATTAAGTAGAAAACAAAGGTATATATATAATTAAAAAGAAATTGAAAATATAGATATATAGAGATTGGATTGATTTTTGGTACCTTGGATATGGACTATTTTTCACAGCTTTTTGACCATATTTTCTCCATCTATAACCATCTTCTAGATGATCAACATCACTCTTAGTCATGAAAGCAAATCTAGGCTCTCTTTGCCTTTTCTGATTCTTCTTCTTGGCCTTCAACCTAATCACCCAAGAAAATCATGATGAGAATAATAATAATAAAAAAAAAGAAATGTATACTATATAGTACTAGCTAGTACTATATATTATACCACAAATTAATCATCAATTAATATATATCAACACTACCCATACAATTTTTTTTTCCAAAATCACCTTTAATTGTGAACAAAACTAGAGCAAATATTTTTTTTTTTTTTTTTAAAAAAAAGGTGTATTAATCACAAAGTTATATACATACTTTTGTTTAGTCTTGTCTTGCTCATCTTCATCCTCATCAACTAGTAGTCCTCCCTTGTCAATAACTTGTTCATCATGATCATGAGTACTGGCAGCAGTGGCGGCTTCATTAGAGGACGAAGAGATCGAAGACGAGTTCGGCGTCGCCGGGGGGTTATTCAAACCTCCGAGGTGCTCTCCGCCACAACCGCTACCTGCGGCGGAGGATCGTCCGATGCGGCGGCGGCGGAGGGCGGTGGCTGTAGCAAGTCGAATATGGAGCAAGGGGTGCCGAAGTCTTGGATTCCCAACAAGTCCAAGAACCCTAAAGAGGCTGATCTCTCAGCCTCGCTTGAAGATGAATTGGAAAACACATCTAACATGCTTGACAAAGAGTAATTCACATAACCATGATGGTCACTACTACTCACTAATGATGATATTGATGAATTCTCCATCACAAACTCAACATTAGAGATCTCTCAAATGTTGTTGTTGTTGATGTTGTTGTTGATGATGATGATGATGATGATGGTGATGATATTTCTCTATCACTTGTTGTGGAAGCTAGAGTGTGTAGGTTTTGGTTTGTCTTGTATTAAATGTGGTGTGTTTGTGATTTTGTGTTGTGGGGTGACCGGCTATAGGAGGTGGGCGGAACGGGGGACGGGATGGGCCGGTGGTTTTGATGGATGGTCGAAGGTTTCATACATGTGGTTTGACTGCGAACCGGGTTCGGTGTGAACGGGGCCCGTAACCCGTAGACCGACTACGGCTGGAAGGTTTGAACCAAAAAGCCAACAAAAGAGAAGCTTATGTGAATGGGAGATATGTTACGCGGCACTTATTTTTTATTTTTATTTGTTTTGGTTACGAGGGTGGGTGACTTCTGCTGAAAAGACTAATGTGTCCTTAGTTGGATCCACTTTTGAAGGTTAATTGAATATGTAACGTTTGTTTGTGCATTAAAGTTCAAATAAGTTGATCGGGACGGGTGTCTCTAGTGGAAAAGATAAAGACAGGGTTACGTGGGTTAGCGCACGATTTCGGTTTTGATTGCTCAGGACGGTTACTTCCGCAACTTCAAAGCTCGCGGGACTAGTCAAACAAAGTGTTTGAATACTAACCACTATTGTTACTCAAAAAAAACAAAAAAAATTCAAATAAGTTTAATAATTAAGGTGGGGTTTATTTGATTAATTTGATATTATGGGACTGTGGTATGTAATTTTGTTGTTGCTTTTAGGTATGTCAACATTGGAGCTGATTTGTACGCTAAAATTTGAATTCAAATTCGCGTTTGAATTAATTGAAGCATGTGTTAATATAATAACTAGCTAATATATATGTTGATAAACTTTATTTGTTGACAAATGAATATATATTATTACTTTATTAGTGTGGCTATATATATAACATGCATTAATGATCGTTTGATGGGGTTTGAACTTAAAAAGCCTCGGTATTAATTGAGGAGATCCACACACAATTATATACTTCATTACGAAGTTAGATCATTATCTGATGTACGTCGGAGTCGGTCCACACTTCTCCAATAGTTTTTAGATTTTTTATTTTTTTATTTTTACAAGAAAGAAACAACTTGCCTCCGCTAACTTTCGAACTCATGACATCTTATTCTCGAATCCCATAGCTCTTAAATTCCTATAATAAAAATTTTATTGCAACCATATATAGGTTAGATATATATAGGTAATTAGAGCAGTCCGTCTACGATTTTAATAACTAAGTGTAGGTCTAGTGTAACTCAATTTTTATAGGATTTGAAATTTTAATGAGATTAGTCGAATCAAAATAAGTCTCAATCAAATGTTTATAGGGTGTATGGTCAAATTAGAGCAGCCCGTCTATGATTTTAATAACTAAGTGTAGGTCTAGTGTAACTCAATTTTTATAGGATTTGAAATTTTAATGAGATTAGTCGAATCAAAATAAGTCTCAATCAAATGTTGTTTCACTTCCAGCTATTCATCAAACTTTTAGGACTACATATATATATATATATATAACCGTTTTGACACTTCACCCAATTAATCTTATCTGCATACAAGATATCCTAATATTAATTAAACTATTTCTAGTACGAAAAGAATCACCATATCATCCACTTTGGTATTTCCTCATCAAACAAAAAATAACATTGTTCCTCCATCAATGGCAAAAGGGCATTATAGGAATACAATTTAAATGGTCAAACAGGAAATTATGATATTTTCGAAATTGTATATCATGTCGGCGAAAACACACAAAAAGAACTTTGTTTTCTTCTTTAAATCTCCAAAGCTTCATCACTTCGAAAACTTGATCAAGTAATGAGTTCAAGCGTGTGAAAAAGCTTGCACGCACGTGCACAAAAACGCGTCTCCAGACAGCCCAACACTCATCGAAAGCGAGTCCACCACGCTTTCTTTCAATCATGACTCGGTGCACTCAGTCGAGACTTAGCCTGTATAGTAGAACTTTTATTTGATTGCCACGTGAGGATCTAACCACGGTTTGTCATGGTGATCCTGGTTAGATCTGATTTGGGACACGTAGCGTGAAGACGAGGTCGGTGTTTTATTGTCTAGGGAGAGAACTGGACCACTGGAAGAACAAAAAGTGAAGTAACCCGGGCTTTTTTGATAATCCCGAAAGAATCGTGTTGGGTTTGCTTTAGAACCCATAAAAAGTTTGGATCTTCGTTTGTCCCCGCTAATCTTTTTAAATGTCCGAAATACCCTTCAATTATGTCGGAGCATACAATATTTTAGAGAGAAATAGAAATGAGCAAAGAACTCAACAAACCTTGTTGTGGAGACACATTGAGAAGATTATTCAAGTACTCCTTTCGAGATCTTTCATGCAGAGAGTAATACCAATTGTTCACATATGTAGAGATTTCTCTAGCGTTTGTTAAAAAGATTCCTTGTCAAAATGGATAATGGAGATAGTTATCTTTATTGAATTTGAAGTGATATGAGAGTAGTTATCTTAACTGCACATAACTGAAGGAAAAGTTGGTTATCTATGGCATGGATTTGATTTTAAATTTGTACACTTGTACTCACGTTTAGCAAAAAAGTATAGTTAGGATCAACTGTACATAAATACCTCCAGTCTTAATTTTTCAAAAATAAATTCATCAAAATGAGACATTAACTATTGAGGGCATGGTTACATAGTTGAATCAATGCCCGAAGGTCATGGTTACATAGTTGTCTTATTGATGGCGTCTTGCTCTAGAAACGAAGCTATACATTGAGAACTACTATTAAAAAATTGAAATACAGCTCAGTAGATAAAAGCCTCCTTAACGAGAAGGTCAGCACACATAGAGGCGGTTATGTGCATAAACTGTTTCAGTCACTGTAACATGGTCAATCCTAAAATTAAATTTAGATGAGTATTGTAATGTATGAATTCAAATATGGATTCTCAACAGGGTGATGTTTATCTTCTTAACAAGAATAATATTAAGAAACTAAAACAAATAAGCATAGGACCCACTGGGTATTTGTGGAGAAGATCACGAGAATTATTGTACCCTTTTAATTCGCTGAGACTAACTGGCCACGATACACGGTCCGGGTCGCAATCGACTCGGCATTCGATGCCCCGAGAACATGTGGGACCCGGTTCGTTCCAAGTACACATGTCGCCATATCTTGCCCTGAATTGTGCCCCCGCAAATCTCGTTGCACGTATCTCCACGTCCCATCCGACCGTCCCAAATCTCCCACTCTCCTTTCCAAGCACGTGCTCGTTTACGCGTTTTTGGTCTTCTGTACATTCTCTCGGTGGTGTTAACGTTGGCGAGCCTTCCCATACACGCTCTTCAGATTTTGTGAATTTTTGAGCGCTTGTTTTTATTTTATTTTTATGGGGTCGTGTGGGAAATTATAGTTTTATACTATGGTACTAATACTAATATATCTTATGTTTTGTTGCTTCGTTAGCAAGTTTGGGAGTTGGAGATAACGCAAAATCATATTTTGTTTTTAAGCAATCAAAAAATATATATATTTGCTAAGTTTTAATATTATAAGTTCAAAAATTATGATGCCAATTATAAAAATAAGATATATAGCGCAGTAAAAAAATTAATGCATGTTCTTTTATGTCAAACATTAAATACTCAAAAGAGGTAAAATTAAGATACAAATTGTTATGAAGTAGCAAAAAACGGGCCCTCTAACTAACACATGTTTAGTGACAGAAAAGGATAGATTATAATGTCATTTTAAGTAAGATTAAGATTAGAATTGTAGCTTATTAATTATGAATAGATAGATTGTTGATGGAAGAGGGTCACCCGCTGAAATACCATATAATACTGAATATCAATTGAACACAAAAATACCATGTCAAGAAATGGTTGTGAAAATAAGAAGAATTTAAGTGATTTTAGATAGTTTTGATTGATATGTGGTATTGTTGCAAGAGGGTTGGGGTTCAAGTCTCGTATCGAATAAGAAAATTTGAATTATTTCTTATCAAGAAAAAACCTGAATACACAAAATTAAAAATTAATGTTAAGGTGCCTCAAATAAGACACGCAGATGCAACACATACACTTAATTATCGTCTACTTTCGATACATTTTAGTATGCATCGCGCCTCAAGAATTAAAAGAGGCTGGACGAGTGCATGTCCCACTTTATGCCAGGAGCAAGAACCTATACCAAAGAACCTTGAGCTTCAACCATCTAGAAACTATAAATCATCAACCATGCATTTCTTGAATAAGAAAAAGATTGACATAAAGCTGGCTGGTCAAGTAGGCATAAAACACTAGTTTAAGTTGACTATGGACACGAGTCTCCGCTAGGTATCGGCTGATAATATATAGTGATTTTGTTGGCTTACTAGCTAGTCAAATCTTAATTGTTTAATTTTTTTGACAGTGATCTTAATTATTTAGTTGAGAGAGGGGGCCAAGTTGTCTTAAATTAACTCTATAAATTAACTAGGTTTGTTAATTATGCTTATGTGTGCAGTATTATCATGTGATGCAAATATAAAATCAGATTACCAAGGACGTCGGTATCAAATTCAAAAGTTTATGTTCACCACGAATTATTATATAAAATGATTGATATGTAAAATCGAGTTGATCGAAACATTGGCATTTTTTAATTGATATTGTCAAAACAGATATGGTGTTTACAATCTTAGCAGATAAAGTATTTCACCCCTCCACCTATAATAACTCCAAATTAACTTCAATTCGCACTTTTAATCTATTTTTCTTATCGACATTTCTATGACATGTTATAAATGTAATTCTTTTGTTTGTGTAATATCTTAATTTCACACAGCCTGTTAATTAGCTATCACTTAGTAATTGGCAAGTATTTTGTTTATATTTATTATTATTACTCCGTCGGATCAAAAAACAAAAGATATTTTAAAAAACATTTCCAAGAAATATAAGACGTTTTCAGTTTTTTTAAAAACTTTTGTCCCTCTTAGAGCATATTTAATGGGAATGTGGATTGGATATTTGGATGTCAACGTGTGCTACCTAGGATTAAATAAATATTGGAGTGAAAAAAACATCTCCAATGGAATGTGCATTTTGAATGTCAAGATGACGTGGATAGACATTGTCTATTTTGAATGTTACTTCTTGACATTCAAATTGACATCCTGTAAAATAATATGATTTTTTAAAATATTTAATTATTTTATTTATACTTTTATTTTCACATTTTAACTAATAAAATTACAAAAAGAAATGTCACCTCATCAATTGAGCCACAAATTCACATTTACCATTTGAAACATATTTTGAAGTCCAATGTCAATTTGAACCACATGGGATAGACATCATCTTCACATTGAAAATTCACGCCCACAATCCACATTTACCATTGGAGATGCTCTTATATATATTTTACATATCTTTTAACTTAAAAATTTAATTACAATTATACACTTATTTTTGTTTTATTGATTGGATGGAATTAATAAAGAATTAAATGTAGTTAACCATGTAATTAAATCACTTACTCTCTACTTGTATTAATAGGCAAGAATATAAACTGAATGATTTTTTTAGGGAACAGTTAAACGGACCCCATTATT
Source organism: Stephania cephalantha (assembly GCA_039657325.1). Taxonomy (NCBI): domain Eukaryota; kingdom Viridiplantae; phylum Streptophyta; class Magnoliopsida; order Ranunculales; family Menispermaceae; genus Stephania; species Stephania cephalantha. The sequence goes on along the minus strand of CM077579.1, from coordinate 47,015,626 downwards.
TTACATTTTTTCACTTACACATTGATTTTTTTCATTTTTGCCCAATGTGCCCTTGATATAAAAGGGTTTTTGTTTGGGCAAACCCCACCTCATCTCCTCAATCACTGCTCTACCGATTCGAAAACCCCCATTCCCGCTTTATCCAAACGCCAATCCCTCGTCTCAAGCCGACGAAATACTATCAAAATCAAGTTGGTAAGTTTGTTATCCACTTGTTTCCAACGTTTTGATGGTTTATTTCGATTTATTTGGTCATTGTGACGGCCCCAACTACTAAACAGGGCACCGCCTGGCCTATTTGAGAAATTTTAGAATTTTAAATCCTAAAATTGTTCAAATTAGGAAAATCTTAGTGGTGGCACACTTTTCGAAGAAATTTTTCGATGTAAAAACTTCCGACAACGTCAAAACCAACTTTTATATAATTTCCTCAACCTTTTCTTTCTTTTTTTTTCTAATTTTTCCTGAATTTTTTGGAATTTTCCTGCTTTTTATTTAATTTTTCAGTTTTTTTTGTTTGGTGGGCCCCTTCTTTTTTTCTTGAACCGGGCCGCTTAACCGACCCGTCCCATGGGCCTGTCCCCCCAATCTCCCTCTCTTTCGGGATTTCACAGAGTCGTTTAACGCCTCTTTTTTTTTTTTTTTTTTTTTTTTCTTCTTCTTCAACTTCAATGCACAAATGAGATGTACAATCAAACCCTAAACCTAACATTTTAATCACCCAAAATCAACAACAACAACATCAAATTCAAGAATTCTTGAAATGACCAAATTGTTCAAATGATGTTAATGGAGATGGAGATGTACCTAGCTCGATGTTCTTGCAAGTGTGATCACCACCACTTCTCCAACCTCACTTGTTGCTCTTCTCTTTGCTCCAACACCCCAGCAGTGCACTATCTCTTCTCTCCTTCCTTACCAACGATGAGAATCAAAGAATGCTCAAACTTATATGTATTGGATAAAGATTGAACTATGGCCACACATCCATTTGTGCATACGTATCTCGAGGCATGTCTAAGGGACCACCTTCACTCAATTATTAACCCAAGTCATGCATAAATGACTCACAAGTTGACTCATAGTCTCTTGATGAGTTAATGCGTATCTCGATGCACATCAAATGAACCTTGTTTTATTTCTCTAGCTATAGGTATATTAATGCTTATATTAAATGTGACCACATTAAGCCACTAAGCCACTTATAAATTCAACATTAGTTCAAAATAATTCAGCTTACCTCATATGCCGCTACCTCGGTCGCACGTCGACACGTGATTCGAGATACGCCTCCGCTCGTCTCGACATCGATATGCCCCGCGTATACCTTACCCGCACATTACCAAATTTAATTAATTTAACTTGTTCAATCTTTTTGGTCTAATAAATAATACAAGCATCAAACAAAAATAACATACCTCGTTGTCGACTCCCGAAATTTAGACATGTGTATCACGACAAGTGGATCCCACGTACGACCCTGAAATGACACGCGTGACACGAGTTAGATTTTTATGGTCGTTACACACATTCATATGTATCCCACCATGTTTAGCTCAAAAACAAATACTATTCCTTATAAGTAAAAAAATAAGGGTAGTGATATCCGTAACATTCTTGATTTCGATGAGACCAACGGTTGAAGATCGAACGGTTGTCTGTTGTTCTGTCTCGGATTTTTGGATTCGGAGAGGTGGGCCCAGGAGTGGGAAGTACAGTTAAAAAAAGAAAGACACGTCAGAAGTTTGACTATTCTTCATTAATTAATAAAAGAATATGTTGACTTTCTTGACTTGAACATCGCTGTTCCCGAAAGGCATACAAAAAGATGTTCTTATTCCGTGCAGCGCGATATACGGCGGTGGGTCACCATTCAAGCACTTGGCCGGTGCCTAACTCATCTCTTGTTTTAATGCCCAAAGATTCCTCATTTCATTTTCACTTATTTTCGATTGCCGGGGAAGAGTTTGATTCAGGTAACCGATCTTAATCAATTTGAGATTGTGGCTATATTATTTTGAGGGCCGCTATGGGCACCCCACCAATTTATGAAGGCACCCAATTTTTTGTCATTCACCCATCTAAATTACACTTTGATGTAAACGACTCTATTGCCCCTTCATATATACTCTCTTCAATCTCACAATCCATTTTCAAAGCAATTTTGGGACACCCCACCACATTGGATCCCAAGTGAAACCTAAAGCCACAATTTTGTTTGCTTGGGCGTGTATCAATTTTTGCATCTTCACATCATCCGATAGCGATGTAACACTGTTTTACAACCATATGAAGCTTTGAACCAACTTGTTTTTTGATCTACACAAAGGTGAATTTGATTATTTGGTTTGTCAATGTAGGGTTTGGTAAATTCGACCAATCCGAACTGTTTCCACTATAAAATGGACGAATGTACTTGCAATGGTGCAAGAGAGGAGGGACAAGAAGAGGTATTTGTTGAAATTTTTTGTGTTTTTTTTGTTTTTTTTTTTTTTTTTTTTTTTTTTTTTTTTCGATTTTTCCCCGTTTTCGAATCGAAGTTGCACGAGCGCGATTGTTTCGGCCTCGCAGGACCGAAACTTATACATAAGTCTCGGTCAAAAGCCACCGAGACTTATGAGTAAGTCACGGTCATGATGTGACCGAAACTAATGATATAGTCTCAGTTAAAACTACCGAGACTATCTCGTATTGAACGAGAATTGGTTCAGACTCGCGGACCTGTACTACCGAAAATTTATTTTTTTGGGTTTTTTGGTGAATTTGCTGTGCATTTTGGTTGAGTCGTAATGTTACAATGTATCCATTGCAGGTAATTAATGCCGATTTCAACTATATTTCCAGACTACAATGATGCGTTTACTCCATGTAGACCATTCTCATCTAGAGAATCGGCTATTTCATGGCTTCAAATGATTGGTCGTGAGAACAAATTTGTGTTAGTAACGAAGCACTCTGATGCGGAAGGATTAAGCGCAGGGGAATGGTCAAACTTGCTCGTGAGAGGTCCGGTACATATAGGGGAATCTCTCAAAGAGTAGAGAAGGGTAAAGCGGCAAAAATTGCTTTGAAATCAAGAACTGAAGAAGAAGAAGAGAAACAGGCGGCGACTCAAACCGGTACAAAGAAATGTGGATGTCATTTCCTTATTAACATCAAGGAAAATGTTGATTCTTTGTGGTATGTCACTGTCATATGTGGGATGCACGATTACGACCCCGCCAAAAACTTGGACGACCACTCATTTGCATGAAGATTGGATAAGGGTGAGCAGGTAGTTGTGGTGCGGATGACTAAGGGTAATGTGAAGCCAAGAGATATCCTCAATACGTTGAAGCAAATGGATGTTAAAAACGTATCGACAATGCGGACAATATATAATGCACGACAAAAATCCCGAATTGAGGATGCGGGTGGGAGGACTCAAATGCAACAACTATTGCATATATTGGAGAAGAATAAGTGGATGTCGTGGCATAGGAAACATCCCGATACGAATGTTGTCACTGATTCATTTTGGTCACATCCTGATTCAATCAAGTTGCTAAGGTGTTTCTCATCGGTAATTTTGATGGATTGCACTTACAAAACAAATAAGTATTGAATGTCGTTATTGGAGATTGTTGGCATCCCTTCTACGCATTTGACGTTCTCCGTTGGGTTTGCTTTCATATCATCGGAGACTCATGCAAATTATGTTTGGGAACTTGAGAACTTGAGATCCATATTGGATGGGTGGCCTAAACCTGACGTGTTTGTTACGGATCGGGAGTTACGCCTTATTAGTGCCATCGAAGAAGTATTTCCATTATCGTCTCACATTCTTTGCTCTTGGCACATCAACAAAGTAGTATTGGCCAAGACTAAGAAGATGTTTGGGGATAACGAAGGATTCGCTCGTTTCATGGATATATGGACGAGTGTGTTGTATGCTAAGTCGGAGGCCTTATTAGAACTTATGATGAATGACTTGCGTTGTGAGTTCGGTCATGTGAAGGGTCTTACTGACATTACTTGGATAACACATGGGTGAAGATCTAAAGGAGAAATTTGTGCACTCCGCATGGACAAATCGAATTATGCACTTTGGGGAAACAACGACACGAGAGGTTGAGTCTGCGCATTCCACTTTGAAGCTACACCTTGCAACATCGGACAAATTTTGAGACTTTGTGGAGAGTGGTTGATGGTCTTCTTAGGATCCAACATAACAACATCAAGGCATCATTTGAGCTCAGTATGAATGTGGTGCAACATGAATATGTTGATGAATTTTATCGCCGATTGTTTGGTTATGTCTCTCAAAGGGCGCTTAAGTTAATTAGAGATGAATTGGAACGTGGAGAAGATGTTGGACACGACTCTACTCGTTGTGGTTGTGAGATACGTACCAAGCATGGTCTCTCCTTGCGCCCACGAGCTAAACTTTCATAAATTTTCTGGTTCACCCATCCCTCTCGAGGACATTCATGTGTACTAGCGAAAGTTGAGTATGATACCAAAGAATCATGTGGATCGGTCTAGGTACAATGTGAACGATGAGATTGAAAGAGTATTGCAAAAGTTTCATGCTTGCACCGATGAAGACGATCGCATCGGGATTATTCAAATGACTTAGGGAGATTAGTCGACCTTCATCTACACCGGGAGTTGTCCCACTTACAAAAATAAAGACAAAGGGAATGACACCGGCGTCTTCAATTGGGTGTTTGTTGAATAGAGGAAAGAAGATAGGGACAAAGAGGAAACACGGTGAAGACGATACTTCGACGACAAGAATGCCTTGCGGATTTGAGTACGTACTATCGACAAAAAAGGCTTCTAGTTCGAGAAAAAAGAAAATGAAAATGGGGCATAAAGTACGTCGTTCATGTCGACAGACCAGTGCAGCTAAGATTGGTTATTCCCATTGCATAGAACCGGATTGGTTGCCATATGTTGATAGCCCCATAGATGTGCTAGGCGATGATAATTGTGGATATCAGTGTGTTGCCTCCGGGCTAGGACTTCCCGATGTCGATGGTTGGAAGATAGTACGTAGAAGGATGTTTGATGAGATAATCAGGTATGAAAACCTTTGGCGGGAAGTGCTTGGAATGAGTTACGAGAAGGTCAAGACTGTTGTGCATTGGACAGATAATCATGTTGATGCATCTTTTGACGAATGGTTGACACTTCCAGACATGGGATTGTTAATACCAACGACCTTTAATGTCATACATAGACAACCATTATTAGTAACCATACACTAGATGCAACATTAAGATCGGGATTTGGCTAAATATCTCACCTCACCTGGGCGCAACATGTCCAACGTTCTCCTAATGGACCCGACCTTGTCAATATTCAGCACGGTCTCGTGCTTTTGAATCCATCTGCAGACACGAGGTTGCACGTAGTCCATGTATTTTGCATTGGGTGTGGCGAGCCCAAGCTTGAAATGGTCGTACACCCATCCCTGCAAATACATACAACGTTAGCTAGTCCGAAAATGCAACATTTAATAATAATTATTCAGAAAACAATGTAAGTCAATTTAATAATAAACCTCAAGTAATGTGAGGTAGCCGACAATCTGAGAAACTTGTAATCTGGTGGCGGACCCCAAGTGTCGGTACAAGTAGGCCAATGCAGCTGCACCCCATGCGTACTTTCCCACGTCGTCCAAATCTTCTAGAAGCTTCAACAACGCGATAGATATCCGAGATCCACTCTTATCCGCAAACAGGGTGCAAGAAAGGAGGTACAACAAGTACGATCGGGCTGTGCATTCAGGAGGATAAGTTGTGTTCCTCGAACCAGCTTTGGGGCACCATCGACTCTTCGACGAACATTTTCGCATTGTGAGCCCCTTGCGATGTTTACTTCCTCCTCGATCTTTCAATGCTAACCCCAAGTAGTTTGGACACAAGCTTAATAGCATCCGAGCGAGATTTTCCGTGTACCTCGCAAAGTTCTCAACCGCCACCACTTTGCCCGTCACAGGAATCTTCAGGAGAATGCTCACATCCTCAAAGGAGATCGACATTTCACCGAATGGTAAGTGAAACGTGTTCGTCTCCGGCCGCCACCCACCGCTCCACAAAGGCAGATATAACCTCCGTGTTAGCCTTGCGGTATGAACAGTATATCAGCGTATTCAACCCAGAGAGCTGAATAATCCTTTCGGTGTCAGGGTGGCACGATTGTAAGTCCCATTCTTGGATCTGAGCTGCGTGATTGCTACATTTGATTATCGGACGCTCCTGCAACAACAAAAACATCTCATCAGCTTAGTGAAAACCCTAAGTTTTTAAGTACTCCATTCAATGAAACTTTATATACCTCATTGCTCCAAATCGCTAATGCGACATGATCCTTAAAGCTCTTCAACAAAGAACCGTCTGAAAGGAGTACGCATTTCTACAGGCCTAGCAGATTCTCCTTCATTATGGCCACCTCCACCACTAGTACTCCCACCCACATTACGATCAGTTTCCGTGGTGTTCATCGGTGCTGATGAGTCACTACTACTAGACTCTGATGCATGAGCCTCCTATTCGCCTCGGGCAACTACAAGATCTTTTCGTCGCCGCGTGTCGATGTTGGACCCTAATCGTGCAATTGTAAATTATTTGCACGATTTTCGGCAATCTTACCATTTCCCTTCACATCTACATTCTCCTTCTTTTTCTCTTTCCGATAAGATGCAGTCGAGGGTCTCCGGCCGCCTCGCCCATGGTTACCCCTCGACACCTCAACACAAACATCCTCCCTAGTCACCGGGGTTTTCGAACGAGCCATACCTGATAAGACTACAACATGTAAGCGCCTGGAGCAGAAACATAAGTACAATTCAAAAAAAAAGAACAAAATCTTCCATTTCTATAGTCTCGGTCATGCGGGTTAGAGAAAACCATAAGAATATCGGTGACGCATGGCCGAGATAACAATAAAACTCTCGGTAATGGACAACCGAGAGAAATGCTACATTCTCGGTTGTACATCACCGACATGACATAAACTATACACTTAGGGTTACTCTCGTGATGTGGTGACCGAGATAACACAATTAGTCTCGGCCATTCGTTGCCGAGACTATATAAACTATTCTGGCCTGTCTGGCCGAGAACTACGAGTTCCCAAAAACTTCCCCTCTGTCTCGGCCATGCTTGGCCGAGACTGTACAAAACATTTCTGGCCTGTGTGGCCGAGAACCACGACTTTGCAATCAAATAACCATTGAATGCACCGCTACACAAACATAACAACTACTCTACCAAATGCAACTTAATTAGACTATTTATGTACCTTCAAACGATCGATTTCACGACTTGAGTGTGTGAACGAAAACCTAGAACCGAGCCCTAATGTGGAGACGAAATCGAACAAAACCCGAACCTTCAAACTCGATATTCCGCCTACAACAAAGTGTCAGCCTCGAGCGATAGGGACGCGACTTTCGAATTCGGAGCTGACTCAACCACAAATCTGTTGAATGAAGGTAGCTTGCTTACTCTCAGCCACTTGTTTAGAAGGAAATCCCTTGACTTCGCTTATGCTCAGTCAAGTGAGGCGGGCTAAGATTCCATTCGAAGTAACAGGATTCGATGTTGCACCATCTTCAACTCTTCTCGGGATCCGGAGTTTTTCGAGAAAAGGTCCCATCCTTCAATATCATGATTGGGTCGACCAGGCCAGATCATGAGTGAAATATCATGATCGGGTCGACATCACAATTATCCTTCTTAAATACTATTGTCACCTATCACGTAAGAGATTACCATTAGATTTGTTCATGGGACAAGCTCGGGTCAGGCCCAACCGGGCCGAACCTAAAAACCTTAGCCCAAACTCGACTCATTATATATATGCGGGCTTACACATAGGACCAACTCGACCCATGTAAAAAAATGCAAAGCCCAACCCATTAAACCCATGAATAAATATTTTAAGATTAAAAAATCTAAAAAATAAATTATTTATTCATTTAATAAATTTTTATAGACTTTTTTTAACACCATATATGTATATATATAGTATATTCATATATTTTGCAAAAATGAGGAGTAACTCAAATAGTAAACATCACTTCATTTGTGCATTAGGTCTAGACTCTTAGGTTCAAACCTCTCATACTTATATTTGGTGACATTTGTAAGAACACAATCTCATCGCACGTCCTACGTGATGCACATGAGCATCTTTCCTTTTTTCAGGCCTCATCAAAAAATACATAAAAGACGTTCGTCGTGAACAAGCAATGACTTTGACTGAGGAGTCAAAAACTAAACAAACTACCAACTCCATGGCAGGTCGTGGGTCCTGGAAAGCAAGTTAATGTGCAATATGCATTCTATAATCAATAAGCCACATATTAAAGGACCTGTGAATTCCAACTGTTTTTTGTTGTTCAATCAATTGTAGAGGATATATGGCCCACAATTACTCTCTTTGTTTGTTTGCCTTCGTATTAAACAATAAGACAAAGCTATTTCGACTCATGAGTCTGAATTTAAAAAATATATATTTTTTATTTCAAAATCATCTTCAAACAATAAATGAAGCAAACATAATAATTTATAAAAAATTTTTGATACCCTTTAAATATTTGTGCAATTTTTTAAAAACTCCTTATGATTGTGAACTCACGAGTCCAAATAAATTTACAAAACTCTTACTCATTGACCCTGCAACATGAAAATTAAAGTTTAGTAAAACCTTGAGTGCAATTGACATTGTACAAATTTCTTTGTTATTACTTAATCTTTTCCTTTTTAATTATTAGGCTTAATTAATTAAAATATCATTTTTTATAGGAACGAAGACTTTATTTTAATTAGCCAAAATATTTTCAAGGCGGGAAACAATGTGTTTCCTTAAAATAAATTCGAAAAAAACTCCTACCAATGTAGAAGGGGAAAAACGCATCGTTCCTTAGAACAACTTTTGTTCCCCCACCATTGAAATGAGTCAATAATGAAAACTCATTTCAACGTGGCGCCATACTTACACCGAATCAACTAGGTTGAACCTATTTATGTACGACCGAGAAATACAAAAGTGGAAAACAAAAATTACATTCATGCATCCTCCCATACATTCTACCCTTCCCCAACTAGCTCTCTGCCGTCCCATAACATCCTTCTAATTAATTAAAATGTCTTAACTTTTCACAACTTTTGTTATTATATCATAACCTTTTCAAATTATATATATATAAACATTTATAGATTTGAATTTATGTCTTAGGTCACTTTTTAGCTGTAAATTTGATGATGTGGCATCTAAATAATAAATTTAAAAGCCACCTTATCACCTATAATTACTAAAATAATTACTATATTTATTATTTAAATTTATTATTTAAGTGTTAACTTATCAAATTTAGATTTAAAAAAGTGACTTTCAATACAAATCAAACAATCTAAAAAAGTTAAGATATAATACAACAACAACAACAACAACAACAAAACATAGCCTCAGTCCCAAATTAATTGAGGAAAAAAGTTAAGATATAATAATAAATTAAAAAAAGTTAAGATTTAATAACGAAAGGTGTAAAAGATTAGAATATTTTAATCAATTTGGTCTAATTATTATTATCTCAAGGCTTTATGCAATTGAATACAAGTGTCACCTCGCTTTAATCAAGTATCTCGACCATAACTTTTTAACCATAACTCAGAACTGAGTTCCATAAAACTTTGATGAAATTAAACTTCAAAACTCTTCAACAATTAAGTACTCTTATGACCGATTTAAAGTTGTAAATTTTCTTTATAATTTATACAAGTTGCTACTTAACTATATTTCACATTACATAGAGATGTTATAAACCAAAATGGAGTAATAAGGAAAATTGCAAGTCAGTTGTAGATATTTAATAGTTTAAATTGTTTCATTTTCTTCTTATTTTCATTTATGTAAATTACCAAAACAAATGAATCTCACGGTTATAAAAGTACAGCAATTCAAGAGAAAGAGAATGAGTTTTTTGAAGGATAGAAAAAGTTTATATCCATTGGTACTTTCACTACTTTGTATTCACATTTTTCTAGTTAGTAAAAACATTACTGTACAAAAACAAGCTTGTGGTCTCTCAGTAAAAGGCCATACATCTCCCATAAGAAGGCAGAGTATCCAGGACTTCTTCAATATCCAACTGGGCAAGAAATACAAAGGAAAACACAAATCTAGTTTGCAGTGGTTGATCCAAAAGAACATTGGAGGAAATATTCTTGGTACCAAACAGTGTTCCCAGTTCCAAGACTTTCTGCATTGCATCAGATGCGCATATAGATGGACAGCATTCAAAATGATTGCAAATGACATAGCCAAAAAGCTCAAGGTTGTGTTGTGTTGCGTAAGAAAGAAGCACCCAGTTCAATCTTGCCATCTTCCTCAAGGTAAATACATTTGCAGGAAATACTGTCCTTGCTCTGGGCATGTCATCTTCCATTAAAGTTGGGCTTCTGTTCCCCTCCCCAAGACTTGCATAGCTTGAAAACTTCTCATCCATGATAAACCAATTTTTTTTTAACTTGGCCTCCTTGTCCACTTCATCTGAAATCAGTAAGGTACGTAGCAGACAACAGAATGTAGGCTCCAGAAATTCTAATGATCCTTTGCTTGATGCTTTAAGATAAGGTTCTCTGCTCAACGAAATGCCCAGGGTTGACTCAATGTCCTCGAATATTTTCGATACATTGGAGGGGCATTGGGACAATATTTGTACTGCATTGATGGGGTAAGACTTTACAAGAAGAACTGACCACTTTGCTTCATTAACAGTAACACCTTCCTTGAGTTTAGATGTAGGGGCGGAACCACATACAAGGACGCCTAGGCTATAGCCCAGGGCACCTTGGTGTGAACCCCGATTAGTGAAAAAAGAAAAAAATTGAAAATATGTAAGCTAACCCACTCGTCAATCACTACATTAAAAAATATTTTTACAACATCTAAATATATTCTTATATTCTACATTTTTAAAACTTATTTAATATGTAATCAATGTCGAACATGACTATCTATAACTAAGAAATTAATGTGTAATGATTTATAATTTATTGAAGTTTTTTGTTTTATAATATTTAGTCAATTGTTAATAACTATTTTTTTCATTAATAATATTAAGTTGTATATTAATTTAAAATTTAATAAATTTTAATAACGTATTATATAACACCAAGATCTGTAAAAAAAAAAAAAAATTTGTAATGAAAGTAATGATTAAACTACCATTGGTATAGCTTAGGGTAGCTCGAAATGCTAGCTACGCCCCTGTTTAAATGACCATGTTTCTGTAATTGTTGCAGATGAACCCTCATTACCAAGCTGCAGTAAATCTTTCACCCACTTCATTACTTCTGAAGCAATCGAGTTGATTCTGTTTAAGGAAAAAGGAAGAGATTAAAAAAATCCATGATAATGTCTTGTGATACAATGGATAGTCAAGTGAAATTTAGGACAAAAATGACTAAATGGGACAATTACCACAAAATATATCAAGATCTAATATATCAAAGTCAAACCACAATAGCCAAATACCAGGATCAAACAAGTATACATGCCCAAAAAAAACCATAATTTGGATATTCATGACAGAGCATAAAATTGGTTTACGTTAGATTTTATTGCTTCATCATGCGTTAACCTTACATTGCCGTCAAAAATCTAAATAAGTAAAAATAACAAGAATATGATTTTCTTTGCAGAACTTCTAAATACAAAGAAATGGTGCACTAGGTGGAACTAATAATGAGAAAAGGGACCCAATGAAAATCCTATGAATTTCATTAAATTCAAGATTAGCAATAACAAAATAAGTTTAAAAGACTGACCCATATAACCTTTATCCAATATACCTGAATTCATTTACTGATGCAGAGTGTATTTCCATCCAGTCTCTTTCTATTCAAGGTACGTTCTGTAGTAGAAGCAATATTAGGTGGTAAACATTCAAATGGCCACCCCTTTATTTTTGCTGAAAAAAAAAAGACTGTTACGCTTCTAAGCAAGTAGCTGATATGATTCTCGCTTGCAATAGAGCACACGAGGAGGACGCCTTAGAGTTTTATTGATGAAGCAAAAGTACAGACCTAAACGATATATAACTAAAACAAAAACTTACACACAATCTAATAGGCACTAAGTTGGTATTAGTTTCAATTTTTCTGCGCGGTAGTTCTATTCCTTCTTAGTTTAACAAAAAAGAAACAAAAGTGATTAATTCTGCAATCAAAGCATCTGAGGAAAACAAGCATCGTCTGATGACGATAATAATCCAAATAAAAAAAAGTGGATTCATCAAATTCAACATCCAACGAAAACAAGTGTTTGTTTGATGATGGTGATAATCCAAATAAAAACAAAGTGGTGGAGTCATCAAGCGCAACATCCGTGGAAAACAACAGTTTGTCTGATAATGATAATTCAAATAAGTGGGGAAAGGTCTTAGCAGTTCTCTTTGACATGAACAACGTTCTCTGCAATAGCAAAGAGCCATCTCGAATGACAGAAGCCAACCTGTTTGCTGAAATGGGAGTTCAAGTCACCATTGAAGATTTCATGCTCTTCATTGGAATGAGTATGTATAAGCATAGCAACAAAACATCATTTCCATGAAAAAAATGAAGATATTTGAAATTGATGCATATCTGATTTCTGCATCAATTAGATTATTAGGCGAATAAAAAATGTTGGGTAATGTTGCTTCTGAGAAGGGCATGAAAGGCTTCAATATACAGAAGCATTGAAGATAAGGTTTTTTGAGATATATCCAGAAAAGGCCGGTGAATTGGAGTTGGTTTCAGAGGTAGAGTAAGCTCATTGTGCATAATTTTTGATGGTCATAGTTATGGAATACAGTAATTGATTTCATACTTTTCATTGAGTCAGTGCAAAAGAAGCAGTCTGAAAGTTGTTGTAGCTTCTAGTGCTGATCAAATCAAGGTGAATGCCAATTTGGCTGCTGCTGGTACACCAATATCAATGTAAGGCGAAATTGTGAGAATAGTTACTTTCAATGTTTGAGTGCGCAGAAAAAAGACGAAATTTCAATTGAGTGTTTGTAAACAATGAAGTCTAGGCCTTAGTCTAAGGAGCTTGAATCTCTTAATCGATGTCTCTGATTCTAGTTTTGTGAATGGTGCTGATAAAATGAGAAGTGATTTCCCTAATGAATCCAGAATATTTGGAGACCTGTGCCGCTAGGATCCACGACAAAAGGAAACAAAGGGAGCCTCTGATGACTAGTTTTCAAAAGAAAGCTATCTACTTATCTTTCTTCATCGCCGTTACATGGCTAGAGCATTGGTTGCACCTGATTGTGGATTTTACTTTCTAAGGTGGGCTTTCTTCAGTCCCTTAAATTAGTTTACCAATCTTTTAGTCTTAAAACTTCTCTTTTTTTTGAAGTTTCATTAGATAATACATCACACATAACTTTGTAATTGACGGTAAAGAACAATCTAACAGGGGAATTCAGATCTCACCAAATCGGGGCGTAGGTAGCATTTCAAGCTGCCCTAAGCTATACCAATGATAGTTTAAGCATTACCTTTTTTAAAATTTTTTTTTTTACTGATCTTAGTGTTATATAATACGTTATTAAAACTTATTAAATTTTAAATTAATATATAACTTAATATTATTAATGAAAAAAATAGTTATGAACAATTGACTAAATATTATAAAACAAAAAACTTCAATAAATTATAAACATTACACATTAATTTCTTAATTATAGATAGTCCCGTTGGACATTGATTACATATTAAATAAGTTTTAAAAACGTAGAATATAAATTTTTTTTTCTTTTTTCACTAATCGGGGTTTACACCAAGGTGCCTTGGGTTATAGCCTAGGCAGACCTCGCACCAAATTCACATCGATTCAAGAATCCAATAAAGCTAATCAAGATTTCTCATCAACCCATTGTGATTGAAAATCAAACAAGGATTTGCACTTATTTGAACTAAGATGGCGAATTCAGACCTCAAACACCAAATTTCACAAGCATTTCTATTCATTGCCATGAAAATCTAACAAAAGAACGAAGAAGATCAACAATTGAAATCTCTCAAATCGCGTACCGTCAATCTCGCTCGATCTGAACCCGAAACTCCAGATCCGAATAATTGTTCCCTCAATCGCTCTTCAACACTCTTCAACAGCTCCAACTCGTTCGTTATCTTTCGCTCCCAAAATGAAACCCTAACCCCCTCTCTTCCCGGTTTTGAAGAATCGAAGAAATGGCGCCAAAATCATAAGAAATTGGATGAATTAACACTTAAATAATAAATTTAGGTGTTAAATAAGGGATGCAAGAAGAGTGTGGAATCCTGGAACAATAACAGATATGTGAAATTTAAATGGGGATGAAGGCGGGGATAAGGAAAAAATCTCATACTCATGCGGGTATGGTTACGGGATCCCCCGGGTAACACAAATGGGGATCCTAATATATCAATTATACTAGATAATACATTATACATAGCTATTATTTTTAAATGGTTAATTTGGATTAAAAGACTGCAAACACTAACTTGTAACTTAATGAATGTCTCGAATAACTGGTAAATAATATAGAGAATGCAATGACTAGCACGCACATTGAGGAATATTGACGTGGCAACGAACGTCAGCAGGGTTGCGGCGCCACATACGCTTCAGTTCAAGAAAGCCAATTTCTACATATTCCACACTCAAACTCAAGTAACTATATGTTTTTTTTCGGATTTCTTCGCTCTCTTACGCCTATGGTCACTTGAGTTTAATTAAGTGTGAAATATGGGGTTAATTTCACCCATGGTCACTCAAGTTTGCGGTTTGTAACACTTTGGTCACTAAACTTTCATTTGTCTCAAATATATCACTCAACTTTACAAAACGTTTCAACAAAGTCACTCCGACCACTCTCCGGTCAAAAACCCACCGGCGCTGCTGACGTGGCGCCACGTGGGATTTCATGGGAGGTCACTTAACTTGTTAAGTGATGACATGGCATGCCACATAAACACCCACCCACCCACCCCACCCCACCCATAGTTCACCCCACACCCATTACACAAATTTCTTTTCTTCCTCTCCAACCCCCTGAATTCTTTTCTTCCTCTCCAACCCCCTGAATCGTTGAATCGGCTTGCTCTCTCTCTCGCGATTCCTCTCGCGGTCGTGCTCTCCTACCCCCTGGATCGTCTTCTTCGCCGTGCTCTCCTACCCCCTGGATCGTCTTCTTCGCCGTGCTCTCACTCTCGCGGTTCCTCTCCCGCGGTCGTGCTCTCCCCTCCCCCCACCCCCCCCCCCCCCCCCCACAACTGGTTCGTCTTCTTCGCCGTGCTCTCTCGCGGTCGTGCGGTCGTGCTCTCCCCCTCCCCCCACTGGTTCGTCTTCTTCGCCGTGCTCTCTCGCGGTCGTGCGTGTACATCTCTGTCTCTGTCTCGCAACTTTTAATGAAATATTGTATATGCCTTGAAGATTTATCAGAGAGATCCTCGCGGTTCCGAGACACAATATGAGCCATATGAAGATTTTTAATACCTTAAATAAGTTTTGAATTGCTTTTCCTTTTCTTGATTAATTTTTTAGTTCATAATCTCATGCATACTTGGCATTCAACTTTCTCGCTGAGTATTGTTATCTTGAGTGAGAACTTTTACTTTAGTCTAATTCCTTCTATTTCTTTCTTTCAGACACATCCCTCTCAGACATGTTTTATGTCGTCCGTAGATTTACACACGCACTACTCTTATCAGGTAATTTGATTTCCTTGAAATCGTGCATATATGTGTTGAGTTCTTGGTTGGAAGTCATCAATTTTATGCCGTGCGGTCCTAGATTGTTATCCACCTTTCTATTTTATGTGGTGAGTCTGTGACCAGTGGAAGAACTAAATCTTCCGCCACTAACAACTTGATGATTTAATTGATCCATCTAGCGAGTAAAGGTCGACAATCTCAGGCAGATACCTTACAACATCATAATTGATTTTGCTAAAAACTAATTAGGAAATGAATATTTTCAATCTTTTTCATCGACAATCGTAACTTACAAATTCGAATCGCATTGTTTAGATCATGCTACGTGATGCAGTTGCCATTGTAATGGCTCCAACAGATTCCAAGAGGTGCGCATTCTTCTTTTTCGTTTTCTATTTTGGTTGGTAGGAGCACGTTCTTTTACTAACATACATAAATGAGCTCCTACATTTTTATTTTATTTTTTTTTTATTTTTTTTCGTGTAAGAGTAACTTGCATTAGTATTGCACTTAGCATGAACTCGTAAAGCTGGTCGTTTGAGTAACAGAATTGGCAATTTCATTCTCTATGATTTTGTACTCCCGCATGCATGAAATATGATCCTACCGCGAGTATGATGGTTGAAAATGCTAGTTTTTGAGCGTTCAAATGAACATCTTGTACAATTACAAGTTGAATGTCACAATCAGGAGTCGAACGACACTTGAATAAGTTGGCTTCATTTAAAACAAACTTACTTTCAGTGTTAATTCTAGAAGAGTGAAATTTATGGAAGTTCATGAGTTTATATATATAGGGTGCTTCTACAATGGGTATATATATAGATCCATGACCAGGTCATTCTCTTTGCTTTATCAAGAATGAAATTTTCAATCTTATATCTTCATTAATTCCAAGAATAGGTGTTCCAACTTACTTAAGATAGTGAATGAACTTTGTAGGGTGCTACTAGCGTTAATTGTTAAAACTAAACGCTTAATTTACTTTTTAGGTGTTTGATTTCTGCAGACATTATGGTATATTCCGATTGTCTGAGCCTGGTGGAATCACTGTCGTCGAGATTGCAAAGAGAGGGCTTCCATACTCACCAAGAGCCATCAGATGGAAGACCGATTTACGAAGATTGTAGTAACGTCTATTTTAATTTAAATCTAAGGTTCGAAATATTTGATATGCGCTAACGTAAATTTCTTGTGCGAGCAAAGGAGTGCATGCATTATTAGCACAGATAGAATGAAAATAATGTACTCTTTGTTTTGTAGTCATGTATATATTCGTCGAAAATGTTTGATCAATAAGGGCATTCTCATTGTTGAGCTCAAATTTTGACTAACCTGGCCATCTCTCTCTCTCTCTCATCTCGATACTACTGCATGAATATAAAGACTCTTGAACTTGAAAACATGTTGGAAACTTGTACTGTTGGGAAGTGCAGAAAATAAAGAATTCTACAGTAAACCAAGCTAGAAACTTTATTGCACTTTTGAAAGACATTCTGAGATTACATGAAACCATGATGTCTCGTTTCCTTATTTTTATTAAGGAAAAATTTACAGGTACATATAGTCCCTCATTGTAGCACAGAGGGTACTCTCTAGGAGATATTTTCAATAACAGCGCAGCCGCATTTCCGTCTGCAAAATGTAGATCAATACTGACACAGCGATGGATAAATTAGAGATAATGAGGCTGAAAAATTGCAGGCTAGCTATAAATTAGCCCGACGCGATATTTGTATATCTACTTCGGAGCTAATCTGATTGGGCAAATGGAGAAGGCAATGCATCTCGCCGCTTTTGCTAGCATGACGCGTTCGTATTCTGTCAATGGCCTCTCAATCACCTTCACCACAGCAGAGTCCTATGCAAGTGAAAGATTGCAGATAGAAGTATAAAATTAAGGAAGATCTCACATTGATCAAGTCAATTAATGTAGTTATATGTCATTGATGCCAAGAACTTCAATAAATAGTAGCTTTCTTTCTAACTGGAGAATTGGAGAGTTGCTTACCTTTGGCTGTGGTTGAAAAGAAGGCCTTACACTGGCCTTACTTCCCAATATAATGACATTGTTGATATTTCCACTCTCATCGGTTTCGGTTGGGGAAACTGTTGAATGCCGCCATTGCCCATTGATAATGAACTTGTACTGGTACCTGCAACAAACAATGAGGTTGTAATGCACTGGAGGAAGCCCAGAACAATTACAAAACGTAGAATAAATTTATCTTTAGAGCAACGTCAAAAAGCCCCTCGAAATTCATAACTTCAACCCATACATAACTACCAAATTGATTGGAATTTCAAGTTTCATAAGCATGAGAGAAATTGAGATTGAACCATTTCTAGCTGAACCATTTCGACCGCGAGAGAGCACGGCGAAGAAGACGAACCAGTTGTGGGGGGGGGGGGGGGGGGGAGGGGAGAGCACGACCGCGGGAGAGGAACCGCGAGAGTGAGAGCACGGCGAAGAAGACGATCCAGGGGTAGGAGAGCACGACCGCGAGAGGAATCGCGAGAGAGAGAGAGCAAGCCGATTCAACGATTCAGGGGGTTGGAGAGGAAGAAAAGAATTCAGGGGGGTTGGAGAGGAAGAAAAGAAATTTGTGTAATGGGTGTGGGGTGAACTATGGGTGGGGTGGGTGGGTGGGTGTTTATGTGGCATGCCATGTCATCACTTAACAAGTTAAGTGACCTCCCATGAAATCCCACGTGGCGCCACGTCAGCAGCGCCGGTGGGTTTTTGACCGGAGAGTGGTCGGAGTGACTTTGTTGAAACGTTTTGTAAAGTTGAGTGATATATTTGGGACAAATGAAAGTTTAGTGACCAAAGTGTTACAAACTTTGCAAACTTGAGTGACCAATGGGTGAAATTAACCCGTGAAATATGTGAAAATTGGCTTCCTTGAACTGATGGTACATTTTTAAAACATGTATTCTAAAGACATGTTTTCAAAATGCACCTTCGATTTTTCTGATTCAACATGCTTGTTTCGTGATAGTACTTTCTTAGAACTTAAAGTTCTGACAAAACTCAGGTAGAAAAGAACAAAAATGGAAAGTTATTTTTCTTGCATTTCTAATTACTGTTCATCCTTAAATAAGAGTCCCTTGATAGGTACAAGTTAGGGTTTTCGAAAATAAACAGAATGCATATACCTTAAGCCCACAATCACAGGTAGTCTGAAGCTCAAAAAGGTTTCCTTACAAGACGTTTGGGCCTCGACGTTAGGGCCTTGCCATAAACATCTGAAGCGTCCGGCCCAGTGACGTGGATCGTATCACTGCCACGTTCTTCGAGGAAAATCTTGTCCGCAAGATTGTGTTGTTGAGTGAGTTGGAGGAGGACAGGTGAAGAGACCCAGCCGGTCCATTCGACGAGGAATTGCTGTATATCTCCACATGGGGAGCTCAAAAGGCGCTGACCAAGGATCGATCTTGTTAGGGATTGTTTAAAACCTCTGTCTATCCATCCATTTCTGGGTGATACTTTGAGCTAAATCATGAGGTGAGAGCCTAGTTGACGGAAAAGCTTGCGCCAAAAAGGGCTTGTAAAACACTTTGTCCCTGTCACTTACTATGGACTTGGGGATCCCATGTAATCGAAAAATTTCTGAAATGTATTTGGCTGCTAGATCCGCTGCGGTGTAATGAGGGAAAGGCCAATAGAATGAGCGTATTTGGTGAGTGACCAGCACGCAAGTTTGTCTTTGCAGGTACGAAAATTCTATGGTTATGGAACAACAGACCATGTTTAAGTTCGAATACTTGCTGTATTTGTTTGTTTGAGTGGAATTTGGCAAGTAAGGCATGCCCAACTGAGTTGTGATTGTAGAAGTCCTTGAATTCCTGGATGAAGGGAATAATGATGGAGGAGATTGTCAGGAAAGATGAACGTGACTCGGGTGGTCGTCTGGATAGGGCATCAACAACCTTGTTGTCACGGCTTGGGGTGTATAAGATCTCGTAATCAAATCCCAAGAGTTTGGTAAGCCATTTTTGCTGTTTCGGGGTCCGAATTGTTTGAGTCAATAGGCCGCGTAAGCTCTTTTGATCGTATAGATGTTGAACTTCCTACCCGGCAAGTACTGATGGCGTACATTTCCCGAGTATAGACCGAGGAAGATTGAAGTCGGGGGCACAACTTCTTGCTGAAAAAAGCTACGGGGAGGCGGTTCTGGGAGAGACGGCGCTTACCGCAGACAAGGAAGCATCAGTTATGACATCAAATGGAAATGAGAAGTTTGGTAAGCATAGGGTAGGTAGGGATAGCATTTTTTTTTTTTTTTTTTTTTTTTTTTTTTTATTCAGGCGATTAAAAGCCTCCATTGCTTTTGTTTCCATTGTAAAGGAATTGGTCTTCAAACGGTCAGTGAGCGGCCCTGTTATCATCGCGTAATTGCGTACGAAGCGACATTAGTACCTCGTGAGGCCCAAGAATCAGCGGAGAGTCGTGAGGTTGTGAGGAAGGGGCTATGATTGAATGGCCTCCAATTTGGCTGGATCAGAGGCCTCGCCGTTCGCGGATACGATGTGTCCTAGATAAGCAATTGAATCCACAGCAAAGGAACATTTTGAAAATTTAGCAAAATAGTGGATAACCTTAAGTAACTGGAAAACTACCCATAAATGTTGTAGGTGAGCGTCCCAGTCATTGCTGAAAACCATTATGTCGTCAAAAAAGATTAGAACGAATTTCCTTAGACAGGGTTGGAATAGATCGTTCATCGCTGCCTGAAAAGTGGACGGTGCGTTAGTGAGCCTAAAGGGGCATGACTAGGAATTCATAGTGCCCGTCGATGGTGTGGGTGAGTGCACCCACACTGCCTTGGAGACCTGGGTGGGCTGTAGGGGTTTCGGACTTAGGCAGTGACCCAGGCCTTCACAAAAAAAATGCGCTTTTTTTTGTGAAGGCTTGGGTCACTG
Source organism: Stephania cephalantha (assembly GCA_039657325.1). Taxonomy (NCBI): domain Eukaryota; kingdom Viridiplantae; phylum Streptophyta; class Magnoliopsida; order Ranunculales; family Menispermaceae; genus Stephania; species Stephania cephalantha. The sequence continues at coordinate 46,994,957 of CM077579.1, read as the reverse complement.
CTTAAGTCCGAAACCCTTACAGCCATGGGCAAGTTGGCTCAATGGTACAAGTCTCGCTAAAATCGCGTACTTAACCCCTAGGGCGCGGTTTCGAGACTTGGGGGGCGAAAAACTACGCCCATGGCTATATGGGTTTCGGACTTAGGTAGTGACCCAGGCCTTTACAATAGGGAAGCGATCTCGCACTGTGATGACGTTAATGGCCCTATAATTGACACAAAGTCTCCAAGAACCATCCTTCTTTTTTACCAGAATAACTGGGGAAGAGAAGGGGCTTGTGCTCGGACGAATGATCCCCTGCTGCAACATTTCGGAGATGATTGAGGTCATTGGCTCTTTGTATGAATATGGGTAATGGTAAGGCCGGATGTTTACCGGAACAGAGTTAGGCAACAAGTGAATATGGTAGTCATGAGGGTGACAGGAGGAGGGGGGTAGGGTGGTCGATAGTTGGAAAATGAATGTAAATTCGGTTAGGAGGGATAGGAAGAGGGGATTGACACTGGTATGGTGTGGTAGGATATGAGGGTCGGGTAAGGGAAGTGTAGAGTGTTGATTAGGTGGGCTGGGTATGATCGTGAAGGCGTGGAAGAACGCGATAGAGTTAGTGTGGTGAAAGTGGCGTAATTGGGAAAAGGTCGTAGGTAGTGGAAGGTTATGGTCTCCTTTTAAGGTAATTAGGTCCCCGTCATGGTAAAACCGCATTTGTGGGATGGTGTAGTCCGAGAGGAATTGACCGATTGATTCAAGCCAATTAAACCCCAAGATAACGTCGGCACCCTGGATTGGTATGACAGAGAAATCCACTGGGAATGTATGAGATTGGATAGTGATGGGGGTGGCGGGGCAGTGGCCGGAACATGGGATGGAGCATGGGATGGAGGCTCCATTGCCAACCATGACCGAAAATTCGGGAATAGAGCTAATGGGTAGATGTAAATGGGTGGCTAAATGAGGCTGAATAATATTATGTGAATTTCCATTGTCAACAAGTATCGAAACAGGTAGATCGCCTATGGTACCTTGGAGGCGAAGGGTGTGGGGGTCAAAGGAGCCTGTGATGGCGGTCGGAGACAAATGGAAATGGATTTGACTCGCGTTGGGTAATTGGGGTGTGGGTGGCGGTTGGGGAGGTAAGAGGTTTGAGGATGGGGTGGGTAGGTTGGGAATGGGTAGGTGTGACAGCCCCAAACTCCGAGGCAAATCGGGTATCGTCACATTGCCGGACATGTCACCATGTATGCCACGTCACCGCACACTTATTTTTAACTGCCATGACCTAAATCTTTGTACGTATCTTATTCGCCTTAACTTAGTATTTATGAATGTTTTTATGAATATCTACATTAAATTAACTAAGTTAAGTTGTTTGCAATTTATTAAATTAATATAAGTTGAATATCAAAGCGAAGTCTTTGAAGCACGCAAATATCGTAAAAATGAAAAGTTTTGCATTTTATAAACAACCCTATAGTGTGGGAACCGGTGTGAGATACCATGTATATCAAATAGCAACAAAAGTAGAAAAGATGAGCATATACATGTATCGGGTATACAAGTCCTCCCAAAACTTCCATAAAAGCGGTAAATAAATGCATACAAAAATCTACGCAAAAAGGCGATGGGGCTCTCCTAACTCGAGGTAGTCGCCTAAGACCCATTTGCCCTGTCTCGTCGTAAGATCTGCGATTCTTCACAAAAAATAATGACAAATATGAGTGAGTAAATTCTATAGAACGTTAGCTAATATTCACGAAATATAATAAAATGACTACAATTCATAAAATTTAAATAAGGAACAAGAATAAAGTAATCGCATGAAAATAAGTCGTTGGGAAGTCGAATTCGGACACAAGTGTAGCGTGACCGAGAACCATGGTCGACATCCGGAATCATCTTAGTTAAACCGAGAGGAACCCATGACAATCACCTCGCCAAACATCTCACAGTCGAATGAGAGGAACCCATGAATGGGAGAACCCCATCCAAACATCTCTTGAGAGGAACCCATAACGAAAACTAAAGTCTTCGTCAAACATCTCTCAACCTACGGGTCTCACATAAAATAATCATCGAATAGCCCTAACATGGCCAATTACTCGAAGAGCGCGGGGTAGCTAGCTCGAGGTGTGAATCCGTACCATGTCCGACCTCATCGACAAACACTAATACACACGTGGGAGTGGATGAACGAGTAAATGAACAATAATAAATAGCACAATGGAATAATTGAAATGTGAAATAAAGTAAGTACCATAAATGAATTTTAACCAATTTTTTCGTGGGTTTACTTACCTCAAACAATCGCAAATCGCCCTAAAAACGTCCCGTATACGCCTCGAGATGCGAACCCGACACCGACTATGATGTCATAAGTCCCTGGTGTCCAATTATATCATTTTGATTATTTTAGAGTCACATTAAATGAATTTATAATGTGTGATCAAAATTTGTAATTTTTATTCCAACAAAGTTTAATTTTTGGCACACTTTCGGATTATACCGGGTGCCAACCACCCGAAAAAGCCTCGGAACTCATTTTCCTAGTTTTCTTCTAATTTTTTATATTTTTCTAGAATTTCTCATAATTTTTTTATCTATTTTTATCTATTTTTTATTATTTATTTTATGAAAAATTAGTTTTTATTTAATTTTTTAAAATATGGGTTGGGCCGGGTCAACTCGACCCGTCCAACCGGACTGGTCTGTTCGACCTAGTCCAATCGATCGGATTGACTCGGTTCGGGTCGGCCGACCCATATAGGCTACCCCTTCAATTTTCGAGAATTGTCTCTGGGGAAGAGACCATGAATTTTTTAAAAAAAAATCTAAAAAAAAAAAAACAATAACAATATCAACAACTAACAACAATAGCAACCATCCAACACCACATCATTAAATCTCATAAACTTCAAAAATTCAAGAACAACATTAACCACTCACCTTGGTCTATGGAGGTCGTCGCGAAGTTGCCAAAAGGGAAAGACTCGCGAAAGAAGCGATGAGACCATGGAGTGTGAGGAAAGCTTGGTGAAGGAGATCTTGGTGAGGAAGGAGATTGATAATGGAAGCAATGTGGGAGGGTGAGAGGATGAAAATCGGTTGGGAGGGAGAGAAGTGTAGGTTTGTTAGGAGAGGAGATAGAAAAGCAAGAAAGAGAAAAGTGAGGGGTGGTATGGGGTGATGTGATATGACATGTAATGTGACCTATTAAACCCTTGACTATCCTATACACTCGAGTTACGCACACCTCGTGATGTCACCCGCGTCACACGCACCTCGCGACGTCGCACCCTGTCGTCGCTACCCTCGCACAACGCGATCAATAAACTATCAACTAGTGCGACGCAAATTAAATAATAATACAACAATTAATCACGCATCACACAAAAATAACTATTAATACATTCGCTGGCGTGCCCTAGACTTGTCAGCAGTGTACACGTGAGTCCCAGCTACATGTCCTAATCTATAATTAATAACTTAATTAAGATTAAATAATGCGGGCCGTTACAGCAGGTGGGGTAAGGGTGTAGTTGTGGAGTCATCCAATAACAACAAAAATTGTTTGGACTTACACTTGTGGCCTGGAAAAGACTTCTCGTCATAATTAAAGCAGAGCCCTTTGGACCGTCGGTCTTGCATCTCCAATGGGGACAAGCGGCGGATCGACAATGGGGGGCCGAGGGTGGGTTCTGGTGCTGTCCTGGGATGCCGGAGGGCAACAGTGATGCTCTCGGCTCTGGTGGTGTAGCCTTTGGTGTATAGAGGGCCTTACACATGTCGCTAAACTTAGCGTAAACAACTTAGCCATACCGATTGCTTCGGCCAGCGTGGGAGGTTTACTGATGCGAGTTCTCATTGAAACTCGACTTTGAGGCCGACGATGAAGGCGACCTTGGTTGTATCTTCAGGTAGCCCAGTGATGCGATTAGACAATTTCTCAAAGGCGATAATATAGTCGGTGAGAGAGCCGGTTTGCCGCAGTTGAAACAGGGTGATTTAATGGTTTTCAAAAGAAGACGACCCGATACGAAGTTCAATAGCGTGAGTGAAAAATCTCCCAGGTGGAGAGTTGGTTGTTTTTATGCATCCATTGAAACCAACTTAGAGCCTCGCCTTGCATATAGAAGGCCGCAAGTGCGAGGCGATGCTCTGAAAGTATGGAGAAGAGCTAGAAATACTACTCAGCTTAATAAAGCCAGTCAAGAGGGTTAAAGCCATCGAACTCGTCGAGAAAAACCTTCGGAACCTTAAATGGCATAGGTAATGGCTGCTGGACGGATAGTGGTACCGAAGAAGGTGAAGATCCGAAGAAATAAGGCGTTCGGCTCGTGAAGGTGGATGGCCCGGTGTTAGTGGTTGCTGGAGCTGATGATGGACCCGCCCCTGGAGTGTTTGGCCGTGGCTGTGTCAGACCCCATTTAATTATGGCATCTGAACGGCTTAGATTACTTTAATCCACTGATAATCTAACAGCCTAACCTCACCAGTAATCAATAAACATAAAAATTTCGGTTAAATCATCAAAAATAAACTTATTCTCGTCCTCAATGAATTCTAAAAATAAAACTTAACCTTAAAGTTCATAAATTCATTTCAGAATGATTAGTTTGTATTCCCAAAATTCGTAAATTTTTTTCGCCAGCACCTCCACTGTTTTTAAGCCTACACCGAAAAATTCGGTCTTCCAAAAAGTCTTCAACAAACCTGCTTAGCTTGGTGGAAATGCCGAAGGACTTACATTCCACCCATAACATCAATATATATATATATATATATTGCAATATCAAATTGTATATTCATTCTAGCCTATATCAATCTTCCAAAAATTATAAAACAGTTTATCTCAACTTCACCACCTTCCATTACGACTCAAAAACATTTCCATAACTTCAAGGCCAGTTTCCTAATCTCACACGAACCCAAACCTATTTATGCAATACATAATATACAAAAACAGTAGTACATACATCGATGAAAAGGAACTAGTGATGTCACATATAATCTGATAGCTTTCCTTTCCCTTTCTCGCTGCTCGGTCCTGTCATTATCCATTTACACAATTCGATAATGTCAGATAAGTAAGTTTTACACTATCCAGTACACTTGAAATAATTAAATGCATAATAATCAAAGGAATTTAAACCAAAAATATAATCCAAGGAATTTAAATACAATCGTGAATCCATCCCCTTTTTGTTATCCGACCACAATCAGTTGATATCCTCCGAAAGTGGTAAGTAAACAATAATAAGGACTCATGCGCAGGGATGATAACCAAATGAGTCTCGTTCCTCTAAACTATGAGAGTATGATCTGGTTCAACGTGATCTCATGATAACCACGTGATACAAAGTATCAGTGACTCTAGCCCCTCAAGCATAATATAATGTTCTATAAACTTGATATAAACACTATAAGGAGACTCGTAACGCCTTACTCTCCCAAACCGTGTATGCATGCACAAGGAAATGCGATAACAAGGAATCAATGCAATATATACAAAATTATATTCATAAAATGTAAAGGTTACTGTACGATTTACTTAACCTTACGACACAACTCCGTCACTTTTTACCCACCGTGCCCGTAAAACTATCCACCCGAGGTTTCACTTGTCGTCCTACAATTCATTAACACATCCCGTGAGATTACGTAATCGTTTCCCATTTATTTTCATTTGTTTTCATATTAATTAGTTTCGTTTTACCCAAAAATCCAAAAATTGTCCAAATTATATCCTCAGACGTTCAGATCCTAATTGTGACCTCAAATTGTGGTTCATAATAAAAAAATTACCCTAGACTAGGTCATAAAACACTTTTCAAATTTTTGATATTTTCGAGTATCGTAACGTGTATTACGAGACAAATACCCGACAAAAATCCCCGAGAAAATCCAAAAATTTCCATTTTCCACAAAAATCCTCAAATTCCATTAATTTGTCCGAAAATTCAATTTTCTTAATTTTCCCAGTTTTCAATGATTTTATTTCAATTTTTTCCAATTTAAAACCAATTTTCCTTTTTTTATATGGGGTAGGGGTTCACCGAGGGGTTATCCCCTACCTCTCAAATGAGAGAAACAGAGCAAACGCTCTGTGTTGTTGTTGTTGTTGTTACGGTAATAAAAATGAAAAAGAAGAATCAATCTTATAATTTGTTTCATCATACGATCTTGTCTTAGCAAATACTAGTTTTAGGAAGAGGGAGTCGCATATAATTACTTTTAGTAATGGTCATAACAAGAGTCAAATAGATTTTCTTTTAACAATAGATAAAAAAAAAAATATGTAGAGGCTATAAAGTAATACATGGTGAAGCACTTACTACCCAACATAAGTTAGTAGTACTTGATATTAAGCTAACACGACGACATAATATGAATAAAAGAGTTAGCTACCATAGAATAAAGTGGTGGAACCTAAAACATAGTAAACAAGTAGAGTTTAGAGAAAAACTACTAAAGGAAAATGTTTGGAATCTTGACTTAGATGCTAATACGATGTGGCTAGAAATGAGTAGTTGCGTAAGGAGAGTGAGATCAAACGTATTAGGTATATATAAAGGCTCGTGACCACCAAAGAAGGAAACATGGTGGTGGAACGATGATGTCAAACGAGCAATTAAAACTAAAAGAGAGATGTATAGGAAAATACTTAAGTGTCAAGATGAAGATGTATACAATCAATATAGAGAAGCTAGAAAACAAGCTAAAAAAGTAGTTAGTCAAACTAAAACAAATTTCATGAAAGATCTATATACAAAGTTAGATAATAGAGATGGCGAAATATATATATATATATATAGCCAAATTAAGAGATAAAAATAAACAAGACCTAAGTCATGTAAGATGTATTAAGAACGAAAATCAAAATGTTTTAACGCGCGATGATGATATTAAGGAGATATGATGAGAAATTACTTCGATAGTTTATTTAATGATGACCAAGTTGATACTATAATAGATGAAAACCCACATCAAGAAAGAAATGTAAACTATACACGCAATATTAGAATTGTAGAAGTTAAAGAGGCATTGAAAAAAATGAAAATAGGGAAAACATGTGGCCCAGATGAAATACTCATAGAGTTTGGAAATGCTTAGGAGAAATTGGATTGACTTGGTTAACAAAACTTTTCAAAAAAAATTTAAAATCAAAACGGATGCCAATGGATTGGAGAAGAAGCACGCTTGTGTCAATCTTTTAAAAATAAAGGAGACATTCAAAGTTGCTCAAATTACCTGGAGAATTAAACTAATGAGTCACACTATGAAACTTTGGGAGAGGATAATTGACAATAGCTAAGAAGAGAAAACAACAATATCGAGATAACCAATTTGGTTTCATGTTGGGAGGTCAATTATGGAGGCTATTTTCCTTGTAAGACGATTATTAAAAAATATATAGAAAAAAAAAAAAAAAGATCTTTATATGATATTCGTAGATTTAGAAAAAGCATATGATAGGGTCCCTAGAGATGTTTGGTGGGTTTGGTGAGTTTTAGAAAGAAAAATAGTGCTTGCTATGATAGTAGTATAGAGTATAAATACATTTGGAAGAGCTACAAAAGAATTTCTCATTACGATAGGACTACATCAAGGATCGACTTTAAACTCATATCTATTTACTTTAGTTATGGATGAACTAACTAGACATATTCAAGAGGATATACCATGGTGTATGCTATTTGCAGATGATATTGTCTTAGTGGATGAAACAAAAGATGAAGTGAATATGAAATTAGAATTCTAGAGGAATACATTAGAATCTAAAGGCTTTAAGTTGAGTATGACGAAAATCGGATACATGCACTTTGTGAGTTTAAAAACACTAGACATCGAGATGATGGAGTGGTAAAATTAGGGGAAGTAGAAGTTCCTAAGGTAAACCACTTTAGATACCTAAGATCAATCATACAAAATGATGGTAACATTGAGAATGATGTCACACATAGAATTCAAGTTGGATGAAAGAAATGACGAGTGCAACATAAGTGATTTGTGATCGAAATGTTCATACTAAGTTAAAAGGAAAATTTTATAGGATCGCATTTAGGCCAGGCTATGCTCTATGGAAGTGTGTTGGGCGGAAAGCAACAACAATTACATAAAATGAACGTAGCGAGAAATGAGGATGCTTAGGTGGATGTGTGGTAAAACTCGTAAATATATAATAAGAAATATAGAAATTCAAAACAAGTAGGAGTAGCACCAATTGATACAAAGATTAGGGAAGGAGGTTGCGGTGGTTTGGTCACCCGCAAAGACGACCTACAAATGCCCCAACTAGAAAACTTGACTCAATAGAAACTGTAGAAATTCGACGAGGTAGGTAGGGCATATCAAAGTTAACATGGGATGCATTAATTATGAAGGGATTTGAATGGTTTGAAAAGCTCACCATCAATTGCACTTAATCGAAGCACAATGAAAAAGTTTGATCAATGTAGCCGAGGCCATTAATTTGGGACTGATGTTGTTGTTGTTGTTGTATACTTTTATTTTCACATTTTAACTAATAAAATTACAAAAAGAAATGTCTTCTCTTCTTTACAAAAAGAAATGTCAATCATCAATTGGGACTGAGGCTATGTTGTAGCGGACCCCAGAAGGGGAGCATCAAGCTCCCTTCCCTTCTCGCCATCTCCATCACTCACAACACTCAACTCCCTCACAATCTCATCTTCTTCCTTTTCGATCTTCAACAGTTGAAGAAACTGTTTTGTTTTGTTTTTTCGACTTTCTTTTTTTCTTCATTTCCGTCCATCAATCCCAACAAATCACAACCAAACATTCTTTCCACAATCAATTCGAATCCATAAAACCAGTCCCCGTACCTAACAAAACCGAATTTACAGTTGAATGAATTTTTTTAAAAAAAAAACCATTGCCTTCTTCAACTGTCTTTCAACCTTTCTTTCTACAACACCAACAGCCAACAAGAGAGAAAAATCTCGAACGAGAGAGAATCGAGAGGGAGAGATACGAGAGAGATTCGAGAGAAAAAATCAAAACCAGAGAGAGATCGATTTGGAGAAGATGATCAATAGTCTTCTCTTCGATTTCGATGTTTTTTGTTTATATTAAGGGGTCAAATGCGCCCGTTTTGCCCCTCAATATATATCTCAATCAATATGTGTCCAGTACCCTTTTGGGTAATTTGACTTTTTAATTTTTTTAATTTTTTCCATGTTTATCTCCTTATTTTGTGTCCGAATTACACCCCAAAAAATACTCTATTTTCGCGCACGCAAATCGAGTTGTGGGACTCACGTTGATCCGTTAAGTCCACTTAAAGTCCAAATTTCGAATTTTCAGTTTAAAATCCACTATTTCTTCACGAAATTCGAAACAACTACACGAGTCACCATTTTAACTTTCTCGAAACCCGTTTTGACACATAAATCGAGGCGAAACCCTCACGAATTTCAAATTCGCTTTATTACTCAAATTTCTCAAAATAAAATAATATATAATAGAAAACACTAGGCAAACATCAAACACAAATAAAATTACCTGTAAATCTCGTTTCACCGGTACACAGCTCCCAACTCGCGGCCTAAATCACAATTTTTGAATTCATTAATCCCGGATTAATTATAATTATTGAATTAAAACTTTGAGATTTGACAGGTTGTTGCGCCGAGGTATGAGGAGTTTGAAGGCCGATCTGCGAGGTTAAGGGGGTTTGTGTCCGTTGGGTGTTGGTAGTGTGGTTCTCCGGGCGAGATCGCAACTCTGCGATGGCGTTGGATATGGTATCCATGTGGGACTTGTTGTCGAGATCCAGGGTTTGAATGAGCTGCAGTTGCGTTTGCAGCTTTTGGTGTATTGCGGCAATGGAGTCTTCCAGCGATGGTGGCACCGTTGTGGTCGGTGGTTGTGCCGGAGCACGAGGTCGGGAGCCCATGGTTCAAGATGAAACCACCAATGATAATACCTTCCTACAACTCAAGGTTCAGACAAAATTCAGGTAAAAACAGAGCAACAATGAAAATTGTTATAAACTAAGTTGTAAGCCAACTAGAATTAAAATTGGACTTGCTAGAGACTTAAGTATAGAAGACATAAACTAAGAACTACTATAACAAGTAGAAAAGATGAGACAAGAGAGAAGAGAGCTAGAGATGAGAATGTAGAGATTTCATTCATACATTGGTGTGTGAATTACAATGTGATTGACACCTTTTATATAAGTCATTTGGTGATGATGATAATTATATTTATACAATGTGTACAAGTTATACATACACCACAAGTCATACAACACATCACAAGCAACATAAATAATATATGAAAGAGTTGGTGTAAAATTTGTCGAACTAGGGTAACGCGGGGAGAAAAAAAGTTCAGATGCGAGTGGTTATTATAAAAATAAAAAAAAAAAAAAAAAAAAATGAGCAACTGCAACCCCCTCGTTTTCGTCGTGACCCCAACTAATATAAAGTTATAAACACAACCTTCTGTGATATCTAAACATTATTTTTTTCTAATATTGTGGCACGAGATGACGCCACATGGCACATTGCAAGCCGTCGATTCCAAGATAGCTCTCCACATCCCCCAGATCAAATACCCGTAAATTGGTAACAGAGAAAGCAAAGCAAACCGAGCCCACAACGCCACAAGTATGCGACTTTATTTTATTTTATTTTTCATGGGCTGAGTAAGGGTAATTGAGTCAAACAATTTTATACATGTATGTGATTTTCTATGGTGGGTATAAAATAGCAAGTCGCTAGATAAACACTTCCTAAATCTTTTTCCTATTCCTAATGAGATTAGGATCGGGGCTTCTTGCCAATTAGTTTATAAAACCTTTGTCTCTCGGTTGGTGTTTCGGTAATAAGCTGTTTTGTTTTTTTTTTTAAATTTCTTTGTTCGAATTCGATCAAGAGTTTGAATTTGATTCTGAGTAGGATTTTTCCTTTCTTATTTAAATTTCATCAAGTTCTTTTTCGATCTTAAAAAAACTGGATGCCATCAATGAAGATGAAGAATCATAAGAAGAATAATAAAAAGTATGAGAAGGAGAAGAAAAAGAAGGGCAAATACAAGTCATGGAGCGAAGACATTCTTGAAGATATAGTAATCTACGAAGTCCTCCCACATCTTCCCCTGAAGGTGCTGTGCAGATTCAAGTCCGTTTGCAGGGAGTGGAATCGTATAATATCAAACGATCCTGTCTTCGTTGATTCCCATATTCGAAAGGGACCCAATTCAACAAACTTCACCGAGTCCAGTTTCTTATGCAAAAAACGTGAATATGTGATCTCTAGTGATCCTTGGTATCATCAGTTCAATCTATCGGAGCCCGATTTCGGTAACTGCATTTGCAACACTATTCATGGATTAATATATGGCTTTGCCGACATGTGTTATCAGATATACATCTATAACCCATTCACAAAACATGATCCCATTTACATCCCCAATCCAAAGTGCAGATTAAAAGTGACTTTAGCTTATGATCCTTACAATAATCCTAGCTTTGGATTCGCAATTGTTGCCCTTGTTCAACTCGAGGAAGGTAGCAATTGCTACGCATTCGAAGTGTACTCATCCAAGACCCGCGAATGGAGGGTATCAAAGGCGAAAATGGAGATCCCTTCTTACAAGTTACTAAGAGGCTTTAATGCTGTTTTCAGTAAAGGGAAGGTGTATTGGTCTGTTGTGAATCATATACTGTGGTTCGACGTTGAAAAAGATGTTGCAGGGCTCATTCGATCCCCTGACAGTAAGAACTTTGTTTACATTGATCCCTATAAAAAACCAGCTTTCCAGGACCTAGGAGTGTGCAATGGAAAAGGGGGGGAGCTTAGTTACACTATGTTGACTAAAGAGGGGAATATCGAAGTATGGTTGTTGAGAGGAGATGTGCATAAAAAGTTTGAATGGGAGAAAAGGTACATTGTGAGGTTGCCGGAAATTGTTCAGCAAAACTGGTTGAAGTTGAAGAGGTACTTCAACCCCATGAAAGTGTGGAATCGAGATGCAGTTGCAAAATCATTGGTTCGTCGTCGAGAGATTTTTCCAGTGCAATATGTGGGTGGAGAGGTGGTATGGTTCTTGATTGATTTTAAAACGTATTATGTTGTGTGCTCATTCAACACGAGGACGCAAGAGTTGAAGGTGATCCATGATGACTTGCCATTGCCTTTGGACCCTTTCATACCAACCCTACTCCCTTGCCCAGCATAGCATTAGCTTGTTAGTCCATCACCATCATCACCATTGTAATGTTATAGATTTTTATTAATGATTTATCACCATCATCATCATTGTAATGTTATAGATTTTTATTAATGATTTATCATTTTACAATTAGTATTGCCTTCACATTTTGTGAAATTTTGAGTGCTTGTTAATCTACTGCCAGGGCAATCTACTACCTACATGCAGTTGTCGTCGGCTTCCCTTCTACACATGTTGCACGCTTGCACATCTCAATGTGAAAATTATCTAATTAAGCGATGCCGACAACTGCCCCTATTCGGGCTAGGTTACAAAACTATTTTCCTAAATTTTTGTTGGATGTCAATCTATTAAGACCTTAGATCTTATGGACTATTAAGCTAACCATGGGCTCTGCTCATATGCTCTCTGAAGCGTCTCTGACTCCGTTATGACTACCTCACCTCCAATCCAACACGATCTCCCCGGATGTTGTGTCAGAGACAGGAACTCAGCTCTATTTTGTTTCATGACTAAAGGAGGAAAGTAGTTCAAATTAAACTGTCTCTTGAACTCTACACAATCCTTGGACGCTGCTCTGGTCGATATCATATTGACCAATCATCTGCCTCTCCAAACAACGACTCAGATGATATGGTCCCTCTCATGTGCTCCGCAATTGCCTGAATATTGTGGATCTTTCTCATGGCTCTTCAATTTGGACAACGGACTCACACAAGGATATATTTTTGAGAAAATTTAAATGTATGCAAAACAGATCCATGCACTGATGCAAAAGCATCACATTCGAAGAATTATGCAGCTAACAAAAAAAAAAAATCTCCGGTTTATTTAAAAAGAAACATCATCCGAAGATTGCTTATGTAATTTTGTATATACAGTCGAAAAAGAGTAACAAGACAGGAAGCCATAATTGATGTTACAATCTTCAAAAGCATCGAAATGTGAATGTTGACGTACAATGATATCTAACACAATCAATTGGACTACATCACCCAGAAGGCAGAGCATGTAGTACTTCCCTCGTCTCTTTTTATATCCATGTGTGTGCTAGAACCGCCATGAAAAACAACAAATTTGATTTACAGTAGTCCAAAAGAACATTGGAGGAAATGATTGCTATAATGACTCGACCAAAAGCTTACAGGACGCCTCCCAAAATGTAGCAATCATAAACTTTATTATATCTAGAAAAACATACTTACTGGTTTTGCAATGCAGAAGATATTGCCAAATACGTTTGAATGAAATTTTGAACTTGGCCTCCTGTTCCACTTCATCTGAAATCAGTAAGGTATGAAGCAGACAACAGAATGTAGGCTCCAGAAATTCTAATGATCCTTTGCTTGATGCTTTAAGATGAGGTTCTCTGCTCAATGAAATTTACGAAAGAGTTGAGAAATTATAGAACCGACTTCATTAACTCTCATTTGGTACAATGGACAGTTCGTTTCTGAATCATACCTAGCTCTCATTTGGTGATGATGGACATGGTGTTTCCATTAAGTCTCTCTCCATCCAGTTTTTTTGCAGCATCGTCAGCAACTTCTTGTGTCGAACATTCACATATAGCCACCCCGGTTTTTTTGCTTAAAAAAAATGAAATAAGAGAATCAATGAATTAAATAAGAGAACAAGATATTAAATAAAAAAAGTCCATACTTTATTTTAATTACGACGGCAACACCCTTTTTGCGAAACAACTTTGCAATTGATTCGCGGTCGTTTTGACGAAAGATTGGTGACGTGGACGTTTTGACGAAAGATTGGTGACGTGGATACGTATACTATCCGCCATTCATTGGCTCTGTTTGTGAAGTAGGCGATAATCTAGGTAATAGTGATAATCTACTAGCCGGTAGCGGAAAGCTGATAATCTACCTGATCAACTAAAAATTGTTTGGAATGATAGCTGATTGATTAGCTAATAAATGCAAAATGACAATAAAGGACATATGACACAATTAAGTATTTTAATTATATAATCATATAATTAATTGTTATAAATAATTCTGTATTTTATTTACAAAATACAAATTAATACCATAATATAATTATATTATTTAGAAAACTAAATTATGTGTGTCCATAAATGCTTACATGAAAATAACTCTAATTTATAAGAATTCGCAAAAAATAAACACATGTAAATAAAATACAATAAACGACTTGGATAACTATACATATACCTAATGCATCATCCATAATTGAGAAGCAATGTTATTGCGAATATTCTTTATTTCTAGAGAAGTCTTTCTATAACTTAAAAAAATAGCAGATTAGTAAAAAAAAAAAAAAAAATGTAGGATAGCTCACCACTCGAACACTACATTAAAAATTATTTTTATAACATTTAAAAATATTTTTATACTCGACGTTGTTAAAACTTATTTAATATGTAATAAATATCTAACAAAATTATCTATAATTAAGAAATTAATGTGTAATGATTTTTAATTTCAGTGAAATTCTTTGTTTTATAATATTTAGTTAATTATTAATCACTATTTTTTTCATTAACAATATTAAGCTATATGTTAATCTTAAATTCAATAAGTTTTAATAACGTATTATATAACTGTTGGTCTTCGTTTCGCCTCTGCCAACTATACTAGGGTATAATAGCAGGGTACTAATATTCACTGGGCTTGTTTAAGTATTTGCGTATTTTGTTTCCACTAATTTGCAAGGGCATTAATTTATTAATACCGTAAAAATAAGGGTACTAGTTAATTTAACGAATCTTGATCACCTATTTGATTTCAGATCAAATAAACCCTATTTCACTTTCATGCTGACATATATATGACACATTTATGTATATATACAATCATGTATACAAGTCAATGCAAACTTCTTCCAATGTGTATTATATCTCAAGTAAGTTTTAAAATCTTATTAGCTCTGAATGAAAATATTAAACTTAATTCATCAAAAATGCACTTCAAACAACATATGATAATTGAACCAAACAATTAATTAATTAAAGAGTACAGCAAATCAACATGAATTTTAAGGAAGATTGATAAAAGACAACAACACAAGCAAACATATGTATATATATGCCCACCTTAATTAATTTGACACTACCCCACCTAAATGAAACCTTTCTCATTGTCTTTTGTTCTCTTTCAAGCAAAAATATAGTTAAGTGATTCTTCTAATAATATCATGTTTTCTACTCTAAGTTTTCAGCAAAATCTTTAAATATAACTTTGAAAATTAACGCTCTAGAGTGTGCAAATGAACAAGTTTATATCATTGTATGTCTCCTTTCAAATGAACAAGTTTATACCAACTCTGTCCATACAACCAAAAAGAAAAATAACATGCACATGATTAGTCAAAAGACAAACATAAATTGCACTTAATCACTAGATTCACCATCTACATTGTAAAATCATACAGTTCAATTGCACAATATATCTGAAATCAGAGTAAGGTTTTTTGGGTGATTATTTGCAATTGCAATTGCACCAATTGGGTGGCCCAATGGTTTGATATGAGACTTGGAAGTGAGAGGTCATGAGTTCAAACTTTGGTGGGTGCAAATGTTGTTTCTTTCCTATAAAAAAGTGGTGAAAGAAGGTGAAATAATATAGTGAGAATTATGCCTAGGTACACGCACGTGCAAGAAAATTGATAGACATGACTTAACACGTCCTAACACTACCTTTTATACAACAAAAATGAGTGAGCATTTGGGTTTAGTTGTTGGCCATGTGTGCATGCTTGCAATTAACCTTCTAAACAGGACAGAATATAAAAGCTAGCTAGTATTGCCCATGAAATCTCACTAAAATAATATGTACTCCTGATTGACCTTTCACCAAATAATTAAGAAAAAAAAAAAGGTTTAATATATAATCCCTCCCCACCAATCTACCACCCTTTACCGAACTCAAAACACATCTTTTCTTTTCTTTTCTTTTTAATATAACTGTAGGTGTTTTGACTGTAATTCTGCTCAGGTTCTCTCCCTACTCAGGCTTGAAAATTTTCGTAAAAGTCAGTCTAGCACCCCCAACTCTATGATCTCGCAACTTGAGGAAGACGGGGACGCTTCAGTAATTTCACCACATATAATAGGGATCCTAATTCCTAATATGATCTCGCAACTTGAGGCTATGTTGTTGTTGTTGTTTGTTGTATAATATGGATCCTATTTCCTAAGTTGTCAACAACTTTCTTATCAAGAAACCAAAAAATAACAATAATAATAATAATGATAATGATAATAATAAATGAAATTACAAGTACATCGTACTAATTGATGTCCAAGTTCATGTCATCCTAGTACTTTTTATTTCAAAAATGACCAGCTTGCTTGATAACATAAAGTTGGACTTGAAAGATGCATTAAACTTGGGCTTCGAATCAGCCCAAGCCGCAAGTCCGCAATCGATTCACTCGGATATTTGAAGTTAAACTTCGAACACACGCGCATAAACAACAATGGGCAGTCCACTATGTGAGAATTGAATTTATAGAGCAAACACTCAATGAGAATATAGATGATCGTCAAATGTACAGCAAAACAATTACAACAAAGCTATTTAGTACACATACATGGATCTAACAAGTTGTTGATACACCTAATGGGCTCAAGTATACATGAATATTTTTTTTGTCTATGACACTCGAACTCGAAACCTTGTTTAAGGGGAGCTGAATCTCTAACCACTTGGACCAACCGATTGTTGGTAAATATGTTGTTCCTTTTACATATATTGAAAAATCTCATTTTTAGTGTTGAAGACCGAAAAAAGAAAATTTGAGTATTGAACAAAAGCCTTCCCCAAAAAGAAGGGGCACTACTTAAAATATGGAAATCCGCAATGAAAAGAAGAAAAAAAATCACCTACCAATCGATTGGTCCTAGCGGCAAGGGATTCTAATCTTTAAGTGCGGTCTTAATTTTGAGTTGGAGATGAAACAAATTGAGTTAAGATCACCATTGTACGAGGTCTAAATTAAAAATTATCTCTTCTAAAAAGAAAAAAGGAAATTCGACCAAAGCACCTATAGTGGGAGGAATAAGACATTACTTGCCAAAAAAGGGTTCTCATTCCTTTGCCAAAAAGGGGGGTCCAGAAGACGCAAGCTCACCTGGGTGGATCAGCCCAATGTATTTTCCAACCAACGCGAGATGATTGACTCTCTCGAGAACAAAGAACGAGCACTAAAATATGGTGGCTCTATTTGACAAGGCTAGTGATAATCTAGTGATAGGCGATAATCTAAATTGATAATGATAAACTAGCCGATGGTGATAATCTACTAGTTTGAAAGTGATAATCTAGTGATAAACTAAAAATTGTTTGGAATAATAGGCGATTGATTAGGCGATAAATGCAAAATGACAATAAAGGACATATGCCACAATTAAGTATATTAATTATATAATCATATAATTAATTGTTATAAATAACTCGTATTTTGTTTACAAAATACAAACTAATACCATAAAATAATTTATATTATTTAGAAAACTAAATTATGTGTGTCCATAAATGCTTACATGAAAATAACTCTATATTAATTTATAAGAATTCGCAAAAAATAAACATATGTAAATAAAATACAATAAACGATTTGGATAACTATACATATACCTAACGCATCATCCATGATTGAGAAGCAATGTTATTGCGAATATTCTTCATTTCTAGAGAAGTCTCTGTATAACTTAAAAAAATAGTAGATTAGTAAAAAAAAAATTAAAAATATGTAGGATAGCCCACCACTCGAACACAACATTAAAAAATATTTTTATAACATCTAAAATTTTTTTTATACTCGACGTTGTTAAAACTTATTTAATATGTAATAAATATCTAACGAGATTATCTATAATTAAGAAATTAATGTGTAATGTTTTTTAATTTTTGTGAAATTCTTTGTTTTATAATATTTAGTTAATTATTAATCACTATTTTTTTCATTACCAATATTAAGCTATATGTTAATTTTAAAATCAATGAGTTTTAATAACGTATTATATAATTGTTGGTCTAGTCTAGAAGAGCTTGAAATGTTGGTTTCGCCTTTGCCAACTGGTAGACATGGTATAATCGCAATCGAGAAAGATTGGAGGCAGAGAGAGTCGTCAATCGAGCTGGGATTTCTGAGGGATAGTCTCTATCGTTGATGCATTTTTTTTAAAGGTTTCGGTCTATGCGGAAGAGAGGGATAATTCACGGTTCGTTCCTTGTATACTTGGGAGGGGTGATCTCCTGGGGCTTGTTCGCTTCGCAAATATAGAAGTCCCTTGTGTATGGTATTAAGTTATACATGGGACTATGGCTTGAGTTAAGTGATTAGTTGGGCCTTTTCGATTGGGTGTGTTAAGTTTGGGATTAAATTTTTGGAGGTTGGTGGAATGACCAGACATGCCCCCAAGTAGATATCCACATCGTAGATATGATTGGGGAAATTTTTGGAGGTTGTGCTCTTGTCGGCTCACCATCTACGTCCTGCCTCGATACTGATGCTTTCACTCTGGCCATATCTGATTAGAAAATGAATGTTAAGCACATTTCACTGATATTCAAAAAAAAATTAATTAAAAATAAAAAAACAAAATGTCTCGGTCAAGCAGGTCCGAGACAAAAAATTAACTCATGGTGAAGCGTAACCGAGAGCATTGTTACGGTCTCGGTGTGACATAACCGAGACATATTGGGTAGTCTCGGATTGTAGGTTCTAAAACCATAACAACAAAATTTCAATACAATATTTTCTCGATAAAGGCTCACTGAGACCACTTTAAGCGGTCTTAGTAGATACTAAACGATACGAGACTGATATGTCTTGGTTACCTTATGTCCGTGATAAGGGTTTTAATCTTGGCACCGTGTGGCCGATATTACATATGAACTAACGGTCTTGTGTGGCGAAGACCACGAGATTTTAGAAATAACACTTATTTCTCAAATTTTGATGGCATCCAACAATAATAACAAACCTAATCTAGGTAAAAATGAACTACAACACATACATACCTCAGATTTCCCCTCGATTACACGCAATCACCGAATCCAAACACGTCCACGAACCCTAACAACGCCTAGCACAAAAATTACGCAGTTAACACCCACACAACTCGCTATATGGACCGCACAAATGGGAACGAGCGAGAATACTAAGAGATTTAGAATATGGAGAAACAAAAAATGTAGGAATGTTTAGGGTTTCCAAAGCTTTTTGTTCAATCCAACTGGGGTGCACAACAGATTACATCCAAGGTATTTTGGTCAAAATTGGGGGTGTCCCGACAAATTTCTTAGGTGCCCTTGTAAATGGGGTGCCCTAAGCAATGACTAGGGTACACATTGCGCCACCATAAGTTAATTTATGTATATAATACGTACTAACGTACCACCACGCTACCTCACGACTTCGATCGAGCACGTGCAACGAAATACCGTGTCAGACCCTCCTATCTCGGACATTATATTCGCCCTCATTTGCTCCGACTTCTTCTTGAATTCTCCGTTAGTCGCTCATGCTCTCTTGTAATTCTCAAACACCTCGTCTGTCAGGTAAATATGTGCTCTTCTCTTCTTCATGATGTTATATATATTGTCGGTGTACCGGATGGCTGCCTTCCGACACCACGCTTCGTATATCGTAAATGACATCCGCAACTCCCAAGTGAGGAACACCTAAAAGTAAACAAGTAATGAACAACGATACGCCGAATGTTCTTTTGTACATCAGAGGTAATGTGAAGTTATTGAACTTCCACCAAAGCTAGTATATATCTCGTTGGGATTGTGGAACATATTCCCATTTCTATCCTTCTTTCGAGATATCCACTCTTGAAAACTACACTCATCTTCTCACCATCACGGAAGAAGGGTGTAACTTATCATTTCAGCCTTTAAGTTAGTCGAGAAAGAAATATTTTTATTTACTAAGTATATATTGTGAAGACCAACATACAAGCCATTCTCAAGAATGAGATGAATCAGAGGGACTTCGCCGACCGCCGGGACTGAAAAAATATGTGATCTCCTTAATCACAGGTGGTATCGATGATGGCGACCTGTGAGTGGATGGAGTCCTACGTCGTGATGGGGGCCTACGCGATGTAGAAGTGTGCTTTGGTCGATTGCTGAGGAGAATGAGCGAGTTGACCCGAATGGCATGGAGTATGACGTGAAGTGGTGGCATGACGTAAAGACGAGAGCTGATACCATGCCTTTGAAGGCATCATGCAAGAACATATGAGTTTACCACTTTAAATGATGCTTTCTAAAAATAAATCAATTACTTGGTTTGAAAGAAAAATTAGCATTGAAGACTCTAAGGAAAAGAATTAATAAAGCAACAATTCTTCGAAAAGTGTCGATCTACTACTAAGTGAAGCAAGCAACGAAGATTTGATTTTAGGCAAGACGACTCATAAGACCAAAAGGGAAGTCAATAATAATTTTTCTTTATTTGTGAAAAAAGTTAGTTTCAAAATCGTATCAAGTGGCACTCAAGAACGAGTCAACGAAGAGTTTCCCCACTTAATTAGTGGGAACGGCTTTGCTAGACCAAAAGCCTCTTATTGAGGAGGTTTGATCCTCTTTTATGATAGTTGGGAAAAAAAATAGAAAAATAAAAAAATAAAAGGGAAAGTTTAATTTTATCACAATCACTTTTAGTATCTTTCTTATTTTATTTCAATTTTTGTAATTTTTTTCTCATATAAAAAAAGAAGCAATGTGTAGAACAATACATAGAGAACATAAAAATTTTGAAAAGTAGAGACGTTTTTTAGAGAGTTCGATATCTAGGCTTTCCACTGAAATTGATATTTTCTTGTAACTTCTTTTTAATAGAGTTTTTTTGCTGCTCAAAAAATCTGCGGGTATATTTACCATTTAGAATTGAACCAGGTTATTAGCCATAATTTGTCCTGATTAATTAATTATATGCTCTTCAAGAACAGATCCATCATCAGATTAAAATACTTTTTATGAAAAAGGCAGATAAACATTCTTGTCCTCAATTAGAGAAGTAGTTATTATGATCTCAAACCAATAAGCAGCAAACATCAGATTCTCTAATGCTACTACGAGAAGAAAGATAATTAATGACTAGCTATTAAATCTATCAATGATAAATTCAGACGATGCCTAGGTTTCATACTACAATCTCCAAGTCAAAACGTTAGCTAACTGCACATCGTCAAATATTGATCAAAGCATATATAGTAGATTTTTCAGATGGACTTTAGAAAGAATGTAACAACGTTGTTTATATAGTTGTATATATAGCAACGCATACGAATGTATTGTGTATATAAGTGCCAATTAAATGTGCTATCGATTTGGAGCTTTTGTTCATGGTATGAGAGCCCATGGTTAGCTTAATAGTCCATAAGATCGAAGGTCTTAATAGATTGACATCCAACAAAAATTTAGGAAAATAGTTTTGTAACCTAGCCCGAATAGGGGCAGTTGTCGGCATCGCTTAATTAGATAATTTTCACATTGAGATGTGCAAGCGTGCAACATGTGTAGAAGGGAAGCCGACGACAACTGCATGTAGGTAGTAGATTGCCCTGGCAGTAGATTAACAAGCACTCAAAATTTCACAAAATGTGAAGGCAATACTAATTGTAAAATGATAAATCATTAATAAAAATCTATAACATTACAATGATGATGATGGTGATAAATCATTAATAAAAATCTATAACATTACAATGATGATGATGGTGATAAATCATTAATAAAAATCTATAACATTACAATGATGATGATGATGGACAAACAAGCTAATGCTATGCTGGGAAAGGGAGTAGGGTTGGTATGAAAGGGTCCAAAGGCAATGGCAAGTCATCATGAATCACCTTCAACTCTTGCGTCCTCGTGTTGAATGAGCACACAACATCATACTTTTTAAAATCAATCAAGAACCATACCACCTCTCCACCCACATATTGCACAGGAAAAATTTCTCGACGACGAACCAATGATTTTGCAACTGCATCTCGATTCCACACTTTCATGGGGTTGAAGTACCTCTTCAACTTCAACCAGTTTTGCTGAACAATTTCCGGCAACCTCACAATGTACCTTTTCTCCCATTCAAACTTTTTATGCACATCTCCTCTCAACAACCATACTTCGATATTCCCCTCTTTAGTCAACATAGTGTAACTAAGCTCGCCCCCTTTTCCATTGCACACTCCTAGGTCCTGAAAAGTTGGGTTTTTATCGGGATCAATGTAAACAAAGTTCTTACTATCAGGGGATTGAATGAGCCCTGCTACATCTTTTTCGACGTCAAACCACATTATATGATTCACAACAGACCAATACACCTTCCCTTTACTGAAAACATCATTAAAACCTCTTAGTAACTTGTAAGAAGGGATCTCCATTTTCGCCTTTGATATCCTCCATTCGCGGGTCTTGGATGAGTACACTTCGAATGCGTAGCAATTGCTACCTTCCTCGAGTTGAACAAGGGCAACAATTGTGAATCCAAAGCTAGGATTATTGTAGGGATCATAAGCTAAAGTCACTTCTAATCTGCACTTAGGATTGGAGATGTAAATGGGATCCTGTTTTGTGAATGGGTTATAGATGTATATCTGATAACACATGTCGGCAAAGCCATATATTAATCCATGAATAGTGTTGCAAATGCGGTTACCGAAATCGGGCTCCGATAGATTGAACTGATGATACCAAGGATCACTAGAGATCACATATTCACGTTTATTGCATAAGAAACTGGACTCGGTGAAGTTTGTTGAATTGGGTCCCTTTCGAGTATGGGAATCAATGAAGACGGGATCGTTTGATATTATACGATTCCACTCCTTGCAAACGGACTTGAATCTGCACAGCACTTTCAGGGGAAGATGTGGGAGGACTTCGTAGATTACTATATCTTCAAGAATGTCTTCGCCCCATGACTGATTTTTTTCTCATTATTCTTCTTATGATTCTTCATCTTCATCGATGGCATCCAGTTTTTTTAAGATCGAAAAAGAACTTGATGAAATTTAAATAAAAAGGAAAAAATCCTACACAGAATCAAATTCAAACTCTTGATCGAATTCGAACAAAGAAATTTAATTAAAAAAAACAGCTTCTTACCGAAACACCAACTGAGAGACAAAGGTTTTATAAACCCTAACTGGTAAGAAGCCCCGATCCCAATCTCATTAGGAATAGGAAAAAGATTTAGGAAGTGTTTATCTAGCGACTTGCTATTTTATACCCACCATAGAAAATCACATACATGTATAAAGTCGCATTTTTTTTTTTTTTTTTTTTTTAAACAGAAGTCACATACTTACATGTATAAAATTGGGCACCCTTTTTGGGATATTCGGAATCGACAACAATTGTTAGATTGTTGTTATTTTCGAAAACCCTAACTTGTACCCATCAAGGGACTCCTATTTAATGATGAAAAGCAATTAAAAATGCAAGAAAAAAGGTTATTTCCATTGTTGTTCTGTTTTTACCTGAATTTTGTGTGAACCTTGAGTTGTAGGAAGGAATTGTCAACGGTGCCACCATGGCCGGAAGACTCCATTGCCGCTCATTCAAACCCTGGATCTCGACAACAAGGATACCCTATCCAACGCCATCGCAGAGAAAAAAGTAGTTTGGAGACGAGGAGATGTTGAAGAAAGGGAGTAAAAGGTGAAAAATTTCTCTGTTCCCAGTAAATGAGGCATATATATATATATATATATATATATATATACTAGTTTGAAGACGTCTTCTGTATGCGATTGATTGATTTCATTCATTTCAGCGGGAATTAATTTTTAAAAATTTATTAATAAAATTTAAAATTATAATTAAAATTTAAAAATTAGAAATACAAGCACCTTTTTTAGGTCATCAATATTATCTAATGTAATTGAGATAAAATGTGAATGAAAAAACAAGCTAAATTTGTCATGCCCATTACTTCCTCAAAAAAAAAAGGAAACAAGTAAAAAAAACACAAGTGGTTTGACCATTAATTTATGAATACTTGCTTGTGGAGATTCTCAGTAAAATTGTACATAAAGTTCAATCTTTACCTCAAACTCTATAGATAGAAATGATAACTTTGAAATTATGAATGTAAATAATTGAATTATTTGTGATTAAAGCTTTAGACACCCCGACCAAGAAAAAAAAATATTAAAAAAAAACTCAATTCATCAACTGATTTTGATTGAATTCCAAGAAATGCTAAACATTTTTGTCAAATTTCTCAATTTTAACAAGATCCATATGGAAAACATCAATAAACCACTAAAACTAAGGCCACCCAAATCTCTAAATGCAGTGATGGAAGGCACTTGGTTTAGGTCCTACTTATGTTCTTGGTAATTTTATGTAAGCCATTTGAGACCTGATGATGATCAAATTGAATTTTGCACATAAAGGAGGGAGAATGATCAAAATTGTGAAGAACAAGTAGTATATATAACAAAAGGATGCCAATGTTCATGAGAAGGCTTACTTAGTAGATTGTATGTAAGAGAGCACTTTGAACATATATCATGTATACAACATACAATAGAGTTGAGATTAGTTCACGTTCCCAGTAAGATCCAACTAACTCATAATGTGAATTTGTTGCTCTATTAAACTCAAGTACACCACACAAGACTTTACAAGTGACCAAATAATCACATATAGAGAAATGTTTAGAAATTTAAACTCCAAAAGTTTATCTATGTTTAATCATGACACTAAAGGAATAAAAAAAAGTTCACACCTTATTGAGCGCAAGTGCATGACTAAAACAAAGAGAAAATAATATGAACGAAACAAGAATTATGAAATCCCATTGAGAATTCATGGTTTCAATCACTTTTTTGTCTACTAATGAAGGTGAGAGGTAACTATATTATATAAGAATGCAGAACTTGGTTATATAAAATATAGAAACAAATAAAAAACAAAGAAGAAGAACTTAAAATAAGAAAAAAAAATTAAGAATCACAAAACCTAATACAAAACTTTCATCAATGCCTATGAAACTAAAGGGATGATAAATTGATGTTTTAAGAGGTCATTTATGTTCAACATGAAGAAAAGGCATCAATATATTCTCATAAACCAATAAAAAAAAATCAATAAAAAAAAACACAAGTGGAGTTTCTATGCTTAACAAAGATGTCAATCTTGTGAGTATGTATGGAACAAGGCATCAATAAATTGTCATTTTTCATAGAAATAACCAATGCTAGAATTCTTGGATGCGATCTAAAAAGATGAGAATCATGACAAACAAAATCCTAATCATGATCTAGAAGAACATCGAACTTAGTAATTGCAGACAACATACAATTCATGTGTAAAAAATTAACAATTAGTTTTATATCGTGAAGAAGTCATATAATATTATTTTGTATATAATAATGTCTTACCGTAGCTTTCGATCTTTGGCGCTTCACTTCCTCTACGGTCATAGTTTCTGCCTTCATATTAAAATTTTCATTTTCTCCTCGAATGAACTGAACTTCTTTACTCAGTAGTTATCTGCAATTGAAAAAAAATAAGGAAAAGAATATGTCATGGAATGTAATTTACGCATTACATATGAAAGAACGCATATGTTTAAAGAAAAATTTATACCCTTTCATGAATGATGCGATTTCTTCAATATCTGGACTTGTGTAAATCTTTGTTGCACTTGTCGATGAAAATGTTGGTTCACTGTTGATAAAAGTTAAATATTTGCGTGGATTGAAAAGTATAAATAAATTAAGCATTAACGTTACAACGTATGTAGAAATGAAGCAACCTTGTACATGTATTTTAATTAATAAACTTGCATCAATTACCTCTATAAGTCTTCACATTATTTGAGGTAATTATAATCACCATTGTGATTATAATTACCTGGAAAACTTCTTAAGAATTCTAAACACACAAGGAATGCCAAAATCGCTTACTTCTTAAGAATTCAATAACTCGGAAAACTTCAAGAGATGTCGCGCATTTGAAATTTTCTAAGGTTATTTATGAGACAATAAAAAAGTCTCCGAATCATAAAGTTTCTAACTTTTTTATTTGAAATATATAATTTAAAGGTAAAATTGGTAATTATGCACTATTAGATATATTTAAGCATTAATCATATTCTTCATTTTAAATGAGTCCATCACAGCTACAATTTGTTGTTTTTTCCTCGGTATACATAAACATTGGACGAATGAACTAATACCGTAAATCAAAAAACAAAAATCCAAAATTAACCATTCTCGAATTAAGCATTATACAACTTTAACTATTCCACATGCTTTAGTTATCAAAGGCCATCCTATATGAAGCATTGTCGGTTTGGTTTAATCAATCAATGTTAAATTATGATCTTGAAAATTGAAATGAATTTGAGGATCCCAATAAGACACACCCTAAACAAAACCCTAAAATTTAAATGAAAAAAAAAACATAGAAAAGAAGGGGTTCACACTTCCTTCGCGAACCGCTAAATTCAGAAAATGCACCAGAATCAGAAACCTTAAATGATTTTTATAAATTAAAGAACTAAAACTCATGAAGTTACTTGTAATGGAGATCAACCAATTTGAATGAGATAGAACAGTAAGAAAAGTTGATTGTGATGGAGAATAGATAAAGCTTTGAGAGATACAGAGTTGGGAGAAACATCAAACATATTTATACACTTCAATGAGAGTCCAGTGAGTTGTTGACCAAGAATGAAATTAAATAACTCAAAGTTGAGGTTTGGAGTTCACCTTATTGTTCGCCGAATTTAAGATCTCAACATTTGTCATCTCCTTCCTTTGGCCTTGAGAATGAAATGCAATTTACCAATAAAAACAAACACAACCAACATGAAATAATTCTCCAGCTTCTTTATCAGTTTGTCCCTGTTATATTTAAAAGATTAAATTTTTTAAAGGAAATTATTAAAAGAATGAGAAACATATAAAACATATTAATTATAAAATGGTTGAAAACTTACATTTCAATTAAAGTGATTCTGCAATAGAAGCATCCACGAGTGACAACAACTCTTTGTAAACAATGTTCTTTGTCGTGTTTGGTTGATTATTGTAATTAGAAGGTTTAATAAGAACTTTGATGCAAGTCGCAGTGGTAGCCCTTGAAAGCGCAACATAAAGTTGGCCGACCGTGAAAAAAACTGGTTCTCTCAAATAAACCCCAACGAAGTTTAATGTTTGCCCTTGAGCCTTATTAATAGTCATTGCAAAACACAATCGAATAGGGAATTGTCTCCTTTTGAATTTGAATGGCATTTTATCTTCTTCATTTGGAATGAAAGGTATTCTAGGCAGAAAAACTTTTTTCCCTTTGTAATGACCTGTAGCTATCTCTGCATCAATTATGTTTTTCTCAAATCTTCGGCAAATTAATCGTGTTCCATTACATAATCCCTCAGATGGATTAATGTTGCGCAGGAGAATAACTGGACAATCCTTCTTTAACATCAAATCATGTGGAGGAAAACCACTCAAGGATAAACTATTCAAGAATTCGAGATTTACCAAACTCGTGTTTTCATTAAGAATTTCATCAAAGCTGTAGTACCTAACAACTTCACCAGGAAATCGTTGAATAAGTAGAGAATTAACTTCATCTACAAATTCATTCTTTGTTGTTAATATAGCACGACTTGACATTGCATCTATTTCCGCAGTATACTTATTCAAATTTGGGTACACTGCTGTAATTAATTTTTCCAAAGAATTTTGTTCATCAACATATGGTAAGGTGATATTGGAAGGTATAGAAATCATATTTCCTGGAAGTTCATCTTCTGTACCATTACCAACTCGAAGTATAAACTTTGAAAACTTTGGATCAAGTCTTGCTCTCATATTTTCGACTAACTTGATTTTTTCCAACAAAGGCCAAATATATGATGTTGCGTAGTAGCCGACTTCATTACATCTTGTCTATTACCTTTAGGAACTACAGGAAGTACTTGTCTAAAGTCACCACCAAAAACTATCACTTTTCCGCCAAATGGAATGTCTTTATCGGTTACATCCCTAAGCATCGAATCCAATGCTTCAATATGTTGTTTATTTGACATCGGTGCTTCATCCCAAATGACCAAATGTGTTTTCAATAATAACTTTGCCAACATTGATTGTTTGCTAACATTACATGTCCTGATGCCATCAAGATTTATCGGCAATTTGAACCTCGAATGCGCCGTTCGACCTCCAGGTAACAATGAAGCCGCAACACCTGATGATGCGGTTGCCAATGCAATCATTCCTTCAGATCTAACATTTGCCAATATTGCTCTATATAAAAAGGTTTTCCCTGTACCACCTGGACCATCTATAAAAAATAAAGCTGGTACATTTTTTAACACTTTATCAAGGATATAATCATATGCATTTTTTTGGGCAAGATTCAACTTCGATGTGGCTTCTAAATCATTAATATCAACAGTCAAGCTCAACTCTTCATCTATTTCTCTATTGCATTGATAAGCATCATCAAAAGTAATTGGATAATCGACTAAAGAGAAATCAGTAATATTCTTTCATTTTGATTCTAGAATTGTGTTAATATGCTGCAGAGCTCTTAAGTTTGTTTCAATTACGGATAGGCTAGACGTTCAAAATCTAGACATAATTCAACTTCGAATTTCTCCCATAAATGACGAGGGTTCTCGGGATCACAAAGTGTAACAATATTGTAGCAAACAATTGACGTAAAGTAAACGGCATCTGATACGCCGATGCTTCTTCCAAGCACATATCTAAACTGTTGTCAGCATCAAGTAACATGTGCAAAATAGCTGCTTCTTTATATGAGGATGCATGAACACCATTGACAACTTTGAGTTCCTGAAAAGATGTGCAACCTTTAATATGATTTAATAACAAACGAAGGTAATATCTTTCACCTTCCATTGGATTGCCGCAACAACTCGCCAATAACTTGACGTTTTTGCCTTCGTGTCCATCTTCTTACTTGTTGATTCCACACAAAATACTCAGAAATTCCCTATATAAGATGGTACGAGCTAAATTATCATTCGGTTCATGTTAAATATTCCGTCAACATGGAACGAGATGACAATCCATTATCAACCAAGTTTTGCAACATTTCGTTCTTATTGAACTTAACCAATTGCTTTCCTCCAAATGTAGTTGCGCAAAGATGATGATGGTGGATATATTTCATTCAAAGGAAAACCATATATGCGCCACATTGCCTCTGTGCTTTGCTACCCAACGTGATGATTGGAATATTTTGATCTCATCAATGTCGGCATTGTCATTATTGTCTCGTGCATCGAATCGCAATGCGATCATGACCTTTATATATGTACTTGTACATGTATTTAACTCCTTGATAGTAGAACAAACCTCAACATTTAGATGACAATCAAATTTAGCAAGTAAGTAAGGATTGTATGGAACCACCCAACGATTGTCCAAATTGTGTTTCCTAACATGTACTGATATTTCCATCATTACGTCTTCGATATTTTGGATACGATCCTTTGTCATGCGAAATACAATCACGAAAGGGCTTTGGAAAGTTATTCTTGCATTTACCATCTGAATCCATGCACACATTATTTGGGTTCAAAGTATCTCATGGACCATGCATCATATGTTTCACAACAATGTATACAAGTGGGGGTGAACTGAATTGTCGGGAAGCTCACTTTATACGAACAAATCAAAAGTTGCGGGTTCTATTAATTTTGTTGTTGGTTGTAAAACAATAAGAAAATGTGCATGGGGAAGACCTCGTTTTTGAAATTCAACGACATAAACATATGCTGCAACTGGACCAAAAACCTGCTTTTTCATTATTTCATTTTTCAAGCACTCCAACTTTGATTTAAAAACACGAGCAACAAGATCAGGTCTATTTTGTGCGTCATCATTAAATTGAAGCTCTTATTGTATTTCGCCAATAAGGATTGCAAGTGATAGTGAGGAATATGTCGGGTTTGCCAAAACGTTGAACCAATGTCATAGCATCCATGTACCTTTTACGCATGTCTCTTGGCCCACCTATAAAAGATGTTGGAAGAACAATCCTACGTCCAATATTTGAACCAATGCTTTCACCCATATCAATAGAATCCATAATCCCTTGGTACAACTCGAACGTATTTCATCTTGTCTATGACGAATAAAATCTAACATAGATGTCTCTAACTTGACATACATGTCAACGACGTATTCTTTGCAAAAAGTCTTCCGAATGTAATATAATAGAATTCCTTACATCCCTAATCAAGTTTATAACAATAATACTCGCGACAAGATACACAATTCCTCTTCCGTCTAGAATATACTTGTGAAAATAGAACAAAATAATCAATATAAAAATAACAAATATAAAAAAAGTAAATTATTTAACAAAGGTAGGAAATGAAAACATTTACCTTCATTTTCATTATCAAGTAACTCTTGAGAGAGTTGACTAAATGAGGATCAAGAATGGCCTCGTGTTGTAATTTCCATTTGATTCAAGTGGTAAATTTTCTATGAATTCCATCGTGCCAACCTACGTCTCCATACGGGAATAATAAAGGGTATTGTAAAGGATCGTAACAACCGTAGTAGTAATTGATTCTATGGCTACTTCCGATTGACTATAGACAAGGATATCCCTTTTAGTTGGTGAGCACATGTATTATCATCTATCCAAATAGCAAAGAACTTGAGAAGTAGTGGGCATATTAAATACTCTCTGATCAAGACTAACACTTGAAACTAATTGAACAACATGATCTTCTAAATTTTCCTTATTTTGTAAAGTGCGAAAAAAAACTTGCATATGGATTTTTCGCAAGAATACTAATTAACCTTGCCAAAATTGTCTCTTTCATCCTATCAAAACAATGTATTCGATTTTGCACTTCATGATCAGTATCGTAAAAGTACAATTGCAAATAAGAAGGATGCTCATTGTCGTGGAAGTAAATTATTTATAAAATGATGAATTTGGCCTCCGCACTCTAAATGTATATACACCCATATTACTTTTGACATACTCTCTCTCGCACTTTACACCAAAAGAAGTAAAACCAAAATTGGTGTTATAAGTACGGATGTACATCAAAAACTCATGTGTCTCTTCATTGTTTGAAGTAAATAGGTCGAACATTTCTTCAGGAACAACATTAGGAACGAGGGTTACTTGACCGTTTGAACAACAGAAACTATTAGATTCATGAAAAAACTTCTTCGCACTGCAATTTCGACAAGAGTTTACTAATGGTAACACATCTGCTGAACTTGCAACGTGCTCAAAACCCATAGCGACATAACGTGGTTTTGCATTCCGGGGACCTATAAATAAAAAATAAAAAAGAAAGGTAACGTAATTTCTAAATTATTAATTAAATTTATTCATTTTGGTTTATAGCATTTACCATACTCAATATTTCATAGAATATTTTGTGAAGTTTCAAATTCATACCTCGATCATTCAACTCTTTCTTTTCACTCCTTAGTTGTCTTTGGCGAGCCCGCTTCATTTCTTTTTCTTCATCCGTTACAAATTTACGTTTCAAACTATCCACCTCCCTACGATTAGTATTTTTTGTTTTCCTTACAAAGTCTTCACTATTGTTGATAACTCTTAAGTTTCTAACCATGGTAACTCGCTAATGCAAGGTAAAATGGTTATACTTAATGAGTTTTTATATGAGATTCTTAAACTACAATCCAATGAAACAAACATTAGAGTACTAATTAAAAAAATAAATAATGTTAATTTAATATTCAAAAGGAGATGGAAAGTAAGCAATGAAGTTCTTGTGTCTTTTAAACACAAACATATAACTATTTTAGATTACAACTCTAACATAATGCTCATTATCTACAATTCATCTAAGGCCACAATTGGATCCAAAATAATAATCACACGGGGGTTCATTTAATCCAATTATTCAAACATTTATATATTTCAAATGTGAACCAAATCTATTAATCACAAACTTGTTAATCACAAATATTAATCACAAATATCAATCTCGAACTTGTTAATCACAAATCCAACATTAATAACATTGAGATTAACTACAAATCCAAGTCAATGCACAAAAATCCAAACAAAAATAATAAAAAAGGCGAAAACGCATCAGATCCATGAATCGAGCACGAAATCAACATTAAAACCGGAGAAATTTAGATTCTAACATCAAAACAACAACAACCTAACATCAAGATTAACAACAAATCCAAGTCAATGCACAAAAATCCAAACTAAATTCATCAAAAAAAAGGGGAAAACGCAATTCCTAATCTCAATTATATCACAAAAATTAATCTCAAACTTATTAATCACAAATATTAATCTCAAACTTCACCCCCATTAATGGGAATCCCTAAAATTTGAGTTTGTTCTCTTACATAGAATGCAATCTATTTTTCTTTTCCAAAAAAAGGAAAGAAAGAAAGCCAAGCATAATTAGAAAAGCGTGCCTAACAAAATTAAAGCGAGTTGGATTTAGACCCAAACCCAAGTAACGACCACAACAATCCCGACCCATCAAATTCGGGACTCTTATTCGTAATTTGCGTATTAGACGCCTCAAAAAACTGATTTTAGTTTTTACCTTGTTTGACCAAAAAAAATGATTTAGTGATTTGTCTTGTATTCTAACACAACAACGATTCGATCTATAGTTGGAGCCCACTCAGGAGTAATGATTGGATGATATTGTGTGCAATGTTTTTTTCCACTTCACTCTTAGCCCCAAGTAGATTAGTCAAAAATTTCTTATTCTAAGAGGATTTATAACTTCAAAATCTATGAGTTTCCATCTTTTTTGTTTTTCTTATAATGTTTGAGTCCTTGAAATAGCCTAAACAAAGAAAAGAATAAAGTGCATTAGAAATTGAAAGTCCAACCCTACAACCATCACAAATGGTTGCAAGGGATCAAGAATTCATAGTGAGCCACAAAACATTTGGAAAGTAACTTTTTTTGTGTTAAATGATCTCTACAACACAAACATGTTTATGAGTGCAATGGGCTTTCACCTTTGCTGAATTACAATATTTAAAATTATTCAAAGCGAGAGGAAAGGTCAAGTTGAGAATCGTGGCAAAGGCGAGAGGATTTAGTGAGATCGAGTTAATTATGAAATAGATGCAAGTCAAAACAAAATGTAATTGTGGAGTTATACTTTTTCTATAGATACAATAAAGCTCAAATCATAGGTGTGCCAATAAAAATATAGCATAAAAAATATCCATACCAAAAAAAAAATAAACTATCCGAAAAACCAAAAGCTCCGATTGTAGTTGAGATTTAAGAAATTCAAACGAAAAAAATAATAGAGGTAATGTTAAACTCACATTCATTGAAAAGTTATCGATAATAATCCGTTCTGTCAATAATAGAAGTCGTTTTTATCCAAAACAAACATTAAGGAATTCATCAATTATGGTTCAAATTACATTCTTGCACGTGCTTTAATTACATTGTTAACTACACAACCCTCTATTTTATCCAACAAAAAGAGAACAAGTGTTTAAGTGCAATTAAATGTTTATGGGTAAATTGGGAGAAGAGGTACAAAAGTCTTCTAAAATTTCTAAAACAACTTATAGTTTTTAACAAATAATTTTTGTAGGATGACATAAAAAAATGACCGGAGGAATATATGAGATTAGTAAAGCGCAAGTTATAGTTGAGGATTGTGATAATATACTTGGAGATCAAAGCACAATAGTAATAGAAATTGGAGCATTACCAAAAGCAAACAAGAAAGATGAGGCTCCTATATTATTTTCTTGGTTCATGAAACTACTACAATTCTGACTTGAAGTTATATGTCAGGTGAGTCTTCACTTCATATAAAATTGAATATTTGATGAACTTCTGCAAGTACCTAAATACTAATGTTAACTTCAGAATAGTATTTGATCTAATAAAACTTTGTTTTGTGAGGTTATTGAATGGCAAATTTTATTGCATATGGAAGGTTGTTTTTTGCTAAGTCAGATTTGTCAAAGAGGTTTAAATTGTATGCACAACGAAACAAAAATGGTTAGAGTACTTTTACATAGCTGACCTTATTGTTGAGTATGTTGTTTACCAATTTTGAAACTTCATTCCTAGAATTTCTCTTTTGATTAAATCTTAGGTGATTATCTGCTCATACAAATCCTGTACAAATCGAACTACCACTGTAACATTGCAACATCATTAAGCAAAATTATTAGTCAGTGAACTTAAAATCCGACCATTCCGACGATTTCTATTTCTGTGAATTGTGGCTATCTAATGTGTTAGTCCAAGCTTTTGTAAAAAGCAAATGTGTTAGTCAAAGCTTCCATCAAGTCGGACCAACAAGAGAAAGGGATGACTCAAGTATTTACGCAATTACGTAGCACATAAGTAGGATTACTTTTTTAAAGTTGTCTTTTTTCTCAAGATCCACAATGAATTTACCACGAGTGCGATTACTTCATCAAAGGCAAGAACACGAAGATAGATTTTCAATATTGTTACATAATCACTTGAATGTTAAAGCTAGGGCTCTTACAATGCCCACATCTTGCAATACAACTTGCTCTAACAATAAAAAAATAGTTATACATCTTATACTTAAAAATTCTCTTTTTGGCATTGTGTCAAGTAGTTGGCGAACATTAACTAAATATAAACCAAAGCATCAACGAAATCGTTATTCGATTGCGATAAGCTACTATTATGAGAGAATTCAATTGCGAAATTGGAAGCGAGATAAAGAAAATAGGGCGATGATTGACTTACCTTTATGGGTCTTGTTGTGGTAATTGTTGATGGAGAAAGAGTAGAGAAATATACAATAGGAGCGATGAACATAGCAAGACATAGGAGAGCAAGAATCGAATCGATCATAAGAAGTGCCAATTGATCAATAAATCCTCTGTGTTGCAATAAATCTTATGTGTTGCAAGAATCGGATGAAGGGAGGATCATAAGAAGTGCCAATTGATCAATAAATCTTATGTGTTGCAAGAATCGGATGAAGTGCCAATTGATCAATAAATACAGTAGTTTTACCTTGTTCTATGTAAGAAGTATGCAAGAAACTGACTATGAACGCATGAAGAAATAAATCAAACCAAGTAGCGCCAATTTTTTTTTCCTTCTCCATGAATAAGGCATCGCAGAAGCATCTGAAAGTATGATTTAGTACCAAACTTTGAGGTTTGAGAATTAGCTAAGAAAGGCATCTATACAATCGACTCTCAATCTTAATACGCTGAGTGGGTCGCCTTAGACACGTAACCTTCTCCTCTCATCTCGCTAATCAACCAACCTAACATAGTATATATTGTTTTTGCTGGAGTAACGTGAGAGAGAGACGTGAGAGAAGAGGAAGAAGAGATCGGAAGAGACGCTGAGAAAAAATTGTGTGGGAGAGGGACAACGCACGAGAAAAAATTGTGTGGAAGCGGGACAAAAAAGTAAATTTGCTTACGACTCAAAAATTGGTGATTCGTGCTTTTATATATATGATATATACATATATATATATATATATATATATATATATATATATATATATATTGTTGTGGAATATGGATGACCATGCATGTACACCAACATGTAGTCATGTAACTTGTATTTCTCACTTAATAGTACCTCCACTTGTCTATGTATTGTCATGTAACTTGTAATCCTCTCCAATGTACACCAACTCTTTGATGTATTGTCTATGTTGCTTGTGATGTGTTGTATAACTTGTGGTGTATGTATAACTTGTACACATTGTCTAAGTACAATTATCATCATCACCAAATGGCCTATATAAAGGGTGCCAACCCCATTGTAATTCACACAACAAGTTGAATGAAAACTTCTCATTCCAACTATCTCATTTCTTCTCTTCTCCTTTGTAGTAGTAGTTTGTAGTAGTACAAGTTTTTAGTCTTCTATTTTCCTTCTCTACATCTTAGCAAGTTTCAACTCAATTTACAACACGTTATCAATAGACGAGCTTGCTCTAACATTAAGGAGATCTTGAAGTTCAAGAAGGCTTGTTAAGGAGACAAAGCTAGGAAGGTATAACTTTTGTTATTTAAATAAGTTCAATTTATTTCTATATTATCATGGTTGCTTCATTTATTACATGCATCACTTCTATATGCATACTTTATTCATATACTATGCATTATAACGTCACCGATTGCGAAAGTATGCTCTGTAGTTGCGTCTTGTACGATCTTCTACATCGGAAATCAAAAGTCAATGTGTGACATAAAGTTTTTCTCTTAAAACTACAAACGATTAGTTATTGTTCTATTCTTGATTTTATAATACAAATAATGCTATAAGTTTGAGTTGATAGTGGGTAAGCCTTGTCCCCGGTAAAGCTAAACATTGAAAGGGAGACGGGTTATCCCGTTCGAGGAGGCATGGTATTAAGCGGACTTTGTCTCGCCACCCAACCTGGATGTTGTCCCACCAACTCATACAAATAGTACATTTGATTATTAATGAATCAAGTTGTGAACATATACTTAATCTTATGTTATGTTTTTTACATAAAAGAAAAGAGAAAATCATTTTATATTACATTTACTTTCAAAATATTAATCAACCATATTTGAATTTGTTACCTTATTATAATTCTTGTCATGATAATTAGATATTACAAATTATGAATAAAGCTAGCATCTATGCAAGGCTGTATGTTGTACACAATCATTTGCCAATATCTCTTTAGAGATTTGAAAAGTGAATATTTCACTTTATATATATTTTCACCTTATGGAGTTATAAATATATAAATACCAAAAAAATGTAATGCTCCAAAAGCTCAAAATGAGCGGTTGAGTCTCAAACTACAAAATTTAATCACTCAAATGTTAATTATAATTCATGATTTTAATTACTTCTATGTTGAGGCTATGTGGAAATATGACTGATGAGACAATAAAAATAAGGTCACGTGGCCCGCCTCGATTTATTGCTTTAACAACAAATATCGAGTGCGCATGTCAATCCAATAAATATTAAGGATTGATTTCTTGTTTCATGGTAGCGAGTAAAATAATGAGATATTATAAATATAATATCGCTCCCGTCCAATTAGTTCGACTTCAAATTAAGAAGCATATGTTGCATATAATGATCATGATCGCAATAATAAATTTATGGACGTGGAAAAGGTGAAAATATCGGGTAAAGGTTGTATTGACAATTCCACAAAAAATTGGAATAAAAGTGGTGCGCCACTACAAATGACAAATAATTATTGACAATAAGCGCTCATAATTGTGACATTTTGTTGGTCATATATGAAGGGCTATTTTGCCTAAATATTGTCATATATATATACCCGAATATTTTTGTGACATTTACAATGCCTTCAAAATCAAAGGCAAAACATTATGAATTTTATCATTGAAATATGACTATTTTTCGATTCGTCAAACATTATTTGTCTAGATGGATCAACAAATCATGTGTTCAAATCATGAATCGAATAAGAGCGATATATGCCTTGATGATTGTGCTACAACGCACACAATCCTTAAAAACAGATAATATTTCTCCGATTTGAATGTAGTGATGTTAATGTTCAAACAATATCGACATCTCCAATTTGATTAATGGCTTTGGAAGAGCAACTATTATGTTGCCTGGGGGAACAACAATTAATGTTGACAATGTCTTATACTCGAAAAATCCAAGAAATTTACTCAAACTTTAAAGATATTCGACAAAATGGATATCACATTGAAACCATGAACGAAAATAATAGAGAATTTCTCTATGTCACATTGGTTTCAAATGGGAAAAAAGAAGTGTTAGAAAAATTCTCACTTTATCCTCTGGATTATATTTTACTCATATAAGGCTTGTCGAAACGAATGTCGTCTTAAATAAGAAAATTAATGATCCAAAGACATTCATTTTATGGCATAACCGCTTGGTCATCTAGGATCATCAATGATGCGAAAAATAATTAATAATTCGCATGGACATCCTTTAAGGAGTCACAAAATATTTTCAAATGGTGATTATAATTGTGCTAGTTGTTCTCAAGGTAAATTGATAGTTACACCATCCCCAAGTAAAATTGTTGTGGAATCCCCGCTTTTCTTAAGAACGCATTCAATGAGACATATGTGGACATATTCATCCTCACTTGTGGACCATTTAGATATTTTATGGTTTTGATAGATGCATCAACTAGGTTGTCACATGTTTGTTTGCTTTCGACCATGCAATGTTGCATTTGCTAGACTTTTAGCACAAATCATTAAGTTAAGAGCACAATTCCTCGACAACCCAATCAAGATCATCCGTCTTGATAATACCGGGAATTTCAATCTCAAGCATTTAAAAATTATTGCATGTCTATAGGAATCATCATTGAACATTCTGTTCCACATGTGCATACCTAGAATGGTTTGGCAGAATCTCTGATCAAACGCATTCAACTAATTGCCAGACCTTTAATCATGAAAACTAAGTTATCAACTTCAGTTTGGGGACATGCAGTCCTTCATGCAGCATCTATCATTCGTTATGACCTCCGCATACCATGAACATTCCCCCATGCAACTCATTTTAGGTCAACAACGAAATATTTCACACTTCGAGGATTTTTTGTTGTGCGAGTGTATGTTCCTATACCACCTCCCAATAGAACTAAGATGAGTCCACAACGAAAACTTAAGATTTATGTTGGGTTTAACTCACCGTCCATTATAAGATACCTTGAGCCCTTAACAGGGGATTTATTTATTGCACGTTTCTTGATTGTCACTTTGATGAAACAATTTTCCCACCATTAGGGGAGATAAGAAGCCAATTCAAAAGGAATTGCGCGAAATTGCTTGGAATGCATCAACTTTATCACATTATGATCTACACACAAATCAGTGTGAACTTGAAGTTCAAAAGATCATTCATTTGGAACAAATCGTAAATCAATTACCTGATGCATTTAATGATGCAAAACAAGTTGCAAAATCACATATTCCAAATTGTAAATGCTCCTGCAAGAATTGATGTCTATGTGCAACAAAATGCACAAGAAACCAACGAAACGCTTAAAGCGTGGAAGACCAGATTGGTTTAAAGGATACAATTCATCGAAAGAGGAAAAGCGGAGTAAAAATAAATACAAATCAAAATACTCCCGAGAAAGCACAAGAATCATTTGATAAAGATTTGTCGAACAAGTTGATTCTGACGAGGAACAATCGCCTCTAGAAAAGAGGAAAAAGATGAAAATAATTAGATCTCAATAAATTATTTAAACTCGGTAAGATTTGGGATCAAAATAAAATTGTTCTGATGATATATTTGCTTTCAATGTGTCCTTTGAAATACGTGAAAATGATGATGATCCGAACCACGATCAGTGGACGAATGTCGAAAAAGACCTAATTGGCAAAAAATAGCAAAATGATATCAAAGCGAGCTAAACTCGTTAAGGAAACGAGAGGCTTTTGACCGATTGTTCAAACGCCGGATGGCGTAAAACTGTTGGATATAAATGGGTATTTGTACGAAAGAGAAACGAAAAAAATAAAGTTACAAGAGTACAAAACAAGACTTGTAGCTCAAGGTTTCTCACAAAGACTGACATCGATTATGAGGAAACTTATTCTCCTGTTATAGATGCAATCACATTTCGGTTCTTGATAAGTCTTGCGGTTTACGAAGGGCTTGATATGCATTTAATGGATGTCGTTACAAAGATATCCGTACGGATCCCTGTGACAAACAGTGAGATATATATGAAAATCCCGAAGGATTTTGTAACGACCCAAAAATTTGACTTGTGCCACGAGTCGGGTCGGGAGTCGTTTGTGGGATCCACTCGTCGAAATGCGTATGTCCGAATCTCGGGTGGAGACTCGAGGTAATGTGTAATATCCAATTTGAGATTTTAATGTTAATTGTTGAGAAAAGTATATGCGGGAATGCGGTGAATCGAAACACGAACGGGGACGCGCCTCGAGTCGCGTGCTTGACGTGGGGCCGAAATTTGGCTACAGTGGATTTATGTGGTTTTAAGGTGGACATTGGATGAGGCGGTGATTGTGCGCGAGTATTGCGATTTTGAAATGAGGCGGGTTGGTGCTCGATTTTCGAGAACACATTGATTTGTAATCATAAAGAAAATAAAAAGAAATGTATGTATATATATATATATATATATATATATATATATATATGGGAAAAAAAGAAAAAAAAGGGATTTGGATAAGAATCGGGAGGTGAGAGAGAGAGAAGGGGAGAGAGAGAGAGAGAGAGCAAGTGGTGGCGGTGATCGCGCAAGGCAGATCGGCAGCGCGGAGGGCGACGACGGTGGCTCGCGGCAGGCGCTGCGGCCGCGTCGACCGGCAGCCGATGGCGGATGGCGGACCAGCGGCGCGACGCTCCAGCGGCAGCGGCGTGGTGTAGGCAGCAGCACCAGCGCAACGAGCGGCGGCGGCCAGCGGCGCGATCGGACGGCGGGATCGGCAGCAGCTGGACGGCGGCGGGCGACGCAGCGAGGACG
This sequence comes from Stephania cephalantha, assembly GCA_039657325.1. NCBI lineage: Eukaryota > Viridiplantae > Streptophyta > Magnoliopsida > Ranunculales > Menispermaceae > Stephania > Stephania cephalantha. The sequence goes on along the minus strand of CM077579.1, from coordinate 46,954,283 downwards.
CGCAAGCTCGCGGACGAACGTTCCAGCAGCGGCGAACCTGGCCGGCGGCGGCAGCGGCGCACCTCCAGCGATCGGCTGGGGTTGACGACCGGCAGCAGCGGCGGAGGAGGTGGCGCGGACGAGCGGATCAGCCGCGGATGCGGAGTGCTCCAGCAGCGCGACGCCGGCGAGGGACGGCGGCGGCGGCGCGCCGGCGAAGGCTGCGCAACAGCGACAGCGGCGGCTGCGACGCGGTGAACGGCGCGGTGGCGCGTTGTCGACCGGTCGGATGCGCGATTTCGAGTCGAAATCGCGACGACGCGATGGAGGTGAGCTTTATTTCACCTGATTTCGTGTGATTTGACGATTTGAAGTAAAATATGCCTCAAATGTCTAAATGGACACCAGGGACTAGGAGTCGGGTGCGCAAATCGAGACGCGAGCAAGATGTTTGAGGTTCGCGATTTCTCGAGGTAAGTAAACCGGTTAGGGATTTATACGAAGTATTTCATTTAGCTCATTGGTTGTTGTTGTTATTGTTATGTTATGTGATAGCTTTATTGTTGTTCATCGCTTTGTGATGATAGCTATCGTTGAAATTGTTGTCGATCGAGTGGGTCCATTGGCAAGTGAGTCACGATTCTTGTTATCTGCGATATATGTTGCGAGGCGGGATGCTCGTCCTAAACTTTGAGGTCTTGCATGGTCGTCCGTCGATATCTCCCAATTGAGTGTACGTTGGGGCTCTTATCCGGTCCATGGATGCTTCATAGTAGATATTCATAGTGTCTCGCAGATCCGGTTAGGGTTGGAAGACATTGGGGCTCGTCCTAACATGGGGCTCGTCCTAAACCCGAGTCTGTTTTTTTCTCGACTCAACGACCTTTTGGTCGGGACTCCTTGTTATTTGGCCTCACTCATTGATGGATTGTTTACGCCTTGTATATTCATGCGTTCTTTATTTCTTTCGTACTATTTGCATGAATTCGATTTGCTTTGGATATTGTGAAATGTTTTTGGATATTGTGAAATGTTGTGTATATGTCCTCTTTGGATTTACTTACCTGGACTCGTCATTCTTATGTTTGACTGAGTGCGAGCATGCGACGAGTAGCAAAGAAGGGAAGGCTTCATAGCTAGGTGAATTTTTGTATATTTGTATTTACTCTCATCGATGATATTTACTTGGGTTCCACAATTAGGTTGCTTAACTCCCGATCTTTTTGTTGAGTTATTTAATGTATTAGTTGCTTCCTCTAAATTTTTAAATCTTGAAAAATATTAATAACTCAACTTAAAATTTTGAAATTACTTGTAATAATGGATTAGAAGGTCGACTAGGCTGCGTTGACTTCGCGAGACTGGCTCGAGGGTCCACGTGGGCTTAGGCGGCGGGGCCCAATTTTATGGGAAATCGGGGCCGTCACGGTTGGTATCAAAGTCTGCAGAGTTGTAAATACTCGACTCGTGAAGGAAATTACAATTCATTAAGACATAAACCAATGGAAGTTAGGATTGGTGAAACTTAGAGTGGAACCCTATGATCTGACTTAAGTCTTCGTTGGGAAGTGAGGAGAGTATGAAAAAGAAGGAAATAGGACGAATTGCAGGACTCTAAGGGAACAGAGTGTTGAGATGATCTGAGAGCTAACGATTACATCATGTACGGACTCCTAGCTTTGACGAAAGTTTTGGAGTAGTAGTGTTGGATCACAAGCCCAAGTAACTCCACTTTAGTGACACTAAGCATTTATAGTTTCGGGTTGGTGAAGTCGACCATCACCTTTAGGGACTTGTAAATGAATTACGTGTTGAGGTAGAGTCCGCAAATCGTTCTAAAAGTTAGTTGCCACCTAAGTATAAATCATACGAGATTGTACATCTCAAGAATTTTCACCTTTGAAACGTCTTTGCAAGGAGTACATGCTCGTACCTACATAAGAAGATGCTTGAGTGCGCCAACCGATACGAGAATTAGAATGACGGCTAAGGCGAGGCGATCTCGCGAGTTCTAACGACATCACTCGAAAAAGTTTCACGGTGGTACGAATCTCGAGCGAAGAAAGGTTCATGACGTCTTGGCCACACCGATCATATGAGGTCGAGCATCTTATCGCCTTCGTTGTTCATCGAGGCCGATGTCCGGTTGCGCACTACGGTGGCGTCGATGGGGACGCTCGAGGATTGGGTTGAGTTCAAGAATGGTTATGCTTTATATGGATCAGTATCTACGCTTGATGGAGTAGGCGGTGTGCGGTCGATACGATGCCGATCAACTTACTACTTTGTACACGCTCTTGGACTCGATTGGTTCCGGGGTAGTGACGACGACTCGAACACATTATAGGAGGCCTATGAGAAGGCCATGGTCGTGGAGTGGAGAGTTTGGTTTAGGTCATTTGATCATATTGTCACAATGAGGTCGACATCACAATCATAATGTAATTATGCATTGGAAACTAGTGCCTTGGCTTTGGATAATCATTCAACTTCCGTTGATAAGTTCTTGGATGCTTTACTATGCGTTACTAAAGGGTTCTTCATTCGGCAGACAAATTGTAAAATTACTTTCTTTGTATGCTTCGTATGGTGGGAAGCAACATGTTCCTCTATCCCTATTAAAATCTCACGCTTAAAGAGCGATGGAGGTCATCTTGAAAAGTTTTGTTGATAGAACAAATTTGTGCAAAGTAGTTGTGATGAACTCGATGGAGAAAATAAAACAAAACGAAGGTGACCCAGTGATAATAAATTCAATGAACCAATTTTTCTTGCATCGAGATTTGTTCTTGAATGTCTTTGTCACCTACCTTTTGAGGTTGTAGTTTTGTTGCTTTGACGTTTTTGCTTTCGAGGTGAGGGCTTTAACAAATGAGGCCCCTTTAGTCATGTTACATGCTTGCGACAAAATTAATGAACGTCCGAAGCTTCGTGGTATTGGATTTTCTCTTGATATACCAAAATGGGTTGCCAATGACTTTTTCATGTCCACCGACGCATCAATGGCTAGTGAGAGCGTGGGAGCACGCGCATCGGAGTACCGATCGCATTCTCGGCATCGTCACATTCGGTGCGAGGGTCCGGAGATGATCGAGAGAAAACGAGGGTTAGACGGTCGTGGCAAAGAGATCAACCTCGGAGCGTATTGCGTTTTCACCATGTGCGGCGTGTATGGCGCCGGTGTTAGATGGTTCATCGCGAGTTACCTAGTACAATACAAGCGACCCGGCAAGACCGTCGGATCCTTAGTAATGGCCGAGAGAGACAGGGTCGAGAGATCCGGTCGAGTGCACGAACAGGGACAACGATCTAGTCATGCACGGGGACAAGGACATGGACATGTTCCATTTGGATCGAGATTTCAATGTATCTCGTATGGGCGTATGGACGACGGATACATCGAGCGAAACATATTCATGCTATTGCCACGTTAGGTCCGACTACTATCCACCGTAACTTTGATAGAGGGTACGGCGAGTTGGGTTGAGACTCACTCGATCGAGAGACTAGCGGGTCATCAAAAAGATCGATTTACATTCTCGCGGATATACATCGGATATACATATGTTAGTGACGGTGGATCATGAAATTAAAATGTTCATTTGTATTCATTTGTATTCCAATATATGTTGCGAGGATGTTGCCCCGACATATATTGATGAGAGGAGACAGATGGTGTGTTCTTTGCTTGGAGGTCACGGAGGAGCCCGGCTTGTCGCGGAGGAGCCCGACCTGAGAGTAAGATGGGGTATGGCCTTGGCGAGTATGGTCTTAGGCGGGTATGGCCTTGGGTCTTCATTCATAAAACACCATTGTCCTTTGAGACTTGCTTCAATTTCGAGGACGAAATTCTAATTCGTTGGGAAGATCGTAACGACCCGAAAATTTGACTTGTGTCACGTGTCGGGTCGGGGTCATTTGTGGGATCCACTCGTCGAAATGCGTATGTCCGAATCTCGGGTGGAAACTCCGAGGTAATGTGTAATATCCAATTTGAGATTTTAATGTTAATTGTTGAGAAAAGTATATGCGGGGAATGCGGAGAATCGAAACACGACAGGGACGCGCCTCGAGTCCCGTGCTTGACGTGGGACCGAAATGTGGCTACGGTGAATTTATGTGGTTTTAAGGTGGACATTGGATGAGGCGGGTTGGTGTCTCGAGATGCGCGTTGCTCGATTTTCGAGAACACATTGATTTGTAATCATAAAGAAAATAAAAAGAAATGTATGTATATATGTATATATATATGGGATTAAAAAAAGAAAAAAAAAGGATTTGGATAAGAATCGGGAGGTGAGAGAGAGAGAGAAGGGGGGAGAGAGAGAGAGAGAGAGAGAGAGAGAGAGAGAGTGGTGGCGGTGATCGCGCGCAGCGATCGGCAGCGCGAGAGGCGACGACGGTGGATCGCGGCAGCGCGCCATTCGTGTCGACCAGCGAAATGACCGATGGCGATAGCGGACAATGGCGCGACGCTCGGGCAGCGGCGTGGTGTGGCGGCGACACCAGTGCAACGAGCGGCGGCGGCAATGCGCGATCGGATGGCGGGATCGGCAACTGGATTGCGGCGGGCGACGCAACGAGGACGCGCAAGCTCGCGGACGAACGTTCCAACAGCGGCTGCGCGGCGGCGAACTGGCCGGCGGCGGCGGCAGCGCACCTCCGCCGATCGGCTGGGTTGACGAACCGGCAGCAGCGGAGAGGTGGCGCGGACGAGCGGATCGGCCATGGATGCGGAGTGCTCCAAGCCGCGACAGCCGGCGAGGACGCGGCGGCAGCCGAAAAGCGCAACAGCGACAATGGCGGGTGCGACGCGGTGAAAAAGCGCGGTGGCGCGTTGTCGACCGGTCGGATGATGCGCGATTTTGACGAAATCGCGACGACGCGATGGAGGTGAGCTTTATTTCACCCGATTTCGGTGTGATTTGACCGATTTGAAGTAAAATAGGCATCAAATGTCTAAATGGACACCAGGGACTAGGAGTCGGGTACGCAAATCGAGACGCGAGCAAGACGGTTTGAGGTTCGCGATTTCTCGAGGTAAGTAAACCGCTTAAGGATTTATACAAAGATTTCATTTAGCTCAATTGGGTTTGTTGTTGTTATCTTGTTATGTGATAGCTTTATTGTTGTTCATTGCTTTGTGATGATAGCTATCGTTGAAATTGTTGTCGATCGAGTGGGTCCAATGGCAAGTGAGTCACGATTCTTGTTTATCTGCGATATAAGCTCGTATCCGGACGCCGTCGATATCTCACAATTGAGTGTACGTTGGTGGCACTTATCCGGCCGTAGATATCTCATAGTCGCAAGGGTTAGGGTTGGAAGACATGGGGCTCGTCCTAACTCGTGTCTGGCTTGGGATTTTTCTGCGACTCAACGACCTTTTGGTCGGGACTCCTTGTTATTTGGCCTCACTCATCGATTGATTGGTTTACAGTCTTGTATATTCATGCGTTCTTTATTCCTTTCGTCCTATTTGCATGAATTCGATCGCTTTGTATATTGTGAAATGTTGTGTATATGTCCTCTTGGATTTACTTACCTGGACTCGTCATTTTTATGTTTGATCGAGTGAAGAGCCGCGGACGAGTAGCGAGAGGGAAGGCTACATAGGTAGGTGAATTTTTGTATAGTTTGTATTTACTCTCATCGATGATATTTACTTGGGTTTCACAATTAAGTTGTCTAACTCCCGATCTTTTTGTTGAGTTATTTAATGTATTAGTTGCTTCCGCTAAATTTTTAAATCTTGAAAAATACTAATAACTCAACTTAAAATTTTGAAATTACTAGTAATAATGGATTGGAAGGTCGATTAGGCTGCAACGTTGACCTTGCGAGGCGCTCGGGGGTCCACGTGGGCTTAGGCGAAGCGGGGCCCAATTTTATGAAAAATTGGGGCCGTCACGATTTGTAATATCCGAAGAAATAAAATCCAAACCTTATAACATGCATTCTATAAAATTACAAAGGTCTTTGTACGGATTGAAACAATCGGACGAATGTGGTACAAACGTCTTAGTGATTATTTACTTGAAAGAAGGATATGTAAATAATCCGCTTTGCCCATGTGTCTTCATTAAAAGATCATCAACATGATTTGTGATTATTGTTGTATATGTCGATGATTTAAATATAGTGGGAAACCACGACGACATCGTTAGAACATCCGAATACTTGAAAAAGGAATTCGAGATGAAAGATCTTGAAAAACAATATTTTGTCTTGGTTTGTAAATTGAACATTTTTCAAGTGGAGTATTTGTCCATCAATCAAATTATATTGAAAAAATATTAAAAAGATTTTATATGGACAAGGCACATCCATTGCGCTCTCCAATGGTTATCGAGATCACTTGAAGTGGATAAGGATCCATTTCGACCTCATGAAAGTGATGAAGAGTTAATTGGTCCTAGGAGGTACCATATTTAAGTGCAATTGGTGCACTTATGTATCTTGCAAATTGTAAAAGACTTGACATTGCTTTTGTTGTCAACCTACTTGCAAGATACAACTCTTCACCAACTCGAAGACATTGGAATGATATTAAACATGTTTTTCGATATCTTCGAGGAACAAGTGACATGAGTTTATTTTACTCGAGAGGGTAAAATTGAATCTCCAAGGTTATGCTTGATCTTTGGATTTTTATCGGATCCCCACAAGGCCCGTTCTCAAACGGGATATGTATTCACCTGTGGTAATATCGTCAGATCATGGAAGTCGGTAAAACAAACTATGGTTGCTACTTCTTCCAATCATTCTCAAGTACTTGCAATTCATGAAGCAAGTCGTGAATGTGTATGGTTGAGAAACATGATTGAACATATTCAAGAATCATGTGGATTGGCTTCAATAAAAGATTCTCCAACCATATTATATGAAGATAATGCGGCATGTATTGCACAATTAAGTGAATGATTCATAAAAAGGGACAAAACAAAACATATTTCACCAAAATTCTTTTATGCGCATGAGCTTCGTAAGAATGGTGAAATTGATGTCAAGCAAATCCGATCGAGTGATAATCTTGCTTGATTTATTCACAAAAGCTTTACCAACTACGACATTTAAAAGGCTTACATATGATATTAGCTTGCGTAAACTTAAAGACATTGCAAGTAAAGAAAGCGAACAAGTTTCACCCATGTTCACATGAGTGGGAGTTATTGATTAGCGTATTGCACTCTTTTTCCCTTAGCTATGGTTTTATCCCATTGAGTTTTCCTAGCAAGGTTTTTAATGAAGCAATTTTAACAATATTATACCCATCTTAATATTTATGAGAATAGTGTACTCTTTTTCTTTTACTATATTTTTTCCCACATGATTTTTCTTAGTAGAAGTTTTAACGAGGCACAATCTCTAAGCAAATGTCATCCAAGAGGGAGTGTTGTGGAATATGGATGACCATGCATGTACACCAACATATTATGTAGTCACGTAATTTGTATTTCTCACTTAATAGTACCTCCACTTGTCTATGTATTGTCATGTAACTTGTAATCCTCTCCAATGTACACCAACTCTTCCGTGTATTGTCTATGTTGCTTGTGATGTGTTGTATGACTTGTGGTGTATGTATAACTTGTACACATTGTATAAGTACAATTATCATCATCACCAAATGGCCTATATAAAGGGTGTCAACCCCATTGTAATTCACACATCAAGTTGAATGAAAACTTCTCATTCCAACTATCTCATTTCTTCTCTTCTCCTTTGTAGTAGTAGTTTGTAGTAGTAGAAGTTCTTAGTCTTCTATTTTCCTTCTCTACTTCTTAGCAAGTTCCAATTCAATTTACAATATATATATATATATATATATATATGTAGGGCATGTTGGAAAATTAATATAATATTAGTTGTTAATGGACCGAGTTCAGAGAGTGTTTGCATTGCCATTAATTGGATGAATTAAATTAATGAAGACAGGAAACGGTAATAAATTCTGTTTATATATATATATATATATATATATATATATATATATATATATATATATATATATATAGGGCATGTTGGAAAATTAATATAATATTAGTTGTTAATGGACCGAGTTCAGAGAGTGTTTGCATTGCCATTAATTGGATGAATTAAATTAATGAAGACAGGAAACAGTAATAAATTCTGTTTGTTTTTCTTCCCAAAAATAGGAGGAGTGGTAAAAAAAGTTGGGAGCATTAAGGATGCAACACCCAATTTGGACATTAAGTTGACTTAACGGATCAAAGTGAATCCCACCACTCGATTTGTGTGCGAAGGTGTGTTGTTGGAGAGTTTTGGAATATTTTTGAGGTGTAATTCGGACACAAAAGAAGGAGATAAACATGAAAAAAATAAGAAGTCAAATTACCTAAAAGGGTAATGGACACCTATTGATTGAGATATATATTGAGGGGCAAAAGGGTCATTTGACCCCTCAATATAAACAAAAAACATCGAAATCGAAGAGAAGACTATTGATCATCTTCTCCATATAAAAAAAAAGAAAGGAAAATTGGTTTTAAAGTGGAAGAAATTGAAATAAAATCCCTGAAAACTGGGGAAATTAAAAAAATTGGATTTTTGGACAAATTAATGAAATTTGAAGATTTTGTGGAAAATGGAAATTTTTGGATTTTCTCGAGGATTTTTGTCGAGTATTTGTCTCGTAATACGCATTACGATACCCAAAAATATCAAAAATTTGGAAAAGTGTTTTTATGACCTAGTGTAGGGTAATTTTTGATTATAGACCACAATTTGATGTCGAATTAGGATGCGAACATCCGAGGATATAATTTGGACAAATTTTTGGATTTTTGGGTAAAATGGAACTAATTAATATGAAAATAAACGAAAATAAATGGGAAACGATTACGTAATCTTACGGACGTGTTAATAAATTGTAGGACGACAGTGAAACCTCGGGTGGACAGCTTTACAAGCACTATGGATAAAAAGTGACGAAGTTGCGTCGCAAGGTTAAGTAAATCGTACGGAACCTTTACATATTATGAAAATAATTTTGTATATATTGCATTGAGTCCTTGTTATCGCATTTTCTTGTGCATGCATACACGGTTTGGGAGAGTAAGGCGTTACGAGTCTCCTTATAGTGTCTATATCGAGTTTATAGACACAATATATTATGTTTGAAGTGGTTTGGAGTCACCGATACTTTGTATCACGTGGTTATCATAAGATACGTTGAACCAGATCATACTCTTTTAGTCTAGAGGAACGAGACTCGTTTGGTTATTCTCCCGCGCATGAGTCTTTATTATTGTTTACTTACCACTTTTGGAGGATATCAATTGATTGTGGTCGATAACAAAAACGGGATGGATTCACGATTGTATTTAAATTCCTTGGATTATATTTTTGATTTAAATTCCTTGGATTATTATGTGTTTAATTATTTCAAATGTCTTGGATAGTGTAAGATTTACTTATCCTGACATTATCGAATTGTGTAATTGGATAATGACAAGATCGGACAATGAGAAAGGGAAAGGAAAGTTATTAGATTATATGTGACATCACTAGTTCCTTTTCATCGACTGACAAATCGAAATGAAGCAAATCCCCAGCAAAACATTAAGTGCAGGTAAACATAAATGCTTCATAAATTAATAAAACCATTTCTTGGAGCATCATTCCATTGGAGGAAGAGAGAAAAGTTAAAACAATGAAGACTACATTCTTTTGAAATTGTACGCACAATCTTGTTATTTTAAGAGAAACCTCAAGCAATAAGGACATTATAGTAATGAAGTCCAGCATTCTAACAGTAAATCTAAAGCATGATTTTCAGTGTCCGCGACATACAGAAGATTTTTCTTTGGTTGCAAGCAAAGGACCTGCAAGGAAACCACACAATTCTAAGCCGAAAGAAACTGGCAAGAAATGATTTATGAACAAATGAATAGAATATTCATAATACATGCAAGCAATCTACATGGCATTTGTTGGCTTAATCAGAAATTTCAGGTTTCTTCTCAGCCGTACCCAAGTTTTAGAGGGGTATAAAATGGAAATGCAAGAAAAAGTAAAGGTTTTGAAATTCAATCACAATAATTGACTTACCTGAGGCCAATTGAACATAGCATAATCAAAGGTACCATCTCATCTCTAAGACCCTCCACTTTAGTACTTCCAATTTAGAGAATAAAATTCTCATCTAGATCAGTTACCACCTAGTTTCCAGATAAGAGAATAAATCAATGAGATCTTCTTCTTACATGCTGACAGTAACTGCATTAAAAATAACAAATTTACATCATGGTCAAAGCATCATTTCCATATACTTTTCCGGAAGAAAAACTAGTAGAGAAGTGGTAAGACCCTGCTCATGCTAATAGCCTAATAAAATGAATTGGACAGTGGGGCCACATCATCAGCACGTCAAGTGCAAGCGTAGTTTGTTACCTAAATTGGGCGGGAAAGAGTGCACATTTGAGTTGTGTTGTGTTCAGAGAATGAGTGCATTGGGAGATTGTAATTGGGTGAACTCTTTTCAGTTTTGGGCAAAGAGAGCTTGTCTCTCTGGGTTTTTTGCAATGATAATTCCTTCCTACAACTCAGGTAAAAACACAACAAACAATGGAAATAATCTTTTTTCTTGCATTTCTAATTGCTGTTCATCATTAAATAGGAGTCCCTTGATTGGTACAAGTTAGGGTTTTCGAAAATAACAACAATTACACATAGTCTGAAGCCCCAAAAGGGTTTCCTCGACCTTGGGCCGTCAGTAGGGTCTTGCCATAAACATTTGAAGCGTCTGGCCCAGTCATGCGGATCGTATCATTTCGCAAACAAAATAAGAATGGATTAACTAGTTAAAAATGTTATTAGTGCAAATTTATAAAGTCACGTGTATGTGTCTTTACAGTGGGTATAAATAAAATAGCAAGTCGTAATATAATGACATCCTAAATCTTTTCCCATTCCTATTGAGATAAGGATCGGGGATTCTTGCCAGTTAGGTTCTCAGTTGGAGTTTCGGTAAAAAGTTGTTTTTTATTTTTTATTTTTAGATTTCATTGTTCGAATTTGATCTAGTGTTTGAATTTGATTCTGAGTAGGATTTTTTTTTTTTATTTAAATTTCATCAAGTTCTTTTTCGATCTTAAAAAAATTGGATGTTATCGATGAAGATGAAGAATCATAAAAAGAAGGCAAAACCAATCTTTTGGTCTCTGAACTTTGAATGTTTTACACTTTTGGTCCCTCAACTTTGAAAACAACACATTTGGTCCCTCAACTTTTCATAGAGTGTAAATTAAGTTCTTTTGTTAGTCCAATTCATTGTTATTGATGACGTGGCGAAAGTCAATCGCCACATGGCCTCCACGTGGCAATCCTTTTCATCGAGAGTTGGTTCAATAAACCAATCGGTTCAATGAACCAACCGGTTCAATTAAAAACCAAAACTCATCTTTCTCTCTCGCGCTCTCCTCTTTCTTTCTTTCTCTCTTTCTCTCTTGCTCTCTGCGTTCTCTCCTCCTCGCTCGCGTACATCTCTCCCACTCTCCCTCGCGCCTCGCTCACGCCTCGCGCTCTTCGCGCTCGCGCCTCGCCTCGCGCCCATCTCCATCTCCATTCAAAATTTGAATCTCCATCCCCATCCCCATCCCCGTTTAATATCCGCGGGGATGTGGAATCCCATGAGGATTTATTATTCCTCATTTAGTTCCCCGCAAGGAAACCTCATTCAAATCCCCATGATAATCTCTGTAGAAAAAAAATCGTCATATCATCTAAAAAACATTGTACTTAAAAATAAACTAACAAAAAAAAGTTAGGTCTGAAATACATACATCACAATTCATCCGAGTTCCAACCAAAACAAAATACTAACATTTCATTCAATGAGAATTTCTAAGTTCTAACACTTGTAACTATTACCCAATGAAAGTTCTTAGTTTTATATTATCACGCTTGTAATTAAGTCTACAAAACTATTGTCTATAATATGCAAAATAAAAAGTCGAAGACCATCCTTAAAGTCACATGTCTTTATTAACCATTAAGTCACCATCAACTTCCTCCTCATTTATTTGTATTATTACATATTTTCTAATACTAAGTTGATGTGCAAACAAGGTACAATGCGTAAACCAAAGTTAATCAACGACTACTATATATAGTGTATTCATTGCATGAGAACTTGTAGAATTACCGCATAGTGCGTACATATCTTTTTTTAGGTAACATATATACTATATATTTTGGATTAATTATCGTATGTTTATATTTTATATAATATACTTTGCAACATGTTTCTTCGTATGCATTTAATTATATATTTATATATTTTTGGAAATATCTAAACCTTATATAATGTATATACTCATATATGTTACATGATATTTTATGCGCGTATATACAAACACGAGATATATTTATTTATGACAAACGAGGATTCCCCGCGGTGATATCCAATAGGGATCCCCGGGATTTTCTCGTGAGGATACCCAATGAAAAATTTCTAAGGGATTCTTGTGGGGATATTTTTCTCTCCATCCTCATTCTCATCTCCGTGCGAGGAACCAATTTCTTCATCCCTATCCCCGTACCTATTTAAATTCTCCATCTCTGTACTCGTCGTGGAGAATCCCTGTTCCCCGTGGAGATTCCTCACCCCATTGACACCCCAAGAGAAATCATTAAGTGTGTATGAGGCGTGTGTACATGTGCGAGTAAGGTACAAGTGAGAGGGTGTTGATCACGTGGGATGTATTTGTAAAATAATTTGAGGGCCGCTAAGGGCACCCCACCATTTAATGAGGGCACCCAGCTTAATGTGGGCACAAATCGATTTACTCCGGGGCACCCAAAAATTAAACCCAAAATACCGAAAATGCCCTCGTGCAAAAAAACCCTCTCACCCACCCTCGTGCAAACCCTCGGGCACCCCACCACCCCCACCACCGTCCTCTTGCTTGACTTTCTCCATTTCTCGTGAACGAACCACCTAGCAATCCCGAATCTAAGTTGTATTCGTTCCTCTATGTCTCTCTCCTCTCGTTGTAGGACGTTTTTCGAGTTTGAAGACTCGAGTTTTGGTCGATTTCATATCCAAATTAGGGCTCGGTTCAAGTTTTTCGTTCACACATCGATAGTGTTGAAATCGATCGTTTGAATGTGCGTTGGTAGTCTAATTAAGTTGCATTTGATAGAGTAGTTGTTATGTTTGTGTGGCGGTGCATTCAATGGTTCATTTATTGGGCGTTCGTGGTTCTCGCCACACAGCGCCGAGATTTTGTTTGCGGGCCTCGCCACGCAGCGAGATTTTGTTTACGCTCTCGCCAAGATGACCGAGAATGTAGAATAGCTCTTCTGTTGTCCATAACCGAGACTTTTATTGTCGTTCTCTGGCCACCACTTCACGAGAGTAAGTCGAAGTGTATAGTTTGTCCTGTCGGTGATGTCCAACCGAGAATGTAGAATAGCTCTCTGGTTGTCCATTACCGAGACCGTTATTCGCTTCTGGTGGATGGTGACCGAGAAGTGTGCATAACTCTCTGGTCCCGCGAGGCCGAATCAATCGCGTCCGTGAAAAAACATCCGAAAATTTGAGAAACCCTACCTTGACAAAAACAGCTTCCTTCAAACCATCATATGGTTATCAAACATTGTTACCTCGTTGTTTGATGATGACAATCCGCAATAATCGATCAACGCTCGCCAAATGCAATGTGGCTTTGGGGTTCAACCTTGTGGTGGGGTGCCTTTTTTCTTTGTCAAAATGATTTGTAGGGTTTGAATCACTATATATACAAGGGCAAAATAGTCTTTTCCACTTTTGCAGAATTTTTTACAAAAACTTTGGGTGCCTTCATTAAATGGTGGGGTGCCCTTAGCGGGCCTCAATAATTTGTGTGACCATGTGATAAACGGTTCTGATGTAATGTTCTCGGTGACATATAAATGAAAAACACAGTTTCTTATTTGACAGAGAAATAAGGAAGGAACACTGCGGTTGGTGAAGAAATCAGGAAGAGATCAGGAAAGGAGACCAACTCAGGGAAGCAGCCCCTGCTACAACTACCACCATTGTTGCCCACCCCACCTCGTTTACTCCTATACTCCAGGCTTCTTTCACAACGGCTTCAATTGCGGATGCCAAAGCTGGAAATACCAATTTTCTTTGGATCATTGAATTGCTTAGGTTGGCTTTTTCAGATTGAAAGGTTTTTTTATTTGCTATCATCAAACATTTCCAGATGAGCGCCTCTCCATTGCCTCCTTCTGCTTAGTAAGGGTAATTGAGTCAAACAATTTTATACATGTATGTGATTTTCTATGGTGGGTATAAAATAGCAATTCGCTAGATTAAGACTTCCTAAATCTTTTTCCTATTCCAAATGAAATTAGGATCGGGGCTTTTTGACAGTTAGGGTTTATAAAATCTTTGTCTCTCGGTTGGTGTTTCAAGCCGGTCATGCCATAAAATGAATGTCTTTGGATCATTAATTTTCTTATTTAAGACGACATTCGTTTCGACATGCCTTATATGAGTAAAATATAATCCAGAGGATAAAGCTGAGAATTTTTCTAACACTTCTTTTTTTCCCATTTGAAACCAATGTGACATAGAGAAATTCTCTATTATTTTCGTTCATGGTTTCAATGTGATATCCATTTTGTCGAATATCTTTAAAGCTGAGTAAATTTCTTCTGGATTTTTCAGAGTATAAGACATTGTCAACATGAATTGTTGTTCCCCAGGCAACATAATATTTGCTCTTCCAGAGCCATTAATCAAATTGGAGATGTCGGATATTGTTTGAACATTAGCGTCGCTACATTCAAATCGGAGAAATATTATCTCTGTTTTTAAGGATTGTGTGCGTTGTAGCACAATCAACAAGGCATATATCGCTCTTATTCGATTCATGATTTGAACACATGATTCGTTGATCCATCTAGACAAATAATGTTTGACAAATCGAAAAAGAGTCATATTTCAATGATAAAATTCATAATATTTTGCCTTTGATTTTGAAGGCATGGTAAAGGTCACAAAAATATTCGGGTATATATATGACAATATTTAGGCAAAATAGCCTTTCATATATGACCAACAAAATGTCACAATTATGAGCGCTTATCGTCAATAATTATTTGCCATTTGTAGTGGTGCACCACTTTTATTCCAATTTTTGGTGGAATTGTCAATACGACCTTTACCCGATATTTTCACATTTTCCACGTCCATAAATTTATTATTGCGATCATGATCATTATATACAACATATGCTTCTTAATTTGAAGTTGAACTAATTGTACGGGAGCAATATTATATTTATAATATCTCATTATTTTACTCCGCTACCATGAAACAAGAAATCAATCATTAATATTTATTGGATTGACATGCGCACTCGATATTTGTTGCAAAAAGTAATAAATCGAGGCGGGCCACGTGACCTTATTTTTATTGTCTCATCACATATTTCCACATAGCCTCAACATAGAGGTAATTAAAATTGCGGAATTATAATTAATATTTGATCGATTAAATTTTGTAGTTTGAGACTCAACCGCTCATTTTGAGCTTTTGGATCATTACTTTTTTTGTATTTATATATTTATAACTCCATAAGGTGAAAATATATATAAAGTGAAATATTCACTTTTCAAATCTCTAAAGAGATATTGGCAAATGATTGTGTACAACATACAAATGCCTTGCATAGATGCTAGCTTTATTCATAATTTGTAATATCTAATTATCATGACAAGAATTATAATAAGGTAACAAATTCAAATATGACTGATTAATATTTTGAAAGTAAATGTAATATAAAATGATTTTCTCTTTTCTTTTATGTAAAAAACATAACATATGATTAAGTATATGTTCACAACTTGATTTATTAATAATCAAATGTACTATTCATATATATGAGTTGGTGGGACAACCTCCAGGTTGGGTGGCGAGACAAAGTCTCGCTTAATATCATGCCTCCTCGAACGGGATAACTTGTCTCCCTTTCAATGTTTAGCTTTACCGGGGACAAGGCTTACCCACTATCAACTCAAACTTATAGCATTATTTGTATTATAAAATCAAGAATAGAACAATAACTAATCGTTTGTAGTTTTAAGAGAAAAACTATATGTCACACATTGACTTTTGATTTCTGATGTAGAAGATCGTACAAGACGCAACTACATAGCATACTTTCGCAATCGGTGACGTTATAATGCATAGTATATGAATAAAGTATGCATATAGAAGTGATGCATGTAATAAATGAAGCAACCATGATAATATAGAAATAAATTGAACTTATTTAAATAACAAAAGTTATACCTTCCTAGCTTTGTCTCCTTAACAAGCCTTCTTGAACTTCAAGATCTCCTTAATGCTAGAGCAAGCTCGTGCCGATAACGTGTTGTAAATTGAGTTGGATAACTAAAGCATGTGCAATAGTTAAAGTTGTATAATGCTTAATTCGAGAATGCTTAATTTTGGATTTTTGTTTTTTGATTTACGGTATTAGTTCATTCGTCCAATGTTTATGTATACCGAGGAAAAAACAACAAATTGTAGCTGTGATGGAGTCGTTTAAAATGAAGAATATGATTAATGCTTAAATATATCTAATAGTGCATAATTACCAATTTTACCTTTAAATTATATATTTCAAATAAAAAAGGTAGAAAATTTATGATTCGGAGACTTGTTTATTGTCTCATAAATAACCTTAGAAAATTTCAAATGCGCGACATCTCTTGAAGTTTTCCAGGTTATTGAATTCTTAAGAAGTAACTGATTTTGGCATTCCTTGTGTGTTTAGAATTCTTAAGAAGTTTTCCAGGTAATTATAATCACAATGGTGATTATAATTACCTCAAATAATGTGAAGACTTATAGAGGTAATTGATGCAAGTTTATTAATTAAAATACATGTACAAGGTTGCTTCATTTCTACATACGTTGTAACGTTAATGCTGAATTTATTTATACTTTTCAATCCACGCAAATATTTAACTTTTATCAACAGGTGAACCAACATTTTCATCGACAAGTGCAACAAAGATTTACACAAGTCCAGATATTGAAGAAATCGCATCATTCATGAAAGGGTATAAATTTTTCTTTAAACATATGCGTTCTTTCATATGTAATGCGTAAATTACATTCCATGACATATTCTTTTCCTTATTTTTTTTCAATTGCAGATAACTACTGAGTAAAGAAGTTCAGTTCATTCGAGGAGAAAATGAAAATTTTAATATGAAGGCAGAAACTATGACTGTAGAGGAAGTGAAGCGCCAAAGATCGAAAGCTACGGTAAGACATTATTATATACAAAATAATATTATATGACTTCTTCACGATATAAAACTAATTGTTAATTTTTTACACAGGAATTGTATGTTGTCTGCAATTACTAAGTTCGATGTTCTTCTAGATCATGATTAGGATTTTGTTTGTCATGATTCTCATCTTTTTAGATCGCATCCAAGAATTCTAGCATTGGTTATTTCTATGAAAAATGACAATTTATTGATGCCTTGTTCCATACATACTCACAAGATTGACATCTCTGTTAAGCATGGAAACTCCACTTGTGTTTTTTTTTTATTGATTTTTTTTATTGGTTTATGAAAATATATTGATGCCTTTTCTTCATGTTGAACATAAATGACCTCTTAAAACATCAATTTATCATCCCTTTAGTTTCATAGGCATTGATGAAAGTTTTGTATTAGGTTTTGTGATTCTTAATTTTTTTTTTCTTATTTTAAGTTCTTCTTCTTTGTTTTTTTTTTTTTTGTTTCTATATTTTATATAACCAAGTTACTTGCATTCTTATATAATATAGTTACCTCTCACCTTCATTAGTAGACAAAAAGTGATTGAAACCATGAATTCTCAATGGGATTTCATAATTCTTGTTTCGTTCGTATTATTTTCTCTTTGTTTAGTCATGCACTTGCGCTCAATAAGGTGTGAACTTTTTTTTATTCCTTTAGTGTCATGATTAAACATAGATAAACTTTTGGAGTTTAAATTTCTAAACATTTCTCTATATGTGATTATTTGGTCACTTGTAAAGTCTTGTGTGGTGTACTTGAGTTTAATAGAGCAACAAATTCACATTATGAGTTAGTTGGATCTTACTTGGGAACGTGAACTAATCTCAACTCTATTGTATGTTGTATACATGATATATGTTCAAAGTGCTCTCTTACATACAATCTACTAAGTAAGCCTTCTCATGAACATTGGCATCCTTTTGTTATATATACTACTTGTTCTTCACAATTTTGATCATTCTCCCTCCTTTATGTGCAAAATTCAATTTGATCATCATCGTGTCTCAAATGGCTTACATAAAATTACCAAGAACATAAGTAGGACCTAAACCTAAGCCTTCCATCACCGCATTTAGAGATTTGGGTGGCCATAGTTTTAGTGGTTTATTGATGTTTTCCATATGGATCTTGTTAAAATTGAGAAATTTGACAAAAATGTTTAGCATTTATTGGAATTCAATCAAAATCATTGATGAATTGAGTTTTTTTTTAATATTTTTTTCTTGGTCAGGTGTCTAAAGCTTTAATCACAACTAATTCAATTATTTACATTCATAATTTCAAAGTTATCATTTCTATCTATAGAGTTTGAGGTAAAGATTGAACTTTATGTACAATTTTGAGAATCTCCACAAGCAAGTGTTCATAAATTAATGGTCAAACCACTTGTGTTTTTTTTACTTGTTTCCCATTTTTTTTTGAGGAAGTAATGGCCTAGCATGACTAGCTTGTTTTTTCATTCACATCTTATCTCAATTACATTAGATAATATTGATGACCTAAAAAAGGTGCTTGTATTTCTAATTTTTAAATTTTAATTATAATTTTAAATTTTATTAATAAATTCTTAAAAATTAATTCCCGCGAGCGGCGTCGCGTAATCAATCGCTACAGTAGACGTCTTGAAACTAGTATATATATATATATATGCCTCATTTACTGGGAACAGAGAAATTTTTCACCTTTTACTCCCTTTCTTCAACATCTCCTCGTCTCCAAACTACTTTTTCTCTGCGATGGCGTTGGATAGGGTATCCTTGTTGTCGAGATCCAGGGTTTGAATGAGCGGCAATGGAGTCTTCCGGCCATGGTGGCACCGTTGACAATTCCTTCCTACAACTCAAGGTTCACACAAAATTCAGGTAAAAACAGAACAACAATGGAAATAACCTTTTTTCTTGCATTTTTAATTGCTTTTCATCATTAAATAGGAGTCCCTTGATGGGTACAAGTTAGGGTTTTCGAAAATAACAACAATCTAACAATTGTTGTCGATTCCGAATATCCCAAAAAGGGTGCCCAATTTTATACATGTAAGTATGTGACTTCTGTTTAAACAAAAATAAAAATAAAAATAAAAATGCGACTTTATACATGTATGTGATTTTCTATGGTGGGTATAAAATAGCAAGTCGCTAGATAAACACTTCCTAAATCTTTTTCCTATTCCTAATGAGATTAGGATCGGGGTTCTTGCCAATTAGCTTTTTTCGATCAAGAGTTTGAATTCGATTCTGAGTAGGATTTTTCCTTTTTTATTTAAATTTCATCAAGTTCTTTTTCGATCTTAAAAAAACTGGATGTCATCAATGAAGATGAAGAATCATAAGAAGAACAATAAAAAGTATCAGAAGGAGAAGAAAAAGAAGGGCAATTACAAGTCATGGAGCGAAGACATTCTTTTAGTGCACTTTGAGGAAAAACTTTCAAATTGATTCACTTAGCTCCTACCGTAGAAACTTAATTGTTGCATTTAGCCTACTTTGACGAAAAACCTTCAAATTTGATTCATTTAGCGCCTATATATACAACAACAACAACATAGCCTCAGTCCCAAATTAATTGGGGTCGGCTATATGGATCAAACTTTTCCATTGTGCTCGATTAAGTGCTATAGATGGTGAGCTTTGCAAACCATTCAAATCCCTCCTAATTAATGCATCCCACGTTAACTTTGGTCTACCCCTACCTCGTCGAATTTCTATAGTTTCTATTGAGTCAAGTTTTCTAGTTGGAGCATTTGTAGGCCGTCTTTGCGGTGACCAAACCATCGCAACCGCCCTTCCCTAATCTTTGACCACTTTGACCAAAAACCTTAAAATTGATTCACTTACAGCTCCTATCGTGAGAAAAAAAAAAATTTGATTTGTTTAGCCTACTTTTTGACGAGAAATTGTTGCCTTTTAAAACTTCATGTCTTTTAACTAGATCTTTCTCCTTTCCAACTTGCAGTGAGAACTCCATGAACGCTGATCTCTTATACTTATTTCTCTACCAGTCGATCGATAAGGTCTTTGGTGTATGGCGGGCAAGTGGACTTGTTCTCAATTCATTGAAGTAAGCTCGCTATTCCCTTTCTTAAATATTAGCATATCATCATCATCATCTATTAGTGAAGGTTTTTTTTATTAAGTTTTCTCTGATGAATCTGAACTTGTAAATTTTCTTGTAACTCTAGATTATTATTTATGTTCAACATCATCCACACATCCGTGACCCGACTCGACCGACCAAAAAAAACCAAAACTCAATGTGACAATCATAGCGATCTCAAAACTAAGTAGTAGTCCTACATTTCAACACTGCTCGAATTCGTCCAACTCGATGAATCCGTCTTGGTTCAAGTCCGCGACCGAGATCATGGACCCGATGTTGTCCCGATCGCTTGCTTCTGCGGCAATGGGCGACTTCCCGTCGGAGGATTCACCCACCGCTCCCCTTCTTGGAGGGCACATTTTGGGTTGTTTTGTTTTGTGAATGTGTGCTTTGGCAAGAAAGTAGGAGATTCAAAATTTGAATCTCCGTCCCCATCCTCATCCCCGTTTAATATCCGCGGGGATGTGGAATCCCTGCGAGGATTTATTATTCCTCATTTAGTTCCTTGCAGGGAAACCCCATTCAAATCCCCATGATAATCTCTGTGGAAAAAAAATCGTCATATCATCTAAAAAACATTGTACTTAAAAATAAACTAACAAAAAAAAGTTAGGTATGAAATACATACGTCACAATTCATCTAAGTTCCAACCAAAACAAAATACTAACATTTCATTCAATGAAGATTTCTAACACTTGTAACTATTACCCGACGAAAGTTCTTAGTTTTATATTATCACGCTTGTAATTAAGTCTACAAAACTATTGTCTATAATATGCAAAATAAAAAGTCGAAGACCATCCTTAAAGTCACATGTCTTTATTAAGTCACTATCAACTTCCTCCTCATTTATGTGTATTATTACATATTTTCTAATACCATAAATACATATAGTATCAAAGTTGATGTGTAAACAAGTGCAATGCGTACACCAAAGTTAATCAATGACTACTAAATACTATATATTGTGTACACCAAAGTTAATCGTATTAATCAAAGTTAATCAATGCGTACACCAAAGTTATTTTATTTTTCATGGGCTGAGTAAGGGTAATTGAGTCAATCAATTTTATACATTTATGTGACTTTCTGTGGTGGGTATAAAATAGCAAGTCCCTAGATAAAGACTTCCTAAATCTTTTTCCTATTCCTAATGGGATTGGGATCGGGCTTCATGCCAGTTAAGGTTTATAAAACCTTTGTCTCTCGGTTGGTGTTTCGGTAAGAAGCTGTTTTTTTTTTTTTTTTTAATTAAATTTCTTTGTTCGAATTCGATCAAGAGTTTGAATTTGATTCTGAGTAGGATTTTTCCTTTTTAATTTAAATTTCATCAAGTTCTTTTTCGATCTTAAAAAAACTGAATGCCATCAATGAAGATGAAGAATCATAAGAAGAATAATAAAAAGTATCAGAATGAGAAGAAAAAGAAGGGCAATTACAAGTCATGGAGCGAAGACATTCTTGAAGATATAGTAATCTACGAAGTCCTCCCACATCTTCCCCTGAAGGTGCTGTGCAGATTCAAGTCCGTTTGCAGGGAGTGGAATCGTATAATATCAAACGATCCTGTCTTCGTTGATTCCCATATTAGAAAGGGACCCAATTCAACAAACTTCACCGAGTCCAGTTTCTTATGCAAAAAACGTGAATATGTGATCTCTAGTGATCCTTGGTATCATCAGTTCAATCTATCTGGAGCCCGATTTCGGTAACCGCATTTGCAACACTATTCATGGATTAATATATGGCTTTGCCGACATGTGTTATCAGATATACATCTATAACCCATTCACAAAACATGATCCCATTTACATCCCCAATCCAAAGTGCAGATTAAAAGTGACTTTAGCTTATGATCCTTACAATAATCCTAGCTTTGGATTCGCAATTGTTGCCCTTGTTCAACTCGAGGAAGGTAGCAATTGCTACGCATTCGAAGTGTACTCATCCAAGACCCGCGAATGGAGGGTATCAAAGGCGAAAATGGAGATCCCTTCTTACAAGTTACTAAGAGGCTTTAATGCTGTTTTCAGTAAAGGGAAGGTGTATTGGTCTGTTGTGAATCATATACTGTGGTTCGACGTTGAAAAAGATGTTGCAGGGCTCATTCGATCCCCTGACAGTAAGAACTTTGTTTACATTGATCCCTATAAAAAACCAGCTTTCCAGGACCTAGGAGTGTGCAATGGAAAAGGGGGAGCTTAGTTACACTATGTTGACTAAAGAGGGGAATATCGAAGTATGGTTGTTGAGAGGAGATGTGGATAAAAAGTTTGAATGGGAGAAAAGGTACATTGTGAGGTTGCCGGAAATTGTTCAGCAAAATTGGTTGAAGTTGAAGAGGTACTTCAACCCCATGAAAGTGTGGAATCGAGATGCAGTTGCAAAATCATTAGTTCGTCGTCGAGAGATTTTTCCAGTGCAATATGTGGGTGGAGAGGTGGTATGGTTCTTGATTGATTTTAAAACGTATTATGTTGTGTGCTCATTCAACACGAGGACGCAAGAGTTGAAGGTGATCCATGATGACTTGCCATTGCCTTTGGACCCTTTCATACCAACCCTACTCCCTTGCCCAATAGCATTAGCTTGTTAGTCCATCACCATCATCACCATTGTAATGTTATAGATTTTTATTAATGATTTATCACCATCATCATCATTGTAATGTTATAGATTTTTATTAATGATTTATCATTTTACAATTAGTATTGCCTTCACATTTTGTGAAATTTTGAGTGCTTGTTAATCTACTGCCAAGGTAATCTAAGTACCTGTTGAAATATATTGAGTTTGTATTGTATCCACTATTAGTCTCACATGGGAAAGAAACTTTTTGTTTCTTTCCTTATAACAGATTTTTCACTTGAAAGTCATAGTTAAGTGAATGTGGGGTTGGAGGCAAAGATCATGGGTATTCCCCATTGATTAATATAATACTCGATATTTAATATGTCTTTGATTAGGCCTTGGGCCTTGGGGCTAATGTTAAAATAACTTAGCTAATTCACAACATAAATTTTTTATTTTTTATTTTTTTTAAATTAAGTAATTTCGTAATTACTTATTAGTGTGAACAGTTGTATGTGAATAGTTGTAATTTTTTCCTAAAAGGTTCGTAATGATAACTAGTGTGAACAGTTGTGATTGTTTCCTAAAAGGTGTGTAAATTAGTGGTTAATAAACTACTAATAATCACGTTTTGTGAACAGTGCATGTGATTTGTTCATAAGAGGCATTCTTTGTCTATATATAGTGCTTACGAAATTGAAGAAAGTATCAAGTTTTTTTTTTAGAGAGAAATTTTATCTTGTTGCACAAGAAAGGTTCTTTGATTGGTGTGTAATCAAAGATCAATCCAGTTGTATCCTGGAGGCGAACCTCTTGAAGCATTTATACACCGAATTGAAGGAAATTTCATCTTAGGACATTTCTATTTAGTGCAAGCCTCTGGTATGATTTAATTTAGTTCTTTGTAATTGAATTCATGCATGATATATTATAGATCAGTGATATGCATATTGTATAATTGTTCCAACAATCTAAGACGAAATTCTTGATGTTATCACTGGTTTACACACAATAGTTGATTACATATAATTTGTCACTGTTTTTACAAAAACTAGTCACTGATTTATACGAAATTGTTGTTTGCATACTAGTTTGAAATGGCATCTCTTGTAACTGAGAAATCCACATCTGCCAATCCCAAAGATGAAAGACCAGAGAAGTTCAAGGGTCTTGACTTTAAAAGGTGGCAGCAGAAAATGTTGTTCTGGCTGACCACTATGAATCTTGCCAACATAGTGAAGGAAGAAGTTCCGAAATCTGATGAGGACCCTTTGTCCAGGGAAACTCTCCTTACTATTGAAGCATGGAGGAATTCTGACTTTCTTTGCAGGAATTACATTTTGAATAGACTTGATGATACACTGTATGATGTCTATTCTGAATGTAAAACCGCAAAGGATGTTTGGGATCTTCTCGAAAAGAAATACCGAATTAAGATGCAGGGGGCTAAAAAGTTCGTGGTAGGCAAGTTTTTGAAATACAATATGGTGGATTCGAAGTCCGTGGTAAAGCAAGTGGAAGAACTGCAAGTTTTGATACATGAATTGCACGCTGAAGGGTGCATCATAAATGATTATTAAAATCTCTTTGAAATATGGAGTGCACTAACCTTTAATAGATCAGTGCAGATGTACATAATTGGTCTTTTTTTCCTTAGTTTTGGTGAGTAATTACAAATTTGGTTTAATTTTTTCAGCTTCTTCTACTAGTTTCTACATGATTTACAGTAGTTTGTTTTGATTAATTAGGAAGGAACAATGGAAGATTTTGAGCAAAATGGAGCAGATCCACTTACAGTATCTGTTCATCAAATGAATCTCGACCGTTTGCGGTTTCTCTTCAGATCATATCTTACAATTTGTCTACAAAAGGTAGTAATTAATCAAGTCACATATTTGGATAAAACAATATTGCATCTCCTTGTTTAATGAACTCTATCTACAGCTTATCTTAATTTTGTTCTAATATCTATGCCCTTTGTTCGCGCAACTAACTAACCGCCCGCACGCTAGTTGGTCTTAGTAACTTTCACTATATATCTTTACCTTTGTTCCCTGTTGTTGCGACTGTAAGGCCTGTTATATAGGTTCGTTAGACTGTTAGTTCTTGTAAATTCCAATCGACATGATTCATTAGAGTCAAGTATCAGTGGTAACTTTGGTTGGCTGAACTATTTCATTTTCTAAGTCTGGAACTATATATCCCTTTAAGTACAGTGGACTTCTTTCTAAACATTCTGTAATATAACTCATAGCTTATTCATTTCATGAGTAACTTTCAAAATGTTCTTTTTATCCTTTTTTTTCTCAAGTCAGTCATGGCTCATGCTCCTAATTGATTAATTACGTACTGAATCACACGCGCGCACAGGCACACATTACAAACTTACACACCCCAATGCGTTATTGTACACATTGATAAGTTCAATTGCTGATGATTGTGAGTTTGGAATGGTCTTTAACTCTTTTTTTTTTATCAAAATTTGCCATGTACTAATTCACTGGAAGCCTGCATGACAAATATTTCCAAGCATATATGTCTCTCTAACACAGTTTCCTTTATGGTCTTCATCGTCATCACAAAATCAGAACTTCCTTTTTGTAAGTGAAAATTTGTTTTGGAGTTTCAGTTCCACAGCCTCAGCTGGACACACATGCATGTATTGCAAGAGTCGAACGCCCCTTGGCGCCCTTCAGATTGCTGATGGGTACGTATTATTTACTTCATTTTTTCAATTCTCAAAAAAAATTTATTCATTTAGCTCCTATCATGGAACACAAAGTGATGCATTTAGTCCATTTAGTCCATTTAGACGCAAAACCTTCAAATTTATTGATTCATTCATATATAGCTATGCAGTTGTTTGTTGTTGTATTCATATATAGCTCCTACCGTTGAAAGAAATTGATGCATTTAGTCCATTTTGATGAAAAACCTTCAAGTCGATTCATTTGTAGCTCCTATCATGGAAAATAAATAGATGCGTTTAGCTCACTTTGACGAAAAACCTTTAAATTGATGCCTTTATCTCCTATCGTAGAAAAGAAATCGATGCACTTAGTCCACTTTGATGAAAAACCTTCAAGTCAATTCAATTGTAGCTCCTATCATCATAGAAAATAAATTGATTGCATTTACCCGCTTTGACAAAAAAAAAAAACCTTTAAATTGCTCCTATCATAGAAAAGAAACTGATTCATTTAGTGCACTTTGAGGAAAAACTTTCAAATTGATTCACTTAGCTCCTACCGTAGAAACTTAATTGTTGCATTTAGCCTACTTTGACGAAAAACCTTCAAATTTGATTCATTTAGCGCCTATATATACAACAACAACAACATAGCCTCAGTCCCAAATTAATTGGGGTCGGCTATATGGATCAAACTTTTCCATTGTGCTCGATTAAGTGCTATAGATGGTGAGCTTTGCAAACCATTCAAATCCCTCCTAATTAATGCATCCCATGTTAACTTTGGTCTACCCCTACCTCGTCGAATTTCTATAGTTTCTATTGAGTCAAGTTTTCTAGTTGGAGCATTTGTAGGCCGTCTTTGCAGGTGACCAAACCATCGCAACCGCCCTTCCCTAATCTTTGACCACTTTGACCAAAAACCTTAAAATTGATTCACTTACAGCTCCTATCAGAGAAAAAAAAAATTTGATTTGTTTAGCCTACTTTTTGACGAGAAATTGTTGCCTTAAAACTTCATGTCTTTTAACTAGATCTTTCTCCCTTTCCAACTTGCAGTGAGAACTCCATGAACGCTGATCTCTTATACTTATTTCTCTACCAGTCGATCGATAAGGTCTTTGGTGTATGGCGGGCAAGTGGACTTGTTCTGAATTCATTGAAGTAAGCTCGCTATTCCCTTTCTTAAATATTAGCATATCATCATCATCATCTATTAGTGAAGGTTTTTTTTATTAAGTTTTCTCTGATGAATCTGAACTTGTAAATTTTCTTGTAACTCTAGATTATTATTTATGTTCAACATCATCCACACATCCGTGACCTGACCTGACCAACCAAAAAAAACCAAAACTCAATGTGACAATCATAGCGATCTCAAAACTAAGTAGTAGTCCTACATTTCAACACCTGCTCGAATTCGTCCAACTCGATGAATCCGTCTTGGTTCAAGTCCGCGACCGAGATCATGGACCCGATGTTGTCCTGATCAGTTGCTTCTGCGGCAATGGGCGACTTCCCGTCGGAGGATTCACCCACCAGTCTCCCCCTTCTTGGAGGGCACATTTTGGGTTGTTTTGTTTTGTGAATGTGTGCTTTGGCAAGAAAGTAGGAGATTCAAAATTTGAATCTCCATCCCCATCCTCATCCCCGTTTAATATCCGCGGGGATGTGGAATCCCTGCGAGGATTTATTATTCCTCATTTAGTTCCTTGCAGGGAAACCCCATTCAAATCCCCATGATAATCTCTGTGGAAAAAATATCGTCATATCATCTAAAAAACATTGTACTTAAAAATAAACTAACAAAAAAAAGTTAGGTATGAAATACATACGTCACAATTCATCTAAGTTCCAACCAAAACAAAATACTAACATTTCATTCAATGAAGATTTCTAACACTTGTAACTATTACCCGACGAAAGTTCTTAGTTTTATATTATCACGCTTGTAATTAAGTCTACAAAACTATTATAGCACATTTAATTCGCACTTATATACACAATACATTCGTATGGGTTGCCATACAAAATGATTGGAAATGAATGACTTGCCGTTTCTAACATATGTAAGTATACAACTATATAAACAAAGTTGTTACATTCTTTCTAAAGTCCATCTGAAAAATCTACTATATATGCTTTGATCAATATTTGACGATGTGCAGTTAGCTAACATTTTGACTTGGAGATTGTAGCATGAAACCTAGGCATCGTATGAATTTATCATTGATAGATTTAATAGCTAGTCATTAATTATCTTTCTTCTTGTAGTAGCATTAGAGAACCTGATCTTTTGCCCCTGCAATCTACTGCCTCCCGCTCTGGGCACTCCACGCCTGCTGCTGTTGCACTCCTCGAGGTCATCGACTAACGAAACTATCTCTACATCATCAACCTCATCATCGCCATAGTTTCTCTTCCTATTTTCGTCTTGTCCCAATCTTTGCCCTGACCATGCCTCGATTGACAACACACTAGTCACCTCCAATCTCCCGACGGAGACCCTCCACGAAGTAATGTGCCCGGTCTCCATCGATAGACCACTGCATACCCTCATTTGCTTATAGACAAGGTGTTCCCATGAATTCTCTCCCCATCCAGTTGTTTTGCAGCATTTGCAGCAACTTCTGGTGTAGAAAATTCACATATAGCTACCCCTGTTTGTTTGCTGAAAAAATAAAATGAAATAAGAGAATCAGTGAATTAAATAGGAGAACAAGATATTAAATAAAAAAAGGCCATACTTTATTTTAATTGCGTCTACGGCAACACCCTTTTTTGCCAAACGACCTTGCAATTGATCCACAGTAGTCTTTGATGAAAGATTGTTGACGTAAATACGTGAACTATCCGCCATTGAAAAATCTTCATAATAACCACAAATTTCGATATTTGATTTCAGTTCAAATAAACCATAATTCCCAATATAAACTAAAACTAAAATCAAACCAATACACTAGCTAATTTAACGAATCTTGATCACCTATTTGATTTCAGAAAAATAACATGCACATGATTAGTCAAAAGACGAACATAAATTGCACTTAATCACTAGATTCACCACCTAAATTGTAAAATCATACAGTGCAATTGCACAATATATCTGACATCAGAGTAAGGTTTTTGGGTGATTAAGTGCAATTACAATTGCACTAATTAGGTGGCTCAAGTATTTAGTACACACACATGGATCTAACAAGTTGTTGATACACCTAATGGGCTCAAGTATATTTTTTTCGTCAATGACACTCGAACTCGAAACCTTGTTTAAAGTATCGTTTTTGAAACTAGGAATGGTGACAGGACTGTTTTGAAACTCTTGTGTATCAGTGGGTAATCAATTGTCTATGTTTTGTGTCTTTCTTATTTCATCACTGTTCTATAGCTTTGATGTATAAAATTTTATGGTCATTCGCCTATGTGCACAATTTAGTTGCTTACTATCACTGTCTAATGAAAATTTTTTATGCAGGTTGAAGTTGGTGCCATGTACATCCTTCGCGAAGAAAATCATGATGTTTGCTTCTCAATTGTTTACAAGGATTGTAGATTTATGTTTTGAAGATCTGGAGGCTAACATACTTAGTATCTCTCCTGGTTAAATTGGAAGGCTTGTATGCCCACTGTCCATATCAAAAGTTTATGTTTTTGTGCTTGAATGTTTGACAGCAAAAGCCATGTCCAGCTCTTTTCATATAACTTTCTTTGCATTTGTTTTCTTAGCATACCTCTCGCTCTCTTTCCCGTAAAGATCCCTTGGTCCCTAATTGCTTTGCTCTTTCAAATGTATTAATGATACTACGCTTTCATATATTTCAGTTATTGTATTGAATTTGTTGGATCTTTATGTTGTGATTACTCTCTTTATTTACACTGCAAATAAGTATTGATATTGACCAAACCAAAAAAGATACTGATATTGACAATACTTGCTAAATCAAACTAATCAAGAAAACCAATACAGTTTCTGATAGGAAAATACCTGATGGTATGAAATAATGAATCATATCTTCAAACAAAGTTACATGAAAACAAAATAAAGCTACTTGATCTCTATACTAAATTAGTTCATTGTGATCCTCCAATGTCTGAATATTCATGGAACTACTTCTTTAAGTCTGTTATGATTCATATATGATCCTCCAAAACCTTGTTTAAGGTATTTTCGTCAATGTTTTTTAGATGATGATGATGATTTTTTTCCACAGAGATTATCATGGGGATTTGAATGGGGTTTCCCTGCAAGGAACTAAATGAGGAATAATAAATCCTCGCAGGGATTCCACATCCCCGCGGATATTAAACGGGGATGAGGATGGGGATGGAGATTCAAATTTTGAATCTCCTACTTTCTTGCCAAAGCACACATTCACAAAACAAAACAACCCAAAATGTGCCCTCCAAGAAGGGGGAGACTGGTGGGTGAATCCTCCGACGGGAAGTCGCCCATTGCCGCAGAAGCAACTGATCAGGACAACATCGGGTCCATGATCTCGGTCGCGGACTTGAACCAAGACGGATTCATCGAGTTGGACGAATTCGAGCAGGTGTTGAAATGTAGGACTACTACTTAGTTTTGAGATCGCTATGATTGTCACATTGAGTTTTGGTTTTTTTTGGTTGGTCAGGTCAGGTCACGGATGTGTGGATGATGTTGAACATAAATAATAATCTAGAGTTACAAGAAAATTTACAAGTTCAGATTCATCAGAGAAAACTTAATAAAAAAAACCTTCACTAATAGATGATGATGATGATATGCTAATATTTAAGAAAGGGAATAGCGAGCTTACTTCAATGAATTCAGAACAAGTCCACTTGCCCGCCATACACCAAAGACCTTATCGATCGACTGGTAGAGAAATAAGTATAAGAGATCAGCGTTCATGGAGTTCTCACGCAAGTTGGAAAGGGAGAAAGATCTAGTTAAAAGACATGAAGTTTTAAGGCAACAATTTCTCGTCAAAAAGTAGGCTAAACAAATCAAATTTTTTTTTTCTCTGATAGGAGCTGTAAGTGAATCAATTTTAAGGTTTTTGGTCAAAGTGGTCAAAGATTAGGGAAGGGCGGTTGCGATGGTTTGGTCACCTGCAAAGACGGCCTACAAATGCTCCAACTAGAAAACTTGACTCAATAGAAACTATAGAAATTCGACGAGGTAGGGGTAGACCAAAGTTAACATGGGATGCATTAATTAGGAGGGATTTGAATGGTTTGCAAAGCTCACCATCTATAGCACTTAATCGAGCACAATGGAAAAGTTTGATCCATATAGCCGACCCCAATTAATTTGGGACTGAGGCTATGTTGTTGTTGTTGTATATATAGGCGCTAAATGAATCAAATTTGAAGGTTTTTCGTCAAAGTAGGCTAAATGCAACAATTAAGTTTCTACGGTAGAGCTAAGTGAATCAATTTGAAAGTTTTTCCTCAAAGTGCACTAAATGAATCAGTTTCTTTTCTATGATAGGAGCAATTTAAAGGTTTTTTTTTTTTTTTTTTTGTCAAAGCGGGTAAATGCAATCAATTTATTTTCTATGATGATAGGAGCTACAATTGAATTGACTTGAAGGTTTTTCATCAAAGTGGACTAAGTGCATCGATTTCTTTTCTACGATAGGAGATAAAGGCATCAATTTAAAGGTTTTTCGTCAAAGTGAGCTAAACGCATCTATTTATTTTCCATGATAGGAGCTACAAATGAATCGACTTGAAGGTTTTTCATCAAAATGGACTAAATGCATCAATTTCTTTCAACGGTAGGAGCTATATATGAATACAACAACAAACAACTGCATAGCTATATATGAATGAATCAATAAATTTGAAGGTTTTGCGTCTAAATGGACTAAATGGACTAAATGCATCACTTTGTGTTCCATGATAGGAGCTAAATGAATAAATTTTTTTTGAGAATTGAAAAAATGAAGTAAATAATACGTACCCATCAGCAATCTGAAGGGCGCCAAGGGGCGTTCGACTCTTGCAATACATGCATGTGTGTCCAGCTGAGGCTGTGGAACTGAAACTCCAAAACAAATTTTCACTTACAAAAAGGAAGTTCTGATTTTGTGATGACGATGAAGACCATAAAGGAAACTGTGTTAGAGAGACATATATGCTTGGAAATATTTGTC
This sequence comes from Stephania cephalantha, assembly GCA_039657325.1. NCBI lineage: Eukaryota > Viridiplantae > Streptophyta > Magnoliopsida > Ranunculales > Menispermaceae > Stephania > Stephania cephalantha. The sequence continues at coordinate 46,922,482 of CM077579.1, read as the reverse complement.
ATGCAGGCTTCCAGTGAATTAGTACATGGCAAATTTTGATAAAAAAAAAAGAGTTAAAGACCATTCCAAACTCACAATCATCAGCAATTGAACTTATCAATGTGTACAATAACGCATTGGGGTGTGTAAGTTTGTAATGTGTGCGCGCTGCGCGTGATTCAGTACGTAATTAATCAATTAGGAGCATGAGCCATGACTGACTTGAGAAAAAAAAGGATAAAAAGAACATTTTGAAAGTTACTCATGAAATGAATAAGCTATGAGTTATATTACAGAATGTTTAGAAAGAAGTCCACTGTACTTAAAGGGATATATAGTTCCAGACTTAGAAAATGAAATAGTTCAGCCAACCAAAGTTACCACTGATACTTGACTCTAATGAATCATGTCGATTGGAATTTACAAGAACTAACAGTCTAACGAACCTATATAACAGGCCTTACAGTCGCAACAACAGGGAACAAAGGTAAAGATATATAGTGAAAGTTACTAAGACCAACTAGCGTGCGGGCGGTTAGTTAGTTGCGCGAACAAAGGGCATAGATATTAGAACAAAATTAAGATAAGCTGTAGATAGAGTTCATTAAACAAGGAGATGCAATATTGTTTTATCCAAATATGTGACTTGATTAATTACTACCTTTTGTAGACAAATTGTAAGATATGATCTGAAGAGAAACCGCAAACGGTCGAGATTCATTTGATGAACAGATACTGTAAGTGGATCTGCTCCATTTTGCTCAAAATCTTCCATTGTTCCTTCCTAATTAATCAAAACAAACTACTGTAAATCATGTAGAAACTAGTAGAAGAAGCTGAAAAAATTAAACCAAATTTGTAATTACTCACCAAAACTAAGGAAAAAAAGACCAATTATGTACATCTGCACTGATCTATTAAAGGTTAGTGCACTCCATATTTCAAAGAGATTTTAATCATTCTTCTATTGATAGGGCCGCCCGTGCCTGTATCCGCGGGTCCGTGGATTTGCTAGTAAGGCCTCGGTACTATTTGGGGAGAGATAACCACTTAAGTACTGCTTTATCAAGTCACACTTAACCGATGTGGGACTATCCCAACATCTATAACTAATTTTTCATCAATCTCCAATAAATTGAGTGGATTTATCACTTATCACAATTCGTTGAGCAAACAACAACAAAGCCTCGATCCCAAATTAGTGGGGGTCGGCTATATTGGTCAAGCCAAGCTCTTCCATTGTGCTCGATTTAGTGCACAATTCGGAAAGCATTTTGGCCACTAATACACTCAAGAACACCATGTCTAGCCTCGGTCAACATAAAGAAGGGAAAAGAGATGGGCAGAGATCTGAAATCTCCGGCAATCAATCAAAACCAAAAACAAAGAAAATTGAACTGCATTTGCTTCATAGATTTCGAACAAACCTTGAATACGATCATTCCACCGCATATCGTTTTCGCGAACGAATCGAAATCGTAAAGAAGATTGAACTGCATTTGCACTGATTTATAGACTAAGAAGACCACCGAAAGGGGGAAATTCAGATCTCTGGAATCTGAACAACAAGAGCACCGAATTTCACAACTATCCAAACGAAAAACAGATCTACATGTAACAATTTCAAAAACAAACACCAAAATCTATGAAATCACGCGTACCATCGACTGGACCAAATCACGCTGAAACTGAAGAATCTCCGGAGTCGATTTTTCGTTCTTCCGTTCTCTCTTCAACAACTCCACATCCGTCGTCATCGCGATCGACGGATCGACATCTTCGCTCTCAAACCCTAGCCCTAGCCCCCTCTGAAGAAGAAGAAGTCATTGCTTTTCGATCCGAAAACGAAAGAAATGAGAAATGGCGCCAAAATCAAAAGAAAAACCATTATTTATACAAAACTGGGCCGCTCTCATCTGTAGTAGCTAGTACACATTGGAGCCTGTTCGTGAGTTTCTCACCGTTGATCTCTCTTAGAGATCGCGACGTCCGCCGCACAAGCTCCCATGCGTTTCGCGCGTTATGTTGGCTGTGCAAAATAGGTTCACGAGATTAAATGGCCAGAAAATCTAAGTCAAACTAACAATACAAGATTGAAAATCCAAAGACGACAATTTGCTTAATTAATTATAAATCTCCGTAACATTGGTAAACAATTAAAACTTTGCATATACATAGTTCAGACGAATGGGCAAAATTTCTAAATGTTTAGCCCAAGTGAGTGTCTTCATGATCAGCGATTGCAATGAAAAATGAATCCATCTCGCCATACACCTCATTTGAGATGTGTACTCACACTCCTCGAGGTGCGATGGCAAATGGTGCATTCACACGTAATCGCATGATATAAGAGAGAACATAGAAGATATTGTCACAAATGTCCGATTAAGGTGGAAACAAACCAATTCACAAAAAAATCATAGAACTTACCCTAACCCAATGGACATGTAGGAATGTGGAGGCACTCCCATGCGAGAGGTTGACGAGAATGACATTGAATGCGGTGGATACTAACAATCCCATGTCCGGAAGTGTCAACCATTCTTTGAAAGATGCCCCTCTTGGAAATTCACAACCACTCCGTCTACGCACAATCCTCCACCCGTCTACGTGGGCCCATATCCACAGCTCGATAATGGCATCAACATGTGGCAACCAATCCGGTCTATAAGCCATGTTAGATCCACTTTGCGTGGTTTGGAGTGGGGAGGACTCAAATCCGATTGGAGATTGGGGTGCCTCCGACAGGGGTGCCTCCGGTTGGAGACCGGTGTCCTCACACCCGCATCCTCAACTTCCCGCCCAAAAGACGAAGACTTTCACTCCTCCCCCCGCATCCTCAACTTCCTCCTCCCCTTATCCAATCTTCCCGCGGTGTCGTGATTGTGCCTCCCACAAATCACGGTGACATACCATAAGGAGTCGGCATTCTCCTTGACGTTAATTTGGAAAGGGCATCCACATTTCTTCGTACTATGTGAGTCCTCGCCTTTTCATCATTCCTTGATTTCTTTAAAAATTTGCCGCTTTCCCCTTCCCAACTCTCTCGAGCCTAGGTCCCTATATGTCCCAGGACACCGGTCACGAGCAATTTTCACCCTTCCCTTCGCTTAATGCCCCCGCATCCGAGCGCTTCGTTACTAACACAAACTTGTTCTCGCCACCAATCAGTTGAAGCCATGAAATTGCCGCTTCTCGAGAGGGGAATGGCTTAAAAGGTGTAAAAGTGTCCTTGTAGTCCTGAAAATTACAAGATAACGATTACCTCGCAATACAAAATGTGTAACATTATAATCAACCAAAATGACAAGATCACAAAAAACCCAAAAAAAATCGGTTCTCAGATGGGTTAAAACTTTCTTCATAGTCTCGTTTACGTGAGGCAAGAGTTACCAGTACCTCGGTGTTCCAGACATGACTTACGTGGTAAGTCGTAAACGTGCAAACCCATTACATGACATGTTTATTAATCGTGTTAATCGTTTCGTGTCTAAGTGGCCGGTCGTGTTAAACATGTCGTGTATTCGTGTCACCCATTTATTAAATATTGTATTTAAAAATTTTATTTTATTTAAACTTTTATAATTTGGTTATTACTTTTTAAAATATATCTAAATGATTAAATTCGAACAAACATTCATTTACTTTTTTCATTCAAGTCTTTATTACTCAAAATAATAAAGCAAAAATGACTCGTAACATAAACAAAATTATAAGAATCATCTAAAAAATCTAAATTTTACTTTGGTGAAAAGTTTTAATTTTTTCTTAATAAATAATTATTAATAAAATCTAAAACATAAATAATATATTAAAAGTAAAATGAATATTTCCTCTCAAATATAAAATAAAATATGATAAAAGATGTCTATAAATAAAATAAATAAATCATGCTATTAACATGGGTGAATTTTGTACCAATCTATTTATCATACCATATTTATTACTTATACATTATTCTTTAGTCGTGTTAAGCGAGTCATAAACGAGTTAAGCGGAGTTGACATGTTAATGACTCGTTTATTAACCGTATAAACGTGTTAACATGTTTATGACCTGTGACTACTTACGCCCCCACGACATGTTTATTACGTGTCGTGTCGTGTCGTGTTAATTGTTTCGTGACCCAAATTGCCAGTTATCGAGACCGAGACGATACCATACATCTCGGTCTGCGAGGCGAAACAATCGCGCACCCGCAGATACTTGGATAACCATGCAAAAAAACACAAAAACATTTGCAACATTACCTCAAGGACGACCTCCTCAGTACCGAAGCATTACGATCCTCCATTATACGGTGGAAACAACTTCGATTTGAAGAAATTACAAACCTACGTTGACAAACAAATCATCATTTTCAACTTGTTATACGCATAAAATGGTTGTCAAACATTGTTACCTCTCGGATCAAAAAACGCAATATTTTAACCATTATATATATACGCATTTTTGCAAATAAGTTGGGTGCCCTCATTAAATGGTGGGGTGCCCTTACTGGCTATGCAAAATAGGTTCACGAGATTATCGCCAGACTAACCGACTTTAGACGCTGACTTTGGCACCTAGTGGTCCTAAGTGAGTGTCTAGCCGTGCGATACACCTCGAGATGTGTGCTCACACTCTTTGAGGTGTATCATATGGAAAGACAACCACTTGGATCCACTAGATGTTCAAAGTGATTTAGCCAAGAATGACATTCAAATGTTACCTCAAGGATATCATTCAAGCATTTTTTGCCATGATTTTACATGGAGAAAGTTTTGTTTTTTTTTACCTTTTTTTAGTTTTTAATCATCGTGGTTATCTGTGTCCCCTCCTTACGTAGATTCGACTATCTCTCGCAAATACAATAATGTAAAAGTATTGGTAAAATTCAAGATAGCATTATCCAACACATGTACAACTAGGGGTGGCAATTCGTAATTATTCTTTAGTTCGAGTCGTAAACGTGTTCGAGTTTTTTTTAATGATCGTGGTTGTCTGTGTCCCCTCCCTACTTAAATTCGACTATCTCTCCAATAAATACAATAATGTAAAAGTACGCACTCTCTAAAAAATTCAAGATAGCATTATCCAACACATGTACAACTCGAAACGAGTATGAGGTTGCATTATCCAAGAATAGAAAACACCAACTGAAATTATAAATAATCAAAATCAATTTCAATCTATAGATGAAAATAAACAAATATAAAGCAATGTCACAAATAAAAAAACAAGAATAAAATAGTTGGTTATTCTATCATCAATGATCAATCTTTACAAACTAATGAATTAATTCCCACTTGAGCCTTCAGAAGACAACACATTAACCATGATCTTCATGACCTTCACTTGCATTTCCAGTGACATAATGTATTGGGCTGTGTCCATCAAAAGCCCATCAAAGCCCATGGACTTACCATTTGGGACAAGCTTCTTTAGGGCCCTAACCCTTCCATGCACTCCACTTACATTCCTTCTAGAACCTTCTGGATAGGAGGGCCTTGTTGATGGTCTCTTCATCAAAATTGTCCTTCTAGATTGTGAATTAGTGATGACACTATTCCATGTGTTGTGCCCTTGAAGGGCCTTCTTCTTGCCCTTTTGTTTCCTTTCTTGCCTTCTTTTCAAGGATTGAGCTGCCAAGACTTTGTTCCATAAAGAACCATAATTTGAAGGGGTGCCCTTGTTTCCTAGGACCATGTCCTTCAAGTCAAGAGAGAGGAGAAGAGATTGCACTGAATTTGCTCCCATTGTGCAAACAAAATGGACCCAATAGTTCAAATGCCAATCCTTGCAAATGCTCTAGCTTTCCCTCTCTACACTTGGCTTGAGAACTTGATTAAGATGGCATACATGCACCTTGTATTGCACATTTATATATGTTTTTGAGGGATGAGTTGCTATTGTGGATAATATGACATGTTAAGTACAAGGTGTCCATAATTTCAAATTAGGAGGGACCCACCAAGAAAGTTTAATTTCCTAGAATAAGCCTAGCCCCTCCAAGACAATGGGATTAATGAATGTGAGGGACCAAATGGCCTCTCTCTCTCTCATTCTATGGAGTTCTATGTGTTGTGTTGTTGCTTTGAGCATGTTCTCCTCTTCCATGCACATGCACTCACATGATTCTCCAAAGCCTCCACTAATCCCCACCTTTTATTCCAATCTCATCAAACCACTCTGGATTATTCCATCACAAATTCAATGTACAATTCATGCAATGTGAACTAAGGTCCTTATTTCTCCAATTCCAGCTCAACTGTGTCTCTACATTGCCTAAAATAGCTAAAGTCTTAGGGGTGGTTCAGCCATATTAATGTGTCTCCATTGAAGGAGACCCTTTTCTTTGTTTAGGAATATTTATTTCCACATATGCATGGTGCATGCCTTTTGAGTCTAGCGAGAATCTAGTTAAGTCCATTTTGGATGCACATAGGGATGAATTCTAAATCTAAATGTTGGGATAAGGAAGTGTTTTTGTGTTTATATGTGTGCAGTTTCCACAATATTCATGAACCAGATTTTGGGGTCATAAGGTTATGTACTTGTTATAAAATTTATAATTAAATGTGTTCAGCCAATCATGTTCTGACATGTCTGGTTCAAAGTACTCCATGGAAGCATAACTCGTGCTTTATGTAACCTTAATCTGGTAACATTCATGCATCTCTTCATTTAAACAAGAGAAGATCACAAATTTTCATTTAGTCAGTATACATATATGTACATAGAATATCTCTTGTGCCCTAATTAAAATTTTCTGATCAACACATGTTCATGAAAGTTTAATTAAATAATACACATTAGTTCACTTTTTTGTTATTGGAAATTAATGCATTTGCTGCTCCTGGGTGTTGGTCGAGTGGTAAGTTCGTTCTCTAATAATACGCAGACTAATACAGATGTACCCACTCCTTTTTTGATCTCTGATTTCTTTCTTGAGTTTCGTGGTGGGGGCAACTATGGTCCTCTAAGGGATTAGTCGAGTTCACTATCAGTCTAATGTCATCAGCGGTGACTCAAATATTCTCGGCTAAAAAAAAAAAAAAAAAAAAAAAAAAAAAAAATTTGCCCATTTCTCCTAGTCTAGTGTGCACATGGCTCTTAACATTAATTAAAAGCTGATTCATGCATACCACTACATCTACTAATTAAAGAGTACTTCAAATACATGTGTTGGAAGGCTTAGCTACCACACATTAAGATGATTTGTAGCTTCTTCAAATTATTTATAAGAGGAGAAGCTTATGTGTTTTTATAACATACCTAACATGGTGTCTATTTTATTTTTTGTTGTCTGATTTGCTGCTAACAATGTGATTTGATTGTAACAGAACCATCCATTTAGTTTATAAAACACATCAATAACATAAATTATTAGTAATGTAGTAAACATAATAGGTCGGCCTAATCGTTTTGAAACACTTGTAACACACACATGGGTTTGATGCGGAAATCATGATGTAGCTCCCATGCTATAATAAAGCAACATATATATTATTAATTGGTATTGATTGCAGCTTGTTATTAGCAAAAATGTGAAATATATTTTATAGTATTAGTTTGATAGAATCATCAAAAGTTTTACCATTGAAAATTATAATAGAACAAACATTTTATTTATCTCAATTTATATGCTTGTTAGTTTTTATCAATTTAAAACTATGGCGTTACTTAGAATTAATTATGTATATTGATCTACTAAATAATGTTGACTATTAATTTTTTATGATTCAATAAACTATATATTACATATTATATATGATAAAAACATTTCACATATTATTTAAATTTTAACGATGTTACCTTTTATGTAGTAAAAAAATGTTACATTTTACAAGAATTTATCATAAAGCTGTTGTTGTATCATTTTTTTATTCTCAATTTTGACATCTTTCCTATAGCATAAGGATCTATTTTCTAGAGAAAAAGAATTAATATTCATTTAATTAAAATTGGATCTAATGTGGAAACAAATAACTTGAGATCACCAACTTTAATTTCATTTCTTACACTTTAGTCTAACCAAAGTTAAAATGAGAAATAAGAGCAAAAAAAAAAAAAAAAAAGTTAAAATGAGATATAACAATATCCAATGAATTATTAACCAAACAAAATTTATGAATGTCAAAATGAGTTTTATTTCCTGAAAAAAAAGTCTCATTTTTTTATTTATAAAATTTAATTGAAGTTGAAAATAATGATATTACTACTACATAACATAAGACTGTTTATTCCAAATTACTTAAAACTTTTTCCCGTTGGAGCCCAATCCAATAATTAAAAGGATCAATCGAAGGCTTCGAAGCCCAAGACCACAAATAGACTATTATTCTATCAATGAAGCCCAAAAGCTAGTCTCCAAAACTTTGTTCTCAAAATAAATAAAGAAACAAAAGCTAGCTCATTTGCAAGTTTATATGCTGGAAAGTTTAATCTAATGATTCATTTCTCAAAAAAGTTAGAGTTGGGAAGGCGTTGGGAAGGCCACCCCGTACGTATGGGGCCTGACAGTGCCCGAACGTAGATTAGTAGGTACATTTGGCGCTAGATGTATACAAGAAACCAAAAAATAAAAAATAAAATTAATTAATTATATTCATATATATAAAAAAAAACATGGGCTTAATTTGTTTCAACATGTGGACCAATCAATTAAACTCAAGTTTGAGTAGGCTAAAAATATCTCATTTAAAGTGGCATTATTCCATAAGTTTGAATGCAGAAAAAGGAAGAAGGCCATGTGTGACAAGATGTTAGTGTGATTGTAATATATAGTAGTACCAGATGATAAAAGCAAATGAACTTTTCTTATAATTAAGGAAGGAGTACTTTGCTTGTATTTTACTTAAGTACTCATAAAGCAAATCCACTTTCTTATAAGTTGGATAATGTACTACACTCCTAAATCATCATTAACAAATATTCAGGAGCAAAATCATCAATGAAAAGTGTGATAGCTATATATAATATATATTAATTAATACACCTATTTATGGCTTTAGGATTTAGATATTTTATTAAATTTGAATGAGCAAAACAAACTTCAATTGGGGAAGCTAGGTAATGTAATTCAGAAAAAATTAAGCTGAGTGGATTAACATTTATGTAAATAATTAAATCGAGTTCCATTTTTAGGTGTTCTTTGTTTAATATCGATATAGGTTGTCTATCGTACATGTTAGAGTGAGGTCTGCTCTAACATATAATTTTCTCAATACATAGAATTCGAACTTGAAAATTAACATCGTTAAGGAGTATTAAGTTTCGCCTGCTAAATTCGATTAAAATATTATTAGTTCAACTAACTAAAATCTATATCAATTTAAACTAAACCACTGGCCTGGCTGGTTGATAACATATTTTAGGAAAATAATTCATTAAGATTAACTTATTATTAATTAGACATGATAATTCATATAGCTAGAAGTTGATGAACAAGTTGAGGCATGCTAGGGCCCTGTTAGCTGGTTGACATGGACATTTGAGCTTATTTGAACTTAGAATTCTATTTCTAGAGAAGCTATATACCACCCCCTCAAAAGACCTAGCTTTACGTGACACTGTGCTAGACTGCATGTGCCCTATTAATTAACAAAATAACACTAGTTCTTTGATTCCCAAGAAGAAAAACAGAAAAAAGTATGTCCAACCCCACCTCCCAATTGTATTCATATTAGGTGACCATGTGAATTTCAAGGTGAACCTTTTACAGAACTAGAATAGCACCCCTTGTAATGGTAAAACTAGCAACCAATAACCATTAAACATAAACCCTAATTATTTACGGGTAGTGCTATTTGTAAAAATTTGAAAAATCTCGGACTGAGTCCAAGTAGATTTATTGTAAACATAAACCCTCAAATATATTTTTTTAGTGTTATTTCAAATACATCCTCGAGCAATTAATGAAACAATCATAATCACTTGTAAAATTCCTTTGATACCCCTTAAATATTTACAAAAATTTTAAAAACCTCCTTATGAGTCCGGACTCATGAGTCCAAGTAGATTTATTGTTTCTTTACAATGCTAGACTGACTTAATTATTTGGGTCACTCATAATGAACCCTTGGTTTTTGGTGTCAATTCAATACACATCGATTTATGTACGCATAAAATTAAATATCGATGTGGAATTAATCAATAGACACTAACAACAGACCACCAAATCATTTTTCTATTGCAAAAGCAACTTTTTCACTACATCATTGGCAGGCCGTGGGAGGAGACAATCAATTATATACTTCTTTTTCTCCCAAGTCCCAAGTCTCATCCGAACCATGGGCTCTGATACCATATATAAAATTCTCTCGACACACAGCACACGTGTGCACAAACATATGGATTTCCACTAGAATCAATATATGTTGTCCCTAACTTAACCATCTTCAACTCTTAGGTGTGAGATTTTATCTCAAAAGACATCGGTGCTAATTAATGGGAAATCATTACTTATGTACTTCTTTATAAAATCATTTAATCGATGTGGGATTAAACCTTTCGGTCCACACATCTTCAACAATAATATAAAGTGTTTTTTAGACAGGTTAATTTTTATCAAATAATTTTTTTTAGGAAATAAGGTAATTTATTTTTATCAAATAAATTAGTGTGCTAAACTTTTTGAGCAACGCCTACTTGTCGCTTGTTGCTTGACTATACATGTTGATGTTGCAAGTAATTCCGTTGTTGCGATGTTGTTCAATATGTTGTGTATGTACAAAGTAGTAATCAATGTAATAATAACTGGAACAAGGTAAATATGTAATTAGGTACAGAAAAACCCTAATTGTACTTAAACAAAATAATTGAAGACCCCACTAGGGTTTGCTAAGAAACCCAATGAGCAGATTATCAAAACGGTCCCTCAATTATCAAAACTGGTTGTCCCTGAAAAGCATCTTTTTGTTTCTTTAATTCCATGCTGCCCCTCAAATGGGAAGAGAGGGTCATGGTCAGTACTAGTAGTGAGTGAGTGAGAGTGTGTATGTGTGTGTGCATGCTCAGACTGAGAGTAGTCATAAGGACATGGCCCTTAAGTTGGAGGGACAAAAGCTGCAAAATGCCCAGACCAAAGAGATGGTTTATTTATTACAACCAACCCCAAAGCAAGGGGAAATGGGTCTCCTGTGAAGGGACACCTATGATCCTGTGGACTATATGTAGTATCCATGAATGGTTAAAGTTCCCACACTCACTATTAACATGTCCCATAGATTTGGTGCTTTAAATATGGGTCTCTAGCTCTGGCTTGGATCCCTAGGAGGCCAGAATTTTTAATCTCTTTAGTGTTCACCACCAATGCATATATTGAATATGGTCAGTTTTAAATTTTAATTGGTCTGCCAACTGTATTATTTGGTGTGGGAAATCTAATATTTCAAGTCCCTAGCTACTAGCTAGATTGGCTCATTGGCCCACTCTTTTTGGTCTTCATATAAAAATTTATTTCAAAGTTATCCTCAAGTTTTTAATGAAGCACACACAATCACTTGTAAAATTCTTTTGTTACCCCTTAAATATTTGTAAACATTTTAAAACCTATCTATGAGTCCGGACTCATGAGTCCAAGTAGATTTATTGTTTTACATTTAAATCTACAATAAATCTATTAACAATAAATCTACTTAGACTTATAAGTCCGGACTTATAAAGGGGTTTTTTAATTTTTTACAAATATTTTAAAGGTATCAAAAGAATTTAACGAGTGATTGTGTTTGCTTCATTAATTACTGAAAGTGAGAGGGTTATCATGGGATGGCACGGTTCCTCCTCTCTTCACCAAATGTTTCGAGTTTGAATTATGAGAAAGGAAAAGCTTTAACAATTTTAACTAGAGGCGCCAAATACTCAGATAATAATAAAAAATATATTAATTACTGCTATTTTAGATGCTCTTACATTTGAGATCAATTATTTCAATTTAGTCGATCCTAACGAATTTAGAATTAACGCTTTATTGTTGTTGTTGTTGTTGTTTCAATTTAGCTTAGACCCATAAGAAGGTGAGGTCTCCCATTTTGCAATTTTGTGGTTTTTTAATGGCTCAGGCTTCGTTTGGTTCTTTTTTGCTAACTTACAGTGTTAATTGGGAGTTATCTCTTTAAAGTTAACATTTTTATGTTTGGTTCAATTTTAAACTTGCAGGGAAGTTTCAAATTTATAAACAATAAAAAAAAATGAATTGACATAAATAGCCTTCAAACAAGAGAGAGATGAGTAATAAAATGTAATTAATGAGGGGTAATTGTGTCCACAATTCTTGAGATAACTCTCTGGTGGGGGTGGTGGGGAGATATCTCTTACTCTAAGGTATAAGTTGAGAGATAACTTACGGTCAATTTGGGCAACCAAACAATATTAATTTTCAATTCCTATGTGAGTTATCTACTTTGATATATCTCCACCTCATATTATACAAGGCCTCAATCAAAGACTTGACCAGATTGATGAGCATTCGTGTCTAAATTAATGACTCAACCTAATTGTTATTAATAGTACATTTCTTCCTTTGATTATTGAAATTGTACCTTTTATTATAAATTAAATTTAGTACAAGTTTATCAGTTGACTTGATATTAAAAAACGTCGCTTCAAAATAATATCTTTTTCTTTATATATTTGTGTGTTTCCAACATGCACCCAAGATTGTAGAAGCCTGCTAAGCCTTAATTATTGTACTGAAAAAAGTGAAGCTTTTTCTACCCAAAAAAAAAAAAAAGGAGTAATTTTTCTTTTTTTGGATAAAGGAAATTGCTTTAAAAAAAAAAGAGAATCTCGCTATTTTGTCATGAACAACGCATCAATTATCAAAAGGCGGGGTTTGAAGAGGTTGCGAGTTCAACTCTTATTGAAATAAAAATAAAAAAAAATCATGTTATTTTGACTCATTTTAAGCATGTCAATTTAGCCCGCACTCATTGTGAGTCTCTAAGATACACATTGTTTCATGCACATATTGATGCGAAAAATCAAAGGTTACAATTAGGGGTGGGCAGCGGTTTTCGAAAAACCGCCAAAACCGCCCAAACCGTGTAAACCGCATGGTTTGGTTGATTTTTAGAACTCGCGGTTGGGGGGCGGTTTAAAAAACTTAAAAACCGCAGAATCGCGGTTTAGTCGCGGTTTTCATTTTAAAAAAGCTGCGGTTTCACCAAACGGATGGTATTTTAGTAAACACTCAATATTTACAACTCAAAACCCTAAAACTTAAAAAAAAAAAAAAAAAAAAAAAAAAAAAAACTCAAAGATCGTTGACTCAACAAAGGTGGAAGATTTGGCCTCTCTACAAATCTTCCACTGCTGTCGTTCATCCTCCTCACTCCCCGTCTCACAGCCGCCGCCGAACCCATCGTCTTTATGGTATGTAATATGTATGCTTGTGTATTTTTTTGATGTTTTGTTGTATCTTAATTTTTTGATGAAAAACTGAACATTAAACATGTATGGACTTTATGGTATGTAATATGTATGATTTTTATTTTTTATTTTTTTGAAAATGGGTCGCATGAAATCGCGAAACCAAACCGATCAAGCCGCGCAAACCGAGGGCGGTTTGGGTGCGATTTTGATGGTTCGCGGTTTGGTGGTGGTGTGCAAATCGACCAAACCGCGAACCCTCGGTTTGGTCGCGGTTTGATGGTTTTCACCACCAAACCGCGGTTTGCCCACCCCTAGTTACAATAAAGGCGTACCCAAACTGAGTCAAAAAAGAATATAAAAAATCAGCTTCAAATTCGACTTAGTAATAACCTCATGGTCAATAAAAGTATTAAAGGAACTTTAATTAATTATGAGTAATGTACATCCCATATACTACTCTATAAAACTATGGAAAATGATGAGGTGTCCTAGCATGTACACGCACAACCGACGTGAATGTGTTGACGTTCGGTGATTTTAATGTCGAAATGCAAGTGCATACTTGTGATGTGTGTCGCACAGACACCGAAGGTACATATCAATTATATGTACGTATTCGTGTCGAGGCACCATAGCAATGTCCTATATACTTCTTCCGTTTCATATTATCTGTCACATTGAATTTTTTTTTTGTTCCACAATACGTGTCACATTAGGAAATCAAGAGTGTATTTATGGTATTTATTCCAATTTTACCCCTAATTAAAGTTATGTCATTAATATCAATTAGAGATTTCACTTTAATAATTTTTAAAGCAAAAACTTATCAAAAATAAGCTATTAATGAGAGGTAATTTAGTCTTGATGCCTATCATTTAAAAACTTTTAATCATTACTTTAATTATTATGCACAAGCTTAAATGTGACAGATAATATGAAACGAATGGAGTATAAAACTATATCTTCAATAAGTTTGACATAGATGCGAAGATTGAGCGGGACAACTGAAAATCAATTCTTTTGACCCTTATTAAGGACTTACACAGGGTACCCAACAAAATCCCCTTTTTTATTTATTGATTTTTTTTTTTTTTTTTGGTAGTTTTGAAATTACTACTCATACTTGAATAGTAGCAATGTCATGAAGTATTTATTGTTATTGATAAACCATGTTATATAACCCCCATGTGCAATAGGTACACTTTTTTTTCTCTCCATAGGCCATTGTTGGGTTTCACATGGTGCAGCCCCACTTTAAGGACAAATTGGTAGGTGGTGTGGGACCCACCATCATCCCCTCCCCCCCCGGCGCCCACGTGGCAAAAAGCGGAGTCATCAAGTTGTAATGTCAATGGGGCTCATGTGCACACCATCCCACCTGCCCTCACATGTCCCTAATCATCATTCATTCTCCCGACTCTTCTCTCCATCTACACATTTATCTATCTATCTATCTAACTAATTATACATAATCTCAGCTGCCATGTCATGCACAGATATTCTTATAAATTTCAATTTTTTTTTTAAGTTTTTTTTTATTTGTTCTTTGTTTTTATAAAAATTTGTCTCCCTCCTTTATAAAAGCATACTATTTTCAACTATGTCTATATCAAGGGAACATCATTTTTTTATATTCTTTGGTACAAATACATTTGGAAACGTTTATAGAAATTAATAAATATTTTCGCGAAACATTTGTGATTTAAAAGGTTTTTTTTTTGCCAAATAATTTAAAAAGCCTCTTTGAGTAGGCAAAAGATTTATATATATATAGATTGAGTTGAGTAGTTGAGATTTAATGTTTCTTAATTGAAATTTGTAAATTTAAAGTTATTTAAAAAGAAAGTCATGCATATCGGGATATATGATCATTATATCGACTTAACAAAATGTCAATTCAAACTATCTAGCAACAAAAACAGTTATTTTTATCTACAAATATAGAACACCGACAAAAAGCGAAAAAAATTATATAAAAGAACTATTGTCTCTTATTGTAAATTGAGTATTTTCCTTTTTTAAATTGACTTTTTTTTTTCATAGTAGTGCAGATGACCATATTTTTAGACATTAGTGACAAATATAAATTTGTTATTAAGATAAATATCATTAATTGTCTGTTATAAATGAGAGGAATCAATTATTCCTATATTGGTCACAATGAGCATGCAAGTTATGAACATTAATGCAAAAAAAAAACATCATCAAGTTGAATGTCTCACTTTTATTATCACTTAATAGAAGGGGAGAAAGCAAAAAGAGGTATAGTAGTATATAATTATGGGTAAAATCATTTGTAAAATTTTTTGATACCCCTCAAAATTTTAGTCATGAGTCCAATTACTTATTGGAAAGCAAAAGTTTTAGTATTTTATTTATTTCATTTCGAAGTCATCCTCAAACAATTAATGAGACAAACACAAAAAGTCGTAAAGTTCATTTGATATCTCTCAAATATTTGTAAAAAAATATAACACCCTTATAAGTCCGGACTCATGAGTCCAAGTAAATTTATTGTATAATTATATATAAAAAGTTATAAACCTCAACTAATGTTCATGCATAGATGAGTTTGATTGTTAAACTTTATACATGCCTCCCCTACAGTTTTATATATTTAATAGAAAAATAAATAAATTAGAAAAAGAAAATCTCACAAACTCAAATATATGTAAATCAAATTCTTTTCCTGAAAAAAAAAAAAAATCAAATTGTATAATAAAAATGGTTTGGAAGAAATATGAGTTTGAATAAAAGTTTAGTCTTTTAAAAACTCGCAGTCAAAATTGAGAAGTGACAATTATATAGCTGAAACACTTCAACTCAGCTCGACTAAAAGATTTTTAAAAACATGGAAAAGCCAAAATTAAAAGAAATTAATTTAATGACAATTACATTGGAGAACTAATCATCAAATTAATTTGTTTTTTTAATTACAATAATGTACACATTTTTTTGTCTTTATGCACTTATAAAAAATAAAAAATAAAAAAACAGAAAGGGCAGGAGAAGATAATGCTATAGATCTGAAATATATACTTGGGAGATACGGGAAGTACAGTTGCACATGTGCACTTCTGACTACTACTACTACTACCAGTACTAGTAGCCATATGTCTTAGTGCGTGAAACATGTAAGGTTGCACTTTGTTTTATTTATTTATTTATTTTTTCATTTATTATGTGTGGGACTCACTCATCTTGCATACAAGATAATTAGATAAAGAGCTAAGAATTGAAGAGCTAGAGAGTACTGCACTTGAAGAACCAACAATTGTAATAATTGAAGCACATTCCCACATTGTACCACCATTCACCAATCAATTAATACAAGTGTAATCCATTAATTCAAAAGATTAAAAGGATTTACTACTTTTGATCTTTTACAAAAACTTAATAAATACTCCCTCCAATAATTTATATAAGTCGTTTAATATAAGGACACAAAAATTAAGGTAGCCTTAATTACGAGTGTAATTTACATATATGTCATTTGAAATTAAATGAATTGAAGAATTAAAAAATCATAAATGTTTGAATTGTATAAGAGTAAAATGCGTAAAAATGTAATAAATACACTTTTGAATTTCGAAAACGATTTACAATTTTGAACAAAAAGTTTTTACTATAACGACTTATATAAAGGATCGGATGGAGTACAACATTATCGAGCAAAGTGGATAGAGTTTGATCTATTTAACCTATTTAAAGTAATTTAAAATTAACTCTTGTTGTAATGGTCTTTTTGTGGAAACATTTTTTGTAATTTGATCACCAAATAACAACAAAGCTTCAATCCATCAATCCTTTTCACGGATCAATCTCTCGGCTTGATTTAATATATTTGATATCATACATTGAAATCCCTTAAATTGTTTTTGATTATTGGTAACATTGTCTCAACACTAATCCCAATCAAACATACGTCTAATTATCTTACATTGACTTCTAGGTCGACAAATTTTTCAATTTTTACTATGTCGTGCGAATTTTTAATCAGAGATTTGTAAATTGCTTTTAAATATTCAACCTATCGTAATCATCTTCTAATTCTTACGTGGATTTTTTTATTTATATATTCTTTCGATTTCCATAATTTTATTTTATTTTTACTAATTTCATAATTTCATGCTTTTCTTAATTTGAACATATGTTTGATTTTTCATCCAAATTGCTACATTTAATTCATCCATTGGATACAAAACATTGTACCGAACAGCTGGTGTGATAGAGTGATTCAGCACTGCATCGGCTTAAGAAAATATTTCAAGTTTTTAATTTTACGAATGCAGAAACCATTACTGAAAAAGCTTTATCTTTATTTTTATTTTTTTAAGTAAAAAGCTATATCTCTTAACGGGATCGACTGAAGTCGAATTTAGAGTAGTCGATTAAGTCTAGATATCAATGGAGTCTAAACCACAAAAAAAAAAAAAAAAAAAAAACATTGCGGGTGTGATCCAAACTTGACCCACATATACAAAAAGAGACGAACTAGGCTGGGGCGGTGGTGGGGACTCAAAAAAAAAAAAAGTGGACCGAAGGCTTGGAGCCATGTGTATAGGTGAACGTGAGAGAGGGCGACCGGGTACGAACGTGGCGCGAAGTGGGGGGATCGACAGGGGCCATGGATGTGATCCGCTGCTCTCGCGCGCGTTGTCTCCACTGTATTACTACATCACGCATTCACGCATGCATGTGTACGAGGTGTCGCCACGACCCCTTCACCTCCTATTAAACCGACACGTGGCGCGACACTTCACGCCTCCCCCCACTATGTTGTGTTCAATAAGGTCTGAACATGGACAGCTCAAATGAGCTTTCTCCTTTGACCTCTCTGTCTCCTTATACAAACACGACAATTCCCAAAATTAAGCTGCATAAATCTCCAACACTTGGTTGTTTTTAGTATTATTTAGATTCATCAAATAATATTTGGATGTTGAAAGGATAATTTAAATTTTTTGGTTTTTTTTTTTTATTATTAACTGTGGGTATCCGGTAACTTATCTAAGCAGCTTCATAGGTCTTGAAACTGCAAAAAAAACCACCAGTAACCTGACATTTGACTGTTGTGTGAATTTACCTTTACTATTAAGTTTACCTGTTTGAATTAATTTGTTTGAACTTTTAAGTAGAAAAATACTAAAAACGAAAAACAAGAAAGGGAAAGTGAAAGAATTTGATCAAAATACAATAACTGTCCGGATCAATCGTAGTCAAATTGAGCTATAGGAGTCGTCCATACGACTTATGCGACTTCGACCTATATATTGTGCATATCCTTGCATATCGAGGCACGCACAAATGGCTCGAGGCCCAATGTAAGTTCAGGTGTAACTTCGCCGATACAATACAATAACCGACGTAAAATAATTTATGTTTTGAAAGGATTTAGCTAACTACATTAAATCGAAGAAAGTGTCAGAATTTGATCTAACTACCCACCTGACTAATATGTAAGAGAAAGATGTGGCCTAAATTTCAAAGTGCTCTGGCTCTGCAATCCAAAGATGAAACAATAAAACTAAAACAATACAAATCCAACCCAACACTGACCGTGAAGGTGACACTTTTTTATGGGTGTTGGCCTGGCACAAGCGAACATTATTTGTAGTTAAATTCATGCAAGTGTAGTACAGTAGACTAGTGACCACCCATACATAGATAATTAACTTACACATACAGATAAGTGTTTTTGAAAGTATATACATAAAAGTTTTGAGACTTCTTTTGAGATTGGACAAGTAAAAAAAAAAAACAAAGAAGATTGGATTGGCAAATGCAGAATTTATTAGAGAATAGATTGGATGGATTTTTATTAGCCAAAAATGACCCATGTGGCAGCAAGGGAAAAAGTGTGTCCCACTTGTTCTTCTTCACTTTAAGAAACTCACATGGTTTCAGTTCCCTTTCTCATTATTACTTCAACTTTCTCTTACTCATTCATCCCTCACTTTTTCCCTTTTTTTTAAAAAAAATATATATTCTCAAACACCATAAAAAGTAATTCAAGAAAATAATTTTTTTTTTTAATTTTTTAATTTGACTTTCAGTATCAACTGCACTAATTAATTCACGCTTAACACTATTAAATATCATTGGAAGAATTTTAATTTAATATTTTTTATTTACGAGACTCCTTCGCTAACCGAACCAAAGGGTTGTTGGTAAATAAAATTAATTTACTAAGGAATTGAAATGCATGTATACAGAAGTTACACGATGAGATTGGAGAGAAAAAATATATGACGGAAAAGAATTTCCAAAATCTCAAGGAAAATATTTTCCTTTTACGAAAAAGAAAGCGTAGGGAGAATGCCACCTGGCGCTGGCGGCGGCGGCGTCGTCGGCGTCGAAGTACTCGAACCGCCGAACCGAGCGGAATCGAACCGGCCGTCCAACGCGAGCGAACCGGCGAGTTGACTCGGACCGGCCGAGCAGAGCAGCTCAGTGAGAGCGGTCATGGCTCTCACCTGCATCTGCAACGCCGAGATGTAATCGGTCGCCTCGTCGAGGAGCACCGGAAGCGACATTCTCCGGCAGCCGGGGACCAGCCGGCCGAGGACGTTCCTCCGCCGCTCCAACGCCGCCGGAGCCCGCCGGCGAATCTCCACCTCCGCCGCGCTCCGCCTCGCTCCGCCGCCGGACGACGGCGGCGATCTCGGCTTTCTCACTTTCTTCAATTTCAATCTCATCAATCGGCTTGTCAGAACCGCTCTGCTCCACCGCGTCCGGCCTTTCGCCGCGATGGCGAGCGCTCGGTCCGCCGCCTCTCGCACGGCGAGGCGCGGCGGCGATTGAGTAAGCGACTGAGAATTAGGCGAATTTATCGATGCGTTGCGGCGGCGGAGACGGCGGAGGGCTTGGAGTAGCTTGGAAGAGTAGATCTGTTGCTCTGAATCTGATTTCCATCTCTTATTCTGATAGTGCTGATTTCCATGATCATCTTCGTTTTGATTGATCTCAATTCTCTTCCTCCTCTTCTTCCTCGTCGATTCCTCTCGATTCGATGCCGGTGATATCAACGACGACAACTCCATAAAATTCAAATAACTAAAGAACTCAAATTGAACCTCACAAATCTCTTCCAATCTCTACCTGTTTCACAATAAAGAAGAAATTCATGGATTTATGAATTTGATAAAATGAATACAACAACAACAACAATAACGTAGACTCCGTCTCAAATTAATTAACGATAGTTATTAACCTATCGCAACTCTCACCCATTTTTTAATAAAAAAATTAATTTTCGAGTATGAAAAATAGACTTAAACCTGCTTCATTATAAGTGAAGTTATTGTCGAAAATGAATAAGCAAAGAATTTTGAGATTGTATATTGATTGTGTACCTTGATTTGGAGAGATGGAGAAATGGAGAAATGGAGAATTGAAGAATGAATGAATGTTATGAGGAGGAGGAAGAGGAAGAATGAGAGGGGGCGTTATTTAAAAGAGAGAGGAGGCAAAGAGGGGAGTGAGAGAGAAATGGTTGGAGAAAAAGTCGGAGACTTAAAAGCAATGGCACGACACCACGTGTTCATTACATCATCTCTTTTATTTTCTCTCTTTTGTCCTCTCTTCCACGTCTTTTATTCCATTCTCATTTTCCTATTTTTTCCATCACTTACTATTTTTTTTTTCTATGTTTTTATTAGCAGTAATAGTTTCTATTGAATCCTAAGCTTGAGTTCACTATTTTATTCATCACTACCGTGGCCATTAACTGCATTAAATCGAATACAATAAAAAAATTAAATCAATGCAATTAGTTCCAAATAATTTGAAATTAAGATTATTTTATTTTTATATTAATTATTGATATAATTATAGTTTCTATGAAAAAACTAAATAAATTTAGTATCAAATTGAATTTGTAATTTGTGCAAGTTTTGATTAATTTAATTCTTACTTAATTATAAACAACTAAATAATAATAATAATAATAATAATAATAATAATAATAATAATAATAATTGCAATTTTAGAATAATTTGAATGCTACGTGAATCAAACTCTTTCGCCTTAAATACATATTTAGCAATTACATTTCTTTTTGAAATAGTAAGAACACATTTTTTTGAATTATTATTTTCTACAAAAAATAAGTATTTTTTGAAAACATAAGTAATTTTTAAATCAATGTCATTAAGTTTTGTTTTCAAGCAAAGAGTGATGTATATGCAACAACAAATAGCTTCAATCCTAAATTAATTAGAGTCTGCTACATGAATCAAACTTTTTCATTGTGCTTGATTAAGTGCAATTGATGGTAAACTTTTTAAATTATTTAAATCTCTTATAATTAATGTGTCTTAACTCATCATCAATTGCACTTAATCGAACACAATGAAAAAAGTTCGATTCATGTAGCCGACTTCAATTAATTTGAAACTGAGCTATGTTGTTGTTGTTGTATAATTAATGCGTCCTAAGTTAATTTTATTCTATTCATTCTTCGGCCCAAATGTGATGGATAGATTGGATCAAAAACAAAAATGATGTATACATTGAAAGACAATTATACCCTTTGGGATGAGAGAATATTTCATTGAAAGTGGCGGGGGACCGAGTGTGGGTCAAGTATGTATTCAACGGCTGTTATACTAAACGCCAGCTTCATCCGCACACCTCACAAGCTCCAGTTTGTCGTTTAGGACAAGGGTATTATTGTCATTCATTACTATATAGTTCAACATAATTGTGATGTATGGTATGGTCAACTATTTTGTCTTATCTTCAACAATAAAAAACAGAGAAGTGCTCGAATTACAATGCTAAGGCATACCATAAGACACATTAATTCATTGAAATCGTCTATATGCGTTTCAAAGATGTAAGTAAACATAAATTTCGATGCAAAATAGGCAAGTCGAAACTGCATGAACTGGTTCTTTGAGACGAGATGTGTCATGCAGTGTGACATATTTGTCGTCGTTCTAATATTTTTCATTAAAAAAAAGTTCTTGAATTGATGGCAAAGTTGTAATTAGCAGCTACTCATTATCGCATTTGTGTGACTTAACTTTAATTAATTAAGGATTAGCATATCGTGACTTGCAAGGCCAGCTTTGTTAATATTCTCGGACTTTGCTTTAATATTGTTGTTTTGTTATGTTAGAAGTGGAGAATTTAATGACGTGGAAGGCATAAAACACAGATTAAACCATGCACCAAAACCAAATTGCTAATACTGTTTTTGAATGAACAAACAAACAAAACCCATATGTTCATTCAGTTTTAGCTTAACATATGAGATTAGACATACCGAACCCAAAATTAAAACTAGCTTAATTAAGTAGCAAAAAGAGCCTAACAAATAAATGATAGGAGTCATTGAAAAATATGTTTCGTGATTAATTTTTAGGAAAGGGCTTTAATGAAAAGCATGATTTGACAGATTAATAGTTATTAGGTTGAGTAGTTACAACTCAATGCCTCGCAACAAATATTCTCAAGTTTGAACTAATGTATGTTAAGTACTACGAGGGAGAACAAAGTTCAAATCTTGTAAACTACATAGTGAAAAGCTAAACCTTTTAGACGATATTTAATTCAAATCTATTATGAATATTAGTAGAATAATTTAAATTTAATATGAATCATATTAATTATAATTTTTTTTTCTATCAATTGCACTTAATCGAGCACAATGGAAGCATTTGATTCATGTAACCGACCTTGATTATTTTGAAACTGAGGCTATGTTGTTGCTGTTATATTAATTATAATTTTTTTTTATTACAATTCACTTGGCTCATTTTAAATTATATATATGAGTTCACGTGACCTACCTAAACTTCACGGATCTACTATAATTGTTAGGTTTATCCACTACACTTTCATAAGATTGAACAAAAAAATATCAAGTATGATATATAGGCTATTTTTGATAATTAATTTGGTGTTAAAATATTTGAAAGTACGCCATCAAGGCATTATTGGATCGAACAAGAGAAAGAGATTGGTTCATGTAACTGACTCCAATTGATTTGCGATTCAGAATTTGTAGTTTGTGTTGATGTTGGTGTTAAAATGTGGGCTTATTCTATCTAATCTTAAAATTATCAGCCAAAGCAGCAAAAAAAAAAAAAAAAAGGTAAAACTGTAAAAGTGCATTGAAATCATCATTGACATAAACAATGCAATCCATCCTTTGTAAACCAAAAAAAAAAATGCAATCTAAGGTTAAAAAATACAAAGTAGCAACACTGGTGAGTGGTGACACATCAACTTAAGCAAGTAAATTTTGCAAGACCATCTGAAGTGTCAATTCAGAATTACTTTTTATGGTTGATGATTGAACAGACAAATCCTCTCAAATGTGATGGATCAGATTGAAAGCAGTGACATCACCACTCATTTTCTTTCTTTTCTTTCTACCTTGAATGGTGAACCCATGTTTTTTTTTTTTTTTTTTTTTACCCATGTTCAGATGAGCCTGATTATTTTCACGAGGCCATGACATAATCAACCTGAGCGTATCTCAACAACCCGAGCAAATTTACCACACTTGAAGAATCAAAATCGATGTCGTACGCTTAACTCACACAATCTCACATTCGCTTTTACTGTTGTAACGATCCGACCGACTTAATGGCGAACCACTAGTGACAAGACCTCCTAAATTCTCCATTCAGATTCTTAGTTATCCAAAACATTAACTACTACAATACAAGAAGCCAATCAGAGAAGACTTGGTTGGTACAGTAAGTAACAATTCAAAAATGAGAAAAATAAGAGAAGATAAGCTTCAAAGAGTCTTCATTACTCAAAAACACCACTTTAGTTTTGTCTTTTGTTTGATTGCTTTATAACATGGGTTTGTTAAAGCACTCATTCTTAGTTTTTGTATTACGAGTTGCTTCTATTTGCATTGTTTAATGATGTTTTGTGACTTTACGCTTTTGACTGAGAAATTTTTTTGTATGTGTTCATCACGGGTGCAAAAGTTACCCCACTGACTTGGACATTCAAGACTTTTTCATGGTCTCTGACTATAATGGAGAGGTGGTCTGTAACACTCATTTGAAGTTGATCTAACCGAGATTCATTTTTTAAGTTGAGTTCATTAGTTAGTAAAGAACTAAATGTCTCTTAAACACGATTAAAGACCTAATCTAGAGTGTGAGTAGTTACAGTAATCCAAATATCAAAAGTCACAAAACCAAAATAGAAAACAAAAGGTTAAGATGTCGACTCATATTATTTCTACGATGTAGACATACTTGGTTGGATTGAATGGTTGAGACTCAATACTCCTTAACTAGTGATCTCAAGTTTGATCTTTAGGTATGAATAAAATCACGTTAATGACCTTGACCATATGAGTCTTACGAAAAGTCAGTTCAGACTAACCATGGTACTTGAGTAGAGGAAAAACTAACAAAATAAAATTAAGTAAAGCAAATGCCCTCAGGCCCTTGTCAAAGTAGCTTGTGATCTTGGGCCACCAAATTAATTGGTTCTCACTTAACCATTTTTAATCATGAATTCAAATTTTCAAATATACTGGCTGCATGGGTCTTAGTACATTTATATATAAAATTACATTTAGCCATTATAAAGTTACACATTTTGTCATGTCACTTGTCTTCAAAATAATATCTTATGACCTCGGTCTATCTTATTTTATCATTTTCAAACATCTAGACAATTTAAATAAATCCGAAAGCAACCAACTTTGGATTTCATTCATCAAACAAGCTAAGTGGTCCGCATGAGAAAAAAACAAAGTCTTTGTAACCAAAAATTCAGACAGACTTGCTGGTGATTCAGATAAGCTTTAGGTCTATGAAGATTAGGTGGCTTAAACGAGTTTTAAGGGGTTAATATTTAATGACATGACTACGTTTAAGGACTATTTGCAAGCATAATTAACATTATTTATTGATCAAGACATGTTATCTAAAAAGTTTGTCAATAACATCATAAATATATCTAGTTGTTCAGCATGTTGAGGCCAAACATCATAGAAAACTTAATATTGATTGACCAAAGAAAAAAAAAATGAGACTTACCATATTAGAAGTAGTTGAAGGCAAGAACAGATAGAGCTGTACATTGACTGACCAGATATCCCCTTCCTTGCTTGTCATCTGCACACGGAAAATAGAAACAAGCTTGCAACTAAGGGAGTTTAGCGACGGTGGAGAACCGTGGTTCAAAGCACAGCATGCATATGCTGTGTGCAGCACATTTCCTTCGAAAATTATGAAGGATCATGAAAAATGAGCATTGTAGTTATAATGGAGAACAACAAACAATCTAAAAAAGATTTTAATTAGTAAAAATGGCGCAGCGGAGTTACGCCGTGATGTCTCTCATTCAAGTCATTTAAATCTAGGAGTTAGATTAATGCTGCAAGATAAAAATACGAGTTTCGAAGACCTTGGAAGTTCATTTAACACTAAAGGTTCTCAGGGAAGCTTAATAGGGCATTTGGGATGTGAAGAATGTGAAATAACAAGCTGACCTGATGATGGGCTGGTGCTACAAGGCTGAAGTACCTGCTTTAGAATATTCAGTAGAATGAATAAACAAATAATGCATCGATCACGAAAGTATAAATTCTGACACAAATAAATGCATCATGAAGTTAAAACAAAATCGACGAGTAGCATAATAGATCGCCATTTATAGAATTCACAACAGTGAGTGGAATGAACAAGAAACAATTCATTACTTCAGACAGTTAGCTTCTAATTTAGGATTTTAAAATCTAAACACATGATAATTTTAGTCTGAGATCAGGTACATAAAGTTGCAACCTCATATCGTTATCTAATATGTTGACTATGCGTAACCTTAAGTTTCAAGTCATCGCCACGCACATTACTCAAAAAGAGAACCTCGATTTCAACTAGAACAAGAGGAATTCATGGATGAATACAATGTATTAATGTAGAATTATTGTTATTGATGGATTTTTTTGTTGCACAAATCATTGGAAATAATTACAAAACAGAAGAATACTGTGTTGTACTCTTGCGCGGAAGCTTGCCTTCAAGCCATGCCCTAATGCTCTCACGTTGCGGAATTTATTGTACCAGAGCACATGTGCTCCCAAATATTAGCAATGGTGACTAATGACAATGAATTCATAATAAAAGAAATAAGAATCGCAGGAAGGGTTCTTACGACATATATACAAGCATTTTCCTTAACGAGCAGCAGGTAGTTGTAAACTATTTGCCAAGACTTTAGGCTTCACAGCATATGGAAGGGTGATTTCTGCTGGGGGAGTCCCCTGTACTTCATCTCGAAAGGGTATCTCAAATGACACAGATTGATATAAGCAAACCTCATCCTCCTTGCAGTAGTAAACCTGCCAGTTACACGACATCAATAAAGTTGGCAGTAAAGGGAAGGATGATAGCCAATAAATGTGTTTCTTCTTAATCAAGAACCAAGACAACACTAACTTTGACGCCTCATAAAATGTTGATTATTTCTAAGAATGGAACTAGTTCCTTAACAAGACGAGAATCAAATAGGAGATGCAATGACGTTCATACATACATGAAAAGTGCTTTTCTTTTATTAGACGTTCACATGCATTCCCTAGTTCACAACATTTTCATGCAAATAAATGTTATATTCACTCTTTTTACCGTTCATGATATGTTTACTATTTATTCCTTATGAAGAAAAGTTAAAAGAATTAGGAACTTGGATCAGATAAGGCTTGTCACAAAGTTGGCCAATGGTGTGAAGTTTATATATTATATATTTGGTTCACTAAATCGTGTAATTATAGATACGAAAAAGGGAAGGACATTAGAAGTAATTAAAAGAAAAAGAAAAAAAAAACTGTTCCCACCTCTGGAGGATGCAATTAGATAAGCTTGTGTTGTCAACTATTTCTTCTATTAGAAACATTTAAAGGCATGTTTACAGAAAAAGAAAGATCCAATGTTTAATTTTTAGTATAACAAGACAATACAAAGTCATGCTTGCAGCACTTGAATCCCAACTTATTAATTATTCATCATAAGGAGGATTATTTCATAAATGCTTTCAACACACTAAACCAATTATGTACAATTAAGAGACCCACCTTGCAAATTATTCTCCCTTTCGCAGGGCTAGAGGAGAATCTCTTGAAATGAAGTGATGCAAGTCCTTCCGGACTAAGATTCCCATCCAAGGGCTCAATGATCAATGCATCCTCGGGCTCAATTTCTACATTGAACTTGCTGCGTGCTTCCTACATTCGGAAATGAGAAAGGATGAGATTAGGAGCACAGAAGCAGTTGTGAAATAAAAGAAAACTTTACAGTAAATTTATTATCAAACCTTGGAGAAATGATATCCTTCTGGTACTGATACTTCAAGATACAAGTTCCCTTCCTTGGATGTACCACCATCAAGTCTAATAGTCTCTACATCAGCTAATGAGCGCCGTCTAAGGCGCTTGACAGATTTGGATTTCGGTGAAGGTGCCTGAACACCTTTGAGCTCCAAGGTAAGGAGTTCGGGGTCCTCTTTGTTCAAGTCTAGATACCGGATCACACTATTGTTTGTATCAGCTATAAGAAGTTTTCCTGCAAAATAAAATGAAATGGTTTGACAAAATCTAGTTTTAAGCAACTAGAAAAAGTAAAAGCGCGAAACCTAAAAACTTGGATATTTGGGTAAACATTCTCATTCTGGTCAAATGGAATAACATAAGCATTTTAGACATGCTAGCATTAGAAAAATTGTATTGGAAAATGATTTGATTTTCCATTTAAAACTCAATTTAAGGAAGACCAGTAACAATGAAACAATGATGCTGAGTGTATCATCATTACTATTATACATCAGCAATATAGCATTTACAGAGTATTTTAGTACTACATGTGTGCATAGATATTGATAAATAAATAGAAAATTTACAAAAATAAATAAATAGAAAGATGCATCAGAGATGTAGGCTCAATCATTTTTCTTCTTCTCTGCATTGTCGCCATACACAAATTCTAAACCTATCACAATCATGCGATTTTTCTTAGTATACTATTTTTTAGGAACCACCAATATATAACCCCTTAAATACCAACCAAGTGGATAGCACACTGGTTTTGGTATGGGGTCACTTGTGTAAGAGGTCGAGGGGTTCGAGCTTCAATGGGGGTTTCTTTCTTATAAAAAAAATATGTAAGCCCTTAAATTTAGAGCATATCATAAAGAACAATTTTATCACCATTTCCTGCTTCAACAATTCCAGACGGCTCCGAAAGCTGCAGCAGAACATAAAAATGCGTTCAGAAACAATATAAATCAAATGTGCAGTTATTTAAGATGAAGTTGAGAGTTGTTTTGGGTCATCATTTTTCAATGGCAAGTCAATGTGGAGGCAGGAATATCTGAAAATGGCAATTATTTCGTTAACTATACCATATTAACTAGGTTGGAAGAACATGTCAAAATCTAAACAATTTCGTAATTAAAGAAAAGAGAAAATATGCAATTCATGTCATCCTCATAAGGGCCTGAAGCGTGTTTATTAAAATATATGCTAAAAGGTACGTCAAACCAGCAGTTTCATGAAGAATGTAAAAACAGCAAGACCGCAACAATAGTCAAGCTGAGCATCCAAATCTAACAGAGAGCAATTCCAATCCAATAGCTTAATCTTCATCGTAGGCATCTTGTACGAATATTAAGTAACACTCTAGAGAAATTGACAAGCTTCGAAAACAAATCCAAGATACAGATTTTCAAAGATTCTGACCTGTGCTGATCTGACTAATCCATCCTTGAAACCAGCACGCCCTGTCCCTGCTACTGTCACAACTCTTTTACTTGCAGGATTTAGCTTTTTTATCTGCCACATGAGAATAAAGGTAAGCAAGTGAGTTCCCTTGTATGTCAAACAGACCTTCAACCTCCGAAAACTCAAATTACTAATTAGCAACGAAATCTCTGAAGTATTGTTTCATTTTCATCTGAATATTAGTTGAGCAAGAATAAAAATATCGGATAACCAACCAAGTGGATAGCTCACTAGTTTGG
Organism: Stephania cephalantha; assembly: GCA_039657325.1. Classification (NCBI taxonomy): domain Eukaryota; kingdom Viridiplantae; phylum Streptophyta; class Magnoliopsida; order Ranunculales; family Menispermaceae; genus Stephania; species Stephania cephalantha. The sequence continues at coordinate 46,893,145 of CM077579.1, read as the reverse complement.
TATGGGATCACGTGTTAGAGGTTGGGGGTTCGAGTCTCAATGGAGGGAAGTTGGTTTCTTTCTTACAAAAAGAAAAAGAATAAAAACATCGCATAGGTGCACATTATTCAACATCCAGAATGAATTTTGTTTGTCTTCTAAGTGACCAAAGATTGGATTAGGATCAAATGCATTAATTCATTCAACCAAATTACATAATCCCTATGTGACTCCTAAAACAATATGAAAGACAAACTATGGAAAAGCTGCTCCCCTAAGTGAGGTTTTCAAGCAAATCACGTGGATGCTCATGTTAAGGCCTCGTCTGATTCATTTGCCAACTTACAAGTAAGTTTTATCACATGGGAGTTAACTCAAAGGGAGTTCACTTATTGGGGAGTTCATATTTTCATGTTTGGTTACTTTTTTTTGATAAATACCCATTAAACAATAACATGTAATAGAGATGTGATTTATGAGGGGTAGTTTTGTCAATTTGTCCTCAGGGAGATAACTCCCCTAGGGGGTGAGGGTGTTATATCCCCCTTGAGAGTGTGAGTTGAGAGATAACTTGGGCCTTGTTTGGTTCATTTTTGCCAATTTACAAGGGAGTTCATATTTTCATGTTTAGTTCAACTTTGAACTTGAAAGTTGCAAATTTAAAAAATAATAAAATATGAAAATGACATACGTACCATTCAAACAAGAGAGGGATGTGGGTAATAGAGATGTGATTAATGAGGGGTAATTGTTTATAAGCCTCAAGGAGATAACTCCCCTATGAGGGATGAGGGAGTTATCTCACCTCCAAGGGTGTGAGTAGGGAAATAACTTGCAGGAAAGTTGGGTTTATAAAACCAACCAAACAAGATTAGTTGGAACTTCCCTGCAAGTTAGCTCACTCCCCACAACTCCACCCCCGACCAAAACAAGGCCTTGCATGCAAGTTGGGTTTATAAAACCTACCAAGATTAGTTCCAACTCCCATGCAAGTTATCTCACTCCCCCCAACTCCACCTCCAACCAAACAAGGCCTAAGTTCTTTGAAATTAAGAGGTCTAGAAAATAGAATAAGGAACTGTCATACTACCCGTCACATTCAATGTCTATGAATAACATTAAATGAATTGCTAATCCATCCAAAGATATCAGTTATTCCCACATTCTACGGAAAAATTATTGCAGTACTTCCGATCAAAATAAAATAAAATAAAATAAAATAAAAATTATTGCAGTACTCAGTGCCATGTATATATAAAGAGAGAGCATCTGTAAGTGAGAGATCCATAGAAGGCAATTACCTTGTGATTATATGAATCTGCTACATAAACTTGACCATCATTTCCACAAAAAACACCTAAAGGATGTTGGAGAAGGGCATCGGAACCTACTCCATCTTGGTCCCCAAACTGCAAAATGGATTATATGTGAGCAAATTCCATATGAGCTCATTCATCCTCACGTCAATATTTAATCAAGCTGATCAATATACAATAATCAGTAGTTTGACAGAAAGAGATACCCTAAACAAGTTGTCGGAGAAAACTGGGTCACCCCCAGCTAGTAATCTTGACCCTCCAGTTTTCAGATCTAGTGCTCGAATGGAACTACTCTCACTATCAGCCACATATATTTCATTCAAATCTATGAAAATAAAAGAGTCCATAATTATAGTCAGATAGTACTAGGCTAGCTGCAGAAAATCATTAAAAAATTGTCAAATGACACCACCAACATACCAGGGGACAAAGAAATTCCAGAAGGCTGTGCAAATGATGTGCTCGTAGAGCTATGCCAATAAATAAAACAAAATTATCAACATTTTCAGCATAGGATTTACGAAGATGAAAAAGAAAACCGAGAAATGGCATTCAAATTATACAAACAATTAGAATAGACATAGATATCATGAAAACTTTGCAATTAATAATAGCCAAATCCTGCCTTCACAAATTGAGACGAAACCATATTGAACACTCATATTCCTACTCTCGCACATTTGAGATGATATGTACATATAAAAACTTGGGTTCATAGAATACGGTGGCAAAACTCAGAATTGCATGTGAAGTTACAATGTAACACTTCAAAATCGTTGTAGAGAAGGGAGCGCTTACAGAAAACTGTAGGAAAGGAATCATTTCATTGAGAAATTTGATAAGTTTGAAGTCCAAATCCCACCAACAAAAAATCATAAAAAGAAAAGATACATTTTTGAGAAATTTAAATGTACCGCAAAGTACTTATATGGATTTGTTTCTTGGTAATTCAGAATGCTTAATCTTCATAAAGGTTCCAGGGATATAGAATCAAATGGCTAAAAGCCTAAAACAGATCTATGACTTTATCTTGATATGGTGTTCCTATTGTAATACATTTTTACTTCTGACCCTCACGCTTATTTTTCAAGAAAGCATCACATTCCAAGAATTATGTAGCTAAGAAAAAAAAAATCTCTGCTTTATTTAAGATGCATCACTGATATTGCTTATGTGATTGTACAGTCCAAAAGGGCAACAAGACGGAAAGTCATAATTGATGTTATAATGATCAAAAGCATTGAATAGTGTAAGTTGCATTCTAACACTATTAATTGGACCATCTCGGGAAAAAGGTTATCATGACTAGACTATTCCTACATTCGCTTTTGTGTTGTTAAGAAATCAAAGGACGTGAGTAGAAGAATTAAGTAACTTTACTTACAGAGTTTAGGCATCCAAATCATTAGAATCAAATTAAATAGTGTTTTCTAACTTAGTAAAACATCAGCAGTTTATGGGATAGTTTACACTCCCATAAAAGTAGTATCCAGAGCCTGCTTTGTTTCAGGTTATAGGAAAACATGTTGCTGGTCGTTTCTATCTGAATTTTCAATATTCTGGACTTGTATATAATATATTTTCTTTTTTTGGATCAATTATAATAAATTTTCATCCTCAGAAAAGTAAAGCATGCATGCTAATTTGGTCTATAAAACATCAATCAAATTATCAGTGTCTCTGCAGTTGACATGGTTACCTTGAACCGTTCAAATTTCTTTCATAACCATCTCCACTAAAAGCTTTGGTGACACCATCCACTGTACTGTGTCGCCAAATTTGATGCTGACCAGCCATCGCGATGTAAACAATTTCATTGGCGGGTTCAAAGCAAACATCCCATGGAGAATTAAGAACCTTTGGGGAAGTAAGAAATTGCAAATTATAAGCAAAAATTTCATAAAACCCTAAGTGGTCTAATTGCAAAAAAGAATTAAATAAAACTAATTAGATCAGAAAATAACTGGAAAATCAGACAAGGAACCAAATGATATAAGCCCACAAATGGGGTTTGTGCATAAAAATCCAAAACTCCGCAATTTAAACAGCCGTAGTGGTGCACAATCACCTCAACACACCTGAGTACTTCCTTTCCCCCCTCCAACATAGTCAGAACCTTTAGTTCCATTTCCAGCTAGAGTGTGTACTGACTCATTTACAAAATCAATCTCCCTGTAAAACGAAGATAAGATTGAATAAACTAGACACCGAAATGTACTGATATAGATAAGGAGCAAATTCAAATTCAAAGTGGCAATATAAAGGTTTAGATATTTAATTTTTTCTTTTTTAAGAAAATCCAACTACCATGTTTTCTGTAACCTGAGTCAAGCTTTAAACCAAATTTAAACCCAAATGATAAAATAGACCCGGACTTGAATATTGAATTGATGAGAACAAAGTTATTAAAATTTAAAACAATACGCTAACATATAGATCGCATCCCTTTTTTGATACCGAGCATTCGAATTCCTAGTACCTACGGAATTTCAATGTCGCTCTCTAGAACAGGAACCAATAACGAAGTGTTTCTTCCTGAAAACAACTATCTGAGCATTTGAATATAAATGAGCCAAATACCAAGTTAACAATATGCCAATCGAAATGAAACAAATCCCTAGCAAAACGTTAAGTGCAAATAAGCACAAATGGTTCTAAATTAATAAAACCATTTTCTTGGAGCATCACTCCTTTGGGTCCAGAGAGCAAAATTAAAACAATGAAGACTATATTCTTCTGAAATTATACACACAATCTTGATATTTTAAAGAAAACTGAAGCAATATGGACATTATAGTAATGAAGCAAAGTGCACTTACCTTAAAGCATGATTTTCAGTGTCCGCGACATACAGAAGATTTTTCTTTGGGTTGTAAGCAAGGCCCTGCAAGGAAAGCACACAATGCTAAGACCTTAAACTATCTATGAAAAAGAGAAACTGACCTGAAATAATTTATAAACATATGAATAGAATATTCATAATATACGCAAGCCATCTATATGGCATATATTATCTTAAGCATAAATTCAGTTTTCAGCTCAGCCATCCGTAAATTTCAGGGGGACACAAAATTCAAATACAAGTAAAAAAGTACAAGGTTCTGAAATGCAATCACAATAATTGACCATACCTGAGGCCGATTGAACATAGCATAATCAAAGGCACCATCTCTAAGACCATCCTCTCCAGTACTTCCAATTTGGAGAATGAAATTGCCATCTAGATCAGTTACCACCTAGTTTTCAGATAAGAGAGTATATCAATGAAATTTTCTCCATACATGCTGACAGTAATCGCATCAAAGATAGGAAATCTACATTGTGGTCAAAGCATCATTCTCATATACTTCTCTGGAAGAGAAACTAATAGAGAAACTTTTTTGTCTCTTTTGTTTTATCGACTTTCAACATATTGAGAAACTGTAAAATGAAACTACTAGAAATACTAGACAAGTAGTAAAATATAAATGTCTTTCTGGTTAATAAAACTAATAAGCATTAAATTTTAGCAAATAGCTATTGTTTTGTCAAGATCACCTGGCAATAAGAAAAAGTATCCTTAATCTTATAAATTCAGAGCATAGTTTAACTCATGGGAGAAGGTTCGCCAAATCATTTTTTATTCTTGAGGTATAAAACAGTTTTAGAGCTAGCACAGATTTCTGTGAAATCAACTTCGCATTGGATAATGCTTCAAGAGAGAAAATAGAACATATATAAGAAAATAAAAGAACGAGAACACACAATGCGATTGTGATTACTGTCAGAAATGAACAGTCTGTTGTTCAAGATGTCTACTGCCAACTTTCCTGGAAACTTCAGTGGCGATGTCAACAGACGAGGATCATTGTCTTTCTCCAAGGACAGGGAAATGGGATTATTGTCCAAAATCTTTTTTTCACCATAAAACAGAAGAGCTGCTTCAATAAAATCATCAAGATCCTAAAAGAAGAGTTGCACCAGTCAGCGCCATCCTTGATTTACTTTTTGCAAGTAAGCTCGAGACATAGAAAAAGTAAAAAATAAAAAGCAATGGCATGAAAAGGAAAATGCAAAAAATAAATTAACAATGTCATGGCAGCACTTTTCTGTTTCAGAAAACTTTTCATCAAACCCGGGAACAATAGAAGAGAATACTTATTAGTTAATTGAATTCAGATATATGCAAAAGAGTATGAACAGTACTGAATAACCGCTAATGCAGCCCATATGGAATATGATCACGAGCTAAGTTAGGTATCAACCTCACGATAAGTAGATTATTTGGATCACACACTCAGAAAACTGCTCAACTATTAATTTCAGTGTTATTTTGTACTCCAAACTCAACATGATTAGAGATCTCTGAGAGGCCTGCTTCCTTGTAAGATGTATCACCATACCAATGAAGTTACCATCATTAACATACTTGCTTTCACATGTTCAAATAGAGGTTATAAAAATTTTACATGCATTTAGTATTCTAAGCTTGTCCATAAGCATTTAATAAGTTGGGATGGCATTGTCCTTCAACCATGTAGATAGGTGATAGGTCCCAATGACGGATTGATAGACTTAACTGATTTTTTTTTTATTGATGATTTCATCCTCGAAAAGGCAGGCCAATGCATTTCTGCAATCAGTTTTATCTGAGTTTTTTTTCATCACGTGATGCTTTTAAAAAGGTTTCAATAATTAGAAATAGTAAATACTGCCTAAATAATTGGGTGTGGCATTGTTCTTTCTTGGATAAGTGCTATTAAAGAAGAAGCAGGAGGTAACACACAAAACAATATATGGAAGACTATGAATAGGTTGATTACTTTTTTTTGTTTTTTTTTTTTTCCAAATAAGAACAGTTTGAATTGCAGCAACAACTGACCAAAGAATCATAACATGGTGCAAGTAGGGTACCAATAAATCACAAAATAGCCTAATTGTATATGACTTTTTGAGAAGACGTAAACAACAACATAGCCTCAATCCAAAATTTGTTTGGGTTGGCTACATGGGCCAAACTCTTCCATTGCGCTCGATTTGGTGCAAGTGATGGTGTGCTTTCCAAATCATTTAAGTTCCTCCTAATTAATGCGATCCGAGTTAGCTCTGATGTACCCTTGACTCATTGAATTTCTTAAGTTTCTATTAAGTCGAGTTTTCTAATGGGGGGATTTGTAGACCATCTTTGGAGATGTGTCCTTCCCTAATCTTTGTGTCAATTGGTGTTGCTTCTACTTTTCTTTGAATTTCTATATTTTTATTCTATCTTTGCGAGTTTTACCACACATCCACCTAAGCATCTTCGTTTCTGCTACATTCATTTTACGTAGTTGTTGTTTCTTTACCCACCAACATTCACTTCCACAAAGCATTTTGAGAATAAGTAAGAAGAACAGTCTGAACAGAAAAAGATCTTGACCCAGTTCCTAGAAATGCTGCAATAATATCCTTCTTCAAATCAAACAATACTGTGCATACCAAAATTCATATCTAATAAATATGCAAGGGATATTAATGAATAGTATCTGAATCACTAAATCACTAAATAAACATGCAAGAAATTACTAAATAAATACCTTTCGATGACCTTCAAAAGTAAAAAGATGTACTGCTAAGTACCAAAAATATTACAGCAATACCTTTCGATGACCTTCACCGGCAATTTGAGCCAGTAGCTTACCACTGGGGCCGACAATTGCAAAAGTAGGCCATGAACTTATGCCTAGTTCTCTCCATAAATACATATCTCCATCATTGACAACCTGCAACAGTTGGAAGTTCAGACAGTAGCATTAACTAAACGAAAGACTCAAAACACAAAGAAAAAAATTAAAATTGAAGGCATTGTTACAAGCTAGGTTCCAGAATAGAAGTAAAACTGAAAGAGGTCTGGAGAAGGAATCTAGGAAACCAGATGCCTAAAACGTCTCTAACGCATCTACCAAAAGTCTAAGACCCCGAAGACCATAGCTTGTAGTTGGAAGAAACTAAGATAAAGCATTAAGTATTCAATAGCTTTGTTCACATACGGAAAATGGTTGGTGACATACTTTTGACACCTATATTTGTGACAGTTGTTGGGGTCCTTTAAATTTTGCATCAAGGTGTATACGCAGGGGTTATGAAGTGTGATCAAAGGACCTCAAAGAACTGTGTCAAATGTAGGTGTCAAAAGTGGGTTACTTTAGCATTCCCCTTCACGTAATAGATCTGGTCCTCTATAATCCAAAACAACATGGGAGAAGGAATTAATGACACATCTCTTGAATTAATAGAAATCCGAAGGTCTTTGTTCAATTTTTTTGATCAATTAAAATGCAAGAAAAAAAAAATCTAAAATCAATATATACTGAAAAAAGTTTTGTCATGCAATAAGAACTGTCAAAAGGCAGCGTCGATCATGCCTCTACAGCTGACAAAAGACAAATTTTGCCATTAAAGTCTCTACAAGGTTTATAAGAACAAGATATTCTCATGTTTGAAATACATCGAGGAGCCAAACACTTTACAACAGGATTTTACTGAGCTATGTTGTTAGTCGTCTTATGCAAATCACCACCTTCTCACTGGCTTTGAAATTATCATGATTCTTTTACCAGGGTTCATTAATGAGAAAATAATAATTTTAAAAAATAAGAAACTCAAATTAAATGAAAGCAGTCAATGCTGCTATCCAAGAGCATGTCTATCTGAATAGGGAGAGTGATGTACATGATAAATACTTTAACATAAGCAAGTAGCATTTAATTGATCAATAATATCCTGCACTGGAATCTAGGCAAACATAATAAATTATGCGGAAATCAAGAGATTCTGCCACCCACAGCCAACCCAAAAAAAATCCGGGCAACTCAAAAGATTGACATACTGGGTGAGAGATGTTATAGCGCAGGACAGCATTACGAATAGCTTCAAGGTCTTTCTCATTATCAAACTTGGCTGAATGCACTCCTACAACCGTGAACTGCAAAAAGTTCCATATATACAAACACACAACAGTTAGAACCTGAGCAGAATTTGGCACAGATGATTAGGGGGATCTTAACAATGCAAGTATGCAAATACTCTTCACTTAGCCAATGAAGTTGTTGGTAACAATTCGGACTTGTTTCTACAAAACAGAACCATATTTAGTATTGATTTGTTCAAGAGAATTTATGAAAAATATGCACGCCAGCAGTAAAAATCTATGTTCATTTCTCCTTCCTTGACTGCACAAACCTATGATAATTCAATTATGAGAATGAAGATCATTTTGGACAGGTATGCCAACAATGCTACATAACTAAAAACAAGATTACATAAGCTGAAACAAGTTTGATGCCTACTTCTATTTTACAGCAAGAACTGTGCATTTTATCAAGAGAAGAGTACAGAAATGGAAAAGGAAACATCAAGCAGAACGCATACTTCAAATGAAATAGGAGCAATTTACCGGCTTATCTTTATATTTCTTCTCCAAAAATTCAAGATCTGGCAAAACATGCATGCAATTAATACAGCAATATGTCCAAAAATCCAACAGAACCACCTTTCCCTTCAAATCCTGCACAAACAGAAAGAAAAATATCGAATTAGCTTAGCATACAAAATGTGATACTAGTTGCAAGCCAACTGACAAATGACTTGAATCTTTTTAGCTAATGAGATGTCCACCACATAATTTAAAATATTCCAACAAGGAGCTGAAAAAGGTTCGGACACCTATGGTTATCAAAAAAAAACCACCGGGTAAACAGTATCTTTGTGATTACTTCCCTCCAAAATTACTTTAATGTTAAATTTAAAATATAACCCTTCTACATCAGCGATTTTAAAGGAAACTTATATTTTGGTAGAGATGAACTACCAAAACTCACTGATAATGGTTTAAATATAATAGAACCAAAAGGCAAGAATATACTTCCTAAGACACTAAGCAGTTCAACAATCACATCCAATTTTCAAAGGGTCTTACATGTGGAAGGAATTTGGTGAAAACACATAAGCTTTGAAGTCTTCTTTCAGCAACATTTTCATGTCATGAATTTAAATCTGCATCTCTACATCTTTATGGAATGAAGATAGTTTTGGTAACTCCAGATGAGCCCATTCTGCTATGTTCGCGTATTTTCATTTAACTTTTTTAGATCTTGCTCGACAAATTATTTTTGAAGCAAAAATGTTTTTCAACTTTTATAAGACTGCTTACACATCTTCAACTTCTTAGGTTTATGTAACTTGTAAGTTCAACTGTATCCATAATGCTCCTAATTTTTTACTACTATTATTTTTGGGAGGAAAAAAAGGAAAAGAGAAAAATTTATTACTCTTTCCTGTCTTCATTAATTCATCCAATTAATGGCAACGCAAACACTCCTTGAACTCGATCTATTAACAATTTAATTTAAGTAATTTTGCAGCATACCCTTCATATGCCTTATTTAAAGGTCATACTATCAGGGAAATTGTCGGAATTTGAGAGCAGAGACTTTTTTCACCTTTTTCTCCCTTTCTTCAACATATCGTCTTCTCCAAACTACTTTTTCTCTTCTCACCTCCTTTACTCTTTTCTTTTTCATTATTACTTATCATTCCCTCCACTCCTTCCTTAAAAGATATTCATTTTTCCAATGCATCTTTTCCCCATTTAGAAGAAGACTATATGACAATTACCAAAAAGCGTGAGGAACCTCTTACAAATTAACAAGTCGTTTTTTTCTTCTTTTCCATTTTGTTATGAAATTAATGATATTACTTCCGACCTTGTGGTGAATGACCAAACATAATTCTTAACATGTAAGGACAACAGTCAAGAATGTAACACATGAAACAACAAAGAGCAAGCATGAAAAGAGAGGAAAAAGAACTCTTTAGCAATCAAAAAGTTTTACACAACACTTGTTGTAGACATAAAAAAAATGCCAAGGAAATTGACGCAATTGGTTGACTTCTTAATAAACGAGTGATTTACCCTGTGGAACTGAAGTGGAGCCGAATTCAACCAATCAAGTTTAGATGGAAACTCGGGTACTGTTGGAGCATCTCTACAAAAATGCAAAGCCATGTTTAGGATCAAGCAATTAGATGTTCCTGTTATAAAGAAATGAACTCTAATGCTTGAAATGGAAGAAAAACTGCCTTGACAAACTTAGCATCTTTATACCTGGCCTCAGTATCTGATATGTAGTTCATAAATCGTTGAATCCTTGCAAACTGAGAATCCCCTATCACCAGCATAAGAGGTAAGTTGTTGACTTCTTTAACAAGTGATATTACAGCCTCCCTTAAAATTAAAATTTGATAAATGAATTTCTTTTTTGCTTTATTTTTGTGGAGGCATATCGGTACCTTGACTTTGTCCAAAAGCAGGAGAGCCAGCTCCAGATAATAAATTAAGAATAGCCTTTGGAGAAGCATACTGCATTGCCTGCAACAATTCCATGTCTAAATTTAACCAACAGAAACATACAAATCAACTCGATTGACCATTTTCTACATTGGATCACTCAAAAGAATAAATTGAAGATATTCAAACTAAAAACAAATAAAGTTGTACAGTGCTATCACTTAAACCTTCCAATTGGTGATGATGAAGAGGAGACAAGATATAGAGATTCCCAAACTTCCATATTTCATAATATCACGTCGAGAAACTTGGAACCTGTCAAAAAATAATTTCTGCAGCCTCAAGGTTAGATTTGCCAACTCAGATATATTTCCCAAGTCACTGAATCAGGTATCGGTGTAATCTAAAGTTTCTAAACAAAATAGAATCACCAGCACAACATAGAAGAAATTAATGTGTGCTGTAAAAAAGAGAAATATGACTTGTGGCATTGCGCGCACAGCCCCCACCACCCACCCAAAGAAGACAAAAAAAAAACATATTTAGTGAAATAATTAAAGCAAAAAGGAATGTACCCAAAAAAAAAATTAAAGCAAAGAGCAAGTAATTAATTCTCTGATAACCTAACTGATGAAATTGAACATTCCCTGAAAAAGAACACGTGTGAAAATTTCCAAAATCAATGCTTTTGTTTAGAGCAGAATTGTTAGTGAATCTTCAACCTAATTTAAGCAGTAAGAGAATATTTCAATAAACCGCAAAAACAGACATGCCACACCAACTTATTTTCTTTTTGTTTATAGAGGAACATTGTTCCTTAATTTGATCATGATTAATTTGGGATTGAGGCTATATTGTTGTTGTTTATAGAGGAACGTTGTTCCTTAATTCTAACACTAGCCAGATAAAGCAGGAATATTTGGATTTCAACTTGGATGGGGTCACAATTTTTATTTTTATTTTATAAAACATTATTGTAATTATTAAAGATTGATCGACTTATAGAACACAAATTGATATCTAATCAGATTAGACTCCTCCAGACAAACAACAATAAAAATAAATTGTGCAATAAAGGCATAAGTTTCTAAATAAAGGATAACTAATAAAACACAAGACAAAACAAGTTGATCAAAAATTACTTTTACCCTCCACAGAGTGAAAACACTCATAACAAATCATAAAAAAGGCCCTCCAGCTTTGTATCTTGTTTTGCTTTTTGTTGCTCTAGTAAACCTTAGATCCTCTTTTCTATGTCTTGACTTCTTTTTATTCCATGAATCTAGTTTCTCTAATCAAAGGGAAAAAAAAATGCATGGAAGAATCACCTTACCCTTCAGCAGAAATAAGCATTTCATTGTTACGGGGGGCGCCTTCATTTTGCCCAACTTCTACTCTATCTTTGAGCATTTCCGGAGAGATTGGCAAGGAGTTTTTGATATTTTGGCTCACCTGCGTCTTCTCATCTGCAATGGTTTTTCTTCATCATCCTTTGGAAAGTAATTAAAACCATCAATAAAGAATTTCCATAATCTAAGGGAAAGAATACCGGGAAAAAGGAAAAACAATTACAAAAGGCACTCATACAACAAAAAAAAAAAAACGTTGGGCAGAGCAACCCTTTAAACTAACAAATCTTGAAGCATGCACTCCAATGTCAAGCAATTAAATGAGACTCCCACAGAAAGGGGAAAAAAATTTCACGAAAGAATCCGCTACATAGTCTCAAAACAATTAGAAACAGCTTTGACTTGGAGTTCACTTAGAGTGACAACACAACTCATTATTGAACATTGAAAAAAAAAGAATATTCTCAAACTACATACTATGACTAACAGACACAGGGCCACCAGCAAGAATGTCTTGGAGCGAAATGCTTCCTATTTCCTTTCTAATAAGAGAAGGTCCTGCATGTTTAAGAGTGTCTTCTGGTAGAGTAGTCGTTACAGCAATACATCTGGGGCACCAAAAAAGAGGAGAGAAATTATTCACCCCAACATCGAATTTTCTTTTCCGAGAAAAGGACAAGAAGGAGAACACAGAGAGAGAGAGAGAGAGAGGTTAAACTTCAGCAGATATTTACCTCATTTCGGCGGCTTTTGCCGCTTGAACTCCTGCAAGAGCATCTTCAATTACAAGACACTGCAAATCAAGTAATTCACATCCTTGAAGATCACAGAATAGCTAACATATAAATAAAACCAAACAGCAAAAGCACAATGAAATCCTAGCAGTCATTTATCATTCATTAGGGACCTGAAGCTGGCTTTTACTGTACCTCACTTGGGGGTACATTCAATATCTTTGATGCAGCTATGAAAATGTCAGGAGCAGGCTTCAAATTCTCAAATGCATCAGCCGACACTATTGCATCGAACCTTAGAACATAAGGTAGATAAATTTATAAGTTACAGACTTTACGGCGAAAGTTAATGATATGAAGTATCTTAAGAACAACAAAAGTTTGACAATAAAAGAACAGAAAGGAAAATTGAATCCCAAATAATATGTTGTACTCCCAAATAAGATGCCATGAGATCCTTGGCACTAGATAAACAGGGACACTAGCACATAAAACTTGCAACGTCAGTCAAATGTTTTAACGGCTTAACAATCATATTGGCGTATTACTTTTAGCTTAATTGTGTTCACGATTCGTGTATTAGACTTTGGACATGCGACGAAGACCCACATTTAAATAGTTTGCAAGAAACATAAGATTATTTCAATCATGCAATCAAACTCAACTACCTTGAATCACTGAAGGGTTTCTGTGATGTACTTTAATGATCATTACACACGATTACTAATTTACTACGCACATAGCCTCCATTTCCACACCAAACGTTAGAGTAAATGTTTGGCAACTAAGAAAAACAGACTTAAGATTAAAGTAAAGATGAACTGAACAGAAGCAATTGAAAACCACAGTTCTATTCAACAATTCACAGTCCACCCGAGAAAGTAAAATCCAACGATCGGGCCTATCCAATGCTCTAACCACTGAACATTGATTAAGTAACAAATTAAAGACAAACAGCTATCTCATTAAAACTAGTCGCGACAAGCTCTCCTTAGTTCCCGTTCAAACAAGCATTGATGATAAATGCAACAATGCACACAATTTTGCTTACATTGATACTGGCAGACCAGCCGCAGCCAAATTGGCATTCACCTTGATTCGATCTGCGCTTGAAGCAACGGCAACTTTCAGCCCATTTCTTTTACACTGACTCAAACAAATGACAATGTGAATTCACTTACCTCATTCCCTAACCAATTCTTAACAAACACAATCAACAATGTATATACTCTACCTCAGTAACCAACTCCAAAGCGCCCGGAAACCCAATCCCCGAATTCGGTTTCGCATACTACAACCAAAAACCAAAACCCCCATTAACAATCACTCAACACCCACATAAAAACCACCACTTTTTTTTATATTTGTGGGTATCCAGGCAAGCGCGAGCCCGTTGATCTCTGCCAGCACCTATATTGTCCCCGATTTAACCACCTTCAACTCTTAGTTGTGGGGTTTTAACTCAAAAGGCCTCGGTACCAATTAAGGGGAGATCATCACTTATATACTTCATTATAAAGTTTCATTTAATCGATGTGGGACAATTATTTTGGTCCACACATCTCAACACTCTTGGTGCAGTCGGCCTGAGTGTACCCCAGTCGCCCAGAAAAACCAACACAATTCACCAACCTTATCAAGATATATCTCGAAAAACCGCTTCTTCGCCGCATCCGGATCGAACCCCTCCACGCCCTTCGCCTTCGCAACGCCGCCGAGAAAATTAGCCTCCCCTAACAACACAATTAACACATAAACGAAAATCAGGACAACAAATCAGACCTTCAATAATTCTTCAAATAACCGAAATTTCCATTACCCATTCCCATGAAGGGCACGAAATCTTGAGTGGTGACTCTCACGCCCATTTCATCAAACACGTCGACCGCGGCGCGCCGCGACGGCTCCTCGCTGTCGCAGAGCACGCCGTCCATGTCGAACAGCACCGCCGAGACCTTCCCCCACTCGGTTACACTTGCGCGCTCCTCGAGATCCGCATTCGCACAGGATGAGATCATCGTGTTTCCGGGGTTGCGAGAGGACCAGGTGAGTGGGGATCTCGAGGAGGAGAGGGTGCTGCGGCGGCGGCGGCGGAGGACGAAGGGGAGGGGACACGGGTGGGATTTTGGAGAAAGTGAGGGGCGGTGTGGGGAGAAGAGTGTTTTGGTGTGAGTGTGAGTGTGAGTGAGCTTGAACGCCATCGCGGCTGTGGCTGTAATGCGGAGTCCTTGAAATCCGAACGTGATTTTATGAAGCGCGCGTGTTTTTGGAGCCAATGAAATTTTGACGTTATCCGTTGAGGAGTAGACGAGAAGGTGCTGGTTGGGACCTCGGATCTCATCGGTTGAAGAGCTGGTACGTGATTTGAGTGAATCCAACGACCGGAAGGAGTAGACTGTCCAGCCCATCACACTTTGTACTTCACTCGGGTCCATGCGCCCAAGCCCGTTTGGGCGGGATTGAGTGGACTTTAAATAGGGCCCAATATAAAATAATAGAATGACGACAACGCAAGAAACATCGGCTCACATGAGCCGTTCACGCCTCTCTCGACCCGAATATTATGCACTGTGGATCTGTGGGTGCACATTTTGAGGTGTCTATAAATGGCTCATGTGAGCTAATGTGTCTTGCGGTGTGACTTATCATTGTCATTCTAGAACTTCGATCCATTCTCTTTATAGCTTGAAAAATACATCAATTATAGCGTAGCTTGTACGATCGTACATTGTTTGGTGCCTCGCTAGTCACTCCAAAATGTTACGTGGTGTGCTTTCGCAAAATCTTTGCCATTTGATGGGCAATCTCGTTCGCTTGTCTCCTCGCATGTTGAATCTTCAAATCTTCGTGTACTCCCACTCGTGACCCAATTGCAGTTCTGCATGACTATATATAACGGTCCTTATGCAACTGCTTGAGTTGTTGATAGATTGAATATCGTGAAATGCTAGAATGACTCGAAAATGATATACAGTCAACTTACTTGCTGACGTGGAACTCTAGATCTCACTCAAAAATAATTGATTTTCAAGCTGCTGACATCAGCATAAGCGTTGACTAGTGTCATTTTCAGGTCATTCTAATATTTTCTCTTGAATATCCACAACTATATATGTAGTCCCTCAATAACCTCTCACATAATGCAAATAGTTCCGGTCAATGAACTATAAATTGTATGTGACAGTGACTGGACTTCAACTAGCCATGCATGGTAGTGGCCGTGCGTGAGTCGGGAACGCACCGGTTGCAATAATTTTGGTCAGATTCCGATTCTAAACAGTCATCAGATAGTAAGTGGAAAGAGTGACACCCAATGAGGACAAACTTAACTCCCGGTTTAAGTGGAATTCTGACACCCAAGACCCCAACGTTACAAGCTTTTGGTTTGTTTGTTTGTTTGGTTTTGTTTGTGATAATTCATGGTCTCTCAACCTTTTTCAGCGTCACCTTTGGTTGGATTAATTTTATAAAAGTTATTCGGATACCTCAACTTCATAATCATGAAAAAAATTTTAAAAAAAAAAAAAAATAAAAAATAAATAAATATATTGTAGTGATACCACAATTTGTAACTCACGTATGATAAAATTGTCTTAGTTTGTAGGAAATGACATGACGAGAAAGAGACAGCCGATGGTCATGGGCTCTCTGTGTAATACAATCATAACGACCATCATTATCGTCTTCTTAGGCGTCGAATGAACAACAAAGTGTTCGTTTTGTCACCTTGAGAGTTTTTTAATATAGGCACCATATTTGATGATCGTTTTATAATGATCATTAAACACATATAAAAGCTTTTGAATCAAAGTGCACGTTCTTAAGTTCATAGCAATACTTTTCAAATTTCATAAACGAGTACTCTGGGTTAGAGTTATATTATGCACGTGATATCTAACAAACTATTGAAGACTTGATTGTATCATAAAGATAAGTTCGAACTATCACATTTTTTATTTACAATTTAAAACCAGAAGAGAGAAATATTCTTTGTTTAAAAGTGAACAATTACGCGATCAAGTCTTTGTTTGATGTTTTCATATATTATAGTTTTGTATTTTCAATTCAAAGATTTTTGTTCTAAAATAGTCAGAGTTACGATGCTCATCTCGTTGCCATTACATCACATCCATTAACTTTGCTTACATAATCTTTGTTACTGGCATTTTTTGTTTCGGTTTATATCATTATTTTCTCAATAAAATAAAAATAAAACATAAGTTGTAAAAATATATATATATATATATATATATATATAATGGATTAAAAAAATGAAGCTAAACCTTTTTCTATCTATAAATAGGACTCCTTGCGAAATCAATTTTCGAAGTAGAACTCAAATGCGGGGCACATTCGGAGCTTATGCGTGAATCTGTGATTGTCACGATCTCCAGGTAGAATCGACGGTTATAGATTCACGCACAAGCTCCCGATGTTTGCTATAAATAGAGGTTCTCTATTCCCTTTTAATTTTGGCGCCATTATTTCGATTCTTCAAAACCGCGAAGAGAGGGTTAGGGTTTCATTTTGGGAGCGAAAATGGCGATTCCTCGATCTCGACGACGAAGGAGGTAGAGCTGTTGAAGGGCGATTGGAGGAACGATCAATCGGCTCTGGAGTTTCCAGGTTCAGAGATCGAGCGAGCAGATCTGATTGACGGTACGCGATTCGAGAAATTTTGGTTGTTGTTCTTCGATTCTTGAATCCAGATCTGTTTTACTGTTCTTTTGTTTGATTTTCATGGCGATTAATACGAATGCTTTTGAAACTTGGTGTTGTTCTGAGATCTGAATTCCCCCTTTTAGTTCAAATCTGTGAAAATTTTTGTTCAATTTTCATTAGACGCGAAAACATTATTTAGTCTAGCGATATTAGCACATTAAAGGAACGATTGATTGTCTCTGGAGATTCTTTCAATCACAAAATGTGTTGGTTCGGAGATTGAGTGAGTAGATCGGGTTGATGGTACGCGATTTGAGAAATTTTGGTTATCGTTCTTCTATTCTCGGATCTAGATCTGTTTTACTGACCATTTGTTAGATTTTCATGTCGACGAATGCGAATGATCGTGAAATTTGGCGTTATTCTTGTTTAGAAACATGAGATCCGAATTCCCCCTTTAGTTAAAATCTGTGCAAATCGAAAGCATTCTGTAGTCGAACATTATTCACACACATTGTTACTTTTATTTTAAACCTAATGTTAGCTGTAATTCAATCTTTTGACAACTTGCAAACTGTTGGATACATAAACAGATAAAATTCAAACGAGAGCAATATTCTCTATTTTTTATTTTATTTATGACAGAATCGTATTACATATAGTTTTGACATAATTTGGAACAACTAGTTCTTTAAGAATTCACTTATAATGGCAATAGGTTCTATAATTGGACGATGCAGATTTTTTTGGAGTCACCCTGGTGAGAATGTCATGGAGCAAAATACTTTCTATATCTTTTATGACAAGGGAAGATCCTTCCTGTTTGAGAGTTTTTTCTGGGTAAGTAGTAGTCACCGCGATACATCTGGGGCACCAAATAATGAGGAGAAACCTATTTTATCCTGACATTGGATTTTAAGTTCCTAGAACAAAGACAAGAAGAATTGTGGGGAGAGAGAGATAGATGGAGAGATTAAACTTGGTAAATTTTTTACCTCATTCCAGCTGCTTTTGCAGCTTGAACTCCAGCGAGAGCATCTTCAATCACAAGACACTGCACAACAAATAATTTTAACAAAATCAAACTGCAAAAGTATAATGAATTTCTAGATTTATACTTTCACTCAAATATTATGCTCCTTTGAATTAGGAGTTATGAAGCTGGTAGCTTCTTTACCTCACTGGGGAGTACATCCAAGGTCTTTGATGCGGCTAAGAAAATGTCGGGAGCTGGTTTCAAATTCTCAAATGCGTCAGCCGACACTATTGCATCAAACCTTGAAACACAAGGGAGATAAATGCACAAGTTATGATGCAACGACGGAGTAAGTAATTTTAAAAATGCCAAAAGTTTAATGATAGATGGGCAAAGAAGAACATGAAAAATCTCAAATAATATGGTGTAACCCCTAATCCGAATTGCTCAAACTAATAAACCAAGATGACTTGTTCATCCTCGTTTTTGGGCTAACATGAGACACTATGGGATATAAAACTTGCAATGTAAAACAAATGTTCAATAGCTAAAAAATAATGTTTTTATTATAGCTTAATTGCCTTGACTACGAGGGTATTTCACATTCTAGACATGATAAAGATCAGGTATCGTTTTCATGTTTTGCAGGAAACATAAGATTGTTCTTCATGCTATGAAACTAACTACATTGAATCACCAAGTTCTGTGAGATATATTCTGAGAGTTCTAGAAGGCGTTAGTGATGCATATTCTAATGAGACTTAACATATTTCAACAATTATTGAACACTAGATACTTCCCCTACCAAACATTAGAGTAAAAGTTTGGTCACTATGAAAAGAGGTCTGAAACAACTAAGAAAAAGAGGTTTAAGACTACAAGATTGGCGAACTAATTAAAGGGAGTGAAGGCCAGTCCACTCTAAAAGGTAAAACCTACAATCAGGTGCACCTAATGCTCTAACTATGGGACGGTGATGAAGAAAAGTAATTAGATAGCTTTCTTTTGAAAACTAGTGTTTTCCGTTTCTCCTTGATGAAATGTCGATCTATTTCGACATGTTTTGTCCGGTCATCTTGCACGCATGGATTCGAGCAATATTGATTGCCGATTTGTTGTCGCAGTACAACCTCATCGGTTTATCTCCTTCAACCTTCAAATCTCTCTAAGATCTTCCGAAGCCATGACAACTCACATACTCCTTGAGCCATAGCTCGAACTCGGACTCACATCGCTTGCTTCGAGAAACAACTGGTTGTTTCTTGCTCCTCCAAGTAACTAAGTTGCCCAGACACAAAGGAGCATAGCCCAGGTGGTAGATCTCCCGTCTCGTAGAACTTCCGCCCCAATCAAGCATCGGTGAAGATCTCCACTCTTCGACTCCCATTCTTTGAAAACATAATTCCTTTACCCGGCTTCCTTTCAAGTAATGAAGAATCCGATGAACACCTTTGAGTGTTTTTCGATGGACAATGCATAAACCGACTAACCAAGCTCACTTTATGCAAACGCAATATCTCGGCCTTGTATGCGCCAAATAAATTAGCTTCCCCACCAGCTTCGTCGATACGGTTCTTGTCCACAAATTCTCGGCACCATCTTCTTTTTCGAGTTTCTGATTCGGATCGACAGGAGTTGCCACTGGTTTACATCCGAGTAATCCAGTCTCTTTCAAGAGATCAAGAACATATTTTCTTTGTGAGATAACTATTCCTTTTGAAGATCTAGCCACCTCCATTCCAAGAAAATATTTGAGTTGTCCTAGATCTTTGACTTCAAACCGGTTGGATAAGAAGTTCTTCGGTGACTCCAACTCTACTATGTCATCTCTGTCATCACAATGTCATCTACATACACAATTAAAATAGCAATTTTACCATGATTGTGTTTGTAGAACATCGTATGATCTGAATGAGCTTGAGTGTAACCACATTGTTTCACGGTTCTCGTGAATCTTTCGAACCATGCCCTCGGAGATTGTTTCAATCCATATATGGATTTCTTTAGCTTACATACTCGCCATCCTTCTTTAGCTCATCAAAGCCTGGTGGAGCTTCCATATACACCTCCTCCTCTAGCTCGCTTAGTTTAAGAACGCGTTCTTCACATCAAACTGTCGAGAGGCCAATCCAGATTAGCGGCTAACGAGAGAAGAACACGTACGGTGTTTAGTTTGGCCACAGAGCGAAGGTTTCCTCGTAGTCAAGGCGTATGTCGAGTGAAGCCTCGTGCTACGAGTCGAGCCTTGTATCTCTCAACCGAGCCATCGGCATGGTATTTTATGGTAAACACCCACTTGCTTTGCCTACACATTTTTTCCTTCGGGTAAAGAGGTAAGATCCCACGTGTCATTCTTCTTCGGGGCCTTCAACTCCTCAAAGACCGCCTCTCTCATCTCGGAACCTCTAGAGCTTCATGTATCGACTTAGGTAGTTCATCATCCATAATCCTGGTGGAAAAGGCTTTGAAATCGGTGAGAGCTTATGATAAGATACGAAATTGGATATTGGATGTTTTGTGGTACATGATCGACACCTTTGCGTAAGGCTATGGGTTCAAAGAAATATGTAGAAGGTTCTAAATTTGGAAGAGAAGTAGGAGAAAGAAACGGTCGTACCTTGGACCTCGGTCGAGTCCGATGATTGGCCCACCTCGGGAGCTGGTGGAATATTACTTGGTTGAGTCCTCCTTTTAGAATAAACACGAAGTTCAGTAGGTGGTTCCAAGTTGTTTTCTACCTGGGTCTCACGAGGTTGTGAATTTATAGGTTGTGAAATCCTAGGATTAGTTACAGAAATATTGATTCCACCGAACTATTTTCAACCGATTTTGGCAAAGATATTTGTTCCCAAAAACTCATTTCAGAATCATTCTCCCCCGGAATTGAGTTTTTTTCAAAAAAAGGTTGTTTTTCAAAAAAAGTGACATCCATACTCACGTAATATTTTCCAGATTTAGGATCAAAACATTTATACCCTTTTTGTGTTGGTGAAAAACCAAGAAATATGCATTTATGTGCCCTAGGGATCAAGCTTTCCTCTATTATGGCCGTGTATATGAACAAAAGCAATGCAACCAAAAATTTTAGGTGTTAAATCGGTGAACGATCTATTTTCAGAAACATATTCTTTAGTGCTTGCAAAGGAGTGATGTAATTAAGAACTCTTGTAGGCATTCGATTAATCGATAAGTTTGAGCTAAGAGCGCTTCATTCCAAAAACGATTAGGAACATTCATAGCAAATAATAACGCCTATACACCTCTAATAAATGCCTATTTTTCCTCTCGCCCACTCCATTTTGTTGGGGAGTATCAACGCAAGAACTGTGATGAATAATTCCTTTTTCTTTCAAAAATCACCTAAGATTGCATTAAAATATTCTCGGTCATTATCGGTTCTAAGAGCTTGAATATTAGTATGAAACGAGTATTAATCAAAGAGTGAAAATTTTTGAAAACATTTGCGACCTCGAATTTTTCCTTTAGAAGATAAATCCATGTGACTCTAGTGTGATCATCAATGAATGTGATGAACCATCTAGAGCCCGAGGCAATTTTACTCTTGAAGGACCCCAAATATCACTATGCACGAGTGAAAAAGGTTTTGATGGCATATACTTCAAAGAAGGATAAACAGATCTATGATGTTTTGCCAACTCACAAACTTCACAACAAAAAGATGAAATGTCTTTATTTTTAAAAAGATTTGGAAACAAATATTTCAAGTAATTAAAGCTGGGATGGCCTAACCTATAATGCCACAACATTATGTCATTCTCGCAAGACAAGGTAGTTAAACATCTTGGTTTCGAACTTGTTCATCGAAGGATTTTCCGAGACCAAGTGATAGAGTCCATCAACTTCCTTAGCATTGCCAATCATCTTCCCAGAACAAGGGTCCCGAAATTCAAATCCAAAGAAATGTTATTGTAGCAATACATTTGCAATCATGAATAATACGACTAACGAGAGATGAGATTGCAAGAAATCTTTGGAACATGTAGGACATTTAGTAATGTAAGAGATGGAGACATAATAATAGAGCCTTTTCCAAAGCAATAGAGGTTAGAGAACCATCGACAATTTTAACTTTCAAATTTCCGGATGAAGGATAATATGAAGAGAATATGGAGGAACTACCAAATATGATCGGTTGCCCCCTGAATCTATGATCCAAGGGTTTAATTTTGAGTAAATTTGTGAAAGTTGTAGGGTAAGTACCTTTTTGAGCTAAAGAAGAAGAGGCAATGTAAGATGATGAGTTAGGAGTGTTGGATACAATTGAATGAGAACTCATTAGTTGATACAATTGTGATAGGGTTCTTCTTCCCCTCGGCGAGACGAACCACCACCACACACGAGAGAGCGAAACGAGAGACGAGAGAGAGAGACAAAGAAATGAGAAAAATCAACGAAGAAGACAAAGTGTTTTATTGCTTTAAAGGCAAGTGTACGGTGATTACACCCCATGAATGTCAACACCCGAAATTACACCCCAACAAGTGTATTCCCGAGAGACAAAGAGTACACTCTTTGCTCAAATTTGACTAAAAGTCACTCACAACATACTCTTCTCTCTGTTCATGACAAGTGCCCCCCTTTTGTTATATACTACACCCCATACTTCTCTGGATGCTTCCCGATCATGCAAGTGGAACCTCACTGGGCCCACGAGTTGGAGTTGTAACCACCTTATTTGGACATGATCCCCTACTCCCATGTGATCTCCTTGTATACCACTTTGTGATGGGAGGCCTATCAACACTCCCCGATCGCGAGAACCACCTTGTCCTCGAGGTGGAAGGAGGAAAAGATTTACGGACATGGCGAACCAACTCCCACGTTGCATCGAGGCGGCGATTTGTCCACTTGATCGGCACCTCGGGACCGCCGCAAAGAGCACGATAAGCCAACACAAGCTCGGGTTCAACAACAACCATGACGAGTGCCTGGGAGAAAGGCGGGAACACGAAGACACCGCACGGGCCCGATCACCTTGCGTAGGCCGGGAAACATGAAAAACATTATGGATGGAGGCGGACGCTGGGAGCTCCAATCGTACGCCACGGGACCAACACGGGCTAAGACTTGATAGGGACCGCCAGAAGTATCGAGGACTAAGTTTCATATTGGAGCGCCTTGCAACGGTCTGGCACAGCGATACGGACGCAGTTTCAAGTACACTCGGTCACCCACCGAGAATGAGAGGTCTCGACGATGCTTGTCAGCCTGTTGGCGCATACGGTTCTGGGCGAGCTGCAGTTGATCGCGAATTTCCGCGAGGATGAGGTCCGGGAGCGTAACAAAGAGGTCAAATCGGGGAGGCGACGAGTGGGAGAACCGTATCGGACCCGGCGGCGGAGGGTCGCGACCATAAAGGACCTTGAAAGGGGAGCGATTAAGGGAGGTATGGAAAGATGAATTATACCAAAACTCGGCCCAATGCGGCCACTCCAGACCAATCCTTCGGTTGTTGATGTATAGCACAACGCAAGTAAGTTTCCACACACTTTGTTAACCACCTCTGTCTCGTAGTCACTTTGAGGGTGGTAGGCGGAAGTGCTTGTTGAAGTTGGGTGTCTTGGAGCGGAATAACTCGATCCAAAAATGACGAGGAACACCTTGTCGCGGTCGGAGACGATATCGGGAAACCCGTGGAGTTTAACCACTCCTTTTATGAAGACATCGCAACTTTGGCGCGCGTGAACGGATGGCGTAGTGGTAAAAAATGACCATACTTGCAGAAACGATCAACTACGACCGAATCGAAGTGAACCACTTTTGATAGTGGTAAGCCCTCGATGAAATCCATCGAGATATCTTCGAATACCCCACTTGGAATGGGCAAGGGTCTGCAAAGAACCCCCGGGAGATAAAGTCTCGTATTTATTACGCCGGCAAATGTCGCAAGAAGTGACAAACTCCTTGACATCATTCTTCATCCCGAGCCAAAAGAATTCCGCGACCATGCGCTTATAGGTTTTGAGGAAACCACCATGGCCGCCGATGGGAGAGGAGTGAAACTCGGTCAACGAGCGCGCACTTAAGGGAGGAGGAGGCGGAGATTACAGGTGCGACCCTTAAAGAGGAGAAGGCCCGTTGGATGGACCACCGGGTTTGGTGAGAGAGCCTGCTTGGAGACCCGGAAAATGGGAGATAAAGTAGAATCACCCTGGACTTCTACGGTGATGACCGCAGAGTCCCCAATAGAAGACACCGTCATAGAATGCAAAGAACTATCCACCTGGAAAACGAGACAACGCATCGGCAAGAAAGATTAGAGGGAGCCCGTTCGGTCTTGGATATCAAAATGGTAGCCGAGTAACTTGATCGGCCAGTTGGCCCAGGTACTCGGGGCAACCACCGTTGCTCAAACAAGAACTTCAAACTGCTATGCCGATCCGTCCGCACCAAGAATTTACGACCCAAGAGGTAATGGCGCCACTTCGAATGGCCAGGGACCACCGCCATCAACTCCCGTTCATAGGCCGATTTGCACCGCGCCCTAGGAGACAGGGCTTGGCTAAAAAAAGCAATGGGGCGGCCATCTTGCGAGAGAGAAACAGCTCCTATCCCGACGCCCGAGGCATCTGTCTCAACCACAAAAAGGGCATTAAAATTAGGCAAAGATAACATGGGTACCTCTCCGTCATTGCGTGCTTGAGGCGTTGGACGAAAACGTAGCCTCATTCGACCATATGAAAGAGTCCTTGCGAAGCAACTGAGTCAGTGGAGCGGCGATTTTCCCATAATCCTTGACGAAACGCCGATAGTAGCCGGTGAGGCCGAGGAACCCGCGCAACTCCTTCTGGGAACTCGGCATTGGCCAAGCTTCCATGGCTCGGACTTTGTCCGGATCACCAAGCACCCCATCACCGGAAATAATGTGACCTAAATAGTCCAGGTTAGTACGGCCAAAGCAACACTTCTTAAGATTAACAAACAGGGAATGAGAGTGAAGGATAGAAAGGACTTGTCGGAGATGGTCACAGTGATCAGCCATAGTGGTGCTATACACCAGGATGTCGTCAAAGAAAACCAATACGCAAGCGACGGAGACGACCACTTTGAAGATGGAGTTCATAAGGGATTGAAAAGTGGCCGGGGCGTTAGACAAGCCGAACGGCATGACGCGAAACTCGTAATGGCCGTCATGAGTGCGGAAGGCTGTCTTGGGAATGTCTGTCGGTTGCACTCGGATCTGGTGGTATCCCGAACGCAAATCCAGCTTAGAGAAAATGCAGGCCCCATGCAATTCGTCGAGCAGCTCATCGATATTAGGAATCGGGAATCGGTCGGGCACCGTCACACTATTCAATGCCCTGTAATCCACACAAAACCTCCAACTGCCGTCCTTCTTCTTTACTAGCAATACTGGGCTTGAGAAGGGGCTGTTACTTGGTTGAATGATGCCAGAAGCCAACATCTCGGTGACCATCCGCTCAATCTCAGCCTTCTGAACCTGAGGATAACGATAAGGGCGGACACGAATGGGTTCAACCCCTTCCTTCAAGACTATTGCATGGTCGCAATCACGGGAAGGAGGCAAAGACGTAGGCTCCGAAACAGGGAAGAAAATGAATTCGGTAATTGTTGGAGGCGGGGGCAATCTCGCCACCGATCGGAGGAGAGACCGTTGACTCCGGACTAAAACACTCCACCAAAAAAAACATCCCACACCGTTATCGACGACGCGCTGGAGGGCCTTACAGAGACCGGTGCGGCTGTGCGAGAGGGTCGCCCGTGGGTCACACGTTCTCCCGCCACTGTGAACGTGAGGAAAGGTTCGCGAATCTACGGTAGTAACACCCATAGTCTTCAACCACTTCATACCCAGATTAAATCATGGCGCGCATGCCAATAGGAAAGAAATCGCCACCACTTTGAGGTTGTCGAACAAAGACGCGAGAGGTCCTTGCAAACCCCGACCGGACAAGCGAGTCCCACCACCTACGAAACCCCATACGACGCGTAGGTGATAGAGGAATTCGCAGAGCACGGACCGAGTTGGCGAAATGAAATTGTGAGACGCCCGTCGTCGATGAGCACCACCACGTCCCGGTCCGCCACCCGACCTCGGACCTTAATGGTGTGCGGTCCGGAATGCCCCCAAAGCATGCGCCGATAATTCGAGGGTGGTTGGGTCCGGTTGGGACTCACCCGACTCGTAGAATCATCCCCCGAGACTCCCAGGTTTCATCATCATAGCGACAAGCATCACATTCGAAGCACCTTCTTAAGCACGGCGATGACCCACGAACCACTTCTCATCACACCGTAGCACGCCCTTGCTTGCGCCCGAGCTGCGCTCGGACTCGGTGAGACGCTTATGGGCGGGTGGGGAGACGCCGGTCGTGACACGGACCCAGTGGGCGAGGGCTCGTAGAGCCCGGCGGCCTGGGCTCGCTTTACTCCCAAAGCCCACTTGTTGGGAACCCTCGGGGCCGGAGAGAAAGTGGGTCTTTGTGCGGGCGGCTAATGTATGAGAGACCCAATGTTGGGCCCCGGGCTCGTGCTTGGATGACAGCCCACGAGAGGTGGTTGGGCCTTTGCTCCTCCAGGCCCAACTCGCGAACCCTCATGTCAATGATCTTCTTCTCCAGGCGGACAGGTCTGGCGATCACCGCCTTTAACGACGGCGGAGGATCGACCATGATCTCGACGCGGAGCCGCTCAGAGAGACCATTGATGAAGACGGCGATCTTGTGAGTCTCCGACAATCCCTGTTGATGGAGAAGAAGAAGCTCAAAGCGTTCACGATATTCACTTACAGTGGTGTGTTGTTTGATGGAGAAGAAGTGTTGGCAGAGAAAAAGTGGATCGGCCTCCGTGAAACGCATCGACAGTTGCCTCTTCATCTCGTCCCAACTCGAGAACGGCTGCTCCTGTTCCTCCGTCTGGAGCCAGATCTGGGCCGCTCCTATCAGGCAAACCCTACTAGGCGCTCGGAGTTTCGAAACCTCGCCATGTCATGAAGAGCGAAGTAGTGTTCGGCTTGGTTGAGCCAAACCAGGAGATCCGAACCATCGCATGTGGGCAACTTAATTTTCCTCACCTCAGACTCGCGCGGTAAGGCGTCGATCCCCGATCTGGCGCTTGTTGCGGAAACCCTTTCCGGAACCGGATCTCGGTGGTTCTCCCCCTTTTGATCCACTGGAAGACCCGATCTGAGGAGATCTGGCCAAATCGGCCCTCTGCTGTTGGAACAGCTCCTCCATACGGGACGACAACATCTGGATCTGGGTTTGCATTTGATCCTGGAGCTCGGATCGCAGCCCCTCGATCGACCCCTCCAGATCCTGGACTCTCCTCAGCTCCGACTCCATAGCTTCCAGTCGCACGTCCATCTTCGGCCCCATCACCGAACTGCTCTGATACCAGTTGATAGGGTTCTTCTTCCCCTCGGCGAGACGAACCACCACCACACACGAGAGAGCGAAACGAGAGACGAGAGAGAGAGACAAAGAAATGAGAAAAACCAACAGAAGACAAAGTGTTTTATTGCTTTAAAGGCAAGTGTACAGTGATTACACCCCACAATGTCAACACCCGAAATTACACCCCTGAACAAGTATTCCCGAGACAAAGAGTACACTCTTTGCTCAAATTTCGAACTAAAAGTCACTCACAACATACTCTTCTCTGTTCATGACAAGACCCCCCTTTTGTTATATACTACACCCCATACTTCTCTCGGATGCTTCCCGATCATGCAAGTGGAACCTCACCAAGCCCACGGTTGGAGTTGTAACCACCTTATTTGGACATGATCCCCTACTCCCATGTGATCTCCTTGTATACCACTTTGTGATGGGAGGCCTATCAAATTGCTCTAGCTGTTCTTTCTTGGGGCGACGTCTCGAGGCGATTTCGGCTCTTTGGAAGTGTCTTCTGGATGAGGCATGAAAACCCTTTGAATCACGAGGATTCCTGTTAGATGAAGGGTTCTCATTGCTGCTTTCCATGCAGCTTCCAACATTTGGCCTTAACATGCCCCGGCTTGTTGCAATGCTCGCAGATTGGCGGTCTTTATCGCTGCGACGGTCGTTGCGGCGTGGTGGTCGACTAGAGAACGGGCGTAAGGCTCGGTGGGAGCCGGTGAGTGTCCTCCGAGCATGACGGTCCGCCGCTCTCCTCTCTTCGACCTCGACAAAGACTTCTCTAGTACTCGGCGAGCCGGATCACGACCAAGAATGCGTCCTCTCACTTCATCTAATTCCTTATTAAGGCCGACGAGGAATTCGAAGACACGTTCTTTTTCCACCATTTTCTCGAAACAAAGCCCATCCTTCGCACACTCCACTCACTCATAATCGCCGAACATATCTACCTCTTTGCCACAAGGTTTTTAAGTCGCATATAATATTGAGTGACAGCTTTTCTCACCTTGTTTTAGCCTCCATAGCTGGGAGTTTTTAGCTCAAACCACCGTCCCGCATTCCCGAGATCGAATAAGTCTCGTTCCCGAAGAAATCAAATGTCATGAGCGGTAGGTAGGAAGAGATAGGTTCTTCCTACACTCGAGTCCATAGAATTTATGAGCCAAGACATGATCATCGAACTAGTCATCAGAAGCTCCCTCTTTTTCTTTTTGTGTTGGACCCTAGCTACATAGGCCTCCAACTATTCTGGATTCGTTCGGGAAATCTCTTCTAATTTTATCAGCATCATTCACAAGACTAGAATCAGAGATGTTGCTACAAAGATTCAATCTCCTTAGACTTAGGCCTAGACTTCGTTGTCTACGAATACTTAATTGAAATTTCGTTTTTTTCTGCGCACTCAAACATTGGAAGTAAACAGTAACAATTCCCACAATTTTGCCTTACATTGATACTGGTATGCCAGCAGCAGCCAAATTAGTATTCACCTTGATTCGATCAGCACTAGAAGCTACAGCGACTTTCAGACTGCTTCTTTTGCACTGACTCAATGAAAAGTATGAAATCAGTTACTGTATTCCATAATTATATGAGTAACAACAATTATGAACAATGTACATACTCTACCTTTGAAACCAACTCCAATGCACCTGGGTAGCCAAACCCCGAATCTGGTTTTGCATACTGCAAGAGGTAACCAAGGTGCTTTATTTGATGAATATTAAAAGAACCATGGAATGAAGAATGGAAACAATTCACCAACCTTTTCGAGATATATCTCAAAAAACCGTTTCTTCGCTGCTTCTGTATTGAAGTTTTCCACACCCTTCTCAGAATCAAGTTTGTCCAACATTTTTGCTTCACCTAGTAACCCAATTGACGCAGAAAGCAGATTTGCATCACATTCAAATATCTTCATTTTTTTTTTTTTTTTTTAGAAATGATGTTTTGTTACTTTGCTTATACATATCCATTCCCATGAAGGGCATGAAATCTTCAGTGGTGACTTGAACTCCCATTTCAGCAAACAGGTCGACTGCAGTCAGTCGAGATGGCTCTTCGCTATTGCAAAGAATGCCGTCCATTTCGAAGAGAACTCTAAATCAACTTCTGTGATAGAGTCTTGCACAACGCCCAAAATGATTAGGGCAACACCGAAGGTCGTCGAAGAGGAAGAAGAAGGTGGAGGCCACGGCGGAGGGCTCACGGCTTTGGATCTAGTCGCGATTCGCGTTACCTCCTTCGTGACCACAAGTAAATCCTAAGATCCATGGGCTTGCAGGGGTTCAAGATTGAACGTAATGGAGTCACTGGGATTGATAATCATCAACTTCTTGTGAATTTGCACTTCAATTAGAGATGGCGTGGCTCCACAGGTCGGAGATTGAGATATGACAACAAAAAGAGGAAGAACTGATGAAGCGGAAACTAGATCTGGTAGGTTTCGGACATTCACACCACTGAACATGTTGATTTGCATGACTTTTGAGTGGCTCGGTGCGGTTGCGAGAGGTTGAAGAAGATCCTCTATACTATCTCGAGCAGATGAGTGGCGATGTTGATCTAGTGCACCGACATTAAGAAACTCAACAGAAAAAGCTGAGACCTTTCCCCACTTATTTGGATCATCATCATCAGACAAACAATTGTTTTCCTCAGATGTTGCACTTGATGACTCCACCACTTTGTTTTTATTTGGATTATCACCATCATCTAATAGACACTTGTTTTCGGCAGATGTTGCATTTGGTGACTCCGTCACTTTGTTTTTATTTGGTCATCAGACAAACGCTTGTTTTCCTCGGATTTTGCACTTGACGACTCCATCACTTTGTTTCTTTTCTGTTAAATTAAGAAGGAAATGAATATACCTTGCAGAAAAGTGTGCTTGCCAGCTTAGTGAAACTGACCGGAGAACTGTGGCATTAGTAGGTGAATGAGAAGAATTACAACCCTTAGATGTAAGGGAACACTACTGGTCTCAATCTTGGAACCTCGAGAATCACATATCACTACAATATTTCCCTTTATAAGCCTTGGGTGAAAAAGCGTATTTAGTGCATAAGCCTATTGTAACTAATACTAACTCAGTGCCTATTAAATATACAATTGCATTTGGTTGTTGCATCTCCATGTTGCTCATGCACGTGAAGCCTAAATCGACTTCAGGCCAATACCAAACCAGGTAGTATTTCTGACCTTATACATAAAACTAACTAATCTATCATGTTTAAGTTTAGGATGTTAATGTTGAAATTGAAGCAGTAGTAGCCTCTAGGAGTGAATGCTCAAATTAATTGTGACCTTAAGGTTGACATTGAAGACTACCCAATGTTGAAATGGAATAAATAATAGGATATCAAGTTACTATAATTCATACTATCAGGCAAACGATACATGTGTTACACTTATTCATATATTGATGTTCACATTAGTTAAATGTTATAATTATGCATAGGTGTCACACACATATCTTGAAAACTATAGGGTGTGGCAAAAACAAACACAACAAATGCAAACTTTAGAAATGGAGGGATCATAATTTGTAAAACTCAATTTTAGGACCAGTTAACGAGGAAATTTAGGTTCAACAGCTTATGTTTAGCCTTGATTAGTTAAAATTTAAACTAAACTTTAGGGATTATTAAAAAAAAAATATTGGAGGTAATTATACAAATGGAGGAGCTAATTGATGATTTGAGCTGTGTGAAAATCGATATGATAGTGAGGGTAAAATAATAGTTTCTTTCCAATGCTATAAAAGGTTTAGGTAAGATGAAAGATTTAAAGATAAACCATATAA
Organism: Stephania cephalantha; assembly: GCA_039657325.1. Classification (NCBI taxonomy): domain Eukaryota; kingdom Viridiplantae; phylum Streptophyta; class Magnoliopsida; order Ranunculales; family Menispermaceae; genus Stephania; species Stephania cephalantha. The sequence goes on along the minus strand of CM077579.1, from coordinate 46,861,634 downwards.
TTATATGTTGGTGCCACTGCCACATTTGTCAAAATCATACTAAATACTAACTAAAGGGCTCTTAACTTCCAACCTGATATAGTGTCTTGGACAGTTGCGAGTTGAGCTGTCAACTTGTTACCAAAATAGAGGTATTTGATTATTAAAGTTTTATTTAGGATTAATTGATGAGAACTTTTAGGATTAAGTAAAATATATTTTTAGCCTCGATTGTCAAAACAAAATGTTTGAATTATGAAAATAAGAAATAAGTATGTCCAGTAATAATACAGTTGGGGGAGGGGTAAATGGGGCCATTTGAATGATGTGAAACTGAAATATAAAATCTGTGAAATTATACACATAGATCATATATATAAATTATATTAGTCTCAAATTGTATTAGACATATAATACAGACTTATCACATATAGGATGTAAAACGAGAGTAGTGCCTTGCATCATCAACATGACAAAGGAGAGCTGAAATCATTTACGGACAATATCAGTATCAAGCCATATATACTATATCTGTTCTTGAGAGATTGAAAATCCCAAAAAATGGGATGTCAAAAACCTTCCATCTTATATATAACTCCGGTCGATGAACTATACATTTTTGTGTGTTTTAACAATGAATGCACTTCAGCTATGTCGAACTAAATACTGATAAAAAGAGAAGTTTCAATGAAAAGTAAAAAATAATAATTGACTAGTAGATCGAGTTGATGGTGTGTGATTTGAGAGATTTTGGTTATTGATCTTTGCTTTTTGAATCTAGATCTGTTCTTTTTTGTTTGTTTGTTTGGTTGATTGGTAGCAGTAAGGAAGTTGAATGCTTGTGAAGTTTGGTGTTCTTCTTGATCCGATATCAGAGGTATGAGTTCCTCTTTTTGGTGTTCAGATGTTCCTTTTCAGTCTATATCTTCACAAATTCGTGTTCAATTTTCATTAGCGCTTTCAGTGTAGCCGTGAAATCACTCTGTAGTGGAATGATATTCAAGGTTTTGTTTGAAATCTATAGTGTATTATGTGGATCAATATATTTTTCTTTGAGTTAACTTCGGCTGTAACTGGCCTTAGTTCAATTAGTTTGTAGGTATTTTTATTACTTTTTTTGATATGTTTATTTCTTGGATCGGCGGTGATTAGTTTTTTTTTTTTTTTTTTTTAATCTCTGTATATTTGCCTAGACATGCTAGTTTTTTTGAGTGTCCATATAGGCAAATGCTTGCTGAATTTTAATTAGTCCATTCAATTTATTGGAGATTGTGAACGAAATGATTGCCGAATTGGATTCTAATCAAATTGAATAAATTGCTTCAGATTTATTAGAACCAAAAAATTTGTCATAGAAATTATGTCTTTTCACTTGAATTTTCTCTTCAACTTGCAGTGAGGACTTTGTGGACACTGCTTGCCAATTTCTTGTACTTATTCGTTGGATGTCATTAAGGACTTTCGCGGAGATTGGGCGATCGGACTTTTTCTGAATTCTACTTAGGTAAGCCATCTACATGAAAGTTTTCGTGAATTTTTTTTCTCGGGCACTTTTGAAATTTTTAAATGCCAGCATTGCTAAAGCTAAAATTTTGAATTGAATTCAATACTCGTACTAGCCTTTGTTACATCTGCGGCTTGACCAAATGGAATATAGGAACACATCTTCTCCATGTGAGAAGATGTGGGAAATGTCTCAACATTAAAGGGAGTCAACAAGAGAAAACTATGATCTCTTAGAGACCTCGATGCAAAACTCATAAACCTTATATAAGCAGCAATAGAATCTTTTGATAAACTTGTGAACCTAGTATGCTACTGACAGATTGACGCCGCCGAACTCGTCAATAAAATATATTTCCTAAACCAACTATTTTGTAGATAGTGGCAAAGGGTTGATCCCACATAGATTGGTAATCTTTCTAAGGTTCTAAAAAAAAGGAAAACGGGGTCTGAGAACGAATGTTGAGAGAATTTAAAAAGACACGAATTGGAAATACTTTGTAACGAAATCAATTAGAGAGTCAACCTAGACCCTCAGTATCTCAAACTTCCTCAATCGGCACATTCAACCCAATGGTCGTCGATCTATATAAAGCATGCAATTCAAAGATATTCTAGAGTAGTTATAGACTTATAGACCTGGTAACGTACGCGGTTCCTTGCACTTCCTATTCTTAGTAGTCAAAGCAAGACAATGACTACTTCCCTAACCAAAAACACAACCCTGGACTCACACGAATTGGGTTTAATGCGTTGATTGCATGGGGCTTTGTGAAGGCACTACACCTAGACAACCGGATCGCACAAGTACGGATGCTTCCGATTCAGCCTAGATCCCTAAGGTACTTGATCGGTCCCAAAAGGGCGAATCAATCGGTATTGTCAATTGCCACTTGAGTGGTCTTCTTGCGTAAGTACGATGCGTACGACTCACTAGCAATAGAATCAAAGTTTAAATCAAGATTTAACCCTAATTAATCAATCAACACCAAAGAGAATAAAACGCCAATGAAAAGCAATTAAATTAAATTAAATTAGATCTCACATATGTTTGATGCCAAAAGAGTTGTTCGATCCACCTCCTTACTCAAAATTCAAACTAAAAAGTGAGTCTTCAAAATGGGCCATGGGTGAGGCCACGACTCAAAAACATAAAACAGGGGGCCACGACGCCATAGATTGATGAGATTATTTTTTCATACCGAAAAATGACATGTTGATGGAAAACCTCAAATTCTTGATGTTCTTTCGTAAACAAAGGTTGGGAACCATAATTTCTCGAGTTACTATTTATATAAAACCTAAAAAAACTATTCCAAAACGAAGTTCCTCAAAATTCGAACTAAAAAGTGAGTCTTCAAAATGGGCCATAGGGAGTAGAGAAATAGGAAGCACATGGTTTAGGCCACGACAATGGAGTAGGAATTGTAATGATTATAAGGATAAGGTCGAAAAAAAGAATGGGGGATAAAAGTTAAATTAATTATTGGGACGAAAAATTAACATACTTAGCGCCTATGCACCACAAGTAGGATTAAGCCACGACGCCATTATGAATTTATACAAAGTATACCATTAGATGAAAAGGTTTTTATTGGAGGAGATTTAAATGGGCATGCGCAAGCGATGGGTTTGAGAGAGTTCATGGAGGTTTTGGTTACGGTAATAAAAATGAAGAAGGAGAATCAATCTTAGAATTTGATTTACTACGATTTTTTTTTTTTTTTTTTTTTTTTTTCTTTAACAAGAAAAATAATAGAAAAATATGTAGAGGACAAACACCACTTAAAACACGACGACATGAGGCCTACTAAAGTGAAGCTTGGATTCCATGCCACGGCTTAAGTGTCTAAGATGTGTACAATCAATATAGAGAAGCTAGAAAACAAGCTAAAAACGTAGTTAGTCAAGCTAAAACAAATTTCATGGAAGATCTACATACAAGGTTAGGTAATAGAGATGGCGAAAAATATATATATATAGGCTAGCCAAATTAAGAGATAAAAAGAAACAAGACCTAAGGGCCTAAAATTTTGACTTCAAAGTTCTTTCTCTTGATCACCACTTTGGTGGGTTCTAGAAAGAAAAGAGTGCATGCTAGATACATAGACACTATTAAGATATGTATGATGGAGTAGTAACCATTTGAAAGAGCTACAAAAGAATTTCCCATTACGATAGGACTACATCAAGGATCGGCTTTAAGCCCATATCTATTCTTCTAATATTCGCACCAATTCTTCATTTTGAGTCCTAACACCTGTAAATCACACAAATGAGAGATTGTTACCACTAAATAGAGATTTATGGTTCAAAATCACACTAAACACTATATATTATGATGTCTAATTATACACTTATCACAGATACTCATTTTTCTATCTGTTTGAAGGCAAACAATATTCCTTTAGGCTAAAAATACTTGAATAAATCAGGAATCCACTAGTTTAAACAATACATGGTTTGAAAATAATTCAGAACTAGTAGTTTAGTTCTTCAAGAATATACATGTCCCATTATTGGACAATGCAACTTGTTCTCAAACTAAATACTAAGCAAGTAAGCAGAAACATCACCACCATCTAGAATGTCTTGTAGATCAACGCTTCCTATTTCCTTTCTGATTAGGGAAGGTCATGCCGAAGAGTCTCTTTTGGTAGAGTAGTAGTTACAGCGTTACATCTGGGGCGCCAAATAATGAGGAGAAAAATATATCATCCTAACATTGATTTTTAAGTTCCTAGAGAAAAGACGATAAGAACAGTGGGGGGAAGAGAGAGATTAAACTTTTGTAGAATTTTTCCTCATTCTTGCAGCTTTTGCGGCTTAAACTCCTGCAAGAGCATCTTCAATTACAATATACTGCAAATCAAGTTATTCGATTCTTGAAATTCACAAATTACTGATGTATTAACAAAATCAAACTATGAAAGCATAATGAATTCCTAATATTACTCCTTTGAATTAGGAATCTTGGAGCTGGTAGTTAATTTCTTTACCAAGTCGGTCTTTATTTAACTTCTTCATGATCCATAGCGTGACACTCCTGCATCAAGATTTACTTAATAGCATTCTCCCTCTTTCGTCACTATTAACAATGTCAATTGTCTCTCGATTGGATTTCATGCCTATTTAGTATGTTGATTGCTTATGCTTATCACCGATCTAGTGCTAAATTTGTGGATTTTGTTCCGGTCGTGTTCAATTAGAAAGTATAAAAAAGAAAATGACTTACTTTTTTTTTATAAGAAAACTACAATTTGCTCCTATTGAGGCTGAAACCCTGACCTTTTACACAAGTGGCCCCGTACATACCAGTGATTTACCTACCTGGTTGGTATGACTTTGAAAAATTCGTTCAATACAAGTGGAATGTGTGGCACCCAATGACGATAGCTCGTTCCAAAAGCAACACCAACTCCGCGTTTAAGAGGAAAGTTTATCACCCACTAAGGATACCCCATCCCAAGTAGGGACTGAAAGTGGCCAAGTCTCACATATATATGTATATATATACATATATATTATTATTATTTTTTTCTCCTGAACCCATTTCGCTGAACCTACATAACGCGCAAGATACATCTAGAGCTTGTACGTGAATCTGTGTGTTTTGCGGTCTCTATGAGGGATCAACGGTGACAGATTCACGCACTGGCTCCCAATGTGTACTAGCACGTACAAATGAGAGCGGCCCTGTTATGTATAAATAGTGTTTTGTTTTGATTTTGGCGCCATTTCGCATTTCTTTTGTTTTTACAGCGAAGAAGAGAAATGGCTTCTTCTTCGGAGGGGCTAGGGTTAGGGTTTGGGAGCGAAGATGTCGATCCGTCGATTGCAATGACGACAGATGTGGAGTTGTTGAAGAGGGCTTGGAGGAACGAAAAGGCGGCTCCGGAGATTCTTCAATTTCAGCATGAGTTGGTTCAGAGATCCAGAGAGCAGGTCCAGTTGATGGTAAGTGATTTCATAGATTTTGGTTTCTGTTTTTGAAATATTTGGATATAGATCTGTTATTTCGTTTGAGTAGTTGTGAAATTTGATGTTCTTCATGTTCAGATTTCAGAAGCCTGAATTTCCCCCTTTTGGTGGTTTTTTAGACTATAACAGTGCAAATGCAGTTAAATATCTTTACTGCTTTTGATTTGGCTGTGAAAACGTTCTGTGGTGGAATGATGTTCAAGGTTTGTTTAAGATCTGCGCAGCAAATGATGTGGATCATACATTCTTCTTTGAGTTAACTTCGTGTTTAATTGGCCTTGGTTCAATTAGGTCGCAGATATTTCTGTTCTTTATATCTTTTGTTTCTACTATTTACCTTTGTTTCTTCGATTTTGATTGATTGGCAGAGATTTTGGATCTTTGCCCTTCTCTTTTCTATATTGGCCTAGATCTGGTGTTCTTGATTGTATTTGTGGATAAATGCTTGCCTAATTGTGCGCTAAATTGAGTGCAAAGAAAGAGTTTAATCCATGTAGCCGACACCAACTAATTTGTGATCAAGGGTTTGTTTGCTTGCTTAATTGTGATAAGCCCACTTAATTTACTGGAGACTGAAAAAAAATGAGTTATAGGATCTGTTTGAAATATGGTGTAACAACAACAACAAACACCAACAACAACAACAACAACAACAACAACAACAACTATAACCTCAGTCCCAAATTAATTGGGCCCGACTACATGGATCAAACTCTTAAATATGAAGTGTAGATAACCTTTAATAGATCAGATGTAGATGTATAGAATTGGTCTTTTTTTTCCCTTACTTTTGATTTGTAATTAACAAGTTGGTTCGATTTTTTCAACTTCATCTACTACCTTATCCGTGATATATAGTGGGTTGTTTTGGTTAAGTAGGAAGAAACAGTGGAAGATTTTGAGCAGAATGGAGCAGATCCACTTACAGTATCTGTTTATCAAATGGATCTGGATCGTATGCAATTTCTCTTGAGATCATACCTTAGAATTCGTCTACAAAAGGTAGTTAGTAATAAAGTCCTGTATTCTTTTTAGAAAAAATTAGTATTTGAGTACTTGTTAGTGATTTGTTGGTGTTGTCGTTGCAGATTGTGAAGTATGCGATTCACATTTCAAAAAGTGAGGCGTGGAGCAGGCTATCTGAACAAGAACAGAAGTTTGCTAAAAGGTTTGTGGTCGCCTTCCATCATTTCTCTACAAGTTGATTAGTCACTTTAGCATTATTGCGCACTTGGTTTCGATGTTTATGAGGTTATTTTTTGAGATCTACAGGTGCATGGATGACATGGAAAAACATCTAAACCAGTCTGTCCTGTCTCGGTTGCCTTATGGATATCAATCTATTCTCAAGCAATCCATATCAAGTGAAGAGGATGACATGGGTATGATATGGTTTTAGCATAAAACTAACATTGCATCTCTTTTCTTTTTCTAATGAACTCTAATAAGTAATAACTAATCTTAACTTTGCTATATCATGTTACATCACATGTATGCCCTTCTTCGTTCGACTAACCGTTGGTTGGCCTTAGTTACTTCACTATCTTTACCATTGGGTTCTGTTGTTGTGACTGTTAGGCCTTTTATATAGGTCCTTTAGACTGTTAGTTATTGTAAATCCCAATCAACATCATTAGTCACTTCATGAGTAACTTTGGTTGGCTGAACTATTCCATTTTCTTAGTCTGTAACTTTCTCATACTCTTTTAAGGGCTGCGGAGTGAGGATTTTTTGTTGTACATTCTAATATAACTCACTTAATCATTTCTTAAGTAACTTCCAAAATGTTGCACCTACGTCACTCTTTTTTTTTTTTTTTTTTCTCAAGTTACATTAGCCTTGTTCCTAATTGATTGATTACTGAGTTCCATTACAAGTTTACACTCCCCAATGCGTAAGTTCAGGTTGGTAAGTTCAAGTACTGATGGTTATGATTTTGGAACGGCATTTGACACTTGTTTATCAAAATTTGTCATGTAACAATTCACTGCAAGCCTGCGTGACAAATATTTCCATGCATGTCTCTCTAACACAGTTTGCTGTATGGTCTTCATTTCATTGTCATCATAAATTCAGAGCTTTACTTATGTAAGTGAAAATTGTTTTTGGAGTTTCAGTCCCACAGCCTCATTTGGACACATACGTCTTTTGCAAGAGCCGGACACCTCTTGGCGCCCTTCAGATTGCTGATGGGTACGTATTATTTACTCAAATCGATTCATTGAACTCCTATTGCCAAAAAGAAATTGATGCATTTAACCCACTTTCACGAAAAACCTTTAAATTAATTCACCATAGAAAATACATTGATGCATTTAGCAAACTTTGACGAAAGCCTTCAAATTGATTCACTTAGCTCCTATCGTAGAAAAAAAATTGATGCATTTAGCTCACTTTGACGAAAAACCTTCAAATTGATTCTTTTAGCTCCTACCATAGAAAACAAATTGATGCATTTAGCCACTTTGACGATAAACGTTCGAATTGATTCATTTGCTCCTATCGCGGAAAAAAATTGATGCATTTAGCCTATTCCGAAGAAAAACCTTCAAATCGATTCATTTAGCTCCTATTGTAGGAAAGAAATTGATGCATTTAGCCCACTTTGACGAAAAACCTTCAAATTGATTCATTTAGCTTCTATCATCGAAAAGAAATTGATGCATTTAGCTCACTTTGACGAAAAACCTTCAAATTGATTTTTTTTTTTTTGGCCTCTTACCGTAGAAAAGAAATTGACGCATTTAGCCTCTTTGACAAAAGGGGAGTGATATGTTGACACAAATGGGGTGCACGCCCATGTGGCGCCCCTTTTTCAGACATGTGGCCCACGAAAAAGCACACAAATGGGGTGCCACATAGGCTGTGCGCCCAATGTGTGCGCCCCATTTGTGTCAACAAATCATTTTCCTTGACAAAAAACCTTCAAATTGATTCTTTTGGCTCCTACTATAGAAAAGAAATTGACGCATTTAGCCCACTTTGACGAAAAACTCTCAAATTGATTAATTTAGCTCCCATCGTGAGAAAGAAATTGATGCGTTTAGCCTACTTCGACGAAAAATCATTGCCTTAAAATTCATGCTTTTGTGTCTTGTAAATTTGTTTCCTCTCAAACTTGCAGAGAGGACCCCATGGACGTCCTTGCCGACTTCTTGTACTTGTTTCATTACAAGTCAATAAGGTCTTTCGTGGAGAGCGGCCAAGTGGACTTGTTCTGAATTCATTGAAGTAAGTAAGCTTCCTATTCCCTCTCTTAAATTTGATCATCTATTATTGAACTTCATATAAATTATGGATTTACTAGTGAACTTCATATAAATTATGGGTTTTTCTCTGATGAAACTGAAATTTATTATTCCGAACCGTTAATTCAGTGCTTTATATTGAAGATTAAGAAAACGTCTATCTTTATTTTTAAATTACTGTGGGTGTCTGAACTGCTTTTCCCCTCCTGATTAAGGCCCGACTAATTTCACGGGGTTAAAAAGGCACCCCTATCACTAACCAAAAAGTCGAAAGAAAAATAATAATGCAATTGTTGTGAATCGTGCGAATCGTTAGTCGGAGTACTAACCACGCCCTTTGAAGGCATATAAAAACATTTCACTTGAAACAAAGCACGTGAAAGAAAGCCTTGTAAATTTTCTTGCAGCTCTCGCTAGATTATTATATATGTTCAACAACATCGATACATCCGAGACATGACCAGACCAACCAAAAAAGCCAAAACTCACCATGTGACAAAAAGTGCCGATTGTGTTCAAACATCATCATCATCATCTCAAGACTCAAAAACCAACGGCCAGGATCTTAAGCAGACCCTGATAACAAACTCCTCTACTCTCATCACCACCGCCCAATCGGATCATAGCTTTGATCTCCTCATCGCCCAACTCAAACCCAGCCCACTCCATATAACTCCTCAAATCCTCCAACCCCACCAGCCCATCCCCATCTCTGTCCATCACCTTGAATGCATCCTCCATCATAGCCATCTCATTATGATCACTTGTAGTAGTCCTACATTTCATCAACACTTGCTCGAACTCGTCCAACTCCACGAACCCGTTGCGGTTCGAGTCCGCGACCGAGATCATGGACCCGATATCGTCCTCGGTTGTCGTTGCGGCGATGGCATTAACGGGCGAGGCGCCGGAGTAGAAGGCGCGGAGATCCTCCGCGCTTATCTTCCCGTCTCGGTCCGCATCGATCACGTCGAATGCCTGCTTGATGCCCGTGGACATCCCGTCGGAGGTCCTGATCCCGGCCAGTCTATCCCTTCCTGAAGGGCACATTTTGTGTGTCAATATGAACGTTTGTTTTGTGTGCTTTGGCGAGAAAGTAGGAGAGTTTGAATGGTTTATATAGGTGTATTAAGTGGCAGCGAATCTTGCATGGAGATGCTATATTTACGCGTTTAAATGACACTCTGGAGGTACGCTAAAGATTTATTTCTTATGCGAAGATCTCGAAGTGCATCGACGGATGTCAAACGGGTGTGTCATCTATGAGTGACGAATGTTGTGGGGTGAGAGGGGGAGGGGTGACGTGTGGGGTGAGAGGGGGTGACGTGTGGGGTGACGTCATGAATGGAGTCGTGGTGTGCAAGTCCTGTGTTTTGGGGTGGCCTCCTGTAGCACCGTCAAGTCTATTATTGGTGTCTTCATGTGTACGAAGTTGCATGCGAGGGCGGGAGTGGGGCCCATTTGTGAGAGAAGCTTCTGGAAATAGTTGGCTTTATTAACGAAGGAAAATTCTAGCTAATGTGAGTGCGATGCTTCTCGATGTGCGCGTTATATGCATTTTGAGATATATTGTACGCACATCAAAGTGTGATGTATGTTTGTTGATGTATACTGTCGATGGGGCCGCGATTTACATGTCATGCATTGAGATCTGTGTCTCAATTTGTGCACATATTGGCTCGTTCGGTTCATGGGATAGCATGAGATAAGTGGTGGTGCTAAATAATACTAGTGTTTGGTTCGAGTTTTAAATTGATGATATGATTATTTTAACTCATAGGAGTGGATAAAATAAAACCATGAAATGAGTGATATTATTTAATCCCATTGTTGGTGCAAACCTTTATAATTTTGTAACTTTACCTATTTAATTCCAACCTCTATACCCTATATCGAACAAGTCCCTTGGGACTAATATCCAAATCTATGTTATAATTTCAGTGTAAAATAATCTCATGTTCATGGATTTATTTTACTTGCGAACCGAACGGGCCAATACGGCTTAAAGGCCTGATTTTTACGTTGTCATTCAACACTTCTCTTGAGAAAATGCTTTCTTTTTGTTGTAAACTAAATTGTAAGCCAATTAGAACTTAAGTTGGACTTGCTAGAGACTTAAGTATAGAAGACATAAACTAAGAACTACTAAAACAAGTAGAGAAGAAGAGACAAGAGAGAAGAGAGCTAGAGATGAGAATGTAGAGATTTCATTCATACATTTGTGTGTTCTTTACAAGTGAAGGAACTCCCTTATATAGGCTCTTAGTCATGATGAAAATAAGTACTTGCACAAAGTGTGTAAGTTATACCAAATTCTCATGTCATACAAGATTACAAGTTACATGACAATACATAGACAAGTGATTATATATTGGAGTTGAATACAAGTTATGTAGAGTGTACAAGTTACATTCAATGTAGAAGTCATACTTGATGTTACAATTCAATGTGAGAGTCATGCTTGACAATGTGATCGTTCATAAGCTTGATTAAATGGTCATCCAATTTACAACACTTTTAACATTTTTTTGCATTTTTACATTGAGATGCGCGTGCGCACATCCTAATATGTACTGCACTCGTAAAACTGTATGTGTTGTAGTATACGTTACAACGTGAGGTGACATTACAATTATAATCTATTTATATGAAAAGTTCAACATCAACTGATCTTCACTCGTCAACCGTCACATTAGTGGTTGATTAGTGGCTGTTATATTTACAAATTACAATGTATTATATTTATATAATGTTGTTTTATTAGTTGAATTTTATACCCTAGAGCTTGAAAAGAAAATGGTAGGGGAGAGCTACAACTTATCTAAGTAGACAACTGTCAACTTTTTTTGTTTTTTAAAGAATGAAACAACTACCTAAACTCTGGAATTCTCGACTTCTTACCTAACTAATTCCATAATCCATGTCAAAGCCATCGACTAAGTATCGACCATAGTCATGACAATGATGGAGCTTATTGGAAGCCTCTTATCCAACATCTGACTTTATGAAATTCTCGTAGTACTTATTTTATATAACCTAGAGAAAAATAAATGATGACCTCCAATGCGAACACTAGTGGATGATATATTTGCGGGGTTTAGTGGAAAAATGAATTGAATTAATCTAATCCATTTAATTCCTTCAAGATAAAATAAGAATCAAACTTCATACTCTAAAGATATTTTCTTTGTCCCATCAAGCACAATTAAAATCTGCTTGATAAATCAACAGGTGACTTTAATTTTGTCACACTACTTTACACTACTTTGAACTATCTTGGAGAAAACATTGATAAGAGGATGTTATTAAAGATTGTCCCAAAATTATCGGATTCGAGGCAGTATGGTCATATAAAATATTTTTGCTTTGTGGATTCAATTTCCAAGGGGTTTAACAGTAAAAATAGTAAAATGAAATGCTTTAGTGTCCTAGTACGGATGTCCATTGATTTTTGCTATAGGCATCTTAATGAATGTGGCAAGATCACCTATTTTTTTGGAAGCTGCTAGGGATATCTATTTTAGATATCGACTTTAAGCACTTAGCGGTTGTGCACCGTCGATACACTTCGGGACGCATGTTCAAGGTGTATTGGACGTCACACGATTGCTAGGTGCCCAAAGTCGTGTCTAAAAGTGGATACCCTAAGTATTTTCTTATTCTTATGGAGTGCTACGCGTACATTACAAACGCACATCAGAAAGCACACTGCATGCTGATGTTCGTGTGTTGCTCTTCGATATGCGCATGAATCGCATATCGAGATGCATCTGTGCTTTCTAATGTGCGTTTGTGATGTACGCCCAAAATTTTCCCCTATTCTTTGCCTATTTTAAGGGCGTTTCAGGTATACTGGCAAAAAGGAAAGGACCTTATGGTAATTACAAATTAGCTTACACAAAACCCTAGCAACCCTAATCTCATCTTTTCCTTATAAGAAGCCAATCACATTCTCCTCCGTATTTCTATTCTGTGTGTTCACTCTCTGCAATTCTCTTCAAAATCAATCTAAGGTTAAGATAGTGAATTTTTGTAGTATTTTTGTAGTTTATCAACCTGTAGCCTATGAAATCCCATTCTCTTGTTCTTTAATAAGGGCATAGGGATTCCTTCATCAGTACATGATGAGAGGCTGAGATTTCCCGCAGAAATTGAGTCTCTACGCCTCCGTTTATTCCCCACAGGCGCAGTGAATAACATCCTGCTACAATCCCCATCTACCTTTTTTTTAATCAAATCACATTTTTTTTTTATCAATTGGGGATCCTATGATGGCATGAAATCTTTGAGACCTGAAATTTCATTTTTTGATGAAAACTATAAGCATTTTTTCTGAGGATCCTCATGTGATAATTTTTTTTAAGTGATTTTTATTTTATTATTTGTGTTTGGGTGATGTTTGAATGATGAAATATGCACTGGGCTCTGAGCAGTTTCTCTGCAGTTTTGATGGAAATGCAGCCTAGAAAGCTATATCTGACCACCCATTATTTTTTTTCTCAAGTTTTTTGGAATTTTTTTCTTGTTTTAAGGTTTAATTAAATGAATTATAAGTTGTTGGTCAAGTAATAATAATCCCAAGATTTGTGAACTTTATCATATTTTCTTTAGGTATAATCTAGAGAAAACATTGTTATTCAAAATAATCTAGAGATGACATTGGTATTAAGATTTCGATGGATTTTATTGGATTTCTAAAAAATTTGGGTGTGTTCAATTTTTAAACTACATTAGGAATTTGGTGGATTTTAATTCATGGATGGATTTGGAAGTCTTTTCAAATTCATCAAATTTCATGAAATCCATGGAAATCATCTTTTAAAAAAAATCATAGATTTGTCAAATTGAATACGCAGCCCAAAATTGTTACAAGCTATTGAACTACGAGTCTTTGCAAAAAAAAAAGAACTATGAGAACAAAACAATGAACTGATTCACCAAATTGGCCTTCTTCATTAAGTGTGCAAACCCAATTTCTTAATAGACTAAGAAATGGAATTGCCCAAAAAAGTATAAAGAAGCATTGTTTAGACCTTATAAAGAACAAGCCGTTGAGGCCTTCTTCATAAATTGGGTTTTATGAGTTTACTATAACTTATTTGGGCCTGTCAGTAAGCTTGTAATTGAGACAAGAGATATTGCCTCTTAATAAGGTAAGATATGAAATTGCCAAAAAAGTATACGGGAGCATTGTTTAAACCTTATAAAGAACAAGCCATTGAGTCTTTTTCTGCATTTACTACATATTAAAAAGTGACTATATATAATACAAAAAATATTACATCGAGAAACAAATGTTTTCAAGTATAGGCCCTGACTAGAGAACGATTCCTAGTATTACATAAAATTTATGATTGATATGTCTTCCTACTAGTATTTGTAAACAATTCTATGACCTGACTCAATAAAAGTAGAGTACATATGATTATCAATGAAGCAAATAAAGAGCAGTGGTTGACATCTCTGGAACTATTATAGTACACTACTACCTAAATTCCAAAAAACTGAAGAAATAATATGCTCTTCATAAAGTCAATTTCAGTGCTCCAAAGCACTTCTAATCGATACTGTAGAGCCTTGTTTGGAGATTTGATCATGATTTAAGAACAACACAATGACGGAAATGTCGTCATGGAAATGACGTCGAACCTTCTTGTCGATCTTCTTCAGATCTTCATAGCGCATTTCTCGTTTCCTCGCTGCTTCCTGTAGTGCAGCTTTGATGAGCCTTTTTGCACTTCCCTGCACCATATTTGTTAACACATGTAAACTCCAAATCTCAAGCCAAAGAAGCCAAATGGTTTCACTCTTTTTTTCTCCTTAGAATCTCTACCAGAAGCTGAGTTCACAAATAGGGAAATTTTCGTAACTAAGATACTGATAAACATTACATAGCATGCATACATATACAAATTACACAAAAATAAATTGTTCTATATAGACAAGGATCATGAAACTTGTCAGTAGAACAAGAAAAGGAGATTGGAATCTTACTGCCCGCGGATTATTATGAACGATCTCCACAGCTTTGTCATTGCTCAAGTGTTCCCATAATCCATCCGAGGCAAATATAAGAAAAGCATCATTTGATTGAAGAGGTTGAGAGACAATACTGGGATTGGCAGTCAAGATGGGCATGTTTATAGGTTCGGGAAGTCGGAATTTTCCATTGAGTTCCCTGTTATACTGCGCATCTTTCATGTAGACATCACCTATGGATCTAGTTATCTGCATGAATACATCGACAAAGAAATGATATGTTATCGCAACGCTCAATTCCAAGTTCAACCACATAGTTAATTCCATCAATTCAATTCAATGAAGCATATAACTAGCCCCCAAAGAGCGTGATGCAGTGACAAAGAAAGAAGCATCATAACTCTGACTGAGGGTTTAATTCTAAGTAGCTACATTATATTCTTGGTTTCTCCCGAGTTATGGGGTTGGGGCTGCCGACTGACTACAATGGGATTAGTCGAATCAGAGTAAGGAGAGGCTAAAAAAGATTCAGACACCCATGGTTATAAGAAATGAAACATATAACTAGTTCAATTGCCTTGTAAGTTTGATGAAATGCAATGATCCCTTCAAACTCTCAATTCTCATGATAATGACACCCTACATAGATTTGAATACTCTCTCCTTGGTTTGAAAGTTTGCTGATTTATGTAAGGCCTGGTCTTGCAAGAGCAACAAAAGAAAACTAAAGAAAACAATTCAAGGGAACTCTAGGACTTATGCTGGGAAGAATACAGGCTTGGAGATTACCTGAATAATTCCTTTAACCCTCCAAACTCCATGTTTAAGAACAACTATTTGAGGATCATGTGGATGTAACTCTTGAAGCTCCTTTCTCACAGCTTCTACATTAGCATTGTGCTCAATAGATAATTGAATGGCTGCAATAGCGCCTGTATTGCCGATTTTTCTACCCAACACCGCTCGAGAATCTCCCAAATTAGCGACGTAGAGTGTTCTTTGACTGACTACTCCAACAAGACAGCATGAACCAACAGTAGCCAACTGCGGCCGAGTTCTCCATAACCTAGATACAAGATCAAGAAACCCTTCCTCTGTTCGTAAAAATGCCCCGCGGATGTGATCATCTGTCACGGATTGCGCCTGCCCTAACAGATCTGTAAGAAGAATCAAAATTAATCTTACAATCACAAGCTAAAGAATCCATCAAGAAAACCATGAATGCCTCACATTGTACTAGTATAGTAATAGGCTAATAGCCAAGTTCTCCATGATCAAAACATGAAAGTGAATTAAATTCAAGAATAGACTACCAAGCATTCAAATTAGTTCATCTTAGACCCAAAAGTCCCGAAACACAAGAAAGGGACTTGGTTAATCCTTCAATTCCTGACTATACATTCACCCAAAAACAGTCTAGAAAACCCAACTCAACCACTCAATCCATCTCAATCTCCATTAGAAACACAAGGCATAATCAATCAAAACAGCAACAGCAACAACAACAACAACAACAACAACAACAACAACAATCCCAAAATAGTCAGGGTTGGTTCTTATACTACAACAACATAGCTTCAGTCCCAAATTAATTGGGGTCGGCTACATGGATCAAACTCTTTCATTGTGATCGATTTATGGTCGGTTCTTATATATAAAAGAAAAACTAGTCAGGGTCGGCTATATGGATCATACTATTTCATTGCGCTCGATTTAGTGCAATTAAGCATAGGCAATTAAAACACTACCCATAATCAAAAAAGGCCCTCAAATTCAGAACTTTTTAGAGAGAAATGAAAACAATGTCTCCATTTAGTCCAACAATCACACCACCACCAACAAGAAGAACAACAACAAAGACTCAAATTGAGCAAACCTTGGAAATGGCGAAAGAGATGATCACAGACATAGCGAGCGGCATCGGGACCGCCATGGCCGTCGTAAACGCCGACTAGAGTACCAAAAGGCCCTGACTCAATCTGGCTTTGGTCCTCAAGAACTTGATTAGCTTGCACAACAGCCATTGAATACTCCCCCATAGACCCATACAACTTCCCAAGATCTCTAAACCAAAGCAGCCCATCTCTCCCCTCCCCATCACCACCACTGCCACCACCACCACCACAAAAGGGGTTGAAACAGATTGACAAGAGATTCATCAAAGACCCAACTCAGCAGAACCCCACATCTCTAACTGAAACCATATCAGTAATGTAATGCCAATAGAGATGATGAAAAAAATGAGTGTTTTGGAGAGACCCAGCTGGGGATGGATTTTGTTGGGTGTGTTTAGATGGTGAAGAAGTGATGGTAGTGTTGATGATAATGAGAGAGATGGAAAGTGGGGGGAGTGGTGTTGGGTGGAAGAGGAGCATAGGGAGAGAACAACACATTCTGTGTGGGAAGTGAAGGAGATGCATTTTTTGTTGGGTGTTGTTTTCGATGTCTTCAGCTTCCTCACCAAACGACACTCAATCAACACACCACATAAAACTCTTTTTTGCTCTCTCTTTCTCTCCTTTAACTCTTAGCGAGTAAAACTAGAAAACAACAGTGTGGATGATGAGTCAAAAAAAGCTGGAAGAGACGGTAGATTCTTTGCTTTCATATGTTTTGAGAGGGAGAGAGTAATGACAACGACAATGTCACGGCTCAAGCTACATTGGCTCACGAGAGCCATTCATGTGCGCCTTGAGATGCGTGCATATATAAATCTTGATGCATAAGGCTCTTGTGAGCCAATGTGTCTTGTGGTTGGCAGTGTTGTTGTCATTCTAGTATTTTCCATTGGTTTACTGTTAACCGAGTCAACTAGTCCACGCTCGAGTATTATTATTAAGTGAACTGCACATACTCCATTTGGTCATTTATATAAGTCGTTTAAGGTAAGAACACAAGAATTAAGGTAGCCTTAATTAGGAGTGTGTTTTACATATATATCATTTGACATTAAATGAATTGAAGAATTGAAGAATCATAAATGTTTGAATTGTATAAATGTGAAATGGGTAAAAATGCAATAAATACACTCTTGAATTTCGAAAACGACTTACAATTTTGAAAAAGAAGTTTTTGCTAAAAAGACTTATATAAATGAGCGGAGGGGGTATTAATCTACATTATAGTATTATTAAGTGAACATTAATCTACACTCATAGTATTATTAAGTCAACTGCACCTATTAATCCACACTCTGGTACTATTAGCCTATTAGGTTTTTGACAAAGGTGGCTATTGTCTGGTTGTCTATTACTCTATTTGGTCAATAATATAAGTCATTTTGCACAAAACACACATATTAAGGAAAATGGGTAAAAAAGTACAAAAAATTTCTTGGTGCAAAATGACTTGTAAAAAACATGTGTTTAATTGAATCCATAATTAATTACACCACGAAGGATTGATGTAAATGACCAGGGGAGTATTAATTATGGATTCAAATTACTTTCTCGGTGCTTTAATTATGTTATTAATTACACCAATCTTTTATTTTACCTAATAAAAAACATGTGTTTAATTGCAATTAAATATTTAAATGTTTAGGGGTGAAATGGGTAAAAAGGTACAAAATTTTTCTTGAATTCCAAAAACAATTTATATTTTTTTGACAAGGAATTTTGGTAGAACAACTCATAAAAATGACCAGATGGAGTATTATACTTGAAATGGAGACCTCGCTTGAGAGGAACGTGGGAACACTCT
This sequence comes from Stephania cephalantha, assembly GCA_039657325.1. Taxonomy (NCBI): domain Eukaryota; kingdom Viridiplantae; phylum Streptophyta; class Magnoliopsida; order Ranunculales; family Menispermaceae; genus Stephania; species Stephania cephalantha. Next base: position 46,843,242 of record CM077579.1, on the reverse strand, counting down.
TTTCCTCTATCTATCTCAAATGAGAAGCTTGGATGAGTTGAAAAAGCTTTAATTTTATGTATTTTAGTAAGAGAAAGCAATCGAATATGCCATGATTAATTACGATGAACCGTGTCGACTAATCTACACCTATGTATTATCGGGTGACTAAATTAGGAGCCTGCTAACCGTGGTTAATTAACTCCTATTTGTTTTGTTCATTATAAAATCGAGACCTTGCTACTCAAATTATGTTTATTGGTATTTAACTAAGGACGTTGTCATTGTCTTTTCTAATTCTACTTTAATAATTAGTCAATGGGGAAAGAGGGGGACAAAAATGGAATCTAATAGTTCCCACAATCTCTCAAATCTTAATTTAATAACATTATGAGGTGAATTAAAAAATAAGGAGATGCTAAGGTGATATCACTCACTAACATGAGCCATATCATGACTTTCAAATCATTGTCTAATGATCATCTTGAAAAGCCAGGAAGTTTAAGAACAAAAGAACTTTTTTTTAAAAAATTTTGGGCCATAATTTGAAAATGTTTTTAAGTAATTATTGCTCACGTAGATAGAGATTTGATGATGTTATTTTTATTTGAAATCTCAAAGACGATTTGCAAATGATCCAATTATATAACTCGATATGATAGAAATTGAAGGGGGTTCAATAATTTCTAAGAGCATCTCTAATGAGACCATAGATTGGGGTGGAAATGAATCCACTTAGGATACAATCCACATCCAACCTCAAAAAATGCTCTCCAATGAGACTTTGGATTTATAATGTTCATTCTATGTGACATGGAATCAAAGTGGAGGATGTCTACTTCTAGACATTGTGGTAGACTGTCACGTTAACATTATTAATTCTTTTTAAAATTTTTATTTTTTTCAAGCCTTTATTATTATGAAAATTGAAAATAAAAGTGTCAACTCATCAATCCATAATCTAAATCTACATTATCATTGAAAATCATTTTAAGAGGTGAATGTCTATCTAGTGCCACATATGATAAACATCCTCTCCACATTCATGATGTGGTACCAATTCATGGTCTAAATCCATGTTAACATTAGAGATGCTCTAATGGATTTCAATTGTTATCAACGCACATCATTTGCATTGAACCAAATTGAATGAAATAGTTTGATCTATATTAGTGCCTCTTAAGGAAACTAAATAATATAGAATTTCGTGTAATTAGTAGTTAAGAAAATTAGAATCCCGTGTAATTAGTAGGTTCCTTTTGTGGATATACACTTTCCTTTTATATCCAAAACTTATGTGTATAAATAGGATACTTGTACACAAGAAATATATACAATAAACATTATTCTATTCAGAAGTTATCATGGTATCAAAGAGTGGTGTACGCTTGCTTTTTTTATGGTTGTGCTACTTATTTATGTGATAACTCTAAAAAAAAAAAAAGAAATGGACAACTTTGACTCCTCGTAATTAAAATTAAAACTTACAACAACGATGATTAATAATACTATATTAGTTAAGGTAGGTAATATGGATCAAACTTTTTCACTCGGATTGATATGACATGTCTATTAAATTTTCTTAAAAAAAGCATGAATTCTATAAAAAGCATCAAAGTTATAATATATATATATATATATAGAAAATAATTCATTGGCTTTGTTTAGTATGAGTGGAAAAAATTTGAGCCACACATACTACATATGTAGTCACACATGTAACCCCATCCTGCAAAGCCCACGTGAGCAGTTTTGTGTGGGCCACGTGATCAGAGTTTGCCTTCCGGACTAGAGATCAGGTGGGCCTGGGCCCGACCAGATTGGTTGAATCTCTAGCTGTGTGTTGCGGAAGTAAACCGCAGGTAGGACCACTGGATCCGTCTGTCCACGTGGTGAACAGATATGCGATACTTGAGTTTAAATAGTAAACCACGCGGTAGTAGAGCGACCGTCGACCATTCTCGGGATACTCACTTGGTGCCCTCGAAAATAATTTACTAACAAAGTTCCTATGCACATAGTAAATATATATATATATATATATATATATATACTAAGTTTGTGACGTCTTCTGCTACGCATTGATCGACCCCTGTTCGTTAATTTCTAGTTAATCAACCAAAATTGAAAAGAACCGCTACAATTAATTGTTGTAAACTAAGTTAATCAACCAAAATTAAAAAGAAAGAACTTATACTACTACAAAAGAGAAGAGAAGAAATAATAGAAAACATGAAAAATGCGTTATCTTCATATAATATGGTTGGAGAATCTTTTATTGAAGGCAATCCATGATTCTTGAATATGTTCAATCATATTTCTCACCATACACATTCACGACTTGCTTCATGAATTGCAAGTACTTGAGAATAGTTGGAAGAAGTAGCAACCATAGTTTGCTTTTGACTTCCATGATACAACATATTACCACATGTGAATACATATCCCGTTTGAGAAGACTGCTTGTGGGGATCAGATAAAAATCCAAAGATCGCATAACCTTGAGATTCAATTTTACCCCTCTCGAGTAGAATAAACCCATGTCACTTGTTCCTCGAAGATATCTAAAAATATTTTTAACACCATTCCAATGTCTTCGAGTTGGTGATGAGTCAGTATCTTGCAAGTAGATTGACAAAGAAAAGCAATGTCAGTCTCTTGTACAATTTGCAAGATACATAAGTGCACCAATTGCACTTAAATATGGTACCTCCGACCAAGTAGCTCTTCATCACTTTCATGAGGTCGAAATGGATCCTTATCTACTTCAAGTGATCCGACAACCATTGGAGAGCTCAATGGATGCGCCTTGTCCATATAAAATCTTTTTAATATTTTTTCAATATAATTTGATTGATGGACAAGTACTCCACTTGAAAAATGTTCAATTTAGAGTAGGACCACTGGATCCGTCTGTCCACGTGGTGAACAGATATGCGATACTTGAGTTTAAATAGTAAACCACGCGGTAGTAGAGCGACCGTCGACCATTCTCGGGATACTCACTTGGTGCCCTCGAAAATAATTTACTAACAAAGTTCCTATCCACATAGTATATATATATATGAAATATCTAAATGGTCCAGTTTGAAGAAAACTCGGGGATTCCACAACAATTTTACTTGGGGATGGTTTAACTATCAATTTACCTTGTCCATGCGAATTATTAATTATTCTTCGTGCTGAATGTCTTTGGATCATTAATTTTCTTATTCAAGACGACATTCGTTTCGACATGCCTTAAAGTGAGCCTGTGACATAGAGAAATTTTGTTCGTCATATTTCCACATAGCCTCAACATAGAGGTAATTAAAATTGTGGAATTATAATTAATATTTGATCGATTAAATTTTGTAGCTCTTCATTTTGAGCTTTTTGATCATTACCCTTTTGCTCCATAAGGAATTAATTTCTAGTTAATCAACCAAAATTAAAAAGAACCGCTACAATTAATAGAAAACATGAAAAACAATAAGTAGAAGGCGATTGACACTAAAAACTAATTGAACAACATGACCTTCTAAATCTTCTTTATTTTGTAAAGTGCGGAAAAAACTTGCATATAGATTTTTCGCAAGCATACTAATTAACTTTGCCAAAATTGTCTCTTTTATCCTATCAGAGCAATGCATTCGGTTTGCACTTCATGATCAAGTATCATAAAAGTACGATTGCAAAAAAGAAGGATGCTCCTTGTCGAAAGTAAATTATTTATAAAATGATGAATTTCATGCATGCCACACTCTAAATGTATATACACCCATATTACTTTTGGCATACTCTCTCTCTTTCATCCTATAAGCACTTTACACCAAAAGATGTAAAACCAAAATTTGTGTTATAAGTGCGGATGTACATCAAAAACTCACGTGTCTCTTCAGTGTTTGAAGTGAATAAGTCGAACATTTCTTCAGGAACAACATTAGGAACGAGGGTTACTTGACCGTTTGAACAACAAAAACTATTAGATTCATGAAAAACCTCTTCGCACTACAATTTCGACAAGAGTTTACAGATAGTAACACATCTGCTGAACTTGCAACGTGCTCAAAACCCATAGCGACACAACGTGGTTTTGCATTCCAGGGACCTATACATAAAAAAGAAATAAAGACAACTTAATTTCTAAATTATTAATTAAAATCATTCATTTTGATTCATAGCATTTACTCTACTCAATATTTCATAAAATATTTTGTGAAGTTTCAAATCCATATTGTGATCATTTAACTCTTTCTTTTCACTCCTTAGTTGTCTTTGACGAGCCCGCTTCATTTCTTTTTCTTCCTCTATTGCAAATTTACGTTTCAAACTATCCACCTCCCTTCGATCAGTATTTATTGCTTTTCTTACAGAGTATTCACTATTGTTAATAACTCCTAAGTTTTTAACCATGGTAACTCGCTAATGCAAGGTAAAATGGTTATACTTAATGAATTTTTAGATGAGATTGTTAAACTACAATCCAATGAAACAAACATTAGAGTAGTAATTAAAAAAATAAATAATATTAATTTAATATGCAACTAAATATAAAACTTAAGTTTAAAGAATAAGTATGAGTTTGAACAAACTATGTAATATAAAATCCAAACGTACATAATTTGAATACATAATAAGTAAAAATGCAATTCAAGAAGCATCATTTAGCAAAGAAAAAAAAATAGAAAGAAAAAAAGGATCCATAGGAACAAAATATCAAAGCAAAAGACGTGATAAAATTGACTTCACAATTGTGGACACATATACTATAAACATTGTTAAACATTACATGAAATATACTGGCGGCATTAACCGCTCATCTAAATATTATCTTTTTTTTGAAAAAAGAAGAAGAAGTATGCATCAATATTTAGCTATGAGGTTAATGTCTTTTGGCTTTTAGTTCTCCCTAGTCTTCCAATAGATTAGCACACAACTCGCAAATATCTTCTTTTGAAAAAAAAATATAACTATACGATAGACTTTTGATCAACTCGCAAATATGTCTTGTTAATTTTTATAGTGTTTAATTATTTGTTTTAGAAAATAAAAAAGAAACAGTAGCCTAAATTTTGAAAGATGACAAACTTTACAAATTGGACTTGTTTGATAAATAAAGCGGAAAGCAAGAAGGAAAGATTAGAGAGTTATGTCAAAGCATCTCTAATTAGATGAATTAATATTGAGGCAGTTGTCAAATGAAAGGTTGGGGGTTGACTCATTTTGGAGTCAAGTATGATGTATCTAATTAAGTTGGCTTCTTATCAAAACAAAAGATTATGGAGTTATTGTTTATGAGTTAACTCGGTCTAGAAGAAACTCTTTCAATTTTATGATGTTAAGTTATAACTACCGCCACCAAATGCAAGTAGTTTAAGCCACTCATTGGAGGATTGAACTTCTTATGTGTAACTTTACCTTAATTAGACCTTTAAAACTTAAATACATTAAATACATTAAAACTTAATTAGATCTTTAAAACTTTACCAAATGGAAGTAAGTCTATATAAATAGCAAATTACAAGTTCAAGTTCATATTACCTACTAAAAAGGATTTATCACGAGTTTTTCGAAGTCGAATTACTAAGAAGAATTGCTTGCGAACACATTTTCAAAATATAAATCGGGTAGAAAGATGGATGAGAACTCTAGGAATGGAAAAACTTTAAAACTTTTGCAAATTATTGTAGTCCTACATTCCTCGAGTCCAAAATTGGCCGAGCAAATCCCAAGATACCTCGAGAATAATCTAGAAAAAAATGGAAAGAGGGACGACAACTGCCTCAATAAGGGGCTATCTCATTATACTTCAATTGATGTTATAGATTATTCATATTTTATTATTCATTTATTCGCTTTATTGTCAAAACCTACTTTGAGGAAATTAACTGAAACAAAAAACCACATAAGAACGTGTCAGTCATAATTGTAAAATTAAGATGGTAGACAAGCATAATTGTAAAATTAAGATGGTCCATCATTTCATCTTAACTATGAATTAAGATGGTATTTCTGCACATATAGAAATTAACTAATCGGTTGAAAACTGCAATCAAATAGTGTATGCATACGAGAGTGTCGAACATACATCATAATGTTTCATAATCGAGCAAATGCAATAGGCTTTGCTTCTCGATATCAAATTATAATATGATAAAACACAAGTATTGAAAATATAATTTGGAGACAGTTTGTGTTTTTAGTTCAACTTCAGTTCCAAGTTATAATATGATTAGCATGTATTGTGGTTGTGACATCTCAAAAGAATCTGCACCATGAATTATGTATCACAAAGATTACTTCGAAGAGCTTGTTCAACAAGACATAATTTAGCAGAAAAATTAAAAAATATCGACAGTAAGTTCGATATAGATAAAAAGACATAAGAATTTCATTGCTTACTTTCTATCTCCTACATGTTTTTATTGGAGGCTTTCATTTATCTCAAATGTGCACAAGAACTTTACATTCATTTGTGTAGGAATTGATGAACCAAGAGATTAGTTCGTCACCAACAACACAACAAGTTCAACAAACAAAGATTCAAATTATTTCATGTCCTTTTTTTTTTTTTCCAAGTATGCTAATATAAAAGATGCAATTTTTTAATTCTAACTTGTAAAAAGACAGACAAATCAAATATCTATATATTTCTTATATAAAGGAAGAAGATGGAGATTATTTTGACATTTCAACAAACACCTAGTATTCAAGATCATAAAGCCCAATTCAGTTTCGGCTTATTATCTTCAAGAAATCACTCACTACAAATAGTCAAACATATATGTATCCCATGAATTCTAATAACCATACAATGACATAGGGGTTGATCATATTAGCTTCCAAGGTATTGTTTCAAAAATTATGAATCAAATTGAACCATATAGACCAGATAAAAGAGGGCTTTTGTGTAAAATTCAACATTGAATCAATGGTGGATTAGACCCAAATTTCTTTCAAAAACAATGAATCAAATTGAACCATATAGACCAAATGATTAACTCACATTTGAATCGAACCTCTCCGGAAAAAAAAAAAAAGAATTGGAGAAGAAAGGTGGATTAACTCACATTTGAATCGAAGAGCAAATGAAATCAATGAAAGAGTCGATGAAGGAAAGAAGGGAATGAATGATTTGAAGAGGAAGGAGAGTCGTTGATCAGTTGAGTTGTTGATCGATTTGAAGATGTAGGAGAGTTGTTGAGTTGTTGATCGATTTGAAGAGATAATGTTCAAGACGTTGAAGAGGTAGTGTATATAGATATATATATAGTTGCTTTTATATATATGGTAGATATATATGGATAAAGAAGTAAATATGAAAGATATATATGGGCAAAGAAGTAAATTTCATTACCACTCAAAAACTTGTTATTCGTGCTTTTATATATATGATAGATATATATATGTTGTAAATTGGATGACCCTTTAACCAAGCTTATAAATGATCACATTGTCAAGCATGACTCTCACATTGAATTGTAACATCAAGTATGACTTCTACATTGAATGTTATTTGTACACTCTATATAACTTGTATTCAACTCCAATATATAATCACTTGTCTATGTATTGTCATGTAACTTGTAATCCTCTCCAATGTACACCAACTCTTCCATGTATTGTCTATGTTGCTTGTGATGTGTTGTATGACTTGTGGTGTATGTATAACTTGTACACATTGTATAAGTACAATTATCATCATCACCAAATGGCCTATGTAAAGGGTGCCAACCCCATTGTAATTCACACACCAAGTTGAATGAAAACTTCTCATTCCAACTATCTCATTTCTTCTATTCTCCTTTGTAGCAGTAATTTGTAGTAGTAGAAGTTCTTAGTCTTCTATTTTCCTTCTCTAGTTCTTAGCAAGTTCAAACTCAATTTACAACACGTTATCGACACGAGCTTGCTCTAGCATTAATGAGATCTTGAAGTTCAAGAAGGCTTGTTAAGGAGACAAAGCTAGGAATATATAACTTTTGTTATTTAAATAAGTTCAATTTATTTCTATATTATCATGGTTGCTTCCTTTTATTACATGCATCACTTCTATATGCATACTTTATTCATATACTATGCATTATAACATTACCGATTGCGAAAGTATGCTCTGTAGTTGCGTCTTGTACGATTTTCTACAACATAAATCAAAAGTCAATGTGTGACATATAGTTTTTCTCTTAAAACTACATACAATTAGTTATTGTTCTATTCTTGATTTTATAATACAAATAATGCTATAAGTTTGAGTTGACAGTGGGTAAGCCTTGTCCCCGGTAAAGCTAAACATTGAAAGGGAGACGAGTTATCCCGTTCAAGGAGACATGATATTAAGTAGACTATTTCTCGCCACCCAACCTGGAGGTTGTCCCACCAACTCATACGAATAGTACATTTTGTTTATTAATGAATCAAGTTGTGAACATATATTTAATTATATGTTATGTTTTTACATAAAAAGAGGAAAACTATTTTATATTAAATTTATTTTCAAAATATTATTCAACTATAGTTGAACTTGTTGCCTTATTATATTACCGACAAGAATTACTTGTCATGACAATTAGATACTATAATTTGTGAATAAAACATCTATGCAAGACTACGTTGTGTTATACAAAATTTAAATCATTTGCCAATATCTCTTTAGAGATTTGAAAAGTGAATATTTCACTTTATATATCTTTTCACCATATGGAGTTATAAATCTATAAATACCAAAAAAGGTAATGCTCCAAAAGCTCAAAATGAGCGGTTGAGTCTCAAGCTACAAAATTTAATCAGTCAAATATTAATTATAATTTCGCAATTTTAATTACCTCTATGTTGAGGCTATGTGGAAATATGACTGATGAGACAATAAAAATAAGGTCATGTGGCCCGCCTCGATTTATTGCTGCAACAAATATCGAGTGCGCATGTCAATCCAATAAATATTAAGGATTGATTTCTTGTCTCATGATAGCTGAGTAAAATAATGAGATATTATAAATATAATATCACTCTCGTCTAATTAGTTCAGCTTCAAATTAAGAAGCATATGTTACATATAATGATCATGATCGCAATAACAAATTTATGGACGTGGAAAATGTGAAAATACTAGGTAAATGTCGTATTGACAATTCCACAAAAAACAATTGGAACAAAAGTGGTGCACCACTACAAAAGCAAATAATTATTGACAATGAACGCTCATAATTATGACATTTTTTGGGTCATATATGAAAAACTATTTTGCCTAAATATTATCATATATATACCAGAATATTTTTGTGACATTTACCATGCCTTCAAAATCAAAGGCAAAATATTATAAATTTTATCATTGAAAATGGTTCGATAAAACAGACACATTGACATGTGTTTAAATCGTGACCTAAATATGGGCGATGAGTTTATGTCTTGTGTATCGTGCTACATGCATGTACATTATAATATAAAAGTGAATATTTCTCGAATTCGAACTTAGCGGAGGCTAATGTTCAGGCAATATCCGATACAACAATTTTATTGTTAATGTCATGTTCAGAAGAAGTCTACTCAGAATAATAGAAAATTTATCTATATGAATATGATTTAATCTGAGTATAATATTCCCGGCTTTAACTTCTGGAATATATAAGACACATTAAAACGAATGTCGTCATAAATCAAATGACATTCATAATGTGGAAAGATCTATTTGATTATCCATTATCATCAATAATGCGAAAATATCGTAAATTCGCACAGACATCTTTTATCGAACTGAATTTTTTTATCAGCTGAAGATTATCTAAAGGCAAATCAATAGGAGACTTATATTGATTTAACTCTCCATCAATCATATTATAAGATGCCTTGGATCCCTAATAGGAAATTTATTTATAGCAAGTTTTGTTAATTGTCACTTTGATGAAGCAACTTTCCCACAATTAGGGGGAGATATAAGTCAATTCAAAAGGAATGACGTGAAATTGTTTGAGACGCATCAAATTGCATTAAATTTGTTGTATTATGATCCATGTATAAATTAATATGAACTCAAAGTTCAAATGATCATTCGGTAGCAACAAGTTATAAATCAATTACTTGATGCAAGTACTATACACAAAAGAGTGACAATCATATGCTTCAGCATTAAATGATTCATATAGAAAACGATGTCCATGTGCAACAAAATGCACAAGATGTCTCACCCATGTGAACATGAGGGGGAGAATCAAAATGAGTTATTGGTTAGTGTATTGCACTCTTTTTCCTTTGCTATGGTTTTATCCACTAGGTTTTTCTAGCAAGGTTTTTAATGAAGCAATCCTAACATTATTATACTCCATATAAAAAAAAAAAATTTCTGAGAGCAATGTACTCTTTTTCCTATACTAGATTTTTTTCCTACAGGGTTTTTTTAGTCAAGGTTTTAATGAGGCATATATATATTCTCTCAAAGTGTATCAATGTGTTGCACTCTTTTCCTTAACTATGATTTTATCCCACTGAGTTTTCCTAGCAAGGTTTTTAATGAGGCAATCAATAATATTATACTACAAATCAAGATTGACGAGAACATTATACTCTTTTTCTATACTAGATTTTTTCCCACATGGTTTTTCTAGTACAAGTTTTAACGAGGCATATCAAGTGTCATCCAAGGGGGAGTGTTGTAAATTGGATGACCCTTTAACCAAGCTTATAAATGATCACATTGTCAAGCATGACTCTCATATTGAATTGTAACATCAAGTATGACTTCTACATTGAATGTAACTTGTACACTCTATATAACTTGTATTCAACTCCAATATATAATCACTTGTCTATGTATTGTCATGTAACTTGTAATCCTCTCCAATGTACACCAACTCTTCCATGTATTGTCTATATTGCTTGTGATGTGTTGTATGACTTGTGGTGTATGTATAACTTGTACACATTGTATAAGTACAATTATCATCATCACCAAATGACCTATATAAAGGGTGCCAACCCCATTGTAATTCACACATCAAGTTGAATGAAAACTTCTCATTCCAACTATCTCATTTCTTCTCTTCTCATTTGTAGTAGTAGTTTGTAGTAGTAGAAGTTCTTAGTCTTCTATTTTCCTTCTCTAGTTCTTAGCAAGTTTCAACTCAATTTACAACAATATATGTATATATATATATATAGATATATAGATATTCTACAATGGAGCTCAAATATATACTTATGTCATGAAACCCTCTCAAAATGCGTTGTGCATTAAATGATTTGTGCATTTATGACGCCTCGATTAATGTATTGGATTATAATCCAATGATTGTAAATAGTGTACCCATGACATGAGTATATATTTGATTCCCATAGTAATAGTACATATATATATATATATATATGAAGATTTATAACAGTTTATTGATTTTAACTCACACTTTGTTGGGTACTCCTATTTGTTATTTTTTTATTTGCTAAAATAAGTACTTAAAAAAAGTAAAAAAAATTAAATACAGAGTGCGGGGTTAAGTACATATAAAAAGTAGCGAGAGAGATGCTTTTGAAAATTGCGACTAATGATGATGAAAGTTACGGATAATTTTGAGTGCTAACAAGCATAATTACTTGTAGAACACCTAAAGAACGCAAGTGATTGCTCCCGTTTAAAGCGAAAAAGTCAAACTATCAAACACAATCTATCAAACACTCATTAATCTATTCACTAATTAATAAAAAAATTAACAACCAAACTCTCCCGATGTAATGCACAAAGGGCACCACGGGGCACATTTAAAGCACACACAAAACTGATATATTAGGTCTTTATTTATAGACCAGAACTCCTAATCTATCTCCAACTCTAACTCACAATCAAATAGAAATACTTCTAATTAATCTTATCATAAAACAATCAAATCCTATTAAAACTCAAACTTATTAATTAAACACAAATTAAAACATTAAAACTCCAATTACATTATATGATATGGAGTTTGAGCCGAAAAACCCAACACTAATCTGATGTAAAGTTTACTTTAGAGCAGTGTTACGATTGGTTCGATTTAGTCATCTTGACTATAACCGAATTGAACCAATCGTAACAAGCAACAATAATAAAACCTCAATTAAAAAAAATCGACCTAAAAAAAGGGGAAAAATAGAATAAACTACATGCTTCTCCAGCGTTATTGAATTTAATGCAAAATCATACAATCCTTTTTATAGAGTGACAAATACTTTATGCTAGTTGTCAATGTATTTTACATGGGTGGAGTTCTGAACCAGTTGCAACTACTTATTTTAAAAGATGAGCATAGGAGAAAAAACTCATTAGTAATTTAGTACTACTAAAGCTAAAAGCAAAGATACTAAAAATGTAAGTACTGTCTATCTTATAAGGTTAAGTATTAATTTAAATACCCTTGGTTACTCAGAAATGGTACTTCAATTTCAGAAAAATATAATTCCACCTATAGTTATAGCGCGGACAATGAGTGCGTGTTCTACGTGCGTGTGTCCTACCAGGGTCGCCCTAGCATTTTCCATTGTTACTCTCCATAATCTCTCAAATCCCAATCATGTCCCCTCCTTCAAGCCTTCCCTACCCCCAAAAGCCTCTTCAACTTACTCATTAGTCCACTCTTCTTCTTCTTCATAATATCTTTAGACTCACACTTCTCCTTCTCCTTCTTATCTAACTGTTTGATAAAATGCCCCAAAGAGGACCCGTTCTTCTCGAACGCGGTCACCAATTGCGGGTACACAACATCCATCCCCGCCGCGAACCTCTTCGACGCTTTCCTCCTATTCGAAGACACCTCCAAACACGCCCTACAATTCATCAAAACCGCCTCGGCTCGATCCTTGAAATGCTGCGCTACGAACCCTTTGAAGTGGCTAGGAGGACGCGACAACAAGAAGAGCATAGTCTTGCAACACAACACGAACACGTCCTCGCTATAGCTCATCGACTTCTTCTCCTTGTAATGCCGTCCGAACAGCGCCGAAGGGATGAATGGCTCATTGTAGTATGGCTTCTCATTGAGCACTAGTGCTTGTATGGACACTAGTACTTGTAGTATCGTCGAGTTCGATGGGTCCCACCTCTCGCTCTTGTTGTTGCCTAACCAAGTATTCAACAAGCTTAAACAAACTAGTCCAGTTTCATACAAGTTAGGATTGATTCTCATACCATATGATCTGTAGTGAACTTTGGGAGGCTTGGAAGGGTAATCACATCCAAAGCAGATATCAAAGAAGAACAAGCCATCTTGATATGGAGTCCCATTGGGGCCTATGATGCATGCTCTAAGGAGATCAATCCGCGACTCGTAAACGCGGACGAATATCGTCTCGGGCAGGCTTTCTTCGAGGATCTTCCACTCTTGCATGATCTTCTTCGTAGCGGTTTTCGATATTGGTAGCTTGCCTGATTGATTCTGCGCCGCAAAGTGGTGGTCTCCGTAGTCCACCACCGCGTCGAATTGCTTGAATTGCATCAACTTATTCTTTGATGTGTACATTGATCTATAGTACTGGTAGTGGTGGTGGTGAAATTGATTAAGAGTACTCTTTGTATCTACTACCTAGCTAGTCTCTCTCAAGTCTCAACAGTGAAGGATAATTGGAGATTTATATATGGTTATGGTCATCACAAACTAAGCACCTACAATAATAGGATTTGTTTCCATTGTGTAAACAAATGGCTAATTAATTAAATCACTAGACTTGGTAAGCTTTGGTGTTGAACGGAAAGTCCTAATTTATCTCAACTGCTTATTCAAAGAGAGTCCTAATCACACTCAAACTTTGCCGATTTAAATCAGGGGAATCTTAGGCAAATTAAATTCACATTATAACGTATTAAAAAAGAAAAAGAAAAATCACATAATAATAGTAGGGGCGAATGCGGATTTGAAAATCGTGCAATACACATCTCGACATATCTCGTCACGTGACTTTAGTATGTCAAAATAACTGTTAAGGAAATTAGTATGTCGTGTAATTAGTAGTTTCCATTTGTGATTGCACTTTCCTTTTGTATTCTAAGCCTTGTACGTGTATATATAAATTACCTTGTACACAAGATGAATACACAATAAACATATTATTTCTCTATTCACAAATATAAAATAAAATAAAATAAAATAAAATAAGGAAAGTTTCCTAATACTACTTAAATACCGAAATATAGAAACTACATAAATACTAAACTACGAAATATAGTAACTACTATAATTTCCTTAACAATAACATTACCCCTTTAACTAGTACGTACTTGATTCAGAAGACCGATTAGGTAAACCATAGTGCATTGCGTAAGTAATAGCTAAGTACGAGTGAACAAATCGTAGGTCTCAATTACTGCACCGCGAGATGTTTGGTATCGCGAATAGTGGTCTTAATCAATAGTTTATTCAGTTTTTTAGGTGCATGAAATGGTGTGTGGAGTCATGCACAAAGCACCTTTAGAGAAAGATAAAGAGTATGGGGGCCACTAACTATAAAACAGCTGATATATATGGGAAATGAGAGTGGTGGGTGCACATTGGAGTTGCTTGTGGTATTGAGTTTCTTTCATTACTGCAATGCATACATACATACATATATAGCTAGGTGAGATGGATTGATGAGTGATCTCACTTTTACTAAGTCAAGCAAGACAAAACTGCCATGCCATGACACACTAGCCACACCAAATGAGGTAGAGTTGGTGGGATCCAATGCTGCCTTTGGGACCAAATTAGAGTTATTATTCCTCTTGTTTGGTCTCTGATGTGAAAACCCATTAATTATTGCAATTCTTTTGTTTTTATTTTTCTTTTCACTTTTTGACTAGGTTATACACGCATGTGATGTGATCAGTAGTATAATTTCGCCTTGTTTGGTTTTTTTGCTACTGACTTATTTTGTTTCTTGCAAACTCAGGAAGTTGTATATTTTAAAAATAATAAAATTCTCCATCTAGTCAAAATTGTAAGCCATTTAAGCCACGTTTGATTGGACTGAAAAGGAAAATATTTCAAAGAAAATGATAAATTCCATAGAAAAATGACATTTTCATGCATTTGATAGTCAAAGTTTTCTCGCGGAATATTTTTTCACAATTGACAACTTTCCATATTAAGGTCCATATATTTTTTTTATGGTGGGCAAATTGAGTTTTCTATTGAGAAAATGTGAGTTTTTATATTAAGCCACATTCGATTTATATTTTAAATGTAAAAATTAATATATTTAATATTTATGGTAAGTTTTCATATTTATTACAAAATGTGTTGTTGATGAGGTTTGAAAGAGTTTTTTTTTTTTTTATATGTGCATTCAAACACATATAAGAAATTTTTTTTTGAACATTTACTAAGGAAAATTTTCTTAAGAAAATACTTTTTTCCTATTGAACATTTTATTTGTAATCAAAAAAGGCTTAAGGAAAAGGCATAAGAATTAATGAGTAATTTAATTGTATGATAATATTACTATATTACTTTTACCTTTATTAATGTCATTTTGCGTGAAACGAGAGAAATCCAACTTAATAGATTACTAGTAAACAAAAATTTGATCAAACTTGGCACATTAGTAGACAACGATTAATCCAATTTTCAAAGCTTTATTAATGAGGGAAAAATAGGTAAAAATATGTTTAGAAATGTGAGAATGACTTGCATTTTTTAAGAAGGGAAGTGAGTTAGAATGACATATATTTATGACCAAAGAGAATATGCGATTGACACAAATGCTCATTAAAGTAGAGAGACATGATGAGAGAGATGGCTTTAATGAGGCGCAATTAACTCCCAACTTTTCTTAAGAAATATAACTCCCTCACCCTCTAATTAAGGGAATTATCTTCTCCCATGTGGGGGAAGTTGGAGGGGTCAACTTTCATGGAAGTTGGCATAAAAAGCCAACCAAACAAGATAAGTTTCAACTTCCTTGAAAGTTAACTCACTTAAGGAGACCAGTCTCGATTCCTAGTCTCATTGACAAACACATTGAGTTAGGAAAGTCACCTGCCTCTATATGAGTTATAAAGTGCTCAAGCATGAATTAGTTGGCACGACTGGTTAATTGGCACCGAATACTACATGAAAAATTATTAAAAAAAAAAGAAAAAGAAAAATTAATGAAAGGCCTACAATAGGGACCTTTAATAGGGCGGACTTTGTTGTCCCACTCATGTAAACAAGTCTAATCTCTGCCTTAAAAGCTCCAAAACATGGTCTACTACATGAGGTTGCTGCTATTAATTAATGCAGCATACATGGAAACCCACTATGGCCTAAACTGCTAATTGTGAAATCAAGCCATTCTTTCTTATTTCTTTTTTTTGTTAATTAACAACAATTAGGGGAAGAGAAATGCTACAATGCATCACTAAATTCACACCCAAAGTCACATCGACCTTGGGAGGTATTTGCGAACGCCTCGAAATAAGTGTACATACAGTTCTTGATGCGTAACACAAGTCATTTGTATCTTGAGTCGCACACGGACGGTTCTCAAAGCCAATGTGACTTCAAGGTCTGACCTCGGTGATGTCAAAAGATCATTTATACCAATATCAGCCTCATAGGTGGTGGTGGGTATATAGACTAAGAAGATTTCAATTTTGGGGCATTTCTGTAGAGCCCAGTCTATCTAATAGATAGCCCAATTGAAAGTATAACCATTAACCAATATGGACACTATAAAAGGCTGTGGAAGAAAAAGAAAATCAAGAAGAATTAGGAATTAATGTTTTTGGATTTTGTTTTGGTCAAATTTATTGCACTGATGTTCATAACACCCAAAAAGGTATAACAATCTATTTCAACGAGGATAATAGATATTAAGTCTCTATAACTCGAAACGACATCCTCACAAGAACAACAACAATTCCACAAAAGATGACAATAACCTTCTGAAAGAGGACGACTAGAGGGCAAAAATCCGGGAACGGACATAAATGGGACTAGACACCCATTTTTAAAATTATTAAATTTGGTGCCCGGACCCGGTCCCGTTTTTGAAACGGGCAATTTTATTTTTCCAGTCCCGTATGTTTTACAAACATACGGGACCCGTTTTGTCCGCTTTTTATTGTTAAATATGATTAAATATTTTATTTATCAAATATAAAATATTTAATAAATATTTAAAAATACTAAACAACTGTCAACAATGATGGTAGAGGGCGGCGGAGAGGAGCTCGCGGCGGAGGTCGGCGGAGAGGAGCTCGCGGCGGAGGTCGGCGGAGCGTGGGTTGGGTTCGGGGAGCCAGATCTTGGATTTCTGGCCGAGGTAGGAGCACCAGGAGGAGTAGTTGGAGAGGAGGCCGCGGCGGAAGCGGATGAGGACGGAGGGGTTGAGGGAGTCGATGGGGTCGGGAGGGGTCTGGAGGCGCATCTGGGCGTTGGCGAGGTGGAGGACGAGGTGTGAGAGGCGGGGACGAGCTGTGCGTGAGGCAGAGAGAGTGAGAGGCGGACGGAGGGAGATGACAGTTGAAGACGATCGAGAAGACGATGCAGAGACCGAAGGCGTTGCTTCTTCTGCTGATGAGGATTCGTTGATTTCTCCATCTTTTTGTTCGCTAATCTTTGTATTCTCTCGAGTCTCTCGCTCTTCGCTTCTGTGTTCTTCGTCTTCTTCGTCTTCTTCGTCGTTCCACTGAAATGGAGGATTGCGCATCGGAGACATAGATCTAGCTCTCCGATGCGCAGAGATCCGTCCTTGACCTCGGATCTCTCCCTATCGCTTTCACAAACTCCAAATCCCTCTCTTCCTCGTAATCTTCGTCCTCAACATCCGGATCCGTGCGGCGCCAACAACCGAGGCCTCTGCAGTGAGAGGAGAGCTTCATCACGGATCCGACCGTTCAAGAACAACTCATCGCCAGAGCTCATCGATCCATTACAATTCGAACCAAGAGCAAAACCTAGAAGAGAACTCAAACTCAAACCATCCAGATCGACATAAAAGTTAAAAACTTTTAATCTCATAAAAGTTAAAAACTTTTAATCTCATAAAAGTTAAAAACTTTAAATACATTGTGAAATTACTTATATGCCCTTCAAATTAATCACAAACGGGTACCCGTTTTTTTGAAATTTCTGCCCGAACCCGGTCCCGCATTTTTAAACGGACACAAAAATTTTCCAAATCCCGTATGTTTGTTAAAAAAATATTGTCCGGTCCCATTTAAAACGGGACCAGGACAAAACGAGCCAAACGGACCGGCACATTTTGCCACTTAAGGACGACAACTCTACGAAGGAGGTAATAACACTTAAAAAGAACAAAACCATTATATCTTTGATCTAAAAAAAAAAAAAAAAAAAAACACAACAAAAAAAATAAAACTAAGAGTACCGGTTGGCGAAAGAGCGCCTTCGGCCGGTGCTCCGTCAATATATCTGAGATGCTTTCTCAAACCCTAGACTCTTTTTTTTTTTTTTTTTTTTTTTTTTTTCTGTTTTAATGTTTCTGATTTGATCCTATAACAAAAGTTCTCTCTCTTTGTGAGAATGAATGCTGGTCCGTACACGTGGATTGCTGGTTGATAGATATATCAATTTTAGTTTTATGTATTTTATTTTTGAAGCCTCTATTAAAACTTTTCAAGACAAAAAGTTGATTATGAAAGTGGTAGTTAAAGTCGGTGATCCGTTGGTTAGGTTGGAACCACATTATCCCACTATATGTCACGGGGCCAATTGAAGAGGGGTTTTTGCTAGAAAATTTTTCTCACTCAATCGAACTGTGGTGCCTAAGGGACACCTTAGTTCAAGACAACCAATAAACAAAACGAAGGAACAACAAGCAATGGCAAAGAAGGAAATGTTTTACTTGCTCAATGGGGTTTACAACTCTTGGTACTGCTCTTCCCCAAGCTTTAGAGTCCCCGGCTTTATAGAATAGCCGAGTGGCGATTCTAAAACCAAACTAATGATACAATTAAACACCACTCCTTAATGGCCAAGGCAGTTACAAAACATGCCTTGCTCAATGCCGCCACTTTGGTTCCAGCCACCTTCCAATTCGGGACAAGCCTTGGTCATGGGCATGACCAAGGTAGTTAATGAGCCGTTCATAACCGCTACCTCTTAACTGCTCATCATTGCTTGCACTTAACTCCCCACGCCACAGGGGACGTGGTCCGTGTTTCTCGAAGGGACAGGGACCACTTAACCGTGCCTAGGTCCGCCCAGGCACGTCGGTGTTAGCCGGGGCTCGGTCGAGTCCCACCGGCTCGGGGTGGTCGGTGCAAAGGTCCGAGGGTCTTGCCTTGGCATGGTGGCCAAGACATGCTCGGGGGTATACCTTGCTACCGTGCACACACCACCCCTAGGAGAGACCACCTCCCCTTATAGTAGATGTTAAGCCGTTTCCTCGGCTCCAATAGGAAACATCCCAAAATGAGACCAAGCGTACTTTGACCAGGGTCAACGCCCATGTCAAGATTTGTCAACTTTGCCTAAGGCATGCCTTGCCCGAGCCTTGCCCGTGCCTAAGGCATGATCGTACTCGAGAAATGTGCCCGTGCTTCGCGCCTGGCCTTGCGCGCATCCTCGCGCTTGGTCGCGCGCGTCATGCGCCCAGCTGTACGCGCGCGCGCGCGCGCCGGTTGTACGCGCTCCGCATTCATTCACGCGCGTGCCATGCGCTCGAGCGTTACCGCATTATGCGCTCGTATGCCGCGCTCTACGCCGCGTGCCCGCATCTCGCGCTCGTGCCCACGCGCGCCTCGCGCTAAGGCACGACCGCATTGCTCCGCGATCGCTTGCTGGGCGCTGCGCTGCCAGGCCCGCGCCTAGGCGCCATCGTGCGCCGTGCCTGAGCTCGCGCCTAGCCCCGCCTTAGTCATCCCGCATGCATTCAACCTTCTTGGAACCCCCAAATCCTCCGAACTTGGTCACTTGCTAGGTTACCGGCCGCCCAAATTCTTGACTTATTCGGGTCTCGTTATTGGGGGTGTGACAAACATCCCCCCACAAGATGTTCGATGCCCTCATCGAATCGCTTGTTGTTGCTTTTTCCGGTAGTCGATATCTCATTCTCAAACCGCCACAAAGTAGTGTCACGCTCCCACGTAGGTTCTTCAACATCAACCCACTTGATCAAGTAAAAAGTTCGCTGTTCTTTTTACTTTGGCCACGCACCTCGTAGCTCGAATCCGCTCAATCTCTCCCGCAAACTCCTTTCGCACCAAGGGTGGAGCTCGCCTCGTGTGCTCCTCCCCGGATCGCCTCATCGAATGGAAAGGCTTGAGATAACCGACATGGAACGTAGGGTGTATTTTCACCTCTCGGGTAACCTTAATCGATACTTGACCACCTCAAATGGTCCCTCATACCGCTGTACCAGCCCTTGTGTGTGTCTCCTTCTTGTTGAACTTCTTCGATTCGAGGGTAAGTTTCAACAAGACCATGTCTCCTTCCCGGAACTCCAAGGGCCTCCTATCTTTGGTCCGCGTACTTCTTCATCCTCCCGATAGCTTTGGCCAGCGTCGCTTGAGTCCTCCTCTCCTCCTGTTTGCTCCTTAAAACCGTGCCGCCGGGCTCGACCCCATCGACTTAGACTTGGCTACTTCATGTGGAGTAACCGGTTCTTTGCCCATCACCACCTCGAACGGACTCGGCTCCGTAGGCGAGCTCTTATGAAGGTTGTAACAAAACGGGCGTGTCTAGTAGATCCACCCAATTCGTCCGGCTCGCATTCATGTAATGCCCGAGGTAGTCCTCCAAAGCCAGGCATTGACTCTCTCCGTCCGCCCATCCGTTTGGGGATGGTTTGCTTTGTGGAAAACTTCGACTCCGAACCTAACAATTGAACAAAGCAACCCAAAACCTACCAAAGAACCGAGCGTCGCGGTCACATCGATGATATCCTCCGGTATCCCCCAATATTTCGCCACATGCTTGAGAAATAACTCATGCTTAGATCAACATCACAATTCTTCGGAGCAATGTATGAATGTAGCATACTTCGAGAATCATCCACCACCACCAAAGACGTTCGTCATTCCCTCGCACCTTAGGCAAACCAGTTATAAAATCCATGGATATACTCTGGAACGGTGCAGTCCCAGACAGTAAAGGCTCCAAAGAACCCTGGTGCATTCCTTCTCTCCGTCTTGTCTTGTTGGCACACAAGACATGTTCGCACGTCTTGATCCACGTCCTCCTCCATCTTCGGCCGAAGAACGATCGGGATAGAAGGGCATAGGTTCGCTCCATGCCGGATGCCCACCCCCACCGAGCATCGTGTGTTTCCTTCAACAATTGTCGCCTCAATCCACCGTAATTAGGGACATAGGGACGTCCTCCTTTGGCATAGAGGACTCCATCTTCACACCGAATCTCCGCGTGACTCCCTCGGCCACCACTAGCTTCAAACGAACTTCGAGCAAACAGGGTCTTTGCTCGTCTCCTCCTCCTAATGCGAGACAAGAACTCACTTTTTCTAGCCTTACTGCCATCACCATCTCACCACCACCTTGCGACCGAGTGCATCTCGTACCGAGTTAAGCTCGCCAGGCTTATGCTCGAATGGACGTCGAATTCCGCCAAGAAGTCCAACCACCTTGCTCGCTTCGTTGAGCTTCTTCGGCTCATGAAATAAGTGATCGCCGCATTATCTGTCCGCACCACGAAATCGGGTCCCCGGTAGGTAGCCTGCCTACACAGGTTGGAGAGCATGAATCATCGCTAGCATTTCCTTCTCATGAGCGGGTACCTCTCTCGCTCCGCATCCTTAAGCTTTCGACTTTCAAAGGCAATGGGGTGTCCCTCCCGGACTAGCACCGCCCCCGATGCCCTATCGATGCATCCGTATGCACCTCAAATGGCAAGTCGAAATTTGGTAACCCCAACACCGGTTCGAGGCAATGACTCGCCTCGCCTCCGCCATAGCTTGGTCGCATCGGTCCGTCCATACCCAAGCTCGATCCTTTTTCAACAGATCTGTCGGTGGTGCCACCTCATCGAGTAGCCCTCCACGAACCGCCGATAGTAATTCGCCAAGCCCAGGAAAGATCGCAACTCCGTGACCTTCGTGGGATTTGGCCATTCTATGATAGCCCGCACCTTCTCTCGGATCCATTTGCGGTTGGCTCGGCTACAATGACCACCAGGAAAGAGATTGTTTGCGCGGCAAACTCACACTTTTCCTTCTTGACATACAAATGGTTAGCCCTAACGTAGTCGAACCCTCCGTAAATGATCCACATGATCTTGGAGGTTCGACTATAGATTACAATGTCATCCAAGTAAACAACAACGAACCTATCAATGAACTCCTTCAGACATCGTTCATTAGATTACAAAATGTGGCGAGCATTTGTCAAGCCAAATGGCATGACTAAGTACTCAAAGGAACCATACCTAGTCACCATGGTCAGTTCTTTGGAACATCACCAGTGTAATTCGGACTTGATAGTACCCCGACCTCAAGTCCAGGCTTTGTAAAGTAGGCGCACCGATAACCGATCAAACAAGTCCGCCACCAATGGAATGGGGTACTTGTTCTTTATCGTAAGCTTGTTCGGCGCCACTGTAGTCCACGCACATCCGAAGAGAACCGTCGTGTTTGCTTACTGGAACAAGATCAGGTGCGCCGTACGGGGCCTTGGATGGCCGAATGAATCCAAAGATCCAACAGCTCTTGCAAATCTGTTTCCTTAGCTCCTCCAACTCCTTCGGAGCCATTCTCATGTAGGGGCCTATGCGGGGGTCTTGAGCCCGGGATTAGCTCAATCTCATGATCAATTACCCTTTGTGGGGTAACTCCTTTGATAACTCGGCGGCATCACGTCGTTAAAATCCTCCAAAGACTTCAACAACCATATCGGGGACCTCTATCGTCGTTCCTACCTTGGTCTCCACCAAGGCCGCGAGAATGTGGGCTCTCCTTCCTCATTCCATCTTTTACCCGAATGGTGAAAGATGTGGTAGTTTTGTGCTCTCTTTCCCCGCAATAGTGTTAGCCGCAGGGACAAAACAAGGATGGGACTTGTTCATCACGAACAATCCCCTCAAGAACGACATCGCGCAATACTCCCAATGTGCAAGAAGTCATTCCCTAGGATGACATCGAAATCATCCAAGGGAACAACCATTAGGTTGATCTTTCCTCCCAAGATCCAACCTTTAAATTAACATCGTGGCCATACCTTGAATTCGTTTCGCCTCCAAATTCATCGCCTTCATTCGATCGGAATTCTCCACGAGATCCAGGTCCCAACTTTCCCACCATGTGATCCGCCACAAATGAGTGAGTAGCCCCCGAATCCACCATCGCCAAGACTCGCTTCTTGTTCACCTCGGCGTCCACGTACATTAGCCCCTCTCGAAGGGCTTGTCTTGCTTTGTTGAATAGCGTTCAACAAACGAATGGGTTCATTCGGGGTTGGCCTTCATCCTCCGCGATTAAGGCCGAGAGTTTATCCTTCTTCGTGCAATCTCGTGCACAGCCGCGTGAGGCCATTACAAATAAAACAACGACCCTTACCCGAGGAACTTGATGAGGTCTCGGGTCCGATTTAGGGGTCGTCTTCGAGCCCGTCTTGCCGGCTTTGGGAGAGAAAGGCTTCTTCTCACCTTTCTTCTGGTGGGTCTTGAACGACTTCTTCTCCTTGCCCTTCCCTTCACTCGGGGACGAGCTAGTCTTGAAATCCACAAGACTATCGGCAGCCGCAATCGCCCCAGGCAAGTCCTTCACTCCTTGCCTCCTCGGCCAAATCAGCCCATGTCCGCAATCCCGTCGTGAAGTTGAACAACTTGTCCTCCTCGGACATGTTTTTGATGTCCAGCAGGAGGGACGAGAATTCCTTCACGTAATCTCGCACCGACCCAGTCTGTTTGAGCTTGCGCAAGGCCTCCCGCGCTTGCCAAGCTGCATTAGTCGGAAGGAATTGATCCTTCAATTCCCTCTTGAGCACCTCCAAATCAACGATTTTTGGCCTTCCCGCGCCGCATCGTCGTCCACTCGGTCCTCCACCGAGCTTTGCATCACCCTCAAGGTACATAGAGGTCGAATGACCTTCTCGGCTCTCCTCCGTGCCAACGGTAGCAAAAATCTTGCTCTATGTCCCAAATGAAATTCTCAAGCTCCTTTGCACTCCGCTTGCCCGAGAATTTCTTTGGCTCAGTACCTTGGTCCGAGATTTCACCGCAACGGCAACCTCCGAGATCCGCCCACGCTCGCTTGAGAAGCTTTACCTCTATTGCCATCGTTGAGGCCGTTTCGGTGGTAAGCGCTCCCACCGAACGCACATCTTCTGCAAGCTCATCAAATCTCGTTTCCCACTCCCCAATCGCGACTTCTTGTGACTCCACTCTATTTATCAATGAAGTCACCAACATTTCCAGAGCTTCCATACGTTGAGACGTAGTTGAAGACTCTGCCGGTTCTACCTGAGCAGACATCATCGCCACCATTTGTTCCAAGTGAGCTACCCTCTCACTTAGATCGCTTTGCGCTCGGTCGCCATCGTCTCCAAACTCCGGCTCGATACCAACCGTCACGGAGCCAATTGAAGAGGGTTTTTCGCTAGGAAATTTTTCCCACTCAATCGAACTCGTGGTGCCTAAGAGCCACCTTAGTTCAAAGACAACCAATAAACAAAACGAAGGAACAACAAGCAATGGCAAAGCAAGGAAATGTTTTACTTGCTCAATGGGGTTTACAACTCTTGGTACTGCTTCTTCCCCAAGCCTAGAGTCCCTAGCTTTATAGAATAGCCGAGGCGCGCTACAAAACCGAACTAATGATACAATTAAACACCACTCCTTAATGGCCAAGCGATTACAAAACATGCCTTGCTCCATGCCGCCACTTTGGTTCCACCACCTTCCAATTCGGGACAAGCCTTGGTCATGGGCATGACCATGGTAGTTAATGAGCCGTTCATAACCGCTACCTATTAATCGCTCATCATTGCTTGCACTTAACTCCCCACGCCACGGGGACGTGGTCCGTATTTCTCGAAGGGACAGGGGACCACTTAACCGTGCCTAGGTCCGCCCGTGCAGCACGTCGGTGTTAGCCGGGGCTCGGTCGAGTCCCACAGCTCGGGGTGGTCGGTGCAAGGGTCCGAGGGTCTTGCCTTGGCATGGTGGCCAAGACATGCTCGGGGGTATACCTTGCTACCGTGCACACACCACCCCTGGAGAGACCACCTCCCCTTATAGTAGATGTTAAGCCGTTTCCTCGGCTCCAATAGGAAACATCCCAAAATGAGACCAAGCGTACTTTGACCAGGGTCAACGCCCATGTCAAGATTTGTCAACTTTGCCTAAGGCATGCCTTGCCCGAGCCTTGCCCGTGCTTCGCGCCTGGCCTTGCGCGCATCCTCGCGCGCGTCATGCGCCCAGTTGTACGCGCGCGTCGTGCGCCCGGTTGTACGCGCTCCGCATTCATTCACGCGCGCGCCATGCGCTCGAGCGTTACCGCATTATGCGCTCAGTATGCCCGCGCTCCACGCTGCGTGCCCGCATCTCGCGCTCGTGCCCACGCGCGCTCGCGCTAAGGCACGACCGCATTACTCCGCTGCGCATCGCTTGCACAGGCGCTGCGCTTAGGCCGCGCCTAGGCGCCATCGTGCGCCGTGCCTGGGCTCGCGCCTAGGCCCCGCCTTAGTCATCCCGCATGCATTCAACCTTCTTGGAAATCCCCAAGTCCTCCGTAACTTGGTCACTTGCTAGGTTACCGCACGCCGTGCACCTCCCGACCTATTCGGATCTCGTTATTGGGGGTGTGACACTATACATGTCAAGTTCAAGTGGTCTCGGCCTGCGCGTTATGCACCGAGATTTGTGGTTGCCCGCATCTTGAGATATTCATAAACAGTTCAAAGACCCGATGTAACTTCGAGTGTGACATACTCGAAAATTATTGTCATTCTTGCCCCCACTTGGAGATCGAACCCATGACCTGTTGCTCTCAAATCCCGTGCCAAACTATCGTGCGACCCAATTTAAACATTCAAACGATTAATGTTTGCATACAACAAATCCACAAATATGAAGAAATAAAGTTACAACAACAGAATCAAACACATACAACCTCCAATAATCAAATTATATTGCAAATTCACTCAACTTATAAATCACTCCATAAGCTCAAAACGTGAATTTAACATCAGAGATTCCATTAAATTCTTCAATCCAAGAAATGTTGACAGTGAGCTTGCAATTAGGCATCCATTCAAAGCCAACTTCAGTGCCATTCAAGCAACATTTCTTTGGTGCACAACTTGAGTAAGCCAAGAACTGGCCTTCACCTTTAACCTTGATTTCAACATTGATTAATTCACCCCCACCATACTTAACTTCTTGTACCGTTCCACCACTGTTAAACATGTTTGTCAATCCGATCGGCGCAAACTTGGTTTCGAAATCGATCATCTTCAATGGCACAAAGCTGAAAATCTCAAATGTGGATGGTTGAATGGTCATAGGAATTGAGTCTGCTTCATGAGTTATTAGATGCAGGTCATGAGATTGGTTTAGGTACACAACATATTCTTTAGCATCACCCATCTCTATTGCTTCTAGTTTTTGGTCCCATTCGACGTCGTTGACATGAACGAAGCCAGACATTGGTTGGTAACACTCCGAATAGCCTCGGATCTTTCGCTCCTTCGGATCCCAACCGGCTCCTTGACAGTTGAATGCTCCAACCACCCCTCCAAACTGTTCCCCAAGAAAAGAAAATGTTAAACATCGACATATTCGCCTTCGCCTTAATAATAAAAACACTACTAGTTTTGTTGAGAGAGAGTTCAACAATATAATACCTTGTTTAGATTCCAAATTTTGAGTATGGTCTTGTTATCAAAAAGGGGATTCTTGAAGAGGCAGTCTCTAGTAGGGAGAGCAAAATGTTGGCATTTAGGAATTGTTCCATCAGGGAACACCAGCTTCTTTATGAGATCAAAATCATGGCCACCAACAGAGTCACTAAGGTAAACGGCTCCGCCGCAGATGGCCCGCGAACCGGCGTGGAACTTTGCACATATATGGTCAGATTGGAACATGTCCCAGTCTGGTTGTATGATCTGCCCCATCCATAAACTGTTGTAGGCACAATGGATCATGTGCACTCCTTGCAACCAGTACACCCCCATTGGATCCCCATTTGGATCTTGAAACCAAAAATCATCACCTAAAAAAATGAAAGAATTAAAGAAAAGTTGGAGAAGATTTTTAACTAACTTACCTAACTTTATCTAATTTTGGAAATCTTACCTACTCTTCCTAGTGATATCTGCTTAGTTCCTAGGAAAAAGAAGTCATTGCACTGGTGCATACTTGAGATTAATCCAGTTCCATTGAAGTTTTTCACAAGTGACTTTGTGATACCGTCGTAGTAAGCCTTCGCGAGTTCAACTCGCCCTCCGAACTCTTCGCTTATGTACTCGAGTGTCTGCAATACTTGAAAGATGCTTTATAAGCTCATGACAAAGATGAACTAAAGGAAAAAACTAGGAGAAGTGACAAATTAATAGAACACAAGGGACTTACATGTATCACATCGACCTTAGCTCCGGTTACACCGGATTTAGCAAGATACGAGTGCATAGAGTCGTAGAGATCTTCTGCTTGGTCTGGTCGGACGAGCCCAATACCAGCTTCGACAATCTTAACCACAGCGAGATCGGTCATGGTTCCGTTAAGTCCCGGTGAGAGCTTACATGGGATTATCTTGGAATCTAGATGTGTTGTTTTAGGCCTAACACCTCCCCAACCACCACATAGAGCTTGCCATACATACACATCATCCAGTCTCTTGAATTGCTTTCTTAAATCATTTGTAAAAGCTTTCAGCCCAACATCATCACCAGATTCATAACATGATTTGTTATTCACAATAGGACTTTCACTCGGTTCACCGTCGAACATCTCTTTCAGTTCTTGATTCAATTTTTGAACCTTCGATTCGAATTCAGTTAAGTCAGTGACCCCCGATTGGATTGCCCTGTCGCGAGCCTTCTCAGCGTGCTCAACCTCTATTGCCTTTGCGATAAGCATCT
This sequence comes from Stephania cephalantha, assembly GCA_039657325.1. Taxonomy (NCBI): domain Eukaryota; kingdom Viridiplantae; phylum Streptophyta; class Magnoliopsida; order Ranunculales; family Menispermaceae; genus Stephania; species Stephania cephalantha. Next base: position 46,815,305 of record CM077579.1, on the reverse strand, counting down.
TCGGTCGCTTAGGGTCGAAAGACGGAGAGTTTTCACCAAGCATAGTCCCTGCTTTGTACTTCCTAAATTTTCCATTCTCTTTGAAACTATAAAGTCTAGCAGTCATCTGACTCCCACCCAAGACAAGGTTCCTTGCATCTTCAAATGGCTCCTCGCCGTCCAAGCTAATGCTCTGCCATCCGTCGTCAATTATAAGAAACCTCGGCGAGATTCCTCCATCGTCAAACTCTTTCAGTCCGTGCCAGATACCGTTAGGCTCTACTGTCAAATAAAATGCATCCCAAGTACACCAACCAAACTTGTCCACAAGAGATGGAACTGCTTTCTCTTCTAACAGCCTAAATGTATTCAAATGTACTCTAACAGCACTGTAAGCTTCCTTCATCAACTTGTAAGGGTTGTCGCTCACATGAACATAAGCGACCGCGCTGAACGAAGAGGCCTTTACATTTGTAGACCCGCTTTCAGCACAGATCATGACATGCCCATCAATGCCAGGATGGAGAGCAGACCTGAATTCCGCTTCGATTATCGGCAAAATAAGGACATATGACCTTATTTCAGGTGCTTCAAGGAGTATCCATTGTGATTCCATTTGTAAGTCTGATCCACTAGTTCCCACCCACATAGTAGACCACCATGTCTTGAACCTGAAAACACTTAGGAAATTCCTATCGACGAATTTCCCCAACGAGTTCGTCAACCTATCGGAAGGTTCTTCTTTCGTGAAGCCAAGGAACCCGCCATTGTATGAATTCGAATAAACTCGATGAAACAGTGGCAGTGGAACATCGTGATCGGGACATATAGAGGAAATGGAGCTGAAAGAGATGTTGTTAGGGACTTCATAGAGCAAAGTGAGTCCTTTGACAATAAGCTTTCCTTGTGACAGTTCAAAACAACTTTTGTTGTTTTCAATCAACACACCTGCTTGAACTGAACTGTTAGGCTCATTAGGGGGTGCCATTAGTCCAAGAAAAATGAGGAATTGCTTAGTAGAACAAGTATAATAAGAGAGACAATGTGATCATAAAGAAAATATCAGAAATAAATAGGCCTAAAGCTTTGATGAGTTTTGGTAGAATAAATAACAAAAAGTAAAAGAGAAGTATAGCATATATAGAGACTAAGAAACATAAAGTGAGAGATAAGAAAAGAACAACATTGCTAAGAAATAAAAGATTTGAAGCATAGTGACTGATAGACTAGAAAACTACACAAAGAGCCATATATATATGAACAAAAAGATTATGTTAAGTCAGTGGCTCAAATTATATATAGATACTAATACTAATTAATTCCCATCACTGATGGGTAGTTGGACTTAGAAAAGAAATTAGCATGGTTGCTATCTTGATGCATGCATATTTAATGTGTCCTAAAGGTGTACGTTAAAAATAGGGTTTTGGGAGTCGAGTGAGCTAGCCAAGTGCATGGGTTGTGCACGCGCGTGAGATTGAGAGATCTTGTTCTTGGGGGTTTCTATATGGGGCTTAGATAGAGGAAGGTTTTCTTTTGTGTACTAAACTATTGATATTAGAGTACTTTGTTTCTTGCACGTGGTTTTTTTCAATTAATTTCGAGGTTTTTCACGTAACTTTGTGTGTTTTTGTTTTCTCCGTGTTTATTTACCTTTGGGTGTATTCATGTAACTGCGATTTTGGGTGTTCCGCGGTGATTCCTGGAAACCAAAAGAAGAAAGATGACACTGGAAGACTGATCGATTCAAACAAAAAAAAAAAAAGAAATGCACAAGAAGCAAGTCTGACCAAATGAATCATTAGGCACTCAAACAACAATACTAGATAATCAATTCTTTTTCTTAATAGAAATGGAAGCAAAATCTAGTGGATAGTGAGTATGAGATGATGAGGAAAATAATTTTCTCCCTAGTACTTATATATAATTGTCTGCCCTAATTCCCATAGCCAACATCTTCCATAGGCAAAAACTCGCCCCCTATTGAATTTTGTGTGCAAGTCTTGGTCGAAATTTTAAGTGTGGGGAGATTAGTTATATGTTTCTTTTTTTTTTTTATTCTAATACTCATACACTTGATTTTCAGGTTTCGCCACTATATATATATATATATACACGCGTATGTATGAAGCCATGACAACATAATCACGTGCATGTTATTATCATATATCCTCATATTTAATCAGATTGTTTTACTGGATTGATCTTCTCCACTTTTAGGTAAGTCCTGATTGAAATCAATTAGGCTGTTTTTTCATTTTTTATTTAAACTTTTTGACTACATAAATATTTCATTATCAGTTCTTATTAACTTTATATATACAGTGTAAAGTCAATCCATATCTATAAGACTATAAAGGAAGTTATCTTGTAAAGCAAAACTCATTATTTGGTCCCTGAACTTTGTGTTTTTTATGCTTTTGGTCCCTGAACTTTTATTACTACACATTTGGTCCTTAAACTTTCACAAAGATCTACATTTAGTCCTTCTGTCATTTAAAATGTTAAATTCTGGCAATGTGGGTAACAGAAATGCTGCGTAATTAGTCAAGAAGATTAAAATGACTTATATTATTGAACCGAACAACTCATATAGACCAACAAAAATCGAAAAAAAAAATTTCCTCCAAAACATAAAAAACTCAAAGTTCAGGGAGCAAAAGCATAAAAAACTCAAAAGTTCAGGGACCAAATGTACAATAATAATAGTTGAGGGACCAAATGTACACTAATGAAAGTTGAGGGATCAAAAGCATAAAAAAATCAAAGTTCAATGATCAAAAAATATGTTTTGCCTTGTGTAAAATATGGTTTGGCTGGTTGCATGAAACAATGAGCTGTATTTGTTTTATTTGCTAGTGAGAGACGGACTTCGTTCAGTTTTGGGAAAATGAATTGAATATGATTTCTATTATCTTTAGACAAAAAGCCATGCAAAGTGACATAAGGAAGACATCACCATGATAACAAACCCTTCAACTTTTTCAACTTTCTTGATGTTTCTGAAAGGGTGAGGTGTTCAATTTTAGTCCACTAAAAGCCAACATTTCTAATATATAAATTATTCTTAAAATACCCAAATTCTTGACCAAATTTGGTCTTGGTGGTTTGAAAGTATGAATTAGTCCACTTTCCTTACAACTAGGGCATTACCAGCATGGGCCAGTACTGCTAACATTAAAGGTTTCAATTGAAGTGTTGGTTGTATCCCACAAGAAAATGCATGAAATGTTAGTGATGGATTATTCGAGATTTGGCAATAGTTGTGTAGTCTACCAACTATATTGCCTTGGTATAGTTTTCGAGACTATTTACTTTCTCATTTGCGCCTAAGGTCACAAGTTTTAATTTTTTGAACTTTTCAAGGCATAGGGTGACATGTGTCTCCCGTGGAATATATAATCAGAGCCGTATAATATTATATTACAGTGTAAAAAAAAAGTGGTTAGACTTATCAACTCAGACCAACCTATTGTTGGTTAAAAACTTACTTTAAAAAGTTGTGTTAGAGATCCTAAATTACTTCTCAAAATTTAAGTTCTTTTTTTTTTTTTTTTTCTTTTGAAGAAACAAAATTTAAGAAGTTAATGCAGTCATTTTAACTGAATATAGCTTTCTTCTACAATTTACAGAACAAGTTTGTGATTCCAAGAATGCTTATCAAAACTATTTTTTTTTATATTTTTTATCTGGGGCTGTTCAGACGAACTTGACTATTCCTACAAGGCTCTGACATATTCGGTCTGAGTATATTCAGTGGCCCGAGCGATTTTATCACACCAGGAAATTCGAAACCGAAGTCGAGTACTTAACTCACACAACCTCGCCTTCGCCCCTTCCGTTGTGACAACTCGACTGGGTTAGAACTATTTACTGTTGAACTGGTGAGAATGAACAATAAGGATTCCATGCATGCACTAATTAACATGAAAATCTCACAATTCTATAGAGATTCAGAGATTACTTTGTGGGATTTTGAGAAGTGATGAAAACATGTTTTATCAATTGCATCAAGAGTAAAAAAAAGATCACCTTCCTTGCTTTTCTGAATCAAATCCAGCCACATCTGAGAATCAATCCAATGAACAAACATCAATACTAACAGTTACTTTGGAAATATCAAAACCTAAATGAAGTACCTTTGGAGTGCTGAGATATGGTTCTAGAGTGTTCTCTTTCTTCAAAAAGAAAAGACCCTGTTTGGTTCAGTAATCCAACATCTTTATTTTTCTTAAAAAACTGTTTTTAAATAAAACTTTATTTGATTTTTTATAATTTCAAAATTGTCATTAAATGGCAGCATTTTTCACAATTTTGTCCTTTTTGATGTCCCATGATATCAAAAAGTACACTTATTACTTCGTAGCACATAAAAAAATCATTTTTTTTTGTATTTAAAAAAGAGTCTAACTCACAACCTTTTCGAACTTTGTCATTTATTAAGCAACGCTTCTACCATCTCGTCCGAGATGTTTAGCACCATGAAAAAAAATCTTTTTAGTTAATATCCGAAAAAAAAAAAAAAAAAACCATTTCTAGTAGTGAACCTTGTTGAATTAGTAAAAATTTATATATGACAACGTCCAATGACTAATTAATATACAAAGGTTCTTAATGTATGCCATTAAATCAAGCAGAGTGGAAAAAAATTTGATCCATAAAAAAAGATTTTCCAACAACAAGACATTCTTATAGAGATCATTTTTCTTAAAGGAGATCAAATAGCACAGCTTTTTCGGACCTTCCTGAAACCAGGGCAATAAATCATATCTCTTTTATAATTTTTGTTAATATTTAAGGGGTATCAAAAGAATTTTACAAGTGATTATGATTGCTTCATTAATTGCTCGAGGATGTATTTGAAATTAATAAAAAGTTTTGAATTGACTACCCTTATTGAAAACCCCCAAATCATTAAAAAGGAGAGAAAAGTTATTATGCTTCATTAGTTCAATTATGAACTTTTATTTTCACAAAAGCAACATAAAGTGATACATATATATGTTGTATTCTAAATCTTGGATGAGGGTTTATTCCGACCAGCTATGAACTTCTGCATATTCTCAAATTGCTCCTTTGTCATTCCATCATAGTAATTGTGAGCTCTCTCCTGAAAACAGCATAAAAATGACAAAATTAACAAAGATTACAAGAATATATTTAGAGAAGTAAAAGAATACTTGGTCACTCAAATGGTAGCTAGGAAATGAAATTTTGTCGCGAAAATCACTATTTACGCAAAAAAAAGAACTAACAGCTATCAAACACAACCTAGATTATAGACTATGTTAATTATTAGGCATAACCCATCATTTGGTCCTTGAACTTTGTGTTTTTTATGCTTTTGGTCCCTAAACTTTTATTACTACACATTTGGTCCTTGAACTTTCACAAAGATCTACATTTAATCCTTCCACCATTTAAAGTGTTAAATTTCGGCAATGTGGGTAATAAAAGTGATGTGTGACTAGTCAAGAAGAGTAAAGTGGTTTATACTACTAAGCCGAACGACTCACATCGACCACCAAAAGTCGAAAAAAAACTAATTTCCTCCAAAAACATAAAAAACTCAAAGTTCAAGGACCAAAAGCACAAAAAACTCAAAAGTTCAAGGACCAAATGTACGAAAAAGAAAGTTCAAGTACCAAATGTACACTAATAAAAGTTCAGGGACTAAAATCATAAGAGTCTCAAAGTTCAATGACCAAAAAATATGTTTTGCCTAATTATTAACTAAAAAATTTTGAATGCTGCATAAGCTAGCGTTCGATTTTGAGCTAGATTATCGACTAGTTTTTCCAAACACAACACTAATAAACAATGACCACGAAGTCTTTTAGTAATTCGCAAAGAGAAGACTTAACAAGCAGCTTATATTCTAGTATAAGCCTATCTACTCTTAAAAGAAAGAGAGGATTCAAATCTTTACCTTTTCAAGGGCTAAAGCATTGTTCAAGTCCAGTTTGAAGCCATCATTAATGACAGCCTTGTATCTTAGGACCAAATCCTGATTGTTTCTTATAATGGCTTCTGCGACTTCTCTTGCTTTTTGCATTAATTCACTTTTCTTCACAACATGGTTCACTAACCCCCATTTCTCAGCCATTTGTGCAGTAACTGGCATCGCTGTTAGCGACACTTCTCGAGCCCGGTTTGGTCCTATTATGCGTGATAGTTTCTGCGAGAGCCCCCATGAAGGAAATATTCCAAACCTGCAAGTCCAATTTTTCAAGTTCGCAATCAATAAATTACATGAAACCTAGGAACATCTAAACCAAAACTCAGAGAACCCATCAGTTCAAAATGTACCAGAAGCAAATGGCATGTTGATATAAATTCTTACTTGCAGAAGTGCTAGAATGACAACAACAATGTTATACCACAAAACACATTAACTCACAAGAGCCATTCGTGTGTACCTCAAAGTGCGAACATACATAGATCTAGATTAATAACACGCGGGTCGAAGTAGCATGGAAGGCTCTTGTGACTTGTGAGCTAATGTGTCTTGTGGCGTGACACTGTTGTTGTCATTCTAGTATTTTTCGTTATATATAGAAAAAGAAACCCAAATTAATCACTCATTATACCGCATTTCAAACCAAGGTTGTCACGATCGCGGCCATTCGAATCCTATTGTTCAATTTATGACTCAACTCAAGGTTCAATTCTTTCATAACCCTTCTCGATCTAATTAACAATCAAAGTTTGTTAGTTGGCACCTGCTACAAGATCAAAATATTGAATTGCGCTCAATTTAGTGCAATTTGATGGTATGCTTTTTTTTTTTTTTCCCTCTTATTATTGTTAGGGTATTCGAGGCATAGCTTCGAGTCCCTGTCTAATCTCGGACTCAAGGAATGCAGAACCACAAGAGCAACGCCTCTAACCAAGAGTTTTAAATTTCTTCCATTGCCAAAATTCGAACTCAATACATCTAGTTAAGGGATGAAGGACCCATGCCATCCTGCCACAATCTTATTGTTTATTGATGACATGCTTTCAAAATCCTTTAAATCCCTCTTAATCAATGTGTCCCAAGTTAATTTCAATCTACTCATACATCGTTGAATTTTTTCAATTTTTAATGAGTCGAGTTTTCTAACTAGGAATTATATCATACAGCCAATGCTAGGGGCTACTTTTTAGGACATCCATAATGGACATCCAGTTGTTGGAGTTCATTCAAAACACATCGATTTTTTGTGTGCAGACAAACATCGATGCAGAAATGAATGGACATCAACAACCCGATGTCCGGGTGTGTATTTCAACGGTTCACCAAATCATTTTCCAACACTTCTCACAAAGTCACTAGACACAAATATTGAACAAAACAATAACTTTTAGGCCACGCGTCAATCCCGACGGCTGAGATCAACCACAAATCCAAACCGCACGCCACGTGTCAGAATCACAGTCATCCTCCTCACCTGGCATGAGTGTCCATGAACCTGGCGTCCTCCGCCGCCACCAACACATCACAAGCAAGCGCAATCTCGAACCCCGCCGTGACCGCGAACCCCGCAACGGCGCCGACGATCGGCTTCCGGCACCGCTCCATCTGCACCACCGGATCCTTCTCCTCGTCCTTCACGTCCCCCTTGAAAACGTCCTCCGCCGCCGTCAGATCCACGCCGGAGCAGAACGACCTCCCCGTCCCCGTCAGCACCACCGCCTTCACCGCCGCGTCCTCGTCCAGCCTCCTGAACGCCCTCGCCATGTCCGTCATCATCGACTTCGTCAGCGAGTTCAGCGACTTCGGCCGATTGATCGTCACCAACGCGATCCCGCTCGCCTCCCGATCGACCAGGATTAGGGCTTCGGATCGATCCATTGCGATCGATTCGATCGAGTTTTTTGGGGGTTTTGTGAGAGTTTGTTGGGGGAATTCTTGCCTCGATATGCGTGTTTCGTGACTCGAGCTTATCTGTTGTGTCAGTTTTTTTTTTTTGGCTCGCAAATCGGTAATAGTGGGGCTTTTAGTGAAGAGAGAGAGGAGTAGGGAGTTGGGTGACTCGTTTTTGACACTCGATTTGGTACTGTTTTGGTGGGGTTGTGTGGATTCGTATGGCGATGTGTGCTGGAGGTATCTTGATGTGTAGGTGGAGGGTTTTGCGTTGGATGCGTGTGTTAATGGATAATCTTGGGTTTTGATGTGGATAATGTATTTTTATGATAACATGACAACGGGGTAAGTCACATCCCAAGATACATGAGCCCATATGAGCCGTTTGCACGGCCTCGACTTTTATATTATGCATTGAGATTTGTATGTGTTAATATTTCGAAGCGGATAAAGATGACTTACAAATTCGATGTGACTTCTCATTTGTCATTGATGTAACGCGCGCATATGTATTTAAGATAGTGATATTTTCACCTTCTTTGAATACATATATTGGATACACAATGGTCACGATTTTATCGGGATAAGTGTCACGCGTATCTCATTAAAATCTGAACCATTGTGTATTCAATGTATGTACCCAAAGTATATCAAAATATCACATGTATTTATGTAAGTATTATATTTTTGTTGGAAAATACTAAAATGACACTCCAAGTGACACATGTGACGTGGCATGAGGGTTCGCATTCATGAGAGTCATCGTGTGCACTTCGAGATACACACTACGCGTGTTACGTATAAAAAAATATTGTCCAAAAAGTCACCTTGTCATCTTCTTTGTTTTGGCTAAGCATCACATTTGTATTCACTTCATCATGTTTGGTATGTAATCACCAAAAACATAAGATGAAAAATATGAATCATGTTTGATGCTAATAAAAAAAGTTGAAAATTAAAAGATCAATAGATATGATAAAAGGTATATACTACCAAAAAAGAAAGAATGTTTTACAATCAAAATTCAAACTAAGACCTTCTTTTCATATTTGCTATATATGCTCATTTAATATGTGACTGCACTTCAAATCCATTAGTACATTTTTGTCAACAACACAATTCAATGAAGATACCAAAAGAACAAAAATCATCAATTGCAGCATGTATCCCTGCTCATAAATTGGTCCTCTTAATTATATCATCAATTAATTCTAATCCTATATGCTTTAAGGCATTAAACAAAACTTAAAATCTTTAAGTAGCTAGTCATTCTTTTTTGAATCCATTCTTATATATCTAGGAGACTATAATTGAACAAGTTTTCTTACATTGATAGGGTAAACATATCTAGAATCTCCGTCGGTAAGACGCTTTGCTATGATCATATTCGAGGCCTCTGAAGGATGGTATGGATCCCAAAACACATACTTGGATCGGTCGGGGCATACCTTCGATGGCGGGGCGCATGGAATTAGGCCTCCAAATCTACCAGCGACGCGACAGCAAGCAGAGGTTGGATTCTCAAAACCTATATATACATATATATCAGTAACAGTCACATATATACCATAAGTTCACTTCAATTACATATGTACATTGCAGAACTTGAATCATTCACATTATGTTGGAGCTAGAACACATACCATAAGCTTTGTAATTCTGTACTATATCCGATACACAGGCGAAAGCGTCCGCGTAGACAAAGTTGGAACCTTCGAGGTTCGATCGCAACTTCATCACGAGGATCCTTAGCTTCCCATTGAATAAGTTGGCCAACTGATTTGGCAATGCTACACAATCATCTGTAGTCATCTTGTTAAGGTCTCTTTGATATGGAATGCACCCTATAGGCCCAACATTGGCTACAATAATCTTCCTAGCTCCCAAACTATAAAGTCTCTAAAAGAGGTAAAAAAAAAAAAAAAAAAAAAATCAGTAAAATTTATTTACAGAGGTAATTAATTGGTGTTGGTGATTTTGGTGAGTCTAGGAATTCTTACTGTTAGTTGAACTCTGAATCTAGAGATCAAGGCATTGGCGAATTCTTCTTGGGAGATCAATGAAGGGATTGGAGCAGCAGGGGACTGGAAGTTATTGATGAGATCATTCGATCCCATTATAACCGAGAAAATCGAATTCCGTAGAAGCTTCGTCGCGGCAATGGCACCGATCCTTGAAATTATATCTTGTCTAGTATTCGCGAAGTTGTCAAGCTGCGCATCCATGTTAATTCGACCGACCTGTACGTCGCGAAAAATATCAGTATCTAAGGAACTGAGAATGTGAGCTAATTAAGACATGGCCTATTATTGTTCCTCCAAAATGTAAATAGTAGTAGAAAAAGGTAGCCTACGAAGATTGTTCCGGTGTGATTAAGAATCCCGCCGCCGCCCGAGGCGTAATTGACGCCTTGAATAACGACGTCTCCGGTTGTAGTCGGAGCTAAATAAGGAGGGGGAAAGGTTGTCACACCAAGTTCCTGGCCTGCAAAACCAAAACTTCACATAATTGAAAAAACTAAAAAAAAAAAAAAAAAAAAAAAAAAGTAGAAAATTAAATGAGAGAATAAGTTACATATAATGTCAGCAATTGTTTTTCCATTGGTGTATCTTCCTGTAGGGGTCCCAAAATCAATTCCATTGGGAATGTAATTGGCCTTTGAAAGAGAGGCAATGTAGTTGTTGTTTCCAACATCAGCTAAAGAGTCTCCAAACACAAATACAGAAGGAGCAGCTGAGCAAACACTTAGCCAATAAAACAGTAATACTAATAGTACAACAATCTGAGATAAGATCTCACTTGAAAAATAGTACTTTGAGAAGGTGCCCATATCTAAAAACACTACAAAAAAAAAAAATATACATGCAGACTTGAAAGTTAGGAACCTTAAAATTGATCAATCCTATTTTTTTCTTAAAGCGCAACCGAAATCGAAAATGAGAGACTGAAAGATCAAATTGGACTTGTAAACAACAAAGAAATTCTAGTATTTTTGAGCTGCAACTCAAAAGAGCTGCAAATTCTAGCAATTCTCTTCTAAGGAAACTTAAAGTGGTTTTTTTCAACTTTCAAGCTTGCTAGCTAGTGTATTTAATTTTGCCAACTTGGCGACAGTGCATTGAAGTTTTTGATATCATACATACTGGACAGATTAATGGAGACCTCGCTATCAATACTAAATTTGGTGAACAAGGAGTTCACATGGAATGTGTGGTTCAGTTAGGTTGAGAAGAAAATAAAATATATCTCTATACAATGAATGCCTTGAACACTGCACAAACAGAAGTACATCCATATATGCAACTTATTGTGAGATAACATTTTGGGAATATTTGTTTAGGTTGGGATGTAAAGAGAACAATAAATATGTAAACAATTACTCCCCCGTTTCTATTTAAGTGACATTTTAAGATTGTTCACAATTTTTAAGAAAGTCATTTAATTATCTTGAATAAGGAGAAAGTGACAGTAAGTGACAGTTAAATGACTAAATGACTTTTTATCTCTTCTAACTTCTACATACACTAGTTATTAATGTATAATTAATAAAAAAAATTTCTACGAATGGTATAAAAGGAAATTAAGTAATTAATGTATGTTGAAACTATCAAACGACAAATATTGTGAAATATTTCAAAACGGCTAAAAAGTCACTAATAAAAAAACGAAGGGAGTAGAAAAGACTAGCATTGCATTTTTTTACAGGTTGAAAACATTAACTGGTGATGGTAAATGAGTGAAAGGGAATTTATTGCATAGCTTTAAAGCAACCTAACTATTTCATCATCAAAATTGAAGACATATATGTAAAAGACGGGGACTTGGTAAGTGAATGCAAGTAGGTGTTGTTATTGTTGCTGTGTTTTCTATCAATGTGTTTGCGCGAATTAAAAGTTATACTTTAATTTTGAACACAGTGAATATCTATCTGGACTCTTACTCACGAGTTGTTGTATGTGTTTGCTTCATTTATTGCTTGATGATTTACTAGCTGAGCCAAACCTCATGATTCTTAATTAGACAAAAGTTATACAAAGTAAATGTATATAAATGTGAATGATCGATATTCCCTCCGGTCAAATATGTAAATTAATCATTTAAGGATAACGCGCGCGATTTAAAAAATCAATCATTTAATTTCATGTTAATATTACTATATTACCCCTCATAATGCATTAGTTATAGGAGTGGATTATAAGATCATGCATTAATTTTCAATTTATTACAAGGGCAAAAGAGGTAAATTGAACATAGAAAAGAGTGAACGCCTCACAATTTTCTTACAAGAGAACTTTACTATAACGACTAACAAATATGACCGGAGGGAGTATTATAAAAAAATAAATAAAAACAAATATTATAAAATAAATAATGTATTAATTGTTTTTTAATACAAAATATATGTGGGCTTTTTGGGCCAAGCTTGAATTTGTATTTTTCTTATATGGGTTGGCTTAATCCAATGAATAGGCCCGTGTATATATATATATATGATGGGCTAGCTAGGCTGGGTCGGGTCTAGTTGGCCTCGACCCAAACCCATGAAGAGGTCTAGTTTGGAAATAAAATCCTAGATACCGAATATTTTTGTAATGATAAAATCTCACCATTAACAATTTGTATTAGCTAACTTTCCTTTTTTTTTTTTAAGTAATTAAGGATAACCTTACTCATACTTATCAATAAAAACTTTATTCATATAATTATGGTGTTTTTACTTCATCGAGGTTATCTAAATGCAATCCTACGTCCACCCTTCGATACACTTTAAGATACGTGCCCGCTCGGGAATTAAACGCTCTGCTGACGTGTCATACATGATACATTCATAATCATAGTGTCCTATCTATAAGGCACGAAATCACTTTCCTTTAAAAAAAAAACACTGAAATAAGATAACAACCTTATAATTTCAGTGTTTGAATTTGCACGAAAAAACAGCTATTTAGTTCGATATATGAGGCTATTTGATAGCCAAAAAAGAAGTGTTTTCATTTAATCTTGGATTCAAATTTCGCGGGCACTTCATGACTCATGAGCTTATCAACATATTTACATCGTGACTCATTAAACAATAACCAAAGAATCTTTTTAAGATTTAGTTTAGATAAAGATGAGATCACACACACAACCAGCTGTCATCACCGATTTAAATTCATATCCATATCTATAAATACCTCCAATGTTTATTTGATGCAACATTTTATTTTTCACTTTTTTTTTTTGTGTGTCGTTGAACAATTAGTTAACAATGAGTGCTCTTCAATGTGCTAGTGTTGTTGCTCTTTTGGTGGCTTGTTCCATCTTTTGTTCTTGTTGTGCTAGTACTCCTCTTGATGTCTCATCTGATGCTAGAGCCATCACAATTAATGGACAACGTCGGATTATCCTCGCTGGATCAATTCACTATCCACGAAGCACTCCTCAAGTACTTAATTTTTTTTTTTTTTTTTGGTTTTAATGTGCTATCCTATGCAACTTGCGCTATTAAGTTTATGTTCGGGCTTAGTCGAATGCCTTATGGGAGTGTTCCTTTCCATGGAACGAGTTCCTTGCCAATTAGACCAACCGTTGTTGGTTATAGTAGTGTTTAATGAATTAATTTTCGTTTTTAATATGATTTAATGATTTAAATCAATTAATTTTTTGGTGGGATTTTTGTTTTTGAATTTATCATTACATCTTTGTTAATTAGTTTTTATCTTTTTTTTTTCTTAGTGTTTTTTTTTTGGATAATGCTTTGATTTTTTTTCTTAGTTTGACATATTAATTAGATATAGTTTGAAAAGAAAAATTGATTAGTTTTGAAATTTTGTCAAAAATTTATAGTTTTAACGAGTTGATCAATTTTCAAATACTAATTAATGTTGTGTTCTTTGTTGGTGTTACGTAGATGTGGCCTGACTTGATACAGAAATCCAAGGAAGGTGGCCTCAATGCAATTGAAACTTATGTGTTTTGGAATGCACATGAGGCTCAATATCGCCAGGTTATAAATTATGATTTATAGATATGAAATTCAATACATTATATTGATCTGCTTCATTGGCTATATTAAATTTGTTTGTTTGAATTTTTTTTCAGTATGATTTTTCGGGCAACCTGGACCTTGTTAGGTTTCTAAGGACTATTCAAGATGCTGGGTTATATGCAATTCTTCGTATTGGACCTTATGTTTGTGCTGAATGGAACTATGGGTAATTTTTATTAATAATTACTATATTATCATATTTTCATTTTTTTTTTTTTTATAACTTCAATGGGAGTCGAACCCATGACTTCCTCAAACATGCATGATCTTTTTTTGGCAAGTGATATGCACCAGAAATGCTTTAGCAATTCTCAGTGGTTTTAATTTACTTAACTACATAATTGAATATAATTAACCTAAAAAACTATATAATTATATATTTTTTGTTTTACTAATTTTCTTTTTTTATTTTTATTTTTTAGTGGGTATCCTATTTGGCTGCACAATATGCAAGGGATTCAGTTGAGGACAGATAACAGTGTTTACAAGGTTGGATAATTAATACGTTTGCTTTTATTACTGCAGTAATTTTTAAAAATTGATGTGTCTTAATATTATTAAACTAAATATTGACTTGTTTTCAACATTTTTCAGAATGAGATGCAAAATTTTACAACTATGATTGTTAACATGATGAAGAAGGAGGAACTCTTTGCTTCCCAAGGAGGCCCCATCATCATTGCTCAGGTATATAAATTTTTTTTCTTGGTATTTTGTAGTAAAACATAATTTTGTTAATGTAATACAAAATTTCTACATGTGATGGAAAATATACCAATACCATAACTTATTCACTGTTTTTTTTTTTTTTTTTATGATCAATAGATTGAGAATGAATATGGAAATGTGATCTCATCATATGGAGAAGCTGGAAAACAATACATTAATTGGTGTGCTAGCATGGCTAATTCTTTGGATATTGGAGTCCCATGGGTCATGTGTCAAGAAACTGATGCACCAGCACCAATGGTAATCTTAATTTCTTTTTAATTTTTATTTATTTATATATTTTGATGTCATTGTACACAATTTATGATTATATATATAAATTTCTTATAGCTAGGAATATATATATATATATTACTTTTTTTTTTTGAAAACTTTAATTTTTTCAATAACTTGTGTATATTATTAATCTTTTTATCTTTTGGTTTCTCGAGCCAATCGCACTGACTTCCACACACTCAGTACTATCGAGCCCCATTTAGGGGACGACCCTTCCCTATCTAGTTTTGCTTGTCCATTGTTACTACTGATCATTGTTTTTTTTTTTTTCTTCATTGATATTTAGCTTGAAACTTGCAATGGTTGGTACTGTGATCAATATGAGCCTAAGAACTCCAGCACTCCAAAGATGTGGACAGAGAACTGGACTGGATGGTTAGTAGAAATATTCTTCAAATCACACTTCATTATAACTTAATTAAATCCTTGGTTGCTTTTAAGTTTAATTTCAATTCTATTTTTCAAATTATATTTTGAATGAGTTTCCTATATGTTAAATCAGGTTTAAGGGTTGGGGTGGCCTAGATCCTCATAGAACTGCTGAAGATCTCGCTTATGCTGTCGCCCGTTTCTTCCAACTCGGCGGTACCCTCCAAAATTATTACATGGTTAGTAACTTAGTCATGCAATCTGGATACGTATATATATTGCATTAAATCGAGCAGAGTGGAAGAACTATTTTTTTTTTTTTTTGTATAACTAAGTCAATTTTTGATACTTGGTTATATAATTGCAGTATCATGGTGGTACTAACTTTGGCCGCACCGCTGGCGGTCCATATATCGCTACAACTTATGATTACGACGCGCCTCTCGATGAATTCGGCAACTTGAATCAACCAAAATGGGGGCATTTGAAGGAACTCCATCTACAACTTATGTCAATGGAGAAGGTCTTGACTCATGGAGATGTATCATCAATTGATTATGGTAATGATGTTCAGGTGAGGATTTAATTTAGATTTAATAATTAAACTACTATTGATTCTACTGTTTAATTTATTAATTAATCATGTATAGGTGTTTTTGTTATAAATCAATATCTAAGTTTTTAATCATGTATAGGTAACCATTTACTCCTACAATGGCACTGCAAGTTGTTTCTTTAGCAATGCTAATCAAACAACTGATACCACAATTAGTTTCCAAGACAACCAATTCACTGTTCCTGCTTGGTCTGTTAGTATTCTACCAGATTGCAAAACTGAGACTTACAACACTGCCAAGGTAATTAATTAATTAATTAAGTGCCGCGCGCCGCACTTTTTTTTTTTTTTTTTCTTTAAGTTTATATACTAATATATCATTGTTTGATTAATGAGTGAAACATTTTGTGCTCCTTATACATATACATATATATAAATATACAGGTGAACTCTCAGACTACTGTATTTGTGAAGAAGGCGAATCAAGCCGAAGACGAGCCTTCCTCTCTTAGCTGGTCATGGAGGCCTGAACATGTTAAGGAAACTGTGAACAATGGTTTGGGGTCTGTTTCTGCTAATATGCTAATCGAGCAGAAGGCGGCGACCAACGACACTAGTGACTATTTGTGGTACATGACAAGGTATTAATTGCAATTGTATATATTATCTTTTGTTTACATTTGATTAATTTATGATCTATATAATAAACTTGTCTAATTAATCTTTTTAATTTTGCTATTCTTTTTTGTGATTTTCAAGTCTTGATCTTGCCAAGGATGATCTTATTTTGGGTGATGACTTGACTTTGAGAGTGAACACAAGTGGTCATGTGCTCCATGTCTACTTGAATGGAAAATTCCTTGGTAAGTATGATTAAGAAAAAAACTTTTCACACATATATAATACAGACTAGGAACGATGCGTTTTTTCCTCAATATTGGCTCATTACTTAATACATATTTTAACATATATGCCCTGTGTGTGCTTCATTGAATTTGTAGGATCACAATGGGGAGGTGACAATGGAAAGTATGATTTTGTTTTTGAGAAGAAAGTTAAGTTGAATGAAGGGAAGAATCAACTGTCTTTGCTTAGTGCCACAGTTGGACTTAAGGTATTAAGTAATAATACATGATAAGCTTTTCAGTTTATTGATTAATTAGTATATATTGTGAATTTAATTAACTCTCTCTCCTCTCTTGTAATCAGAACTATGGTCCTATGTTTTATGATGTTCCTACTGGAGTGGCTGGCGTCGAGTTGATCCGAAAGCTAAACGATGAGTTAATCGTCAAGGACTTGTCGTCGAGCAAATGGACTTACAAGGTTGGCTTGCATGGTGAAGACCATCAAATTCAAAATGTTGAATCTCCTCATTCATCCAAATGGATTTCAGATAGTCTTCCTACAAATAGGATGATGACTTGGTACAAGGTATAAAAGTTAGTCCTTCAATATATATCAATCTTAATTTCCAAGTACTACTTTTTTTTTTTTTTATGCTTCAGCAGGAGTCACGAACCCACGACCTCCCTAAAACCTTGCCTTTCGGCTTTCTAAGTATTGATGTAACTTCTTGTTTGTTATTTTAAACCATTTTTTTGTTTGCAGACTACCTTCAAAGCACCTCTAGGAAATGATGTAGTTGTGCTTGATTTACTTGGCATGGGCAAAGGTCATGCTTGGATCAATGGTAGGAGCATCGGTCGCTTCTGGCCTACCTACCTCGCCGTTCAAGACGGTTGTCAGGAGACCTGCGACTACCGCGGTCCTTACAGCGACACCAAATGTAGAACCAACTGTGGAGGAATTTCACAGAGATGGTAAACCAACTTTTCCTACTATACAAACTTTATGTTGTTGATTGTCTCATTAAGAAATGACATAGAGCTAGAGTACTGAATTGTTTGCAACATTGCTTTGTATATATAGGTACCATGTTCCGCGATCATTCATCCGCGACGACTTGAACACATTGGTCTTGTTTGAGGAGTTTGGTGGAAATCCTTCTAATGTAAAGTTCCAAACTAATGTTGTTGACAAAGTTTGTGCCGCGGTCGAGGAGGGTCACACATTGGAACTATCATGCCAAGGCAATGGTAGAGCCATTTCAAGTATCGAATTTGCGAGCTTCGGCGATCCAAAAGGATCATGCGAGGCCTTTTCGTCGGGGTCATGCGACTCTGCTGCTGCTCTGTCAGTGTTGCAAGAAAAATGTGTTGGCCAGGAGAGTTGCTCCATTGAAGTATCTGATGCACTTCTAGGATCTGCTAACTGTGGCTTTGGAGTTCAAAGGAAGTTGGCTGTGCAAGCTAGGTGCCATCACTAATTAAGAAGTTAAAAGCAATGCAGTTCAAGTGCTATAGCTATAGTAAATTTTTTTTTTTTTTTTTTGAGCAAGGACTAGTAAATAATTTTTTGATGCCTTTGTTGGCTTTTTTTTTTCTTAGCTTTTAGAGTCACAATTCCTACTTTGTTTTGGGTTAGAGATATTTTTATAGGCTTTGCTTAATAGAGAACTTTTTTTATATTTATATTGTCTCTAGTTCACTCTTTTTTTCACACCAATTTTGAGATATTCTTATAGGCTTTGCTTGATAGAGAACTTTTTTTTTTATATTTATATTGTCTTTAGTTCACTCTTTTTTTTTTCACACCAATTTGGCACGTCCTTGATTGTTGCATCGATGTGCGTACAAAACGAAACTCAGCCTGCATCTTAGAGACTTCCAATAAGTGCGTGCCAAATTGGCGTGTACAAAGTGGATCAAAATAGCAGGACTCTCTTTTGTTATTATTATGTTTTTACTTCTTCAACCTTTACTATAAAATGTAGATGAATACTGTCTTGAATAAATTATTTTCTAGCTATTCAACATGCCTCGAGATGCGTGGAAGTCGATAGACAGACTTTGTTACACATTATAAGAGATGCTTATAAAATTTACTGCCTCTTTTGATAGTTTCTATTTCTAATAGTTTTGTTGCTTTTAATTGTGTTAGTGTATATATTTAGTTTGCATATCATGAATTCCAAATATGCAATGTTAGGCAATACAAGATAAATAATGTGTTGTGTGTAATTTATGGACGGCGCGCAAACAGGTGCGTGTCGTTCCTCGGTTAACTTTTTGGCTCCTTTTTCTTAATGTTCAAATCTTGGTCTAGTAGTTTTAATGCATTGCAATCATGCAAATCCATGTCTCAGCTTGTCCAAATTCATGCCCAAATGATTAGAAATCACCTCTCACAAGATTCATTTGGTGTCAGTAAATTGATTGAATTCTGTGCTTTATCTGAATATGGCAACCTTCACTATGCCCATAAACTGTTTGATCAAATTCCTGAACCAAACACTTTTACATGGAACACCATCATTAGAGGTTACGCCAACTCGATTTTTCCACGACAATCACTTTGTCTCTTCATCCGAATGCTCAAGTCCAGCATCTATCCTAATTTGTTTACATTCCCATTTGTGATCAAAGCTTGTGCTCATCTTGTTGCTTTCGAAGAAGGCCGGCAAGTTCATGGCATGATCTTGAAGGCGGGAGCTGATAACGATGTTTTTTTGATCAACGGATTGATTCATTTGTATGCTAGTTGTGGGAAAATTGAAGCAGCTAGGAAATTATTTGATGGTAGTTGCAAAAGGGACTTGGTCTCTTGGAATTCAATCTTGTGTGGTTATATGAATTGTGGACTTATGGAGATGGCGAAGAGACTGTTCGAGGAAATGATGGAAAGGGATGTAGTGTCGTGGAATGTGATGATTAATGGGTATGCAAAGTTGGGTGACATTGACAAAGCCAGAGAGCTCTTCAATATGATGCCTACAAGAAATGTGGAGTCTTGGAATATTATGATTTCTGCGTATGCAAAGTGCGGTCTTTTGGAGAGCTCGAAGAAACTTTTCGATGAGATGCCTGAGCGAAATGTGGTTTCTTGGAGCGGTATTATAACTGCTTATGCACAAGGAGGGCAACCAACCGAGGCTCTGGCACTATATGATGAAATGAGGAAAGCTAAGATGAAGCCGAATTGTCGGACTATTGTTAGCGTGTTGTCATCTTGTGCTCAACTTGGAGCTTTTGATCAAGGCAAAGACATTCACATGTATGTGGATCAGAGCAAGATTAAGGTCGATTCCATTATTGAAACCGCTCTAATTGATATGTACGCTAAGTGTGGACGTGTAAAAAATGCAGTTAGAATCTTCGACAAGTTGGAATCAAGAGATGTGTTTGCATGGACAGCTATGATTGGGGGGCTAGCACTGAATGGTCATGGTAAGAAAGCCTTGGAACTCTTTGGCGAAATGGAAGACGCTGGTGTGAAACCTAATGCAGTTACTTTTGTCGGTGTCTTATGCGCCTGCAGTCATTGCGGCTTCGTGGAAATGGCTTGGCATTATTTCAATACAATGACAACAGTATATGGTATTAATCCTCATGTTGAACATTATGGTTGCATGGTGGATGTGTTAGGACGTGCTGGCCGTTTAGAAGAAGCAGTGTCCTTTCTTAGAAGCAGCCCTGCGAAAGATGACGCTATCCTTTGGGGTACCGTACTTGGCGCGTGTTGGATTCACCGGGATGTCAAATTAGGTGAGACTGTAGGCGATCTCTTGATCAAGCTTGAACCAAATGACAGCGGTATATATGTGCTTTTGTCCAATATATATGCTAGAGTAGGAAGGTGGGATGATGCAAGGAAGGTGAGACTACTAATGGAATCAAAAAGCCTTCAGAAGAACCCTGGCTGCAGCGCAATCGAGGTTCATGGTACTGTTTATGAATTCTATGTAGGAGGTAAATTACATTGTAGAGCAGAAGAAATATATTTGAAGTTGGATGAGATTGCATTTAGATTGAGACTTCTGGGGTACGTTCCGAATACCTCTCCTGTGTTGTTTGACATAGAAGATGAAGAGAAAGAACATGCAGTTTTACATCATAGTGAGAAATTAGCGATAGCGTTTGGGCTCATCAGCTTAGACGACGGTGTTCCTATCAGAGTGGTGAAGAATCTTCGCGTCTGTTGTGATTGTCACACCGTTGCAAAGTTGATTTCTAAAATCTACAACCGTCAAGTGATCATTAGGGACCGGAATGTGTTTCACTACTTTAGAGATGGACTTTGCTCTTGTAAGGACTTCTGGTGATGCCTGAATAGACAGCTTAACATATTTCCTTATTTCGGAAAGCAACCACTCATACGCGCGCCCAAAGGTGCATTCCTAGTCCTTGATTGGACGCGTCGCCCCATTTCCAACTTAAAAAAAGGTTCATTCCTAGTATCTTTAATGTTCAAATAATCTATATTTCTTCTCAACTATGATTTCTATGATGTTGTGGGTATTACCTGTGGTTTTGCTTCCTACAACACTTGCAACTTAAGGATCGAATTCAACTCAACTCGTTGAAGACTTGGATGCAGGAGGCTTTTAATTTCCAATTGTCGCATAAAGTACTGCCTAGTTAGTTATGTTCATGGCCATCACATTTTATGTTCATGGCCACCACATTGAAAACTCCTCTGAAAGCTGAAATCATCGATCATAATCTTTGTAAGTGGCACCATTTCAATTCATGGTCTTAAGGCCTAGGTACTATTTGTCAAAGACTTAGAACCAAAAACCCCTAGGTTGTGTATGTATTGTATTTCTCTGAAGCCTAATGTTCTTTATCAAAGAATTCTTTTTCAGGCAATTTTTTCTAGATTTTCATCATTGCACTTAATCGAAAAAAGGATTGCACTTAATCGAGCATAATGGAAAAGTTTGATCCATGTAGCCGACCCCAATTAATTGGGACTGAGGCTATGTTGTTGTTGTTGTTGTTTCAAAATTTTGTTTTTGCTGTTTACACTTAATTATTTTTTTGGAATGGTGAAAAGCTCTTCACTGTATGTAGAACTCGCGTCAATTGTTTCATAAAAATTCCTTCCAGCGTAATTCCTAACTACATAAATCAGTTTTTGTTATGTTTAAAAAAAAATCAGTTTTTTTTTTTTTTTTTTTTTTTTTTTTTATAAGCATAAGCAATATTGTGCTTCCAAGCCCAATTTTTCATTAATCTGTTACATTTTCTGATCTTCATCAGGTCTAGATTTTGTCAACTAGAGAATTCCATGATTCCATAGGCTTAAGCAAAATCAAACTATAAAGTAAAGCTATATACTTCCATGAACGTTTTCGCTATAGAAGTGATATCATGATTTAAGGTGCATCTTCTCTTAACCTGCAGAATTACAACTCCGACGTATAATGCCTTCGTTTCCTGTTAGAACACCAGCTGCTGAGAGCTTGAGAAAAGCAGATGAAAAAGTCTGAAAGAAATATTCCTGTTTAGCAGCGAACTGCCGCATGACAATAGCTGTTCGTGGGTCTACTGCCATATCTGCATCGATCCTCAAAACTCCTCGGCCTTCCACTGCATCTCTGAAGTAATGATTATCAAACGAGAGAAATGTCAGATCATTTTGGACAAATGAGAGATTGGATGACAGAGAGCCTAGCCGACACTTGAGCTTCAGGAACAGATCTTTACTGTCTTGGCTCTTCAGGCGTTCGAGAATGCTGCTGCAATGAGTAACGCCAAGCGTGTGTGCACCTGCAAACCAAAGCATGTAAGATCCAACTCCACTCTACATTAGAAAAATGTATACTTTAAGTGAATAAACAGCTAAATAGTATTAATTGGCTGATAAGGATAGTTCGAACCCTTATAGCAAACCTCGTTATATAGAAACTAATTCATCTTCAACCTCTAGTCCATGGATGAATACAAACAACATTTTCCATAAATGACATCAATTATGATATGAAGTGGAATGTTATGAATGTCGCTAACTACTCATGTTATACTCCACTGTTCTAGGAAGATTTCTGCTGTATAATTTATGTATATACTTGGGTTTTTAATTCAATTAATATGTAGTTACTCGAAATCCATTGAAAAAAAAATTGAGAATTTTATTTGTATAGGACCTGTGAGAAAATGTTAGTTTTTCTGCTTGCTTAGACAAAAACGGTTTATTAGTCTTCAAACTTACCCAAAATGGCAACTGATTCACGAAGGGTCATCCCTTTTGCAGCGAAAAGACTAAGCATCATATCAACTCCAGTACTTGCAGGAGGGAGAGAAGCATCGGCAGCTCCATAGCTTGTGCTTACAGAATCTCTTCTGCCGAGAAGAACTCTTATGTTTGGCCCCCCAGCCAAGGCTACTGCATCTCTAGCTGCCAGTATTAGAATGTCTGCGCATGAAACTCGTCCAGGACATGCTGCTTCCACCACTGACTTCAGCATCAAAATCGCCATTCTATGTCGAATCCCGAAGTTCTTTGACGAACCCATCTCCGAATCCCCAGAGTCAAGAAGGATCGAAGCATCACATCCCTACAAATTCATGGTATAGTATAATGTGCAATGCTATCAAAAGACAGTATAAAAACACGCTTACACACACACTCGCACACATATTGATGGATACCTGAACTTGGCAATCATGGAACATGAGCCTAAGCAAGGCTGCAGGAATGGTGGGATCTTGGAGAATTAAAGATGCAACTCCCTGCCTGACAAAGATTTCAAGTTGGGGGCAGGAGAAGTCGTAGAAATCGTAGGAGAGACCAACTCCATGTACAACAAAGCAAAGCATGGAGCACAGTGCCACCACTAGCATTGCAGAGTTTCTCTTGTCCATGACTCTCAGAAGGTTGGCCAAAGAACAAGAGGATTGATAAGCTTTATGGATCTAACATCCAGCCATTTAAAGCGAAAATCCTTGCAGTGATGCCAAGTCAAATAATCCTGTGAGTCCTTTATTTGTTACTCGAATAGTATTCTCTTTATTTCTTTTTTATGTTCTACCAGCAACAACAAGGCCTTAGCCTCAAATTAGTTGGGGTCGACTACCTGGACCAAACTATTCCACTCAGCTCGACTTAATGCAGTTGATGGCATGCTTTCATAATCCTTTAAATCCTTCTTAATTAATGCATCCCAAGTTATTTTAAGTCCATCTCTACACGCTTGATTTACTTCAGTGTATATTTTGTCGAGTTTCCTAAGTAAGGGCATTTACAAGCTGAAAATGATTAAGATTACAGTGCTAAAAGTTGCAGATGGTACTTGATTGATAGGTCATTTGCATTCCTTACATATGGCCAACTGCATCTATTTGGCTATCTTTACTACAAAAAACTTGAGGAAACTAAAACTCCCAAGATCAAGAAATATTTCAATTATAATTTTAATTAACAAACTTAAATACTAAAAATGCGCAGAAACTAAAATTGTACACTTCTCGTCACAGATTCTAAAAACATATGCTCCAGCTTAAATTAACATAAAGCAACTAATGTCCTTTTGTAGGAGCATCACTGATTTGCATCAGAACTTGAATTGTAGTGGTTGCATAAACTGCATCCTATCCGATGTTTAACTTTCGTAGGTTAACTAACTTTTTTTTTCATGAATCAATTAATTTTTTAGTAAATCTTGTATTCAAGGATCCAAAGTAAGTAAATAAATAAATAATACCAGTTATGAAGAGAGTAGTTTTGTCAAAGCCTGTCCCACCCTCCATTATTGAGCGTGTTCTTGTAAGGAAAGATTTCAGCTGTAAACTATGAACTGTAAGAGCCATGGTTTGCATTTTGTTTCTTCTTATTCTTCTTCTTTGTTGAATTAATGCTCTCATTCCCACTTTGGAAATGCTGTATTGCATAACCGTAATGTTATAGGTCTTCAAAATAAGAAGTCACATGTAGTACATTAATGCAGTTCTCATTGAACTCTCATGCTCCAATGGATTATATCATATTCAAGTTCTTACATGAAACTGGATGTAGATGTGATGTCGATTCACAACATCACTAACTGAATGAAAAAAATAGTCTCTGAAAGTGAAGGACAATGAAGTGGACATTAACCAACCCTCAAAATCTTAAATGACACCATTGATGTAGTACCGGTTAGTTTGTTTTTTGCATCCAAACATATTGAGTTTTGAGTCCTCATTTTCTTTGATGAGCAAAACTAAGTAGGTGAAGGAATATACACAAAACTAGGATTACCCTCTTAATTTCAGAGTATTTGGTCTACAATTCTTAATTATGTAGTTGTCTGATTGTTAGAATATCAAAAGATATGCCTTTCTTATCTTTGTTTCTTATAGTTCCATTTTCATTTGAAGGGACTACATGAGTCATCAGAAAGAAAATAAGGGATGACTACAAAAGCTCTTTAAGTATGGTTTATAGCGGAGAATAGCATGTTTGGTGGAATGCAATATGCAGTCAGCATAAAAGGATTGAGCGAGTAACATTAATGGCGTCGAGAATTCCATACTTCAAAAGAGAGAGGCCATGGAGAAAATTCAACACGATCATCCACTTATATTTTCCTTGTAGAAAGTGAAGGAGTTCGACGGTATAGAAGCAGACCTAATATAAGTTGGAATGCATTAATTAGGAAAGATTTAATATATTACGAACACACATCATCATGTGCATTAAATCAAGCCATTAAGCGTTTGATTATGTAAATGTATAATCTGATGAGTCATGCGACAATTCGGTTTGAAACAAAGGATACCACCTTTACATAGAGGAAAACGGATAAGGATTGGAGTGCTCCGCAAACGAACAATTTAGGAGCCATTGGATTGAGGCTTGGTTGTTGTTGTTGTTCATCAATCTTCTCATGTTAATAGGTGCTATATTATTACTCTAGGTGTGTTTGCAAAACTCCAAAAATTTTGGGGTGTGTTGGGTTGATAAATATTATCGTACTTGATTATGGGTTCCGCCAACCTTTGCGCATCTCGAGACTATTCGTGATGGCCATGTATTCTAAAATTAGTAGCATTTAATCACAATATAGAACAACATAAGATGACCATGTATAATGCTTGTAAAATTTAGTAAACATGTTATTTATTTATGTATTTTGAAGTACATTGAACCTTTTTTTTTTTTTTTTAATCTAACTCCCATTTTAATTTTTTTTTATTATTTTTTTATATATTTTTTTGTATGTATTCTGTGTCACAAAGCAATTGTTTTCTATTTTCTACCTTTGCCACATATACAACAGTTTTTCAAAAGCTAAAACAGGGCACTCTGCCTACCGCCAATGCACCAACCACCATTTGAACCGTTGAAACAAGAAAAACAGAACAAACAGCGTCCTCACCATCTTCAACAACATCATAAGAACCACTCTTTCAATTCTCAATTTTGGTTCAAACCCACAATTTCACATCCTCCCAAAACGCCTGACCCCTCAAAATCTGCAATGGAATTCCTCCGGTGGTTCTTCTTCGCCGGCGTCTTCTTTGTAGCGGCACCCATTATTGCTAATGGCTTGTCTGCTGAGATATTGATCGATTCACCTTTGTTAACGCAGAAGATTGGCACCAACCGGACCATAATTGTCGACATCAAAGGCGGCGGTGACTTCAAATCCGTCCAGGCCGCCGTTGATGCTGTTCCCGAAGGAAATTCTCATTGGGTCATCATCCATGTCAGGAAAGGAGTCTATAGGTACACACCTACTATAATCAATCATAGATTCTTAAAATGATTTCAATGCATATACTATATCTCAATCACTGTATGATGAATTCTGTATAGCTTTTTCAAAAAAAAAATTTAATGAGTGTTGAAAGAATTGATGTACAAAAAATGGGTTTTGATGATTTCAGAGAAAAGATTTTGATACCAGAGGAAAAGCCATACATATTTTTGAGAGGAAATGGGAAGGGAAGAACAACCATTGTTTGGGATGCAGAAACCACCAACAATAACTTGGAATCTGCGACTATTCGCGTCCAAGCCTCCAATTTCATCGCCTTCGGCATCAGTTTCAAGGTTCAAATTCTCAACTCCCTCGTCATTTTTGTTGATTGGAAACGGCTTTTGTATTAGTAATAAGATTTTATAATTACAAAAGCAAGGACGAGATCAAAACTTCTCTTCATTGATTTCACAACTAATATAAAGTTTGTGTGTGTTTGTGTTTTGTTGCAAAGAATGATGCAGAAGTTGGGGCTCCATGGTCTGGTGCGGCGCAAAATCAATCCGTAGCGGCATTTGTGGCGGCAGATAGAGTGGCATTCTATCACTGTGGATTCTTCAGTGCTCACAACACCCTCTTTGATTATAGAGGCATACATTACTATGAAAATTGTTACATTCAAGGCTCCATTGATTTCATCTTTGGCCATGGCCAATCTGTTTTCCATGTGAGTTCTCTTCATTTCTTCTTTTTTTTTTTTTTTTTACGCCCCGAGTCCCTGACTAATCCAACGTCGAGCTACATGAATCCCATATAAGGGAGGGAAGCTCTTCGAATCTTGCATGTTTTATTCATTAGACCGAACCCGAAACCTTGCTTAAGGAACTCGCCTAGGATAATACTTAAGACATTGATGTTAAAAGTTGTGATGGCAATGCTAATGACAAATGCTATCGGTTTGAATCCGAAACCTTGCTTAAGGAACTCGCCTAGGATAATACTTAAGACATTGATGTTAAAAGTCGTGATGGCAATGCTAATGACTAATGCTATCGGTTTGAATCGCAGAGCTGCGAGATCTTTGTGGTTGGTGATAATAGAGTTGAGATCGGCGGATCCATCACGGCGCAGAACCGAGAAAGTGAAGAAGAGGACAGTGGATTTGTGTTCATAAAGGGGAAAGTATATGGGACCTTTGGAGTGTACTTGGGCAGAGCCAAGGGTGCATTCTCAAGAGTAATATTTGCCAAGACTTACATCTCTAAGACCATTGTTCCACTGGGCTGGACCAACTGGAGCTACCATGGCAGCACAAGGTATGTATCACCAATGACACCTTAATTTCTTTTGATATTTGTAGGTATCCAAGCGAGCCTAACTATTCCCACGAGACCTTGGTGCAATCGGCTGAGTGTATCCCAGTGGCCCGGACAATCTTGACACCTTAATAAAACTAGTGTTTGATTCATTTCATGAAGAGTTCTTGACACCTTAATAAAACTAGTGTTTGATCCATTTCATGAAGAGTGACAAAAGTTTTACGCTTGGATGTCAACCTATCGCAACCCTCTCCATTTTTCAAGAATGGAAAATGAGCTTGAGGCCTCTTTCCTCTATTTTTCGGGTATGAAAAATGGGTTCGGGACCTCCCTTACCCATTTTTCATGAAAAATGGGCGTCAGAGTCCTTCTCCTTTATCCGGACTTAGGAGCGACTACGTAACACACATAGTGTTCTACATAGGTGGAGTGACCTTAATAAAACTAGTATTCTTGATTAAATCCACTTAATGATCATAAAATTAACAAATCATTAAAAGTCAAAACAACAAAGTCTAAATCTCATATCAGGTAGGATCGCTATATGGATCAAAGGCCTCTACTTAACTCGATGTAATGCAGCTAATGATGTACTTTTATAATCCTTAGAATCCTTCTTAATTAATACACCTTAAGTTATCTTAAGAGTTAGGCCAATCTCTATACCGTCAATTCTTTCTACTTCTACTATATCGAGTTTTCTAACTGCGACATTTACAACGTTATCTTTGGCTTAACAGTAATCTATATCAAGCGGAATATAACTGCCATGGGCCTGGGTCAGCAACAGAAGGTAGGGCCAAGTGGGCGAGGCAGCTAACTAAAGAAGAGGCATCTCCTTTCTTGTCTATTGACTACATCAATGGCAAAGAGTGGCTCCCAGCCTACCAAGTCTATGATTTATAAGTGTTAAAATCTATTGTATTTCTTTTATTTAATCACAATGCAAGTTAGACAGACAATATGTTTTTATCTATTAATATTCGTTCATTAAATTTCATGTCACAAAAATACAAAATGTTGAGATTATATTTCATTTTTCAGCTCTAATTATACACTTATACTCAACTTCTCCACTCTCCATGGCATGATTTCAAAATCCTTTGAATCCTTTTTAATCATGGCGTCGAGTTTTTTAATTGAGACATTTGCAAGTCGTTTTCAAATGTGTTCGAATTTATGAATATAAATTTATTTCGTTTTTACTTTGAGAGAAATTTGTGTAAGAATAATTAAGTTTTTATTTAAATTTGAATCTTTTCATCCAACTCTAAACGTATGTTCATTTATGTATGTAACAATTACTTGACGTGTCGTTCAGTTAGTACGCAATGTGAGGTGCATGAATGATATAATCAACTTAATTTTTTTTCCTATTTTAATGAGATTAGGGAATATCTGCACATCAGAATTCCACTCGAGTCCCTTAGATGCAGGATTCGCGCAAGATTCTCATATTTGCAAGACGAACACCACATAAAAAAAAATTTAGTTTTTTTTTTTTTTTTTTTTTTTAATTATGGGGTTGGGTGCCCAATTGATTTTCGTAAGATTAGTGAGCCTGAGTAGAGAGGGACAAGAAAAAAAATTTCCCCACTCAAAATTATCAAAAAATAATGTCGTGTGGGCCCGCGTGAAAACGAGTGTGACTTCGGGGTTAGCACGCACAGTTCTGGGCACATAACACATGCATACATGATGTGAATCTTAAGGCGCTACGGACGACTCTCAAAACCGATATGACTTGACAATTGACATCACCGAACTCACACCCCCAAATCCCATCAAAATGCACACCATGCGTTGTTATGCACTGAAAAC
The DNA here is from genome assembly GCA_039657325.1 of Stephania cephalantha. Taxonomy (NCBI): domain Eukaryota; kingdom Viridiplantae; phylum Streptophyta; class Magnoliopsida; order Ranunculales; family Menispermaceae; genus Stephania; species Stephania cephalantha. The sequence goes on along the minus strand of CM077579.1, from coordinate 46,785,848 downwards.
AGTATGCTGCGGAAATCCCTAAGTCATGACTATTTTCTCGCAGGCCCACACGACAAGTCACTGGTGTGACAAGAGTGTCGTTCATTTCCATTAAAAAAAAAAAAAAATAAAAAAATCTAGAGCCTATGTCACGTGAGTCACGTGCGCAGAGGCCTAACGACGGTACACCATTAATTTATACACATATATATACGGTCCAGCAACTCCGCTTTTGTTCTGGTCACGGTTTCGAAACTCATCACAAGTCTCATCAACAGAGTAGCGTGTGTGTGGGCGCGCGCGCACATCGATCGAGGTCGATCGGTCGAGCGATGGAGGTCGGAGAGGAGGGAGGAGTGGAGAGAGCGGTGGACTCCAAGGACTTGCAGCAGCAAAGCAAGGCCTTCGACAAGCTCACCGACCGCGTCGAAGATCGCCAGCTCGACTCCTCTCGCGTCCAAACCGTGCGTTCTAGGGTTTCCTCAATCTCTACGACTAGTGATTTTGGATTCAGCGATTGATTTTTGTGTTTGTGTTTGTGTTTGTGCAGGCCATGGCGTCGATTGCCGCTTCCGCTGATGCCGATTGGAATGCTATGAGATTGAGGTATTCAATTTTACCATCTCATAGTGAATAAAAATTAGGGCACTTTAAGTAAGTGCGAAGTCGGGGTTATGTGAGTTAAGCGCACGACCTTGGTTTTGATTCTTCTGGTGTGAGAAGTTCGCTCGGGCCAATGGGATACGCCCAGTTGATTATGTTATGGCCTCGCGCGAATAGTCAACCCTGAACACATACGGATATCAAAAATAAAAAAAATAAAAAATTAGGGCACTTTATGTATTAGAGTTGATGCTTAAATCTAATTAGTTAGTTGGAGTTGCCGCGTAGATTGAACAGCTCCACTTATGTAGAACATTATATGCGCTGCATGACTAGTCTCAAGTCCAAATAAAATAGGACTCTGAAGCCCATTTTCTGGTATGGAAAATAGGGGAGGGATTGTGATAAGTTGACAAGCAGTGTAACGTTTGTCGCTCCTCGTGAAACGGATCAAACATATATAAACATGGAAAATACTAGAATGACAACAATGTCACACCACAAGATACATTGGCTCACAAGAGCTTTTCATGTGACCTTGATATGCGTGTTATGCGCTGAGATATGTGTATGCCCGCATTCTGAGGCGCACATGGATGGCTCTTGTGAGCCAATGTGTCTTGCTGTGTGACATGTTGTCGTCATTCTCTCTATAAATATCGGGGCGTTCCCACCTAGTGACGCGTTGCATTGGAGAGCTCGGGTGTAGTGAAAAATGAGTAAGGGTGTGTTTCACATTGCAGTAAATCGAGAACAATGGAAGAGTTTGATCCATGTAGCTATCCCCAACTAATTTGGGATCGACGCTATGATTTCATGTGGATCAAATTATTCCACTCGGTTTCGATTTAATGTAGTTTATGAATGTGCCTCCGTAATCCTTTAAATCCCTCCTAATTAATAAATCCCAATTTTTCTTAGTCTGGTCTACCCTTATACTAAGGCCTCGTTTGGTTCGTTTTTGCCAACTTACAGTGCGAGTGGAGATAACTTAATGGAGTTAACTCACAGTGTAAGTTCATATTTCATGTTTGGTTGAACTTTAAACTTATAGGGAAGTTGCAAATTTTTAAAAACAATAAAATGTGGGAATTGACATAAATGCCCTTCAAACATATTTTTAAAATAAAAAAGATGATTTGTGAGGGACTTGAGAAAAAGATGATTTGTGAGGGGTATTTTTGTCCATTAAACTCTTGAGAGATATCTCCCTATGGGGGGGGGGGGGAGATAACTCACCCCCTCCCCTCTAAGTTGGGAGATATCTCACAGGGAGTTGGACAATCAAACAAGATTGGTTGTCGAACTCCCTGTGAGATATCTCCTGGGAGACATCTTACCCACATACCAAACAAAGCCTAAGTTTGTTTGAATTCTGTTATGTTGAGATTTCTAATTAGGGCATTTGCAAACATCTTTAGATGTGTTCGAACCATTGTACCTGCCCTTTTCTAATTTTTACATCGATTGGTGTTCTTGTACTTTTCTTTGAATTTTAGCATTTTTTAATCTATCTTTACGGGTTTTACCAAACATCCACCGGGGTATTCTCATTTTCTAACTAGTTGGGCAGTATATATACAATAACAACAACAAAGCGTCAATCCAAATTAGTTGTAGTGGGCTACATGGTTCAAACTCTTCCTTTGCGCTCCATTTAGTGCAATTGATGGTGTGCAATATATGTGTATACCGAAAAACATGTACATTATTTTATTTTGTTACGGTAGAAGTAGAACTTGCACATACTGTGAACAAGAATATGAAGAAAGTTAGATCAGTAACTTGAATATGTTCTTGTCTTAGGAGTTAGGAATGTTTTTATCTTGTATGCTTTTTCATTTGTCCTGGTATATGTTCTGTTATCAAAGTTTTCAATTTGATTCTTTTGTAAGGGAAAAAGAGTTATCTGCTGTGAACATCAATCCTGCAGATGTGGACATCATCGCGAATGAGCTTGAGGTTTGTATGGCTCGAATGATTCCCCGTTATTTAATTCCATGTTGCCTAATAGTGTTATGAAAGTTAATTATTCGTCGAATTCTTATTTTCAAAACTGAAACAGTTGGACAAGAAGGTGGCGGAGAGAACCCTAAGGGAGCACAAAGGCGACGCTGTTGCTGCCATTCGTCACTTGCTTCGCTAGACAGGAGAAACTCTGAAAGGAAGGTAATGGGAAGGCTTTGGCAAAACTATGAAAATCAAGATGGAATTTGTGTGACCACTGAGATGATTCAGTTATTTTAGGGGGGGATTTTTCTTTTGTGTACTGCACAATTTTGACATAATCAACATTGCAATATCAGTGCATGTTTTTGTCTGATTTTAAATGCCATTTCTTTCTTGTTTTATATTATTCGAGATTCCAAAGCCTCTACAATATTTATACAATGCTGCCTCATTGTCTGCAAAGATGATGAAATTTTGAGTTCTTAGTTCTTGCTATCAAAAGGAACATTTTTTTCTATTAAAAATGCCAATATTTTGGGAAACAAATCATCTTCAAGCACTTCCTAGATATCCAAATTCTTCACATTCAGGTTCCTTGGCCTACCATTTCTTACTAACCTATCCTTTTTAAGTGTTGAATCTGAACATAAACAATTGCAGGAGAGCCTAAACAGATCTATAGTTAATGATGATGAAAACATTTAACATCATCAAATTTGTTGCACTAATTAACCATCTGCCGCAGTCGAAACGTCGAAGTAAAAAAGGGAAGTTTATTTTACTCATGCTGCTACTTACAAACTCAACGATGACCATACAGTTAATAGTAAAAATGGTTCTCATGCTTACAAGTTAAAGAAAAGAGAGAACATGCAATAATCTCAGATAATACCCTCAATAGACATCAACAGAATCTAGAGCTACAACAACCTCAACAATAGAAGGAAAAATGATAGCACACATCAATATATCAATCTTGATATAAATATCAACTGTTTTCTTTCGGCCCGTCCACAAATTAAGTTCGACGGCAATCAACTGCGTCGCCATGATCCATTGTTAGCTTAATATTAGCACCACACCTGTACAGGCTTGAAGAAGCATCAGTCCACAAGTGATAACAGACTCTCTCTGTCCATATATCAGAAAATTAAGAAACCAGAAGTAGTTGATTAGTTAAGTTTAACATTAGTTGTGATTTTCCGGTGATGAAGTCGGCGAATGAGGGCAGTGAAGTTAAGTTTAAAGTCCGAATGCAAACACTAGTCTGTATACTTAAGTCTCTTTAAGGCGTGGGAAGCTCGAGGAAGATGATGAAGTAAAATCTTTCGGACTCCCTGATGTATTGGACTTCGCCGTTCATCAACTTCAGAAGCTTTCTGCACATGCTTAAACCTAAGCCTTCTTGAGTTGTCCAGTTGTTACCATGAAACATGTCTTGAACAAGTTCATGAGGAAGGCCCTCGCCGGGGCATACCATCCTACATTCATCAATTTTTTCGATTGAATTAGAAAAAGTGCAAAAACATGCTCAACAAGGAGGCATATAGCAATCTAAAAGCATACTAAAGAGAAAATGGAAGTTATGGAACATTGATACATTCATAGAAGTAGCTCCAATCCCTCAATACTTCGGATAAAAATAGCGAATAAGTTGGAATTAGACCGAGCGCCAAACCACCTCCCCGACGTTTGATTTGTTCTTGAATATTTTTTGATTCATCAATCGAGACACGCCACTAAAGCCATGATTGCAGCTCGCCAAATAATGCCCAACAAAGATTATCCCTTCATCGCTAGTTCATTGGCGAATTGATCTTCGCATCAACACCAGACCACCAAACAACGAGAAATATAAAAAGTTAACTGCAACACAACAGTGCCACCAGCACCCATTTTATTTAGTAGTACTGCTAATCTCAACTTGACTAAAAATAAACCTACTGCATGTCAACTATGTCTAACTTATTAGACAAAAAAATTGATCTCTTACTTCCATTGCATCTGGCTACTACTAACCACAATGCATAAGAAGATTACATTTCATCATTTTCTCATTCCAATTGAAGACGATGTAACTATCGAAACTTCCCCCTCCTACAAAGATTCAATCCTAGGAATCGTAGGTAAATCTAAGAGGGTGCTGATATATACATCAACGGTTCCCCGGATCCAAAACAGTTGAAAGCCTGAGTACTATAGTCCCTTGGTTCCCAATATACTAACCTATATAGCATGAAATTACACAATGGATAAAACAATCTTTAAGAAAAAAATACTTAAAGAAGACCAAAAAAGGGAGTACAACACTAAGACTTGAATCAGTAAGAAAACCATTGAATCTCAATTCCAATATTAAGATGAAAGAAAAGAGAAATGATGGAGAAAAACCTGAACTCGAGGTGCACATGCTCACTTCCGTCTAAGATACGCTTAAGATTGGGCCGTACTTGAATCTCCACCCAACCACCCGGTGATGGTGCGTATCGCACCATATTCAACAAGAAATCCACCAATGCTTGTTGGATTCTAACTTGATCACCATAAACAGCCATAGTTTTGATTTCCTCTGGAATATCTCGAACCAACTGCAAGCCTCTTTCTCTCAGCAGAATCATAACTTGGCTCACAACAGCGTCAATAACACTCCCTAGTAAAAACTCAACCCTTTCAAGCACTAGTGATCTGTCACGAGAAGGGAAAGACCAAAGAGAAGATCAGCTTTTCACAGCGCAGTTGCAGTACATTGATTTTTATTATTAAAAACATTGACCACTTAAAATCCTTCGACGAAGGAAAAAAGTTTTTCTTAGACAATATTTAAACTTTAACTTTGATCTATTAATTTCAGCACAACTATCGTAGCATAATTACTACTAGAGAGAAGATATAGAGAAGTAAACACCACTACTAAACACATCTTCCACCAGGTTTTAACGCTCGGAAAACATAAAAGTTTGATTGAAATCTGTTTGCAACCATAGCTTTTACTTAATTTGGTACAACAATCATAGCTAGTTATAACTGAATGAAACGGTCAAGTTCAACGTTACTCACCCGTCTTCGATGCTATCCAAATCAGCATCAATTAGAATCTTTGTCATCTGCCTCTCACAAGCCGCGCTAGTCTCAAGGAACTGTCTCTGGTCTTCACTTAAGTCAGTAGCGTCCAAAAGAGAGTTTGCAAATTTTATTCCATTTAGAGGATTCTTTATCTCTTGACAAATATAAGCCAACTCTTTAACCCTGGCGAACCATTTCTTTTCTTGTTGTCTCTGGAGCTCCAAAGCATGCTGCAGTTCAGGACTCGCAATCTGCAAGAAACAAAAAGCTCCAATAATTTGGCCCTCCATGTTGACCCTCTTATTTGCTGTCAGGAGTGCTTGAACATATTTTCCCTTCTGATTGAAAAAAGCGAACGGAAATTTTTCAGTGTCCTGTCCAGCGACTGCATTGTGTAAGACAATCATGAACTTCGTTAGAGCATCGGGACCCTTAAGCCGACAGCAACCCCCGAAAACCTCTCCTACCAGCATCTTTCCCATAATTTTTTCCCTGGTCCATCCACTGAGCTTTTCCATGGCTGTATTCCACTCTGAACAGCAAGTGTTCTCATCACAGGCGAATATAGGCGGGATTAATTGGTTTGGATTGTGTACAATGGCCTTATAATCCCCCTGTATGTGGACAAACTTGTCCATAACAATCTTCTGTCCAGTAACGTCCTGACCCACGAAGCACACCCCAACTATGTTGTTAGTATAGTCTCTACTACAGCAGGCATTGACCACGACGAATATGGCTTTCTTAGGTTCTTGAGGACCAAATGTCTTAAACTTTATCTCCACATTCTTATCTTCTTCACCTGCATAGATCTGGACTCGAATCATGGGATATTCACAAATTCTACATACCAAGAAGTTCAAGAATTGCAAAGGAGTAAACTAAAAGCACGGCATTTTGAAAAGCTTTTTCGATGAAATTGCCATCCGAAATGATTAGAGAATGAAACAGACACAGCCTCCTTTTCCAAGAGATAATGTTTCAGGTATTAAGTAGGATATTCACTAACATACCATGAACTTCTTCAGTTTAGACATATCAAAATGGAGACACGATTGATAATTAATAACCAGTCGCGCAAAATACAGGTGTTTTGACACATCAGTCAATGCAGTTCTGATAGTTTATCCATATAAGTTTATCATATTTGTGTACTGCATAAATAACACATAGTATCAAAAGAAATAAGAGCACATTACCTATGCATCAAGAGAGAAAATCTAGACCTGGAACGGATCCTAAGAAGCGCATAATTGGTAAATTTCAAATGAACCTTACATGATTTAGATTATTTTCAATGGCTAATGATCAATAGAACAAGATAGAAGAGAACTCACCCCTCAAAGCGCGCACAAGAAGCTTCTCAACCACCTCGGTGGATTCCTTATGCATAATATCATTGGCTAGTGATCTCCCCATAGCTTCCTCGACTGAGAGCCCTGTCAATTCTGCAACCTTGGCATTCCACCCATTTATTTTCCCATCGTAATCCACGGCGAAAATGGGAGCTGTTGCAGTCTCTATAAGCCGGACCATTTCTCTAGCAACTGAACTGAGCTCATCCACCCCATGAACAACTGCAAGGTCGCCTACTGGAGCTTGGATTAAAGGCTTAGGATTGCTAGCCTCGGCATCCCTGAATGAATCTCTCAATATAAGCTGCAAAGAGTGTATCGCATCCATCTCCGCATTCTCCCATGGTAAACTTCGGCTCTTAACCACTTCTAAGAACGCCTTAAAAGAAGAACGCGGGTGCATTCTCTGACCATCGTCTTTGTCCTCCGGATGATGCTTAGCTCCTCCCCACTTGATCTCTTTCCCAGTGTTGGATCGGAACCAGAACAAGTAATCCCTCGGCGTTATGTAAGCCACAGCCATTCCACAAACTGCATCACCAAGTAAACCTGCTTCCGGGTATCCAGCATCAGCTAAGCTATCTGTGCTCAAACCAGTAGGGTCTCCATGAAAGGCCAATAACCACTCAATTATATCCTTGATTTGTGCTTCGGTAGGGGTAACGCCAATCGGATAATACTTCCCCTTGTAGTAAAGCGCAGCTCCATCGCACTTCACAAGATCCATGATACTAGGACTCTGAGTAACAATCCCAGTCGGCGAGTCCCTAAGAAGCATATCGCACAAAAGAGTCTGCGTCCGAAGAACATGCTTCTCCGACAACTGAGACGCCAACTGCAGTTCCATATTCAGTTGAAGCCCAAATGCCTGCATTAAGAATTCACAAGCATACCGAAGAGGGAAAGGAATCCGACGAGCAGAAGTATGATGACACACAACAAGCCCCCACAACTTCATTGAGTTTCTCCCACTAGTCCCCTCCTCTTCATTCCCATTGATGATCACTGCCATTGCCAAGGACGCAATTGATCCCATATTCGACATGTACTGAGCATGACAACCATGAGGAGCACGAAGCGTAGAACCGACTAATATCAACGGTTGCATAAGCTCCTCATCTTGTACTACTCTAACAGGATTGGCATGGCAATCAACAATCATCCTCACCCTATTCTGCTTAAACAAGAACCTAGACGCCTGCGGTATATCCGTCGCCGGATAATGCAGTCCAAGATAAGGCTCAAGATCACCTCTCTTGCTCTCAGCAACAACCTCACCATGCTCATCCTCATGAAACTTATAAACCATAACCCTGTCATACCCAGTTAGCTGCCTCACATGTTCAACAACTGCATCACACAGAACCTTAACATCCCCACCGGGCAGCGCCTGCAGCCGCGATATCGCCCTAACGGCGAGCTTCTGCGACTGCACCGCCCCGGCAATAGACAGCGCCGGATCCTCCGTTCTCGCCGGCTCCAAATCAATTACAATCCCCACATCAATCCTATGCAGAATTGCATAAAAGGGCTTCCCTGAATACTTTGAATGAACCCAAACAGGGTTCAATAGAGTGATTTCTCTAGCACAAAACGCCTTTTCCAGCAAAATTGAACTAGATTGTGTGAATATAGTCCTAAAATCAGTACCAATTGACAAGGGATCAGATTTTTCCAAGTTGGGTACTGACTGTGGAGTGAGATCAAGCATTTCAGAGGAGTTTTCGCTGAAAGCGATGACTCGAAAACTCGATTCCTCAACCGCAACCATACATCCGAAAGGCTGGATGTGGCCGCCTCTTTGGATTCTCGATAGATATGCAGTAATCTGCTGTTCAGGCACAGATTCAGTGGTTCTAAGCGACTGTGAATAATCGAAAGACTTACCCGACTCGCCGGACTGCTCGAACACCGCGTGGAGTCGCGCATCGATTGTGTACTGTGCAATGGCTTTGCTCGTCGACGACTGCGCTGCCTGTTGTTGTTGTTGTTGTTGTTGTTGTTGTTGTTGGGGTGTGGAGGCTCTGCTTGGAGAAGCCATTGAAGAAGAAAACAATGAGAGCTTGCAGACCAAACTCGATTCGATCCTCTGTTTGTTGAATTGATGGGGAGATCGATTGAATCTTGATCCGAGGCGAAAAGGGTGTGATTGGGAGACCGAGATATCAAATGGGTGTCAGTCGTTTGCGATTTTGAGGGGGATCCGATCGGTTTCTTGTTCGAATTTTGGGTACGTGGAGATGGGATCGGCCATTGCTCTGTTTCTCCTCTGTTCTTGAGTGAAGAAGTAGTAGCAGTAGACTGAGAAGCCATTTTGTTGGGAGTTTTTATACCACACCACCACCACCACACACTTCATTTTTAATTGTTGGACTTTTTTCCCACTTTTTTTTTTTCCTCTTTTTTATTTAAAAAAAAATAAGAAAACAAATTAGGTTTAGGTTTTTATTTTGGAAAAAGCTGGGTAACCGTTTTGAGCACCGACTCAATCAGATGTCGTACATTTTGCCTCGAGTTATGCACGTAAGCATCTCGTACTCAAAGTCAGTGACCAAAGTGGGTTACTCTAATAGTTCTCTTTTATTTTTTTGTATCGTGGGTGTTTGACCCGCTTCATTTCTTCTTGATTTTGGTCAGATTAATCTGATAGGGGGCTTAAGGGGTAACCTGCTTTGTGTACAGACTTTGGGGAATGATCCAATTGGATGTCGTGCATTTTGCATCGAAATGTGCATTCACACATCTTCGCGTGTATTGCACGGGATATGGTTGAGTTAATCCTCAAAGTCGGTGCCCAAAGTGGGTTAATCTAGTAATTTTTATTATTATTTTATTATTTTTATATCGTTAGTGTCTGAACTGTCTCATGCCTTATTTATTTTGGTCCGACTAATCTCACGGGTAATGTCTCCGTAACTAAGAAATACATGGTTTTATTTTAATAATATAGCGTTTTGATTTATGGTTTTTTTGGACACATGAAAATCTTTTTAAAGTTTGGCCCTTAATTAGGACCCATTCAACTATCAAAACAGATCTTTTTAAAGTCAAGAATGTGTTTAGGGCGTGTGATGTACTTCGACGTGTGTTTATGCATATCTCGATGAAAATCACGCAATCTCCATTCGGGGATGTGATTTGTAGTATTCTTCTAACGTGCTCCTTGTAGTAATGCTTACATAAATTTATCTTCTTTTTTTTTTTTTTTTGTCTAAACACAAGTTTAACTTGTTTATTATGTAGTCTTTTGTAGTTTGAATTGTCTTAGCACTTTGTTATGGTACAAGACTTCGCACTTCTCTTAGTATTGGATCACCCAAACTCATACAAGCGGGAGAGAAACATTCTTTTTTGCTGCGTCACAAACGTGGTTAGCGAGTTTCACACCGTCATATCATCGTAAAAGTTGTAAAAATTATAAAATTTATTATTCTTTTTTGTGTGAACTGATTACTCCGAGTTGAAATCGCAACTGACCAATAAGTTAATGTAACGTAGATTGTGAATTACTTAGATTTGGTAATTAAGTTAAAAATATATTCAAAATATATCTTATTAATGAAAGATTAAGAATCCTTGATTTTTTGAGATTAAGAGAGGCATGGCGGGGGACTAATTAGTGATTGGAGAAAGAATTAAGGGATGTGCACAAGCCGACAAATCATCCTAACCAATGGCGAAGAGGCTTTCCGATGTAACCGTTTTATTGTAGATACGTCCTTTAAGATGTATAAATTGGAGTAAGCTCCTTCAAATTAGTGGTAGAATTACACGGGCCTCCTTTGTGTAATCTACTATCTGATATGGCCATTTTTTTTTTTTTTTGACAACACGTTAATAGTCACATTTTAATAGATTTTTTTTTTAATTATAAACTTATACAAGGAGCAACTCAGCCATTTTTTTTTTTAAAAAAATATTTTTGTCTAGATTGTAAACTCGCACGGTATAATTGCAGTTTAGTGGACAAACTTAATTGGTCATACGGATATATTATAGACTCATAAAATTCAAGTAGATTATGAGGAACTCGTAAAGTTTAAGTAAGCCTAATAAACCTAAAGACCGCACAACTACTTAGATTTATATTGAAAGTTTACGGCGTATATATTAACTCCATCTTGTTATCTAATTCGACCTTTAGAAAATGATTAAAATAAAATAAAATAAAAAATAAGTATTTATATTTTTGAAAAAATGGACTCGATGCAAGTAGAATAGGTATATATTTATTTAAAAAATAGTTTTTCATCAACTTTTATAATTTATTTCATCAAATTATTTTGGTGGTCACTGTCATTCGTCAATTACAAATAGCCAATGGCATGTGTATCTTAGAGGTCATTGTCTTCACTTGTTCTTGTACAAATCAAAAAATATATAGTTCGGATTTCAAAAGTAGCCAATATATTTGACTAGAGTTTCGTTATAAAAGGATCTTTTAACTTATGATAATTATTTACTCCATCCGGTCATTTATATAAGTTTATCTAGTAAAAACTTTTCGTTCAAAATTGTAAATTTTTTTCAAAATTCAAGAGTGCATTTATTACATTTTTATCCATTTCACCTTTATGAAATTCAAACATTTATGATTCTTCAATTCATTTAATGTCAAAGAATATATACGTAAATTACACTTGTAATTAAGGTTGTTTTAATTCGTGTGTCCTTACCTTAAATGACTTATATAAATGATCGGATGAAGTATTATTTAAAGAAACAAAGTATATTGTTTGATTTCTTTAACAAATTAAAGTATATTATTTGATTTGATTGTTTAAAAATTTGGGGACGGCATGAAACTCTGTTTTCAAATATTATAAAATAACAACAACAACAACATAGTCCCGAATTAATTTGGGGTCAGTTACATGGATCGAACTCTTTCATTGTGTTTGATTCCGATATTAAAAATATTCGTTAAGAAAATCATATATATCACGGTCCGTTAAATAATAACAAATAACAAAGCTGATTATATCTTATAGCTAGATAAATGCTTGTGTATATTAAGTAGTAGATAGAACTTAGGAAATTATTTATAAAATTATTACACATATGAAATTAAATGCTTGTGTAGATATTAAGCAGTAGAACATGATTCCATAGGCAGCTAGGTTGAACAGTGTTTTATTTTCTTTTTTTTTTTTGATTAATTGATCTTTGTCGTTATATATAATTTGGAAAAAGCTTTGAAAAATCGAGATTGATACTCATCGAGATTTCGAAAACCAACCCACTCGGTTGCCACACGTTACACCTCGCGATACATGTGTGCGGGCATTTCGAGGTGTATCGCGCGGCAACCTTATGAGTCAATGTCCAAAATATGTTACTCTAGCAACTTCCTCATAATTTTGAACAAAGCTCCAGGTAACATACTTTGGGCCCCGACCCGCACTCAATTGCCGCGATACACCACGCGATGTGCACGGACGTCTTGAGGTGTGTCTCGTAGCAATCCAGTGCAATTCAGTTTCGGTTCCTAAAGTACGTTACTCTATTTGTTTGGCTTTTGATGTGGAGATGGTACGTTGGGGGTGGGGACCCTGTATTATTTATTTAGAGGACAAATGCTTATTAGATAAAAGCTAGGGAAGCCCACGTGGTACGTGAAAAATGGACAAGGACACTAGTCTTCTATGTTCTTGGAATCCAGCTGGTTGGTTCACTTCAACTGCACCTCATCCTTTCCTTACTATATACCCAATATATAATCTTTGCATTTCTAACTACTGTGTCTAAAGTTTTGACATGTATAGATCGATAAGAAAATTAATGATCGGATGACATGCATGCATGCATGCTTTCAGTACAAGGTTTAGTGTTTGTTTCCTACGCAATTGTTTGAGGAGTTCCTTTCATTAATCTTGTATCAAGGTATGTGCATGCATGCACTACTTTAATAATTATTTGTGTCCAACCAACCTCAATATATAACCAAAAGAATGATATTGTAATAACATTTTTTAGACCGCCGCGAATGTAATATTTATAGTACTTTTAAGTGATTGTATATGATAAAACTCGTAAAGACTAAATAAAAATACAAATAATAGAAGAAAAACAAGATATAGTAGCTAGCAACAATCGAGGCTTGCAACAACAACAACAACAACATAGCCTTAGTCCCAAATTAATTGGAGTCTGGTATATGGATCAAATTTTTTCATTGTGCTCGATTAAGTGCAATTGATGACGCTTGCAAGAAATTAAAAATGAATAATTACAGTGGTCTGAACTTTGAACGCATCCAAAGATAGGTTGACAAATACTTTAGTTAAAAACTTCGACATAATAAAAATTAAAAAAATTCGACGACCTAAAAAAATTAAGATGTATTAATTAAGAAAGATTTTAAATATTTTAAGTCAAACGAAATTAAATAACTCAACTAATTTGAAACTTTATTGTTTTATTTTTTTCCTATGTTTGAAACTTATTTTTTCTTTTCTTTTTTTAATGTTTTCAGGTAAACTTTTTTTTTTTTTTTTTATAATTTACTGAGCACATTGATATTTTTTTCTTTTTGAATAGGTACAGTGTTGATATTGAAATTTAGGGGGAATTGTACTATCGAGCTCTCATTGGCCAACAAATGGTACGACGTGATAAGGTGAATCGTCTTTGGTTGTGTTTTTGTGTCATTGGATGGCACAAGAATCTAAGGCAATATTTTTATTTTTTTGCTATCGAGCTCTCATTGGCCAATATTTTTTTCTCGTTTGGCTTGTTTTTGCTAACTTACAATGGTAGTTCATAATTATTTTTTTGGAGTTAATATTTTCATGTTTGATTCAACTTTGAACTTGTAAGGAAGTTTCAAATTTTTAAACAATAAAAAATATGATTGACATAAATAGTCTTCAAACAAGATAGAGATGAGTAATAAATGAATCATTAATGAGGTGTAATTGTGTCCACAACTTCTGAGTGATAACTCCATAGGGGGTCTGTAGGAATATATCTCTCACCTTAAGGTATAAATTGAAAGAAAACTTAAAGGCAAGTTGGGCAATCAAACAAAATTAGTTCTCAACTCATGCGAGTTATCTCCTCGAAGATATCTCCATCTCATACCAAACAATGCCCAAGTCTTCAAAATGCCACTACAAGATGAGTCCACGGTACTTTCTTTCTTTGAATATTTTATGTTTTGTTAAGGAAAAAAAGTCAATTGTATTCTCTGCATGTAACTGTGAGCGAACTGTTAGAATGACAACAATATATTACACTGCAAGACATATTGGCTCACAAATGCCATCTATACGTGCCTCGAGATACGAGTATACACAAATCTTGATACATAACACGCGGCCAAAGATCGCATGGAAGGCTCTTGTGAGCCAATGTATCTTGTGGTGTGACATTGTTGTTGTCTTTCTAATATCTTGCCTTCTCACAATGAGAATGAGTTTCACTGCGAGGTTATGCATCCCGAGATTCATAACACGACTGGTGGAGGGAAGGTGCGTTTCAACTGGGCACTTTAAGGTGTCATTCTAGTTTTTTTTTTTTTTTTGTGTGTTTTTGTATAAAATCGAACTCAATGGACCAACAATTAGTTGATTCAAGTGGTAAATGGTCTCGAATTCAAATCACGTAAATAAAAAAAAATGAGTTGAAAACAACACAACATGTAGGCCCCGACAATGCCCAAGCAAATATGAATTAATCAATGCAATTAGCGTTGAACATCATGTGAGAAATGAAAAACCGAGCCGAGTAAAAAGTTTATGTTTTAAGAAAGTGATTAGGTAATATACAATGGTGGAAACAAGGATGTTTAAATGGATATGTGGTAAAATTTATAAAAATAAAGAAACATCAAAGTCACAATGCACAAATCGAAGGACTCCATCAGCTTTGTATATAAGAGACATGCCTCAAAAAAGTTACAAGATTCAAACATGTGACCTCCAACTGCTACGCCGAAGTAATGGTTGGTTAAGAGAGAGAGAGAGAGAGAGAGAGAACCCGCCTCTAACATACTCCCTCCTGTCATTTATATAAATCGTTTAAGGTAAAGACACAAGAATCAAGGCAGTCTTAATTACGAATGTAATTTACATATATGTCCTTTGATATTAAATGAATTGAAAAATTGAAGAATCATAAATGTTTGAATCGTATAAGAGTAAAATGGGTAAATATGTAATAAATACACTCTTGAATTCCAAAAACGACTTACAATTTCGAACAAAATTTTTTTTGGTAGAACGAGTTATATAAATGACCGGAGGGAGTACTTGATAAATTCAATTTCAAACCAGATATGATAAGGTATAAACATTAATAAATGAATATGAAAATCTCCCACTTACACAAGCTTCCAAGATTTTTCTGAAAGACTTAACTTTTAAGCATCCCAGAATAAGGATTTAAGACAATGCCAAAAACTAGGAAATATCCCATCAAGCTTATTAGGCTAAAAAGTGGTGATCTTATCCCAACCAATTGATGAAAAGGACACTGAAAAAAAAAATCTAATGACAAATCTATTTATTTGAACAGTAGATCATTAATTCACATCTTTTAGTGGTCTACCTAACAGGCTAACTAACAATAGTTGGTCTATTATTTTTGGTTCACCAACATTTGTCAACCAACTTGCAAACTCATATCTTTGTCAACAACAACAACAGATCACAACCTACATATTTATAAGGAGCAAAAGAAGAGATTGATACCAATAAATGATTTAGATTAAGCATCTCTAACTTCCAACAAATTAAAGAAATTAATGGCAGATTACAGCCTTCAATTAAAAGTACAGTAACAAACCTACGAGCGGGGAAGATCCAAGTGAAGGTAAACATGAAAACAAAAATACGTCTTCTATGTAAAGAAGTGTTTGCCTTACATCGGTCACGGTCTTCGAATAGCTCACTTGGTGTAAAGAACATCCTCCCATGGGTGGCGGTATAGAGGCTGCTTCAACCTCTTCTGGTCGAATGTATGCCTGCAAATTTTGCGAACGTGAAAAACCGGTTAAAATCTAAAATACATTAGTTAAACAAGAAGAAATGCAACCCGGCATCAGTGACTAAGGGTCGATTCATATCACATCAAATGAAGAAAACTGAAAAGGCTAAGGTTTTTAAAGTTGTTTTGTTGCTATATCACTGTCATGGGGATTTAATGTTTCATGTTAGATTCAATCTTGTGAGCAAAAATAAGATGGCGGAAAAGAAAGCGAGATGTTTAATTAAAATAGTGACTTCTAACTCACCCTATCAGACCAATAGAACGTGCCAGCACAAAGAGCCCGTTCAGGTATCCAATCTGAATAATCTCGTCGATCTCTGGCTTGGTGAACATGCCACTGCCAGCAAGAAGATCCAAGAAGAGAGACCCAATTGCACCATCGACATTGAGGACAAGGTTATTCGACTTTGATAACGTGTAGGTCTCAACTTGAACTGCGTATTCCATGTACTTAACTGAAGGGAAATGCGTGCGTCCATAGTTTTGTAGTACTTCTACTCTCTTATCTCTGTTGTCTCCTCTCTTGATCCTAAATGGCGGTTCGAAGTATTCAGATTACAAGGCAAGAGAGAATGATTGGGCATGTGCAGTCAGGCATGGATGATGAAAAAAAAAATTGTATTGCAATAGAAACTGCATACCTGTGTCCAATTCCAGGTACACGAATGCCCTTCCTTTTCATGCCTTCAACAAACTCGTAAACGCTAAGACCCTACGAAGAAGAAAGATAAAAATAAAATAAAAATTAGATCTTTTCTTCGTCTAAATTCTCTGTTGTCTGCAGTGCTGTATTATACTTCAATAATGTTCCTGGAAAGTTACCCTGTCATAAGCATCCTTGAAATATTTGGCAGCGTCATCAATAGCTCCTCCAAATCGGGGACCGATGGTTAGCAACCCTGTTACAGGAAAACTCAACACATTTACCGACATCCTCAACACTAGGAAGTACATAATTCCATTCTCAATTAAAATCAAACATGGTGAATCATAAAACCGAAATCAAGAGAATTAACAGTTAACTGCAATTAGTTGTTGTTGCCATGGATCGTTGGCATCCAAAGTACCTGATACTAGACATGAAACTAGATCCTTTCCAGCTCTTGCAGTGATAATGGCATTATGCGCACCAGAGATGCAGGGACCATGATCCGCACATAATATGATACACATCTGTTTAACCATTTACTATTATATTAGATACATAGAAGAAAACATGCACCTACTCAACAATGAATCGTGTTTTTTCCCGAAGCCTACCATCTCTTACCTCAATAAATTGTGTGCAATAACGAGGAAGACTGCGTTTGAACCACAAAAGGGAAATGACATCACCAATACCATAACCCTGTTCAATAATCGTGGACATAGGGATACCAGCATAACAGGGTTCCTCTCCTTCAAATTGACAAAAGAGAATTTCAATTTAATTCATTACGCTATCAAAATTAAAATTCACCATAAATGGAGAGCTTCAGATCAAACCTCTGTCATCAGAAATGGTTGAGACAATATGAGTTGGTGCTCGAACTTTGCCACTCTTAATAGCCGTGGCAAGATCCTCAGGTATTTGGGGAGGTGTAAATTCTTTGACTGGTGTAATTTTCCCTTCTTCAACCTAATTAGAAAAAAAAAAAAAAAAAAAAAACGTCAATCAATCATGGAATGACCCATTAGATCAGTGCTGCTAAAGCATTCAGAAGAAGGATATGAGGGTTTTATTAAAAAAAAAAGCACAATATGGAAATAGGAGCGTCGCCAAAAAGTACAAGTTTCTCAAATGTCTCCTTTATTGCATCTTCAAATGCTTCATATGAGGTGGGAACAACAGCTCCCGCATCCTGTAATGCCTGGTTTTTTGCCTGTGCAGACTCCATTTCTCCACCACTCTTGGCACCCTGATTTAAATAATCGCAAACACAACTTAGTAGCTCTTCTTGTAAATAAAAATAAAAAATGTTACAAGTTCTTTAATTAATAACTCACGGCATGACCAAACTGCACTTCTGACTTGAAGAGCCGTGCACAGGTACCACTAACCCAAGCCACCACTGGTTTATGGATCTTACCCTGCTTTAGTGCTTCCACTAAAGAGTACTCATCTCTCCCGCCAAGTTCACCCAGCACAACCACCATTTTGATCTAGGTTAGATAAACAGGATCAAAACAACTAGCCATTAGGAAGCTAGCAGATTTTTGCAACACTGTGTGATAATCCTACATAGTTTTTAGTATCAGAGGCACTAGCATACCTGTGGTATATTGTTAAATCGAAGGACGTGATCAGAAAGAGTTGAACCAGGAAACACATCTCCTCCAATTGCAATGCCTTCGAAGAAGTTTCTTCAACAATTTAATTGAAACGCCACTGGTAAAATGATAATCAATAAGTGAAAGCCATCCGATTTACACACAAACCTTCAAAAATTCCATCTGTCACCCGTGCTATTGTGTTGTACATTTCGTTTGACATACCACCCTGCAAATTTTAAATTAAAAAGTGATAAATATGTACAGTTTTGCAACGATAAACAGAGGACCCAACAGCCCAAGAGGGGCCGAAACCTAGCGTTGTGTTGTAACATTTAAAGGACAAACAGAAGACATAAGGCCAGACATGAATATTTATAGAAAACCCAAAAGAAGATTATAATTCAACGTAAATAAAATGCAAAAAAGAAAAGGCATACAGATTTAGAAACGAATCCAACAGATCCAGGCCGGTAAAGCTTGCACTGGATTATATTGTCAATAGTCCCAGCTGTATCACCTATCTTAAAGGCTCCAGCTTGAATACCTCCAACAGTGGCAGGGCCAATAACAACCTGATAAGTACCAAGGTAACAAAAATCAGCTACTCAACCAAACAATACACAGGTGCATAAACCAGGGACCAGTTCAACTAGCTTGTTAGTTCCAAATGAGACTCTACAGTTTAGCCTTTATATTCAACAATCACAGATTAACATTAATTTGCAAGTGTGAGCGCGTGCCAATAATTAAAACTACTGGTACTACTGCTATCATCTTGTCGCATTTATATATTTTTCACCAACACTTTATATCAAATTTTCTCACCTTATTGTTTGCTTTGGCATATCCAATCAACTGTTTAGCATCTGACTCGGGAACGCCTTCAGCAATTATAGCTATAACTCTAATCGTAGGTTGCTTAAGAGCAGCCATGGAAGAAGCAGCAGCACTGCAGTCATCAATATACGATGGACCCTCAGCATATCTCAATAACAACTATTTTAAAACAGTAGAATAAACAGACAACTTACCTCCTAAATGATGCAAAGTTAATAAAAACATCAGCTGTTGGATGTGCAGCACAAGCCGCTTCAATGCTGCAGAAAAGTCCAAAAAAGCTCACAGTATTAAAGAAAATGATTTGAAAGGTGATCTCTGAATGACTGCAGTATTAAGCAAACATAATTTGCAAAAATATAAGCCAGCCTTCTCAGTTTTAAATATCAAACTCTAATTTGTACCGGTATTGTCAATATCTAGTACAACGTAGCTTTCTCAAAATAATATGAAACCAACATGTCAAATATCTTTGCTGAAGAGATAAAATTAGTGATGCGTAAAAAGAATGCAACAAGTCAATTCTAGCAAAGGAACATCACAGTTCCAAAGGTCAAAACAATCTCGGTTATACAGACCTTCCACCCCACAAAATATCCCAAGTCGTGAAACTTAAAATCTCCAAACAATAAGCCATCAAAGTCATTCTACTAAAAAAGCGACAATGTAAAGAGAAAAAGGAGTATATAAACTAGTGTCCACTTATGAGGAAAACAAAAAACAAAAACAAAACAAGGAATGCAACGATGGCTTTTTTTTTTTTTAAGAAAAAAAGAATGTGACGGAAAGAAGAAAAATAAGGAAAAATAAGTTCAAGATATGAGAAATAGAAGGAAAGTACGAGCGAATGTAAGCTTAGCTTGGCTCTAAGTAGCCACACCCCATTTCACAGAGTCCGCATATTTAATAATTGTCACTTGTCAGTGAGTAAGTGACATGCATCTGTGTCCAGAACTAGAATCCAAGTTCCGGTAACATATAGACCAATCATTAGATCCCTTATATCACTGAAGTCCATGTGATTAACTGGTTGGTCTAGTGCTCATATTTAACAAGGTAGAACAATAGTCCCAACAGTTATATTGAAATATAAACCCAACACAAGATGAAAATTTTGGCACGAAAAGTACTAATAGAAATGATGAACTTAAAATCATTTCATTTCATCACAAGTGGTATTATCGGTTTCCAAGTATATAGCCATGAACACTTTAATGGGGTTAGATAAGAATGCAGTGCTACATCAACTAATTAGCTCATGATCAAGTAGAACCCTTTGACGTATCAGAAGAAAAAAATACAAAGACAAAAATAAACCTACGATGTATGGACTGGTATAGCGATTTCCTCTTGACCAAAAAAGAGCTTGTGAAACCCCTCAGAACCCGGGTTAATTATACCAGCAACAGAAGGTGTTTCCCTCCCTGGAAGCATAAAGTTGGGAATCATACACTTTGAGTAAGGTGAAAACAAAAGTAAATAAAAGAAAGCAAGCTTGCATATACCGCAGAGGAAGTCGAAATCAAGCATTCGCTGAACTGGAAGTTGTTTGTAGTTATAGAATAAAGCTTGAGAAGTCCGCGAGAATAGCTGCCCTGTAGCCATAGTGTTGAGCAGAGCTCAAGCAAGCTGCAAAGAAAAGTTTGCCGTCAATGTATAAATGAAGCCCAAGAATCCGTGATTATATAAATACCCCCACAATTTGGCTAAATCACCAAAACAAGTTTGTTGGAAGACATCCCAATATGTGTGATTTCATCTTTCAAACATATAACACTATTTCATCTATCTATTCATTTATTTTGAGAACCATGGGTATCCAAACCTTCAGTTTGACTAATCCCACTGGGGGCCTGGGGCTAGTCAGGCGCCCACCGCGCCCCACCCCATAGCCCGAGAAATAATTCAAATAACAAGGGAGTATAATGCAGCTACCAAGAATTGAACCCAAGACCTCTGCCGCAATCAGAGTTCGGTGCTCTTTTCTTTGACACTAAACCATGCCCCTTCTGCTCAACTATAACACCATCCTTAATCATTATTCCTTCCGCTCACATCAAAATACAAATACGACTTCCAACAACTCCAACTCTCTCCAATAAAGATGCAAATTTTAAAAAACAAACCGTTGTTAATTATAGCCTGAATCCCAAAACCTGATCCATTCATAAAGTGTGACAAAAGTTTTACGCTGACTGTCAACCTATCGCAACCATCCCCTTCAAAGTCCTCCCTCTTTATCCGGATTTGGGACCAGCTATGCAGCGCATATAATAAAATAATGTAAGACAAAAACACGAAATTTTCAAAAAAAGTACACAATGTAATCGCTTAAACTAATCCCCAATTCAAACTCTCAAATGATAATAATTTTGAAGTCTACCACTCACTCACTCACTCACTCACTCCAAGTTTCAAACTTTTAGACTTCTATAGAAGCCAATTATCATACACTTGGCGCGCGAAGCTCGTCTCCTCTCAAACTAGGTTTCTAGTAATCCCAAATCACACATTAACGATCAAATGACAAAACACAGATCAATTCGGCTCAGAAAGCCGATCCGACGGTCATCAGATCTCGCAGATCTACTAACAACAACATCACAACAATGAAACCAAACAAAACGCATCGAATCACGAGCTTTGCATCAACAGAACATCAAAACCGTCGAATCGAACCAAACGCGCCAGATTTGGCGATCGGAGATCGCGAAATAGGGAAATGCGAGTGCAGAATCGGATCCGAGCGTTCAAACGACGCTTCGAATCTCGGGAGTCTGAGATTGAGAGGAGGAGCGGATCTGGATGAAATGAACCGCACGGATCTCGAGAATTAGAGGCGGAATCGACGTACCTGATTCGTTGCGAACACACAAAGAGAGAAGAAGAAGAAGAAGAGCAGAGCTTACACACAGAGAGGGAGAGTTCGTTCGAGTGTGTTGTGGTTTTTATAGAGAAGTCATGTTAACAGACTCTAATCCCACACGTCATTTCCACACTCACTCATCGAGTCCCATAGATGTACATTAATACACGTGCGCGAACACATTGGTGCGAGAATCAACAGTGATAATCAAGCGAGTGTGGAAATGACGTGTGAGGTGGAGTCATAAAAGCATTTTTGTTCATGGAGGATCCGTAGGGAGGGGTGTGACGTGGAGGGGGGTTAGTTAGTTCATCTCATGAGTACAGGTGTGATGGTTTGGTAATACTTTAGAGTGAAGGAAGAGTAGGGGAAGGGACCAGCTGGTCATAAAATTAAGGGTTGGATTGTTCATGGTTGGTTGGTTGGTTGGTGGATGGATTGATGGATGGCAGCCCCAACCAAACCTTATTAATTTGGTATACTTGGCATTCCTCTATCTTACCATAGATTTCAAATGTGTAAATATTATTAACAAAGTGGGTAGCTCGCTAGTACAGTATGAGTTATTTTGCGGGAGAGGTTAAGGGTTCGAGCATAAGTGGAGGCAAGTTTGTGTTTTTTTTTATTATCAAAAAAAAAAAAAAAAAATGATTAGGGTTTGCTTGTTTTACAGTTAATGGTGTTAAGCTTTCAAAGAGTGGAAAGGGAACGAAAAATGACTAGTATTGTCAATTATGAATAATAGGGTGGTAGACGCATGGAAGGTTACCCTTACTCTGTCGCAGATCAACATGTTGATTACTTGTTAAAGTTGGAAATCATAACGCAAGGAAGGTTAGTCTCAATCAAATTAATTAAAGTCGGTGCATGGAACAAACTCTTTTATTGTACTCGATAGAAATTGAAAAACTTTGAAACAAACTCTTTTTTGACACGAATTATTTGTAAAATTAATGCTACGGTGCAAGAGGAGGTTGAACTTGAAGTAATTTTGCGAATTTATTGTGTTTTTTATGAGGTTATCAAAGTTTACGTCGATGCGCGACGGTTTCGACCTCGCAGACCGAGATATATTGAAATGTCTCGGTCATAGAGATCCAGAGAGGTGTACGTAGGTCACGGTATGGTACGGTACCAGCCTACTCTAACCCTCTCGCCGGTGTACAACCGAGAGTAGGAGAAAATTCTCGGTTGTACACCACCGACGCCACATTACATATCACTAATTGTAGCTCTCGTCATGTCTCGGCGAGATAAGCGAAGTATTCTCGGCCATGCGTAACGAGACATCGTGAACTCTTCCGCCTTCCGTGGCCGAGGCTCGCAGTTCCCAAAATTTAGCTTGTCTCGGCCATGCTTGGTCGAGACGATTAACACAATCTCGGCTGTGTGTGGCGAGAACCGCGATTTCCCAATTTTTTTACCATTCTACAAACCGCCACACACACATTACAACTAAAGTTTTGGGTGCCCAGAGAAATTCAGACAAAAAACTTTTTGTATGTCCACCAATGTTTCTGATTTGTAATCACATGGCCCCTCGCGTGGGTGTATATATATTTTATATATGTTGAGATTAATTAACTACCTTAATGTTGGTAAAAATAATCGCAAGTCATTAAAAAATAAGACCATATTGGAATGGAGTATCTTGGTCGATTAAGCATCACATGACTTAGAAATCCGCTCGATTAATGTTCTGTAAAAGCTTATATTATTAAATATCATATGAGTCTTCCTACCCCAAAAGGAATCTTGTCTCAAATACAAGATTACTTACTTTCAATGGACAAATCTAAATTGATCATAGTAGACCCATAAAACTTAAAAGTGCATATTTTTATTAATTCATCTCTTCAATTTTTATTTTTATTTTCGATAGCGAAGGTATCCGAGCCACCTTTGTTGACGCCAGACTAATGGTGAACCTGACTAATCCCTTACAGTCCATAATTGCCCCCCACCAGGGCACCCAATGAAGAAATCGAAGGGTGAAATGATTGGATAGGTTTCGAACTCAACACATCTGCCTTGGTCAACATGTTAGAGAACGAGACTTACCACTCGACTATCGCCCCTACGGCGAGCGATTCATCTCTTCAATGTTGCTAATTCTTTTTCTTTTTTTTTTGTTTCTCAAATATATATACTCAAAATAGTCCAATTAGTGCTCTCTGAAAATTTTCTACCATTCATCTGTTTATTTGTTCTGCAATTCATCAACATATTTGCAACTCGAGAAGGCCTAAGAAGTTTTGACTGGATCATTACCTTTCATTCCCTCTGAGTCTATTTTTCAATTGCATCAAGGGTTGTCTTCATATTTTATAGCACTTGACTGAACCCACAAGCTGAATAGCCTCATTAACCGCCTCCGCGAGATAATCCGGGTAATCCTCAATTCGAGCAATGCCATGCTTGGTTTCCATCTTGCTAAGTATTCTACCTACAATCTGCAACAAGGTTGAGTTGAAGGGTTGAAGGAGAAAATAACAATCCACCAATCGAAATTAAACTAAAAAAAGATAATTGGAATTGATCAGTAAGGTGCACCTTCCGTGCGTATCCACCGTACGCTACTCCACCGATTAATGCAGGCAAACCAAGTGATTTCGCCGCAGACGTATTGCCACTTGAGTTTTCTACAACAGGAGCCAACAGCAAGAGCAATCTCAGCTTAAGCATTTCGAAGGTAGCTAAATAGTCACCTCGAACTTAATCGAGCACAATGGAAAAGTTTGATCCATGTAGCCAACCCCAGTTAATTTGAGACTGAGGCTATGTTGTTGTTAATTTGGGACTGAGGCTAGCTAAATAGTCACCTCGAAAATAATAAATCAAGACGTGGAATTCTAAGAATATATGACTCAAGCAAGACCTTATGTGATTGTTTAGACAGTCGACGATAAGATTCCTATGAATATCTTTCGGTTTAAAAATCAGGTTCTGCTTCGCAACTGAATACTATAGAAATGTCATGGGAAAAATAAGAGTTGGCGCTAAAGGCACCCAGATTGAACCTCACATTTGCAAATGCATAGCCTCAGTCCCAAATTAATTGGGGTCGGCTACATGGATCAAACTCTTCCATTGTGCTCGATTAAGTGCAAAGAAAAACAAAAAATTTGAGAAAGTCGATGTACCAGCTTCGGGAGGTGTTTGGAAAAGCCCAACTCTCTTCAGGCCATCAACTGTGTGGATGTTGGTGCCACCAGCTAATTGAAGAAAACCTTCATGTGATCATACAAAAAATTAGCACCAATGTACCAGCACAAAAAATTGCTTGCTGAGTTTAGTGATCTCAATTGCTCACCAGGAGGTCTGTCTCTTGATTTAGTCAACTGAGTTGCAAATGTGATTGTCTCCTTCGTTGCACCGCGTCCTATGTCTCCACTCATAGGGCGTCCATCCAACTTCGGTTTTCATGCCAAATTCACGCAATGTTAGGTAAATGAATTGGCTTGTGGAAATCAAAGAGGCAGGCCACTCGTACTTCAGTTTTGGGCAGTCACAAACCTGCCATAAATTATAGCATTGTAGATAGGGATCCATGATAGAGTAAATTTCCTTCATAGAAGATATTGTCGACGGCCCCAAATTTGGCAAGCTAACCTGATCAAATCACATCTTAGTAAAAAATTCAAAATAATTAGAAAAGGAAAATGTAACACATAAATTCTCACCTTTCAAACAAAAATCTTAATGGCTAAACGATAAAAACTGGAATAAATGGCTAAATACAGTGTCCATGAGAGAAGAGAGTAATCTGACTGCACACTTCTAATACACTTAAACTATTTTTGAATTAAAAAAAAAAAAAAAAACTAAACTATTTTTAAAAGCCATGACTTCTGTAGTTTATAACATGCACATGTTTGGACAGATATAATTACCGCTACGAGCTTCACATCCTCGATTGAATCCCCCAAATTGTTCCAGAGTTGTTCAAACACCTCTTGGTTCCTATGCATCAAAGCACATGAGGAAGTTTGGAAACTCGAAAGAAAGAAAAAGCATTAAACTAGGCTTATATGAATCATAGATTACCTTCCACTTGTATGTACTTCTATAGCATCCACATCTTTTCTCTTAAGAAGAGCAGTTGTAGCAGCAGCATCTCTAACATATGTAATCGCCCCTAAAACAATTCACCAAAATGACCAAATCATACTTGATGTACATAAATTCCCCCACCAGACCCAGTAACCTGAAAGTTTCTTGAAAAAGAAAAGAATACAACTTCAACAGATTGAATTCTGATTTGCTCCAAAAAGTTTGGCTTATATGTCAATAATGCACGAAAAAGAACGAAAAAAGAAACAAGAGAACGATACCCACTTATTTTATCGAAGGGGCAGACAGGAAAACAACGTCCACAACCATAGCAGCGTTCAGTCACGACACCGACCTAGAAAGAGCATTAGTCACTAGCAGAGCAATATTCTTTAAGGAATAAAAGAAATAAAATAGAAAAATACACTAGGGGATAGGCATGCACACCTTTGTTTCGCTACTTGCATTTAAACCATGGCAGCTGGGTAATATTGCATTCGCAGGGCAAACATTTTCACAAGGTCTTGAACAATCAGGAGGACAATCCTCAGGATCAAATTCTGTCAAGAAAAGAATAGGACACTTCAAGACTTGAATAAAATAATCAAATAAGAAAATTCAAGACCACAAATATATATCCAATTTTGCGAGGTTAAAGTCATCAAAAGCTTTTGCATTTCTTGCCTGTACTTTTGCTATTGAAATGGAAGATTCGGTAACTTCTCTTAGTTCTTATCTTTAGACTCTAACAATGAGCTTAAATAAATGCAGCCGGT
Source organism: Stephania cephalantha (assembly GCA_039657325.1). Lineage (NCBI taxonomy): Eukaryota > Viridiplantae > Streptophyta > Magnoliopsida > Ranunculales > Menispermaceae > Stephania > Stephania cephalantha. The sequence continues at coordinate 46,759,122 of CM077579.1, read as the reverse complement.
GAAAATTTATGGAGGGTAACGTTATCAAAATTTCTAGAGTCTAGTCAGGATGGAAATCAAGTACCCAGTTGACCTGTCTCGCAGGATCATCTGATCTAAGAATTGTTTACTTCTTCTTTTTAGGTTTTTGTTCATCATTCATTGGAGGAATGGCAATGATCGAATGAATGCAAGCATATATTTTCCATGTGAAAACAATTTGTCTAATTGTTAATATATCATCCACAAAGAAAGTAGCACAAGATGGCATCCTTAGTACTAGTAGCATATTCCATAGATAACAACACTTCAAAATTGAATGACAGAAACCCCATAAAATAAACTTAAAATGAATGAGTGCAGAAGCCAACAGAGTTGCTAAGCAAAATACACAAGTAATTTAAACTCGGAACCTCTTGCACCTTAAGCGAGAACCTCCCCGTGACTTAATTATAAAGCTGGTTTGACAAAAATCCAGAGGCAAGGCAACAGCATAGCCAAATAATTTAAAGATGGGAGAGCTTCTGTAATTCAAATTTTCAATGTCAATTTTTTACAAAAAGAAAAAAGCAAATTGATGAAGTCTGGGGCATTCCGAGAATTGAACTCGGGACCTCTCGCACCCTAAGCGAGAATCATACCACTAGACCAAATGCCCAGATACAATTATAAAGTTAATAATATATATTTATGACTGGCAGTTGGCACCTCACACACTTTTTCCCAATTGCAAAATTGAACAGCTAACACAAAAGTAAATAGGAAAAAGGAACCACCCACAAGTAAGCAATCAAAGTAAAAACATCTAGAAGCCATCGCCAAACAAACTGAGAAACAGTATCTACATTCCTTCACTCGTTCTCGAATTTATAAGCCACATGGCTTTTATTCCTTTCAACCGTAGAAGGAGGTCCGAGAAATCTCCCAATATGGAGACCACTGACTGATATACGCATGCGATATAAACAACCAAGCAGATAATCTGCAGGATACGCCAGGATACGCCTTGCGAGATTTTTTTAATCCTAATTCCACATAAGTGCCAGTGTAATACAGAACTAAAGAAAATAACAAAATTATTTTGACAAGCAATGTAGAGCTTCTGAATGTCAGATGACTAAGTGTATGGGAACCATTCCAGCTCCTTGTTATATATAATACTGTAGAATCATCTCAAGGGACGATCACCATTGCCTCTGCAACAGATTGGCTAGTTCCATTGGAGCACCTAAATCATCATAATTTGTGGATAACCATGGTAACAGAAGATCACAAACGATGTCAAAACTCCAAATAAACCTCAAAATCATTTCCCATGCATTGTTTTTTATGTGTGCCCAAGGAAAGGAGGTGAGCATGCGAATCCGATAGAAGTTGGTGGGATATTGTGTACGCGTAGGGATTAGTAATTTAGCACAATTGCTCAAGAACCATTAAATATTCTGCAGAAGGTAAACTTGCCATGCCTTTGATTCTAATACTACAGCTGTACAGCATATCCATTTGAGGAAAAAAAAAAAATCAATTTGCTTACTTTCAATGATCATGAAAATAAAAGGCCCAATTTATACATTAAGAGGGGCATTCCGAGAATCGAACTCGGGACCTCTCGCACCCAAAGCGAGAATCATACCACTAGACCAAATGCCCAATTTATACATTAAGCATAAACTAATAAAACCATGTGAATCTGATCACATGAAAAAACAACCTGTTTTGTTCATACAGGACTTTTGGGAGATAGTTATAAAGCTCAGATCTCCTTTTGTGAGAGGTAATAAACAAGTATACATTTGTACTTATGAGAATAATAAGTTACAAAAAGGAGACAACAACCACAAGCCCAATTCGTAATCATCTAGAATCTAGTCTGTTACTTCTAACAATTTCCTTTCTTTTTCTGACATCGGCCATTTCTTTTTCATAAGAAAAAGTTGCTTTGAAAGGAGCAGCAACAAGCTAGACAAGAGATTAGGCCAAGAAGGCTTCTAAAGACAAATAAAATACAAAGAGGTGTCATGCAATTCAGCTACAGCTCACTGACAAGGCTCTAAACCATGGTACTCATTTCAAATATAGCTAAAGTATTCAATAAGCAATTCGATTTAAGCATTTATTTCCGACATAAATGTTTAAGAAAGTATTCCCCTTGATTACACGCAAACTAAGAACATGAAGTATTAAAAAAAGTGAAAGCCTTTAGTGAAGGCACCTTCACTAAGTCAAAGAGAAGGGCACACTACTATAGACTTATTGCACAGTACTAAAAGACTCATTTATATATTCTTAAAAGATTCTTTGTTATGTCTAGTAATTAAAAAAAAAAAAAAAGATGAATGGTTTGGCAACAAAGGGGCATTCCGAGAATCGAACTCGGGACCTCTCGCACCCAAAGCGAGAATCATACCACTAGACCAAATGCCCACTTCATATCCAAAATAATAGACAACCTAACATACATGAGCTTGACAATGTCTTCGTCGTTACTGGAAGATTCTTTGTAATATAAAACTATGTGTTATTTCCCAAAACTAGTTTTTCAATTCCATTAACGGTTTCTCTCTTCACAGTTTACACACCACCCAAGACAAATTTTTTTTTTATATCTGGGCTGAGCCTGCCTAAGCGTACCCCAGTAGCCGAGACAATTTTGATGCATCACTCATACAATATCAACAGTAGAATTCTCAATAAAAACAATGTAACGACAATAACAAGTCCATCAAATCATGCAATCAAATCGCGAAAACTCCGAAAAATACCTGCTTTTCGAAAATGAAGATCCTCATCATCATTGACACTGATCATCACCCACGGTCTCCGAACATCAACAATCCCCCTCGCCGCCTCAATCCCTTCGTTCACCGCACCCACCACGGACTCCTCCGCTGCGCAATCGATACAATCCACTGAAAACGCACATATAATCTCAAATCAACAACTCAACAACACTCCAATCAACCTAAAAAACCCTAAAAAGCCCAAAAAGGCCAGATTTTTAGGGTTTCTCACCTCCGGCCAACGCGTATACCAGCGAGAGGTTTCTGACATCAACGACATCCTGAAAAAACAAGTCGAAAGCTTGAAATCAGCGATTCTAATCAAATTCGAAGAAATTGAAGAATCGAAGCTCAGCGACCTCGAAACTGGCGCCGCAGATGAGCTTCACCCAATCCCCTCTGCGAAGAGACTCGATTGGGGACGACGAAATCGATGGGATTGGAGTCGATTTCACTAGGGTTTCGACGATTCGAAGTCTTGGTTTCGCTGATTTTGATGAATCGAAGACGTGGTTTTGTGGGTGAAGACTCTGAAGTGAAGCGTTGCAAGTGAAGTTCGCAGTGGCAGCCATTGCGAGAGAAGACAACGTACGTACGTTCCTTTATCTGAGAATATATTGTAATCAAGGGGTGTTGTGGATCTCGAGGTCGGAGTAGATGTTGCATTTCAACGCATCGAGATTCTCGCGTCCTGAACTCATGGCTTCAGCGACGTAGTTGATATTGGTCATTAGAATGAAGAGTTGATCGAGTAGAGGTTGAAGTTTTTTAGCGAGAACTACTAGAGAAACTCACTTTGGGCGCCAAGGGAGTCGGATGGTATCCAACACATGCCGAGATATATGCGTGTGTATTTTAAGACGAAATACACAACATTTGATTGGATCGGTGCCAAAGTGATTCAAGATCTCGAACCACTGCTCATCTTCTCTTTAATCAGCGGTGATTCCAATCAATACATATCTCTATTTTATTTGTTCAATAAACTGCAGATATGTGAGATTACATTCGGATCCATTCTTGTTGCAATACCGCGATCGTCCACAGATTTTATGCAGCTGCTGAGTTGGTCTTCTTCTTTTATTTTTACTTTTTAGGTACTTTTCTTTCCTCTGTTAAAAATCTTGAATTTTTCTTCCATTTTTGAAAGTTTTGTTTTTCTTTAGGTGATTTAAAATATATTTGTGTACTGTCATGTGTTTCAGGATGTTTGTAAAGAACAATTCATGATTATCGCACTGTTTCAATTTTACAGTCACATGTACATCCAAATTCATAGTACTTCTTTTAAGAAATAAAATTATCGAATCGTTGCACTTTTATTAGGGTATTGATTCTATGTTTACTTCTGTATCGAGTCAATCACGATTAATAACGAGATAAATAAATAAGAAATAAAGTATAAAATTATTGAATCCAAATTGGCATTGTTATGCTCTCATGGAGTCATGGGCCATGCATTAGTGAATCTTAATGTGCGACGTGTCCTCTCAACTGCCCCCAACACTTGCCTCCACCAATGGCCACACAAAAACTCAATATCAACCAATCAGTAGAGAGAGACCATCGACCTCCCTAGTCCACACATCCAACACGTGTCCCCATTTCCTCATCCCCTTCCACGTGTCCCCCAAAAGCGCCCGAAGCCGCATACCGCCAAGACCCCCACTCCCACCGAATCAAACTACCAATGTCCCGCGCCACCGTAACCAATTCAAGAGGGCCGCTAAGGCACCCCACCATTTCATGAAGGCACCCTGTTATTGAGGGCACAAAACAAATTACCAAGGGCACTAAAAAATTACACACGAAATCCCGAAAATATCCCTCATGCACAAACATGAAAAAACCCATTGCACCCCCACCACCCCCTCCACCACCTTCACCGATCTTGACTCCAAGAAACCATTTGGTTTGAACCGAGGCCGAGTGAGAGGAATCTCCAAAATCGTGTCTCACCTTGTGTTTCTCATTCGGTTTACGGCTTTTTTGCAGTTTGTAGGGTCGTGGTGTGAGCCGATTTCGTTTCCAAGTTAGGGTTCGGTTGAAGTTCGTCGGACACACCTTATTTAATGTAATTAAGTTACATTTGGTAGAGTAGTTGTGATTTACAGTGGTGGTTTGTTCAATAGTTAAAAAAATGGGAAATCGCGGTTCTCGGCCACACAGGCCAGAGACTGTGTTAACTGTCTCGGCCAAGCATGGCCGAGACAGAAGCTAAATTTTTGGGAACTAGAACTCGCCTCGTCCACGAAGACGGAAGAGTCTCGACCACGAAGGCGGAAGAGTTCACGGTGTCTCGAACACCAACGTACGCATGGCCGAGAAAAATCTTTTGCACGATTATCTCGGCCGAGACATGACGAGAGCTACAATTAGTGATAGGTAATGTGGCGTCGGTGGTGTACAACCGATAATTTTCTCCTACTCTCGGTTGTGCACGGTTACTACGGCGAGAGGGTTAGAGTAGGCTCGGTCCTCTCTTCATGACCGAGACATTTCAATATATCTCGGTCTGCGAGGCCGAAACAATCGCGCACATCGACATAAACTTCGGATAACCTCATAAAAAACACAATAAATTCGCAAAATTACCTCAAGTTCAACCTCCTATTGCACCGTAGCGATTAATGCAATCCTCCATTATATAGTGGAAACAAGTTCGGATTTGAGGAAAATACCAAACCCTACGTTGACAAACAAATCATCATTTTCACGGTTTTACCCAACTAAACAAAATTACCTCGAGGACGACCTCTTCTAAGAAACCATCATATGGTTGTCAAACATTGTTACATTCATTGTCGGATGATGTCAATCCGCAAGAATCGATAAACGCTTCGCCAAACGCAATGTGGCTTTGTGGTTCAACCTTGTGGTGGGGTGCCTTTTTGTCTTTGTCAAAATGATTTGTGGGGTTTGAATCACTATATATACAAGGGCAAATTGGTCTTTTCCAGTTTTGCTGGAATTTTTACAAATACTTTGGGTGCCCTCATTAAACGGTGGGGTGCCTTTAGCGGCCCTCAATTCAACAATCCACATCCCATCCAGACCGTCCACGTGTTCCATAACGAAAACACCCACGTGGCAGCATCCGAACATAGTCACATCGAGTGAAGAGTGAACCCAAATACAGAGAAGCCAAAACAGGCTCTCTTCTTCTCAGATAAGAAGATTTTTCTGTGCAGAGAAAATGCTCTTCCGAGCGAAAGCCATCGCCATGGCCGAAGACGAAGAACGCGAACCCTAATTTCTTCGGAATCGGAACCATCGCTATCGATTTCATCGATCGGTCTCTCTCTATCTCTCAATCTGTAGCTCTCACGGATTCGCGGCGAGTCTGTATGAGTGGGAAGGAAGAGCGCGAGAGCGAGGCGAAGCTAAGATGGTACTTGAAGCATCCATGGGGCTGGTTATCGTTTCTACGAGACCTTCTTCGGCGCCTTCGATTTCTCGCCGCAGATGCTCGTCTGATAGCGAGCGGTTCAGGATTCGGACCATTCGGTGCGGTGGAGTGTTGAATCCGATAGCGGCTTCTCGCAGGTTCGATTCTGTGGTTTCTCGTTGTTTTTTTGTGTAATTGAGTGGAGTTTGATGGATTTGGTTGAGGTTTTGGTGTGGATGTTGGTTTTGGTTTCGGTTTTGGAGTTTTGATGTGTTTTAGGTTTGGGAGTTTTGGTTCTTGGTCTGGTTTTTGTTGAATTTGATGTGCATTTCGAACTTTTAGAGCTAAGTGATTTACTAAACTGTTAATGTGGTTTGAATTGAATTGCCTAGGATTAGGTGTGTGGAGTGGAGTGTGTTGAAACTTGAATCCGAGAACGGCTTCTCGCAGGTTGAATTCTGTGATTTCTCGTTGTTTTTAGTGTTATTGAATGAGCTTTGGTGGATTTTTGATGTGTTCTTGGTTTGGAAGTTGGTTTTGTTTCGATTTGGAGCTTAGATGTTTTCTAGGCTTGGCAATTTTGGTTCTAGGTCTGGTTTCTTGTTGAATTTGACGTGTATTTTGATTTTCGACCTCGTGGAGCTACGTGATTTACTGAATTATGAATGTGGATTGAATCGGTTGTTGAAATTCTAGTTTGATTTTGTCAAATGAGTGATGTTGTTAGGCTACTTTGGTAAAAAAAAAAAAAAAAAAAAAAAAAAAAAAAAAAAAAGTGGTTTTTTTTTTGAACTATAGGAAAAAAGTTTGGGTTTTTGTACTTCAATGGTGAGAATTATGATTTTGTTTAATATGTTGAAGTTATGAGGTGAGTGTTTTCAGGTTTGAGAAATTTGCGTTGAGATGTTTGTACTCGAATTCAAATGTGCATGTCGACCAAGTACCGATGGAGGAGGAGGAGGAGGAGGAGGAGGAGGAGGCATTCGAGGATTCTTCGTCTGGTTGCTCGGTGCCAATTGTGCATCTTAAATCAGGCATGCTTGGGGTGACTGAATCACTTAATTTTGAAGCTGACATTAACAATTTGTTGACAACTTTGCCAGTAATGATCTTTGTCGATCTATTATATAATGTGGTTTCTTTTTTAGAGTATTTTTTTTTATTAGGAGAATGTTAACTTTTTCGTTTGTCATTTGAATTAGGTACTTGTGGTTATGTTTTGTTTTAGGTTTTATCAGAGGAAGAGCAGATCACTTTGGCAGCGACTCCAGCTCATCCGGCTGGCTTGTATTGTACGATCTCTTTGGTTCTTCTTGCCTCGAGAATTTCTTTCGTTTTAATTGTAGTTTTGCTTAACTTTGTAATCATGAAATTTGCATAGTATTGGTATTGCTAATGTTTAAATCTATAGTCAATACTACAACCAAAAAAAACCAAAAAAAAGATAACTATAGTTAATAAGAACCAAATTTGCATAGAATTTGTTTTTGCCTCGAGAGAATTTCTTTGGTTCTTTTTGCCTCAGTCCCAAATTAATTGGGATCGGCTATATGGATCAAATCTATAGTCAATAAGAACCAAAAAAAGAAAACTATAGTCGCTAATTCAATGCAGCTCAGCGTGGTAGTAATCTTAATCGTTGGAAATAGTGATGGAACAGACTCAGCCTTTAGATGTTAGGATAACATATACTCAGTAGTTTCTGCGAAATAAATACCTCTATCATTGTTCAGTTTTTGAAAATCAATACAGCCGAAAGCGATCTTCTAACATGACTGAAATGGGCTTTTCAGTACTATATGCAAGTTGTTTGGCTGGAAATTTGGTGGAACAACTATGGAACTTTGCTTGGCCTGCTGCAGTTGCACTGCTTCATCCGAGCCTTTTGCCTGTGGCAGTTGTGGGTTTCTTTACAAAGGTACATGTTGAGATTGAAGGCATTCTGTTGTTTAAGTTAATCAGTGTTTCCAAAACTCTGACAAATCTCCTTGGCAATCAGTTTGCAATATTTATTGGAGGGCCTTTGGTTGGAACACTAATGGATCATTTTCCTAGAGTTCCTGTATATAATTGTTTGAGCACTGTCCAGGTAACTCTTCCATTAAATTAAAAGAGACGGTGCTTAATCCAAGTAATTGAATAGATCATTTTCCTAGAATCTGATTGGATGGATAGATTTTCATCTATGCGCAAAAATGTGTCCTCTTAACGTTTCCATGTTGGCAGGCTGCTGCTCAATTGTTATCCGTGGCAATGATAATCCATGCCCATAATGTACATGTTTCCTCTGCATCTTCAGTGCTGATTCAGCCGTGGTTCATTGTGCTAGTATTTGCTGGGGCTGTTGAAAGGCTTTCAGGCTTGGTGCTAGGGGTGGCCATGGAGCGGGATTGGGTTGTGCAGGTGTTTATTTTCTTAATACCTTTTTTGTTTTCTAATATTACTTTGCAATTTTGTTTTCTCAAAAGCTTCTTCAAATATGCAGTTAGCCGGCACAAACAGGCCAATCGCACTTGCAAAGGCAAATGCCATAATTAGTCGAATCGATCTCCTGTGTGAGGTGTTCATTGTTCTATATTTTATGTAATTTTTTAAGGATTTGACATTTATGTGATGTTGAAATGTTTTACTTTCTGTTGTCTATGCGGTACTTAATGCTGTGCTATCTTGGTTATATAGATCACAGGTGCATCATTATTTGGAATCCTTCTGTCCAAGTATGATCCCGTGACTTGTTTGAAGCTTGCTGCTGGTATGATGATAAGCGCTTTGCCCGTTGTGGTAATTTTCTATCATCTTGGTGGTAATTGATTAATATTTGATTCAGTTAATCTTTAATTGATGCATTGGACTTCGTAGATTCTCTTGATGTGGCTAACAAACAAGCTGTCTGCTGGAGTTCTCGACCGCTGCAAGTCTCCCCATGTTTGCGGGAAACCTTCTGCTCAAGATCCTTTGCCTGATGGTGGGAAGTTAGGTGAGGCTTCATGGTCTTGTTTATTTGAGAAAGATGTATATTGATCAGAATGAGTTTCTCACACTATGTAGTATCTATTTATTATTTAGTTGAAATGGGACTAGACACCTTTAGACATGGGTGGGTTGAATATAAACAACAGCCGGTTCTACCTGCAAGCCTAGCCTATGTGCTTCTCTACTTCAATGTTGTCCTTGCTCCTGGTGGCTTGATGACTGCATTCTTGACCCAAAAAGGTGACTTTCTTTCTCCTATTTCAGCATTTTAAAACTATATCTCTTGCAAAGCTTCCAACAATAGAATGTCTAGAATCGCTTTTCTAGTCATGGAAGATATAGGCAGATGAATTTGACCAATTTCTTTTTTGATATTATGACTCCCATTAACTAGTTTTCAAACTCATATTTTCATAAAACGACTTGTTAGAGTTAGTCCAAACAAAGAATTATAAGCACGGGACATCTTTTTCTGGTTGATTGACGTTGCTTCCCTGATCACATTAAATAGTTAAAAGAAAATTCTAGGCGAACATTGCAAACGCACATCTGAATGCACATCACGTTTGTGCGTGTGATGTACCTCGGGATGTGCACGAACCGCATCCCGAGGTACATTGCACGCACATCAGAAGGCGATGTGCGTTCCGATGTATGTTTGCGATGTACGCCTAGCACTCCCCATAGTTAAAATAGTAGCTCGATGTTATATTCTAGAGCTTCCTTGCTGTTGTTCTTCTTCTGAGTGATTTGAAGCCATGATATATTTCTCTGACTACTTAGTGTCCAACAGGTTTAAATCCGTCTATTATTGGTGGATTCAGTGGGTTATGTGCTTTCATGGGTGTAGCTGCAACGTTCATATCTGCTAGCCTTGTCAAGCGACTCGGCATTCTCAAGGTTGTAATAATTGGTGTTTTGTTAATTTAATCTATTCTTATGCATTACTTCAACTTGGAGCTGACTTAAGATTTCCGGGCTTCTCTAGGCTGGAGCAGTTGGTCTGATATTCCAGGCTTCACTTCTCATGACAGCCGTTGCTGTATATTGGAGTGGTTCTCTTACTCAGCAGACTCCCTTACTATTCTTCCTGTCCTTAATTGTAAGCATCATTTATAGCTTATTTTCTGTTATTAACGTCGGAAACTCTTCTAGGAGAGCAAAATTATTTGGACTTCAATCGATTTGAATCGTTCAGAAGTTTTAGTCTTTCATTGAGGCTTGTTGATATTGGCCAGTGATTAGTACACACTACTGATACCGGATTGCGTTGTTTTCAGTTCCTTCTTACTGCACATATTTTTCAATCTTTTCACTTATACGTTGGTCAATTGTAGGTCCTATCGAGGTTGGGGCACATGTCGTACGATGTTGTAGGAGCCCAGATTCTTCAGACTGGAATCCCATCTAACAAAGCTAACCTGATTGGCGCGACAGAATTATCAGTGGCGAGTCTTGCCGAGTTCATGATGCTGGGAGTGGCAATAGTTGCCAATGATGTGTCACATTTTGGTTTTCTAGCAATGTTGTCCTTGTCCTCTGTGGTCGGTGCGGCGTGGATGTTCTGCCAATGGTTGTTGAATCCAACAGATGAACAAAGAAAGCTGTTCTCCTTCGATCCTCAGTTTTGATGTCTACAGTAAGTATTCTTCTCTTCATCTATAGTCCTATTTCATAAATTCAGTCCTCTAGTTTTTCCACAGTACTCTACTCTTGGATGTGAACGTTGCGAGGATGAAAATAAGTTCGTTTTCGGTGTCGCCATCCGAGGGGAATGTCAGTACTCGTATTATATTTTTGGTGAAGCATTTCCCTCTAGAGTGGAAAATGAGAGATAGTATGGTTGTTATGGAACTGGGGTTTTACATCATGGAATTTATCATCCTGCGACATGCTAATGTATTGTTGCTCTATCAGGTGGCCGGGACTCCGACGCAGAGACCAACTTCTTATGGTTGCGCTGCGCCGCCGCAGAGCATCTTGAATCCAACGCAGGGCTCATAACTTGAAACGGATCGCTCACTAACACGTTCTCATTTGACAAAGCCGCACTGAACTTTCCCAATGGCCACGATTGGGAGAGGCGCCTTACTATGCTTCCTATCGGAAGGGCTTATCAGCTCGAAATTGATTCCTCGGTAGTACAGGGAATGCCGAGAACAGAAGATACGGAGACGACAAAGCCGAAACCTTCATTGTTGTATACCAAATACCTCCACCCCTAACAAAGAAAAGATGGGTCTCTGGAGAATTGAAATGTAAAGAGCTTCAGACTTCAGTATTAACTCCTTGTTTTGTTTATGTCATATTTTCTTCCACTGTAAGGTTATTTGGAAATGTAATGAAAACGAGTCAAATTCTTTCTACAAGAACTCTATTTGTAATCTACAGGCAAGAAAGAAGATAGAGGAATCATATACGATACGATTGTCGAGGGTTTGCGCTTTGGCGTATTTTTCGATAAGAAACCAACATTGACTTCAATATGAGTCGAACCCCAACCTCTCCTAACCTCTCCTAACGTTATTACCTTTGGCGACCGATGATTCCCCGCACAACTCACGAGATGCATTGACATTTTCCTCGATGGAAAATGCTTGGGGTACACTGACTTTGGGCACATAGTAATCGTGCGCAGTCGATACACTTCGGGATACACGTTTGAGGTGTATCGGACAGAGCACGACCGCTAAGTGCCCAAAGTCGGTATCTAGAGTGTGTACCCCTAGCATTTTCCTTGATCATAAATGTATTGAGACTGAATCCAAATCAAAGGATGAACAGAGCATTAATTTCTATGCACCACAAAACAAAGTTTACTCATCATTCTTTGATTGACTTGCCCACTAATTTCTACAGAGTAAAAGAATAATGTAACAAAATTCTGAACATAAAGCACAAACGTTCATTTTGGAAAGCCTAAATAAGTGAAATGTGGATAACTTACAAAACTACTCGAATCGCGCTTGGGATGATTAAAAAGAAACCCGTAGCCTTCGCTGAACGTCTTCTAGCCTACAGATTAAAGTGAGGTCTGCAAGGAAAAAAAAAAAAATACATATTTGTTGAAGGACGAGTTTTTGTGGTTTTCGTTTACTCGTAATGATGAAGAGAATTAGTAGACGAAAACTTACCCCTCGAAAATTCCAATAAGAGAATCGACCTTCGAAGAATGATCAATACGTCTTCTTCCTCACAACCGCCTTTTTCAGTTCCTTCTTTAAGTTCCCAGAAGATCCGGAAGTACTTAGAGTGGACTGGTATAGATCCTTTAGCCTGAAAAAAATAAATGAACACAAAGTAAAGTAAAACACTTTCAATCTAATCATCTTCAATTCTTCTTACAAAATCATTGGGAAGTATTTTCATTACCTTGGCATACTAATGAAGACAGCAATTACAGACAACCCAACTATAAGAGGAAATACTGGTGCCGCCGTCAACTCCTGCACGACAAGAATAAGCCAATTTCAGCAAATCATGGTTTTAGTCAATCATATTGACTTAAAGATATATAATTCAGTACTGTAGTCAAGATTTATTCGGATCTGAAAGGCATCGTCTTGAGCTGTATACATGAATTTCCTTTATATCACGGGCCGATGGCTATACCCAAAAAATAGATCCTTTGAAGAGGACGACGTTTCGTTAGGCCTCAAGAAATTTACCTGTTTGTGAGTGCTCTCTTCAATTTTGTATCCTATAGGACCGATATGGACCTGGGTCTTTTTGTCTAGGTCGACCTCGATTATTTCAGATTCGAATTTGTGCATGCTAGAGGGTAAATTGTGGCGTAGCTGAACAAGATGCTTGGTCTTGGGCAAGTTCTTTATCTGGAAGAAGCGGGAGAGAGGCAGCGGTACGACAGATTCAATCTTAGAGGGGTCACTTGCCAGCTTGACTTCAACCAGTAGATTAGATTCAAATTCTCTCAAATTGTTTCCCTCGACGTGACCACTTAAGATAGTCGTATCAGGTTGTTCAAACACCACAAAGTCCAGCTCCTTGATGTCTTCCTTTCCAACCTATAAAGAGGCAAAAATCAGGAGAAGCAAATACACAAATCAAATGCAGGTAACTGAAGCCAAAAAACAAATTGACAGAGATTACGCTTCGACACCTAACAGTAGGCGTAGAGCATACTCAAAGCCTAAAATATAAATATTAAGAAAAATCTGTTGAGAGGAATGCCTAAGAAATAAGAATGTATAAGATTGAAAAGCAGCTCACCTTGACAGCAATGGTTTCTGGCGATGCACGTTCGATTCTAGTGCTCGTCAATTCATCCTTTGCCACTACTCTTACCAGTATGTTGTGTCTGGAAGAAGTCCCCTCAAACGGTAACTTCCGTAGGAATCTGTCCTTGTTTCTTCATAATAGCCTTTGTCAGATCGAGCTTCAACAGAAATACCTTCCTTTGGCTGACCAGAGAGTAGTGAAACCGTACCCGTAGCACTGGAAAGAAAAGAGTACGTCAATCAGGGATTCCTTCCATTCAGTTTGAAACAACCCAAGCACTCAATTATAGACGACAATTTAAAATTCTTGTGCAAACCTGTATGCAACACGAGTAGCCTGGAAAACAACTTCTTTAGATTCACCAGAACCAAGTTCCACAGCCTGTGCTGAAGGGGAAAATGAAAACTCCTGTAAAGATACGAAAACACTCAACAGTGAGAAGGGCAGATAAGAAGCGTTATCTGGTGCTGTATTTCAATGAAGCAACAACAAACGGATTACAAAATATTGGCCTTTAGATATATGGTTTATAGTTTATACTAAGGTTCCCAAGAGGCGGGCTGGATAGAAACTTCTGTCAAGCAAGGCATTGCCTCTCATTCAATGTGCTTTAAGTGGGATTTTCAAATGTTACATGTTATCTATTTAAGATTCCACTTGGAGAGGTTGGTGAGAATTATTTGGTTGGAAAACAAGAAAGATTGTGATGAGGTGCTGTACTATGTGTTTCAGGGACAAAATACTTTTCAAAATGAAAACGAGGAAGAGGCCCTTGGGACACCACAAGGAATATGGCATTGAGTGACTACAGAGATTAGCGATGGTGAGAGACATCAAATTAGTATCGAAGAGTGCTAGATCAAGGGTTTCATGGTTGATGGGAGGTGAACATTCCTTAATCAAAGATGGAGCTGTATAGAGCATAATCCTTCTTCTTTTTACAGTGTTATATTCTATTGTTAATGAGAAATTGTTCTCCCTTGTTTTAAAATATTAAATCTTGTTTACATTAATCATTTATTTCCTTTGAAACAATAAGCTTAACGTTTTCCTAAAGAAAATATGGAGTTAGTAAGAAAACTGATAATTCACCACTACAATACCCAAGTGTCACCCTGCATAAGCTAGATATGACAGCTTCATATGACTATTAATCTTTCACATAAAATCACGAAAAATGGCGAAAAACTATGAGCAATATACTAATAATCAGTCACATGAAAGTACTCAATATGAAATGAAACGCAAAGAAGCACCTTTAGCAGTGGGCGCAGATAGAAGCTTCCCGGGAATAGATTATCAAATTGGAAGAATCCACCAGTGCCAGTAACTGAATTATTCCTGTAACCATCTTCACCACTCAAAGAAAGGAGAACAGAAGGAAATTGTTCCTTAGACTCATCTCCAGAATATATTTTAACCAAAATCTGACTAAGCTTCTGACAAGAAAAAGAATTAGGTCCAACTTGCTTAAGATAATAGCCAAGCTGCAAAAAACATGAGAACAAGATCAGCAGGAAGAATTTTGATTTGCAAACATGTAAATTATAGTTCTGAAAAATGTACAAGTTGCAATCAAGGTTCACTATAGAGCATGATGCTAAAATAAAGTGGAACCAGGCAAGCAAAAACGAAACTATCAAATTAAATAAACATGTTATACTTGGAACTCACACAAAAGCGAAGAAAAGAGAGAGGCAAACAGAAGTATATACTTACACTTCCCACAAAAACCATCCTGAACGTCTAGATTTATGCACAAATGATAAAGAATATCAGTAGAGGGACCATAGCGAATCATGATAACATCAATGACAAATTAGGACTTAATCGTATGTTGAAATTTTATGCTTCAAACTACAGTCTGACTGTACCCAAAAAAAAAAAAAAAAAAATACTACAGAGCTGACCCTTCCAATAAATCGTTCAAACTTAAGAACACAAATATCAAGTATTCAATTGCTAAAAGTCTTAAAACATGGATTCTTCAAAAAAAAAAAAAAAAAAAAAATCTAACGCATGGATATAGATCTTATTTTAATGTGAAGCAAAACGTTCTTGTGAAATAATTCACTGGAGTTACTTTGTTGATCTATGATAACTCATCCTTGTAATCTGTATACGTCAAGTTTCAAGCAAATAAGAACACTTCGGGTTCCATTATTGCAGACAACAACCAACTAAAACCCACTTAGATCCTTTATAAACATAAATCTTATTCACATTACACAAGTTGAATTAACTGTGTGGGAGTTCGGTTAAACATTGAGGCGTTTCTACTTAGCGACGTTCTGCATCGGAAGACACATCATCAATAGCATTAGATAGAGCGAAATGGAAGAGTTTAATCCATGTAGCCATCCCCAACTAATTTGGGCTTGAGGCTTTGTCATTGTTGTTGTAGTTGTTGTCGAGTTCAAGTTAGAGATTGTAAAAACTAAAAACAGTACCAAAAGCTCTTTATTGTATGGTAATGGAAATAATTTAATTTAACTTTTCAGCACAATATTTCTAATTAGAAAAATCTAACCTTTGAAGCCTCGATACGATAACTTGTATCATCATATAATGGGCCGCCAATAAAGACGCCGTCATCGCCTGTTAAAGTTTCTAGAGCTAATCCACCTCTCGGCAGCAGAGCAGTGCTACTCTCCCCATCAGCTATGATTCTGATTTCAACACCAGAAAGTGGCGGTGAAACTGATCCTTCAATATACAAACCAGGTCGTCCCACAAATGGAGAGATAGAGGCTTGACAACCTTCACTATTTACAGAGACCTGTCGAGCAAAGTTATCATATCCTATAAATCATCTCTACGAGAACATGTAAAAATTAAGTACAGAATTAAATGACAAAGCGACTCACTTGATTGTTTCTAGGATAAAAAAGGATTCTCTTTTCTTCAGTTTTTCTGCCATTAGTCAAATCAGTTTGTTAGAAACGACAAAAAAGAACTGCTGAAGATAACTAAGTTTTTGGGGGGTTTATGACAAGAATACCAGCATTACACATTTAAAGGGTTCTAAGAATCTAAAGCACCAACAAACACATAAATAAATTGAGTAAACTCCATAGATAGAACTACTGGCCAATACTTGAATAATGAAGTGGAGGAATGCATTCGTTCTCAGCCAATGCGAAGGAATATTGACCCTGTGCTGGTCTCTCTGTTTTGCATTGTCTCTCATTTCAGTGCACAAGGAGATAGACCGTATATAAATCTCTTTCTACTATGCAATTCAGGAAGTATTTAGATATCCCAATTAAGTGTACCTTGAATCCCGGGGAACAAAAGTGAGCTCATCTCCAAGATTAACCCAGACTGAATACTCGTACACAGTAACGCCAGTTTGGTCTTCGTTTGATACAAGTCTAACTGGTCTTGCATCAATAATTGCGCCATCACTAGACAGTATGTCCACAATAATACTCTCAGTTAACTCAAGTGCATTGCCATGTGAGCTTGAATCAATATGGATCTGCCCTTTGAGAAGATACTTTTCTCCTTTAAGATATATAGGCTGTAATTGATTGGAAAAGAAAGATTAAGGGCAAACACAAGAAAGAAATGGTGAAAAATAAATTAAACTAATAGAGAACCAACCGATGACTGTAATGTATCAAACTTCACAGGTGAACTCCCAAAGAGAATACATGAATTTTCCAAATGAAGCTCGTGAAAGCCAGGAGATTCTACACATATCTTCTGGGACCCTTTCTGCAATTCAATTACAAAGGGACTTCATTGTAACTATTAATCGTTAAACTATAATACATTATGAGTACGAAATTTACATAAAGAGAGATAAATTGTTTCTGGAGAGAAAAGGGAAACCTTAATCTGTAATTTCATCTTTGAAGAATCAGGGTTGCGGATGTCACCGTCAGCATCATGGGTTGAGATTATATCAATCCAATAACCTTTCTGAACAAAGGTAATTCCTTGTACATCGTCAGTTCCCACTTCTACATCAATAAAACTCTGCTCCCAGCACCAATCATCCTTGTTGGATGTACTATGTTTAACCTAAAAGGATATGAACATCGACAATAAAATATTGCTAAAGCGGAGCATTTGCATCCATAATTTTTTATTTCTTTTTCTTGAAGTAGATGACAATCGGGGTACAATCAGAAGCAATGAATGAGGGAAATAAAGGGGGGTAAAAAGATTTTTCAGGTGCAAAAGATAAGACACATGGATAAAAGTTTTCTTCAGCGCTTTAAGTGTGCGCCAGAACATAATAAACACGTCAGAAGCTCACTGATTCAGTTTGTAACTAAAGAAAGCAAGAACAAAGATGAAAATATAGATGCGTCAGGAAAAAATCTTTGGTGAAGAGAGATTCTTGTAGAAGACAGTTTTGTTTTATATTTAATCTAATTATCAAAGAGAAACCCACTTAGATACTGAATAATGCAACACAAACACGTAACATGGGCGAAATCCTACACGAAAATTGAATTGTTTGACGTACACATATGTTTGACACTTTGACTTTGTATAATGCTTGTTAACCACATGTACAAAACCAAACAAATAAAGCTTCTGTTTAGAAAGGCTTCATATAAGAGAATCAAAGACAAATATTCAGTACCTCAAGCATGTATTTTCCAGGGAAAACTTTAGGGAACATAAAATCATTATTCCCGTCGCTCAAGCTCACTGTTCTCCTTTCCGATTTGATTTTACCAGATGGCCTTACAAGAGAAATTGAAACCGAAGAATCACATCTCTCCTTGCAGAAAACAGTTCCATAAATATTGACCTGCGCCTGAGTGCCAAAAGGAAAACAATCAGAATAATACATTGGGAGACTTTTACACTTCAAACTTAACAAGAAAATTGAAACAGGAACCAAACCAAATTTTTTTTATAATTTCACAAAATTATAGGTGGGTTGCAAGCAAAAACCAACAAAACTTTGTTCATATTAGGATAGGGTAGTGACCCGAAAACAACTGTCACATCAGTCGCCCACAGTCCACTTGAAATAATTTTGAAGAATTCTTTGTAGCTTGTCATGCAGTGAAAATTGGAGAAAATATAACATGCTAAAATACATTTTTTTACTATTTTCTCCAAAACCATCATGATAAGTAGCATGTTCAACACAGTCATCCAATAACAATCAAAGTAATAATTTGGATTCAAATAAAACGTTGATGACTTTCTTAAATGATTACCTGAGAAAACTCTATATCCAGCAATGGCTTGCTAACTGTGAGATCCACAAAAGGTGGCATAAAAAGAAGTCCAGGGGCACTTTCTGGTGCTGCTGACAAGGCAGAAAGGCGGTATTCACCAGGTGGAACCTAAATCCATATTATAGTTAAACAGTAGTAAGGGCAAGAAATATTGAATTATCAAAAAAAGAAGACGCGTGGATGTAAGCAGAATGATGATAGATGAACTTGATAGCTATGTTTTCAAACCTTGATCAATTGGATGGTTATTGTGTCCTAGACATTTAAAATTGACTACTTTGCAGTGGCATATAACGGAATCGTGTACACCACATTCTAACAACCTCAAGACACCGTAAGAAAAGGGGAGAGGTTGAAATTAAACAAAAAAAAAAAAAACACAGTTAATTGCCTTTAAATGTGTTTAGATGTATTGGTTAATTTGAATTAAACTTGGTTTTTCTGCTGCACACAATACGTATCATATGAAAATTCCAACACTAAAATATGAATGTATTCATGCAGTCATGGAATGGGAATCAAATGCATTTCAAAATTGAGAAATTCTAATTTGCAAAAAAGAAAAAGCAACCCAAGGTGAAATAATATTATAATACAGAATAGGTTGGTAGAAGCTAGATTATATGCATCTTAGCAAACTCAACTTAAATTTCGTAACACAGGGATGATACATTTAAAATCTAATTTAATCAATTGAAATTTTGTAAATAGATTTAAGAAATGATGGAAGGCACAAATTAGATTTGGATTGCTGGACTCCATTTATACACCACAAACAAAGAAACAAGCTAAAGCAAGTTTCTTGTTCTCAAAACTGTCATAATTTCCCAAACCTTCCACCAACTGTAGAGGATTGAGCTTCCATACCTCAAAGCAAAATCTTCCAGTCCCATCTGTATGTTTCATTTGAGGTTTAAAGTTATCAGGTCCATGCGTCAATGTTACCTGAAACACAAGAAGAAGAGTGATTAAATATACTTTTCACTCCAAGACAAAAAGACCGGGAAAAAAGAGAGAAAGTTGAACAAATGGTTTACCTTGGCCTTGTCGCCTGCACTAATAGTTCGGACAACACCACAAATATCATAGTAAACCGCTTTGATTTCTGCAATTGAAGCCATATTTGGCAGAACCTATCAATTAAGGAGAACACTCTAAAATGAGCTATAATGTCGAGTTATCTGAGAATAAACGCGGGAAAGGACTATAATTTTCTAAGTAAATCCAGAAGTTTTCGTGCTTCCATGTTATGAGCAAGTCATACTTGCATTATTTTATTTTATTTTTTGATAGGAAACTCATACTTGGATTATTATTCCCACATAACTTGAATGTAGATGCATACACGTTCGCATTGTAAGCACCGTTTTTCCAAACATCACAAACTTCACAGGCATATCTATAAATATATTTTATAGGCATTGCACGCGAAATTCATTGTTGAATGAATTCTGCCACTTTTACAATAATGTGATAATAGAATAAGCAATGATAGACTTGTCGTAATGAAACACTGCGCAGAGTTCAATGGCTAATTTACCAAGAAATTTTCCAAAGAGTTGAACTTGTAATGCTCTTTCTCTGCTTTTATAGTGTAACGCTTTGATGTAACCTGGGAAAGTCAAAAGCATAAAGATGAGGTACTTATGACAATGAACATTCAGAATAGTAAAGTTCGTCATATACTTTCGAAAAAAACTGCCCATAGATTATGCACTCATAGCTCAGGTTGTGCCAAAAAAAAAAAAACTTTTCCATTGGATGAAAGGGATGCAAAGTGGTCACATTTCTATCTAGGCCTTATCTGGAGTCTGGACTCAAGTACTCCAATATCTTAAGATTAAATAATATATCATTATCTACAAATTTCTAGCGTATGTTTCATGAATTAAAAGGATAGATACAATCACAACATCCGTATATGATGTTATCATTGGTCAAGGTATATATTTTCCAAAAACCCAACTCTTGGTAAACAAGAAGCAAAATTAAGGTATGTGCAGACACCAACAATGGAAAGCTGAAAATCCAGTCAATGCAATTTACTGTAACTTCTCAATGACTAACAATTGGTTACCCAAACAAAACCAACCTGGTCAAGCTTGTAATATCCATTCTTGTCGGTGATAGACCTTTCAAGGCCATCAACTATAATCTTGACACCATCAACGCCAACACTGTTTTCACCAATAACTCGTCCCCCAACAGAAAATCCAGTAACCTGTTCAAGATTAAGAAAAAGACAAGTGATGTCACAAGAGAAAATAGATTCACGGCCAAAAACTGCAACTTAATAATTAATAAAATAAGGCATTTTCTCCAAAAAAAATGACTAAGTAGTAACCAGTTAGCTATAGTCAACAAGCTGATCAAAGTTGAAGATAATAAACAATAAATGACAATATTCAAAAAGAAAAAGAAAATTAGTTCAGCATGGCCAACTAGTACCATATAACAACCATAGACGAATGTTTATGAACAAGATTCCCATCTCATATATGCATTGTTATGGCCATTGGTAAGAAAAGTTTTCATAGATCAATTCAGTAAACAGCAATGAGATGTGTGCTACTACATGCTGGAGCAGAGATTAGCAGGATGACAAAACTTAATACACTTTATAGAAGATGCATGCACCACACAGACAGGAAAATATCTTTGTGCATCTACAGAGTGGAGATGACACTTTTTTACAGGCAATCTGGAAACTTTGAATGAAAATCAAAAGAAAGAGGGAAGAAAAGATCTTGATAATATTATTGGTAACGGATGTTGACTGATAACATTAATTATGGATTGAAACACTTGAAATCATCTAGTGCAGACAGAAACATTAAGTGGTCCACAGGGCTTATGCATGAAACAAAATTTCAATTCAACTATTTTAAAATTTTGAAATCAGAAATTAAATATAATAACAAATTCAAATATAAACAGGAGCAAAACATGATACATTAGAAAAATAAAATCATCCTTTGAAAATATAATACACAATAATCCATACCTGGAACCTCTGAGGGATTGTAACATGATGATGCTCAACAGAGACCGCCATTGAAGGTGGTGAAACATCAAAAACTGTATTCTCACCCTTGTAATAAGGTAAGAGTTCATAAGCCCCTGCAAGAATACCCAGCATGTAAGCCCTATTCTTACAATGAATTTCAATTGTAATATGTCAATTAAGTCACTTTATGAGCCCCAGCCAATAATTTTACCTATTGAACCAACTAGTTTTATGTGATATAGCATGCTGCTTTTAACTAAGAATAGGACCGAAAATTACCGCAAGGTAGAGAAGTAAATTTGAACTTTCCATCTCCATCAGAAATAGCATGGCATAGCGCACTTTTGGGCCAGGGAGAGTTGCCAGAACCCTGTGGGCAGTCCACTTCCGAGACATCATCCGAATATAAATAAAAGTGTACACCCAAAATTGGGTTACCCTGCCAACAAATAGGAAAAAAAAAATTATTCCATGAGCTTCAGAAGAGATTTACAACATCTCAAAACTAGTACGAACAAGATAACATTTTGTAATGAAAAACATTTGCTCAAGGTGTTTCGATAAAATTGAATACAAAGTTTGAGATCATGATTCACTGATCCTTTAGTTCAGATGTTTTCAACCATATCACATCCATGTCTTGTTGTGTTGGTCACATTAATGCAAATAATGTAATCTACAAATCAATCATAATAATGAAGCACATACGAAATCACGAGCAATTGAAAATATTACCTGAGCAACAACAAATCCTTGAATATCATAGCCAGGAACAAAAAATATGCCATCCACTTCACTGTTTTCAAAACCCAACTCCACCTACAAGAAAATATTGAACAATGTGACTGGCAAGCAAAGCAACCTCTTAAAGAATATGTTCAAAGCCTCAGTGGAGGGGGTAAAGAGGAAAGAAAAGAAAGAGAAAAGGGAGAATACCGCTGAGGAACCTCTAACTTCAACTTTCAAATTTGGGTGTGTGGCATGTAATTTATATTTTCCTAGAATAAAAAGATTGATTCAGTCAGCTAGCTGCTGGACAAAGCACTCAATAGAAGTAATCGTGTTTGACTATGGAAAAAACAAAAGCTGTTGTTGAGAAATATGTTCACACTTCAAAAAAAGTTGATATTGTGCATCATTCATGAGCCATCATGTCAGAAGAGTTAATTTCTTAATATTGTGCCCGTCCGCACACGCGTGACGCAAGCCAGTGGTTCTCCGCCAGTACTGATATTGTTCCCAACTTAGCGACCTTCAACTCATAGGTGTGGGTTTTAACTTACAAGGTCTCGGTACTAACTGAGGGGAGATCCACACTTATATACTTCATTATAAAGTCTTCTTTAACCGATGTGGGACTATTATTTCGGTCCACACATCTACAACAAGTAATAAGTTTCTCAAATGCATAATTCAAGTTTCTACATCCGGTTATGTTGGTAACCATGGTTATCGTTGAGTCCCACAAAGGAAGGGCATCGCTAAAAACCTGATACTAGGAACAAGTACAT
Organism: Stephania cephalantha; assembly: GCA_039657325.1. NCBI lineage: Eukaryota > Viridiplantae > Streptophyta > Magnoliopsida > Ranunculales > Menispermaceae > Stephania > Stephania cephalantha. The sequence continues at coordinate 46,736,035 of CM077579.1, read as the reverse complement.
AAACTAAATCCTCGTATAGTACCATGAGAGAGGAAATAAATAAAAGAAACCAATATGTAATGACATGAAATAAATTAAACAATTCCACAAAATTCAGGAAAAACTTAATGCAACTAGAAGCAGAAGGCAGTCATAATCTAGTGAATACGAACCGACCTGGAACAACGTTGGAGAAAGAGTAGCGTCCCACTGAGGATGTAAATGCTGAAGATATTAAATCATCATCGGGGGATAACAGATCAATCTTCACGTTGGAAGGACCTCCGTCTTTCATAGAGCAGCTCTTTCCACCAACAGCCCCCTTAATTCTTCCAAATAAGGAGAACCTGCAGATATTTTAGCATTTATATATACATCATGATACATCAATAGGAGAACCAACATGGCCACTAATCAAACATTCCACAAAATCATAGGCTACGTAAGGATGACGAAACAAACCCCGTAAATTGAAAGTTGATGTCAGCATTGGCATTGCAACCATTATGATCAATGACAACTGGAACCTGCAAAATTAATTACATAGGTGAGCCTACACTGGAAACCCGTTCATAATAATCCCCAAAAAATCAAAAGATAAAAGTATCAATTAATTGGTGAAAATGTTTTAAGGAATTGCAGTATGTCAATTACCTTATCTGGGTGCCAAGTCCATCCTTCGGGCCCCTTAACTTTAATTACAAAAGAACCCTATAGATGGAAATGAATGTCAAACATGATATAGTGAAAGCAAAAAAGAATATGAAGTTAGCTAATGTACAGAATTTCTTTTATGTCGGGTTTTTAGACTTCGTTCTTGCATGTTTAAAGGGCAATGAGAATTACTGAGACTGTGAGAATGCAACTAAACATTAGGTAATAATTTACAAAAAGATCGCGGCATCATCTAAACTAATACTTGACCGCTCATAAAAAACGTATCACAAGTGAATAACAGAACCGGAGAATGGAGATGATCAGGTGACATACTTACAACACAAATTCCCATCGCAAACCAGTCATTTCGGATCCATTAAATACATGTCAAATAGCGGATAATGCAATAACACAATGAACTACAACAGCTATGCAACAAGTCCATGTTCCCAAAGTACGCCACCAATTCTTTATTGATAAAAAAGTGAAAATGTTGTAAAGACCCTACCTTGTCATACACTGGAATGAAGTAGTAACCATTTGGAGCACACTGAGTGCTATCCTTCACCAACCCATCCACGGTTTGAAGTTCAACCTACACTCATCACAACACAAACAATGCACGCCTAATCACTCAATAAAGCAAAAACAACATCTGAAACACCAAATAATTCGAAACTACATCAACACAGATGCCTATAAATCTCAGTAATTCAGTCGATTGAGTATGTAAACTCATCAAATGTCGAGCTTTCAGATCCAAAAAACGAATCTTCCATTGTTTTTATAGTTCAATCACTCGTTAATCACACAAGAAGCATAAACAACATCAGAAACACCAAATAACTCGAAACTACATCGACATCGATGCCTAGAATTCTTAGTAATTCAGTCCATTGAGTATGCAAATTCATCAAATACCGAACTTTCAGATCCAAAAAACGAATCTTCCATTGTTTCTACAGTTAAATCACTCGTCAATCACACAACAATCGTACCGTGATATGAGAGTAATCCAATTTCGCATCGGAGGGCTTCCTCGACTTGAGCAGCGACGAACTCGCCTAACAAGAGTACAAAACAACCAAAAACCCAAAACTAACTCCATTAGAGCAGATTGTGATCGAAATCACTGAAATCAAGTCCATGAATCCACAAAATCGACTCAAACGAACGATTTTCAGCGGAGAAACCGAAAATGAAGTCGATTTGAAGCGGAAAACGATCGGATCACCTCGACGAATCCGCCGCATCCGTGGATCGAGTCTGCGAGAGCTGAAGTGGCTGAGACCGCAGCGAAGATGAGCGAGAAGATGAGCTTGAGAGGCATTTCTGGTCGATCCATCCAGCGTTGGCGATGACGAGTGAGAGAGCGAGAGAGTGAGAGAGAGCGAACTCTCTCTTCTTCGACGAGATCACGCGATTTGTGTGAGTTGGGAGGTTTCGCGTTTTTTTGAGTCGCTTTGACTCTGGTTTTGAGTCCGAGCGACTCAGTGGTTGTTGGGCCGCGAAGACGCTTACGGCCCACGTAGCTCGGCCCAATAAAGGCCCGTTCAAAAGATTGGGCTTTGTGCTATTGGTCTTGGTCTATGATTGAAAGTTTGAAGCTACCAACAGCTGGTTGGCACGACACGAAGCGGCTAGAGTTCGACCTCTTATAATGAAAAGAACAATGTTGGGAGCTCCCCACCTATATATTACGTGACTCCCGATGTATCCGGAGTAGTCAGATAGTTCAAATATCGGGTAGTTTAGACCAAAAAAAAAAAGTTTGAAGTTGCATAAGTGGAAGTGGTTGTTATCTCTTGACGAGTGACTTGAGTTTAAGTCATGAGAATTGAAATGCTGAATTTGGAAGCTTTTCCACTTATACAATATGCGACTCGAGGCAAACCTTGAATGGTCGGATAGTTTGGATATTGAGTTGTTTAAAGCTTTTAGACAAAAAAAAATCAATTCCGTTATATTTCATTATACTTTGAAACTTTTTTTTTATTATATTTTTTTTATTTTTAATTTCCCATGTGATATCTGACCCGGAATGCGTCGGCAAACTCATTCTCGAGCACAATCAAGCTCCACACCTAAAATGAGTCTTCTAATTAAGTTTGTTTTATACACGAGACTCAAAATTGAACTTGCTATGTGGAGTCAAGCAATTACTAATATCAAAATCTTATTGATGTGTTTGATTTTTTTAAGATATAAAGCAAATAGACGTTAAAGGCGTAGTATGTAGGCGTAGTATGTTGCAAATCATTTTAAAGTTAAAGTACTAGGTCGTAAATTACTTTTGGTGGTAAACCTGATGTATGCTACAAGTCTACTCTAGAAGACGGAGTCTTACAAAAGTAAAATGTTGAAATGACAACGACTAAAGTCACATCCGAAGTCATATCGAGCACAAGAGTCATCGATGCATTCTTGACCCACGTGTTATGCACCGAAAATTTGTGTATACATATATCTATAGGCATGCTTGGACGGCTTATGTGCTCGATATGACTTTCAAGTGTGACTTAGATGTTCTCACTCTAGCATTTCCCTTTAATTTTTTTTTTTTAAAAAACCTTAGTTCATAACGTATGGTTGTCACAAGTTACGCTTTGTTACCAAAATTGTATAACATCGACAAAAAAAAAAGCAAGTGATAAGGTGCCCAAGAACATATACGCACTCGTCCTCCGCCCTTTTTTATACACTTCATGATGCGTAAACTCTCGAAATGAAAGGACGATCAATGACTTCACGTGTGTCCTTGCCAAGACACCAAAGCATTCTCTACCATTTGTAACACAATAATGACCTATAACGGGCCTTGATTTTTTGTGTTCACATTCCGAGGCGCATCCAACAGACGCCAACAAATGAATGTCGATTTTGAGCAGAATTAGATCTAGAAGTATGGGCGATCAGCTCCCTAACCCTTGGAACCTCTTATAGTACCTCTACATATTTTCATACTAATATATTTTTTTTTGTTTGAAAAAAAAAAAAAAAAAAAGTTAAAGTTAAAAGGATTTCGCTAACAAGATTTTTTAGTTCCGCCGTTGATTTTAGGTTCAAGTTACGAGATATTTATGACTTCCAACTTTGAACGCAACCCGCGAAAATAAGCCAAGTAGCGAACGAACACGAATGGACAAAGCAAGCCACGACGGCTCTAGGGTTTTTGTGTTGCCACATCGGATTAGGGTTTATCATCATCTCACAATGCACTGCACGGAACACCAAGCAATGATGAGGCGACCTCGCTAGGGTTTCTGTGGAAACCCTAGTTTGCATTTCCAGCAACGATGGCGGACATGGACGACGATTTCGGCGAGCTCTACGCGGACGTAGAAGCTCAAGTGAGCGCCGCCATTGGCGCAGTTCCGAGCTTGAAACAGGTTGATGAAGAGTCGAAGAGTAGGAGCAGAGGCGGTGGTCGGATTGAGGCGATTGGTTCGGATGGTTCGGATTTTAGTTCAATGGAAGCTCGTGACTGCGAGGACGATGGCGGAGCGGACGAGGCGCGAAATGAGGGGTCTGGATGTGAGAAAGGTTTGATTTTGGGCGATGGAAGTGACGGCGACGATGATGATGATTTGAATATTGTGTTGAATGAGGAGGATTGCGCGGCGGCGAGTCGGATTTTGTGTAGGGAGGAAGGAGTTGGGAGCGATGGAGAGGAGGATTTGGTGATTGTCACTGAAGGTGGTGATTGGAGTAAGGAGAGGAAGTTGGCTGAGCAGCAGCAGATTTTGAGCAATGGATTGGAGCAAAGCTCTGGTCTTGGCACCGATGCCGGAATCGGAATGAAAGCCGGGTACCAGTCGCAGTATTCCCAGTACAAGGTATAAAGACATCTTCAACTTGGTCAATGTAGCAAAGAAAAAGTTCAATTTTAGTGTCCAGGCATGGAATTCTCATGAACTGATTATTTTTCTTCATGTTCGTGCATAGTAAAGAAAGTCTTTATTGATTCGTTCGCCGAGGGCCGGAACCATATTTCAATAGAATAGACCAATGTTAATCCTATCATTAGCTGTTGTCAAAACTGTAACTTGTACCAGGGATAAATGCCATAAGCAAGGATACTTTGTTAGCATAATTCTTAGTTTACATAAACTGATATGATAACAAATATATGAAAGGATATTGTAGATAGCATGGTTGAGAGGAAATCAAATAAATGACATTGCACCTGAAAGAGTTTTAGTAGGCAGGGTACTGGGTTTTAATCAATTGAGGACATAAGTTGCATGATAAATAGTATGGGATTTGATAAAAATCGATGTAGAGTAAGAATAATCGTAGAAAAAACCCCCCTACTTATTGGTTGGATTAAAAGCTCATGTTAAATATTATAAGAAAATGTTCCCAATTTAACTTACTAGAATGGATGGCAGTAACTTATTTTGCATGATCATACAATTTTAGAAATCCTTGCGAAGTACTTTATAACCATGAAGTCATTGAGGCACTACAGGTCATCTTGTACAGACTTGGGAGGCTGCTTGACTTTCCTGTATATGATTGCTTTTGAACTGTTTGTCTGTTGCTTTATTCCATTTTCTGAAATAGCTACTTGTTTGAAAAAGTTTTCTTGCTCATGCATTAGACATAGATGTGGGGGGTTTCTGATTTTTTATTTTTTTTTGTATTTTTAGTACGCAAGACATCACGGAGCAGCATATCGAGGTAATAACAAAATCATTGGATCTGGACCTGCTGCATCGAGTTTTTTGGTTAGAGGTGATTGGGATGCAAGTGGGTCCAACCAGCAACTGAGGTCAAGCTTGAGGCCAGTTACTTCATCTGAAACTACTGCCTTTAGGATGGCAGGTCAAAGTGGGTGTGAATTCTTTCTTCCCCGCAACAGGTAATTGTATGAGTTTGTTTTATTGCTTTCTTCTTCTTTTCCCTCCCCCCTTCTCCCTGTTTTGCTTTGTGTCTTCTATTTTCTATATTTTGGTTGATCCTTGTGCGTGGTGTTTGAAACTTAAAACAAGTTTTGCTTTATGTATTCTATTTTAATTTTGTCTTTACAACGAAATCACTGCTTTGATTGTTCTATATTTGTCATATTGGAGATGCATATTTTTTTTGTTATTGTGCAGGACAATCTTTGATGTAAATATTGAATCAATCGGTCGCAAATCCTGGAGGCTTCCTGGAGTAGATATTTCAGATTTCTTCAACTTTGGCTTGGATGAGGAAAGTTGGAAACAATATTGCAACTGCTTGGTATGAGATGTTCCTTGATGTGTATATATTTATTCTTGTATTATTATTTTAAATTAGATAGGCTCAAGGGTTTATGGGTCTTTTAGCTATGGATTACCAGTCTGCCAAATTTTGGATGGTTGCCCGAATTATCGTCTTCTAGATCGTGTTTTAAGGTTATAACTACTAATCTGGCAGAGTTTACGGATGGCATTCAGACTGCATGTTAGAACTAAATGTCTGTGCACGTGTCGCATAAAAAAAGTGTCTGCACATAGACAAGGCCAGCAATTTGATGGCACAAACCTTTGAAATGTTTGACGCCTTAAAACTATAACCTAGCTGGGAACTTCATATGTTTTTGTGGTAACCGGCCTGCAGGTGAGTGGTTAGCTTAGATTTCACCTACTGGTGAACTTGAATCTTGGCATTGGGGAATTTGTGAAATGCATGCATTTTAATTCGATTCTATTTCAGGAACAATATCGTCAACAAGGTTTTGCAGTCAACAAGTCGAGGTCGTATCAGGTAAATATCTGCATCACGAATCGAAAGTTCTTATAGAGTTTATACTGCCCATTTAGAAAACACTCAATGTTTATTTGTTCCTAAACTTTATACGGTTACTAGGTGTTTGGAGCCGAATATGGGGAAGAACTAGCGGCTGAGCAAATTGCTCTAACACAACTAGGAGGTACAGCGCCTCTCGTAGAAGACGCCGACAACAGACGTTTAGAATTTGTATGTAATAAATATCTGAATCGAATTTTTGTTTGCCCTTACTTTTCAAATTTTATGTCCTAGCAATAATATATATTCATTGTTCAGCCGAAGGGTAGAGCTATTCAGGTTGAAGATGGTCTTGGTGAACGCCAACCATCTATGAACTTAAGGCGGTCAAGAGTTCGAGATTCTGATGCTGTAATACAGGTAAAGGTTTATATGAAACTCGCAAAGAAAATTTTTCACACATCACCTTTGCTTACAATATTTTGTTGGTTGCAGATATCTGTGCAGGAGTCATCAGAGATGTCCAAGGAAGATCCTGGACTTAGAAATGACTCTGAAAATGGTTGTTCTCCAATGGACCTTGACCAAAATACACTACCAGCCAGATTTGACGATGAACTCGGCAGAAAATTTGATGTCTCATCTGTTAATGCTGGACTGTGTCCAATGTCGAGGTAAGCGTAATTAGGCAATGATTCATTTCCATCTTTCATTACCTGTAATAACTTTTTCATTGTACTCGTGAGAAGTCTTCCATACTTGGTGTATGCAATATTCATCCATTTTCATCTTTATCTGATTCAAAGTAATACTTGTAATGCTTCTCCCGTGCTTATGCTTTCAAATAATTATCAAATGCTGCTAGTTGACATGCTATGTCTGAATAGATAGAGATCTGGATTATTTAAAAATTGAAGATTATTGTGCGTACTATTGGCATTGTAGATACCCTTGAAATATTTAACACTGTCAGTCCGAGGGGAGTAAAGCTCAAATCTCAAATGATTATTAGCAAGACCTGCAATATCACAGTTCTTAATTTCAATCAACAATTGAAATTGTACAACAAAGTACTTGACATATTTGCATACTAACATGTTCATAATTATAAATTTATAGCATATTCTGTTTAATTTTACTGCACGGGGCCGACACCGGACAAGGTTGTTTACATACACATATTGTAACGTGTAAGGATTATCTCAATTTGAAATACATCCATTAAGCTATAATTAGTGACTTATGAAGAACCATATATTTGATACTTCTCCATTGTTCCACTATGAAGCGAAGATCACTGCTTGTATCTTTAAAGCAATATAGGGGCTAGTGGGCAGAATTTGCCTTTGTTTCAGCTATTTTGTTATTCTAGAGAGTTGCTGATTAACTGTTTGTTCCTTTCTTACTCAATTAGGTGCTCCAGTTCAGAAGATGCATCTAGTGCTGACTCTCTAAGTCCTGATAATGAGGGAGACCAGCAGATCTCTGATGTATTGTTCAATAATGAGAGAATGAAAAAGCATGCCTGTGAGGAATCATTCAAAACTATTGACATGGTGACGGACAAAAAGGAAGAGACTGACAAAGGCCTTTCCAGGTCAGATATATACAAACTGGAATCAGAATCATCACTTGGTGATCAGATTGAATATGCATCTAATCCATCCTATTCCGATAGCCGCTCTGTGTCATACAAGGCTGAGGTTGATAGTGACAAGGAGACAATTTGTAATCCGGTGAACAGGACATCATCTGATTCAGTCAATGGCTTGAGGGAATCTAGCACACCTAATTCATACCACTCGAAGGGCATTGAGAACTTTGGCATTAAAACAGAACCAGGAGATAGGAAGATGGATTTTGTCAATCTCAACCACGATGAGGAGAAGAATCACTACCCTAAGTTGAGACTTCGCAGTGTTGCTGAAGTAAAGATTCGTGCAAATGATGATGAGACTAACTCTTTGTCTGATGGAAAGGACTTTTATGATGGTAGCCCTGTGACTCAAAGAGATGTGAAACACAGGAGCAGTAATTTTGAATTTTATGATAAAGATAAAAACTCATATCACAGAGAAACTGAAAGGTCCGGTGATCTTCAGAGTGGGCGGTCTACTAAAAGGCATGCTAGAAATGCTTATGATGATTTTTGTCATGAGAATCATCCTTTAAGAGTTGAAATGGATACATATTCCAGAAGAAGCCCACGACATGAAAGAGAGTATTCTGTAGAGGACAGATTTCGTAGAGACATTATAGTCAATCAAAGTAAGTATGGTAGTTATAGAGAAAGGCATTCTTATGAGGAGTTGAGAGCTCACTCTCATGTGAAGTCCTCCCAGTTCACTCCGGAAAGCTATGTTAATTTTTCACAGCCTAGAAGAAAGGATGGTGACCTGTTCGAAAGGAAGTATTATGATTTTGCATTTGACCATAGACATAGAGAGCAATTTGTCAAAATAGACCATCAGAGAACTGACTCTTACGGCGAAAGAGAAAGGGAATATCTTAGAGAAAAGTGGAACAGACGTGGTCGACCATGTGGTTGGGAAATGGAAGGTGCTAATAGAAGCGAGAGATATTGGGACAGTCCACATCCAGATCTCTTAAATGACAAATGTAGATCCGTTATACATGATGGTGAATACCGTGGACGTTATAATTTTGAGGCTTGGCCTGATAATTCTTACAGAGAATCTTCTTTGTCAAATGCTAGGGGCTGGCAAGATAGTCTTTCATTAAAGAAGGATGCTAACTGTTCAAGGAGAATAGATCAACGTTGGAGAAAAATCCACTCTCCTAAACAAAGAAACAACAATTTCTCTGACTGTGGTCCCAGGGATGGTCCTATTGCTGATTATATGGATGATGAGTGGAGATATTTTGGTCAATCTATGACATTTGATTGGCCAAGTGATAAATTCAATTCTAGGAGTCGAGGGAGGGTAGCTGCTGAAAAGGCATTCTTTCCATACGGAAGTTCAAATTGCAAGTCTATTGATGTGAAACATGGAAGAAGCAATGTTAGTGCACATTTTAATGCTGAACAATCAAAGCAGGATAGCAAGAGGCTAATGAGAGAAGAGAGTAAACATTCTCAAGTTAGTGACCAGAATAACTCCAATTTTGGTATGTTAGAAAGAAATGAGCCGGCAGATAAGAGGTGCAGGGATTCAAGAGAACATCACTTATTTGATTGGAAAGGAAAGGTAAAACTTGGGAAACCAAGGTTAACACGTTGTACTTCTGTGTTCGTATATATGAATTCTATCTCTAAATTGCTTAGTGGATTCAACCTGTTTTTATCCAAACTAATAGAATGCTTGGGTTTAGTAAAACTTTCTGTGCTAGCCGCTTTTCACTTTAGCAATGTAATTTGCTTCATTAGCTTTCATGCATTTCCACAATGCGCCAGTGTGTCTGTTTGCCTAGAGTGGCATGTTTTGAGAGTAAGATCCCGAGTTGATTTGCTTAACGCATGTACAAGTTTTTCACTGATATCAATAAATTTCTTGTTGATTACGTTTTTTGGGAAGTTTGTGTCTGACGTGAGGAGAAAGAACTTAAAGAGTAGAGTTTTCTTTTGAATTGTTGTATAATCTTTACTTCTGAGAATCTTTGCAATAGGCTAGAAGTGTGACTTCTACTTATTATTGTCATCTTTTCTTCTGGAATGTTAGCATGCTCTTGATTTGTGTTGTGCTGATAATATTTCCTCCATAACGATATAAGCAATGAACAAGATGTTGCTCTTTTGATATTGCCTTTTGTTGTTTGTTTATTCTTCATACTGAAATAGGTATATAGCAATAGCTTTATTAGGAATTGAAATTTTCAATTTTATTGGAAATCTTTGTGCTGTATAAAGAATATCTAGTTGCTTGTCCATTCTCATGCAAGTCTTGACTGGAGATTTCTTTTGTTTGGCCGTATCGTTTTTGTCTTGTTGATCTTTGAGTGCTCTTGCTACCTGGTAGCATTTAAGTGTTTCAACTGGCAGTAGTATTTGTGATTTCATTTTCATAGCACTGTTTGTTCTTCATAATTCTCCAATAAAAAAATTAATTATCTTTCCATCCAACTTGATAATCATTGCATTTTATTGAGTTTCGAACTATATTTTAATTTAAAGGCTGAAAGTTGAGTAGGAAATTAGAACTCTTGAGGAATACATTAGAATCTAAAGGCTTTATGTTGAGTAAGACGAAAACCGAATACATGCACTGTGAGTTTAGAAACACTAGACATCGAGATGACGGAGTGGTAAAATTAGGGGAAGTAGAAGTTCCTAAGGTAAACCACTTTAGATACCTAGGATCAATCATACAAAATGATGGTAACATTGAGAATGATGTCACACATAGAATTCAAGTTTGGATGGAAGAAATGACGAGTGCAACATGGGTGATTTGTGATCGAAATGTTCCTACTAAGTTAAAAGGAAAATTTTATAAGACTGCAATTAGGCCAGCTATGCTCTATGGAAGTGAATGTTGGGCGGTAAAGCAACAACAATTACATAAAATGAACGTAGCAGAAATGAGGATGCTTAGGTGGATGCGTGGTAAAACTCGTAAAGATAGAATAAGAAATATAAAAATTCAAAGACAAGTAGGAGTAGCACCAATTGATACAAAGATTAGGGAAGGGCGGTTGCGGTGGTTTGGTCACCTGCAAAGACGGCCTACAAATGCCCCAACTAAAAAACTTGACTCAATAGAAACTGTAGAAATTCGACGAGATAGTGGCAAACCAAAGTTAACATGGGATGCATTAATTAGGAGGGATTTGAATGGTTTGAAAAGCTCACCATCAATCGCACTTAATCGAGCACAATGGAAAAGTTTGATCCATGTAGCCGACCCCAGTTAATTTGGGACTGAGGCTATGTTGTTGTTGTTGAACTATATTTTAATTTAATTATTGCTTTTTGTTATTTGTTATTTTTCTCTTTCTTATGCAATGCATTGTAGCCTCCCCCATCTAGTTTAAGATTAAGGCTTTGTTATTGTTGTTATGAAATGCATGTCAAAAACCTGCAATATGGGTGGAATTTCGCTATTGAAACTGCACCTGGTGACCATGACATCTTCCCCTCCCCTCTCCTCTCACAAGTTAAAATCTCAAGAAAAATGAATTCAAATTGATAACGTCACAAATGTAAGAGAACATACTTCATTCAACAACAACAAAAGCCTTTTTTTTTTTTTTTTCCAACCATATGAGGGTAGCTACATGAATTCATGTTCTTCATATTAGCTTTTCAAAAAGGCTATACCCATATTCTTCGTTGTGGCTTGTATATGTTTCCTTAATACATTAGTCAAAGCCATTCAAGGTTTCTCTCTTCTTGTAAAAGTGCCATTTATCTTTAGTTGGTCTTTTTCGTAATTTTTGCATCTATTGGTCTTTGATGTACACAAGCACCTATCTTAATTGATTCTCTATCATTTTATGCTGCAAGTTTATCAGTTGGCGACTGCTTAAAACGGTGCTTTGCTCTTAGTAGAAGAATTGAATCTTGGCAACGAATAACGATTATGTTTACTTTCTTTTGGAGGTTTTATTTCTTCTTTCCTTTTTTTTGTTTTTAAAGATTTGGAGATGATATGGACACTGTTCCAAAAGAGATGCTACCTTCCTCGGAGATATGCTATTTAATCTTCAGATTTATAAAACTTAGATAAGCCACATTTTTTACCTCTAAATATATTTAATATTGCTCAAAACTCTTGAACAATTACCAGATTGCAATATCTTTGTGCAGCAGACTAGATAAGATATTGCTTCTGTGGACTTTCTTTGAATTATATCCAAATGCAACTGGGAGGTACATGATGACTAAGATGACTAAGGCTAACTTCCATTCTTTTTTTTTGTGTTTTTTTTCTTAATAAGGTCTTTTTCTTTTGACGGAACTCTATGTTAAGTAATTATCATATTAGATAATGTGCCTATGTCCTTGTCAATTTGAATTTGCGAAGATATATTGCATAAGATGCCCCGTAAAGCAAGAGAAGTGATTGTCTAGTACAGTAATGTTCATGCGGCTTGTGTACGCATACACTCCATTTTGACTTGGATATGACTTGTTTGTATCCTGAAATAAGCTGCATATGTTGGATATTTTGAATTCTCAGATGGTGTTAGCCTTGTGCACAAGTTATACCTTTTTAGTTATGGTTTTAAGTTTTACCCGATGTTTGATTTTTTTTCTTTCCAACCTCAAACGCAGTTTGTAATATGTTTGAGAGTTTAGACTTAGGTTCAACCATAACTTGAGAAAATTAATGCGGAGAGATTGTCTTCTGAGAACTCCTGCTATTGTAGCTTTGGAGTTCCATCTCTTAATTTTCAAACAGAAATTCTTTTATCATTATCTAATGGGGCTTCTGCCACCTGGAACTTGTATGCCTGCCGCATGGGATTGATGCAGTTTTGGTTAGTTTTGACGTTCGATTTTCTATTGTTTGACATGAGATAAAGAGGTCAATGGTCAACCATGCTATGCTGTCCTTTTACATCTCTACTTCAAATTTGTTATTTTTGTGAAGATTTATGCACGTAGTGTCTTATAATTAGGGTCTGGAATACATTGGCTGGATTTTTTAAAAAGTCAGTCTAGTACTAATTTTTCGAGGCTTCTTTTTGACAACGTTGTTCAAAATTAGACAATGGAGCATTTAAATTGAAACTAGATGGATTGTCTTTCTTGTGGAATTTCATTCCTGTATTGTTTGATGTCAATGTAGCTTTTGCTGGTATTTTTGCCCCATGTTTGATAATAATAATAATAATTTAGGTTGGGATTATATCCAAATTTATAATGGAGTAGAGTAGATGATTTTGTGTTTATATTGTATTATACTTGCTTTTGTATGATTCTATTACCAGGCTCAAATTACTGACCGTTGCCTTTACTTTTTGACCAGGAAAAGAATTATGGTTTGGCTTCTTCCTTAACCTAACTGATTTGTGTTTCTGTTGCTATGATTTTATTAATCCTTATTATCATCTTAATTTAGGACTGAGGCTATGTTGTTGTTGTTGTACCACCTTAATATTATTTTTTGGCTATTGAAACTGCATCCTATGGTTGTGGCACAGTCATGCTGCTACGTTACTAAATGCATCTGATATTTCTCGGTGAGGTGCAAGACGAAAAGAGCCTTTAAATTGTTTCATTAGACGGCATCTGTAACTGTTATTTTCAAAATTATATTTTTTCTATTATTACTGCTCTTAAGCATTGTTACATTTTATGGTATGTACTGCATGGATTCTAATTATTTGATTTCCTGTAACATCTCGAAGACTCATTGTCAGTGCTCACGAGGATATTCCATCTCTGCCATGTCATTTGTTTCGCTCAATATTACAGAACTGAACTTTTATATTGAATTCCCTAGGAAATCTTGTTGTGCCGTGTAACGGTAGAATGCTATGATCTCCATCTCTTGTTTATATTTACTCTGGCTTGTTTCTTTAGCTGCTTGTGCATTTGCTCAATTGTTTGCTTTTGAAAATCATGTGTATGGTCTTGCCTTCATTGTTTTGATTTGTGTTGACAGTTCTTATAGCAATTTGAACTTCTGCAGTCCTCTAGGAGATTCTCTAAAGCTGGTAATGCAAGATGCGATGTTAGGAACGAAAAAATGGATTCTTCAGTTGGCAAGGACCCAAGAACCTTCAGGCATTCTAATGAATTATATTCGGGGAGCGTAATTCCTTCCTGTTCTTCAAGCGGCAAAAGGAACTCTCTACACAATATTAGATCGAAGGTGGAAAGAGTGGCGGGTGAATTTGATCAGGAACATTTTGGCGATCGGAAGAATCGGATGTCATTTGACGTGTCTTGTGCCCAGAATGAAGCTTCAGTTCTCGAGGAGGGACAACTGGTAATAGAAACAGAAAGAGAAACCCGCCATCATCCAGAAACGAATTTGTTCTCTGTGAAACCGTCGCAGGCTGGCTCTGCAAATACGGAGAAACCAAATTCAGATAATGCTTCTGAAAATAAGATTGGGGGTGTCGATAGCAACCGGATTCTTGAAACATTGGCGAAGATGGAAAAACGAAGAGAGCGCTTCAAGGTACCAATGGCTCCGAAAAAAGAGCCTGACAAGAATCTCACACTGGAAGCAGATCCTGTAGAAACAACAGAAACTATGCAGCAGAGGCCAACCCGAAAGAGGCGTTGGGGTGGAAGTTGACTCCGGCTAAATATTCTCTTCATGATCAGTTTTTCGAAAAATAATTATTCGAATTATAGTTCTTATATGACACCGCTGATTCATATCCGTGCTATTGAGCGCCCCCTTCGTATAATTCAGTGCACAATTCGACTGTCATTGTTACTGTTTTCCTCAGCTTGGGATTCTTCTGCATTTTCTGCACTATCTGAGGAGACAAGCTACATGGAAAGGGAGCCTTATATTACAGTTTACAGGTCAAATGTGGGAGTGTAATAGGGTTTTGTACTCTTGTATTTTTCATATTTTTATTTAATTTCTCAGGTTCATTACAGTTCAATTGCAAGCAGAGATGCTTGTCTGACATTTCTAATGAAGAATTTCAGTGAAAGTGCACTTATTTATTTTGAATTTTTGGTACTATAGCAATTCTTCATGTGTATGCAGTTCAACTTTAAGTAGACCTGCCACAAATGTGTTGTTCTTTGATTAAGGGACTTGATTTCGAGTTTTATAAGTGAAGCAAAATTGAGTTGGAAGAGCACCCATGCTAGATAGCATCTGAGTGTGGATTACTTGATTACTTGATACGGTAAATAAATAACAATAAATAATGGACATTACAAAAGTTCTTATTTGTTTGATTCATTTCATAAAGAGCGACAAAAGTTTTACCTTGCCTGTCAACTTACAGCAATCCTCTTCATTTTTCGAGTATGGATAATAGGCTAGAGAGGTCCCTCTACCATTTTCCGTCTATAGATAATTAGATAATTAGAATGGACTTAGCAAAAGTATGTCTCACCTAAACATTATCTACTAGCTGAAAAAAAAAAAAAAAGACCTAGCTAATGCTAACCCAAAAGATGCGTTGAAACAATAATGACAAACATTAGTCGGTGTCCCTTCAATGTGCATTGGGATGTATGCACACGTACTTTGCGAAAATCAAGATACGAGGAACAATGACAAACACTCGACAATGTCCCTTCAATGTGCATCGGGATATGTGCACACATATTTTGCGAAAATCAAGAGACATGAAGGAGTGCGTGTTTTTTTGCGTGTCTTTCTAGGTAACATTAGCATTTTTTAACAAAAAAAAAATATCTAAATTATGAAAGAGAATAATCGAGTGACCTACTTGGGCAACCAATTAGGGGCACCGATCTAGGTGTGTCGTTTGATATTTCTCGAACACGTATTCAAGGTGTATCGAACAGCCCTTATAATAGGCCTATACAAAACAGACGGCCCACTACCAAAAAAAAAAAAAAAACGGCCCACGGATGATCCGGATTGATTTCAGGCTGTAATCTTATAATCTTCCTCATCTCGAGGTGCTCCTCTCTAGGCATCTTTTGGAAAGTCACACCACAAAACTCGCCCCAATTTTTTGTTCGTAACAAGGAAGAGTTAGAATGGAGTTCTTCACGAAGTTCGAGACAAAGGAACAAAAAGAGTTTCTATGGCCTCCTCGTTTTGAGACATTATGGCTTTAGGGTCGACCCCAGTAACAAAGACAAGCCCTTTGGACCGATTGGCTCGCTTGATTTTACGATACATTTTGTACCTTGCTAAAAAATTGATCCTTGTTTACCAACGATACATTGTCTAACCAAATCAAATTCTCTCTCGATACGTTCCTCAAAAAATCCATCGACTTTGGGAGTGAGGCAACTTATTTACGATGGCATCTATGCTACCTCAACTTGCATATTATGCATTGAGATTTGTGTATGCTCTGTATTTTGAGGTGCATATAAATGACTTTTATAAATTAATGTGTCTTGTGGTGTGACTTTGTGGTGTGACTTTGTTGTTGTCATTGTAGCATTTATCTCGTATAGATTTGCGCGGCAACGCCCAATCTCTATAAAAAAAAAAGTTAAAATCTTTCTTCTTCAACAATCTCTCTCTCTCTCTCTCTCTCAATCAATCAATCTGAGTTTTTAATGGAACCGAAGAAGCGAAATCAAACAAAGCCATCAACGCCGCAGCCTCCGCGAACCCTAAACGTCCAAGCCTTCGTCGAATCGCGATCCGCCGAGCTTCAATCCCTCCACACACTCGTCTCGAATCGCTTGCACGGCGACTTCCGACCGCGCAAGCGGAGGCGAACGAACAGCTACGACGATCGCATCGCGAAGAGCAGGTTCAAGAAGAGCCGGAAATCAGGTCAAAAGGTGAGCGGCAACAGCGATGGAGATCGCAAAGAGGTGCCGCCGCCGCCGCCGCCGCCGCCGCGTAGGGTTAGGCGGAGGGTTGAGCTGAGGAGGAACTTGGAGAGCGGGTTTTGTAGGTCCGGGGATGGGACGAGGAGGCTGAGGACGCATCTTTGGTATGCGAAGCGGTTCGCGATGGCGAAGGCTTGGGGGTTTTATGTTCCGATGGGGTTGCTTGGAAGGTTAGGGTTTTGTAGTTTAGTGTGTTTTTGTGGTGTTTGGGTTTGATTGTTGTTTGTTTGTTGAGTGTGTTTTTGTGATGCTTGTGTTAGAAAACTCGACTTAGTAGAAACACAGAGGAGCACAAGACGAGGGCAATGGAAGAGTTTGATCCATGTAGCCGACCCCGATTAATTTGGGAATGAGGCTATGTTGTTGTTGTTGTTGTGTTAGAAAACTCGACTTAGTAGAAACACAAAGGAGCACAAGACGAGGGCAATCGAAGAGTTTGATCCATGTAGCCGATCCAATTAATTTGGGAATGAGGCTATGTTGTTGTTGTTGTGTTAGAAAACTCGACTTAGTAGAAATTGAAGAAATTAGACGATGCAGGATAGATTGAAGCTAACTTGTGATGCATTGATTAGGAGGGGTTGGAATCGCGCCATCAATTGCACTAAATCGAGCGCGTTGGAAGACTTTGATCCATGCAGCCAATCCCAACTAATTTGGAATGAGGCTTTGTTGAATTTTTTGTGGTGTTTAATTGTACATCATGTTCAGGGAAGTGAAATAGTAGTGTATCAGTGTTCGTTGTCCATTTAAAGGAGTGGAATTTGAGTTATTTTGTTCAATGCGCATTCTGAATTGATGAATTCTATGACTGCAATGTTTGGGTTTGATCGTGGTTTATTGAGTTTTTTGCGGTGTTTAATAGTAAAGCAGGCTCAGTGAAGTGTAGTAGTAGTAGATGAGTGTTCATTGTCAATTTAAAGGAGTGATTTTTTTTTTTTTTGGTTCTATAATGCACAGACCGAATTGAAGTATTAATTTGGGACTCTATGATCGCACACCATGTTCAGTGAAGTGTAATAGTAGTATATAAGTGTTTATTTTCCATTTAAAGGTGTGAAATTTGAGTTTTTTTTTTTTTTTTTTGTTTTTATTGGTAGAATCGAATTGATCAACTATGAGACTATAGCTGCTTAATGGTAAATCAAATATTTGCATTTTCGTTTTTCTGTTCATGCTTTGTTGTGGTGATGTAAACAATGGGGTTCATGTTCATAAAATTGTGAAAGTTTAGATTTTGTTGGTCACTCAATGATCATTAACAGCTGAATTAGTTGACTTGCATTGAATAACTCCGGGTCTCTTTTAATTTTTGTTTAATTATCGATGAGACTTGAGAGTGAAGTTCATGTGTTTTACTAATGCTTGCTGATATTATACTGTTACGTTTAAGTATTATTGGACAGATTTTCTGTTTTTGGTATTATGATGTATTAGTATATATATATATTTTTTTCATTGGGCATTATCTAACGTTTTCGCTCGGGATTTGATGCAGAGGAAGAGGCTCTAGAGCTCTTTTGAAGTGGTATAGAAAGGGAGCAGTGTTACACGACGCGAGTTATTACTCTGCTGTGCAACTGGAGGGTCCACAGGCAAGCATTTACTTTTCTTCTACACTGCATATATTTCCAGACCTTATTGCTTTGGCATAATTTAATCAGGCTTCTACATTTTCTTTTCTCATTTTTAGGACTCTTTGCTATCTATCTTGAAAATGGTTTTGGTGTCTAGCTATTCAGATGATAGAGGGATGAAATCCACTTCTATACTTTCCGGGGTTTGTTACGGAAGTGCGATGGTAGGTTCTTTCTATTGGTAGTATGTTTTCACTGATTTTTTCAGACAAGTATCATACAAAAGAAATTTGAAATTGTAATCTTATGAATATTTACAGCTGCATTATGTTGGAGCACCCTCATCTGAAGTAATTGGGCCTGTGACGTACATGTGGCGACCTTCTATGAGCTGCAATGATGGTGCTGATCATGAAGAGAGCCACGGTATTGATGGACTTGGCGCGTCGGGTAGAAGTTCACCCTGTTCTTCATTTCGCCAGTTGTGGATTTGGATTCATGCTGCTGCATTTAGTGAAGGATTTGATTCTCTTCAAATTGCGTGCCAAAAGCATGTGAGTAAAGTCAAACTGTTATCTCTACTGGTATTGGTTCTGAAAATTTCTTAAACTTCATTTCCTGTACCAACTTGCACCATCATTGCTTAGTTTGCACTAATTTTTATCTTTCAGATGAGCGAGGCGGGCACATCTGTTAATTGTCTTTCACTTGATGGTCGACTAGCGAAATTGGAAGTAATGGGGGAAAACGCCATGAAATATCTTCAACAAGTATTGCATCATGTTCCTAGGTGAGTTTTAGGCTTTAGCATCCAATAGGATTTACGCAATCTGTTGTGTTAAGAAATCAAGCTGACCCCAGTTAATTTGGGACTGAGGCTATGTTGTGTTAAGAAATCAAATATGCCTTAAAGAAGTGTTGTTCTGTTCTCAGGGCTTCTGATGGTCCAACTTTGAAGAGATGTTCAGTTTCGGAAGCTGACAGTGATACACACCTTGAAAAGTCGTTCATATTTGAGCAAGCAGTGCACCTACCTTCTCATTCAATTATATCTCTAACTGTCAAAGATCCTCGTGTTTTATCTAATAAAAACATTGAGTTTGTATCGGAAGAGTCACCTGTCATCGTAAATGGTGATGTCTTAGAAGAGAAGTCTGATAATAGTCTTGCAAATATAAAACAAAGTAAAGATAAAGACAAAGTTACAGATGAAGCGTCTATTTTGTGTTCATGGTTGAAGGATGAAGCAAATAATACTCTCTTGTCAGACAATAAAGAACTGTGGGAGATTGGCAATGTTTGACTCCTCCTCCAGTGGATGAAAATTTTCTCTCTGTGGAAAGGCACCGGAGGCGCATGAAATTCTTCCAACTTGATAATACAAGTTCTGCGTTGCCAAGTGCTGAAACTGCGGAGTCTGCTGGTTTATGCCCTATCTTACTTTTGAAAAACAATAATCAAAAAGGTGTTAATGTGGGGTAAGTTACGTTGTTAACTTTTAATTTTTTCTTGCGTCATATTTCCTTAATGTATTAGATTAACTGAAGTTGAATGATTATAAAGATGGAATTGTTAATTATGGGATAGATATTATGAATTTACTACAACAACAACAACAACAACAACAACAATATCAGTCCCAAATTAACTCGGTTACATATCAAACTTTTTCATTGTGCTCGATTAAGTGCAATTGATGGTGAACTTTTCAAACCGAAAAATGGATCAAACATGTGCGCTATGTTGTAATGATGTTTGTTAAATCTCGTTCCAGGTGGTCTATAATTCTCCCATTGAGTTGGGTCAAGGCCTTCTGGATTCCTCTTGTCACTCGCGGGGTTCATGCAATTGGTTTGAGAGAAAAACACTGGATTGCATCTGATGTCAGTATATGCAGTTTAACTTTCAACAAGATCTGCCAATTCTTTACCAGTCGCTGATAATAAATTGTTATGCGATGCAGGTTGGGTTACCTTGTTTTCCATTTGATTTTCCTGATACCAATGCATATTCCTCCTTCATGGCTACTCAAGCTACTGCCTCTGATCAGTTTGCTGAGCGCCGTCCCCCCGCAATGAGACCATTCAGAGTTCCTATTCCACCTCCTTGGAATTGCATCAGGTCCACTTATGATTTGCGATCTACTTCCATAGAAGAAACTCAAGCTGCTGGCGGACAGGTCTTGCTCGCAGAAGCAAGTTCTGGCACTAAAAACTGCGACTTAGAATCCAGTGAACCAGATAGTTCACTCTTCAAAGGTTTTTTTGTGATAAGGACGTCGAATATTTTGAGAATGTTCTTAAATTATATTTATGGAAACAACAATGTACTTTTATTTCCCAATGCACTGATCGGGAAGAAGGCCGAGTTTTTTAAGGCTCAAGAACATCTAAGGTTTGGCTTGAAAGGCGCAACTCATATTCCTTTCGATAGAAAATTATGTTTTGTCCGAGTTCGTTTATATGCCTACAAGGATGGTGCTTTTGAGGAGGGTTCTGTTGTTTGCGCACCTCATCCCGCCGATATAGAACTCTGGACATCCAGGTTAGTTATTTCGAGTTACAGCTAACTTGCATTACCAGTTCTTGTTATGGTTCTCTTTATTTTTTTTGTATGCATGCTTCTCTTTTAATTTCTCATTTTTTTTTAATAAAGAGAAGAAAAGTAGGAGTAGCACCAATTGACACAAAGATTAGGGAAGATCGGTTGCAGTGGTTTACTGGTTTTGACACCTCCAACGACGGCTTACAAATGCCTCCCACTAGAAAAGTGGATTCAATAAAAACTGAAGAAATTCAACGAGGTAGAGGTAGAGGTAGTTCAAAGCTAACTTGAGACATATTGATTAGGAGAGATTTAAATGATTTGGAAAGCGTACCATCAATTGCAGTAAATCGAGCACAATGAGAGAGTTTGATCCATGTAACCGACCCCAATTAATTTAGGATTGAGGCTATGATGTTGTTGTTTAATGAAGAGGAACCCTTAGACATGACATATAGCAAAAAACTGCTTGTTAGCATCATTAAGTTCATTGTGGTTGTCCAAGTTGAGCAGTGATTACTCCATTTTTCTTTTCAAAGTTGCATGGTATGTTTTTTGGCTAGAAAGCCTAGAATAAATCCTTTTGACCTCAACTTATTAATGATGCATGTGAATCTGCAGGTCGGACGAAGCAGAAGGGCTTCAAATCCCCCAGTCCTCCGTTGCGTCATACTTCATACAACAACCTTCCGACGAGTGGCAACTTAATAAACCAGAAAACCCCGCAGCTGCAGAGACTCATAGGTTGCCAATTGGCTTTGTGACATCGGGATTCGTTCGGGGAAGGTTAGTTAGATTGCATTTGCATCCTTCAAAATTTGCATTCTCCTATATATGTTTTTAATTGTAAGCATGAGCCTAATCCGCTTCTCTATGTTTTGCAGTTCGAAACCCGCGGCCGTGGCTTTATGTGAGACTGGGTTACTTGCACAATTGAGAAGAGAACAATGGGAGAGTGTGCAGGTAAAGCATAGAAGGTGGGAGATCTTTGTGTTGGTCAGAAACTTGAGATCTTCTGCATACAGACTTGCCCTTGCAACCATTGTTCTTGAAAGACAGGAGGATGACTTGAGCTTCTTGTGAATTCATTCAAGTTAATACATAGAATCTTTAACTTCAAATCATTCTTTTATCTTGTAATTTACTTTTTCTTCTGGCATAAAATAATGCCAATTTTGCTATGTATGTCCATACCATTGTTTGTACTTTTTTGGTAGGTATATAATGTGAACAATTTTGTACAATTGATCTTGGAGAAGATACTTTTCATTCTCATGGTTGTACTATATATATAATTTTTTTTTTATGCATTTATGTGAGGCATCCTGGCATTTTGAGTGCAGCCCCAATTTTTTTTTGAGCACCGCTATGTGCACCTCACTTGTTTATGAGGGCACAAAATTAAATGTAAATTACATTTTGAGTGCCTTGAGCAGTGCCCAATTGGTTTTTTGATAGATTTTTTTTACAGACAAATGATTTAATGCGATGAAAATCCACTTGGTTTTTTTTTTTTTTTGGAAAATGCTATAATAACACCCCAGTCACATTGGGCGACATAGAGTGCGGGCCTCGCGTGAAAACAGATGTGACTTTGAGGTTTGCACTCAGTTCCAGATGCATAACACGCGGCACGTCACATCACCCGATCTGATTTTGAGACTTTGCGTTGTCATTGTAGCATTTTCCTTTCTTTTTTATTTTTATCTTATGTGCTTATGCCTTTATGCTTCAGGAGTGCCAGACACAAAGACCACCTGCCCTCTTGGGAGTCAAGACCTCACCTTTGGCAAGTACCTTTTGGCAAGTAATTGCCTCTATCATCTCCCCAAAGATGCTTTGGCGAGGCCATTAAAAAAAACAAAGAAACTACCATGTTTGCAAGAGACATAGATTAGCAATTTAGTGATGCCGAAATGTAATCAAATTACCCAAGATTTTACCATCTTTCACTATCAGTAACAGACCTTGATCACAAGTATATAGTATATTTGTACACACTAACACTATCTCCCCTGATGTATAAAACAAACAACCAAAATGTTTTGTACACACAACAGACTCACACACCCCTACAGTGCCAATTCTTCTATACTTTCTAAGCTTGCTATATATAACCTTGTTCAGTCCAAAACCCATGTACACCAAAACAAACCCCTCACTTCCAATCACAAAAACCCTAAAAACCCTACAAAACCCTTCTCTCAATCACTCAAAAACCACCCAAAATTCCAAAATGGAAGAGCAGAAAATCAAAACCAAAACCCATTCTCCCAATCAGATGTACTGATTCATATACCCATTGTTCTCATCACATAGTAGGCCAATATGGTAGTAGTAGTTGCTCCAACCCCACTTGGTTCTTGCGAGTGCGGCGGCGCCTCCTCTTCTTTGCCGGCCCATCAACGGAAATGCGATTCCCAGAACTGGGTCTCGGAATCAGATTACCACACTCTTCAATCCCACAATCTGGGGTATCAATCGGCGAAGTTAAGGTTTCGATGGTCTGAAGCGCGCATTCCTTCCACGAAAGCGAGGCCAGATCGGTCGCCACTTCGTCTTTGGTGAGCGGAACCATTGATGAAATGCTCTCCGTCAGTGTGGACCTGAATAGGAGGGAAGGATTGATCGAGCAGAGAGCGACGACAATGGTCTTCTGCAATGACATTGAGATTCAACAACACAAAAACAAGAAAATCAACGGAGATTATAAAATTTTGTGTGTTCAGATTAAATGGTTGAATGAACCACAATTAGACGATGACAACAACATTAGATGAGATTTAGAATTATTATCATCATGGATTCTCAAATTTGGTGTTCAGATTAAATTATTGAATGAACCACAATTACATGAGATTTAGATTTCGCAACGACACCAACAACAACAACAACAACAACAACAACAACAACAACAACAACAACAACACCAACACCAACACCAACACCAACACCAACAACAACAACAACAACAACAACATCAACATCAACATCAACATCAACATCAACATCACAGATTCTCAAATTTGGAGTTCAGATTGAGTGTGATTGATTCTTTTTTAATTACAGATTGAGTGATCGAATGAACTACAATTAGATGAGATTGAGATAATCATCAGAGATTCTCATATTTGAAGTCCAGATTGAGTGATAGAACGAACTACAATTAGATGACATTGAGATTCAACAACAACAACATAATCATCAGAGATTCTCAAACTTGGAGTTGAGATTGAATGATTACCTTGGGCACTTTGTGCATTTTCTTGAATCCGTGCAAGCTGATGATCTGAAAAACCAAAACAAAAACCAATGAGAAATGCAACAAAAACCCTGAAACCCTAAACACCCCCCACATTTCCCTAAAACCCTAAAAAACCCCAATTTCCCTAAAACCCTAAAAACCCCAATTTCAATTAGGGTTTCCAAGAACCCTAAAAAGGGAAGAACATGTTGTTGTTGTTGTTGAAATATTGGTGAAGTGTAGACTGTTGAGAGAGAGAGAGAGACCTGATTGAGTAGTCGATTGGGGAAGTCGCGATTGACGCCGTTTTCGAGGAAGATCATGTAGCTGTCCAGATTCAAGTCCTCTGCTCTCACTACCATTTCTTTCTTCTTCTTCTTCTTCTTCTTCTTCTTCTTCTGTGCTCTCTCTGTCTCTCTCTCTCTCTCACACACACAAACACAGAGTACTATTTTGTATTGGGAGGTCTGGTTTTGTTGTACGTAGGTTCAGCGTAGATATGATGTTCCATGACTTATGATGTGCCACCTGGTGAAATGCCCTTCTTGTGATTAGTCTAGTGATCTGCAATGTGGGTCCAGTTGGACTGATACGGGTGATGCCGCGTTCGGGCCTGCGTGAAATAGGATTAGGAAAATGATTAAATGACTCACTTTGGGCGCAGACTCACGCTTTATTTTTTAGCCCGACTCTTTTTTCTTTCAAGGTGTGGGCCTACATATGACAAAACATATGACAAAACACTAATTGACTAAAAAATAAATTGTTCGCTCAATGTGTGTATCATTTTATCATTTTCCATAGGATTATAGGAGTGACTTTAATGTTTCGCTTAAGGATAATGTTAAGGTGACTCGCGAGCACACACACACCTTGATTTTTAAATTTTTTTTTTAGATTTTTTACAATTTTGTAATTGAAGAGGGTGATGATGTGTGGGAGGCGATGACGAAATTGGAAGAAAATTAAAAAAATTAAGTTGCGTGCTTGTAGTGAGTGTTCGTAGTGGGGTTACCTTAGCATCATCCTTCACTAAAAAAAACATGGTTAATTATGCATAACACACTACACAAAGTCTGCATTACGTCACGTCTTTTAGTGTGACTTTGGAGTGACATTGCAATATTTTCATTTTTTTATATATTAAAAAAATAATAATTTCTTGACCCACTTTCGACGCCCCATTTGAATGTGATCTTGATTGTGACTCTAACTCTTGATGGTTGCACCAATTTGTGTAAGCACGAAACTCAATGTGTACCTGAGAGACTCTCATCAAGTGCACTGCAGGCTTGGTTGGTAATAACAACAAATGGATGTTTTTATTTTCAAAAATAATATCCTTTCACCAGTGTTTCCCTAAGCAGAAGCTCCTATAAAATCATTCAGCACAGCAAGATATAGATTATAGACTATAGAGCAATTGCTGTTATGCGTCATGTAGGGATGCTCAAAAAGGGTTTCAATATAGGAAGAAAAAAAAAATCATCATCTATCAACTGCAAAACTTGAACATAGATAACACATGCAGGTTTGAAATCATGCCAAGGATCAGTTCTCGATCATTTTTTCAAGTTGTAATCAATTTTACCGAGAAATGTAAAACTTAATTTATATAATGAACGAATTACGTAACATATGAACCTAAAGCTTTTTGAATTCCATTAAGCTCAATAGTTCTCCCTCGAGCATATAGATAGAGCATCTTGTAGCCATCATACAAGTGTTGAACGTTGAGGCCCATGAGGGCGATAAGATTTTGCTGTAGTGCTTAAAGAAATTTCAACTAAATAATCACTTCCGCAGGTAATTCTCTATTTGATCTATTTCTTATGTTAAGAGAATGCTTACAAGAAACTCATTCCGGGCAAACAATTTCAAGCAGAGACATAAGTTCCGAATTCACCTCAATCCCATCTTTTTTGATCCTGCGACGCATTTTAGGTTCCACTTTGCCTGCAGCGACGTAAGTCCGAAGCAGCAAACAATAGGCATCCACATCCAGGCAATTAATCTTCTTCAACATCTTGCAGAACGCTTTAGCACTATCGGCATCCTTCTGTTCTTCGAAATAAGACATGAATGTATTGACTCTTTCTTTGGTTGGCTTCCACTTGCACTCCTTCGGATTTTCCGCGGCTTTAGAAACAGCAGTCTCCATACAGCTCAAAGCTAAATCTGCTTGTCGATTTCTCATGTAGTAGTCCATGAACAACTCGTGAGTTCTAAAGTTCGGTCCTGCGCCCCTCCTGCGAGCATCCTCACCAAGAATCTCAGCTTCTTCGCGCATATCTTTTCTAAGATAAACTCCTAAAACTGTATTTGTCAATCTCATGTCATAACTTGTGAGACCCGACTCCCACTCCTCGTAGCATTTCTTCAATCCTTCGAGATCATCCAGTTTAGCAAGGGCCTGAAGCATTGCAAGGTAGCTCAAGTTGCTGGGCTTGGGGAAGGCTTCTTTAAGAGAGTTCCAAACTCGATGTACCTCGGATAAATTAGAGGTGCCTGTGTACAAGCTGATCAGGAAATGGTAGGGAGTTCGATCGCTATGCTTTATATTTTTCTCAAGTTCTTTAAGAGCTGACTCGGCACGTTCATAATCTCCAGCATCGACATAAATGGCAGCCAGGTTACTGTAAGTTGTCCAATCGCATTTCAAGCCATCGCCATCCTGTAGCTCTTTCATGATACTCTCCACTCCTGTGATATCTTTCAGCGAAGCATAGCATTGCATCCAAATATTGTAGGTGAAAGTATCAGGCTTTAGATCTCTCTCCTTCATTTCTTGTATCAAAGGGAGGATCTTCTCAGGCTGACCTATTCTCATGTACAAGCTCATTATATTGTTATAAGCCAAAGAACTGGAGACTAAATTTAGTTCGTTCATCTTCTCGAATAGAGCCAATGCCTTCTCCGTCACTTTCTCTTTGCAATAACAGTTAAGAAGTGCGCCGTAGGTTAAATTGTTTTTTGCGGATGCAGACAAACTGTCGAAGTATTCCTCCGCCGAGCTTAGTCCTTTGACTTTGGATAATAAATCTAAGCGAATCGCATAGTCACTGTAAGAGAGGTTGGTACCTCTCATTTCCATCCACTCCATTAACTGCATCAAAGAAATGAAGGAATATAACGAAATTCAACAACATAACAATCTAATCTAATAGCTGTAACAAAGATAAAGAAAAACAGGTGAAAGATATAACTCACAAATTAGTTGGGGTTCGCTACATGGATCAAATGCTGCCATGGCGCTCGGTTTAGAACACTAACTCATAAGGAACGAAAAAAAAAAAAACCCATGAAATAAATCATGGACAATATTAACTAACAAGCACATTGAAAATCTGAAGTTCTAAACTGGTTCAATTTATCTTATAATTCAGATATTTCGCGTCTCGAACTCAACTTCAAGGACTTCACAAATTCATGGAGGTCTTCCATTGCAATCTTTTGTTCATTACATCCATGCTCTAAAGTTGATTAACTCTAACAACAACAACGCCTCAATCCCAAATTAGTTGGGATTAACTATATGGATCAAACTCTTCCATTGCTCTCAATTTAGTGGAATTGATGGATACTAGAACGACAAACCAAGCATATAAAAGGAAATTAAACGACATCGCCACTCATCAACGCCGGCCACGATAGACAATTCAATTACACAATAACCCCATAGTAACATAGTTACACCAATGTAGGTTCACTAATTCCATTCTTCAAGTTTGAAAGATTAAAAAAGCAATTTTTTTATCCGTAGGTATCCAGGCGAGCCTAAATATTACCACAAAGCGACATACTCCAGTGATCCGAACAATCTTGACACAATAAGGAATTGAATCTAAGACTGCGCAAGGAATCTAACATGGAATGCGCCTAACCCACACAATCCCGAGCTTGCCCTTACCATTGGGCAACCCGTCCAGGTTTAAAAAAGCAATCTTTTTCTATACAGAATAAAGTAAAACCTAAACCCAAATCAGTCTCAATAATCCCCACTCACATTCAATCAAACCATAAACCCTAAACCCTAAACCACTCAAAATCAATAAAAACCCCAAACAAGTGCTGCAATTGGGATCGACTGACCTCGAGCGCGTGATGATACCTCTTGAACTTGCGTAGCTGCTTCACGCAGACCTCCAACTCGTACTTCTTCACCGACTTTCCTTCTCTCAAGAACTGATTCAGAGTCTTCGACACGCTCCCTCCCGTCGCCCCCAGCGCCGACAATCTCCTGTACAGCGAGCTCGGGTTCGGACTCTTCGTCTCGCTCTCCGCCACACCCGCCGCCGTACACAGCCTCCGCGCCGCCGCCGCGGCGGTTCCGCCTCCATTGATGAGCTTCATCTTTGTGTACATATCTGTGTCGCAGTGTATGTGTAAATGTGTGAGAATTTAAGGAGTGTAGAGTAGTGGCAAATTTGTGATTATTTGGTGACGCGAAGGGTATAAGAGTCCAAGTGAACTTTATTTCCCCGCTCGATTTTTTGGCGCTCTAAATTTAGAAAAATAGTTAGTGACACAATTTGGTACGTACATTTTGACAGTGTTTGTGCATTGAGATCCGTACCAAAACCATATCGGTGCCAACAGACTTCCCCGCTCGAGGTGTATCGCACGACACCAAGCGGGTAGGTACCCAAAGTGGGTATCTAAGTATTTTCCTTCAAATTTTATCTTGGCTATCAACCTATCACGATGTCAATTTGGCACACATTTGATTGTAACTCTTGATGTGCAACATCAATATGCACACAAAACTCGATGTGCATCTTAAAAATTTTCAATAAGCGACATAGTTTGGTAGGTACATTTTGACATAGTGTTTGTGCATTGAGATCCGTATAAAATCATATCGATGCCAACAGACTACCTCGCTCGAGATGTATTGCACGACACCAAGCAAGTAGGCGCCCAAAGTGGGTATCCAAGTATTTTCCTTCAAATTTTATCCTAGCTATCAACCTATCACGATTCTTCTCCACCTTGTAAACCATCTTCCTTTATCCAAGCTTGAGATCGATTATGCAGAGCATATAATGTTCTACGAAAAATGTTATTTTGACCAACTTCGGACATGCCAATTTGGCACGTCTTTGATTGTAACTCTTGATATGCTGCATCGATGTGCATCTTAGGGATTCACAATAAGCGAGTGTCAAAATTGACATACTCAAAGTGGGTCAAAATAGTGGGACTCATGTTCTACGTAGACAGAGTTTACAAAAACAATTGCTTTCACAGCTTTAAGGTTCTATCTCTGCCTCGAGATGCGTACTCAGTATCTAAGCGTGTCTTCTCTAACACAATCCTAAACATTTATCTGTTGTGTTCAATTTTTGATGCGTGTTTGTGGCGATGAAGCCTCTCGCGTCGTCTCTGCTTCGCACCCACGTTTTCGCTTCTCCATTGAAATCGAAATCGCAAAATTCGTCTACGTTTCGACTCGGATTCTCTTCCATCCGATCTCAATCGGTGCGATTGCTAATTTGATGTTCAGTCTTCTGATTTCGATTAACGATTAGTTGTTGGTTTGATGGAATTTATGTTGATTTCATTTCAGATGGATTCAGCGAGTGTAGTTGATTCCAAGTCCGAGTACAAGCTCGGCGTCTTCGATCGGTTGTTTCTCGACTTGTTTCGGAGCAAAATGGTGCAGGTGAGTTTGAATTCAGTGTCAAGTTGTGAATTTTAGGGTTTTTTTTTTTTTGTTCTGAGTTGTTGGAAATCTTGAGTAACTAGGGTTTAACTGTATAGAAAGGATTTAAAACGTTATGGAATTAGTAAGGGCGAGCTTCAGATTGTGTGGGTTAGGCGCACGATCGATTCGATTCACCACCGCGTCAAGATTGTCTGGGCCGTAAGACCATAATGTGTCGCATAAATCCTATTAACTTATGTAATGAATAAGTTATGTAACGTATAAACTTAAAGCCTTTTAAGTTTCATTACAATTACCATTACCAATTTGATGGAAATTGATATTCATGTGGGAAGCTCAATGGTTCTCTTTCTAGCCTATAAATAGAGCATCTTATAGCCATCATACACGTGAGAGTTGAGGCCCATGAGGGCAATAATATCTTGGTGGTTTTAGGAGACTTGAAGCTTCCATAGGTATAATTGATCGATATTTCTTATGTTTCGAATGTTTAACACGGGCCACTTGACAGGCTCAAGCGGATTGCACCAGAGTCTCGTGGGAGTAGACAGGCTCGCCTGGATACCCACGATTAGAAAAAATGTTATGGAATTACATTTTGATGGGTAAAGTAATAGTCTTGAGAAGATTTTGTTTGGATTAGAGTGGGCTTTGGAGGTTTTTTGATGGATTGAGAGTTGGTGTCCTTACTGTGTAATGTTGTTGATGTGCCAAGGCTTATACAGGAGGTTGGATGGGATTCGGAGAAGCCGGGGTATGATGGACTGATCGAGGTTGCAAACCAGCTCATGGTGAAGGCTCGATCTAATGCTGAAACTGTCGAAACCGCGGTAATCTTTTAGTTTTGTACAATTTGAATCAGTGAATTAGTGTTGCACTGTAAATGACAAGCATTCCCATTTCATATGGGAAATTCAAATGACTTGTATCAGAGGTTGATGTGTTCTCAGACCTTATCAATTGCTAATTGAATAAGTCATGTTGGAAAACTCGTGAAAGATTACTCTTGGGAAATAATGCAGGTTCGGATATTAAGATCATTGTTTCCTCCCCTTTTGTTAGAACTTTACAAAATGCTTGTCGCGCCGATTGGAAATGGAAAATTGGCTGCCATAATGGTTGGTGAGTTAAGTCTTTCCTTATAATTTTGAAATGCATGATGAAATGTGCTTGCTTGGGCATGATCTCATGTTGTTTGTTTTTGCTTTCTGTAAATATACTCTAGAAAAAGGTAGAAAGATTTCTAGATTTCCCTATCAACCTTCATTTTAGTCGGCATGGTGTTCTTCTCATGTTCTTAGTATTGTTTTTCTGTGTGTTGAAGCAAGGGTAACGGCTCTCACTTGCCAGTGGCTCATGGGGCGATGCACGGCCAACTCTGTCGATTTTCCTGATGGATCTTCATGGGCAAGCGGGGTAATAATTTTAGTGGAATCTCCTCTGGTGGTTTTCAGTTCATTCTTCTTATGTTGTTTTGAGTTCCTATTTTTGTTGGTTGCTTGTAGGTTTTTGTTGAAAGGTGCAAATACTTGGAAGAGAGCAAGTGTGCTGGAATATGTATCAACACATGTAAGCTACCAACACAGGTAAGTGAGAATCTTTATTATATGGAAAATATTATAATGACAACAACAAAGTCACACCACAAGACACATTGGCTCACAAGAGCCATCTATGCGACCTCGACCCGCGTATTATGCATTGAGATATGTGTATGCCCACATCTTGAGGTGCACATAGATGGCTCTTGTAAGCCAATGTGTCTTGTGGTGTGACATGATATTGTCATTCTCGCACTTCTCTCTCTCTCTCCATTGAAGAGGTGAAAATTGATTGATATTGTAGAAATAAATTTAAATGCAATTCTAAGAATAGTTGTTGATGACCCTTCTCCCTTTTGGTCAAGGAGAATACAACAATCCCAAAATTAGTTGGGGTCGGCCGCATGAATGAAACTCTTCCATTGTGCTTGATTGGTCAAGGAGAATGCGCCGATTATTACAAAATCTACTTTTATGTATTCATTTTTGTGGATTTTCTTTTCAGGCTTTCTTCAAGGATTATATGGGAGTTCCATTACTGATGGAGCCGAATTTCAGTGACTACAGCTGCCAAGTAATTTGAATTTTCCGGCATTCGCATCGCATTACATTCTAGTATTGAAAATATTAAGTAACTGCAAGTCTACTAATACCAATGAATTTGAACAAATTGTGGGTGAGGAGTCTCTCACTAATGTTACTTGATTTTTGTGGCAGTTCAAGTTTGGACTCCTCCCTTCAGAGGCTTCAGAAGATGAGATCCTGAGACAGCCTTGCCTCGAAATATGCCCAAATGCGAATCGCCGTCGAGAACTTAAGGGAAATTACGACGAAACTCCGTGTCCCAAGGTATGAAGTTCAGTTTTGCCTGAAAGAAATTCTGTGGAGACATTGGATCACACTGATGGAACTTCAATTTTGTTAACTCTACGAACAATAAAATGTTGTATAAATGTAATAGACCGTTGATAACTTGATAATGAAAACCAGGAGTTTTATTATCTTACAATTCAACAAAGACTATAGAATGAGAATTCCACTAAACACAAAATATACATCCAAGCCACATTTTACAGGGATCACTTGCTAAATCCGTAGAACGGGGTCGATCGAGAAATACCAACAGACAATGCATCGAACCTCGCATATCGTAGGCAGTACATATACCAAGCCTCTGACAGTGAAACATTACCTGAACAATGAACATCAGTCAGCACCATAAATACTCCAGTCCTTAGTGAGAAATTCAGCAATGAACAATGTTACCTGTGTGTTAACTGTTAAGTCATCCCACTGTAGATCCTCTTCAAATCCCTGGTGCAAAAACAAGGAGTTTGGAGAAAAAGAAAGCTAAACCAAGCGCCGCAGTTGTAATACGAGACTTGCTAAGAAAAATCACCCAAGATCGCGGTAAGCACATAAGCTGATAAGCTTATGACCTCATGGTGCGAATGCATGATTTAAACATTGCGATACACCCGAAAAGCAAAATGATAAACATAGCAGAATGCTCAACCTTAATTTTAGTTTGTCTGGAAGAAAGTATCGCACAAATCATATGAGAATATGAGATAATAGAAATCGGAAGCACTAATAAGAACAGATTTACAACGCATCTTCTCCAATGAAAAGAAAAATAGTTCATACTACAAGGAGCGATTTAGAAGAATTTGAACACTCGTCTAATTCCATTCTACAAAACTGTTTTGCCAGTAAACAGTGTGCCGAATACAAATTAAATAAATATAAACACATGTTAGGCGTTACAGTGAGTCGAGATATTGAAAAGGAAACATGTTTGAACAAAAACACTTAAACAAGAACGGACTGTTTTGAAACTTATCAAACAATATTAAACATGAAAGAGACTTGAGATCGTACACTGGGTAAGCTAACGATCCCAACCAGACGGTCTCCTCCTTTCTCTTGGCCCATCTCTGGAACTGCAGACAATAAAGAACAAATAAAGAAGGGCAATATTAGTCGGCTTAAAAAAATTGATCACCAACCAAAATGAAGGGGCTGTGAACTTTTGCATGCTAACCTCTCCGAGCTTCTCTGCGATCCATTAGCATTTGTAGTACCAGATCGAGAAGTAGGAACACTGGAACTAGCTGTTTGGGCTCTGTTAATGTCTCCACCAATTGAACCACCAGAAACAAAGCCAGTTAACGTTGGTCTCATGTTGGAAAATGTGTTCCCTTGAGAATCAGATGATGCAGCAACAAAGTTGCTCTTGAACTGTGCCATCATTCCCGTTCTTAATGCGTTGACAGCAGAATAACGACTAGGGATAGAGGGAGATGCTGTCTGTGATGATTCTGGGTTGAAGCCAATACCCAGACCAAAATCGACACCACGCACACCACGCCCATGGCCACCTCCTCCCTTCCCCCTTTCTCTACCCTTTTTTCCACCTGAAACAGAAATTACAGAACTTTCAACAAACTCTCAAGTCTCATCCCAACTGGAATGCTAACCCCTTTAATCTGAAGAGTGTTAAGAATTTAATCTGAAAAAAAAAAAAAAAAAAAAAAGCGCGAGACAAAAACTCCAACAATATTAGAATGCTATACAGAAATATATGTTAAGTAGCAGAATCTGTAATAAAGATTTAGTTGCAAAAAAGTCTTGGAAAAAAATAATATTCATACCAGCTCCTTTTCTAGCATCACGCTTGGATCTGAATTTTCCATCCTAAGAATGTGCACAAGCAATTTCAGTAAGAATCAGAATGAATATAAACTTCTCAAACGCAGAAGTACATATATGTTATACCTCTCCTAAAGTTAAAAAAAAGAAAAAAAAAAACTTTTTGTCCAGGAGTCTCTTTTTTCTTTCATGGCATACAGGAATCTTAGATTACCATTATGGAGCCCAGATGCTGTCCTTCACAGTGATAACCAGTCTCATAAATTTATGGGTTAGGTCTGTTTAATAAACTTGGGACTGAGGCTATGTTGTTGTTTGTTGTTGTTGTTGTTGTCTGTTTAATAAACTTCATTATAAGTAAAAGATACTCTGTACTTTTTTTTTTCTTATTAATTTGAGTGGCATGAGATCAATAATTAGTCCAAAAAGAAATGAAAATGCAACTTTCTGTTGATTTAACTATGCCGTAGTATGGAAGCCTAATGATATCTGCATTGAGGTATGCCACAAGCACATGGGACCAAAGACAACCAGTTGACTGCCACATACCAACTAAAATATCACATTTCCAGATAGAAGAAAAGTATAAAGTAAGAAAATAGTAAACCTCCATGTAGTCTTACTTTCATGGCAAGATCCATCAGATCCATTGAGACATTCTGACCAGCAGCAACCAAGCTGTTGACAAGTTCACCAGCAAACCTCGCCTCCTTCTGTGTGATAAGAGTGTAAGCTGTCCCATCTTTATCCCCAGCTCGACCTGTTCTACCAATGCGATGAACGTGCATGTCCATATCTCTGGCAGTATCGAAGTTCACAACCGACTTGATTGACTTGATGTCAAGTCCCCGAGCCGCAACGTCAGTAGCAATAAGCACATGATAAGTTCCAGATTTAAATTTCTGCAAGATTTCCATTCTGGAAGCCTGGTCTTTATCACCATGGATTGCAGCAATTTTAAAACCCTTTTGAGACAGCAAGGATTCAAGCTCATCCACTGTAGCCTTTTTTGAAGCAAAGATCAAAACATCTCCATTATCAATCAGTCCAGGGAGCTTCTCAAGAAGCCAAGGCATTTTCCCAGCATCAGAAGGAAGTACTTGAACAACTTGAGTAATATCTTCATTGGCCATCCCCACCCCACCCACTGTGACTCTCACAGGATCAGTGAGAATTTCCCTCGCTAACTTTTCGACTTTATGGGGCATTGTTGCTGAAAAGAGTAAGGTTTGACGATCTGGCCTTATTTGACCAACAATAGATCTTACTTGTGGCTCAAAACCAAGGTCAAACATCCGATCAGCCTCATCAAGAACTACATAAGTTGCTCTTGTCATAGTCAACGCCTTCATCTTTAACAAGTCTATCAACCTTCCAGGAGTCGCAACAACAATTTCACAGCCTGCTTTCAGTTCTTTAAATTGTTCAAGTTTAGACATCCCACCATAAACTGCTGAGACCCGTATCCCATGAGATTTTGAGAATTTCTTCGCCTCCAAATATATTTGATGAGCTAACTCTCTTGTTGGCGCACATACCACTCCTATTGGCCCCTCTTCTTTCTCAAGCTCAGGCTGGTCCATAATATGCACAACCATCGGCAAAATAAAAGCAGCAGTTTTCCCAGAACCTGTCTTTGCAATACCAATGATATCTCTCCCAGAAAGAACAATCGGTAGAGCTTGGCATTGTATAGGTGTTGGCTTCTCATACCCTTGTTTCGCAATAGCCCCCATTAGTTGTGAAGAAAACCCACAATCCTCAAACATCTTTACTGGCCTAGGCACGTCAAAACCCGATACCCGAACAGCCAACGTTTTCCTATATTCGGCGACTTCCTGATCACTCATTCCTGAACAAGCGCAACAAGTACTAACCATTACAAAACCTGAAACCACTCAATGAATTCCACGCCCATGTCTAATTCTAGTGTTTAACACCTATATCTTCCATTAATTACACTTAAAATGACAATCACACCAATTCACCACAACAATGAACAACTCAAAACACAAAATTTATGAACTTGAACATCACTTACCCATGTCTAATTCTAGTGTTCGATATCTATATCCTCGACTAATTATACTAAAATGACAACCAAACCAATCCACCCTACAATGAACAACTGTAAAACACAAATGTTTATGAACTTTAACACCTATATACAACAATGAGAAGCAGGCCTCAATCCCAAATTAGTCAGGGTCTCCTAAACGGATCAAAATCTTTCGTTGCGCTTTATCTAGTGTTTAATACCTATAGGCTATACCTTCTATTAATTACACTAAAATGACAACCAAATCAATCCACCACTACAATGAACAACTGAAAAACACAAAAAATTATGAACTTTAACACCTATATGCAAAACAACGACAACAAAGCCTCAATCGCAAATTAGTAGAGGTCTGCTACATGGATCAAACTCTTCCATTGCACTCGATCTATTGTTTGACACTTATATATCTTCTACTAATTACACTAAAATGACAATCATACCAATCCACCACAACAATAAACAACTATAAAACACAAAAATTTACGAACTTTCACATCACTCACCAGAAATTGAATCTTTCTCCTCATAAAAATCCTTGTTGAAGCTCTCATAATCAATGCAACTGTGATCCAACGCTGGAATCGGCTCAATCGTCCGCTTATCGACAACAATCGGATTATCATCCGAATCATACTCAACCATCCCCGCATCCACCGCCTTCGCCGCGGCGTAAACCTCCTCATCCGAATCGTACCCCGCCTGCAGCACCTCCGACGCCAGAGCCAGTCCCACGTCCTTCTTCGCCCTCAAGAAACTCTCCATCGGATCGTCCTCATCCTCATCGAACTTCCTCGCCTTCTCCTTCGCCGCCACCGGCGCCGCCTTCATCTCTTCATGAATTCCTTCCATGAACGCGTCCAGCGGATCGATTTCATCATCAGCAGATCCAGAACCACCACCACCACCACCACCACCACCACGACCGTCCGATCCCTTGCGATCATCGTCGACGGCGTCGTCGTAGTCGATGTTGTCGAGGTCGTGGTCTTCGCGGTTGTCGTGCGGAGGGACGTAGAGGCGCTGCGGCCGCTGCGAGCGCTCGAAGTTGTAGGTCGGTTGGCGGCTGATTCCGAACCCTTCGAAGCCGAACTTCCGCTTCGACGACGACGACGACGAGGACGACGACATCTGCGATCGGCGAAACCCTAGCTCTTGACGAGCTTTGTCGTGTTCGCGAAGGTTCGGAAGCTCGTGAAGAGGAAACTAGGGTTTGAATCTCTGGATTGGATTTGAGAGAGCGCGGAAGGGGACTGATGAGATTTTGCGAACCCGCGCACAGAGAGAGAGAGAGACGACCTATCTCTAGAGAACGAAATCTGGATTATGAGATCGGACGGTCGTGATTAATCAATTGCTTTTTTAAGTAAAATAAGAATTTTACGGACACTAATCATATTTATTCAAAAGAAGATCTATTAATTATGAATTTAGTCGTGAATGCAACTGTAATACTAAAAGGAAAATGCTAGCGTGTCAACTTTTTCTTACTTTTCTTTATTTTTTATATTTTGTGTGGTTGTCAGGTACATCCAATCGACTTTCAAGACTAACAATATATTCAATCGTCATCTTGAGTCAAATCGTGCATTCTTTATCAAGACGCTAGCATTCTTTATATTAAAATAGTGTAACAATCAGGAATGTTTTCTACGAATATTGTAATAAAAAATATGCATAATAATGAATATTTGTAATTATTTTTTTGGACTAAAGTAACATTTATTTAATTATTTTGTTGATCTTTTGATATTTATTTTTGATGATATTTTAACTGCATTAAAATTGAAGATAATAAAAAAAAAATTAATATATGTACTCAGTCCTTACTAAATTAGGATTTAAGTGTATGTGTTTTGTAATTGTTCAACGTCAACCCGAATAAAAAAAGATAGAGCTAAAGTCAAAAAAGAAAAAAAAAAAAGAGCTCAAATAACTTAATAAGTCATTTGACAAAAAATAAATAACTTAATAAATCATCCTTTTTACATCTTGCAAAAAAGTTACATACTAACTAATTAAGATGTTGCACGGTCTCAATATTATAGTCACATTTATAGACAAATTCATAACAATTCTTTTGAACAAAATATAGAATTGACAAATTAATGTACTTTTATTAGATCAATTTGATTATATGTTTGGTTCTGTATTGAGCCATTGGTCATTGATGATTAATGAAATTTCTATTTTGCTTCAAAAAAAAGAAATTAATCATCTTAGGCAAAGTCCATTTTAAGTGAACTTTTTAGATCTTTGACCAAAAAAAAAAAAAAACAAACTTTCCAAGTGAAACTTGGACATACAGACAACTGTAGTGCAATGCAAATGCCAACTGACTGAACTACGTTAAGAACAAAAATGAGTGCAACTACAAGTCTTCAATAAATATGGAAGGACCCAAAAGAAAACGAGGGCAAAACTGCATCAGTTAGAACAAGCTATTTGGTACAAGTATGGAAATGTCACGGCGCGCCATTGGAGGCCATGGAGAATTTGAGCTCATTGATCCCTTCTGGTACCACTAGTTGGGGATTTATGCTCGGTGAGGATCTTTATAACATCGACTAGAGCGTGAAAGCGATCCCATGCGTTCAAACCGTATAATGCCTCTACAAGTGATTTCTGGAACTCAAAGCAATTCTCCGCAACAGGGTACTGATATAATTAAAAAGAAAAACAAATTAGTCTGACAGTTATTATTTCGACTATCAAGGTTAGAGAGAGGTAGCGAGAGAGGGATGACGACCTTAAGGCGCTTCGGGATCACAGTTTTGACATACGGCCAAAATCTGTCCTCCACGACAGATTTAACTAGACAACAAGCACGCAGCCCTTCCACGCCTGCAAACCGCCCAAATCCACTGTGTTTGACGCCACCAAATGGAAGTGACTGAACACAAAATAAAGCCGTCGTAAGTATAACATGACTGCAAAGAAAGGGCAAGCTATGGTCTGTTTCAAACAGTTTCCTACGCTGTGCTAAATATTGAGATCAAATGTGAAGAATTAAGAAGCCTATAAATTTGCAGAGAAAATGGCCTTGTGCATGAAAGAAACTTAGGATTTAGAGTTTGTTTTTGGCGAGAAAGTCATTGAAGATTCAAACTTGGCAGGTAACAGCGTGTTTGATTGATAACACACTTCAACAACAGCCCTCCACTAAATTTCTACTTGAATCATTCCAATATTAGCATTCAATGAATTAAAAACTGGAAATCGAGTTGGCCGTGGACTTGCAACAAAATATGTTCACGAGATTATAAGCCAAACCAGGACACTCCATACTGAAAAGCAGATGCATCGTTCTAACAGCAGTTTGATAAGGTGTACAATTACTTAACTTTGCCACAAAAAAAAAAAATAAAAAAAAAAAAAATCTCAAAACAACTTTTGGACACACTGATGAAGCAAAGCAGGAAAGCAAGTGAGAAAATGCAAGCCAAAGCCACAAAATGGAACTCAATAATGTCGTAAAATTTCGTAATACTCGACACTTCCAGATAGTAACATATCAAAAGGAAACAGCTTGCGTTTTCAGTTAAAAATTAAAACTCTTTTACCATGAAATTGTTTGAGTAGGAAGGATGATGAGTGCTGATCATTATGTTTTCTACATATAGAAAGTTTATTTCCAGATGCCATTTTCAGTCGAAGCACTGATTTAGGTTGGTAAGTTTGGTGCATATGAACTAAAGATAGTGCCAGCAAATACTTCATTTCTGAAAGAAGAGAGTACCTGACACATGTAGGTTGATGCAAAGTCATTGACTGGGGCAACTCCACAATGTAATTGGGAAGATATTTCTTTAGCACGGCGTTGATTGCCAGAAAACACAGCACAACCAAGCCCATAGTTCGAGTCATTTGCCAGCTTAATAGCTTCTTCGTCAGAACTGAACTTCATTATTGGTATGATTGGTCCAAATGCCTGAAGATCAGAAATGATTGTTGAACCTTTCAAAAACCTTGTGCATGGGAGCAAAAGACGGGCGAAGTAATAAAAAGTAAGAACAAATAGAAAACGAACTTCACCTCTTCTTGCATCAATTTCATTGTGTGGTTAACCTTTACTATCACAGTTGGTGGAAAGAATTGGTCAACTGCATCTTCACCCAGATGGCCAAAACTTCCACGCCCAACAATTTCTGCCCCTTTGTCTAAAGCATCATTGACAAGGCTCTGAAGTCTCTCAGCATGGCCAGGCATGCATAATGCGCCCATGTCATACTTCCCAGAAAGAGGAGGACCCTGCATATTGTAGTTATTGATAAGACATTTACTTTTCTTAAGGTATATGATTTTGTCTAGTTTATTAAAGAATAAATAAATGGATGGAAATTTCAGATTTTTCATGGACGTACTGAGCTGTATGATTTTGAACCAAGTATTGTGCTATGCATCAAGTTTCGGAAGGCACAAAAACCATGTAAAGGGATTGGACTTATTGAGGAAATTGCAATTTTATTTTTCATAGATAAGTAGCTTTTAAAATAAAACAGTAAAAGCCACGTGCTGAAAGTCTAGTGCAAACTGATATTGAATTGACTTGACTGTGTAAAATGCGATACAGGTGCGGAATACTCACAGCACAAACGGATTTCACTATTTTGGTTACTTGAGCAACAAATGGTGAATAGATATCACGATGAACGTAGAATCTCTCAGCCCCTGCACAATTCTGCCCACTTGATTGAAGTGCAGCCCGAACAGCAACCTGTGCAACCTATGATTTTTGACAGATAAAAAGAGCCAGTCAAACGCATAGCCAAATTTGCTCTAGAGATGCAGCCTAATATAGATAGATATTATAGGAGAACATCATACGTGAGGCACATCTACATCATCACAAACAATGAACGCATCTTTCCCGCCAAGCTCAAGGGTGACAGGTACCAATGTCTCAGAAGCACTTTTCATGATCTAGAAATAACAAATCAAAACAATGTATCAGCAGAAAAGATGAAGAACAGTAAGGCGGGAACTTGTCAACAATTCGACAATTTTAAGCAAAGAATTAATAGAGAACTGAAATTCATATCGAATGACTGTCCTGAGAATCAATTTTCTATTCTAAGTTGATGATGCATCTCATATAAATCTTCGTGATTAAGAAGAAGCTCAAAGAATACTTACTAGGCAATTCAATCAGTATCACAACCAAATCAACCAACCAAGAAAACACTGAATCTCATTAGAGGAAAGAGCTTACCATCTTACCAACACCTGGAGATCCAACAAAAATAACTTTGTCAACTGAAGATACAAGTGCTTCGCCTGTTTCAGCAAATCTGGCAATGAAAAGTTATCTATGATTAAAAGCAAATAATGTTAAAAGATTGCAACCAAAACAAAACAAAGATAAAATCTGTGTACCCTGTTATTACATGAACCAGATTATCAGGAGCTTCAACAGCAGCAAGAGCTGCTTGGATGATTCGGAAATAGAAACAACCGGACCAACTTGCATGTTCCGATACCTAAATTTAAGGCCAAATGAGTTTTCTATATAAGAGAATTTCTGAAAAATATTTCATTCGTAGAAGATTCTTTTATTCACCTTCCAATTAATTTGTGACTCCAATTATGGAAGCACCCAAATCCAAGTTACTCCACAAGAACTCGTGCAGCCAAATGTTTTTAGCGTACTAGATTCTTTTTTTATATGTAAAAAATAGAGTAATTATTTTATGACTCCTTTATTCCAGGGTGGCAAACCTTGACTTTTTCAATGACAATCTAAAGTTGCTTCAGGAGAAAATACCTTAATTACAATGCCATTCCCCGAAAAAACTGCTGCCAGCATGGGATTAAAAATGTTATGAAACGGGTAGTTCCATGAAACAATGGCACCAATGACTCCAAGGGGGTGAAACTCCACTCTTGACTTCTTATGCAGCATTGACCTTCCAGAAGACCTGAAAATAAAATAGAAGGAATTCAAGGAATGCTTCAAAAAAAAATCAAGCAATTCACTAAAGAACCTAATCGATACAAACGATTGGTATTCTCGTTTTATTATTGATCTCATTAAAGCAGGCCCATATTTCTTTAAAAAAGATTGAAGTCACGCTTCTATTACAAATGCTGAATAAAATATACATCGATCAACTTAAAAATAACTTAAGCCGCGTAAAGGACAAAATTAAACAGCGAAACCCATTAGATTACCCTCCCATGATGACATGAAATAACCATGAAACATAGCATGAAGAAGATCAACTTGGAAATATAAAAGGGAAGATTCAAAAGATAACCTGTATTCAGGTTTTAGCCATCGTTCACCTTCCGAAAGCAGCCATGTGATTTTTTCACACGTTGTCATTATCTCTCCTAGACTTGCATCAACCATTGTTTTCCCAGTGTCCCTTGAAGACACCCTATTCAATGTAAAATATGCAACAATTCTGCATTAGCACAAGTTTCTGAACAGAGTTTCAACGAAAAGTAGGAACCTACAAAGAGGAGTCCTTACTCGCATATGAGATCTTGGTGTTCAATGATATACTTAAGAAGTATACGCAGAAATTGACGTCTTTGCCTAAAGCTACTCTTTGCCCAAGATTTTTGCGCTACTCTGGCCTGTGCTACATGTTCCTTGACCTATTTCAAACAAGTTAGGGAATCAAACCAAGAAGAAAAAGGGAAAGGGTCCAAAACGTTTTCAGGCAGTCAACAAAAATAGTTCAATAGAATCATAAAATCAATATGCAACTTAAAAGAATCAGAAACATCCAACTTCCATTACTAGATAATGTGCATACAAACTGCATGGAATAGAGTAAAAGTAAGCATAAGGAGTGCTATACACTGGTGGCGAGCAGTTTGTTATTGGTTAAGTGTCCGTTTGGCCAAGTGTTCATTCAAAATTGTAAGGAGAGATCAACGAGATCAATGTAATTTATGTAAAAACCATATCAACATAATCCACTAACTACCTCATCAGCAGTTAAAGCAGGGAAAAAACCCAAATATTTCATAGTAGCAGGCTCGTAGCATTGAACTTTGTCTGACTGAGCTGTTCTTCCTCTACTTGGAATCTGCACCCACATCCACATTCAAAATCAACACTGCGGAGCATCAATATCTCAAAAGCTTACAAATACACAACACAACCAACATACTATTTAATAATACCGACTTCAATTTCAAAGGATCAGCAAAGCATCTAGTATACTTCATAAGCAAATCAAAAGCATTGCATACCACACAGAGGATCAAACATATAGGGAATCAAACTCAGTATCCACTTCCCAACAATCCATGCGTCATTAAAAACAACTAACAACAACAACAACAACAACAAAGCCTCAATCCCAAATTAGTTGGGGGTCGGCTGCATTGATCAAACTCTCCATTGCGCTCGATTTAGTGCGACTGATGGTATGCTTTCCAAATCCTTTAAATCCCTCATAATCAATCCGTCCCAAGTTAGCTTCGGTCTACCCCTACATCGTCTAATTTCTTCAGTTTCTATTGAATCGAGTTTTCTAGCAGGGGCATCTGTAGGCCGTCTTTGGGGGTGTTCAAACCACCACAACCAACCTTCCCTAATCGTTGCAACAATTTGTTGCAACTCCTACTTTTCTTTGAATTTATGTATTTCTTATTCTATCTTTACGAGTTTTACCACACATTCACCCCTAAAACCACCATAAGTGAAAAACCATTCGCAGAAACTCAAACACACACACAATTCACTTCCCCATTGATAACTCGATCTACTCCAACAACACATTCATCAAAAATCACTAACAATAGCAACCAAACAAAGTCCAAAACAATCAATCAACCTAAAACCCTAACAAACCACTCAAAATCGAAGCGCATTCGCAGAAACTCACGTAAATGAAGCTGTTTTCCTTCGTTTGGCTCCCATCGTCCACCACTGCAACGAAATCCACCAAAACACTCATCAAATCACATCGAAATCACAAAAACAGCTCAGAAAACGAGAGAGAGCGAAAACTAGGTTATCGGTTCTCACCGTCGGAGGTGTCGACATCGATCGATGGCACGTTCGGAGGTACGAGCATGAGAAGGAATTTGCAGATCGCGAAAGCCAATCCGAGGACGAAGAACGGCCACCAAATCGCCATTG
The DNA here is from genome assembly GCA_039657325.1 of Stephania cephalantha. Classification (NCBI taxonomy): domain Eukaryota; kingdom Viridiplantae; phylum Streptophyta; class Magnoliopsida; order Ranunculales; family Menispermaceae; genus Stephania; species Stephania cephalantha. The sequence goes on along the minus strand of CM077579.1, from coordinate 46,691,866 downwards.
GAGGTGCTCCGAAACCAAACCCTCGATCGATCGATCAGACGAACGACGAGGTTGCGGAGAGGTTCGGAGAGTAGAGAAGAGAGAGTGAGAGAGCGAGTGCGTAATCAGAGAGGGAGTTAAAAAATATGGATTTTGTGCTTGTTAGTTGTTTTGATTCGTTTGGTTTTCTTATGGGGGCTGAAGTGTTTGATTTGCATCGGGATGCGTGGTAATCGTATCTTGATGTATACCGACGGAGTCCAATGAATTATTGGCAAGTAGGATAATGAGGCTGTCCTTGGTAGTGTTGTCACCAAAGCCACACTTCAAAGTCACATTGCCCTTGTAGCCGTCCGTACTCACCTCGAGCTACGTAATCGTAGAGTTCTGAGTGCAGAACATGCTGACGACTCCTAAGGCCGATGTGATTTCACGGTGTGACTTGGGTGATTTCAAAACTTCTTCAAAAAATCATTTCCTTTTTTACCAATGTCAAGGAGTCAGTTGCGGCTCCAAACCAAATTGCTCAGAAGAACCAACATATTTTTAAAGTTGGATGATTGGATTTGACATCATAACCTTGTTTATGATGTTGGAGATGTGCGAACCGAAATACATAGTCTTATATCGAGTGAAGATCTACAAGCCCGCGAGGACTTGTTCAGGTTGATCCAACGAGTTATGAGAGACTAATAGAGTTGATATGGATTGAATTTGGAGTCCTTTTTTTAATAAAAAATATTACGAGAATTTTATGTATGATATATAGAGACACTATGTATCATGTGGAGCTTTTACAAGCCAAAAAATAAAGATTAAGAAGAAGATTTCCTTCTTTTCATTTGATATATAAATATTTTGAAGTTTATAACAACAACACAACAATAATAATTGCATTACAGCAGTAATAGTATTTGAGACAAATATAAGGATTAGATTTTTTTTTTTTTTTGGCCACTTAAGAATTTTAAGCTCTCCTACTCCTTCAGCTCTCTTTGATAAAATCTTGATCTAATGATCTTAGTTAATCCTAGCACTCAAATTCTGATCATATAAACAGTTCAATTAAAATCCTTATATTCAAATTATTTGAGTGCCTTGCTTAGAACTGTCAAGCTAATCAATGAAGTGACTAAAATCATGCCCATGTCAAATCATTCATCAACAGATTTTGATTAGTGACATGCTAACATCACCATGAACAAACCTTCAACCAACACCAGTTTACAAAATTTCATGAACAAATCTCATGACAGATGAAAATCATGCATGTTCAGACTACATGAATTTGGACAGTTACAAAGGAAGCGCAATTACATGAAGAAATCCGATACCGTGAAATGACGATGAATCGCTAGTAATTAAACTAGCGCGGCAATCACAAAAGAACACAAATCCATATAAAGTGACAAATTACTATGTTCAAATGTTGAGAAACAAAGGAAAACTCTTTATTTTCTTTACTTGAAGCCATAACCATATAGGCCATGGTGAAAATCCTTCCAATCACATAAAACTTATTTTAATTTTATCGACAACTAAAACTAGCGTTCTCGGTTCTCCAATAATAAGATCAAGCAAGCAAGCGGAAATAAGCCCGGCATTAGATCATTCAAGAGATCATAGAGACCAGAGATGCAAATAAGTAATCTTGAAATACCACACAGGTACAAAAGCAGGAACTGAAACATATACTGTCAAGAATGGTTATAAATTACTGACATTGAATTACAGAACATTTTACAGGAAATCGTCAAAGCAAGGCAAACCATATCATGATTATACGACAAGGATAAAAACGAAGGCGGGAAGCTAGTCATCCGCAAAGTACAGGAGATTGATCACAAGAAATATAAACAAGAACTTAAGACTTATGAACAATATAAGAAAGACTCGCAAAGATAGTTGAAGTGAAGGTGAGTATGAGTAGTATGCAAGCAGAAATAAATGCAATGACTGCCCAAGGACTGTTGAAATAATCGCGTCTCAAGGTTGCTATCCATCTATGCCGATGAGTGGAAGCATGTTTGTTAACTTCATCGCAAAGGTCGTGGTAGTAGAAATTAACAAGCGTAACCTCACTGCAAAGCTTGTTGAATACAAATGCGACGTCTTTGTCATCACCCATATAATTTGTGATGATTCTTTGAGATCGTAGAACTTCCACATCATTAGGTGAATTGATCAGACTATCCATCAGGAAAGCATACGACGTCATGTATGTGTTTCGCCCATCACATGCCTGCTCGGAAGCAATGAGGTTTCGGAAAAGGCTGTCGGTTTGGTCTTGAACAAGAATAGGAGGAATCAACATCTCTCCATCACAAAATCTTATATCCAAGAAACTCTTTGCATCATCATTTCTTCTAAACTTAACGCCTGCTAGTCGCAATTCAGTCACGCACGGTATATGCTTCAACTTTTGATTGGACTTCGACTGCTTGTTTTGTCCAAAATCATGGAAGGTCTTGCCGAATAAGTCAAGTAAATGTTTGCCAGTTTTGTTGAAATGAGCTTCGAGGACGTCTTCCTTTCTCTCCATCAAAGGGTTAAAGAAGCGTAGAGCAAGCTCAGCAAGCGTGCGGTTCTTTTGGTTTTGGTTTTGGTTTTGGCTTTGGCTTTGATCTTGGTTCTGGTTTTGGCTCTGGCTTCTGGTAACTAAATCAAAAAGGCGAGCAAGTACAAGCATTGGAATTTGGTTCTCAAGCAATATCATGTCGCGGACTAAACTCGCCATTCCCCATATGTTATTGAATATCGGATCATCTCTATCGACCTTCACATCTCCAGCACTCTTGCAGAACAACTCAATCACAAACAAGCCATCAACTACCATCAATTCTACAAAGGCCTTCTTGTCAAGGTCGTTCATGTGCTCGGAGTAGCATTTGCGAACATCATCTTCTATACTTCGAATAGCTGCCAAACACTCTACAAGGTTCAGTCTCGTTCGAGCCACCAAATTCTTAACATACCGCATTTTATGATCTTGCATTTCACTCGGGCAAGTATTGCGGTGCAAGGGACCAATTGAGATCATCTCTGGTGTGTATGCATACTCATTTATTTTGCGAAACTTCTCATGAACTTTATAGATGCAGCAACGCTTGCCATAAGGCGAAGGCGACACAGTATCAAGCTTATCCTTGATAGAAGCAGCCATAGTTCTATCAAGCTCACTGATTTCAATGGCGACATGGACTCCTCTTCCATTCGTTCGGCTTGCATCATTGCCGCTTTGTGCCATTCCACAATAAGCTAGCTAGTTAATTGGAAGTACTAGATTTCAATAGGAATTGAATCTAAAAAACACACCAAATTTAATCAAAATCCCAAATAGAATTGCACTCAAATTAATCAATGTGATTCTAAACTTCTAACTACTGAAACTGAGGTTACAACAACAATCAAAACCATCAATCAGGTTAATGACTAGAAATCCCAAAAACAGAAAACAAACAACAAACAACCAAAACATAGCCTTGATAAATCCCAAATTAGTAGGGGTCGGCTACATGGATCAAACTCGTCCATTGCGCTCGATTTATTGCAACTGATGGCGTGCTTTCTAAATCATTTAAATCCCAAAAACAGGAAAAAAAATGACATTCAAAATTAATTAAGGTATGTTAGAAAGTAAACTAGATTAAAGTTAGCGTGAGACGCATTAATTAAGAGGAATTTGAATGGTCTAGAAAACTCACCATGAATTGCACTTAATCTAGCACAATTGAAGAGTTTGATCCATGTAGCCGACCCCCAATTAATTTGGAACTGAGGCTATGTTGTATGTTAGGAAGTAAATTAACCACATACTAAAAATCCCATTCAAAATTAATTTAGGTAATTATGAGGTCTAGATCATTTAAAAAAAATAGCACCTGAAACTGGGTATTAATTAATTGAAACATCAATCATTAGCCCTATAATCTGAACCAATTTCATGAAATCAAAATCAAACCAAAAATGGGTATTGGAAAACATAAAGATTAGTCATTAATTCAGCTAAAATTAAGAAGAAGAACATTAAATTGTGCCTATAATAGCCCCAAAAAATAATTAAAAAAAAAGGTATGTGAGATTGAATCAAACCTGAAATGAAACTTAGTCAGTTCAAGAGATGAGAAATCTTGTGATTAGCATTATCTTCTCAGCTTGATTACAACTCTAGAGAGAAATCTATAGGAAAAATGGGTGACAAAAACAAAGGCCAAAAATTGAAAATAATGGAAGGAAATCTCTCAGAAATGAAGTGGAGGGACTTTGAGAATACGTTTAGCTCAAGTCAACTTACGGAAGAACGTGTTGACGATGGCTCCTATACTGCTGTGAGTTCGTTACTTAATCAACTTCTAAAACACCTCGAGATGTGGCAACACATCTTGAGGTGTATCACACAACGACAGAGTGGATCGGTGCTCAAACTCGATGCCCAAAGTCTGTGCAATTTAGCAGGGTCCAACATAAAAAGTGAGATCAAATTATCGGATGTCTCCAAAGAGACCTCAAGAGTCGAGGCTCAAGCGGTATATTTTATTCCAAGTTGATTGTAGATCTTGGTAGAACAATCCATATGTTTTATTCCAAGTTGATTGTAAATCTTGAATAAAATAATTCAGGTCTGCTATGAATCCGAATAGTTATACGGACTCATTGGATCCACAAGGCTTACCTAAGCTTTATATCGCGACCCTCCTTAGTTATATGAGTCTACTATGATTGGTTAGGTCTGTCCATCGAGCATCGATAAGTTTGAAATTGCTTTCGTGAGCTTGTAATTAAGACAAAGTTGCCGCTCAATAGGGCGGGGGTGATAAAAAAAGGGGGTTATTAGTCCCTTTGGACTTTGGCACATCTAAAATAAGGAAAATGTGTAGATGAACTAGTCCAACTGCTTAGGTTGCTTGCAATGTACTGTTTCATTTTGGTTAGATTAATACAATACTAATGCACTTGGAAGACATGTTCACAACACATAACTATTCTCGACAACCGTGAGACCTTGAATTTGATAACTTCAGTGACACTCTTTAGCTGCATCCTCTCGATAGCATTCTCGCTCGAGTAACTTAAAAGTACCGCAACGAAATTGATCGATCAAGAGCCTACGAACTCATAATTGTAAAGTACTTGTACATATAGCATCTACACTAGCCAAGTAGTGGTACTGGTACCCCTACATTCTATATATGAAATCAACACAGCATATACAAAACTTGAAATAGTTCAAGGGGCTGAAAATTCAAAGACAAAACCTTTAAAGATGAAGAAAAAAAAAAGATCTTTCTATATGCAAATACAGCCACTACAACTACAAGGCTTAGGAGTTAAATCAATGTTCTAATTGCCTGCGCGCCGTGCCACCCTAATCTTGATGCATATCGAACGGTCTCCACGCCGCAGTCCTCACACTGCAAGGTTTGTGCTGCAGCAACTGTTGTGAAGTCTCATCAAAGCTCTATTGGTATATTAGCTTCCTACAAGAAATAAAATTAGCATGTATGTCAGTGTTTAGTGATCATATAACATGAATGGAAAACAAGACTTAATGTCAATTAAACAAACTTTTGGTCAAGAAGTTGTGAACATATATAAGTTGGGGTGCCTAACTGGCTCTCGTAGGAATAGTCGAGCCTAAGTAGGGAGGGTCGAAAAAAAGGCTCGGACACCCACAATTTATCAAGAAAGAAAAAAGTTGTGAACAAAATATATTACCTTAATTCCGCCATCCATCCACGCCTATGTTTCTCGGCATATTCATTCACTTCTTTGCACACTACAGAGTAATAAAACAGCGAAAACTTACCCTTCTCGCGCAGCCTTTGACATATAGTTACCCACTCATCCAAATAAGGTCTGCTTGGATTATAGATAATGCCGCGACGTTGAAGTATCTTAACGTCTTTCGCAGACTTGACAAGGCAATGCATCAAGAAAATGTAGGATGATACATAACTCGTAGCGCCACAATCACAGTAGGACTCGAATGCAAGTAGAGATTGTTAAAGATGGTCTCAGTTTCATAATCTTTAAGTACCAACGAAGGCGGGATCTCCAACACGCCTGACCTCTTATTATTGAATCTAATGTCAAAGAGGCTCGTCGCCTTTTTGCGCTTAACAAACTTCACTCCTGCATTCCTAAGCTGTGTAGCTGGTGGAATGCTCAAAAAAAAAACTTCCCACTCCCCTTCCCAGTGTGACAAAGATCATCAGTGAGTGATCTGTAAATCAAGTCAAAAAAATGCTTGCCTGTTGCTTTGTGGAAGTGCTTTTGCATATTTGATTCCTCCATTGGTATAACCTTGTTAAAGAAGCGAAGAGCAAGCTCTGCGAGAGTGCGGTTCGATCTGGTCATTGCACTGCAAGCCTCTGGTACACTTTGTTTATTAATCTTCTTAGTTGTTAAAATCAGTATGATTAGTTGTTTGTGTTAACAGTGCCATGTTCAGATTTATGTTTATTTAGATTGTCTGAAAACAACAAAAACTACCCTCTTACAGTGCACGTATATCTCGTCACGTGTGAATATTCCAATCTTCGTCTTCTTAGTTCGGGCATCAGCATCTTCTCTTTTCGCCATTGTAGTAACTCCTCAAAGGATGAATTTTTTTTTTTTTTTTTTGTTTTGTCTGTCTGTCAAAGATCAAAAATAGCTCTGTTAGTATTTCTTAACTTCTAAAATCAAGATCCGTTGAGAAGTCCAAATGAATAAAAGTTTAGAACAAGAGTTAAGAGAGTTGTCAATTCCTTCTCCAACTCTGCAAACTCTTAACCAATTATATGGCAACTGCAATTCAAAAGGGAGTTCTGTTTAAGAGCTTTCCAAATCCTATAAAAACTAGGATTTCTCACGTTGGTACTGTATGAAACCTTTTTTGTTCCAAAATATATGAAGAAATCAACAAAGTTTTATTTTTTATTTTTCTAATTATAACCCCTAATCAATCAAGTGTGTAATTGATTACTGAATCATTCTCATTGTATAATCTTTTGTTTTTCGTGAATCAATCATTTTGTTAATTCTTGTGCACATGTTAAATTGTGATGAATATTGTAGAAAGGAGGGAGTATAAGTAGAAAAGCTAACAAAAACGGCGGTTTTCATTGTCAAGATGTGGGAAACTATGTTTCAACCATGAACTAATGGAACAATATATCAACTAAAAATTGTGTTGCACTTTATTGTGAACATGTACATGCATGCATTAATGCATACAATAATTAAAACAATTAAACCATAACTTCTATTCAACTAATTGAAAAAGCTAAAGAGAATATGAACAAGCTCCAATTTATAAAACTGAAGGGGGAAAGAAGTGTTCCTCTCTACAAAAATGAAAAGGGAACATCCAAAAACAGGAAAAGAGCTTCAAAAGCTAACGCCCATCTCGCCGCAGATGCTTCTAGACAAGTTACTCTAGCCATTCAACGCTTTAAAAATGACCTGAATCCAAACCAAAATTAACAGCCAAGTCAACTGGATAAGTTCATAATCCAATGAACAACCATATGCCATAGACAAGGCTAAACTAAAGAAGTGAAAAAATATCGAAAACATGATATTAAAACACATAGCAACAACAAAGAACTCTAGATAATGTGAAAGTATCCATACCTTAGTTTAGTTTTTCATATGCCCCCAGGATTCTTTGGGTATGCATTTATACCATTACATAACTCAAAGTAATAGAAGTCTAAAAGCTTGACATTCTCACATAAGCCACTAAAGAGATAAGGCACTTCAATGCCGTATGCATTGCAAATAATCCCCTGACGCTCAAGAAACTCCATATCTTCCTTGGATTTAATTAGGCAACTCATCAAGCAAACGTACGACGCCATAAAATTTGCATCATCGCGAAAATGAAACTCAAATGCAAGTAGATTTCTGAAGATGCACTCGGTGCAAGATTCAACAAATACACTTGGGATCTCTAACACTCCTTTGTTGAATCTTATATCTAGAAAACTCGTTGCATTTTCACATCTAACAACCTTGACTCCAGCACGCTTAAGTTCTATAGCCGACGGTATAGGTTGGAATTGCTTCCATGACATCTTCCACGCATTATCAATCAACAAGTCGCCACAAAAGGAACTATAGAACAAATCAAGAAGATGGTGGCTCTTTCTATCAAAATTCTTCTCCAAAACCTCTTTATCTCAAGGCATCAATGGATTAAAAAAGCGAAGACCAAGCTCCGCAAGCGTCTGCTTTCCTACGCTCCCCAAACACACTCCAAAAACGCGATCAAGAACAACCATAGGAAGCTGGTTCTCAAGCAATAACAAGTCACGCGCAATATTTTCTTTATCATCGAAATTCCGCAATAACTCATCCCCCTCACCTCTACCATTCTTGTATAGAAACTCAATCACAAATAACGCATCTATGGTCATCATCAACACAAAATCCTTCCCTCGCTCAACATCGTAACCTAGGTAAAAACTGTGAGCCTCTCTCTCGTCTTTCGAAACACACTCAATACATTCCTTGAATTTCTCCTCCACAGACCCCGCCCGACTAAGTATCGAATTCGCGTACGCCCTCTTGTAATCTTCAGGGAATCGGGTTTGTTTACAATGATAGGGGCCAATTGAAACAATGTGTGGTGACTACAAAAATTTCTTCTCTTCACTAAATTTGTTATCTACTTTGCAAATTGTGGGAATTAGGTTTTCGCAATGATACGGTAAGTGATCGCGTATCGATTCAGCTCTTGAACCCATCAAAATCCCTAATTTTCACAAACCCTAACCTTGATTCGATGAAACTAACACACAATTCTAGTTGAATCAATCAATCAAGCAAGCAAGCAAGCAAAACCAATCAACCAAAATCAATCAAAGAATTAACAAAAGGAGAGCGTACCGATCGGACTCCGCAATTTCGATTTCGTCTCCAACTCCACAAACTCAAAATCAGTTTAGGAATTTGAGTGAGTTCTGTTTTAGGGCTTACTTTTTTGGCGCGAGTTCGTTCTTTCCCGCGAGATCTGTTGTAAATCTCGAGATACGCACACCATCTAAACTAATGTACTTCTTCAAAAAAAACCATACATAACCGATATGAGATTAAACATTTCAGTCCATACATCTCAACAATCTCGATATTAGACTGAAATTAACAATTTTGAATTATCGGCTCTCATACTACTTATTGGACCCGCTCGCGTACGTCATTAGTACTACTTTCTTAGTATAAAGTTTTACTCTAAAAGGCCTCAGTAATATTCGATACAGATCCACTTTTATATTTCTTCCAAAAATTATAAACAATCGATGTAAGACTAAACATTTGGAACGAAATATCCGCAACACTCAACTACCCGAATCTCGTGGTGTGATAGATTTAATGGAACGCGTATATTCTAATCTCGATGCATCTCGGACGGCCTTCAAGCAGTCTACAAATTTCGCAGAATAAGAATTGCTTTTTCAGAATATCTTTTTGTTTTAGCTACAACGAAAATGATTGGTTAATATTCTCTCTAACTACATTAAAACTCAACCGTCAACATCCTTTAAACATTTCATCGAGACACATCACATTTAATCGGAAGTACATCTAAAATGCCACAACAACTAAGTATCAAATCCAAGTGTTAATTTTGAGTCACTTCAGATAGCATTTCTTTTTCGGACACCGCAACGGTAACGGCGATCCGTTTTTACCGTTAAGTGTACCTTTCTCCGTCACTACACGCGCACGTTAGCCGAACTAAAACTTGCGCTCACGCTTCGCAGACACACTTCACTGTACGTTCTTTTCGCACACACTGTAGAGAGAGAGAGAGAGAGCGCAATCAAAGTAGTGTTCGAAAATCTTCCACACAAGTAGAGACCGAGGTTGCCGATCTTCTAGGGTTTGGTAATGGCGCCGATCGATCGGTCGAGCGGAGTAGTTCGAGATTCGACTCGGTTCGTCTCTCCTCCGCCGCCTCTCGATCCGTTCCCGGCGATCTGCGATGGCTTTTGAGAGTGGTTTCGGACCGTTCGGCGTTGTTTCGGATTTGAGTTCGTGTGGTTTCGGAGGTCGGGATCTGGTTGGGAGTTCGTGTGGTTTCGGCAGATCTGGAGGCGTTGGTGCGCTGCGGCGATGGAGATTTGTGGTTTCAGCGCTTCTTCTTCGGTTTTTGATGGTATTCGCTGAACTTGATTAGTTGGTTTTGGTTTTGGTTTTGACAGTTCTGTCAGTTTTGAAATGCTGAACATGATGAGAACATTTGCTTGATTGGAAAAGTGAGTGAGCGAGTGAGACTGGATTGGTTTGTGAGGATTTCTGCAGTTATTGATTTAGTGTTTGTTTTTGATGTTATTGATTGTGAATTTGGTTTGTGAAGGTCACTGTTGAGATCGTTTTCGAGTGTGTTTTCGGTTCGCGTGCATTTTGCTAATAGTTCAACTGTCGGTAGGTTTTGTTCATCAAGTATTGCTATTGAGTGATTGTGAGTGATTGTTGGATTGTTTAATTAGTTGGGTTTTTTTTTTTTTTTTTTTTTTTTTTTTTTTGGAGTAACCATGGATATCCATACACTTAGTCTGATTAGTCTCATGGGCTCTGGGATTGCAGAAAGAGACCACAAGTGCCCCGAGGTTTGGCTGTTGTGGGGAATCGAAATAGAGGTAGTGCGTCTAACCCAAACAACCCTGTCTTCGCCCTTACCACTAGGCCACACTCTTCCGGGGTTCTAATTATTGGAGTTCTTGTTTATGAAGTTGCGATTTTATCATAAATGGGGTGGATTGCGATAGTTTGACAGCCAGCGTAAAACTTTTGTCACTATTAGGGATTGAGGTTGTGTTGTTGTTGTTGTTGTCGTTGTCGTCGTCGTCGTCTATGCCTTTTCGTTATTGTGTTGATTTTTGTTCGGAAAAATGTTGTCTTGCAGGGAAATTGAAGAGTGCGAATTGGTTTTTGGTAGAGTGTTTACTTGTTTTGTGTTATCTGGCCCTCGACATAGATGCCAAATTCCCAAATTATGTAGCGAAAGAGCCTTCATTGGCGCCAACTGGCTTGCCGTTCTCTGAGCCGGTTGTTCCCGAGCTTCCCCTGCCTGCTAATCTTCCTACATTTCATCAGCCACGTCAGAAACATTTTTGGTCTCGTCATGCACCGTCTCCTGCTCTAGTTCCTACTCCTTCTCCGGATTATGGTTCATTTACAACTAAAGGTCATCCTCCTGGGAATCCACGCATGTCAAAACCATCAATGAAAAGGAGCCAATTCGTGGCTCCCAGCGCGGGATTATTGCCTCCTCGATTGGAAGGTGTTGCTCCTGCACAATCTGATGGCGGTACTATCCCATCTGGTTTAGCTCAGCCGCCGTTGTCTCCTCATGTCTCTGGTACTACATATTATGAACCATATGTCATCATTTTTTCTTTCCTACTTGATTTATTTTGCAGAAAATTATGTCATTTACGAGTTACAGCCACCCTGCATGTTAGAAAAGAAGAAGACAGTTAGACAATCATTGCGACGAAGCTGCCTTTGCATTGTCTTCGACTATCTAGTTGTAGTAAACAATTGGGCAATCATTATAGCCCCTGTGTTATTTTATTGTACTAGTAATATGTACCTGTCTTTTGCTCTGTACTGATTATTTCGATTTTGTTTCACTCTTTGAACAGACTGTTGTGGACCAAACATGGTGCTGAAACGAGGTAGTCCGGATTGCCATTGTGTTTATCCTGTAAAGCTTGATCTTCTTCTTCTGAATGTTTCACTTAGCTCAAATTGGAGTCCTTTCCTGGAAGAGTTGGCTTCACAGCTTGGTCTGCGAGTTTCACAATTTGAGATCATCAACTTCTATGTGCTCGGTTTGTCGAGGTTGAATATCTCGATGGACATTACTCCACATACTGGAATAAGCTTTCCCGAAAGTGCTGTGGAGGGGATAAACTCTTCACTTGCCATGCATAAGATTCATCTCGATCCTACATTAGTGGGAGATTACAAACTTCTTAACCTGACTTGGTTTAAGTCACCACCTCATTCTGAAGGTAACTTTACTATTCCTCTTGAATGCCAGGACATCAATTGATTGTTTGTGAATTTCTTTTGGTTCTATTTAGTCTAAAAGGTAACTGACCCAAGGGTGGTTAATTCGTGGCAACACATTCTAGTTGCTCATGAAGCATGCTTGCCTCGTCTTTTTTATCGGGTGCATATCCTAGAGCTTCCGTGGGTTTGCAGCTGCCTTAAAATTCTCATGCAAGCAAACAATTTCATTTGTTGAGTGCAACATAAGCCACTTTGCAATATTGTTCACATTCTATGATTGGTACATGCTGTTCTATGCACAAAGTAGTAAATGCTATGCTGTTTTCTTTTTGACAGTTAGTGCACTTCTCCTTGTCTACCCTTTCGTGCTTATTCCTTGTTTAATGAGATTTTTATGCAATATCACTGCGTAACTCATGAGATATTGAACTCTTCTCAACTCAACACAAGCCATTTTTTTCGATTATGTGAAGTCATCTGCATGAATACAATCCATTTCTTCCATACTGCTATCCATGATTAAGGCCATTGTGTTGTTCATAGCATTTAGTACTGTTTTATCTATGTCTTTCTAGGACTCATTTATGCTCTAACATTGTTATCTAAGTTACTAGGTGTTTTTCTTTATAGGGTTGTATATTAGATCTCTTTGAATATGGCCCAACTTTTTTTTTCTTGCTTTCATTTGGCAATCATCAGTTCCCCATAAATTCAAGGTGTTTTCTCACTTGCTATTCATGAACCCCCATTTGGTGTGACGGAGTATTCATGGAAGTGAATAGATAGCATGGGATTGAGGAGCATTTCTAAGATTGTAAAATTGTCTTGGAATGTGCTGTTTTTTTTTGCGTCTCTTTGGCGAATTTGGGTGGAAAGAGATCCTCATGTATTTTAAGACAAACGGAAGTCTGCATTGGAGACTTGGGACTGTGCAAGAGGTAGTGTTGCTTTATGGCTCACATCGATAGGTTATTTGTTTAGGTTTTCTTTTGAGGAGTGAAGATTAAATTGGAGGAAAATAGTGACAGATAATTAAGGGATTTTATTTTTTCATAAATTGTTGCTCAAACTATCGGGGAATTCAATTTATGAGTCACACTATGAAACTTTGGGAGAGGATAATTGACAATAGGCTAAGGAGAGAAACAACAATATCAGAGAACCAATTTGGTTTCATGCCTGGGAGGTCAACTATGGAGGCGATTTTCCTTGTAAGACGATTGTTAGAAAAATATAGAGAAAAGAAAAAAGATCTTCATATGATATTCGTAGATTTAGAAAAAGCATATGATAGGGTCCCTAGAGATGTTCTTTGGTGGGTTCTAGAAAGAAAAAGAGTGCATGCTAGATACATAGACACTATTAAGGATATGTATGATGGAGTAGTAACGAGTATAAAGACATTTGGAGGAGCTACAAAAGAATTTCCCATTACGATAGAACTACATCAAGGATCGGCTTTAAGCCCATATCTATTTACTTTAGTTATAGATGAACTAACTAGACATATTCAAGAGGATATACCATGGTGTATGTTATTTGCGAGATGATATTGTCTTAGTGGATGAAACTAAAGATGGAGTGAATAGGAAATTAGAACTCTGGAGGAATACATTAGAATCTAAAGGCTTTAAGTTGAGTAGGACGAAAACCGAATACATGCACTGTGAGTTTAGAAACACTAGACATCGAGATGACGACGAGTAGTAAAATTAGGGGAAGTAGAAGTTCCTAAGGTAAACCACTTTAGATACCTAGGATCAATCATACAAAATGATGGTAACATTGAGAATGATGTCACACATAGAATTCAAGTGGATGGAAGAAATGGCGAGTGCAACAGGGGGTGATTTGTGATCGAAATGTTCTTACTAAGTTAAAAGGAAAATTTTATAGGACTCAATTAGGCCAGCTATGCTCTATGGAAGTTAATGTTGGGCGGTAAAGCAACAACAATTACATAAAATGAACGTAGCGAAAATGAGGATGCTTAGGTGGATGTGTGGTAAAACTCGTAAAGATAGAATAAGAAATATAGAAATTCAAAGACAAGTAGGAGTAGCACCAATTGATACAAAGATTAGGGAAGGGCGGTTGCGGTGGTTTGGTCACTCGCAAAGACGGCCTACAAATGCCGCAACTAGAAAACTTGACTCAATAGAAACCGTAGAAATTCGACGAGGTAGGGGCACCAAAGTTAACATGAGATGCATTAATTAGGAGGGATTTGAATGGTTTGGAAAGCTCACCATCAATTGCACTTAATCGAGCACAATGGAAAAGCTTGATCCATGTAGCCGACCCCAGTTAATTTGGGACTGAGGCTATGTTGTTGTTGTTGTTGTATTTTTTCATAAATTGGAGGATCGGTTTTTTGTTTTGATCTCCAATTGACACCAATCCTACCATTTTTCATATTTGTATGTGATTTTATTTTAAATTTTTTATGAAATATCTATCTCATTATTCTCATTCCTGTAACACTTCGAATACTAACATGTTACTTCTTTGATGCAACTATTAAACCCATAGAGCATAATCAGTCTAATCGCAATCCTAGAAATTATTCTTTTCAGCTTTAATGAGGTTTATTTGTCATATAGTATAATAGTCTCCTGTTTTAACTTGATAGGATATTAGGATGACATCGTCTCATATCTCCTTATTCCTGAATTATTGAGTCTAAGTACTTATTAGTTCCGATTTATCCAGTTTAAATCCCTCTAATTCTACCTCTATCTTGATTGCAGCTATATTTTTTTTTGTTAACGTGTCCTATCTAAATCCTGATAATTCTAACATCTAGATGTCGCATTCACTTTGGTTGCACTAGCTGCTTTGGTTTATCAAATTAACATAATCTGGAAAAAACATATACCTGCAACCACTTTGTTTTAAATCCTTAACACTTTATCTCAATACTGCAGTTTGTTTTATTGAATAATTTCCTTCTTTTCTGTGTACTTTATCTTTTCTCTAATACCGACTTTATTATCTTATTACAGCTCCAAAGAAGGCTGCTCCACCAATCACTGTTCCACATAAACATAATCTGCCTTCTACTTTGCCACCTGCTTCTGCTAGTGTAGAAAAACATTCAAACATGGCTCTCATTCTTGGCATCATTGCTGGGATCCTGACAATCCTCATTCTGTCTGTGCTAGTGATATGTTTATGCACATGTCGTCGAGGCAGGAAAAAGGAATTAGACCAAGAAATCTGTAAGCATTTAGTTTTGGTTTTGTTTTTTTGTTTTTTTGTTTTTTTTCTTTTTTGAGAAGAAGGCTTCAGGCAATATTCGCAGTATAAAGACTTAAATCTGCCGTGTGGATCCCAAAAAAGAAAAGAAAAAAAATGGCACGCTATTGTGTGAAACCCGCCAAATTTGACACATTATCCATACAATCCCTTTAGCACCATAATTGACTGATTTCACATAGCTTTTAAACTTAGTTCTAGGTTCCTTTGTTAGGCTCTTAAACCATATTTATTTCCAAAGTTGAGTTTCACTGTGCCCATACTAGATGCAAGTTTAATTGTCAACGCATCTCCAAAAATAATATTTACTTGTGTGGAACTTTAGATAGTGGACTTATCCTTACTGTAGTACGTACAAGGAGCTTTAGAGAAGTTGAGTTTCACTGTGCCCATACTATATAGATAATACCTTGAGGTTAATATGAACAGCTGTTTATTTAATGGAGTAATAAAGGAAAGAAAAATATTACATTTTCTTAATCTACAGTAGGCATTATTTCGTAGTTCTGATCAATTAATATTATTGGGGCTGACTTGCAGCGAAGCCAAAGATCACCGAGACAACTTCTGTTGGAGGGTCTCTTCCACACCCTAGTAGTACACGGTTTCTGGGCTACGAGGAACTCAAGGAAGCAACTAATAACTTTGAACCTGCAAGTGTGCTTGGGGAGGGTGGTTTTGGAAGGGTTTTCAAGGGTGTTTTAAGTGATGGCACAGCTGTTGCCATCAAGAAGCTTACTAATGGAGGTCAACAAGGTGATAAAGAATTTTTGGTTGAGGTTGAGATGCTTAGCAGGTTGCATCATCGCAATCTTGTTAAACTGGTGGGCTACTACAGCTGTCGTGATTCTTCGCAGAACCTTCTTTGTTACGAGCTTGTTCCAAATGGAAGCTTAGAAGCTTGGCTTCACGGTATGCCATTATCTTAATTTGCAGGATTTTTATGGTTTCTTGTGAGATCAATCACATTTATGACTTCTTTTATTATAGATTGAGTTTATGCTCAGGAAGTTATATTGAGATTTCTACCTTGTGTTATTATTTGGTACTAATAGGGGACTGTTGTGATGTTAGGTCCTTTGGGAGTAAATTGTCCTTTAGATTGGGATACCAGAATGAAGATTGCTCTTGATGCTGCTAGAGGACTTGCCTACTTGCATGAGGACTCGCAACCATGTGTTATCCACAGGGATTTCAAGGCATCCAATATATTGCTTGAAAACAATTTCCACGCTAAAGTTGCTGACTTTGGTTTGGCTAAACAGGCACCTGAAGGCCGGACAAATTATTTATCTACTCGTGTCATGGGAACATTTGGGTTAGCCTCCACTCTTTCCAATCCTTATCTGCATATTCTGTGTTTCACTCGCTCAACAGTTATTAATTGAAATTAACTTGATTTTCAGCTATGTGGCCCCTGAGTATGCTATGACTGGTCATCTCCTTGTAAAGAGTGATGTTTATAGTTATGGTGTTGTCCTCCTTGAGTTGTTGACCGGAAGGAAGCCTGTAGATATGTCGCAACCTTCTGGCCAGGAGAATCTTGTTACTTGGGTTAGTGATTTAACTCTTTTCCTTAGCCGCGAAAACTTTTAATATAGTTCCTTTTGAAGCCTTGATTTTTCTTTAGTCAGCTTTTCGTTTCTAGTTGTGTTTTTGAGTTTTAAAAATTTCTTGTGCTTTCAGGCTAGGCCAATTCTAAGAGACAAGGATAGGTTAGAGGAGCTTGCGGATCCAAGATTTGCTGGCAAGTATCCAAAGGATGATTTTGTACGTGTTTGTACAATCGCAGCAGCTTGTGTTGCATCTGAGGCGAACCAGCGGCCTACTATGGGTGAAGTAGTGCAGTCCCTAAAAATGGTTCAGCGCACCACAGAATACCACGACTCCATGTTAAATACCTCAAACACCCGCACAACCACAAACCTCCGGCAGTCCTCCACTACTTATGAGTCAGATGGGACTTCATCAATGTTCTCCTCTGGCCCTCTCTCCGGCCTAAGTGCATTCGACAATGACAATATATCTCGGACGGTTGTCTTCTCCGAAGATCTTCATGAAGGGCGGTGAAAATTTTCTGGTATGTCCGTTTTTTATCTTAACTTTTTCTCCATCTGATAGAAAGAATCAAAACCATAGAATCAATTGAATGTGAGATAAGCTTGAAACTTTGTGGTGGTTGTTGCCAATCTCCCTTGTCGAGAAACCCGCTTGTTCAGTTTTTTTCCCAGGTAGCAGGGGTTTCTCAACATGATACCTGACATTGTACATTCCCTGTAGTTATGCTTGCTCAGATTGGCTTTAAAAGTTCCTTCTTTTCATTCTCATCTGTCTTTGATTTATTTCTTGAGGCGATCCCTTAATGACTGCGGCACTTTTGGAATGATTTCGAAGTGATTTTCAGTTGAGTGATGTGATTGTATTGAGTAGGGTGGCTGAGCATGATCCTGTTATGAGAAAGGATCCTGTTTGAGTTTTGAAGAGTGTGTGTGCTTGCGAATCTCGATGTGTATCGACAAGCTCTGTGATATTATGATCCGTGTAGAAATGTTTGTAGAAAGGACAAAGGACCCTGCTATTGTAACCACAAACTACACGTACAAATGACATGCACTTGTTGGCATCTTTTCGATGCACTCCGCTAGACTAGCGCTTGTTGTTTGTTTGCGTGTCTTTCATGGGTTACAAAATCATTTGATGTTGCTCTATTAGAGGAGACTTGATCAAATCATAGATGGAATGAAACATGGAATGAGTGCCAAGTGGATCCAGTGTGGTAGTGACCGTGTTGTGAGGCCATGAATTTTGAGGCACATCTTTGGATCTAGACTGCCTTCTTATCATTCTTCTTGCTTTGTTGTTGTTGTTGTTGTATGTCAAACTGATCAATCAATCAATCAGTTTAATAAGATTGAAGCAAATATTGGTATACATTGATCTGATCAAGATGAGCGGTGGAGATCGGAGAGTCGGGGTGGCGATGGATTTCTCGAAGTACAGCAAGAGAGCGCTGAGGTGGGCGGCGGATAACGTATTCCGCGACGGAGATCATCTGATCCTCCTCAATGTCCATCCTCAATCCTTCTATGAAGGTGGTGAGATGCAGCTCTGGGAAACCACTGGCTCACGTATGTCTATTTCATTCTTAACAATTTAAATAACTCCAACAATTATAAACCAAATGTATGTATTATTTTTTTTAACAGTCAGCCTATTATGGTTCTTGGTAGCTATGTCGGCTTGTTGTGGTTCACCAAGTTCATCATGCCTCACATACGTGTTTTAGGTTTGTCCATTGCGGATTAGTAAAATTGGGTTGTTTGTCGTGAGTTTGTAATTGAGACAAAAGATGACTCTTTATTAAGGGTAGGGGTTGCCCTCGTCCAATCTTTTTCTCTCATTTACTAATCTTAGGAGTTGATGCCTAAGCTAAGAATTCTATTTGTTTAAGGAAAATGATTTGGTGACATATTTTTGATACATAAATTTGTTTCTTACGTAGATGGAGTCTTTTGGGCTTGCATCTTAATGCCTAAATCAAATAACACCAAAAATTACCAACAATTAGTTGGTCTGAGTGGTAAGGCAATCAATTTTTTTTAAGCGAAGCTTAGAGTTCGAGTCTCTCACATGAAAAAAAAAAAAAAAAAAAAAAAATTGAGTTGAGAGTGTTGCCCTCCGAATTTGTAGGCGTGATAGCACTTGAGAAATCAAAAACAAAAAAGGCCAAAAAATTATGATGCAAATGTATGTGTATCAAAATAATGTTACCAAACAGTTTCATTTTGATATTAATTGTGGATCCAAACAATCAGATTAAATTTTTTCAATGAAAATGTGAAATGATAGTAGAGAGGGTTTCATGTTGGGAAGGGAACATTAAAAAAAAAAAAAAAACTGTATTTTGTTGACAAACTCAAAAACCAGTTTCACAACTCTCTATAGTTTGACTGCCTCGGATCGCGCGTTGATGAGTAGTTTGAAGCAATAAAACGAAATAACGGGCGTTCGATCTGTCTTTGCAGCATTTATCCGTTTGAACGAATTTTCGGATCCGACGATCATGAAAAAATATGGGACGAAGCCTGACCAGGAAACCATAGACATTATTAATTCTTTGGCCGAGCAAAAAGAGGTAAATAATTTTCTAAGTACAACTTTTTCTTTATGTTTTTTGTTTTCTTTCTTTGATATCATCATCAATTGCACTAAATCGAGTGCAATAGAAGAGTTTAATTCATGTAGCAGATCAATTAATTTGAGACTGAGGCTATGTTATTGTTGTTGTCATCGTCATCGTCTGTTTGTTTTGTTTCTTTGATAATTGTGGACGTTATGGTCTTTTTTTTTTCGGCTCCTCTCTATTCAGACTCCGATTAATTCCAAGAGAATCAAGCATATCTGCATATGTCGACTAACTCCCGCTACTAATTCCAGGCTCCTCCCTGTTTAGACTCGGAGTAATTCCAAGAGAATCAAGCGTATCTACATATGTCAACTAATTTCATGCTCTTCTTTGTTTAAATTTGACTAATTCCAAGAGAATTAGGCACATGCCAAGATTTAATTTTGTGACCATTTCTTCTCGGGCCTACCCGGTGCTTGTATCCGCAAGTCTATGATCTCGCTATGTAGTAACGATATTGTCCCCACCTTAGCCACTTTTTTATCTCATATGTGTTGGGTTATACTTCAAAAAGTTACTATTTAGAAAGATATCCCCACTTTTTTTTTTTGGAATTAAGCGGGAGTCGAACTCACGACCTCCCCAAATCTTAAATTTTGACAAGTGATGTCTCTCTCATCTCACCGGAGAAGCTTTGGCAGAAAGATATCAACACTTAGGTACTTCTTTACGAAATCACACCTTACCAATACGGACTATATTTTAATCCACGTATCTCCAACACTTTTGTTCACTATCCTAATAACTATGCTTCAATTCAATTGTGGCCTTACCATTATAATTTCTCTTATTTTACAAAAAAAAGTTTTATTTTTTTTTATTTTTTTACTAGGCTGGCTAATAAATGTGGTTGAACAGATCACAGTGTTGATGAAGATCTTCTGGGGAGACGCACGTGAGAAAATTTGCCAAGCAATTCGAGATATTCCATTGAGTTGCATTGTGATGGGCAGCAGAGGACTAGGCAAGATTGAAAGGTGACACAACAACTTAAAAGCCTTACTTTTTTTATATTACATTATTCAGAATTTCGCAAAATCATCCATACCTTTTATCCATCACACTAATCTACGAAAGTTAGTCGAGCACCTCAACCTCATGATGGCAGTTAGAAACTAAAATATAAAATTTAGTATGCCTCGTAGCCTCATAGGCTGTTGTATATGTCCTCGTCTTGAATTAAATCTTTTTTTTTTCGGCTCTTTCCTAATTAGAGTTGACTAATCTCACGACAGTCACTCATTTCAACCCCATAATTAATCTGAGAAAACCCTAGTTTCAATTCCCCACTGCGTCAAGATTTTCTGGGCTACTGAGGTACGCTCGGGCCAATTGCACTACAACATCGTAGAAATAGTTAGACTCATCAGGATACCCATGAATATCAAAAAAAAAAAAAAAAAATATTTGAGAGAAACCAACATATTTAAAATTGGGCGACAGGATTTGATTTCTTCTTTTTTTTTTTTTTTTTTTTTTTTTTTTTTTCCTTTTTGGGTTCTAAATGTTTTGATGGCTTTTGGTCTGATTTTTAATTTTTACAGGGTTTTTCTAGGCAGTGTGAGCGACTATGTAGTTGATACTGCAACTTGCCCAGTCATAGTTGTGAAGAATGTAAATGAAGAAAGCTAGCTACCTACTTCACCAACCGTTGCAATTGCAGATTTCATCTTGATTAAATATTTTGCTAACATACTACATTGCCAAGATTGTCTATTTATATATGTTGTGGTTTCTCTATAAACCAGGGAGTCTATCAGTTTTTTTTTTTTTTTTTTTTTTTTTGAAGTTTTATTTATTTTTTGGTGTTATATATTTTTGAAGTTTAATTTATATTTGTCAAAAAAAAAAATCTCAATTGCAATCGAGCCTCATGTAAAAAATGGTTTGGAAGTTGATAGTATTTGAATGAAGATTAATTGGTGCAGTTCGCATTGAACAATACGTACGTAGAAAACTTTTTAATTGTACTTAGCTCGTGATGATTCTTTTATTTCTTCCTCTAATTGATAATCACGAGCATGAGTGCTTGAATCAATTAGTCTAATCATAATCATAATCGGGCCCATAATTGCCTTGATCACATCGAAGTAGCTCACCAATCACCTAACCACCCAATAAAATGACTTTTTTTCTTAATTTTTTTTTCATAATTAACATATGAACTAATCATCCTACATGCTTCCTTTATTTCGATTTACACCACTCGATATCTAGACTATATAACACCGAGTCGACTCACAATCGGGCTAAAGAGCTCCCGACATCTGACGCATTCATTCGATTAAGAGATCCGAGTGCTGAACTACTCGCAACAACCCGCGGTTGGTTAACCTCAATCACCTTATTAGACCAATTCCACTAACTTACAAGGACAAGTTGACCACCAACCCATAACATTACATTTGACAATTGACAAACCACCCCCCAAAAAGAAATACAATATATTATACAGCATATTCCAAAGTCCAAACTCATAGTCAAATATATTAAAAAAAAAAAAAAAAAAAAAAAAAAATCCCAAATGGGTCCCTTTTTGGGTAACAAGAGACACTCTTATTAACAGAAAACTACAGAAAAAGAGAGGGAGAAGGAGAAGAAGAGAGACCATGCACTACTGACCAGGCCCTGCCCTTCTCTAACCTGCACCGAAGGTGCCCCAGTCCTTATCCTGCGCACACACCTGCAGCGCCAACTCGTGTGGGAAAGTGAGTGTGAGAGAGAGAGTGTGAGAGAGAGAGAGAGAGAGAGAGATCGATCCATTGTAGTGAGCGAACGAGAGACACCACAACAACGCAACACTAGACAATGGAGGAGATTAAGCGGACTTTCTTTTACTACTATCATCAAGTCTATCATGACCAGGACCCGACCGACCCTAACCCTAACCCTAACCCTAAACCCCACAACTCTACTATTCTCGTCTCTTCATCCTCCTCTCCCCCTCCTCCTCGTCTCGCATTAATTCCCGAATTCCTTCCTACCCATCTCGTTATTCCCCCTTCCGCGCAACCCCTTTTGGCCGATTTCGATTTGGTGGCCGAGAGAGGGATCTCCTCTTCAAGGTACCGCCTTTGCTTTTTTGTGCTGTTTTGGTGATGGGGTTTTGTTTTGGTGGTGTTTCTCGATCTGGGTGTCCCGATTCGCGCTGTTTTTGGGGGTTTTGATTGGTTTTGGATTCTGGGTAGGTTGGTTTTCGGGTTGTTTTGGTGGGGTTTGTGTTGGGCGGTTTTTGATTGATTGATTGATTGATTGAATGAATGAATGTTTTCGTTTTGATGGGTGTTTTGATTTCGTTTTGTTCTTGGGCGATCGGTCGATTTGGGGTTGTGCTTGTCTCGGTCGATTGTTGATTGATCTGGATTGATGGGTTTGGTGAATTGGTTTTTGATTGATTGTTCAATTGTCTTCGATGGATGATATGTTATGGATGTTCTAGATTTATGAGTTGTTGCTTTTTTTTTATATATATAATTGGATTGTTTGAATTGCATCTTCTCGGCGTTTTCGATCTGTTGTTGTTGATTTATTGATTTCTCTGTGATCTAGCAGGCATGTTTGCTTTCATCTCCACTTGCGTATCTCTTGATCTTCTGTCTAGTTGTTTCATCTATTTTTTCTTGATGGTGTTTATTGGAATTTTATTACTATTGTTTTATTGCTAATCGATACCCCGTCAAATGTCGATATTCCTTTTTCCTCGCCTCTTGACATACAACAAGCTTTGATAGGACTAAATGCAATTTTCCTTTGCATTCTTTTTGAATTAGATATGATGTTGAAATTAATCATTACGTTGTTCTACGCATGTCCTGACTTTGGAATCTCTTGTTTCAGCTTGGATTATCTTTTCCAGGCCCATCATCTTTGGTGTCCTCTCGCCGTTTGA
This sequence comes from Stephania cephalantha, assembly GCA_039657325.1. Taxonomy (NCBI): domain Eukaryota; kingdom Viridiplantae; phylum Streptophyta; class Magnoliopsida; order Ranunculales; family Menispermaceae; genus Stephania; species Stephania cephalantha. The sequence goes on along the minus strand of CM077579.1, from coordinate 46,668,545 downwards.
GAATCTTGGTTTGTGAGTTCAGGTTCTTCCTAATGGAAGGAATTGGAGTTGGCAGTGCCGTGAAGAAGAAGAGGAGTGATAGGAGTGCATTTCGAAGGCCCCGTTCTGACTCTCAACAATTTGTTGAAAGCCATGATACATCGCCACCATCATCCGCTCCTGCTTCCGACAATGTTGGCAAGGTCTCCAGCGATGAAAATAATGGATATGACACAAGCTCGCGAAGGAAAGAGTTTAATCTAAATCAATGCGCTTCAAGGGTAGTATCGGCTAATGGAGCTGAAGGTGAAACTGGGAGTAGAAGGAATTGGATGGATAAGGGAGCATTTGGAGGTTTCAATGGTTTTCACAGCAATGGTAGTTCAAGAGGCAGTGACGAGCGAGGACGAAGTGGATCAGATGTTAAAAGGTCTAGCGAAGGTGTCCTTGCCCCTGCGAATTGGAAAAGCGGAAACAAGATTAAGGAGACCCACGATGTTCATCAACGAAAGCCAAATAGCTATACAGGCTTCAGAAAGGATGGAGAAAGCTGGAATCCGGGACGTTCAGCTTTAGTTTCAGACGTGCAAGGGAATGAGAGTAAACCAAGTAAAGTAAAACTCAAGGTCGGTGGAGTAACTCGTCTTATTCATGCCAAGACATCAGTAGATGGGGCTGCTGTCAGGGGTGTTTCTTCTTTAAAATCTTCTCGCCCTTCTAACATTCCTCGGCCACGTCCGAAGCTGATCCTTCAGGTAGTTTATTGCTGCTTTTATCTGAATGCCGAACATACATTTTTTTTTTCATAAATTTATTTTTCGAAGGGAAAGATTTGTGTCGAGCATGTTAAGTTATTATATTTGTTTCATCTTGATTCTTGCACTTTTTGTGGATCCTATTTTCAATTTCTGTACCGTTCAACAGATCGTAGGTGTAAAAACTCTGGTAAGACCAAAATAACATTAAATTATCTATTAGCTGTCAAGATTTATGAAGGTAAATTTGTCCAAAGAAAACTACAATGATTAAATGTGTATTAATGTATATGCACATTGCTTTCTACAGTTTGAATCAGCAGTTTGCTAGGTTGGTTATTTTGGAAGTTTGGAATGAGTGGAGTAAAGCATATATATATATACTAAAAATCTCTAAGCTCTTTTTTGTAGATCCAAAAAGTTGTTTGGTGCGCATGACATTACGCAATATCCATCATCATAACTTATTTTTCATAGTGCCGTGCTATGGACATAATTCGGGATCTAGATTAAAAAACTTGTATTAGGCAGTTTTTTTAGGGTGAATATTACTATAGTTATCAGAATGCTTATGTTTGTGCGTACCTGCACGTGTTTATTTGCTGAGTGTTTGGGTTGGGAAGGTGGGGCATCGCCGTTGTCTTAAGTGGTCATGTTCGTCGGACAGCTCAGACACATTAGTATTAATGCCATTTGTATGAAGTCTCCTTCCTTATATATGCATGCATTGCTAATGCATTAATTGTGCTAAAAAAGTTAAGTGATTCCATACTTGCTTCTGCTATACTTATTGTTGGTCCAGGAAAACTCAGACGACGATCCATCCCCTCCTGCAAGTAAGGCAAGTGGGTTGCAAGGATATCTTGGGAAGAAGGAAATTTCTTTAAAAGTCAAGATGCCTGAAGAGAACTTATCCGAAAATCAAACAGAAAAGTGTGAGGCAGTTCGTAAGAGCAAGCGAGTTCCCAAGCGACGTGTGTTGGATGGGTCATTCAATGATGGCGATGAAGATGATGAAATTCGATATCTTGAACGACTTAAAAATTCCAAGGTTCCAGATTATGTTGCTGAGTGTGAAGAGGATGAGGATGAAGGCAGCAGGAAACATAAGAGGATTTCTAAGGTTTCGAGAGGAAGAATGGCAGATGACGACGATGATGAAGTTCTTGATTATGATTCATATCGACCTGCTCGAGATGGTAAGAAAAGGTCAAAGTCCGAGAAAGTAGCTGAGGACACAGATTATGAGGAAGAGGAGGAATTAGCATCTGATGGTGAACCTGAAGTAAGGAGAAAGAAACAGAAAAAGGAATCTGTTGATTCCTTTGTTGAAGGCAAGAAAGAAATGAGTCTTACGACGCGTCAACGAGCTCTTCAGTCTGGTAAAGACACTACTAATGGATCAAGTTTGATTGAGTTCCCAAATGGCCTTCCCCCTGCACCATCGAGAAGTAAGCACTAGCTTAACATTGCTTCATTCTTTTTGTTGTTTCAATTGTCAGTATTGAATGGCATATTCAATTTTTAATTTCTCTAATCTCTCTCTTATGATTTTTTTTTCTCTTTGCTTGGTGACATCAGAGAAAAAGGAACAACTTTCTGAAGTGGAGCAGCAGCTTAAGAAAGCCGAGGCTGCTCAAAGGCGCAGATTGCAAGTGGAGAAGGCAGCTCGAGAGTCTGAGGTATTTTCTGTCATCTAATTATTATTTTCTGCTATTGTCTTACTTTTTCATTGTAGAGATCACTTGTGGCGTAAAAACCTGCTAATCGACTTTTTTATGGATAAAAGGCTGAGGCAATCAGGAAAATATTGGGCCAAGACTCAACTAGGAAAAAACGAGAGGATAAGATAAAGCAACGGCGCGATGAATTAGCGCAGGTACGTACAGCCACTTGAAGCCCCTCTTCTTTAAATTGTTTTCATTGATCATGTGTCTAATTGCTTTGGCACCACTTATGTATGTTGCAGGAGAGGGCTGCCAAAGGCATGGAGCTTGAGCAAGATCAAGTTCGATGGGTCAGTAATTCGACGGGCAACTTTGTTATATTCCCTAAAGAGGCGGCGCTGCCATGCATCTTTGATCCCAAACCTTGCAGGTTACTGATCTTTCCTTTTCTTGCATGAACTTGTGTTTGACTACTATATTATTCATTTTGGCACAATTAGCATTGAAGTAATACAACAACGCCTCAATCCCAAATTAATTGGGGTCGGCTGTATGGATCAAACTCTTCTATTGTGCTCGATTTAGTACAATTGACGGTGACCATATCAAACCATTTAAATCTCTCCTAATTAATGCGTCCCTAGTTAACTTTTGGTCTACCCCTACCTCGTCGAATTTCTTCAGTTTCTATTGAGTCATAATTAGCGTTGAAGTATGAGTTGAAAACCTGACTACAGGCTACGTTGCTAAAAAAAATGTCGCATTTCGATACTCAGTTAATCTACTCTCCTTACTTCGCAGGGTTGATAGATACCTTATGTTAAGTTTATTGAAGATCTTAACTCATTCTAAGATACGGTGCAGATGTGATGCTGAACTCTTTTTCATGATATGTTTGCTTTCATGGTTTCAGTTATCCTCCTCCGCGAGAGAAGTGTGCCGGTCCTTCATGCGCTAACCCGTATAAATATCGTCATTCCAAGTTGAATATTCCGCTGTGCAGTCTTCAGTGCTACAAGGCAGTTGCGGCGCAGACGCTGCCAACTCCAACCTGCTGACTTCGTCGATTGCTCTTGCCCGTCTCAGTCGATGGAGGTAATGATTCTACATATGGCCATATGAGGAGTAACTAGTTGTTGCAAATTTTGATGCATAGAGCTTCTAAACCAGCACAGAAATACCATTGTAATAAGTAATAACTGATTCAAAGAACATCATCCATATGATGAACTTCCTTCCATGTGTAATGTAGTTTTGTACATAACATAATGTCTTCACTTCAAAGTGATTATTACATCTATTTTGGTACCAGTTTGCTCTTCTAGTCTTGTCTGGTTTTTGTTAGCTATGGATTAGAGTTTGCAAAAAGAACATAATCATTGCACGCCGCGACTGGGCGTATATTTTTTTCGATAGTCGTGGGTGTCTGAGCCTTTTTTAGGACCCTCCTTACTGAGGCTTGATTATTCACACGGGAGTTGGTACTCGCTCAACACATTTAAGTAACTTTACCATGACAACAATTGGCTCTTTCGCTAACACAAAACTTCACCCTTGTAGAGATGTTGGGAACTTTTTTGTTTTCCTTAAAACATGCACAAAGACATTTACAGATGGTCTCTCAGTTGAGCTATCATGAGGAGTAGACTTCCTTCCCTTTCAAAACTATGATCATCGTCCACGCATAATGCTTAGAGACATCTCATTCACCGAAACAGGAGACTTCGAAGACGAAGAGTACATATAAGTCGTTCGAGAACAATCGCTGCTATAGTCTACACTCTTGATGTTGATATAGGGAGGTCGAGTCGGAATAGGTAGTTCTGCCGCCGTACTTGTCAGCATTTCCACGACCTTCCACATCGGCGGTCGAAGATTTGGAGATGCTTGTGTGCATAGTAGTCCTACTGTAAGCACTCTCACAACCTGTTCTTCTGAGCACTGGCCTTTAAGATTTGAGTCCAGCATCTCATTCAAAGTTTTTGCATTGAAATGCTCCCATGTCTGGTAGTAGTACATAGGAGTAAGAATTAGGACAATATGTTCATATTGAGACAAAGAGAGATTGAGAAGGAGAGACTGTCACCTTCGAAATAAGGGAGTGACCTCCCGACAATGTCGCCGCAGAACGAGTGTTTCTGCAGCCTGTAACCACTTCGAGGACAAGTATTCCATAGCTATAGATATCGGCTTTTTCCGTCAACTGTCCGTGGACTGCATATTCAGGAGCCATGTAGCCTCTGCAAGGATATATCATGGATCATCATAAAACACCTCGAATTTATTCGCATTTCGCATTGACATCGATAGGAAATGAAGTGCTAAAAATGTAGTTCTTACAATGTTCCAGCTAAACCAGTGCTGAGATGACTCTGGTCCTCGGCGAAATACCTTGCCAATCCGAAGTCCGATATCTTAGGCTTGAATCTTTGATCAAGTAGTATGTTGCTTGCTTTTATATCTCGATGAATGATCCTGATCTCCGACGACTCATGCAGGTAAGCAAGGCCCTCAGCGGTGCCAACAACGATGTCGAATCGCCTCCTCCAATTCAAAGCAGCCTTCCTAATTGAATCTGACCCAGTAATTAGAGATTGTGAAAAAGAGAAACCTTTGTTCAACATTGCTTAGAAATGCTAAAATCGCGCGAAAAGTGAATTAAGTACCAAACAAGAACTTGTCAAGGCTTGTGTTGCTTAGGTACTCATAGACTAGGAGGCTCTCTGGACCATCAACACTGCATCCAAAGAGCTTGACTAGATTCTTGTGTTGAACTCTGCTGATGAGGTTTACTTCATTGAAGAACTGTTCTAGCCATTGGTTTGTGTTGACAAACAGTCGCTTCACCGCGATTTCCCTCTCGTCGCTTAGAATTCCCTGCCGAGATAGAACCGTTAATATCGCGCATTGTGTTTGAAATTTTAAATGTTCAAACTCAGCATATAGGAGGGATTGACAGTAGCATTTTTTTTTTTTTCTTTCAAAATGTACCTTGTATACAGAACCATAGCCTCCTTGGCCTATTTTGTTTGCCAAGTTGAAATCATTGGTAGCCTTCCTCAGATCATTGTATCTGAAACTAAGTTGCGATTCCTTGATCGATCGAAAGATTTCCGACGAACGAACCCCGTCTAAAAAGAAGAAAATTCGCCCGAAAAAAAATTATGGAAGATCTTAATTGAGAACAAATCCAAGTTTGAAATGTTCCTCACAGCAGTAAAGAACTTGATCAGAGATTATGTTTTTTCATGTTATTTACCATCAGTACTCTTTGCAGTTCCCTTGATTCCCCAAATAATAGCTCCTCCTATCACAACAACCGCGGCGAAAATCGATCCAAGCGCGATCACCAATCGATGTCGAGCTGCAGCAATAATCAAGTTCAAAACTTGCTCTACAAAGATCTTAACTTTTTTTTCACTCCACTCTGAATTCACGTGTCTTAAGTTATTTTGGTCTACCTCTCTATATATTTCGTCGAATTTCTTCGTTTCTATTAAGTCGAGTTTCTAATTACTTTGGTATTTTCAGGCTGTCTTTGGATGTATGTGACCATTTTCCTCCAATTTTTGCATCAATCAGTGCCACTCCTAATTTCTTTGAATCTAAATGAAGAAGAGGGACACCACAAAAACCCCAAATCTAGTTGGTTCTTCAAGGTCTTTCTTTAGATCAAATATATGGCACAATTAAAAGAATTTTTTAAAAAAAGGACAATTTGAGCTAATAAGGAATTACCATATTTTGAGTCCCCTCTCAATTGAGACACCACATAAAAGGGCTCAGTTGAGTACCTAACATAGCATCCAACATTCAAAGCTCTACCTTCACTACTAGGCAAGCAACCAACAACACTCTTTCTTGCACTCTCAAGGCACTCCCTACATCCACTCTTGTTCAAAGACCTCCAACACTGAGCAACTCCATAAACCTCCACACCACCCCCCACAACAACCTTCCCCTCCATGTAATACCCCCTCTCCCCATACGCCGCCGCCGCCGCCACGTCAAATTCCCCACCAACCCTTTCGCCGCCTCCCCGAATCGTGCCTCATTCGATACCTGTTAGACCATAATGTGTCTCATAATCTCATTTTATATTTACATAATAATCATAATACGTAACTTATGTTTTAAATCTACATTATGTCTATTAAGAGCAACTCCAATAAGTACTCTATTTTAGAGTTCAAACTTTAAAATAAAGTTAAACAACTCCAATCATACTCTATTTTTCCTTTATTTTAGAGTTATGTGAATAGTGAAACTCCAAATTTAAAATTCCACTATTCACCCAACTCTATAATAACGTTCCTTACTTTTTTATTTCTTTTAAAAAAATTTCAATAATTGTTTCTTTTTAAAAAAAAATATGAATGTGTTTTTTTTTTAAATTTTTACTGATTAAATAATTTATTAACAAAAAAAATAAAAATAAAAAATAAAGTTTTAGAATAGAAATAGAGTTTGCGGTTGGAGAAGAAATAGAGTTTGATGTGACAGAACTGTAAAATAGAGGGGAAAATAGATAGTATAGACGGTCTAAGAGACTAATTAAAAGCTTGCGCAGGTAATTCTCTATTTGATATACAGACGGGCGTGGGCGAGCCGCAAAGGGCCTTGTCGGAGCGGGGGTCGAGGGGTTGTTGAGAGAAGTTGTGGTCTCCATAGGTGAGGAAGCAGCCGTCGAGGTAGACTCTAGCGGTGGTGGAGGGAAGGCACAATGGGAGCTTGACCCTGCACTCTGAGTAGCAAAGTCTGCAGTCGACATTGGAGAGGTAGTGGAAGCACTGGCCGAGGCCGAAGACGCGCTGCGAGGAGTTGCTGTTTGCCGAGGAGGCAATGCCGAAGCCTGTTTGGGATATCTTTTGGGATATTAGCTCCATTGTGTCCACGAAGTTTACGTCGAAGGATTGTGGGCTTGCGGTGCGGGCGCCGCCGCAGAAGCGGAGGAGCTCGGCGAAGGAGGAGGTGGTGGCGGCGGCGGTGGTGGTGGTGGTGAAGAAGAAGAAGAAGAAGAGAAGGTGATGAGTGTCCATTGTTGTTGTTGTTGTTGTTGTGTTGACGAGGTTCATTGGTGTGTTGGTGTTCACAGCTATAGAGAGTTGATTTGAAATGGAAGACAATAACGGTACGTAACTGGCAATGTGAAAAGACGAGATTGACCCTCATTTCTTTTTTTGAAAATTAATTTGAGTGATAACCTTAGCAAAATGATTATCATAGATTTTTTGACATTCTATCGTGAGATATATTTGCTAAACGATGGTGTAGATTCCCTTAAAATTTATTATGGGGTTTCACATATTTCAATCAAATCTACATCATTGTGTAGCAAATGTATGTCTCTTAGAATGTTAGATTATCGTCTTCATAACCTTAATACTAAAATGACAACAACGATATTAATGTCACGCTACGAGACACATTAGCTCACGAGAGGTCGTCATGCGATCTCGACTCACGTGTTATGCATCGGGGCATGTGTATGCACGCATCTCGAGGCATATACGCGTGGATGGATCTTATGAGCCATTATGTTTTGTGGTGTGATGTGCTGGTGTCATTGTAGCACTTTTCATTTTATATTTTAATTACCATTTTTTAGGTTCATTAATATACATTAAGAAATGTGATGATAATCATGATACCGATTTTCATACGTTTTTTTAGATTTGATTGATATATTACTTTTTTTTTCCGATGGAAGCATTTTTACTTTGTTTCCTGCGTGGTGTCCGGCGCCAACAACGCCAATTATTTCACGTTCGAACAATGTCGAGCTCCATATGAGGGCGGCACTCCTAATCTAATTTTTTCATTTACAAAACTCGAACTAAAAACTTCCCTAAAGGGGACCAAAGTCGCTTATCAATTTGGCCAGCTGGCTGTTGGTCCAATTAAAGCATGTTTAATTACTGACTTATAAGTGCAAGACTCTACTTTAATAACTAGACTTATCAGCAAAAAATTACTTTTACGTTGCTTATTAAGACGGTACACATCAGTAACACCGTCTAACGAATCTCCGATAGCATCAATATTGTTCTCAACTTAATTAACCACATTACCAGCAAAAATGTGAGTTAAGATCTCCACATATTGCATATATTTCGTAAACGTTATTTTTATATAACATCTATCTATCTGCTTCTAAAACATAATAAAATAATGCATGATATATATATTCGGAGGGATGAAAGTGGTCTTTTCACTCGATTAACTTAATTAGTTTTTCTTAGTTTCCCACGTTATGTCCGTGTCACTGTAATGACCAATCTTATACGGTCGGGCACTATCAGGCCCCATATGAGGGCTTTAACTGATTTTGGGTGTTTCAGTCATTTTGGGTGACTAAGCCGACAGGTGTCACATAATTTCTTTGGTAGATAGAAGGTATTAATGGGCATGGCTGTGAGTGGTTGAAAGGCGGTGACCGGTGGGGGAGGCTCAACCTTCACTATCTTCATCTCAATCAACACAAATAAATCCTTTTAAAAGTCATCACTTTCATACACAAGAGTGGCCCAATTTTATGTCCATGTGTGTTCTATATATTGGATCATCATGACTTCCTTATCAGACCCTTTATAGGTGTTTATTAAAAATCAAAGTATATAAAAAGCAATTACTATTGAAAAATATTAAAATGATAATTACCCTCATCTTTAATACAATACACACAAAAATATTCACATCATCTACCTCCTCCACCGTCACGATCGCCTCTGACAATCGCTGACGATCACGTTGCACATCATCTATCGCACACCTTCATTTTCTCTCTCAAGTTAGTACAAACCTTACTCAACTCTCACATCTCTCCCTCCCTCGGTCCCCTCTCTCTCTCTCGGCGGCGAGTTCTCCTCCATTCGACATCTCTACGATCGATCTCTCTTCGGCTAGATCCGTTATGCTCGACCAGATATCCTTTTAAAAGTCATCGAGATTTGTCCATATGATCGCATCTCGAGACGCTTTATAGGTGCATGCAATTACTATTGGTTCTAATGTGAGCAAACATATTTTGTTCTAGTGTGACGTTTGCATATGATCGTTGATCGTTCTTGTGAGCACTACTACAAGTCATTATATGATTCGAGATTAAATAAGTTAAGATTACGAAAACACACCATCCGCATTAAAATAGCACGGATTAAAAGAGTTTTTTCCCATGCAGCGACCCCAACTAATTTATAGACGTTTCTCCTTATAATCAAATATTTTGTCCCATTACCCTCATCATTTTTTAATATTTTAAGTATAATCTTATCAATTTTTTCAAAAAAAGTACTCCTATAATCTTATCAAAAAAACTATTCTATATATCCTTCTAAAAAAAAAGTATAAATATATCCTTATCGCATTGAAAATGAAGTTTTATTCTGATAAATTATTAAATGTGGTTTTTGGTAATAAAGATCCTTGCAAAGGCTTGTTTGGCATAGCTAAAAAGAATGGAGGACAATTTATCAACTAAGTAGGTAGCTTATTGGTATGGTATAAGACTTCTTTCACTCATGAGTAAGAGGTTGATGGTCTAAGCCTCAATGTGGGCAAGATGTGATTTCTTTCTTATAAAAAAAATAAAGATCAAGACTGTTGTAAATAATATGGATTGACAACTCTACATATTTCAGCTCTTATTATTCCAACTATTCACATAATGTAATAACACCCATTTTAATTCATGTATTTACTTAGCCTTAATTTTATTTATTCATGTAATTATATGGAGATGTAACTTGTACCCTTTGGTCTTACCAATGGCCTATATAAATGGGTCACACCCATGTAATGAGGTACACCATGTTGAGATAAAAGTTCTCATATTTCTCCCATATTTCTTCTCTTGTTTTAGTTCTAGTTCGTTTGCTTTACTTTCCTTGCTTTAGTTCTAGTTAATTTACAACACGTTATCAACAAGAAGTTGCTCTGAACAAAGGTAACTTTGAAGATCATGAAACTTGTAGAGATATAATGCTCCAAAGATATCATTTTATTCGATATACAAATTTTGCTTTGCAAGCACGAAGTTGCTCCACTAAGGAGGTATAGGAGATAAAAGAATGCTCTCTAGCTAACAGTGACCCAGCTTGGAAGGTATATATATATATATATATATATATATATATATATATATATATCAATTCGAACTAGTTCAATTCATGATGGTTAGAATATATCTTTACGAAAAAAAAAAATTGCATCTTATGGTACTGTTATGCATGCACATACATTTTTATTTAGTAAAATCAAAGTTGTCCATGCCATGACATAAATTGATAACTATAATACATAGATCTTGTTAGTTGAAACTAGTTAGGAGAAGTTTTTTTTTTTTTTTAAAAAAAAAATTTACTAGCACACACACTATAGATTAGTAAGTACGAATATTGCTTATGAAATTTATTAAGGGACTCGTCTTCATATACCTATATAAAGATGAAAACCAAATGGCTATAGTTTTCTTAAAAAAATAATAAAAAAAGCCTTGATGCATGTATGTTTGTCAAGCTATAAGCACATACATTAGTTACTTAGAAAATTTCATGTTTCTTTAATAGTCTTAGCAAGGTACATGTTCGATCAAATTGATTTCTTTAACTTGTTTAAGACTAATTTTGTATAATTAAAAAATACGTATTCTATGTTGTTAAAAATTAAGCTCCGGCTTTTGAATCAGACATATAAGCCACGATAGTTACTTTAGTAGTAATTATGTCTTGTGTTGACCATATATATTTATAGATTGAAACAAATAATAGTCTCAAATGACCATATATAAAAATAATAAGGTTCACAGTTCTCTAAAAAAAAAAACAAACATGAATTCAATGGAAGCTTATGGGGGGCATTCCGAGAATTCAATGGCCGAATGGTTTGGTGTGAGATTTGAAAGTAAATGGTAGCTTATATAGAGGACTCACTTTGGGTCATCGCCCCATGTCCCTAGTGCCACATCTCTACAAGAACCTCCTCATGTAACCGCATAAATTGAATTTCATGGTTTTTTAATTGTTGTTGTTATTATCATCACCATAAATTATATGGTTTCAATTGATGTATGCATAAGTGTTTCTTATAAATTATTAACGATTAATTATGTTCTATTCTTGATTTTTATAATACAAATAATACTATAAGTTTGAGTTGATAGTAGGTAAGCTTTGTCCCCGGTAAAGCTAAACATTGAAAGGGAGACGAGTTATCTCGTTCAAGGAGGCATGGTTGTTAACTAGACTTCCGTTTCGCCACCCAACCTCGAGGTTGTCCCACCAACTCATACAAATATATTTTGTGTATAAAATAATCAAGTTGTGAACATTCGTTTGATCGTATATTATGTTTTTTTACATAAAAAAAAAAATTATTTACATCATCTCTATTTAAAAAAAAAAAAAAAAAACATTATACTTAGATTGAATTTGTTGTCATAATATTATTGACAAAAAATTACTTGTCAAGGCAACTAGCTAGATGCTAAAATTATGAATAAAGCATCTACGCAATGTTGTGCGCATACCGCTAGTGTATATTCGCTAATATCTTTATAGAGATTTGAAAAGTGAATATATCACTTTATAATTATCTTTTCACCTTATGGAGCTATGAATAAAATCAAAATTGGTAAAGCTCTAAATAAGCGGCTGAGTTTCAAGCTACAATACTTATATCAGTCGAATATGAATTATAATGCCGCAATTTTAATTACCTCTTGCTCGATGTAATATGGAAATATGATTGATGAGGCAATGAAAAAAATCCTCGTGGTACGCGTCGATATATTATTGCAACAAAATATCGAGCGCGTAAATCAATTCAATATGAATATTATGAATTGATTTCTTGTCTCATAGTAGCTGGAGTAAAATAATGAGATATTATACATATAATATCACTTCCGTCCAATTGGTCTACCTTCATGAAGCATATATTGTGTTATAAAAAGACTATGGTCGCAATGATAAAATTATGGACGCGAAAAAGGTTAAAGGATTTGGTAAATGTCGTACTCCACCAAAAGTGGAATAAAAGTTGTGAACCAAATGAAATATAAATGGTTAAAGTTATTGCCAATGAGCTTGCTCAACATCGTGACAAGCAATGTCACATATGAAAAGCCATTAGGCCATATTGATTATATATTGTCATATATATATATACTCAAATATTTTGATGACATTTACCGTGCCAATCAAAGGCAAAATTATTTATTTTATGGCTCATTAAAATTGACACATTGATATGTGTTCAAATCACGAGCTAAATAAAAGCGACGAATTTATGTTTTGATATAAAAGAAAATATTTCTCAAACTTGAACTTAGTTGAGACTAATGTTTATACAATATATGGTACAACAAAGCAAATCAGTGGGAGATTTATATCGATTTAACTCTCAATTCATTATCTTATATGATGTCTTAAGCCCCTAACATGGGATTTTCCTATATCAAGTTTTGTTGATAGTCACTTTGATGAAGCACCATTAGGGAGAGATACGTAAAACCAATTCAAAATGAATGACGTGAAATTGCTTGAAACGCATCAAGTGCTAATATAAAAGAGTGACAAAATCATATGTTCCAATATTAAATGTTTATAAAGGAAATGATGTCCATGTGCAACAAAATGCATAAGAACCAACAAAATACTTAAGGTGTAAAAAATCAGATATTATATTTTTAAGTTTTTTTTTTGTCAAATGATATTGTATTTTTAAGTTACTTGCAATGATTTGTTGCAATGTAATATAAAATTCCTTACTGATGTGAACATGAGGGGGAGAATCAAAAGGAGTTATTGATTAGTGCATTGCACTCTTTTTCCCTTAACTAAGGTTTTTATCACATTGGGTTTTCCTAGTAAGGTTTTTAATGAGGCAATTCTAACAATATTAAAACTTCATTATCAAAATTGATTAATGTATTGTACTTTTTTTCCTTAGCTATGATTTTAACCATTGGGTTTTCCATGCAAAGTTTTTAATGAGACAATCATATCAATATCATACTCGTATCAACATTGATGAGAACGATGTACTCTTTCCTATGCTAGATTTTTCCCACAAGGTTTTCTTAGTAAAAGTTTTCACGAGACATTTTCTCTTAGCAAGCTGTCATCCAAGGGGGAGTGTTGTAAATAATATGGATTGACAACTCTACATATTCCAGCTCTTATTATTCCAACTATTCACATAATGTAACACCCATTTTAATTCATGTAATTACTTAGCCTTAATTTTATTTATTCATGTAATTATATGGAGATGTAACTTGTATCCTTTAGTTTTACCAAGGGCCTATATAAAAGGGGTCACACCCATATAATGAGGTACACCATGTTGAGATGAAAGTTTTCATATTTCTCCCCTATTTCTTCTCTTGTTTTAGTTCTAGTTCATTTGTTTTACTTTCCTTGTTTAATCCTAGTTAATTTTACAACATGGACAACTCTAGTAATTTTTTATAAATAGTAAAAAAAATTGTTAGTTTGTACAGATTTGTCTTCACCGTGCATAATATTTTTAGAGTTGAGTTGAAGCGTTTGATCCATATGGGTGACCGATTCTTAAATAAAATACATATAAAATCTAATATCTAGGTGGAAAAATAATCAATGACGTCCTTTTAGAAACTTCTTGCTAAAACAACCTTCTCTTTTATTTTATTTTTTTGGTTTCTACATGGTATTCGACACCAACTATACTAATTAATTCACACTCGAGCATTATTGAACCTCATACTGGGGCAGTCCTCCTAACTTTTTTTCTTTCATTCATAACGACTCAAACTCGAGATATACATTGTGAATTTAAGCCCACAGTCCAAACACATTCTCTCCCAAACAAACCATGCATAAAATCATATATTGGGCTTGGGCTTCACTTTCGAGTTGCCAATTGGGCTTGCCCAATTGATCTGCCACGTGGCAGCTTTTTAGACCGACAGCAGCCTTCACTGACACTTTGTGTAAACTGACGCAGCTAGCACACTGTCTCTAGAACAATCGCGCGCGACTTCGCGTTTCAACGAAACCAACGAAAACCTGATCGTTCGAAATCCATGGCTAGGGTTCCGAGCAAGCGCGATCAAAACATGGTTCGTGTCTCATTCGTTCTGGCGATTCTTTTGATGTTAATTTTGAAATCTGATTTGGTTTCGCTTGAAATTCTAGGGTTCTTGTTTGGTTTCAATCTAAAGTTACCGTTTTGATGGCTATTGACCAATTGCGAGCTATGTTGGATTTCATGTTAGTGTTGTAAAAATCTGAACTTTGTGAAGTATGGTTGATGTTTTTTGGGGAGTTTGTTGATTATAATTGTAGAAGTTGGTGTTTTTAGGGTTTGATGAAATGATTGTGTTGAATGTGGTTTGCATGAAATCAATTCTTGGTGGACTGTGACTTTGTATGGAGCTGAAGGTGGATTATCTAGTTTGGGGAATCCATTGCTGGATAAATTTAGGGTCTTTGGCTCTGATAATAGTTGGACACCTCCAAATACGGCCTATAGATGCCCTAGTTTGAAAACTCGACTTAATGGGAACTGAAGAAACTCGACGATGCATAGAGGTAGGCTGAAGCTAACTTGGGACGCATTGACTAGGAGAGTTTTAAGGATTTGGAAGCACACAATTAATTGATCTGAATTAAGCGCAATGAAAATGTTTGATCCATGTAGCCGACCCCAACTAATTTGGCTCTCATACTAATTGTAATTCGGAACAGAGCAGCTACTCCCTCCAGTCCATAATAAGTGTCTTTTTAGCCATTTTGAAATATATCACAATATTTGTCAAGGCAACTAGCTAGATGCTAAAATTATGAATAAAGCATCTACGCAATGTTGTGCGCATACTGCTAGTGTATATTCGCTAATATCTTTATAGAGATTTGAAACTCGACGATGCATAGAGGTAGGCTGAAGCTAACTTGGGACGCATTGACTAGGAGAGTTTTAAGGATTTGGAAGCACACAATTAATTGATCTGAATTAAGCGCAATGAAAATGTTTGATCCATGTAGCCGACCCCAACTAATTTGGCTCTCATACTAATTGTAATTCGGAACAGAGCAGCTACTCCCTCCAGTCCATAATAAGTGTCTTTTTAGCCATTTTGAAATATATCACAATATTTGTCATTTGATAGTTTCAATACACATTAATTACTTAATTGACTTTTATACTATTTATAGAAAAGGAAAATCTAATAATTACACATTAATAACTAGTGTATGTAGAAGTGTTGGGGTTAGGAGAAATAAATGATGATTTAGTCATTTAACTGCCACTTTCTCCTCAATCATGATAATTAAATGACTTTCTTAAAAACTGAGAACAACCTTAAAACTTCACTTAAAAAGAAACGGAGGGAGTATTTGATTGGTTCGCCATGTTTTTTTTAAGGGGGCATCTTGTTCTTCTATGAAATTAGTAATGTTATTGCATTTTAGCAAGTTTGTGAATTGTCTTCATTGCCTTATGCATGGGTTGTTTCTTGGTCAGGATTTTCATGGGTTTTTGAATGACTTGCAAGATTGGGAAGTTTCGCTTAAAGAGAAAGACAAAAAGTTGAAAGTTCAGTCGAGTCAAGAGAAAAAGGTGCTACTTGATTCCTTCTTCTTTCTTGTTTCATGTTTTGTGAATGCACCCAATATTTATGTAAACTGAATTCTTCGAAACTTAGTTTGGGAGTTCTATTGTTGACATTAGTTGAGCATGGCACCTCTCACAGAAAACTGGAATCATCAGTGAAGCTAAAGGAGTTGCAAGAAAAGCTCCATCTGTTGATTACTCAAAAAGTGTGAAATCAATTGGTGATATTTCTAGTAAATTCTTTGATGAGGAGAGTACTCCCGACGCTGCTACAGAGAAAGAACATGTAAGGAGTTTTTTATGAATTGTTTTTGATAATTAATGTTGTTGCAAAGATTTTTTTTTTTCCTCTCAGCTACTTTAGCAACTACTTAGTTTCTTTTTTCAGGGTAATGAATGTTTTAAGCAGAAAAAGTTCAATGAAGCAATCGACAGCTATTCAAGAAGCATTGCTCTATCACCAACAGCTGTGGCATTCGCAAATAGAGCCATGGCATATCTGAAACTCAAAAGGTTTTTCTTTTTGTCCTAAATGCTAAAACCAAAGATTTCATGTTGAGGAATGATTTATTTTATTTCATTTTCCAATTGAGATCTTTTTTTTTGGCACTCTTTTATTAGATTTGAAGATGCTGAAGTGGACTGTACAGAGGCCTTAAATCTTGATGACCGATACACAAAAGCATACTCAAGAAGAGCAACCGCCAGGAAAGAACTTGGAAAGCTCAAGGAATCTTTTGAAGGTTCGACAAATGCATAAATTTCTTCTAACTTCACTCTCAGATAATTTTATGTGGAGCTTTAAAATTACTCTGGTGGTTCACAACATGATTAATTTAGTTGACTGCAGATTCAGAGTTTGCCCTTAGGCTAGAACCTCAGAACCAAGAACTCAAGAAGCAGTATGCTGACACAAAGGCTCTGTATGATAAGGTAAATAATAGACAAAATACTCTTTTATTTTGTGATATTTCAATCTTGGTTCCGCAGTTTGAAACATAGTGATTTGAAATAAGTTAGAATGCTGTTTTCTTCAGGAACTTCTCGCTAAGGCCTCTGAAAAGGTGAAAAAATCTAGTGTTGGGGAGCAACGAGTGGGAAGTACTGCATTCAAAGCAGTTTCTATCAAGGTGATCATGATTAAAAGGACTCTATTTAGATTTCCATATATATCATTCTTGTGTAATCTACAAAGCATTTTACAGAAGCAATATTAAGAATCTTTGCTGAAAAGCCTTTGCTTGATATGAAGGAAATAGAGAGTGGCTCTACCAATGCTAAAGGAACGATTGGAGAACAAAAGCCCAATCAATCTCAAGACAGCAAATTTGCATGTTCTGGTCCAGATCTCTGTAAGGTTGTCATTCAGATCACAAATATGTTCTTGTCCTTTATGTTAATAGTTATCAAGCGTTGGTCGGTTTTCTATAGACTGCTCCCTAGCGAGTGGCTGCTGTCCTTGATGAATATTTCCCTGTTTCAGAGGTTGTTATTCTCCGATTGAAATATTTTCCGTAGTTGCCCAATCAATGCTCTCTCAAGTTGCTAATGCTTGAATCTTAATAGCACCTCAATTTATGCATCATGCATTCTGAGTATAGATGACACGGCCCTTTTTTATGCAATCGTTACTCTTTTATTTCATAACTGTGATGCGTTTTTTTAGGCGTTTGAGAGTAGCTCACTTTTTTTGCATGTATTGTTTTACTCTTATACCCAGCTTTTTAATAGAGAGTTCGAAGCTTTCATTCTTTATTATCTATAGTTAACTTCTTGTTATTTCTAAATCCTCTATGCTCCACTGGTTTTTCTTAGAATCAAGTCATGCAGAATGGTCATAAGGTTTCTAAGAAAGAGGCGAAGCCATCAATACAAGAGCTAGCTTTGCGAGCAGTTTCTCAAGCTAAAACTGAGGCTGCAAAAAATATTAAAGCACCAAAAACAGCTTATGAGTTTGAACTTGCATGGAGAGGACTCTCTGGTGACCGTGCTCTACAAGCTCAACTGCTAAAGGTTTTATTTCAGCCTTATAAAGATTTACTCGTTAAATTTATGGAATAGTAATCAATCATCAGGGAAGTGGCAATGGTGCTTCTATCTGTTTTGTTTTAGTCATATTATGGGTCTGATCACCCTATTGTAAGATTTGTTACTTTATCATAAGCATCTAGAGTACACATGAATTCAATTGATTTAGTATTATGAATTTTCCTCTCCGTCACGTCCAAGCGTTTTTGTCACATTGATTCCTTGCAACCATTGACTGATAGATATATTAGGCTTCTTTTATTATTTGTTCAAATCAGCAATGGCTTCATAGTCATTTTATCTTTGCATTGTTCTCGTTTTTTTTTTTTTTTTGGTCAAAGCTTTGCATTGTTGTCGTTGCTGATTGAACTTTCGACATGGTTAGGCTGTACCTCCTGCTACCTTACCAAAGCTATTTAGAGATGCATTGACCGCACCTTTGCTTATTGATATCGTTAAATGCATATCCACTTTTTTTCCGTAAGTGAAGAATTTCTTCTGTTCCTATATTTACATATGATTTACTCTGAACCTTTACTTCCTCCTGTTTCTTACACCCTTATTTATTGATTTTGTTCTAGGGAAGAGACCGAGTTAGCTGTTGAGCTTTTAGATACTTTGACGAAGGTCCCACGATTCAACATGATCATCATGTGTCTTACAGTGGCAGATAAGGATGGTACACTCTCATGCCTGATAAATACATTTTACAACAAAAGTTTATGCATGCGATGAATGTTATTAACCTATATCTGCTGAACACAAAAGACCTTTTGAGTGGTTGAGCCATTCATGGTTGTTGTAGCAAGCTTTTCACACATCACAGTATAGACACAGATTGTTTGACATATTGCCATCATAGTTAATGATTTGTTGAATTCAATGGTGAAGTGATTGAAGATGGTCAATAAATTAGAGATTTGGCGTTAAGTAGAGCAAAGTTATGATTCACATCTTGTTTGCAGCACTTCTATAGTTCATTCCGACTATGCATAATACAAATTTAGAAGTTGAGGGAAATACAAGTATGGCTTATGGTTCCGTTTCTTCCAAATTCCCAAACCAGATCTTCGTAAGACATGGGATGAAGTTTTCTCCGCTGGAGCAATTCCAATCGAGTGCTCGGAGATATTGAATAAACTGCGAATGATGTACTGCTCAGGACCTTGAAAAAACCAGTTTTGGCAACGCTATAACACATCAATATCTTCATTAATGCTTTTGTGAACCCTCCACAGGTAGTGTTTTCGCCTCGAATGTTTTGCTTAACCTCGTCCAATTGCAAATGCTCATAGCTTATCTTCCGATGCTGCAGGTAGCAATTCATGCTTAGCTGCTAGCAGAGTTTGGTGATATAGAATTCTGGGCTACTTCTGCCTCAAATCTGGCAAGTGTTTCGGATTTTGTACCAGTTATGTTAAATAATTTATGGGTCATAGTAACTAATGTATTCATACATTAAAAGTTTATAACTGTATCCTCTATTTTCTTTTTTTCCAATTTGGGGTTGCAGTCTCTCACTTTTATCATCATGAACTTTTCATGATGCATTGAAAAACATACTGAGATCTTCCTGACAAGGGTTTTGTACTACAAATGATAATATATGAATTGAGAATCATTTATCAGGATCCATGTTTTGTTATCATCATGATTTTATATGTCAAAGGTGACATATAAAATCATGCTTTGTAGTAAAATGCTAGCGAGCACGCACTTACGACAACAAGTGTATTATTGGGTGCTTCATGTATGGTTCCCTAAATTATGTTCCTCACTCACTTACTAATGGGTGGAATAGGATGACCCATATACATAGTGGGCTCTAAATAATTCGGGATTGAGGCTTTGTTATTATTGCATTAACAAGTGGATATGGTCAAGCATGCAACAGTACTGTGTCTCAACTCACTTTCTGAAGAAGTATATTAGCTTGCATTCTAGCTAGATATATATGTGAGGTGGTTGTGAAAATTATGAATTATATAAACTCTGACTGGTCATGTGCCTTATGGTTCCCAACTTACCCTACAACATGAAAAAGCTAAGAAAATGTTAGACATGTATGAGAAAGTATATGGTCCAAACTACTACATTTGATGCCTAACCATGATGGTCCAAAAGGAGACTAGCTTGCTAGTGCTGTATTATAGATTAGTTAAGCTGTTTCACACTTGTAAGTCAAACTTAGCTGCTTTGGCAAGTCTAAATAATTGCATTATAGTGTTTAATAAAAAAATTAGGGAGGGGAAGTAGAGTAATATAAATATTTTTTTTTTTACAAGTAATTGTTTTAACCTTGATGACATCCCAAACTATTATGCCAAAGACTCTGACTCTCAACCACTTGTAAAGGCGAAAACCTAATAAATTAATAGAGCAATTATTATTATTATTATTATTTAATTGATTGATAATATATAAATTAATTAAAAAAGATGTTAGTTAATTCTTCTCTTTATCTTACTATAAATTTTTTAGATTTTGACAATTATATATATGGTTGGAGTTAGAGTCTTGTAAATATATATAGTGCTACCACTTGCATCTTATAATTAAGCAAGAGCATGTGAGATTTGGAGAACATCTCAAAAGTGACAATGCAGTATCATTTAATAAATCATTGTATTTTTATGAAGACATTGATGTTTTATAACTTATTAAATAAGTTATGTCGAGCATATATGAGTTTAACCTAAAATCTCTTTTTATGTAACTTAATTCTTTTTGTCAAAAATATGCCAACCAATCTTTTCATAAATAAGCCTAGCTAGAACCTTTCACCGAAAAAAATAAAAATAAAAACAAAAAAATAAAAAAATTAGGTCCATTAGGACCAGTTCCAGATAGTCACAGTCAGTGCTGTCTAGATTTCGACCTAACAACAACAACAAACAATATATAGCTCTTATTCTCTTATTCTTATGTAGTGTCAGTATGTGCTTCATTTATGTGGATTTCTGGCGACCTCAAAAACAAATTGAAAAAAAAAAAACTTGGATTTCTGACCATGTATATATAGTTGAGTGTAGTTCGAAGGGGATAGTTTCGGAGAATAGTGGTGTCAACTTCGCATCTAATAGGGAAGTTGTATTTTCGAAATACAATACCTTAATTAGATGGAATTAACAGTTTAGAAAGTAAAAATACTAATTAAGCGAATAAAAGTGTACATCTTACAAAGTTAATTTTTCGGATAATACACTTTCTGGGAAGTTATCCAAATGAACTAAGGCCTCGTTTGGTTCGTTTTTGCCAACTTACAGTTCGAGTAGAGATAACTCGATGAAGTTAACTCACAATGTATATAAGTTCATATTTTATGTTTGGTTGAACTTTACACTTGCAAGGAAGTTGCAAATTTTTAAAAACAGTAAAATGTGGGAATTGACATAAATGCACTTCAAACATATTTTTAAAATAAAAAAATGATTTGTGAGGGACTTGGGAAAAAGATGATTTGTGAGGGATATTTTTGTCTATTGAATTTCTGAGAGATATCTTCCTATGAGGGAGAGGGGGAGATAACTCACTCCTTTCCCTGTAAGTTGAGAGATATCTCACAGAGATTTGGACAATCAAACAAGATTGGTTGCCTACCAAACAAGGCCTAAACCTTGTGTTTGATGATGTGGTACTGGAGATGAATTATGAGCTGAACTACTTTGAAGGTTCATGTGCCTTGTACAAAACTTACCCTACAACATAAAAAGGTATAGAAAAAGTCAGAAAGAAACGTCCTACTATGAGCAAGTATAGAAAAAATTACAAAAGTACTAATGTTTTTAGTTTAAATCCGAAAAATAAGGTTGTGTTTTTTTTTTTCTCCAGAATAGGCAATAACGCCTTTTGAAAAGGCGTTATTGGAGTGGATGGGGTTTTTGCTGACGTGGACATGGGCCGACCGAATAGCGCCTACGAGTTGTACGGGTTGTCCGCCTCGCAATACGTGACACGGTCCACGTAGGATGACCACGTAGACATGGACCGACCGAATAGCGCCTATGGGTTTATGTGTTGTACGGGTTGTCCGTCTCGCAATACGTGCTAACGTTTACATGAGGTCTATGGTTTGTAGTGGATATGCATGAGTTGCCCCCTCGAGATACGTGCATGACGTTTGCATGAATTGCCACCTCGGGATACGTGCGTGACGTTTGCATGGATTGTCAATCAGGAGATACGTGCGTGACGTTGGCATTGACTTTACCACCTCGAGACACGTGCGTGACGTTTGCATGAGTTGCATGAGGTTGCATGGGTCGCCCACCTCGACGTACGTGTCGACATTTGCATGAAATCTCGCACATCGGCATACATGGGTGACGTTTGCATGGTTGTCCACTTCGATATGCGCGTGCGTCACCGCCACCTCAACGCCACCTCACCAATCGCAAAAATAGGCAATAA
Organism: Stephania cephalantha; assembly: GCA_039657325.1. Classification (NCBI taxonomy): domain Eukaryota; kingdom Viridiplantae; phylum Streptophyta; class Magnoliopsida; order Ranunculales; family Menispermaceae; genus Stephania; species Stephania cephalantha. Next base: position 46,646,107 of record CM077579.1, on the reverse strand, counting down.
CGCATTTTCAAAATGCGTTATTGCCTATTTTTAACGCATTTTCAATTCAAATTTTTGTGAATTCAAAGTACACCACCCTATTTTGTGAAAAAAATTGTAAATGTGTCTTACTTTTGAAAAACACCAGCAAGTATATATGGTCCAAGTCCAAACAACTAAGTTGGATGCCTAACCATGATATGGCCCTAAATACGAGACGCGAAATAAACACACACTTGCATGTTCATTGATTTACGCATCAATGTGTATATATTTATGTATGCACGAAAATTTATGTGCATCTAACAAACACAAGTAAGTGAATGTTCATTTGGCGTGCTCATTTTGAATCACCATAGCATTTTCCGTGCACATGTACAGACCCTTATGTTTAGATTCCATTGATTATAATAATAATTAATTAGTCTAATAATACAAGCATATATATGCTATTCAAATCTTTTTCATTTGCACATTCTCATATGTTTTTAAAATGTACTTGGAGATTCCACCTAAGCTTTCATAATCTAAAGACCTAGATTACACGCTCTTCTTCTCTTTATTTTATCATCATTCATCATATTTTAAGGTTTTAGCTAATTCCTATGTTGGAGTAACCTAATAAATATTTATGTTGGTTAGTTGGACTAAAAATATATTGCAAGCAAGGACATGTGGGTTAGTAGGTGTACTAATGATAGCATAGTAGTATTATTTCTGATAATCATGGCTTTTAGTTTTTTTTAATTGGAGCCTTCCTTCAGTATTCAGTTCTACTAATCCCACGAGAGTTAGTCGATCGGAAAGAAAATCACTTCAAATTAAATCAAATTATTAGGTATTGCTTACTATCCATCAAATAATTTTGTTAGGTGGTGGTCTCCCAATCTTACTAGAGCATTAGTTTGCAAAAAGTAGAAACTTTATCCTTCCAATAATTTGTAAAGATAGAGTGACATGACTTCATTTCTTAGACTTTACCAATGCGTCTCTGAATCCCACAACAGCTCGTCCAAAGCTCAAACCATGCATTTTTATTGTTTGTATAAAAGGATTTTTTTTTATGAAAATTTGTACAAAGGAAAATACTGAATGACAATAATAATGTTACACTGTAAGACACATTGGCTCTCAAGATTCGTTCATACAGCCTCGGCCCGCGCGTTATGCACTGAGATATATGTATGCCCGCATCCTGAGACGTGCATAAACGTCTCGTATGAGCCAATATATCTTGCGGTGTGACATACTGTTGTCATTCTAGCACTTCTATTGTATAAATGGTTTTTTTTTATTTTGGTTTTAGTAGAATTCGACATGTATTGCGTCAACTAATCTATAATTGTTTCCATTCTAAATTCAATACAAGAATCCCAATAAAATTATATAAAAAATGAAGTATTTTTATTTAATGCCGCACTTGGTGAACACACTCATCTAATGCACTCAATACTCTGTGAAGTGTGTGTGCATTTGTTTAAAATTTTTTTAGCCAGATCAAGAGTAGTGAATTTTTTTAACTAACTACATAAATGACATATACAAGGCTGTCATGAGCTAAACAACTATATATACGTGGCTCCGCCTCTAAGTGTGTTCACAAAGTAAATGTAACATTTGCTTTTTTATTTTTTAATTTTGGTTTCTCACGCGTGCTAACGTTGTCAAGCTGCATATGAGGCCACCCTTTTGACTTAATTTTTTTCATTCACAAGACTCAAACTCAAAACCTTATTAAAGGAAACCGAGTCTTTTACTAATCAAACCAATTAGTCGTTGATATTTTTAATTTATTTATTAATGGACTACAACGAGCCAACAATTGACTGAGTACAATGAACCAACGATCGACTGATCCGAGTAGTAAGGGACTCGATCAGATTGATTCACGTAGTCCACCCCAACTAATTTACAATTGTACATATGTGTTTATGTTAATCCAACAAAAAAATTGATTAATCTATGGATTTCAATTCTGGGTCAATACATTTTTTCTTTTCTTTTTGTTTGTTGATCTCTGATTCCCACTTTTAATTGAAACCAAAGTCCGCCATGAATGCGTTTTTGAACTTAAAAAGCTGGTTTAGGCGAGACTCCCAATTCACTTCTGACCAATACCAGCTTTGTTTTCGATCAAAACCCTCTCTGCCCATCACGTGATCTCTCTCTCTCTCTCTAAAAAGGCTGTGGAACCCGCGAAAACCAGTCTCTCTAACACAGTAGCACTGCAGGTCTTCGCATTGTGGGAGAAGGGGAGGCGAGATTCGGCCAAATCAGTGCGTTTTCTCAACTGGGTATGTGTAGATTTCGTTTTTGGTGTGTTCTGGAAAATGGGTATTTGTTGTTTTTTGAGATTTTTGTGTTGTGAGTTCATAGCAGTAAAGCTAAAAGTGGAAGATCTTTTGTGGGTTTTTCTCAACTGTTGATTTTCATCAATGTGTGGTTAGATTTCAGTACAAGTTTCTGGGCTCTTCTGATTCATGCTTTGGAAGTGCGTGGAACTAATTTTTTATTTTTTTGTTGATTTTTTTAGAGATTTTGATGATCGATAGGTCATACTAGTTTCATGTTTACTTTGTGGTTTCAGTGTTTGTTTTGAGTTTTTGTGTGGATTTGGTTCAATTTGAAGGGGCTTAGTAGTGACATTGTTGTTGCTGTGATTTGTTGTAGCAGAAAATGGGGTTTATCTCAAGAAGGGTACTTCCTGTATGTGGGCACATGTGCATTTGCTGCCCTGCATTGAGGTCTAGATCGCGGCAACCCGTTAAGCGGTACAAGAAATTGCTCGCCGAGATCTTCCCTAAATCGCTTGTGAGTGTGGAAGGGTACATTGATGATTGAACATCTACTTCTTTCATTGTATTTGTAGCTTTTCTCTACTGCATTTGTTTGCTATAGGTAGCGACTTTTGTGCTTGTGTGAGAATTTTCGCGCTTTGTCACCCGTGCTAAGATTTTATGTTCACAATGTTCTTAGTTTCTTGGAATTGGCCTAGTGCATCTTCAAAGGTGTTTTAAGTTTGCATTTCGACACGATATGAAAGAATAAAATGTGTGCACAGAGGTTCCTAGCATGTGAGAATTCATGTGTGATTCACTGTCTTTTGTATTACTCTTTGTTTAAATTCATGCTCTTGGAACTTTCGATACCGTTTTGAGAAAATTTGCACACTTGCATTTGCGGCTTAAGTTGGTTTACTATTGCTGTTTCCTTGCAAAAATCAAGTAGAAGTTTCTAGCTTTCTCAAGATGGGATGGTCTTCTGTAGGAGAGTTCATGCTCCCACAAGTCTCATCTAGGAAATTAGTACATGGCATATATGGACTATTATTAATAGGTATAAACTGAAAAGTACCGAGCTTGCTTGTTTGGTGATGATTCACAGAATAAAGTTAACCGTCCTGTTCTTTTTATGCCTTGAAGTAGGCAGAAGGGAAGAAAGGTTATAGAACTTCCATGTTTATCCCAATCTTCAACTATTTCTTGAAGTTGGGTATCATTGTTGACTTTGCAAGTTACATAGGTTAATGGGGAATGTTGTTCAGTTTATTTGGTACTAACTTCCTTGTGCTTACATGAAAAAGCTGTTATGCCTAAAGCTTGAAGCATTACATTCTTTGAGTGTTGCAGGATGCCCCTCCTAATGAAAGGAAAATTGTAAAGTTATGTGAATATGCTGCTAAGAACCCTTTCCGCATTCCAAAGGTAACACCATTTCTATTCTTGTTTTATAAGAAAATCACGAGTGCTTCAACTGACCAGAAATTTCTTGTGCATTTTTGTTTCTTCTGTAGATTGTCAAGTATCTCGAACAAAGGATTTATAAAGAACTGCGTAGCAATCATATCAAATTTGTTAATATTATCATGGAGGCGTACAATAGATTGCTTTCCATGTGCAGAGAACAGATGTAAGCTTCATAGTTCCTAAGTTCATTTTTTTTTAATATTCTTAGAACTTGTTGCTTTGGATTCCAACAGTTGCTGCAATTACAGTGTTAATTATTTATGAAACCATTTCTTTTAATACTGGTCTCCAGGGCATATTTTGCTGTCAATATACTTAATGTGGTTGTTGAGCTTTTGGACGATGGCAAGCAAGAAACAGTTCGAATTCTTGGGTGCCAAACCTTGACCAAATTCATTTACAGTCAAGTAAGCTCTTTTTTCTTGGATTTTAATGGTATTTTCATACTTATAGTGTAGATTAAACTATAGCTGCCAGTTCATTTAGTTTTTGATGTATCGCTGACAACTTGTACCCATACTACCACTCCCTTTTAAGTGTTGTTCTATCCCATATTAAGACTTGTTAGAATGTTCCAATTCTATGCTCATGCTTTTGTTACCGGCTGAAGAAATAGCTTTTTTCTTTTTCCCTTCACTTCAAGTGCATAGCTTCTTGGTTTAGTGTAGAATGTTGATACCAACAATCTTTGTTGTCAACTTCTTTATGTTAGTTTTAATTTCTCCAAGAACTCCAAACTTTAATTTGTGAATTTTAGTTCAAAATATAATTTTTTATCATCATCCATCCCATGGGCTGTGCACACTAGCAGCTTTTTAACCTGTTTCTGAAGATTGGCTGAAGAAACTTGAATATTTTCCCTGTATACAGTATATGTCTTCCGAGCGTAGTCTCTAGGTTTCTATGTTGTTTAGAAAATTATGTCTTGCAACTTATTTTCTTGCATATTCTGACTTGGGCTTCAACAGACAGATGGAACTTATGCACACAATATTGAAAAATTGGTTAATAACGTATGTATGATGGCTCACAAGACTGGTGACGAGCAAAGCAAGAGCCGCTTGAGGGCATCGAGCTTGCAGTGCATTTCTGCTATGGTATAAGCTTCTTGTTTTAGAATTTTCTGGTAATATACTTTTCTAAAACAGTATGATCCATGTAATGGTGAAACTTAAAAAGGATATTGCAAGTTTGCAACTATATATTGTTTTTCTTTTTCTGGTGTAGCTACATTGATGGAAATAATTTTCTAGAATGAAGACACTATTTGCTTCATATTTAATTTGGTTCTTTTTTTTTTTTTTTTGCAGGTCTGGTTCATGTCCGAATATTCTTATATTTTTGCTGATTTAGATAAAGTGAGTCTTTCCCATGTTGATGACACATTATTATTTGATGCTAAATGTTCCTTCTGACCTATTATGCTCTCTATATGCAGATAGTTGATGCAGCAGTTGATAATTATGAGCCTGATGAGGATATTGTAGATGATGAAAGAGGGTTGTCACATCATAATTGGGTTAATGAAGTTGTGAGATCAGAAGCAAAACCTGGTACTGGTGATGTTAGCCCATCCTATATGGCTACAAGGCCTCGGCCTGAGAAGAAAGATCCTTCTTTTTTGACAAGGTAGAATCTGAGAGTTTGATACATTAAATTTAAATGGTTTTATGATTCCGCTTGTATGAATTCTTAAAGCTAGCTGCGGCTTGATCTTAAGTTTATTGATTTATTCTCTAGGGAAGAGGTTGAAACACCAGCAGTCTGGGCTCAAATTTGCATTCAAAAAATTGTTGAACTAGCCAAGGAGAGCACAACAATGTGTCGGGTTTTGGATCCAATGTTCAACTACTTTGATATTGGAAGGCACTGGGTTCCTCGGCAGGGATTGGCTCTGGCTGTTCTGTCAGACATGTCGTACTTTGCTGAGAATTCAGGTCATTTGACTTAACAGAATCTCTTTGCTTGAGAAAACTGCTTTGTAATTGCTCAGTCGAAGCTCCTTTATAGTTTTCTTTTGTTGGTAATTTTGTAAAAGATCAAAACCTCAGTTTGCTTTTACTTATATTTTCTTGCAGGAAAGGAGCAATTGATTTTGTCTGCAGTAATTCGTCATTTGGACTACAAAAAGATTGCTCATGATCCCCAAGTTAAATCTGACGTTCTTATGGTTGCTGCTGCTCTGGCCCGGCAAATCAGATCAAGAGCTGTGGTCACTGAAATAGGAATTTTGAGCGATTTGTGTCGGCATTTGAGGAAGAGTTTTCAGGCCACAGCAGAAAATGCTGAGCAGCAGGAGTTGAATTTGAATATTTCACTCCAAAATTCCATTGAGGACTGCTTAGTTGAAATTGTTAAAGGGGTCAGTTTCTTGCTTGGCAACTTTACTTTCTGTTGTTTCTATTCTTCTTTTTTCTCGTCTGATTGTTCATATTAAGTAATTTGGCTGAATTGGTTTTGGTTAGGTTAGCGATGTACAAATTTTATTTGACATTATGGCAATAACAATGGAGAAGCTTCCACCTGGCGGAGTGGTTGCAAGGGCAACCATTGGCACGGTCCTCGTTCTTGCTCATATAATTTCTTCATCATCTTTCCCATCTCATTTGCAAAAGGTAATGAACTGACCTCCGTCTTAATTCAAGAGTCGAGATTTTCTCCCCTAGGTCTCAGAAATCTGTAGCTTTCACTTCTTTTATTTCACTGTTTGATGGTTAATGTCTTGTATTTTTTTTTATAGATCTTCCCAGAAGCGCTTCTTGTCCAGATTTTGAATGCTATGATGCATCCAGATGCTGAGACACGCATAGTAGCTCACCAGATATTCACTGTTATCCTATTTCCAGCCTCTAAGCCGCATAGGCACGGGCTTAATTTATTGAGATCCGGCTATCTAGACGAACCTAAAAGGTTGCAGTCCAAAGCTGCTTCTGCGTTGTCCTCCGCCACTGCTCTGCTTGACAAGCTCAGGAGGGAAAAAGATAGTGAGATGACACAGCATCACGCCAATGATACCAAAAACGACTACAGAGGAAAAGAGCCTGAGGAAGAGTTTAAGCAGGGATGGGGTCGCAAAAACTCGCCAAATTTTTACAGTTTGGCTTCTATTATCGACAGAATAGCTGGATCAGTAATTTCACTGGATAGTGTATGTAATGCAAAATATTTGTATGCTTCACTTGCATATCGTCCTTTTTGCTTGTGTTTTATTTAGTTGCGATAGATATTTATATTTATAATAGTGTCTCCCCACGCTTCAAATAAGTTTAATGAGTTGGAATCCCTGATTGTTTCCTTGCTGATGGAAAAATCTTTCTTGCAATCCCTCTTGCAGGAGCCAAATGTTGTGAAACTAAGTGAAGATCAAATTTCCCAGCTGCTTTCTGCAATCTGGATAGAGTCGAGTTTTCCAGATAACACGCCATCGAATTTTGAAGCTATAGCTCATTCTTTTAGCTTGATGGTCATTTCTTCGCGACTTAGGGTGAGAATCAGAAACTCGGGTTTCTTTTCATGGTTTATCCTAGTAAATACTACATTATCTGCAGATTCACGTCGCTTTCTTTTCCCTTGTTATGCAAATGGTTATGAATCCTGTTTTGCCTTAAATTGATGTTGCAGAATAGCAATCAAAACAGTTCAGTCCGCTTCTTTCAGCTTCCGCTATCTTTGAGAAATATGTCCATGGATCACAATTATGGTAAGTGTTTATAATTTATTTGATTTTAATTTCAAGAAATTGTAGCACAAACATATTTGATTTTGTTTCGTCGACTTGGCAGGGACATTACCCCCATCATGCCAGAGATCCCTGCTCACCGTGGCAACTGGGATGATGATGTTTATGGCAAAAATATATAATATTCCTGCACTACTTGACTTTCTCAAGTCATCGGTTCCACATGATGTAAGTTCTGTTTTCATCTCAACGATTTATCTATATCATATTTATTTGATCAAAATAATTCTTCATTGGCGTATTGACAAATCATTTTTTTTGAAACTTAAGTTGCCTCCTCAGTCATTGTGTGTTACTATTCTCAGAGATATTTTGACTTGGAAAGCCCATATTTTATGTTGTCCAGTTGTCCTGGACAAAATTTCTGTGAAAGATCAAATACGAAAGCATAGGAAGATTTCATTTACATCAATTCGCAATACCTTTTGAAGACACTTGATTCCGAGATTTTAAGGGCTTCCTTTTGAACTTTGTTCGTTATGAAGTTGCAATCGTTTTAATTAACACGACGGAAACTCCTCTTACATCAGGTCGATCCATATTTGGGTATTTGCGATGACTTGCAAGTGTATGTCAAGCCTCAAGCCAACATCAGAGAATTTGGATCTGCTAATGATCAACAAGCAGCCTTGCATGCATTATCTGGTTTAAGGGTGACTGCCCATGAATCTGAAAGAGCAGTATCGGATATTTTGGTTAAATGTCTGCCGAGTGTAATAGGGGTATGCTGTCGTTTAGCTTGAATTATATGCATCTTGCTTTTCATGTTTTGAATCCTAACTTGTTCTTTTTCACTGTTACGTTGATTATTTAGCTGGAGCCTGATGAGTTGGCCAAGCAACTGTCTGAAGCATTTACGCCAGAGGACGCATTACTCTTTGGTCCACAATCAAGACATGAATTGGACTATATTAGGACCTGTTCATTGTCGCAGGAGTCATTTTCCTTTGACGGGGTATGCAATTGGTGCTATATTTTGCTTTTATCTAGAAATATTTGTTATCATTCCCTTCTTATATTAAGATCACCCGACAGCCAATCTGAAAGAACTGTCTTTTTATCAAAATATGTTTCTCAAATTCCTCTTCTTTCAGATGACAAATTTCTTCTAGTTTAGTTTCCGTGCCACACAATTGATTCTGTACTCTTGAGGAAGTACATATTGAGGCTGCTAAGTCTGCTACGCCTTTCCCAATTCAAAGGCTTTTACTTAAAGCGTCATATGAAACCTTCAAGCAATACTATTATTGCATCACAAGGAAAATGACACGGTGATCACGAAATGGTATTTGAAGCTGCATCACAAGGAATCCTTGGATACTGTTGTAGCAGCACCTTTAATTTGAATCGAAGCTACATTACTTTCATTTTTTCCGCAACTCTTTCGTGCTTTATTTTTTCATCTTCTTTCCCTATTTTGTTAATGTGAGCATTGATATCTTATTATAATTTTTTCCCAAATAAAACATCTGAAGGCTCTCCTGATCTTACAGGATGTTCCGACAAATTCAATCTTGGAGGACGATGCTGTCAGTGAATTGTCAGCTGCTGATCAGTCTCATTTCATGCCGAAGATGCCTAGTCCACCATCCCCAACTCAAATTATCAGCGTTGGACAGCTTCTACAATCTGTAATTTTTTTTTTGACCTTTTACACAGTATTATTTAATAGAATCGTCGACAATATTATCCGTGCCTTCTTTACAATGTATTGCAATGCGATATGCAAGCATGCGTATCAACGGATAGTTGGTTTGTTACTAGCTTCTTCTCCTGTTTTTTTTAGTCCATTTTGGTTTCTAACCCTTGTTTAATTGATCAGGCTCTTGAGGTAGCTGGTCAAGTGGCTGGTGCATCTGTATCCACCTCGCCTCTCCCATACAGCGCCATGGCTCGCCAATGCGAGGCCCTTGGTGCAGACACAAGGAAAAAGTTGTCCAGTTGGCTGGCCCGAGAATCTGGTGACCCAATAGCTTCCCAGGAACTGTTTATAACGGTCTCAGGAGTTGCGCTATCGAACTTTGGCCAGGTGAGCATAACTCATTAAAAGAATGTTAAAGTATGTAAATCCTCACACAAATAGAACAAAGGGAAGGAAAATTATGTGTATGATTATTGTATTCTGCTCTTCCTTTCAAGTTATGTTAAATTGCTCGCCGACATGTTTTCCTCCATCCCTTATGAACCCTTATAATATTTTCTCGTGATAATCTGTTTGTGTATGAATAACGTGCTTTTGCGAATCTTATTTGTATCTCGTATTTGTTCAGTTCATCAAAATGTGCTGTTGCTGCTTTTGCAGATGAGCAGTAACGACGAACCCCCGAAAGAAACTACATTCTCTTCTGATCCATGGATGGCCATGAAGCTTCCTCCTGCAAGCCCGTTTGACAACTTTCTCAAAGCTGCAGGTTGCTGAGGAGAAAAGCTACTTTAGTAGTAGAATCAGTAGTACAAGTAGTAGTAGTAGTAGTAGTAGTAGGTTGTCGTCGGCGCTGTCGCCTTCGTTGTAGTTTGTTGTTGCTGTTGTTGTACCTCACCACCTCCCATGTTTTTGCTTGTATAAAAGTCAGTCAGTCATAGGCAGTGATTATATACTAGGCTCTCATTTGGCAAGAACAGTTGATTTTCATTCCATTAGAGGCCTTTTACTTGCCCAAATTTGTATGCACTATTTGTTGTAATTCATCCCTTCAATCTTTTTTTTTTTTTTTTTTTTTTTTTTTTTTTTTTTTTTTTCTTTGGTCTTTTGACTCCTGCTCTTCGAATTATTCTTACTATTTTGAATTTAGGCACTGTCGAATTATTCTTAATCTTGCTAAAGGCAATAAGTTCTTTACCATTAATCGTAGGTAGGGATGCAGGCTGGGCAGGAAATCTTCATTCCCTGCGAGGATATGCCTCGATAGGGCAAGGACTCTCCGTCAACTAGCTCCCACAAGGTTAGGGATGGGGGAATTTCATCCCACCATCGGGGTTGGGGTGGGGGCGGTATTACCCTTCTGAAAATTTCCTATTGCACCTATTGAGGATTTTTCACGGGGATCTTGAATAGTCTATGTGGGAATTGCATTAAAATCATTAAATCTTATATTTCTTTTTTTTTTTATGGTGAATGCTTCACATAAAATTTAAAAATCGACTTACAACTGCGAAGAAAAAACTTTTCATGATTTTAATTTCGAATCTATAATGTATTTGATATCTTTTTTTTAGATATTTATGTGAAAAAGTGATGGGGTGGGGAATCTTCGTGGGGTACGGATCCCTGCTGGATGGAGAATGGGGATTAAAACTTCTCAACAGTAGAAAATTTTAAGTGAAAATAGTGATAAGAATTACATTCTCCTGCCTCAAACTCGCCCCACCTGCATCTTTAACTGGAGGTCTGTCTCCCTCACCTTGATTTTTAGCTTCTCAAGTTTCCAAAAAAAGAAAACTTCTAACTTGATACTTTCTTAAAAAAAATTAAAAACTTTAATACCAAGGTGGCACATTTCACAAGTGGCACGTAGCACATTTGAGGGAGGGTAATTGAATTCTAAAAAACCGTCGTGTTTTCCGTGTCTCGCCTTGTGTTTCTCCTTTGGTTTACGGCTTTTTGAGGTTCGTAGGGTCGTGGTGTGAGCCGATTTCGTCTCCAAGTTAGGGTTCTGGTTGAATAGTTAAAGAAATGAGAATTCGCGGTTCTCGGCCATTACAGCCGAGATCGTAGCACAGCCTCGCCTCGCATGGCCGAGACGAAACTCACGCTTTTGGAAACTCGAAGTCTCGCCACAAAGGCCTAAGAGTTCACGTGTCGCGGTTACGCATGGCCGAAAGTACTCTAGTTCTCTCGGCCGAGACATGACGAGAGCTACAATTAGTGGTAGGTAATGTGGTGTCGGTGGTGTACAATCGAGAATGTGCTCATACTCTCGGTTGTACACCGGCGTACCATACCGTGACCTAAGTACACCTCTCTCTGTCCTTTAGGACCGAGACATCACCATACATCTCGGTCTGCCCGCGAGGCCGATACAATCGCGCACCCGACAAAAACTTCTCCCAACCGCATAAAAGAAATCTAATTTGAATGCATGCCACGTGGCACATTTGCAGACACTAATGACATAGATCTGACGGCTCACATAAGAAGACATCAATTGTTATGCCACCGGTACTCACATTTCCAAACCCAGTGCGCACGTTGAGACATTAATCTCAGCGTACCCTCCGCCGCTCACTTTAGCAAAATGCGCAGCAGTACTGGATATCGAACTTCGCTCGAGAAACAACAGCAACGACACTCTCTACTCGTCACTGTTGCGTGTGAGTGCGTTCTTCGCCGGTGGAGATAAGCTCTCTCGATTCAACAACGACAACAACACAAATTAGGGTTTTCGATTCAGCTGTTCAATCCCGCCAAGAATCGCCGAAGCTAGGGCATCGATCACTCAATCAATCACGGAAATGGCGCATTCGTGCGTCTCCACATCCGCTTCAGCTCTTCGATTCAACTCTCTAGGGTTCTCCACAAACCCTAAACCCTCTTCGGAGTCGCACAAGCGGCTTTCTCTTCCTTTCGCGCCGCTTCGTTCCAGGTCTGTGTTTGGTATTTGAAATTGTGTTGATTTGAGATTGATTCCTGAAGGTTTTGTTAGGGTTTCGTTTGTTTGATTGGTTAGGGGTTTGAGGCGGTCGGTTGGGAGGAAACAGAAGGTTTGTCCGGTGAAATCTGTGTATTCTGGCGATGTGCGGAGTTCGAGGCAGGGGATTTGGTCTATCAGGTTGGTTTGTGAAGAATTTGTGTTTGTTGATTGTGATTCTGTGTTAAAGGTGGAACCTTTTTGTTCTGGTTTGTGATTTGGATGTGAAATTGTGAGTTTAGGGAGGATTTGCAAGTTCCGTCGTCGCCGTACTTCCCTGCTTATGCGCAAGGACCGCAGGGGCCGCCGCCGATGGTGCAGGAGCGGTTCCATAGTGTTATCAGTCAGCTCTTTCAGCATGTATGTTGTTTTTGTTGTGTGGGTTACTGTGAAATTTAATTGGATTGGCTTGATGATTGTTTTGATTGGTTCTTGTGTGGAATTTTAGAGAATAATTCGCTGTGGCGGTGCTGTTGATGATGATATGGCGAACATTATTGTCGCTCAACTTCTGTATTTGGATGCTGTGGATCCTAACAAGGTTGGTTGGGTTTCTCTTTACTATGAGAATTAGGTAGTGATAGGTAATTAAGCTTTACATTTGTGGGTTACTATGGCTTTTCATTTTTAAAGTTTGTTCATATTATCTTTGGCATTACCTTACTCAACTTGTCAATAAAATATTTATGTGTGTGTTTGTGTGTGTTTTCGTTTGAATTAAGTTTTTGTACTCGGTTATGTAATCTTTGATTACCTGATTTAAAAAATATATAATCTTCGATTACCTCATTAGCTCTATATAATTATAATCAGCCTCAGTACTCGATAATCTTGCAACAATACTGATTGCGAGCATGTTCCTTTGTCCAATCTGAAATTGATCATGGATTAAGTGCATTAGACACTCAATCTACACAGTCATCTACGCTTTGATATGTTATCTCAAGAATGGTAGATTTGAGGTCTATATATTGATATGACATTTGGTCCTAGCAGTTGAGAGTATTGTAACCTATCATGTAGTTAAACATATTACTAGGTCTTATATGCTAAGGCCTCAATTTGTGTGTACTAACAATATAATGCTTTATAATTTCCCATCTCTCGGCAACTGAGCTTTTAACGAGCCCTTGTCAACCCCACAATTATTGACAAATAATCTTGAAGACGGTTATGTTGTGCATTTAACATCTCCCATCTTAATCAGTCTCTCCCTATCTTGGCTTTTCTTCATGCTTCCGTAGCTAGATGTTTTGGAGGGCATAAAATGATTCGAGGATGCACAATGGGCACTGCAGACTACTTCTAAAAGAAGATAGACGAATGAGATTGTGGGAACATTCTTTCCTAATAACATTTAGGAAAAGAACTAATTTATGTGCGTCAATTGTAGCTTATGTGAGTGGGTGGAGCATTTTATGTGAGTGAGATCAAACGTATTAGGTATATCTAAAGGCTTGGGACCACCAAAGAAGGAAACATGGTGGTGGAATGAGGATGTCCAACGAGCAATTAAGACTAAAAGAGAGATGTATAGGAAAATACCTAAGTGTCAAGATGAAGATGTGTACAATCAATATAGAGAAGCTAGAAAACAAGCTAAAAAAGTAGTTAGTCAAGCTAAAACAAATTTCATGGAAGATCTATATACAAGGTTAAGTAATAGAGATGGCGAAAAATATATATATAGGCTAGCCAAATTAAGAGATAAAAAGAAACAAGACCTAAGTCATGTAAGATGCATTAAGGACGAAAATCAAAATGTTTTAACGCGCGAGGAGGATATTAAGGAGAGATGGAGAAGTTACTTCGATAGTTTATTTAATGATGGTCAAGTTGATACTATAATAGATGAAAACCCACACCAAGAAAGAAATGTCAACTATACACGCAATATTAGAATTGTAGAAGTCAAAGAGGCATTGAAAAGAATGAAAATAGGGAAAGCATGTGGCCCAGATGAAATACCCATAGAGGTTTGGAAATGCTTAGGAGAAATTGGATTGACTTGGTTAACAAAACTTTTCAATAAAATTTTAAAATCAAAACGGATGCCAATGGATTGGAGAAGAAGCACGCTTGTGCCAATCTTCAAAAACAAAGGAGACATTCAAAGTTGTTCAAACTATCTGGGAATTAAACTTATGAGTCACACTATGAAACTTTGTGAGAGGATAATTGACAATAGGCTAAGGAGAGAAACAACAATATCAGAGAACCAATTTGGTTTCATGCCTGGGAGGTCAACTATGGAGGCGATTTTCCTTGTAAGACGATTGTTAGAAAAATATAGAGAAAAGAAAAAAGATCTTCATATGGTATTCGTAGATTTAGAAAAAGCATATGATAGGGTCCCTAGAGATGTTCTTTGGTGGGTTCTAGAAAGAAAAAGAGTGCATGCTAGATACATAGACACTATTAAGGATATGTATAATGGAGTAGTAACGAGTATAAAGACATTTGGAGAAGCTACAAAAGAATTTCCCATTACGATAGGACTACATCAAGGATCGGCTTTAAGCCCATGTCGATTTACTTTAGTTATAGATGAACTAACTAGACATATTCAAGAGGATATACCATGGTGTATGCTATTTGCAGATGATATTGTCTTAGTGGATGAAACTAAAGATGGAGTGAATAGGAAATTAGAACTCTGAAGGAATACATTAGAATCTAAAGGCTTTAAGTTGAGTAGGACAAAAACCGAATACATGCACTGTGAGTTTAGAAACACTAGACATCGAGATGACGGAGTGGTAAAATTAGGGGAAGTAGAAATTCCTAAGGTAAACCACTTTAGGTACCTAGGATCAATCATACAAAATGATGGTAACATTGAGAATGATGTCACACATAGAATTCAAGCTGGATGGAAGAAATGGCGGAGTGCAACAGGGGTGATTTGTGATCGAAATGTTCCTACTAAGTTAAAAGGAAAATTTTATAGGACCGCAATTAGGCCAGCCATGCTCTATGGAAGTGAATGTTGGGCGGTAAAACAACAAGTACATAAAATGAACGTAGCAGAAATGAGGATGCTTAGGTGGATGTGTGGTAAAACTCGTAAAGATAGAATAAGAAATATAGAAATTCAAAGACAAGTAGGTGTAGCACCAATTGATACAAAGATTAGGGAAGGGCGGTTCCGGTGGTTTGGTCACCTGCAAAGACGGCCTACAAACGCCCCAACTAGAAAACTTGACTCAATAGAAACTGTAGAAATTCGACAAGGTAGGGGCAGACCAAAGTTAACATGGGATGCATTAATTAGGAGGGATTTGAATGGTTTGGAAAGCTCACCATCAATTGCACTTAATCGAGCACGATGGAAAAGTTTGATCCATGTAGCCGACCCCAGTTAATTTGGGACTGAGGCTATGTTGTTGTTGTTGTTGTTGTTGTTGTAGAACAAATTCGACTCCTAGTTCCCTTCTATGAGAATATAGTTGTTCAACTATGAAGAGAAAACTCTTAGTTGACCACAAAGTTTCATCGCTACTCTTGGAAAAAGAAAGTCAAACCTGAGTAGTACTACTAGCAGGCGATGTAGAAATGAAAGAGAATAGGATCTCCTGAATTTGAAATATGGGAAAACAAAGAGACATGAGAAGCAAGGGGTTTCAATGTCCTCCAGATTGGTCTGGTAGGGAATTCTGTAATGAACGTCTATTCACTGTAGAACAGTAAAAGCTCAACCTCTACTAGATTAAACCTGAGTAGTACTACTAGCAGGCGATGTAGAAATGAAAAATAATAGGATCTCCTGAATTTGAAATATGGGAAAACAAAGAGGCATGAGAAGCAAGGGGTTTCAATGTCCTCCAGATCGGTCTGGTAGGGAATTCTGTAATGAATGTCTATTCACAGTAAAACAGTAAAAGTTCAACCTCTACTAGATTAAATCTGTTTTCTGTTTTTTTTTTTTTTTTAAAAATTAGAGGTGGATATCGTCATAGTAGGGTCAAAGTTCTTAATATTTTGCAGTTTTCAACTAGAGTGGACTATGTGCTACCTTAATTGTGGATTTGTAGTGAAGCGGTCTACATTAGATTTGAAAGGATTTAGAGGTTCGTATTAGTATTATAATTTTTGAATTCTACATCTCCAATTATTTATTGTTGAGAGCAGTTAATTCATTTTGGTAATATGGAATGTTGGAAGTGAAGGTTGGGCAGTGAAGAAATAACACATACATAAAATGAGTGTAGCAAAAATGAGGATGCTTAAGTTGAGTTTTAGTAAAACTCGTAAAGATATAATAAAAAATATGGATGTTTGAGGAAGAATAGGAGTAGCACCAATCGACATAAAAATTAGGGCAAGATAGTTGCGGTTGTTTGAACCCGTCCAAAGAGGGCCTACAAATGCACCTATTAGAAATTTGGAATACTTAATATTTTGCTGTTTTCAACTAGAGTGGACTATGTGCTACCTTAATCGTGGATTTGTAGTGAAGCGGTCTACATTAGATTTGAAAGGATTTAGAGGTTAGTATTAGTATTATAATTTTTGAATTCTACATCTCCAATTATTTATTGTTGAGAGCAGTTAATTCATTTTGGTAATATGGAATGTTGGAAGTGAATGTTGGGCAATGAAGAAACAACACATACATAAAATTGGTGTAGCAAAAACGAGGATGCTTACGTTGATTATAGTAAAACTCGTAAAGATATAATAAAAAATATGGATGTTTGAAGAAGAATAGGAGTAGCACCAATCGACATTAAAATTAGGGCAAGATAGTTGCGGTTGTTTGAACCCGTCCAAAGAGGGCCTACAAATGCACCTATTAGAAATTTGGAATACTTGATACAATATAAATTGAATAAATTCAATTGTATAAGGGTATATCTAAGATAACTTGTGCTGCATTGATCAAGAAGGATTTAAAGGACTTTGAAAGCATGACATCAACTTCACCAAATCGAGTAGAGTGGAAGAGTTTGATCCATGTAGCTGACCCCAAGTAATTTGGGTTGGAAGCTTTGTTGTTGTTGTCGTCGTTGTTGGTAAATTTGGAATTTTGAAGATATTGAGTGGAAAAATTTGTGATTTTACATTATGTTGGTTCTTTTTTTTTTTTTTTTTTTTTACATTATATACTTAATTTTGACAATATCTTGAGCTGCATTGTTTTGTTACTTATCTTGACATTTTCATGTACATTAATTTATCAGGACATTGTGATGTATGTGAACTCTCCAGGAGGATCTGTTACAGCTGGTAAAGTTAGCTTCTGTATTTTATTTTATTTTTTTTTCAGAAAAAGATGTCGGCTTCTGCATTTGACCTGCAAATGTTAAATTATTATGCAACATGGCATTTTTCTATAATCTGACTTGTGCATTTCTGTATTAGGGATGGCCATATTTGACACCATGAGGCATATTAGACCTGATGTTTCCACTGTATGTGTTGGACTGGCTGCTAGGTGAGAAGACTAATTCATCTTTTATTTGTATTTGTTCCTTTTTTTATCATGTCTTGATCTACCAATTATTAAAGTTATTTCTTATTGTTTGACACCAAGAATATTGATCATTTTCTTGCTATCTTTTTTTTTTTTTTTTTTTTTTTTTTTTAATCCTAGCTTATCTACCAAGAATTTGGTGTATGCATTAGACTCTATCCTAAATAGAAGACTACTGCAATTTGCATAATCTGGAATTAACAAAGTTCTCATTCTCTTTGATGCTGCTTCAATATACTGCCGCTGATAAACTTTTCTTTCCGGACTTATTGGGGATTTTGAGTTACTCAGTTACAATCTCAATTGATATGGATACTAATATGTGTTTTTTTTGTGAACAGTATGGGAGCTTTCCTTCTTAGTGCTGGCACAAAGGGTATGCATTTTTAGTGAGTCTTATATTTATCTGAAAATTTATTTGGTTTTCTTGATAGTTTTCAGTGTTTTTTTTTTTTTCTTATTCACCCTTACTTTTGCTGTTTGTACTATTGAAGGGAAGAGGTACAGTTTACCAAACTCAAGGATAATGATCCATCAGCCTCTTGGTGGGGCTCAAGGTGGACAAACGGACATAGATATTCAGGTAGGCTACTTTCTATAGCATACAGCCTACTCATTCCAACTTCGTCTCCCGCTGCTTGATTTCCATTGAAGTATTAGATAATATGGAGATCTTCTCAATTGAAAGAAAATACATATCTGTTAGGGCTTTTGAGAGTCATATGAGCTATTGTGAACATGTAAGGATTAGGTGGTTTTAGTAACAATGAGTCGCATCCATTATTTTGCTATCAGACAAAATATCGCTAATGACATTTTGGTGTCTGTAGGCTTATCTTATAATAAACAAAGTTAATTATCTTATAGGCTGCCTCCTTGATTGATCTACTGAAATGTTATCTTAGACGCCATACGTTATGTATGCATCATGGTATTACATGCTTTGGTATTGTATGTGAAAGAAGATTCGAAAATTATTGATATGGTGTTTTTTTTCCTCCATCCAGGCAAATGAAATGCTCCATCACAAAGCTAATCTAAATGGATATCTCTCATATCACACGGGCCAGAGCTTAGAAAAAATTAACCAGGATACCGATCGTGATTTCTTCATGAGTGCGAAAGAAGCAAAGGAATACGGGCTCATCGATGGCGTTATCTTGAACCCTCTGAAAGCCCTTCAGCCCCTCGCCGCAACTGCTGATCAGTAACAAGCACTGGTTTTAACCGCTTCCATATCCTTCCTATTTTCTATCCCATGTTGATATGCGATAGCATTAGGAAACGATTTTCAAAATCATATAAAGATATTTTGAAATTCCCTTGATGATAATAGCAGAACAAAGTTTTGTTTACCTCCATTGCGCCGGAAATTCACGGTTGACGGTTCTCATTACATCTCATTCGCCTTCTAATCTGTTCAATAGGTACTTGTAGCTTTCTTGTATCCTTTTCAACTTTTTGTTCACATAGTTTGCATGCTTTATGTTCATTTCAATCTTGCTAACCCTATTGTTTCTTTCAACTTTTGGATGATGGTGTGTGGCCCATCTTTTGTCTCCAACAAACTAATGCCTGTCAGTGTCATGAACCATCTTTGCTTTGTTTTTCCTAACAGTAGAGACCTGTTTAAATGAACTGAATGTGTTCCAATAAATTTTGATCCACCAACTTGAATTGGGTGCTTTCCTATCTCCCCAAATTCTCGTTCTCTTCTTTATTGGATTTGCCATCAATATGGCAGACCATTGTAGCTCCATTTCCTTTTCTTCTGTTTAGGTTTTGTGACTGAGAATCAATTGTTCGGGAACCAGCGAAGGGCATCGATCATCGATGCCCTTCGCGTCTCGGACTCCCTTGATTGTGGAATAAAGGTTGCTTTGAGTTTCTCTGTTAGGGGAATATCATATGAGAATGTTCTCCACCCATAAAGTAGAAGTATCAATATGGTATGACCCATTATTTAGGCATCCCAACTACAAACATGTGTAGATTCAACTAACCTTGTGAGCATAATGAAGGTAGCTATTACTGTCATATTGTATGGTTTTAGGTTTAGGTTCATCCCCATGAGATCTGTATTAGTGTGGCTTCTGGCCGCGGTCGTTACATGGATTAAGATTAGGTGACAAACTTATGATGTGCGCATTTGTTATACAGTTGTCAAAGTCCTTTGGACGGATTATATAGGAAAAGTACAATGTGCCTTCATTGTTTCATTAGTTGCTTCTTCTGCAAAATTTAAACCAATTGTGAAACAAATGTGTGTTGAAAAGTACTGTACCTGACACTGTTACACAATCACTTCCATTAAAGGACACAGACTAACTTGTGCTGAAGGCACTTCCACCAAATTAATTGAGACATGCAACATTTCGTGAATCACGTTGCATCTTTAAAGCTTGCAACCACCACACTAAATTTCCATCCTTTCCATTAACATTGGTGGGGGCCAATGCAGATTTGACATTTGTCGAACCGCATTAACAACATCCTGACACACTTATTGGAGTATTAAGATCAAAGAAACAAAATCAGTGCACTTCCTTGAGAAGTTAATGTTTATGTGTTTAATTGAACATTTTACTTCATAATCTGCCCTGTTTGAAAGCTACTCCTCCAATCACAAATATAAATCGTTTAAGGTGAGGACACAAGAATTAAGATAGTCTTAATTATAAGTATAATTTACATATATGCCTTTTGAGAA
Source organism: Stephania cephalantha (assembly GCA_039657325.1). Lineage (NCBI taxonomy): Eukaryota > Viridiplantae > Streptophyta > Magnoliopsida > Ranunculales > Menispermaceae > Stephania > Stephania cephalantha. The sequence continues at coordinate 46,625,829 of CM077579.1, read as the reverse complement.
GAATCATAAATATTTAAATTGTATAATAATATAATTGGTACAAAACAATAAATACACTTTCGAATTCTAAAAATAACTTATAATTTTGATCAAAAAATTTTTACTAAAAAACTTATATTTTTTACCGAAAGAAGTATATTAATAGTTAGAAAACTGTAACATTTTTCTGGAGAAGAAATTGGCTACTCTTAGTACTTCTCACAAAGAAAACTGAAGTTGCCATCCAAAAAATATAACTCCCCTTTCATGAAAAAAAGTTGGCACCAACTTTCCATTATTTTTCAAAAAGTGAATCAAAAATCAAAATTGTCAACCAAAACGGTAGAATAAGTTGCGACCAATTTGAGAAATGCACTATGCAGTTACCTTGAACAAAACATGTACATAATCTATGAACAAATCTCTAACACAAAACTGTACATGCAACATAGATATGAAAACCACTTCACCCCATATGTCAAGGAAGAACAAGTATCCTCTCATCAAAGAAAACACTACTACTCCTCACAAAGCTTGTGATGAAAGAGGAGGAAGACATTATGGGCAGCTCTTCAAGCTCATCAAAGAAGTCATTTTCTTCTGTTTTTGGTCCTGTTGTTGATGAGAAGGCCATGATGTGTGGATAAGATAAAGGGGGGTCTTCTTCATCAATTAGTAGACTCACTGATGAGTCCTCAAGATGATGAACTTTGTCTTCTATTGATGCTGTCAATGGGATTTCCTCTTCTTGGGATTTTAACTCCTCTAGATCATCATCTTCATCTTCAACACTGTTGGATGGTTTTTCATGATCACTAGTACTTGTGAGTGGTTGGATTTGTTGCTCTTGCTTTGGAGGGGTGAGTGGTTCTTGAAGGGTTAATAATTGGGCAATTTTAGTGGGATTTTCATCTTGGGTGGTTTGGCTTTCATTAGTAGAACAACACATAGTAGTGGAGATGTCAGGGCCTGGATGGTTGTGATTTGAAGTGTAGGTGATTATGAGAATTGAAGCATCAGTTCTGCACCTCTCCACTTGTTTTTTGGCTGAACACCCTTTTGAAGTGCTGCACTTGTAGTATCCCCTAAAGAGAATTGAAGAAACAATGGAATCATTAGTAATTACATATTAGTGGCTATAAGAGGTGAAGTGCACTGAAAGCATCCAACTTTGATAGAAAAGAAAATGGGAATAACTACAAAAAGGGAGCCAAAAGTTAAAAGATTATGCTTTACAATGTTTCTTTTTGTTTTGCACCACCTAGTATCCAGAAGCTCATTGAGCACCGACTAATCGAGACCTGAGTCGGGTCGATTCAGAAAGGGGTAAAGGCTAAAGCTCTCCTAGTGGAAGCGACCCCAATGCGCCAACTCCATTGGCTATTTTTGCTTTACAAATCTTCAATAAGATTAATAATAGGCTGCCTTACTAATTTCATTGAAAGAACATAGAAATTTTTTTTATAAAAGAAAGGGTCTCTTCAACTTTTTCAAGTGAAAGTCCCTATGCAGGCGAAGGAAGAATGAAATTTTGGTTTTGTTTGATGAAAAAAAAAAGGATTTGTTATTATCTGCTGTGAATCACATGATATAGCAGAAAGTGGAGATGAAAATAAGCTTCACAACACCTAAAAATAAGACAACAACAACAACAACAACAACAACGGCGTAGCCTAAGTCTCAAATAAATTAGGGTCAGCTACATGGATCAAACTCTACCATTGTGCTCGATTAAAACCCAAAATAAGAAAATGAGAAAAAACTACATAAAGGGTACTAAGGTAAAGGAAACATGCTTTACAAATTCTCAATGGGATCATTTATATCAATGAAAAAACTGTTAACATAAAGAAAAGTAGGGAGAAACTCAGTTTTAGTTAGGTGTCTCCTACTTTCCCTAGTGAAAGTCCCTTTTTTGGGTCTAGAGGATCTGGTATACAGACTATCCAACTACTCTTGGTCCGTGCAGGTGGGGGATGGGGGAGTTCCCAACGTTGGTGTCTCCATTCCCAGGATCGAACTTGAGTCACTAGTTAAGGGACAACAAACCGCTTCTACTTGTGCCAACCAGCCATTGGTAGTGAAAATCCCTTTGCAGAAGAAGAAACTATACTAAAGTTTTGGTTTGCTTGATCTGCTATATGAATCACAAAGTACAAAAAGTGAAAGAAAAAATTGAACTCCTCAAGACCCAAAAAGAAAAGATGATTAATAGACCAAATCATACATGTAAAGAGAGGTTTCTTAAGAATGGAAAGCCTATAAACCTTGGATAAGGAGAACCCTTGATGGGTTTCTGCCCATATTTCCTCCAAGACCAGAAATCAGATGGTGGGCCTTCACTCTTTTGCTTCCTAACATTTTCTTCTTCAATCCTCACTGTCACCACTGTCCTCTCAGCAAATTTCCTGTTTTTCACAAACACATGTAACAAAATTATTAGAGACACCAAAAAATCACAAACAGAGAGATTTCTCTAGAGAGAGTGCACATGTTAAAAGAGACAAAGTACCTTTTTTTGGTGTTGGGATTTTCTGCTTTTGAAGGCTTTGATTCTGTCTTTGTAGATGAAGAAGTAGTACCTTCCATTCTAGATCTTCCCAAGTTTTGTTAACACCCTTTGTAATACTACTTGTGGTTGATGTTCTGGTTTTTTTTTTTTTTTTTTCTTTCGTAGATCTTGTAGTATAGTCTTTGCAATGAAATGATCACAGTGAAGAAAAGTTGTTGATGAACTACAAGAAGGGCAAGAAAGAATCTGAGACACAAGTTAGCTATGTATTAAAAGACAGACAAGCAAACACATGGTAACCCCCCCAATGCCTCTCTCTCTCTCTCTCTCTCTACTTTACTATCATTAAATAGCTAGAAATATTTAAGATCTTATTTTTTTCTTATCTGTTGTTGATTGAAAGCAATATTTTTTTATTTAGTCCAAAAGTTAGCTCAATCCTCTATGTCATCATGTGGACCATAAAAGATTATATTTTTATCAAATTAGGTAGTAAATATGTATACTATAAGTACGTATTTTTTTTTTCTTATCTCTATCTTTAGGTGAGGAGTATAATAGAAATATGGAAAATGCTATAATGACACCTCAAGTGCACCCACGTGACGTGGCGCACGAGTCTGTATTTAAGGGAGCCGTCGTGCGTGTTTTGAGATACACATCGCGCTTGTTATGTATTATGAACTATTTTACGCACATTCATTTTTATGTGGGGCCCGAACATCACGTCGCAGAGATATCACTTGAGGTGTCATTCTAACATTTTCTGAGGAATATATACTTAAGTTTAAGTTCTTGTTTTCAAGAAATATATGCATTAGGTTGAGTAAATTTTTCGCGTAAGCTTGATTATAAAAACTTTTCCCTTTATAAAAAAATATTAAAACTACGTAACATGCCTAAATAATGCTTAGTAAAGGATCTCTCGTGAGATGGATTAGACATCACTTATTAAAAGAAAAGATTTACTACCAAAAAAACAAAAGATTGATATTCAATTTTAATTATATTAATCATCGCAGCAACTACTCGGCCGCGATTGAAGTCTCACATTTCTATCAAGACGATCTAAGGTTGAGTATCATGAAATGCAAAATAAATGTTACGCCTTTAGTTAATATTTATTTAAAATCTATTATGGGTCTTGATATAATAATTCAAGTTGGTTATGGATCTTAGTAGTTATGCAGGCACGTCAAGTCCACCGTGCTCACCTAATCTTAATGGATTCATTGTAATCTAAATATATTTCAATGAAGTTTTAAATATAATTTTATATATCTTTATGATATAACATATATATTATAAAATTAATTTAACGATAAAAATAAATTTTATTGTTGGAGATCTTGAGTTTCATTCCATATATTCCATATGTTTTAAGTAAAAAAGTTATATAATTTTTTTGTAAAAACATAAAAAATGGAGAATTTTATCCAAGGGATGCGGGACGGAAAATCTCCACGGGGCGAGAACAATTACCGTCCCCGCCTATCTTGCCCCATGCCCAGCCCCGCGGGGAGCAAAATCAAAGATTCATTATCCCATTGCCTGGTCAAAAATTCCTTATCCCATGGGAACACTTGCGGGAATTCCCCGCCCCACTTGTAACCCTACGGGACACCCACACTTACTACAATTACTGGGTAGGCCCAAATAAAGATCTATAATAACCAGCTTATTTATTATCATCATGGCCATTGCTTTCTTGACCAAATCAGTCCTAATAAAATTTCCCATAATTCACAATCCATGAGACGATGTAACAGTTTGAAAAAATAAAAAAATAAGTTGCCATAAACCATGTGTACCAAACTTTGTATGGCCGCGGTGCACTGAAACTTGTCCACCCAACATGTCTAGATTCCATGGCTTGCTTCATTGGCGGCTTGTTTGTCTTTTAGTGGACGCACGTGCTTCAATTATGACAAAAAAGGATGGTAAAGCGTGTCCCACTGATCTGAACCGTCAATTTGGTTTCAACGGCTGTGATCTTCTCGACTGAAGTTCCCTGATCTCTTATTTGATGTGCTGGCCCGTATTGTTTCCGTATTGAGTCGACAAGTCAAGTCAAGTCAAGTCACGTTAATTTGTGAAGTTTGGGCTTGGATATGTTGGGCCCACTAAAGGCCCACAATTTTTTAAGGGTGTTATCTTATGGAGTGATGACCAATAAAAAGATATTATTCAGGATTTGCTTAGATTTTCGAGAAAAAGATTTGTAACTATATTTCAGTTTATATTATTTGTTGAGAAAAATATATGTTACAGTAAATTGAATTGAAAAGATTTATTGACTTTAAAAGTTTAATTAAGACAACATAAGAAGTCAGAAGCAAGCAGAGTCGAAGGTGAAGATTAGGGGATTGTCTTCTGAATAAAAGGAGTCTTAATTATACTATAATTAAGTTATTTAAAGAGGCAAGGTCTATATCGAAAAGCGTAATTAAGAAGTCAGTGGTATTGTTTGTCATAGTTGTTCTTTTATGAATTCGATTTGAGTTGGAGTCAAGTTGTTAGTTAATATCTTATCCAAAAAAGAAGCAATTTTAATCCGAACAAATTGACCCATGACTAACGATGAGCTTGGGATTATGTGGATTAGGTGCATGATCTCATGTTCGATTCCCAACCACGTCGAGATTGTCCGAGCCATTAGAATACACTTAAGTCGATTGCACTAGGGCTTTGTGGTACTATATGCCACAGTTGTTATATGAGCTTGATTTGAGTTGGAGTAAGTTGTTAGTTAATATATATCTAATCTAAAAACAATAAATCTATTTGGACTCATAGGGATGTTTTTAAATTTTTTGCAAATATTTAAGGGGTATCAAAAGAATTTTACAAGTGATTATGGTTGTTTCATTAATTGCTCGATGATGTATTTAAAATTAAAAAAAGTTTTGAGTCCGGACTCACGAGTCCAAATAGCACTACCCATCTAAAAAAACAACAATTTTAACCTAGACATATTACCCAATAGTTATGACGAGCTTGGAATTGCGTGGGAGGTGCACAATCACAGGTTCGATTTTCAATCGTGTCAAAATTATTAAAGCCATTGGGATATGCTCAGGCCTATCGCGTTAGGATCTTGTTAGAATAGTCATGCTCGTCTCAATACCCAAAATAAAAAAAATAAAAAACAATTTTCATCACAAACACAATATCATAATGAGATATGAACTTGATAACACCGTAACAAAATCAATCCCAAAAATATCAATGCAATAAAAAAAAAAAAAAAACATGGAAGATGTAATTATTGGACCACCAACTCCAAACGTTGGGGGGTGGGGGGCCGATGAGAGTAGTTGCCTCCACAACTATAAAGAGCTCCCAAGTGTCCATATTATGCCAAAAACGCGTAATGTGGGGCCCACAGCATCGGTGAGACGGCCTCCTCCCTGACTGCAATTTAATAAGGTACGTCGCGGGGCAGGAAAAGTAGTTGAGAAGAATAGAATAATAAGTTTTGATTGGATAAGGTTTAGATTGTTGTATTCTAGTGCATCAAAGTTGATGCCCTAGCTGTCGGCCCACCTTCTCTACACCCTATGTCACAGCCTTTGGTCCAAGTTAGAACACCTCGAATAGGACGAGGATTGGATGTCAATATGCGATAGCTATGACTAAATAAACATTAAAGTGAAAAAACTTCTTCAATGAAGTGAATTTTAGAATGTCGAGCTGACGATATAGACATTGTTTATGTTAAATATCTAGTACTAGACAGTGCAATCGACATCATCAATTCTCTTCAAAATATATAAAAATACAATATTTTTTTAAAAAATAGAAAGTATCATCCACATTTATTATTGGAGAGAACTTTTGAATTTCGATGACTACTAAAGCCACATCTTCTCAATATTGCTAACATGATGACATCAATCCACACCTACAATCCACATTTACCATTAGAGATGCTCTAACATAATGTTTCATGACCTCTCTCTAAAGTGCCTCCTCATTTTTCTTCTTATCTTTTTGACTCTAATAAAAGTAGAACCCGCGACTTTCTCGAACCTTACATTTTTTCTTTTTGATAACCTTGCCTTTTTACTAGGAAGGAATGCTATTGTGCCCTGTGACGGCCTCAGTTCCCACAAACTGGGCTCCGCCCGGCTAGATCTACGTGGACCCCCAGTCGACTCTCAAGGTCAACGCAAGCCTAGTCAACCTTTCTTATACCATTTCATCGTTAGTTTGGTGTTTTAATATTGAGTTATTAATTTTGCAAGATTTAAATTAGTAAGCAGCGGAAACGAAAATAAATGAAGCAATTTAAATAACTCTAAAACACATAAAATATGACAACCTATGTGTGGAATCCTTTAATATATACCATGTATACATACGGTGGCAAAATGAGCATATACATGTATCAAAGTATCGCTAAATCCCAATATCCCAAAGTTTTACAAAAACATCAAAATAAATAAATTATAATACAAAAAAAACCTATGGCATCACAAAAGTGTGAGCCGCTCCGTGAGCCCTCAGAGGTAGTCACCAATCACTGGCTCTTTGCCCTTGCTAGATGAGAGGCCTGCAATTGTCACTGAAAATGAGACAATTCCAGTGAGTAATCCAGATGAGTCTTAACAATACTTCAAGAATTAAATAAGTATTCGATAAATCATGCGGGAATGTAAAAAAGCAGGAACTAAAGTAAGTGCATGATAAATAGACTGAAAATAATAGCAGTGAAATGAGAGCGTCGTGGAAATAAAAGAGAGAACCAAGTAGTCTCAAATCCATCGAGTTGCGACTATACAACCACAAGCACGACTTCCTAGAATTGCGGCAGCGCCAGCAGATTCAAAATTGTCGCGAACATAGGGGTATCAACAGTGCTCCGAATACCTCACCTCCCGTCCACGACCCAAATTCAATAACTCGGGGTATGGTTCCGGTTGCGAGTCGGTCGCCATACCTAGGAGATTACCTTCCTGACTCACTCAGCCCTCGGACACTCTAACAAGGAGTAAAATTCTAAAAATAGGCACAATTAAAGAAATTAAATTCAAGAAGTAGAAGAGAACTATTGATAATGTCTCTACTGGTTTACTTAAAAATAACTATGCAAATCGCCAAGTCATGCAAACCGCTTGACATACTCAAAGTCCGCACTATCGTCTTGTGTTCAGCGCGTCCGAACTCCCTAAATTATTTCATAATCTTTATTAGACTCAATTCTTAATCTTATTCGTACTTATTCAAATTACGCATGCATTATGAAGTTGATCTCGAAGTGAATCACCTTAGAAACACTTTTCAATCATTGTACGCATCTCAAGAAAAATCTCGATTGTGGTATATATGGTTGGACCCCAACATCGATTCAATGAGAGTCTCGTCGATATTTTAGGCTCGTGATTCTTTTTTGTCCAAAAACTAATTTAAATAATAATTTAATTGGCTGTATTTTCTCTCCATTTACCTCAGTTTCTAAAAATATTAGATTTTTCTGTTTTCGGCCACATCCGTCGCGTCTCGGATTAACTTGACCAACTTTCCCGAATTTGATCTTTATTATTTTTCTTCCTAGCAAATTGGTTATTATTATTTTTTAAAGATCCTATTATTATTATTACTATTATTATTACATATACATATACATATATATATATATATATATATATATATATAAACGTTTTATATATATCTATATATATTATTTATTTTATTTAGGCAAAACATATTTTTTGGTCCTTGAACTTTGAGTCTTTTATGCTTTTGGTCTCTGAGCTTTTATTAGTATATATTTAGTTCGTTGAACTTTCATTGTTGTACATTTGATCCTTAAACTTTTGAGTTTTTTATGTTTTTAATCTCTGAACTTGAGTTTTTTATATTTTGGGAAAATTAATTATTTTTTCGACTTTTGTTGGTCGATATGAGTCGTTCGGTTCAATAATATAAACCACTTTACTCTTCTTGACTACACACAACACTTTTGTTACTCACGTTGGTGGACTATAACACTTTAAATGGTGGAACGACTAAATGTAGAATCGTTGTGAAAGTTCAAGGACCAAATATGTAGTAGTAAAAGTTCATGGATCAAAAGCATAAAAAACACAAAGTTCAAGGACAAATCATTAGTTTTGCCCTTTATTTATTTTACAAATCGACACGCATCTCGAAGCATTCTCGAGATGCATATGCACACATCTCGAGGCGATTTTACGCCTCAAATCTTTGCACAAATCCCGAGATACACACATACACTAAGTCCACCCCCACACATACCAAGCACACACACTATCTTCTCCAACTAAATTCGTACAAGAACGATGCTTACCTCGATAAAGGTGGTCGTCGTCAAATGGGGGTGGTCACCGGAGCCGAGAGAGTTGCCGAAAGAGGTGGAAGGCGTCGTCAGCGATGGTGGCCGCCAGAGCCGCAAAGTGGCCGAGAGGGTGGTGGTGAGGCCGAGAGATCATGAGAAGAGAGAGAGAGAGAGAGAGAGAGAGAGAGAGGGAGAGATTGGTTTGGGAGGAAAGAGAGTGACGTGAAGGGATGGGGGTAAGGTGGGTGGGGGTGATGGGATAGGGTAGGTGAGCTTAGATGTCACAAAATGAGTAGATAAGTATTGTATTTTTATTTTTTGTTTTTATTGACTTTTTTTTTTTAAATTAATTAATTTATCTAAACAATACGACACCTTTAAACTTAATTAAAATTATATCTTAACACCTATAGCGTACATTAATAAAATTCATACTATAAAATTTTTCAACTATGTAGCTATTTTAATGTATTACTTTAATATACATACAATACAACCAATATACATACATCAACAAAAACTAATTATCTCGGCATTGATGCTCGTGGTTTGACCGAATATTCTACATGAGGATTATATCAAGGGTCAAAACTTCAAATTAGTGTGTAATTAGGATTTTAATTTTTCGGTCGTTATAGCCTCAAATGGGACACGCATGCTCATCCACGCTCGAGATGCATGTGTTTCCTACGAATCAATTGGTCGGCCGAGCAAGTACGTAAGTGAGTTAACATTCTTCTTTAGCAAATGATGGTTCGTCCATCTCACTAGATATGTTTTTGACTCCTTCAATAATTTTTCGCACAAACTATATATATATATACTAGTTTCTGGTACGTGCTATGCACGATTGTGCTTGTTCGCTACGATCGCGGAATTTAACTAATTTAATAATTTATTTTCATTATTCAAAAATATTCTACTTCATTTTTATTTTAATTGTTTTTAAAATATTACTATTTTGATTTAACAACTTACTAATATCACAAAGATTCTTCAAATGATATATTATTTTTCTTTAAATCTATATCTAATTATAACAATATTCAGTTTTTTCGATACTACTTGCAAAATGTTCTCAAAATGGTTAAAACAACGAGAGCAGCTTCTATAAATTGCAAATTGTGAGATTTGTACAATTACCAATTGCAATGCGCCATTTGCCATTTGATGGACATATAGTTTGACCTATCCACATATCTACGCAAACTATTTCTAGCCTTTCTCATAACTCCACTGTTAAACAGGTTAATATAATATACATAACTTTGTTATATTTAAATATTTACAACACAGTATATAATGAAATCATGAATAAGAAGAGAGTAGTGTTAAGAGCTTGTGTAACCTTGCATCGACATCTTCGATAGCCATTCCAGACAATGATTAAAACAGTACAATCAATTTTGGAAGAGTTTGGAACGTTGCATTGTTGGCTTACTAAAACTAAAAAATTGATTAGAAAACATCCAAAAGAGATTAATGAATAACATCGAACAATTTGATTTTATAAGAAAGGATTAGAACATAACCTTGATTAACCTAATGAGCAATTGAAGCTCATAACAATAACTTTGGTTAAACTTATCCTTCTCTCTCTAAAATGTGCAAAATATGGACATCCTATCAAACAAAAACGAAGAAGAAAGAGTATTAAATAAATATTGCTCCTTTCCATGTGATTATATGCAATCCTTAATTTAAACAATAACTTTTACTTCAGCTTAATCAATTAAAAAAATCTTACTTAATAAAACCAGTTAAGATAAAAATATATGCTCTAAATATGTCTAAATCAATTAGAAAAATCTACTAAATAAAACCACTTAATATAAAATTATGCCTAAATCAATTCGAAAAAACCTACTTAATAAAACCACTTAATATAAAAATATATTCTCAAAATATTTACACCATATATGTTAGCTCATCCTTAGCAAAAGGCCTCAAGTTTTATATGATTGTTGATGAACGCACACATACAAATTATTTTTATTTAGTATTTTATATACAATTTAGGTGTTAGTAATAAAGTGAAGTACTTTAGTTTGCATGCTATAATCTTTCTTGTGGTGGCTAAGTTGATTAGTTGAAGTTTAAACTAAGGCAACCAATCTCTATTAATCAATATTTTTCATCTACAATAACATTAATATGAGCATAAGCCAAAGAAGGGTTACCAATGGTACTATCAGATCAAGAACCTTCATATACAACTAATAGTGATACCAAATGTCTTTATTTGTCTCTAAAGCTTTCCTGTTATACTTGAAAATTAGCTTTCAAGATTCTCGTTTATTGTAACGGCCCATTTTTCGAATGGACCGCCACGGGGCCAATGCAGGCCCACAACCTGGCCTACTAGCGTCAGCTGTGTTCCACATGCTATCTCATCCATCATTTAATCATTATTAACCTCAATAAAAACAATTTATTGTTTAAATTGTTACTGAACTCAAGTCATCTGTTTAGATCATTTTAAATCATTAATAAATCACAACAGCGGAGGTTTTTTATCATGACAATCAAAATAGTAAACGTTATAGTCATGTATTTAACTCTGATCCCTAGTGTAGAAAACCTATATATCATCATAGACCAAAATATACATCAATGTATCAAAATACCAAAGTATAGAGTTCAGAAGAACCTCACAATCCCAAATCCCAAAATAAAAACCAAGTATATATAATACAAACGTACAAGTCTGGCTGAATATCTCTGAATCAAAGGCGGATGACGAGTCCATAGTGAGCATTTCAAAGGAAATTAAGTGAGCAATACGGAAAATAAATATTAGAATTTAAACAAAACTATTAAATAAACATGCGGAAATAAATACAAGCAATTGTGATCATCGCATGCATAAGTAATAGTGCAAGTTCAAAGTGTGTTCCTAGAGCCTATGGTCAGACTAGCACCATACTTCGGACTCCCCGCAGACTACTGCTGGCGAGTAGCACTCAAACAAGGTCAGTATCTGGATCCGCTAGGTGGTCGGCATGGAACCTTTGACGAACCCACACGTGCCTCGACGCGACTCTCGGGTCGACCTCTTCACCGAGATCTTTGGCACACGTGCTATGGCCTAGTGGACATACACACAGGAATGACACGGAGGGAGAGCCTCAACGTTCGTACATTAAATCATCCCAAGAATTGAGTAATGAAAGACATAATATGAATTCAAAAGCAAAAATAAGTATTGCTCAAGAAATTTCAGTTGAGATACTACACACATCAAACCGCACTCCGTGTCCCGTAAATAACCCCCGGTCCGACTCCGCTGACTCCCAGATATCCAAATTAGCGCTCGAATTAACCTATTTCCATTTATAATTGATTTTTTAGTCAATTGGATGTATTTTATGTCACTTAGCAAAAATAATGTCAAAACTGCAAGATCTAGCGCGCTGGATCTAGGAATTAGCGCGCTAGATTCCCATGCAGTTATACGTTCTTCATCATGAAGAACATTAGCGCGCTAATCGCGTTCTGGACAGCAGACTTACTGAAAATTTTGGGTTTCCAACAACCGCACCAACATCAACAACAACCACAACACCAACCACTGAACTTCATAGCACTTAAAACATACCAAAACAACTACGCAACAACCACTAAATAATCCCTATTGGATTCACACCAACACCTCAAAAATTGAGATAAAAAGATAAAGAAAGTTGAGGTGTTTGTGAATCTTACTTTGCTTTTAATGATTTCACCACTCCAAGCTCCTCAAATCACCAAGTTGGATCTCCAAAACCCCTGGTTTCTTGGTCTCAATTTTGGATAGAAAGATAAGGAGAAAGAAAAGGTGGTGGAAAATGAAAGTCCTATTGAATTTTTATAGTCAAACGACATCTCTTCTCACATGTACATCTCAAGGCAATCCAATGAGCACCAATTGCTCCATTATTCACCCTCTAATGACTCCAATTGTGACACTAATGACACACTCACCCTCGTTCTTAACCCAAAAAGTGGTATTTCGGGTGTTTCGACGTCCGGTTTCGCGTCCCGAAACGTGACATACGCATACTACCATATCCCTAACCACCAAATATACATTACATATTAATTATTTAACCCATTTTATTAATTTTATGTGTGTATTATTTCCTCAGCCTAATATTAAGTCTTTTAGACTACCCGGTACCTGCGTCGGCACGCATATCGAGGCGAATACTTAGCACACAGTCTCGCAGGTCAATTGGAATACAATCACACATTACAATGTCGTTTATCCAATTTCAACGTAAACATCGTAAATTAAACAAACCAACACACAAAATAGCTATTTAATTACCTAGCTCCAAGCATGCACTAGCCAAGCTGCGGGTCCCACGAGCGTCTGAGCTGTCAGCCATGTCTGCAACCATGTCATTAATAACGACGAATTAAATTCAGACCGTTGCATTAGTTCCATTTAGTACTGGAAAATGTTAGGTGATAGTTCTCGACGCCGGCCGGACGTAGATCATCTCGACTTAGCCTGTGTCAGTCTATACATTTTTAACTGTGGTATTTACTTGCATTACTTGATTCAACAACTTTTTCGCTACTTTATGCTTTTAAATACTTTTCTCATATTTTGAAAATGTTGCATGGAACTCTCCAGTTATTACTTAAATATTACTATACTCACCGTCTAGTTTGTAACGGTGGGTGTAGGTCCGTCGAGCAGCAACGGACCAGGGAAGGAAAAGATCGACGACTTTCTTTGAGCATTTCGGCGATTCTCCTATCTCATTTTGTATGACTCGACTTTTGCTGTATTATTACTGCTTATGTCTTTGCTGTACATTTCGGGTTGTATATTGGGTTGAGTGTATAGTTCCCCATTTTGAGACTCATATATCATATTGTGTTGTTACCTTTATTATATATATACATGCATGTGATGATGTGTTTCCTGATTTTCCACACTTATGATTTTTAAATAATAAGAGCTTCCGCATAATCTTTAAACTACGTGATAATATAAAAACGATAAAAAGTTTTTATTAACTCTGAAATCTAATAAGAAATTGACACGTGTATTGAAGAATATAGGGATTAAAGGCTGACTAATACGTAATTAAGTCTTACGTGGTTCGGATTAAGGCTTGATTACGGATTAGGTCGGGCGGTGCCTTGTTTAACAGAAGGGGTCGTCACAAAAACAATCCATCTTCATGAAATGTCCACACCACTGATTTTGGTCACATCAAAACCTCAAAAATCTTAACTTTGTCCATGACATACGAAACACTTATAGACCAATCATCTTGCCATACTTATCCAAACTTGCACCAATTTGGACCAAATCTCAACCTCGACTATTGTCAACCGACACCAAACTCGAAACAAGATCTCACACAACTTCGTCTCATTTCAAACTACCACCAATCCCGACTTACACACAAATCGAAGCAAATCCCCATGTCAACTCGTTAAATCCATTTAAGGTCAAGATTTCAAATTTTTAATTTAAATTCAATTATTTGTCGCGAAATTAGAAACTAATATCTATGTCAATATTTTGACTATCTTGGCACCCGTCTCGACACGTATCTCGAGACAGAACCACGCGAATCTCAAATTTACTCAATCACCCGAATTTCGCAAAATAAAATATCATATAATACACAACACTACACTGGAACATTTTTGGCCTTTAATAGAGGTTTTAAAACCCCTATTAAATAGAGTGTTATTAAATATCATGTAAAAATGTGTTATGTTTTAATTTTTAATACATGTATTACATAGAGGTTTTTTAAAACTCATATTAATTAGGTGTTATTTAATAACACCCCCTTTAATAGGGGTTTAAAAACTTCTATTAAATACCAAAATTGTTCTAGTGCTAGGCAAACATCAAAGATTAATGAAATTAATTATAAATCTCGAATTCACTAGTGTTTAATTCTCGACTCACAGTCAAAATTATAATTAAGCTTCCTTAATCCCGGATTAACCGTAATTACCGATTTAAAAATTTCGGGATTCGACAGAGTTGCCGTTTGCGCTGCTCGCCTCCGCTCCGTCCGCGCCATCGACGTCCGTCGAGCTTCTGGTCAGTCCATCGCCGCCATGTCTCGCCGGACTCCTCTCCCATGGCCTCTCTCTCTCTCTCTATTCTAGGCGGCTCCTCTCTTTCTCTTCTTTTTTGTTGTGAACAACAAATTAGGGTTATAACCCAATTTATGTGGTTTTTCTTTGTCCCGCACACTTGTAACACTCTAAACTTGACACGCATTATGCACAAACCATACCTTGTCCTCACTTAGCCAATTTAAATAAATTGATGGTTTATAGTCTTGTCGTCGCGCGTGCACTTAGTTTAAATTAAGTCACGCCAACTCGCGGTATCATATAGTACTCGCAGTATTATGCCAGACAAAAAATTTAAAATCATTTTATTTATTTTCTTTTATGAATTTTTGAACACTTCAACTTACCCCTCGATTGAGTATTTGACGACTAATAATTTGTGATTAACGATTAATTAATGAATTAGAAATACGGATCGTTACATTACGGGTCGTCCCCAACTTAACCACCTTGCACTAATAGGTGTAGAGTTTTACTTAAAAAGACCATGATATATACTAATTGGGGAGAGAAACACAACTTAAGTACTTCTATATGAAGTCACACTTAGCCGACGTGAGACTATATGTATTTAGGTTCACACATCCCAACAATATTGTTGATTGATTGGAAAAAGTTTGGATTGGTGTCTGTTAGACTTTTAGTGCATCGAAATAATTTTGATCACATTAATTTGTTAGGGAATCTCTAGTTACGTTCTTTAATTATAACAAAAAACCTCTGCAGACCAAAAAAAAAAAAAACCACAACAACCAACAAGATCCAAGATCCGTTGGATTAATTCATCTTGGGTCACGATCGTATGAATATCAAGGTGCATAACTCGGACATCAATTGTCATTCTAATAATTTCCTATAAATTGCAGTGTACCTAACATTTTTTTAATAATTAATCTAGACGGGTTAGCCTTGTGGTAAGGGCGAATATGGAGATTGCATGTGTACATGGGTTAAGCGTACAGATCTCGAGTTTGATTCTCCATGACAACCAAACGACTTCGGGCCATTAGCGGTCTATTTCCACAATCTCAGGACCATGAGACTAATCAAACAGGTATGTGGATATCCATAATTAATAAAAAACATTTTTAATAATTTTAGGGAATTTTTTATTTTAGATGCTCCATGCATGTCTAGTTGGGCGGCCGCCTCATTTAGTTGGGTGGACAAAAAAAAAAAAAAACTTTATTTAGGAGTAGTTTGGACGGCTTTGCAGCTTGGCTTAAAAATGAACCTTACTAAGGGCATCCCGGTGGTTACACACTTCATGTGTGTAATATATTGTCACATCACTAACTCACTTACCTCTCATCTACTATACTTTATCTCTACTATACACTTTACTACACACATCACACCTTTCACAACCATTTATTCTACAAATCACACCATCTACTTTTCATAATTATTTTAAAAACATAAATCATCTCTACTTAATTTATTTTTATATGTTTACTATAGATGATGAGATGATAGGGTTAACGTCTTTTTTTTTTTTTTTTTAATCAAATTTGTTGGACTCAGCTCTGCGTTCTTTGCGCTCTCGTATGGGTAGCGCAGAGAACAACTGTGTAATAGACGCCATGTGGTGTCCACTACATTTTACTTAAAAAATAGGACTCAACTACTTGGTTTTTCTTTTTTTACAATTTTTCTCTATCTAATGCCAAGTTTTTCTTCTCCGTTGACTCAAGCTTATTAATACTGATCAACTGTGTGTTCTTCATTCCTCGCGCATCTAGCTTTCAGAGGGTTTGATCAATTTCAGTTATATATTTTTCAGACGTGCGCGCAATTGAGCCGAGAAGATCGATCGATTAACAACAACTTTTAGTCCTCTCGAGTGCATGCATTGATCATCTAAGTGTCATTTCAGGTTTGCTTCAATTATATATCCAAAGCTTTATCTACTTATTTTCCATTTCAACTATCTAATAAAGTTGATGATCTTCTTAATTATAGCTTAAGTACTGCATAAAATAGAACACCTATATCAGTACTATATGTATATATATGTGTACATGCATATAGATTGATATATATATATATAGACCCAGTTTTAATTTCTTTAAATTTTTCTTTTTCATTTTTCGGGCGCCGATCTTTTTTTTTTTTTTTTTTTTTGGCATAATCCGCATTATATTGTGTTCAGCTGCGCCTCAGATTGATATATATATATATATATTTCATGAAACTATTTGAAACTAACAAGTTAACAAATAAAGATAGAGTTCTTTTATTTCAATGTATGGTCAAATGTACGGAGCTATGAATATATACAATCATTGTAACAGTAAGCTACAAAATAGCTAAGCTAGCTGACAAGTTCAAACTTATCATATCCCTACATAATAGTACATATCCCTAATGTGTAGGCAACAACATACGTGTAATCTCAATATCCCCCCTTCAAGTTGGAGTTGGAGTTGGAGGTGGCCGAAGGCCCAACTTGGAACTTAACAATTGATGTTGTGACCCATCTAAAGGTTTGGTAAGAACTTTCGCCAACTGAAGATGAGAAGGAACATGATTGGTGACTATGAAGTTCTTTTGCAAATGCTCACGAACAAAGTGACAATCAATGTCAAGGTGCTTAGTCCGCTCATGAAACACTGGGTTCGCTGCAATGTGAAGTGTAGCAGTGCTGTCGCAGGAGATAGAAATAGGGGTGTTAATTGGAAAGTGTAGATCACACAATAAATACGACAGCCATAACAATTCACACACTGTGAAACCCAATGCTCTGTATTATGCCTCCGCGGAAGATCAAGAGACAGTCGGTTGTTTTTTGCTTTTCCATGAAATGAGATAGGAACCCAAAAAAATGCAATACCCTGAAGTGGATCGACGAGTAAGTCGACATCGTCCATGATCAGAATCACAATATGTTTTCAACTGAAAATTGTTCTCAATGGGGTAGAACAACCCATGACCATAACAACCCTTCAAATATCGAAGTAATTGCATAGCAACGTCCCAATGAGGTTTGCGTGGATCATTCATGAATTGGCTTAAATAATGAACCGAAAAGGTGATGTCAGGCCGTGTGAGGTCACGTATAAGAGACGTCCAACTAAGCGCCTGTACTGTTCAGGCTCCGTGAGAAGCTCGCCAGAGTCTGGGGAAAGATGTAAATCTGTTGGTAGTGGAGATGAAGCAGGGCGACAACCAATCATGCCAGTTGCAACCAGAATATCAAGGATGTACCTTCTCTGACTTAGATGAAGACCACGAGACTGAAAGTTAAACTCCAAACCCAAAAATAGTGTGGCAGTCCAAGATCCTTGATTGTGAATTTAGCATGAAGAAACTCCTTAACAAAATTAAGCTCAGCTAAGCTATCACCAGTTAAGAGAACATCGTCCACATACACTAAAAGTGCAACAAAAGAATTTGCATTATGTCCGATGAAGAGACAATGATCATGTGATGATTGAAGGAACCCAATAGATAATAAAGAGGAAGTGAACTCAATATTCCAGCGACGGGCTGCCTGTTTGAGACCATAAAAAGACTTCTTAAGAAGACATACTTGATGAGGTTGTGTCAAAGCGTAACCATCAGGAGGTTTAAGGTAAACTTCCTCTTCCAATGTATCATGAAGGAAGGCATTATTAATATCAAGCTGCTGTAAATGCCAACGTTTAATTTAGATATTGCAATAGCAATAAGTAATCTAACAGTAGTCAATTTGGCAACTGGAGAAAAGCTATCATAATAATCAAGACCATCAATTTGGTTGTAACCCCTTGCCACAAAGCGTGCCTTGTAACGTTCTATGTCACCAGAAGGTTTGAGTTTCACTTTAAATACCCACTTGCTTCCAATGGCCTTTTTTCCTGGAGGTAAATCTGTCAAAACCCAAGTTTGGTTTTGTTCAAGAGCATCAAGTTCCTTTTGCATTGCATCAACCCATTCAACATACTTACTAGCCGGTGCATATGAAACAGGTTCTAAGGGAGGTAAGGAAGTGACTTGCAAGATAGTGGAATTAGTGAAATTAGAAAGAGGATAACGAACAACATAATCATTTAAATATGCGGGCCGAGTTGTAAGTCTTGTGGACTTACGGTGTGATTGTGGAGGTGGAATTGGAGGTGGGATATTAGGAGATTGTGAAATAAAAGAGGGAGTAAGTGAAAATTGGTTATCATTTTGTAATTGTTCAATGGGTTGGAAAGACACATGCGGGGAAGAGAATGAATCATCAAAAAATGGAGAAGGCGGAGTGGGAGGAGAAGAGAATACACAATCATCATCTTTATGAGAAACAAATGGAAAGTTGTGTTCATGAAAAACAACATCCCTACTAACAAATAAGGTGTTGGAATTGAGATCAAATAATTTATAGCCCTTTTGCCCTGAAGGATAGCCCACAAAGATGGATGTAATGGCACGACTATCAAACTTATCCTTATGCGGAGACAAATTTGAGGCAAAAGCTAAACAACCAAAAGTCTTAAGAACCGTATAGTCAGGTTTGCGTTGAAACAATTCTTCATATGGGGACTTCCAATTAAGAGTGGATGTTGGCAAACGATTAGTGAGAAAAGTAGCAGTGAGTAAGCATTCCCCCCAAAAACGTTTAGGTAGATGAGATTGAAAACGAATGGCTCGCGCAATATTTAACAATTGTCTATGTTTGCGCTCAACAACACCATTTTGTTGTGGTGTGTAGGGGCATGATTTTTGATGCAAAATTCCATAGGATTGAAGAAAAAAACTGATTGTGGAATTTACAAATTCAGTTCCATTGTCAGTTCTAATAATTTTTGGTGTTGTGGAAAATTGAGTGGTTAGCATTCTAAGAAAGCTAACAAGAGTTGTGGATGTCTCTGACTTCCTTGCCAAGAGATAAGTCCAAGTATTTTGAGTAAAATCGTCCACAATCGCCAAATAATATTTTGCACCAGTCAAAGATGGAGTTGAGAATGATCCCCATAAATCAATGTGTAGAAGCTCAAAAGGTGAGCTAGTTTGAATGGTAGAGTTAGGAAAAGGAAGTCGATGGTGTTTGGCTAATGGGCAGATGATGCAGCGCTGTTGTGAGAAGTTAAGTGCTGAAGGACCAAAAATTTTATCAAGTACTTGGTCACTAACGTGACCCAAACGTGCATGCCAAACATTATAGTCAGATAAATTTCTAACAGATAATGAAGAAATTGAACCATTTTTGATATCACAAAAAAACTTTGTTTTACTGCAAATACTTGCATTATTTGAACAAGATGAATGAAAAACATCAAGAATGGGAAAAGAAGTGCTAGCATAGTTTGAAGTCGCAGGAATGCGCAATTTGTAGAGTCCCCCTTTCTCTACTCCACAAGCAATGAGTTCATTAGTCCTCGGGTCCTGAATATGACAAGAAGATGAGGAGAAGGAAAGAAGGAACAAAAAGGACGGATTGAAGACTCAATTTATTTGTGAGATGTATGTGACCATGTTGTGTGACACGAACTGTTGATCCGTTAGGAAGAGAAAGAAAAACTTGAGTACCCAAAGCGGATAAAGAGATGAATTGTTTAGAGTTAAAACAAATGTGATCGGATGCACCGGTGTCAATTATCCAACTATTTGAATGAATAGGACTAGTAACATTACCGATGAATGTGTATGCGAGATGCAAAGGAATTAAGCTCCTTCGATGAACCAGATTCATCCGAAATTTTGTTAACCACCCATGCAAAACCTATTCGATGGAGGATCGACTTTTCTTTGATTATGCAAAGATCCACTCGTTGAAATTTTGTACTAACGCATTGCTAAGCTGATTATAATATTTTGGTGCATCATCATTATCTAGAGGGTGTCTTGTGCAAATCACATTAGCAATAACTTTTGATGGTGTCCCTTTCCCTTTACCTTTCTTATCAGGAAATCCATGAAGTTTGTAACAAAACTCCTTTGTGTGCCCATCTCTGTTGCAGTGCTCACAATGTCGTCTCGGTCTATCATTCCTTCCGAACGAGCCCTTCGAAGAACTCTGGGAGCGAACAGAGCATACACTATTATGCTCAGAGAGAACGGAAGTGTGAGAGATTTGACGTTGTTTCGCCACCTTTTGTATCATAGAATAAGCTTTAACTACAGAGGGCAAATGATCTAGTAACAAAATCTGATTTCGTCCTGGCTCAAAATCATCTTGCATGCAATCCCATGAGAAACTGCATCAACTTGTTGACAGAATCATGGTCAACTTGTGTTTTGGCTGCATTACAATGACATGTGGGTATAGCAGAAACACATGACAACTCATCCCATAACTTCTTAAGTTTCGTAAAATAAGTGGAGATGGAATCAGTCCCTTAAGAAAGAAGAGAGATCTCACGCTGAAGCTGATAGATGAGAGGGCCATTACTCTCTCCAAAACGTTGCTCAATCTCGAGCCAAAGTTCTCGTGCGTTGTTGGTATATTGAAAGGCTTCAAACAACTCCTTTGAAATGGAATTGAGGATCCAAGAAGTGACCATGAAATCACATCTTTTCCATTGGTCATAGGTGGCAGAATCTCTTGGTGGTGTTGGGAGTTCTCCAGTGATGAACACCGTTTTAAACTTAGCTCCCAGTGCTATCTTCATCGCTCTGCTCCAAGCCTGATAATTATTTCCGGTCAAGACCGAAACAAGCAATAAAAAATATATAAAGATGACGAATAGATTCAAGCAATCTAATCGCTAAAGAAAACAAACAAACTTCTCTTTAATTAGAAAAAGAAGGTGCAAATGGGTGAAGAACAACAGTTCTCAAACAAAATAGTTAGGATCAAATGCGTTGCTCTGATACCATATTTGAAACTAACAAGTTAACAAATAAAGATAGAGTTCTTTTATTTCAATGTATGGTCAAATGTACGGAGCTATGAATATATACAATTATTGTAACAGTAAGCTACAAAATAGCTAAGCTAACTGACAAGTTCAAACTTATCATATCCCTACATAATAGTACATATCCTTAATGTGTAGGCAACAACATACGTGTAATCTCAATAGAAACCATAACAAGCTAAACCTCCGTATTTTTTTTAATTATCTATGCTATTTATTAGTCCATTTTAATTATCTATGCTATTTATTAGTCCATTTAAATTATTGCATTATCACGAGGTCGGCCTAATTGAGATGACAGTAAATCAATGAATTGTTTAAGGATTGGTTGTCATTGATTCAGTTCAATATATATACTATATATGAATCACATTTGATTGATTGATCACTAATTTGGGGTAGGGTTTGTGATTCTATTAATCCTTAATTTCTTTTTCAATCTGTTATTGAAATATATTTGGTAGTTTCTTTTTAGTAGCTAGCCTATATATACATATACATGCACATTGATGAGAAATGGCACAAGGCAACAATGGCGTCGCCGCTAGCGGGTCGAATATAACAGCGCAAATAGCCATCGAGATCAGCGAGCTAGACCGAACCTCTGCTGCTTCTATCAAGGAGAAGATTCATGCAGTTTATCATCATCATTTGCCTCTTAACAAACCCTACTGCATCTATAAAGTTCATGACAAATTTCGCAAAACAAATGAATATGCATACAAACCGGAGATAGTCTCCGTTAAGAATTTGGTAGCTCGGTCGAGGCTAAGCCTCGAAGAATGTTTGGCGTCGATCCGAAGTGTAGAACGCGATGTTCGCAAGTGCTACTATGACCCCTTTGAGGAGTACCTTGATGATAGCAAAGCCTTTGTAGAGTTGATGGTAATTGATGGTCTCTTCATAATTGAGTTGTTCTACAAGAGTGCAGGAGATGTTAAGACAGACAAATTAAGGTGATCCCATATTCAACAATGTAATTAACATGGCAAGTATAATGCATGACTTGATACTACTCGAGAATCAAATTCCAATGCTAGTACTTTCCCGCCTTTTCGATTTGGTGACCAATAACCAAAACCAGAACCAGAAGAAGAAGCGCACTCTCGCGGAGCTTGCTCTACATTTCTTTAATCCATATGCACTAATGGAGAGGAAGGAAAATAATGTTCTAGAAAATTATCATTTCGCCGAGACAATAAAAGGCGAACATTTACTCGACTTATTTGGCAAGTCATTTCAAGATTTTGGAGAGGAGGAGAAGAAGCCATTATTGTCAAAGTTGAATCAAAAGTTTGAGCAGATATATACCATGTGTGACCGAGCTTAAACAAGGAGGAGTGAAGTTTAAGAGAAATGATGATGCCAAGAGTTTCTTGGACATAAAATTTTGTGATGGAAAAATGTCAATTCCTCCCATCATTATTCAAGACCAAACAGATAGCCTTATTAGGAACCTCATTGCTTCTGAGCAGGCTTTCGGTGGGCAAGACATGTACATTACATCTTACGCTTTCTTGATGGATAGTCTGATCAATTCGCCCGAAGACATAGCAATTCTTCGGTCGGAAAATATCGTTACAAATTATTTAGGAGACAACAAAGATGTTTCATCTCTATTTAACAAGCTTTGCAGTGAGGTGACGCTCGAGAATTTCTATTACCGAGACCTCTGCGACGAAGTGAACAAATATGCTTCTACTCCTTGGCATACATGGCGCGCGTCCTTTTGTCGCGATTACTGCAGCAATCCTTGGGCAGGCATTGCAGTTTTTTCTGCTTGTGTACTGCTCATACTCAACTTTGCTTCAACTATATTTTCAGGTCTTTCTTATATTGCTCCCAAGTCTAATTAATTAGCTAGCTTGCTAGCTAGGTTCTTGTAAATTGTTTGCTTGTCTCATGAAATGGTTTGGTTTGCTTTACTTAATTTGAGGATCAATTTCGTGTGTAAGTGTGTTAATCTGAATTTGCAAT
Organism: Stephania cephalantha; assembly: GCA_039657325.1. Classification (NCBI taxonomy): domain Eukaryota; kingdom Viridiplantae; phylum Streptophyta; class Magnoliopsida; order Ranunculales; family Menispermaceae; genus Stephania; species Stephania cephalantha. Next base: position 46,602,134 of record CM077579.1, on the reverse strand, counting down.
GAAATTAATGCACATCCATGGCTGATCATGGCATATAATAATTAGCCATATTGATATATAATATGTATAAATTAAAGTGTGTTTTGAACTAATAAGTTTAAAACTTAATTGCACGTTGTAGTTAACCATATATAAGTAATATAACAATGTTATGTGTTATATATATAATGTGAGGGAGTGGAATTCATGTTGAACTTTCATTTGAGTTTGTATTGTATCCAATGTTAGTCCCACATGAGCTTTCCTTATATGAAATCTTTCACTTGAAGTAAATGGTTAAGTGAATGTGGGGTTGAAGGACAAGACCATGGGTATTCTCCATTGATTAATACACATTAAATATTTGATATTTAATATGTCTTTGATAGGGCCTTGGGCCTTGAGCTTTTGGGGCAAATGTTAAAATAACTTAGCCAATTCACAACATAAATTTTTAAATTTTTTACATTAATTAAGTAATTTCGTAATTGATAATTAGTGTGAATGTTGTAACTTTTAGTTTTCTAAAAGGTTCGTAATTGATAACTAGTGTGAACGGTTGTGACTTTTAGTTTTCTAAAAGGTGTGTAATTAGTGGATTAATTAGTGGTTAATGAACCACTAATAACCTCGTTTTTGTGAACATGTGTGACTGTTCAAGAGAGGCATTTTTTGTTTATATATAGTATTTCCGAAATAGAAGAAATATCAAGTTTTTTGTTGAGAGAGATTTTACTGTTGCACAAGAAAGGTTCTTTGGTTGGTGTATAATCAAAGATCAATCCAATTGTATCCTGGAAACGAACCTCTTGAAGCATTCATACACCGAATTGGAGGAAATTTCATCTTAGGACATTGCTATTTAGTGCAAGCCTCTGGTATGATTTAATTTAGTTCTTTGTAATTGAATTCACGCATGATATATATTATAGTTCAGTTGATATGCATGTTGTATAATTGTTCTAACAATTCACTCTCTCTTCAAACCTTGCCTTTTGACAAGTGATGCATCTACGTATCATCTCACCAGATCATATTATTGCACGTAAAATATTAATTTATAATTATAACCTAAAACAAATTAAATAGCTAGTAATCATATTATTAGGAACAATGTGTTTTCCTTACTACACTTAAAGATTTTTTCGACTTTATTTAAGGAAACATATTATTTCCTGCCTTGTAAATATAAATTTTGGCTATTATAAAATAATGTCTCGCTCTTCTCAAAAAAAAAAAAAAAAAAAAAAAAAAAAAAAAAAAAGCTAGTGGCGCCTTAAGCGCATGTGGTAATAAAAGTGATACATTTGAACTTATTCTATTATTTCAAATACAAGGTGTAAACATGTTCATGTATAGAAATAATTAATTTGATTTATAGTTAAAATCATAGAAGATCATTGACAACTTAATTAATTTAATTCAAACCTGGCTCATGTGCATGAATTATCTTTAAAAGGAAAAAAAAAAGTTTCAAATACATAACTGACTAATGTACCTCCTAATTATAACCTTATCGCTCCCTTGTTAGAACTTAATTCCTTATTAAAACTTAAACCCTTATCCTAATTCCTTGCTAGAACTATAAATTAAACCATACACCATAGATCATACAACAAGTTTATTAGCAATGGCAAAGCGAGTTGCAACATTTTTTCTTTTTCTAATGATCGTAGTACTCTTCGAGTCGAAAACATCTCTCGCATTTTTCCAGAATGCCAAACAAACTGTGCATGTTTTCAACAATATATCATCAACTGCTATCTTGAACCTTCACTGCAAATCGGGCAACGACGATCTCGGCGAGCAGGTTCTAAGCTACAACCAAGAGTTTAATTGGACCTTCCGAGCCAACCTTATTTTTACAACTCTCTTTTGGTGCAATGCGAGTTGGAGAGATGGCAACAAAGTTTACTGGCAGTCTTTCGATGTCTATACTACCAAATTATGCACAGTTTATTTTAGACATTGCCCTTGGTATGCCAAACCTGATGGATTATATTTCAATGATTTAAAACATCAAGAAATCGTCAAGAAGCACGATTGGAATGTTAGCTAAAGGAAAGTGTGCGCTTTTGTGCCCCAACAGACACACTTGTTGGCGTCTCTTAATTTGCATATCCCGATGTGTCTCGTAGGGTCAACGACAACATGTGTGTTCCTGCGTGTCGGTGTTGGGGCACATTAGTAGGGTCCTTAATTAATTAACTACAAGGACATGTTTTAGTTATACATGCAGTACGTACTATGTACTTGGCGAAGTTTAGAACTTTGTTGTATTGTATGATTCAATAAGCATGCAATAAAATTAATCAATTTGTTTTTGTTGAGGATGTTTTTTTTTTTTTTTTTTATCAAAGTAAGTTGCTATGTATTACTATATCAAAAGGTTCATGCACTATACACAGTGCGGTGAATCTATACAAAAAATGTTGTACCAACCCCTTTGTACAAAAAACATTCGGCAAAAATAGCAAATGATGCCTCACTATCAGCCTCATAACCCAAAAACCTCAAAAACCGCAACAAAAAAAATTTATGCAGTCGAAACCCCAACAATTCATCACCTGAAGCCCAATATCATATCACCCTTGCCTTTTCATTTAAAAACGACCCCCGAGGTAAACAAGCCCGCTGTTCTATCGCTGCATGAGGATCTGTGAGTTGGGCGTGCTACTCGCCTCTAATATCTCGAGACGAGCAGCACCCAGTTGGCCCTCCCCAACCCACCCCCTCGCTTAGAACATATTTCCCTGATGTGGCCCGTTACCCCGAGGAGCCCTTCACAAATTGTTGCTTTCAAGTATAGAATTTCATCCATTTAGGAGACCATTCATACCCCATTCCTTGAACAATTTATGGCCAGTCACCCATTTAGATGCATCGTGGGATGCAAAAATCAATCTTCTATTTAATTAGGAGTACTATTTTATAAACTTTGACCATTTCCAACCACAAAACTTTATTTTATTTTATTTTTTGTTTCACAGTTCTGTCTCACGAAGCTTTATATATTTCTAGCCACAAACTATATTTCTTCTCTAAAACTATATCTTTTTATCTTCTTCTTTTTATTAACTAATAAATTATTTTCAGAAAATTATATATTTTATTTTTTATAACCTAAAATAAATATAATAAATCTATAAGTCTTAAAAAGTGAAAAATAAAGTTAAAAAAAAAACAAAGCAAAACATTAAAATAGTGGAACAAGGTTTTTTTCCACTCACTCTAAAATTAAAACCTACTAGTAGAATTAGTCTCCACTCTCACTTAACTTGAACCGGAGCTAGCTAACTAACTCGATCATACAAAATTTCATGACACCTGCCTCTTGCGCATTATAATTAAGAAATATGTGTTGCTATAGCTTTTTTTTTTTTCGGCATGAGTATCCAAACTGCATCAACCCTTTTCTGATTAAAGTCTGACTAGTTCCACCGGAGATGATCGGAGCACCTTCCTCAACATTCCAAAGCAATTGGAAGACATAATGTAGTTGATGCGATTTGAACTCGAGGCATTAATTGTTTCACTCAATGTCTTAAGTTTGAGTTGCTATTACTACACTGCACCGCTCGAGTGCATATCCGAGACACAGCTTTAACTAATTCTGAACTCGAGGACCACGTGCATGAGCAATAACCTCTCCTCAAGAGAATTTATCAAATTAATTATATCAAAACCGAGACACAGCTAGACTGGCGTTTAAAATCAGTATTTATTATATGTAATTTTTTTTTTTTTCACCCCATCGACCAAATTAATTATAAGTAACTTAATTAAAGAGATTCTTTTTACCTCGCATCTACCATGGAGATATTTTGGCATTAATTAAATTATTAATTAAATAAGACATTAATTTTAATTAAACTTTATAACTTATTTAAAATAATAGGTATTTTATAGGTACCATGGGTAATATAATGTAATAGAATTTGGAACAAGTAAAGAGTATTCCTATGCATATTATAATCGATGAGTATCAGTATTAATATCATAAATATTAAATATATAGGTTTATACGTAAGGGTAATTTGGGACTGAGGCTATGTTGTTGTTGTTGTTGTTGTTATACGTAAGGGGGATGAAGTTTCACATCTGCTTAATTAATTAGTAAATTCTCAAATACACAATGAGGAGAAATATTAAAAGAGATATATATTACAAGCTGTTAAACATATTATGTGACGACCCCTCCTTTAATTTAGGGCACCGCCCGGCTTAATCCCATCATTAAGCCCTAACCCTAATCATATAGAACTTAATAATGTACTAGTCAGCCTTTCTAATAAACTTTTCTTATCACAAGTTAGTTATTCAAGTAAATGTTTTCTTATCTCATGTCAATTACTTAAATCAGAGTTAATTAAAATTTTATACAGTTAAAGATTATTCAGCGGAAGTCATTCATATAGAACCTAAGTGTGGAAACCAGGAAACGAAGATCACATGCATATATATATACATATATCACGGTGATAACTATATATCAACATGTCTATGGTCTATGGTCTTCGCCAATCACCAAGAGCATGGTTTGATCGCCTCAAATCCACTGTTCTCCAATGGCAGTTCTACAATTCCAAAGCTGATACTTCCCTGTTCATCTACAAACAAGGATCTTCTTTGGCCTATCTCCTCATCTATGTCGATGACATTCTTATCAGTGGCAACAATCCCATACAATTGTGCAACAATTCATTACTCAACTTAACAATATTTTTGCACTTAAGGATTTGGGGGAGCTGACTGAGTTTGTTTCTTGGCATTGAAGTGGCTCGTGACTCGACTGGTTTCTACCTCAGTCAAGCCTCATATATCAAGCAGCTGCTTCACTCTCCTTTCCTTGCGAAGGCTCCATGAACTACACCTGTATGGTCACGGATAACCCCTCCTATTCCGATGTGCCTCAGTTTAGGGATGATCGAGGCCTCAGTGTTGTGACTTAAAAGAGAACAATCAAATCCACGTTTTTCGTTTCATGTAGTCTTGTGATAAAAAAGATTGAAATATACAAAATACTTTTATAACCTTGAAACTTAACGTAGATACGTGCTCGCCAAAATCAACAACACGCGGACAAATGGGTTAAGTTTTTAGTAATTAAGTAAAAATATACAAATACATTCTTCAAAGAAAAAAATACATTAATACTCATATTTTACTATCCAAATTGAGGCCTTAATTAATCTCATCAATATTCTCAGCAGAGATGTTTTGACATCTAGAACTAAACTTTTAATTAAGGAAAATACTAGAATGATAACAACAATGTCACATCACAAGACACATTGACTCGCAAGAGCCTTTCATGTGACCTCAACCCGCGTATTATGCATTGGGATCTGTGTATGTCTGCATCTCAATGCGCACATGAATGGCTCTTGTGAGCCAATGTATTTTATGGTGTGGCTTGCTATTGTCATTCTAGCACTTCTCTTTAATTAATTGGTCTCAATTTTATTTCCCACGGCGGTTGATTTACGCTCACATTTGGCATAAATTGGTAAAACTAAATTAAGGAGGGGCGTGATAATAATAATAATTTAATTTTTTTTAAGAAAGGAGGGGTACTGGAATAATTATTAAATCAATTTTTGAAGAACTTCTTTCTTAAACTGACCTCCAATATCGAGCCAAAGAATTGACACTAATTAATTAATGTCCCTAATTTTGTTTAATGAGACTAGTACTCCTATGCATGCACATCCATCGTGCACAGCAAAACAAGTTTTGAAACATTTGATTAAATTAAGTCCTAGTAGCTAAAAAGAATCTTCAATATATTAATATTTCGAAAACATGAAATTGGTACCAAGGATTGACTCTATACATATATAAATCATATTCTAATTTTTTATTTTATTTTTATATCCGTAGGTGTCCAAGCGAGTCTGACTATTCCCACGAGGCCTTGGTGTAATCAGCCTGAGCGTACTCCAATGGCCCGAGCAATCTTGCCACACCGGAGAATCGAAACCGAGATCGTGCGCTTAACTCACATAACCGCGCCTTCGCCCTTATACTGTTGTGGCAACCCGACCGGTTTCTAATTATAGAATCATTCATGAGGAGGTTGTTGATCAATGAGTTATTTGTTTATCTAACACAACAATAACGACAAATTAAGTCTCAATCTTAAATTAGTCAAGATCGAGTACGTACGTACATGAATCAAACTCTTCCTTATCGCTCGATTTAATGCACTTAATGATGTACATGTCGTATAAAAAAGCTAGTGTACATTCAAAAAAAATTTAAATCCTTCTAATTAATCAATGCATCCTAAATTATTTTAGGTTTACCTTAATTTCTATTATTCTTTATATATCATCGAATTAATATTTCTAATCGTAAGGGCAAACACGTACCCATAATTATTCTAATATATGACAATGCTTTGATGATCAAGTACATACATTGAAATATAATAATTTGATCTGGTCAAGCAATTGTGTAGCTGAAATTTTCTTTGTGATATAGCTTGACCTTGTAGAATGATATAAAAAGGATCATATTATATTGCATAAAATTCTCATAAACGTTGTGTTGTTGCCATTAGTCCTATCTTCAAAGGCATGAAAGTATGTCTCATTTTCAATTATATGTACATCAATGATCGTGACAAGCACATCTTTTCCTTAATTTTCATATATATATAGGTACTCAAATGCATATAAAAACATAGACATATAGTACCTCTTTGAAGAAACAAATTAAACAGTACTACTTCATTTGTTGAGGTACAATGGTTTGGGAGAGTTGGAAACAAAGTGGGAAGAGAGGCTTAAAGGCTTCTTTGATCCTAAGAGAGTCCTTTTACATCTTCACTCTTGCCCTTCTAAGCCTTCTCCTTCCCCTCTCATTCCTATTACTTGCTAGGCTCTCTAGAGTCAACTATTTCCTAACAATCATTCCTAACACTGCACCACCAGTTTCCTACATCCTCTCCCTATTCCTATATACAAATCCGACCATACTCCGTCTCCTCGTCTCGTTCGTTAGTGTTACCGCGCTTGTTCATGTCGTGACCGGAAGAGTCCCCGTCCTGAGTAGTGAATCAACGAGTCCGGTTATCCGGCCTCGGCTATACACTGCATGGATCATGTTGTGCACCTTACAAGTATGTGTTGGTTTGGGCATAGAAGGGACTATAGCTGCTGGAGTCTGGAGTGGTGAATATGATGGTGGGAGGGTTATCAGCTTGTCTTTGTTGAGTAGAGCACTTTTCTTTATAGGGCTTCATGAGACTATGGTTCACTGGTCAAGAGTTTTTGTAAGGCCAGTAGTCGACGACACAATATTCGGCGGCTCAATGGATGAACGGTGGCTTGAAAGGGCGGTGATCGGAGCAAGTTACGGCGGGTTGTGGTGGTGGAGATTGAGAGAGGAGGCTGAGGGCTTGGTACTAATGGTAGATGTCAAGGGAGAGTTCTCATTTGGAACAAGAATTGCTGATAATTTGAGTTGGTGTTTGTATTATCTTACAGTGATCGTCGCCGCAGCGAGACTTGCAAAGGGACTTGTATGGCTTGTGAAGGCTGTGTTCTGCTGCTCAAGGAGAAAAGCAAGCTATGGCAATGGTGGTTGCTCCTTAGAGAACACTGCCTGCAAGGTCTAAAGACAAAAAGTGATTTGCCTTTTTGTTTTTAAAGCAAACATTTCATTTGTTCTATTTTCATTCAATACTCAACAAAGGGTACTTTCTGCCAATGTAAATTTCTTGATTCCTTGAGATCTAAAGCTGCATAGATATGAAATTGAAACTTTCAATCACTAGTAATTTATTCATAGAAGGCTTAGAACATCTTTCATTGAATCATTGATGTTGGTTTATATAGGCTTTATGTTACTATCTGCAATAACATAGCACATACCTCACAAACCAGATAACTATTTTTCCCAGCTCAAACCATGAACCACAGCATGTTCAAGTTCAACCAGATAAAACTGTCAATGCTTGCAGTGCCATATCACAACATATTAGGAAGAGATTGAACATTATCATTAAATACTGATTGATCACAATGCAATATACACCCTTTACTATTTCAAGAATGCACTATAAGGTGCTCTTATCTGTCATACAAGCTATATAATGGAGAAAAACAGAAGTGTATTTGCACATACTCTTCGTCTAGAAGCCGCCCATGGAAACGGTATCATGTCCGCTAGATTTCAAAAACTTCTTTAGCAGAAGAACCACTATCGCAATGGTCAATCCAATGGCAGCCCAAGTAAACAAGCGATCGTCAGCAGGCTTTGGAGCTCTAGTGTTATTGTTCCTCCACGACTGCTGGTTTGCATCTTCTGCATTAGGCACCCTTCTTGAGACGCTCACGCCTGCCCTGAAGCTTACTCTCACTGGCCCTGCGTTAGCATTTAGATGAACCTCACGCAAATCATGGACAACCCTATCGTTTGCTTCTGGATTAGGTTGTCGCTCGATTACTGGTGCAACGTCAGCATTTGGGGACTCTCCTTCAAGTTGTTGATCCTCTCTGGTAGATGAGTTTTCGTCGGAGGTCTGCTGGGGGCTATCAGGGATAGGGGGTGCCTTGCTTAGCATATATTGGTGAATCTGTGAAATCAAAGCTTTTTTGTCAGTGGAAATTATCAAACGACTTGTAGGAAATAGAATTTGAAGCACATATATACCTCATCAATTAGTTTCTGACGTTCAGCATTCCCAAACTTAGGAGCTGCTTCACGGGATTTGACCGCCAGAGTGCGCCTCTCTTCTTTCTTATAATCTAGCGAGCCTAAAGCGCCATCAGGGTTGGTTGGCATGAATGCAATCAGTGCAACAAGAGCAGTACGGACTGCAAATATAACTCACACATCAGTGCACGACAAATGGATGAACAAATCAGAAGGATACATAAATGACCATCTGCTTACTAAAGCCATAAAGGGAAGTAGGAATATCGTATGTTCACATGCAGTCAATGATGTAAAATCTAGAGCATAATATGTCATTTATCTTGACTTTCGTGTTCCTCAGTCAAATAGATACATTGTTATACTTGCTAGTTGCTACTGTATAATATTCATATTGAGAATTCCCAAGGCTAAGAAATTTAGCAATGTTAAATGAAAGATTCGTGAAAGGAAGGATCGATGAAGGTAGTTCAAGTGTCTTCACAATGGCAAGAAATTACTCATGGAAAACCAGTTTTCACCAAGGACAATATCTTATGCCATAACCGGGAAAAAATTCAAGAAAAGAAGATGATATAATGATTTGGAAATTCGTGTCATAAAGAAAAAGGGATATAAAAGAATAATGAAAAGTTTGGGGAAAACATTTATTTGGAGAAATGAAGAACTAATGAATTTCTCAAACTGGTCACTCGGGAAAGAGGATCAACCTATTCTTAAGAGCACAAGTTTTCAACATAAACAAGCCCTCTTTTGAACAGACACTTTTATCACAAATTCAGAAAATTAAAATTTAGGAAAGATGAGATCATTACCACTCCATGACGGTTGCCAATGCTCAGGATGATGATTTGATATACTCAAACATATCTTGGTTTGCGTCTCAAAACGCCCATTCGGCTGAAAGAAGAGGAATCTTATCATAAGAGGCAAAGATAGATGAAACAAATTAAATGAAAAACACAAAATCTCAAAAGCCAAACAAATTTCAGCAAAGGACTTGGCTCATTACAGTTAATAACATAAATGCAGGCGGCTTGAACGGATACTCTGCCGGTAACTGTATGCGCCCATGATATATCCCTCCCTCAAACTCAGTGTCACGAGGACCCCTGATTGCAAATTGCCATTCGAATATGTTTTCCTAATCACAATCATAAAAAAGTAAACAAAAAAAAAATCAGACGAGCAAATCGCAACAGTTCTTGTAAGTTAATCTCTAAAAAGTGTTCATGGACAATAATCATAATTATTTACCATCAACAATCCATACATGCCTAATTATTAAACTTAGCTGCAACTGGTAACATCAAACACTGCTAACATTCTATACAGGGTTTATAAAACAACACAGCCTCAACTCCAAATTAAATGGGGTCAGCTACGTGGACCAACTCTTCCATTGTGCTCAATTAAGTGCAATGGATAGTGAACTTTCCAAACCATTTAAATACCTCCTAATTATTGCCTCCCAAGTTAACTTCGTCTACCCTACCTCGTCGAATTTATTCAGTTTCATTGTGTCCAAACCACCACAACTGCCTTTCCCTAATTTTTGTGCCAATTTATGTACTTCTTATTCTATATAGGGTTCATGGGCATAAAAAGTCAGTAAACATATAAGTATTGAAACCCAACAAAAACTCACTCCCTAACTAGTCGAGGCCGACTACACTGATCAAACTCTTCCATTGCGCTCAATTTAGTCCAATTGACGGCGTGTTTCTAAATCCTTTAATAAGTCCCTAACCTTACATCTTTAATCGTCGAATTCCTTCAGTTTCTATCGAGTCGAGTTTCAATAGATGAACACATTAACCAACTCATTCAAGCAATCAAAATCATCAAAAGCACCCAAAAAAATCCAATTTTTCACCAAAAAAAATCAACTTTCGATCCAATTCAAGCAACCCCATGAATCAAACCCGCCCAGAACGCTAAGATCCAATAGAATTTACTAATCAAATCACAGATCAACAACAATAACAACAATAATGAAACTGAAACCCTAGAAATTAGGGAAGAATGAAATTAGGGTTTGGGGGATTGACCTCGAGAGGGAGACTCATGAAGTCATCGGAGGGATTGGATTGCATCTCCTTCAGTTCTTGAAGGATCCGCTTCACTGCTGGGTTCTTCCGGTTGTACCTCTCTTCCGCCATGGCGCACGTTAGTCTCCGCCGCGCAGGATAAGACAGAGAGAGAGAAAGAGAGAGAGGATTTGACTGTTGTTGTTGTTGTTGTTGTTGTTGTTAAGCATAAAAAAAGACGAAGAAACGGAAAAAGAGAGAACCGAAGCAGTTGTGGAGATTGGATGTGCTGACACGTGTCCACTTATCAAAATTGACGTACCTGATTGTCGCAATTATTTCGCCTAAATACGTGGCGACCTCTTATTGGATGGAACACGCGATCTTTCTCTTCTTTTATTTTTTTTTTTCTTTTTTTTTGGGTCATAATGTTTCTCTAATTTTAAGAGGACCAACCCACTTTCACATCCAGTTCGACGCGTTGACTTAGTTGTTCAGTGTCGTGTCATTCGATACACCTCGAAATACATGTTTGAGGTATATCGCGACTAAGTCGTTGTGCCTACTTAAAGTGAGTCTCTCAATTTATTTTTACTTTTTCATGACTTCTTTGAAAAAAAAAAATTCGGTAAGGATATTTTTATTCTGCTGAACCTTTATCAACAATATTAATATGTGGTTCCGCGCTTAGGCCCTCTAAGTAGAGGTCTTGGTTTGAAGTCCTAAATAAAATGAACCGTTTTGTGCTTTTGATGAGAGAGCCTTACCCCTTTGTGAATAGACTCAGATTTGAATTCTGAATTAGTCAAGCTCTAGCAAACTTTATTAAACTCGATTTGTTACCGTTGATGATGTGATTTGGTAGTCTTATAAATCTATCATGACTAATAATTAATTCCGTATTCTCATGAACTATTAATTTCTTGATTTAATCTCCTAGCTAGTAGAATATAACTTGAGTCACGCTAGAACCCCAACTATGCGTATTTAATTTTTTTGGACTCTCCTTGAAAATTACTCTTATGTGCTTCACTAAAATATATACATTAATTTGCCCTTATATACAGTTGAGATGCCTTTAGCGCGTCTCATATAACTTACCTTCCTACTTACCAATACTTATCATGCAATTTTACTTCTTCTCTTCTCTTCAATAGTTCAATCTGTGTCTCTAATTTCTTGTTTCCTTCTTCTTCTGTTTTTAATTGGATTACATCTTTTTATTGTCTTGTCCAGTTATCTCCTCTGTGTGACACTTTTCTTGCTTTTAACATATGTACATTGTTCTCATAAGGTTTGCATAGTAATTAAACTAATCAATTGGACTCATTGAAACCAACACTAACTTAATTTTATCGACAACAAAATGTCGCCATACCTCTCATCTTGTTGTAGAGTATTTTTAAACATTCATGTCTATGCTTAGAATGCTATGATTTGTTTTCCTAGCAAGTATAATTAATTTTTTTAAGTATGTTTGATCAAGAAGGAATCTTGAATAAAATAAGTAGTGTCTATCCTTCATGATCATATATGTATATATATATAGAAGTATATATATATGGTGATCATGGCAAGCAAACTGTTCATTATTCACTTATGAATTATTAGTTTGATCTCTAATTAATTCTCCATTGAAATGCTAAATATGTTTTCATCTTATGGGGACTTTGATTTCAGTGTACTTGATCATTATGATCATCAAACTCGCGACCTTCGTGGAAACGAAGAAGTCGATTTGTCATTTGGTGGTGAATGTAATTGGGAAGAGCTTGGGGACATTTGTTCTGATTATGGCTTATATGAAGAACATAACACATTGAACGAAGTTTTCTTGTCCAAAGATCACCATCAGCAGCAGCAGCAGCAGCAGCAACAACAACAGCAAACACCCTTTTTCGATCGAGAGATGATCGATGATTTTCAGCTCAGTATGGCCTCGCCTTCGCCGTTAGTTCAGATGCCGCAAGACCAAGAATCCAACAAAGAGGAGTCTCATCAAGGAAGCTCATTAACTTTGATGGAGCTATTAATAAAAGGGCGTTCCCGAAGAAGATTAATGGAGGAAGATTAGTGATGAGTGAGAAAGCTAGCATTAGTTAATTCTAACACTACTGAATTCCAAAGATTATCAACTGAAGAAGTCATGAGAGTAGCCGGCGCGTTGTTGCTTCAATTCAACGAGCAGAACGGTAACAATGTTGATGTTGCTATGCTCATGGAGCCATTCAGTTGCGATGGAATTGGTCTCGCCAAAGAAGAAAACAAGGACGTAGAGCTTGCCGGACTCCTTATAGCCGCAGCAGAGAAAGTAGGCAACAAGCAGTTTGATCAAGCAAGCAAATTGTTAACCAAGTGTGACTACTTGTCATCTACTAGTGGTACACCAGTGCAAAGAGTTGTTTATCAATTCGGAGAGGCTCTTCGAGAGCGGATCAACCGCCAAACGGGGAGAATCCCTATTGAGGACTACTTTCTGCAAGAGAGAATACATTTGGAATATGTTGAAGAGGCAATGATGAGTCCTAATTCAGCCCTTCTAGCTTGTTATCAGTTGCTCCCCTTCTGCAAAGTTTTGAACTTTGCAGGAATTCAAGCTGTCATCGATAACATTGCGTCGGCCAAAAAAGTGCATTTTATTCAGATTGGAATCAAGATTGGTGTGGAATGCTCAATATTGATGCAAGCTCTTGCGACAAGACGAGGAGTGTCGCTTGAGCATTTTAAACTCACTACTATTGTTACAAGAAACCAAAAGAAAGTTGAGGAGACAGGTAAAAGACTGGCCAGTTTCGCCGACAGCATGAACATACCGTTTATTTTCAATGTAATCGGTCTATCAGACATGAAAGATATTAAGGAAGAATTATTCAGTCGGGAGGAAAAAGAAGTCGTCGCAGTTTATTGTCCATTCGTCTTGAGAACTATGATCCCATGGCCTGATCAGCTAGAAACTCTCATAAGAGTGATTCGGAAACTCCACCCGTGTGTAATGGTTGTCTACGAAGTGGAAGGAAACCATAACTCGCCGCTCTTCGTGAACAGATTTATCGAAAGTCTCTTCTTTTACAGTGCATTTTTCGACTGCCTAGAAGAGTGCATGGATAGAGACAATCAGGACAGAATAAATATAGAGATAAATTACTTTGGTCAAGGGATACTGAATGTTGTTGCAGCAGAAGGAGAAGAAAGAGTCGTTCGCCATGTGGGGATCGATGTGTGGAGGTCATTCTTCTCGCGTTTTGGATTGGTCGAGACCGAGTTAAGTTACTCGTCTATCTATCAGGCTAATCTAGTGAACAAACAGTTTGCTTGTGCAAATTCTTGCACTCTTGGTATGAATGGTAAAAGCCTCACTGTTGGATGGAAGGGGACTCCAATACATTCACTTTCAACATGGAAATTTCGCAATGTGTAAACTTCAACTTTTCCACAATTATGTAATTAGTCTATCTGCTCAATTTTATCCAATCCATCATAATCCATTTCTTACATACATGTAGTTTTGATTATGATGAATCTATGATACTATTATTTTCGACATTGATGTCTGATATTTAATCTTCCGTGTTTATACCAGAGTTTTAATCTTCATTTAGAACATACTTCAATTCTGAAATTCTTAGGAGATGTCTAACTAGTATTTAAAAAACTAAGCAAGTTGGTTAAGGACTCAAACAAATGGCAGCACTGCACATTTTTTTTTTTTTTTTACATGACATATAGATCCAAATGCGCCTAATACTATGAGAAACATTGTGTGTCGCTGTTGCAGGCAATCGATAAAATTAAGGGCTTCTTGCAAAAGTTAGCTGTTTCTCTTTGTAATTGGAGCCTAGTGTTGATAGCGATATGATCAAGAATAAATCATTAGGCATATATAATTAACAAGATAATAAGATGTTGACATGTTACATGTACCAAACAATGCAACATTGAATAATTGAGTAAATTAATCTGAATTTACTTGACTAGTTCATCCATGTTAGATGATCTTTGTTGAATTAACATACATTTAAATTCTCAACTTAACAGTGAGAGCTTTTGAGTTGTTTCTGCTTCATAGAATGGCAAACAGTTTGTTCACTTTTGAGCCATTTGATTTTGGTGCCTCTCCAGATGTTCATGATTCTTTTCAAGGCTTTTACAGTGAGAAAAATAATCGATTTCTTGAAGCCGGTGATTGGGAACTCCTCAATGATCTTTGTTACGACTCGGGTATTGACGAGAATGCTTTGCAGAAAAGAATTCCAACTTCCCAATATGATCAACAACAAAAGCCGCTTTTTTCCAAACCCGACGGCCTATTTTTGCCATGCAAAGAGCCTTTATATCTCGATTCTGCTATGTTTAAACCAGAAGTAGTTGAAACTGTGAAGGAAAAGCCTCACCCCTCCTCTTTAATAGCAGCACAAGAGCTTTCAAACTACTATAGAAGTGGAGTCAAGAAAATGAAAAGAGAAGAATTAGTTGAACATGGTCGAGAAGAGGCGGTTGCATGTCTAAACTCCCGACGATTTTCAACCGAGGAAGTGATTAGAGTTGCCGGGGCAAAGTATATCCAATTTTCTACTCAAAGGAGAGAGGAATACTTCATGTTTAAGCTTCCATTCGATCCTACTCTTTCGGTTCTTACCGTCGAGGAATCCAATGAAGTTGAACTCGCACACCTTCTTCTAGCCTCGGCTGAGAAGGTAGGCCTTCAACAGTTTGATCAAGCAATAAAACTACTTGCACAGTGTGACTTCTTGTCATCCAGGACTGGCACTCCAGTTCAGCGCGTCGTTTACCATTTTGCTGCAGCTCTTCGAGAGAGGATCAATCGACAAACAGGGAGGATTAGGCCAAAAGAATTGCAAAAGGTCTTTGATGTTGAAGAGGCAATGATGACTCCCCAACCTACACTGGTTTCGCTGCAACAAATACTTCCCTTTGCTAATGTGACTCAATTTGCAGGAATACAAGCCATTGTAGAAAATGCAGGCTCGGCGAGAAAGGTTCATTTGATTGATCTTGGGGTCAAGTCAGGGACACCATGGACAGTGTTAATGCAAGCTTTTGCATCGAGACATGGAAGCCTTCTCGACCTGCTCAAGATAACATTTGTTGGAACAAAATGTCGAGAAAAGATCGAGGATACAGCAAAAAGGCTTGCAAGTTTTGCTCAATCAATGGGATTGCCTTTCTCATTCAACATTGTTATGTTATCAGACATGAATGATCTTAGAGAAGACTTATTCGATATAAAGAGCGATGAATTTTTAGCAATTTACGCTCATTTGGTTCTAAGGAACATGCTTTACCAACCCGATCGATTGGAAACTCTTATGACAGTGATTAGGAAGCTCAAACCATGCATAATGGTAGTAGCCGAAGTTGAAGCTAATCATAACTCGCCATCGTTTGTTAACCGATTTATTGAATCCTTGTTCTTCTACGGCACATTCTTTGATTGTCTCGAAGCCTGCATGGACCGTGCCAATCATGACAGAATGGTAGCTGAAGCTATATACTTAGGTGAAGGAATTCGAAATACAGTGATATTCGAGGGACATGAGAGGACGGTTCGAAATGTCGGGATCGATGTGTGGAGGGCATTTTTCGCTAGGTTTGGACTAGTGGAAACTGAGCTAAGTGAATCTTCTTTGTACCAAGCTAGTCTGGTTCTTAAACAATTTCCTATCAGGAGGTTCTGCACCCTTGAAATGAATGGGAAGTGCCTTCTTGCAGGTTGGAAAGGAACTCCAATCCATTCTCTATCTGTGTGGAAATTCCAATAAGCCAAAACACATGTTGTGATTATTCATATCTTCATCAAAGTGTGTGTGTCTTAGCAATTCAATGAAATCTCATGCATACTGTGCTATTTCATTAAACCAGTTGTTACAAAGAGTTGCTATCAGTAGTACTAATCAAGGGATTTCTTCACTATAATTTCTTATGTTTGGAGTACAATACAAAAGTACATGAATCCTTCATATCTGATCCCAATCATGCCGAATAAATGATTTCACCTCTACAACCAACTTTATCATTTTTTTCCATTTGAATGATATCATCCTTAACAAACATAACCGATTGGTATTGAGCTCGCCAAAGCCCTCTGAGTAATTTAGAGGGAGTTTTGTGTGGCTAGTACAACTCAATTTTTGAGCTAACCAATTTTGTTGCGGTATTGTTAAGCTGCAAAGTATCAGCTTCTACCAAAAAAAAAAAGCTTTGAAAGTTCAAGTTTGGATCATTTTACTGTTGATCCACGTATTTGGAGTTGTCTAGCGTCGTGAAATTTGATTCTAAGCACCTTTAAAAGTTACTTGATCATGACAAATAAACTCAAAAAATCTTCAAATCTCAGTCAAAAATATCTTAAGCAAGCCTTCACAAATATCTCTTATCTCTGGTTCTCAATTTGATAACAAGTGTGTGCATACAAACCATTCAAAATCCCCTCTCCACCCTTATATATAAAAACATGAACACCTAAACCATCACCACAACAACAACAACAACCACAATGGCATCAACACTAGCCAATATCAGTCTCACTACAAGACTTGCACCAAAAGCAGACACACCCAACAAGACCACTAAATCAATCCCCACATACAATCACCACCCATGGAGATCACTGCAAACCCATCACTCCAAAAGAGCTAATTTCGCGGTCTATGCGGCGCCAGACACAGAGAAGATATCAGATAAGGTTGCAGAGAGCATTAAGAGTGCTGAACAGGCTTGTGCTGATGACCCAGTTAGTGGAGAGTGTGCAGCAGCTTGGGATGAAGTGGAGGAAGTCAGTGCTGCAGCTAGTGATGCAAGGTTGAAGAAAAAGGAAAAGGAGTCTGATCCATTGGAGACTTACTGCAAAGATAATCCAGAAACTGAAGAGTGTAGAACTTATGATAATTGATTAAATTTGATGCATTTCAAGACATGGGTACTTCAGTTTAATATTGTTTTAGTACTTTGGATACATAGCAGAACTTAATAAGATTATAATGATGATAATATTGAATGAATCAGAAATATTTTATTAATTGAATTGTAGAGTTATTTGCTTATTCTCTTTAACTAATTCATTTCAATATTATAGAGTGAACCATCAAAAAAAAAAAAAAACACAAACTCTATGATTTTTTGCAATAATAGCACGAACTTTCAACATTCTTTCAATTTTAGTGTATAAGAGTAAGCACGACTGCCTTTGAAGATAAGAAAAACGGCTCTTTCTTCACTGTGTGCTAAAAATTGAAAGAATGTCAAGATTTCGTGCTATAGTACTATACTTGAAAAATTAAAAGCTTACACTATTTATGCACAGTTTTTAATAATTTACCATATTGTATGCAACAATAACATAGCGTCAATCTCAAATCTAGATAAAGGAGGATTATTACGCTCATTTTTCATATTGAAAAATGAGTAAGAGATGTCCAAAACCTATTTTTCATACCCAAAAAATAGCGGAGGAGGAGGCCCCAATCCCCTTTTTCAATCTTAAAAAATAGAGAGTTGTGATAAGTTGACAGCCAGCGTAAAACTTTTGTCACTGTTCATGACATGGATCAATTTACCCTATTGTGTACCATGTTAAATTAGCCTAATTAATCAAGCTAGATTACGCAAGCACACATGCATCCACTACTGAATCTCCAACAAAAAAATATTTGAGGCAAATTAATATATGATATAAAGCTAACACATCAGTATCAAGAACAAGTTTGGTGCAGCACTTAGCTGCAAATCTTACATCACTTGTTTTAATTTAATGCATCTTTTAGGTCATAAGGCACATGGTTTCCCACCAAAACATGATGCACGCCCTTAGCTCATCAACAACTGCATATGAGATCCTTATCACATTGACACCATGACAGGAACTTCAAACCTAAATAGTATATAACTAAGTCAAGCAACAATGGTTGTTAGAATAAAGTATGCCTTATCATTGAAAAAGAACAAGAGTGTGGATTTCATGCTTTCATGGTTCTCAAAGGTCACAAAGGTGATATCATCTTTGACAAGTCCATTCACACCACTCAAAGAAGAATAGTGCATTGAGAAGATTCAAGTGACAATGCAACAATTCAATTTTTGGAAGTTAACTTGACCAAACAAGGGTAATTCAGATGTGAGACAGTTGAATTTCAATCTATGACGACGACGACAAGGATCAAACTTGACCAAAAGCCTTAATCCTACATTAATAGGAATCAGCTACATGGCTCAAACTCTTCCACTCTGATCGATTCAATGCCCTTGATAGCGTGAATTGAGTTTCAATCTAACTAAACTAAAGCATATTTCAAAGAAACACATAGAAACTTGATGCCCATAATCAATTACTTAAAGAACATATAATTTGATTAATTTGAAGAACATATGATTAGATTGAACATAATTCTGAAAAACCACACATAGGACATGACTAGTGAAACATCACAGACTCATAAGCAGAAACTATAGTTACAAAGATTGAACTCTTGACACCCAATGAAGTAAGAATAAGCAAGCCTAAAAACTACTAGATAGACACAGACAATCCAAACCAATCCTTCAGAATTCAACCCAACAAACAGACCAAAAACACTAAAAACTAATATTACTAAAGCAACCAACCACATTGGTTTCCATAAGAACACAAGTAGATTCTCTCACCCAGTGCAGACCAGCAGATGCTTCAAAAGTTGAACATAGTAGCAGAAGCCATGATTGGCTGAGAAGGGCAAGGTAGCTGCCATGGCTTCATCAAAGGATCTGGGATTTCAGGGATATCCATTGCAAGCCCACTGACCTCCTCAGCAACATAAAGCACATTGTTCAGTGATTGAAGCCTGTCTTGCAATTCCATCATTCTAGCTCTCCACACATTGTTCTCTAACTCAACCTGATTGTAGGCCTGCGTCATAACCTCGACGCGCTGCAATATCTCGGCATTCTCCTTCTGCAATTGAACCACTTCGTTCAACAGATCATCCACCCGCTGCTGCTTCCTCATCCGCGATCGCCTCGCGGATTCCCTATTCGAGATCATTCTCCTCTTCCTCTTATCATCAACCATCTCATATTGAGTGGGCATATCAGACCCAGAACTTCCAGTCGCTTGAACCGACGACATTATCTATCGATTTCTCCGAAAAATCGAAACTTGATTGCTAAATTCGCTAAATTGATTGTTTTTATCAAATGGGTAGCTTGGATTTGTACAATTGGATGTTAGACCAGAGCGAGTTATTCAGGAGAACACATAAAACCAGTACAAGAACACAACTGAGAAAGATTGAACAAGATGAATTCTACGACGGAGAATTGCGCAGTTCATATATACCAGAGAACGCTTTTCCACCCTGAAGTCCCCGTGATCATTCCCAGAAACCCTAATTCCAACAAAACCAAAACAATCTCAGCGAAACCCCCAAATTTCAACACAAAAACCAAAACCCTAGCTTCCAATCCCGCCCAAACCCACAATTCCGAACCAAAATCACAACTTTCTTTCAATAACGTCGCCAAATCAACCAGTCAACAAAAACCCCAACCCTACCAGCCCTAAAACCCAAAAATCGAACAAATCAAGCGAGTAAGCCAAAACCCTAACCCTAGCTCCCAATCCCGACCACAACCAATACTCCACCAAAATCAAAACTTTCTTTCACGAATCCTACCAAACCAAGCGATCAACGAAAACCCCCAACACGGAAAACCAATTGATCAACGAAATCAAACGAAGAACCCTATAAAAAAGACCACAATGAACACCGAGAAATACCTAAACAGAGCCGAAACGAGAGAGAGAGAGAGAGAGCGAAACACGAATCGGAGACGAATTGGGCGTAGAGGGCGAATCGAATTGAAGCGAAGAGAAGGTTTGAGCGATTCAGAAACTAGGGTTTTATAGATCGAAATCGACGAATTTAGTCATTTTTAATCGAAATCTTCGTTGGAAAGACAGCCGTGAAAGGGAATCTTCTTTGAATCTTCCGCGCCAGTTAATCGGCGATTTTAGTAAGAATCGGTACCTAACATAGAAACTCTACGAGAGTCGGTGCGGATGAGGGAGGAGTCAGGGCCGTCCGATTCGGTCGTTGTGGATGGGATTGGATTTGGATTGTGGTGCGTACGTGCGTGTCTGTGCATGGAATTAGAAAGTACTACGCGAGTCGCCGAGTTTTTCTAGAAAGTGTGTTCGTACATGCTCTGTTGGGCTCATCTGGACCGCACTTATCTTGTAGTACCAATTTTATGTCGATGGATGGACATCGAGATGCATGTTGAACAAAGGGTTGTGATTTCTTTCTTTGGAAAATCATTGAGGCCTTGTTTGTTTGGATGGAAAAGAAAAATGTTCCAAAAAAATGACAAATTATGTGAGAAAAATAACATTTTCATGCGTTTGATAGCCAAAATTTGTTCGCATAACATTTTTTTTCAATCGCCAATTTTTCATATTAAGACTCTTATATTTTCTCACATATTATGATGGGTAAATTGAGTTTTTTATTAAAAAATCTGAAAATGTTAGTTTCCATATTAAAACACACTAGTAAGCGAGCACTTTCTTTGCATGTCGGCACAATTATAGGTGTGTTCGGTTGGGAAATAATTAATCTTAATATTAGTGATTCGTAAATAGGGAGCATTGAACAGTGAAACGGTGAGTGATTTTTGACAATAAGTGATTTGAGAATCATCATATAACCAGTCCAATTTAATCTTTTTCAGTAAATATGAGAGTCACATTTAATAAGCAACGTGTTGGTAATTAAAATGATTAATTAGTTTCAAGCAACCTCAACTCTTTAAACTCATCCTGATTTTTATTGTTGTACATGTAAATCAAAGACCCAACTATCATAACAAATTAAATAAGAATTAAAGGCTAGCAATTAAGCGGAACTTATATCTAAAATATCAAAAGCAAGTTATAAAACCTAAACCCCAAAAAATGTTGGGTCCAAAAATAATAAAATTTTTTATAAAATGTATTAGTACATCATCTGAGTAATTTTCGTGAATGTGTATATCTTTATGTAATTAGGACATTAAGTCCCACTCAACTTTACATTTTTACAAAAAAAAAAAAAAAATCAACTTTATATGAATCTTAAAAATACATATACCAAGAGTAAATGATGGCTTTTCATTTGGTCCTTACCTCTTTTGAACTGTGGATATTTTATTTTTTATTTTTGTCTTTTTCAAATAATAGATTTCCTTAAAATTATTTTAAAATGTTCTGCTACAGCAATTAAAAGTTATTACAATAATTAAATAAGGAGTGACCCAAAAAAAGAAGTGACTTGAAGTTTGGATTCAGGTATGTTTATACCAAAAAAATGAAGCAGAAGTGACTTGATCATATGTTTCAATTAAATGTGCTCTTAAGAACATGAAATTTCATTTTGTATTAATTGATGCAATTAAATGAAAAATACTTTGTATATAAATCGAATTTTAAAAGGAATGACATTTGATATTCAGAAGTAAAAATTCCAAGGAATTGAACTAAGTTTATATATATCCTAAAATATGTAAAATAATATTATGGGCTCTTCATTTGATGTCAACATTCGAAGAACGATTGCCTTTGAAGAATCAATAGATATTTTCTAAAGAAGCGATATACCCAAAGGAAAATGCTAATGTAATGCTTCATCTAACGCATGTGGTTCCGGACCATCCGATGTGCGCTTGCATCTCGAGGCTCCACATCGGATGATGTGCAACCACATGTGTGTAGATGGGGAGTGTTTCCACACCAATGACTCCGCCAACGAATGTGTCGCCTCTTCAGCTATTCTCGACTCCACCAACCAAGTTTGCTTGATTTTCACCGTGCGCCATGCATTTGCTTGATCTCCACCGCGCGCCATGCACTTGCCCACTTTTAAGTCGGACCTTCTATGACCTTTCACCGACCACATTAGATGGGAGTCTACAAAGTCATTATTCGGCGATCATTCCCTAATGATTACTGTCTAGATCTCCAACCTTAAAAAATGACAAATAATAGCAGTTAATTAGATTAAATTCTTTAGAAAAGTAATAAAAGCAACATGAAAAAGAGGATGAGATTTTTGGTGCATGAAAGATGAATAATTAGAGTGATTAGAGACATACTAATTATACTTAATGGCGTTATCTCTGAAAGCAATAAATTAGTAGACTTACTGAATGAACACATGGAATAGAATCAGACAATGAGATGTTTTGTTGCAGAGACCACATATGGTGCATCTCAAAATCCCACCATGCCAATTTCTTTCATTGAAATGATTAAATCAACCTCCAATTTCTACTTTCAATAGATTGAAAATGTGAATATTTTTATTAGCAATGGTTTTTTCGATTTTTTGATTGGTAGTTGAAACTATTTTGGGTTTGGAGAACTCCAACGTGAGAAAGAGAGGGAGAGTGAAAAGATAAAGTTAGATAGCGAGAAAATTGGAGTGGGAGAAACTGATTCGGTAACTAATTCCAAATCGCAAATTTTTAGGATCTTTGCCGAATTTTTTTTGTTTCGAATTGAAAAAATGTTTTCCTTCGATGCCTCAATGAATAAACTACAATTACAATTACATAAGTGATCTATGAATAAACTACAAACGAAACCCTCCAAATCCCTTGTTTATAGGAAACCGCCTACTAATTGGGGCACTTTTGGAAACTAATTGAGTTTTTTCGGCACATTTAAATTCAAAACTGTCTATTAATTTGGAGTTAACAATCAAATTATCCCTTTATCCCGAATTTGAACTATTTGTATCAAAGCGCTTAAGGGCATTGTTTGAAGTTTTAGCCAAAAATGCTTCACTTTTAAGTTTGCTATTATAATAGTATATATTAAATTTATATTTTAAATATAAAAACTAATACATTTAATCTACATGGTAAGTTTTTATATTTATTTCAAAACTTGTTGTTGGTGAGTTTTGAGGGAAAAAATTCTTACATGTACAATCAAACGCATAGAGAAAAATTTTCTTTTGAATATTTATCGAAATTTTTTTTTTAATAAATTGTTCTTTCATATGGAACATTCTTTTGTAATCAAATAGAACCTGAGCGCGATAATTTTTCTTTTTTAGCTTTTTCTTACTTTGATTAGACTAATTTCACGAGAGTTAGTCAGACTCTCAAACCCTCCGAGAAAATTTAAAGAATATAATATTGTTGTCAAGAATCAAACTCATAACATCTGCCCCAGTCATAATTAAAGTATGTTTTTTTCACCACTACACCAAACTTCGTGGTTCGATTTGTTGTATTTTTTGGTTAGATGTATTTAAATGGATCTCAATGCATAGCTTCTAAACTGATATAGGTTTTTTTTTTTTTTTTTTTTGTATCCTTTTTTACATTGGAATAAACGAAATCTCGATGCGTGGATTTTCAATAATTATTAAGTAGGATAATTTGGGTAAGTGAAATTATTAGTTGCCCCATTTTCAACAACTACATTTTGACACTGAATCGTCATGTAAGGGATGAGCGCGGTTGCATCAAAATATTTTGCGCACGTGTTTGAAAGTGAAAAAAAATTTGGGTAACTCATTATGAGCACCGATCCTGCCGAAGTGCATTCACCTCGAGACGAGCACGCACACATCTCGGCGTGTATTGCAGACAGTGATTAAGT
The DNA here is from genome assembly GCA_039657325.1 of Stephania cephalantha. Taxonomy (NCBI): domain Eukaryota; kingdom Viridiplantae; phylum Streptophyta; class Magnoliopsida; order Ranunculales; family Menispermaceae; genus Stephania; species Stephania cephalantha. Next base: position 46,577,822 of record CM077579.1, on the reverse strand, counting down.
CAATGTCTGTGACGGCCCCTTCTACGAACTAGGGCACCGCCCGGCTTAATCCCGTAATCAAACCTTAATCTCAACCACGTAAGACTTAATTACGTATTAGTCAGCCTTTCGTCCATATATTCCTCAATCAAATGTTACAATATATTATTAAAGTCAGAGTTCATTAAAATTTCTTTAACATTTTTGTGTGATTACATATTAACATGTGTTTTAAAGATTAGGCGGAAGCTTTCATTATTCAAAATTCCTAAATGTGGGAAACTAGGAATATAAAGTATCACGTGCATCTATATCTAAGTCTCAAAAATGGGGAACTTATACACTCAACCCGATGTACAACCCAAAATATACAGTAATAATACAACAAAAGTCGAGTCATACATGATGAGATAAGAGAATCATCGAAATTGCTCAGAGGAAGTTGTCGATCTTCTCATTTCTCGGTCTGCTGCTGCTGCTCGACAGACCTACACTCACCGTCACAAACTAAACGGTGAGTAAAGTAATATTTAAGTAATAACTGGAGAATTCTATGCCACATTTCCAAAATAAAAAAATGGTATTTAAAAGCATAAATAGCAAAATAAATTGTTGAAACAAGTAATACAAGTAAATATCACAGTTAAATATGTAAAGACAGACACGGGCTAAGTCGAGATGATCTACGTCCGGTCGGCGGTGAGAACTATCACCTAACCTTTCCACTACTATATGGAGATGCGCTCAACATATCTCACACAGATAGCGGAGATGCGCTTTACGCTTATACAACATCGATCTCATGCTTGCCGACCACCTTGAATCCCATAATTCGTGTGTCGCGCAAGTGTTGTGGTGAGTGCCGGAACCTCGGTAGACCCATGTCCCCGTGAACCGCGCATCTCTCGTGCAATGGACACTAGATAATCCCTACTTTAATTTCAAAGACAAATAATGTCAATGTTATAGAAATCCAAAACAAGTTAGGCTACAAAGCCCAAATGAAATAAAATACAAGTCCAAGTAAATCCAAATTATCCCATTAGCATGCTTTTCATATATTCTTTTAAAAAATGACATCAAGTGTAAGAATCAGAGTCAATGAACAATCATCATGTCACAATATTCACTCATGAATAAATACAAGAACAACTTGATGTGAGATTTCAAGTAGCAATGTCTACCAATAGACCAATAAATCAATAAAGGTGAATGAAATGAAATATAAAATTATAACAGTTGTACTTACAATTCACATGCTTGTTATAGTCTATTCGATCCGTTGACACTTCGAACTGCGTGCTCAAACTCCTGAGTTATTCCTTTAGTTCCCTAACATTCAATAATTGATCAATTTATATCAAATCGAATTCTAGACCAATTTCTCAATTTTTAGGTCAATCCGCCTATTTCGCGCTTTTCGAGGTGAAACCCTCGTAAAAGTCTCGTCCGAAATTTCGAATATTTTATTTTTCATAAAAATTCATTACTTTCTATTTATTTTGTCAAAATATAATTTTTCAGAATTTTTTCCTAATTTTTTGGAATTTTTTCCTTTTTTTTTTCTCTTCTCAATGCACAAACCGATTTTGATGAGATAAGAAACCAACATGTTTGACTTATATAGTTTATTTGACCATATATATATGTTTAAATAATAACCATTGATCACGATGTGCACACGTGTCTCGAGGCTCATCACATGGACCACCTTGTGTCACTTGTCCCTCAAGTCACTAGTGAGTAACTCAACATGTTGACACTTGTCTTCTTGATGGGTTAATGCGTGTCTCGATGTACATCAAATGATCATTGATTTATTTGAACTAACTACAGGCCATTTAATACTTATATCAATGTGGCCACATTAAAGCCGCTTATTAACCCAACATAAATTCAAATGTAACTCAAATAAATTAAACTTACCCCCATAAGCCGCTACCTCGGTCCCACGTCGACACGCGACTCGAGGTACGTTTCCGCTTGTCTTGATACTTATACACCATATAAATTTGACTTAATAGTCTACACATATACAATACACTAGGTATATATCACAACAAATATAAAATATACCTCGGCCCTTGCCTTGGTCAATAGACATGTGACGACCCCAATTTCTCACAAATTGGGCCCCGCCCCGCCTAAGCCCACGTGGACCCCAGAGCCGCTCGCAAGGCCAACGCTCAGCCTTCCAATCATTCATTATACGTAAATTCACAATTTTAAGTTGAGTTATAAGTATTTGTCAAGTTTTACAATTTAGCGGAAGCAATTTATGCATTAAATAACTCAACAATAATGTAAAAAGTTGGACAACCTAATTGTGGAACCCTGCATAACTATATCATCATCGGATGAGAGGAAATAAAAGATATACAAAAGATTCACCTAGCTATGGAGCCTTCCCATTCTTTGGACCGTAGATCTGCACTCAGTCAAACCCAAAAATGACGAGCCCAGGTAAGTAACACCAGTAGGACATATATACAGCATTGAAATAACTAAATCACTCGAATTCATGCAATTAGAAAGAAATGAACAAGTAACGCATGAATATAAAAGACTGTAAACAAATCAATCGATAAGTGAGGGTCCTGAATACAAAAACAAACCAATTAACAAGGAGTCCCGACCAAAAGGTCGTTGAGTCGCGGCTAAAGCCCAGCAAACTCGGGTTCAGGACGAGACACTTGCCTCCCAGCCCTAACCCTTGCGACTATAGCCACTATAAAACCACTATAGCCACTATAGCCACATTAAGCTCCACCTCGGTCCCACGCGTCGGCACGCGACTCGGCGCGTCCCCGTTCGTGTTTCGGCCACCAAATTCTTCGTGTATACAAACTCGTAAAACAACTCAACAATTAGCATTATAATCGCAAATTGGATAAAAATATCATACCTCGGTGTCTCCACCCGAGATTCGGATATACGTATTTCGACGAGTGGATCCCACATACGACCACCGATGACACGCGACACAAGTCAAATTTTCGGGTTATCATATCACGATGTGGATCTCACAGTACGGATCGTTGATCATGTTTAAGGAAATAAACACGATTAGCACATTTCAGCTGTTACAATGTCTAAATTGGGTTACTCTAACCTTTCCCTTCAAAACGTATTCAAAACGTATTGGAAGAGTTTGGTACGGAAGTATTACAAATGAAGAAAAAACTTTTTGTAGCAAAATGTGGCATGTTGTGGCTGTAGTTTAGTGGTAAGAATTCTACGTTGTGGCCGTAGAGACCTGGGCTCGAATCCCAGCAGCCACACTAAACAGTTTAATTTTTATTTTTTTCACTTCACACGTTTGCGCACGTGCAAGTCACACGCGCCTTTACGCAGTTTCCCGCCAAACCCAAACCCAAACCGCGCGCGCTTTATCACTACATTTCCCGCCAAACCCTCTCCGCGCCAGTTCTTCTCTCAACACTCTCTCCGTCGCTTCAATCGCCGCAGCAATGGCGAAGCAAGTCGATTTCGCTGCAGAGAAAGGTCCCTCTCTCTCTCTTTCTCTGTTCAATCTTCTCTATTGATTCATGTTTGGTTTCTCCGAGTCTCAGTTTTTGAATCTCGTTCTGTGCAGCCCTAGCGAGGGATTTCTTGTCGAACTTCGCCGACGCGAATGGCGAAGCCAAGTACTTCAACATCATCGTGAGATCTCTCTTCGCGACACCCACTTTTTCGTTTTTCGATATCAAGATCGAAACTTTATTTTGTTTTTCAGTACATTCTCGAAACCCTAATTAAAGCCCTAATTTTGCAATTGATTTTAGCAAGATGTGGCGAACCGGAAGCTTCGATCGGTGCAGATCGAGCTCGAGGATCTGTTCAATGTGAGCTTCTTTTTTGATCTGTGTTCTTTTATGTGATTTGGTGTGATTTGATTTTCTAGGGTTTGTGTTTTGGGTGAGTTTTGGTGGGTTTTGATTGGGGGTTTGGTTTGTGATGTTAGTATAAGGATTTGGACGAGGAGTTTCTGAGAAGGGTCACCGAGAATACGAAGCGGTACCTTGTGGTTTTCGCGGATGCGATCGATGAACTCATGCCGGAGCAGACGGAGGCGTTTCAGGACGATGACCATGATATCTTGATGACCCAGAGATCGGAGGATGCTTCGGAGAATACCGAGGGGTCTGATCCGTTTCAGAAGATGCCGTCGGAGATTAAGCGATTCTAGTAAGATTGAACGTTCGCTTGGTTTTTGTTGTTTCAATTGTTGCTTTTTTAATCTAAGGCTTTCGGATTGAATTAAATGCATTATATCTACAACAACAATAACAACAACAACATAGCCTCAGTCCCAAATTAATTGGGGTCGGCTACATGGATCAAACTTTTCCATTGTGCTCGATTAAGTGCAATTGATGGTGAGCTTTGCAAATTATTCAAATCTCTCATAATTAATGCATCCCATGTTAACTTTGGTTTGCCCCTACCTCGTCGAATTTCTACAGTTTCTATTGCGTAGATGCATTATATCTACCAAAAAAAAAATGAGATGCGTTATTAATTTATTATACTGCTGTTCACTAATTCCCAGTTTTGATTAATGAGGTTAATGCTCAAATCGACGCTATTCACTAATTATACATGTGGATTCTTTTTGGTAGAGTGGCTCTAATTGGGTGTAATTTGGGATTTGGGACCAACATAGTTTATGCAATAGATGTTAACAAAGCGTTAGAATATGAATTGCATGTATAAATGATCAAATGAAATTGGAATCACTGGTTACATAGTTTACTTTCGTTCAAATATCCAAGCGTCGTGGCAGTAATCAAATAATGCTAGAGTTTAGGGAGAAATGCTCTTTCTTTTGTCTGTGATGCACATGATGGCGTGTCTTGTTGCCGGTGCAGGCGATGGTGCTTACCACGACACTAGCAAACCTTGTAGTGTTTTTAATCAATCTATGTTTTTGGCAGTTGACTTAATTGGTGATTTGTCGATGAATGCAGTGAGGTGTATATAAAAGCATCTTCCAAAGAACGACCATTTACCATTCGAGAGGTTAAGGCCTCCTACATCGGCCAGCTTGTGAGAATTTCGGGCATAGTAACCCGATGTTCAGATGTTAAGCCTTTGATGAAGGTGGCCATCTATACATGTGAAGAATGTGGTTTTGAAATCTACCAGGTACTGCACTAGATAAATATTTGGGCAGAACTTATCATCTTTTGACGTTTTCATCTCAGCAACATGGTTGTTGTTAATATATGTTTCCTTGTCCGATTTAATGTAATAATATCAGGAAGTAACTGCACGGGTATTCATGCCCTTGTTTGAATGCCCATCCGGGAGGTGTGTAACTAACCTAACAAAAGGAAATCTTATACTTCAGCTCAGAGCGTCAAAGTTCATGAAGTTTCAAGAGGTACACATTTCACTTGTCTAATGAACACCTATTAGTATATCTTTAGTCAACAAGAAGTGATTTACATTTCTTCCTCCAAGGTTTATTTATTCGTTACATATTTTTTTTGTTATTACAATTTAACTCATAGGAGGAAGAGTAAGACCAAATGTAACGCGACAAGTAATAACTACGTAATAAATAAGAAAGATACACTTAACTGTAATAACGTACTATATTCAAAATTAGGTTATTGATGCAGTATGGTATGTAAGCATTATTGTCTGTTGCTGATTGTGTTTGCTGGAAACTCGGAGAGATACATTGTCAATTAGGAATTAGCATGCATATTTAGAACAGCTCTTGTTTCCTTTTTTTCTTCCTTTTTGATGTGGTTGAAATGCATAAAATTTGCATTTGCAGGCAAAGATCCAAGAATTAGCAGAACATGTTCCTAAAGGACATATACCCAGGACAATGACCGTTCATCTCAGAGGAGAACTCACGAGGACGGTAGGCTGGTTGACTTGGCACTATGTATATTGTTCCTTTGCAATTAGATTTTTGAAGCTCCTCGGGTTTGATAATGCTTTTACATTAACTGAATTTATTAGTTTTGTTGAAGTTTTCATTTTGCAGGAAGACCGAAAATAGGAGTTCATTTTGTATCATAGAATGTCTATAGCCATTTTTTTCCCAACCCAAAATTAATGTTATGCAAGCTTCCGTTCGTAGTTATTTACAGCATTTGGAAATTGCATGTCATGCTTGAGTTCCTGACTTGACCGAGTTTAATTAGTCTATCTATCTATGATTAGTTCTTCCATCTTAATTCTATTTGCAACATGCTATCATTTCCTCTCTTCATAGGTTTGGTTTAGCAAATGTGAGATCTCTGGTAGTTTGTTCTTACCTGTTCTTCCATTGTCAAACTTATCAGGTGGCTCCAGGTGATGTCGTCGAGTTGTCTGGAATTTTTCTTCCAATACCTTACACTGGGTTTAGAGCGATGCGTGCTGGATTGGTTGCAGACACATACTTGGAAGCAATGTCTGTTACCCATTTCAAGAAGAAATACGAGGAGTGAGTATTTTCTGTTCTCCAGTTTACTAGAAAAGCATTTGGTTGAGCATGATAGTGGCTAAATTACTTGTTTCCCAGCTTGCAAATTTCCACACCTTTCACCCACTAATGATATTATCTTTTATTTCCATAATTTAACTCTTGCAATTATTTAAGCTGTGACTGGTAGGATGTGTTATGTGAGAAAGCAGACGAAAAAGCATATGGCTTTATGCAGTTTATAATTTATAAGTATATTATAAAGATTACTCTGCTTCTCCATAACACGTTCTAATTTTCTTTTGAAAAGGTTTTGGCCTCTTTGAAAGAAAGTGACTCCAGATTTTGAACAACTAATGTCATGGAGTCATGAAGAGGGCATATTTAACGCATTGTTAACCCTTGATAACAGTTATAATCTTGAAAAGGATGAGGAGGAGCAACTAGCACGACTAGCTGAGGATGGCGACATCTATAATAAGCTGGCACGGTCTTTAGCACCTGAGATTTTTGGTCATGAGGATGTTAAAAAGGCTCTACTTCTTCTCCTTGTTGGTGCTCCTCACAGAAAATTGAAAGATGGAATGAAGGTAATTCATCAAAATCAAATATAAAACACTCTTTTTTCATGTTTTTAGTGGAATATTTTATTTAGAGATGTCTCTCTGGCTTGGGACACTATGCACATGAAATAGCTTGTATTACAAAGAATTCTCAAAATATTGAGGTATTGTATAGACACTTGAAATTTGCAAAACTAGTACTGTTTTCAATGTCATGTTGACTTTAGAGATGTGATCAATGTGCAGTGCAATTTCCTTATACAAGTTCCTTGGTTGTTAACATGGGGTACAATTTAACATTAAGCAATTTATGGTCAAATCTTCCCAATTCCCGATGTAGAACGATTAGTATATAAGTTTTAACATTAGTTTTTCCACAAGTATCAACACAAATTATTCCTAATGCTAGTACTTTTAGTAAGTTGGCTACTAGAAACAAAGCAAACTGTCATTTACTTTCTAGTTCTTCTCTTTGCATTCATTAATGATTTGTCAAATATCGATAGCTGCAGCATTCCTGCTCAGCTGATGCTACATTGCTACTTATGTTGTAATGACTATGTAGTACTCACTCTGGAACTGCAGATCAGAGGAGACTTGCATGTTTGTTTGATGGGCGATCCTGGGGTTGCAAAAAGTCAGCTTCTGAAGCACATAATCAATGTAGCTCCAAGGGGAGTCTATACAACTGGCCGAGGAAGCAGTGGAGTTGGTCTAACTGCTGCTGTCCAGAAAGATCCAGTCACAAATGAGATGGTTCTCGAAGGAGGAGCCCTGGTAAGAACTCGAACTACCTTGACGGGCTATATTCATTCACTTGGCAATGTAGATGTCAGCTCAAGATATTACAAACATTTTGTCTATGTAGTTGATGGCACATATATCCGCATTAAAATTGTTGCACATTTCATGAACTCATACATATGACTGTTTTACACTTTGTATAGCGCTTATGTATACTGGCATGCCAAAATGCAACAGCTATGCTTACAAATGATTTATCCACTGATGAGAGATTATGACTTATGAGTACATCCTGTGCATCAGAAAACCAAAATGGTCTTTCCTAGGCATAATACGAGTGGTTCTTTGATTTAGTTATTAACTTTAGAATAGCTGTGACGTTTACATGGAATAGAATTGCTTTGCTTGCAGGTACTTGCAGATATGGGCATTTGTGCTATCGATGAGTTTGACAAGATGGATGAATCAGATCGTACAGCGATACATGAAGTCATGGAACAGCAGACTGTTAGCATTGCAAAGGCAGGAATTACCACATCTCTAAATGCTAGAACTGCAGTCCTTGCCGCTGCTAATCCAGCATGGTACATACCAATTACGACCTCTCTTTCAATGTTAAATTGGCTTAGTTTCCAACTTTCTAGTACTATGGGACATGCTCACGTCCAATTTTGTAAGCCTGCCTGCTAAGGCATGTAAAGATAACTTTTGCTCCCAGTGATTTCCACTCAAACTGGTTTCCTAGATCTTATAGCCAACTGAATAGTTTTTCTTTGATTGATGAAGGGGAAGATACGACATGCGGAGAACTCCAGCTGAAAACATTAATCTTCCTCCAGCCCTTCTATCACGTTTCGATCTTCTATGGCTGATTCTAGATCGCGCAGATATGGACAGCGACCTTGAAATGGCCAGGCATGTAGTATATGTTCACCAAAATAAAGAATCTCCTGCCCTGGGCTTCACTCCACTTGAGCCATCAGTTCTCAGGTACTTCTTTGATACTTCATTTTTGGTCACCAGTCATTAGACTCGTTACACATTCCGTTATGTCTGTAATTCTGAATGATTCACATAATTGCTTGTCATATCCTTTTGGTAACTATAGCATCAAAGTTGCTGGTTTGTATCAATTTTACTGTTCATGCTTCGGATTGTCTATTCTTAAGTTGAGCTTTCTAGATGGTAGAATGCTCTGATGTTTATGTTATCCAACGTTTTGACGGCATTTTTTTGTGGCATTTGATCTGTGCCGACTGCCTTGCATGGCATAGAAAGTCTTGAATCTCCCTTTCAGCACACACTCACTCATGAACACGCACCAGAGCAGGCATACAAGAATTATACGTAATTTTTAGCGCGTCTATCTTCTGTTTTTCAGGGCATACATCTCGAGGGCAAGAAAAATATCTCCTCACGTACCAAAGGAACTGGAAGAGTATATTGCGAGTGCATATTCCACCATACGCCAAGATGAAGCTAAATCGAATGCCCCTCATTCCTATACCACAGTGAGGACCCTTCTCAGCATTCTGCGGATATCTGCTGTAAGTACTAAGTCCCAATTCCCATCTTCTAGCTTTTAGATCAATACTATGTAAGACAAACTGGATGCCGAGCATTCCTTTGTTTTCTTACGCATCCGATTAAAAACTCGTGGGTTTTATCTCGTTACAGGCATTAGCGAGGCTTAGATTCTCAGAAACTGTTGCTCAGAGTGATGTGGATGAGGCACTGAGACTGATGCAGATGTCTAAATTCTCTCTATATTCAGAAGACAGACAGAGATCAGGTCTCGACGCAATATCTGATATTTACTCAATCTTGAGAGATGAAGCCGCAAGGATGAACAAAATCGACATCAGCTACGCCAATGCACTAAACTGGATATCAAGAAAGGTTGGTTAAAGTTCCTGCTCTTTCACTGATCCACATATCTCCCAGTCTAATTCTGACTGTTCTTTTGTATGCAGGGATATAGTGAAGCTCAATTGAAAGAGTGCTTAGAGGAGTATGCATCACTAAATGTCTGGCAGATTCACCCCAACACATTCGACATCCGTTTTATCGACGCCTGAAATCAAACTATTCCTTGAATTATCTCTGGCGAATGTATCTCGACCGGGTCTTCACCGTTGTAATCCACCTTGTATTGGCTAGATGTTTCTTGAATTGTTATAGCTATCATTGAATTCCCTTGTATACTCTCACTCAGCCTACTTCATAGAATCATGTCCTTTGAGCAATCTTGCAGCATCAACTTCTCTATGCATGTGAAAAATTTGCAGTCCTCCAAACCAAGCAGTAGTATACTGTAAAATTGAAAGGTTGAGAAATGACTAACATTTTCACTGCATCACCATTCACCAATGAACAAACAAAACAGTAGACAAAGTAACTTTCCACTGATTAATTTTTTCAGTTTTAGTACAATAAAGGGAGGTATTGATCCTGAAGAATGCATGACTTGATAACAGAGGTCAATCTACAAAAAAAACCATCTCCATTGCGGCGTTGCGCTTTTGAGTTCAATTTAACTAGTACATACAAGAACAAAATGTTAAATAAAGATAATTGATTAGAGGAAAGAAACAAGGAGATCAGCTGCTTTGGAGATTGGCAGTGGAGGAAGTGATTTCTTTTCATCAACTCATCTTGCAAAAATGCAGTAGCCTACATTCTGTCAACTCCCCCATCTACGTCTGAAAATTCCCGTAAAGCCGTCCGTGACTACACTCTCTCCAACATGAAACAGCGCATCTGTGACTTACTCACTTGGAACTCCTCAAGAACTACGCCGACGGTTGGCTCATGCAATTAAGATTTTGTTTTCCAAGCATGTTAAGCAGTACTCTTCGGAGAGGAACCTGACCTTGGAGAAGCACTAGAATGGTCATGCCCAGTAGTATCATTCTGGCGATTGACATCATCGTGGTCATCAGATTCAGGATGATGAGGCGACGAATTCGAGACATCCATATCTGTGATATCAGTATCTTTCGGTGTATCAGCTTTGGAAGTTGTCTTCACTTGCTTTTTCGGACGGCTTTTACCTCTATATGTGTGCTTTTCACAGTATTTTTGATCCGGAATAGCATCGTTAAAACATCTCCAACTCTTGCCATCTGTTCTTTTACATCTCCCTGGTTCGGAATCCAAGCCACTTCCAGAGACCCTCCGTCCAGAGCCTGGAAACACAAGTAAATATGAAAAACAATATATAATAGCGCACTAAGAATGCGTCAAACAGATTCTCTTAAAGTTGTCGTTAATACCAGATCAACGAAATACAAAACAAGCAACAAAAACTATTAATAGCAGGAAACACTATCCTCATCATAAACATTTTAATGTTATTTATAACTTTCGACGGAGAAAAGTCTCTTTCCTCTACAGAAATTGGAAGACTTCCATCACAAAAGCAAAACCCAGAAGGAAAAAACACATTGAAAATGCATCCGATCAAAGTTCTCAGTTGTCATGCCTGGCGAGAAAACGAATGGAGTTAAGAGTTTCACGGAACTCCGCACGGAAGGCCAAGACACATGTAGATCTATTGCAGGCACGTTTTAATGGACGATGGCCTTTCTTATCAAGGTTACAGTCAAGGCAGGAAGTCAGGCTCTATGATAACATAGTCTGTGCCACCAAAGTGAGGCAGACAGTTCAAAATCATGAGTGACATAGTATACACATGCCACTCTTCTGCACTGTGCACACAATAATGCAGCTACTTAATAAACCAAACCTAGACAAAATGTAATCAGAACTTGTGACAGCAAACCAAGGTTGCATCTCAGCTAAGAGCCCGTCAGCGATCCGTGGAAGTTCTCCACAACTCGGAAGATTTTCATTTTTAGAATTCATTATGCATTCTTACGTGTATCTAAAAAGAACAGTTTCACAATATTATTTCATGCAAAAAATAACACCTTACCAGAATCTTCTGCTACTGATGCAGGGTTGTTCGATCTGTCAATCACTTCACTTTCTTCTCTTCGTTTACTCATCTTGCTGAAATTCCTCTTCCTTGGCAAAGAACCTGGACTTTCATGCTCTTTCTCTTTGTCCAAGTTCTTTTTTTCTTTACGTTTCTCTTTCTCTGGTAGAGATTCAATAATAGGAGGATACAACGGAGGTTCACGACCACTTAGTCGACAGAATACTTTTTCCACACTTTCATAAATTTCTTTCCCTATCCCATTACTGTCCAAAATCAACTCCCAAACTGATTTAGAGGCCATCTCAAGCACTGAAGATCTGGATAAAAGGAACAGAATTATGTAATTAAAAATAACTAAATAAATAATTAAATAAACTGTGGAAATGTTACATTAGATATATGATAGAACAGTGCCAAAGTTCCATGCCCACCTAGCACACATGTGCTACCCAATGTTATCGAGGCAAAGCAAGGGAAGCCACCAGGCGAGAAATCAATGAAGCATAAGCTGCATGCCTTATTACACCTTCTTTTTTTTTGGGAATAAAGCACATGCCTAACTATGCCTTAGTTCTGAATCTTTTTTCTATTTTTATTTTATATTAACATGCATTCTCTTATATTTTGAAATAAAAGCGAAAAATAATCTATGGATGTGACTTCTACGCCTTCTAAAAATAATATCAAATTACTATAACATAACTAAAAATGATGCATAGCCACAACATACACTAACTTTATGAATAAAAGAAGACACAAATGAATGAAATATTTATTAGCAAAATTCTCTCCGTATAAACATGTATAGTTAGTTGAAAATTGTACATTGTGAAAGTTAAAGAAAAAATTGAACGGTATTATTAATTGAGACAAATTGTACTACTTCACACTGGCGTGTGCCTGTCCTTGCGCCTTGCATTTCAGGCCTAAAAGGAATAACAGATTCTGAATTTAATAGCGAGGATTGCACCAGCTACATATTATGGGTGGGAACGCCACTAGGCTCATAGAGGAGCCATGAGGAAAGAATTTATCGTTTAAAAAAAACATGGGAATGGATCATAAACTGTCCAACAGAATGTACTAAGGCAATCTATGACAAAGGATGAACCTTTTGATCCCAATGTTAGGTCCGCGTTCTTATTCCCCTTTCTTCAAATAAGAAAAAACATGGAGGGGCAAAAGAGGCCAATTATATTGTCTAAATAAGAGATATCCTAGCAAGGCCAAATGGATTCGCCTATCCATCCTTAGTGAGGCCCTCTTTTTAATTTACACAACAGTCGTAGTAATAGAGAAGTGATGTTAGATGTCTAACTACTTACTCGAGCTCCTGACGTAGTGCATCAAAAAGTTCCCTCTTAGTTTGTTTCTCTGCACCTGGGGTGTTGAGAACCTTACTTTGCTCCACCATGCTATTCGTCGTATTTTTTAGCTCCTCCTACAATTCAGAACAGCAAGCGCATTAAGACACTTTCGCCAAAACAAAAATAACAAGGATCAAACAGTAAGCATAAAGTTCGCGGAAAGAAGAGCTACCGTGGTAACGCATTTATACGCAATAAATAAACTTTTATTTTGATAAAGCAATCAAGGAACTGTTAACACAGCATATGCACTAAAGCTCACCTACGACACCGACAATTTTAACATGATAACATCTATGGTGAAAAAAAAAAAAACTAATATACCATTCATGGTTCATGAATTCTACAAAACGTTAGTAAGCATTCTATATGTCTAATTGTTCTCTATTGACAACAACAACATAGCCTCAGTCCAAATTAATTGGGGCCGGCTACATGGATCAAACTCTCCCATTGTGCTCGATTAAGTGCAAAACTAGCAATACTGACAAGAAAAAAAAAAAAAAAAAACCCTAATTAACGAAACCCTTATCAACATATACATCATAAACACAAAATCACCAATTCCCACCAATGCCCAATTCAATTCACACCATAAGAACTAACAAAACAGCATAACAATCAAACCCTACCAATCAAATCGAACAATTTTACGCGAGTCAACAACACATGAACAAACAATGCACTCACATTGGCTTTAAGCTGGTTGATGATCTTCAACCTGATTGCATCAATGGTACCGTCGTTCATCAGCGACTCCAAAACCTCCTCCGGAGTGATCACCGAAGACGAAGACGATGATTCCTCCATTGCCGCCAAAAACCCTAAAACCCCAACTCTTCAAAACTTCAACTTTTTCAAGAACATCAACCAAAACAAATTAGGGTTTTTCCAAGAACCTCTATATCAAAGCTGCATTGAATTCTCCGAAAAAAAACCCTAAAAATCTGAACTTGATGAGACGCGTAGATGAATTTGAGAAGACGGAGTTCGAATCCAACAAGGGCTTTGTGAATCTCTGTGTGTCTCTGTGTATCAAATTGTGATCAATTCAAGCAAGTTTATGGGCCGGGCTATTGGGCCGGGCCCAATTGCAACATGGGCCTCATTTTTTGTCCCTTAAACATCAGCTTTGGAAGCTCCCCTTCTTTTTACCGCGTGCAACTCCGGCCTCGAGGGGAACTCCGAGTAGTCGAATGGTGGAGTGCCAAATGGCTTAGACAAAAAAAAAACTTAATAGATAAATTAACTTGATTAAGTTGAATGTAACTTTTTTTGAAGCCAAATAGAGCCAATATTTCGCTATCAAAATACTTATTTTTTTTACTTCAATAATAATAATTATTATTATTTTTAGATTCAATAATATTTATTTTTTTTAGATAAAAATAATTGTTACTTTTAGACACCTAAATATTTCGACAAAACCATTTCATTTTTTTCAACCTCTAAAACTTAATTTCACTTTAAAAAATAATAATAATTTAGTGGTGTTTAGTATTATCCCCAACTATTTTTATAGAAGATGTGAGAAATATTTTTGCTTTCACTATATCTACGTTTATTAAATTGACATCGTATTTAAGGTTCGTATCTAAAATCTATACTAATGCAAATAGGCAGGCTATTGCGTGCCCAAATTACCATTTACGTCTAACTGCAGTATCATTTAATATTACACCAGATAACAAAAAGATTATGCAAAAATTACAAATAATTGCCTTACTTAAAAGCGCATTAAGACAAGATATTTATAAAACACGAGCGCATTGAGTGGGAATATAATACATATTGGATTATGATACCCCATCTTTGAGAAAAAATATTGATACGATCAAAGCGATGAAGACCACATCGCCAACAAAGAAATATATTATAATAACAAACTTTTAAAATCTATTTGATTACCAACACATGTCAAACGGAAAAAATCATGAAAATAGTACTAAAAGAAAATCTTTCAATCAATAACAATATTTCAATATTTTGTGATTGCAAAAAAAAATAAAAAAAAGAACAATAGGTCTAATATACATGAACAAGCATATCACTCCAAAAAAGATGAGATAAAAAGAAAAAGAAATAAATGCGGTAAATACCCATTTTTAACCTAAAAACGTATTTTAATCTCGATTGAATTAACGCTTTTTTATTAAGACAAACATATCTTTTTTTTTTTTTTTTTTCTCACGCGTTATTTGACACCAAACTACTGCATTGACTAATCCATGCTCCAACACTTCCATATCCATAGTAATATAATCCCTCCCACTCTAAGATTAAAAAAAAAAAAGAAGTTATGTTTTTTTTATAGTTTTTCTTTGTAGTCAAAAGTGTATATATATATTTTTTAACTGTTTTACTGCAAATTGGTTAAAACTCTCTATTTATGGAAGCTTTGTACTCCCAAAACTCTATCACCTCTATTCGCTCTCTCTCTCTCTTCTCTCTCTTTAGTCTTTACATGCAAAGCCTGGCCTACGCCAACGCCACCAACAAAGCCTTTAAAAAACTCTCTCTTCGACTCCTCTCTCTCTCTCTCAAACCAACAACGCAACGACTCTCACAGACCAATCACTTTCCCCAAAAAGCCCCTCTCTTTCGCCCCAATTCCCCCAGCCCTACCCCCGAATCACCACTTCCCGAATCCCGAGGCGACGTCGCTCGTCGCTACAGTGAACAATCCGTCGAAGCATCGGAGACCGGCCGAGACAGAGTCGACGGCTGTGGTGAGTCTAGTCTTCGTTTTCTCCCTTCTCGGATCTCGAGTTCGCGTGTTTTGATGCAATTCCTGTGGTGGATTGAAATTGGGTTTTTGTTGTTGTTGTTGTTGTTGTTGTTGTTGTGAATTGCGGCGCAGGAATGTGACATGGGATTAGGGTTTTCCGAGATCCGGCGGCGATGTCGTGGCGCGATTCGGATTGCTGGAAGCTGCCCATCTGGTTAAAGCATCGAAATTTGTAAGTTTTTGTGTCGTGTAAGGTTGTTTGGATTTGTGGTTTGTTTGAATTCTATGTTTTAATGGTTTCACGGCGCGGCGCCGCGATATGTGAATGTCGATTTGGTAGATGGCATTGAGGATTCCTCTAGGTATAGGGCTTTTCTTGGATACGTGTTGTATTAGGTTTTAATGAGATTGCATTATATTCCCTTTTGATGCCGGGGAAGGCGATTACTCGGTATTGAAATTGTCGGGCAATTAGGCGATTAATCGGTATTGAAATTGTTGGGCAATTAGGCAATTATTGAAATTGTTGGGCGATTAGGCGATTACTTGGTATTCAAATTGTCGGGCAATTAGGCGATTATCGATTCGTTGGACCTGGGATGGCGCGATGTTGCAAATATGATGTTGGGAGGGTATCATTATCATTTGTCATCTAGATTTTTCTACATTGTGCTCATTCATACTGCTTTTACGCGTGGTCGTTAACTGGTTAGTAATTTATCATTACGGGTATTTATGGACTGAGAGAGTTAGGAATTAAGTCATTGTACGTCACCTTGCGGTTCTATTTTTCGCCTTTTTGAGTAGTTCGAGGGGTGACACTGTGACGGTCTTCTCCACCTTTGTATCTATTGTAATTAATATTATCATCAATGCGAATACATAGTTTCTCTCTCAAAAAAAGTATCGAAGTTGTAATACGAATCTTTTACAGTTAGTAACCATTGTTTTGCTCTTCCTTGGTTTTCATGTTCCTCGCTCTATCTTTATTAAAATCCTCGATCTATCTTAAGAATGCAATGATCCGCATTTTTAACTCAAGGTGTTACGGTTGAGTCCTTAACCATAAATCAGACCTATGGGTCGATTATGATTATGACGATGACAGTAATTACGATATCTTACTCTGGTTACTCTTTGTTCACATTACTCCAATTGTCTATGTTGATGATCTTATTATATTAGACTACAATCATGAAGCACTTCAGAAGTTTCAACAATACTTGGGCAACTGTTTCCGTATGAAGGATTTAGGACCATCAAAATACTTCTTGAGAATTGAAGTAGCTCGCAGTCCCAAGGGTGTTTTTTTTTTTTTTTTTAATGTCAACGCAAATTTGCGTTGAATATTATTTTTGAGGTTGGTCTACTTGGTGTTATACCTGCGTCTTCTCCTATTAAGCAGAATTATAATCTAGCCTTGGCAGAAGGCTCTTTGTTGATTATTCTGGAGCGCGATTGGTGATTGGTAGGACGTCTCATTTTGATGCCTTGGGATCTGGATTAGAGACTGAAAACACGGAAGAAAGGGTGAAGGAAGGAGTAAGATCAGAAGAACAAAGAAGAGATGAAGAGTGAGAGAAAAAATTAAGGGAAAAAAGGGTTGTAATTCATCATACCCTCCATTGTTTCTTCATTCACCTTATTTAGTGCATTCAATTACATCATTTAATTCGTGACCATTACATCCCCGTTCCTTATGACTCGTCAAATATTTTCTGACAACTAACAAAATATCAAAAATCCTAACAAGCAACCTAACGTTCACATAACATTTAATCACACAGCCTTAACGGCTTCTTCACCACACGCTTGCTCCTCCTTCATTTGGGCTGGACGTTTCCAAGGCCTCCATTATCCAACTCGGATCCACCTTCCACATTTGGGCTTGTATCATATTTACTTGTTAGTTACAAGACCTGAATTGTCATATTGTGTATATGTTTCGGCTCAATTTATGCAACAACCACGTGGCATTCACATGAATGTTGCTTGACTAGGTACTTGAAAAGTATTTATAGTCTAGGACTCCAGGGATATTGTTAAGAGCAGCAGTGAATTGCAACTATATGCGTGGTTTGAATCTGATAGGGTGAGTTGCCCGATGGCTCGTCGTTCATTGACTAGATGGTATATGTTTCTGTGAAATTCGCCAATTTATTGGAAAACTAAAAAGCAACACACAGGTTCCTGTTCTTCAGCAGAGGTAGAGTACTGAGCTATGAAAACATTGAAAAGTACTACTTGTGAATTACAGTGGATGAAAGGGCCATTATTGGCGCTTGGTGTGCCACATTTGACTTAAATCCCACTTCATTGTGATAGTCAAGTAGGGTTATACATTGTAGCAAATCCAATTTTCATCAACGGACAAAACACATTGAAATTGATTGTCATTTTGTTCGTGATGCGGTTTGCAATAGCCTGATTCGACCCACCTATGTCTCAACGAATTTATTTACTAAAGCATTAGGGAGACAACAAATTTTTGATTTACTTGGCAAGTTGGGCATTTGTGATCAGTATGCTCCAACTTGAGGGTGGATGCTAAACTCGTATATAGTAGTGCACATATTATTGTTGCTATACATTCATTGTGTAATATTGGAGGGTGTCGTTTTTAGGAAATATATTCTATTGACTCCTTGATTTGGGGATTTTGTAATCGTGTATACATGTATCAAACGTTGTGAACAATTGAAGTTAGAAAATCAATTGCTTAGCACTCCTATGCAAAAGGTTATTCTAGAAAAAAAATTAACTTATGTGGGAGGTTTTGTGTTTTGTTGGCAAGTGTTTATTTTGTATAGCTTTAAATGAGATTTTTTTCGCCAAAGCATCTCTAGCGAGATGGATGAGGCATTGCTTGCCAAATGCAAGGTTGGGGGTTGAACTCAAGTTGGAGTCAAGAGTTTTGTAATTAAGTTGGTTTCTCAAAAAAATAAATAAATATGAGGTCTTATGTAGACTTTCCATTTTAAGTGGCATCAGAGTTCAGACTTCATTATTGCTTGAAGCTGGGTATCATGAACTCTGCATTCTTTGGTTTGAAGCTGGGTATCATGAACTCTGCATTCTTTGGTTTTTCTTCAGCTTTCACTGTAAAAGTCTCATTCTGATATTAAAAAATGTTCACACCTCTTGAAATTTGTATTATATTTTTAAAGATCATCTCCTTACATCAAGCTTCAATATTCATATTATCAATGAATCGATTGTATTTAATATTTTCTTTCTAGTGATTTATAACATAGTCGATATGCTTAGAATTTAACATCCTCATTGACCCAACTAATTTTGGTTTGAGGCTTTGTTTTGTTATTTTTGCTTACCCACTGTTGAGATGATTTCCTGTAATGAATGAAGGTGGTACTTTGCTTTAGGAGAGAAAATCTTGTATTTGATTTGCTCTAGGAAGCACAACAGTGTTATGCTATTGATAACTGACTGTTTTACATTCCAATTTGGTGGCCGATAGCTAAAGTAAATTCAGTTTTGATTTCTCTACACAATGATGTGCATGTCATGCATGAAAAGTTGTTCTAATTTAGCCCTCCTTTTTAATTTTTTCAGCTGATACATGAAGCATGGCTCTAAGAAAGTATCTACCTTCAAGTGACACGCCTTCTTTTAATATGACACCTTTAAAGCTCTCAAGCAAGGTGCATGAGAAGGCTCAATTGACAGAGTCGGAGACAGGAGCAGGTCCTCCATTTGTGGAGGCGGATGCAGATGTTGACATGAGCGAAGTTTATTTTTTGATTATGCATTTCTTATCTGCTGGACCATGCCATAGAACTTATGGACAACTGTGGAATGAACTTTTGGAGCATCAACTTTTACCAAGAAGATATCATGCTTGGTACTCAAGAAGTGGTGTGCCCACTGAAGATGAGAGTGATGATGGTGTATCTTTCCCATTGAGCTACAATAAGTTGGTGGAGAGGTATACATATTTTTTGTTTTGGTCAAATATCTTCTTTTGTGGGAGATTCTACTTGATTAATAACTGATCCATACTGGACCTGACATAAATAGAAAGCTCGGGTTTCTATTTTATGGTTCTAGTTATTCACCATTCTGATATTTGTAGATACCGTAGGTTTTGATTCTGTAAGTTTTGATATTCAAATGGAGCAGAACTATTAATGTAGAGGACCGAAGTGGCCTTTTTGTGCGTTACTCACTGCTGTATGAAGTTTCTTACAAAAGAGGCATCGTCTTGTTTGTTCTTTATGCTAATATGCTATAGCTTGAAGCGTTTTTGAAAGTTATTGAGAACGAAATCCTTTGTCCTTGCTCTAGCCTCTAGGCCACCACTTTCTTGCTAGTAGCTTAGAAGAGCTGGTAAACCAAGTGAAACCAATTTTAAGTATAAAAACCAAGTGAAACCAATTTTAAGTATAGAAACCAAGTGAAACAAATTTGGAGGCAACAGATGTGTATATAGATATGCTTTGCCTTTTTTTTTCTTTCATTTTTCGGGCATTCTGTTTTCTGATTTTTCTCTGATTTTTTGGTGGTATCGATACATTACCCTTTTTTGTGCCATGCAGATATCCTCATATTGAAAAGGATCATTTGGTAAAGCTTTTGAAGCAATTGATACTAACTAGTGCCCCACCTTTACATGGAATGCTTGGAGGAAATGCTCCTAATGCGGCTGATGTCCCAACCCTCCTTGGCTCTGGTTCCTTTTCTCTATTGGAGTGTACGGTGGCACTATCATAGTTCTCTATTGAGTTTTACTTTATCTGGTGTTGCAGTGGATGCTCCTTTTTCTCTTTTAGTTTGAATTGAACTTGTTGACCTATTGGACAAGACTACCAGATTATATATCGATCAACAAATTTTACACCATTTTTCTGTAACATTGGCGATCAGTAACATTGGCGATCACCCTTGTCTTGGTTCACTTTAATGTGGTTTCTCTCTTCAACACCTACTCAATGAACTTCCCTTCTTTCCTCTAAAAAAAACTCCCTTTTCTCCTTCAGCTGATCGGAGTAGAGAAGACAAAGTAGTTGCCCGCCCTCCTAGCTACCTGCGTTGGCCTCATATGCAAGCTGATCAGGTGCGTGGATTAGGTCTGAGGGAGATTGGTGGTGGTTTCACTAAGCATCATCGTGCTCCATCGATTCGTGCAGCATGCTATGCAATTGCTAAGCCATCAAGTATGGTGAATAAGATGCAAAATATAAAGAAGATAAGGGGACATCGGGATGCTGTCTATTGCGGTATGTTTTTCATTCCTTGGTTGTTGTACTGGCTCTTTTGTAACATTGTACTAGTGATATCTGCAACTGCTTAGGTGCTTTTATAATGTTATCGCACTTTGTATTTAGCTCTTTGTTCAAAAAAATCTTGTTACCGTTCAAATGTTTAACAAGAAAAAAAATGTAATGATGACGATTCACAAATCAAAAGATGAGATTTAATTGTTTGGATTTAATAGGATTTAAATTTTTTCGTGTTGTGATGCTCACTTGCTCCGTATTAATTTTAGATGGATTCCTGTTCCTCTGTTGCCCCTCCATATTTACCGTCTGTATATTTTAATTATTAGTTCATTGTTTTGGATATTCGATTTTTGAGCTACATCCTATTGATGTTACCAGCATACACCTATTTTGCTGGATGTAATAAAAAGAAAAGAAAAGTACGTCACACCTGTGACCTATCTCGTTGGTCAGCATAGTGGTGTATGAAGAGATGCTCTGCTTGTTCTTGGTATATTTGCTTCATGCTTATCTAGAACATTGCATGTGGACTTACAGCCTTTGCTTGAATACTTAGATGCTCTTCTAATCATAGACTTCTGTCGGGCTTTGATTTCCTGGTGCATGCTATCTTGTGTTCTCATAATGCTGAAAGTTTTTCTATCAGTTAGTTCTTTTATTTTAATTACTCTTCTCAAATTAAATGTTTACTTCAGTGCACGTATTGGCTCGAGCATCCTAGTTTCATTTGAATTTTTAAATTCTCAAGTCAAACTTCTTGGTTTCATGTCATGTAGCAATATTTGATCGCTCTGGGAGATACGTAATTACTGGTTCAGATGATCGCCTAGTAAAGATTTGGTCAATGGAAACTGCATTTTGCTTAGCCAGTTGCCGCGGACATGAAGTTTGTTCAAATAACTTGTGTTTGACGTACATTCAATTTCGTTCTTTCTAGGATGATTTTATGTTTTGTTTTGCTCACTGCATCCAATGATTTTCGAAGGGCGATATCACGGATTTGGCTGTGAGTTCAAATAATTCTGTCGTGGCATCAGCTTCAAATGATTTCACTATAAGAGTTGTAAGGTTCCTTTGTACCTAACTGACTCTTACTATTGTCTCTCTTTTTGTTGCACTGTTGAGGGGGACAGAGGGTTTTATTATTTTTCTTCCCTTTTGCAGTGGCGTTTGCCAGATGGTTTACCTGTTTCAGTTTTGCGTGGGCATACTGGAGCTGTCACTGCCATTGTGTTTAGCCCTAGGCCTGCCGCAGTGTATCATCTTTTATCGTGAGTCCCACTCTTTGAGTTTTTCCATGTTTACTCCTTTATATGTTCCTTGCAGGTTAAAATTGTATTGCATTTACTGTATCATTTAATTTTAACCACTTTGATGAAATGCTTCTAGACTATGGTATTCTCTCTCGTTGCAAAAGTTGTATTTGGATGGTTGGATTTAAGGTTTAATGTATTGGGAAAGATATTATTTGATTTTCATTTATTTCCATGTATTAATTCTTTTCTGTTTTCATCTGAGGAATTTATTGGTTCAGGAGACCAGATAGCATTTTAACTTAGCAAGCACTCTTTTGTTCTACTTCGTATTTTATCACACAGACTTTGGACATTCAAGGAATTTGGTTACACTTTATACTAAAGATATAGTAGTCTCTGTTAATTTTAATAGTGATAATAATATTAGGAAAAGCCATCACTTACTGGATCTATATATCAGGTAGTGAGTTGTTTGATTTTTTTTTTTTTTTTTTTTTTTTCAATTTAGTGTAAATGGGGAAAAATTTATGTTACCATCAAGATCAAATTAGGCCCACAGTTCATCTGAAGCATTTCCAATTTTCCATCATCATCAACAACATTCCCAATTTCAACTACTTTATTCAAATATCAAGAATCATTTTAAATTTTTCATTCTTATCTATGTTTGATTTTGTCGAAACTAAACATTATGAAAATAGTGGAAAAGGAAAACACTGCATATCTGTTTGGGAATTACTCCTTAAGTCCAGAATAGGAGGTGACTGGAAAACATTCCATCTAGATGGCACCTAGTACCCAGACTGTTTATGCCAGCTGGAGCACTAAGGTTGCTGCCTTGTTACACTGATAAACTGGGTGGTTGCTTTGGAGGTTCGGCATATAACTCATTAGTCTGGCCCTTAGTTAATGCCCTCAATACTTTTGTTTCTTAAGTAAGGTCATGGTTTGTCACTTTTCTGACAGAAAACGTGATGATTCTCCTAAAAACGAGATTACTTCCAACGTTTTAAGGAAGTGGTTAACTACCATGCTGAAATCTTTTATCCCAAAAAAGAAGAAGAAGGGCTATGCTGAAAACCCAACACTTATAATTATTGAATCCTTCCTCTTCACGTAAAAACTTAGTTCTCCAATGCATTTTATCAGGTATTAAGACCGAATCTTTCCCCTATTCTCATGGTTTCCTGTAGTACTGCTGAGTGCTGACAGTCTATCTGTTCCTCATTCAAAATACATTAGTTTATAATTTATAAAAAAAATCATTTTATAGCTTGTTGATGCATACTGCACAGAGAACCTGTCCACTTTCTGACTGATTTTCCAGTTCTTCCAACATGGGTCAAAATTACATCATTGTATTCAGTATCCTAAGAACGGTGTTGTTGGTTTACCTCAATTAGTATAAGCTTGTTGGTTGGTTGAATGCCAAACTATGAGATAATGATGAAATTCAGTGATGATTGGTGAAAGAATCACAGTAGGCTTTTTATCCATGTCTTGCGGATATGTACCTCATTGTTTACAATTAGGTTGGCTACCATTTGTTTTGTGGAGTGATACTTTGATTTGGGAATAAAGACAGCTCAATGATCATTCTTCTCACGTCAGAAGCAGTATTTTACAGCTTTCGTATTTCATTTTTGTACTTGTCTTCTTTCAATAAAATTTCCTATATAAAGTCGTCAATCATGTCATTCTATGTAATGCTAGTATTGGAACCTTACCTCTGCACTTTAAAAACTTTCCTCTTACATTTTGTTATTCGCTTCTTCTGTTTAGTTCTTCAGATGATGGTACTTGCCGGATTTGGGATGCTAGGACCTCCCAGTCCAGCCCTCGGATTTACCATCCCAAGCCTCCAGATGTTTTAGTTGGTTAGTTTGTTGCTTTACATGCTCGTTGGATTGTCTGAATGAGCTTTAGGATGCGGTGACTGATTTAAGATTGTGAAATTGACTGCAGGAAAGAGCAACGGCCCTCCATCAAGCAATGGGCCACCACCAACCCATCAAATTCTGTGCTGTGCATATAATGCAAATGGAACTGTTTTTGTCACTGGCAGCTCAGATACCTTGGCAAGGGTACATCAAAACTCTTTATCTTATCTTTATTTTATGTCTTTTTTTAAAGTTATTTAAGTTATAAAAAGCTGTTTGCTTTGCCATTCTATTTCTTTTAACCAATAAACACTGCAGGTGTGGAATGCTTGTAAATTTGGTCCAGAGGATTCTGAGCAACCAATCCATGAGATGGATGTGTTATCTGGCCATGAAAATGATGTCAATTATGTTCAGTTCAGGTAAGGCTTTCTGTTGTTTCTGTCTTTCAGTCTCTCTTTTGTAGGCCTTTGCAAGTTGATCAATTCTTGTTTTTTTTGTTTTGTCTCTGCAGCGGTTGTGCTGTGGGGTCAAGATCTTCTATTACAGATCCTGCAAAGGAGGAGAATGTTCCAAAGTTCAAAAATTCATGGTCTGTGAATGCAGAATAAATATTTTTTTTTCTTTTTCTTTGAGGATTTCTATTAGTTTTGTTTAGTTGCTTATGGGCTCAAACATTTCCTTGCACTTTTGGGGGTCGTCTTACTCATTAGTCATTGACTTGTTGCTATTTAATACAAATAACTAACTGAAGAGGATAATCCATTGCACATATTTCTAAAAATCCTGGTCTTAATTACTTTAGTCGCTGTTAACTATATATATATATATATCCTGCAATTCATTTTGAGTGGCTGATCAATCATTTTGAAGGTGATGTTATCAGGTTCACTCATGACAACATTGTTACCTGTTCTCGAGATGGCAGTGCAATTATTTGGATTCCTAGGTCACGTAGATCTCATGTGAGTTCTCTTTTTTTGTTTTATTTTTATATCTATGGCTTCAGTGAATGTACTTGCTTTTTCCATGCAGTTCTTCAATTGAGATTTATCATTATATAATGATTTTTTCCAACAACTCGTGTTATTAAGCTACGAGGAATTTGGTTTCTTACCTTAGTTATTGCCTTCAGGGAAAAGTTGGACGCTGGACACGGGCATACCATCTAAAAGTTCCGCCCCCTCCAATGCCTCCTCAACCTGCTCGTGGGGGTCCACGTCAACGATATCTTCCAACTCCTCGGGGTGTTAATATGATTATATGGAGTCTTGATAACCGCTTTGTGCTTGCTGCAATCATGGGTAAGATTTGTTGTATTATTGTTGCTTTTATCATTGTCTCTAATGCTAATTTTATTTCTAGGTTTGATGTCAACAAATGAAAGTTGAAGCTCCTGTTTCTAAGATAATTGAAGACATACTAGGATCTTTGTCCCATTTTGCTTTAATTGCAAATTTATAAACTAATTAAATGAGTGTTACTGCTAATTCACAACCAGTTCGGGTAGATTACTGGATTGCATCAGCGTTTCTTCAAATTAGCTATAATTTGTTCTTAGCGTTAATACTTTCTTGATGTGATTAGTTAGCTGTTTCCATGCTTTTGTGCTAATTTGTATGGTACAGATTGCAGAATCTGTGTTTGGAATGCTGTTGATGGTAGCTTGGTTCATTCTTTGACTGGTCACACGGAATCTGTGAGTGTCGCAATTTTCTCAACTTCATTATCTTATTTTACTTGTCTCTATGAAAGTTCTGTTTTTTTCATGGATATAGTGTTTTGCAGTGAAACATATGTTTAATCAATTGGTGTAATTCTTTATCAGACAGCACAAGCCCTAGCCATTTGCCTCCCCTCTATGTATAGTTGAACCTCGCGGCACTTAAATGTGCTGGTGAAAGATCTGTAGCAGATTTATGTCAAAACTAAGGACTCCCTCAATATCGCTGGTTCTTGAAGAATTTTGATACCGCCTTTCTATTGGTGCAATGGTGATGAAACTGGTGCTAAGGGTGCACATCCAAAGTACACACCTAATCTGACGGATTCATTTGATAGATCCATGTACCCAAACCCTAATCTGCTAATGTCGTTGTCGTTGTTGTTTTGGCTCAACAACCATAAGCAAGAGATTTATTGTGCGATCAACAATGTGACACTTTCCTCTAGCGTTCTTCTTCCTTTCTTTCACACAACATCACTCCATTACAATTAACCAATTAATCTAATGTTGTATATTTTGGTCTTCGTCTTAATTTTATGAGACTATTTTGTTTTGTGATGCCTAATTTTAAGGAAAGAGCCGTTTTTTGGAATTCTAATTATTTTTTGATGGTTTCTGGCAGACCTATGTTCTAGATGTACACCCTTTCAATCCACGGATAGCTATGAGTGCCGGCTATGATGGAAGAACTATAGTGTGGGATGTGAGTTTATGATTTATGGCTTCTTTTTAATTAGTATTTTGTTATTCTCTACTCTTATTTTGCCCTCTTGGCTAATGTCTTGTTGTTGAATGTTCTTAGATATGGGAGGGAATTCCTATTCGCATATATGAAATCGGACGCTTCAAGTTGGTTGATGGAAAATTTTCTACGTAAGTAAATGACGAAGGGTTTTTGATAGTGATTGCGAGGCATTGCCTAAGCGTTTGAATACCTACCCAACAACAAAATCTTAACACAATTAATGTTACATAAGGACCTAAAGACTTTTTTTTTTCCTCCTGTCGAGAGAAGGAAGTAAAGACTTAATTATTAGTATTTTTATTATATATTGAGTAGGAAATTAGGAATCACAATGACTACTAGACCATTAGTGTTACTCAAGGACTTAGAAATAAATAAAATAATTATTCAGGGACCTCTAAAAAATATTATTTTGTCCGCCTAGGCACTACCTCGCCTAGGCCAGGGAAATCGCCTCGGGATCTCGGCACCTTGCAATCCTTGGTTTTTGATGCCTTTCTTATTTATCTTACATTTACTGAAGCTAAATTCTCTTACATTTTTTATCATTTTATTTAAGAACACTACTCATGTTTAACTGTAAAGGAACTTGGGTTTTTTCTAGCCATCTCTTTGTGTTTTAACATGACTATACAGTTACTGCAATGTATTTTCGAGCGCAATGAAAGAGTTTGATGCATGTAGTCGACCCCAACTAATTTGGGATTGAGACTTTGATGATGTTGTTGTTGTTGAATTAGATGTATACTTTTAGATCTTACCACAGCTAAATATGTATAATACAACCAGCTTTGCTTTTAGCACGAGCTGCTGTTGTATAACATATTGTATGATGGAAGACTTGAAGAGCTGATTGGGTACCCTCTTTGCCAATTTTCAAATGCACCATTTTAATTTTCTTAAATTTAGGTTTAAAATCTTCAGGTTTGTAATGGGTATTAAAATATGCAGCTCATCTATTTGCATCCTCCTGAATTTTAAGGTCCGCTACTAGTACCTACTTTTGAGATTCACCTTGATGGACATTCTTTGTTTATACATCTCTCAGTAAATGTTTTGTAACTTTTTGAAAGTTCACTTAGAGTTTCTAAGACAATAAGCTATATTTTCCTGATCTTGCCACCTTGTTCTCTGCTTAAGATGTGCAACATGTCTACTGCCCGATATAATTATCCACATGTACTTCCCACGTAATATTTCAGTTCTCATTTTTTTTCTTGACTTTCCTTCTTGTTGTTTAGGGATGGGACATCTATTGTGCTTTCGGATGAAGTGGGCCAAATATTCATTTTAAGCACAGGCCAAGGCGAAGCCCAAAAGGATGCTAAATATGATCAGGTATATGAGAACCTGTATTCAGTTAGATATGAGTTTTGTCAATAAACTAGAACTCATTTATATTTTAACTTTAATTTCTAATCTTTTCAACAGTTCTTTCTTGGAGATTATCGTCCAATTATGCAAGATACTCACGGAAATGCTCTAGATCAGGTTAGTTAGTGGTTTAAATTTTGTACTTCATACTGGTGTAGGCATCATATAGATGGTCTTGTTGTGCACTATTCGGAAACTTTTATGCAAAATGTACTGAACTCGCAGCTTACCATTTATTTTGGTCGTATGTTTTCTCCTTCAAACCAAATAACGTCCTGATTTATTATTTTTGCAATTTTAAATGTTTGTCAAAAAATAAAGTTTGTTTACACTATTTCAAGATCACATTACTTTTCTTGCTCTTGCATTTGTGTGAAATCTATAATCCATTGGTTATGGATTTATTCATGGGGAATATTTGGCTTTACCATGTCATAAGTTGAAATTCTCTTATAAAATTGCAATTTTATCTTTTCTTAAATCTCTGCTTTTTTGCAAATATTGATGTAACTCCTCGGATGTGGCTCAACCATGTCCTATGCTTCCTTTTTTTTTTTCTTTTCTTTTTTTGGATGGCTGAAATAATGGAATCCCTGACCTTAATGGTTTTTAAGAGGAAGTATATCCATTTTAAGGTCCATCCTACTATTGACGCAACACATTACAGCCGCATTTTGTTGAAATAAACGCATCATGTTTTTGAGGTAAGATGCTTCTGAACCAGAATTAAAACACTTCTATGTTATTTAAATGAACCTAAAACAAAAATAAAAATAATGAACCTCCATGCATTAGCATAGGAGTTAAGTTGCAGATTTTCATTCTAATCCTGCTTCTAGAATAGGTTGGTATGTATGTGGTGCAGTTGCACTGTCATTCAGTTTCTCATTTGCTTCACCTGCTATATAAAACTTTTTTGTTCTTCAAAGGTCATCAATTTAAATTGCATGTGAACTCTTTTATCTACTGTTGAATCTTTGATCATTTCTTTTTTTTTTCCCCCATTTTATATTTCAAATTGTTTCTGAAGAATGGTCAGTTGGGCACTAGTGCTGAAACTCATCTCTTTCTGAATGACTTCCTTAAAAAAAGAATTTCGAGATAGTCCTTGAGTATTCATGTCAGGTGTATTTTTCTCCTATCTGTAACTGTTTTCTGAGTGTATTGTTTAAGTATATATTATTTACCTTTTGTTTAGTTCGATTGTAATTGCATGCCGCAATTTATGCAGGAGACTCAAATGGCTCCATATAGAAGGAATATTCAAGATCTTTTGTGTGATTCAAGTATGTATTTGTCACCATGGAGCTGCTTGTATGAGGAATTTTTATCTTTTGATGTCATTCTTTAACAGTCAATTTTTTCTCATAAAATGGACCCTTATCTGGATATTTTAGGTATGACTCCTTATCCTGAACCTTATCAAAGCATGTATCAGCGGCGTCGATTAGGTGCCCTGGGTATTGAGTGGCGCCCTTCTTCTGTAAAACTTGCTGTTGGACCTGTTGATATCAATGGTTTTGCAGACTACCAAATGTTGCCATTACCAGATTTGGATAGAATAATTGAGCCAATGCCGGAGTTCCTAGATGCCATGGATTGGGAGCCAGCTGACAATGAAGTCCAGAGCGATGATAATGATTCTGAGTACAATGTTACTGATGAATATTCTAGTGAAGGGGAACAAGGAAGCTTAAGTTATGGCTCTTTTGGTGATCCAGAGTGCAGTGCACATGACAGTGACATTGAAAATAGTCACAAAGAAACAAAACGTAAATCAAAAAGGAAGAAACACAGGTCTGATGTAAGTATTTCTTTCCCTCACTTATGTTTTTGTTTTTGCACCTAGATTTGCAATACTCAATATATTGGTTGGGCTTCTAATAATCACTTCTCAAAGCGTTCTCAGGTTGAGATAATGACATCTTCTGGGAGGCGTGTTAAGAGGAGGAACTTGGATGAGCGAGATGGTACGATATCTCAGTGCAGCAGGCCTAGAAAATCAAGGAACGGGCAGAAAGCTTTGAGGAAGAAGTTGTCTAAATCAAAGACACTGCGGCCCCAAAGACTTGCCGCTCGCAACGCCCTTCATTTGTTTTCTCGTATTAATGGAGCTGATGATGATGAAGAAGATGAAAGCTCGGAAACTGATTCATCCGAAAGTGATTCTGACATGCTGGAATCAAGAATTCATAACAGTGAATCTGACAGATATCTGCAGAATGTGCAACATCGGAATCCAAGGGAGAGAGAGGCATTAAATAATGAAACGAATGATATAGTCAAAACCCATGAGCATCCCGAGTCCAGTACAAACCCTGTAGGCCGTAGGCGACTAGTCCTAAAACTTCCAGTTCGCGATTTGAAGAAATTTGCTTCTTTGGGGAACACAAAAACTGAAATTACCCAGCAGGTTGATTTAGCGTCTACCTCTGATGTGCCTCCAGAAATTACTGATGGACCCAGGAACCATATGAATTCCAAAGACCCAGGATCTTCATCAGGTCATGTGACTGGTTCAGTGCCGTCGCAAAGCAGCGACGAAATAAAAATTGAGAGAATGCAATCTGATAAATTCAATGATCATTTGGACCTGTCTGCAGGTTACAAGGATGACAAAATTAAATGGGGAGAAGTCAAGGTCCGCTCATCGAAACGAATGAGATCAGGTGATTCCTTTGTAATTGACTCACAGTCTGAAACTATTGTGAATCTTGATAACCATGTGGGAGGTAATAATGTTGATGGACACCTGATAGCAGAGAGAGAGAAAAGAACAGCAGATGCTCTCTCAGAAACAGATAACCTTGGAGAAGAGACTGTTAGTTTGGATGGTGCAGGAAATAAGAGGCACTCACCCGGTCGAAGTGGGCAGAATTCATTACTTGCACAGTCACCGCAGGATGACCAATGGGCAAAACAGGTATCCCCGATCACTTTCGATGACAAAGATAAGGACCCTTCTTCGACTGGTGACCACAAGGATTGTGATGATGCAGTGCCTGTGGAAAGGACCCGCGTGGCAGCTAATGATATGCCGTCATCAGCAGTTAATTGTAAGATTGTTACTGATCGCTCGCATGAAGTGAAAGAGCTCTCTTCCACTGTTTCTACAAAACTCAGGTTTAATTTAAAGCGGATCCCCAAAGAGTCAGCCAGTCCTAATATTGTTGTGGATGATTGTAAGAGTTCCAGGTGTGATTTGGAGTCCCAAAGCCCCAAAAACATGGAAGAAAATTCAAATTCAGTAATGCCAAGATTGGATGAATGGCCTAGCAGGCATGAGATGAACCATGATAACTCGGATGGTCCTAGAAATTCAGTGATTCGGGTTGATAACAATTCAACTGTTTCGAGTTTGGATAATTCTAAGAAGCTGCATTTAGATGGCAATAGCAAGATGTATAATAGTGTTTATAGAAGATCTAAGTCGCTCAGGACTAGAACTAATTCGGAGGGTGACAGTGGTGGATTTGAAGAAAGTAGTTCGAAGACCAAAGACTCTAATTCTGACCCAACAGAGGAATTTCTTGAAGCCACTGGTGATCCAATTCGTAGAACTCGATCACAGGATCCTAAGATTATGGAGAAGAATTTCGACGCTACAGAAGTTGATGAATATGATGGCCCATCAACTAGGGCTAAAAAGTTGGCCACATGCACTGGTAGGCAGATTTCGTCTCGTCAAGAGAAGTCTAATTCAAGAAGTACTGTTGGATTAAGGTCTACCAGAATCAGAAGAGTTAATCATAATGGTAGTGGGAAAACGCTGGGAAACAGGTCAGATAACTCGACGAAAAAGTTGTCATGGTTGATGTTATCAGAACATGAAGAGAGTTACCGGTACATTCCTCAGCTTGGTGATGAGGTTGCATACCTAATTCAGGTAAGTGCTAATAGTTTGTTTGGAAATTTATTTAATGATTTTCTGTATTACTTCTCGAGTTTTCATGGGTTTGGTTTATTTGCACAGAGAACTGATCATGATGAAATTGTACTTGTTTTTTACCGGTTTCAGGGCCATCAAGAATATGCAGCGGCATGTATTCGTTCTTCAGAAGGTCCTTGGCGTACGCTCAAGGGAAGCCTTAGAGCGGTGGAATTTTGCAAAGTCGATGAGCTTCATTATGCTTCAGTTCCCTCTGGGGAGAGCTGCTGTAAAATGACGCTTGAATTTATTGATCCTTCTTCTAATGTGGTTGGCAAGAAGTTCAAATTAACTTATCCGGAATTGCTTGAATTTCCTGACTTTCTTGTGGAGAAAACACGGTATGATGCCGCCATTGAAAGAAATTGGACGACCAGGGATAAGTGTTTGGTCTGGTGGAGAGATGATAATGCAGAAGGCGGAAATTGGTGGGAAGGTCGGATTATGTCCGTGAAGGCCAAGTCCCCCGAATTTCCAGACAGTCCATGGGAAAAATTCTCCATTCGATACAAGACTGAAGGCGAGACAAACCACTCACATAGCCCCTGGGAACTGCATGATCCTGGCATTCCTTGGGAGCACCCTCGTATTGATGAAGAGAAACAAACAAAGCTATTATCAGTTTTCGCCAAGTTAATACAGACTGGTAACAAAAATCAGGTTGGCCATTTTATCCCTACTTTGCGACGCATCTGATATTTGTTCTTTTTACATTAACTGCTAGGAAATAAAGACATTTGATGTGAAATGGTAACAATTTTGGTGGTTAGAACTTAGTAGTTAATTGAGCACTTATATTTGGTCATGTATTCAATTTTGCAGGATCGATATGGGATTCAAAGACTTCATCAACTATCGGAAAAGAAAGATTTCTTAAATAGGTAATTCACTGCATATTTTTCCAAGTCAATGTGTTCCATCACTTCTTACTATTTACTTGTCATCTAATGATCAAGCAAATACTGCTTTAATTCTTGTTCATGCAATATCTAGTAGTCGTATTTATACGCCGTAAGAATCATCACTTCTCAAAGATCTTTCTTCGATGTCCTCAGGTTCCCAGTACCATTGACATTAGATTTGATATATTCAAGACTAGAGAACAACTACTATCGCTCGTTGGAGGCCATCGAACACGACATTAAGGCGATGTTAGAGAACGCCCAGTCGTACTTTGGCAAAAATGCGGAGCTCATGATGAAAATGAGGCGGCTATCGGACTACTTGAATTCCATGCTACAATAACCATTGCAGCAAGGAAAAATTCTAACGGCAGCGGAGGAGGGGGGAGGGTTTTGATAGAAGAATGGGTAAAGCAGCAGTGCCTGCTTTGTTGAATTGTAGATATTCTTTTGATTCTTATATTCATTCCTAAGTTTTGGGGACCCATTCAATTTTTGTGGGGTTGATTTTTGTTTCAGATTAAAGTTGGGAAGAGATGGGGAGGGAATGAGAGAGAGAGAGAGAGAGAGAGAAGAGTTGTAGTCACAGTGGAAATTAGCCACCAAAAAAAGAATTCATTGTATAGATGAACATTTTATTTTTTCTCTTACAGTTATTCACCTTTTTGATAATAAAGGGAAAAAAAAGTCAGAAAGAAATTTAAATTCTTCTTCTTTGTCTCATTATCTGTTTTTTCATACTCTTCTATTTGAGATGAAAAATAAGATGACATCAATTCAAAATTTGTGTTTTTCTCTTTTGTGAACTTCTTAAACATGACTTTATGATAAAAAAAACAAATGAATACTTATATTTCTTTTTCTTAAAAATTATTACTAATTTTTTAAAAGTATTATTGTATTTTAATAAAAAAATTATTTATACATATTAATGAATTACTAGCAAAATAGTAATATAAAAAATAAGTAAATAAATATCAACAAAATAAATAGGTAAATGAATCATCTTTTAGTGGCAAAAAAGAACCAAGTAAGATCATAAAATTTTGCATTTTTTTTTTACTTAAAAAAACTTTTATTTTTTTCTTAAGAATGATAGTTTAAATTTCTTAAAATGCACTTTTTGCATTTGAAAAAAAAATACGATTATTTTCTTCAAAAATAAGAATATTACACTTTTTGAGATTATAATTATACACTTAATAAACAAAACTTTTTTGTAAAAAAATCATATAAAAAATGTACAATGATGTCAGAATGAGATCTTGTTAATAACGACATCATTTTCATTTTCATCAACATAGACATTATAGTATAATTATTGAACAATGAAATCCATGAGTTGTGGAGTAGTTGGAGAAATTGATAAAAACAATTGATAAGAAAAAGTACCTTGTGAACAATGATGTCCTTATTGAATAAGGAAACTAACAAAAATTAGAAGTCTCTAAAAGTTTCTGGGTTGAGGTGATGAGAAGTTGAAGATTTCTTTATGTGTATTTTTATACAAAAAGTCTATAAAAGTCGAGATTTGTAACCAAACCACAAAAGTCACAAAAAAATTAAATACACCGTACTTTTATAAACTCTCCTCAAAACTTTTATAGACTTTTAAAAAGTTTATAAAAGTTCACATTGAATACATCTTACTTTTATACACTCTCTAAAAGTTTTAATTGAATACACCTAAACTTTTTTAGTAATTAAAAGTAATAAAAAATCAACTAAAATCTCAATTGAATACACCCATTTTAACCAGGTCTCTCGAGTTTGAGTCACAAGTAAGGAGTCCCATGAAATCTTGAGGGAGCACATTGCATTGGGTCAGGGTCCATTGGGCTTCGAACATTTTCTTTCTTAAAAGGTGTGTATGCGAATCTCGAGGAGCATCGAGAGTGAAAGTGAAAGCCCTAAAATACACTCAAAACCCTAGCTCCTCACACCGCTCACGCGACGCGACTCTGCTTCTCAATCGATCTTCAACTGGTACGATTTCGATCAATTCATAGTTCTAGGGTTTCGATTTCTGTTCATCTTTAATTCTACTCAAACGCTCTAATTCGAGATTCTCTCATGTTCAATTAAGCCAATTAGGTTTTGTCTTGTTTGCTCTTTTGAGGATTCATCATTGAATTTCTATTTCTAGGGTTTCGATTTTCATGCTTGTTGGGTGTTTGAGACTTCTCTCTATTTGAATCAGTTTCGATTTTTATACTTGTCGGTGCAAATTGGAACAACTTCCTTTCAAGTTTAAGTTAGGGCTTTGTTTTGATTCCAGCAATTCTATATTTTGAGCGAATTCTGTATTTTGTTGCACAAATTCAATTGCGGTTTGCGCTAAATAGAGCGCAATGGAAGAGTTTGATCCGTATAGCCGACCCCGTCTAATTTGGGATTTCTGATTAGGTTTTATAGGTTAGGTTTTGTGGTTCGATTTTTTTTCTGGCGGAGATGGTTCAGTAATGGCAGAAGTGGTTGAGTGAACTGAAAAAGTAATGTTTGTTTTCCTGGATTGCAAGTTCTTCGATTCGTCGTAGTTTGGCTTTATTTCTCATTTTTTCTTTTGGGGATTTTTTTTGCTGGTTTTTTTATTTTTTATCGCATTGCAATTTGTTTTGTTTACGGTTGCGCTGCTGTTAAATTCAATGAGTTCATTCTGATTAGGTTTTGTAGGTTGGGTTTTGTGCTTCGGTTTCGTTTTCTGGGTGTGAATTGTCGTGGTGGTGCTTGTTCAGTAATGGCATTAGTGGTTGAGTGAACTGAAGTAGTGTTTGTTTTCTGGTATTACGAGTTCATTGGTTTGTCTTAGTTCAAGCTTTATTGCTCATTTTTGCTTATGGGTTTTTTGGTGACTATGAAGCTGGTTGAGTTTTGAATGATGTGGGTTGATTTGTATACATGAATCTTATTTGTAGGTGTCGATTAGAGTACAGTTTGTGATTCGAAGGAAAAACCTAATTATCGAAGCTTTGGAGTGATTCGACCATGGCGGGAGGGAAGATTAGGAAGGAAAAGCCGTCTCGAGGTGGAGGGAATCACTACCAAGGTGGTGTGACCTTCCACAAATCGAAAGGGCAGCACATTCTCAAGAACCCTCTTCTGGTCGACTCCATAGTGCAGAAAGCGGGTATTAAGAGCACTGATGTGATCCTTGAAATTGGTCCTGGTACTGGAAATCTTACCAAGAAGTTGCTTGAAGCTGGAAAGAGAGTGATTGCTGTCGAATTGGATTCTCGTATGGTTTTGGAGTTGCAGCGGCGTTTTCAAGGGACACCTTTTTCCAATAAATTGCAGGTATGCCGAGCCTTGATTTTACCCCTTTTTTTTAGTTCCTTATTCTGCTGTTAAATAATCTTCTTTATGCCAAAATTGTTTATTCTACTTCTACGTGGAGCATTTTTATTTTATATTATTTTCTGTGAGTTTTATGAACTAGGTTTGTTGAGATTATTGTGATGAAAGTACTCCATCATGTGGTAGCTCAATGGTTTGGTACGTAGTTATTTATGGAAGATGTTGAGGGTTTGTGTCTCCTCGAGGCAAGTTTGAGGGGTGATGAGTTGGTTTCCTATCAAAGAAAGAAAGTACTCCATCAGGTGCATTAAATTGAGCTTAGTGAAAGAGTTTGATCTATGCATTCCTAAACCCTAAACCCTAATCTGGGATTGAGGCTTTCTAGTTTGTTGTTGTCTCTTTGTCGATTTTCCTTTCTATGGAAATAAAATTTGGTTATTAAGCGTTTGATCCTGATCTAGAAAGATTTTATCCTCACTCCTTGTGTTTAATTTGCTTTTATTGTTTTCACAATTTTTTCCCTGTCGTGTATTTTGTAGCTGTGCTTTGAAGTGGAATGTTTATGTGAAACTTACCAAAAAAAGGAAATGAAACATCTAATAATTCATTTATTTCTTGTCAAAAAGCTCTCGTTATTATGTGCCAGTGTTGGATTCTTTATCTTTCGCGCATCTCACTGAATTGTTGTTTTCTTATGCTACCTTGATGGTTGCAGATTATCCAAGGGGATGTACTCAAGACTGATCTTCCATATTTTGATATTTGTGTGGCAAACATTCCTTACCAAATTTCATCTCCACTGACCTTCAAACTATTGTCACATCGACCAGCCTTCCGATGTGCAGTCATCATGTTCCAGAGGGAATTCGCTATGCGACTTGTTGCTCAACCAGGCCAAAATCTCTACTGCCGTCTCTCTGTCAATACACAGCTCCTTGCCCGCATCTCCCATTTGCTTAAAGTAGGGAAGAACAATTTTCGGCCTCCACCTAAGGTAGACTCCTCGGTGGTCAGAATTGAACCTCGAAAACCACTTCCTCCTGTAGATTTCAAGGAGTGGGATGGTCTGATTCGTTTATGTTTCAACCGGAAGAACAAAACACTGGGTTCAATTTTCAGACAGAAATCTGTTCTCTCAATGCTGGAGAAGAATTACAAGACACTCCAAGCACTGCAGAAGTCTTTGAATGGAGCTTCAGATGACTCTCACATGGTAGGTGAGGTGACTGCTTTAGGTGACGGTGGGGAGGACATAAGTATGGACGTTGAGGATGACAGAGACGACGATATGGAGATTGAAGATGCCGACGATGGAGGGGAGGTATCCGAGTTTAAGAAAAAGGTTTTGGATGTGTTGAAGCAAGGAGATTTTGAGGAGAAGAGATCTTCCAAGCTCACACAAACTGATTTCTTGTACTTGCTCTCTTTGTTCAACAAGGCTGGCATACACTTCTCATAAACACAAATTTCTTTTTTGTCAGCCCAATCCAATTTTGTGTTTTTGTTTCCTTGTTTTATAGAGTTTATTTAGTTGACTTTGTAGTTTGCTACCAAGAGAGAGCGGGCTGAGGAAATTCATTTATTTTTCATGTAAACCAGTTTTGATCTTCTAAATTATAACTTCAGAGCATTCATATATAATTTGAGTTGGCACAAATGTATTGTTGTTGTGAACTTCGAGTTTTTTTATGGTTTTGGTCCTAAAACTTTTAGTGTACATTTTGATCCCTGAACTTTGAGTTTTTTATGTTTTTGGAGAAATAGTTTTTTTTTTCATTGTTCGTTGAAGTGGCACTTCTGTTAGCCACGTTAGTGAGATTAAACGCCTTATTTTTGAAAACGGATTAAACACCTTAAACGAGGGAAGGATTAAATGTATATCTTTATGAAAGTTCATGGACCAAATGATGAGTTTCGCCATTTAATCACACACTTCTGAGATGCACTTGATGACCCAACTACGTTGATTTCTCTTAGGTTCCTAGCATCAAGAAGTAAATCTCATGAAGCAAATGAAAATAATACTCAGTAGATTTGGTTATTATTGACAAAGCAAACTTTATTTTAAGTAAAAATTTCTTTGTTCATCAGTAGTGATGTTGTGCATCAGATTTTTTCCAGAATTTACTTACATTTCTGAGGTAGCAGAAAGGTGTCAAGGACTAGACATAAGCTCTGTGAAAAAAAAAAGAATATAAGAATCAATTACAGCAGACCAGGTATATATTACTTCCCAAGAAGGCCAACATTATTTCAAAATTTTGAATGAATCAACTATTTCATTGATATCGGTTTCTTGTGATCATTCAAGTGCCCGTTTAGCGTAGTTAGACTGGACTCGAACAAGGGGCAGTAAGCCGTCTAACGCTGATAATGATTAACGCTGCACTCAGTCGAGAGGCCAAGTAAGAGCTAGCATCGATAAGGATCTCTGGGCGACGAAGATGATGTGAAATTCCAGTCCTATTTCATGAGTTGTCTTCATCTTTGTCCAGAGAAGCTGATAAAAAACTCAGGATGAATCCATCGACATCTCCCTCGAGAACAGAATCGGGGTCTGAGACTTCATAGTTCGTCCGGAGATCCTTCACCATGCGGTAAGGCTGCATGGTAAAAGTTCAGAAGTTAATCGAACAGTGGTAGTTACTTCGAGTTGGGATATCAATGACAAGATGAATTAACAATCAAGAGCATACATGGAGGACATATGTTCGAATCTGGTTTCCCCAACTGATATCAGTGAGCGATTGCGTATGTTGTGCGTTTAGTTGAGCCTGTCGCGCCATCTCAAGTTGATCTAAGCGGGATTGAAGCACTGCCATTGCCATGGCCTTGTTTTGATGTTGAGACCTGTTATCAACAAAAACAAAATTTCGTAACAATAAACATAACTTGTGGAAGATCTACAACATTTTCGGCATACCGTTCATTTTGGCAAGTTGCAGTTACTCCAGTAGGAATGTGTATTATTCTCACTGCACTCTCAGTTGTGTTCACATGCTGACCCCCAGCTCCGCCGGCACGAAACCGCTCAATACGGAGATCGGATTCATTAATTTGAAAATGAGAGGAAGAACCACCCAAGATTGGTATCACAGCAACAGCAGCAAAAGAAGTGTGCCGACGTTTTCCACTATCGAATGGTGAAATCCGAACCAATCTGTGAACACCTACTTCTGCTTTGGCATAACCAAACGCGTATTCACCATCTACCTTAATTGTCGCACGCTGAAATCAGATTAACCGTCACAAAGACTGTAAGTAATTGGGTAAAAAGGGGTAACAATTCCTGAAAGCATAGAAGGTAAAAAAAGAATGTCAATTCAAAC
The DNA here is from genome assembly GCA_039657325.1 of Stephania cephalantha. NCBI lineage: Eukaryota > Viridiplantae > Streptophyta > Magnoliopsida > Ranunculales > Menispermaceae > Stephania > Stephania cephalantha. Next base: position 46,538,397 of record CM077579.1, on the reverse strand, counting down.
CCCAAGCAAAGCTTGTAGTAAACAATGCTTTTCCAAATTCAAGTTAAAAGCAAGGCAAGAGAGAGTCCTAGAGAATATAGAATCAGAAGTCATCATCTTTAATAATCTCCTTACAAGACCCTTCAAATTACAAGTTTGGTCGGCGAGTTTGATCGTAATTCTTAAGAAGCAAGCAGCTCATTCAAAAATGCACAGTATACAGCAACTACAGCATAGCCTCAATCCCAAATTAATTGGGGTCGGCTACATGGATCAAACTCTTCCATTGTGCTCGATTAAGTGCAATTGATTGTGAGCTCATTCAAAAATGCATAGTATGTAAGTATATAATCAAGGGTTGGAATGATATCAAGCTTTTAAATTTTTTTTTTTTTTCCTGAATTGTAGAAAAATATCAAGCATTAAGAACTATGCTGAATAAGAAAGTGAACCTTTATTCCAGCAATCTCGCCGGCCATTTCATCCACCACAGTAACCTTATATCCACGGTTGTTTGCCCACATCTTATACATGTTCATGATCATGGAAGCCCAGTCCATACTCTCCGTCCCACCGGCTCCGGCTTGAACCTGCACCATGTGGAACTTACAGTTAATAAGCATTCACATTAGATTCAACTTTGATAAAAAGTTCATGGTTTGGAGGGTACAAAAAGTTGGAAGCATCATCACGGAAACACATTCACAATTCACAAACATTTATTCTCATCCTTAAAATCATCTTAAAATGGTTTCATGTTGATTGTGATAGGAGAAAAAACTGAATAAATAAAAAATAACCTCAATAAAGCATGAGCAAGGGTCTTGCTCCCCAGCTAGCAAAGCTTCAAGCTCTTTCTCCTTCACAGATCTTCTCATATTTAGCAATGCTTTCATGGACTCCTGCAAAAATTAAAAATGCTGGTCATTAAAAAAAATACAAATGATGAATAATACTTCATGACGAAACTATGAGTAACAAGAACCCTCAGTAATAGAAGAAACATATCAATTATATGCAAACTTAACTAGAGCACAAAATTAAATAAGTACCAAAAAGCAATCAATGTCGGTCACAATTCGAGTTGACAAGTTTGGTTGACGGGAAAGAGAAAGGCCACAACGCCATCATTTTATCTTACCTAAAGTTAAGTTATACATCCACTCAGAAACCACGAGATATATTGGTGAGATTGCCATGCAAGCATGACGGTGTGTACTGCAGGGTCACCAAGTCGGTGTACAACTTTAGAGTGTGACAAAATGGCGTCGTTATAAGAATTCTTAAGCAAAAACACTTGGGACAGACTAAGGAAACACATAATTAACTCTCTTTTGCAAACTATAATACACTGAAATAACAATGTCACACAACATATGATATAAGAGATGTACTATAGAATCTCAAATGTTTCATTACAACTTCTCCGCCAAATACATGAGCACGAAAAGGAAGAAGATGGAATACATGCCTAGACAAAGAAGGGAGTGCCCACCAATTCCAACTCTGCGTCATTTTCTTCTTTTGCAAGTTTAAGCATGTCAATGTGCTCAAGCAATTCTCTTTCAAACCCATTAACTTCCTTCATCTTACCCAAGAGTGATCCATGCTCGCGGCTAATATTCCCAGCATGAACAGGGTCATCCCATATGTTGGGCTTATTTAACTCTACTGATAACATTTCCAGCCGAACCATCAACTTCCTCCACTGCAATCATGGAAAAAAAGCTTATACTTTACATGAAAATCAAGTTCTGAACTCAAATGGAAATACTTAACACTAAATCGAAAAATGTAGTTCACAATGGATGATCACCCTAAGTACCTACAAATTTCAGTACTGAATATGATTCAAGCTAATATGAAGATAGTATTACATATAACGCCAGTCACTTCTTTACTATTATTCTTGACAAACTGAGTTGATTGGTTAAGGCAACCAACAATTGAATAAATTCAAACCAAACTTCACTAAATAAACTGAGTTAATTGGTTAATATCAAGATTCAAGATAGCCTCGTTAAATGAACACTATTTGAACAAAAATCAAGATTGGCATTTCAAAGTGCGCCTTTACTCACTTTTCGATAACTAAATCGATACGAAGATTGAACAGAATGACGAATGAATACATTTCAATTTCACAAATAAACTTAAAACAGACTATTAGTAAGTAATCCACAATGCAAAGGCCTTGTTTAAACACATTCAGTTTCAGTAAATGAATAAAATCCACAAAATCCAATCTTGATTAAGTAAATAGGTTGGATGGCAACAATGCTACTACAACTGATCGGGGTCGACAACAATGCAACTAACAAATTCAATTTGATATAACAAACCAAATTGCTTGGTGATGCACAACATACAACCAATCCTAAATTGCACAACATCTTCAATTCTCACTAAACCAATACAATCCAACCCGAAAACCGAGACGGGCAATTCACATTATACCTGTAATCGCCTCTTGATCAACTGAATCGACTGCGCAATCGCCGCAGCATGACTCTTCCAATCCCCTTCACCTTCTTCAAGTATAGCCCACCCACTAGACACAATTCTGTCCACAGTCAGTCCATCAGAGCTCTTGGGCTGTTGTTCATCAACAGCAGCTCCTTGAGAGCTGAAACAACGAGTAGAGATCGAATTGGCCACAAATCGATCATACCCATTTGAGTATTTGTTGATTTGAGAGTACCCATTTGAGCTCATCCAATCTCTGATTGTAGAACCATAGATATAGGTCGAATTGGACTGTGAAGTGTGAAAAACAGGGTTTGGAGGTTTAGGGTTTTGGGAGATCAATAAAGACCGAAGAGATGATCTTTTCAGAAGAAAAGATCTCATTTTTATACAGAGAAAGGATCAAAGAAGCACTTTTTTGGTGGGTTTGGTGTTGATTCTTCTACAAGACTAATGAAAATGAAGAACTCTTCAGTTTCAGAGATTGAGATTGAAGGCTCTCTTAGAATTTTTTCAACACTATGGCAGTCAGGAGTAAATATCAAATAGTTGTAGGGGCATTCTAGGCAATGAATTTAAAAAATACACATATAAATGATCTTTCCAAAAAATAAAAAATAAAAAATGAAGGAAATCCGGGCAGCTAGTTGGAGATGCTTTTTAGAGTAATCTATTTTTTTTTTTTTTGGTTTAAACCATCCGATATTAGTACTTAATCGACTACTTCAGACTCGAATCAGGTTGGCCCACTAAAAAGTAAAGCTCTCTCGATGATGATTTTTGCATTATGAAGTTTCAAACTCGAGACGTCATCTTTAATAGTTGAAGTGTCGAACCGCTCCAACGTATCGACCGTTGGTTCTTTAGTAGTCTATTCCGCCCCAATGAAACCATGCTGATTAAGTGATTGGTTAGTATTAAAAGATGAGTATAGAGTTTCAACTTGAACAACGTTATTGTCACAATTAATTCAAGTTACTATATAGTAATATCGTTATGCATCAGTTTAATTTGAAGTGATGAAAAGTTGAACTAAAAAAAAAAAAGTGATGCAAAGTTATACTATTCTAATAGACTAATATAGAAGAGTGCACTTAACCGAACATAATAGAAAATTTTGTTCCATGTAATCGACTCAAATTAATTTAGGACGAAGGCTATATTGTTGGCATACTTAAGACATACTAATACATAATAATATGGTACCATAGTAGTAGAAACAAGCCCTTCAGTGTCTCTTGTATATGTAAACATAATGACCAAAATGCCCCTCTCTTATTCTCTTCAACACCTTCTCTGTCCTCTCCCCTTCTCCATCAAATTCTCACCAAAACTAGTCCTCCTCTCCAACTCTTCTTCAATCACTCCATCAATGGCTTCCAAATCCCACATCACTTCTCCAACAACCAACCAAGATCCAGACAACCCACAAACCCAATCCTACCCAGTTCCCCTCTCCCCTCCATTGCCCCCAATTTCAAAGCAAATCGAACTCAACAGAGCCCTCTCTGCCTCATCAAAATCAAGCCTTTTCAAGCTCACAAACACACACATAGTGTTTGAAGACGAACACCTCGTTGTGGTGGACAAACCGCAAGGAATCTACTGTGAGACCATCTTGTCTTCATTGCCCAGTAAGTTTTTAAGTTTGAATTTTGATGGGCTTCATTGGTTATCATTGATTTTGGTCTGTTTTCAATGCCTAGTGTGTTGGTCTTTCTGGGTTTTCAATGTTTTCACTGATTTGATCTTAGAATAAGAGAAATATAGAATATAGAAATTCAAAGAAAAGTAGGATTGACACCACCACCACGACCAACAACAACAATATAGCCTCAATCCCAAGTTAGTCGATCAAAATCTTTTATTGTGCTCGATTAGTACAATTGATGGTGAGGTTGTCAAACCATTTAAATCCCTCCTAATTAATGCATCCCAAATTAACTTTGGTCTATCCCTACCTTGTGGAGTTTCTTTAGTTTCTATTGAGTCAATTTTTTTAGTGGGGTATTTGTAGGCCGTCTTTGCAGGTGTCAAAACCACCGCGCTTCTCTAATCTTTGTGTCAATTGATGATACTCTTACTTTTCTTTGAGTTTCACTATTTCTTATTCTATCTTTATGAGTTTTGACGCAAAAAAATTAAGTTTTGGTTTGACACCTCCAAAAAAAAGCCCATTAGAAAACTCGACTTAGTAGAAGTCGAAGAAATTTGACAACCTAGGGTAGACCGAAACTATCTTGGGACGTATTGATTAAGAATTTTAATGGACACCTCAAAGACAACCTACAAAAGCCCGACCTAAATGAAAAAACTTGACTCGACTTAGTAGAAATCGAAGAAACTTGGGACAACGTAGGGGGATTTGAATGACCGAAAAGCTATCGCTTGGGACGTATTTGAATTAGGAAGGATTTGGAAAGCGCATCATCAATTGTATTAAATTAAGCGCAATGGAAGAGTTTGATCCATGTGACCGACACCAACTAATTTGGGATTGTTTTCACTGATTTTCTGTGTCTTCAACAATGCCCAGTAGGCCTATTATCTTAATAGCTTTGTGGGTTTTATTGTTTTTACTGATTTGGCTTACCAGATTTTGATTCACAGGGGATCAAACCAGTGAGCTTCATCTTGCAAACCGGCTTGACCGCGACACTAGTGGCCTAATGGTGATAACAAAGTCACACAAAGTGGCAGGAAAATTAGTGAAAGCATTCACAGAACACAAGGTGAAGAAGACATACATTGCACTGTGCCTAGGCTCAGCTCCTAATTGGAAAACCATCACTGTGAAATCAGGCCATGGGAGATCAAAATTCGGGATGTGGCGCGTCTACGCGTTGTCAAATGTGGGTAGGAGCCTGCCTGGAGGGTCTGTGATCAGAGACATGATTACAAGATTTGAAGTGTTGACAGTAAACAGACATGGGAGCTTCACAGAACCAACAATGCCAAATGAAGGTGAAGTCTTGGCTGTTGAAGGTGAAGGTGTGAAGTGTGGTGGTGGTGGTGATGAGAGGGATGAAGTGTTGATCCGAGCTTATCCGAAGACGGGGCGGACACATCAGATTCGATTGCATTGCCAGTATTTGGGGATTCCTATTAGGGGAGATGTGAAGTATGAAGGAGTTCATGAATGGGGAGGGAGAACATTTGATGGGCATTCACTACATGCTGAGACTTTGGTGTTCACTCATCCAATAACTGGTGTTGAGGTTGAGTTTAGAGCGCCGTTGCCTCACTGGGCGACTCAGAATTAATTTGCTAATCAGTTTTGAAGATCATTCGACGCAGTGCATTTCAGAATTGATCAATGTATCGCATGGACGCGCGCAAGTCTTGAAACTCGAAATGAAAAAAAATTCTTGTTTTGTTTAATTCCTTTATCATGTACTCTATACAAGCATAACACAAGGTTATGCTTGACTGAAAATAATCGAAAAGCAATTAAATACCATGTTGAAACTTTGAAGTAGAAGCGTCTGATCCATGAAGCATATCCTAATTTGTCCGGTGCAGGACGTGGGCGATGATGCTTGCAGGATTGGTGCTGCAAATCCGTCATGATTCCGATATTTGTGATAGCAGTCTATATGTATGTGAGTTTCAGCTTGGCAGCTATGTATGGTTTTGCCATGGCAGCTCTAGGAATGCTCAGTACAATTGCCACAGGGCTTGCTATTGATGCTTATGGCCCGATAAGTGACAACGCCGGTGGAACTTCAGAGATGGCTGGTATGAGCCGTAAGATTCGTGAAAGATGCTAGGAACACTACTGCAGCCATTAGCGAGGTATACCATTGTTCCTCTTACTAGATTTTTCTCAATTTACTCTGATATGACTTAATGCTTCCGAATAGGAGGAAAAGATGCTACCGCGGAAAAAAACTTTGAATAAGTTTCCGATTTCGTGTTTCAGGGTTTCGCCATTGGATCAGCTGCCCTTGTCTTTCTTGCACTATTAGGTGCCTTTGTGAGCATAGCTAGGTATGTTGATTTCTTGCTTTCCCATTCTCTATTTTGCAGTTTCTATCAGTACATTAATTCTTATAAGCGCATTGCATTGCGATTAAGGAATCTACTTCTCATGGTTGTTTCATGAATTAATTCTGATCCCAATGTTAATACTGATCAACATTTACTAATAATGAACTGATCTCATTAGATCACTAGCTCTTGCTTTGTATTTCGCGACAAAGTTTAATCTCGGATAAGGAGTTCAGTCACCTGTCCCTTCTGTTTTAGGTTGCAATATCAGCTTCAAACACTGCAAAGAAATACATCATTCTCTTCCTGCGACAATTCTTGTTTCTTTTTGCTGCTCTTTTGTATTGGATTGCTCATTTGTTTTGATACTAATCCTAAGATATAGTACTGCATATGTAACAGGAGAAGAACTTTCTCATTTTTAGGGATCTAATGATGATTAATCTGATTTTTAAGCTTACGGCCGTAGAATGACCGGTGTTCGCTCCGTTCTTCGCTACTCATGGCGGGTTGTTTTTCAAAATATTGCTTTGAGAACAGTCAATGTAAGGATCAAAGCATGAGAAGTTGTTTTAGATGATAAATTATACTTGTTACATGTTTGTAATTTTGAGTTTCTATGGTCTTGTTACATTCCAAAACTCCATTTCTAGTAAAAATAGCCTTCAACTCATCCCCATTTACATTCTCTCAAAATTTATTTCATGCATTGATCTATTAATTAATTAGATGAAAGCAGCTAGAGAATTAGAGTCTGTCAAATTGACAGTTACATTAACCTCACCACATGTATTTGAGAAACAGATAAATCAGCAAACAAAAAATAGGCCTTTAGAGGTAAAAATCACAATGCAAAATGTCTTAGATTCACATTGTATAACATTCTGTAACTACTGCTGCTGCTACAATCTATAACTACTACTGCTACTACTTTTTTTCACAATATATATAGGACCCTGCTACTGTAACCCTACGGAAGATACGCATACGCATAACGCACAGCGATTTTTCGATGATTCGGGTTAGGCGTGTGTTATGTGTGTGTCTTTCCTAAGTATAACTACTACTACTACTACTAAAAGAGTCCGAAACTTGAACTATGACAAACATCATTAAAACGATGAAAGGCGAGTTTCGATAGTTGAATTTGATCACTCCAACCATGATGACTAGAGATCACTAAAGCTTGTGTGGAGCAGAAAAAACTAGAACCTGTAAAATTTGTTGCATTGGGGCCCTTTCGAAAATGGCATTTGCCAAACTCGGAGTTGTTTGAAATTAAATCATTCCACAACTTGCTAACTGACTTGAATCTGAAAAGAGACTTCCCGGCAGGCCGGCGGGCGAGTATTTCGTAGATTATTAGCTCTTCATGAAGAAGGTTGTCACGCGTGTGACACGACTCATTCTTTTTCTTCTTCTTGTTACTCTTGTTTTCAAGGTTCATAGATGATGAAGCCACCATTAAGTCCAGCAGAAGGAATTAATTAATGTTGGAGTGAACTTTTTTAGTATTGATGAGCCTAAACTTGCACAATGCACATATGTATACCATACCAATATAAGAGAAATCCTACTCAAACACAAACCTACGTATGTATATTCCAATCCGTGTCACGTACCATTTGTGTCACTCTAATATTTTAATTCTACTGGAATTGTTTGAGTTTGAGTCGTAGAAATGGAAACATCGACATGGTAACCTCCCCCACTTATACAGTGCCCGACTCGGTAATAATAAGAATAACCCAAGTGACAGTGGTCGGGCCCACTTATGTTATGTTTTTATGTTATATTTTAAATTACAATTTGTTAGGCCTTTTTTTTTTTTTTTTGTTCGAATTTGAAAATAGGAGTTTCAGTTTGAGTTTGATTAAGTTTTAGTTTTTTAATGTCCAGATTTTTTAATTTGGGGCTTTAGGAATTAAATCATGTTGTTGTGTGAAAAAATGGATTGGATGGATGAGTGGATTGTAGTAAATAGTTAATTACCGCGATGTCTTTTGAGGAGAGTAAAAGCCAGAGATTCTTGCTGGATTTAAGAAGCATTTGAGATCTAAGGGTGAATTTGGGGTTCCTCATTAATGGGAGATTCAAGGAAGGAGCAAGAACATCAAAATTCTTTGATGAACTTATCTTAACTTTTGTGGCCACTGATTTCTAAATTAAGTGAATGATTTGAATAATTAGATTTCAAATATTGAAAGTGTTTAAAGAATGAAAACTTGTTTTTGAGGATTTTGTTGAAAATATGATATATTTTGACCAAATTGGCTAAATATGTCCAAAAACGCATTTGATTTTCTTGGGCCTTGATTGGTTAGAGGCGGAGTCAATTCGCGGGAGATAACTTGGAGGGGAGTTGGAACTAATCTTGTTTGGTTGTCTAACTTCCCTCCAAGTTATCTCCAACTCAAACCCAACTCAAATCTAAGGGTGAGAGATATCTTCTCCCCTTTTAAGGGAGTTGTCTCCCAGGATTTTGTGGACACAATTACCCCTAATTAATTACATTTTATTACTCATATCTATCTCTTTCTTTTGAAGGGTATTTATGTCAATTCATATTATTTATTATTTAAAACCTTGCAACTTTCCTGCAAGAAGTTTACAGTTGAACAAAACATGAAAATATGATATTTCGCAGGGAGTTGACTCCGCTCGCATTGTAAGTTAGCAAACACGAACCAAACGAAGCCTTAATCACATTAAAAAAAAAAAAAAAAATCCACCCAGTGTGGTTTGTTCATCAATTCAGATTTCGATATCATGCTTAGAATGCTTTGAAACTGATCAAGTTATTTTTGGTTGTTCAAGTCAATGGTTTTGTTTTGTTTTTTTTTTTTTTTTTTGTTTTTTTGGAGCTGTTGATCTAAACCTTCAAGTTGATTATTGAAAAACGTTGAAGTAAAGACTTTGAGGGCCGCTAAGGGCACCCCACCATTTAATGAAGGCACCCGGTTAATGTGGGCACAAACCGATTTACCTTGGGCACCCAAAAATTAGACCCGAAATACCTAAACTACCCCTCGTGGAAATCCATCCGCACCCCACCACCCCCAGCACCATCTTCTCCGTCTGGACTCCAAGAACTCGTTTTGTGTGAACCGACCAGTGAGAGGAATCTCCGAAATCGTGTCTCCCGTGTCTAGCCTTGTGTTTCTCCTTCGGTTTACGGATTTTTTGCAGTTCGTAGGGTCGTGGTGTGAGCCGATTTCGTCTCCAAGTTAGGGTTCGGTTGAACATCGTCGAACACACAGATTTTGCGCGAAATCGATCGTTTGAAGTTACGTTTATAGTATAATTAAGTTACATTTGGTAGAGTAGTTGTAATGTGTGTGTGGCGGTTTGTAGAATGGTAAAAAAATTGAGAAATCGCGGTTCTCGGCCACACAGGCCAGAGACTGTGTTAACTGTCTCGGTCAAGCATGGCCGAGACAGAAGCTAAATTTTTGGGAACTCGCAGTCTCGGCCACGAAGGCGGAAGAGTTCACGGTGTCTCGGTTACGCATGGCGAGAATACTTCGATTATCTCGGCGAGACATGACGAGAGCTACAATTAGTGATAGGTAATGTGGCGTCGGTGGTGTACAACCGAGAATTTTCTCCTACTCTCGGTTGTACACCAGCGAGAGGGTTAGAGTAGGCTCGGTCCTCTATGACCGAGACATTTCAATATATCTCGGCCCTGCGAGGCCGAAACAATCGCGCACATCGACAGAAACTTCGGATAACCTCATAAAAATCACAATAAATTCGCAAAATTACTTCAAGTTCAACCTCCTCTTGCACCGTAGCAATACAATCCTCCATTATATAGTAGAAACAAGTTCGGATTTGAGGAAATTACCAAACCCTACGTTGACAAACAAATCATCATTTTCACGGTTTACCCAACTAAACGGTTCTAAGAAACCATCATATGGTTGTCAAACATTGTTACATCGCTGTCGGATGATGTCAATCCGCAAGAATCGATAAACGCTCGCCAAACGCAATGTGACTTTGTGGTTCAAGCTTGGTGGTGGGGTGCCCTTTTTCTTTGTCAAAATGATTTGTGGGGTTTGAATCAATATATATACAAGGGCAAAATGGTCTTTTCCACTTTTGCTGAAATTTTTACAAAAACTTTGGGTGCCTTCATTAAATGGTGGGGTGCCCTTAGCGGCCCTCAAGACTTTTGGATCAAACCAGGAAAAGAAAAGTTAGGCAATTACCTTTGAGCCCTCAACGAGCATCTCTTGCTGCTTTTGTAAGTTATTGTTGTATTTAGTTTATTTACATCACACTTGTACTTTTGGGTTTGATAAGTTGAGAGACTTGTTCCCGACTTGATACATGTATGCACATTAAAATCAGAAGTATCTCTAGAACATATGAAAATCCTCGAACACCACTAAAATCATATAAATGATAAAGCAAAATTTGTACCGACAATTGGTCGATCCAAATGATAAGAGACCTGGTTCCCTTTAACAAGGTCTTGAGGTTCGAGTCTCATCAATAGAAAAAAATGGATTGACGTAGCCAAGCAAAGTACATAAGGAGGATATTTGAGTAAAATCACACGGGCACTCAGCTTAAAAAAGCCCAAGTAAATAAAACGTCGTCGGTTGTTATTCGGATCAACACAATGGGCAGAGAAACCCTAGCCTTGTCGATCTGTTGTGTTGTGTTGTACCATGTTCCATAGTGGATTCTACCAAGATTTATGATAAACTCGACTAAATATCATCAATTTTTTTCTCTCAAAAAAAATATGCACTTGAAATTTTTTTTTTTGGAGTATGGTTGCTATATTTTACGTGCAATATTATTATTTTTGGTTTTATTTTTTTGAAGTCTTAATTTTGGTTTCCCCAAGAAAATAGGTTACTAGAAAAAATAAATATATATATATATATACTAGTTTGAGAACGTGCTACGCACGATTGACCCGCTCGCTTCGCTCGCGGGAATTAATTTCTAAGAATTTATTAATAAAATTCAAAATTGTAATTAAAATTTAAAAATTAGAAATACAAGTACCTTTTTTAGCTTATCAATATTCTCTAATGTGATTGAGATAAGATGTGAATGAAAAAACAAGCTAGTCATGCTAGGACATTACTTCCTCAAAAAAAAAAAAAAAGGGCAAATAGATAAATTTCATTACCACTCAAAAATTTGTGATTCGTGCTTTTATATATATATATATATATACTAGTTTCAGGACGTGCTACGCACGATTGACCCGCTCGCTTCGCTCGCGGAATTAATTTTTAAGGACTAATGAATAATGCGCAGAAGCAAAATTCCTCTCTGTACACTTTTTGATAATTTTGATATATACATATACCTCTTTCTTATAAAAAAATGATTGAAAGATAAAATAGATTTATTGTAACACTTTATGGACTTGGGTATCCATTGATATTGATTTGACTTTAATTAAACACCTTATAAAATAGTGCTAATTAACTACTCATCAATTGCATATATAGAATCAGAGGTTCAATTTGTTGGCAATGGAACAATACATTCAATATTCTCATAGGCATTTCACGAAACATTGACTTTATGGTTTAGACAATTCATCAAACACATAAAATGCATAAACACTGAAATTCAAAACAACCAAACGTTGACTTTATGGTTTATATAATCACATATTATAGAATATAGATAAGAATTTATTAACAAAATTTAAAATTGTAATTAAAATATAAAAATTAGAAATACAAGTACCTTTTTTAGCTTATCAATATTATCTAATGTGATTGAGATAAGAAGTGAATTAAAAAACAATCTAGTCATTATAGGCCATTACTTCCTCAAAAAAGAATGGGAAACAAGTTAAAAAAAGCACAAGTGGTTTGTCTCATTTATTTATGTACACTTGCTTGTGGAGATTCCGTAAAATTGTACATAAAGTTCAATCTTTACATCAAACTCTATATATAGAAAGGATAACTTTGAAATTATTAATGTAAATAATTGAATTAGTTGGGATTAATTAAAGCTTTAGACACCTTGGCCAAGAAAAAAATATATTAAAAGAGAGGTTGTCAAATTTCTAGATTGATTAAAGAGACTTGAAGAGTAGAAGAAAACATTAAAAAAAAAAACTCAATTCATCGACTGATTTTGATTGAATTCCAAGAAATGCTCTAAGAAATGCTAAACCTTTTTGTCAAATTTCTCAATTTTAACAAGATCCATATGGAAAACATCAATAAACCACTAAAACTAAGGCCACCCAATTCTCTAAATGCAGCGATGGAAGGCACCGGTGTAGGTCCTACTTATGTTCTTGGTAATTTCATGTAAGCCATTTGAGACATCAATAAATTGTCATTTTTCATAGAAATAACCAATGCCAGAATTCTTGGATCCGATCTAAAAAGATGAGAATCATGCCAAACAAAATCCTAATCATGATCTAGAAGAACATTGAACTTCGTAATTATGAGCATAACTCAAGTTTCCTTACAATCTAATTAATGATAGATAGATTGATATATAACTTGAAAAAAATATTATAATAGGATATGAGCCATGCGTTATAGTTAAAACATTGTAAATTTAATAAGCAACCGAATGTATAATAAAAATTAAAATAATATTTATGAGTTTGAACAAACTATGTAATATAAATATTAAATATTAAATTTAATATACAATGCTAAATAAACTAAAAATATGATAATGAAAATATAAAATGCCTACTGCTAAAAATTAAATATAAAAAGTATTTTGTATTTTGTAGCATGTTCATGATGATGTTGACTATACTTCATCTTCGTCATCACTGCATAAGAAATACATTATATTAGTTTATTTATAAATATTTAAGTAACTAATTAATAATATGTAACTTCAAATAACTTACTCAACATAACAAAATTTTCTTGGACGTTTATTTATTCCCAATTCATTATCAATACTTTTTCTTTTCATGTTGACTTCTTTGTTGTTGTCGACTTCGTATTTATGTGTTGAAATATCATTTGACAACTTCCCCTATTATTTTCAAGAATAAGACAATATGTAAAATTAAATTATATAATGTGATCTTGTAAGTTACTGTAAAATAAAATAAATACCTCATTATGACGAAAATTATCTCCATATTCTTCATGACATATACTCGAAACGGTGAAATTTTCATTTCCACTGGCTAAATTGTAATTAGTGAGTTTTAGTTTAAAAGTAAAACTTCTTCCTACAATCTCGCAGAGTTCTATTGGGACTGCAATGTTTTCGTTTGTCTGACAATATAAGCAAAAAATAAATTAGAACAAAAGGATCATAAAAATGAATAAGATATAGATTATATATAATATTGCATTTGCATTCAATTAGTTTTGTATTCTAAATTAGAAAAAAATGTACTAAAGATGCCTCATTTAAGATTCTTTCGCCATTTTCTTTACCAATAATATTTTTCACTATGCTATCGAATAGAACAAAAGTTGCGGACCCTGAATTGTCTTCGACGCGCACATGAACTTTGAATCTAAAAACAAATCCAATTGTCATGAATTAGATTTTTTACAAGATATATGTATATATAGTACAACAACAAAGAATCTTAGGAAATTGAAAATTAATAATAGATAGTTTTAAGGTATGGCTAATAAGACTCAAAGATGCATGGTAAAATTATATACGTAATTTATAAAAGTGACATTCATTTGTATAATATAATTTTAACGTACCTTCGATATGGCGTTGTAACAAATTCTTTGCACCTTTCGCAATAATATTGTGTTCCCGATTTTTCTAACTTGACGTAATGTGAATAGCAAGTATTGTAATGCCAAGAACCACTTGAATTTATTGACATGATTTTCACTTTGCAAACAACGTACAATTCATGTGTAAAAAATTAACAATTAGTTTTATATCGTAAAGAAGTCATATAATATTATTTTGTATATAATAATGTTTTACCGTAGCTTTCGATATTTGGCGCTTCACTTCCTCTACAGTCATAGTTTCTGCCTTCATATTAAAATGTTCAGTTTCTCATCGAATCAACTGAACTTCTTTACTCAGTGGTTCTCTGCAATTGAAAAAAATAAGGAAAAGAATATGTCATGGAATGTAATTTACGCATTACATATGAAAGAACGTATATGTTTAAAGAAAATTTTATACCCTTTCATGAATGATGCGATTTCTTCAATATCTGGACTTGTGTAAATCTTTGTTGCACTTGTTGATGAAAGTGTTGGTTCACCTATTGATAAAAGTTAAATATTTCCGTGGATTGAAAAGTATAAATAAATTCAGCATTAATGTTACAACGTATGTAGAAATGAAGCAACCTTGTACATGTATTTTAATAAATAAACTTGCATCAATTACCTCTATAAGTCTTCACATTATTTGAGGTAATTATAATTACCATTGAGTCTGATGATTTGCAATTGCTAAACTCACTGCTTGTTTCAATCGCTTTTTGGCCCCCAAAAAGTTGCGTTCACTTGCTTGTTTCTTTAGATGAAACGTAGGATTAAATTGCAAAACACAATCAATAATTTTTTTATAAAAATTAACTTCGACTAAAAAATATATATACCTGTTGTTTTGAATACGTAAAACAAGTTTTTTGACTTTTTTTTGTTTTCCTTTAACTTCTTGATCTACAAGTTCGCCTATTCGAACAAGACGTCCTAGTACATCTGTAAAGAACAAAATAATTAGTAATATTGAAAGTTATATAAAAAAGTGGAATTTATGTATTTTTGCTAATGATTGTTTTTTTTCTTGCCTGATGATTGAATGAAACTGTCTTGCCGTTTTGTTAATTCTTCAAATTGAACTATTTCAAATTTGTGGTTTCGAATTTGCACGCTGCTCATGTTTTCTTGTATAGAGATATCGCTTTGTTAAGTGTATCACGTAGTCGTGACTTACAACCTTATGCAATTTTTTTCTTTCCACTTTGAAGTTCGAAATGTTGTAGACCTTGCCTTCAGTGAGGTACTCAAAATTAGAAGCCAAATAAATGGGTATGGTTGCATGTATATGGTCGTCCTACAAAAAAAATTAAGTTATATGATTGTTAATGCAAGACATAGTTTACAATAAATAATCAAATTTAAAAGAATCTAAAATTGAACTCACATGCTCATCAAGCAAAATGATATCCATTGATATGAGCGCATCTGTTTTTAGATTCGTCGAATACCACTTCCTTGTTATTTTCGCTCTTACCTCAAGTGTATGTTCTGTTATGCAGATATCTCTTATTGGAGTCAGTGATGTTGACATTATCAAGAATCTTTATTAACTAAGTAAAATGATTTATCAAAAAAAGTGAAAGGAAAAAAATGTTAGCTAAAATTAAGGGGATGTTATTAGTAATACAAAACAAATTAATATACACTCTAATTGTTAACAACGAAAGGGGATTTATGGAAGCAAAAGGGGATTTATGGAACCAAAACATGTAAGAATTAAAAACTCTCAAAAACTTTAAGAAATTTACTTAATTATCAAGCAAGCACTTGTACAGTCATAACTAAGAGATCTTCTAAAGAAAGCAAGCAACCACTCTATATTCCATACTCAACAAAACTAAGGAATAGTTAACTTAATCATCAAAGTAAAGCAATGTGATGCAGTTATACAAGGAATTGCCATAGAATCTTGCATGTTTGCCATGAGTAATCAATTGATTAGATGGGATTTGAATGGTTTGAAAAGCTAACCATCAATTGCACTTAATCGAGCACAATGGAATATTTTGATCCATGTAGCCGACCCCAGTTAATTTGGGACTGAAGCTATGTTGTTGTTGTTGTTGTTGTTGTTGTTGTGTTTTTCTTACCAGAAAACTGAGTGATTTTTCCTATTTGTCGACACAACTTGTTGAACGGTACAATCTCAAACTTGTTATCTCTAAATTGTATGTTGTCTAAATATTCTTTAACAGATGTACTCAATGTAAAATTGATAAAAAATCATGGCTCACTACTTTGATGTCCTTTTTTTTTTTTCATAGCTAGCTGATTTAATACAGTTTTTCTATTACTACACACGATATTAGTGCTACTTATAAAGATTACCCCAAAATTCAAGTACTTCTAATAAGGAACTTGTTCATGCCCATCTACTCTTTAACAAGAAAGCTTCACTACTAATGCTTAGTAACTTGGAGAAGATGTCGCACATTTGATTGCTACCCAAACATATTTTCACCCAAAAATAGAAGCAACATTGCCAATCATAAAACACAATTTCATTGATCAAATCATAGGCGTATATTGCTCAAACCAACTCTCTCACTAAATTCATTAACAAACTTCATCAAACACTTGGCTGATATAAATTGTAGAATGTGGATATGAATAAGCTAGGTGATTGGAAAGGTAAATTAATAAATATGGATATCGATCACTGATACAATTATTTTTCAAGGTAAAACATATTAAAAATTGAGATGAAATTATATAATTATATAGATTATACACTAACACAAACTTTTAATCGATTGGTCTAATGGGAGGTCTAAAAGAATCAAACCAATTGCAACTAACAGTACCAAAATCACCTAATGAAATAACACAACATTAAAATTATTTTACCAATCAAAGTAACAATAAAAGGAAATTTATGAAAGCAAAACACGTAAGAATCGAAACCCTAAACACGTTTAAGAAATTAAAGAATACAACTGATTCAAAACTTATAATTGAATCTCTTACATTACCTGCAATGGAGATCGAATAATTTTGATGAGACAAAACAGTAGGAGAACGTGATTGTAATTGATAATAGAGAGTGCCTTGATAGAGATAAAATAAGAAATTGATCTCATATTTATAGAGAGATTAGAGTAGTTGGAATTGTTGTTGAAGAGGGATATGAGAAATAAGAGTTGACATAATTGTTGAAGAAGTATTTTCACCCAAAAATAGAAGCAACATTGCCAATCATAAAACACGATTTCATTGATCAAATCATAGGCGTACATTGCTCAAATCAACTCTCTCACTAAACTCATTAACAAACTTCATCAAACACTTGGCTTATATAAATTGTAGAATGTGGATATGAATAAGCTAGGTGATTGGAAAGGTAAATTAACAAATATGGATATCAATCACTAATACAATTATTTTTCAAGGTAAAATATATTAAAAATTGAGATGAAATTATATAATTATATAGATTATACATTAACACAAACTTTTAATCGATTGGTCTAATGGGGAGGTCTAAAAGAATCAAACCAATTGCAACTAACAGTACCAAAATCACATAATGAAATAACACAACATTAAAATTATTTTACTAATCAAAGTAACAATAAAAGGAAATTTATGAAAGCAAAACATGTAAGAATCAGAAACCCTAAACACGTTTAAGAAATTAAAGAATACAACTGATTCAGAACTTATAATTGAATCTCTTACATTACCTGCAATGGAGATCGAATAATTTTGATGAGACAAAACAGTAGGAGAACGTGATTGTAATTGATAATAGAGAGTGCCTTGATAGAGATAAAATAAGAAATTGATCTCATATTTATAGAGAGATTAGAGTAGTTGAAATTGTTGTTGAAGAGGGATACGAGGAATAAGAGTTGACATAGTTGTTGAAGAAGAGGATTAATGATTATTGGAATTGTTGTCGAACTGGGAGTTCCGAATGTGTGGAATTGGGTGAGAAGTTCTGAATGAGAGTGTTGTTGTTATCCAATTCTGATACATTATTGAAAAAGAGGGAAGAAAAAAAGGGACGTGTTTGTGGTTTAGTTAAAGTGTTGATAAATATTTTGTAGGTACCGTTTTTTTTTTTTTTTCATGATACACTTTTTTTTACTTAAACTATGTAATACTACTATGTATACACTTAATTAGTAATATCAATTAGACGATACTAATTATTTAACTTCTTTTTTTTTTTTGGTTTCTCGCGTGGTGTGTAGTATTAATCATACTGACAAATCCAAGCTCGGGCACTGTTTGGCTTTATTGAGGTCAGCCCTCTCAATTCAATTTTTTTTACATTTACAAGGGTCAAACTCGAGATCTTGCTTAAGGGCATTTACTAATAAAAAAAAAATTGGTATATGTGGTTGTTGTTAAGTTGGATATTATGCTAAGATTGAAGAATTCGATGCAAGGGTTGTTACAGTAATAGTTGAATTGGGAGAAGTCAGATTCAAGAGTTCCTTATGAGTGTGTTGTTGGATTTGTTTTCAATTCGGATGCTAAGCCATTCAAAACTCAAAGTCAAGAGAGTGTAGAGAACATTACTGAAGCTTTCCTAGCAATGCCATGATTATAGGAGCAGGAGGAGCTCCTGCAATCTACCTCATAAGAGAATCTTAAAGGCCCACGCAACAAGACTTAAATATCAAGTTAAGTGATAATCTATCATGAATATAGAGAAGGAAAAAATATCCCGCATGAATTACAACATGAAGAACCATTGCAAGAAAAAATTGAAACTATTATTTGAAATATAAGCTATGTACAATTGCACTGTTTCCTCATTTACAAACTCAACAATAAAGAACCAATGCTTGTGATTTTACAACGGGGGCTCACTAACTTCACATCAAACCAAATCATTGATTTAAAAAGTTGTAAATCGCATCTCTGTTGAACTACTGTACATGTTCTCCTTGTCCTCCAAATTACTGAACGTAAGAGGTAATAAGCTACAAATACTATGAAAACTTCTTTTTTCCAACACTGGAAGCGAGCGAGAAAATTCGAATTGAGTTTCAGATTTCCAAATCGCATGCGAGTGTGGTAGATTTACAACATCATAGAAAGTATAGTTTGAAAGGAAAGTAGCTTTTAAATAAATAGAAAGAAGATGTACTTGAAAGAGAGAGTCAGCATTGCAGAAGTCATGGAAGAACACATTGAGTCATAGAAGTGTATATCATATTATAACAAAAAGGTAAGTGAAAGGCCAGAGAGATTGTTTAGGTCTCAATAAATCAAACCGCAACAGAGAGATCGTTTGTATATTTTTTGCATTGATTTAATTATCAATGCAACGCCATCTCAATAAATCAAACCGCAATAGGGATCAACAAATAACTACAAAAAACCCTTTATTCCCTCTCCTCCAACCAATTATTAATTCGATCAATTGAACTATTTATAGTTAAAGTCGTTCTTGAATAAATTGACCTGATCATCACTTGTAATTTGGGACTGACAACTTAAAAACTTGTAAATTTTTTTAGTAGGTTCTCTACAGCTAGCTCTTGCAAGTTACGTCCACATGAACTAATCAATCTCAAAATTTAGTTAATTAAGTTGCAGATAACATTCTATTAAGACTCGCGATTAGCAGTGATGATCTCGTGTTAGAGAGGCAAAAGATTCCCAATAAAAAGGGCTCATAACAACATGCGAAGTTCGGATTATGAGGGAGAAGATGCAAACTTGAACTTCAATAAAAATCAATTCAGATCAACATCTTCATCGATTGAAGAATCCAAATCAGTCTAATCAGATCATCGAGTTTCCACGTCAAACAAAAGAAAATCAAACAAAACAAAACGCAATAAAATCACAAAATCACAGTAAACACTTGAGACTCCATTTTCAATCAGATCTAAGGATTTAAAGTCGGGACAAACTGAAATCAAAGCCATTGCAGCACCTCAGATGGGCGAGTTTTCAGTTTTTGCGTGAAGAGCGAAGAGCGAATCTCTCGCAGTTTCGATTGAAGAGATCGATTTTGGGAGCGAATGCGATCTGGGCGATAGGATTTGGTGATTTGGGGATTTGGTTTTGAAGCGATCGAAGAGAAGGAAAAGAGAGGGAAACTCGACGAGATTGATAATGGGAATGGAAGAGCGACGCGCATGGAAATTGATAGCCGAGTTGTTTGTTTATTTGTTTCTTTGTTTGTGGAACGAAGGAGAAGAGAAAAAATAGAAAGTGAGAGAGAGACGTGAGAGAATAGGAATCTCACTGAAGGACATGGACAAAAAAGTAAATTTAATTAAAGACATAGGGGCAAAAAAGTAAATTTGATTACCACTCAAAAATTTGTGATTCGTGCTTTTATATATATATATATATATATATATATATATATATATATATATATATATATGAAGAACAATGAGGGTTTGGGTGAGAATGATGAAGACGATGACCGATGGTATGCACCCCCTTAAAATGTATCAAATGGTAGCATGCAATTCAAGCTTTTAACAGATACAATATTCATATAAACCGATTTGCCTCGAAACAAGTGCACACTCTAATTTAGAAGTCTCCATCAATTTATCAACCTCTCGTCCCGTGTATTGGATTGATGAGGAGTTTGTGTATTGGATTGATGAGAAGGAGTTAGTCCCGGAACACGAGAGTGATCGATTGAAGACGAGAGAAAGAGAAAACGTGTATTGGATTGATGATAAGGAGTTCAGATTGATTTGGAGATAAGAAAAAAAAAAAAAAAACGTGTGGTGGATTGATAAGGAGTTAGAGTTTGATTTGGAGACAAAAGAAAATGTTTATTTGGAGATGAAAAAAAAAAAATATGGGCAAATAGGTAAATTTGATTACCACTCAAAAATTTGTGATTCGTGCTTTTATATATATGATAGATATATATATAATATATCTATCATATATATAAAAGCACGAATCACAATTTTTTGAGTGGTAATCAAATTTACCTATTTGCCCATATTTCTTTTTTTTTCATCTCCAAATAAACATTTTCTTTTGTCTACAAATCAAACTCTAACTCCTTATCAATTCACCGCACGTTTTTTTTTTTTTTTTTTTTTATCTCCAAATCAATCCCGAACTCCTTATCATCAATCCAATACACGGTTTTCTCATTCTCTCGCCTTCAATCGATCACTCTCGTGTTCCTGGGCGAATTCCTTCTCATCAATCCAATACACGAACTCCTTCTCATCAATCCAATACACGGGAGGAGAGGTTGATAAATTGATGGAGACTTCTAAAATTGGAGTGTGCACTTGTTTCTGGGGCAAATCTGGTTTATATGAATATTGTATCTGTTGATGAAAGCTTGAATTGCATGCTACCATTTGATACATTTTAAGGGGATGCATACCATCGGTCATCGTCTTCATCATTCTCACACAAACCCTCATTGTTCTTCCCGTATGTATATATATATCGATTCGAGATCAAATTCAAGGAGAGCCGTGAGTGTTGGTGGTGTTGTTGAAGAACAGTTGAAGGTGATATAATATTTCAATTTTTGATTTTAGTGACAGTGGGACTGGTTTTGTCTATGAGTTCGAAATTGGAATTAGGAGGGGTTGTTGTGGTTGGTTGTTGATTGTGTGATGAAGAGAGGAGAAAATTCGGTTATATATATATATATATATATATATATATATATATATATATATATATATATATATATATATATATATACAATGAAGAAGAGAGAATCCGAGAGGAGAAGAAGAAGGTGGGGGTTGAAAAAGAAGGTGGTTTGAAGAAGGTGTTGGGGGAGTGAACAAACCCAAAATCCGAAGAAATTTGAATGAAAAAAATTTCGATTAATCATGTGAAAAAAAAAAAGAAGTGTTTAAAGCTTTAATCTCAACTAATTCAATTATTTACATTCATAATTTTTTTTTCCATGTTTCCTTTTTTTTTTTTTTTTTTTTTGATGAAGTAATGTCCTAGCATGACTAGCTTGTTTTTTCATTCACATCTTATCTCAATCACATTAGAGAATATTGATAAGCTAAAAAATGTACTTGTATTTCTAATTTTTAAAATTTAATTACAATTTTGAATTTTATTAATAAATTCTTATAAATTAATTCCCGCGAGCGAAGCGAGCGGTCAATCGTGCGTAGCGCGTCCCGAAACTAGTATATATATACATTTCTTTTTATTTTCTTTTGATTTCAAATCAAATGTGTCCTCGGAAATCGAGCGGCGCGCATCTCGAGGCACCAACCCGCCTCTTTTCAAAATCTCGATACTCGCGTTACACATATCACGAGGCGTATCCAATGTCCACCTTAAAACCACATAAATCCGCTATAGCCACATTTCGGTCCCACGTCGGCACGCGACTCGAGGCGCGTCCCCGTTCGTGTTTCGGTTCTCCGCATTCCCGCATATAGTTTTCTCAACAATTAACATTAAAATCTCAAATTGGATATTACACAAGACTCGGAGTCTCGACCCGAGATTCGGACATACGCATTTCGACGAGTGGATCCCACAAACGACCCTGACCTGACACGTGGCACAAGTCAAATTTTCGGGTCGTTACAGCATCCGTGAATCTATATGCTTTCCATATCCTTGTTAGATAGTGTTGGATCATGTTGTTATTGCATGTTTTCCTAAAATATTCTACAAAATATTGATGTATACTATGAATCTGTATTTACTAAGCTCGTTGGAGTTCTAATTCCTTTTACACATTTCGGTGCGCAACCCTGCGTATGGAATTAATTTCTAAGAATTTATTAATAAAATTTAAAATTGTAATTAAAAATTGTAATTAAAAAAGTAGAAGGAAAAATGACATGAGTTTATGATTTAATTTGGGGTTAGGTATAGAAAGTGAAAATTAAGTACAAAAGGAGAAAGTGAGTGTAGTGAGTGGGATATATACTTGTCAAAATCGTGAATTGGTAACGAATCGTTGAGGGCTCGAGTGAATCAAATCAGATTACTAAAAAACTACTTTTACATTTAATTTTTCCAATAATATAAATTATAATAAATATGAACTTGCCATACATATTATAATCCCATTCAGTACTCATTATAGTTTAAAAAGTGATGTACAAATAAAAATCATTGTAATGAGAAATTTGAGTCATCTCAAAAACAAATATATCATATGTGTTGGAGTAGTGTATAGCTATATATAGTGGGTATCCATAGTCTAATAATTCAGACCAAATTATAATATGTGTTTAAATAATAGCAAGGGCCTGATTGTCCAAATTGAGATCCCTGGAGGGTCCAAAGTCCGGACCAAGAGGGTCCTATCGAAAACTTAACTCAAACCCTATTTAATCAAGGTTGAACAAAAATGGGCCAATAAGTCCAGACAATTTTTTTGCCACACCAAGGTTAGAGTTAGTTACCTTCAATTAGTAGTCTATAGTCATTATTGATTTGAAATTGCATTGCATGTTGATGATTAATTAAATTTGATTTCTTTATCTAATTTCTACTCCTAGCTTGTATCCTGAATCAATATGTAACAAGAAAAAATCATGGCAAGAGAAAATGAAAAGAAACATGAATTGGCATGCCAAACTATACACGTAACGAGGCATAATATAACCAAAAGATAAAAAAAAAGTAACCTACCTTTTCCGAAACAGAGAAGTATCAAGAAGTAGACAATGTAATCCAACTAAAGAGTCACGCCTAGATACTTCAATCTCTTTTTGTTCAATCCCATCATCTACGAGGTCTCCAAAACTAACATCATTTATGGGGATGACTGGATTCTTTTGATTCTTTTGATTCTTTTGATTCTTGTGAAAATGTTTTAGTTCACCTTCCACACAGGCTTCAAGTGCATAAATACAATCCTTGTGAAGCAAATCCCATGCCTCACCCGCATTTTGAGGTTCCACATATTTTGGATCCTCAGAATTTGCTTGATCACAACTTTCTTTATCATCCACTGGTGTACGAGAACAAACTGAGTCAATAATGACAGCTGCTTTTGTTGATGGATTATAGGAGTACGCAGCAATAACCTGAAAAGATTAGGCGAACACTAAATTGCTTTGAATATTTGACAAAGTAAGAGAGATCATTTAGATTATTCTTCAATGGAGTTCTCATTGCAAGATTTTAATTCAAGTCGTCAAAGAGCAAGCAGAGATCGACTACATAAAGGAAACTTGGTAGATGGTCCTAAATAAAAGTCGCTTAAAGAGTGAAACAACATAGACAACTTATTTAATCGATTCTAAGTGTGACCTCACTATTGAAAAGAAGATAGATCTCGTGTAAACATAACAAGAAGTTGACAAATTTCCAATGATTGGATTGTCAAAGTGTAATTTTAATCTCTAAATAGCAGAGGCAACACATTTTAATCATAAGTCAAAAATTGACGTATTCTCAGCCTGTGATAGATGCGTATGCATAAGTGGATTTACGCACTTAAATAATGGTGTAGTGCAGGGTTTTTTTTTATTATATGTCGAAAACTCAGGTTGTTCATGCTTTTAATAATGTTGCAGGCATGCATCAAGACACAATTGAAGGCGTCGGAAAATCATCAATACAGGAAGGAGAGGAAATTCCCAAGATTGACAACTCAGTTAAGCATGAAAGTCTTGCCAAACAAAATCTTAATCATGATCTAGAAGAACATTGAA
Source organism: Stephania cephalantha (assembly GCA_039657325.1). Classification (NCBI taxonomy): domain Eukaryota; kingdom Viridiplantae; phylum Streptophyta; class Magnoliopsida; order Ranunculales; family Menispermaceae; genus Stephania; species Stephania cephalantha. The sequence continues at coordinate 46,513,622 of CM077579.1, read as the reverse complement.
CTTAATAATTGCAGGCAAATCTAGTTTTCATTCCATGCATTATAGTTAAAACATTGTAAATTTAATAAGCAATTGAATGTATAATAAAAATTTAAATAATATTTATGAGTTTAAACAAACTATGTAATATAAATATTAAATATTAAATTTAATATACAATGCTAAATATTTGGAAAGTAACTTTTTTTTTGTTAAATGATCTCTACAACACAAACATGTTTATGAGTGCAATGGGCTTTCACCGCTTTGAATTACAATATTTAAAATTATTCAAAGCAGAGGAAAGGTCAAGTTGAGAATCGTGGCAAAGGCGAGAGGATTTAGTGAGATCGAGTTAATTATGAAATAGATGCAAGTCAAAACAAAATGTAATTGTGGAGTTATAATTTTTCTATAGATACAATAAAGCTCAAATCATAGGTGTGCCAATAAAAATATAGCATAAAAAATATCCATACCAAAAAAAAAAAAAAAACAATCCGAAAAACCAAAAGCTCCGACTATAGTTGAGATTTAAGAAATTCAAACGAAAAAAATAATAGAGGTAATGTTAAACTCACATTCATTGAAAAGTTATCAATAATAATCCCTTCTGTCAATAATAGAAGTCGTTTTTATCCAAAACAAACATTAAGGAATTCATAAATTATGGTTCAAATTACATTCTTGCACACATTGCTCGTAATGTGTTTATAATTGCCTCTATTTTGTGAAATGAGATTGGATAGTTTCCAAAATGTAATGGGAGGAGTATTTTAATTGTTAAGCGTAATGGCAAACTCAAGGAATTGTTTTTTTTTTTTGTTTTTGTTTTTTTTTTAAATGGCTTGAAAAGTGCACAATGAGTTATATATGGCTTGTTGAGGAAAATATTCAATTGGTTACATCCTATCCGAATCACCAACAAGTGTTTTGCTACAAATTTAGGTTTTAGTTTTTACTTTCGTCGTGGTTTTTTTTGAGTCTTGGTTGAACATTTTGTTTTACTATATCTATGTGATTGTAATATCATAGTGGACATATAATAGAAGGTTTTATCTCGTATAATAAAATATATGTGAAGACTAAGTAGATTCCAGATAGAGTTGTATCTAAATTCTTTTGATTGTTTAGTTCCCATGATAAATTGATTATATACATTTGATTGGTAGCTTATTTTCTGCTGATCTCAGGTTGTATCTCTGTTGATGAAGATGGAAATCGTTTATTTCTCTCTGATACGATTCATCATTGAATTATCATATCCGACGTCTCTGGAAAAATTCTAGATTATGTATGTATAGAAGTTCTCTTGCTACTGTGTGATATCTTGTCGTAGTTCTAAATTTGAGTTATATCTTTTTGATGTTGTTGTCTGTTTTCCTGAAAGGTTTTTGGCATCTTTTACTAATTGTCTTAATTTTTCTTGACGCTTGCTGGATTATTGTCCAGATTGGTTCTTGTCCCGGTTTTGAGGATGGTGAATTTGAATCAGCTAGATTGCTACGTCCTGCAGCTTCATTTTACCATCCCCCGAGGATAGCTTGTACATTGTGGATTCGAGGTTGGTTCTGCTTTTTTATCGAGTCGTTATTCATAATTCATTTGCTTTATGCACTATCTCAAGAAATGACATTGTTTGTTAAATGTTTTCAAAGTAGTTGGAGTTGCCGCTTTTTGCTTGTCTACTTGATATTTTTCCTTGATAAATGTCTCAGTGAGATAGAGATCGAGGGTAGGCTTTTTGAAAGATTGTGAATCAATATACTCGTGCATTGCAATTTTTTTTGAGGCATAAGGTGCTAAGCTACCAAATTCTCGAAACTATGATATACTATCGTATGCAAGCTATGGTGTAACAAGCTGAAAAATGTAACTCGAAATTCATCTCAAGTGAATCAAGAGGAATTGACTTCGTAAATATGTAAAACCGTTGTCGTGGTATCCTCTATCTGTTCTGTAATTTTTCACTTATCAACTCTATAGCTTTCAAGGCTTCTGGTATTGTAATCTTCGTAAATTTTTTATTTTTAATTTATTTTTAATTTATTTTTGTGAAGAACATTGCCGTTAGGAGAGCTGATTTGGGACGGAGGACTCTAGAAACAATATATCCCTCACCAGCAAGAGAGAAATTTAGTGGTGTATGGAGTCGGATCTTGGAGAAACTTGGAATGACAAGAAGATCTAGTGTAAAAGATGAGGAACTTAATTTAGAATCATTATTCTTGCCATGGCACCTGATGAGATTTGGAGAAAATAGTCTCTTAGTAGCTAATCGCAGGTGATTATCATATATTTTTTATTTTCTTTGTCAGTCATGTAGTTCATCCTTTTTTTTTTTTTTTTTTTTTTTATGCAGCTTCTTCCTTTCTTTCGTTATAAATATGAGATTCAAACACATAGTTGCTTCAATTCAATAGTATGCCCGTTCAATTTTCTCGTTGAAGTTTAAATTATGATATTTCTCTTATTGCAAAAACTTCGTTACAAGGGCCCCGTGAAGGTTCATTATTAATGTGGTTCATTTTACTTTGTTTATTGCAAAGGTCCCCTACACTTGTATGCTTGAAAACATTTAGATTGTTTCAGCAGAAAGAACATTTAGATTATAGTATCTATGCATATACCGTCTTCTACTTCCTCGTTTTTACCTTTTTTTTGTTCTCTCTTTTTGACTTCTATTGACATCACTAAAAGCCTCACTTATTTTATTTTCTCTTTTTCTCCTACTCATGAGTTTTCTCTCTCGACTATTCAGTTTCCAAAATTTGTGGATTATGGATATGGATTCTGGGATAATCAAAGAAGTTGTGACAGATTTGCTTTTGTGCATGTAATGTTGCTGCATAGTTAAATTATCTTGCATAGTTAAATTATCTTGGGTATTGACTAAAAACCTTTTTGAAGGACATGCAAATATAATGGAGAGATGCGGACATGTAATCATGGTAAAAGTAACCTTGTTGAATCAGATATTAGGAAGCCGATTGAAGCACAGACTTAATTCAAATTGTTCAATAGATGGATCCTCTCACACCGGTGTTTTGTCATCTATGGCAACTCTTCACTGATGTAATATTTTGTGATACAGTAAATCACTTTTCAGCTTAATTCATTTCTTTGAACACCTTCCTCGATTTTTGTGAACCATATTTTCCTTTTTTTTGTGTGTTAATGCAAATGGTCAAACTTTGCTTTGAGATTGAACAAGGAGTCTCGATTCATTTCAAATATCAACCTTTCAAATATGGGAATGCTTGGTCTGCCATATTGGTTTTCTTTTCCTTTAGAGAAAGTTTTTCAAGGGTAATATGTTATCATGGTTTAGAATATATCATATGGTGCTTGTATAGGCCAGTTTTATCATGTAGAATGGTTCCCTTTCTGTGAAGTTTGATAAAGTGATTGTTAGTTTTTGATGTCACAGTAAAAATGTTAATTAGAGAACGCGAGTTGATGGCACGTGCTTTAATTACATTGTTAACTACACAACCCTCTATTTTATCCAACAAAAAGAGAACAAGTGTTTAAGTGCAATTAAATGTTTATGGGTAAATTGGGAGAAGAGGTACAAAAGTCTTCTAAAATTTCTAAAACAACTTATAGTTTTTAACAAATAATTTTTGTAGGATGACATAAAAAAATGACTGGAGGAATATATGAGATTAGTAAAGCGCAAGTTATAGTTGAGGATTGTGATAATATACTTGGAGATCAAAGCACAATAGTAATAGAAATTGGAGCATTACCAAAAGCAAACAAGAAAGATGAGGCTCCTATATTATTTTCTTGGTTCATGAAACTACTACAATTCTGACTTGAAGTTATATGTCAGGTGAGTCTTCACTTCATATAATCACTGAATGTTAAAGCTAGGGCTCTTACAATGCCCACATCTTGCAATACAACTTGCTCCAACAATAAAAAAATAGTTATACATCTTATACTTAAAAATTCTCTTTTTGGCATTGTGTCAAGTAGTTGGCGTACATTAACTAAATATAAACCAAAGCATCAACGAAATCGTTATTCAAATATAAAGTAGCTACTATTATGAGAGAATTCAATTGCAATTGGAAGTAGATAAAGAAAATAGGGCGATGATTGACTTACCTTTATGGGTGTCTTGTTGTGGTAATTGTTGATGGAGAAAGAGTAGAGAAATATACAATAGGAGCGATGAACATAGCAAGACATAGGAGAGCAAGAATCGAATCGATCATAAGAAGTGCCAATTGATCAATAAATCCTCTGTGTTGCAATAAATCTTCTGTGTTGCAAGAATCGGATGAAGGGAGGATCATAAGAAGTGCCAATTGATCAATAAATCTTATGTGTTGCAAGAATCGGATGAAGTGCCAATTGATCAATAAATACAATAGTTTTACCTTGTTCTATGTAAGAAGTATGCAAGAAACTGACTATGAACGCATGAAGAAATAAATCAAACCAAGTAGCGCCAATTTTTTTTTCCTTCTCCATGAATAAGGCAAATGCTGAAGATCCGAAAGTATGATTTAGTACCAAACTTTGAGGTTTGAGAATTAGCTAAGAAAGGCATCTATACAATCGGCTCTCAATCTTAATACGCTGAGTGGGTCGCCTTAGACACGTAACCTTCTCCTCTCATCTCGCTAATCAACCAACCTAACATAGTATATATTGTTTTTGCTGGAGTAACGTGAGAGAGAGACGAGAGAAAAAATTGTGTGGGAGAGGGACAACGCACGAGAAAAAATTGTGTGGAAGCGGGACAAAAAAGTAAATTTGCTTACGACTCAAAAATTGGTGATTCGTGCTTTTATATATATGATAGATATATATATATATATATATATATAATATATATATATATATATTATGATAATGACTCCCAAAGTGACTTTGAGGCATTTTTTTTCCATGATAACAAAGTATGTTTTGAAAGAAGGATAATTATCACAAAACTGGGTATTGAAGATAAAGGTGGGGGTGCTGTTTTCATGGAGTTTATTCGGATCAACACAATGGGCGATTGAGAGAAACCCTAGTCTTGTGGATCTGCTTTGCTTTGCTTGCGATGGCTTCCGAGGAAGTGTCGTTGGAGTCGAAGGTATTGTTGATTACTGTTTATGCTCGTTTGTTGTTGTTGTTGTTGTTGTTGTTGTTGTGAAAGTAGTTGTCGTGAAAGAAGTAGTTGTTTTTGAAGAAGTGGGTTCTTAGATTCAACCATGCTGTAGTGTGTATGTATGGATGAGATGAATGCATAAAAGATTCCTTTTTTCTTATACATCTTTGCTCAATTGTGTTCTGTAATTAGATAGACAGCATCCCATGGTGTCATTGTGATGATTACTAACCCTAGAATTCAATTGGTTGCAAACTACTACTTATTTTGATGGGAAGAGGGGGATTAGGAGTAATCACAAGAATAATCTACTTCTCAAGAATAATCTAATGCTAATAAAGTGACCTATCTTATACAAAGATAACACCCCCCAACCTTACCTTTTGATAGCAACTATTTCTCATGTTTTATCTTAAATTACAACACCGGCATACAGCCTAAATTGCTCTGTTACATTTTTAACAACACCTCAGGAGAAGTCATCCACCCCTCTTCCTTCGCATTTCTTTTCACAACCCCCAACCCATCCCATCGCCAAAAAAAAAAAAAAAAAAAAAAATACGAATGATCACAATCATTTACTAGACTTGCAGAGGTTTAAGACAAATCTTAATTAACCCCGGCTTGAAAGCTTAAAAATCTTTGGTTTCAACTAAAAGTGGAAGATGTGTACCAAAGTGAATAATGTGCCATGATTCCTAGCAAAGGATTCTAGTATCTTACAAGAACTCCCTTGCTATATCAATATTATTAGGAAGCAAAATAAGCACCAAATTTGGCTTAGCCTGGTAGAAAGGAATAATTTTAAACATAACAGGACAGGGCAAACAGGGTTAACAATGGCAGGCTTCCTCGTAATGCACACGTAAACGTTAAGGTAATGCACCCTAAATTTGAAGTGCAAAAAATTAATAATTAAAAACCATAAGCGACGATCAATTTGATCCAAAGTTGCATTAATAGGTAAGCACATTATATATATATATATATCTGGCAGAAAATAAATGAGTAAATGAGATGAGGGCAAATCATGATGATGAATGGATTTTTGTCTCCTCGTAGCTCCCTTAAGAGTTTGAACTTTAAATACAACGATATAAAATCAACAGGCTTTATCAATGGTTGTTAATGCTTGCTTAGCCAAAAAAAAAAAAAAAAGGAGGTCACACATCTGGTTCAATATAACTAGAGACTTCTTAATTATAATAAGAGAAAGAAATATATTGCATCTGATAATCATTAATCAAGTTGTTGTACCAAAATGCAGATTAACAGTTGTCAATGGAAAAGACGTTGTATACATGTAAGTAAGACAGTCACCAGAAATGCATTACTTTTAAGGATTACAAAATGGTAGTAACCAGCCAATTAGTGTTCAAGAGAGTATAAAGGCTTACATCTTCGACAATGCAACAAGAACAATATATTTAGGGGTCAAAACATCCATTCCAGGTTGAAAAAACTATCTAAAGGTGTTCATTGCCCCCATTGAACATTGTATACCGTCTTATAGTTGAGCTCACAAATGTCTTCCTAGAAAGAACAGTACGGAAACACTTGAATAACAAGCCAATAGAAAAACTAGACAAGTTTAGCATCCACAAGTTATAAACATTTCACTGAAGGCAGATTTCAAGGCATGAACCACAGACACTCAGGTGCCACGACTTCTATAACATCAAGGCACATCTCAGTAGGATCAGTTGCTTGAGAATTTTTAGAAATGAGAAGTTGTTTTGTGATTTGAGAAGCTTCAGATAGAATTGATATAGGTTGATTAGATTCATATTAGTTGAAAAGGATGCCCTTGGTCGAACAGTTCAGTAACCCAGGATCCTAGTCTGGAGTGATCGTATTACTGGAATTGCAAATCTGTTGTAGTGTCTAGCAAGGATCAAGAGTGCATGAATTACTAGAACCCATAGTGTTATAAGTTCTTAAGAGGAGCGGCTAAAAAAACTTTGCCAATGTTATACCTTTGCTCCCTTAGTTTCCAACATTTAATTTTGTTCTGTAATTCAACAGCACATTTGACAAATTGTCATTCTACGAACTCTATGTAACTTTGTCTCACATATTCTCCAGAAAATTTTAACAAGTCCATTCGCTGATTTTTATTTTTTATTTTTGAAGTTTTCTGCAGGCAGGAATACCCAGACCTCATTAAGATGGCACTTGTGCAGTTTCCCTCTCAAACTGAGGCGCTGTGATTTTGAAGAACAGGAGCTTTTGTCTCAATAGTCAAGTATTGATGCGAGTTCTTGGGTAAGCAGTTTTTAGTATTCTCTTTAGAATCACTTGATAGCAAACTACTTATTTTGATGGGAAGAGTTTTTTTTTTTTTTTTTTTTCTTTTTTCGTAGGAGTAATCACAAATTTAGGAAGAATAGTGTGAGAATGAATTTTCCCCACCAAAAGGTTTATCGAGACCCTTGATTCAGAAAATTTTTTCCTACCAAAAGGTCGCATCTGGTATGCTGAACCCACTTTTCGATGGGTTGAGCCTAGTAGCATAGGGCTTAAATAGGTTAAATTAGAACACCAGCTCAACTACTACTAGTCATATTTTAGCTTAAATTAGCACACCAGCATGGGGCTAAATAGGTTCTGGTTACATTTAGCTTTCCTTTATTTCCAAAACCTCATCCCCAAGATCCCACTTACTACTTGTCAGTCAGCAGCTACCTATTGACGTAGGCGCCAAATCTTAAGCCAAACTCATGGCTCTTGCTCAACGAAAACATGATGAGGTAAGAAATGCTTTACAAATATGTACTCATTAATCAAATTCTAGATGCATCTCCCTGCTTCATCCCATCATATAAATTTCCATAAATAACCAGTGTAAGATTCAGTCATCATATATTCATAGGCTATTGATACTGAAAGCATCCTTCATTATGTTTATCACAAAGACCCTTGTCAATAAGGCAATCAAATATAGACTTGATACTTGATCTTTCCAGATTAGAGCCAATTATAGATGAAGTGAAGAACATATCAAGAGAACAGTGACTGTGTCCCATAATCCTAAAGGAATTAAGGTTAGCAACTTAGCATACGAGAACATTTCAAGAGAAGTCATCGACCCCTCTTCCTTCGCGTTTCTTTCCACAAGACCCCAAAAAAAAAGAACAAAGAAAGAGAGACGGAGAAGAACAATCACTTACTGAAAAACAAGAATCCTTATTTTCAACTAAAGTGAAAGATAGGTAGTAAAGTCGACAATGTGCCATGATTCCTAGCAGGGGCTTCTATCTTACAAGGATTCCATTTGTAGGCTATATCGTTATGTATGAAAGCAGAGAGTAAGCTCTAAGTCTGACCTAGTATGATAGAAAGGAATAGTGTAAAAAATGTAGCAGCAAGAAGTACTGAATGCACATAGGCAAGGGCGCAAAAACCACTTCTGTGTCGTGAAATGTACACATATATGTTGCGCAAGCGTAAACAAGCCCAAACAAGTAAAAAAATCATTAATCAAGTCGGACCAACTGCAGATTACCTCTTACAGACGAAAGATGCCTATTATAGAAATAGGACAGTCAGAAGACATGCATCACTTATGTGGAATGCACCTCAGATAGTAGTAACAAGCCAATTAGTGTTCAGGTACATCTTCAAGAATGCATCGAAAGATAAAGGGGTGCATGGGGTCAAAACATCAATGTCATTGTTGAAAAAACAAGCTGAAGGTGTTCTGTACCCCCCATCATCAAGAATCAAACATTGTTTGCCACCTTGTAGATTAGATCGCCTTCATCACATACGTTCGCAAATAACGAATCATTAAGTTTGTAGTTGCGATCATTATGTTAGTCTAGAAAGAACAGCAGGAAACAATACTTCTAATAACAAACCAATTGCATACCTAGCCAGTTTCGGCACCAATTGTATTGCTATGAACATTTCTTAAAGCGGACTGCAAGTCATGACCACGGACACTGGCTGTCACATCATAATCAGTATTTGATACTCAGCCTCCTCCGCCAACTTTGTGATTGATGTATTCCTTGACAACAGCTTTGGTTGCCTTTTCAAATGCGGCACTCCAAGATAGCGCACCCAGACTTTGAACTGTACAACAACGATAATAACAACAAAGCCTCAATCCGTAGTTACGTAGAATTCTAACATCATTTTATACAATTTTCAAAGGGGTTTCATTTTCATACTCATGATGCATGACCGTAATTTTGTGTTCGGACTTCTTGAATATCTTTTAAATGTCTTTATCATATGCATTGTAAACTTTTGACAGGTAGAAACGGTTGCCTGCTATGTCTTTGTGGTTGCTTGCCATCTTTGTATCTTGTATCTATCGTGAAAACAGGGGATTGTAATGGGCTCTGAAGACTAATCACCACAAAAAATTACATTCAAGATTTATGTTTCAAGATACCTGTGACTTCCAAATCCGTTGAATGCGCTTCGAATCAATGCCTGTCAATGTGATGATGCATGCGTCAACCTGAGGTTTTACAAGAAACATCATCAAGATTCAATAACCTATACAAGAAACAGGTATATGATCTATGGAGAGGAGTTTTTGAATTTTTTACTTGAGAGAGTGGAGGTTGAACGTAAAGATGATTATGTTTTGGAGGGTATGTATCAATTTAATGTGATTAATTTGGGATGATATGTTGTAGTTTATATATAAATATATAAAGTTGAGAAGTGCTAAAATGTCACATCATAAGACACATTGGTGCGCATCGGGATGCGAGCGTATATAGATCCCAATGCATAACACACGGGCGGAGGTGACATGAAAGGCTCTTGTGAGCCAATGTGTCTTGTGGTGTGACATTGATGTTATCATTCTAGTATTATCTTATAAAGTAACGTCTATTAGTGTGTTTGGCGCTTGCATTTTTTTTTTTTTTTTTTTTTTAATAAGTAACGTAGCAGAAATGAGAATGCTTAGGTGGTAAAACTCGTAAAGATAGAATAAGAAATATAGAAATTCAAAGACAAGTAGGAGTAGCACCAATTGATAAAAAGATTAGGGAATGGCAGTTGCGGTGGTTTGGTCACCTGCAAAGATGGCCTACAAATGCCCCAACTAGAAAACTTGACTCAATAGAAACCGTAGAAATTCGACGAGGTAGGGGCGGATCAAAGTTAACATGTGATACATTAATTAGGGGGGATTTGAATGGTTTGAAAAGCTCACCATCAATTGCACTTAATCGAGCACAATGGAAAAGTTTGATCCATGTAGCCGACTCCAGTTAATTTGGGACTGAGGTTATGTTGTTGTTGTGAACCAATGTGTCTTATGATGTGACATTTTAGCACTTCTCAACTTTATATATTTATATATAAACCGCAACATATCATCCCAAATTAATCACATTAAATTGATACATACCCTCCAAAACATAATCATCTTTACGTTCAACCTCCACTCTCTCAAGTAAAAAATTCAAAAACTCCTCTCCATAGATCATATACATGTTTCTTGTACATGTTATTGAATCTTGATGATGTTTCTTGTAAAACCTCAGGTTGACGCATGCATCATCACATTGACAGACATTGATTCGAAGCGCATTCAACGGATTTGGAAGTCACAGGTATCTTGAAACATAAATCTTGAATGTAATTTCTTGTGGTGATCAGTCTTCAGAGCCCATTACAATCCCCTGTTTTCATGATAGATACAAGATACAAAGATGGCAAGCAACCACAAAGACATAGCAAGCAACCGTTTCTACCTGTCAAAAGTTTACAATGCATCTGATAAAGACATTTAAAATATATTCAAGAAGTCCGAACACAAAATTACGGTCGTGCATCATGAGTATGAAAATGAAACCCCTTTGAAAATTGTAAAAAATGATGTTATAATTCTACGTAACTACGGATTGAGGCTTTGTTGTTATTATCGTTGTTGTACAGTTCAAAGTCTGGGTGCGCTATCTTGGAGTGCCGCACTGAAAAGGCAGCCAAAGCTGTTGTCAAGGAATACAGCAATCACAAAGTTGGCGGGAGGAGGCTGAGTATCAAATACTGATTATGATGTGACAGCCGAGTGTCCGTTGTCTTGACTTGCAGTCCGCTTTAAGAAATGTTCATAGCAAGTGGGTGGGTGCCGAAACTGGCTAGGTATGCAATTGGTTTGTTATTCAAGTATTGTTTCCCTGCTGTTCTTTCTAGACTAACATCTGCGATCGCAACTACAAACTTAATGATTCGTTATTTGCGAACGTATGTGATGAAGGCGATCTAATCTACAAGGTGGCATACAATGTTTGATTCTTGATGATGGGGGTAGAGAACACCTTCAGCTTGTTTTTTCAACAATGACATTGATGTTTTGACCCCATGCGCCCCTTTATCTTTCGATGCATTCTTGAAGATGTAAGCTTTTATACTCTCCTGAACACTAATTGGCTTGTTACTACTATCTGAGATGCATTCCACATAAGTGATGCATGTCTTCTGACTGTCCTATTTCTATAATAGGCATCTTTCGTCAGTAAGAGGTAATCTGCAGTTGGTCTGACTTGATTAATGATTTTTTTACTTGTTTGGGCTTGTTTACGCTTGCGCAACATATATATGTGTACATTTCACAGAAGTGGTTTTTGCGCCTTTGACTATGTGCATTCAGTACTTCTTGTTGCTACATTTTTTACATTATTCCTTTCTATTATACTAGGTCAGACTTAGAGCTTAATCTGCTTTCATACGTAACCATATAGCGTACAAATGGAATCCTTGTAAGATAGAAGCCCCTGCTAGGAATCTGATAGAATACTGATATTGATCTATTGATTTGAAAGACAACATGGATTACAAACTTGAAAGTAACCCCAGAGAAGAGTCTTAAAACTCTCTCAACCCAATCACTCCAAGAGTGCCCAATTACATTCAAATCTCAGATGCCTAAACCAACTAACTCACTCATATTTATAATGTGTCCCCAAACCAACTCTATGTGGCTCTCTATGTGGGATCTTATCATTACTCCCCCCTTGAACATCCACCTTGTCCTCAAGGTGGAAAAGAAAAAAAAAAAAAAAAACATACAAAGAAATGGAGAACATTAAGAGCATGGACCCCAAGAATGCAAGTAAGCAAGGTCACAAGGAAAGCAATTCTTGGATGAATACCCCTCTCGTTATTTTATCGAACACTTGTTGCTCACTGTGATGGACGACAAGACCATGGAGAAACAAATAGCCAAAGGGTGGACATTGAGGAGGGGGGTCCATGCTAGGATCCATATCAATCGTATGGCATGAAGTTGAGCGAAACATGGCAGACGATGTGCCATCAATGAGAGCAGTAACGACACGACACCGAACCACCAACCCACAAGAGGTGCCCCCTAGCCGTCGATTGGTTGAGAACATTTCAACAAACACGTCAAATGCGATCTTCTTCCCCAAATCAACTTCTGTGATAGAGTCTTGCACAACGCCCAAAATGATTAGGGCAACACCGAAGGTCGTCGAAGAGGAAGAAGAAGGTGGAGGCCACGGCGGAGGGCTCACGGCTTTGGATCTAGTCGCGATTCTCGTTACCTCCTTCGTGACCACAAGTAAACCCCAAGATCCATGGGCTTGCAGGGGTTCAAGATTGAATGTAATGGAGTCACTGGGATTGATAATCATCAACTTCTTGTGAATTTGCACTTCAATTAGAGATGGCATGGCTCCACAAGTCGGAGATTGAGATATGACAACAAAAAGAGGAAGAACCGATGAAGCGGAAACTAGATCTCGGTAGGTTCCTACATTCACACCACTAAACATGTTGATTTGCATGACTTTTGAGTGGCTCGGTGCGGTTGCGAGAGGTTGAAGAAGATCCTCTATACTATCTCGAGCGGATGAGTGGCGATGTTGATATGGTGCACCGACATTAAGAAACTCAACAAAAACCTTGGATCTAGCGGATCTGGGACACGAGACCCTCGATTGTCACCGATTTGTGATCCTAACATTCCAATGGCTGAATCTCCTCCGATTGTTGGCCTTAAGGCTCGTGATCGCACTGTAAAGGCCTCGATCTTACTGTTTTAAGGACCGGATCTCTGAACGCATCTTTGAGATCTCAAAACAAACTTCAGATCTGAACTCCTCCATCTTGTTGGCAAACCCATTGACCGATTCTTCCATCACATGGAGTTCTTCAACTCCGCTTCAAAGGTTTCCAGTCGCACATCTACTTTTGGAGCCATACTTGAACGATGCTCTGATACCATTGATAGAATACTGATATTGATCTATTGATTTGAAAGACAACAACGATTACAAACTTGAAAGTAACCCCAGAGAAGAGTCTTAAAACTCTCTCAACCCAATCACTCCAAGAGTGCCCAATTACATTCAAATTCTCAGATGCCTAAACCAACTAACTCACCCCTATTTATAATGTGTCCCCCAAACCAACTCTATGTGGCTCTCCATGTGGGATCTTATCAGAATCATGGCACATTATCGACTTTGCTACCTATCTTTCACTTTAGTTGAAAATAAGGAGTCTATATTTTGATTGCCTTGTTGACACGGGTCTTTTGTGATAAACATAATGAAGGATGCTTTTAGTATCAATAGCGTATGGATATATGATGACTGAATCTTACACTGGTCATTTACGGAAATTTATATGATGGGATAGAGATGCATCTAAAATTTGGTTAATGAGTACATATTTGTAAGGCATTTCTTACTTCATCTTGTTTTCGTTGAGCAAGAGCACATGAGTTCGGCTTAAGATTTGGTGCCTACGTCAATTGGCAGCTGTTGACTGACAAGTAGTAAGTGAGATCTTAGGGATGAGGTTTTGGAAATAAAGGAAAGTTAAATCTGACCAAAACCTATTTAGCCCTATGTTGGTGTGCTAATTTAAGCTAAAATATGACTAGTATTAGTTGAGCTAGTGTTCTAATTTAACCTATTTAAGCCCTATGCTCTGCTAGGCTCAACCCATCGAAAAGTGGGTTCAGCCTACCAGATGCGACCTTTTGGTGGGAAATTTATTTTTTTTGAAACAAAGGTCTCGATAAACCTTTTGGTGAGGAAGATTCATTCTCACACTATTCTTTCTAAATTCTTGTGATTACGCCTAAGACAACAACAACATAGCCTCAGTTCCAACTTAATTGGGGTTGGCTACATGGGTCAAACTTTTTCATTGTGCTCGATTAAGTGCAATCGATGGTGAGCTTTACAGACCATTCAAATATCTCTTAATTAATGCATCTCGTGTTAATTTTGGTTTATACCTACCTCGTTGAATTTCTACAGTTTCTATTGAGTCAAGTTTTCTAGTGGGGGCATTTATAGATCATCTTTACAAGTAACCAAATCACCGCAATCGACATTCTCTAATCTTTGTATCAATTGGTGCTACTCATACTTGTTTTTTAATTTCTATATTTTTTATTCTATGTTTACGAGTAATGATTACTCTTAAAAAAAAAAAAAAAACTCTTCCCAATTCAAATATGTTGTTGAATTACAGAACAAAATTAAATGCTGGACAGTGAGGGAGCAAAGGTAACATTGGCAAAGTTTTTAGCCGCTCCTCTTAAGAACTTATAACACTATGGGTTCTAGTAATTCATGCACTCTCTTGATCCATGCTAGACACTACAACCGATTTACAATTCCACTAATACGATCACTCCAGATTAGGATGTTGGGTTACTGAACTGTTCGACCAAGGGCATCCGTTTCAACTAATATGAATCTAATCAACCTATATCAATTCAATCTGGAAGCTTCTCAAATCACAAAACAACTTCTCATTTCTAAAAATTTTCAAGCAACTGATCCTACTGAGATGTGCCTTAATGTTATAAAAGTTGTGGTACCTGAGTGTCCGTGGTTCATGACTTGAAATTTGCTTCAAGGTTTGAAACTTCAACTCGCATGTGACTTTACTCACTTAAAATTCAGAATTAATTCGAGGAAGCTAACTTCGACAATGGAAGTTTGACAAATTCAATCGGGTCGGATCTAGTCGGGTCGGACCAGAACCGACTCGGACCCAACCTCTATTAAATAAAAATTTATATTTTTTTATAAAAAAATATAATAATTTAAAAACAGTTTTAAACACAATAAATTATAGAAAATAAGAAAAATATTTAGAAAATTATAGAAAAATCAGGAAAAATATAAAAAATGAGAAAAAGATTACAAAAATAGATTTCGAGACATTTTCGTGCGTTTGGCATCCCCATTGTTACTGGAAAAGCGTGACACAATTAAAAGTTTGGAATAAAATTTTAAGTTTTGGGTTTCCATTATAAAATTATTAAATGCGACTCTAAAACATTTTAAAATGACAAACTTGGACACTAGGGAATTAGGAGATTAGTCGGGTGTTGGGTGCGCAGTTCGAGGTGCGAGAGCGGGTTTTTTCGAAGCAATTTCACGACCGTCGAGGTAAGTAAACCCACGAGAAAGGTAAGTAAACCCATGAGAAAGTCAGTTTAGAATTTACTTAATTTCTTCGTAAATTTATTTATTTCACATCTCTTTTCGCCTGTTCGACTTGCATGTTTACTCTATTTCCGCGTGTGCCCGTGTATGGTCGAATGGACGGTATGACCCTTTTTTGGCTCTCTCGTCGACAACGATTCGATTGTTGCTACGGTGTTGGTCATACATTAGACTACACGTGAGATTCCTCTTCGCAAGTCGATCTCGAGAGTGAGTTGCCATGAGGCTCGCTTCCGTCACAGAGTTCTTCTCTTTTGAGACGTTGGGCGAAAGTCTATCTTCTAACCAACGGAGTTCCTTATTTCGACCGTGAAGAGATGGTGTGGATTTCCTCGCCTCCAGGGCCTTCTCGGTTTAGTATTTGTACCCAGGGTTCGACTTCTATACGCCACACTCGCGTTCCATATTCTTGATTATCTCACGATTTATATTCATGCTTTACATTCCCATTTATTTACTTTATCTCCTTGAATTGTAACCGTTTTTCTTGGATTTTATGTAAATACTAACTGAATTTCTTTGGGATTTACTCACTCGAACTCGTCATTGTTTTTGGTGGCAAGTTGCAGAGTATACGACTAGTTGGATCTAAGGAGCCACAATAGCTTCACCTGTAGGTGTATTTATTTATGTATATAATAATTTTTGAGATCATTTTTAGAGATTATGACATGGTTCATGTATATTGACACTTACCATACCTTTTATCCACCTTTTTTGATATATATGATATCTTTTTACCGGGTTTTCACTCCATAGGTTTGTTAATCAATGCAAAATTTATTTACATTATTTATTTGCATATTATTAAGACTTCCGTTACTAAAATAACTTAAATAAATCAAAACAAATAAATTAAGTTGTAAAACTCTATAACCTAGTATATTTCAACAGAATAATCATTTTACATATTGAAATTTACTAAGTCGGAGTATTAGATGATAACTTCGCGGGCCGTCATGGACAGGTGTGACGTGGCATGACCTTGTGACATGTCCGACGACGTGACGGTGCCCGGATTGCTTCGAAATTTGGGGTCATCACATTTATATCACCATACATTTCATTACTGCAAAAAAGACATGTTATATATTTAAAACTCAAGTCTTACAAGTTTTCATATAAAAATAGCATAATCATTAATGAAACTACAATTCAAACATTATGAAAGTTTACAAATTCCTCTAAATAAAATAAAATATATTCAAATTAATTGTTAAACGGATACTCATTTTTTTAAAAAAAATTGTCCAAACTCTAGCCAATTTTTTAAAATGGACAAGAAAATATGTCCTGACTCACATTTATTTTGAGAAAATTATGTCTGAACCTGATAAAAGCGGTTCTGAAAAAATGTGTATATATATATAATTTTTGCCATCCCTATACCCAAAGTCACAGGCCCACGTAAAATGGACGTGGCTTTGAAATGTGGGTTCATTTCTTCTTCCAAAGTATTTGCAACCGATTTCTTTCGATTTTTCTATTATATTTTCAAGAAATGCTAAAATAACAACCGGGAAGTTAAACCCGAAGTCACGTATCCTTATTTATATGCAATGGTTGTCACGTGTCATTTCTTTATTTGAATTATATGAAATGGCTGTCATTGTGATTCGTTGGATGTCCGACACGCATGTTCCATTAGATCAGTGACACGTGTCATTTTCTTATTTGAGGTTCTTATAAATTAATTAAAAGGATGGCTGTATGGTTTGTAGGATTGGTGACACGTGTCATTTTCATATTTAACATTAATTCGCATAGGTCCAATTCTATGGGCTAATGGACTCTACTAATCGCGGCTCTTCGATCAATTACACTAAAAAAATGTGAAGCAAATGCTATGACCATCCTCCACTATAACTCCATTACATCAATTAGTAATTTTTAACAACGTAGCTTTTAATGTTGTACACTATCCGCGCTACATTGCCGGTCCCAAGTCCGGATAAAGGATGAGGACTCTGACGTCTATTTTTTTATACTGAAAAATGGGTAAGGGAGGTCTCAAACTCACTTTTCATACCCGAAAAGCGGGGAAGGGAGGCCCCAAACTCATTTTCCATTCTTGGAAAATAGAGGAGGGTTGACGCGCTGTATCGGAGCCTGAATGTAGTGAGAAATGAGCAAGGGTGTGAATAATTTGGGACTGAGGTTATGTTCTTGTTGTTGTTAGCTTTTAACAACACGCGACAAGAGAGAAGGGTTGGTATGAAAGGGTCCAAAGGCAATGGTAAGTCCTCATGAATCACCTTCAACTCTTGATGAGCCCTGACATTGATTGAGCACACAATGTCATGGTCATTAGACTTTACTATGAACCATACCACCTCCCCTCCCTCATAAGACTTCCATGGGATTGAAGCATCTTTCTATGATCCTCCAATTTTGTTGAATGATTTCTAACAATCTCACATTATACTTCTTCTCCCACTCAAACTTCATTTCTTCATGATCTCCTCTCAACAACCATATTTCGATATTTCCATCTTTCGTCAACATACTGTAACTAAGCTCGCCGGCGCCATTGCCATTGCCATTACACACTCCAATGTCCTGGAATTGTGGCTCCTTAAATGGATCAAAGAAGACAAAGTCGCGGCGGGGGCACGGAACAAGACCTGCAACATCTTTCTCTACATCATACCACAACACATTCCACATGACAGACCAGTACTACACCTTCCCCTTACTAAAAACAGGATGCAAATCTATCAAGAGCTTGTAGGAATATGCCTCCACCTTAGCATTGGATTTGCGCCACTCGCAGGTCTTGGACGAGTACACTTCGAACGTAAACCAATTGTCATCATCCTCCACTCTAACAAGGGCAACAACTGCGTAACCGGAGTCGGGATCGTTGTATGGATCATAAGCTAAGGCGACGCATAATAGGCGTTTCCGGGTGGGAATGCAAGTCACTTGTTTGGTAATAGGATTGCAAATGAATACCTCAGTGAACGTAGAATTCAAGCCATAAAGTAATCCAGAACTTGAACTACAAACTGATCTGTGACAGAAGGTTGGTCTAGGTAAATGAAACTGATGGTTATAAGCATCATCACTAGAGACCACATATTCGCGATTTCTGCAAAAGAAACTAGAACCTGTAAAAAAATTTGTTGCATTGGGGCCCTTCCGAGAATGGCACTCGGCGAAGACGGAGTTGTGCGAGATCAAATCATTCCAGTCCTTGCAAACTGACTTGAATCTAAAGAGAGACTTCACCGGCAGACGGGCGAGTATTTCGAAGATTATCAGCTCTGCAGGAAGATCATGACATGAATTGTTCATCTTGCTAATTTCCTTCTGTTTGTTAGTAGATGAAGTCGACATTGAAGGAGCTGACCTGATCAAACTAAAACATGCACTGACATTAATTTGTAGTAATTCCAATAGGGATAGGAGAAGAGAAATAGAAAGGTCTGTTGAAGGGCTTAAAAAATTGGCTACTTCGTATTAAATAAGATAAGTCATAGTTTGAACGAGTACACCAATTTTTCCTAATAAGATATGATTAGGGTTGTGTTCAAAAGAATTGACTTTTGATTAGGAACAAATTAGTTGGGATCATAATATCTTTCATTACGCTCGATTTAGTGCAAATATATCGTAATAACTTGACAAGGCAAAATATATGCTACCTGAATTGTTTTTTTTTTATGCTAAAAAAATCTTCTCAAAGCAGTACTACAAAAGATAAGATTGGAAAACTTTTTGGATTCGACAATCAAAATGTCTTTTCTCTAACTTAAATTCCACTCTCAAGATTTCCGTGGATGATTTCGTCCCTACAATTCATCCTGCAAAGGAAAAGAAGCGAGGTAAGGCAGATGATTGAAAATTCATGAACAAATCCGAGCACTAAAACAAACGGAAAGGTGACGTACATGATGTACTTCGTCCTTCTCGGCGTCTTCCTTCTCATCAGCATCGGAATCATCGGCATGCTCGCCTTCAGCATCGTCATCGGCATCAGCAGCATCGCCCGACTCATCCTAATCAACATGCACAAGATTTGTTAGTCTAGTCTGCAAATAGAAGATGCAGGTTAGTTGAGAAGAGTGGCAAGTGTTGAAGAGATTACATCAGAATCCACTGGATCGTCCTTGGACTCCTGCAAGAAAAAAACATGCAACATTAGATGAAAGTCGAAACCACATGAACTAATTCCTGCAAAAGTTTGGCAATCCTTTAGAAATGTATCGACACGGCCAAGAAAGCGTCTCATGTTACTTATGTTAACTGAGCTCGAAAAAAAAAATCGAAAGTTGAAACCTCTAACAATTTAAGTCGGATACCAAATGAAGGTAACGAGGTGAATGGAATAACCAAAAAAAAAAAAAGATGCCAGTGGCAAGGGTTCCACAGAATTGTGCTTTTCATTCAACGTGAACTATACATACTCTGCAACATAAATAAGCTTTCGTCCTACCTAACGAGTAACAAAGACTACGAACAGAAACAGTTAAACTCTTACCTCCTCTTCTTTCTTTTTCTCGGCCTCATCAAATGCCGCTTTCTCGGCCTGAAACATCCAATGCCGCAATACATAATGAGCAGATACAACATTTTAAGAAAAGAAAAGGAAAATAGAAAACGATAAGATAACTTACATCCTTGTTTTTGCCCCATGTCTCTTCGGCCAATTTCTTTGCATATTCAGGGTCATCGCTGACCAACACGTTGTCAAACATGGTTCCTGATTTCACCTGCATCAATTTTACGAAGTTCATAAGCATATAAAATCTCAAATTGTTTAACAAATAGTACATAAGTAAAATTTATATGCAGAATATGATTAATTACCTGCCACAACTCAATGCCTACGTACTTCAAGTTGGGATATACATAAATTTCAGGATCATCCTTGAAGTCTGTCAATAGCGTAGAATTCAACGTCATTACAAAATACAACAGTTTTTATGACACAGACCAGAAAATACAAGGATTAAGTAAAATATCTCTAGGAGGATGTTATTAAATGAACCTGGGTTATCAATCATTGGTGCCTTCCACTTGCCCTTGTAGTTGGGGTTCTTGATTTTCTGAAGGCACAGTAACATAAGGCAGTTAGAATATCAGAGGCTCCTAAACCAATATTACGTGAAAACTATCAGAATAACACAAACCTTTGCCTTCCATGGACCCTTGTACTCAGGGTTAGGAACGGTTGGAGCAGTCCACTCACCATCTTCTTCATCATCCCAGTCTTCAGGCTAAATTCGCAAACATTTGAATCAATAACTTGCATGCTTTTATATAATATTCAAGAAGAAATTCTTTATATCTACAGCATGAGTAATTAGTGTTTAAAGACAACCTTTTTGGCATCAGAGTCAGGAATCTCCTTTGGAATGTCATCGTAACCCTGTTAAGTCAATAAACAGATTAACAGGTGAAAAATTACAACCTCTCAGATGTTAGCGATAAACTGGTAGTAAAGTAAATCTGATAAAGATTTTGTAGAATAGGAGGAATATATTTACCTCTGGCTTTTTATCTTCGGGGTCAGGAATATATTCCTTCTCATCCCAGTCTTCAGGCTGTACAATAAAATCTTCGTCATTTTGAGAAATTCATAGACAAACAGCATAGTGATCAGTCCAGCGGTTTGATGACTATCAGCCAGACATACTTACTTTCTTAGCCTCAGGGTCCTTGATTGTCTTTGGAGGAAGGATATCCCAGTCAGAATATAAACTTCCAGTTTGTTTCTCCACATTGTCAATAAGAATGCTGTATGTAGCGTCGGGGCGGATAATGAGAGTATACACATGAGTTAGCTGGTCTGTCTCACAAGGAACATCCTTTTTAATCAAGTGGTTTGTTTCGTTGCGTGTAAGAATTGCATGAACCTTCTTAGTGCTATAGCCACAAATGTCAGGTCCAAACATGATACTGCAATTCGACATACACCAAGTCAGGATAACTAGCATGAACCACTACGGTATATAAAATGGGATAAATTCAGCAGGAAAATGTATTCTCTACCTATAAGGAGTCTCCCCACCAAATTTCTTTTGATCAACTTCACCACTAAGCAACTTCATGTAACCACCACCACAATCTAGCTTCTGTTCATGTTTAACTGAGAACTGGAAAACCAGTGTCTTATCCTTATTGCTGAACTCAGGGAATTCCGCTGAGATAGCATAGAATCTGTAATCTTCACTAGTTTGAATGCCTGGAAGAACAAAAACTAGAATCATTAAGCCATCATGTCCGGAAATAGTCTCAAAAGCATGCAACAATTCGGCATAACTTCTAATTACAAAAATTTCAAGACATATCAAATAAGATAGAATATGTGGAAGGGCACCTTTATCGTCGGAATCTCCATTCCATTTACCAGCGGTATAGTTCCACTCCCCAGCCATGTTCTCATCCTTCTTCCAGTCAGATTTAACCCATCGTTTCTCCCATCCATCTACATTAGAAAACGGGAAATTATAAATATTCGAGCTTCAAGGAAACCGAAGAACATCTACCATATAACGGCTCTCAATCATCCATACAATAGAAAAACAACAAACTAAACATCGTGGGAAATGGCATAACTTGACAATGACATATTTTACTTCTCTACTCCAAAGGTAAAAGTGTGAACATTAGATGTCAACATCCTAACAAGGCAATTCAATTTCTCATCAAAGGACCATAGTGTGAACACTGAACATTACATTGAAGAGATCAAAGCATAACATGTGGAGATAACACTTGACACATTTGAAGAACAGACTCATAGAATGCAAGACGCCGTTCTAGTTCAGAGCGATTCAATTTATCATCTTGAAACATTTGAAGAGATCCAATTCAATTAACAGGAGAATATGTCAGATTTAGTGATATAAACTGCATAGATTGACATCATATAAACGCCGAAAACTGTGAAAGTAAAGCTATAACATTTCCAAATGTTTCTACTAATCGTTTAAACAGAACTCCAACACTATGGATTCTGGAAATTCATTCACTCTTCCGATTCACACAACAAGAACACATCCACAACACCACTACTACGATCAATCCAGACTAAAACAGTGAAATTAAAGCTACGACATTTGCAAATGTTTCTGCTAAACGTCTAAACACGACTTCAACACAACAGATTTCACAATTCAACAACGCAATCACAAAACCACTAATACGATCACTCCGGACTACGATCCTGCGTTCTAAATCATCCGATTCAACTAAAACGACTCTCAATCCCCAGATCTAATCACCAAACCACAAACGAACAGATCAGAGTCCACAACAAACTCAAGCCAGAGAAATCGAGTCATATAAGAACAGAAAATCCATCAAAACCAGATCATTCACAAATGCAGACAAACCAGATCCAAAACGAGCTCAAACAAGTTCGAAATGAAAAGAATCAGAGTCCGATTCACCAAACCTTCGAATTTCTCCTCGAAGAACACTTCCGCGGAAGCGATCGCCGCCATGGAGAGCAAAACGAGAGCGAGAACGCTAGGGTTTCGCCTCGGAACCGCCATTGTTGATGATCCGAGAAGCACTGATGAGACGATCGACTCGAACACACACTATATAGTGCGAGAGATCCTTAGGGGATATGAAGTTACCGAAATGCCCTTACTACTTGCTCTGAATTGCGAGATTACCTTGTGAGTTCGAGAGGAAAAAGTCCACGTGCAGCGAAGGGAAGTGTGTGGACTTGACTGCTATTGGTTGGGGTTTGGGAGTGCGGACACGTGGACCAATGGGAGGGCGAGGACTGGCTTGTTTAGGAGGATTGTTTGTCAGCTGAAATGACGGTTGTGTCCTTGGTGTATTTATAGGAGTTTTAATGGCATTTATGTCATTGTGCGTTAATGGAGAGTAGGAGATCGTTTGGTTGATACGATAATGCGGAATCGGCGTGGGGGATTATTCTTTGTTGGTTAGCTAATTGAAGGAGATGAACCCTAGAACGGCTGAATTACATGTTTTTATTACAACCATATTCGGGTTTTTTAGAACTGTTTAGTTGTGTATAACTCGTGAAAATGATGATTTGTTTGTCAACGTAGGGTTTGGTAATTTCTTCAAATCCGAAGTTGTTTCCACTATATAATGGATGATTGTAATGCTTCTGTGCCGAGGAGGTCGTCCTTGAGGTAATTTTGCAAATTTTATGTGTTTTTTATGCGGTTATCCGAAGTTTCGTCTCGGGCGCGCGATTGTTTCGGCCTCGCAGACCGAGATGTATAGTAATGTCTCGGTGCCATGAGGACCGAGAGGTTTCACGCAGTCACGATCCGGTACGACCGAGAGTATCTTGAGTAACTCTGGTCGTACATGAGCGAGACTCGAAGAAAGTTTCGGACCATGTACAACCGAGAACCCGTTTTTTGGGGTTTTATTGTGATTGTCTTTGTACATTTTGGTTGATTCTAATGTTACACCGTTTGTATTGCAGTAATGCCGTATCTAGTAATTTTCCGGACTACAAGGACAATTTCACACCTTGTAAGCCATTCCCTCTCGAGAAGCGGCTATTTCATGGCTTCAAATCATAGGCCTAGGAGAACAAGTTTGTGTTAGTAACGAAGCGCTAGGATGCCCGGGGCATTAAGCGCAGGGGAAGGGTGAAACTTGCATGTGAGAGGTCTGGGACATATAGGGGACCGCTCGAGAGAGTAGGGAAGGGGGAAAGCGGCAAAAATTTTAAAGAAATCAAGGAATGATGAAAAGGCGAGGAGTCACACTGGTACGAAGAAATGTGGATGCCATTTCCAAATTAACGTCAAGGAAAATGCTGATTCCTTATGGTATGTCACTGTGATTTGTGGGAGGCACAATCACGACACCGCAGGAAGATTGGATAAAGGGAGGAGGAAGTTGAGGATGCGGGGGAGGATCGAAAGTGAGCAAATCAGGGGAGATTAGTCCACCTTCGTCTTTTGTGGAGTGCGAGCAGGAAGTTGAGGATGCGGGTGGGAGGACACCGGGGTCTCCAATCGGAGGCACCCCAGTGTCGAAGAGAAAACACGATGATGACGATTCTTCGACGAGACGGGTGGAGAGCGAATTTGAGTCCTCCCACTCCACAAAAGAGGCCTCCACTTCTAGGCAGAAGAAATGCAAGGTTGTTCCACAAATGCGTCGTGCCAGTCGACGCACACAAAGTGGATCTAACATGGCTTATGGTCATTGCTTAGAACCGGATTGGTTGCCACATGTTGAGGCCATTATCGATGTGGTTTCCGATGGAAATTGTGGATATCGGTGTGTAGCCTCTGGGCTTGCCCTCGCGATGTAGACGGGTGGATGATTGTGCGTAGAAGGATGTACGATGAGATTATCGGCATGAAGACCTTTGGCGGGAAGTTGCTTGGCTCGAGTTTCGAGATCGTCAAGAATGCGGTGCATTACCCAGAGAAAGCAGCAGGGGCATCTTTCAAAGAATGGTTGACACTTCCAGACATGGGATTGTTAGTATCCACCGCATTCAATGTCATTCTCGTCAACCTCTCGCATGGGAGTGCCTCCACATTCCTACCTCTACGTAGTACTCCACCGTCGTTATTGCACAACAGACTTATCATTGCAATGGCAAATGAAAGGAATATCCATTGGGTTAGGGTAAGTTCTCTCGATTTTTTGTGAATTGGTTTGTTTCCCCTTAATCGGGTTTGTGACAATATATTCTATGTTCTACTCGTTCACTTTGACAGTGCGATTGCGTGTGAATGCACAAATGCACCATTGTCGTCCTTATATCCATCGTGGGATCGGTACGTTGAGGACTGCGCCAAAGGTTGGCGAGATGGATTCGTTTTTCGAGACATCGCGCCCATTGCAACTGCTGATGATAAAGCCATCATACCTGTTGTAGATTTAGATATACCGTAGGTTAAAGCTTGTACCTAGAAACCTTGATGGCTAAACATTTAGAAATTTTGCCAATTCCTCCGAATGTTCTATGTATATGCAAATGTTGTGTTGTATTTTGATTGTTGTTTACTTATGGATTGACCCTTTTTAGAGTCAGTTTGAATGTTACGGAGATTTATAATTAATTAAGTTTCGGTGCAAATTGTCGTGCTGGATTTTCAATCTTGTATTGTTAGTTTGACCTACCACAAAATTTTTTTACAAAAAGTAATGTTCAAATTCATCCATTTCTGATGTCTCGGTCAAGCAGGTTCGTGAAACAACCCATATTTTCGGTCACCCATGACCGACAAGTAGTCCAATATATCGGCCGTTTACAACCTAGTCCAATAGCAAGTTCTCGGTTATACACCACCGAGATGGATTGACCATTTCAATTCGCCTTACTCTCATCCTATGACGACCGAGCCTATCGAGACCTCTCGGAAGTGGACAACCGAGTGTAGGACAAAATTCTCGGTTGTACACCACCGACGCCACATTACCTATCACTAATTGTAGCTCTCGTCATGTCACGGCCGAGATAACGGCAGATTCTCTGACATGCGTAACCGATACGCCGTCAACTCTTCCGGCCTACATGGCCGAGACTCGCGAGTTCCCAAAATATTAGCTTCTCTCTCGGCCATTCTTGGCCGAGACAGTTGACACCGTCTCTGGCCTGTGTGGCCGAGAACCGCGATTTCCCAATTTTTTTACAATTGAACAAACCGCCACACACACATTACAACTACTCTACCAAATGTAACTTAATTCGACGATCTTCAACCGAGCCCTAATTTGGAGACGAAATCGGCTCACACACCGGACCCTACAAAATGCAGAAAACTCGAACAACGAAGGAGAAACACACGGCGAGGGACGGAGAACACGATTTCGGGGATTCCTCTCACTGGTCGGTTCAAAATAAATGGATTCTTCCACAAGGAGTTCGGTGAAGGTGGTGGTGGGGGTGACGGGGTGCTCAGGGGTTTGCACGAGGGTGGTGGGGTGCGAGATGGATTTCCACGAGGGTAGTTTAGGTATTTCGGGTCTAATTTTTGGGTGCCCCAAGTAAAATCGGTTTGTGCCCACATTAACTGGGTGCCTTTATTAAATGGTGGGGTGCCCTTAGCGGCCCTCTTTTATTATTATTGAAGAGTTACCTCTAATTGGGCCGACCCGGCTCGAATTTGGAGTATTCGGTTAAGTCCAAATACAAGTAGTTTAGACCAACAAAAAAAAAATTATATGTTTATACTCATCCGATGTATAATATAAATCGTTTTGACAAAAACATGTAAACTAAGACAACGTTAATTACGAGTGTAACTTATATATATGTCTTTTGACATTAAATGAATTGAAGAATTGAAAATTCGTAATTGTTTGTATTGTATAAGGGTAAATGAGGGAAAAATGGAAATAAGTACACTCTCGAATTTCAAAAACGACTTATTATTTTCAAAGAAATTTTTTTGCTAGAATGACTTATATTTTTTAGGAGAGGGAGTATTATTATTGAATTTTTTAAAAGATATATCAAATAATGGGGTCATTATACTTGCCTTGGTTTTTTCTTGTTATTATCGTGGATGTCTGAATCGTCTTCGCCCCTCCTTATTAAGTCTCGGTTAAATCTAATAGGGATTAGGAAGGCATCCCTACCACTAACCCAACTTGTCGTAGCATTAGGATACATGCTCACTCTAAAGTTAAAGCTCATATATTACGTCAATTTTTCTACACTCTATCGTGATTTGGATTTGATGTACCCATCCAATGTTTTTTTTTAAAATAAAAATAAAAAATAAAAACTCATACAATATTTTACTTATATCTATATGATATATAATAACCCTAAAATATAATACCCCTTTTTAAAAGAAAAATACAACTTCAATAGTTTTTGTATTTTTCAAGTTGTATCTCGATAATCCGAATATCAATAAATAAGATACAAATAAAATTGCCATAATAGGAGAGTTAAGAGACTAGCTGACTTAATTTTTTAGTTTTACAAGCTCATTAAGATAACTCCATCCTTCTTTGGAGGCATATTTTTGTCCCAAATACAAGTTTATGCGAAGAATTTAAGTTTACCGCAATTTAATACACAAATTTAATCGATCGGTAGATTCACTGATGGAACTTAGGTTGGTCGTAATGAATTTATAGAGCTAGGTGAGCCTAATGAGCCCAACGAGTCCGCATAACTACCATGTTTCATAGTGGATTCTACCAAAATCTATGATAAACTCGACTAAATATCATCTATTTTTTTCTCTCAAAAAAAATATGCACTTGTAATTTTTTTATCGGAGTATCGTTACTATATTTTACGTGCAATATTATTTTTTTTGGTTTCACTTTTTTTGAAGTCTTAATTTTGGTTTCCCCAAGAAAATAGGTTACTAGAAAAAAAAAATAATGATAATGACTCCCAAAATGACTTTTAGGCATTTTCATATCATTTTTTTTTTTCCATGATAACAAAGTATGTTTTGAAAATTGAAGTGTTTTGACCAATTGGGACTTTAGTATTAAACAATCAAGAACCATAATTATCACAAAACAGGGTATTGAAGATAAGGTGAGGTGCTCTTTTCATGGAGTTCATGTGATTTTGATGAAGAAAAGCATGAACTTGTCAAGAACGCCACCAACATAATCATTGACATGAATTGCTTTAAAGTGAAGTAATCCATAATTAATTTATCATGGGCACAATCCATAGATAATTAGTTGTGACAAATTTTTAGGCTAAAATAAGTATTGAAGCAGCAACAACAACATAGTTTCGATCCCAAATTAAGTAGGGTACGTCCGCTACATAAATCAAACTATTTCATTTCGCTCGACTTAATGAGACTAACATGGGTGTATTCAATTGAGATTTTAATAAACTTTTGACTACTTTTAATGACTAAAAAAGTTTAGGTGTATTCATTTAAAACTTTAGATTTTATAAAAGTAAAGTGTATTCAATGTGAACTTTTATAAACTTTTAAAAAGTCTACAAAAGTTTTGGGGTATTCGATTTAAACTAATTTTTGGTGACTTTTGTAGATTGGTTACAAATCTTGACTTTTGTATACTTTTTGTATAAAAATACACATAAAGAAGTCTTCAACTTCTCCTCACCTCAACCCTGAAACTTTCAGAGACTTCTAATTTTTGTTGGTTACATTTTTCAATAAGGACTTCATTGTTCACAAGAGGTCTTTTCATATCAATTGTTTTTATCAACTTCTCCAATCACTCCACAACTCTTGGATTTCATTGCTCACCCATTATAATCTAATATCTATGTTGATGAAAATGGATTGATGTCATTATTAACAAAATCTCATTCTTGCATCACTATACATTTTTGATAGCTTTTTTTTGGCAAAGAAGTTTCGTTTATTTAGTGTATTATTATAATCTCAAAAAGTGTAGTATTATTATTCTTGAAGAAAATAATTGTACAATTTTTTTAAAATGCAAGAAGTGCATTTTTTAGAATTTAAATTATCATTATTAAGGAAAAAATATACTTTTTTTTGCTTAAGTCAAACAAAAAAATAAAGTGCAAAATTTTTACACTAATATTTTCAATGATCTTTTCTCAAAAAAAAAAATATTTACAATGATCTTACTTGATTCTTTTCTACCACAAAATGATGATTAATTTACCTATTTATTAGGGGTGGGCAGCGGTTTTCGAAAAACCGCCCAAACCGCCCAAACCGACCAAACCGCGCGGTTTGGTTTGGTTTTTAAAACTCGCGGTTTGGTCGCGGTTTGGAAAATGACCAAACCGCGATTCTGCGGTTTGGTCGCGGTTTTCGTTTGAGAAAACCGCGGTTTAACTAAACCGAGGGCATTTTGGTAATATAAACCAAAAACCCTAAAAGTTAACTATAAAACCAAATCTTCTTCACTCTCCCATCGCGCACAACCCTCTCCGCACAACCTCACAACCCTCTCCCTCTCCCTCTCCCACAAAAGCACAACCCTCTCCCTCTCCCTCTCACTCCCGCCGCCGCCACCTCCTCACTCTCGCAAGTTTTTTTTTTTTTTTCTTTTTGGAAAAAGCCGAACTAAGTATATTAACTCTTGAGAAAATGATAATTCGACAACTTAAAGTTTACATGCACTTTTTTTTTTTTTTTTAGGGATGATTTAACAACCTAAATTTATTATGTAGGTCACTTGCTCAAAAGTTTGAAAGTATGAGTCTCTCAAGTTTGAAGAGTGATAAGTTAGTTTAATTCCAGTAAAGAACGACGAAGAAAAACAATATATAACATGATATGGTTACTGTTCCGCCGACTAGACTGTGACACGTATTTATAAGACAATTTTTTTTTTAGAAACGAGACTTTAGATATAATGGGAATCAAAAAGATACAGATGACATGATTTATTTAAGACCATATATAATAATCAATACACTTGTGTTTTAATAGCTTATACATAAATCAGAAAAATTTGACAATACACAAAAATATAATTATCATCACATGGATATATATTTGGGCTCAAACGTATTTCCCATCACAAGAAAAGCATGAACTCGAGACACAGGCAACAAGAGCACCAACATAATCATAATCATCATTAGTGAATGCCACCCACAAGCATCGTTGACATGACGAATTGCTTCTTTTTTTCGTTTATCCATTTTTGCGCCGGTATCCAAGGCTTTGCCCGATTAGTCTTGGACTCGGGTTGATAAGACTACTAAGTGGGGGGTATCCAAGGCTTTGCCCTGATTAGTTTCAAACTCGGGGTTGATAAGACTACTAAGTGGCAGCGCCCTTGGTCTAGGATTTTAAAGCGACTCCATTCCCTTTAGAACCGGTACGTTAACTCTTAAAGAAAACAATAATTCGACAATCTAAACTCACGCACCTAATTGAAAATCATGTTTTTAAGTTAGACATCCTAGATGTAAAGTTCATATCACCCTAAAATGAACAAGCTTACTTATGTTTTGGGAAACCTAAATTAGATATTGTGAATATCATGATATTCCTAAAGACAGACTACAAATGTCCAATTAGCAAACTCAACATAATAGCAAATGAGAAAAAAAATAAATAAATAAATAAATAAATAAATAAATCGATGGTATAATGGTGGACCTAAAATAATTTGAAATATATTAATAAAAAATAATTAAGAATTGAGAATTCCAACAAAAAAAAAAAATGGTGGAATCACAAAGAGTTGAACCAGGACAAAGAACAAAACCTGAAAAGAATACATAGTTAATTGATGAGGGGCAACATTGTTGTCCAACTTGTTCTTAAGTTATTGCTGTTGGTGTTCACAAGTCTTGATCCAAACTTTGTGTGTATGGCACAAAATGAAAATAAAAGAAAGACCATCCAAGAGGGTTGTGGTGTGATAGCACCTGTGGGCGAGTGAGTCCTCACTCTTTTAATTAAAGGTCTCAATTTTGAGCTTTGGGCAGGGAGAAGGTTACAATTTGTTGTCCTGCTTCCCTTCCTCAAGCCTGAGATTAGTCAGAGAAAATTGCTCCAGACACCCAGCGCAAACCGACCCGATATTTAAGTGATTTTCACTCAATAGTACTGATTTTGCTATAGTTCTTAACCTAAAAATTAAAGTTGCAGTCAAAGGAAACATAGGAGATACCAAATAGAAAAAGACACTGCATTGGTGAAAGATCATTTCGTTTATACAATCAGTTGATTGTTTAACTAGCAATAGTAGTTAGTTAATACATCACAACATGACCAAACTTGAAAAATTTTCAACTGCAAGGAACAAGAGAAGTGCACATGAAGCAAGACCTCTAAAAGGAAATGGTGAACAACTTTATTGGATGGCAAGTTACAATTTCTTTATCAATGCTTTCAAAATGGTCATAAGATCTGTTTAGTCAGATATAATCCAGAAAACTAATTCTAAACAACAAGATTCACTTAAAAAAATTCGCGGGACTGTATGTGAAGCTACATCAAATTCATAGAGAACACGTAAAAGCAGTTAAAAGAGTCGGTTTCCTCTGTCGAAAAAACCTGATCATTCATCTTGAGAAATGAAATGTAATGATAAAAGGAAATATGTGCTATTAACTTTAAGAGAACTGAACTGCCTGAAAATCCGAAAGAAGTCACGGTACTTCTATAACACAAGGCTAATTCGGTCTCACATGATATCGACAAGTATGGAACGCATCAAATAAACACTAACACAAAGTGCATGGAAGGTGATTTACTAGTGATGGATGCCGAAAGTTCGGTTTAGGCTACACCATGTCTAACTTGAGCAGATTCTCCTCTCTTCACTCTTTTCTTCATCATCTCAGACCACCTTGCAAACATATTGGAAATTTCAAATTTGCCGGAGAACTTCATCTTTAGAGCTAGTTCGTGGAGTATGTCTGGTTTCCCAGCTGTAGAAAAATCCGCGGCAAATTTATTGTAATCAAGTTGAGGAGCTTTCATCCCTTTTTCGATCATCTCCTCTATGTACTTACATGCCTCTTCTGCTCTACCATGTCTTATAAGACCTGAAATGAAAACTGTATAGGAATTGTCATCAGGGCAACACCCTTTCTTATTCATCTCCTCCCAGACTGCGCGGCCCATCTCATAGTTCTTTGTATGGAAGTAAGACTTCATCATCATGTTATAAGTGTGAATTGTAGGCTGATGGCCACTCTCAACCATTTTCTTGTAAAGTCTGACAGCATCGTCGGGCATTTGTCGATTGGTCATCAATTTGATAAGTGCATTGTAACAACGCCCGTCCGGGGGACAACCTTGCTCTTTCATCTCCTTAAGCAATCCATAAACCTTATCCATCTTCTTCTGATTACCAAATCCAGCAATCAAACATGTGTAAACCGCCGGGTCTGCTTTACAACCAGCTTCAACCATCTCGTCAAAGTACTCGACTGCTTGTTCCATCTTGTTTCCTTTACAAAGATCTCTGATCAATATCGTGTAACTTCGAACATTTGGAGAAGGGCCTTTCGCCTTCATGAGCTCAAACAACTTGATCGCTTCAGAACTTTTTCTACCCTTCAACAATCCTTCAAGCATTATGTTATGCGCGACAATGTCGGGCTTAAAACCCTTATCAATCATCTCATTCCACACCCTTCCAGCATCCATTAGGTTCTTCACCTTGCACCATCCAGCCAAAAGGACAGTATAAGTCTGCAAGTCCGGCGTAAACCGATCCTTCAACTTCTCAAACAAAGTTTGCGCCTCCTTTGCAAGCTTAGCCCTTCCAAGGGCATCAAGCAAATCATTAAACTTATCGGTCCCGGCTTTGAAATCGTACCTCTTCATCAACTCAAAAATCCCAACAGCCTTCTTCATCTCTCTAGCCGAAGCAAAACCCTTAATCGCAATCGAAAACGTCTCAATTGTGAGCAACTTTTTCTTCCCCATTTCTTCAAGCATTGACACCATACTCTCAAACTGCCTAGTCTTTCCAAGAATCCTCATCATAGCATTGTAAGTCCTTGAATCATGCTCAAACCCTGGCCTCTGCCCAGCCCAGTTAAAGAACCGAAATGCCGGTTTTCTAGCGTGTCGAAACCGATCCAAAACACCCACTACTAAATCACTAGAGACCTCAATCCCACACTGATCTAGCACACCCTCCATATTCCTATCTGACACAAACAATTCTTCAATCACCTTGCACACCCTCTCCACTTCACTCCAATCCACACCAGACCCTCCATTCCCCACCTCAATTTCCTCACTTTCTTCCTCAGATTCGTCACTACAAACCCCACTGAAACTCCTCAATCTTGAAAACCCAGATCCCAAACCCCCCAATTTTGCACTCCAATCATTCCCATTTGTCAAACAAAACAACTGATGAGATCCAATCCCACTAAAACCCCTCAATCTTGAAAACCCAGATCCCAAAACCCCCAATTTTGCTCCCAAATCAACCCCATTTGTCAAAGAAAAGAACTGCTTAGATTCGTCACTAAAACTCTTCAATCCCCCTAATTTTCGTCCCAAAAGATTCCCATTTGTCACAAAAAACAACTTTTGAGATTCATCAAACCCATCCCTCGAAACCCCACCAAAACCCCTCAATTTCGAAAACCCAGATCCCAAACCCCCCAATTTTGCTCCCAAATCATTCCCATTTGACGAACAACGAAACAAATGACGGGACGAGATCAAAGGAGGGAGCTTCACCTGTGATGGGCGCACTTGTTCTTGTAGATTAGAGAGGAGAGTGTGTGAAATGGGGAGTGACAGAAGAGGCGAAACTTGACGATGAGAACGACTGAGACGACTATTAAAGCGAGGATGATGAGGACGAGACATGGGCAGAGAGAGACCACGCAGAGGGCGCACTTGCTGTCCGCGAAAGCACCGTCCTTGAAGTCCTCCTCCAAGTCTCGGGTCGTCTCCGCCGTGTAGGCCCGCCGTGGTGCGGCGGCGGAGGCCATGGATTCCGGCGAGTGGAGGAGATTTGGCGTTGTGGGTTTGGCGAATTAGACTTCTTTTCATAGAGAGTTGATGGAGACGAAGAAGAAGAGAAGTTTGGATTTGAAGTGAAGTACAGAAGATTGAAATTGTTGGAATTGCTGGGTCCTGTTTGGTGCAGGATGCATATCAAGTTTTCAACTCCCACCACATCACTAAGAATTTTAAAAACAGGAAAATGATTAGGCGACCCGCTTTGGAACATTCGACATGGACACTGAGTTATTGCCGTCTATTGATTTCTGCATTTATATTTGTGCACACACAAATTGATTTAATAACACTACAAAAAAATTACCTGAAAAGATAAAGGAAAATGATTTGGCGACCTACTTTGAAACATCCGAAATGGACATTCAGTTATTGATGTCTATTAATTTCCGCATCAACATTTGTGCCCACATAAATCGATATATATATTAAAAATAGACACCGACAATTAGGTGTTTCAAATCATGGTCTTGTAAGTTCATTTTGTTGATTAACAAAGTTCATTTGGGTAAAAAAAAAAAAAAAAGCATTTAAAATGGAAATTAAAATGCTTAAATAACTCAAAAAGGACACCATTGTTGAAGTACGCATCTCAATGTGTTCTTTTTGGGTTGCATTGGCATTGCACTTTAAAGAAACATAAATATTAATACAAAACAAAGTATAGGAAATAGACAATGAATGAAGGCATGTATTTCTTTATTTTCATTGCAATGCAAAGTGAAAAATAATTTAAATGGCACAAACATTGTGCCCTAATACAAATTAAATTTGAATGACAAAAAATCAAGATTGTATTTGCACTGTTGGATGTATCAACATCTCATCTTCTTCTTCATCATCTTCACCGAATGACAAATCTTCATCAGACTCCTAAAGAACATCGACGAACAAATATAAGTACAACGTAACAGTTAAGGTGACTATAAAATGTATATCGCATTGAACTTTAGGATCTGTTTGGCAAACACAAACTAGTTTATAATCTACCTTATTATTTAGATCGGAAGTTACTTTGAAAAAGTGTTTGGTTAACTAGCTAATTTTAGAAAACAATTTACATTGATCGTAAAATTTTAGATGTTAGCCTAAGTAGCGTTTATAGTTTTTCGGCTTAAAGTTAAATTACAAGATTTCAGTTAAGTTATCAGCTAGTTTTGCCGAATAGGACCTGAAAGGGAAAAATTCAATAAAAACTTACAATGTACAACCGCTGTAAACTGTTTTGGATCCCCGAAACTACTCGAACAATAATGTAAAGAGGGAGAAGAACTCCACAAGCTCTTAGAAGAAACAACTGCCAAGTTTGATCAAAAAGAAAAAAATGAACAAAGACCCATATCAGTAAAACAGTTCAATTACTGTAAACTCATATTGTATATACTTGTAATTGAGACTCAATAAAATGTACTTACAGTAACAAGTGTAAATGCATATTGGTCTGCTCCACTAGTAAGAATTGATAAGAGGTGTCTCACAAGCAGAAAAATAGTGAACTGCCCAAGTTAATCATAGAATTTGAATCAGTAAAAGTTAAATTCATTAAGGAAATGAACTGATCACTATGAATTCATTGATTCAAATGCACAATGAACTGTTATGTTTTTCTTTCGGGCCCGACAGTACTGATCTTGTCCCCAACTTAACCACCTTTCAACTTACAGGTGTTGATGGGACTATTATTTCGGTCCGCACATCTTCAACATGGACTCACCATGATTGCGACGGATCGAAAACAATTCGCGCTTCTCTCAGCCGCGGATGAGCATTCGGAATAGTCGGTTTCGATGGAATCACTGTGATCAATTGCTACAATTGCCATTAGTCCTGGATTGTGCAACTCATGGTTCTGCCTTGGAACCTCTAAACTTCCTCTGCTCCATTGTTTTAAAATTTAAAATTAGTGTGCATTTGATGAGAACACTAAACTTTGTTTAGAGTGAAAATTAGAACAAATTTAAGCTAATTGTGACATTTGATTACAATTAGTACCTGATTGTCACTGCAACATCATCTGCTTGGGTTTTCTTTGGTGGTGTTGGTGCAGTATAACCGGGTTCAAAATTCTGAAAAATCAATAATAGAATTCAAACTTTAGTCTAAGATTTTAACAACAAATAAAGCGTCAATCCCAAATTAGTGCTCAACAAATTTTTTTTGAATAACCGTGGGTATCCAAACACTTTGTCTGACTAGTCCTACGGGCCCTAAGATTGCGGAAAGAGATCTGGCCTGGCAAATAATAGCACACAAATAATAATCTCCAAATCTTAAGACCCAAAAAAAAAAAACTAAGCAAACATAGCACACAAGAATCAAATCAAATCAAAACCAAACAACTAAAATAGCACAAAAAGTTGATTGAACATCAAAAAGGGGGGAAACCCCAGATTTTGATTTTGGTTTTGGAATCAAACCTGGAGACAGATTTCACAAATGGTGTTGCCCTTCTCATTGCACCATCTCTGTATGCAATCTCTATGAGCAAACTGCACAAAACCAACCAAAACACTTCAACACACTTCAACACAAATACCCATCAAAGATTTCAACTTTTCAAACTGAAGAACTAAAAAAAAAATCAAAACTTTATAACTTCACAAGTTTCTGCCCACCTTGACAGACCCAGAGCAAGCACATGGAGCTTCCAACCCATTAGAGCATCCAAGCTCCTCTTCATGACAGATTCTGCACTGCAGAGTTGATTGTGAAATCAAGTCCTCTACAATCAGAACAACTTCTCTATCACCCTTGAAAGTTCCCATGATGACCTGTACACACTTTGAGGTTCTATGAATCAGTTTTTATGCAGGTTTTCAAAACTGCTAAATGAGACCAAGTCTTTGGCCAAAACACACGGTTTGGGTTTGGAACGTGAAGAAGACTTTGAATTGAGTTTTGGGGAATTAATGAGACTCCATGGTCAAACCAAACACGATTTTGTGAAGAAATTTTCTCCCAATCATAGGTGGATATGGGTTTAAATTAATGAATAGTGAAATGCTACAATGACTCAGAAATGACACTGATCAATGCATCTGCTGACGTGAACACTTTGGGTCTCACTCAAAATCAATTGATTTCAGGCTGCTGGACATTAGCAAATGCGTTGATCGAGTATCATTTTCGGGTCATTCTACCATTTCTCTGATAAAATACTATAATGACTTGGTGATAAAACACCCGAGATGGACGACGGGTGATGGTGTTCATTCATTCGTGCATCGATGCGTATGTACACAAATCTCGATGCACAAGTTGATGGACATCATCACTGGTGTCCGGTCTCGGGTCACCCGAGCATCTTCTTTAAATTAATATATGTGGTGTCATTGTTGTAGAATGAGAGGACCACTTCGTAGGTTTAGCTAATAATTAGTGTTAATCATGTTTTATATACATAGTGATAGTGATTACAATAAAATAATGTTAATCATGTTTTTTTAAACATATATAGTGATCATTTGAGTTTTTCAGAATCTTAGAACTTTGAATTTGAATGCATAAGTTTTAGGTGTATTTGTGTTACTAGCCATCATAATTGATCATTTTTTTTATTATTATTATCTTGGTTGTCCTACATACAATTTACTTGATATTTTTAAAATTTACATAATATACATTAAATGTATTAAATCGAGCAGCGTGAAAATGTTCGACAACCTACTCCAACAAATTTAACTAATTGTTGTATACAATAGGTACACAAAATTATTGTTGATAAACCATTTTAAAGTATACCTAGTAAAAAATTATGAAATGAATTTTTTTTATTGTTGATAATGAACATAGAGAATCATACAAGATAATCTTAAAAATTGGACATAATCAGCTAACCTAATGTCTATAATAATCTAAAATGAATCTTTTGCAAGATATGTAAGTAACATTTGTTTTAATAATGGTGCTCTTTAATTTGAAACTCCTTCAACGGATCTCTGTTGATCAATTTTGAAATTTGAAGTTAAAAAAAGCTCCAAAAAAGGGGTCGGGGTGCGTAGGATATTAAGATGCGCACCACAGCGCATGTCATGAGGAGTCCACGTTGGGAGAGGAGGAGACAGTAGTGGGGCCCGTTTGGCGCTCGATGATATTGATTGTGTTTTTAACTTAAATTTCAGCTTCTTTTAGATGGCCAAACAAACAACAACAAAAAAAGCTGACATTTTGTTTGTGCTTATCTGCTTCTCGTGCTTATCATCTCTCTTTCACACTTTTAATGCAATTTGTGATCCAAATGGCTTAAAAGAAGTAAGGCTAACGTTTGATTTGAGATTTTTTTAAGTTGAAACCTTGTAATGATGTCTAACATGCGCGGTAAGTGCATGTGAAATGTGAATGATGTTGGGCGTGTAGATAGCTAGGTTTAGGGTGCCATCTTTGATTTTGGGACTCTTATTAGTTCCATATTTTGTTAGGGATGTGTAAATCGAAATATAATCCCTATGGTACTCCGAAACTTTTGAAGTGAAACCTCGTAACACTGACATACACTCATCATCGGCCCTTGATATATCTCGAGATGTGTGCACGCCTAGAAGAATCATGGGCTGCTGATCAATGAGGTGTGTGTTCCTCTCGTGAGTGTTTCCCCTCTTGCGACAAATTAAACGAAAAAAAAAATAGAAAAAGAAAATTAAAGATGCATGAATACATAATCCATATATAATTAATCCAAATATTCAAACTCAACAAGCATATTAAAGTTTAATCTTGTGGCATT
The DNA here is from genome assembly GCA_039657325.1 of Stephania cephalantha. Taxonomy (NCBI): domain Eukaryota; kingdom Viridiplantae; phylum Streptophyta; class Magnoliopsida; order Ranunculales; family Menispermaceae; genus Stephania; species Stephania cephalantha. The sequence goes on along the minus strand of CM077579.1, from coordinate 46,474,982 downwards.
TTTTCACGGTCTTGTGGATCTTCGCATATTGTATCCAATTTAACCACCAACTCATAAATATGAGGTTTTATTTCAAGATTTTTCGATACTAATTGAGGGGAGATCATCAATTATGTACTTTATATATTATGAAGTTCCACTTAAACAATATGTGGGACTACTAACTTTCAATCCGCTATCTGGTCCAATATATAGGTATTATCATATAGTAACCTCTTACAATAAAATAGGCCCATATATATATGAACAAAATCTAGTTGAATTGAATCATATAGATCTTAATCCAAACATTTAAACACAACAATTAAGCATTAACGTTCCTGGTCTGAGGCACGTGCATGATACATTAAACAACAACAACATAACCTCGGTCATAATTTAATTGGGGTTGACTACATGGATCAAATTTTTCCATTGTGCTCGATTACGTGCAATTGATGGTGAGCTTTCCAGACCATTCAAATCCCTCCTAATTAATGCATCCCATGTTAATTTTGGTATATCCCTACCTCGTCAAATTTCTATAGTTTTTATTGAGTCAAATTTTCTAGTTGGGGCATTTGTAGGTCGTCTTTACAGGTGACCAAACCACCGCAATCGTCATTCTCTAATTTTTGTATCAATTGGTACTACTCCTACTTGTCTTTGAATTTATATATTTCTTATTCTATCTTTACGAGTTTTACCACACATCCACCTGAGCATCCTCATTTCTCCTACGCTCATTTTATGTAATTGTTGTTGCTTTACCGCCCAACATTCACTTCCATAGAGCATAGTTGGCATAATTGCGGTTCTATAAAAAATTTCTTTTAACTTAGTAGAAACATTTCGATCACAAATCACTCATATTGCATTCCGTCATTTCTTCCATCCAGCTTGAATTATAAGTGTGACATCATTCTCAATATTACCATCATTTTGTATGATTGATCATAGGTATCTAAAGTGGTTCACCTTAGGAACTTCTACTTCCCCTAATTTTACTACTTCATCATCTCGATGTCTAATGTTTCTAAACTCACAGTGCATGTATTCGATCTTCGTCCTACTCAACTTAAAACCTTTAGATTCTAATGTATTCCTCCAGAGTTCTAATTTCTTATTCACTCCATCTTTTATTTCATCCACTAAGACAATATCATCTGCAAATAGCATCCACCATAGTATATCCTCTTGAATATGTCTAATTAGTTCATCCATGACTAAAGTAAATAGATATGGGTTTAAAGTCAATTCTTGATGTAGTCTTATCGTAATGAAAAATTCTTTTGTAGCTTCTTCAAATGTTTTTATACTCGTTACTACTCCATTATACATATCTTTAATAACGCATATGTATCATCTGCATGATCCATCGAACAATATATCAAAATCCTAAATAGGTAACTTCAATTCGCATCTTGCTTTTCCATTTTTCTATTAATGTTTCATCATTATCACCTAGCTTTATTTGCCCCCTCTCAAGTCGTCCTCTATTGATCATTATATTACTTAAAGAAATATTCCTTCATTATTGCTTAAACTTTCTTTACATTATTTTAAGAGAACTCTTATTCTAACTACATATGAAAAAATGTAGACGAATCTAACTTGAAACACATTGATTATGAAGAATTTAAACGATTTTGAAAGTACATCATCAATTAATTGCTCAAAATTGAACGTAATATTTGGAAGAGTTTGATCCATGCAGCTAGCCGATAGACTCCAAATAATTTGAGTTTGAGACTTTTTTTTTTATTATTATTATTATAAACGCAGGCGTCTCAACTTTTTTTAGCCATTTACTAATTTAATCGGACGCCCAAACCTTTAATTATAAGTTGAGTGAAATGAAGAGAATGCAATATTCGTAGAGCCAAGAAGAATTGAACTCAAAACTCCATGTTGAACCAAATGAGGCATCTACAATCCAACCACAAACCATACAAAGCTACTCTCTCCAACCATTAGATCCTCCTCAAAAACACATCGAGATGTGCATCTACGGACAACGATGGCCTACATAATCGTAATTACAGATGCCACTAATGTAATGTCGGTACATTACATTTACATCCCATCTACTCTTTTGACCACCGAATGACTAAACTACCCTCACCTACATTACCCGCACAAAAAATAAACCCCCGTAATACCAAAACGCCCACAGGGGCAAGTCAGTCATTGACCCTCAACCGTATGTACACCCGCACCCACCTGATCACTCGTCCACACAAATATATCCAAACGAACCATCCTCCCAAGCACTCACTCTCATCCACTTCACGTCAAACCCCGGGAGCGGTTTACCGGCGAAGACAAGCGGTTTTGGAAGGCAGTTTTCCGGCACCGATGGATGACGTGGACGCCGTCCGGGAGCGGAAGATCTTGGTAGCGGTGGACGGGGGGGAGGAGAGCATGTACGCTTTGACATGGGCTCTTAAGAACGTGATTTCTCAAAATTCCAAAGATACTATCGTGCTCCTCTATGCCAAGCAGCCTCCTGTTGTCTTCACTGCCCTCGACGGAACAGGTATACTAAGGCCTCGTTCGGTTTGTTTTTGCTAAATTACAGTGTTAGTTGGGAGTTATTTCCTTGGAGTTGAGTCGGTGGAGTTAATATTTTTTTTATGTTTGGTTCAACTTTAAACTTGTAAAGAAGTTTCAAATTTTTAAACAATAAAAAATATGAATTGACATAAATAGCCTTCAAACGAGAGAGAGACGAGTAATTGTGTCTACAACTCTTGGGATATAACTCCCTAGGGGGGTGGGGGGTGGTGGGGAGATTTCTCACGTCCTAGTAAGTTGGGAGGTAATTTGCGGGCAAGTTGGGCAACTAAACAAGATTAGTTTTCAACTCCCTGTAATTTATCTCCCTAGAGATAACTCCACCCCCTAACCAAACAAGGCCTAAGTCTTAAAGAATAATTTCACGTCAATTAGTTGATTTTTTTATCGGAGCAACATGTAAAGCTGCCTAGTTAAGTTGTAGCCATAACAACTTGTTACATGTAACTTTTTTATGTGTAACAAAAAAAGAAGAAGTAAAAATACCTAAATCAACTTGGGAAGCTTAAAATCCTGACTCTGACCTACATGTATCAAGTTCGTAATCATACATATAAGAAAAATACAATAATAACAATAACAATATCACACCACGAGACATATTGGCTCACAAAAAGCTCACGTGTTAAACATCAAAATCTACGTATATCTGCATTTTGAGACGCGTATGAATGATCTTGCGAGCTATTGTGTCTTGTAGTGTGACACGTTGTCATTCTAGCACTTCTCTACATATAAATTAGCCTCTCTTTACACTATTTAAACTTAGATAAGACCTAATACTTGCAAAAGATTCACAAAAATTAGTAATTTCAGATTTTTTGTTGGGAGTTTTTAGGAAAAAAAGCCAGTGGCAATCTCGTGATTTTGGTCTGTTTTCAGGGTATTTGTTTTCTTCGGACATCGCGAACTTGGCTAAGTACAGAGACGACTTGGCGGAGAGCGTTATAGAGAGGGCGCGGAGGCTCTGCCGGGACTTGAACAATGTACAAATGTCATAATCTTTTTTATGTATGGATAAGATCGTCATTTAGTTTTACTACATGCGTATCTCGATGACGGATGTGATTGTGTGTAGGTTAAGGTGGAGGTGCGGGTGGAGCCGGGAGATCCTCGAGATGTGATATGCGAGGCAGCCGAGAAGGTCGGGGCGGACGTGTTGGTCATGGGCACGCACGGGTACGGTCTCATCAAGAGGTGGGTCCCACGTTTTTTAATCACGGACCGTTGGATTGATAAATGGAAAATAATATAATGACACAACAATGTCACACTACAACATACATTAGCTCAAAAGAGCTCTTCATGTGACATCGACCCGTGTGTTATGTATCGCGATTTATATATATCCGTATCTCGAGATACACATGAATGACTTTTGTGAGTCAGCACGTCTTGAATATGACATGTTGTTGTCATTTCAACACTTCTCTTCATAAAAAAAAAACTTTAAGATGATAAACTAGTTGATAATCTAGCTGATAACGGATAATCTAACTGAAAACTGATAGTTTAGCTGATAGCTGAAAAATTAGTAATTGATAGCTGATAGTTAGTAATTGATAGCTGATAGTTAATAATTTAGCTTATCTATTATAATTATTTGAAAGAAATAGTTGATCAAAATACATAAAACAACTTTTTTTTTTATTCTTAAAAAAGATATATTTATATTAACTATTATTTACATTACATATGTTTATATTAAACATGTTTTTTTAATAATAATGTTATATGCATTCATATGTACTAAATTAGTAATATTAAGTGATGTTACTTGAGTAAGTATCTATATATTATTTTGGTTAATAAAATATATGTTACTAATAATATTGTAAATCATAATAATGTTAAGTGATGTTAATTGTGCAAATGTATTTATCATATTGCGTTGCATATAAGGTATTATGTTATTATCGTTGCATTGTCGCACTAGCACATTACACGAACTTTTTATTATATATATATTCGCTATTTTATTTTCAAAAGAATAAATGAAAATTCGTTATTTTTTAGTCAAATAACCAGCTATTTACATGGGCAAAAAGAAAAATGTGGGCAAAATTAGAATAAAAAATTAAAATGACGTCTTAAAAATTAAATGCTAGTGGGGATAACATTTATGATTGTGGTTGATCATCTAAGTTATTTTTAAAATAAGCTGCTAACCAAACACAACTTATTTGTCGAAGTTGTTGATAAGCTAGTTTATGCTTACCAAACAAAGCTTAACATTTGGTTAAAGATGTCATTTTTGTGGTCTTATATTCTTTAAGTCCGAAATTAATCAGTGCTATACCTCACATATAATAACAATTATAATAAAAAATTGTTAACTTTTTTAAGAAAAATGTGAAAGTAACTCATTTTGGGCATTGATTCAATTAGATGTTGTACATTTTGCCTCGAAAAATACATGCACGCGTATCGGTGTTTATTGCATGGTATTTGACTGAGTTGGTGATTAAAGTGAGTTACTTTAATAGTTTTTTTTTTTTTTTTTTTTGGGACTGATTTGGGAATTTGGTGATGGCATGCAGGGCATTGGTGGGGAGCGTGAGTGACCATTGTTCACGGAAGGCCAAGTGTCCTGTTTTGGTGGTGAAGAAGCCAAAGTCAGCGTGATTGAAAAGTGTGGCATTATCTATAATTTTAGGTAGGAATGTGGTAAGTCTATACTTATGTGTATCGTATATTTGCATGTATACATACATATATATGTACATAGAGCCTGATAGTATGGCAGTTTTTTGTCAAATAATAATAATGGCAGCTGTTGTTAGGTATTTGCATAGCATCAACTTAAATATTTGCAGCTGTTGTTAGGTATTACATGAATGTGACATGATGTAATGATGTGGAAATTGTTTGCGTGGTCACGTAAATAAACAGAAGTTGATATCTTCCCCAATTATGTTAATTGATGAATTTCATTCCGCAATGTTTTTTCTTTGGGGTTATGCATTGGTATTGTGTTAGTATTTAATTTCCCCAATTTTTTTTTTGTCTCAAAGTGAATAAAGTGTATAAATTTGAAAAATGTAGCAATGCATGACAGACGTCAATGACTCGAAATCATGCACTAATATAGAGCATTATATCCTCCACCGTAGTCAACATTAGTGTCAATGCATGATGAATTAATTAGAACTTTTGCGGTCTCGAGTTCGTTGATGCAATATTTATATAATGCTTTGATTAACTAATTTAGACTTTTGCGGTCTCGGGTTCGTTGGTGCAATATTTATATAATGCGTTGAACCACTTGAAACAAACAACTTAAAAAGAATTGTATATTGTATAATTAAAGTGACAAGATGTAGAAAAAGAAAAAAAAAGAAAAAAGAAGAGAGAAGTTGTTTTTATGATCAATGCTCCATAATCTTTAAATTATAAAGAAAGGCATTTAATGGTTATCATGAATTTGGCTCGTTTTGATAAACATTGTAGTTTGATTGACAATATTGAATGACTCCTTGTTGTATTGTTTGCATCAATTGTGTAATTTCTTATTTACTGCAAATTGATTGATGGTTGCTTCCTTATTTGAATAAAATAAAGAACTTAAATAACATAAAGTTTTTATACACGTTGGAGCTTGCTAAGTTTATTTGTGCTAAGTGAGTGTATTAATTATCATCACTTCTATTGATTAACAATTATATTCTACATATATAGATTCTATAATGGTTGATCGAATAGTAACTTTGGTGTGTTATATGAATGGTGTCATGGTTGATGGACCATCGAGATTTCGTACACGAAACCGCCCATTCGACATTTCAGATCGAAGTTGAGTTTATGGTACGAGGAACTTGTGAGTTTTATCTGTAATTCATTGGAAATAGACAATGAAAAAATGATATTAAACATGATATATCGATATCCTGTGTACATTGGAACTGGAACGTACAACTATGTCCCTTTGCGAATAGTTGATGAAGTAACTATGAAAGATGCTTAAGAGATTGTGGCAGAATTTTCACCACCAAATTGTATGGAGCTATTTTTAGATTTAGTTTCGAGACAATCATATACTAGTTCCAATTGTAACATAGTGGTAAGTGCAGAAGGGCCTAGTACTCAACCAATATTTGAACATAATCATTGTGCATCGCCTTTGATAACTTCAAATCTCGATGTAGAAGAGGATGCTCGTTCTTGTGATGGTGTGAATACTGAGGAAGATGATGACTATTGTGGTAGTGATGGGAATACTGATGAAGAGAGTAGCGATGATGATGTCGATGATGTAGGGGTTGATGCGCATCGTGTTGATGATAGCATAATTCGAGATACATTAAATCGAATCATAGCCGAGGATGACTCATTATCTTGTCATCCAATCTCGAACGAAGTTGGAAACGATGATTTTTTCGATCAAAAGGCTGCTGGAATTGATGATGCGCATGTGGGTGTAGGTGAATTTGTCGTACCTTCATCTGTATTTATGGATTTGAGTATTGAGGCAATGCAACCTATCAATGAGAATGCAATGATCTCTTCTAAGTCTTTATGGAATGAAACATCATAATTTCATGTAGGCATGCGGTTCCTTTCTAAAGTAGATATTCAACATGCAGTGAAATTGTACAACATTAAAGGACACATACAATTTGTGGTAACGCATTCAACACTGACGCTGCTTGCTAACGCACGTCAATAATATTTAAAATACCTAAACCAACTATTTTGTAGAATAGTGGCAAAGGGTCGATCCCATCGAAGATTGGTATTCTTTCTAAGGTTTAAAAAGAACAAAAAGAGAAATCGGGGTTTAAGAGAGAATGAATTAATTAACTAATCTAAATATAAACAAAATAACTAAAGCAATGGAAATAAATTTGAAAACAGCTTAATAAAAACACCTAGGTCAAGACATACAAGTTCAGTTCGAGAAAAGATTGGATTTAGTATTCGATTTATGTAAAATATGCAAATCAAAATATCATAGTGTAGCTATAGAACCTGAACGTACGCGGTTCCTCGCACTTCCTAATCTCGATAACCAAGGTACGACGGTGACTATTTCTCTAATCAAACACACAACCATATATTCAAGTGAATTAGGTTTAATGTGTTGACCGCAATGGGCTTGTGAAGGCACTACACCTAGACAACCTGATCACTCGTGTGTCAAATTTAGCCTAGATTTCTAAGGTATTCAACCGGTCCCAAAAGAGACTAATCAATTGGTATGGTCAATTGTCACTAGTGTGATCTTATTGCACAATGACGGATGCTTACGACTCATCGACAAATAAATCAAAGTTTAAACAAGTGTTTAACTTCAATTGTTCAAATAATACCAAAGAAAATAAAATAATAATGAAAAGACTGAAATTAAAATATATAAATCTCACAAATCTATTGATACGCACAATGAACCTCCTTGAGCAGTGATGCTTGCTTTAGCTAGAGATTTTAGCCTCGCATCAAAAAACACAAAGAACAAAGAAAAATAAAAATAGAATGGGGGAAGAGCGTTCGGCCAGAATGGCCAAGTAGAGGATGCCGAGAGCGCAAAAAAAAATGACCTCCCCAAAATCCCTAATTAAAACTGCCAGTTTGGTTTGTAACACGTGCGTCGAGGACAATCTTGGGGTTATTTTGAGGTGCAAACAGGGTCTCTGTCACGTGTTACAGCGTGATTGGTTGGGCATGTTGAATGCATGATGTGGCGCTGCTGGATTGGATGAGAACCTGCAGTGATGACGTTGCTGTACCAGAAGCCCGCCACGTGGCGTTGCTGGATTGGAGGAGGCTTCTTTTGATGACGCATGCAGCTGACGCAAAACAGCTTTTGCTGGGATGCGTGGACGAATCTGGGCACGCCATGTGGCGCCTGGCAGGCAGCTGATGCAAGCAGTTGCGGTTGGCAGACCAATAGGGAGGTGACACGTGTACTGCAACAGGGACACTGCCAATGAGAGAGTGACACGCGGCGCAAGATGGAAAGTTGCATATAGGTAAGTCCATTTCACACAGCTTTTTCGCCACGAATTCAACCGCCGCACTCCAAAAATCTTGAAAATAATAAATAAACGCAATTATGCTAGTATTTTGGAGACTTGACAATAAAAATATATAAATAACCTATATATAATATTACATAATTAACGACTCAACAAACACCCAATGCGTGGGTTGTCCGTTGTAAGAAACATTTAGATGGATGTGATTGAAGGTTGCGGTGTTCAAAAAGAAAAACACATGGAATGTTTGAGATAAGTAAATATGCAGGACCAGCATATCATCGTGAGAAGAGATCCGTCCATCTCGGTTCAGCTTCTTCATCAAATTATCAAGGACAAATTCAGTTCTGATGTTCATTACATGAAAGTTTGGTTGGGGAAGAAAAAAACAATTGCTAAAATATTTGGAGATTGAGAAAAGTCATATAAAATGTTGCCGCGGTGGATGACCGCTCTTCAAGAAAGCAATTCAGGGACACGTGTCGATAGGAGGCATGGCGAGCCTAATGCCAACAATGAGGTTGTATTCAAATGAGTTTTTCGGGCATTTGCACATTCTATTGCAGGTTTTAGACATTGCAGACCAATTATACAAATTGATGACATATTCTTGTATGGAAAATACAAACAAAAACTCTTAATAGCCACTGTTGTTGATAGTAATAGTCATATATTTCCCCTTAGCATTTGCCATTGTCGATGAGGAAAGTCAAGGCACTGGGATGATTTATATGGCTTGTTTGCGATATCATGTGACTGATCGAGATGGTATATGTGTCATTTCTGATCGACACCCTGATATATTGTTGGCAATGAATAATCCTCAAAATGGATGGACCCATGAAAGAGCTCAACACATATTTTGCCTTCGTCACATATGCAGTAATTTCAACATGATATTTGGGAGCAAAGAATTGAAGGATATGGTGTACTTAGCCGGTTCACAACATCAACCTCGAAAATTTAAGGCATGCATGAAAGAACTTCAACAAATTAATGCGGAAACTATTGCGTGGTTTAATGATCTTGATCGAACACAATGGACCAACGCATACGACAAAGGATTTCGATACGGATGGATGACTACAAATTTAGCTGGTATTAATTGTGTCTATATGTTTACACTATTATTTATTTAATGTGTTTGATTTATATCACGTTTACAAGCAAATACTTACATGGTTTCTTTTCACAAATGTAGAATGCTTTAACGGTGTCATTAAAGGCGCGCGATTTTACCCTGTCACTGCATTAGTGCAAATAACATTTTATTGTGTCATGGGTTACTTTAACAAAAGACGTGACGAAATAGGTATAGCCCTAGGAAGGGGCGAAATGTACACAAAGTATGCGTTTGATAAGTTGTCACATTGGGGAAAGGCGGCAGGAGGGCACAATGTTACATTAGTGAATCGTGAAAATGACACATTTGAAGTCATCACTGCAACACGTGGGTATCATTTGATAAAAGGGTCTAACAAGCAAGTGGTGAAATTGGAGGCTCGTAGATGCACTTGTATGAAGTGGCGTGTTTTGGCATTCCATGTTCTCATGTCCAAGTCGTTTGCGCTAGTGTTGCCATTGATCACTTTGTCAAGACATTGAGTCATATTACAGATTGTCTCGTGTACAATCAATGTTATGCTACGAATTTTCAACTCATTCATCACAAAGATTATTGGCTTAACGCTTATAGTTCCACGCAACTTGTTTGCTGATCCATCTCGAAAGCGAGTTAAAAGAGGTTGTCCTCAAACAAGACGTTTGCGAACCGAGATGGATTGGAGAGGCAATCGAAACAACCACGTCATATGCAAATGAGAGAAGGAATGGAGAGAAACACCAACAACGTTGCGATGTAGTAAGTGTAAGCGGGATGGACACAATAGGCGCACTTGCTCTCGTCGTCAACAAGAACAACCACCTAATGGTTCATAGTGAAAGGCATGTCAAGTCTTATCTTTCGCATTTACTCATATTTTTCTTATATTAATTCACTTTCTTATGACTATGTGGTGCATATACTTTGTTTCAATTAAACCATGTTTTTATATTAATCACCCACTTTTGTTTTAATTTTATTGTTTGTTGAATGAACTTTATCGCTCATCATTGGTTTTTTGTATTAATGACAACATTGTTAATGATTTGGGGTTCAAGCGCTATATGGATCCTGGACCTATATATGACTCGGTGTTGACTATGCGGACTCTACATAGATCTACTCGCGTTTGGAATGGACCTAGTAGTACTTCTCTTTGTCTGCTTGCATATTTTTAGAGCTTTGTAGCTAAATTTGAACTAATGTAATTTATATGTTATTTGCATTGGAGGATCCCGATATATTGACTATCGTGCGTAATTCAAAGAAAGATTACACCGATTGGTCCCACTTGATGAGCGCGTAGTTGGGTATCTTGAGGAAGTTCGAGTTTTATGGAACGACGCGAATATGTTTCATAAGAATTGATTGGCATCTCATTACCGCACTTGTTGAGAGGCGGAGGCGAGACTCACACGTTTCATTTTCCGATTAGCGAGATGACTATTACCCTACAAGATGTACAAATAATTTTAGGGTTACCTGTCGATGGATTACCAATCACTGGTCGGGTAGAACAAGATTATGATGCCTTATGTTTGACACTACTAGGCTTCCCATTCCTTGAAAACAACAAAACTGGAGGTCGGATCCAAATTCGACAACTTTCAAGATGGTTTCCAAACCTTCCAAATAATGCTGGTGAAGTGGAAGTGCAACGCTATGCAAGAGCGTACATCTTACAACTTCTTGGAGGAACTTTATTTGCAGACAAGTCTAACAATCTTGTTCACATCACGTATTTACAATTTTTGGAGGATTTTGAGGCGGCAGGAAAATACAGTTGGGGTAGTGCAACTTTGGCTCACCTATATAGACAATTGTGTCTTGCCGACATTGATGAAGCGAGAGATTGCAGGTCAATTAATATTATTGCACCTATGGGCATGGGACAAGTTGCATTTTCTTGCACCAATAATGAGAAATGTTCTTCGAAACGACATCATACCAAATGAAGATTTATTTCCGCCTCCTCCTTTTGGTCATAGGTAATTAGAATTTTTTAACATAGTAAAAAAACTTGAGTTTATTTATCTACATATACTTTCATCCATGCATTGTGTTGTTTTTCACATTTTTTATTGGTGGAGACATGCCTTAGAGACCACAGGAACATCAATGCACGTGCTAACAAAATACGTAGAAAATGATAGACATGCAAACCCCAGATGAAGTAAGAAATACACCGAATCAATTTTTTCAAATACCCTTTTGTAAAATGGTGAAATGTGAATTTTATCCATTTCAAGTTGTTTTCCATGACTTCGTGTAATTTGAGAAACGTATCCCGAGACAAAGTGATAAGAGACTTGCACTGCGTATTGTAGAAAGTGGTCGTGCTATTTGGCGAACTAGGGCACCTTTACTTTTTTTCTGTGTTGTTGAAATGTATAATCCTGATAGAGTCATGCGACAATTCGGTTTGAAACAAAGGATACCACCTTTAAATAGCACAAGCATGAAGCTACATAAGATTGACTTGAGAGGGAAAACAGATAAAGATTGGAGTGCAGAACATAATGCTTATGTCTGCATGTGGAACGAACGTGCTTCTAATATTGCGAATGATGGATTATTGGAGGAGCCATTGGAATTTTACGACCCTTATATGCAATAGAATCGTCGCATTACACGACGATTCATGTCTTATCGTGGAGCTATTGTTGAGGCATTGATAAGTACGCAATTTTTATTATTCAATCATGAAGTCTTTTAAATAGTTGTTTTGATTTTATTTTCGCATACAACTTCATAAATATTTTATATGTAGGCACAAGGAATGACATCAATTCATCGATTGACATTGGGTGATGATGTGTCTATTCTACGTATTCGAGATGTAGTCGCATCGACTTTGACTCGCAATACATGCAGATTATCGCATCCATAATATGCCCACTTCTTTTGAAGCATCTTGTCACGACCAAATATCTAACCCCGTTTAATTCTTTAATCAGATCACCACCCTTGACGTGGGACCTACACTCGTGATACGTGCACCGACCGAGGCACGTGGCCGAGATGTATATTGTATTTTTGTATTGTGTAGACTTACTAAGTCGGTTTGTACGATTGTAGGCGTCGAGACGAGAGCGGGGACACGCCTCGAGTAGCGTGCGAGCCGGGAACCGGTAGTTAGCATTTTGGTAAGTCTTATTTAATACTAATATGAAATAAGGAATTACTTATAAGCCTATGGTTGTGTTTGTTAATTTAAATCAAATTAAAAGCCTATAGTTGAGTAAATTAAATGGAAAGCATATGATTGGTCTAGAGATACACATTAGTACATCTAAGAACTAGGTGAGTAATGAAATGGTGTCACTCGATGTTGAGATAGTGGGAGTTAGTGGGATATATGACAAAGGTGGACCATTAGATATTCCTAGGGATACATAAATCCATGAAGATTAAGGGCTAGGAAGGAACATCACCTTAATATATATTATTAGTGATCAAACAACATGCAAACCAAATCACTCATTCATTTTTGCTGGAGAAGAATAAGGAATTGTTGGAGAGGAGTGAATCATCAAGGTGTTGAAGGAATCCATGAGAGTTTGTGAGAAATTCTCAAGCTAGGGTGCTACATCAACTAGGTAAACATCTTTTTAGTTGAAATTAGAACAAGTTTTGGTTTTAGGCTAATTTCAAATAGTAGATTATTGAGTATTTACAAATAATTTATATATTTGGATTCCTCATTTCAATATGATAATCCAGATATATTGAAGTTCTTAATTCGGTTTTGAAATCATAAAGATATGAATTTTTGAAGTTGCAACACCAAAACTAGAGTTCTGCATGTTGTATTAGGAATCAACCTGGGTGATTTGGTCATAATCTACCCATTTTGAATCCTAATTGATCCAAACCAGCGGCATTTGAAAGCTTATTTAAAGGGGAATAACTTTAATCGAATGAATGTATTTTGATTCAAATGTTTTTATGTCCAAATATGCTCTACAAATAGGTGCTGAAATTAAAAAGGAAAGTTTTGAAACTAAACTTATTAAAGGCATAACTCCCTAACCAAATATTCAAATGAGCTGATCTTTTAGTATGTTGTATTTGGATATATTTTATGCCTTGTGAGCAAAAATTACATTTTTAGGGAACTATATATTAGGAGAAATAGATTTTCTAAATTCGCTGGTCGGATTAAGTTCTAATTAGACCTATGTTTAGTAAAATCATGATATCTCTTTCATTTTAAATCATAATTTTGCAAACGAAACCTTTCTGGAAAGCTAAGAGAGAGACCAACAAGAATTTTATTGATGGATGATTTCGATATTTTGACCATTTCATGCCTAAAAACTGCTTTAAAGTGTAGGACTGAAATTGAAACTTAATTTAGTCTTTAGGGGCCGATTTAGAAAGATTGATTTAAAGTCTATTGAATCAATTTGAATACACAATAAACACCACTAAATTGAGCTTAAACCCACTATACTTGAACTAATGAGACACCAAACTCAAAACCTAGGAAAATGGTACTGGAGAGCGAATACAAGATTTGGAGTATCGGAGGCCAATAAAGCTAGGACTTTACTTTGTTGTTGTGAGTATACCCAATGACAACTTTACTTGGCATTTCGTTTCTATGAATTGTTCTCCTTGCATAGTCCTTTGACTATTTTGCCTTTGTATTCTTATATCATGTGTGGTAAAACTCGTAAAGATAGAATAAGAAATATAGAAATTCAAAGACAAGTAGGAGTAGCACCAATTGATACAAAGATTAGGGAAGGGCATGCGTGGTTTGGTCACCCGCAAAGACGGCCTACAAATGCCCCAACTAGAAAATTTGACTCAATAGAAACCGTAGAAATTCGACGATATAGGGCGTACTAAAGTTAACATGGGATGCATTAATTAGGAGGGATTTGAATGGTTTGGAAAGCTTCACCATCAATTGCACTTAATCAAGCACAATGGAAAAGTTTGATCCATGTAGCCTCGACCCCAATTAATTTGGGACCGAGGCTATGTTGTTGTTGTTGTTGTATTCTTATATCATGTGTTCTTTGTTTCTATGCTCATTTGATGAGTCTAGTTTGCATGATATCCATTCATTTGATTTGATTCATTGATTCTATCCCATGTTATGTCTATTCTTGTTGTTTTAAATGTGAATTGAATGATAAATAGCATGCTATTAGGCTAGTGAATATCTTATAAATGTTTAAGAGGACTTGTATTCCTTATTTGTTTAGGTATTTGTTTAGGTGTGTAGATATGTTTATGCCTTGACAATCCATACTTGGTATTTCTTGAAATTTAAAAAGTACTTTTCGCATTTAGGTCACGTACTCAATCAAGGTGTGCGCGACTCACCGGGTTGAGTCCCCAGGGATGTCGCACATATTACCCGACACCGTATGACGCTCGGGGTTAGAGTCCCCGAGGTGGTCTACACACGGGGTGAGAGTCCTTTGTGCTATATGATTATTGAGTCGGAGTGACATGTTTCGCCGCCGACCGGACCTAAATCACCACTACTTAGCCTAGTGTCGTATCACTTGTTTAACTCGTATTTACTTGCATATGATTTATTTTCTAGTTTTCCCATTTATATGCTTTTAAATACCATTTGAATATTTGGAAATGCAAATTAAACTTGTCATCGGGGATTACTTTGTTTTATTCTTGTACTCACCGTCCTTTTATGACGGTGTGTGCAGAGTCGTCTACCAGAAATAGGGGCAAGGAGAAGATCGACGATTATCCCCGAGCCTGCGCGTCATCGCATCGATTGTAGGTCTTCGATCTTTTGGTATTTTGATTGTATATGTTATATGTCTTTCGATACTATTTGAGGTTGTATATTCTATTGAGCGTTAGTTTCTCCAACATGACTTAGATTATTTTACTTGTTTCAATGCATTTTGAGGACTTTATATATGTGATGTCATTTCCTGATTTTTTACACTTATGATTTTATAAATGGCTTCCGCATAAGTTACTAATTGATTCCGCATAATCAATAAGACTTCCGCTAATTAATTAATTTAATAAAATGTCTTAATTAACTCTAAATTTTATAAACTGGTAGGACTAGTGTATTACTTATCCCGAACACGAGAAAAGAAACGTCTAGGTTGTAAAAGCTTACTAATACGTAGTTAAGTCCTGCGTGGATATGATTAGGGCTTAATTACAGGATTAGGCTGGGCGGTGCCCTAGATTATGAGAGGGGCCGTCACACATCTCATCAATCTTCTCATGAAGATACATGTTCGAGGCATGACACTCCAGTGTATACTCCATCCATACCTCTCGACGAGTTCGAGACTCTATATACTCCATCGACCTCTCTCAACGAGTTAGAGACTCCACATACTCCATCAGTACCTCCCAACATGGCATTCGAGAATACGAAAGCCTTTCAATTTGATAGGATACCTACATTTTCATGTCATTTTAATGCAAGTCTAATAATGATGAATTTATCTGGGACTGCTCATGATGGTTGAAGGCATGATATAGATGAAATTCAACCAGACGATGCTCAAAATCTGTTACGTCCTGATGTGGGCCATTCGAATGTGCCATTAGCTTTAAATCGTAATGTGCGAGTCGCAAAGAGAACACGTTGTGGGACTAGAAGTCATTATTTGGGGTCAAACTAGGACTTTTTTTGACTATCACAAGACATCTTTTCGTTTATATAAATGCTTTGTAGTTCGTTATGGTATTACTATTGTGATAATGATCAATGTGAAAGAGCAATATAATATCTTGTTAATAAACTTAAGGATTATTGTAGCATTTGATTGACTTCCAAGTTCTTCATTTATAGCAAATGAAATTTCCTGCATGACTAACGTCAATTTCATGAATTTTGCAAATTACTCGAGTTTCAAAGTTTTTATTGTACAAGATCAAAGTCATAAACCTATTGTAACTTCAAATTTTGGACTAGTTTGTATTGAGAGAAAAATAAATAATACGAATATACTAGTGGACTAGCTTGAAAGCTTTTGTTTAAGCTAACGAGTGCACGTATCGGAACCCAACAGATATATAAGATTTTCTTTTTTATTAAAAAAATAAAAACACATAGATGCTACAGATTCTACTTGTTTGATAGATGAGGTTTAATATGATATATTATACTTTGTCAAAATCATTTTCATTCTCTTATAAGTTAACTACCAAAAGCATAAAAAAACACTGAAAAAAATAAGAACAAATGGAAATCGTGACTGCAAGTCACGATTTCTTTGCAAAAGCAAGTCGTGACCGCAAGTCACGACTTATTTGTTTTTTTTTTAATTATTGAAAACGTGATCTTCAATCACATTTTTTATTTCCCTTGCGACCTCATCAAATCGTGCCTTTTTGACAAATAGAGCCATTAGTTGTTATTATGTCATCACTACAAAAAAAAAACAATCAAATTAGCGATGAAAAAAATTGATTATAAAGTCATTTTTTTCATCGCTAAATCGATTAGAGACGAGAAATCTATCGCGAAAAAGTTTATCGTTGATTAAAATTAGCGACGAGATTTATGTCGCTAATAAGAATTAGTGATTGCATTCTCGTCGCTAATTAGTATTTGTCGCTAATTTGTCGTTGATTTGTTGATGTTTTGTTGCAAATTTGTCACTATCTGATCAAATTAATCGGTCAAAATTTAAATTCGTCGCTAATTCGTCACTAATTAATGACAAATCATATTCCGTCGCTTATTATTGTCTTTTGCAGTGCATGTATTGACTTAGATGGGAATCGAACCTATGATCTCATCAAACCTAGCTATCTTGAAGCGGACTTTAATTACAAATGCATTTTTTTTTTCAAATAAAACATGGTTTAAGTGGTATCTAGCTTAATGGTTTGGTATACCATGACACATATTATTTGTGGGACAAGTTTGAGTGGTGTTTAACTATGTTTGTGATTAAATAAAACATGGTTTAAGTGGTAGCTAGCTCAAGCTTCAAGTGTCATCTAACTTGTTACATATTACCATGCACAAGGTGGGTTTTTAGCCTAGCTAATTCCACTAATAATTGGTGGGTAGATTTTTAATTTGGTTAAGTATCATAATATTTGCCTTTTTTGTTTCATGAGTTTTTTTTTTTTTTTTTTTTGAAACATTTTATGTGCTTAATTTGAGTAATTTTTTAACTTGCTTTTTTTTTCTTTTTTATCCCATAATGTATACTATATTTTATGTGATTACTAAAAGCATCGTTTCTATCAAACATGCCCTAATTGTAATTTAGTTTTTCCTCTAGAAACTAATCATGTTTTTCCCTTATCATAAATATTGTATAGATAAAGAGATGACCTCTTAATTTTTTCAAAAGTAACATATCAAATTAGTAGAGCTATCACGTAATCGATGACTATCAAAATAATCGACGACTATCAAAATAACCGTACATCCCGCTCCTGTTAATACACCATCGAGATTTTTGCAAACATGATCTACGTGGCTCAAGGTGCATCCAACTCCCTAACTTAGCTAACACTAACACTACTTGAACAAAATCACAAAAAAAAAAAAAAAAAAAAAAAAAAAACTAACTCTCGAACATGAAATATCTTAAATTTCAACGACTAATAATTAAATGTTGTAATTAAAAGTCTTCAAATGGAGTGACAAGAGCTGAAAGTGATACACGTGCCACGTGGACAGAAGATATTTAGAAAAAAAACCCGGAACCACCAAAGGTGAGAGGAATCTACGAAATCGTGTCTCACCTTGTGTTTCTCATTCTGGTTTACTGCTTTTTTTGCAAGTCAGAGGTTCGTAGGGTCGGGGTGTGAGCCGATTTCGTCTCCAAATTAGGGCTCGGTTGAAGATCGTCGAACACACGATTTTGCGCGAAATCGATCGTTTGAAGTTACGTTTATAGTATAATTAAGTTACATTTGGTAGAGTAGTTGTAATGTGTGTGTGGCGGTTTGTAGAATGATAAAAAATTGGGAAATCGCGGTTCTCGCCACACGTGCGTAAATCGTGAAGACTGTATTTGAAGCATGGCCGAGACTAGCTAAATTTTTGAGAACTCGCAGTCTCGCCACGAAGGCGGAAGAGTTCACGGTGTCTCGGTTACGCATGGCCGAGAATACTTCTATTATCTCGCCGAGACATGACGAGAGCTACAATTAGTGATAGGTAATGTGGCGTCGGTGGTGTACAACCGAGAATTTTCTCCTACTCTTGGTTGTACAAGATATTTGGCTCAAAAGATATTTTACAGGAGCACCTGAGCACCTGATCAACCCACTCCTCTCTCCCTTATCCAACAACCCACGTGGCAGCAAACCACAGGAGCGCCTTCGTTTTGCTGTCACAGCTGGTTTAGTTCATACAGCAAAAACCGCTGCGCCAACATACAACAAAAGAGTATCAACTCTCTCTCACTATAAATGACTCACTAAACATACTACAAAAAGTGCTTAAATTATTATCTCTTTTTTGTGCCCAATCAGACTTAGATTAATTTTGCATTCATTCATTCATTCATTGATTCATGGCAGATAGAAAGATTGTTGCTGCAGTGGATGAGAGTGATGAAAGCATGTATGCTCTCTCATGGTTTCTCAAAAACTTGGCCTCTTCATCTAACACTCATCATCACACAACTAGTCCTACAACTAGTCCTACTACTGTTCTTGTTCTTCTCTATTGCAAACCTCCCCCACCAGTTTATTCCTCCATAGATGGCACAGGTATTCATTCCTCCTTGAAACTCTATATATAATCAAGGACCCTGCTAAATTACATCGAGTTTGGTAGCACCGAGAATAGGCATCGACCCACTCGATTTTCGTAAGATATACTATAGCTACGAAACGCGCGCACATATATGGATAGGTGTATCGCACGACGACTGAGTGGGTCAGTGCCCAATATCATTTTTTCATAGTATATAATTGATTTCACAAGTGTCTTGTCCATTCATTTTTTTCTTTTGTTGATTAATTAGTTTGGTTACAACAATTTATATAGTTATGTAGCAACATAAGTTTTGGTGACAAATTCATTTGTTGTTAATTGATTTTATTGTGAAATTTATCCATATATAGAAGGTTTTGATTGAAATATACTTTTTTTTTCAGGGTACTTGTTTGGAGGGGAAGTGATTGAAACTATGAACAAGTACACGAGAGACTTAGAGGACTCGGTCATGAAGAGGGCTGAACTCATTTGCAGAGACTACCAACATGTATGTTTCTGCGCGTTTTTCCTTTTTGGTCTTGGAGTTTTTAGTATTTGGATTACTCTGACTACTATAGTTTCGAGTACTGTCTGATACTATATATAGTGGGCGGCTCTCCTAACGAAAGTTGCTTTATAGTCTATGCGCATGTTAGGATTAAAACCCTGGTGGCGCATCTAATTTTGAGCACATAATTAATAATATATACCTTTTGTGATTATTCGAAATTTGTTGTTATGCTTGATTAGGTGGTGAGATTGGAGAAGATAGTGGGAAGTGGAGATGCAAGAGAGGTGATATGTGAAGCAGTGAAGAAGGTTGAGCCTGAACTGCTAGTGATGGGCAGCCATGGATATGGTTTCATCAAGAGGTAATATTATTTAATTAATTGAAGATCATGTTTTAACTTTTTAAATTAATCAAAACCAGTTTTGGTATAAACGAACTCTACCTATGTTGAACACTATGTGCACTACATAATCGATCTCAAGTCCGGATAAATTAAGGAGGACGACTCCGACGCCCATTTTTCATACCGAAAAATGGGTAATGGAGGTCTTAAATCCATTTTTCATACCCGAAAAGTGGGGGAGGGAGGCCATAAGCCCATTTTCCAAGGATGAAAAATGGAGGAGGGTTGCGATATGTTGACAGCAAGCATAAAACTTGTCACTTTTCATGAAATAGATCAAACACATATAAACGTTAGGGCGTTCCCACCTAGCGACGCTCTGCATCGGAGCCCGAGTGTAGTGAGAAATGAGCAAGGGTGTGTTTCACATCGCCGCTCGGGTGTGAAGAAAAATGAAATCTTAATCGAGCAGAATAGAAAAGTTTGATCTATGTAGCCAACCCCAATTAAATTGGGAATGTGGCTATGTTGTTGTTGTAGTAGTAGTTTTGGTATAAACAATCAAATTGAAATTGTGTAAGTTTTGATTGAATTTGTTTTGATTAATTGTTGCAGGGCTCTTCTAGGAAGTGTGAGTGACCACTGCTCCAAGAAGGTCAAGTGCCCTGTTTTGATAGTCAAGCGCCCCAACAACTAATTATTTTCAATCCTTTTAGATTGTCTATATATTATATGCAACATTTCCATATATATAAGACCATTATGTATAAATGTTACGTATGATTTTATTTTATGTTCACATAATAACCAGCATACGTAACTTGTATGTGTATTTTTAATCAACAATATGTTTATTAAGCTTTTCATATACTACAAATTTGATGAGAATTTATATTTATTGTGGAAGTTGAATGATTCACCATCAAACTTATGAAAGAATACATTATAGCCATTAGACACGTGTTAAAAGTTTTGACGCTCATGACTTAATTATAAGGGCGATAAGATCTTGATTGTTTTAGGATTCCAATAGCTTCCGCACGTAATCTTGTTACTGATCTATATTACTTAAATATGTTTAAAGAATGTGACATTATAATCATATGTGGGCTTGATTAGTTCAGATTTCAGTTCAAATTTCAATTGCTCAGCATGGAAAGTTTGACCTGCAATATTGTTTTTGGGACTAATATTATTGAATGTTTCACATAATTATGAGTATATTATATTGTTTCTACACTTTTAATGAGTCCCAGATATTGGGAGCTCATCACCAAAGAGAGGTTGAGTGCCCGGGAATTTTTGGATATCTCACCATTTGCATTACATTACATTACAAAAAAAAAAAGGTGGTTTTCTTGGTGGGGCCTTTCTGTGATGAAAAGTCATGCAAGTTGGTGAATCATGAATTAATGGAGCATTATAGACAAGGCAATGCTACAATGACAGTTGAAGTCACACCTTTGTTTTTTTAGATAATTTTATGATTGTATTTCGATACGCACATCCCCAAACTTAATCACTTTCAACTCATAAAATATCGTGCATGTGATGCATGATTATGTTTTGATCCACACATTCCAATATATATTAATTAACCCTAAAATTTCGAAAGCCGCATGAGTTAACGTTTAATTTTTACATTATAAAGTAGTACTAGCTACTCCCTTCGTTTTTTTTAAGTGTATTTTTAGTCATTTTGAAATATTTCACAATATATGTCATTTGATAGTTTTAAAATACATTAATTACTTAATTGACTTTTATACCCTTCATAGAAAAAAAAAGTATAATAATTCCACATTAATAAGTAGTGTATGTCGAAGTGGTGGAGTTAGAAGAGATAAATGGTGATTTAATCTTTTAACTACTACTTTCTCCTCAATCAAGATAATTAAGTGACTTTCTTAAAAACTATGAACAACCTTAAAACGATACTTATATAGAAACGAATGGAGTAATTAACGTTTAAGCTTCTAACTAGGTTTTCAACTAATTTTGTCAAATAAAGTCGCTAGCTTATATAGTTATATAATGCATGTGTAAATATCAATTCATTTCCAAAGTTTCGAAACACACATTTCTGACGGATACTTAGTACGAAGCATTGTGCATTCACCCAATTAATCAAAAATTCAAATCTCATTCTTAACAAATTTTGACTTAGGCTTTGTTTAACATACGCAAACTAACTTATCATTTTCAAATAGCTACTTCATTAAATAAAGTTGTGTTTTGGTTATCAACTTATTTTAAAAATAAGCTAAATTAAACTCTAAAATCGTGGACGCTATTTTCAAATAGCGTTTAGTTAAAAAAATGTCCAGATTTAGTTTACTTTCCCTTTTAGCCTTAAAAAAATACTAAATGTAAAACACCAAAAAATACTAAATTAAATAATAAATAATAATGTTTATAAGTGCTACATTTAATAATACATGTATATCATTTATAATATATATATATTTTTTTATGTCATTTTGTATTTCTTCACTGCTCGATCAACTATTTCTTTCAAACAGTTTTAAATAATGAGTTAAATTACCAAAAAAGGCGTTAAAAAGCGCCAAACGGCCCTGACTGAGTAGTTTATCCACCGCACTCGACACTTGGATTTCTCCGTCTCCCCCGACGGACCTTCCAAGGCTTCTTCACTCACTCTCTCCTTCAAATCTCCGAACCCAAACCCTAATTTCCCCACTCGTCTCGATCTCCAAACCCTAGAAAATGCACTCCGTGATCTCCTCCTCCTCCTCCGCCGCCGCCGCCATTCCCAGATCCGGCCACCGGGGCGTCGATTTCTGCTACGTCAATCCCTCGCCGAAGCTCAGGTTCTGCGGGCTCCGGAAAGAGGCGTTTGGGGTGGGATTGGGTCTCAGGCGGTTGGATTCGACTGCGGCGCGGTCGAGGCGGAGATTGGTAGCGGCGGCGGCGGCGGCGAAGGCGAGTGAGAATGGGAGCG
Source organism: Stephania cephalantha (assembly GCA_039657325.1). NCBI lineage: Eukaryota > Viridiplantae > Streptophyta > Magnoliopsida > Ranunculales > Menispermaceae > Stephania > Stephania cephalantha. Next base: position 46,451,848 of record CM077579.1, on the reverse strand, counting down.
CGCCGGCGAAGGGGTTTGATTACGATCTGGTGATTATTGGGGCTGGTGTTGGGGGACACGGCGCCGCGCTTCACGCCGTCGAAAAGGTGAGGTTTTTGGTTGGTTTGATTGGTGATTGTGGTTTGAATTGTGTGGTTAATGAATGCTGTACTTTGTATTGGATGTGATTGATGCTATGTGTGTGTGTGTTTTTTGTCTTACCTGACATTGAGTTTGTTGGTTAATCGGTTTGAGAATTTGAATTTGTTTTGGTTGGTTGGTTTGTTTGATTGGAGTTGTTGTGATTGGTAATTGTGGTTCGAATTGTGTGCATAATGAGTTTTAAACTATGTATGTCTGTGTTTGAAGCTCTAGCTGCGTCGATGTTGTTCAATTTTCAGTGATGTAGTTGCATTTTGTGTTTTAGTTGACACTGAGTTTGGTTGTTGATTGGTTCGAGAATTGCTGCGAGCGAGATCGAATATGTCCATTGTTTATTCGAAAGTTTCGATTTTTTTTTACAGGAAAGTGGAGTGGATAGAGGAGGGAACTATGCATTGTTGCTATTACTTGACTCTTTGGTTATTTCATTTCGTTTCTAGTTTAGTATCTTATGCTATGGATTCAATGTCGTCATGCTTAGATAATAGTACTGACTGCTGAGTGATATGGGTTTTGTTCTTTTGCTTCGAAAATTACTTGGGTAGAAAAGATTTTGGAGTCATTAGCTTTGGTTTTTGTTAAAAAACAAGCTGATCATCTGATGGAGCTTCAAAGGAATTTTTTTTTTTTTTTTTTTATTTTTGGATGACCGGGGTTGCGTCTGACTAATGGCACTTGTTGATCTAGATTTTCCTATGTATGCGGAAACTTAGATAATCAATGATCTGTGTGCATTTTCCGTGACAAAATCTTGCATGTGAAATAAATGAATGACTGGATAAATGCTTGCAGGGTTTGAAAACTGCTATCATTGAAGGCGATGTAGTGGGGGGAACATGTGTGAACAGAGGTTGTGTTCCTTCTAAAGCTCTTCTTTCTGTAAGCAGACGTTTGCGTGAGCTCCAAAATGAGCATCACCTAAAAGCTCTTGGTTTGCAGGTAATGGACAAATATCTACTATTAGTGCATGATACAACTTGTTTGGAAAATCAGCATAGCTCTCTTTAGTGAGGCGTTCTACACTGTTTAGCATATTGTCTGGTCCTAATTAACTGATATTTGGTATACGTCATCAACATGGCCTCAGTCCCAAATTAATTGGGGTAACTGATATTTAGTATATGCCTCTGAAAAATCTGAACTTTTTATGAAGGTTGCTGCAGCTGGTTATGATCGACAATCAGTTGCTGATCATGCAAATGATCTTGCTTCTAAGATTCGTGGTCACCTGACTAATTCAATGAAAGCTCTTGGTGTGGACATATTGACAGGGGTTGGCACAATATTGGTAAGTCATACATTCTTGGCATTTTGTCTCTTGTGGAATTATATGTCTATACCACAAACTTGACATCTTTCTTCCTTTGTGTATCTTCTTGAACCACTATTTTTAAAGTTGAATCTTCATTATCCATGTTCAAAATGGTGATCCCATTCATGGGTTTATTTCAGGGGCCTCAAAAGGTGAAATATGGAAAAGTTGGATTTTCTGATAATATCGTAACTGCAAAAGACATAATTATTGCCACTGGTTCTGTTCCTTTTGTTCCCAAAGGCATTGAAGTTGATGGTGAGTAGATATCTCCAAACCCCTAATGATGATGTTTGAGCTTTTATAAAACTGGCTTTCTATGAACTGGGTGGAGTTTTTTTTCTTGAGATGAAATATTTTATTGGGTTTATAATATCTTTGAATTGGCATACCATGCATTCAATTTTTTTTTAAAGAAATACAATAAGTAAAATGATCTCATGCTGTGAATGTTGTTGGTGTTATATTGTTCAGTATTTCATGTCCTAGTGAAGCAGAATGATAGACCAAACATCCTAAATAGGTTAAAACACCTTGTATTACATGGGAGGCCACAAAAGTATCCCATGGTACTCCAAGACTAAAACAAACTAAACAATTCTGATAAATAATTATCTGGTGGAGATTTGGATTAATGAATTCAGTAATGTCTCGCAGGGAAGACAGTGATTACTAGTGACCATGCTCTTAAATTAGAGTTTGTCCCTGAGTGGATAGCTATTGTCGGCAGTGGTTACATTGGCCTTGAGTTTAGTGATGTGTATACGGCACTTGGTAGCGAGGTAAGCATATTTTTCTATTTTACAGCCTTTGCACGTGAATATCAAACATTGATGTCAATTTCAAAGAACATGGAAGTGATATTACTCGTTAACGTTATTTTTCTTTTTCAACCGGGTCTCCAGTTTTCATATTTAATAACATTTGAAGTGAATTTAACGAGTACAAAAAAGAAATACAGTAATATAATGATCCTATTTCTTATAATGGAAAATGAGGGGCTTAAAAGTCACATACCTAGTCACATGTTTGTTAGAGGCCATTGCACGATTGCATTAAGAATCTAAGATGTGTGGGCACAAATCTTGAAGTAATCTGATGACAATGCCCAATGTGTATATGACTTGTAATTTTGTGTGTTATCATAGCTCGACTCTTTTAGAATTCATAAATTAAAGTAGCTTTTGAGGTAAACATTATTTACTATTTAGCTTGTCTGCCCTGCATCTTAGTAGGTGTGTACAAACTTTGCTTTCGATGTTCACAAGTGCTCTGCTTTTAAAGTTTTTGTTGATTTTTCCTTCCAGATTTAAATTCTCTTTTTGGAGCATTAGCGCATTTATTGGAAATGATAATTTTCTGTCCCTTGCAGTTCTAGTTTTTGTGTAAGTAGTTTGAACTACATAATTCTAGCTTTTGTACATATTTAACCATGAACAATTGCACAGGTTACGTTTATTGAGGCATTGGATCAACTTATGCCAGGGTTTGATCCTGAGATAGGGAAGTTGGCCCAGAGAGTGCTAATAAACCCACGGAAAATTGATTATCATACTGGTGTATTTGCAAGCAAGGTATATTCATAATGAATTCTATCCATTTTATAGATGGGAGTGAGAAAATGCACTTGTTAACTTTTCTTCAACCTGTAGATCACTCCCGCTAAGGATGGAAAACCAGTTACGATTGAGCTTATCGACGCAAAGACAAAGGAGTTGAAGGATACTTTGGAGGTAATATTTGTAGATGACATAGACCCTCCACACATCAGAACAATGTATTCTCAAATTCATTTTGCATGATATTTATATTATCCTCTAAAGTTGGGGACGGTCAAGTTTTGCAGCTTCTGCTTGAAAGGGAGAGGAAGTAATGAACTCAATATGTTGATATAAATACACAATCATCATTAAAAACATGAGAGGTGGAATAATTTTTCTTTTTTTTTTTTTTGGAGAAGGAAACAGTAGTAGCTTAGTTCACCTTTCCGAAACCTTTGCTACTTAACTAACTAAATGACAATTCCGACAAACTTAAATCTACGTACTCCCAGCCTTTCTTCTTTCTGAAAAATATTTTTCATCTTACTCTTAATACATACGTAGATAATAATTGTATTTTCATCTTTCCTATAAGAACTGTGTTTACTCTTATATTTATTGTGATATACACCAAAGCATGTCCCTATTTCGAAAACTTTTGTGAGTGTTTTTGTTTTTTCTCCCTTTTTTTTTCAAGGAAGTGAGAACATCATGGCACTTATGAGAAAATTTATTTTACAATATGGTTGCAGGTAGATGCTGCACTTATTGCAACAGGTAGGGCCCCATTCACCAAGGGCCTTGGCCTGGAAAATGTAAGTAGCAAAGCAGTAGCAATATTTGATATTGAAGCAGATCAATGTGATTGATTTTGTTTACAATGTGTGATTGATTTAATATTCTAACTTGTTCAATTAGATTAATGTGGAGACACAAAGAGGATTTATCCCTGTTGATGAAAGGATGCGAGTGCTTGACAAGGATGGCAATCTGGTTTGTGATTTTTATGTTATTTTTCTTTCTGTTCTAGCTTGCAATTACAAGAGAAAATCATACAACTCGACTGTTACTGAAAATCAACTTTTGGAATTAGGTTCCTAATATCTATTGCATTGGTGATGCAAATGGAAAGATGATGCTTGCTCATGCTTCAAGTGCACAAGGGATTTCAGGTAAACTGCTGCTTTTACATGATCTCATCTGACTAATTTTGGCTTTCACCTTTTACAAACTTATCCATTTGCATTCGCCCCCTTATGCTCTTTCTTACTTGCAGTTGTTGAACAAGTCAGTGGGAAGGATCATGTGCTTAACCACTTGAGTATTCCAGCAGCCTGCTTCACCGATCCCGAAATCAGTATGGTTGGACTAACAGAGGTAAATTCCATACATTTTTTTTTATCAAGATTCTGAAAAGAGTACAATTTTGTTTTTCATTATTTAGTATTATTTAGATGTTTCTACAGCAGAGCATCTTAGTCTCCACTCTCCACAGATCTCAGATTCTGAAAAAAGTACAATTTTGTTTTTCACTATTCATTCAATTAAATACGTTTAAATTCTTTTGCAAGAATTACAATTCTTTCTTCAGAATCTCATGACAAATTGTAAATAATTAGTACAATAGAATTAACAATTTCAAGTCTTATAATCATGCAATTCTAAGAATATATTGTTCGATCTCAAGCCGGCAATTGTTATGACAACATAAAAAAATTTTTTAATTATTCCTTGAACGTTTTGGCTATTAATTTAGAATATTGCGCTTGGTTGAAGTTCTTGAACTAACTATTTTTTAAGACGAACTTTTTTTCAACAAGGAAAGCCCATGCTCTCTTTTTTTTTTTTTTTTTGACAACGCCCATGCTCAATGTTTGAAATGGTATATAACAAACATAAAAATCTATCTGCTATTCCTTAAAATAATTTGAAAAATCTTCTGACGAGGTTACACAAATCTAATGAAGTAAAGCAATTGGGAAGAAAAATACCATTGTAAATTTGCAAACTAATAATTTTCAATTTTGACAACTAGATTCATGTGAACCATCCTTGGGTTCCAAAGGTGGCACACATATTTCCATTTGCATGGAATCAACATTCCTCTAGTTTCCTCCTCTTTCTTTCATTTTTTTTTCTTTCAGTTGTCAGTTTATTCCTCGTTTTGCTGTAAAATCTCCTATTTATCAATTTTCAACGAAAAAACTTAAATTCACAGCCTCAAGCAAAGGAGAAAGCTGAAAAGGAAGGATTTGAAATCAGTATTGCCAAGACAAGTTTTAAGGCTAATACAAAAGCCCTTGCAGAAAATGAACCGGAGGGACTTGCAAAGGTAAAGCATTTTATTTTCTTTGCATTAGTGGAAATAAAAGGTTGGAAGTTTTGGATCATTGTTCACTTCGTCATCTTTCTCGCGTCTTTCTCTAAAAGCATTTTGTCAATGGCTGACCTCATCTGATCATCCTTTTGATTGCTTTTCTTCGTTTTTTTTTTTTTTTTTTTTTTTTCCTTTTCTTGAATTAGTTAGGACGACCGCTAAGCCTTGCTCCCATATCAGTTAGGATTAGAGTAATTATTTAATAAATGAAACATAAATTAAATTTCCAATAGTAATAATTTGTTAGGGCAACCCAAATCTGCATGTTCTTGGGTCTACCATATGTTTGTGTCAAGCGCAATGGAAGAGTTTGATTCACGTAACTGACCTCAACTAATTTGGGATTGAGGTTATGTTGTACATAATTTATGTCATGAAACCAAAAAATTGATTTGGAATTATTCTTTTATGTACCCATTGGCATGCAGATGATATACAGACCAGACACGGGGGAGATTCTTGGAGTTCATATATTAGGATTGCACGCTGCAGATCTCATCCATGAAGCTTCCAATGCAATTGCCTTAGGAACACGAATCCAGGTATAAATAACCTCTTGAATTCACGACATTTTAGGCTTCCGACAAAATAATAAGGCTAGACCTTGTCGCGTAAAAACCTCTCTAAGAAAGTGTGATTTTGTCCATACTTCTACTCCACTTCCATAGATCGAATGGACATTTCGTTTTACGAAATGTATGAATCATCTCCTTATCATTCTTTTGTTAATCTGAATTGCATTTCCCCATCGAGCAGGATCTCAAATTAGCCGTTCACGCACACCCCACGCTGTCTGAAGTGCTCGACGAACTCTACAAGTCAGCAAAGGTATATATAGTTCTATGAGCCTCGTCGGCCAACATGAATTACATTTCATGCACTTGCCATAGAAAGGGACCTCTTAATACTCTTCTCTATTGCTACAAGGACATCTCTTTCTTTGAGAGTCCATGTATGATTTAAGGACAAATAACATTGTTTTCTCTGCAACAGGTTAGTGCCAATGTTTCCTCTCCAGTTGCTGAACCGGCACAAGCCTAAAATGTCGTTAGGCGATAGTTTGCGTCGTTAAGTTATAGGGAGAATGCGGTTAATGTTATATGACTGCTGCAGGCTAATGCGTCGGCAAGGCGTGAAAGTGCATCTATGAGAGTGCGGCGTTCTGCAGGATTGGTAGCCATGGTAGAGTATCTGTTTCGCAATTTTGTGCGTGTAGTCATCTTTTGTAGAGATCATACTCGCTATTTCTTGGTATTGGTTTTAGTTTCAATCCTTGAATCCTTTCCATTTTGGTCTAATGTGTAGAAATGTAGCTTGCGAAGAAGAATAATATTTATCTCCAATAATAATTATGTTTCTTCAAGCTATTGAATGGTGTTCTCCTTTGAGAACAAAAGATATAGATCATCTAATTTTGAGAACATGCCTAATGCCAGTTAGGTCAACCAAACCTGGAGTATAGTGGAAAAGATACGCTCCCACCTCCGGATCAAACTCTTCCATTGTGCTCGATTAAGTGCAAACACACCCTTGTTCATTTCACTACGTTCGAGCTCTGATGCAGAGTGTCGCTAGGTGGGAACGCCCCAACGTTTATGTGTTTGATTCATTTTATAAAGAGTAACAAAAATTTTACGATAGTTATCAAGCTATCGCAACCCTCCTCTATGAGCTTGAAGCCTCCATCTCTCCATTTTTCGAGTATGAGAAATGGATTTGGGACCTTCCTTACCTATTTTTCGATATAAAAATGAGCATCAAAGTCCTTAATCCGGACTTAAGACCGACTATGTAGCGCCTACAGTGTTCAACATAGATGGAGTTTAAGGTAATCGATTCCTAAAAAATATAAAAAAGAAACACTTGTCACATGTTTATTGTACTAAATCAAGCATAACGTAAGAGTTTGATCTATGTAGCCGACCCAAATTAATTTGAGATTAAGGTTATCTTGTTGTTAAGGATGAAATTCTCATATCTGGGATTACTAGTGTGTCATGTCTGAACAAGGCACTCAAAGCCCCACAAGTATTTGCTAGAAGTAGAACTACAGCACTTTCTTCTATAGAGCTAACATTAAGCATATAGATGAGTTAGCCCCAATAACAGCACCCAAAATGCACAGCTAGTTTACACTCAAATACATTCAAACTCCATCCTAAAATCCACCCATGACCCAAATCTAGAGTGCTCCATAAACTTGAGACTTGACTAACTGATAAATACATAAAAACTGAACCAAAAAAGCCTCAAAAGAAGAAAGAAATCACTTTGAAAGGAAACAGATGCTCAGGCATTAATGCCTCCTAAGCTGATCTGCATGCCTACATAATGTGAGCACTTGCACATAACAAGTCCTATAAACAACTAAAGCTGATCTGCATGGTAATCTTATTCCTACAAATAAATGATATGATTCAAGCTCAGATGTCACCTAACTTGATCTTTTGTACAACCACTGTGCTTTAGAAGGTACACAAGACCTCCAACAAGTAGCAGAGTTACTTTAGAGGCTATGGCAACCAGAGTTCTCACTAAATAAGCTAGATGCAGGGTTACTTTAGAAGGCATGATCATAAAACTTCAACCATTAGAGGTTTATGAAGAAATAATGCCTAACCAAATATAATTCTCCTCACTAAAGACAACTTAAGATGGACAGACATCACATAATGTGCAAAAGTAAACCCGGTGGGGTTGCCACAACGGTAAGGGCGAAGGCAGGGTTGTGTGAGTTAAACGCACAACCTTGGTTTCGATTCCCCGGTGTGGCAAGATTGATCGAGCCACTGGGCACGCTCAGGCTGATTGCACCAGGGCCTCGCGAAAATAGTCAGGCTTGCCTGAACACCCACGGATATAAAATAAAAATAAAATAAAAAATATGCAAAAGTAAAACCATACGAGTTTCTCCCAAATTCATCAAGCACAACAAATACTAGTAGTTTTGTATATCTTTCACTCACAAGTCACAATAAGTCCACCACCAACATGGATCAAACTCTTTCACTCCACTCGGTTTAATGTCATTGATGATGTGCTTTAACTCTTCTCTAATCACCATTACTACTAATACAATAACTCTAGTAGTCACACACCAATACACCAATAACATGAACTCACCACGAGAACTCAAATTAATGCATCAAAACAACAAATGTGGTTCTTCAAAATATGTAAATGTAAGTAGTGACTTGCATTCAAAACATGAAAACTATGGTCTCATCGAAGTGCACATAATAGAATAACTTCAACTTAACATCAAAGACAAAAAATTGCAAAATCAAAACCTAGATGCAACACAGTCTAAAACCATCAGTAACTCTAAAACATCCATACTGTAAATTCATCACACTCATCTCCTACTCTTCGTTCTCGCTCCCCGATTCGGCGCTCTTGTTGTTGTGCTTCCTTGCGTACCTCTGGTTCCTCAAGAACTTTGGGTCCATCTATCACATTCAAAACAACAAAATCACAAAAACCCATCAACACCCATCAAACCAAATCCAAAACACAATTAAAACCAGATCACCAAATCAAACAAAAACCCCAAAAATCTAATCAATCATTTTTTTAGAAAAAAAAAAAAAAAAAAAAAAAAAAAGTACCCATGTAAACAACAAATGCTTATAAACCAATTAAACCAAAATCACCAAATCCAACAAAAACCCCAAAAATCTAATCAATTTTTTTAGAAAAAAAAGTGCCCATGTAAACAACAAATGCTTATAAACCAATCAAACCAAATCCAAAACCCAGAAAACCCAGATGACGAAATCACACAAAAACCCTAAAAATTGAATCAAAACATGATTTTGAAAAAAGGGTAACCTCGGATGATTGTAAACAACAAAATCACAAAAACCCAGAAAACCCAAATGAACAAATCAAACAAAACCCCCAAAATTAAACCAAAACGAGACTTTGAATCAAGGGCACCAATTTTGAACAGTAAACAACAAAAGCATAAAGACCCGGAAAACCCAGATGAGCAAATCAATCAAAAACCCCAAAAATCGAATCAAGACAAGATTTTGAAGGGTACCCCTTTGGTGGAGGTGTGCCTGTGCTTCCTGGGCTTCTTGATCCCGTTCTTGTGAGCCTTGTAGGACTGGTTGTGAGCGGTGTGGTTCTTCGACTTGGCCATTTCACTGCTCAACAGTCGACAAATCAAACGAGTTTAGATTCACGAGAGACTGAGAGAGATTGAATTGGACGAACAATGCTAGGATTGATTGAGACTTCGTTTTACCTGAATGAGAGGCTGAGCAAGATTAGGGTTTTGAGAGCACACAAGCAATCAAGCGAGCAACGAGAACAGCTGTATGTATTTATTGGGAAACCCTAGTTTCACTAATGAAATTACAAAACCACCCTTTACTCGCTATTTGCACCCATCGTCGCCCAAATATTAGTTTTTTTTTTTTTTTTTCTTCTTTTTTGTACCGGTTTTCCGGTGCGGGTATTCAAGGCTTTGCCCCAAGTAGTCCCAGGTTGGTAGGAACACTGAGTGGAGGTACCCTCGACTCGGGATTTTAAAAGGATTAATCTATTCTCACGACTCGAACTCGAATCAAGTGGTAAATGGTGATGCAATTTTATTTTTTATTTTATTTTTTTGTTTCCGTATTATTATTTTTTTGAGAGCGTCTAAACAAGCTCTGGTTTTTGCTGAACATACCCCTCGTTCAAGATTTTTATGTTATTCTAGTTTTGCCCTTGGAGCGAATGGTCATATTGACTTTCATATAAAAGTTTGAAATCACGAAAGAGTGAGAGAGATCGAATTGGATGAACAATGTGAAGATTGAGGTTTTGTTACCTGGAGGGGAGGGAGAAACTATGTGGAAGATTATGGTTTTGAGTAGGGACGACAATTTAATATTTGGACCGATTGGCCCGATTTTGTCCACCCTAAAATAAAAAGGGTTCTCGAATAACGTTTGACAAATTCGAGTTGAGTCTAGACAAAAACCTCTTGTTCAAATTTAAAATCGGGTCGGATCTGGACAAATCTTTGTAACTCCAAGCCTAACCGATTCAAATTTTAAACAGAGTTAAAATTATCTTTAATAAAATGGTATATTGGACACTTAGAACTTATTAAATATATTAACAAAAATATTATACTCTAATACACATACAAAATCAATGTATTAAATTTATCTTTGATTTTAGAATTAATTAAAGTTTAATTTTTTTATACTCGAACATTTGTTTCGTGACATTAAATGTTTAATTTACATAAATTATTTGCACTAACGTTACAATAATTTAGTTTGCAACCCATTTACTATTGATTACATTGCTTATTGTGATGAATATAAGAGCATCTTTAACCATGTAGGAAAATGTTTTGGTGACATTCTTTTACTGCAACTTAATCATAAATTATTTAAATAACTAAAAATTTGTAATTGGTAAAGATATAATAAAAATATAAATTTCAAAAAAAAATAGGCATAGGGCGGCTAACCGACACAAAAATTAGAAATGACGGTTACAATATTTTATACACCTCTAAAGACAACCTGCAAATGCTCTTGCGATAAAACTTAACTCAATTAAAAATGCAGGGCAAATATATTCAATCTAACTTGAGATGCATTTATTTCGAGGAATTTAAAGGACTCGGGAAGCACATTACCAATTGCACTAAATCGAGCATAATGAAAGAGTCTGATCTATGTAACTGACCCCAACTAATTTAGAATCCAAGTTTTGTTGTCGTTATAAATTGGTTACTTACCAAATTGGTGTTAGAATTTCCAACTCAACACCAATTCCCATCCCTTATAATTAGATAAAGTTTGAGATCTAGAAATTGTCAAATGAGTAAGTGACAATGTATTGAAATAGAAGTTTCATACAACAAGTCCTTCTATTTTATGACATACTATAAAGTTTATCATGCTTTTAATCCATACTCCATGGTACATAGATTTATTTTATGACATACTATAAAGTTTATCATAGCTCCAATTTGGTTAATACGTTCATAATAAGAGAAGTTAAAGATTAGAATCTCTCCATTATTGCATCACAGTGTGCAAAACAAAAAAAAATAACAGTGCTAAAGAATCTCGACCGTTGGATCACTAATCGACGGCCACAAGCGCATTCGATGACGACGATAAACCCAATCGACAACTCCACCCAGAACCGCAAAAAAACCAGACCGGTCCAACTCCTGAACCGGGTTCACCTCGCACTATATAAATACCCAAAAAAGTTCTCACCAAAACAGATCATTTTTTCTTCGTTTTTTCTCTGATTTTCACTGTGTTCGTCGTTCATCTCCTCTGTTTCTCACGCTAGGGTTCGCTCGATCGCTGCGTTTTCTCTCCGAATTTGGATCAATTCGTCTCGAATTGATCTTCGCGAGCCTCTGGAGATCGTTTCGCCCTTCGTTTCGAGCTCAATTTCGGCCAATTTCGTTGAGATCTCGACGAGATCATGTTTCTTGTGGACTGGTTCTATGGCGTTCTCGCGTCGCTGGGTCTCTGGCAAAAAGAGGCCAAAATCTTGTTTCTAGGGCTGGATAATGCCGGGAAGACTACTCTGCTTCACATGCTGAAAGATGAGGTTTGATTGTTTGTTGAGTTTTTAGGGTTTTTTTGGGGGATTTGATTTGAATTCTGAGATGGGGTTTTGTGATTTGCAGAGATTAGTTCAGCATCAGCCGACGCAGTATCCGACGTCGGAGGAGTTGAGTATTGGGAAGATCAAGTTCAAGGCGTTTGATTTGGGTGGGCATCAGATTGCGCGGAGGGTTTGGAAAGATTACTATGCGAAGGTATGCGTTCTTCGTGTTGATCGATTGATTCTTTATGATGGTTTATCGTTCGATGTTGTATAATCTTGAAATGGGTCGTCTTGTTGAATTTAGAGGTAATGAATTCAGCTATTGTAGGAAATAAATGACTTGAAATGGATAACATTTTTCGCGATGCAAGTTTCGCCCTTTTGCGTCTACTGTTATTGCTTCATAGCATAGTTTGATTGTGTCCTAGTGCCCCTGCATTTACTTCACCGTTTTATACTTTATGCAAGGTTTGAAGCTTTGAATTTGCCTTCTAAAATTTGAAAATAATTTGGAGAAGTTTAATTCGATGAGGAAAGTTGTGAAAAAAATTGCTAGTTTATGGAAGTCTATGAAACTTTATTGTAAATGCGAAAAACCTAAGTTTCTTTTTGAAGGTGTTAGAATAATAAGCGTAGTTATACAACTCTTATGCATAAGAGTCACAATGTAATTGTTTCAAATTGTTATTTTTCACAACATGGAATTTGCAATTACATGGCATTATTGGCAATACAACATGCTATGCAGTTGACCAACTATTTCCCTTTTGATGTGTTATGGTTTCATTTTAGATTTGTTTTGGTACATTTTTGCAATTTTTGCCACTGTTTGGTAGGACTTCCGTGAATTATGCCAAACTTCCCCTAATAATGTCGATTTTTTGGGGATTTCTAACATTTGTTTTTCCATACACATGGATTTCGTTTCACCTTTTTGAAAATTGATGACAAAATTGGCCAAAGTTTATGGGATTTTGTCGATTGTTAAACCATTATTTTATGTACGATAATCATTTCTTTATCAATAATTCAATATGTCATCATCATTTCCTTCTATTTTTTCTTGTATTGATGCATATTTGTGAAATGCACACCATCTATTGTACTAAATTGACCGATGGAAGAATTTGATCCATATAGCCATCACCAACCAATTTGAAATCGAGGCTTTGTTGTTATGCATCTTAGTCTACATACTACCATTTTTACTTTGAAGTTTGAACTGAAAATTGATTGGGTTGGATATCAATGTGTTTTTAGTGGACGTGTAATAATTAGGGTCTTGGCATGTTTTTTCTGTTAGGGAGGTAATATACTAGGTCATGCATTGTTCAGGGCATTGATGATATTCATGTTCTTTCTGATTTCATATGGGATATTAGGTCAGAGCATTCATGATTTTTTGGTTGCATACTACCTTTCAGTGGTAGTCTTTCATCTGTGTTGTATAAAACGCATGCGGCTGGTTCCTTTTTTATGTATTCCTCACTTCAGGAAAAAAAATTTGTTTTGGCTGACAACCTGTATTATAAGTGTATGTTTCCGTGGAGTATTTTCGATCCCGCTAGTTTTATAGTGGTTTTTCAGTTTTAATTTGAGATTGTTCCTGGATCTCTATATTATTTTATTGTGTGTAAATATTTTAGTCCAGTGTCATGTCTATTGTTTTTTAGAATCAGGTTTCTATACTTTTTAATATTCTTACCCCTTGCCCCCCTCTCATATCTTGAGCAATATTCGGACTCTAATTCTTATAAATTTTTGCATTTTTTGTCTTGTTGGGTTTTCTTCATTAACTAGCAGTTGTGTAGATTCTGCTGGTGTAATTATTGATTTTGCAGTTCTTGGCTTCTTACTGTGTTAGAATTGTTGCTGATGTGATGATTTTATGATAAACATACATCACACAATATTTTTAAAATAATCAGACCTTAAATTTGGAGGGTGTCATTTTTATCTGGATGTTTGAGTTCTTTGGAGAAGTGTGAAAACTGGAGTTTTAGCCCTTCTTTTGTGCAAAAAACATGGGAACGCACCATTCTAGATATTCCTGTGGTCTTCACTTCTACTGTGAGACCAAGACCAAGCATTGAATTGTTTTTTTTTTTTTCTTTTTTATATGGTACAATGATGTATTAGATATTTAGCTTATTTGGCCTAGTTAGAATTTGTAGAACCTGATCTAATTAAACTTTCTATCCGCACTTTTTTTTTTCCTGGGTTGCCTCGGTCATTATTGCAAGAAGGTGCCCTCAGCTATTTCTCAATGTTATATTGTTGTAGATTTTTCCTTGAGATAGCACTAATTGATACAAATTCTTGTGGGGCAGGTGGATGCTGTGGTATACCTTGTGGATGCCTATGACAAGGAGAGGTTTGCCGAGTCAAAGAGGGAGCTCGATGCACTCCTCTCCGATGAATCTCTTGCCAACGTCCCATTTCTTGTGCTGGGAAACAAGATCGACATACCATACGCAGCTTCAGAAGACGAGTTGCGTTATCACTTGGGCCTAACCAATTTCACCACCGGCAAGGGGAAGGTTAATCTTGCAGACTCCAATGTCCGCCCTCTCGAAGTCTTCATGTGCAGTATCGTCCGCAAGATGGGTTATGGTGATGGCTTCAAGTGGGTTTCTCAATACATCAAGTAGATAGGAATATGAAGATGCACTGTCCGGCTATTGAAATGGCATTCTCTATACCGGTGCCGCCTGCAGTAGAATTGCAGCTAAAAGTATGGTTTGTTAGGGTCGAGTTCATCGACTTATTTAATCGTCGCTGCTATATAATAGAAAAATCAGATGTAGCTGGAGTGTTTTTTTAAGGCTGTTCTTTTCATGTAGTGTTACTCCTTTTTGAGGGATAGTGATTTTTTTTTTTTTTGGTTCTACTATTGCTTAATTCTGCTTTCTCAGTGGTGTAATACTAGCTGTTCTTGTGGTTGATCTTCTCATTGAACTTAAAACTATCAGCTTAAGCAATTATGGTCTTCTTTTGAGACAAATCCAATATTGTGCCTATTATTTGTCCTTCTAAAGACAATGGTGCACGTGTTGATGTCATAAAAATGTCAGCTTTGATTGTAAACAGTATTTCTATTGATATGAAGAAATGTAGTTTGTTTTTCAGAGTTCTTTATTTGTTTACATTCAGAGATTAATGCAGTGATTTATTCTTATTGTTATTTGTTTATCATTTATGGAACTGGTTTGGTGTTGTTCGGTGCTCTAACGGTTTAAAAGGACGTCTCGAACTCGAGACTCCACAAACCCAAAAACCATAGAGAGCTTTACTCCTTAGTGGGCCAACCATGCTTGATTTCAAAAAAAAAAGTAAAAATAATAAAATAAAATAAATAAAATAAAAATAAAAACAGGTGTGGAGAAGGTGAAGACTGGAAGAGTTGGTTGAAGATGACACCACATTTTAAACAACCAAACCCACCTCTTTCAGAGATACAAGTGCACCACCTCAACTATAACCCTATGGAGCGGTTTAACAAACTCTCCCCTTCACATTACTACAATAAAAAAAACAAATGTTTCTCCACACATAACATACATACAACAACACTTATATAAAATGTTCCAAAACTCAGCTCTTGCATTTCAATTCCATAACCACAATTGTCCAAGTCTCTATACATTAAATCATGGGCAACCACACTTCTCACCACCCTTTTAACCCCGCCACCAACGCCGGAAAAGTCATACTACCGGACGGTGAAATTCACGAGTTTGTCGAACCACCAATTGTCGCAGAGCTCATGTTAAACCACCCTCAACAAGTCGTCGTAGAATTTGAATCAATCGGGCGCGGAACAAGGCCAGTTCCCTTGCCTGCAGACAAGAAGTTGGAGAAGAAGAAAGTGTACGTAATGCTACCGATGAAGCAGGGGAGGGTGGCACCGTTATCGGCCGAGGAAGCTCGCCGACTCCTCTTGAGGGTGAAGCCTATATGGAAGTCATCATCAAGGACTGCATTAACCTTGCCTACACTAAGAATACTACCTTTGTTTGCTCAGATGTGCACCCATGTTGGGAATATTGTTGAGGGAATAAGTCATGATGATCAGATTGTGTTGAACAGAAATGTTGATTGTGATAACAAGGATGAAGTGATTAGTGATGGTTTTAGTGAGAGGTCAGAGGCCTTTAGTAGGCAGTTTTCAGGGAGAGGGTGGAAGCCCAGTTTGGATACTATTAAGGAGAAAAATGTTCACAAGAAGATCTCTCACTGGCTGTTCTAATTCAACAAAGGAGATCAATGTTATTAATTTGCTTGCTTGTCATGTGTAGACTTCCTTTTTTTTTTTTTTTATAATTATTGTCAAAGTAACTAGAGCTTTGCCCCGACTTATCCTGGACTTGAGGAAGGAAGGACTGTGCATGAGGGCGGCAACCTTAGGCGAAGAGTTTTACTTCTAAATTTTTAATGCAAAAAGAGCTTTAGAGATGCTTCTTGTAGTTTCAAGTGGTTCAATTTGATATGATGCAAGCATGTTTTCTTTATGAGAAGTAGTGCTAGAATGACAACATGTCACGCGACAAGAGCCATTCATATATACCTCGGGATGCGGACATACACAGATCTCGATGCATAACATGCGGGTCGAGGTCATATGGAGAGTTCTTGTGAGACAATTTATCTTGTGATGTGACATTGCTGTTGTCATTCTAATATTTTCCTTTTTTTTTTTTGCTTGTTGCATGTGGTGGATTAAATTACTAAAAAATTGAAGGGAATATGTAATATAGGAAATGCTAGAACACCTAAGTGACGTCCATGTGACGTGGCATGCGGGTTCTATATTTAAAAATGGATTTGCGCAAATAGTTCCAAACGCATAACACGCAGTGTGTATTTCGAGACGTGCACGGACGACTCCCATGGATGCAGCCCCCACATTTTCATGTGGCGCCCATGCCACGTCACATGGGTGTCACCTGGTGTCATTCCATGTAATATATTTGCAAATCTCTCTATTTCACCTAACTGTCCCTTTTTGTCAATTTGATGTTATACATTGTATAGGATATGTTACAATCATAATCTATTTCAAGCTAAGATGACGACCTTTCACTATATACTTATTAATAATTTAACTAAACACAAAAGAAATCGTCCAAATATAAACACAAACTACATAGAAAGTACAAAACAAAATTAGAAACTACCTAATACTCGACTTCTAATTAACAAAAATATAAACCAGAGTTTGAGCTAATAATATATCCCTACAAATCAAACTAACAAAAATATAATTCAGAGTTTGAGCCAATATTATATCCCAACAAAACAAAGTACGTAATTAACAAAAATATGAACGAGAGTTCAAGGTCCGTGGATCTCACTAGTACAAACATTGTCCTCAACTTAATGACGTGATTGACGTATGGTTTTACTCTAAGGTCATGTTTGATTACAAAGAAAATGTTTTATAAGAAAATAATATTTTCTTAAGAAATTTTTTTTTGATAAATGCTCAAAAGAAAATTTTCCTATATGTGTTTAATTGCACATATAAAAATTTTCTCCTTCAAAACTCACTGACAACAAGTTTTGAAATAAATAAGAAAACTTATCTATATATATATATATATATATATATATTAAATATACTAATTTTCATATTTAAAATATAAATTTAATGTGTCTTAATATGGAAACTAACATTTTCTTAATAGAAAACTCAATTTGCCCACTATAATAGGTAAAAAAAATATAGGTCTTAATATGCAAAATTGACAATTGTAATAAAATGTTATGCGAGAAAATTTTGGCTATCAAACGCATGAAAATGTCATTTTCTCACATAATTTCTTATTTTCCTTAGAACATTTTCTTTTTCCGTCCAATCAAACAGGGCCTAAAGTCTTACTCTAAAGTCCAAAAGACCTTGATACTACTTGGGGAGAAATCCTCACTTAAGTACTTCTTTATGAAGTCACATTTAACCGATGTGAGACTAACATTCGATCCATACATCTCAACATTTACAAATACCAGTGTTATTAAATGTCATGTTTTTTTTAGTTTCGGTTTAATAGAGTCGAACCCATGTTTTTTAAAACTCCTCTCAAACTTTGTGTTTTTATCAAGTGTTAATAAGGGTTTCTCAAAAATACAAGTCATTGTTACATTAGAATTTTAATTATTGAAACTGAGACGTTCTCATTATTGACTAGTCCTTAGAGGTTGACAATATTTTAGTCATGCATGGAGGAGAATAATGTAACTGAATGTTGGCTATTCTACACTCCATATTGTGTTGGCTGCTCCATTTCTGCAAAACAGGATTTTTTTATTTTTATTTTTTTGATACTGTGGTGTTTAGGATTAGAGAAGTGCTACAATGACAACAGGAAGTCACACCTCAACACACATTGGAGTACAACTCTATTATATACTCCATCATGTCATTTATATAAGTCGTTTTAGCAAAAACTTCTTGTTCAAAATTGTAAGTCGTTTTCGAAATTCAAGAGTGTATTTATTACATTTTTACTCATTTTACCCTTATATAATTCAAACATTTATGATTCTTCAATTCTTCAATTCTTCAATTCATTTAATGTCAAAAGATATATTTGTAAATTACGCTCGTAATTAAAGCTACCTTAATTTTTGTGTCCTTAATTACCTCGAACGACTTATATAAATAACCGAAGGGAGTAATTTATATCAAGGGTAATTATATGTACGGTGACATCCTTTTACTTCCTCCTTTTACTACACGGTTGTTCGGTCCCTTGGACATACATGAAAAGACGTAACCAAACATTTCGGTGCAAGATTCAAAGGATTTCAACGAATTTGTAAGAAAAAGTTGTAACAAAAGGATGCCACGCAACATTTTGCTTATATTATTGTTTTATAGTAATTAATTTGAGGTTTTTGCAATTTTTTAATAGGAAAAAAGAGCACCAATATTAGCGTGTTCGCTTGGAGTCATTAGACTAGCAAGTCATGAGAAGGGAAACACCAACCGTTGTTAGCATGATTGGAAGCGGGTTGTTATCCTTTAGCTAGTGGCTCGAGTTCGAGTTCTGAGAATGAAAACGTCAATACTGAGAGCTCCCCTTATTTACACAGTGTCCGACTCGGAGTGAAACTGGAGTAATCGGATAGTCCGGATACCGAGTGGTTTAGACCAAATAAAAAAAAAAAAAACATGAATACGGTTGATTGGCATGACTGGAAGCTGGTTGTTGTCGTTGGAATAGAAACACCAACAACGTTAAAAGCTCCTCCATCTACAAGGCGCGCGACTCGAGGCGAACCCATCTCTCAATTGCTCTAGTTTTAGTCTTGGGTTCTGCTCATAATTCCTATTCAGTTCTCTAGGGCTTGGTTTCCCCTGTTTTCCCCAATTTTGATCGATCAGAGCATCGTTAATGGCGAATTCGATGCTCTTCAGATCGCTGAGGCTCCGCCGTAATCTCCAAGCATCTGCTCTGTCCGCTTCAAGATCGGTAAGCATTTCAATTGAACTCAATTTGATTACTGAAATCCTGATATAAAGTTTGCTTCTTTTTTTTCTTTTTTTTTTCATTCTTTGTGAGGTTTAAGCTTCAAATTTCACTTGGAATTTGAAGAAATCGATATTAGGGTTTCAAAAGCTCAATTTTGATACTTGAATTGTCAATCTTGTATGATAAAGATGACATCTTGATAGAGAAAGAATTGGGATTTGAGTTAATTCAGTGAAGTCTGAAATTGAATTTGCTAATTCAATCAAGCAATCAGTCTAGCTAGCTAGCTTTTACATGGGAAATTGAGAAATTAGTAGTACATTGTGTTGTCACCGTCGCGATAGCTGATTTCATAGTTGCCGAGATTTCCAAAGAGTAGAGCTAAACATTGGCAACAAAATGCCCTACATTTCTTGTATGATGTTTCATTTTGTTAGAAATGTCGAATGTGATGATTGGCGGGTAGAGTGGAAAACTTGAATGATCAGGAATTATAGCATTGTAATCATGGAAAGGGTTTTAGAGGATCGGAAAGGAAAGGGAACTTGGGAGAAATAGTGTGAATTAATGGGTAGCAACCATTTTGAATGGAAATTCAGTTGTTTTTATATTCGTCGCCTCATCTAACCAGTAAAAATATGAACTATTTGTGGGTCTAGCCAGCTGCCAGTCTGAAATGGCTTACTTCATATCTAAGATTTGCGCTTCTACTTCGTATTGAGATGAGAATTCTGAAGATTAGAGCTTGAACTTGGGGATTTATGATTTTTTTTTATTTAACTTTAAGGGGGAGTCGAACTCACATCCTCCCCAAACCTTGCCTTTTGGCAAGTGATTCCTCTACCATCTCCCCAAACTTGGGGATTTATGATGTTTCATCTTTTATTTATTTATTTATTTTTTCAAGTATGATGCTTCATTTTGTTAGAAATGTCGAATATGACGATTGACAGGTAGAGTGGAAAACCTGAATAATCAGGAAATATATCATTGTAAGCTTGGAAATGATTTTAGAGGATCGTAAAGGAAAGCGAACTCGGGAGAAATAGCATGTATCAATGGGTGATGGCCATTTTGAATGGGAATTCAGTTGTTTTTCAATTCGTCGCCTCATCTAACCAGTAAAAAATATGAACTATTTGTGGGTCTAGCCAGTCTGAAATGTATTACTTCATATCTAAGAAGATATGTGTTTAACTGTTTATCAATGGGGTAGTAACATTTGAATGGGAATTCAGTTGTTTTTCTTTTCGACACCTCATTTGACAAGTAAAAATGTGAACTATTTGTGAGTCTAGCCAGTTCGAAGTGTCTTACTTCGTATTTAATTGCATGATCCGATTCCTTTTAACGGGGTATATATGTGCTATTTCCATTTAGCTGTTTTTTATTTTGGTTCTGTCTCTCTTCACGTCTGCTGATGAAACTTTCCTGCTTTCATATTCAAGTTGCCGTTTTGGTGGTGGATTTGTCATTACAGGTGTTCTTCGCAAAGGAGAACATACATACTAAGGTCTGTAGTCGTAGCAGTGGTGGTTGTGGAGTTAGTTTGGACACAAGTCAATTGGCAAGTGAGAATGAATGGGAGAAACTGCTGAAACCATTTGACCTTGAAGAGCTTCAAAAATCACTTAACCATATCACCCCTCGTCAGCTTTGTCAAATATTAATGCTCCCTCTAGATCTGCCCACATTAGTGGAGATATTCGATTGGGCCGATACTCAGGTGGGTTATTCTCATACATTTGATGTGTATCTGATTCTTATTGACAAACTCGGTGCTGACGGGCAGTTCAAGGCCATAGATAGATTGCTACTTCAGATGAAAGATGAAGCTATAGCTTTCAGAGAAGAATTATTTATCTTGATAATGAAATGGTATGGGAAAGCCGGGTTGCCTGGTCAAGCAATTCATATTATTAAGGAAATGAAAGAAGTCTATGGATGTGAACCAACCTTTAGATCTTATAATGTTGTTTTGGACATATTGGTTGCTGGGGATTGTCCTAAAATTGCTGTCAATGTTTTCTATGAAATGCTGAACAAGGGTATTTCTCCCACAATCTTCACCTTTTCTATCGTTATGAAATCTTATTGTTTATTGAATGAGGTGGATTCCGCATGCAGTCTCCTTAGAAAAATGACGAAGCATGGATGCGTACCCAATTCAATAATTTATCAGACTCTCATACATGCCCTTTCGAAAGACAATAGAGTTAATGAGGCTTTGACGCTCTTGGAAGAAATGTTTTTGATGAGCTGCATTCCTGATATTGATACTTTCAATGATGTTATGCATGGTCTTTGCAGGCTTGGTCGCATACATGAGGCAGCAAAGTTGGTTGATAGGATGCTTCTCCGTGGGTTCACTCCCAATGCTTTGACTTATGGTCCATTGATGCATGGGTTATGTCTGAAAGGGAACATTGATGAAGCAAGAGTGCTGCTGAGCAAAGTACCTGAGTCAAACGTGGTATTGTATAATACATTGATTAATGGCTATGTAAATATTGGCCGTATCGATGAAGCCAAACATATTATTCAGGAAGTTATGCCAACAAAGGGCTGTGGCCCAGATATTTTCACATACAACATTCTTATTCGTGGATTTTGCAAGATGGGTCGTTTGGGTTCAGCCCATGAAATGTTGAACGAGATGAGAAATAGAGACTGCAAACCTAATTCTGTCACTTACTCAACATTGATTGATGGTTTCTGTAAGGAACGGAGGTTGAAGGAAGCTAGTGATGTTTTAGGCGCGCTTCCAGCTGAGGAACGCAGCTTAAACATTGCAGCATACAACTGTATCATAAGTGCACTTTGTAAAGATGGACAAGCTCATCAGGCTATGGGGATTTTTAATAACATGGCAATCGAAGGTTGTACGCCTGATATCTATACATTCAATTCCATAATACATGGGCTTTGCATGATTGATTATATGGAGGAAGCATTAAGGGTTTATGATGACATGTTCACGAAGGGTATCATTGCTAATAATGTAACTTATAATACATTAATCCATGCCTTTCTGAGAAAAGGTGAATTGCAAGTCGCAGAAAGGTTTGTGAGGGAAATGATTTTTCGAGGTTGTGCTCTTGATGTTATAACATATAATGGGCTTATTAAAGAGCTCTGCAAGGAAGGGGCTATCGAGAAGGCTTTGAGCTTGCTTGAGGAAATGATGCAAAAGGGTATTACCCCAATAATGTTTCTTGCAACATTTTAATCAATGGCCTTTGTAAAACGGGCAACGTACAGAAGGCACTCGATCTTTTACGTGACCTGATCCATCAAGGTTTGACACCTGATATAGTTACCTATAATAGTCTCATAAATGGTTTGTGCAAGATGGGGCGTATTCGGGAGGCTATGAATCTCGTAGAGAAGATGGAAACTGAAGGAATTTCTCCTGACACTATTACTTACAACACTCTTATCAGCTGGCACTGCAAGGAGGGACTGCTTGATGATGCCAACATGCTTCTTCATAGAGGGTGGGATGGAGGGGTTATACCAAATGCTAGGACATGGAGCATCCTTGTCAGTAATTTTATTAAAGAAGATTACGACAAAAATTAAGTTGCGTCAAATGGTCAAGTTTTTTTATTTCAGAAATGTCAAGGAGGGTACCACTGGGTGGTGGTCCAGCGTCATGACATCTGGTTGTTTACTGTGTCACGACAACCCATTTTGCCAATTAACAGCTTGAGTAAGGTTTCAAAGTCTCAGCAACTGTATATTGCAGTCCTTCATTGTGAGGCTTCGGAATGGGATAAAACAGTTATTTCATCCTCAAGGTATCTTTTGGCCATGCTCAAGTCCATAAAGCTTTAAATCTTCTTGTAGTGCTTCATATACCTTTACTTTGATTAATTGACGTATATTCACATCTTTGCAATTATTTCCTCGACGCTGCTAGCATAGGATAGAATAAGGTCATTCGTCATCTTGGCTGGTCTTTACGTCTTGATCACAATTAGACGGTCCAATTCAATTTTAATTGTGGTAGAAAAACTCTGATGTTAGTGATGCTTTAACATATTTTTTTATGGACGTTGCTGTGTTATTTAATGTTAACATGGAACTCTGAGTCTCTGACCATCATCAATTGTTATTGCAAAAATGATGTCAATGATTTCACTACTCATTTGGTCCTAAACTTTTGGTTTCTCGTAAATATTATATTTTCTTGAGACTTTTGCGAGTACGATCCATATAAATGCAGGAAGGAGTCTTAATAAAGCAAACTTCAAGTAACCTTTTGTCTAAATCAGTCATTTGAAAATAATTTTGAATTCTTTTTGCAAACTTATATATCAATCAGTTTAATGTTCACATAATTTAACTCTTCGCGCACTGTTTTTCTTTGCTGTTAGTCAAGTGCTGTTCTAACTCTTATTTTTTAATTTGATCTTTTTTATCGGTGCAGATTCTTCAGAAATCAGAAGAATGACATTTTGTTGAATTTAATTATGCCAGAAGGTGATTGTTTTTCTGCTTGTAATTCCCTCATGAGTTCAAACTGTAATGATGAAGATTCTGGATTGCTGGTCATTCAACCTCATCTTGCAGTGATGCTCACTGAAAGGTATGCCCATGTTGGTCTGTTCTCTATCTTTTTGATTGAGCTTTCTTATTTTAAATCATGACAGTGACAATAATTGTTTCATGCTGAAAGGCCGCACTACCCACAAACGCAATGAAAAAACTGCAAATTCTTATATTCGCTTTAAAGATGTTCTAAAAAGAGGTTTCTTCCCTAGGAAGGACGAGAAGATTTCAAGCTTCGAGCTGCAGTTGTTTTCAATTTTTTTTTTTTTTTTATCAAAACAGATTTCTCAGAGGATAGCAGTTGGACTAATCATCATAGACTCATAGTATTGAACAAATGGGCGAGAAGTATTTTCACCATTTTTTAACGCAACGTGTTCATCACTAAACTGGATCAGTTTGGTGCATTTCTGTTATAACCTCCATGTTGTGTTCAAAACTGTATATATATGGAATTGTTGAAAGCGCTTTTAGAGCAATGTGGCCGCAAGTTATTTAATCATAACCATGTTGCAGTCACAAAAATAATGTTCTTAGAGCTGGCTTGATGCTCAACCGCGGTTGTTAATGCAACTAATCAGGCATAACTGCGAAACACCATTGTGCGGGAAGTTAATTTGATTACTGAATTATACTTCATATGTTGGAGAATCTGCTGAATGTGCCTCCCGTCATCCGTAGTCCTTTTTATTTAACTACAATTTTGTTAATGCAGAGGAAACCATTGCGCCATCCTGTTGGACAGTGGCATGATATATTGCTCAGTACGCGGTAGCTGCATTTGCTGAATCTCCTCCCATCATCAAGAGGAGACTGGGAACTAATGTTGACTCGAGCTGAGGTATTTAAACCTTCAAACGCGCACGTTTAGATCAATGTTAATAAATTCAACTGATTTGATCAAAAAGCAAGTGGCATTTTCTCATAGTCGCGACTTTGGAAATTTTAGCAGGAAGCGAAGGGGGCTCCATAGGAAGGCTGTTCGTGCAAGTTATCAACGGCGTCTTAGATAAAATATAAGGTAAGCCGATGATCCATCTCTATGGCTTCAATTCTTAGATGTTTTCCCACCCTTTGCTTTCTTTCCATTCTACATGCATGGAAGTTCTCTCAAAGTTCCCTTGTCATTCCGATTTTATTTCAAATATCTACTAAAGCAGAAATCGGGCATTCGTCATATTCTTCTAGTGTCTTGAATCTCGCCGAAACCTTCCCTTGATAGCTTTGTTTTAAACTAGTTTGAACTTTTTAAGCTGTGAATTTGGCGTGACTTTATGTTCATTGAATATTTATGTTAATCGACTTTTGTTTTTTGATACTGCAATGTCCAAGGCTACTCGTAGCCTATTCCTTGTAAGAGACATGCTTTGAAAAATTAGAAGATTCGGACATGTGACTTCAAGGAGGTATAAGTGAACAACTAACTAGTAGGTCTCGACCCCTACACAGAGACGTAGTACTCTCTCTTTGTAGGTACTCCTATGAACTGGTGAAGTACGGGGACTCGTCGGAAAATGACTATGATTTGACCTAACTAATAAGTGGGGCCTCAAAACATTAATTCTTTCTAGTGAAAGTTCAATGTTTCATAACTAGTGTTGGTGATTGAGTCAATGCAACAATCTGTTGTTGTACATATCAAGCTGGCAACTGGTCTTACATGTCTGTTGGTCACCATTTGGTTTTTTTAACATCACTTCTCTCCAAAACAATAACATTCAATCTCTTTAAAACCATATTGGCCCATGATTTCTCTTCTCACTAGGGTGGACTCACAATCAATAGTTTGTTGCTCCAATCCAAGCCTCTAGTGTCAATATTGCTAGCTAAATTGCCTAATGTTGTAGATTTTGTTTCACTTACCTTAAATTTCGTATTAGTGTAATGATAGACCGAACAATGTAATTTCAATGTCGACGAATGCCATGTTAGTGAAGCTCACAACTCACTAGCTTTTGCCAAGTTGCATCTCTAAACCAAGATTACAACTAGGAAGGGTAGTTGTATCATTTGTTGAGACTATTTTTAAAGGAAAATGCTAGGGCACGCTACTTGACTTGTACCGACAGCTGATTAGATTGATCGTCAGATCTTGTTAATCAGTTGGTTGTACTTGACAGTCATATAAAACAAAAATAAAATAAAATAAGAAAAGGTTGACAAGCAAACAAAAAAGAGTCTTTCGTAGGCCCCACAACAGCTGACTCAGCTCCGTAAGCTTGTTGCGTGTCCTTGTTGGGGCATGCAAGCATTTTCCACGACATTTTTTCTTTTGTTCAAAGATCAACGAATTTAGTATTATTGCTCGGGAAGCTAATACTATATTTGATCGAAACGAGTCATGCATTGTACCTTCGTTTATCTCTGATTTACTAGACAAAGATTTGAAATAAATAAAGTCTCGATTGTTATCAAAAAAAAAAAAAAATCCAAAAGTGCATACAATAACAAAAAAAAAATTGATTGACTTTGAGTAACGTGAGTCCAAAGCATCTTTGTATTACATTATGCTTTACTCATTGATATATATTTTTCTTATCAAGGGCTTTTTGTGATGATGGCTCGAACTGAATCGATCTTAACAAGTGACTTCTAATTTGAGCCTTGAGTATGAAATTTATTTATGACTTTTGAGAGAGAGCTTTGCACAACCTAGTGATTCTACTCGCTCGAGCTTAGATATTAGTCGACACTTAGATATAAGGTGGTTTAAGCCAAAAAAAATTATTATTTTTTTTTTTTTGGAAATTCTTTCAAGTTCAAATTAATAACACATTATTAATTGTTTTTACAAAGAAAAACATATTATTAATTGGACCTACACTCACACATACATACAGTTGTACAATAGTATGACAAAGAAGTCCTTCAACACCTCATATAATTTTCATTTCATTCCAGATATACCCCTCTAATGCCACTAAAACTACCTAAAATGCTACTATGCTAGACCTTAATAAAGATCTACAATACAAGCCAACTTGGCTTAGATTTGTCATTTGTGGACGCCAAGTGTTGCGAGAAACTTAAGTGTCGGCCGCCGACCGTGCTACTCACGTGGCGCGACCTACGGCCTCCACGTGTCTGCCCATTAGATTGTGAGTGGTTATGGTTGAACCAGTTTTCCTTCACGACACGGATCTCTAGGTTTTCTAATGGCTCGAGATTGTGGTGCTCGCGTGCAGGTGATGTAGGGAATCAGTTTGTGTGCCAAATTACCATAATGCGTCGCTGTGGTTTTTAACTTTTTATCGATTAGTTTTCAATAAATGCTAAAATGACGCAGAAACGACACTCGGTGAACGCACCTACAGACGTCCACAGCCTGAAAATCAATTGCTTTTAAGTGGAACCCAAGATGTTTACGTCAGTAGGCACATTGACCAGGTATCATTTCCGAATCATTCATTCTAGCATTTCACTAGTTTCCCTATTAAAGGCATCTCATTCATATTCTTATCCTACCATTCACTCAATCCTTATATTCTTATCATTTTCATCTCTCTCTTTCTCTTCTCCCTCGTATGTACTTCATCACAAGGTAGAGAAGGTAAGCTATTTCTCTATATATAACTTTCCAGTTTAGATTTTTTTTTTTTCCACGTAGTACCTAGGGCCAAGTGCGCATGCAGAGTTGGAGATATCGTGTCTTAAAAAAGGTTTGGATTTCTCAACCTAGTTTCCTTCGTTCTCGAGGCTCAAAACCGAGAGCTTTCTTGAGAAGAACCGAGTCTCTTTATCGCTTGCTTAATTAGTTGATTTAGAGTTTTTGTATAAAGGTATACATCAATGCCATTAATGTTTTGTGGTTAAATAATTAGATCAATACATTTTGTTATAAAGTTTCATAATTTTTATTTTTTTTTTCTCTCTACTTTCTCTTTTCATTGTGTATTGTGTTGTAGGAGAAGAGGAGGGAGAGAGAGAGATGGCTGGTTGCAATGGAGGAGAAGAGCTTTTGTGTTCCCAAGAACAGGAGGTAAGATGACCACACATATATGTTTGTGTTTTTTGTTCATCTCTATGCATATCGATCAATGGCCTCTAGTACATATAAATATATAATATATGTTCCAACTTGTACATGTTATCTTTTCTTTTTGTTGTTAGCTAGCACATCTCATCTCATCTCATCTCATCTCATCAGCACTTCTCTTTCATTCAACAACAAAACAAAATTGAAGTCTGTGGTGTGAGTTTACAGTTCAATTGTCATGACGTCATGGTCATGCA
Organism: Stephania cephalantha; assembly: GCA_039657325.1. Taxonomy (NCBI): domain Eukaryota; kingdom Viridiplantae; phylum Streptophyta; class Magnoliopsida; order Ranunculales; family Menispermaceae; genus Stephania; species Stephania cephalantha. Next base: position 46,423,630 of record CM077579.1, on the reverse strand, counting down.
ATCAGACGGTTGATAGTGAGAGTTATGTGGTGGAGGGGTCCACATTTTGTACATAATCTTGTCACTATAGAAAAAGCTTCATCATCACAAATGTTGAATTAATTTTCGATTACAATTGGATGGAAAGTTTTAGTTTTTGTGTTTTAATCAAAGAATCTCAAATCTCTTTCATCGCTTGCAAATTCACTTTCATTAAAAAAGCAATCTCAAACTCTTACTCTTAATTAGAACAATTTATATTAATATATTTAATTAAGTTTCATCTTGAACTTCTTTCGAATTAAAATCAATGGTTTAATTGTTTCTTTATATATAACCTAAGTTTATTTGTTTATTTATTTATTTTTCTTTTTAGTTTTTAAATGGTAGTTTCGGAAATTAAGTAATTAAGTGGGAATTGATGGTATAAACATATATATGCACATATACAAACAATAACTCATGCAAGAAAAGTGCAATATGTTCAAAAAATACCAGTGTCGGATACCTCTCAGATCAGGTTCGGCTCACGTTGAAGTCACTTATCAAGTAGATTTATTGAATTATTAATTCATTGTATTTGTTCCACATGGAGTTAATGATCTCTTTCCAACCTAACTTAATTTTATCTCAACTTAATTGTGTGCATTTATTCATGCAACTTTATATATGTGGCATATAATTTAGTCCAATAAAATCATTTCTTAATTAGTTAATCAATTTATTTTATCATTGTTTTTTCTTTATATAATTTGTTTTGACAGGCAATTTCCCATGTGAGCAAATATGGGGGGCTAGTGCCCAAAAAGAAGCCCCTAATCACAAAAGTACGTTCCACTCTTCTTTGAACACTTAAAAAATTAATATATCATTATAATAGTGTTATTTTTAAAAAAATATAAAGTGCAATGAAGTTATATAAATAAAACAAAATTGTACTTTCCTTTGAACAACCAATGGTGGTTGTAAAAGGTTCTTGAAAATGAAATGGGTCAATTAATTGATACAATATTTGTGGACAATAGTTCTTGCCCAACTGCCTATGTACAATGTTAATTAAATATGTCTCTACTCATATCAATCAAGCATTTTTATTTTATTTTTTAGGATGTCTCTACTCATATCAATCAAGCATTTTTATTTTTATTTTTTTTTAGGACGACACGTTTTTCTCTTGTTATATCAATCAAGCATCGTAGGAATGATAATAATGCACGTTACTTAACTTTTGTGTTTTGAAAAATCTACACCATACTAGATTTTAAGATATAGGTTACGTGCAAAAAAAAATAAAAATACTCATAATGTTGTTGAAAGTTGAAGAGCTATAGTGCCTCGAATTAAACACTTTGATGAGGTAGTTTTCAATTAAAATTCTATATCATATATTTAAGGTCCTATTTGATTGGACGAGAAAAGAAAATGTTTCAAGAAAAATGACAAATTTTGTGAGAAAGTGACATTTTTATATGTTTGATAACCAAAATTTTCTCGCGGAACATTTTTCTCACAATTGCCAATTTTTCATATTAAAACTCGTATATTTTTTCCACCTATTATATATATATATGGTGGGCAAATTGAGTTTTCTATTGAGAGAATTTGATTAGTTTCCATATTAAGACAAATTAAATTTATATTTTAAATATAAAAATTAATATATTTAATATATATAGTAAGTATTTATATTTATTTTTAAATTTATCGTTGGTGAGTTTCAAGAGAAAATTGATTTTATATGTGCAACCATATAGAAAAATCTTCTTTTCACTATTTAACGAGGAAAATTTTCTTAAAAAAAATATTTTTTTTTTTATGAAACATTTTCTTTGCAATCAAACATGGTTTAAGATTAAAAATAATCTAGTTAACCAAACAATAATTTTTCTTCAATAATAGATAGTTTATAGTTTATACTAAAATGGCTGATATCTTTCAAAACCTTATAATGAGTCTAGATCAACCTTTTTTTTTTTTTTTTTTTTTTTTTTTTTTGAGAAATGCTAGGATGACTCGCCAGGTACACCCCGTCAATGCACCCAGTGACGTGACGGGGTGATGTGGACAAGAGTTAGGATGTCCACATCACCCGTTAGGTCACCGAGTGTGTTGACCGAGTGTGCCTGGCGGGTCATCCTAACATTTTTGTTTTTTTTTTTTTTATATAAAATGACTCCAACATGAGTTGAACTCGAGACCTCAAAAACCTTACGTTTTTAACAAGTAATGCTTAGTCCATCTAACTAGAGATGCTTTCGCATAATGAGTCTAGATATCTTAGTTAATCAAACATAACTATTTGGTTTATGTAATAAATTGATTATGGAATATGTAATGTTAACCTAACTTTTTCAATGAAATAATCATTCAGGACCACGCTCGGGCTTTCTTTGACTCGGCGGATTGGGCTTTGGGAAAGGTAATCCATGGGCTTCAATTATAAAACTAAATGGGCCTTTAAGCTTTAATGGGCTTCATCTTTGGGCCTCTAAGGGGTCTGTTGGGCCGACCTTAGAATTATATTTTCACCCAGACCAGTTTCTAAGTCCACCCACCCACATTTGATTCCTATTTTCTTATTTGAAAAATACTAGAATGACAACAAAAATGTCACACTACAAGACGCATTGGCTCATAAAAGCTTTCCATGCGACCTCGACACATGTGTTATGTATCGTGTGTTATGCATCGGGATCTGTATATGTCCGCATCCTGATGGGTGCATAGATGACTCTTGTAAGTCAATGTGTTTTGTCGTTTGACATGTTGTTGTGATTCTAGCACTTCTTTTTCTTATTTGTCCTAATATCACAATAACATATTTTATACTCTCTCTTCTTCACCTTTTATAGCAAGGAGTGGTAGCTGATCAAAAGTCTAGGGCAACAATTGAAACTCTACGCCCAAAACTAGAGGTATTTTAAACACCATTTTTTATTTTTTATTTTTGCCCAAAATCATACTATTACATTCTTCAAAATAAAAATAAAAAAAAAAAAAATTCTTTACTTGTACTATCATTTATGGATGCTATTGAACAAATTATCATAGATTTATTTTTTGACGCTAAAAATCCAGAGAACGCCTCATCAACAACTTCCTCCTCGAAAACCAGCTAATACGGTTGCCAGGGATAACTTAGTAAGTCTTTATAATTATTCTCTAGTTGTCTTTGATTATTAAAAAAAAATAATGGATTAACCTATTTGAGTTTTTGTGAAAGTGCAGGGTTGATAAAGTTTGAATCTAAGAGAGGAAGGTTTGGAGAAATTAATTAATGTTGAATTTGAAGCCTATCTAATGTATGTCGAATTTTCATTTGAGAATTCGCTTTGCTGTATAAGATGCAAAGCTGCAAACAATTCACATAGCCTTAAAATTTAAATGAAATAAATTGAAGTTTGAGTTCTTTTCTTTCCTTCGAGATTTTTGAAGTATTTCATGTTAATTTATCGAGGCGCGCCTAACCAAAAAGGAAAAGAAAAAAAAAAAAAATCTCGTTGAGCTAATCTATAATTCTTAAATTTTGACATGAAGCTCACAAAGAGCAAACCCTGCGCTATTAAAAAATATCTTTTTGTCTCATTAATAACAATCTCACTGTGAGCAATTACAAATTTACCGACGTTCACTTGACCGTGAATGGTAGTCTCACAAGGGAACATTACGAATATATACATCAATCAAGTTGCATGATTTCTTAAAATTGCTTTCAATATACATTAGTTGCCCGTCTAACAAATCAGCCTACCAAAAATTGCAGACAGATTAGTGCCTAATAAATCATGTTATTATGCATCCGATTAAGAATCTAAAAATTAATTTAATGCACCACCTGGCAACACTATAGTTGATAGTTAGTCACATTATTAATCAATATCCAATTAATGGTACACATAATAATGGTTTATGTGATTTTGATTATGATTATAATTAATTAAGAGATTAATAAAGTCGTTTTCCAAGTAGATAAGAGAATACTTAGAAGCCCTAAAAGCTATGCTTCCCTAGAGAAGACATGTATAGAAATTAGGAATTATTATACTAATTAATATGTAGTTATGGTAAGTAAGATGCCCTTATTTGGACTAGATACCCTCTATAAGTGAGCTCAATATATTTATATATGTTGCAGTTGATCCCTTGTTTTGCAAGTATCTCAGCCCTAGAAAAATGAGATACCATTATAGAAAAAAGGGAAGATTCCATGGTTTTTGTTTTTAAAAGGATACAAATCCAAGAAAAAATATTAATGTTATAGAAGCTACACAATATATATCAGCTAATTAATAATATTCCTTAATTGTTATTCCAACAGCTGTGCCATGTATGAACTATAAACCCCACATAATGTTTATATATATATAAAAGGCTAATCCTATATTTCCCTATTATATTGGAATTTAGTTCTATACATCAATAATCATGTCATAGATTGGTCAAAATCACTAATTGTTGGACCCATTTTGGCCATCTAGCCATTTTTAATTTGTTGCTTTAATTTTGATGTATATAAATATTTTTTTTCCTTACATGCATATAATATATTGCAAACCAAATGTCTAGTTGTAAGTACAATTATTTGATTTAACATATTATCAAAATAATTTAAATCATTGAATAAATTATTCGATCAATTTGTGTTTTTGATCAGACAACTCTCTTATGAAAACAAATTACCATTACCAATGCTACTTGAACTACTTTTCAAAAAAAAAAAAAAAAAAAAGCTACATGAACTTTTCACAAAATCTCATAAATGATATAATAATAAATGTTTTCAATAGTTTAGTTCATTTTTCTTTCTTTCAATTTAGGGTAGTGCTATTTGGATTCGTGATATCGGACTCAAAAAAATTTTTAATTTCAAATACATCCTCGAGCAATTAATGAAACAACCATAATCACTTGTAAAATTCATTTGATACCCCTTAAACTTTTACAAAAAATTTAAAAACCTATCTTTGAGTCCGAACTCATGAGTTCAAGTAGATTTATTGTTTCATTAAACCATGAAAGACACACAAAAAAAAAAGTAGCACTAAATGGAGAGGCATGTGGTGTTTGTATGGGTGCATCGAGAAAGTGTCCATGAATGCCCAAGTGGTTCCTTCTAAGCCATGCAAATGTTGCAAACCCTCCACATATATTGATGATTCTAACCAACCAAGAAGACAATTTTATTGAGTAGTTGCTGTCTTAGACCTAACTCTTCAACATTGCTCCTCTAGAATTGAAAGCCATTTTTTTTTATATATTTTAGGTTCTTAGCTTTCAATTTCAGTCTATATTTAATTGGACTTTTGAGTTGAAGGCATTTATAGTAATTACTTCACAAACTGTTGTTCAAATCGGCGTGCTAGTGTTATATTCTCTTGGTTTCTCTCGAATTATGAGATTTAGGCACCCGACAAACTTTGGGAAGATTAGCCGAACAGAATTAAGGAGGGGCTGAAAAAGGCACTACGAATATCCCCCAAATTTTTTTTTTTTTTTTATACAACAAAATCAAATGCAGTAAAAAGGCTTCAAAGCATGATATGGGCTTCAAGGCCCATTATGCAATATGAGCCCAATAAGTCCAAGCCAGTTCGTCAAACTGAGAAAATGCTCATCAGAGTCAGTTAATCAGACGGATGTGGTTTTTGTGTCTAAACCATCCTGTATCCCGATTATCCGACTACTCCAGATTTTTCCGAGTCACATACTATAGGTGGAGGAGCTCCCAAAGTTGGTGTTTCGTTACATCACTACTACCAGTCATGGGCCTTGCCTTCTCGAGATGCTAACCATGCATCAGGCCCACATCTGATGTGTGGCAGTGAACAGTACTTTTTTTTTAGTGAAAGATAATAATCATGCAAAGTTGTTTACATACACATGGATGGTACCATTCAATGATGAAACTTTTTTTTTTTTTTTTTTTTTTTGTGTGTGTGTGAAGGGACCAGCCTTTTTGTGCACAAAATCAAATGCATAGACTTTCTTGAGTGACAAGGATAAGGAAGGTATTCTGTATGTATAGATATATGTAATCCAAAGTAAAGACTTTTTGTAAAGCATGTAAGGGGTCCCCCATTTGGGCATCTCATTGTATTTATGTAGTTTTTGGGTTTTGCGCTGGTATAAATTAATGCTAACTCAATTTGGTCGCGTTGCTACAACAGTAAGAGTGAAGGGGGTTGTGTGAGTTAAACGCACGACTTCAGTTTCGATTCCCCGGTGTGATAAGATCGCTCGGTTCATTAGGATACGTAATGGCCGATTATGCCGGGGCTTCGTGGGAATAGTCGGGCTCGCCGACCCACGAATATAAAAAAAAAAAAATAAATAAAAATAAGGGTAACTCTTCCAACTCAGTTTCCTCTGTAAGACTTGAAATCGAAACATCTCTTTAAAAAAATTGAGCGTCTTGCCATTTGAACTAACCGGCTGCTAGTCAACTACTTATTATATTTTTTTTTATTTTTTAGAATATTGTTAGAATACTCAAAGCTTTGCTCTGATTAATTCTATAGACTCGAGGAATGTATACACATTCAGCAAAAAACTTTTTAATTTTTTTCTCGTTTCCCCTGGTTAAAAGAGAAGGGATATATATCATTCCACCACAACCCTCATTGGTTTCTCACTGCATTTAATTAGTGAGTTGAATTGTACATAAGTTTGTTTTCTTAGGTTTTATTTAAATTTCTTGAGATAGTATTGAATTTTTTTTTAAGAAAAAAAGAAAATGACTACTGATAAGGTAGGTAGTGTACTCAGTTCTTATGTATGTTTCTTTGGCCTGCAGACTTATCCTTTAAGTCATCAATGGAGGCTTTGTGAAGGGAACTTCAATACACATATGATGGAGGTTTTGAAATTCAACTTCAAACACACCTAATAATTCAATCTGTAGTTCAGAAACATGGGCCCTTATATTATATAAGAGCACTTACATTTTGATTACCTTTTATAACTGTATCATTTTGAACTAGGAAGGCTAATTCATTCCTTATCTTATTATATTTGATTGGATCATTGGAACTATTATTGCTGCATGTACTCCATGTACAAAAGAAAAAATTGAAGTACCATGAAATGATTTTATCCATTTGTTTGATATCAGTTCTATGATACCAATAACAATGAAATGGTCCAATTATTGGGTAGGAGAATTATTTGGATAATTAAATTAGCCACACTGTCATGAGTTATGAGAATCTTATATATAATTAGTACATTAATAATGTGCACGCCATATATGTGCATATGATCTACTCATGCATATATCCTACTTGGAAATCCTAGTCAGCAAATCATTGACACATCGACTCGAGACAATCGGGTTGCAATCGATGTGTTCAATGCATCAACCGCCACGTACAATAAGGTTTAATTAATTAAATTAGGGTTATGTTTACTTAAATTAATTGAAAATGGAATATTTAGGAGTTCTAATGGCTTTGCTCCCTTGGAGAAGACATGTCTAGAGAATAGGAATGCTAGCTACAATATTGTTATTATAGAATTAGCATTATTAAAGTAAGCAAGGATGTATACCCTTGAAGTGGAGGGTTTGAAGCCCTTGTAATGTACACATGACCCTACTCATCTCTTAAGATCCCTTGTTTTTATAAAGTATGGTTATCCTAGAAAAATGGGGAACCCACATTTATAATTGTAACATATGTCTCATGACATTGTGGATCGAGGGTTGGCCATGTTAGTGGTGTTGCATATTGTTACAATACTAATTAATAAAAAAAAGCATTATAAAGATGTAAAGATGGGCTTGTTGGGGAATGGAACCTAGCCAATTTTCTATTTAATAGTTCGATCAAGATGTGATCTAGTGCTAGATTACAACCACCTCAGTTACATATGCTTTGAGTTTATGACCATGGCTTTGGATTAACAAAGCTTTGTCTCAGTCTAAAATAGTTTTTTCACTTTTATATATTTTTTCTTCTTGCAATATTTTTTTTTCTTGCAATATTTGGAATCAAGATTGCTCTTGCTATTGCAGGCTCAAGCACTGCCTGATACATTCAATAGGTGGTCCCTCCCAGCGATCGACAATACTCTTTCAATGCACACGTCAAGATTAAAATCTTAATTCTGCTTAAAACGTTTTAGTTCCTTAAATCTAAATCCAACATCTATTAGAATAAATAGTTTGTCATATTATATATGATTTCGATACATATACGTGCAATGCCTAAATTAATGTAGGGTAGCAGGTTGAATAGTTGAAACTTAAAACTCTTTAATGAGAGGTCTTGAATTTGAATACGCTTCCTCTTTATGGCCCTACAAAAGGTTGACTACTGAACCGAATACGAAGACCGGAGCATGATTAAAAACAAATTATCATACAATTTTTGGTGATTAATGCATCAATTAACATATAAATTAGGTTTTATATGTTGATTATGTTATGAATACGCCTCCTCTTTATGTCAAAAAAAAAAGACGGAGCATGAATAAATATATTTCCAAACAAATTATACATAACTTTTTGGTGATTAATGCATCAATAACATATAAATTATATTAATGCATCAATTAACATATAAATTATTTTACATTTGACGACAAAAGCTAAACATCATGTCAATTAAGCTCTAATATAAACATGTGCAAAAAGCTTGCCAATTGATCCCCAACCATTATTGAGTCTCAACACACTTTCTTTCTTTCTTTCTTTCTTTTTTCCTTCTTTGATTGTGTGTTTGAGAGAGTACATAATCATTCTCAACTATTAATAAACATGAACTAACGTTTAATACTTGCATTCCCATTGTGGTACTTTGTTTGGCCTACCTTGTTCATTCCAATAACTCTCTATGTATATATGGCTTCTTTTCATGTGCAACATATATATATATATATATATACTCACCATTTCGCTTGAATTCGATTAGATATGTTTCGAGATTTACATTGATTAATGCGTGTTCTAATTAAGGCGCATTTAACAGACACGAAGAAAGACGAGATTGAGCTTTCGATGCCCTCGCCAATTCGAGAAGTAATAACCTTCAATGAACATCAACTACTCTTCTATATTGTTTTTAGAGAACAAGTTACCTTAAAAACTAAGGCCTCCCCACCCTACCATTAATTAATTCAATGTGATCCCCCTCTCTATCGATCCCTCTCTCACTCTTAGGCCATGCAATTTAAGGGGTGTCAGCAAAATCACACAAGATGACAACCATGTAATGCATGCAGGACTATGTAACATTTAGAGAGTCAGTGGCCACAAGAGCCAATGGAGAGTGACCCAAGGAGCACCTTGAGCACCAAACAAACTGCCCACAATGGAATTAATGGGTGGTACTCTCTTATCCTAACAAATGGACAAATCACTGAATGATTGACATCAAAATAATACACCCATCACATATTGAATTAATTTCTTATATGGATAAATTGACAAAAGTAATTCACTCCATGATCATGAGGTTGGCGTAATATTAAAGCTCTTAGAACTCGAGTTCACTTAATAAAATTAATTAATTTATAACGGATCTTTTGAATTATAAAACTTGTAATTTGGTGGGCTCCACTTGGTAGATTAGATGTAGAGATGAGTTTATGATCCAATGCTCCGGTGGGACACAGGCAATGATGCACCACAATAGAGAGAACGTGCCACAAAGCTAATGCTGAACTGGCAACGTGGGCCCACCCTTGGTTGAGTGACACATGGAGACAGATTGGATGCATTAATGATGTGGCACAAGCGTGGCATAAGAGTGCTGTCCTTTTTTATTGCCTTTAGAGAGAGAAAGTTAAAGAGACAGTCACCAACGGCTGATTAGCTCGAGTGGTTCGATACGTGAGTATCTTAAATTATGATTCGAATTTGAGTCTTATAAATTGAAACATCAATTATTGATTGGTTCGAGTGGTTCGATACTCGAGTCTCTTTAAGTTGTAGATCAAATTTGAGTCTTATAAATGGAGACGACACTTCATTCAATTATGAGTCGATCTGGAGTAAGTACGAATTAATCAATTTTCGTTTCGGATACCGAATGATTTAAACAAAAATAAAAATAAAAATCACTTGGAGATAGAAACATAGACTTCAAGGCAACCCTATCTACATGTGCCTTACCATCAATTGCCACGCAACATAATGATCAAGTACACCTGTGTCCTACGTGCGGAAGAGCATAATACGTGTGCATGAACTGTGTTTTCCACGTGTAGGTCTATTGTGGGTTTGGATCTGGTTTGTATATACGGTCGAGTGTACGAGATCGAGGCAGTGTGTGGTATGGGTGAATGAAAAGGCACAATTTAAAGGGCAAAGCATGATTCTCATGGCTTACGAGGTAAGTCACTTTCCCGCCCCATAAATATTGCACGTGTTGATTTACCCAAATGCCCCTATTGTTTTCATGAAATTACTTAAAAGGCCCAACCTACCTTTCCAACTATAATCAATAATTAATAATGTGATTAATGTGCTTAAAATGACATATTATCAAACAAAAAGATGGTCATCAAACCTTAATGAGGAAAGGGATTGGATAACACATTTGATGCACAAGTCCAATGTGCACTTTGATAGAGTTTGTTAGATATACACATACATATATACTCATTTGATACATGTAACAACAATAAAGCTTTAATTTAGTTTCAAGTTAATTACAAATTGTTATGTCTCAATATCAAATTAGTTAAGATTATCGATCAAACATTTACATTACGTTCATTTTGATGTAAATGAAGATACGTTTTGCTACGTAAATCAAAATATCTAGCTAATAATTACTATAACGATTTAAACGTGTTTAGTGACAATATGTAAATATTATAGTTAAAAGATATGCTTTTAAATCTATCTTTTTGTAGATACTGATTAAATTAAAGAAATCAATGATCTTTCTTCAATGTGTTCAAAATTTAAATTATTGTCATAATCAAATTTTGACGATGAAAAAGAATCTCATTTATCAAAAGTAATTCGCTAGTACTACATTCCAAATATTTTCTTTCTGAAGACATTGCAAGAGTTTTGTTATATTATAAGCAATTTCATTGATTCACCGTCGAACACAATTGGCGAACGATAAAAGCATTTAATCATGTAGTTCATTTCAACTAGTATTTGAAAGTGATTATTTGTTTGTTTGTTTGTTTGTTTGTTAATATCTAGCTGATGACAATCACTTAACTAAAAGTATGTTAATCAATCATTTTCTTTTTAATGGATTATAATCAATAATACCCCTAGGTAGTTGGGGAAATAGTCAACTTTGACAAGAAATTGAGGGGCAAAAAGGTCATGGAAAAAAGTAAGAAAAAGTGTTATAAGTTCTCTCACACAATGCTTGCTTTGCTTTGCTTTGCTTCATGGCAACTTGGCTTTCTTTTTCACCGGTAGTTGAACCCCTCCTTTTGAGTACACCCGTGATTTTGTTCACCTCCTATAGCCAGTCAACCCTCACCCTAGCCAGTCGACCCTCCCTCTCAAGACCACATTTTTTTTTTTTTTTTTTTCATTTTTTCATTATACTACATCACGTATAATTTTAAAATATATTTTAATTATAAATAATATGATTGTGGTAGGATGATACGAATCCATCATTCCTCACCATGTATGAGAATGGAAAATCTCTTGATTATAGGCGTTACTTGTGATCTTACATTCTTCGAACAAAATTTTAAACAGCGAATATAATTTCACCTCGATAATATTACGAAAGATAATTAATTTTAATTTAGTAAAAAGTCGTGATAAAAAAATACAATCATACATCTATTGCTTGTGATCTTACATTCATCGAATTTAGAATTAATTGAGACAAAACTTTTGAACAGAGAATATTCAAATAATATTACAAAAAAATAATTAACTTTAATTTAGTTAAAAAAAGTTGTGATAAGATGATACGATCATACAAATCCCTCTTTCCTTAATTAAAGACCTCAATGAGAACGGTCTCACATTCGTCGTATTTGAAATTAATCGAGGCAAAACTTCGAATACAAATAACTAGTGACCCATACAATATAAGATGATACAAGTCATACAAATCCCTCTTTCCTTAATTAAAGACCTCAACGGGAACGGTCTCACATTCGTCGTATTTGAAATTAATCGAGGCAAAACTTCGAATACAAATAACTAGTGACCCATACAATATTTTTGAAAAATATACTAAATTTTAATCAATCAAAATAAAATGGACCACTAGAGTAAGCCTATGAGGGTGACTAGGTATAGGTGGCCTAGAGGAGGGTGTGGGAGTGAGTGTGTTGAGAGAGACCTAGAGAGAGAGTGAAAGCTAGAGAGAGAGAGAGAGGGAGCTCAAATTCTCAACCTATGCAGTATGTATGTATGTATGTATGTGCCAGCAAAGAACTTGATGGATTAAAGCTTTTATCTCAGTCAAAGCTGGCATTTCTTCTTAATTTATGTATTTCCCTCATTTTCTTTCCTTGTTTATTTTGATTTGATTTGATTTGATTTCTATTTCCATCTCTCTCCTCTCTAAAATCTTTGGTTTATAAGCACCCCCTCCTCTGTTTCTCCTCTCACTCTCTCTCTCTCTCTGTTTCTTTCTCAAGCTCTCTCTCTCTCTCTAATGAGAGCACATACTCTGATTGATTTGTAGAGAGAGAGAGAGGGGGGATTAGTGAGGCTGTAGTGGTGGTGGAGTTGGTGATTTGATGTTTTGATGATTTGATGACGAACATGGCGACTTCTCCAACAATGGGCGGAGCAGAGAAGAAGCGCCACTGGTGGATCAGCAATCGAAAGGTCAGATTTTGCTCATCGATTCGCACTACCCACATCTCGAATCGAACTGGGTCGATCTCACTTTTCGATTCCATCGCAAAATCTTCGCCTAACATGCTCTGTTTTCCTCTGTTTTTCTTGGCAGATCGTTGAGAAGTACTTGAAGGACGCGCGAGCTTTGGTAGCATCGCAAGAACAAAGAGACGTCCAATCGGCTCTGTCCCTCATCGACGCAGCTCTCGCGCTCTCTCCGCGCCTCGAATCGGCTCTCGAACTCAAAGCGCGAAGTCTGTTGCACCTTCGCAGATTCAAAGAAGTTGCAGAGATGCTTCACGACTACATTCCGAGCTTCAAAATAGCGTCTTCATCGTCTTCCGAAGAGTCTCTATCGGACAACTCGTCTTCGTCTTCTTCTTCGTCGTCGTCGTCGTCGTCGTCTCAACAGCTCTCGAGAGAGCGAGAGAAGCTGTTATCCGAGTACGATCACGGATATGATAAAGACAGCGACTCCTCCTTCAAGTGCTTCTCTGTCTCTGATCTGAAGAAGAAAGTCATGGCGGGTCTGCGTAAAAACTGCGAAAAGGAAGGCCAATGGAGGTGAGGATCCATAAAAACGTCTCCTTTGTTGAATCCAAATCCACCCATTTGAGGAATTGAACGAATTCATCAAATTTACTCTGTTTTTGATAGGTACTTAGTCTTGGGAGAAGCTTGTTGTCATTTGGGGCTAATGGAGGACGCAATGGTCCTTCTCCAGACCGGGAAACGCCTCTGGACCGCGTCGCGGCGCCGCGAGAGCGTGTCCTGGTCTGAGGACAGCTTCTCCCTCGCCGACGCCGCTGCAATTGGGGATTCGAACACCACCATCCCCCCCACTGAGGCAGAGAGGGTGTCCCAGCTCCTCGGCCACATCAAGCTCCTCCTCCGCCGCCGAACCGCGGCAATGGCCGCCCTCGACGCCGGCCTCTACTCCGAGTCAATTCGACACTTCTCCAAGATACTAGACAATCGCCGGAGCACCCCTCAAGGCTTCCTAGCTGAATGCTACGTCCACAGAGCCTCTGCATTTCGATCAGCAGGTCGAATTGCCGAATCCATCGCAGATTGCAACCGAACTCTGGCCCTCGAACCGACCTGCATTGCCGCGCTAACCACTCGCGCGGCGTTGCTAGAACTGATCCGGTGTTTCCCCGATTGCCTCCGCGACTTGGAGCACTTGAAGTTGCTGTACGATTCGATTTTGAGAGACCGAAAGCTCCCGGGGCCGGGGTGGAAGAGAAATGGAGTCGCCTACTCTGACGTGCAGGGCAGTTTGAGGGCTCTCGCTGTTAAGATACAGGAATTGAGGGGGAGGGTTGGCAATGGCGAGACTACCGGGAATGTGGATCACTACGCGTTGATAGGGTTGCGCCGAGGCTGTTCAAGGTCCGAGCTTCAGAGGGCTCATTTGTTGCTGTGTTTGAAACACAGGCCTGATAAGGCCACTGGGTTCATCGATCGGTGCGAGTTTGGTGATGATAGGGACGTCGATACCGTCAAGGATCAAGCGAGGATGTCCGCCTTGTTGTTGTATCGCTTGTTGCAGAAAGGCTACTCCAATGTCATGTCCACGATCATCGAAGAAGAGGCCGCCGCCGCGGAGAGGCATAGACTCAAGGCCGCCTCTCTAGCATCATTACAAGCCACAGCAACAACAATTGCAACAACAATTGCAGCAGCACCAACAATTGCAGCAGCACCAACAACTATTACTGCTACTACTACTACTAGTACAATTGCAACACCAATGATTCAAACAGGTTCAATGAAGCAAAGCCAAATTGGAGAGGAAATCGATATGGGTGCTTCGGATTATGCGTCGAAAGGCATTGATTTGCAAGAACAAGGCAATGCAGCATCATCAACAAAGGGATTCCAAGGAGTGTTCTGCAGGGACATTGTTGCAGTTGGTCACTTGTTGTCTCAAGCTGGTTTCAACAGGCCAATTCCTCTCAAGTATGAGGCTCTAAGTTGCTAAAAAAATCCGATTCGGGTCTCCATCGATCGATCTCTCAATCTAGCTATATGAAATCTGCCACTCTCTCATGTGTACAAAGATGATCATCATCACTATTGGAAATTTTGTCTACATTTCTATATCTATGCCTTTTGTCTTCTTTTTTACTTATGTAGTTATATATGTTAAGCTACTTTGTTTCTTTTTCTTTATTTCCTTTGTTTTGGGGCTCTCAGTCAGTAGTTAGAGATGTGTACAGACTTGCACTTGCACTATATTTTCACTACTTTGGATTGTAGCTTATAAGTCCTATCTTTCTCTTTTATATCAACTATATATATGAGAGCATTCACATTGGATACTTGGTTGCACTTCTCTTTGGTTTCTTACTTAGTTTTAGTTTTTATAATTCGTTTAGACCATCTCTCCCTCTCTACAGTAGGATTTCTTGTGCCAACAAAAAAAAGGAGGGAATTTCAAATTTTTGAGCTTTTCATCTATGATTGAGTCTTCAATATGCCGCCAACCCGTCAGGGTCTGGTCTGGTGCAATCGCAACGAGACGAGCACCAGAAATATAGTTGAGATAGAAATGACAGGGTAGAAATTGCAAGGTTACGGTCCGACTAATCTGACTAACTTTTAAGGATTAGTCGGACGAAAGTAAGGAGCGGTTGAAAAAAATTACGACACGAAAAACTAATATAATGCAATACTATTGTATTTGGTAGTGTTATTTGGACTCAAGAGTCCAGACTCAAAAAAAAAAATTATTACAAAGTCATCCTCAAGTAATTAATGAAGCACACACAATCACTTGTAAAATTCCTTTGTTACCCCTTAAATATTTGTAAAAATTTGAAAAACCTCCCTATGAGTCCAAGTAGATTTATTGATTGTATTTTTTGTTTTTTTTTGGGTGGATTGGTTTGGCAATTAATGTGCATCTTAAAGTTGTGTACTTGGATGCAGAATTACTGTGACAGATGAATTAAAGTTCCGATCAGCTTCATTCTCATAAACTTAAAAGCTTTTACTGTCCTCCTGTCAAAAATAAATATGTAAAACTGGTCACCATTGATACTACCAATGTTGTGAGCAACTGAATGGCTACTTTACCAATCAAACAGTGCTTTTCACTTAGCTTAACTAATACTAATACTAATCTTTTGTTACTCCTCTTGAGGACACTACGGTGTTCGAATTTGAGACTATTGATTAAGAGTCGTTAAATTCCGATTATCCGACCTGGGCCAAGATAATTGTTTTTTTTTTTTTTAAGAATTCTCACTTCAATTAAGAAAAATAACTGCTATTGTAAACTAAAATCTAAACATAGCAAAATTAATTCTATAACTATAATGTACTCTCTCCGGTCAAAAAATATAAGTCTTTATAGCTAAAACTTCTTGATTAGAATTATAAGTCATTTTCTAATTCGAGAGTGTATTTATTTATTTTTACTGATTATACTCTTATACATTTCAAATATTTATGATTCTTCAATTCATAAGTTCATTTAATGTCAAAAGGTGTATATATAAATTATACTTATAATTTAGGCTGTCTAAATTCTTGTGCCCTTACCTTAAACGACTTATATTTATGAGCGGAGGGAGTATATATCTAGAAGGGTAGTGTTATTTGGACTCGTGAGTCCCGACTCAAAACTTTTTTTAATTTCAAATACATCATCAAGCAATTAATGAAACAACCATAATCACTAATAAAATTACTTTAATACCCCTTAAAATATTTATAAAAATTTTAAAAACCTCCATATTAGTCCGGACTCATGAGTCCAAGTAGATTTATTGTATCTAGAATAAGTGCAATTGGGGCTTCATGTTTTGCTGTTATAATTAAGACACATTAGTCTTCCACATTATTAAGTTATTATTAATATAGCTAGTCTCATTAAATACTAAAAGCATTGCAACTAAAGAATCCCTAAAGAGTTAAAAAAACAAAGAAAGTACTTCCAATTTAGAGATTTGCTCTTTCACACACCATTAACACAACTAATATTGATTATGGGGGCCCTTAACTTTCATCATTCTATATAAGAGCTGGCATCAAATGCTGTAATTTGGTTTGCTTTGAAGTGGGAACAACTCACTAAATTAAGGGAAAATCATTTACTAGTGTACATGATATATAAAATTATGAATGAGTTATTTGTGGGTCAACATGTGTTTATTTTTAGCTTATAATGATGTAAAGGAGATTGGATCTTTTGACATAGCACATGATTGTAAATCAATGAATGATGCAACTACACAACATTAATGCTTCTTATCAGCATTTAATTAAGGCATTGGACTCCTCACCTTATCAAAATTGCTTTGGATTCCTTATGACTTGAATTGAAAGTTTAGATTGCTTTGCTTTCATTTTTAAACAAGCTAGATGAAATTCACCTTTAATCTTTAAGGGCAATTCAAATCTTTTTCCTAATCACAAAAGCTTCCCTAAGTCACTATTTCAATATCAATGAAAACATATGGTGAAAGTTTAATCAATCCCTTCATTTTTAATAAAACCTAAAGGGATGGAAAGGTAAATATCTTTGTGAAGCATAAAAATGGGATATTTTTGTGGAATTTTTTATATGCATGCATGCTTTTTTTATTTGGTTTCTCACGTGCTATCAGGCGTCAAACGCTAAGACTAGCAGCTACCGACCATCATTTCATTCAAGCAGTAATAGACCTCATACTGTAAGAATATTAAGTGTCTCATAAACCTATGTCTTAATTTATATAATTTATGAATTACTTATAGTCTTTTGAGTATATTACCATTACCAAATTGATGAAAATTGATATTAATTTGAGAAACTTAATGGTTCTTTATCAAGTGTATGAAAGAACACTTATACCATCAAACAAGTGCCAAAAGTTTAAGGCTTACGAGGGTAATATGATTTTGGATTTTAAGAGTCTATATAGTTGTTTATACAGATAATTATCTAACTGATCTATATTTCTTCTGTTTAGAATATTTACTTATGCTTCTTAAGTGAAGTGTGATTACTTTTTCATCAAACAGGTACCGAAAAGTTTAAGGCTCATGAGGGTAATATGATCTTGCATTTTGTGAGTTTATATAATTGTTTATGCAGATAATTCTCTGACTGATCTATATTTCTTTGGTTTAGAATATTTAGTGATGCTTCTTAAGTGAAGTGTGATTATTTTTTGAGTCTCGTGGATGGAACAAACTGGGTATGATGTAATTTGACAAGACGTTGAAGGGCACTTATGTCATTTGACCTCCTTAATTATTTCATCCCAAAAGTTGAGCACCTCATTTCATGAAACCTCATATAAAAGCCAAAACGTAACTCTGAAGCCCTGAGCCCCTCACAGTTCCTACCTTACTATTCCAATGACGAAAATACCCCTCATTCCCTCTCAAAATCACCAAACCAACATCTCTTAATTTCTAGCTTATGCGCCAGATATGAGGCCACATTGGATTCTCTGGTACTGCACGTTTTATATTATTAGGGGCAGTATAGTCACTTCCTGCCAACACTGTGACAACTCTCTTTGCCTCACCAATTTAATAATCCAAACACCAAAGGTGGCTATATATGTTGATGTTGAGTACCTGACAATAAACTTACAATAATTAGAAAAAGAAATAATTAAAAAATAATTTCGGGCCAATAAAATTAGTTAAAAAATAAGGTTTAAATGATTATTTCACATTGGTTCTTGTTTTATATAAATATAAAAACAAATTGTAGAGAAAGAAAGCTAGGGAGTTAGTGGGGAATGTGTGAGGAACTTATTATTTTAATAGAGTTAGTTTTATTTATTTATTTTTTTTGAAAATAATTATTTAAAAAATATTATTTTTTTTCTTGTGGAGAAAGAAAAGGAAAGTGTGGCAGTGAGGGAAGCCATTGGCCAGAGAGCCTTCTGAGGACAGCAGCCATTTTCAAACTTTCCAACTACCCAACTTTGGCTGAAATTACATCAATGCCCTCATCAATGATAAGTGCCCTAATTTATACTAGTATTTTTTTTTTTTTAAAAATACTTGAATGATACTCCAAATGACACTCTTGCGACGTGATGTGCGGGTCTCATGTAAAAATGAATATATGAAAAATAGTTTTTGGTGTATAACACATGTGATGTGTATCTCGAAGCGAGCACGACGACTACCATAAATGCAGGCCCTCGCTACGTCAAATAGAATGAAAAATGCTAGAATGACACTCCAAATGACACTCAATGGCGCACGGGCCTCACGTAAAAATGAGTGTACGTAAAATAGTTTTTGATGCATAACATGTGTGGTATGTATCTCGAAGCAGACACGACAGCTTTCATGGATGCAAACCCACACGCCACGTCACGTCAGAGATGTCATTTGGGATGTCTGTTTAACATTTTCCTTTTTTTTTTTTTTTTTGTTTGCAATGTCTTCAAGTCTTGAAATTAATGTCACCAAGTGTTATCTATGAGTTGGGTAGTTAATATTAGTTGAGACATTAAATGAGCTTCTTATTATTTATTTTCAGATGCATCTTTAATTACATTTCTATTAATTAATTCAACACTACTGCTATTCTAACTGAAAAAAGTAAGTAACATTTTTATTTTTTTTTCAAAAAATTTCTCTTTTCATATTATGATATTGAATTAATGGAAGTTTGATAGATAAAGTAATTTTAATGGAATTAGTGAGGTCACATTTATTAGGACTTTTTCTTTTTCATGAAAACTAGGAGAATCACATGTCCTGCATGTATTGATCATGTGAAGATAGAGATGGATCAAAGTCAAAAGAAATATAAGTTTGATAAGGTCATTATCTAGATAGCTTACACTTGTAAATATTGTCCTTTCATTTTTAACTCTTTCCACCTTCTTCCCACACTGCCACATTACATCAATAAGTGGATAGATACTCTTCCTCATAGTTGGAGATAACAGGATTGAATCCTTTTTTTTTTGTTTGTTTGATGGGTTGAGTATTAATTGTAAGATCTCTCCATTTATAGAGTTTTTTTTTTAAATATAGTTTAAATTATATAATCATACAAATAAAATAAAGAATATAAAGATTTAAAGAAATGCAAGAGTAACACTGATAAAAAAATAATAGACCATGCAGAAGTAGACTAGAGCTAATTTGAGACACGTTGACTAGGAGGGATTTACAAAACTAGGAGAGCGCTCCAATAATTACACTAAATCGTACGCAACGAAAGAGTTGGATCCATGTAGTCAACCCTCACTAATTTGTAATTAAGTTTTTGTTGTTGTTTGAATTAATGTAACTCGCTATGATAGAATGTTAAAAATCTTTTTGATTGTTGTACTCTTTAAAGGTTGTAATCAGGAGGGATGTCAAAAAAAAAAAAAAAAAAAAAAAAAATCTATAAGAAAAGAACATTTTAAGTATGACTGAGAGTTAGAGACAAACGTTATGGGTTCGATTATTGGCATCAATATTATATTTTTTTGATTTCTCTCGAGTTATGGGGTCGGCGCACCTGACTAACTCCAATGAGATTAATTGAACTAAAGTAAGAAAATGATGAAAAAGATTTGGAAACTCATGATTTTTTTTTTTAAAAAAAATTAATTAAATTTTATTATATTATAGAGCTACATAAACTATGTTTTATGGATCAAAACTCTTCTACTATGTTTGATTTACTTTACAATCTTTAAAAATAATAAATAAATTAAAAACTAGATTGACAATCCAAATCTCATCTTTGGCAGCTAGAATTAAATCAGGCAAGTGGGCATGCACAAGAGGGAAGAAAATTGTGTTTAAAAAAAAAAAAAAATGAAAGTGCCGGGTGGCATGCAGACAATGGCAACTAAGCCAAGTTTTGAGGGGTGGTTTTGAAATAATATGGATAAAGAGTGCAGAGTTAATGGAAGAGCATGTGATGTTTGAATGTTGGGAACATAGGAAAGAGGGAAGTTCATGGCCAGGGATGATGAAGTCAGAAATGGCATGTGAGGGAATCATGTGCTCTGTTGCCCTCTCAATCTCTCTCTTTCATTATTTAATCTAACTTGCTTTCTTTCTTTCTTTATCAAAATATAAATCAAGTTTTGTAATCTAATTAAGTTACTCTAGCAGCAGACATAGTTGCCAAAACGTGGACAAGTGCATGCATTTCACCTCAAAAAACAGAATTACAATGATATTGGCAGTGAATGCCTTGTTTAAAAAAAATGTAACAATTGGGGATGCCTTTTAATTTAATTACGATTAGAGTTCTAATCTTAACGTGCATAGAATGATTATTGTTGGGAGGATTGCTCACTATTATAGAAATTATTCAGACTCATAAGCCCTCCCATTATATGTGTCCGATAATATTCAAACTCGAGAGTAATTCAGATATCGAAAGTAGCACAACAACAAAAATTGTTAAAGATTTTTATATATATATTTTTTTTTGTCAAAAAAAAATTTGTCAAAGATTACAAAAACTATTACTGAGACGTGCTTAATGATTAATAAGTTATAAGATCGAATCATACCATCTAACTTTAAATATATCGGTTTCTCCTGAGTTATAAAGTTGGGACGACTGAGTGACTCTCGTGAAAATAGTTGAGTCTAAGCAGGGAGGATTTCGAAAAAAAAAAATAAAAAATTCAAACATCCACGATTATATAAAATAATAATAAAAAATTATTAAAGAAAGAGTGAGAGATTATAAGAATGGATAGAGTTTCAATGTGATTGGTGGAGAAGGAAAGAATTCAAGTGAATCTATCCATGAAAACAACATGTTTCCTTCAGAGTAAGGACAGAGAAAGGAATACTTTTTTGTTTACTCAACTGTGCGTGCTAAGGCAGAGCAGCACAGGCTGTCAAAAGAAACAGAGCAGAACAGAGCATTGTATATAGAGAGAGAGATGATCATGATGATGTGTGATGTGTGATGTGTGATGATGATGATGATGTATCAGAATTTCATAAACCATAGGTGCTAAAATGGGGATGAACTTGTTTCAATACATCAAAAGACTGAGCCAAAGAAATGGCTTTGAAGTGGAAACAAGAATAAATGCCACCAACAACCTACTTTGAATGGTGGGTGCTCCCTCTCTCATGCATGAACAAAACCATACCCTTTTTTGAGTAACTAAAGCTGCCATCATATATTCCAAGACTTTGTATATGGAGTACCCTATTTGATTAGATTGATTAGATTTTGAGGAACATTGTTTTTTACCATCCTTTTTCACTTCAACACTTAAATAGTTAGTATTTCTTAATTGAATCATGTTTGGTGGGAGGTGGGGATTTTTAGCGATTTTTATAAGCCTAAACAGATAATTACGAGCTCACAAGGAGTAATCTCACTCCCTTAAGAGGCATCGTTATCTCGATCACAAGTTCACAATGAGTGATTACCGGAATGAGATTCCTACATCTCGAGATTACAATCGCGAGTCAAACGGACCCCGGTGTTTAGATTTTTATCTTCCACACCCTAATTTCAGGATAGTACCCTTATCATGAAAGAACTTTTAAAAGAAGTAATGTCCTTCATGTACTTCAAATTCAACACACATGGCCACAAAGGTGGCTTTTTTTTTTTTTTTCACTCACACTGAGAAACTGATAACTGTTCTTTGATGTATTCATTCACAAATTTTTGCTCTGGCTTGATCTAGTCTGTCAGCCCATGACCCACCACCTGCCCTGCAAACCCACATGCATGCTACAGATATTTTTCCTTGTGGGCTGGGACTTGGCCTTGAATGGCCCAGCCCATTATATCTGACACTTTCATGGCCATGTTCATGCAGACATTCTAGTGTAACAGTGCCAGCACAAGAGACAGTCAATACATCATTTAATGTGGATAAGAATTTACAACACATTTTGAAGGGCAAGCTATGGTGATTTTTATTAATATAACTTAACTTGGTTGATGTTGTCATGTGAAAGAACAAGGTTTTTGTGAACCTAAGGAGACCCAGTTGAAAGGTAGATGTTGTACAAAGGTGGGATAATCTACACAACAAAATCCCATACATTTTTTTTTTGGATATCCGTGGGTATTCAAGCGGGCCTGATTATTCAAGTCTATTACCACGAAATCCCATATTTTCAAAAGCAAGGGAAACAAATAGCTGATTAGTTGTTAAAATTTAAACAATAGAAGGGATGGAATTTAAGGTCTGGTCACCTGCATTTCAATGAAGAGGACCTTCTCTTGGTAGGTTTGGAAGGTTTGTTGGTGAGACTTCTCTTTTCACAACACTGAGTGCAAAACCAATCCTCCACTGGAACAGCTTCAAGTGGGGGATCACAACAATCAATATGTGTGCCAATCCCACACCCCGAAGAACCGCTCTCGTCGCCGCATATCAGCATTACTTCTGGCCTGTCAAGGGAGCCACAGACTTGGCAGGCGATATCAGCATTGCTGTCGTTGCTCAATGGCGATGAGGCTTCGATAATCTCTTCTGCTCGAGTCTGGAGGCTTGCGAATGACTTCTCGGCCCATGCATGAGTGTTGTAGAGGATGTGCCTTTCGAGTGAGTAACCTGGCTTGCAGACATACTCAACTAGATAGTCGGCCACAACGCATGGAATTTCATGTCTGATGAACTCTTGCACCCATGGATCGACACGCATTGTGCTCGGACTGACAACTGCGAAGTCCACCCCAGATTCTAGGAAACGGGTATAAGGAGGAGAAGTCGCCAATATGGTGCCATCTCCGGCCTTAATAGCACGCTTTAGAGTTTCCTAGAAGCAGCACACATTGCCAAGATTAGATCAACAAGCCTAAAGTACATGTAACATGTGTAATCAAACAAGAACAATAAAAGATGAAAACACATTATGACGGTACTCGCACAAATGGAGAACAGAAGCGAATTTGACAATGAAAAGCAGAACATAATTATACCAGTGAGGGAGCAATGCATTCTCCGTAAATGATAATTCGCAAGCCATACAAGGCGCCATGACCAGTTCTCTCTCTTAATAGGCGCCACTTTCTTGGAGCCTCTAAGTTTATTGCACCATCTTCACTAAGGCCATTCTTGTACCACTCATAAGGCTCTTCAGCCAAGAAGTTTCCTGCCTGATTGGAGGCAGTTAAGTAGTCTGTCCTAAGAATCCACCTGCATTACAAATGTGCATGTCAAAACTAAAAGTACAGTGCAACGGGAATCGGGGCTGTCAATATAACGGCATTCTCAAATAATCTTGATTTTTTGTTGCAACTTAAGCGCTGACAAAAGCAACAATAACATCAAAAGAGATTTACCTGCCAGAGGCTGCAGCTGCAAAGAATTTTTCTGTTCTTTTAACAGGATCTGGAACAATGAAATGTGTAGCTTGATAGGACCAATGGTGAGAATCTCTGCAAATTCTTCCCTTTAAACGCTTAATAACCTGTTGGAATTCCTTTCTTTGTAGACGATGACCACACATAATAAACCAACGGGGCTCAGACCTTGAAGAATATGAATTCACATTCGAAAGCACTCCTGCTGAGGCAGTTCCACAACTCAGATTGGTAATCTGCTTGGGCTTTCTAATGGATTGACCAACTTCTCTTTTACGTTTACCAGAACCTTCAACTGGATCGATATTTTCAGTCTGCTTATTCTCTTTTTCTTCATCCACAAGCTTATCCACCTCATTTACAGTTAGTGACGTGCCGGAGGGTTTTCCTTCGCGCACTTGACTTAAGGCCTTCACTTCTCCCAGCTTATCATTAGTTTTACTTCTAAGCTTTGATCCACCCATATTTTTCCTAGATGTTTTCGGTTGAATGCTCTTGCTCTTTTTCGACATATCTTGATTTTGAAGTGCTCCATCCTCAACCCTATCATTCACAACCTTCTCTTTCACATCCAATCCCATCTCAGTTTTTTTCAATTCCTTTGGAAGATATGGCTTCACTGTTGCACTTTCCACACTTATCTTCTCATTCATTGCATTGTTATTCATCTCCACCCATTTGTTTCTTTCCCAGACACATCTATTTCCTTCATAACAGAAGCAGAACTCTTCTTGCATTTCTTTGAAAGTCCCCTTCCTTGTTTTGGCTTACGTAAATTTCCGGTTGACGTGCTCTTTGCCGCAATATTAGGAATCTGCAGATGATCCACAGATGAAACCATATCAGTGGACTGACAAGCAGAATGTTGCACCCCATTTGCGGCCTCAATTTCTGTTGTCTCATTATTGTTATTCGTCTCAATCTCCAGTTCATTCGATTTTCTTGCTTTCACTGTTTCTTTTAAGACAAGTGAAACATCACCCTCAGTTCTCGTTAAAAGATGTTCACCAGTTGCTGGTTTCTCATTTATTATTACTTTTGCATGTTCTACTTCCAAATTCGCTACCAAGACATTGCATGCTTCAATATCAATCTCATTCTTGCCCTTACTACATGCCTTCTCAAGTTCTAAGCTAGTGTCTTCTGGTGCCTCTGTCTCGTCATCATCATTCAAAGGCGTCTTCCTATCCTCGAATTTGTTCTCATAAGAGAGATCCCCTGGTATATTTCCCTCACCGATGCTGCCTGAGCCTGAAGTTCGACCAACCATCTCAGACATATTACTCAGTGCCTCTTCCCCTCCTCCGCCAACTTGACCTTGTGGTGAGCACATTGTTCCCTCACTTGCAGGCGACAAGTTACCAAAGGGGAGAGAGCCTTTTTGTTTACGACTGTCTCTTGCACTTAGTTTAGTCCTACCACCCAAACTTTTCTTAGCTGATGTTTTCTTGGTAAGTGACTTTGCAGATGCTTCATTTGTTTGTGCTACAGGTACAGTTTCTAAGTTTCTTTTGTTGAGTTGCAAGGCATTGTCATTTGATTTCTGAAGCTTCCCACTCTTAGTTGCCGGAGCATCTTCTAAGTTTCTAACCCCTACATCCTTGACAACATGTACGTCCAAACTAGACTCTTCTTTGGTGCCCAAGAAAACTTCAGGTGTCCTCTCCTTCCTGACATCCAACATACTAGCATCCGAAGAAATTTCATTCCTATTAAAATTGCCTTTGACATAATGCCCTGGTTTCAGCAATGTATCGGATATAGACACCGTTTTTGGAAGTTCTGCAGCTTGGTTCACAGTAGATTTCATACCATCAACTAATTCCGACCAATCATTACTATTAAAAATAGAGCTAGATGTCATCTTGTGCGCCCCCATTATCAGCTTTTCAGGCCTAATGACTGGTGATGAACTAGCTGTAGCTTTTGGGGTAGAACCTTCACCTTTCTTAGGCAATTCAGGGGTCTTAACAGAAAGAGACGCCTTTCTTTTTTGGGGCAATGTAGAGCTTTTCCCTGGATGGCTTCCCGACTCCAACTCATTCCTGAGAGGTTGAACAGTTGCAAGATCAAAATTATTCACTTGCTCAAATTTTGGAGGAGAGATGTCAAGACTGGGAAATTTGAATCCTCCAAGTGGTCCGATAGGAGAGCCTTGTGCATGGCTTGACAGTGTTTTTGAAAGCATTGAAGCTGGAGATCTCACTGGGGTCTTCCTAGCATAAGTTGTGTTACTTAGCTCTCCTACTTTTGAATAAGGAGACGTTCTAGCAGGTGGAGCATTAGATGTAAATCCGCCAGTTTTACTGTCAAAGGCGGGAGATCTGTTGGATGAAGACAACGAGCCACTGCTCATACCATTTCTAGATTTATCTTCAGTGCCCTGAAAGCCAAGCATCCCAGAACCCTCCATGTTCTTTCCATGTAAATTTGAAAGTTCATTCCCTTTTCTTGGACTTCTCCCTAGCCCATGGTTGGTGGCAATCTCTTGAGCAGCATCTGGCAAACTTGTGTATCCAGTTGCATATTTAAGCATTGTTGGCGAATCCTGTCTGGCCACTGGAAACTTCAAGTCAAAGCCCTCTGAAATGGGTATTCCACTTCCCCTTTGCAGGTTAGAAGGCTCACCAGCGGTCATTCTTCCCTCCAGTTTATCAGGGTGACCATGCTCTTCAGTTTCTTCTTCAGAATCTTTAGCTTCAGCCTCCATGATTTCCAATTCATAACCGCTTTTGGTGGTGATAAGAGTGAGATTGAACCAGAAACCAAAGAAGAACTCAGTTTCGGAAGAAAAAAGGAATAGCTTCACTATTTTCATCATGAATCACAAACCTAGGTAAACTAAGTAATGCCAAAAATAAAGAAGAAACAGTAAAATGCCTTAGACTAAGTGTAAGAAAATGGAATGCTAACCTTTTGTTATAATTGCACTCTGGAAGAATTTCCCATGCTTTTAAACTGAAAAGAAGACAAGGAAAAGATTCCAGTGAAACCAAACAAACAATTAATATTACTGTAAAAAGAATAAGCAAGCAGAGTAAGGTATTACTATTTGAACATCCAACTATGAATACCAAACATGGAAATTCTAGAAGGTGTTAAGGAGTAATTAGCAGTACCAGTCTTCCAACCACCTATGATTGACGAGCTTTATCTTCTTCAATTTCTTCCCAAGTTCATACTTCTCACCTGCACAAACAGGTTATAGCCAAAAATAAAAAATTTGAAAAATGGTCACAGTCTTAATTCAGAATAACAGAAAAGACCCTTATTTGCAATTTTCTACTTGGAAGAACAAGAAATCATACCCTCAAATTTGTAGCATATAAGATGAGTAACTTTGTTTGCTACCAATGGCTTGGAGAAGTGTGCACCCATGAGAACTACCATCCTCTAAGATGCCAAAGTGCAAATAATAAGATTGCAAGCATATCAGCCATTTAATCAAATTTTCCTTATCATAAACAACAAAAACTTTCCTAAATTTCTATTTTTCACAGACCCACGAAAGGGTCAAAGACTAAGGCATAATAGGCCTTAAACTGCACAGTAACATAAAATGAGAAGGACTGAAGGAAAATCAAATCCTACCATTATGTCCTCACGATCTTGCCTCTGGTACCCAGTTAAACACATAGAAAATAACTTAGCTCCAGGGATTCCATTAAGATCTCTGACTGGCCTATACAGAACCTGGAAGGAAAACAAAGGGGAGGATAGTCTAACACATTGTAGCAAAGTATAAGGAAAGCAACAAGTAAGAATTACTATGATCATGTCAGGAAACAAATCAATTCTGGTGTATAAACAGAAAATGACGCATCTTTGACGCGCCCATCAGAGGAGCCATAGCCATGCATACATCTTAGGAGCAAAGCAGTTATCAAACTTAATCACAAATCTTAAAAGTACAGAAACAAATATCATTCTAACATTAACGTCTGATAGCAGCCGCTTATCATGAATAATCAAACAACACATTCATGTAGCAGCATTGGTAATCTCAGATTCTCAACATCATGGACCTACATTTCATAAATTCCTTCTTGAAATCAACATATTACAATAATGTAATAATCATAAAGTCTACTCATACATAGAGCTTTCAGATTTACATGGCAGGGAATCAAGATTGAGACTTACTGAGGTAGTGTCGACAGGCATGCCCACATCAAAGCTATGATCAACCCACAGAGCAGTAACCACTGTTTTCCCATCTTTTCGCGCGACAACACAAACAGGGTCATCCTAGATAGTAAAAAAAAATACTTTCTTTCACACACAACAGCTTAATGGGTTCCCAATTCAGATCGAATAAACAAGCGAAATCATAGTTTCGGATCACGATTCGAATAAAGCTTAAAATTTTGATCTTTCTACACTTACATAAACAATTTTATCAACAATAACGTGAGTGCACTCCTTACTACCCTCACCGACATCAACCCCGCCGCCATTGACGAGCTTCGACCGAACCTGCAACAGAAAAACACCTTCAACAACGAAAAAACGCAACAACAAACACAAATCGAGTTCAAGGAAGTCAAAAACCCAACACAGAACCAAAACCATTCACTCAAACAAACATTCGCTGACCTTAGCTTCATCGACAGGACTGAATCCGAGCAGAACGAATCGCACGGCAACGAACACCTTCGACTCCATCTCTAACTCTTCACTCGAGCCCTCCCTGTCCCGAATCATCAGCGCTAACCAAACCGGACAGATTTAGGGTTAGGGTTTCGAATTGGCGAATCAGAATTTAGGGGTTTCTGAAATGGAGACGAATTTGGAGGAAATCGGAGTTGGCGTTGTTGGTTTTTTTAGGGTTTCGATGGATCGATCGATCGATCGATGAAAATTGAAGTGTTTGCGTTGTTGGCGTTGTTGGCTTCGCTGAGAAGATTTTTGGAGAGAAAAAGCGAGGGAAATGTTTTTGATTTGATTTTTTTGGTTTGGGAGATTTGGCGGGAAAACCGATGTTCTACGTGGCGTACGTGCGCACCACACGATTGGTTGGATTGAAACTATAGGTGAAACCGAGTGCAAATGTTTTTATTAAAAAATTCGACTCAATAAAATCTGAAGACATTGGACGATGAAAGGATATATCGAAGCTAAATTGGAATGCATTGATTACGATGGATTTAAATGATTTAAAAAGCGCATTATCAATTTCATTAAATCGACGCATTGAAAGAGTAAATCGATCCATGTATGTAGCCGACCCTAAATAATTTTAGATTAAGGTTTTTTTTGTTGTTGTGGTTGTTGGCATGCTTGCACCGAGGAATTCCCCCTCCATGAATTTCATCACTTCTTATACTTTTTTTTTTATTTTTTTTTTAGAACTCAAGATCTTTATTTTAGAGGGCATTTGAATTCCAACCACCCAACCAATCTGAATTAAAAAAGTGGTTAATTAGCCTAATTAGGTTAGAGTTCCCACCAACCTTAGTTACATGGGAAGAAATGCCTCTAAAAGTAGCTTTGCATCACATTTTGGAGATAGTTATTGTCTTCATGAAGTGCCAACCTAAAATAAAAGTGACATTACTCCTCTAATAATTATTTGATGTGCAATGCACATGCCATGATGTGAGCTTATATTATATAGTAATAACACACACATCACAATCAAGATCTGTCAATGAAGTACTAGTCATGTTAGAGGGTGGCATGTTGACATGCAAATTAAGCAAGACAAACTGCTTAGAAAATCTCAACTAATTCTCTTTTCAGTTTATCTATACAACAACAAAATCAATGTTTTACATTCAATTTTCACTATTTTACTACCTGTGTAAAAACATACAATGAATCTTGTTTGAATTAAGGGGGAAGAAAATGGTTCAACCGCCCAACTGATCTGCCTTTCGATGCAACAATGACAACAAAGAAGCCTCAATTCGAAATTAGTCGAGGTCGGGTACGTGGATCAAACTGTTCCACTCTGCTATGCGCTTAATGGCGTGCATTCAAAATCCTTTTTAATCAGTTTCCACGATGACCGCGCGTGTTAATATGTTAGTGTTCCGAATCTGCATCCACTTAGTTCAATGGAAACTGATGATTGTGTGGATTGGAACTAAAGAAAGTTGTGCAGGGAACAAGAGAAACTATGAGCAGATGCGTGTTCTGCGACGCGATGAGCCTGCTGAACCGCTTCAACGACTCTTTTCCCGTTCGAAAAACACTAGATAACTTAGCCTGATTCGGAGTAAAATTTCCAGATGACATCCATCTACTCATATTGATATCGATATGTATGTTTTGCGACAGAATAAGCGGCCACCAGACTTGGCGGCGGTGCTCATTCTCTTTTCGGATGCGGTGTAGCTCCGAACGAATCGCACTTCGAACTGCTTTCAAGTACCACTTCATGTCATGGTCTCTACAAATAGAACCACCAGAACCATATGCTGATCTATTCCTAAGGATCTCTAGCGGGTGAGGGGAGTTCAAGAATGCAGTTTGCGCAGCTCGGAGCTGGTTATCCGGATCGCCATATTCTGGCAGAGGGCGAATCAAGCGATAGAAACCTACGCCGGATGGGAGGAGGTCGTGACATGGAGCAACTTTTTCGTCGGGCTGTAGTATTAGAATCTCCCCCATTGGAGCATACAACATTTTCTGCAGTGAAGATAAGTTGAAGTAGAAATCAATACATGTTGACATTCTAAATATATATGCTGATGTTCTAATGAAGGTATAGTTTTGACAAATGAATGAAAATATGTTCACATCATTCTAAGCTTTTCCTGCATTGAATGGAAGGCGATCCGACGAACGAGGTTAGTTTTAAAACTAGATAAAATTAGTTGGATCAACTAACTTGATCTCACAAACATGAAAACAATTCCTAAGTTGAATATAAGAGTAGTGCAGTAACATATAAATGTAGAAAAGAAAGTATATTGGTACCTGATTATTAAGGCATGGATGGTTCCTAAAATTACTATTAACGGCCTTGAGAAGCTCGGCAACTCGATCAGGGTAATTGCAAGAAAAGGCACGCGGTACAATGTCCCGATGCATCACAATGGCTTGAACATGATTTTGCGACAAGCCTAACCTACGAAGCAGAAGGTCACCGCCGCACATTGTGTTAGGTGAACCGAATGTTATCACGGGAAGCAAGGAAGCGAGCGACACTTTCTGCCTAACAAGCAACATAAGATTCACTAGTAATGCCAAGCTTCCTCCTAAAGAATGCCCAATGAAACGGACGGTCGCAGAGTCGTGAGCCTGCAAATGCGATTGAACTTCTGGCAAAAGCTGCTCATAGATCCCTTTGGCTGCCTCATAGATGCCTCTATGAACAAGAACATCTAGCCCCTGGGTGACAATGTTAAATGTAGATTCATTATCAGCAGTGCATTACAAAAGCTTCGATTTCAAAGATCGATAAATACTTCGTCGGGTAAGTACAACATAGGGAGATGAATTAATAACATGCATAAGAGATAGTTTGCTAAACAAAAAACAAAAAGTTTGCATCTAATTAAATAGATTTATACGCGATATCTACCTCGAAATGAACAGGCTCAAAGAGTAAATTTGCTTGCCAAGAAGCCACTGATTCGGAACCCTGTAAAGAATAATCAACAAATGCTAAGTAGTTGGTGAGGAATTAATGTGTCTTGAACTAGGAAGAACTAGATATAGAAATTCAGCTTCAAACCTGGATAACAAATATTCTTGTTCTATTCTTTTCATCATCACAAATGAACCATTCACACGGCGACAAGTGAACCGAGTTCAAGTCCTGCGCAACGGCTTGCTTGACTTCCTCTTCTGCCGCAACCACTGCTGTCAAAGAATTAGTAGTTTCAACAAAAGAGGCCGGCTCGGAGTTGGCTATTTCAGCACTCTCATTGGCTCTACTGCACCCTTCTTCCAATTCCTCTCCTATAGGCTTTGGTGATCTGAAGGGTAAAATGTCCCTAGTGCGATTTTGAAGATAGGAGGCAGC
Source organism: Stephania cephalantha (assembly GCA_039657325.1). Lineage (NCBI taxonomy): Eukaryota > Viridiplantae > Streptophyta > Magnoliopsida > Ranunculales > Menispermaceae > Stephania > Stephania cephalantha. The sequence goes on along the minus strand of CM077579.1, from coordinate 46,391,626 downwards.
AATCGCCGCAATATGATAGGCTGCGGATGCGCTTATTCTATTAGTATCCTTTGTTATCTGGTCTTTGTCTTCCTTTACTTGCTCGTTCGGCTTATCTTCCATTTCTAAAGCTTGTGTTGGAGTCTCATCCTTCTCGGCATTAATAGAATGCGCTTTCTTCCTTTCGATTGAAGATGTTACAAAACGCAATCGATGATGTTTTAGGAGGTTCTCAGGCTGAAACAAAACAAGCAAGGGGAATGAATCAATAAACTACCTTAAACACAAATCAAGGAGTGCTGTTGAGAGATTGAAAATCTTATTCAGCAAAGCACACCACAAAATCACATCAATCTTGATCTTTTTAAGGGCCAAATCTGCAAGTCAATACAAGTCTTCCAAAATAAAATGTTTAACTTGAAAAAACAGTAATTAGCAAATGCAGCTCCAGATTAGAGATCAAAGGGCATCTCTTTCAAGATTCCTATAAAAAAGAAGTCAAAATTTCTTAAAATACTAGCTTGTCTTTCTTTATTTCAAGTCATTCGCCAATATATCTACAAGAAACGAGGGAACAATGGACCACTCGAATCGACTGGACAAAGAACTAGCTTCCCTAACAACAGTATAGCTGTTAAATTCGCTGATCTAAGAACAATATAACATGCTGGATAGAACCTCACATGTCCTATAAAATCTTCAACAACAACAACAAATGCAATGCATCAACTCCAAATTAGTCAGCGGCTACATGGATCAAACCCTCCCACTTCGCTCGATTTAATGATTGGATAAACTTCAACAATTGATCAATTTTTATCTAACAAATTAAGTACTTAAACTCAAACTTAGCATATGAGGAGGTACCTTGATTTTGGGAATGAAATAAGCCAATTGTGCCAAAGATGACATTCTACCATAGAAAACAGCCTCGGCAAGCGACACTCGCCGGAGAAACCTCGCGAACGATCCCCGATCAAACTCCTCCTCCTCCTCATCACCACCCACACCACACCCCTCACATTCTCCACAAGAAGAAGAAGAAGAAGAAGAAGAACTCTCTTCTTCATCAATCTTCTCCAACCCACCATGATCATCAACCTCTCTCTTCTCCCTCCACATAGACCTCACTTGCAAGATCTTCAAAACCCAGCTCCCCCTTCCCTCCTCTGATCCCAACAACTCCGCCTCTTCATCCAATTCACCATTTCGCACTAGTCCTTCATCAAAATCAAAACTTGCTCTGTTTTCTCTGTTTCCTTTCACCCCATTTGGCCAAACAGGCCTCTTCACATGATCAACAAACGACAGCCTCAACAGATCCCCATTTGGACCATTTCCAGACCCCCCATTGACGCTGCTAACGTGCACCGGTTGCCTCCTGCCCTCGATTCCCCCGCTCATCGAGATCTGCGAAGAGAACCCATGTTGAACGCATCCCCTGAAGCACAACCCGTCCATTGAAACTCAAATTCTCCTCTTCTTCTTCTTCTCTCTCTCTCTCTCTCTCTCTGTATTTGAAGTTGTTGTGGAGGAATGGCGGAGGAAGCTAACGTGCGCGCGCGGATCGTGCGCCGCTCGCGTGCGCCGAGAGGGTTCGCTCGAGAGAGAGAGAGAGAGAGGAAGTAGTGTGTCGCGAAAGGTGGTGACCTACTTCCGCACCGTAGCGAAGCTCGTTTTCCCAACAAATTTGGAGCTAACAATAAATGGACACGTTTTATACACCCGAGTGGTTTGATTGGTACAGCGACCCCACCTGCTGGACTTGTCGATGAGGGACACGTGGAGTAGGGAGGCGACCGACGTTCGACCAAGCCCCGACACCGCCGATCGGAGCGGCGAGGTACTCAGCTGATGTTTCTGTTTCGAGTCTCGTAGATGGAGTAAACTGAGTTAAAAAGGTCGTCTTTTGATGAGCTATAACAATATTTATACATAATTAGTCAAATATAGTTGTTGCTAGAAATAAATGTCGCAAGAGAAAGTCAATATACGAAAAACATGTGCGTATCTACTTAAAAAAAAAACAATTTGAATTATATACTCAGCTGACGTTTTTATTTCGAGTCTCGTAGATGGAGTAAACTGAGTTAAAAAGGTCGTTTTTTGATGAGCTATAACAATATTTATACATAGTTAGTGAAATACAGTTATTGTTAAAAATCAATTTCGCAAGAGAAAGTCAATATACAAAAACATGTATTTAAAAAAACAGCTATTTGGATTATATATAGCACATTTTTTTAATTATGGGTATAATTTTATTATAATTATGTCAAAATATTCTTTCTCGTTCCCTCAATAAGTGTTATGGTGGCAAAGAGACGAATATGATAACTTTGGCTGAAATAGAGGTTATGAATTCAAGTCTTGGTAGTTTACTAGTTATACATTCATTTTTCATACGTTACAGGGTTGAGACCTCGATTATAACTTCTACGAGACTAATCAAATTAAAGTAATTAAAAATGAGCTAAACAATATACGCCAATACAACTTAGCCACGCTTCATTTTACTTGCCTCAAGTAATTGTAAAGTAGTAGCCATCATTTGGGTAATTTGATAATATCGTGACAAAATCGACTAGTCCAGAAACAATGCAACAAATGGCTGCACATATATATATAATTGTTTAATTTGTTGCTACCCATGGTTACGTGACGTGTGTAAACTTAATAAATTTGACAGATGTAACCAAAAAAATAAATTTGACAGATGGGCAGACAAGTGAGACTAATACTAGTATAGGTGACCTTTCCCACATGGGCCATTGCACAACATTGATTTGTCCACGTTAGGTGTTACTATTTATTCAACTATGATTTGTCAAACACAAGATTACCAGGATAGGAATGTACGAGGAAAAGTTGAATAGTGAGGAGCAAATCCTAGTTAAGTTTGATCAATCTAAATTAATGGGTGTTTTTTTAAAAGTAAGGCACATTTACAATTTATTTCATAAAATAAGGTGGTGTACTTTGAATTCACGAAAAAAAGCAATAACGCCTTTTGAAAATACGTTATTGCTTTTGAGGTTGGTGAGGTGGCGGTGAGGTGGCGGGGCAATTGTATGGATAGCGTCTTTTCACCGCCACCTCACCAACTTCCAATAACGCATTTTGAAAAGGCGTTATTGCCTATTTTTGCTCGATTGGTGAGGTGGCGTTGAGGTGGCGGTGGCGCACGCGCATATCGTGGACAACCCATACAAACGTCACCCATGTATGTGGCGGTTGTGCGAGATTTCGTGCAAATGTCGGAAATCGTTCGTCGACACGCAGACCAGTGGGCGACCCATGCAACCTATAGGCGTTCGGTCGGCCCATGTCCACGTGGTCATCCTACGTGGACGCACGTATTGTGAGGCGTACAACCCATGGCGCTATTCGGTCGGCCCATGTCCACGTATGATGCCCACGTGGACCGTGTCACGTATTGCGAGGCGGACAACCCGTGATAGGCTATTCTGGCCCCATGTCCACGTGGATGCCCGTACAACCCAGAATTATTCTCGGCCCATGTCCACGTAGGATGCCCACGTGGATCGTGTCACGTATTGAGAGGCGGACAACCCGTACAACTCATTGGCGCTATTCGGGGTTATGTCCACGTAGGCCCACGTGGATCGTGTCACACATGCGCGAGACATTTACAATATACGTTCAACCTCCTCATTGTAGCGAGCTGTGATCGCTCCATTATATACGTTCGATTCCAGTGAATTACCAAACCCCACGTTGACAAAAAATCATCATTTTCACACTTTACCCATAGCTAAAGGTTCTAAGAAACCATCATATGGTTGTCAAACATTGTTACATCATTTGTCGGATGATGTCAATCCTCGAGAATCGATAAAAAAAAAGCTTTGGTGGTGGGGTGTCTTTTTTCTTTTTGTCAAAATGATTTGTGGGGTTTGAATCATTATATACTGAGGGGCAAAATTGATTTTTCGGATTTAAGGAGCAAAAATAGTTAAGTTTGATCAATCTAAATTAATGTACTATCTATCAATTTCAATGGGGGCCCTGTAACGATGTTACATACGCAAAATGTTGCATGGGGTGCACGCAGTGTTAAAATTAGAAAGTATACTAGAATGAAAGTGACAACCCGTGTGGTGCACATTAGGATTTGTATGTTCTTTGGGTGAATCTAACCGTTTTCATAAGTCCATACATTTTGTTTTGTCTTTTCTTTTTCTTTTTTTTTCAGTTGTTCTATATCGAACCGGACTATATGCTTCTAACAACAACAATAATATAGTCTCAATCTCAAATCAGTTAGTGCTGGGTAGTTAACAATTACTATTTAGAAGATATGTCGTGAGGATTGTGATGCAATAGCAATAAAATAAACTTCATTGCTCCGATTAAGGCAAAGGTTATGTATGAGCTTGAATTACATAATTATATACTTTAATCCTTATATTAATTCTCTTAATTTCTTTTGAGTTACGAACTTGAGAAAAAATCTAAAGGAAAGAGGAGGGGATGAAAAAGTTTCAGACACAAATATGATTAAGAAAAACGAAAAATGCTTTCGTAACCTAGCATGACATGCACCTGTGGATGTAGGATGCTTTAGCATCTCCATACATGATCATACATGCCGGTGTGTATTGTAGGGATGGCGAAAAATTGCACACTTGTGCAATAAAAAACTCACATAAGAAGAAAAAGGGAACTAACTTTTTGACATCATGAAACTCGGATCTCGAAGTCACATCAGCCTTGACCAAGAGTTGTTCGTGTACGTCTTGAGATACACATCCACATGTTATGCATTAAAAATTGCATGTACGTATCTCAAGACATACACGGACAGCTCCCAAGGCCAAAAAAAAAGGTAAAAACCTATCATTTGGTCCTTGAACTTTGTGTTTTTTTTGCTTTTAGTCCCTAAACTTTTATCACTACATATTTGATCTTTGAACTTTTACAAAGATCTACATTTAGTCATTCCACCATTTAAAGTGTTAAATTTCGATAATGTGGGTAATAAAAGTGATGTGTGACTAGTCAAGAAGAGTAAAGTGATTTATATTACTAACCCGAACAACTCACATCGACCAACAAAAGCCGAAAAAAAAATTAATTTCCTTCAAAAACATAAAAAAACTCAAAGTTCAAGGACCAAAAGCATAAAACACTCAAAAGTTCAAGGACTAAAAGCATAAAAGTCTCAAGGTTCAAGGACCAAAAAATATGTTTTACCAAAAAAATACTCTACCTTATGGCAAGAACAAGGTGTACTCACATGGAAAAATTATCCTAGCACACTATACAAACAAGGAGATATCTCAAATTCCTACAAAATCCAAGGCCCTTAACCCAAAAAAGTACTTACGCCACACCAAGTGCTAGCATAACACACGCCACAAGAAGTCATCCATGTCATCATGTTTGCATCGAGACGTTGAGGTCACATGGAAGGCCCACGTGAACCAATGTGTCTTACGATGAGATATTGTTGTTATCATTCTAGAATGACAAGGAGCCTTCCATGTCTCATCACCCGCGTGATACGTATCGAGATCTATCTATGCATCTCGAGGCACGCATCTCGAGTCAATGCACGATGCGATATTATGGCTCATTCTAGCACTTCTCTTTCTTTATTTCCAATGTATCAATCAAACATATATATACAATCAATCAAACAGTGACCAAAACCTCTTCTTCTTCATCTTCTTCATCTTCTTCACTCACTCACTGAGTGTCTCATCTCCTCTAATGGAGCTCTCAAGAACCCTCACATGCCCTCTCTACCGAACAAGAAAATCCAAGCTAATAACCATCGCCCTCCTCCTCTCCATCTCCCTCTTCTCCTGCTTCTCCCTCAACCTCGCCAACCCCCGCCGCCGCCGCCGCCGCCGCCGCCTCCGCCTCCGCCACCGCCTCCACCCTCGCCTCCTCCCGCCTCCTCGTCTCATCCCACACCCTCCCCACCCCCCAAACTCCCTCCACCGCCACAACCGCCCCAATTCAAATTTCCCGCCAAAACCCCCCATCCTCCAAAGATTTGAATTCTTGCAACCTCTTTGATGGGCGCTGGGTGTTTGATGAAATGTCCCCCGTTTACGCCCCCGGTTCGTGCCCGTTTGTCGACGACGCGTTTAATTGCGTCGGCAATGGAAGGCCTGATCTGGGGTTTCAGAGGTTCAGATGGGTGCCTAATCAGTGTGACCTCCCAAGGTGGGCGATTACTGATTAGTGAATGTGATTTTGAGTTTGTTTTGAAATTTTGATTTGAACAGGTTTGATGGGAAGAAAATGTTGGAGGTTTTGAGGGGGAAGAGAGTGGTTTTCGTCGGCGATTCGCTGAACCGGAACATGTGGGAGTCGATGGTGTGTGCTTTGAGGGATTCATTGGAGGACAAGAACAGGGTTTTCGAGGTTTCGGGTCGGCGAGATTTCAGATCACAAGGGTTCTATGCATTCAAATTTGAAGTAATTTTTCAGCTCTCATTCTCTCAATTTTTGTTATGAGTTTCTTGGGTACTAATTAACCGTTTTCGCGTAGGATTACAATGCGTCGATCGAGTTTGTTAGATCGCCATTCCTTGTTCAAGAATGGGATTTCGGGTTTCCGAACGGAGACCGAAAGGAGACGCTGAGATTGGATCTGATACAGAAGTCTTCGTCGATGTATCGCGATTCGGATATAATAGTCTTCAACACAGGCCACTGGTGGACTCATGAGAAGACCTCACAAGGGTATGTGTTAAATTTCATCACAACAAAGCCCTTTTCAGCTGATCTTGTGATTGCATCTCTAATTGAATGAAATTCATGAATCATGAGCTGTGATTTGTTGTTCATGTTGTTCAGGAAGAACTACTACCAAGTCGGCGACTATGTGTTTCGACAATTGAGCGTAACCAAAGCGTATAACAAAGCACTTGAAACATGGGCTCAATGGGTTGACACCAACATCAACTCTACCAAAACCAAAGTCTTCTTCAGAGGATATTCTGCATCACATTTCAAGTAAGCACACCACTTCTCTCTCTTTCAAATATTTGTTCTCTTTGTTAGGTGAATTAGGCGCAGAAACTGCACGTGAAGTTATTGAGACGTACTTGATGACCAATAGGCTATTGGATCGAACCTTGTGTTTCTCCCGAGTTATGGGGTTAGGGTGCCCAACTGGCTCTCGTGGGAATAGTTGAGCCTGGAAAGGCTTGGACACCCGCGATTATCAAAGAAAAAAAAGAGGCAAAAATTAAGGGCGGGAGGTGGTTTGGAAATCTCTAAGGACAACCTATAAATCTCCCGATTAGAAAACTTGTGCAAGTTAAAACTAAAGAAATTAGACGACGTAGGGGTACCTAAGCTAACTTGGAACACATTGATAATGAAATATTTGAAGGATTTGGAAATCACATCATTACGTGCACTAAATCGAGCACAATGGAATAAGAGGTGGATCTATATAGCCGATCTCAAGTAATTTGGGATTGAGTCATTAAGGCTTTGTTGTTGTTGTTGTTTTTTTATGAGGTGGATTGAGGTTCTGATTGAATTGCAGAGGAGGGCAATGGAGCTCGGGCGGGAACTGCGACGGAGAGACAGCGCCAATAACCGAAGAGGTGCATCTCTCGCCGTACCCTCAAATGATGAACATCCTAGAATCAGTGTTGGAGAAGATGAAAACTCCTGTTTTCTATCTCAACATCACAAAGATGACTGACTACAGAAAAGATGGGCACCCATCAATCTACAGACAACCTGAGACCCAGAGAGTGCCCGGGATGTTCCAAGATTGCAGCCATTGGTGCCTCCCCGGCGTTCCCGACGCGTGGAATGAGCTCCTCTATGCAGCTCTTCTGATCACCCAACAGTGATCAATTGGTAACACTGAATTTGTGTTCTTAATTTTTGAGTTCAGCTTTGTTTGAATATATACTTCATTGTTGATCAACTGGGAACACTGAATTTGTGTTCTTTCACTTTCAGCTTTGTTTGAATTCTTCATTGTGAGTGAATTGATTCAGTTGTAAATGTACAGTGTCATTTGAGCAATGTATACCATGGAATCATGGATTCAGTTGTAAATGTACAGTGTCATTTGAGCAATGTATACCATGGAATCATGGATTCAGTTGAGTCCTTGTTACTTTGTTAGTTCTTCAATATAGATTTTAATAATCTTGCTTTGATGTGTAGTTAGTTACTTAGTTTTATGTGTAATTTGGAATCAGAGAACTATTTTTTGTCACTCTGGGCTCGAGTTGAGCAGGACCATTAAGTGACTGCAAAGCTCTCCTCGAGAGTTTTAATCAGCACTCGATATCCGAAGTCCAACGTTAGTTAATTTGTTTGTATAAATAAAATAAACTTTGGTTTAATGAACATGAGGGCGTTTGGTCTAGTGGTATGATTCTCGCTTCGGGTGCGAGAGGTCGCGAGTTCGATTCTCGCAACGCCCCGTCTTGCTGCCGAATCTTTTTTTTGTTGCTGGGCAAATGTGGCACAATATTAGACCGCCACAATAAAAACTGAGAAAGGAAACAGTAGTTTTTACTTGAATAATATAATTAAGGAAAATAATTACCGAAAAAACATATTTTTTGAAATAATTCCCAATATAACACATTTAGCGCCAAGTCAGCGCCATGTGGCAGCCAAGGTGTCGAAAGCAGTCGTGACCCAGGGTCACGATTTCTGACATGGAAGTCGTGACCCGGTCACGACTTCCAAGCCACTTTAAACCACCCAAAACCTCGTCCCTGTTTGCTTTTCTTCCCATCGCCTCTTCACCGAGATCTGCGATCCGACCGTCCCGCCCAACGTCCTCGCTCTGCCTCTCGGCTTATCCCCTGCTCCCCAATCGTCGCCCCTCCCCGAGTGCGAGCCTCCACCGTCCTCGCGCAGTGTTGTTGACCGCTTTGTCCACTCGCCTCCACCGTCCCCGCCGAGCGTTCGCGGCTAGTTGTCCTCCTCCCCGCTGTCTCGCCTGCCTCCACGCCAGTCCTCCTGCCTCCCCGCCGCCGTCCCTGCCTCCTCGCCTGTCCCTGCTTCTCCTCGCTCCACTCGTCCCTACTTCCTCTTGCCCTCCCACCCGCCGTCCCTCGCCTCCAATTGCAGTGACAACCAATTCTAATTTAGTCTTGAATTAGTTGAAGTCTAAGTGCATGGATTGAACAATGATAATGTAAATTGAAAGTAAATCTGCAATAAATAAAAAAATGTGATGATTTGAAATAAGTTTTGGCGTGACTTTTAGGTATTAAGGATAATTTTAGTTGGAATGCTAGGAATTGCGTAACGACATGTATAGCGATTACATTTTTGTTTGTGGCATGTTCCGTGGTATTGATTGATATGGTATGGTTATGTATTTTCACTTATTTTCTTTCCTCATTTCTATGACCTTTCGATCTATTTCCATTAAATTTGTTTATGCACCTTCTTGTCATAATAGCCTATATATTAGCGTATTTATGCCCGTGAGTACGTTCGTGACTACATGTATGTTCATGCGTTCTTTAGTTCATCGTGTTATGACCATCTACTTTAGTTTAGAGTCGCCTAAAACCTTGTTGAGTGACTTTGGTTATGGATGAGTTAAAAATATCAACTAATTGTTCCCATTAGTTATGTATTTTTATTTTGGACCTTCCATTGGACAAAGTCGGAATTGTTTACTTTGGGGATGGATCCTTCTTTAACTTTACTCAAATAGCGTTTTAGTATGAACCACTACACTTTTAAAAATGTTGATATTGTTGCATTCACTTCTATTGATCATGTTTTGTATTCTACATATATAGATTCAATAATGGCTGATCAAAGAGTAAGTTTGTTGTCTATATGAATGGGGACATGGTCGATGGACCATCGAATTTCATACACTAAACCATTGCTTTGTTCGACATCTTAGAGCGAACATGGGTTTAGAGTACGAGGAATTTATGAGTTTTATCTATAATTCTTTGGAGATAGACAATGAAAAGATGATATTGACCATCACATATCGATATCCAGTACATTGGTAGTGATGCGCGCTAACTACGTCCTGTGCGAATAGATGATGAAGCGAGTCTCAAAGATGTTTGGGAGATTGTGGCGGCATTACCACCACCAAAATGCATGGAGCTTTATATCGATTTGAGAACGAGAGATTCGTATAATAGTACAAAGCTGTAATATGGCGTTACATTCTCGTGGCCGGACCTAGCACTCGACCAAATATGGAGCAGAATCATCGCGTGCATCGCCTTGCGATGAGTGCAAATCCGAGATGGACGGCTCTGCTCTACTCTGGGCTCGAACTGGACAGGACCACTAGGTGACCAAATAACTCCCCTCGGGAGTTTTAATTGGACGGGATGGTTGGGGACATTTGTTAGTTAATTTATTTGTATAAATAAAATGAACTTTGATTTAATGAACATGTGGGCGTTTGGTCTAGTGGTATGATTCTCGCTTCGGGTGCGAGAGGTCGCGAGTTCGATTCTCGCAACGCCCCGTCTTGCTGCCGAATCTTTTTTTTGTTGCTGGGCAAATGTGGCACAATATTAGACCGCCACAAAAAAAACTGAGAAAGGAAACAAGTGTGTTTTAATCATAAAACTTCACAGATATTTACATTTTATTTTCACAAAATAGGTTAGTTTACTTTTAATTTTCAAAAATAGGTTATATCATCGTTATATCATCGAGTTGGCTTCATGGGTGTGAGGTGGCGTTGAGTTGGCGAGGCAATATGTAGCTATCTATACAAAATTATACTTTCTTGATCGATTCCTTTTTTGAAAAGTAAGCTCCTTTTGAAAAAAAAAATTGCTATCTATACAAAACTATACTTTTCTATTGAAAAGAGTTATCTATACAAAACTATACTTTATTGATAGCTCCTTTTGAAAAGGAGCTATCAATACAAATTATTTTCCCCATGACCGCCACGTGCTTATGGAGATGGACAACCCGCGCCACTCGCATATGTCGAGGTAGACAACCAATGTAAACAATGCGCACGCATATCGACGTGGACAACCCATGCAAACGTGACTCATGTATGCCGAGGTGAAGATTTCATGCAAATGACATGCACGTATGTCGAGGTGGGTGACCCATGCAACCTCGTGCAACTCATGCAAACGTCACGCACGTGTCTCGAGGTGGTAAAACCAATGCCAACGTCACACACGTATCTCCTGGTTGACAACACATGGAAACGCCACACAAGTATGTCGAGGTGGGCGAGCCATGCATATCCACTACGACCATGGACCCGCCAAAAGGAGCTATCTATACAATTGTCTTCCACCTCACTTGTCCACGTAGGACTCGGCCATACAACGATAGCGCCTTTTGAAAAGGCGCTATCGTGTATGACATCCCACGTGGGCCGAACACATGGATAGCGCCTTTTCAAAATCGATATCCATGTGTCCACGTCGCAAAAAAATTTTTGCCACTGTGATAACGTCTTTTGATTGGGCGACATTGCCTATTTGTCACAAATAAAAGCATTTCAGCTATATTTTTCTCATTTAAAGTACAAACATGTGTACTTTTGTGATTTTTCGTATAATGTATATTCAACTTCACAGATAGTCTATATTTTATTTTCAAATACTAGAATGACAACAACAATGGCGCACTCCAAGACACATTTACTCACAAAATCCGTCCATGCGGCCTCGACCCGTGTGTCATGCATCGAGTTCTGTTTGTGTCCGCATCTCGAGGCATACATAAACGACTCCTGTAAGCCAATTTGTCTTACAGTGTGACATTCCATTTTCATTCTAGCACTAATTCTCTTTTTATTTGACAAAAAAGCCTGATCTTTTGAAACAAGTTCCCAAAAAAATGATAACATTTTTCTTATTTTTATGGCGACGCAACAACAAATAAGGTATTAGTCTCAAATAAATTAGTGTTGGCTGCAACGCTTCCACTCTATTCGATTTAATACAATTTCACTCAATTTGATGTAATACAATTAATAATGCTATATGCAGTTTTCTTCTACTAGACGTAGAGAACTGATAAATACTATGCTTCGGAAAAAAAAAATAAAAAATGGTTGATGTAATATAAAGAATTGATTGAAAAAGATGATGTCCCATTGTGCCCATTGATGAAAGACTCTGTAGTGTATGCTTGAACTTGAAGACAACTAGACAAGGAAGAGAACATTAATGGAGAGACAAGGTGTACATTCCTAAGGTTTCTTTGTGTGTTTTATATGATGAGCAATATATATATTGAGACTGCCTCAACTTGATACTAATCTTTGTTGGCAAAACATTTGTTTTTGGTCCATTATCACACATTACTACAAAGTGAAAACTTAAAAAGGGGAGTTGCCACTTGTGACCACGTTGAAGACAATCAATTATTTTATTGGTACCCACCAAATTAATGATCACTTGATTAAATGGGTATAGAGAAGTAGAATAATAAAACAACGATTTTCATCCCTTCCTTACTTTTGATTCGATTAATCCCTTAAAAGTTATAAAAGTTAGTCGGATGTCTCAACCTCATAACTTAAGAGAAAATAAGGAAATATAATGTTGTTGCCTCTATCAGAATTAAACGTTATTTTCATTACCGCTACACACCATTTGAGAGCACCAAAAAGTGATTTTTTTTTCAAAATAGTGATTTTTTGTTTTACGTGTTTGGGGTTACTTGAGTAAAAGATCAGGAGTGTTTTGGGGTTACTTGAGTAAAAAATTGGGAGTTCAAGCTTCATAATGAGTAAGTTGTGATTTATTTCTTATAAAAAAAAATAACTCTATGTTCTTATGATATTTTATCTTTAACCACAACTCGATTATTGCTCATTCTTCAAAATCGGTCCATATACAAAACTCAACTTCTCTAAAGCAAGGTCTTTCCAATTTTAATAATCAGTGCAGTTGCCATCAAATATCACATGAAAAATAAAAGCAAATTATATGTTCCCTATACTAAAGAATGTACTAAAAATCAACAAGACAATCCGAGTTGCAAGGGACTCGACTCATTTCAAGTGAGTTGTTAATCAATTTCAAAGTCTCGTTGATCAAGCGTGAATTATTCGGTGCGGTTGCAGTGTTTAACCTGATTTACACAAATGACCTTAACTTCCACAGGAATCCCACCTCCCCTTCAAAACTCGTTATATAAAAACCAAACCAAACACAAACTAACAACAGTTCTTAAACCAAGCAAAAATGGCAAGATCTCAGATCTGGTTCTTCGCTTTCGAAACCCTAACCCTAGCTCTCCTCTTCGCTTCGTCCGTCTTCGCCGCCGCCGCCGCCGCCGACGTTCTCGTCCTCACCGAAGACAACTTCGAGAAGGAGGTTGGCCAAGATCGCGGCGCCCTCGTCGAGTTTTACGCGCCGTGGTATGGTCTAGGTTTTCGATTTCCGCGATCAATTCGTTTGTTCTTGCATCATTTGTACTGATTGCGTCTTCGATGCTGTGATTACATGGTTTTTTTGATGAATTCGGTGTTGATTTGTGGAAAAGTTGGTGTTTTGACTAGGATTTGGAGTGGATTTAGGTCAACTAGTGGCGATTGGTTGGAGATGAAGAGATTTAGAGGAATTTGAGTTGTTGAATTGAGAATCGGACGGGTCTGTTTGTTGGATTGATTTATGTGTTTCGTTAGTGTAAAGTTGTGAGATTTGTGTTAAAGTTGATGTTTTTGTGATCTAGTGAGGTTCTTGAGTCTTCGGGAATTGATCCATGTAATTGTGTTTTGATTGATTGAGCTGAATTTAGAGAACTTATAGTGGTAGACTGGTAGTATACTGTCTAGGGCTCAATTTACACTGTTTACCTTGTTTTAAATGATGGTGTTGCGATAATGACTTACGAGGAGTAGTTGAATTGAATTTTGTTCCATTTGTATTTGTGTGTATGTGCGAATTCCCGTACATTGAACATATACTCCATGATGTGGTTTCTATGTTTAAATCCATCGCCTACGTAAAAATGTAACAGAATAGCGGGTCATTTAGCTAAGCTTGCATTAGTTCCATGTTCAATTTCCATCTGGGAATCCGGATGGTTGCGCCCTTTTTTCAGATTGAGGCTATGGTTGTGCCCTTCCGTATCTTCGGAATATGTTTAGTGGAATGATTGTGCTTGGTCGTTTCACCCAATAAAAAAAAAACTATGATGTGATGGGGCCTTTTTTGATTCCTTGGCAGGTGCGGGCACTGTAAAAAACTAGCTCCGGAGTATGAAAAGCTTGGTGCAAGCTTCAAGAAAGCTAAGTCTGTTTTGATCGGAAAGGTAATTTCAATTGTCGAGTTTGCTGCTTTTGTGACTTGGTTATGTTTGATGTTTGTTTTATATGAGTGAGTTTTGAATATGTGGGAAATGTATGAACTGTGAAGAATTTGTGTGGTTTTCATTAATGATTGACATCTAATGAGCTAAATGTCTCACTTGGTGAAAACTTGGTAAAGGTGGACTGTGATGAGCACAAGGGCGTATGCAGCAAACATGGTGTTACTGGTTACCCTACGATCCAGTGGTTTCCTAAAGGTTCCTTGGAACCCAAAAAGTAAGGGTTTTGTACTTAATTTATGACTTTTTTCTTCTTTCTCTCTATAATTAGTTAATTTCCCTGTCCATTGTTATGTTTACTAAAAAAATCATATGTTGTGCAGGTACGAAGGTCCACGTACTGCAGAAGCACTTACTGAATTTGTAAATAATGAAGGAGGTCAGTGCATAATCCTTCATTTTATTACTTGTATCATTTGATGAAAAATGAAAATTGATCTGTTTATGTCATTTATTATGTGTTTATCTGAGATGTCCACAGCTAGATCTAACACTGTATATTATGGAGATTTGCTATAACTGTAGTGCTTGATTTTTTTAGCATATTTTTTGTGCGTTGTTTTATTATATTTTTCTTCATAACAGCACTCATGCACTTCTGCAGATACATTCAATCGGCATTAAATTCTTTTTATTTTCAACGAACTAAAGACATCTTTTGTGTGCAGGAACAAATGTTAAGCTAGCTACTATCCCTTCCAATGTCGTGGTTCTTACAGAGAACAATTTTGATGAGGTTGTTTTGGACAAAACAAAAGATGTTTTGGTTGAGTTCTATGCACCATGGTAAGTGCATGCCTAAGCGCATGCCTAATTGATATTTTTTCCCTTTTTAATGCATGCTGATGCTATGCATTTCTTCCCTCTAAAGTTATAATGAGTGGTAATTAATGTGTGTGAGTTCCCCTTTCTTGCAGGTGTGGCCATTGCAAGAACCTTGCACCTGTAAGTGCATTAGTGATTCTCTTGTGAAGTTATGTTAGCTTGTTTAATACTAGAAGAAAACTGGTTCTATCTATAGTAAATAAAGTCTCACTATGACCTGCCTTTTGCATTATAGATCTATGAAAAGGTTGCTGCTGCATATAAGTTTGAGGAAGATGTAGTTATTGCCAATCTGGATGCTGACAAATACAAGGGCGCAGCTGAAAAGTAAGTGAAATGTACTAGTCATCCTGGGAAATGTAGGTTGCAAAGCTTAACTGCAACTTTCAAATGGCATTAATACTGGGCTTGTTATGCATACAGATATGGCGTTAGCGGCTACCCTACTTTGAAATTCTTCCCCAAGGGCAACAAAGCCGGTGAAGACTATGATGGAGGCCGTGATTTGGATGACTTTGTGTCTTTTATTAATGAAAAGTGTGGCACCCATCGTGATGGAAAGGGCCAACTTACTTCCAAGGTAAAGCAAATTGGGAATTCTAACATTACCTCAGAATTGTAGTTCACGGTAATCTAGATAATTTACCTTTTGTCATTGTAGGCTGGAGTAGTTGAGGTTCTCAGCGATGCGGTGAAGGAACTTGTGGCAGCCGCTGATGATGGGAAGAAGGCAGCCTTGTCCAAAATTGAGGAGGAAGTAGCAAAGCTCGAGGGTTCTGCGGCAAGGTAGTTTTTATGGGAATAATCTTTATATTTGTCCATCTCATGTGTTCTACTCCCCGAGGACCCAATAATTTTGTGTCTAGGTTAGAAATAATAATTCTTTGCGTTCTTTTCAGGTACGGCAAGATCTACACGAAGGTAGCCAAGAGCTATGCGGAAAAAGGTTCGGATTATGCCAAGAAAGAGATGGAGCGACTCAATCGCATGCTTGAAAAGGTGAGGTTCTATATTCTATTATTTTCTTTTTTCTATTTATAAGTTTGTTATATCCCATTCTTCTTTGAAAATGATTTTCAAATACATTTCCCAGACATCATCAACTTGCATTTTATGTTTCGATAATCTCTCGTCAAGCTTAGACTGCACGCTAACGTTCTTCATTTGCCTTCTCGGTGCAGTCTATCAGCGCTGCAAAGGCCGACGAGTTCACTCTCAAGAAGAACATCCTTAGCACATTTGTTGCTTGATTATTTACAGCAGCAGCCCAAGCCTCATATTTTATCTCTGCCGTTGCTGCGCTTGTGACCGGAGTCGGGTTCTCGCATTTTGGTAGTTCTACTTCAGACAGACAGACACGCAGAAGAATATTTGCAAAGGTTTAGTGTTAGCTTCAAAGAACGATTTCCAGTTTCACTGTTTTGAGAGATAGAGAGCAGTGGATTACAGCACAGCTAGTTCAGTACAATTCACCTTTTGTGCACAGGCTTGAACGTTTTTATTGCCACATTAAATTAATAAATATTAGACTTTTCGATCATTTTTTTGTTTCCCGCATCGTGTTTGGAGCCGACCGCACTGATTAATCCATGTTCTCAAGCATTGTCGAGCTCCATTAAGAGACGGCCCACCTAATTTTTTTTTTTCATATATGAGACTCAAATTCGAGATTTTGCTTAAGGAGAACCGAGGTTCCTTTATCCACTCTGACCAATCGATTGCTGGTTTTTAGATCATTTTAGTCATGGTTTCTTCTGAAATTCGTTCTTGTTATAGAAATCGTTATCTAATTATCTAAGATTATATATTGGCCAAATTGGTTTAAATATTTTTAACCTTTTGCAACTTTTGTTATTATATCATAACTTTTTGAGATTTGTTATTATATCCTAATCTTTCTAGATTGTTTAATTTGTATACTAAACCACTTTTAAACCCCAAATTTGATGATTTGACATTTTAATAATGAATTTAAACTTTAAAATTAATAATTATTTTGATAATTATAGGTGATGAGGTGATTTATAAACTCATAAATTTAACAATCTACAAAGGCGAATATATATTAACAAATCTTCAAAGGTTAAGATATAATAATGAAAAGGTTAAAATATTTTAACCAATTAAACCTGTTATATTCTTGAATTCTTTCCTTTTTGTTTCGTTAGAATTTGAGTAGTTTCAAGTAGTTTCTAAGTAGAGCGGAAGAATTTGATCCATGTAGCGGATCCGAACTTATTTGGATTGAGGATTTGGAGAAAAAGAATGGGAAAGTGTCAACAAGAAAGAAAGTGAAGATACCTGCAGACTATATACACCTAAAGGTACAATTCCAGTTTCAATGTTTCATGGAATTTCTCACATTGGTGGAAGCAGTTGAGCAAGAGTGTTTGTTGTTTCTCTGCTAACTGAGGATTCACACAAGAACTGGAGTAAATACATTAATCCTATAACCAGGATCGAGTTAGCCATCGATATTCACATCCACGGATCTGCAACGTTTCCCCTTCCGTAATGCAGGTTCTGTCGTCGTTCCAACTGCATCAGAGTCCTCCTCCTCCTCGAACAAGTTTGGAACGTCTTCCTGGTTCGAAACTCGGCCTCATCATTGAGAGACTTCACATTTGGGAATGGCAACTCGAACGATGGTTGAGTCGGAGGTTGTGTTCTCATCTGCAACGACCGCATCAATGCAGCTCTTCTCAAGTCAGCCGAGTGGCATATATCGCTGGGTGATGACGGGAGCCTGCCTTCGGAGTCTGAACATCGTGGGCGGGAATAATGAGAGCATGCTACAGCAGCGAAAGCATAGCCGAAGGGTGGGTTTGAGAAATGACTGTTACTGTTATGGGATTTCGGATGCCTGTGAGGAGAAACTGGACTTGTCGGTACGCTGTCAGGATTCGCCATTGAGTTGTTGGCCAGCGTCTCCCCGTATTGAGCATCATCGGAGTCTTCGAACATAGGCGAGTATTGCAAGGAGATATCATCCCTAAAGTTCAATGCGCAAAAGATATGAGGACCGCAACGCAATGAAAAGAAAAAGTGAGCACGCAAATATCATTCAAATAGCATCATCTATTGAAAGAATTTCTCTACTAGAGCATCTTCTAGCACACATGAATAATAAATATCATTGTTCGCTGATTGATCGAATATAAACTGCGGTTTTGTCGAGTTTCTTCAAGAAAAATCTATGAAAAAAACCCATGTCTGATTCTACATTCTCTCGAGCACTATCTATTAATACATTCATCATTTTCAGTTGGAATTTGTGAATCTAACATGACTGGCCTCTACATCTTTGTGAGATTGTAGCAAGTGAAATTGATGATTACATATCTGATGACTTTAAATTATCATGGAAGTGTCTTTCAAACTCTTATATCTGATAAACTTCAATTTTGGTTAGCTCAAATTATTTGTAAATCATCGATCATTAAAACATGAAACGAAGCCAAAGCTACATGATTGGCTCTAGTAATGAACTAGACAAGTTTCGCTTAGGGTCTTCGTAAACATCCTAATTATATGAAGGGAAGGATTGCTACTGAAAGATGAGTAATTGAAGCTTTAGGTAAATAGTCTCAACTGATATAAATAAATTGTGTCTATAGTCAATTGTTACATTTATTATCATGGAGTCCCAAGGTTCTTCTGTTGGAGAGCAAGCAAAAGACTAATCCGAACCGGTTCAAATGAGCTACGAAGGCTTTATAGAAAATGGTCTCCTATAAGAATTCTCTTCACAATAGCATCCACATTGATAAAACTTAACTATAGAGAGAAAATCAAACAAGAATGAAAATCACATAATGATAATATATGTCGAACATAAGAACTCGCATAGAAAGCATATATGATAATCTTTTTAGGTTCATATAAAGAGCAAATTATAGGCTTGAAGTTGAACAGTCCATTTTCAAGGACTACTAGAAAAACTAAGTCAAGCATTTACCAATACCAACACCAACACCACCACCACCAACAACAAAGCCTTAGTTCCAAATCAGTCGGGGGGGTCGAGTCGGTCGATTACATGGATCAAACACTTCCATTCAGCTCGACTTAATGCATTCCATAATGTGTTTTGACAATATATCCTCTTTACTAGCATACATAGAAAGTAAACAAAAAATCTAGTTTAGAATAAAGAGCAACTACCTTAGGCAGCACATAAACTCAGACCTGGCTGGAGACTCAATTAGATTCTCAGAAAGTGAGTCTTCAACTCTCAATCCATTCAAACTAGAAGCCATAATCTGCCAAGCAAACAAAAACCCATAATAAATATATTATAAATAAACAACAAAACCCAATCTAACATAGCCTCAGTTCCAAATTAATCGGGGTCGGCTACACGGATCAAACTCTTCTATTGTCTCGATTTATAGTGAGCTCAAAAGTCTCAAATCTAACAACCCCCAAAAAATTATTATTATTTTTTTAAATAAAAAAACAACAACATAGCTAAAAATATATGAAATACCATCACCCAAATCACCAATTTTTTTTTTTTTCATCTAATATTTTTTTCTTCAGTTCCAAAAGCAACTTGTGAATATGAAAATCCCCAAAAACATATGAGGATTAAAAAATTGGGGGAAAAGCAACAAATACCTAACTGAACCACAGAAATGTGTAATAATATTTACAAATCAACAAATACATCACATACCCATTAAGCCAATCACAACAAAAGAAGCAAAGAAGAAGAAATCAGCATGAAAAATCAGTATGAAAAAAAAAAAAAATAATAAAAAAAAAAGAAACCACCTCACTAAGGTAGCGTTTGTGGGAGTGGAAATTGTCAAGATAGGCTTCATCTTCATGGTCTCTATTTCTCTTTGATGGAGCAGATTCCAACACCATAACTCTCTCAACAACAACCCAAAAAAAAATTCTAAAGAACACCCAGAAACTGTAACACAAAAAAATTATGTGGCCATGAAATTTGGTCACAAGAGTGCATCAAAAACATGATTTTTTTGGTTATCTTTTGTGGGTATTTTTTGGCGGGTGGGTCCAAAGGTGTACTTTACCTTTGTGCAACATGTCTCAAAGAACCGGTGTTGTGGGGGGTGATGGATGGCATGGTTACATGGTAACACCACGTTGAGGACATAATGATGATTCAAATCCAATGGTCCAAAATGCAGATGAGGAGTTGTGGGTGGCATGGAGATTGGTGTGGTGTTCTTGTTTTTGTAATCAATGTGAGAAAAAGATGGGAAGATGGGAAGATGAAGTTATGTTATGCACGTTGAGATGCGCGCGCACAT
Organism: Stephania cephalantha; assembly: GCA_039657325.1. Taxonomy (NCBI): domain Eukaryota; kingdom Viridiplantae; phylum Streptophyta; class Magnoliopsida; order Ranunculales; family Menispermaceae; genus Stephania; species Stephania cephalantha. The sequence goes on along the minus strand of CM077579.1, from coordinate 46,371,230 downwards.
TTGACTAAGATCATGCAAATGCAATATACATTGAGATATGAATACGCGTATAGTAGAACGTTAGTATTAGCGAATTACTAATATATTTTTTTTAATTAAGATAACTGATTACACGTCTAATTATGTGCTATTGAATGTATTGAGCCACTATTATAAATAAAATTCTTATTTTACTTCAAAAAAAAAAGAAAGTTATTCATGTCTCATTTGGTTCATTTAGATAAATTGTTTTTTTTTTTTTTGTACCAAGATGAATTATTATTGAAAAAATATACTATTTTTTAGAAAGTTATTTATTTTTAAGAATACACTTTCGAAGAAGTTGATTTTTTAAAAAATTTGCATTCTCGAATTGAAGTCAGTCTTGAAAATATTAAATTTTCATTTTTTTCCAAAAAAATAAAAAATTAATTAAATTGTTGTTATTTAACTCCAATGCTCTTTGCTAAAAAAAGAAGAAAAAAAAGTTAAAATAAATTTGTGACTTTTAGAGGGACGTAAGTGAACAACTAATGAGCCTTAAATATTTTATCAAAAGCAAATGGTTCGAAATAAATTTTTTTGATTTAAGCTACTCGGTGTCTGAACTATTCTATTACTTCAAATTCGTCCCCAGTTGCACACATACAAGTGAGGGGGGCTTCAAACATTAATGCTTCCATACCAAATACTTGAACTCAAGTCACTAGTTAAGGAATAACAATCCACTTCTCGTTGCGCCAACCAGCCATATTTTTTTTGTAGGTTTCCTATATAAAGGAAACCACACAACAACAACAAAAGTCCAAGCCCACACATTGAAGCTTCACTTTATCTCTGCCAGTGCCAGTGCCAGTCCAGTACTAACATGTGGGCTGCTTGTACGTTCGAATGTGCACCACTTTATGGCGTACTAGCTATTACAAACCAACCCTACATGCTTTCACAAATGCAATAAATCACAATCTTTTTTTTGTTCATCATCATGTAGTCTAAGCTCATAATTTCCCATAACAAAAGACACTAAAACATGCATGCCGTGTTACTTAATTCAGCATGCTTAGATCACGAAAGCGTGGGAAACAATTATCATAATGTACTCTTCATCGCATCCACCATCATCATCAATTTTTTTTTGATGACCGTGGAAGTCCAAACCATCGCATCAGCCCTTCTCGATTAAAGCATAACTAATACCACAATGTAGGAGGGTGCCTCAGCATGCTTTCTCAGAAATGCAGTAAATCACAATCTTAATCTTCTTTGTTAATGATGTAATCTAATTAAACTCATAATTTTCTACAACAAAAGAAACTAAAACATGCATGTCGTGGAATTTAATTACGTCGGCATGCTTAGATAATAGCGTGGGAAATGGCCATGGGAAACAATAATCATAATGCACTCTTCTTCACATTCACCGTCATCATTATTTTGATGATCGTGGGTGTCTGAATTGCCTCAATCTAGGGGTGGCAAAAATTCGGGTTTGGACGGGTCCGAGTCTGGACAACCCCTGCCATAAAGAAGTAAATTCATTGTTTAAACCCTTTGCTAAAAATCCGTGTGTGCCTGATTTTAAATTTGGATTAGACAATCTTGAAAATTAACTTCTTATATAAAAAACCTCTTCAAATATTAAAATACCCACATATTATAATCTCATGTGATGTAATTTGAAAAAGTACCGTCAAATTCATGTAATTAAACATTTAATGTTTAGAAACAATTATTCAAGTATAAAAAAATAAAATTTAATTTATTCTACAATCAAAAGATATCTTTAATACATTAAATTTTATATGTTTAGAGTAGATTAATGTTTGTTAATCTATTTGATAAGTAGTAAGTGTAATATATTATTTTATCAAAGATATTTTTAACTATATTTAAAATTCGAACCAGGTCCGGGTCGGAGTTTACAAAGCTTTGTCCAGACCTGACTCGATTTTAAATTCGGATAAGAGGACTTTATCCAGACTCGGCCCGGATTTATTAAAACTTTGTCCGAACCTTTTCATTCCGAGCCAAACAAAATCGGGCTGGGGAGTTCGACACTAAATTGCCAACCCTACCCCAACCCTTCCTAATTAAGGCTTAACTAATCCCACGAGGCAAGATGACGCTCCTACTACTAACTTAAATGTTGAACGAAAATAATGGTAATTAATGCAATTACCATGACTTTACAACCTTTTTTAGCCACTTTATAATTGGGTATTTCAAAATTAATTCAAGAACTCTCAATTCGAATTGAACCAAAGCCATATACTACAATTCAACATCTTAAGTCAATCAAATCAGTCAATTTAAAGAAGAAAAAAATGAGTTAGGCCCCATATATCTTTAATTGAAATGATGTTCAAGTCCTCTCCATGCCCTTATAATATATTGATGGACCCAAAAAGTTAACCGACCAAATTAAATCCCAATTAACCCAAGCCAAGTGAAACAAAAAAAGGACAGTTGAGCTAGCCCAACCACTTTAAATGGGACCATGTGCCCAATCTTTTTGAACCCATGTGAGTAAGACCAAGTCCTTAACCGACAAAACTGATGAGTCCTTTGAGTCGCAACAAAATTATCACTATTATAACCAACAGTACAAGTCCAAACAGTAGTACGTAACATAATGGTGTAGACTTTGATAAGATGTGTGTCGCACGAATTACAAGAGAAGTTACATTATTATGCAGCAAATTGATATATACCAAAAGAATAAAAGAAATCATTTTCCAATCACAAAACTCACATACTAATTTTGATGAACACAATTCCTCACTTCATAACTTATACTTCTCTTTAAATAATGAGAGACTTATAAAATACAACAACAACAAACAACAGCATAGACTCAATTCCAAATTAATTGGGGTCGGCTACATGAAACCTATAAAATACAACGACAATTAATTAATGAAGCTTCAATACTAAATTAATCAGATTTATTACGCTACATGGATAAAACTCTTTAATTACATTCCTTGCTCCTTTATCTATACTTTCACTTTAGAGAGAGATCAAACTATAAAATACATCAAAAATAACAACCGCCTTTTAATTTTGAATTACTAGTTGAAATTAGCTACATGAATCAAAATTTTCCATTACGCTCTTTCATCCAGACTTCACTCTAGAAATACATCAGAAATAGCAACAACTACCTCTTGATTTTGAATTAGTTGGGTTTTTGCCACATCGATTAAACTCAAAAAAAAATAAAAATTGAGACTATATATATATATATTCAACAAGATCTTCTACTAGGTAGAGTTATAGAGACCAATGAGATCTATTAGGCCTTGTTTGGTTCGTTTTTGCCAATTTGCATGAGAGTTTTCTTACGGGCGGAATTAACTCCTTGAAGTTAACTAATAGGGAAGATCATATTTTCATATTTGATTCAACTTAAATATTCAGGGAAGTTGTAAATTTTTAAACAATAAAACATATAAATTGACATAAATATCCTTCAAACAAAATAAATGGATATAAGTAATAAAGAGATAATTAATGAAGGGTAATTGTGTCTACAAGTCTATGGAAGATAACTCCTTTGGAGGGAGTGGGTGGGAAAGATATCTCACACAAATATCTCACACTCTCAAGCTTGAGTTGAGAGATAACTTGGAGGAGGATGAGTTTATAAAACTAACCAAACAAGATTAGTTCTAACTTACCTTCAAATAATCTCACACCTCAACTCCACCACCAACCAAACAAGGAGTTAGTTTAATCAATAACACATAATTGAATTATTAATCAAGCTATACAGAACCTAAAGCTGGAGATGCTTGAGAGGCAGCCTGGGAAGTATCACCTCACATAATTTAGATTCTCCAGGACATTTAATCAATAAACATAGGCCATTGAGAATCAGACAAACCCAATCAGAGAGACCATTACCCATGTGGGCGGCCCATTAATTTAAGACAAATAAAGCCAACTTCTCTTAAAGATCCTCTATTCGTGTGCATAGCAAATATTTTGGTCCTACCAATGCAGGGTTCACTACACTTTGGGTATTAGAGCGCCCAAATCACACTTAATTAACTTTGTCTTTTAATGGTACATTCGAGCAAGAGCCATTCGAGCCACCGCCCCTGATATCTGCAGACTAATGATGGACCCATCTAAACACTACTCCCTCCGCATCTTTTTAAATGTCGTTTTAAAGTTGTTTACAGTTTTTAAGAAAGTCACTTAATTATCTTGATTAAAAAAAAGTGACAATTAAATGACAAAATCACCTTTATTTCTTTTAACCCCACAACTTCTACATACACTAGTTATTAATGTGTAATTATTAAATTTTTTTTATATAAATCGTTTAAGGTAAGGACACAAAATTAAGGCAGCATTAATTACGAATGTAATTTACATATATGTCATTTGAGATTAAATAAATTAAAAAATCATAAATGTTTAAATTTTATAAAGGTAAAAATATAATAAATACACTCTTGAATTCCGAAAACAACTTACAATTTTGAACAAATTTTTTTTGCTAAAACAACTTATATAAATGACCGGAGGGGGTATTTCAAAATGGCTAAAAAATCACTCATAAAGAAACGAAGTAACAATGAACCCAATCATCCAACCATCATCGCGGACACCCGACTAATGTGAACCTGTCTAAACCCTCGTTACGAGGTTAGCCCTCTTCGAAACCACTTACCACGACCCATGGGGCTCCAAATCACAGTTAACTTAATTAAGCAGCTTAAGCAAGGCACAAAATGCCTTGATTAGTATCCTAATTGCTAATAAACAAAGATGTTGAACAAGATTGAAGAAATTAAGTCCAAATTAATTAAGCCAAGATTAAGACCAGTGACAACTATACAAAATATTGTGTTTAGAAGGAGACATGTGTTAAACATTTCTATTACCTTGAAGAGACTGGATTCAAAGCTCTAGCAAACCCATTCATGGCGCCATAACTCTTGGAGCCGAATCCAAGGCATCCAAGCAATCCTTGCCTGTACGGCAAGAACGTCCTCTTCCTCATCTCCTCCGACTGCGCTCTGTTCGCCGTGTAATGCATCTCGTGCGCCGACAACCGACGCTTTCCACCACCACTGCTACACTTGGATTTCTTCTCATCTGATAATGAAGGACCAGATTTCTTTCTCTCTATCGAACATTTCGAAGGTTTTGAAGGTTTCGAAGATTTCTTCTCCTTTGCAGCCATTGCGTACCAGAATCTCTCCTTAGCATTCGCATTCGCTCTCCCTTCGCTCTTGCTCCTCAAGAAGTCCTTCAAGAACTCCCACCGCTTCGAGCTTCTTCCAGACGAAGTAGATGAAGACCTCGAAGAACACGCTGATGATACCGAAGTAGTGATCGCTTCTTCCTCTGAAGCTACCATCACTCCTTCTTTATCAACTTCTTGGTTCCATGGTGGATTGTTTCGATAAGGCGTCAAGGATCTCGTTCTCCGGTGCAGAGACTGATCGTCTCTGCAGTACCTAATCAAATCTCTACCAGATCTAGAAGAACAATCCTCTTGTTCTTTCTCTTCTCCTCTTCTATTTCTTAGCAAATCCAAGCGTTCCATCGTTCGATCGATCTTCATCGGCCGGATCTGGCCGTTGAGGAACAACTCATCAGCGGAGCTCATCATCGAGGATGATCCACCGATCCATCCGCTCCCATCGGAGTGCCTCGCCGCCGACTCGAACTCAAACTCGAACTCGAACTCGAACGATCCAGATTGTTCCAGAAACATATTCTCGTCTAAGACGAAGTGCGTTGGACTCGCCGGAGCGCTGAAGAAGCAGCGGCTCGGTCCGCGGCTGGGGCTGGAATGAGCGCTCACGTAAGGCGTGGAGCAAGCGCTGTCCACCTCTTCTTCTTCAATGGAGTCCCCCTCGCCAATGTTAGGGTTCCGAAGGTTTTCAAGGTCAGATTCTTCTTCGCCATTGTTAGGGTTTTCGTGCACCATGGTTTTCTGCAATGAGTCTGAAATGAGTCTGAAATGAAGGACTGTGCGAGCCACGTTGAGGTTGCAGAGATTCTGAGAGAGTATTTATAGGTGCACCTGCAGTTGAGGACGGAAGTTACTGTTATGTCCTCGGTGGGTTGGGTTAGTGAGTGGGAGGTCGGAGGGGTAGTTGTGGGAATTCGGGGTGTGGTCTGAACGAGGCCGTGCCTCGAGAGACGAGTGGGGATGGTGGCGGCACATTCGGCGCGTCATTTAATAAGTTGGTGTCGTTCATGTACGTTGCGCCACGTGTTGTTGTTTCTCTTGGGTGGTCTGATGCTCAGTACAGACACTCTGATCGATGGTTTGCAACCATTGGATCAACTTATTGACTAGAATGGGCTTGTTAAACGGCTGGCTCATGTGATTTTCAGGCAAGGTTTTTTCATGAAATTGATGATGAGTCACACTCCAACTTTAGGCGATATAGTTGGGTTTGTATTTATAGTTGTTTTATTTATTGTAATTTTAAATGTATTGAAATTATATTAGTATGATGAATTGAAATAAGGAGAATGCTAGAGCATGCAAGAACCTCGCGTAAGTAATTCAACACTGATAATTGATTGACTTCAGTACTGAAAGTCAGTTGGCTATCACAGTCATAGAAAACGGAAAAATAAAAAAAGTCGAAAAAAACTGACAATAAAATCAAATAAAAACCATTTTGATGGGGCCTATAGTAGCTGAGTCAGCTGTGTGTTGTTGCTGCACGCCCTAGCATTTTTCTTTGACTAATATACTCCTATTAACACAAAGATTAAAAAAGGGAAGTTGTGGTGGTTTGAACGGCTTCAAATACGCTCTATGAATTATTAAATATCCGCTCTAAAAAACTCTACTCTAAAGAAATTGAAGAAAGTCGACACGATAGGGTGGAGGTAGATTGAAGCTAACCTGTGATGCAGTAATTAAAAAAAAATTAAATAATTTGAAAATCACAACATCAAATGCACTAAGTGCTATGAAAGAGTTTGATCTGCTTAGCCATTCCCTGCTAATTTTGAGATTGGGGCTTCCTTTTGTTGTTGTTGTTTGACAATAAAAATAATAACAACAACTAGCAAGAGAGTTAAACATGACCTACCATGCTTCAATCAAAGAGGTGGTGCTTGTATGAATGGATATTGGATCCAATGGCAGGGCATCGAATGCCCTTTAAACATGACTAAGATTCTAATCTTCATTTTTAAGTTGCAGACCAAAGAAAAAAAAAAAAAAAAAAAAAAAAAAAAAAAAAAAAGGGTGTGCTCATAACATGATTTTAAACCAAACAAAATTATAATAATTTCATGAACAATACAAAACAACAATCCTCCTGACTTTTATACATGAGCATGTATGAATGAATGAAAACAATTATCAGAGCTTGTTCTACTCAACTTCACTTATCAACAAATGCTCTGATTGTTCTTCTCACAGAAACTCAATAAGAATGTCAACTGATTTCCTCGCGAGAGAAACGATTGAAGTGGTAGCAAATAGGAAAAGATGGAAACGTCGGCGAAAACTCTTCATTGCCAATCAAGACAACAACAATGCCGAGATATCCTCCGAGTTAGGGGACTTCGCTGCAATGGATCAAATTCTGCGAAACAGATGAACCTGTCACTTGACAAATAGATGTAGTAAATTGTGAGCAATTCATGCATTAAAAGACTATGAAGAATCAATTACCTTGAAACTAAAAGATGTCAGCAACCACTTCATCAATGAGAGAACTTAGTATGCTTTTCTCAATTTCTACTCCCTCTTCGAATTCTTCTATTTCAAAGTCGAGCCATCTCCCGCATTGCGTGCTCATGTCCTTGTCTACAAGCTCGTCCACCATCCAATTTGCCATGCTTTCCCACCCTGAAATCTCCTTGCAAACTTCCTCGGCCAGCCAATCCTTCCTTTGCAACAATGCAACGCCTTTGCTCCATGTTCGGCATCCTCCACTTGCGTATCGCCTACATCTCAAATCCAAGCATTCTCTTGCGGAGTCGAACAAAGCCTTCCGTCTTAGCCAGGAGTCCTTGTCCTCAGCATCAGCTCTCGACCACGTTTTTTCCAACTGATCGAAGAGATGAGGGTTTATAATCTCACGAGCTCGACCTAATGTAAAATCCTTAAACATCAAGTCAACATTGCACAGTATTTCCTTCATGTACTCCAATTTCTGCTCTTCTGCTCTTCTATTAGCTGCCAATGCGAACCTAGTTGCATGTTTTCTACAATCAAGTGTCGCAAATACTGAAGAGGCTGAATCGGATAACTCGGGATCAATCAACGATGGTTTCTTTGGACAAGACAATTCAACTACTTGTTGTGTTTGAAGAGATGAATATTGTGTAATGCCTGGAAATAATTGAAAGCAGTCGTACATATTTATAAAGCAGATGATAGTAGAAGTGAATAGGCGTGAGAAGAGAAACTCGACAGTAAAGCATGAAAGGTTTGTCGTTGTACCGTCATTACTGTAACCATCACCACTACTGTCTGAAGAATTGTAACTGTCATAGGAGAAAGATGGTTCAAGAATCGAAACTGGACTAGGATTTCGCTGATCAACTTCTTCTTTGACTTTGACATTGCTTCCACTGCGGCAACCATGAAGACTCATGCCTTCCCTTGACTGTAAACAAAAACCATATTAGAGAGGTAAATCATTGACTATTTAAAGTAATAGCACACACCATAGAGAGCATGAAATTGTGAAATCTAGATTATGACATTGCGTCGATTTTAATTTTATTTTTTCAATTCTCTTGCAAGGAAGAAGCTAGAGAATGCTCAATTAAACAATTCCCACAACGGTGTTGATAACTGCAAAAGAAACAACCTTGTTTGTACCAGAGGAGAGTTAGAGTGTTAGACATAAAACACAAAACATATGAATCAGCTTTTTTTTTTTTTTTTTTTTTTTTTTTTTTTTTGAGGATATGTAGCCGACCCCAGTTAATTTGGGACTGAGGCTATGTTGTTGTTGTGTTTTTGAGGATATGTGAATCAGCTAGTTATTTAGAAGTTCAAGTGACCAAATCAAACTAATTTAGATGATAAAACTCTCATATCTGTAAGTATATATTCCAATGAAAAGATGGTAGAACACAATGATATTCATGTTCAACAAGTTAATTCTGATTACATTCATAAAGGTCTAGGTCAAGGTAAAGAAGCCTCTAGATGTGAGTTTCAAGCCAAAGGATATAGGCAAGTGCTCATCATGCATCGACTAGTCCAAGAATAAGTCGTTAACTTGTGAACTGTTATAGTAATGGAAAATTTCGGGCTTTGTGATTCTGCACAACTGAACCGCATACCACATTCGCTCTATCTTGAGAAACCGAACACCAAAAACTATTCAATTATTTTTCACTTTAACTTTCATTTCCAAATAGCAAAAAGTAAAAATAGTCCTAATCAGTATCACAATACAAATGAGATGTTTCTAATCCTATTCACACTTGTCAAAGCAACATAGAACTAAAGATGAGTTACTTGGGTTACAGAATAGCGAACATTCATCATGCATAAGAGAATGTACGAAATCGTGCAGCGAACACATAGAATTTTAAATCAAAAACCTAAAAATTTCTTTTTACGCTTGTTATTTCCATAGTCTCAATATTGCCCTCCACTAAAAAGTTTTAAGCTTTTAAGCATTTAAGAGTAATGATTGATCTTAGGGGAAAAGTTGAAACAACGCAGAAACATGTGCAGTTACAGTATGAATCATTATCAAGAATCACCCTTATTTATCTTTGCAAGTTCATCGACATTTCCCATGGTTATTCAAGAGATTCTAGAAATGGAAGTAGAAAGGAATAACAAAAACTTATTGCGAAATAATTGTTTTGGCCATGTTTCAAAAAAATAGAAATGGTAACAGATGGTGATTGTAAAACATAAGTTTGGCTCTTATATTTTACCTGCAAAGTTAGGTCCATTTTGAGACTAGTCCCATGAAACGAATTGTATGGATAACTTGATTCACCGTTATGCAGACCAAGTTGAACCCTCCGATCACGAGGCGTTGGCATTATGCTTCCTGAATTGAAAGCAGACACCAAATCTTGTGCCAGAGATGATGAAGTGAGCACACTCCCTGATCTGACAGGAACACGGCGTGAAGACTCAACTCCATACGCCAATTCTCTCAGTTTTTCTTCTAAGAGAATATTCAAAGCATCTCCTCCAACCACATTCAATCCCAGAGAAGATAGTTTTGCATTCCTTGAGACAGGAAAACCAGCTTCACCAGTAGAATCTTCAATGTATTTGTTATCTATTCCCACATTATGACTGGATAATTGAGATCCTGGCGTTGCCTTAACCATGGGAGATGTAAATGTAAAAGAAATAACATCCATGCCTTTATTTTTGTTTTCATCCGGTTGTTTCAGAATTCCATCTTTTCCAATACTAGATTCCATCCGCTTGACATCTTTAACAACCGAAAATGACTTGACAGAAGTGCCTCTCTCAAAGCTGCGCTCTCCCTCTATCGACCGTTTCTTTTGAGGGAAATTCCTTGATTTTGATAATGGAACTTCCTTCTCAACATTGCTTGTCACCAAACTTGTCTTGAGTCCAACTCGGGAGTTTCCTGTTGCCTTGTTCAATGTTCTGCTCTGCCGGAGAGAAGAGTCTCGAGATTCAATTTGTCTGCCTTGAATATTAGAATGAGAAAGTTTTGTAGGTAACTTCTCTTTATTTATCACACAATTCTGTTTCTGATTGTTCTGCTTGAGGATACCGGTAGCATTTTGTTTAGCGGATCTTTTCTGAATATTCTTTGTGGCGTTTACTTGCCCCTTTAATGCTTGCTTCGACTTAAACTCATAAGGCTCCTTATGGCTTTGTGAACTCCTACTTGAGCTCAGGCCTTCCCTTCTCTGAACATTAACCTTTGCTTGGACCGCAAGAGAAACAGATTTTCCTTTCTTCTTCAAACCAACGGAACTTCCATCGCCGGAATCTGGGGAGGACTTAAATTCTGTTGAGTAATCTGATCCATTCCAGCTCTTGTTCATAGGCTGATCTTTAAGATACTTAACAGCATTGGACTCAACAGGCCTTCTAGATGCCCCAGTAAGCCTGGATGATTTACTTGCAGCATCCATTCTGTCCTTTAAGTCCTGCATTCTCAAGGGAATAGACGATGACCCGAGTGAAGGCGTTTTGCTCCTAGAAGCTCCCTGAGTTTGGGGCTTGATAATTCTCGAGGCAGCTTCCATTATGTCAGCTGCATCTTTAGCTGAGATGAAACCGGGACTTTTGATTGGAGACAAGAGCTTGTGGTGTGTAATTGGCATAGATTTAGCTGATTTTGGTGGCAACATTTCAGTTTGAAACTTATCAATGGGCTTTTTCGGCATATTTTGAGACCTTGATTCCACAAAATTCCTTGAAAAGCCCTCCAATTTAGTACCTGAGTGGAGAGGGGTTCTTTTATAAATCTGTGCATCTTGAAGAGATCGAGTGTCAAAAAATGGAGTCGAATTTGACTCAACAACGGAAGTTGGCAGGGAATCCAGACCCATAAGCCTAGCAACCACCCCAGGTGCTCTAGTTCCACTCCCGTCATCATCGGTCACTGATGAAGCACAACTATAATCACTTCCTCTAATACTAATCGCCCAATTATCATCATCGCCATCATCATCATCGACATCAGACTGGGAACACAAAGATAATATCATATAATAACAGATTAGCCCATGTACAAATGAATTCAGTATGTCAAGCACATATGATAGAAGAACACAAACCAGGCAAACTCGCGTTGTCGGCAGATTCCCATCACTTCTCTTCCCTTGTTTCGATCTCTCTAAATGTAATTTCCATGATTAACAAAACCATTAATGATCCAATGGTTCCAATTCAATCAACACATATACATAACATAACAACATTAACTAACTTAAACGAACTATAAAAAAACATATGATTCATTCAATCAAACAACACATACCCGGTAAATCGGACTTCGCCGCAAACAGTTTCTTCCTCGATTTCCCATTCCAATCAAACAACTGCAGCAACCCCCCAACATACCCTCCTCCTCCCCCACCACCCTTTGAACTATGCTTCTCAAACCCCATTCTCCCAATTAAACCGAAACTCGCTCGCTAGCTCCTCGGATCACAATAACATGTTTTTCGCGTTCACGAAACCTAAACCCAACAAACCCATTAATTCAGTACCCAGTACAGATCAAACCCTCACAAAATTCAAACCAAAAAATGCAATAAGCCCTAGTGATGATCCAGCCCAGCTGAAATCCACCATAAACCAAACCAAACCAAACAAATTCAACAGTGCATACTAAACACAGAATTGAAATACCCATTAAATCAAGAACAACAACAACAACAAATCTTCACCCAAAACCCCAAAACAAAACCCTAATTTCAAGATTCACAGAGAACATATACTGAGTAATGTAAAGATCCAAACTTTGAACCAAAAACTCACCCAAATTGCCAGATAGATAGATTTCCTCCACCAATTCAACACTAATTCCAATTCTATGGTTTCAATTGGAATCAAAAGCACCAAAGAAACCAGAGAAGATGAAGAGTGAACTATAGAGAGAGAGAGAGAGAGAGAGAGAGAGAGAGAGAGAGGTGACAATTAATGCAGATGAGAAGTGGAGAGGTGGAGCATTAAAGAAAACAAAACAATATTTGTGAAGAATTCAAAAAAAAAAAAGTATATTTTTTTGAAAAAACTGTTTGTGAACAAAAAGGGATCTGCAACGTCTCTCTAGAGAGAGAGAGAGAGAGGAGGGAGAATATTCAAACTCAAGAGAGTCAAGTGAGGAAGATTGATACTAACACAGATTGTGCACCAGGTTTGGTACGTTTGTTGTGCTTACCGAGATTTGCGATGGGTTGAGAGTCAGCGTACGTATGGCCTGTTCGGTTCAAATTTTAACAAGACCCAAGGTCATGTAGATCTTTTGTTACTCTTTATAAAATGAATCAAAATATATAAGCGTGTGGGCGTTTTTAGTTAACGACGCATTTTATCGAAGTTTGGATGTTGTAAAAATGAGCTCTAAATAGAATGTAACGAAGAGTTTAATCTATATAGGTGACTCCAATTTATTATTAAATGATTGGGTGACTCGTTTTGGACATTTGAAATGGAAACTCAAGTGTTGGTGTCTATTGATTTGTTGATCGATGTTTTGTGCACACACACAAATTAATGTGTATAGAATGAACATCAACAAATGTGTCAATTTCTAGTGCCAAAATGGGTCACCCTAACATTAGGGACTGAGGCTATGTTGGCGTGTTTTTTTTTTTTTTTGATTAAGAAAGTTGTATTCGTATTTGACTCAACACTACAATCATAACTACCTCATTAGGAGGATAATTTCATGCATTTGACTAGTATATGTACGGAAAAATTACATCATAATATGAACACTCTCATCCGACTGTCAACTAACCCTAAATCCAAAAAAAAAAATTAATAATGGAAGAAAACCAAACTTTCAATGATGGAAGGAAATTTAAGACCAAGACAACTAATTATTCAATAAAAACGCTCATCTGGATTGAGCATCAAGATTTGGGAAGTTATTTGTCGAGGCATCGTGGGATGGAATCCGATGCGTTGTGAGGTGAGAGTGTGCTTTTAGCGTTGATTGAATTTGAGCATTAAATGAAGTGGTCGTACATCTCGGTTCGTGTGCGTAGTGCGCCACAGTGGGACCAAGTAAAATTTGTGGAGTTGGATAGAGGAGGTACACGAAAAAAATTACAAAAGTACATATAAAATTACTTTAAATGAGGGAAATTGGGTGAAAATTGATTTTTTTCCGAAAATAGGCAATAACGCCTAATCAAAAAGGCGTTATATCGCAATGAATTGGTGTTGTTGCTGACGTGGACACATGGATAGAGCCTTTTGAAAATGCGCTATCCATGTGTCATGACCACGTGGGACGAATTACACAGATAGCGCCTTTTGAAAAAGCGTTATTTGTGTAATCTGCGCGTCCTACGTGGACAGTGAGGTGGACAGTGAGGTGGAAGACAATATACAGATAGCTCCTTTTCAAAATGAGTTATCTATACAAATTGCATCGCCGACTCAACGCCACCTCACACCCATGAAGCCTACAAATAGTGATATAACGCGCACGCATATCGCCACCTCACACCCGCGCCACTCGCGTATGTCGATGTAGACAACCAATGTAAACAACGCGCACGCATATCGACGCGGACAACCCATGCAAATGTCACCCATGTATGCCGAGGTGGAGATTTCATGCAAATGTCAGACATGTTTGTCGAAGTGGGCGACCCATGCAACCTCGTGCAACTGATCATGCAAACGTCACGCACGTGTCTCGAGGTGGTAAAACCAATGTAAACGTTGCGCACGTATCTCCTGGTTGACAACACATGGAAACGCCACGCACGCATGTCGAGGTGAGCCAGCCATGCATATCCACTACAGACCATGGACCCCTTGCAAACGTCGACTTCAGATTTTTGATATTTTGTCACTAATTTATAAGAAAAAATTACAAAATTATTTTGTCTTTTACTTTAAACCCTGAAAAATAAGTGTGGTTTTCTTTTCTTTTCTTTTTTTCTAAAATTGGGATATGTCGCCTTTTGAAAAGACGTTATTGGTTATTTTTGAGTTTGTGAGGTGGCGGTGAGGTGGCGGGGCAAGTGTATAGATAGCTCATTTTCAAAAGGAGCTATCTATACAAACCTTTACAAATTATGTCCCTCTATGCCCCGCCACCTCACCGCCACCTTACAAACTACAAAAGCAATAACGTCTTTTTAAAAGGCGTTATTAGCTACTTTTGTTAATTCAAAGTACACCGCCCTATTTTGTGAAATAAATTGTAAATGTGTCTTACTTTTGGAAAAACACCGGAGGTACACACTGTTCTGAAGCGTATGTACGAAGAGGTACATGATAGATCATGACCGTCAATTGAGTGAATCACTGTAGAATTAAGTGACCACAAGTTTGATATTGTGTACGATTAAGCACACGATCCCAAGTTTGATTTCTCCCTATGACAACGCAACAATAAAGTTTTACGATAAAGTTTTATATTAATACAGTAATATAGTCCATTTTATAACAACGCAACAATAAAGTTTTACGATGGTTATCTACTTATCACAACCATTTTCATTTTTCGAGGATGGATATTGACTTGGGACCTCTAACCCTTATTTTTTGGATCTGAATAATGGATCGAACGCCCTCCCGCTTTTATTCGAATTTAAGACCAACTATATAATAATAAGGGGAGTTTTAACTACCCATGTAATCACATTCCAAAATAGTAAACACATTCATCTACTATTTCGCTCATCTTTTACATAAAAGATCACGAAGAGATCAAACCTTTACTCTTATATAGTTATATGGGTGGCAAGCACTCGTTAATCAAACTTTGTTGCATAAACGAGTTTGGGCAGTGAATACCCTGTTGAGAATTTCGGAATCGAAATTATAGGGGGTTTTTCCAAAAGTAGGGTCATTTTACAATTTTTTTCACAAAATAGGGAGGTTTTTTTTTTATCACGGAAGTAGGCAATAACGCCTTCTCAAAAGGCGTTATTGAGTGGGATGTTTTTTGGTTCGCGGTGACGTGGCGTCCACGTGGCATGGGTTTGTACAGATAGCGCCTTTTGAAAAGGCGCTATCTGTACTTGTGGCCGCCACCTCACCGCCACGTCAGCGCCACATCACATCATTCAATAACGCATTGCCACGTCAGCGCCACATCACCTCACTCAATAACGCCTTGTCAAAAGGCGCTATTGACCGAAAATTGCGTTTGTGATGTGGCGCTGACATGGAGGCCACATGTACTGATAGCGCCTTTTGAAAAGGCGCTATCAGTACGAACCCACTGCCACGTGGACGCCACGTCACTGCGAACCTCACAAACGCTCGCCGATCATCGTCACCGACACGTCATCAACCGGTCACCAACCGCGTCGTTCTCGTAGCTCAGACCCTCGCTGCCGTGGCCGTCGTCGTCGTCGTCGTCGAGCGATATCGACAATTACAACCAAATTTGAATATGCATATGAGGAGTTTATATTTTTAATAAAAAAACCAATTTTGAAAATATATATGTACATTGTTTTAAACCTTAAACTCTCTTTTCTAAACTAACTAACATTAACAAACATAACCAACTAAACTAAATAAACTAATTAACTAAGTAAGTAACTAACTATAGTATTAACCTTAACCAAACTAAAATAACTAACCTAACCAAACTAAACTAACTAACAAACTAAACTAACGAACCTTAACTAACTAAACTAACTAACTAACTAACTAACTAACTAACTAACTAACTAACTAACTAACTAACTAAACTAAACTAAACTAAACTAACTAACCTAAACTAACCTAACCAAACCAAACTAAACTAACTAACTAACATTAACCAAACTAAACTAACTACCTAAACTAACCTAACCAAACCAAACTAAACTAACTAACTAACTAACTTCAACTAAACTAACTAACTAACTAACTAACTAACATAACCAAACTAAAGTAACTAACAAACTAAACTAACTAACATTAACTAACCAAACCACCTAACAATACAAACTAAGTAAACTAAAATAACTAACTTAACTAGCTTAATTGCAAACATAACCTAACTCAACTACACTAAGGAACATACCCTAACTCAACTACACTAAACAAACATAACCTCAACACCTAAACTAAACTAACTTAACTAACTAAACTAACTTAACTAACTTAACTAACTAACCTAATTAACCTAACCAAACTAAACTAATATAACCTAACCACCGACACCTAACTAACTAAGCTAACCACTTAAGTTAAATTTAACATATAACCTAAACTAACTTAACTAACTAAACTAACTATTGAAGAGTAATCAAATCTACGACATTATAATAATATGGAAAACGTGAGAAATAAGTTTATTCAATGAGAAAGTTGAATACACGTACTTTGTGAACCCAAAATATAAGTTAATTACAAATCACCATGACATCAAGTAAACTCATCATGCAGTCTATTTCAAGGTTCCGTTGACGTTGTTGCTCTATGATGCAAACCGACGTACTTTTGTCTTGTTGGACGATGTGTTTGTACATCCAGGTTGAGCTTGTTGAGGTAGTCGGTCTTGCGATGAATCACGTCGAGTAGATTGTTGCGTTTCCTCTGCGGTTCTTGACTCGACTCACCTCTCACTATCGATGCTACCAAAAATAGGAGGTGGAACCATCCCGAAATATTGGCTTCCCGCATGGGGTTGGGGGAATGGAACATGAGGCTCGCGGCATGGTCAACAAGTTCATGAATGAAGGGTCTCCACTATACGCCATATTGTAATTATATGGAGTAGGAGTATATGGACTAGGCATGTACTTGAGGCGATGATGGATACATTTGAGGATGAGGCATTCCAGGGTCCACATATGAAGACGACGGCCCAGTGCGTATGGATCAAAATAGTAAGGAGGAAGATTCACGCTCGGCGGCCAGGTACAAACATTTGAGGTTCTTCTTTGGGGTGGCGACGATCGTCGCTACTCTCACCAATCGTCTGTTCTACTCGCTCTCGAACGAGATGAACGTCTGGAGGAGATCGTCTGCTACTCTCTGCAAAGCAATCTCGGTCCCGAGTAGATGGACGTGGTGGACGAGGACGCTGGTGCGTTCCCGCACAATCTCTGGTCGTGCTCGTCTTCTTCTCACCTCTATGTTTGGTTCGGCCGATCGTCTTCTTCATCGTCCCGTTCATTATCCTCATTAATGTCTTGCTCGACGTCAATTCCGTCATGCGAAAGAGTAGACCTTCGCCTTTCGTCTTCGTCTAAAATTTGAATCCCTTCATCAAGCGCGAAGAAGACCTTGCTCGTACCCATCCTCGATAAACACTCGCCTCGCCGATGCACCAAGTTACGCTGATATACAAAATATAAGAGGTCAGAGCACGCAATATAAGAGATTTAATGTTCGAGGAAAATAAAGAGTTATAATATTACCGAGTAGTCACGTAACGCCCCGTCGTGTCCAACGAATCTCCTAGTGACCGAGCGATACCACGTCATGTACTCTTGGTGATCGTGGCCTTCATTAACTGCCGCTGTGGCAATGGTGTCCCCACGATTCTCCCACATGTGTATATAGCTTGCATGGAAGGTCACCCAATTTTCATGATGATGTCCACGCAATTCGAGGCGGTGCAGTTGGGCGTCGTAAGCACAATTTGGTGGCACCACTTGTACCATGCCGAATTGTCTCATCACCCTTTCTGGTCGATGCCACTCCACAATGTGGAAACAAATAAGGGGACACGTCGAGAGCCAACTTCCGTTGCCATTTGTACAGTAATCGGGAAGAGACCCCATGAGTTCTGCATAAGGTTGCCAGACCACATCATTCTCATGCCTCTGCGAGTCGAGTGCATCACGGTAAGCCGATACGACGTGCGTCGCACTTTGTGATACCGAAAATGCATCGAGCCATCTGTGTAGAAGACAATTATTTAAGATAAATGTAAATGGACAAGATTTTTAGGCAAATTAATGACAAATCGACTTTCATACCTGTGTCCGAGTGGAACGTCCATAAGCATATTTTGTCCATCCACAGTTCGCTGCTGAGCTCTAGAAACACGCAGCGCCATGGCTATGAATGGAAATCGTCCCATGCCCAAAGTTGTAAAAGAATTGACGCGCCAAAGAACCTCATGTGCCCCGCGCGAGATCCGCGACACAACTCTCTCGTACAAATAAGCCAAACAAGCACTCCCCAACTATATTGTCCAAATAGTTGGAAATCCTCCAAAGAATGGTAGGAACATCAAATGGACGAATCGATTAGACTTGTCGTGCGAAAAGACAACCACCGATGAGTTGTAGTATGTACGATCGAACGTAACGGCGGACCGACTCCTCATCGCTATCATCATCTATTGATGGTACGTTACGCTCAAGCCAATCGACCTTTAGTTTACATCCAACGACGTCATCTCTACCAGGAGTTCGTCCAAGTAGCCTCTCACAGACATCGCATAGTAGTCTGCGTCCGTCGTTCCGTCACATGCATACCTTCGATCGGTAATCCTAGCCGTACTCGCACGTCTTGAAGTGTAATGGCGCACTCCCACAATGCATGTGAAATGTATGCGTCTCAGGGCGCCATCTCTCTACAAACGCAAGAATCAAAGCCCAATCAAGGCTGAAAAATGCTACACGAGATATCCCATAGAACCCACTGGAACGAAGATATGGGATCATCCTAGAATGATACTGCATCGTTCGATCCACGACCCCACGTCTTCGACGTACACGCATTGTTTCGTACACCTTGTAATTGATAGTGTATTAATGTACGTTTTTGATACATTATTGATTTAAATTTGACGCATTGCTGTAAGAAATGTTACCTCGCCCCTCCATGCTCGCGTTGATCTGTGTGTAGATTGGAGTTGCAATAGTGATGGATCAGAAGGTCCTGGATCCATTGTAGTACAACTACATATAATGTTAGCAAAATAAAATGAGTGTTGTACGCAACCAAACGATAAGTAATTAATAAATGTTCACACAAGCAACATATGTACGACCTTTAGTTACTTCTTCACACAATATACAAACTCGACTATATGTTGTCATTGGATGGTTGAGGTCTCAACGGACAATTTTTTTGTTATGTCCCTCTAAACGACATATACCACAACGATTCTTCCTAGTTGGTACTCGTTCACGATCTTTATTTGGACATGTTGTTCTTCTATGTCCTTCTTGGTGACAAATCCCACATCGCAAAGGTCTTTGGACATTAGGAAGATCCATCTCCGTAGGTCTACGCGATCCCTTAGTCTCCTCGCCACGTCTCGCGCCCTGGGTCGGGTATTAGTTTCGTCCCAAAAGTCGGCCAATACTTCTCATCTGGGATGGCCTTGAATTTGTACGAGTAGCACTGTGCGTACACATCTAACCTATAGTATGGCTCGATGAATCGCGCGGAGCTCACTCGAATCAACGCACATGATGCTAACACGTGTGAGCAAGGGAAACCAAATGATCGCCATTTATTACAACCGCACACCCGGTCCTTTAAGATTACGATTTGTGTGTTGTTGCCTTTATGCATGCGATCTCCGTGTCTTCCGATCTGCACTTGGAACTCACCAATGTCTCGATTGATCAACGTGACGTGATGCCTCCTTGCAGATTTCTCATATTTCGCGAGTTTGTTCAAGACATATTCAGTGTACACTTGGCCTTTTGAGATTGCCGCATTGATTTCCTGGTTGCGTTGATCGTGATACGTCACCAATCTATAGTATATCATTTGAGTCAACGCAGTAATTGGCAAGAATCGAGCACCCTTCAAGACCCCGTTAAAACACTCTGCAATTTCCGATGAAACTCTAGTAAGTAATATTGGTTCGTCGAATATTTAATGTATTATAGTGCAAAGAATAAATTGTATGTTGTACTTACCAACACCATTAGAATTCATCCATCCGTACCGCATGCCTCCGTCGTGCGATTGGGTCCAAAGTTCTTTAGGGATGACATTGACATATTGCGTATTGTGGCGTTCGTGACGATAAGTATGTAAACGCTCCATGCACGCAATAAATTTTCGTTCTTGATGTTGAACAGCTGCTCGACCAAGTAGTACTTTCAGGGGGACAACATTTTTGAATTGTGTGCCGAAATTACTAAGCAAGTGTCGCAAGCAATAACGGTGGTACCCTTTCGGGGACAAAAGCCGTTTATTGGGATGTTGACCGCCTCCAAATGCCAGGGTGACGATCCGAAATAACGCATATCCCTTCTCTATCATCGTCACGTGTTTGCAGCGGCATGCGCAAAAACCACCCCCATGAATCAGTTGATTCGGTTTCTGCAACGGCAAATGCAACTGGTAGTATGTGACCATTTCCTTCAACAGATAACGCAATCATGAGCTTCCCACTGTATTTGCCATATAGGAATGTCGCGTCAATCTGAAGCGCGGCTCGCAAAACTTGAAAGCTTGTATTGAAGCTTCAAATGCAAAAAACACACGACGAAATTGTGGAGACGCGGTACTTATTTCATCATCATGCCATTGTCGTGACCCACTCGATTCTTGTCCCCGACTCTTACTCCTCACCGCAGCCCAACCATCTTGGTAATTGAGCGTACGACTCATCCCAATCTCCAAAAACCCATTCAATTGCTTTTTTCTTGGCATCCCACATTAGCTTGTAGTTGACTTCGTGTCCATATTTTTCTTTATTATTTCTACTAATGTTTTGATCGTGACACCTTGATCGGTTTTGACGACGCTTTGGATCTCTCGCGCCATCATGTTGGCGTCAAGTTGAGCATGACCGCGTTATACGTTGGGATTAATACACGTGTGCGTACGTCTAACCGTGTAATCTCCCATAATAGTGTTTTCTTTCGGAAACATGCGCGAAGACGCCACATACAACCGTGTTGTGGATATCTCGCACTTAATCGCCCACGAAGTTGTAGTCGATTCCATCACATGGTATTGACAATGCCTATTAACATGCCACACTTTCACGGCATGTTGTAAATCGTTTTTATTGTCAAAACACATCCCTATCTCCAAATCGAAGTTAGGGATGTCCCCCAAGTTTGCTTACGGGAATGTTGTGTTGCGCTTGAATTAGCCACCTCCCAATCGATTTCGTTATACCCCGGTATTGGTTGGTGAACTTCATCGTCACTAGCTTCCTCCAACATAATCTCTTCATCGATAGCAAATTGCTCATCATCTTCGACATTCTCCGCACCCGGAGGATCATATGTTGGATCATCTGTGCAAACGTTAACGTCATCCCAAACCGCAACTGATGGAGCTTCTTCGCTGTGATGCGTTTCCTCATCAGTCTCGTTATTTTCGTCGTCGTTTTCGTCATCGTCGGTATATGCATTATTATCTTCATGTAATGGAGCAACGAACCCCTCTTGTGCTACCTCATCCATTGGGATTGCATGTATGTCCATGTCTAATAAGTTCTGCGTCGGCGTGCGCCACGTTCGTCAAGAACTTGCGAATGAATCGTACGATTTTGATTTGAGTCGACTGACTCAAATGTTAAATATATATCAATCGCCGCGGTCTTTGGTAATTTGTCCACCGTATCCCACATCAAGTCGAAGTGTGTCGCATCATTCAACAACACAGGAACGTAATAATGTGAGCCTCCGGGGAGAGGCATCATGTGGCGATACGTCATATGAACTATAGTACTCGCCGTACAGTCAGGGAACGCGTTAGAAACGTCATCAATCATTTCACGGCACTAGACCCAAACTTCACCCACAACACTACGATGGGGGTGAGTCATGTACGCGATGCCATTGACCCCATTAACAATGGATCCGTACGCATAGAATAGAATAGGGATGTTTCTTTGTGACATGCCCTACATAATGTTTTGAAATTGGATGTAAAGATGTAACAGACAATTGCAAAAAAATGTTCAGGGAATTAGTTGAAAATCATGTGGTGATAAAGCGCAGTCGAACTTTCTGATGTAGAAGATCGCAATAATAGCGCAACTACAGAGCATACTCATTCTTTCGCACTTACATTTTCTGTGTAATAACGTTCAATAAATAAATATATCAACCGTACTTCATAAACAAAATACTTATGTCCCTATATATCATGCAAATCATAAACTAACCTAAATAAATTACTTCGAAAATACTAAATTAACGAACTTACTTTTTTTCACCGCTTTTCCTCTCCAACAAAATATTCCTGCAATAACATTGTATTTTCGTTTGTTTAGAACACAAATAGTATAATAAATCGGCTATAACAAACTTAATTAACTGACTAACTTAAACAAACTTACTAAACTAAACAAACTACTCTAACTATACTAACTAACCTAAAAACCAAATTAAACTAAGCTAAATACCTAAAACAAGACAAACTAACAAATAATCAACTAACTAAACAAACAAACTTAAACCAAATTACACATACGTAAACTAAAAAAACTAACACATACTTTAACCTCACTGCCATTTATTTTTCATCACGTACATACCTCCTCCTCCTTCACTGGACCTCCTACTTCTCCTCCGCTGAGACGACTGGTGCCCCGCCGCCGCTGCTCCGCGCTCCCCTGCCTCAAAGCTCCGATCCGCCGCAAACAAAAATGCCACTTCTTCTCGCCTCACCTCTGCCGCGGACCTCCCTGCTCCCCTGCTTCGTCTCCACTCTCCTCCCTGCTCAGCGCAGCAAGACCTTCTTCCTCCGCCGCTTCTACCTCCTCTGCTGTGTCCCTCTGCTGTGTCTCCTCCGTCCGCGCGTGGTCTTCCTCCACCGAGCTCCCCGTCCCCTCCTTATATAGGCGGGGCGGCAATTATTCGGGCATGGTCACGGGATCGTAATCCCGTGACCCCTACGTCCCCTACCCCCGCATCCTCTTACGCGAAACCGACGCGAGAGATATTCTCTCGTGTCGGTTTCGCGCACCTAAAGACGACAGGTGGCGCGATAGCGCCTTATTAACGAGAAGCGCTATCGTCTCTCCACAAAAAAAAAAAAAAAAAAAAAAAAAAAAAAAAAAATTGCCACGTCACATGCCACGTAGATGGCGCCTTCCCACAAGGCGTTATTGCCTACCCCCCGGAATAAAAAAGTTTTGACCCCTATTTTCCTCATTAAAAGTATAAACATGTGTACTTTGGTGAATTTTCCGAAATTATAGTCCTACATCAAATAAGCGCAACTTCATAAAAGAAGTACACAAGTGATTGACTTCCATAAACTAGTAATACGAGGCCTTTTGAGATAAAATTTCACACATAAGATTCGAAAGTGGTTAAGTTGAGGATAATATCGAGAATAGTATCGATATTGGCGAAGCTTCACTAGCATGCGCAAACAAAAAACAGTAAACCACCGTAAAATAGTTATGGTTACCAATGTCCAGCATTTCCATTTGAGAGAACAAAGGTTCGAGTCTCTTGAAATTTAATTCAAGTCCATCATCGATCTTGTTAAAATAATCCAGATTCAATATAGATACTGATAATTATGTGGAGGCTCACTAGGCTTTATGAGTTAGTTACAAGTATTATGACTCACCTAAGTCTTGTGCGTCTATTATTACCAAATTACGTTAGTCCACGTGACGTTAGTGACCCATGAAGCTTATAATTTGGACAAAAATGTCCATCAACCTCAAGACGTATTTTATCGAGTCTCCACATAAATCCAACGGTTCTTGTGAAAAAGTAATATCAATATTTCATTGGTCCGAGTAGTAATGGACTTAGCTTATGACGTCGAAGTCTCCAGTTCGAGCCTCGTACGAGTCTCTCGTGAATATATTTAAACCCGACAGTGCGCGAGTGTGGAGTTTTCACTGTCTTTCTCTCCCTATAAAAGGGTCGAGAAACCCTGTTTTTGTAAGTCCTCTCTCTCTCTCTCTCTCTCGCCATGAACACCACCTTTGCTTCAAAAACAGAGCTCTCAAGAACCTTTTCACTCTCCAAACAAAACCCTAATCTCTCCAGACCCTTCAAACCCACTTGTGAGTTCTCTCTCCACAGCAAATCTTCTTCTTCTTCAACTACTACTACTACTACTACTGCCCATGTTGGGTTATCAGTGTCAGCGAAGGAGAGATTGAATGTCGTATCAAAATCTTCGAAGAGTGGTGGGGATTCATTGACTTACAAGGACTCCGGCGTCGATATCGATGCCGGGTCCGAGCTTGTTCGGAGAATTGCGAAGATGGCGCCTGGGATTGGAGGGTTTGGAGGGCTTTTTCCGCTAGGTATGGAATTTGCTGAATTGGGTGATTTGGGGAGGGAGTTTGAGGGGTTGGAGTTGAAAAAAGTTTGGATTTTTAGCCCTAAATTTGGTTTTTTTGTCGGGAAAGTTTGTGTTTTTCTTGATATGGGGAGAGATTTTGAGGGGTTGTAGTGAAGAAAGTTTTGATTTTGTGCCCTAAATTTGACTTTTTGGGTAGTGTTAATGGTTTTTCTTGATTTGGGGAGAGATTTTGAGGGGCTGAAGTGGAGAAAGTTTTGATTTTGATCCCTCAATTTGGTCTTTTTTTTGGGAAAGTTAGTGTTTTTCTTGATTTGGAGGGAGGGGTTTTGAGGGGTTGAAGTGGAGAAAGTTTTGATTTTGTGCCCTAAATTTGATTTTTTTGAGTGAAGTTATTGTTTTTTCTTGATTTGGGGAGTGATTTTGAATTTATTTGATCAATTGTTGTATTGCTAGTAAAGTAGTTTTCTTGATTATCTGATTAGTTTTGAGAGTTCTTAGCTTCATTTGCTTGAATCAATGTAATTCTTCATGTTTGTATTCCTAAAAGGAATTTCAAGTTGAAGTAGATTGCATATTAGAATTTGGCTTAAACTGAGCAAGACATGAATGATCTACTTCAGTACTTCCATGTATGTTGAACCTACCTGATTCATTTGAAACTGATAAGATTACTATATGGATATTGTTAACATTGATGTGAAGGTGAAGTCTTGGAACCCAGGTCGTTGGGAACCCGACCAAATCTCGTGAGAGTATACTAGAGTCTAAGTAGGGAGGGTCCAACAAAAAAGTTCGGACGCCCATGATTATATAAATAAAGAGACTAGAGCATGTATTGTAGTTAGCGGTCGATGTCTGTTCTCTGCGTCGAAGAGTGACATGTTTTTTGGTGTTAGTCTCACTATGACCAATGGATCGGAATAGCTATATTGATATGTAGACTGCTCCTCAATAGTGGATGGTCGCTTTTTATTGTTATGCTGTTGATGGCATGATCATGCATCTTGTATCAAATGGTTTTCATTTGCAATTGTTAAGACTCGATTTGTTTTTCAATGGACAGGCGATTCATACCTTGTAGCTGGTACAGATGGCGTTGGAACGAAACTGAAGCTTGCATTTGAAACTGGGATCCACGATACTATTGGAATTGATCTGGTATAGATTGTACTGAATCTTGCACTATGTATTTTGAAAGTTAGCTGTGATTTTGAGATGTGGGTTTTCGCCAGGTCGCCATGAGCGTCAATGACATTGTTACTTCCGGAGCAAAGCCATTATTCTTCCTTGACTACTTTGCGACAAGCCATCTCGATGTTGACCTTGCTGAGAAGGTATATTTGCGACGTGTCGCCGTGTCCTGAATCTTACAACTTCGTGATGCACATGTAGTCAATTTACGTAAAACTTTGTCATTTTACAACATTGAGGTTGAGCGTTTCTTTGGATTGCTTGTTCAGGTAATAAAGGGCATTGTGGATGGATGCCAACAGTCTGACTGTGTTCTTCTAGGTGGAGAGGTATATCGATCTATCTCTGATGCCATTACTCAGGTTTTGATTATTTTCATTTTTTAATTCTAGTGTTGTTCTTCCCCAACGCCGCTTAAGTATCCTTTGGTCGCAATGTTACGCATGATGTGGTCATTTCTTTGGATGAAGTACACAATTGGTATTACAATGTTTAATCCAGGCGTTATTTTAGTCAACCTCAACTAATTTGGGATTGAGACTACGTTGTTGAAGTTGATGTAATCCAGGTCCAATTAGATTAGGAAATCGCCAGTATTATTTTGCGCTGCATTACTAGTTAGTAGTTTGATGTAAGAAAATTGAATTTTGGGTTCCCTATCGAGGACTGATGCGCACATATGCATTTTCAGACAGCGGAAATGCCGGACTTTTATGCAGATGGAGAATATGATCTCAGTGGTTTTGCGGTTGGCGTCGTGAAAAAGGACGCCGTCATTGATGGAAAGAACATTGTGGCTGGAGATGTTCTCATTGGTCTTCCATCTAGTGGAGTTCACTCTAATGGATTCTCTCTTGTTAGAAGGTCAGCTATTGCTTTTAGCATCTCTTCCTTTACGCCGTCCCAATATTTTGATGTCGATCTTTTACAACCCCATGTCAATATGATTTCTTTCCAGGGTTTTGGCTCGAAGCGGCCTATCTCTCGAGGACAAGCTTCCTGGCGAATCGATCACGTTAGGAGAAGCTCTAATGGCTCCTACAGTAATTTATGTTAAGCAGGTGAGCATTCTAGCTCTCTAGCAAATCAAGAAGAGTCCTAGTTAATAATGATTGTTGTTGTAACATCATCATGAGTTTCTCTGAATTGCTCGAAAAGGTACTCGACATAATCCGCGAGGGAGGTGTGAAGGGGATAGCGCACATTACCGGCGGTGGGTTCACCGACAACATCCCTCGAGTTTTTCCGAAAGGGCTTGGAGCTACCATATTCAAAGATTCATGGGAGGTCCCTCCTGTATTCAAATGGATTCAAGAGGCAAGCTTTCATCACCAATTCACCACATTGAATCCAACTCGCTTTAATGAATTCACAACCTATGCATTTCATCCTCATGACTTGATTCTTCTTCTCTCGCAGGCCGGAAGAATTGAGGACGCCGAGATGATGCGAACTTTCAATATGGGTATCGGTATGGTTCTCGTCGTCAGTCCAGAGGCATCTCTCAGGATACTCGAGACGGGCAATGGAAGCAAACCGTTATATCGAATCGGCAAAGTCATTTCTGGTGAAGGAGTGAGCTACAGCTAGACAGTAAATTCTCCGAACCCATGCGACGTTAAATTTAGAGATGTTCGGAACGTTTGCAGAGAAACTCGACGAAAAGAACGACGGCGGAGCATTTTTTTCCTTTGTTCTTCGCGCTTATACTTAAGCTAAAGGTGCTGAAATGAGGCTTCAACATTGTTTGTATAATGGAATCAAATCTATATAAGTTTCAATAAAATGCGTAAGTTTAGACTCCCATCACAATTTCTTTGTTTGGTATGCAATTCAGTTCAATCTTTGTTTGTTTCGTTTCGACGTGGTATTCAGTGTCAACTGCATTTATTAAACCACGTTAGACATTGTTGGGCCTCGTACACGGGGCTTTCTCGACTCGGTTATTTTATGACGAGACTTGAATGCGAGATCTCGCTTAAGAAGAATTGAGTGCGAATTGAGTTTTTTATCGCTCGAAATAACCGATTGTTGGTCAAGTTTTGTTTAGAATAAACGCGGTAAAACAGCTCAAGATATGTATGTATGTGCTATGAATCAAATGTTTGCTTTGCTTTCATTTCATTATTTTTGGGGTTAGTTTTTTAGGCTCCGATTCCTTTGCCATGGTCACCAATTTATGTTGTGTTTTCTTAACTGCCAATCTACTCCCAACTATTTCTTTCAATTTACATGCATGCCATTTTCATCTTACCCATATTGCCCCCATTACCCATTTTTAATAAGAGTCGCGCTATGTGTACCCCGAACTTTGATCAAGGCACCCATCAATTTTGAATGTAAATTTAATTTCATAAAAAAATTTCCAAGTTACCCTCCCAACCCAACCGAGATTAGTGCACCCCGACTTATGATCAGGGCACCTATTTCGTTCACATTCCCGTGCACCCCACTTTCAAACTCCCAATTTTTCTACCAAGTGAAGTCGATCCGTCATCGACCTGACATTGCGAACGTCATTTTCATGGTTTTTGTGAGTTTTTTTTTTGCCATTTTTGAAACTGAATCGCAGATGCGATTTTAGCGGTCACACAAGACCGAGATATGTTGTAGTGTCTCGATTGAAGGTAGCCGAGACTTTGGAATAAGTTTCAGTATAGGGGTGACCGAACTCATGTTTAATCCCTTTGGTATGTGTATCGGACAATGGGTGCGAGACTTGACGAATGTTGTCGAACACAGGGTACCGATACGACATGTTGATTCTCGGCTCTGTAATACCTAGACACTTTTTTAAGTATTTTTTTTATTTTTCTATTTCAATGGGGTGTCCTGAGCAACAACCGTGCCCGGGGTGAGGTGCTCATATCAACTAATTTTATGTGTTTTCGTGGTGGGGTGTTGTGTTTCAAACAAAGAGCATTTTGGAAAAACTCTCGGGTGCCCTTAGGAAATGTCGTTGATGTCTATAGCCTGACTCTTTAATAATTTTGTCCATGTGATTCAACTTCTAATAAAAGTAATATTTTGATTCGTGTTGCCCATTTTAACTAATTTGGGATTGAAACATTAGTTTTCACAAATTTTGTTGCATTGGTAACCGCGTTAACAAGGACGAAGACCGGGGGTAGTATCGTCATTTGACTGAATGCTGTATATTAACTGAAAAACGCCTGTTTGAGTCATCCAAGCTTAACTGAAAAACTCCATTTCTTAATGAACCAATTCTCTCCTCTCACCCTTCTTTGTGCAGACAGAGAGTCTTGAAGGGTTTATTCTCACAAAGTTCTAAGACTACATTGCTTGATTCATCAATGGAGATGAATCACAAGAAGAGCAAAGGATGGCACATGTTCAAGATTGTGTCAGCTCTCCTGTTTCTGCACCACAAGTCGTCGAAGAAAACGAATTCCCTCAACGTTGTGGCATCGAAGGGGATGTGGAGGAGAGTCTTGGGCGCGATACGACCATTGCACCATGACCACCAGCATTCGACGCCACCATTAATCACCATGACACCTAGTAGTAGTAGTACTACTACTGCTACTACTACTACTACTACGATTGCTGTGGATTCTCGCAATGTGGATGCGCCAATGCTACCAAAGTTGTCTTCTGTTGGCTCCAATGCGTCGTCTACCTTCTCCATTGACATCGTTAGCCAATACGCTTCCGCGGAGAACCTGCAAGAGCTTGACAACAAGGGAGGAGAAGATGACAGAGGTGATACCTGTGATGGAGATAAAACGATCGATGCCAGGGCTGAAGAGTTCATCGCCAAATTCTACGAGCAGATGAGGCTTCAACGAGTCGATTCTTTAAATGATTGAAGGGGTGAAATGCACAAGTTTGGATGCTACTTTTCTATGCAATGCTTCTCATTGCTTTTATCAGTTTATGGCTTGTTTGGTCAAATGCTTAGATGTTTAATAATCAATCCTTATTGGTTGTACAAGATGAAATCACATATATAGAGAGAGGTATTAGGATTTAGTTTTGTTTTTGGACAAAAACTGTTCTCAAAAGAAAAGACTATATCA
Organism: Stephania cephalantha; assembly: GCA_039657325.1. Classification (NCBI taxonomy): domain Eukaryota; kingdom Viridiplantae; phylum Streptophyta; class Magnoliopsida; order Ranunculales; family Menispermaceae; genus Stephania; species Stephania cephalantha. Next base: position 46,341,206 of record CM077579.1, on the reverse strand, counting down.
CAAAATTGTAAACTGTGTAGCTAAAAAATAATTACAATTCAATAAATTCACTAATTCTGAAGTCAATATAAATTCATGATGATGTATGGCAAATTCAACCATGCATTCCTTAAACATACAAACACACAAGACTTCCAAACACAACACATTCAAAACTTGATTAACTGGTATTGAAGTAAAAAAGTAATGTTAATGTTCATTACCTTGGATTTATAAACAAGTGAGATATCTCAAAGTCGAAGGGCGTAAAACCTCCATTCTGAAAGCTCAAGCCAATTCCTCATTCAGCATTCGAACCATGATTATGCGTCCAGCCGGCGGTCGGAGCAGGTGCTCATTCATATTGTTTCAAATCTTACGTCGCACAGATGCAAGTGCTTCATGTTCATTTTGGAGACTTGAGGCAGTTGTCGCAGGAGTTGGGACCGTACTTGCAACCACTTCTGTCAAAGGATTCACCAAAATGATCAAGAAGAGTTTGCCTTCGGCACTCGGTCTGGAAATTTGCAAAAGGGAAAGTCAGAAATCGACTATTGTCGTGGATTCTTTACATTTAGATAACTCACAGCTTCGAAGTATTAATAGACAAGGTGATGGCAATATTCAAACCATTGGACTATTCTGATAAAAAAAAAAAAAAAACCATTGGACTAGCAAAGAAATTATCTTCTATTGGTACACCTAATACAAAGCAGAAATCATTTTAGTTTTTTCAACACAAATTCCAGTATTTTTATCTCCACGCCTAATATGAATTGGTCTAGTTTTATAATTCCTACGGACAATGGATTTTGTATGGGAAAAGCATACGCGAATAAGTAACACTGACAGAAGAGAGCTGCAAATGTACCTTCAGCTCACAGTACTGTTGCATTTTTCGAGCCTGTTCCATAGCTATCTTAAAGCTCTCCTTCTTTGATCCTAGTCCATTGCGCAGCAAGCACACGACCCGACTAAAATCCTTCTTCTGATAGAGGGTAATGCATACAGAAGGAAGATTGTCTCTTCCTGCTCTCCCTGATTCTTGGTAATAGCTTTCGATCGACTTTGACAAGGTGTTGTGAACCACAAAACGCTGAGAAGATTTAGAGAAGTTTAATACGTTAGGAAATGACACCATTTGAGTAAATATGCCAAAAAGAATGATAACAATGAGACTCACGACGTCAGGTTTGTCTATTCCCATCCCGAAAGCAATAGTCGCACAAACAATATGTACTTCTCCAGTATGCCACTTCCTCTGAACAGCAACTCTTTGGCTACTAGATAAACCCGCGTGGTAATATACTGTTTTTATTTTGCATTTATCATTCAAGTAAGAAGAAACCTCCACGCATTCGCTTTTGGAAAGACAGTAAACAATTCCACTCATATTTTGGAAGCGTTCTTTTAACATTTGACCAAGCTGCTTCAGTGGATCCTTAACTTTTGCTACTACTTCATACTTCAGGTTAGGTCGGTCGAAACTTGTTTCAAGGACAATGGCCCGGGGGATTCTTAACGTTTTCAATATATCCTGCATCACTTTGCAGAAAATATTAGGAAAGTTGGCTTCAATCAAAGTTAAAGAAAAAGAAATATGTATTTCCGGATTTCGCACCTCCCTAACAGACTGTGTTGCTGTAGCAGTTAATGCCATCACTGGAACGTCTGGAAAATTCTGTTTAAGGCATCCCAGTGCTCTGTAATCTGGGCGGAAGTCATGTCCCCATTGACTGAGAAGAACAAAAAGAAGTAGGTTGAGTAAATGCAATATAATCTGATCACACTTGAAGTGAATAGCGTCGCGTGCCTAACAACAACTATTGTTAAAGGACAATTCCTTGCATAAAACATGCGATCAATTACGCCAACAGATTTGCATCATAAAAAATAATCAACTCACATATACAGATAAACACTATTCATATTTATTCTTCTTGCTGACACTTTACAATTTTTTTTTTTTTTTTCAAAAGAGAACAACTCATCTGGAAAATTCTTGATGGTTTATTCAATAAAACATAATCGTGTGGTGCATTGGCGTGTCAGTTATGTGAGGTTTCTATTTTAAATCATAGACCCCTAAATGCATAGTGATCAACATTAGAGCAAAGTATTTGTTGTAATACATGCCAGAGAAAATACCTGACGCAATGTGCTTCGTCTATGACAAATCCAGCAAGCAGATCCTGTTATGTCAAAAAAGTTAGCGTCTTTTTTCTTAGTTTACTGCCCGGTGACAACTGTACAAGTTGCTTAGGATATCGTCCATTTAAAGCGACCAACCAAAAAACCAGACCTTCCCATACAAACATCTTAGGATCTCAAGAAATGAACTGTTTCCAGCAATCCTTTCCGGGGTGACATAGAGTAGCTTGCATGATGGTTTGTTTTTCCTACGAAAAGAAAGAAAGTAGTAATGAGAGGCTGCATTATGTGATGCATAGAAGAATAATAACTCGTGCTTGTTAACCGGTGAATGCTAAGGAAATGATTGCTGTAAAGAAAAAACCTCAGCCGATTCACAATGTATAAGAATACACGGCACAAGAAAAGAACCCTTGCCTTAGCTCTTGAAGAACTACTGCTGCCTGCGATGCTTTTTGTTGGGAACTCAAAAATGTTGCTGGTATTCGAAACTTGAGGTTCAATGCGATGATCTGGTCTTGTATGAGAGAAAGTAAGGGGCACACAACTATGGTAACGCCAGCATGAAGAGTTGCCGGAAGCTGTAATATGCATTGCAAATCAAAAGGAAAATATTATATGCATAAACAAGTGGAGATAAATACAACATTCACGAGGTCTGAATCATTCAAAGCTTCCACATTTAGCACGGTTGAGAAAAATTTTCAAGCGAAAAGCTGCTTAGGTGAGGATTTCTAAAGTTTTACCATGTTTTCGGATTTGGTTATATTAACTCCGAACCCTTAACTAAATATTTTCCAACTTCCAAAGTATAACACCACGATTTCAGATTTCGGAAGTTTATCATGATTTCACGACGTTTTGTTTCAACTTAGTTGCAATGACTAGAGTAAATGATATGTTCTAATTATGCTACATAAGCACCTGATAGCACAAGCTTTTGCCACCTCCTGTGGGCATTAAAATGAAGCAATCTTTCTTTCCCCTAGCCGCTTTACAAGCTTGATGCTGTAGGGGACGGAATGCGCTATTACCAAATATGACAACATTTGCCAACTCCATATCATCCAAAGCCTGTAAATCTTCAAATCCCAGAGTCTTATTTTCATACTCTGATGTCCTGGAGCACGTCTTTTTATTGGATACCGAGGAAACTGAATCTTGTAGGATGATGCTCTCGCAGCCCTGCAACAAAATAAAAACAAATTTAGCAACTAGAAGGAACAACAATAATGTCATATTGTAGTTGTATATAGTCATACAAATTATACTGAGTGCAAAGAGGATCATTTTAAAAATAAAAATAAAAATGAGACAACTAGTTCACTTACAGTTGATTTCGAAGACTGGCTTTTCAAACTCCGAGTGGATGTTTGATTGCATTTTCTATCAAGAGGGGATCAAATGATTAGAAATACTAACATTACTGTTTAGGAATATAAATCGAGCCCATTCAATGTCACTGAGAAAAACCAACCTCGCTGGACGTTTCTTACGTTCAGGAGAGTCGTCAACAAGATTAATGAAGCTTTGCGGATTATCACCCTCTCCGGTTTCAAAATCTTCAGAAACTTCATTGGTGAACATATGGCTTAAAACCCCACATGCTTCTGATTCCACGGCTTGTAAATCATCCCATTCTTCAGTGTCTTGAATAAATTCAGCTAACCGTGCAAGGTAGTCATCACCACAATGCTCCACAGTGATAAAATCTTTTCCATCTTCACCTACACAATGAGGAAAAATTGGTGCATTATAGCAGTGAAGTTAAGCATGGAACATAGTAGCTTGACAATTACATTCAATTAGCAATTCCAAACCAAGTATAATCATAACCTACATCTTCCCCTTCCATCATAAGTTCATGGAGCGAATTAATGTGAATTTTCACAAAATCATAAAAAAGGAATATGATAGTTTTTTCTTCTTTCATTCAAATAATTCAAGGCCCTAAAGAGGTGAGCTGCAGTGGCTAAGAAAGGAGCACCATAACTTTGACTGACACATAGATCACGAGTTCAATTCTTGATATCTATATTATATTCCATTGGTTTCTCTTGGGTTATGGGATTGGGGCGTCTGATTAACTCAATGGGATTAGTCACCAATATTTTTTTCTATTCCCTCGGGTCATTTTTTTAAGTCATCCTACAAAAACTCGGTGAAAAAATATAAGTCGGTTTCAGAATTCTAGAAAACTTTTCAACCTATTTGCCCATTTTACTCCTAAACATTTAATTGCAATTAAAGACTTGTTCTCCTTTTATTGGATAAATAGAAGATTGGTGTAGTTAACAGCATAATTAAAGCACGGGCAAGAATGTAATTTGAACCTACAATTAATGCTTTCCTTAATATGTGTTTTGGGACAAACGGCTTATATTAATGATTGTAGGTGTCCGAACTGCCTCAGTCTCTCCTAATTAAGGCCTCGTTTGGTTTATTTTTGATAACTTACAATGTTAGTTAGGAGTTAACTCCTTGGAGTTAATATTTTCATGTTTGGTTCAACTTTAAACTTGCAGGGAAGTTTCAAGTTTTTAAACAATAAAAAATATGAATTGACAAAGATAGCCATCAAACAAGAGAGAAATGAGTAATAAAAAGGTCATTAATGAGGGGGTAATTTTGTCCACAACTCCTGGGAGATAACTCCCTAGGGGGTGGGGGGAGATATCTCACACCCTAGGGTGTAAGTTGGGAGATAACTTGCGCGCAAGTTGGGCAACCAAACAAGATTAGTTCCCAACTCCCTATGAGTTATCTCCTTGGAGATAGGGGTGGCAATTCGTGTCGGTGAGTCGTAAAGGTGTCGTGTCATAAACAGGTTATGACTCATATAATGCAAACCCATTACATGACATGTTTATTAATCGTGTTAATGGTTTTCGTGTCTAAGTGGGTCTTGTTAAACATGTCGTGTATTCGTGTCACCCATTTATTAAATATTGTATTTAAAAGTTTTATATTATTTAAACTTTTATAATTTGGTTACTACTTTTTAAAATATATCTAAATGATTAAATTCGAACAAACATACTAAAATAGCCAATAAACTATAATGTGGTTGTATATAGTCGTTAATTTTACTTTACTTTTTCATTCAAGTATTTATTACTCATAATAATAAAGCAAAAATGACTCGTAATAATAACATAAACAAAATTATAAGAATCATCTAAAAAAATATCTAAATTTTACTTTGGTGAAAAGTTTTATTTTTTCTTAATAAATAATTATTAATAAAATTTAAAACATAAATAATATATTAAAAGTAAAATGAATATTTCCTCTCAAATATAAAATAAAATATGATAAAAGATGTCTATAAATAAAATAAATAAATCATGCTATTAACATGCATTCAAATGGGTGAATTTTGTACCGATCTATTTATTATACTATATTTATTATTTATACATTATTCTTTAGTCGTGTTAAGCGAATCATAAACGAGTTAAGCATGTTGACATGTTAATGACTCGTTTATTAACCGTGTATAAATGTGTTAACATGTTTATAACCCATACCCACTAAAGCCAAACCCACGACATGTTTATTCCTTGTCGTGTCGTGTTAATTGTTTCATGACCCAAATTGTCAGCCCTACTTGAAGATATCTCCACCTCATACCAAACAAGGCCTAAGGCAAAACTGATCCCACGAGGTTTGGAGGGTACCTCTACCACTAACCCAAATGGCAAAGGAAAATGATGCAGCTGACGCAAATCGAATCTATCACATCTGCTTTAGTCAGAGTACTAAAGCCCTAGTCGTAGCCACTCCACCACACCCCATGGGGGCTCGTTGCCAACATCAATCGACAATTAAACGAGCAAAAATCGCACAAAACACAACAAGGATCCATCTTTTGTAACATCAATCTCCTTAATTGACTATACAATAGTCGATCACAATAAAATAGGGGAAAAACAATCAAGTAAGTTTTTGTCGAAGGAAATACCGTAGAGATCGATGAGGCGATCTAAGCATTTCTTCGCCGATTCGTCGTCGAATCCCAAATCGAGAGCTAAACTCAGTAGCCGAGCTTCTTCGATTTCCAGATCTTCTCCTCCCATTTCCCGCCAAAACTACAAGCCTTTCCTTCTCCCGCCATTGTAAGCCTTCACAGTGGGTTTATATATGTATTTTTTTGTGATGAATTTACCGAAATAGCCCTGCACTACCCGCATTTTCTGGATTTTTTTTTGTGCATTTTCTAGAGCTGAAAAATGGAAGATGTTTCGAGGGTGGTATAGTTTTTTTTTTTTTTTTTTTTTTTTTTTTTTTTCGCGCTATAGACAACTGACACTTACTGAGGGCACACCATTTTTTTGGCCACCCAAACTTTTTAACCAAAATACTCATTATGTCAAGCATCGCACCCAATCACCTTATTTGAGAGTCGTGAAATTTCGATCATGTCTTGTCGAGACTTTACTAAAGTATTAGCTCGTATCAACCGACACCTACCTCGATGAGTGATCACCTAGTAGGGTTGACAATTTAGTGTCCTGGATCTGCCGATTCGATTTTGTCAGGCTCCAGAATAAAAAGAGTTCGGATAATATTTTAACAAATCCGGGTTGGGTATGGATAAAGACTTCTTATTCGAATTTAAAATCGGGTCGGGTCTGCACAAGGCCTTGTAAATCTAGACTCGACCCGAACCCGATTCGAATTTTAAACAGAGTAAAAAATATATTTGATAAAAGAGTATAGTAAACACTTAATAGATTAACCAAAATTAATATACTCTAAAGCATATGAACAATAATGTATTAAAGATATTTTTTTATTGTAGAATGAAGTAAATTTTATTTTGTATACTAATTGTTTCTTAACATAAAATGGTTAATTACATGAATTTGACGTTACTTTTTCAAATTACATCATAATATGCGTATATTTTAATATATAAAGTTTTCAATATAAGAAGGTAGTTTCAAGATTGCAACAAATATGAACAATCAGACAACCCGATTTTTAGCAAAACGGGCTTGGACAAGCGAGTCTTGTCCGAATTTAAAATCAAGCCGATTCGGAAAATGAATATACTACTTTACAATAGGGGTTCTCCAAATCCGACTCGTTTGGACTTGAATTCTTGCCACCCCGAGCTACCACCATGTTTTGTTTTTCGAATTCCTCGAGATCCTCGTCGTCGTCATCCACTGCACTTTAAGAAAAGGAAAATGATTTTTTGACTTACTTTAGGTACATACATTGGATACATAATAATGTAGGTTTTATTGGGATACGTGCGACACATATCTCAATAAAAATCCACACTATTATGTATCCATGCATAATGCATATACCCAAAGTATGTAACGAATAGCAATGTCCTTTAAAAAAATTACTGTTTTGAGCTAATTGGAACATCTTCTCTCCCTATTCCGTTTACAAATTTGAGGATAAAATTCATTTGTTTGCCTACACACTAACTTTATATAGGCTCTGTTTGGTAACATTAGCTGATAATCTAGCTTAGAGCTGAAAAGTTAGTAGCTGAGCTGAAAAAATGATAACTTAACTGATCGATAAAAATCATTTGAAAGAACTAGCTGATAGAATAGCTGATATGTAAATTGACATAAAAGTACATTCTTCTTTATATTCAAATGCATTACATATACAAATATAATTTTTATTACTTATATTAGTTCAGTATATTAATAAATGTAATACATATAAACTGCCTTAAAGAAATACATATAATACTATTCAGTTAGTATTGGTTATATATAGAACAATTTCGATTTGAAGCTGCATGCATGTTTTCAAATTTGAAAAAAAAAAAAAATGTGTTGATAAAGCAATGTGTTGACAAATGGTATACACTGTGTTACATTACATGAGTGTTGGGTGGACGAGACTGGTGCGATAAATAAGACAAGTGTGAACAACCGTATTACATGTTTACTTTTTACTATAAAACGATTAGGGAATCGGCTATTATTTAGCCTAACAATGAGGGGCAAAATTGAGAAAATAAAATCAATATGACGTTTCAACACACAGACGCTACCTATAGAAGCGTCTACGATGATAGCGTTTCAAGTAGATTATTTTTATATTAAAATGCCTTATAATCTAACTTATAAGCTAGTGATAAACTGATTTGCGTTTGTCGAACAGAGCCATAGACTTTTTGCGTGAAGTTACCGAAATAACCCTGCTCGTCACGAGAGTTTCTGAAAAAAAAAAAAAAAAAAAAAAAAAAAAAAAGGATGTTTCAAGGAAGTTAAATGTATTTGCTATGTAGTTATTGAAGTGTTTTTTTTTTTTTTTACCTCGTCATTTCCGGCACCAACCGCATTGACAAATCCATGCTCAAGCATTGTAATGCCCCTTGCAAGGGGCAGCCAATTTTTCTTGAATTTGAGTTTTTGCTTAAGAGAAGACGAGTTTCATTACTGCTCGGACCAATCGATTGTTGAAGTCCTTTTATTACAGCATTGCGATTTGTGTTTGCGCGAGAATTTGTACTCAGACATCTAAGCTAATTAATGCTTGTGCGACAACAGCACGAGTACTGTACGCCTGGAACAAAATTAGACTACTTCGAAATATCTTCAATTGTGCTTACACTTTTGAGTTGCATTGCATTCACTAATTGCGTTCATTAATTTTGATGCAAGTGTGAAATATATTTTCCTTTTTCTTTGTTTCTTTTTCCAGGAAAATCTTCTCAAGGAAAGCAGGGAAATTGATCTGCACTTACTATATGCCAACATGTATATACAAGCACACCATGAAAGGAAATAGAAAAATGTTCAGCCATAAAAATAACATGCACTATCTCAATCTGAAACATAAACCTAAGAGCTCAATTCCCATCGATCTCGGATCATCTATTCGCCATGCATCCCGACGGATATGAACAGACATTGATGCACCTGTATATTATCTGTTGGCGGTTTCAGATCACCTGCTCAGCTGCTTATGATTCATTGTTAGTAAAAAAACCTTTCCATTCCCCGACACCGACGACCTTGCACTTCACCATTTGCATTCTTTTCTTTGTCTCTGGATAATTGAAGCTCCATGGCTTGATCAATGATGAGGAAGAACCGAAGAAGGTTTTGGTGCTTTAGAATTGGAGACATCGAAAAAGCACTAGTGCCTCACACCCAAATGTCCCCATAAGTTGTTGCCTCCGACAGTCTAAGGCTTATCACCACCGCAAGTCCATAGCGGCGCTCGATAATCTTGGTTTAAAGGGAGGGCGAGAGAGGATTCTTTAATTCGGCAAGTGATCTGCAAGTGATCAAAAGAGAACTGTGGATGGCCTCACAAGAGAACAATGATCGATCGGTCCAAATTCCAATGAGCTCTCATTATTGGACCAACCGTTTTTCGGATTAGGATCTTCCACTGTTTCTCAATTCCAGCTTTTCATTAATCACAAACTGGATGAAGGCTTTGTTGTAGGGAAACAATGAAAGTCATGAGTTGGCGCCTTGTATTTACAGTTAATGGCGCTTCTATTTCTTTGAAGAAGAAAAAAGAAAAAAAAATGAAGACAAGTGCGAGCGCAAGGGTGAGTAAAATGACCTTCAATTAATTTGAATCCATTGGCTCTTTCGCCTCCTTGTTATGCACCCTTTTGCTTTTATATTTTTTCCTCGTCTTCCCTTTCTTTATGTTGTTATCCATGTGGGAAACCTGCAAGATAGCGCAAGCAAAGAAAACAAGAAATGATCATTAGCAAGTGTTTGCTAGATTTAAATGCAAACATATCCAACCCTTCGGAGATCTACATAGAAGAAAAACTACTTGTTCAGATGTCTAGTCTTGAAAAACTTGATCATGGAATGCATAGGAAGACTCTAGTTACTTTGTTTCATGGGCTTTATAGACATAGATCATTCGTCATTGCAAAATTTCTTTAATAACAAGTATGGACTTCACCTTCTCATATATCTTTATAACTTACTATGTGCGACTTCCATTCGACTTTGCCATCATCGTCATTGATGGATGCAGTATTGTGTTGATCTCGGACATGATGGAATATGTGAACAAGCACCGCTGCATCAAGAGCCGCATATTCCATCTGCAGATCATTCTCATTTCAGATCATGTTTGACAAAGAAGCATAGAATAGAATTTCATGAAGCCCGATAGTAGTCACTAAATAGAATATTTCCTCAAGAAGTCTATGTCATCATATCAAGAAAAAAAACAGGAAATAACAGTCGAAATTAGTTTTTTTTTTTGGTGAAAAAGAAGTATCACTGCAAATCAAAATCCAAAATATGCCATTGACATAGGAAAATATGTGTGCATGGAACTCAAATATTAGCATCTAAAACCTGGGATGTAAATACTGAAATATATGTAGTAATATGTACGTATTAGCCAATATACATAAATTCTTTCTCATTTTATTTTTTCTTTTCTCCCTCTCCCTCTCTCATCACTTCGAATTTGTGAAAAGTAACGTAGATTGTAAATTTGTAAGTGATATCAGAGCTTTGGTCTCTAATCTTTGAGCCTGTGTTAACATTTGGATTTGTTTGTTCTGTTGTACACTGTCAGCATCCTCTTTTGGTCCTCCATGCGTGGGACATAATCAAACATGGGTGAGGCTGTTCGACACTTGGAATGCCTACATATTCACGGTTTGATCCTTATTTAATAGCCATAGAATTGAGTTAGATCAGTTGTTAAATTTAATGAAACATGGTTAGGTACGTAACCTCACAATTACATTATTATACATACGCTGATATCAATCAATTATCAATTATTATAACCACGAGAAACTTGGTTTAAAGACATTACTACGGTAAGAAATCAGTGTAAGTTAAATGTATAATCAAAATTTCCAGCATCCTGATTCTATCAATTCAACTCTATGGCTAAAGATCTAATCCTACGATGCTCCCACAAGCAAAAAACTCGGCAATAGTCATCATAAAAAAGAGAGAAAGGACTCAATAACTGAATGAGACTTGCTGTTGCAAAGCCATAACGTAGTTGATTGTCGTCAGTACATGAATAAATTTTACTAACTATTTTGTCTAATTGTAAAAGTTACAATATTTGATCCAGCGCTTGCCCACTCGGGAGAGATGCAAGTACACATATATGGAATATCGTACATGTGGAACACAATACAAAAAAGTAGATGTAAAATACAAGAAGAATGACATTGCAAAGGGAAGGCAATCCACTAGAAACAAGGGTGTAGAAGTTACTTGATTTTGAGTCAAAGGCCTTTGTTCCCAATTACTGTTCCGCCTCGTCTTGTTCAATCCAGCTCCCAATATTTTCTGGTTCAAATGATTATGAAGACATGAGTCATAGAACTAAGATGTAGAAACTAATATCAATATAAATATAGAAACAAAGAAAGAAAGGGACAACAAGAGGACTTTGCCCCTACCACCCAAACCAATCAGAATTTCGTCGAATGAAAGAAAAAATGCAATGAAGCTCAGACAATGCAGTCTCAAAAGAAAACTATAATAAGATAGAAATTAGCATCAGGGGTATGAATTACTATGAACTGCAGGTTACCTTCGCAAGCCCAGATAGACCACCACTAGGTTCCTTGAACACATTTTGGATGTCAAGTAGCATTTCGTAGTGCTTGAAGCATTGCATTTCATCATAAGAGTGGGCCAGCTGCTTAAGATCACATTGCAAATTATAGCCTACAAATGCAAAACATGTACCATCCATCATTCATTAAGTAGTTAATTCATCAAAAATATGATAAATCATGTATTCTTCAGCAACGGAGATCGCAGGCCTTCTTAAAGACACTGCAGATAGCACTTATTGATAAAAAGATTGATCTAAGAAAAGTTATTAGATAAATTCATGGGAAAATAATGATATGAGCGTATAGGATTCAAGATTTTTACTAACCAAGTTTGAGGACACTTGAAGAATGTAAAACACGTGTTAGAAAACTGTCCAAGACATTGGGATAATCTTGAGACAATTTTATCAAGTCAAGGATGAAAACTTTCTTTTCAGAAGCAATCTGCATGATAGAGACCTGTAAATTGAAGTCTTATCAGTCCTGGAAGTTCTAGGCAAATAAAAAAATTACAACTACAGTTTCATTTACACACGAGAATAAATTATATTAAAAAAAGAGCAAAGAGAAAATATAATAAAAAACAAGGACAAAATAAAAATATCTCACGTTTAATCCCAGGTTAAATTAGATAAGTGAGATTTATGTAACGCTCCCAGTCAACATGATCAATAGCATAATATAAGCGACCATCAAGAGAAGCTAGAAAGGAAACGAGAACAAACTATATTAAAAAAGAAAATGTGACAATGTCTGAGGCTTAACTACTCAGTACCTTGTTGGGCTTGCTTCCTTTCTCATAATTTGGTTTCCACTCACAGTCAATACCAACGACTTTACACTCTTCAATATGTGATGTAGCACTAAGTAAACCGTCAACATCATCCACCCATATGATACCTTCCATGATCAACTCATTAAGATCTAAATAATGGGTCCTTGAGACATTTGATTCAGGTCCTGCGTGACAACAAAACAACAATCAATAAGTACACAACAAACATTACAATCCGTCAATTAGATATAGCGTCAAGATGGTAGAATGAGCTGAATGACTACGATTAAAACAATACCAATACTATAGAAGATGAGAGGGGAAGAATAGAACACATCATTAAAATAAATAATGTCCGCCATCAAAGTAAAAGAAAATTTGAAGAACAGAATATATGACAGTGATATCCAGGAAGATTAATTTTAGACTGACAACTCTAGGCCAAAACATCATTTAACTAGAACCTGAGGAGACACAAGATTAACATCAGGCACTTAGCATGTGGCACTTATGTTTTGATTAAGATTACATCTTCATGTCACAACCCAAGAAAAAAGATTATAGCTTCAAGTTGGGAACTATTATTGTTTTGCCCCTTCCACCAGATTACAGATGAGGTATAATCAAATTCCAGTTAGTTAGCTGGTAAAATTTTCAAATGATCACATGAAAAACCTGTTTCCATTAGTCGGCTAAATGACTTTTCAAGAAAACCAAAAATATTATTCACCTTGAAAACCTAGATTCTACAAGAAAATTGCTCCATGTGTGGGAAAAAAAGAAAGAAGGGTGGAAAATCGAAGGGTGTGTAACTGATAATTACTCAATTTATCGAAGTAAACAAATTTTACAGGCATAATCAAGTAATTAACCGATAAGCCTCAATTCGAAATTAGATGGGTTTAGCTACATGGATCAAACTCTTTCATTGCGCTTGATGTAGTGCAATCGATGCTGCGCTTTCCAAATCATTTAAATCCCTCATAATCAATGTGTCCCAAGTAGACTTTGGTCTACCCCTACCTTGTTGAATATCTTCAGTTTTTATTAAGTTGAATACTTGAGTTTTCTAGTGGGGGCAGTTGTAGGCCATCTTTGAAGGTGTCCAATTCCAAACTACCCCAACCGCTCTTCCCTAATCTTTGTGTCAATTGGTTATGCTACTATTTTTCTTTGAAATCCCAACAATTTTGTGTTTCATTTGCTTCCAACATCGTGATCTGAGTATTTGCTTGATATTCTTGAAATCAAAATTACCATGTCAAAAAGTACCATCCAATGATATATGAAAATCAGATAACTGTTGAACCTCAAAGCTCTCAGGCATATAAGCATATCAATTGTCAGTCAACATCATACTAATCTGTTATCCTCCTAACAACCAGCTTCATCCTCAAAGTGGAAAATCGAAAAAGGAAGAAAAGAGCCGCAAACATGTGAATGCAGCACAAGCAAATGCAAATGCAAACATAGGCCTGAACCTAAAATACCTCAGAAACAATAGTCACATTTTAGATACCAATAGCACTTTTCCTGAGAGTCATAGCTAGCCACGGGCACAAAATGAATATCAATCTGTTCAACTAAGCTTCAGATTTTAACTTTTAAAGCCAAAGCTGCTATTTTAAAATTGTTGCCTTGAGACACTTGATACAATACAAGCGAATGATTGAGAATAAACAACTGATCATAATAATATCAAAATGTGGTAGAAACATAGTAAGCCACGTTTCACTTCTTTGTTGTGCTTCACTTTGAACTTACGAACTCAGGAAGTACCTTTGGTGGCAGCAAAACCTTTAAGGGAGTAGCGATCACACAATTCATCAACCTTCTCATTATAGCCTGCTTCCATTGCCATGTATACCTTAATTTGATGCAGAATATATCAGCAGATAGTATTTGTGTAACAAGCATGTAGAAAGAACAGTAGAATATCATAGAACGATTTCACATTGAATCGCAATATGACAATCGCAATATGTATTTGGGAGTTCTTACATACTACAAACTACAGTAGTTACGTTAATAATCCTGCGTGTTTCTAATCATAAATAGTTTCTGATTTAGTCAATATTCGCATCATCACAGTGGGAATTGCAAAAGAATATTCATGTCGTTTAGAGTTTTAGTTATTTATATATTTCCATTTCCTGCTCGTCAGTCACACTTCCCAGCTCCAATTCCCACATATTGAGCTATTATTAGTTCTGATCATTTTACTTTATGGTTTCTCAAGCTAGTAGTTGAGCCTAATACATAAGATAAATCTTGGAGATGATCTATTTGAATAGAAATGTAAAGGAAGAAAGAAACATGATCTCAAGTCAATGTAGTAGACAACATAACACGTCCCATTAAGAAAGCAATTCATAGTAATATAATATTCGATAAGACCAAAGGATTGTCAAGAAAATTTTCATCCAAAAGCAATAAAAGCAAACGATCTTATAAAGAAAATAGCAAAAGTACTTCAAACCACCTCAATAAAGCATCAAAAGCCTTGTTTTCTTTTAAGATTTCTATTTTTTACAAAAAAAAAATCTTGGTACAACAATCATTTGAAGTCTCCCTTTCTAGGTTGCACATAGCGTTTATTTATTATCCAACATCCTAAACCATATATGTGGATGGTCTAATAGTTGTGAGGTTGTGAGACAGCATTTCCATTTTGCTTAATACAAATCATACGTTATTGTTAGACTATTCATGAGTGAAGAAAAACAAAAAAGAATATCTTGCTTTCCCAACAAGAAGTGATAAGTTACCACTTACCAGATACTCCACAAATTTTGTATCATTGTGAGTTCTTTCTTCGGCGACGTCCCAACACCCTTTTTCTGCTAGCTTTCTCAATGAACTGTAATTCAATATAGTTTATTGACAATTGAGACGAAAAACAATCATAAGGTCAGGAAATGCAAAAGAGATTCTACCAAAGGCAACATGAAAACTGAAAAGCATATGCAATTTGTAAGGTTACCTTTCTTTGCAAATGTCATACACATCTGGGAACTCTTGTTTGAGGTCATTCTTGTTGATAATATCATAAGCATTTGTTAGCATCTTCAACTCAACATATTTTTTAATCAACAAACACAACATCGGCTTCCCGACAAAACTAGCCCATTTTTCTGCAGCTTTGAATTGGTTTTCCTGTATCATTCTATTCAGCAGGGATTCGTCACAGTTTTGTATTGAAAAATGTTCAAGGAAAGAGACAGCTAACATATATGATTGGGATTGTATCAATCGAGAGATGTACAATTCAACACGTGCTTTGGCTGCTTTAAAATTGTCATCAGTCACCTCTACAGAACACATGGCTTGTCCAATATCTTTCAACTTCACATCAACAACTTCAAGCAGTTTTATAAGAACCCCCTCTTCATAAATCATAATGCCATCAATGGAATAAAGAAATAACCTTGCAGCCATAAGTCGTGCTTCAACCAAGTCTTCATACCCATACATTGTTTGCACCTTGAGAAAGCGACGAAGTGCAGAAATCACCAAGTGACTGAAGCCTTCCGAATATGGTTCTTCAAGAACTGGAAAGACAAAGAGGCTCTGCATTATAAAAGTGGCAGGTCCAGGTTTAGGAGAATTGCACAGCGCTTGCATGACTTGTTGTTGAAGTGCGCGGAACTTTGCTGTTGCCTTCCGTGTACCTGAAGGAGAGATTTAACAGAACATGAACAATGTACAAGAAAATTTCAAGTATACGTAATTATTCAATCATCAATATGGTTACTCCTCTCCAAATACATAATTCAAAGTGGTGCGAGTGGTTACTTTAATAGGAACGTTCATAGTCTATTAAATAGGAGATAGTGAGAAATTTTGTGAGAAATTTTATTTTTACTTGCTTTTTTATCGAATGCATGTACTTTTACTGCATATTATCCACTAACCAACGTAAATGCTGCTTTTGTTAACCTTAAAAATGTCGGAAATTGTTTTCTTAAGTATCTAAATAACCATATCATCTACTGCACTAAGATCCATGTAGCCGACCCAACTAATTTCCAAATCAGGTTTGGTTGTATGCAATCCAACGGTGTACAAGATTATTTTGTTAATTGTACTATGATAGCAGAGAAAAAAAAAAACACACACACACACTTAAACGGAGACAAATAATAAAAAGAATTAGCTGTCGTACCGAAGAGTTTGACCTTTGATAGAGGAGAATGGTAGCTAGTTGAACACATTCGATTGAATAAAGAGAATACAGATGGCAAATAGTAAGATCGTCATAAACTCCTAATTTTTTTCGAAAATAATTGATTTAGCCCATTTTCTCAGTTATGGATTCATAAAAAGCAACACCGAGAATTAGAGAAATGAAATAAAGAATCAAAGATAAGCTTAAATGAAGGGAGCGACTATTAGCCCCCCACTACCCTATATCAGCCCCCATTTAATTAAATACATTTTTAAACTAAAATGTATTTAGGCAAAATTACATAAATAACCTCACTCTAAATTATGAACCTATTTCATTTCTTTTTCCTTTCTACTTTCCACTCTCTACACCCCTCCTCAACTTTACTTTTCACTCTCTAAACCCCTCTCTAAATGAAACCTTAAACTCATCCCCAACTTCTATCTCACTCACCACACTCATCTTCTCCTCTTCTACGTAATTTTCACTTTCTATATCTCACCCAAATTAAATTATAGACTCATCTCATTTTCTCTTCTACTTTCTAATCACTACACCCTCATCTCTTTGTCCATACAATCAACAATTCATTATCAAATACAACATCTTAATTATAATATTTGGTTGAGATTTGATTCATATTCTTGAATGGTTAGAATCCTTTATTTGTGTTAGATCTTAGTTTTTAAGGATCAAAGAATCAATCTTGGAATGCATATGGAGTAAATTGATTTAAGGAGAAAAATATGATGTGCAAGAAGTGGTTGGAGGTTGAAGATCACAAAGATGAAAAAATGGACTTTCTTTGAGGAGAGACGGGGGCAAATATGAACAAGGTGTACAATGGAGAGTTCACTAACAATTAAGGGGGTGCTTAGAGCATGAACTAACTTATTGGGGGCTATAAATAACATTAAATTAAATGGAGAGCTAATATAACACATAGGGGTGCTAATAGTAACTCCCTAAATGAAACAGTTTTCGCATAATGAAGAAACAATTAGGTATAATTTCTAGAGACTAAGATTCAAGTGACTGACAAAATTCAGACCAATGGCCAGATGAGCATAGATGTAGAGCATAAGAAGAACGATTTACAAAACATAACCATGCTAGGCCTCAATCCCAAATTAGTTGGGGTCGGCTACATGGATCAAACTCTTCCATTACGCTCGATTACAAAATTATTAAAAAAAAAAAAAAAGTTGATTTGAGCTGCTGAGCAAAGAAAGAGGGGTTTACAAAACGATACCGTGCACATAACATTCTTTCAGTAAGTACATAAAAACTGTCGGCAAGGTGTGAGATAAGTCTGAAAATGCATGCAAGCAAATAGCATGTGTTTGACAAAATCCTGTCTCATCGTCTTGAGCCATTTCCACTCCCTCTTTCAACATTATTGCTGAAACCTGTAAATTGAAATCCAATTAATCAAGCAGAATACAAGGAATGCTAAGCGAGCTATACATACACATACATAATCGGCACTGCATAAAAACCAATCTCGATCTCAGTCTTAAAATAATAAAATACCACAAGCAGCTAACCAAAGCAAGGCCCTAATAAACAAAAAGTAAAAAACCAGTCGAAAATCTTCCATCGACCACTTATCTGGACTTCATTCGTTATAAATAACAAAAAACTAGCAATATCGCACAATAATTACTTCAAATGCATGAAGCACTAATTAGCACGATAATTTGATTTCAACAAAACCCAAAAAAGGAAAATAGATTAATCATTTTAGCAGTAAAACATACAGACCAAAAACTGACCAAAGTTTAGATAAATTGTCAAAGATTTACACAATGCAGCAGAAAAAATAAATAGTGTTGTGACAAACTGCATTAAATCGAGCTCAATGAAAGAGTTTTATCCATGTAGCCGACAACAACAACAAAGTCTCAATGATAAATTAGTTGGGGTCAGCCATACGGATCAAACTTTTTCCAGTCGGGCCACGATTCAATGCACAAACATCCAAATACAAGATTGAGAAGAAGTTGAGTTGCAATGTACTTCCACAGTCACAGAAAAACTTCACAAATTCACCTTCATAGAACCTAAGACCAAATACAGCTACTATAAAAGTGAATTTGTGTAGTGTTGTGAAGTTTTCCTGTGATTGTGGAAGCACATTGCAACTCTACTTCTTGCCGATCTTGTATTTGGATGTTGTGCATTGAATCGCACCGAATCAACAAATCCACCAAAACAAACCAGATTAAACTCAACATTGTTCAACAATAACAACAACATGGACACAAACAAGCACCAAAACTAATAGAATCAACAAATCCACCAAAACAAAGCAAATTAAAACCAAATTCACCTTCATAGAACTTAAGACCAAATAAAGCTACTATAAAAGTAGTACTAACCAAAGCAAATTAAGCTCGAACAACAACAACCACGACGAAGACGACTAATAGAATCAACAAATCCACCAAAACAAACCAAATTAAACTCAACATTAACACAACAACAACAACAACTAATGGAATCAACAAATCCACCAAAACAAAGCAAATTAAGCTCAAACAACAACGACGAGGACCACGACTAATAGAATCAACAAATCCACCAAAGCAAACCAAAATTAAGCTCAATATTGACACAACAACAACAACAAATCCACCAAAACTAACTGAATCAACAAATCCACCAAAACAAACCAAATTAAGCTCAACATTGACACAACAACAACGACTAATAGAATGAACAAATCCACCAAAACAAAGCAAATCAAGCTCAACATTGACACAAACAAGCACACACCGACCTGAAGAATCAGATCAGCAAATCGCCGCCACTGTGTTGTATCTCTCTCTCTCTCTCTCGAAATGTAGAGAAATTTGCGTATTTGAATGTGGTTTGAGAAGAAACCCTAGGTAGCGCGGATCGAGCGCTGGAGACGAAGAAGAGGAGACGAAAAGGACTTCATTCCATAAAAGGAAACAAACGCAGCGCTCTGCCGTCGCCAATCGCCATAAACATGTGCTCCCCTCGCTTGGATTTTTTCTCTCTTTAGTCCTCTTCGCTATCTTGCGCTGTGGTGCGCACGCCCTGCGCTTTTTGAGTTTCTTTTATTATTATTGTTTTTTTTCAACTTTGTACTATATAATCTACTCTCCATCGAACCATGTTGCTATGAGCGCCACGTGTTGGAAAGGTGTTAAAAAAAAAACAACTTTGTGATTTTGATGGGAGGGAGAAAGGTAAGTTAGGTTTAGGATTGGGACTTTTGAGTACTAGTATTATTGGATAGGGTCAAAACGTTGGGGGTATGGTATTACTATCTTGGGGAAGTCAAATGAGAGTTCCATTAGTATTAGGGGGTTTTTCTAAAAGTAGGGGTAGTTTACAATTAATTTCTCAAAATAGAGAGGATTTTTTTTTTATTACAGAAGTAGGCAATAGCGCCTTTTCAAAAGCGCTATTGGGTGTGGGTGGTTTGGTTGGCGGTGACGTGGCGCGGCGTGTACTGAGATAGCGCCTTTTGAAAAGGCGCTATCAGACACGCGCGCCACGCACCGCCACTCACCCTCAACTCACCAACATCTGATAACGCCTTTTGAAAAGGCGTTATCAGTGGAAGTCATGGCGGTGACGTGGCGGTGACGTGGCGGCCACGTGTACAGATAGCGCCTTTTCAAAAGGCGCTATCTGTACACGCCTGCCGCCACCTCACCGCCACCTCACCGCCACATCACCAAATGGACTCGCCGATCTTTCCGCCACCGCCGCTGCCGCTGGTCCGCGACGTCCCCGCGGACGTTCTTCTGTGGCTGCGTTGTACTCGATCGCTCCGTCCTCGCCGTTGGCCGCGCGCGCATTGCGAGGCGGACAACCCGTACAACCCATGGCGCCAAGCAAACGGCCGATGTCCACGTCGACCGGTTACACGTAGTGCGCGTATTGCGAGGCGGACAACCCGCACAATCCATAGCGCGCCGACCAAAAAACGGCCGATGTCCACGTCGACCGGGTTACACGTAGTGCGCGCATTGCGAGGCGGACAACCCGCACAACCCATAGCGCCGACCGAAACGGCCGATGTCCACGTCGACCGGGTTACACGTAGTGCGCGTATTGCGAGGCGGACAACCCGCACAACCCATGTAGACGATATTCGACCCATCGATGTCCACGTGGGTCCCACGTCGGCAAGGGTTACACGGATAGCGCCTTTTGAAAAGGCGCTATCTGTGTAAAATCGTCCACGTGGACCGTCCACGTCAGCAACGAAATTTACCCACTTTGATAGCGCCTTTTGAAAAGGCGCTATTGCCTATTCTGGAAAAAAAAAAAAACACCACCCTATTTTTCGGATTTAAACTAAAAACATTAGTACTTTTGTGAAAACTTCTTAGTATTAGTATTAGTATTAGTATTAGTATTATTATTGTTATTATCATTAAGTTTTAAAAAACTATAAGTCCAATCAATCGATAAAAGGAAGTTTAAGAAAATGCTAGCGGTCAACTATCGTGAGGCTCACCGAAAAGATCTTTTTTTTTTTTTTTTTTACTTTTTTTTTCTATTTTTTTGTAGCTTTCGGTATAGCCAACTGACTTTCAACACTGACAGTCAATCAAACTACCATTGTCGAATCAGCTACATATCGTTGTTGCGTGCCCTTACTGGGCCACGCTAGCATTCTCCGTATAGATATGACAACTAGTTGTTCTTAGTTGTTGTGTAGTGCTTTGTAACGCAGATATTTTTTTGTGATTTAATATTCTAAGAAATTAAAGAAATTCAACGATTAGCGATGAACTAAAAAATAATTTGAAACGAATTGTTTATGACATTCTTATAGAATTTTGATAGCGCGCCATCGAATACATTAAATCGTGTAGACTAGAAGAATTTGATATGTATATATATGCCTATGCCGACCTCAATTAATTTGGAATTGAAACTTTAGTTTTGTTAAAACAAGTGTTCAAATGTTTTGGTGGCTCCTCCTACTTAAACTCAAACTCGATTAATCTTACTTACATTTTTATTTTATTTTTTATTTACTTCAACAACAGTCGAATACACTACCTCATAAACCATGCATTTCAGCTAAGCGATGAATCATCCATCTCACTGGAGATGTTTTCGCAATCTTACTTACACATTTGAATCGATAAAAATAATTTAATGTCCAACACAAATCGTTGCAATGGAGAGAGACCAAGATAGCTTGATAGATAAAAGCCTACTTCACTGTAGATGGTCTAGGATTCAACCATCAAGCTTCCTCACAAAGTCCACCATTGATTGATTTTCAGAGAAGTCCCATGAATAATGTCTCAGGTTAAAGACTCTCAAATGATAAGCCTATATATTGCATTGCTGACAGATTTAAGTACTGCATTTACACATCCAATTGATCAACTTGACGTTCAATATTATGAATTCTCCAACATTAATCTTTCATAAAAGACGTTATTCAGTCAAATGCAACAATGAATCAAAAGCCTTAATCCGGCAATTCTGTAATAACAACAACAACATAGCCTTAATTGATTCCAAAATAGTTGGGGCCGGATGCATAGATCAGGCTCTTCCATTGCGCTCACTAAATAAGTATATTTGCATATTTTTCATGATTCTGCATCACTGGATAGTGGATAATGGTTCGTGCTTAACCCGATCTTTCTCTCTCTCTATAATTCAAGTATCAAGAAAAAAAAAAAAAAAAAAAAAAAAAGACGGAATACCTGGAACTCTTATCAGTTTCTGGTTGTGGTTTCTACTTGCCGTCCCCTAAAATATGTGAAACGCTCGTAAGACAGAATAGAGCGCACTGGAGATCTCCGCTTCGACTTAATTAGCACATCTGCACTGATGTTACCAGATGAACTGATAAAATCACAGTACACAACCATTTATGAAAAGCAAATGTAGGTAATGTTATAAAGACTGATCACCATCAAGAAAGCTACTGAGAGAAGTTGGTGGATGCATTGGTTATGTTGTCCATTAAGTCTTAAGGCAACATCTCATAAGGTTGGATGCTTATGAATTCAGTACGAAGAATAATGTGAATGGATTAACTATGACCAACTCGAAGGGCAGATACTAGTTCGCAGCAAAGACAATCAAACTTGAAAGAACACTTGGCTATTAAATCAAATAAAGTAGGAAAATTTTAATAATTGAGCGGTCAAGAACTCACAGACGCAGTGAAGCTAGCGACAGGGATGAGGGAAGCAGCTATCTTTAGCTCCGGCCTATCCAACCTAGGATCATTTTTTTTGCTGAAGTTGAAGCATTAGACCTTCATCACAAACAAATTATTAATACAAAATGGGGACAAAACTCTTATCCAAAACAAAATGCAAGATTTAAAACATGAACTAGAACACGTCGAAGAAGGTAAGAAATAAAAGAAAATAAGAACTTAAGACTTTAATTTCAATTGCGAAAAAAAAATTGCATCTTCGCATGTGGAGATAAAAATCCAGTAAAAAAGAAACAAAATAAAACATCCTGGTCCATTATGAAGGAAAGAAGGGCTCAAAAGCAGAATGTTTAGTGGCAATCAACCATCGCAAAACTCATAATAACTCCAACTCCTTAATTTCTTACAGAAAAGAGACAACCTCGATAATCACTCATATTCATATTTACTAAGTTGGGAAACATCTGGTGCTACAACTAACAAGTGTCTTTATGCTATGCTACAAATGTGAAAAACCACTATACAAGCATTGAGTTACATGCATACCTTGAGGAGACCTATCTTACATGATTCCTGCAGAGATGTCTTTCAATACTAACCAAGAAGACGTACTTTGATTCTTAGAAACACAAGCAAATACACAAGTTTAACTAAATGTTCTTGTTACAGGAGTTAAGGTATCAAATAGATTTTACTGATTTTGAAACACACATACAATGAAATTATGAAAGTGTTATTTTCCGAATAAATGCACAGAATTTAACCATGAATAAAATCAACTTCCACGATACAAAGTTTCAAACCTTTTCTTCTGACATGATCGCTCTTACCGTATGAACCAATAATCACCTTCATAAGCACCAGAACCTGCAGAAGGCAAAAGAATAGGAAGAACAACAAATTTAGGTCATCTCCAGCTCTTCCAGGGGTAGGTCAGAATGCAAGATTCAGAATATCAAGCACCCTCCCCTTTAGTAGTCTCATAGAAGTTGTTTAATCCATCAAACATTGGTAAAATCTTCATTAGAATTTCAAAACACATTAAGATCGCTGTTTCACACAAGACAAATGAATTTCCAAACTCCACCAACAAAAAATTTACAAACTTTAACCTCAGAATATTGATTAGGCAGAATCACACAAACGAAACAACATTTCACCATACTATTCACATGATAAACAAGTTCATATACAATATGTTCTGCAACCCATGCTAAAGTCAGCTCCTGGATTCAAACTCCATATGGTATCACAGTGTATCACAGAAGATACAAATATGTAAAATCATGAGATACAAGAGAAAACAATAAACAAATAATGGGGTAAATACATTGGTACAGGGACCAGAGTTCAAACAAATCACTAGAATCAAGATTATCTAGTCATATTCCGCCACTTGTCCTTTAAATCAACCTGCAAAAGCAAAACCTCGTCAAAAAAGGGGAAAAGAAAAATAAATCAGAATCCACGAGATTTACATACCGCGGTTCTCTCTTCAAATACATGGCGGTAATTCTCTAGGATAAGCGTCCAATTCCCTCTACCATAACTTCAAAAGTAGATAGAAAGGCAAACAGTTAGATTGCTGAAGTGGTTGTGCTCATCCAGAAATGATCCTCGTTGACATATTTATAAGGCCAACACATCTATATATTTAAAAGGCAATATAGAAGTTCTTATGATACAAGAGCACCCACAAAACATACTCTTTCACGCCGTCTAGCAATGTTTGCTCCTCCAAGGAACTCCATTTCTTCTTTTTTCTCCTCCCAGCAAAGCCCCTTTCAGTGTCATGTTTAATCAAAGGGGAAGTTCTCCTATTACTTGGGGTGCGTAAATGTAGACGATTTGGCGGTCCATCACTTGAAGATTCAATCGAACATTCATCCCACTGCATTGGGAGATAGACAACATAATCATCCTAAATTTGTAAGAGCCAAGCCAACAAATGTGAATGGAAGAGGAAAGTCGACTCCACAAGCATAGATACTCAAAATTCTACATTTCATAACATTACTACTAACTAATTCATTATCAAGTCAAAGACATTATAAGAATACAACAAACAACTACATAGCCTCGATTCCAAATTAGTTGGGGTCGGCTACATGGATCAAACTTTTCCATTGCGCTCGATATTATAAGAATGAATAAACAATAAAATAGTATAAGAAGTACTCTACACATATCAATAGAGTCAAATTGTTTGAACAGTCGTTCTTTTTACATAATTTAAGAATTACTTACCTTGGTTGCATTTCAACTATTACACGTGAAATGAACCTATCGATTATATTCCATTGTTCTGTATGTGATTCATGGACCATTGACATTACCAATGATTCAAGGAATTGACCCCTTGACAGAAGAATGCATACGTTGCATTTGAAGCAAACAATTAACTCTAAAGAAAAAAGTGAAATGAATTTTAAAAATATAAGACACTAAAACCTCTCCACTCAAATGGCTATTATAAATAGTACAAGACAACATCTTGTCATATAAAGGAAAACTCATGTGGTTAATTAAAGCTGAAGTAATAGGCATTTGACAACATTTTTCCCAAAAATAAAAAGATAAATGATCCACCAAAATAGTCGAGCCATATAGCATTACCTCATGTGTACGTGCGGAACTATTTCGGAGCATAATGCTAGATCGTGGCACAACCGTCTGATTTTCAGTGACAACTTCCTTCATATGATTAGCATCATCAGAGGAATTGCAAGCATCTGAGCCTCTCGCATTTTGGTTTTCTCCTGAATGCATGTGATTTGTCTCATTCCTTGTCATAACAGATGATATGGTCGCAGCCATGCGTAGTGCATCGGGAAGAGGATCTTCTACTGCTACATGCAACTCTGTTGTACTTGACTTGAGCGCTTTCTGCACCTTATCAACCTCGGGTGTCAATGGAAGTTTGTACTTATCACTTGCCTGATGAAGCTCTTTGTGAAAATCAACATCCATGTTGACACTAATGTTATTGACAACATTTTCAGTACATGCATCGAATTTCTCACAAGCATCAACATTTGTGACATCGCTATTTAAATTTTTTCCAATAAGAATATCAGAGCCTTGATGGAGATGATCACTCAAACTTCCATGTCCCTCTTCAATTTGATCGGCAATTGAAGTGTCATTTGGAAGTTGAACGTCCGGCCCATCATTCTCATTCACTTTCCGAGCCATTTTTTCCAAAAAAGAATGACCCATTTCTTCCATTGCTTCCTTGACAAAAACTCTAACAGACTCCAAAGCATCATTTCGTCTAACGTTTAACAGAAGTCTTTTGCAAACATCATCATTCCAAACTGCAGCCTCAATTTCATCACTCATATCCAACATCGAATCAGTAACCAAACCAACATCCCCCCATATTTTCATAAGAATAAATCTTCCTCTCCAAACCCTAACAACCGAACAAAAGTACGCACGACTATTGTCAAGATCCTCTCTCAAAAACCTCACCACGCAATCCATCGCAACTTTACAATAAGCTTCCTTCATTGAATCCAATATTTTCATTCCCTCGTTGTGATCAATCTCCTCAATCATCTCCAAGGAATCGAGAATTTTTTCCGAAATCGACCCTGAAGACACCTCCGAATATATTCTTCGCAATATCAAAAGCTTCATCAAACGGCTGTCATCTTTCGGAAAGGGAAGAACGGCGATTAGACGATTGAGCACACGGTCGTCGATCGATTGCCGAACCAGAAACTCAATTATCCACCGCGCTACCTCACTATCCATAAAAAATAATACCTAATTTACAAAAAGAAAAAACACCCAGAATCAAAGTTCCAATCTTTTAAAGTATAGGATTCAAATAATTAGGGTTTGAGTCCCTGGCAATCCGAACTAAATAACATACAGTGGTGAGGAACGTTCCGAAGTGAATCAAAGAAGAAACACAACGAGACCAACAACAACAACGACCTCTTCAAATACAGAAACATCAACTAAACTAAAAACCCTAAATCCACAACCAAACCCCCCAAAACCCTAAAACCCTAACCCTAACACAATCAAAGTTTCAATCTTTTAGGGTTTAGGAGTCAAATAATTAGGGTTTGAGTCCCTGACAATCCGAACTAAATAACATACAGTGGCGAGGAACGTTCTGAAGCGAATCAAAGAAGAAACACAACGAGACCACAACAACGACCTCTTCAAATAAAGAAACATCAACTGAACTAAAAACCCTAAATCCACAACCAAACCCCCCAAAACCCTAACCCTAACACAATCAAAGAACTAAAAACCCTAAATCCACAACCAAACCCCCCAAAACCCTAACCCTAACACAATCAAAGTTTCAATCTTTTAGGGTTTAGGATTCAAATAATTAGGGTTTGAGTCCCTAGCAATCCAAACTAAATAACATACAGTGGCGAGGAACGTTCCGAAGCGAATCAAAGAAGAAACACAACGAGACCAACAACAACAACAACGACGACGACCTCTTCAAATACAGAAACATCAATTGAACTAAAAACCCTAAAAACGACCAATCTGCCCCTCACTTTTATATACCCAAAAATCAATCAACATTGTGTGAACCCTAAAAAGGAGTTTTGCGTGAGAAGGGAGAAGGAGTTCTGTGAATATGCATACATTCTCTGAATTACATCATACAAACCCATCTTGCCCATTTAAGCTCCACATAAGTGGGCATATTCAAAATCGAGATACTTGAATCTTCACCAATTAAAACTACATGATGATCACATAGATCCCATAATACCTTAATCAATTCTGTCTGTGAGCAATGCAATCCGCAAGAGCAAGCAGCGACGCCCGACCTCTCCCCGTCAAACCCCTCCAACTTCTCCTTCGCCTCCCTATTCAACTCCTTCACAAACACCTTCGCATTCTCCACCCTCCGCGGACTCCCTCGCGTCCCAAAACAGCAACTGATTTTCGATGGATCAACCAGTCGACGTAATCTTTTACCGCATGTGTTCTTCGCGAACATGATGGCGATGTCGTCGACTCTCCTCTTTGGTTGAATGTGTTAAGTGAGGGTAATTTCGTCAATATCCAAATACAAGCATCGCGACTAATTAGTAACACCAAAAATGATGGTTTAGTTTAGTTTAGTTTAGTCACTTGTATTGGGTATTAAGTAGTCTAGTGGACTAGTTAATCCTTCCAAGCAAACACTGGATTAGCTATTCCAGTATGGCTAAATGGCTAATCCGACCTAAGAAGGTGAAGCGAACATGTCATTAGGGTTTGAGTTAGGGGTGTCAATTTTTCAGGTCCGGACGGGTCCGAAAGTGCGAGTCCGGGCCCCCATTGATATAAATGAATATTTGCATTGTCCAGACTCGGCCCGATTGTAAATTTGGACAAGTATGTCTTGCCCAGACTGATCTACTTTTAATCCTGGTTGTTCAAATTTCAAGATTTATCGAATTTTTTAAAAAAATTTATTTTAGGTTTAAAAGCATTTTTAATCATTGTAAACTCTTCGTAATATAATCTTCTCTGATATAATTGTATAAAGTAATGTTGAAGTTGTATTATCATTTTAAATTACAAGACATTATAATATTTTTTGTTAAGAGACAAAACACATAATGTTATCTCAAGCAATTTAGCACGTCTCAAAACTAAAATAGTACATGTGACGACCCCACTTCTAAACAGGACACCGCCCGGCCTAATCCCGCAATCAAGCCTTAATCCTAACCACATAAGACTTAATTACGTATTAGTCAACCTTTCGTCCCTATATTCCTCCAAATACATGTACTGATATATTATTCAATTTAAAGTTAATTCAAATTCCTTTATCATTTTCATGTGATTTCATATTAATATGTAATTGAAAGATTATGCGGAAGCTGTTATGATTCAAAATTCATGAGTGTGGAAAATCAGGAAAATACAGCATCACGTGCATGTATATATATGAAACTATTCACTCAACCCAAAATGTACAGTAAGACATAAACAATAAACAGTATAATACAACAAAAGACGAACATTCCAAAGCGAATCAAAGAAGAAACACAATGAGACCAACAACAACAACAAATCAACTGAATGAAAACCCTAAATCCACAACCAAAACCCCCAAAACCCTAACCCTAAAACAATCAACGGAGACGAATTAACAATCGATGTTCGCCAATCACAAGTAACTATTATTGTATAGAAATTCAAATTGATTTGATTGATTGAGCCTTAACTGCAACACAATACAAAACCCTAGAAATCGATCGGCAAAGGAAGTACCTTCGTTGAGTCTTCAACAAAGTTTTGGTTTCGATGGATTTTAAGCCACTTTTGTGTTTTGGCGCCTCTGCTTCGTCTCGGGATTTAGGAGCGGTTGGAGATTACGGATTACTTGTAAACTAAATGGGTAGCCCATAAAACGACCGATGGGCTCGGTGGGCTTTTGGCCCTATTTGGTTGAGATCATTCTCTTGTTTATCGCTGATGTGACACTCAATAAGCAGCTTTTGTATGTTTGCAAAATGCTAGCATGACACCCCAAATGACTCCCTAAGCGACACCCCTATGACATACATAACATGCGGGTCCCACGTAAAAATAAGTGTGCGCAAAATATTTTTGGTGCATAACACGCGTGGTGTGTATCTCGAAGCGTGCATGACGACTCCCATAAATGTGGGGTAGCACGCCACATTACATTTTTACGTAGGACCTGCATGTCACGTCATAGAGGTGTCATTCTAGCATTTTCCTTTGTGTTTTTTGCAATTGGTTGAATTGCGTTAGTCAAAACTACCTAAACTTGTCATGATAAGTGTTATTCTCAAAAGCATCACCATACATGATTTTTGTTTTTCATAAGCACTTATTCGCATCATCAAAGTAAAAAGCTAAAAGTAAAAGTTAAATCAAGCAGGACCTTTATAGCCAACAACTCATGGACAAAAATCGATCGGCCCGAGTGATAATGGATTCGATTCTCCTCGAGTGAAGTCAGAGTTTTGAGTCTCGTGAATAGAAAAAATTGAATTGAGAGGGTTGCCCCTTGTATGGAGTTAGAGAGTGCTCAAGTGTGAATTAGTCAATGTAGTTGAGTGTTTGATACCACTTGAAAAACCAAAAAAAAAAAAAAAAAAAAAAAAAAAAAAAAAAACTCCTAAGTATGACCTAGTTTGACTTTGGTCTATCCAACAAGAACCAAAAAGTCATGATGTAAGGACTGTGCTACTAACTGGTAGGTTGCAAGAGACCATGTTCTCTGTAACAAAGTTTCCATTTTTCAACCTTGTAAATAGAGAAAATTGAGTTGGGAGGCCAGATAGTATTTAACCGTTAATTAGTCCACTAGTCGACGTGATTAGCATCAAATACTTCATGATAAAAGTTTATATGGTCAAGCTTGATTAATAAAGAGAACTGTGGTTGAAGTCTATTAGCTAGAAATACACTGAGATGTGGTCATGTAGGTGATCACAATTTGTAACACTAATGTACACGTGCGCATCAAAAGCACGCATGCTACCTAGTTTTTCTACTGCATGTCTCAAAGATTCGTGTATATATTTCATTTTCTTCTACCTTATGATTCACAAATAACCAACATGTCTGCTTGTCTCGTTAGGTCATATATTCATATCAATGTACGATAATGTAAAGCTGTCTAGTGCTTGTGTGTGCCAGTTTGCACTCTCTAGTGCACCGTGGGACCTTCACTTACTTGTTCTCAACTTCTCATGCATGCTTTCATTGTATGTCGATTGCTTTGTCCAAAAAGCAGTTCCATTTTGTGGTTTAGTTGATTTTCTCCATTCTAAGGAAAAAAAAAAAAAAACATTTGCGGGTGTTCCTTACTAAGATTCGACTAATTCCGTGAGAGTTAGTTAGTGTCCCAACTCTAGCTATAACATGTGAGAAACCAACAAATATAATGTAACTACAAAAAATTGAATCTGCATCCTCTACCTCAAATAAGAGTTATGATGTTTATCTTATTATCATTGCACCGCACCCTTTAAGAGCTAAAGTAAGAAGTAAGAACCTATAACTAATGTAAATTAATCAAGATGCGAATCAAGAGGGCGCAACTCGATAAATCACATAGATGCAAAGGCGAATGTTTAACTATATTAAGGGTGTTACCATGTTAGGCGGTTGGGGCTCAAAGTGAGTAAACTACTAGGTGACGACAAATCTATCCTTCAAAAGATTTAAAAGGACTCTAGATTTAGAGTTCAAACTCGAAACCCCCTTAAGTTATATTCACGAATATTTGGCGTATGGTCTACATATATTTCAAAAGTAAAAAAAATTTTCTCCTTAAATGATCTTATAATCCACTTTGAGCACCGACTTAGTCGATAGCCCATGCGATACATTTCAAAACGTGTGTGCACATATCACGAGATGTATTGTAAGGCCATATTGGATCTGTGTTGAAGGTTGATGACCAAAGTGAGTTACTGAAGCGAACTCCTAAAATAAATTCTCCCCATCATCCTATCAACCATAATCCACGGTTGATCAACGGTGGGGATTCAATCTCAAATAGCCACTTCCCCAAAGCAATCAGGTTACCGTTGGAAAGCATGGGCAACCCCGTCTTTTCCTCCACCCATTATAAACAGCTTCTATCTCCTACACCAAAACCCCTCTCTCCAATCAAACCCTCAAAATCCCACCCGTCCACGTGCACACAAATCTACACGTCACAATCCCAAGACAAAGCCACTGCGCCACATTTGATTTCAAACCAATGGCTCCACTCGTAAATAACCCCAACTCCAGACCCAATTCCATCCCCTCCGCTCCTATATAACCACTCCTTCAACGCTCATCGCATTTTCAAAACAATCGTTCGCTCGATCGATTTCTAGGGTTTTGGTTTCTCGATCGGAACCAATTAGGGTTTCGCTATTTCGATCGCCGTTCGTTCTAGGGTTTGTTCGATCGGTCGATTGAGCGAGCAGTGATGTCGCTGAGGCCGAACGCGAGGGCGGAGGTGCGCCGGAACCGGTACAAGGTCGCGGTGGACGCCGACGAGGGGCGGAGGCGGAGAGAGGACAACATGGTGGAGATAAGGAAGAGCCGGAGAGAGGAGAGTCTGCAGAAGAAGAGGCGAGAGGGGATGGCCGCGCAGCAGTTCCCGGCCGCGGCTCCGCCGTCGGCCGTCGAGAAGAGGGTATGGGTATGTTTGTTGTTAGGGTTTGTGGGTTTTGTTCAATTTAGGGCTAGATCGATCTGTTCTGTGTTGTTGTTGTTGTTGTTCAATTTGTTCTTGTTTGGTACTTGTTTGATCGATTAGGGTTAGGGTTCGTGATGCAAGTTTTGGCGTGTTTGATAAAAATGTGAAAGATTGGATTTTGTTTTTGGTGATTATTATTGGTTTGAGAGAATTGATGAAATTTAGGTTATTTAGAGAATTCCTGGTGATTTCTGCATTTGTGTTTTGATTGAGCAATTGGGGGTTTGTTGTTTGTTGTAATTTTGGCATGTTTTTGACTTGTATTTGTCTATATTATTGCAGTTGGAGAGTCTGCCTTCCATGGTTGCTGGGGTTTGGTCTGAAGAGGGAAGTTTGCAACTAGAGGCCACTACCCAGTTCCGGAAACTGCTTTCAATTGGTATAAATATTGGATTTGGGTTTGTTTTTGCTAATTGGCTTGTTTTTTGGTTGAATATTGTTAATGTATGGATATTTTGTGAATCAGAACGTAGTCCTCCAATCGAGGAAGTTATTCAGTCTGGAGTTGTTCCTCGTTTTGTTCAGTTTTTGATGAGAGAAGATTTCCCACAACTTCAGGTGCGAGGGTGGTTCAGTGTTGAAAATGCTGTTTTATTTGCTATTTGATATCTATTTTTGTTCTCACATTGTTATTGGTTCTGACAATGTGTATTTTGAATAGTTTGAGGCGGCTTGGGCTCTCACCAACATTGCTTCTGGGACATCAGAAAACACCAAGGTTGTGATTGACCACGGGGCTGTTCCTATCTTTGTGAAACTCCTCGAGTCTCCCAGTGATGATGTCCGGGAACAGGTATATAATGTTATGCTTGTCCTCGCATGGAAGTACTGCTGGTGCATTTATAATTTCGAATTTTCAATAGAATAAATATTGTTGTCGATCATTTGTTGTTCTTGTTTTAATTTGATTTTTTTTTCTAATCTGCAGGCAGTTTGGGCACTTGGAAACGTTGCCGGTGATTCTCCTAAATGTAGAGATCTGGTTCTAAGCCATGGTGCCTTGATGCCATTGCTTGCTCAGTTGAATGAGAATGCAAAACTCTCCATGTTGAGAAATGCCACATGGACCCTGTCAAACTTTTGTAGGGGAAAGCCACAACCTCCATTCGAGCTGGTTAGTTTCGTGAGTTATATGGTTTGCTTAGGGAATTAATTTTCGCTGAAAATGTGTCTCCCTCTTCTTATTCGTTTTGCAGACAAAACCTGCCCTCCCAGCTCTTGAGCGTCTCATTCATTCCAATGATGAGGAAGTGCTGACCGATGCCTGTTGGGCGCTCTCTTACTTATCTGATGGCACAAATGACAAAATCCAAGCAGTTATTGAAGCTGGGGTATGCCATCGTCTTGTCGAGCTATTGCTGTGAGTATTGCCTTGCTATAACTCTATGTTGACATTTATGTGGCATATGTTTTTAGTCTTTTTGTCAACCACAAATCTTTTTTTGAAACGTAAAGTATATTGATCATTCCTTTTCTATGAATTATCAGCCACCAATCTCCTTCAGTCCTCATTCCTGCCCTTCGTACGGTTGGTAACATTGTAACCGGAGATGATGTGCAAACTCAGGTATGTTATCGTGTTCAATTCAAATGGGCAAGCTAAGCGAATAGAATTGATATTGCATGTTAAATTTGTGTTGAAAAAAGACATGTTAAATTTCCTATCACGTATTGTTAACTAATATCACTATCACTTTTTGGTAATTTGTATTGTTCAATTACATTGTAGTTGAAGTTCTTGTAAAAAAAATTGTAGTTGTAGACATTGGTACTTATAAAAATTATTTTAATACTATTTATGGTTTTTTACCCGTATATGAGAGTTTCTTATCAAAAAATTAATTGTTGGAGTCTTTTGATATTTTATATATATACACATATATGGATTATGTTTTAGCCTTTTAGGCTTTCATTATGTTCCAAGGATACAAAAGTGAACACGGCATGATTGATTATCTTTACATGTTTCCTTAACATAGTTTGATCAAGTTAAATATGTTTTGGCGTGTTTTTGGTTGTGATAAGGACCATAGGGTATTGTATGTGGAGTTGAAACTTAGTAACTTTCGAACTAGTGAATTGGTTCTTAAGTCGATTGAGTTTTGAATGTCCTTACATTTATACCATTTTTAACACTATAAATGAGTTGTAAATCATCTGATGTGAGACAAAAGTATGAACAATTAGGTTGTGATAATAGCAGATATTGAGACGAAATGGAAGGAATTCATTGGATATTTTGCAAGTTATACAAGAACAATGATGCCTATATCTCAAATTAGTTGGGGTCGGCTACATGGATCAAACGGTTCCATTTTTACTTGGTTATTATATGCTTTATTTCCGTGTAGGGTGCAATCATATAATTAGTTTCATGTCTCCTGCATTGTTTGATGTGTTTTATGTTTTTTCTCTAGTTTATTATCAACCATGGAGCATTACCTTGCCTTTTGAGCCTGTTGACAAATAATCACAAAAAGAGCATTAAAAAGGAAGCTTGTTGGACCATCTCCAACATTACTGCTGGTAACAAGGATCAAATACAGGTATTGACGACTGATTCACTTCTTGTTTAGAGTTTTTCTTTTAAAAAATTTAGTTGTGAGCAAACTCTTTTCTATCCTCGATTCCAATGGTTTATTTGAATGAATCCTTTACTTTTGGGAATCAAGGGTGATAGTTTATGAAGTTGCTTCCCATTCACTTGTCAACTCTTAGCCTTCTTGTATTCCTATCAACATATTAATAAGACATGCTAATTGCTTTTGTTTGTTTGAAATTATTTAGGCGGTAATTGCATCTAATATCATTGGTCCTTTGGTCCATCTGCTTCAAACTGCTGAATTTGATATAAAAAAGGAGGCTGCATGGGCTATTTCAAATGCCACTTCCGGTGGTACTGGTGAGCAAATAAAGTAAGTGGCGCTAGTAAATCAAGTGCATTAAGTTTTCTCATCTCTTGTTGTCTATACCATTTACAAAGATCTTGAAATTTTATTTTCACAAGGTTGATTGAACTTTATGGATGATAGGTACTTGGTGAGCCAGGGATGTATCAAGCCCCTATGTGATCTTCTAGTTTGCCCTGATCCAAGGATTGTCACAGTTTGTTTGGAAGGGCTTGAGAACATCTTGAAGGTTGGGGAGCAAGAGAAGAATGAAACCACCGGCGGTGTTAACCTCTATGCTCAAATGATTGATGAAGCAGAGGGACTAGAGAAGATTGAAAACTTGCAGAGTCATGACAACAATGATATCTATGAGAAGGCCGTGAAAATTCTCGAGACTTATTGGCTGGAGGAGGATGATGAAGCATTGCCCTCTGCTGATGCTACCCAGCCTGGGTTTAGCTTTGGAGGGAACCAAATGCCCGTTCCTTCTGGTGGATTCAACTTCAGTTGAAGCCTTGAAGGTATTAAGATGTTAATTACCGTGGTGCATGCATTGCTTTGTCTCTGATTGCTTTCTTTATTGTGCACGATCCTTCAATTTTCTTTTTCATTTGAACATTTCAGGTTGAAGTTGGGGGGGATTAAAGTCCAGTATTGAGTCCCGGATACATATCAAGTTGGGTCGGGTCGTCGTGTCTCGAAGTCATCGTGTTTGGTGTCGTCTGGTCCAGTCTTGGGTGGGGGAGATGAAGGAAGTGCAGAAGATTGAGGGATGAGGGACTTGCAGCGCGCGGTTATAAAGATGGAGTCAGGTCTTAGAGGAAGCGAGTCAAGGATTCCTTTGTCGCGCTTCCAAGGATCGAAAATTGCGTGAACTGTGATTGAGCGCATGGCAAGATATGCCCGGAAAAGCAGCGGCGCCACAAGTCCAAGTTCTTCATATTTTTTGAGTTTGAAGAGTCGTTCTTGTTTTAATAATCTGTTACTTCATACGGTTATGGCCGTCGGGGTTGTCGGTTGCCGGTCGGTATGATAGGTTTTTGTGCTGGTTGTTTGGTAAACTTATTATTGTTATTACTGCATGTATAGTGGCAAAACAAAGAAGCAAAGCCATTCCTTGAGTCGTTTTTGTTGTCTTTTTATGTTCATTGGCCTTTTAGTGTGGGGTGTATGTATGTATTTGCAGATCTTGATTTTTGAGGGATTATTTTTCTCAAAGATCTTAGGTGACCATGCAATCAAATTACATATTCGTATATTTGTTATTTCTATCAAACTTGATTAGGAGAAAACTTGGTGGTTTTGTTTCTAAGATATCAACGTTGATCAAATCTCTTTGGACTTCGTTCATACAATAAATTGCAGATCTAGTTAGATTTGTGGTGATTGCTCTCTATCTTGGTTGCGGTGTATCTTCATCAATGGTATTACGTGAATTTGTGCAGCGTGTTGGATTAATTTTGTCTTTAGTTTTTAATTTATAGTTTTTATTTTTCATAATCGAAAAGTTTTTTATTTGTCTTCACTTCATTAGGAGGTTTAAGATTTTCTTTTTCTTATCGAGAGATGTTTTTTATTCGTTATGCAGTTATAGTAGTGTTTATGTGTATTGTAATGAGTTTCAACGTTGTAGAGAGTAGTATTTGATTGTTAAACTGTTTCAATTTCACAATCTTATTCAATACCAAATTAATAGCAGTTCATTTGAACAAATAGAATTAGCGAATTAATCTACTTGATTTTATATCTAGTTTTATATTGAGTCATGAATGATTAATGAAATTTTGATTTCTCTTGGAGAAAAAAAAAAAAAAAAACCAAAAAAACAACTGTTGGGGTGTGGCTTTTACATGAGCTACTTGTGCTGCTCAACACCACTCAATATTCATGGCCTTATGTGGGTTTCTTCAATATGCCCTTAAATTTCACTTTTGTTCTTATTATCCACCAAAGTGGAAGTGTCACCACCACCAACCTTAATATATCATCTAAAATAAAAATTGTGCCATGTCAACATCATCAACTATACATAGCCCACCTCTTCCATTTTGTTAGATGCACCTCAAATCTTGTGTTTTCATGATTCAAGGCACATCTGATTAAACCACAATAGCTTTAGAGGGTTTGATGTCCCAATTGATGTTATGTAATAGGTCCTTATTTGTGCATTAAACCAAATTGCTAGTGCCCCCACCATCTATCTTAATACAACCAATCAAAATTACTCCCTCAAAAGGTCCCTTGCACATTAGTCACAATCTAGCCATACAAAACATGTTTTTTTCTTTCTTGTTTTTTTGTCAAATAAAAAGAGGGTATACTGACTAAAAAACCATTATACGAACGATTATGCTACTGTAACCTAGGAACTAACACCTATTATCATCTTTCCAATATACATCGAGATACACGTACGTGCGCATCGATGCAAAAATCAAGGGGCACCAACAATGCATGTAGTTGATGCGTTACAAAAGTATTTTCTTTATATTAGTTCGTAAAACAACAACAACAACAACAACAACATAGCCTCAGTCCAAAATTATTTAGGGTTGACTACATGGATCAAACTCTTTCATTGTGCTCGATTAAGTGCAATTGATGGTGAACTTTTCAAACCATTCAAATCCCTCATAATTAATGCGTCTCATGTTAACTTTGATCTACACTACCTTGTCGAATTTTTATAGTTACTATTGAGTCAAGTTTTTTAGTGGGGACATTTGTAGGCCGTCTTTGCAGGTGACTAAATTACCGCAACCACCATTCTCTAATCTTTGTGTCAATTGATGCTACTCGTACTTGTCTTTAAATTCTTATATTTCTTATTCTATTTTTATGAGTTTTACCACACATTCACCTAAGCATCTTCGTTTATGCTACGTTTATTTTATGCAATTGTTGTTGCTTTACCGCTCAACAATTAAAAAAACGAAAAAATTACAAAAGTACAAGAGAAAATAGTTTAAATGAGCAAAACAAGTGTGCGTTTTTTTTTATTCTAGAAATATGCTATATCGCCTTTTGAAAATGCGCTATTAGGGGAGGAAAATTTTTCAGCCTACGTAGACGCCTTTTCAAAAGGCGCTATTTATGTGTCCGGTCCACGTTGGACAAATAACATGAATAACACCTTTTGAAAAGACATTATTCTTGTTTCCCGGTACACGTGGACATACACGTGGGAAAGAGCACACGAATAGCGCATTCTCCGAATGCACGAGGTTGCATGAATTGTCCACACCTCGAGATATGTGTGTGACGTTTAAATGGTTCGCACGAATATGCATGGCTTGCCCACCTCAACATACGTGTGTGGCGTTTCCATGTGTTGTCAACCACGAGATACGTGTGTGACGTTTGCATTGGTTTTACCACCTCGAGACACGTGCGAGTCATTTGCATGATTTACTTGGATTTTACGAAGTTACATGAGGTGTCCACCTCGAAATACGTGCATGACAGTTGCATGGTTTGCATGGATTATGCGAGGTTATATGAGTAGTCAACCTCGAGATACGCGCGTGAGGTTTGCATGGATTGCAATAGGTTGCATGAGTTGCACGAGGTTGCATTGGTCGCCCACCTCGACAGACGTGCCTGCAATTTGCATGAATTCTCCACCTCAATATACATGCGTGACGTTTGCATGGATTGTCCACGTCGATATGCGTGTGTATTGTTTACATGGATTGTCTACCTCGAGATACACGAGTTACGCGGGTTGTCCATCTCGATATGCACGTGTTGTTTGCATGAGTTCTCCACCTCGATGTGCGATATTTGAGTTGAACAAATAGCTCATTTTCAAAAGAAGTCATTTATAGAGTTTAGAATTTTGTATAGATAGCTCTTTTTCAAAATGAGCTATCCATACAAGTGTCTTCCACTTCACCAACTATGCATGCCACTTCATCATCAATAGCTCTTTTTGAAAATGAGTTATACATTAGTTTTGAAATTTTGAAGTAAACCCCACAATTTGATGAATTAAAAACTAAAACCACCTTACACCAACTCAATTTTCCCACCACCTATGGTTGTTATTTTTGTTTTGGCGGGTGATCAAAAGTTTTGGAGCCAAGGGTAATTTCGTCATTTCACCGACAATTCTAGGGTTTCACATCACTATTGTCTGCCGTCGATCTCACCACATCACCTCACATCAACGGCTGTGGTGCACTCTCTCACCAGATCTCGCTCTGTTCATATTTTCCATGTCGGTTCTTTTCTCTTCCTCTCTTTTCATCTCTGGACTCTGCATGTCGGTTTCTTGATTTAGCTCCCAAAATTCCTTCCCACCTCTCTCCCCTCTCTAACTGTCATTGTTCTCGTTTTGTTGATCTCGAGGAGTGATTGCTCAATCTGGGCCTCTGATCTCAGTTGATCCACTAGTGCTTCTGTTTCGTGATATCAGATCCCTTTTAGCGATGCTGAGTTTCAACTGATCAGAGTGCTTTGTTTGTTGACACTTTGATGGGCAGTCTCAGACTCATCAGACTACACTATTAGTCGACTTAGTTGTACTGTGTCTGTGTGTGTGTGTGTGTGTGTGGGAGAGAGAGAGAGAGTGAGAGTTGTTCACTTGACCTACTTTTTGTGTTCTTCATGGAGACGAGCGATCCGAGCGAGAAAGTGAGCGATCATGGCGTTCTTTTCACAATCTAACGAGTACCCATTATTCGTTTATCAGTTTCTGATGTGGGTTCGCGAGAACTAATCGTTTGATCTTGTTTTGATGTTGATTCAGGGATCGTCTGATGAAGTGAGTGGGAAGAAAAGTTGCTCTGATTGTAGAACCACTAAAACCCCATTATGGAGAGGAGGTCCAGAGGGTCCAAAGGTGAATTACAAGCCATAAATCTCTGTTTCTTCACTGATTTTTGGGGTTTCCTTTGATGGGCAGTTCTCATTTTGGTTTGATTTTTGAAGGGTATTTTGTTCTTGGTTTGATCTTTCATGGGTTTTTTTTTTTTTTTTTTTTTTTTTTTTGGGTTTGATTTTTAAAGGGTGTTTTGTTTTGGGTTTGATCTTTGATGGGATTTTTTTGTTTCTTCTGGTTCTGGTTTTTAATGGGTTTTTTTTTTTTTTTATCTGATTTGATTTTGGGTGCTCTGTTTTACTCTGTTTTGCAGTCCCTATGTAATGCATGTGGGATCAGGTACAGAAAAAAGAGGAGGGCAATCATGGGGATCAACAAAGTGGGGAGATCAGAGGATCATCAGAAGAGGAAGGACAGCAAAAGCAAAAGCAATAGCAATAGCAATAGCAAGCTTGGTGTGTCAATGAAGATGAGATTGCTAGCTTTAGGAAAAGAGGTTTTGCTGCACAGATCAGCTATTATGGAGAAACATAGAAAATTGGGAAGTGAAGAAGAACAAGCAGCCATTTTATTGATGGCTCTCTCATGTGGATCTGTCTATGCATGATCACATCATCTCCTTTTCTAGGTTTTGTAATATGTATGGTCTTCTCATCTAGAAAGTTGGTTAATCGCCCACAAATTTTGACTGGGTTTTAGAAGTGTTTGTGGAGGTTTCTAGTGGTGTTTGTAGTGTATACAATCTTAAGAAAAATCAAGGATCAGTTGTTGATTTTTTTTTTTTTTTGAAGTGTATCCAAAATAGCAGCTGTTCATGTTACTCTACTACTGTTGGATTAAAGGAAAAATAGAAAAGAAGGATCTCTTCCTAAACTGGTAGTTGTTTTTTTTGGGACATAACTGGTAACAAATTGACTTGGAATAAAGTGCAGGTTTTACTGTTTAGTTTCCCAAACTTTTTGTGATTTTTTTTTAATAATGCAGTTCGAAAGGTTGACCTATTCGGGAATCTTCGAATGTATGTTTATTTTCAACTACCCGAAGCATTTCGTCACTTGCTACGCCATTCCTCATCTCTGGGTACCTAGGTATCCACCATAAGATTTTCCTCGTTTGAACCTTGCCGTTAACGTCTTGTATTCAATTTTTTTTTTTTTTTTTTTTTCCTTTTTTACTTTGACTTGATTACTCTCGTAAAAGTCAATTAGACGACTCCAACTCTATTTTTTATGGTAGTATAGGTCCTTTACACCAACTACCTACCTATTGTATAGAAGAAGTTTAATCCATGCATTAAAAAAAAAACAGATTATTGAACAAATAGAAGATGAACGACATAGGTGATTGAATCTTTTTTTTTTTTTTTTTTGGATTCTTATTTTGTTATTTTATTTTTTTTTTGTGTGAATTACCTAATATTTAGATTAACCAACTATTCTGAGCTCAGGCTTTGTAATTAGCCTATAAGGCATTTTGGCTCTCTCATTAGAGGCATCGTCATATGCAAAACTTGAACTCGAGACTACAACACCTGGGGCTCAGGTGCCTAACTACTCAGACCACCTGCCGCTAGTAGGATTTTCTTTTCTTTTTTGTCAAGTCACCCAAAATGTTGAATATCCAACTACTTCGTATTCACCTCAATTCACGCAACTTCCAACAATAGTGTTTTCATTTTTAGGGCTCAAACTGAGACTACTTGTTCCATATTGAATGATATGGTCGACGTAAACCCAGATCATGTCACAATGCCGTTTGAAGAAAAAGAGATTCATCTCCCAGAGTTGCAGTTGTCACTGTTGCGTACCTCCTTCACTTTATTTCACCACGCACTTCACATGGAAGAACAGACGCAGTAAGGCAGAAAAAAAGAGCTGATCGTGACTTCTATATAATTTTTATTTTTTTTCTCATCTTATATCACTTGTAAATTCTATAGGTTTTCACCATTGTATTGGAGTCATTTGGACAATAAAATGCCAAATAAAAAATCTCTAAAAGCATAATAAAATGATACTTTCAAAAGGGGAGCTCAAATGGTTAAACAAAATAGATCAAACTCTTTTGGTCCTCAACAACAAAGCCTCAATCCCAAATTAGTTAGGGACGACTAAATAGATCAAGCTCTTTCGCTCCACTCCCTTTAATGCATTTGATGGCATTCTTTCAAAATCCTTTCAAATCAAAGCATCTAAAATGCTCCAAATCAATCCTATA
Source organism: Stephania cephalantha (assembly GCA_039657325.1). Taxonomy (NCBI): domain Eukaryota; kingdom Viridiplantae; phylum Streptophyta; class Magnoliopsida; order Ranunculales; family Menispermaceae; genus Stephania; species Stephania cephalantha. Next base: position 46,299,252 of record CM077579.1, on the reverse strand, counting down.
TCGTCAAATTTCTTCGGTAAGGCATTTGTAGCCTCTAATAATCATACTAACATTGATGCAAGCAAGTAAACTCCCAACGAAAAAAAGATGTACTGGAAACCAGTATTATATATTTGAAAGAATAAAAGAACTAATACAAACTATCCATCATATATATATGATCAACCAAAAAAAGTTTTGATAAAAGATGAACAGTCAAAGATTTACTGACACTTCTGAGAATTGGTGCCATCCCTTTGTTCAAGTATATAACAAGAAGAGAGGTGAGGCCAACTATATCTTACAGTCACTCCTAACCAGGTCTCTGCAAACCAAGTTATCAGTTTAGGGGCCACTACTTGTCCACAAACAACTTAAATTTTTTTTTTCAGCTGTGCTATAATCCACCCTATTATGGGTCTGCAGATCACCAAAGAGCCTATTTTTGGGTCATCTAGGAAGTTGCGCCGCAGAGTGTGTTATCACACTCTGGGTAGGGAAGGGTGAGAGATGTATAGGTATAGCTGCTATATAAATATATGAATAAAATGAAAGGAATGTTTAAACTGAACCTATACCATTTTAAAGGGGCAGTTTTAGATTTTCTTTGCTCCTATCAAAAGATGGATGTTAAGTTCATCACCTTCTGCCGGTATTATGAGCAGCAAAGAAGCGGTAATCCGGATGATCAACTTGTAATCGGCGGAGCCAATTATCAGCTTCTTGATATAGTGAGCTTGCTTGTTGACGTTCATGAAGTTCATTAGCGGCCCACATGGGACCTTTGAACTTGTAGGATGCAAGACCAAACACCGGTAACGGAAGCTTCGGGGAAGAGTCAACCGATCCATTGACCTTCCCAAGTTTTGGAGCACATACCTTTGGCTGAAAATGGCTTACACCTGCAACAAGAAGCAAATACCAAATCTAAACATTGAAGCACCTATTTACCTCCTAAATAAGAAAAAGAACACTGAAAGAGCTGAGTCGATGTTGACGAGGAAGAAGAAAAATTACTTTGGTGAGTTGTAGACAAAGAATGGAACGTTAAAAAGCAAGCTTCCAAGTCCCGCAGAGTTGGACCCATAGGTATTCTATATATTGGGTACCTAAATTAAAATCCAGTACACGAGATTGTATAAATAAGAATGATTCATGCTGCAAAGCAAGTGCAATCTCAATCCATCTTTTATGGCATGAACAAGATAACGTTATTATTGTACTCGATTTAGAAGAGCTCACCATGCCACAGAAACCCAACTAGAAGGTAGTAGATCACAGCTGTTGTATGTGTTTAACTCAGGGCATCGAGATGAAAGAGACGAAATCTGTTGAAAAGCAGAGTGAAGTTAAAGACAAAACGAGGCGACAGAAATTATTCAAAGCATATTAGGTGAATGAAAATACATGCCTTGTTTATCAATGGCTCCCGGAAGTGAGGGACTTCCCTCTCCAAAAATTGGTATACCAGCAAGCCAGGTAAATTAGAAACCTCCGCATCATCATCATCTTTCAGTGATAGTCTATTCAAGTCCACTTGGCTCCTTGAGTTGGTCTGAATGTTCTTTGGCTGCCCATCCGAATCGTCACTGCTACTCTCCCTGGAGGACTCAGCATCACTTTCCTCACCAGCCCGCCTGCCATGAGAGAGATTTAATAAGCATTAGGAACAAGCATCATCATGCAATTTTCTGTCAGACAATGTGCATGATGGATGAGAAGAAAAGTTCGATGAATAATCTTTGATATATTAATGAACAAGGTCCTCAACATCCCAATTCAACTTATTTGATTCAACAATTCAAGATCCCATCCTATAGTCCCATTCTCCCTGATCCCCATGACTTTCCCAACAAAGCATCAGAGGACAAGTTAGATTGGTGGAGACTCAGCCTCTAGCTTTGGCTGCAGGGAGGGACTAATCTTCAAAATGGAAAAAAAGGACAAAAAAAGGCGAAAAAAAGCCCCTAAAACCCTTCGTTATAAAGGGCAATAATAAGGAGATGAAGATTTGTTCTACGTCAAAACAATTCATAACGAGGCCAATTCCGACTTAAAAAGTTGAGTGGGATGCTGATGCAAACTTGCATCATACATGCTACTAAAATGAAAAACCTCAAACTCAATTAATACAACAAAACTAGTAACACCCAGAAAAATGTTTCAAGCAGACAACCATCAAAATCTGACCATGAAGCAAAAAACAAAGATGGCTAAGTCACAGATTAACAATGATGTTATTCACATTTGCCCAAAAAGAATCAAATATATTGGATAAGGCCTTCCAACCTAAATTAGCTTAAAAACTTATTGATGAAGAACAGTTGTACTCAAGACACAAGATAAAGGAATAGAGGGAAGTAGCGAACAAAGGAAATTAAAAACAAAAGAAAATTCACATTTGTGAACAATATTTGTGAACAATGACTAAAAGGTATTAAAACATGCATCAAATGTACTAATCACCAACAAAAGTGCATAAGTAAATATTATATGTTACCTAATAAAAGACAAGATTCAACTTTCCAATTGAAAATTTGACAACGATCAAAATAATTATTTTGCAAAATCAAAATATATAAAGTTATAATAAGAAATGTTATTAATGTCGAGTTAATAGGAATACATGGTAAGGACCATACAGAATAGAAAAGAGTTGTATGAGTTTAGATGTGTGCATAGTTATACTAAGACTCTCCATCAACGTCCATTGAAAGCGGTAATTAGGATGCTTATTTGAATGCGGTCATCGAGCAGATATGGCATATTTTTAAGGAAAATTGCTAACCGCTCATCAATTTCCTATCTATTACATAATGCACTTCCAAACAAAAGTTCACTTTAATAAGTTCACAACATTATTATGCACAATGTTTCTATAGGAGCAAGGTGCATTAGACTTTAGATCAATCTAGAATGTCTACGGCGTGAGGAACGCCACATACCGTATTGAATTGAGGCACAAACATTATATTCTTATGTTCATAAATATATTATTTGTTTTCATTTCTCACCATATATGAATTTCCGATAGCATCTCTGACACGCATTTCCAAGCTTTTTTTTTTTTTGAGAAAACCAAGCTTTGTTAAGTTAATAATTTGTTTTGTTATTAATAACCATTGTTATCAAGTAAAATTGTAAAAGTCAATGCAAGTTAGGAATTAGAATCATTTTTCTTAAAGTAAGGGTCTTTCTTACGTTCATACCATTGTTGATCGACTAAAACTATAGCTCAAGCAGGTGGCTTCTCGTGGAAAGGTTAAAAGACCTTGGCCCGAATATTGGAGGGCAAGTCCCTCAAACCTTTCAAAACCATGCGAGCTTTTTTATATATATTTATTTGAAGCTCCAACAGACAGCCATGCGGGATTTCGAGGGAAATGGTTACGAAGAAAGTTTTTTATGCTTTGTTTAAAAACTATTGAGAATTTTGATTCATCAATTATCAATTATACAAAATAAAGACCAATGATCATTGATTCAAAACCATAATATTTGGAAAACTCTTTTGACTCGAAAAAAATCCATAATCATCAACCAAGTTGTATCTTCTTTTTCTTTTTCGTTTTTTATTTTCAAAATAAAAAAACTAACAAACCTAGTACCATAGGTAAAGTGTGACTAAATGTGCTTATGCACCTCACTTAACATGCCTCAACTTAAGGCGTGCTAGGTACGTCTTCATAGATTGCTTATGCATGTCCATAGATTTTGTTAACTAACTGCAATTAACACTTTCCAAAGAAACTAGTGTTTTTTGACTCTTGCTCTGAATGTTGCAACATGTGGCATAAGTTATCTCCACTTGTCCCGACTATTAAAGGAAATTAACTATTCGAGGAAATTAACTATTCCTTTTGTACGATGTAGGAGGATTAGATTAGGCTTCCCATATAGTTACAGGCCCATAGAGTCGGGGTTTTATTTCCAATCACTAGTCAAATGGAAAGGTTATGAGGGCACCGACTCTCTACTTGATAGTACAATTATTTAACTATTAGAGTACTGATAGAATTATAGAAATAGAATGTTTCTAAATTTTTTCAGTGATTTGATGCAACACTTTATGGATTGCACATAATTACTAATTCTAGAAATAGTAACTGAAGCATATTCCAAGCTATAAGGTACTTGACTTACTACATGGAAGTGACAACTTTTACTCGTATAGCTACCAGCCAATAGACAGCAAATGAGTAGGCCTTTCGGCGATGCCTTATATAACTAGACAGAGAATCACTACTGAATTTACGTAGTGAAGGAATACAACTATCTACTAAAGTAAGATAAATAAAGAGATTGAGATTGAGATCGTATCCTAGGGATCCATGTTGTAATTCTACAAGGACGCGTCTGTATTAGGAAGATGTAGTTGCCAAACCAATTGCTTTGGCAATATATCTCATTCTTCTTTTAAGAATAAAAACTCAAATAATGTTGGTTTGGGAGTACAACTATGAACTAAGTATTGCTTATTTCTTTGAACAAAGACAAACAATCTCTAAACTCATGTGACATATTTTCTTTACTCGATAACTAATTTTTAGATCATGAATTTCAAGTAAAATCCTATTGAACAAGGTCTAGGATTCTGCTATTCATGAGATTTTGATGTTCTCAAAGACACATTCTTTGAAAAAGCTCTTTCCATTTCTTTTAAACTATATTGAATAGGAAGGACTTAAAAAAAAAAAAAAAAAGCTGTTGTCCAGCATAATGACAGCACATCTATAAATGAATCTGAAGTAGTCGACTTCCACAGCCATAAAACTATAAAAGCAGCTTTTTATGGTTATCCATGCAGATCCTTTGCAAGGTTTTCTTTTCACTCTCTTTTCTTCTCTAGATCTATAATCCAATGTTGTTAACTAAAAAAAAAAAATGGTAGAGAAGGAGATAACAAAAACATTCACGAAAATGGCAAGAGGATAGAACACGTTGAGCATGCACGAGCGGCTGAGCCCAATACTTGTCCAGTTGTACTTATCATACACTTGAAGAGAATAAATTAGATAAATTCATGAAGAATAGGTAGAAAACTTTGAGCATTCACTAACTTAGATTTGATTATGACAAATTTACATGACCACATACCATAAGAGGACGTTGGAGGATATGGCATAAGCATCTTTGACTATATCTTACCAAACTAAGCTGTCATTTTGCAGATAACTGCTCCTCTTCGACTTTTATTTAGTTATTCGTCAATATATCTAACTAGGTACTAACCCTCTGAAATGAGAACGCCTACAGCACATTATCTAGTGAGACCCTCAATCACTATGCCCTCACTAAAAGAACAATAGGAAAGTGACATTTCTAAGAAAATCAAGTTCAAGAATCAGTTGCAAGTTTCATGGTTAATCAAGCCTTGGTCATGACAGCAAAGTTACTATTAACCACATTAGGAAATAAACGAAAGATAAAGTTTAATGAATACACGATAAATGATTATATCGTTAAAAGCAATGACATCATTTATTGAATGAGTGACCCAGTAACTAACTACTTTTAGGTAGACACACAAGAATTACATAAATGATATACAACATAAGACGTCCATTTAGACCAATGATGAGAAGTGAAGCAGACAATGTAGCACAACAACGAACACAAGATAATCCAATTATAAGTTTCAAACTACAAATAGCTGGCTCCAATTCACAAATGGCCATAGCAATTGACAGTTTCATGAGTCATGAATCACATGACACCGAGATCCAATGTCATAGTTTTGCAATCTAATCTACAAAATTAATTAGTGAACTAGTCTTGGTAACAATGAAGGTATGGCGTGGGAAAGAACTCCCATACGACGAGCAGGGTGTATAACCTGCTCCCTGCACAAGTAACAACTGCAGAGCCAATTCCCTATAAAAACATCATTGATTTATCAAGAGAAACGAAAGGGCGCACGGAATATATACATGCATCAACCAAATGAAGAGACCATTACTTCCCCCTGATTCATCATTCATGTTAAACAAAGAATTCTAAGCATCTTCACTCGAAAACTAATTAAAGAATCAAAATGCCCTGTCTCCAATAATCCAAGAACAAGGGATCAATCCGCTGTAACCACTTAACCATAAACAAGTAATCCACAAAACAGAACACTACTCCAAATACTAACAAAAAAAAAAAAAAAAACCAGCAAACAACTCAAATGAGAGGCAATAACTCTCACCTACGACTCGCCGAGGGTTTCGAAGGGTCGACGTACAGCTGAATACCCGACAAGTAGGGCGTATAGTACTGAACAACCGAGTCCCTTCCATTCATCAACACAGGCACGCCGGCTCCATACGCGCTCCACTCCCGGAACGTCTCCCACAAGTCCCCGAGATTGAAATACGCCTCGCTATCGCCACTCAAATTCCCCATCCCCTTCATCCGACTCTGCACGACAACAATCCACAAACATTCCCTCCGACAAGCTCAGCAACACAAAAAAGATCCGAACTTGACAACCAAAACAACCAATCAACCAAAACCCTAGGTTTCCAAATACCTTCGACAAGCACATCGCCGGAACGAGAGGAGTGATCGAGTCCAGGAACCGATCCAGGTTCGTCGAGTCTCTCTCACTCAGCTCACTCGCCGAAGAACACAGTGGCGAACACAGAGGCGGCGGCTTCGGAAGCGCCGATCGTCCTCGATTCTCCTCCTCCGCCGCCATCTTCGACTTCACCTGCCTCTGCTGCTGCTGCTGCTGCTGCTGCTGCTGCCGCTGTGGCGGCTGCTCGTGATGAAGAAGCCGCCGCATTGCAGGCGGACAGTAGAGCCGATCGAATCGATCGAATCGGTCTCCCGCTCCGGTTCCTCCCAAATCCAAACCCAGACATTGCAGAGACTTCGACACACGAATCCGAACACGAAGAACTGCAGAATCGCAGATCACAGTAGCAAAATTAGCGATTCTCGATTCAATCAGAGACTGTCGATCGTCATCGGAGCTTCTTCGAAGGTTCTGGAAGTGTTCATCATCGAAGGTGTTTTAATGGCGGAAGAGCAGATTTTTTGTTTTCAATTGTGAAACGCCGCGGAGAGGAGAGAGTGCGGTGTTTATACATACGTGTTTGTGTGGGCAGGGAGGGTGTTTTGGTCATTTCGAAGAGGGGTAGGTGATTTATGGACGGAAATGCCCTTGGGGGTGGATGAATTGATGATATGTGATGCGAGTGTCGTCGTAATTAATGACGAAAAGATTTTGTTGGATAATTGGGATTTGGGGAGGGACGGTTTTGACCTTCCATTTTTGTTTCTTTTAACTTTTTGAATTATCATTTCCCTCCCTCAATTGTTTCCCCCCAAAGTTTTGAGGCTACCCTAATTATTCTCGGATCGAGCTGGATAATACTACTAAGTGAGAGCAAAACTCGCATTTAAAGATTTTAAAGAGACTCGATACCCATTGATCGAAATCGAAATTAGTAGTTAAGGTTGACGTAATCCCCTTTAGTTTTGTTTTAATTTTTTTTAAAAGAATATATTTTGATATTAATTTTTTCGATGAATTTGAACGAGGAAATCATTAAATTATTGAAAAATATCAATTGACTTATGAAGATGCTTATTCATGAAATAGTTATATAATTATTATTTTTTTGGATGATTGACTTCAACGTGAATCAAATGGACATTCGTTCTTGCATTTTAGCAATCGACCTCTCAATGCCTCATCCATCTTGCTAATGATGCTTTGACGAACCAATAATTATATTATTTAAGAAAAGAATAATGATCTAGTTAAAACTTTCTACTTTATCTCTTCCACGATACCTAACAAATGTGTCGCACTATAAAATCAACGAAGCATTAAATGGTTCATTTATAATTTTAACTCCATTTTATTCAGTTAATGACACCGTTAATTATTTTTTACACAATATCCATAATAAAATTAATTCATTTAATAGAGGGTACTTAATTTACTTTTATTATAAAGTATTAGTGGTGAATTAATCATTACTTTAATTCTCGTGTACAAGAAAAATGTGACAGATATCATGGAACATAATAAGAAACATAGCAAATTAGCAAACCAAAAATAGAAACACATCATAGTAAAGTAATTAAATTCATTGAGATCTCAAATATATTGGCAAATCAATAATCATTAAATAGTCCTCAAATCCTTTCATTAATTGATCATTAAAAAGGTTAAAGCCTCGTTTGGTTTATTTTTGATAACTTACAGTGTTAATTGAGAGTTATCTCATTGGAGTTAATATTTTCATGTTTGGTTCAACTTTAAACTTGCAGAGAAGTTTCAAGTTTTTAAACAATGAAAAATATAAATTGACAAAAATAGCCTTTAAACAAGAGAGAGATGAGTAATAAAAGGGTCATTAATGAGGGAGTAATTTTGTCCACAACTCCTGGGAGATAACTCATTAAGGGGAGTGGTGGAGAGATATCTCACACCATAAGGTATAAGTTGAGAGATAACTTGCAGACAAGTTAGACAACCAAAAAAATTAGTTATCAACTCCCTGTGAGTTATCTCCACCTCATACCAAACAAGGCCTAAATGAGGAAAGAATGAAAACAAATGCCTCGTTTGGTTCGTTTTCGCTAACTTACAATGTTAGTTGGGAGTTATCTCATTGGAGGGTTGAATTTTAAACTTGTAGGAAGTTTTTAATTTTTAAACAATAAAAAATATGAATTGACATAAATAACCTTTAAACATGAGAGAGATGTGTAATAAATGAGTCATTAATAAGGGGTAATTGTGTCCACAACTCTTGAGAGATAACTCCATAGGGGGAGAGGTGGAGAGATATCTCATACCCTAGGATGTAAGTTGAGAGATAACTTGCAGTCAAGTTGGGCAACCAAACAAAATTAGTTCTCAACTCCTTGTAAGTTATCTATCATGAAATAACTCCATCTCCTCTAACCACTCTAACCAAACAAGGTCAAAGTAAGAAATTGAATTGGATGGCACATTTGTTGTTCCCAACAAAAACAGAGGACACTTTCGGAACAAAAGTCTTTATTGGCTGACACACACTCAGTGAGAGGGGCATAATCGTCAATTGAGTGTTTGGAGGGCGATAACGCTTCTTCTCAGCTAGGGCGAAGTGCAGGAGTTAGAAAGTTTCAGTGTCTGTGATTTTACGAAAATATCCTAGACTGACAGTTTGACTACAGTGGCACATTTGTAAATATATAGAAAAGAAGACGTAGAATGACCTGGCAACTGGACAATGATGGGCGAATATTTTATTTGTACAATATCTGGAGGAGTTAAAGCTCACGTTTTTCATTTTTTATTGTATTAATTTACAAATCTTTTTATTTTATTTTGGATCCTCATAAATCGCACTGAGATTAAACATCGACTCACTCGGTCACCGTGCAATACTTTTTGGCGCGGACATGCATCTCGAGGTATATCGCACGACGATTGAATGATTAAGTGCCCAAATTGGGTCTCCCGATCATTTTTTATTTTTATTTTTGTAGATATCGATATTTTCCCCTACCGATGTTAAAAGACTAAACCCTTAACCTTAATCCCATTCACACACGATTTTTATTGGTAAAACAACATAGACTCAATCTCAAATTAATTGAGGTCGGCTAAATGTATCAAACTCTACACAGTTTGATATAATGTAGAACATCATATATATATATATATGCACTACATAGTTGATCTCCTAAGTCCAAATAAAAGAAGAGGCTTCCCAAGTAAGTTTTCTATAACTAGAAAATGAGGAAGGGCAGTCCTAAATCCATTTCTACACCTAAAAAGTGAGGGAGAGTTGTGACAGTTTGACAACCAACGTAAAACTTATCACTCTTTATGAAAATGGATAAAACACTTAACTAGACATGTTCAATGGGCCGAAGGCCCGCTAAGCCCGTTCGACTTGGGCCAAGTTTGGTCTTAGAAATTCAAGACAAGCTTGGCCCGCGCCCGAGCCCGAGCCCGTTTATTTAATAGGTGTGCTTGGGTTTGTACTTTTAGTCCAAGCCAGACTCGCTTTCAATAAAAATAGTATTTTTTATAAATACCTTTTATAAAAATTAATGCTAAATGTGATTTCGTGAGGTTTAAACCTACACCCTCACGCTCATTTGAGTAAATTTTAACCAATTCACCACTTACTTTGCTTAGGTTAACTCTCGAAACTTAATAAATATATTTAATTTTTTAAAAATAATAATAAGCTCGACTAAGCCCGCATCGCCCCATCAAAAGTTGGGTCTGAGCGGGTTTGGATAATGCATTGAAAAAAAAAACTCGCCTAGGCCTAGGCCCAGCCTGATTCTGGTCTACACTTAACACAATGATTTTTAAGTGTACCTTGGCATTAAAGAATCTATAGATAAGTTCATTTTCGATATATAGGGTCAACCAACTCGAGACTAATACAAGAGGTAAAGGTTCCAAAGGCGATTTTTCCACACTAGTTACTAAGTAGTAGATTGAGAAATCAAGTAAACTGGACAACTATAATTCATGGTGTTTGGTGGGGGATGTGCTTGTCCAAGAAAGCTTGGGCTAGATTGCTGAAGCTCACATTTACAGCCCCAGCTGCAGCATACCTCCCGATGAGGTCGACGACGTCGGGCCGAAGAACTTCTTCCTTAGTTCTGTGATCACAGAGATAATAGAGAGCACCCAGAGCATAATTCACCTGGAAAATCAATCCAACCACTCAAGCTCTAAAGGAAAACTTGGCATCCAAATGTTAACTAACATAACTGAACAAGTGCTATGCTAGACTGGGAACTCACAGTGTTCTTGACAGGGCTTGATAAACATTGGATGACCAGCGGAATCCCTCCGCATTCAACGATTGTTGCGGCATTTACTGGGTCTGTTAAGAAATAAAAGTTATGGATTCGCCGTGAGTTTCTGGTTCATTTTGAACAATTTTAAGAGAAGAAAATAACACTATAGTCTATACATGTGTAGATAAATTAGATTTTTGAAATGGAGGAAAGGTTTCGATTAACCTACCAACACAAGCGTTGCAGACTCCCCCGATTCCGAATTCCACGAGTTTCTCATTTGGCTCAGTTATACAATCCAGGAAAAGCTCCAAAACATTGAGCTGATTAAGCCAAAGGAAGTCTAGTGTTCATTTTATATTTGATAATGCAAAAAAAGAACAAACTAAAACATGAAGTAGTTTGAGTAATGATCAAATCAAACGATGAATCTATACCTGACGTAGAAATGTAAAATTGTAAGGGTCGTATGCGAAATTGGCCAAATTAGCTACTATCCTCTCCTTGGACTCTACAAAACACCATACCGTATTAGTAGCGCTTTAAGGATTTAAAGCAAGCAAACCAGAAATGAGGATTATAAATAGATAACCGGAGAAAAACAACCACAACAACAACAACGCCTCGATCCTAAAGTTAGTTGGGGCCAGCTACATGGATCAAACTCTTCCATTGCGTCCGATTTAGTGCAATTGATGGCATGCAGGACTATTAATAGACAATCAGGAGAGAAAAAACAACACCAAAACTACTGCTAAGAAGCATAATGAACTAGTGCAGTATTTAGTTCAAGAAGATTAAAAATAATATTCGGGCACGCAACATCATATGGACAAGCTTAAGAATACAACGATACCAACTTTTAAATACAAACTGAAAGCTATCAATGAGATTTTAGCTAATTCATCGAGGCCGTATGATTTGGAAGTAGAGAAGACAATAATTCCGACAACAATCCTCCACTTCTTTCTTCTCGAATATTTTCGAAGACAACACCCTTTTTCCTTATAATCTTACTTGAGAGTTAGATTTTGATTTATGTTTTATATACATCAAATAAAATCCATTAATCAATGAAATGGTACCAATACTGCATGCATATACATCGAATACCAATTCAAAACTAATCAGTTCCACTATTTCGATTTCCATTTATCAATTATTGCGCATTAAGGGAAATCGGAAAGAAATGCTAGTATGTTCTCCAGTAAAAGGACCCATAAGCAATTCACCACCAAACAAGATTATCAAGCTAAGGTATACATAATACACAAGTACCTTCAGAGGTAGCATTCTGAAACTCGCTCACTAATCCCTGCCGCAGAAATAGCCACAAAGAAATCGGTGAAATTAGGATCACGATGCAAATGCAAGTTATTTACCACGCCACAAGAAGAACTAAGCAAACAATAGAAAATGACCAGAGCTCAATCATACCTGTAAGTATTGCACCCTTGGTGTCCCATAACGCCCAGTCCGTTCCACTTGCCTCTGATCATTCGTGAACATGATTCGCACTTTGCCCAATGATTGATCACAATCATGGAAGTTCTCCCCCTATTGTAAACTGATATTTACGAACCTATAAAGGCTGAAATCTGTTTGTTATTAAAATACAAGAACGAGTTAATATGAAATAAGCTATAAAGCTACTTGTAGGCGATCCGAACTAAGAAAACATAAATATTCTGCGTTTTATTTCAGGTCTCGAATAAAAACTCGCACACTGCATAACCCCCCATCCAATACCTGTTCTCAAGTGAAGTTTTTGCATTGTGATAAAATTACGCGTTGCTAAAAATTGGCTGATTGTCTGCTAAGGAAAATCAGATGGGCTAGTATAATTTTATTCGACGCACAAGTACTAAGGTTCGATCACCATATTCATGCTTCCCTAGTATGTAGTAAGCTGGCAAACTAAACTAAACTAAACTAAACCAACTACTTGCCTCAGACGAGGGATCAACGATCGATAATCCGAGCACAACTAGACGCATTAAAATCTTAAACTCATGACTATCAAGGACAAGCCCATATGAAGACCTCTCAAACAATCACAGTGATTCTGATAAACAATTCTATTATCTACCCAACTCTCTAAAGGTTCACACAACACCTCCAATCCCCTATTCATAATATAGTTTGAATTCGAGATGAGCCGCGAAAAGGGCGGTGAAAACCAAGTCTCTATATCACAAAACAACATCATCTAACACTAAACTTTATTTAAAAACTGGTTCAGACAATTCATCAAACACATAGAATGCATAAAAACTGAAATTCAAAACAAAACAAAAAAAGAAAAAAAATTCACGGGTATCTAAGAATTTCCAATACCAAATCTAATCAACACAAAGTAATTATTTAACTCTCATGATGCATGACCAAGACTCTTAATAATAGTCTTGATGAACAAACACGCTTAACTCTGTTCCATGATAATGACTTACGAGTCAATAGCTGTTCCTCTCTTGGTTTCTATGATTGGTAACATTGGGGCTACGTTTTTTAAGCCCGTCGGATGATGCATCGAAGTGCGTTTATAGGCATCTTGATGTGTTAAAACAAGCTAACCCAAACAGGTTGGCCAACGGTAAAGACGAGCTTGAGATTGTGTGAGTTAGACGCATGGTTTCAAATTCAATTTTTGTTGCATCAAGATTGTTTAAGCTACTGAGGTATGCTCAGGCCGTCCGATTGCATCTGGACCTCGTAAGATTAGAATAGTCAGGCTCGCCCGGCTACCCATGACTATCAAAGAAAATAAATGATAACTTTTTCCACTTCCAATACACATATATATCAATGGAGCTCTTTAACTCAATAACTTCATCTTACACAAGAAATGCTCAAATGTTAATTAAAAATTGAGAATGATGTGGAATGAGTTTACAACAACATCAAGAATGGCAAAGAAAGAATTATATTCAAGTATCAACAACAGAGTGATGGCAGTGAAGGCAAACGCAGCTTCACAGTTTCTGGCTTTCATTAAGAGACAGTAGGGAGCCAAAGCGAGATCAGCAATGCCCTACCGAAATAAAACACAGCGCGGTTACGGTTCGCAGGCGCGCTATCGTAACATTTCCTGCACAGCTCTTGAGCTCACAACTTAGTAGTGGGAGTAATGGCTGCTGATGCCCCCCTACAATGCAGAAATGGTTCACAATCACAATCATAGTACTCAAGGTTTGCATACATTGATATGTATCAATGTAACAAAACCTACTAAAGAATTTTGAGTACAACCTTCACTGATCCTAAGTTATTCCTAACAATGAATCCTAAATGTGCAATATAAGAGTTGTGCATACCTATGGCGTCCGAGGACAAACAGGTTTGGCGGGTGCTCACTGCTGGGTGCACCTTTCCTCGGCGCTTTGTCCCCGGAAGTACCCTCTTGGAGGAACGCCGTCGTCTGGTCTGTTCAAAGGTCTGCTACACTGATAGGGATGTTCAAAACCCATTATTGAATTGGTTGCATCCAGTCCCTCGGTCAAAAAAGTAGAACCATTAGCACTGGTGATGCTTGAAATCTGAGTTACTGGTCTTTGTGAATGACCAAATATTGCAGAGATGGGAATCCGGTCTTCGGATTCATGAAAGTAGCGCTCGATTGGAGCGGGTTGGAAAGCCCTATTTACAAAATTTCCTGCGTGTTGAGCAGTAGTTCCGAACTGCTCCACTTCGGTGTTGTGAACCTCGCTTCTTGCATTGTCGTAGGGTACCCCGTCAAACCTGCCAAACAATTCAGCTATTTGGCTCGCCCTATTGCTGTTGGAAAGCAAATTGCGAATCTGGCGATGTAGCCTTCGTCGCCCAGATAAAGTTGATACTCCCAGTCCAGTGGGCGATGCAACGTGAACATCTTCTCCGGCTAGATATCTTGGAGAGGATAGAATCTCAATTCCGTGAGCCGATGGCAGATCAGTTACAGATACTGAGTACCGAGGAGCTGGACTGGAATCTTCTGGACCGAGTCTCAAATCAATGCCTATGTCATTACCGCTGGTTCCTTGAAAAGGCTGATTTAAATCTAGAGTTGGTAAAGTAGAAGATCCAGGATCTGCAGATCTACAACCTTTGCAATACCAATTGCCTTCGGGTACTTCCCGCCCTAGACCAACACAATATGTGTGCGCAGGGGAATCACAGAGGTCGCAGAGTAACATAAGGCTATCTTCACCCCCATGTTGGCATTCCATACAAACCACATTTTCATACGGGTCGAGATAGCCTCTCAGTTCTTCTTCCGAAGGTTGATAAACCTGCCGAACAAAAAAAAAATTGAAACATCAGTAACAAAAGAAATGGAAAAATTTCCTTCTAGTCCCCCTAAATATATTGGTCCCATTAATATTAAGTTGGTGATTTTAGTCCTTCGACAAAGTTTACATAATTCGAAAAAATCATCAACTGAAACACTATAATTCAGAATCCTCTAAATATCCTTCACGTCAACATTATAATAGAGTTTCTAATTTTATGATTCTTTCAATGCGTGTTTAAAACTAAATGAGGGCCATGGTCGACAAATTTAAGTATGTGTGGAGAACTATAAAGCACTAGCTTGTACTTGTTGATCCACACTTAATAGCAATTGTGTGACTTTTTGATATGTCACAACAGCTTATACAAGATCACAAAAACTTATAAACCTTTCATGTTGTTTTATCACATCGAGGGAAAAAGAAGCGAAATAAGAAAAATAAAGAGCAAGGTCAAAAGAGCTACCTGATCACGCTTAGGAACTTGTATCACCATGTTCCTGAGATCAATTCCTATGTTTGTTCTTGCAGGTTTACTAATAGTCGCGAATCTTTGTTTGCAGAGTGGGCAACGGGATTCTACCTTTGACCACTCCATTATGCAAGCAAAACAGAAAAAGTGAGTGCAACAGTTTAATGTTCCCTGAATTGTTCCTTTCCCTTCTTCAGACAAGCATATCCCACAAATCTGCTTTCCTAAATCATTTTGTAAGTTAAGAACCTTCTCTTTTCCTTTTGGCCCCGTTTGTTTTGATTGTCGACGATTCAAAGTTCCACCACCGCGTGATCTAGTTGACAAAGATGAATCCATTGAACAGGCTCTTAGATTCCCACAAAATTTGTGGGCTTCACTCAAAAGCTCGGCCTGTTCATCCGATACTGTGTACTCGACATCTGAAGATCCAGAACACGCAAAATCTGAATCCAAATCCACATCTCTTTTGTTGTTTTTCCTCCTGACCTTCTTCTTAATTTTTCTTGGAGCAGCCTTATAATCGTCGTCAAAGTCATCATCAGAGCTTACAGCTTTACGCACCAACAACTTCCTTGGCTTCTTTTTCAATGGCTTCTTCGAAACCTTGGATTTTCTCTTCCTTTTTTTTCTTTTTATGGAAACTCTTTTATCCCGCACAGGCTTCCTCACTTGATTATTCTTTTTCTTGACTTGCAATTCTTCTTCTTCATCCAAAATATCTATGGCATCCGGATCAAATTCCTCATCATCCTCGTCATCAAAATCATAATCCTCTTCCTCATCATCTGAAACCCTATTATTTTTCTTAACACGCTGCCTAACTCTGGTTTCTTTCTTAACTCTAGACCCCTTTTTCGGTTTTGAAACCTTCACTCTATTAACCTTCCTCACTTCCTCCTCATCCGCGCTATCAGTAACCGCCCTATTCTCATCACTTTCCTCCGATGCATACTCCGCGGAAAGATACGATCCCTCCGACTCATTCATCTCCTCATCATCACCTAATACATAATCCTCATCTGAATCATCTGAACCCCCTTTTATAGAATGGGCTTTCCTATTCTTAATTCGATTCGAAATAATTTTTCCTCCTCTTGCCATCTGTATTAGCACAAAATATAAATCCCAAATCAACTTTGATTGTTCTATGATCAAATCAATGACCAAATCCCTAAAAAATCAAACACAGATCTTTAAAAAAAAAATCTAATCTAATCCAAAATCTAAAAATTATCAAAAATTATCAAATACCCATGTTCATAAAGATTGCAATTCTTCAAATACATAAACTGTAGAGACAAAAATAGGCAAAAAAATAAAATAAAATAAAATTCGAACTTCTCACCATGATCAAAATGAAACCCTAATTTCCAATCTCCCAATTTCACACAAGAATCACAACAAACTCAACAACTGTGCAAACCCATCATGAATTCGCCCAAAACACACATAAAGATTGGATCTTTGACGACAAGAATTCCATATCAAATGCAAATTCAACACAAGAATCACTGAAACAAAGGTATAAAAATCTCAAAAATTTGAAGCATATATACCCAAATTGAACGAGATGAAATTAGGGCAAACGCGATGCGAAGATGTGAATTCAAATTGAAAATCCCGAGAGAATTAGAGCGATCGATCGATCGATCAATCAATGATTTGTTAGTTGGTTGGTTCGTACCTGTGCAGAGGAAGAACAAATCCAAATCAAAAACAATAACAACAAAAGTTACGCGTTTTGGAACCTTTGCGTGGCCTATTTGCTTCCTTATTTATAATCTACGGCCAATGTTTAAAACTACCAAACTACCCTTTAGATTTTTTTTTTTTTTTTTTTACTTTTTTTTAAGCCAAAATAAGCAATTTTGTATCTTATCCAATTTAGAGGCGACCTTGTCTCAAATACAAGCTCACAGGGAATAATTACAAAGTTACAAACTTTCAATGGACATACCTAAATAGGTCATAGCAGACTCTAGGTGGATCGACAGACTCAACACAATGAACTCATAGAGCTTAGGTGAGTCTAGCGACCCTTACAGGCCTACGTAACTATCAGGATCTATATGAAATTGAATTATTTTACGAAAAGTTATGATGGACTTGGACTAAATCTGCACGCTTGACGAAATTTTTTTTTTTTTTTTTCAAACTCACAGACTCTTTAAATTAATTTTGACTTTTGATATGTGATGCATCGTTCGTCTCACCATAAGTGCTTTGAAATAAATGCATCTTAACAATTGTAGTTTTTTTTTTTTTTTTTTTTTTTTTTTTTTGTCACGAGAAGTTACAATATTATGAAAAAATGTTTGGCATGCACCGAGTCTACAATATTGGACAACTTTATAACAACGAGATCACTAGCAAGAGCAACACAACCCGAACTAAAATGTCTTCATGAGCAAACATCTCTTATACATCCCCAATAAAAAAGCTGTTTTTTTTTTTTTTGAGGAGGTTTGATAATGGCCGTATTAAATTAGTGTAATTTCACTTAATATAGTGATCCTTTTTTTTTTAACTCCTTTCTCCATAAACAAATTCCTTCACACAATAAAAGCTTCAATCTCAAATTATTTATGGTAATTATTTATGGTCGGTTACATGGATCAAACTACTCTTTTATAACTCTTGATTTAGTGAAATTAATTCTTTCACACATTAATAGTAAAATTTACACTAATGGAAAATATTAAAACTTATCGTTGCACAATATATTATGATTATATATGTTGTGATTAATTGTGTTGTGATACCACCGAATACAAGATTAATTTAATGGGTAAGATCTAAATTTTATTCAGTTTATATCGGATTAATTTCCTCCTTAATTGGATGGTAATACAAAATATTTAGCTTCTCAAAATGGTTGAATTTGCAAACCAAGAAACGTTGCTGCATTAATTTATACAACCTATCTAATTGTTTTTCATGAAGTACAACCAAGGATTTTATGAATTCTGGATTCATATCCCAAAAAATATTGCTAAGAAATTATTCACAGCAAATGATGAAGCAATATGTTTTAACTACCTGTTGAACCCAATTGATTTTGTTCCTAATAGGGACATTTGAAATCTGTTTCATTTAAACAAATAGCTGTGGCTAATGAAGGGATTTTAAGTTAATTAGTTGTGTACCTATTGATCCCAATTTATTTTGTTCTTAATTTTTATTTGCTTACACATTTGATGGACCTCTTTCCTCAACTAACATGACTGAAACCAGGCCTTGAAAGTGGCACAAAGATAGGGAAATGCTTTTCTTGCATTTTTTATTTTTTATTTTTTAGATATTATGGTGTTCGAGATTATTCTTGACTATATATATATATATATATATATAAGTTGAAGGAGAGAGAAAGTCTCGCATGCTATCTCCTTCCACCATTTCATTTTTAAGATTTTCTCAATTTTTCTATTTTTTATTTTAAGATATTTGTATATTTGTGTTATTTATTGTTTTAAGATATATTCATCCCACCATATT
The DNA here is from genome assembly GCA_039657325.1 of Stephania cephalantha. Classification (NCBI taxonomy): domain Eukaryota; kingdom Viridiplantae; phylum Streptophyta; class Magnoliopsida; order Ranunculales; family Menispermaceae; genus Stephania; species Stephania cephalantha. The sequence continues at coordinate 46,280,280 of CM077579.1, read as the reverse complement.
TTAAAAAAACGTAAAATCCAACTTTGAACAATCAAACAACGGTCTAATTAATGAATTATTCATCAATGCATTAAGTCTCTATTTCAAATTTTACACTGTCAATTTGGTTACCACAACATTATTTATATATTATGTTTATTGCACTGAAATAAAAATTAAGTTCATTTGAATTTTTTTTTTTTTTTTGTTAATGAAATGTTATTTCAATGTAAATATTTTTTAACCTTTTATTGTATATTTTTTTATAAGAAATATGAGTTGATTATTGTGAATTGTAATTTTAATTGTAAAAAAAATATTACAATATATTTATGTAAATTAATTTATCAACTTTCTTTTAAAATTTTAATAACTCATGCGCAAAGCGCAAGAAATCACCAGTTTTACATAAGACACACTACTCTACAAAAGATATGTCTCGAGAAATTTGAAGATTCGAACTCGAATCGTGTAGGGGGGCAAGCGAACAACTAACTACTACATCAAGTTGGTTGCATTTCCAAGATTGAGCAGTACTCTCAATTTCACTAGAGGATTTGTAAATGAATGCTGGGCTGGATCATCTCGTTTGGTTTAGGAATATTTTGGCTAACTCGGCCTGGAGCCCAATCAAGGATAATTGGTTTGGGAGTATTTATGGCCCACTGTGTGGCCCAGTACTTGGGCTTGGTTTGTTGGGTTTAACTGATTTTGTATCTGTATCAGCTCAAGCCCACATTCTGTATAAATCATGGATCTATGGCAAATCCGGAGTAGTTGGATAGTGACGATAGTCAGATATCGAGTGGTTTAAACAAATTAAAAAAAAATAGCGACTGACAAAATTACATTGGGTATGTGGATTTACAAGGCATTTCATAAAATCTCCAATTCATAAGATAACCCATGATTAGCAGGTTGTATGTTTGATACCTTCTCCAAATGTTGTGTATATTATTACCAGATTATGTTTGAGGTACTTTTTGAATTAATCGATTTAACATGATTTTATCATTTGTCTAAAAAGCTACTTGCCACCGAGATTGAGTCTCATGAGTTAATAGTTTAAGCCACATGTACGTTGACACCAAATTAGTCGAATAATCTTAATATCGAGTGGTTTAGAGTAGGGCTGGCAATTCGTGTCAGCGAGTCGTAAACGTGTCGTGTCGTAAACGTGTCGTGTCATAATTATCCTAAACCCGCACACGACACGTTTATTAAACGAGTCACTATTTGTAAACACGACACACGACACGTTTAATAAACAGGTAACATGTTTATGACACGTTTAACACGTTTATTAAACAGATCATGTTTTAACTGTTTAACTCGACTCGTTTGTGTACTGTTTAACACGTTTATTAAACATATCATGTTTAACTTTGTTTAACTCGACTCGTTTGTGTACTGTTTATCAACTTTGTTAAACATGCTACTAGATTAATGATATCTCACTACAAAAAAAAATACAAACAACATAAAATATAAAATTATAAACCCATCTAATACAAGGAAAAATTAAAAATACAAGTTCTCAAATAGTGTGTTCAAGCTGCAGCACATTAAAAATAGTGTGAACAACCTCGAATTGATTTGGAGATTAAAACAACAATCACAACCGATTAAAACAACAATCACAACAATCACAACCGATTAAAACAACAATCACAACCGAATTGATTTGGAGATAGGTCGGCTGAGAAACCATATCTTCTCCCTCTCATCGCCACCATCACTACTCACAACTTCTCTTACGTCCCCTCCTCGCCAAAGCGCCGCCGCCAAACCCCCACCCTCCCTCGCCACCGAAATCACCGAAACGAATCCCGGGAGAGTCGGAGGACGAGAGAGTAATCGGCGGGAGAGCTTCGCTCGAGCCTTCGATGTGGCGACCACTAAGAGTCCCCGTAGGGGCTGCCGACCTAGAGAGGAGACTCAGGGCACCTCTGAGCGGCCTCGCGTTCGCAACGTCGCGCGCGTCGCCGGAGACGAAATGGAGGAGGAGTTGAAGAGGATCGTTCGTGGCGAAGGCGAGGAAGGCGAAGGAGAGGAGAAATTCGATGCCTTGAACAGAAGAATCCATGAGAGAGAGAGGGGGTGAGAGAGATTTTGTTACCTGAGGTCTCCTTCTTCCTTGTTGGCTCTTCCGCGTCGTCATCGTCGTCGTCGACCCAAGGTGGAAGAAGAGCGGCGAAGTGGTGGAGTCGGAAGTGCTTAGAAGTGTGAAGAGTGAAGACAACTTTTGATAGTTTTTAGGGTTGGAAATGAAAAATTTGTATTTATATGTAAATAATTATGCGAGTCATAAACGAGTCACACGGGTTAACATGTTAACGACTCGTTTATTAGCCGTGTATAAACAGGTTAACCTTGTTTATGACCCACATACATTTTTGCCAAACCCACGACATGTTTAAGGTCGTGTCGTGTTAAACGTTTCATGACCCAAATTGCCAGCCCTAGTTTAGAGGAAAAAAAAAACGTGACTAACAAAATCACATTGGGTATGTGGATTTACAGGGGATTTCATAAAATTTCCAATTCATAAGGTAACCCATTATTAGCAAGTTGTATGTTTGATACCTTTTCCAACATGTTGCGTATATTATTATTACGTGATTATGTTTGAGGTACTTTTCGAACTAATCGATTTAACACGATTTTACCGTTGTCTCAAAAGCTACTTGCTACCGAGATCGAGTCTCAATAGTTAACAATTTAAGCCTCTTGTTGACACCATTGGTTGTGTTGATAGACTAGTTTAATATTGTAATCACTCCTAAGTAAAAGAAGGTGTTTTTTTTTTTTTTTTTTTTTTTTGGTCAAGCCCTAACTAAAAGAAGTTCCATTTCAATGAAGTGATGAGTTTAATTGGTATCCACAAGTATGGTCCTCATCATTTCTATGGTATCACGCCTCCTTTAAACAACATCTGAGGTGTATTATATAAAAACATGTATACACTAGCTCTATAACTTTGCAATGAATACTTGATTATATTACATCAAATCACACCATAGTTTTTGTTTCATTAATTGGTCTTCTTTATTTCTCTATCTTTATTGGAACTTGGAAGAGTGCATATATTAGTATTAGGTGAATATACTGACAGAGACTGTTCTTTTACAAGTCATAGTGCCCCAAAAAGTGTACAAAGAAAGCTACATGTACATAGAAAAATAGTGAGTTTGAAAAAGAGAGAAATTAAAATATGTAGCTAAAATTGTTATACATAAAGCCTAGCTAGCCTCTTTTTTTATATATAGCATTTCAAAAGAAAGGAAATCTAAGGATAGAATTCATGGAATGTGATCATAAGTCCAGGGCTTGACCTAGGCACATGGGTTGGACCAAAGTTTTAAATGGGTCTTTATCACTGTTCCATTGGTTTTGAGGGGCCAATGCTCACCTTTCCCCCATCATGGCTTGGTGTAGAAGAGAAAAAAATCTATGCATGCATGATGATCTTATCCTTCAAAATAATAGGGGGTATGGCTACCAAAAGAGTTGGAGAAGTTAGGCTTCCATGATTTCTTTGGAATGAGAGACAACCCTACCCATGATGGTATGAACATATATATATGAAATTCTTCCTAATACATGACTTTTTTTACAATGTATGTGTTTGATTTGCTTTTGGGGAGAAGCTTATTCTAGCTTCTTTTAATTTCTTGTTGCTTGGAGTTTAACAACCCCGACTATTTCAAACTCATCAACACATATAGATTGTACATGATCTGTCAAATTTCATATCGAATCCACCTGCACACGCCCGTAGATCTCTGCCAGTATTGGGTGTGGGATTATAACTTAAAAGGCCTCGGTACTATTAGAAGGAGATAATCACTTATATATTTCATTGAGAAAGTTCACTTAATTCACACATCTCCAACACTTCACCTTGGATCGAAATTTATGATCCAAAGTGTCTTTGTCGTCTCGACAGGTCTCGATATTATTAGAAAGAAGATAATCACTTATATACTTTATTAATTACGAAGTTTCACACAATAGATGTGAGACTATAATTTCGGTCCACACATCTCCAACATGATCGAGAGGTATATTCTATAGAAATATTTTTCTTTATGGTGGGTCAAACACGAGACTTTTTTTTAGAGTGTCAATCTAAAAAAAAAAAAAAAAAACGAAGGTGCAATAAACGAGAAGGGCTAAAATGATAACAACACGTCACACCACATGACACATTAATTGGCTCATTAGAGTCATCCATGAACGCGCCTTGGGATGCGTTTAAACACAGATCCCGATGCATAACACACGAGTCGATCGAGGTCTCATGGAAGGCTCTTTTGCGCCAACGTACGTATCTTGCGGTGTGACATTATTGTTGTCATTATAATATTTTCCATAATAATATAGAAAATAACAACAATGTCACACCACGAGACACATTGGTTCACAAGAGCAGCCTTTCATACGACCGCGACTCACGTGTTATGCATCAAAATCTATGTATGCCCTCATCTCGAGGCGCATATGGATGGCTCTTGCGAGCCAACGTGTGTTGTGGTGTGATACTATCATGTTATGAGTGTGGTATATGTATACGTGGGTATTATGGTAAATTAATGCGCAAGAGAAACCTTAAAATAAACAAAAAAGAGAACCGTTGGAGTGCCCGAAGCGAGAGGTTCGGGACCAGGTTCGATAGTTCTTCATTTGTATATATTTCAACAGCCGAAAAACTAGAGATTCATAGCTCTCTCTATCTCTCTCTCTCAAGCTTTGCCAAACCAAAAAAAAACACACACACACACAAACCCACATAGAGAGAGAGAGAGAATCTCAACTTTGAATTCATCATATCAATCAATCAATCAATCAATCAATCCTATTATTAAGAATTACAATTCTTGTCCATTGTTCTTTACAACATATATTCAATGGTGAATATTGTTGTGTTGATGAATTTGATTTAATTTTGAGTATTTTTTGGACTTTTTTATGGCTTCGTCGGAGCGGGTTTCGCCATTCTCCGTGGCGTCGGTTGTGGCTGAAGTTCTTCAACAATATGGAGCTTGTATCAGTGATTTGAATTTGGGTTCAAGAAAGGAGGGTGAATCAGGTACATTCATCATTTTGCTTTGATTCTCTTCTTTGTTAATTTTCTTTGGTTGGTATATACACATATATATATGCAATTAGATTTATTGATGTTTAAGAGCTTTAATTAATTCCCCATTCATGAAAATCAATATGATCCCAATTTGTTTAGTAATTTCGATTCTTTGCCCGCTTTCGCGAAAAATCTTGATTATTTTTTTCATGGGGTTTTAGTACATTGCTTTTTTTTTTTTTTTTTTTAGAAACTTGTCTTTATTTTATTATAGCCAAAAATTATGTACATGAAGAGGAGCAATGTGTTTCCTTAAAACAAAGTTGAAAAAATCCCCTACCAACACGGTAAGGGGAAAATGCTAGTACCTATGAATAAAAGAAAACTCCATTCCCCCGCAGTGCATTGCATTGTTTTTTTTTTTTTTTTTTTTTTTTGATGCCTTCCTTTTTGAAATTGGGATATATAAGAGTTGGAATGTGATTAGTGTTTTTTTTTTTTTTTTTTTTTTCAGGCCAAATGTGATCATTTTTTTTTTATGTGTTGAATTAGGGATTCAATAAGTTGGATTGGTTTATAATGCAAGTTTGCAATCCCATATATTAAAACTCAAACTCCAAAGAAGTGTAATTCATCGCATTTCGACTTGTGTTGATTGCCAATACTGAAAGAACTAATTTTTTTATTTTTGGCTAGCACTGAGAAGATATGAAGCAGCCGGGTGGCTTAGGAAAATGATTGGTGTTGTTGTAGCCAAGGATTTTCCTGCTGAGCCATCAGAACAAGAATTCAGGATAGGATTGCGAAACGGTTCGATATTGTGCAATGTTCTCAACAAGGTTCAACCCGGTGCTGTGCCGAAGGTGGTTTTTTTTTGGTTCTTATATATATGGATTTCATATACCATTGTTGTTCAATATGAAGAGTTGTTCATTTTCAATGTGTATAGGTGGTAGAAAATCTACATGATCAGGTTCATATCCCTGATGGAGCAGCATTATCAACATGTCAATACTTCGAAAATGTGCAGAACTTCCTTTTAGTTATGCAGGAGATGGGGCTTCCCGTATTCGAGGCATCTGATCTCGAACAGGTCTGGTCAGAATTCTCAAGTAGATAACTAGTTATCGATAAGGTTTTGCGACTTGAGGTCACATTGGATTAAGCCACTTTGTACTTAGAGCCACTTAGTACTATGTGAATCATTTTTATTGTTGTCCTTATAAGTTCATGTTAGAGTACTACTTTTTTCATATAATGTTAATTTTGTCGTCGACAGGGTGGGAACACTGCGCGGATTGTGAACTGTGTGCTTGCCCTTAAATCTTACAGTGACTGGAAACAAATAGGCAGGAGCAGTTCAATGAAGTTTGGTGGAGTCCCAAAATCTGAAAGTTTGGAAAAACACTCTCGAGGAGGAACTCGGAACCTTTTGCGAGTTTCTTGTCAAGGACTACCTCATTGGATGAGAAGTTCATTGATGGTGAACAGATTAGACTTGATGATTTCAATTTTGAGCCCTCCGAAACGGTCTGCACTAGTTAAATTTATTATTTTGTTCACATAATAACAATTGCATAATCACATTGATTGATGAACTTGTTCGAACTCCATTCGCAGGCCAGTCAGTCCTTGAACACGCTTGTCAACGCTATTTTGTGTGATCGAAAGCCTGAAGAAGTGCCAAAGGTAAGAATTAGCATGGTTTCCAATGTTTAAACAAGTTAGGAGTGAAGCGAAAACTGTTGCCATCCTTTTAATCTAATTAACTATTATTTTCCTTATAGCTGGTTCTTAACTAGATACTCAATTGTTGTTTCATTTCTCCCAGTTGATGGAGTCATTGCTTAGTAAGGTTATGGCAGAGTTTGCTCGCCGCCTTACAAGTCACAGTGAGTTGGTAAGCTTCCGTCTATCGCTTATTGCAGCGACACTACATAATAGTTAACAAGGGGTTCATTTAATTATTGGCTTATTGTTTTCCAATTCTACAGATGAAAACAAATTTAGAGAGATTCCCTTCGTCTGATATCGGCCTTCGGGAAAACGTTTCTGGTGAAATGGAGGTACCTGTTGATCTTTATATGTCAAAATTTCATGTAAACTTGAATTTGCACAATGGAGGCAAATCATTTATAGTGAAAAGCTTCTCATATTGTTTGTGACTTTTAAGCATGAATGTCTAACATAATTAAAATGATGTTATATGCTTGCTGACGCGAAGATGAAAGCGGAGGAGGTGTCTGAACAGATCGATAATGAAGCACTAACTGAAAAAAACATCAAAGATGATGAATCGAAAAGTGCTTTTTCAAAGCAGCAATTATTGTTTGAACAGCAACAAAGACATATTGAGGTATCAAATTGCTAAAGCTTGATGAACTTATGAATTTTATGAATCTTTCCAAAATGTGATTATCTACAATGGACTGCTTTAGGAACTGAAAAATACCCTTCATGCTACAAGAGAAGATATGCAGCTTATGCAAAGAAAGTACTTTGAAGAGTTAAGCAGTATTGGTAAGAACAGAAGAAAATCTCTAATGGTTAAAAAAAAATGACCCTCTTTTTTAATATACCGCGGTTACTACTATGCGGCAGATAAGCATGTACATGGTCTGGCCAATGCTGCTTCTGGTTACCACAAAGTTCTTGACGAAAATCGTAGGTTGTACAATCAAGTTCAAGACCTTAAAGGTAAGATTTTGTTTGCGTAGTCTTACGTTTATCTAACTTCTAAATATTTGATTGAATTTGATCAATGAAATGTTGCTTTTCCTTCCATGAACAAGGAACTATTAGAGTCTACTGCAGGGTAAGGCCTTTCTTGTCCAAGCAACAACACCAATTAAGCTCTGTTGATCACATAGAAGAAGGAAATATCAGGATTATCACTCCTTCAAAGTATGGAAAGGAAGGACATCGATCGTTCAGCTTCAACAAAGTGTTTGGTCCATTTGCCACACAAGGTTGGTTATGTTTAAACAAGATTGTTCCTTGATCTTATGTCGTCGGCAAAGCTCCTAAAAACATGTCTATTTTTTAATTGAATTTTTTGCAGAAGAAGTATTTTTAGATATGCAACCCCTAGTACGATCTGTTCTCGACGGTTTTAATGTTTGTATTTTTGCTTATGGCCAAACGGGGTCGGGGAAAACTTTCACCATGGTAAGAAGGCCTCTTGATTTTCTCATTAGTGATTTAAACAACACAGCAAACTAGTGATAAATACATGTTTTATTTATGTCCAGACAGGGCCTACAGAACTCACAGAGCAAAGCCGAGGCGTGAATTATAGGGCGCTGGGTGATTTATTTCAGTTGTCTGAACAAAGAAAGGACACCTTTGCTTACGATGTTTCCGTTCAGATGATCGAGATTTACAATGAGCAAGTTAGAGATCTCCTATCTAATGATGGCCTTAACAAAAGATATCCTTCACAAGTTCATAGCAATTCATTCATTTTGACATGACACTCATAATTAAATTTCATGATTAGTGTTGTAGTCTGAAAATGCGTAGCGTGTTCGCGCATATTCATTTTAGTTCGAGGTACACTTATATCCAGGTTTCCCTTAACTTATGGACACATTAGAAATTCGCAACAGTTCGCAGAAGGGACTTAATGTACCTGATGCAAATGTTGTACCTGTTGCCTCAACATCGGACGTCATTGAATTAATGAACGTCGGACATAAGAACCGGGTGGTTAGTGCGACGGCACTCAATGACCGAAGCAGTCGCTCTCACAGGTTAAGTCTGCATATATACTTTCCAGTCTTCCAATGCTCAGTTTTTGTTTGCATTGCTAACTTGTCAAAATATTTGCAGTTGTGTGACTGTTCATGTTCATGGAAGAGACTTGACGTCGGGAACCACGCATCACGGTAGCATGAATTTGGTTGATCTCGCAGGAAGCGAGAGGGTTGATAAGTCTGAAGTAACTGGTGATAGACTAAAAGAAGCACAGCATATCAACAAATCACTTGCTGCTTTGGGTGATGTGATCTCCTCTCTAGCACAAAAGAATTCACATGTCCCATACAGAAACAGCAAACTAACACAACTACTCCAAGATTCCCTCGGTAATAATATTCATTCATTTAACATGCACCTTTAATTTTGCGACGCAGTCAATTAATTAACATCATGTTTCTTATTTTTGCAACATTTTTCAAGGAGGGCAAGCTAAAACACTGATGTTTGTCCACATAAGTCCCGAGTTCGATGCTATTGGAGAAACAATAAGCACACTCAAGTTTGCTGAAAGGGTCGCATCTGTTGAACTTGGTGCCGCTCGACTCAATAAAGAAAATGGAGAAGTTAAGGAGCTCAAAGAACAGGTTCATTCATTCACTCTTCTACCGATGATTATGTAATATTTACGTGGACTTTACAGTTAATTCATATATGATCTTAATCTCAGATAGCTAGTCTTAAAGCAGCATTGGCTAGAAAAGAGGGGGGACAAGATGACTTTCTTTATTCCACACTTAGCAGTCCTGACAGATATAAAATTAGCTCTACCGGCTCTTCTCCAATACATTATTCACAAAACACCAGAGGATCCATGTCCGATAGCTCCAGAAGCCGCTGGAGTTCCGCGGAAGGTTTTCTAAATATGGAGGTAAATCATGAAAGCTCAACTATATAATTAATTAATCCACTTTGATCACAGATATCTTCTGCTAGTCAAAAAACGTAATTTAGCAGTACATGTCCAAGTTTTTAACATTTACTAGTATGCTTTATGCACACATTGTCGACGAGAAAATTGCCAAACATATTTAATTAAAGGGAAAATCTTATGAAAAGAATTCAAAAAATGGATGCAAAAACCGAGTTGTCATTATTGGATCATAAATTTTTCTAGTTAAGCTTCATATACCTCCAACATTAGCTGTCCTAAATTAAGTTCCTTATTACAACATATGAATGGTCATTACAGGTTCAAAACAACTACGAAATGAGGCCAATGAGGCAAAGCCTTGATCCCCATGAGCTATCCACGAGCACATCTCCTTCGCGGCAAGTCAAGAATCCCACGTTAGATGATTATCAGCGAGAATTAGTATCTTCTTGGGTTAATAGAGTCACAGGAAAAGACGACGAAGGTGAATTACCTCCCGGAGAAAATAAAGAAGGCAGCGCGCAGTTGCCGGTGCAGTCATTTCAGAGAAATCTCCCGGGCATCTCTAAAGTATTTCCAGAACAACCATTTAATAAGTTGAGGACAGTTCAAAAAGAGAGTAATGTCTATGACATACCGAAGAGGTACAGGTCGGGTGGCAGCGATGGTTCAGACGATATGGAATCAACTAGTGTTTCTTCAGAGCTGGACTTGCTTTTACAACTGAATCTTCCTAGAGTCGCCGGATCAAAAATCCCAAAACCTCTAGTGAATCCATCGAAGAGCCGGAGTATTAGGTAATCTAAATGCATATATATATATATATATACCATACTATACCATACTATAAGCTTTACTTATTCTAAGGACATTTAACTAAAATCTCTAGTTTCTTTCTTGCAGTGGTGTGCAGAAAAGTTTTATCCCAACACTTATTCCTTCGCCGTCAACAAAGCCGACGGGTACAGCAGGCTCGCCGCTCCATCGGAATGCAAGGCAGCCAATGCCTATTGATGCAAAGAGGAAAACCAGTAACAGAAAATGAGAAATACACTTAAAAACTTTTTACTTTTGAATTGGTATGTACAGGTTAACAGTGAGTATATATATCCATCCATTATTGATGCAATTAAGAGGAGACATGTCGCGAAAAAATGGGAATGCACTTGCTTCTTCTTCCCTTTGATGAGTTGGTCTGCAGATACTCCCTTATACCAATGATTTCTGTTGTTACTTGTGTATGTATGAAAATAATAGTATGCGATTCAAATGCGAAAAACGTTTTCTTGTGAGGATTCTTTCATGAGAAGTGAGCTTGATTTTTTTTTTCCTTGGGTTTGCTACTCAATAGAGAATAAGAATGATCTTTTTTATGTATTTTTTATTCATCAAATGATTTGAATGGAATTTGAATCCATCCATAGCATCAAGAGCATTAAATTAAGCAGAGTGGAAGTGATTGATCATGCAGCCGAAGCTTTGTTGTTTATACATGTTTGATCCATTTCATTAAGAGTGACAAGTTTTACACTGGCTGCCAACTTATCGATCACAAACCCTATTTCATTTTCCGAGTATGAAAAATAAGCTTGGGGCGTCCCTCGGAGTCCTCCTCCTTTATCTAGATTTAGACTAGCTATGTAGCGCATATAATATTCTACATAGGTGGCGTTGCATTGAGGTTTTGGGACTAGTTATGTAGCGCATATATTATGATTCGCAAAGACTCATTTAATGTGGGGAACAATTCTTTGCATATTTATGAATGTAAATTAAGCCAAACTTCATTGTTGTTCTGGTTGGAGCAGGGGCCCTTTTGTAGAAATTTATAAATTCTAGTTTAGCCCCTCAAGAGTCTTTGCATTTAGAGTCTCGCCCCTTTGTCAACCAAACGGTTGATGCGGTTCGTTGGGCAGTCAAGCTTCGTTGTTCGGCAGCACTATTGGTCAATACGAGCGTCTATGAGATCAGCACCGTTCGATTATTATGGAGTTTGATGGGATACGTGATACGCTCTAGAAGAATGTAATGCTCATCTGGTAGGAAAATGCCACGTGGATATATATTTTGGTGGATTCTTGGTAATGGACGATGTTTCCCTTTTGCTGTAGTACAATGGCACTTGAGACAATTTTGCGTGAGTGTCCGAACCGGCTCAATCCCTCCCGATTAAAGTCAGATTAATCTCACGAGGTTATGATGGCGCCCCTACTACTAATCTAAAGGTAGAAGGAGAAATAATGTAATTGTTGCGAATCGAACTCATCTTTTTTGCTTTAGCTACTAAAGCCCTCTTTGAAACCACTACACCGCACTTTTTGAGGTTACTTTGAGACGAATTTGATTAATAAATATACGAGAAATGCTAGACACAACACCTAACGACACACCTCAACGCACACTTCCACGCATCAATCGTCCGTGTATCATCTCGAGATGACGTGCTTTCCGGATTGCTACCTAGTAGAGATTTAAATGATTTAAAAAGCAAAATAGTCTTTTTTAAGAAGATAAGAAGAAAGCAAAATAGTCTTATGACATTTAAGTTGAGTTTAATTCTCATTAGAGTAACATAGCCGGAGCATTGTATCATAACCCATCATAGAACACTAGGAGCGACCCACATAGAGATGTGCACATACATCGCAATGCAAAAATGAAGGGACGCCAGTATGTGCATATCCGTTGCGTGTCTATACTGAGTTACAAAAATATTTTTCTTAATTATATTAAGTTACAAGTGGAGGGGTAAGACGATATGAGAAATAAAAAAAAAAAAAAAGCTTGAGCCACCCACTTTAGCACCGAACTCAAATGAATGTCGTGCATTTCGCTTTGAGATGTGCAAGCACACATCTCGACACGTATTGCCCGACATCAGATTGGGTCTATGCCCAAAGTCGATGCTCAAATGGTTACTCTAGCAATTCCTGAGAAATAAGAAAGAAAGGAAAAAAAAAAAAAAGAAGTCCCATGACATTTAATTTGAGTTTAATTGGCATAAAAGTAACATAGTTGGCATAGTGCGCAGAATAAGCACCTCTCCCCACCGGCGCATTTTACCCCCGCAAGCCCTGCGAAACCTCGTCTCCTCTCTCTCTCTCTCAACATCAGATCTCTCTCTCTCTCTCGCGTTCTGATCAACCAACTCATCAACTCTCCCTCCCGAATCTCGATGAACCAAAAACCAGACGATCGGTCTCCAGATCTGTAGAGAAACACTTGCTCTCGATCCGAATTCGGCTTCCATGGCGACGAGGAATCGGACTCCTCTGTATAAACGGTACAGGGACGCATTGAAGAGCGTTCGTGTGCCGACGATCTCCGCTTCGACGCCTCTGCAGTCTTCGTCTTCGTCTTCTGGTGGTGGTCCGGTGATTGAGTTGGTGAGCAGTTCGATTTTGAGTCAGAATCGGTCGTATGTGCCGCTCAGTACGGACGATCCGGGGACGTCAAGGTAATTTCTCAATTTCTCTCGAATTTGATCTGTGTAGTGTAGAAAACCTAGTTTGATTGATTGCGGTAAATCAAGCGTAATGGAAGAGTTTGATCTGCGTAGGCTTTGAGGAATTAATGGTATCTAAATTTTGATTGTACATTGGTTATGTCAATTTGATACAAAGATTAGGGAAGGGCGGTTGGGGTGGTTTGGACACGTGCAAAGACGGCTTAAAAATGTCTCCACTAGAAAACTTGACTCAATAGAAACGGAAGAAATTCGACTAGGTAGGGGTTGACAAAAGTTAACTTCGGATGTATTAATTATGAGGGATTTAAATGGTTTGGAAAGCTTGTTATCAATTGCATTAAAAATTGAGCACAATGAAAGAGTTTGATCCATGTTGTCGATCCCAACTAATTTGGAATTGAGGCTTTGAGGAGTAAATGCTATCTAAATTTTAATTCTACATTGAGTATGACAATTTGACGTGGGGGGTTGTAGTGGTTTGAACACATGCAAAGACGGCCTACGAATGCCCCCACTAGAAAACTTGACTCAATAGAAATGAAAAAAATTTGATGAGGCGGGGTAGACATAAGTTAACTTGGGACGCATTAATTATAAGGGTTTTAAATGGTTTGGAAAGCTTGTTATCAATTGCATTAAGTCGAGCACAATGGAAGAGTTTAATCTATGTAGTCAACCCCAACTAATTTGGGATTGAAGCTTTGATGAGTTTATGCTATCTAAAGTTTAATTGTACGTTGGTTATGAAAATTTGACACGAAGATTAGGGAAAGATGGTTGCGGTGGTTTGGAAACCTGCAAAGACGGCTTAGGAATGTCCCCACTAGAAAACTTGACTCAATAGAAATTGAAGAAATTTGATGAGGCACGGGGACATAAGTTAACTTGGACGCATTAATTATAAGGGTTTTAAATGGTTTGGAAAAGCTTGTTATCAAATGCACTAAATCGAGCACAATGGAAGAGTTTGATCCATGTAGCCGATAACAACTAATTTGGGATTGAGGCTATGTTGTTGTATTCTTAATGACAATTTGATGGTTGATTAAATATGATTTAGAGTTTTGAAATCTAGCTGGAATAGGGCATAGGAGTTTAAATTTTAGTTGTATATAGCGGGAACTTGCTGGCTTCCCTGCGAGGTCACGCTAGAATGACTTGTTAGGTGAAGGTCGCCATTCATCTAAATTGTTCTGGTTTGATAGAAAATTATTTTATCGATCATTGTTCTGAAAAAAAATTGTGGACTAACTAACTAGCAAGTGGAGATACAGGTTGTTTGGTTCACATTTTGATTTGCAAGTAAATGAGTTTGAGTGAGTGTTTAGTTGTGTGATTGAGAAACTTCCATGTACAATTGTTGTTTTGGAATGGAGGGATTGCTTTTGTATATTGCAAAACGGATATAAAGCTACAAAGGATAATTCCTAGAAGGACTTGTGCATAGTCACAATGCCAAATCTTGGCTGCTTTATTAGAATTCACTAGGCTCAATAATAAACACAGTTGTATGCCAAAACAAATAATAACCACAGTTGTTAGATTTCACAAACATGCACCCAATGCAGATCTTCAAGATAACTTGAAGTTGGTGGTCATGTTATTGAGATTTGAGAATTTTCAATTGAGTTTTCTAATAGAACACCGAAATTGGTGAATTGAATTGAGAGAAACAACAACGATTACAAACTCTAAAGTAACCCAGATAAGAGTCTTAAAACTCTCTCAACCCAAACTCCTGAGAGTTCCCAAATTACATTCAAGATGACAAAATGTTTTTCTCTCCTTTGCAGCCTCTATTTATACTACTATTATAAACTTACTTAACTACCCCTATAACTAATTTGGACTCACACCAATACTATTGTGGTGGTCCCCTTAAACTCTATCGTTACTCCCCCCTTTAAAAATTCACCTTGTCCTCAAGGTGGTAAAGAGATAATGATGCAACCAGGAACATGGATCCACATGGGGAGAAGATCTTAAGGTAATAGTAACCAAGCAAAGATCCATATCAGTCGCGAAGCGCACAAGCAAGTGCTCCGGCATAATATCGAATGAAGGCGCTAGACTCTTAACCCAAGAAGTGCAATAGAAATCCGAAGTGCTCCAAACTTCAACATGAGTCCCCATAAATATGAAATTCAAATTAGTGTTGGCAACACAAGGCTTCGAGAACCCCAAAATATATCTATCATGAAGCTCATATAGAATGGCATGAGCTAATGTTTGAAGCTCAGACCCAAGAAAGTAAAGCAACAAAATATCAAAGAAAGCATTCCTAGGTTCAATATCCATTAATGCCTTTTCATCAAACACTTGTTGCACACTGCAAATGGCGACCAAAGCAAAAAGTAACAAATATCCGAAAAGTGTGTAGTTAAGAGAACACGCAAGAATCCACAACAACCATGTGGCGCAAGGGTGAGAGAAATCAGACTGTAGACTTGCCCTCAATAAGAGGACCAAGGACACCAACCCATCAGCCCACCAAAAAGTGTCGCATACTCGCCAATTGGTCAAGAACATTTCAGTAAACACTTCCAATGCAACAATGGAGTACCCACATATGACTGATGTCGTTGGGTACCAAGACAACACAAAGCATTGTGCCATGCACCGCCACACAACAAGTCGTAACATCACTAAGCTACCATAACATGACGACAAACCCTATAAAAACACCTTAAGTTGTGGGCAAACCATGAAGGAAGTAACCATAGTGAAGGCAGTGGAGTAGATACCACCGTATCGATGAGAAAGATTGGAGATAAACATATGGTAGGAGATAAAACAGAATCCATAAGATATTTCTCGAACGACATAGTACCTCGCCTTGTGAGATCTCCTCGACTCACCCACAATGCGGTCATCTTCCCAAAAGGATGTATTACCAAAAGTTCTGACCTAGCAAAAATGAAGGAAACAACACACCTAAAAATGAGATCAACGAGCTCTCGAAGTGACGTTATCAATAAGGGCGGCGACCACGGTGGCGGAACGAGGAAGGCGCGTTGTCTTCAATACTCATAACGCTCAAAGCTACATCTGTGATGTCGTCGTGATCCTGGATGTCATCGTTGATTGTATGAAATGTAGGAGTTGCAGAAGTTGCAAAAAGAATATGAGACAGCAACATCTTGGACGCTACTAGATCTGGTGGATCTGATGGTTCTGGTTTGCCTACAATTAGCAACCCTTCGGATGACTATCTGACTGACTGGAAGCTTTCAGCAACAACGCAAGTGGCGAAGTTTGAATCCGCAAAAATAGAATGGAAAATGGCTTTCACGATCTGCTCTGCACAAACAATCGCCTGAATAATCGAGTTGGAGAAGACGCCCAATTTGATATTTGATTTGACAATGGATGGATCTGAAAGCACTGGCAACTCCAAATTTCGATCACCATCAACATGTGAGATCACCGCTAGAGGTGAAGAATCACGAATTGACCATGTATCGAGCTTCTCTAAGATGCGATCAACCCCCAACTTAATTTCGTAAAGACTTCTTAACATCTCATCCGACAAAAACCTTGAATCCATTCTTGATTGATTATATTTCTGATGAAGATGCGTTGATACCATTGATAGAACACCGAAATTGGTGAATTGAATTGAGAGAAACAACAACGATTACAAACTCGAAAGTAACCCAGAGAAGAGTCTTAAAACTCTCTCAACCTAAACTCCTAAGAGTTCCCAAATTACATTCAAGATGACAAGATGTTTTTTTCTCCCTTGCAACCTCTATTTATACTACTACTATAAACTTACTTAACTACCCCTATAACTAACTTAGACTCACACCAATACTATTGCGATGGTCCCCTTAAACTCTAACATTTTCATTTTGAAATTGTTAGGCTAAGGATGAGAGCAATAATTGAAATTGGAAGGAAAGTTGGTTTTTATCATAAAAAAAATCTGCCTTCTTATTTGGAAAGAAGGTTTTGCTTCTATGATGCCCAAGAATTAGGTGTTGGCATTTATTGAAGCTTACATATTGTAGTCAGTTGAAATGAAGACCCAAGGAGATGCTCCAGTAATCATAGTAGCAACAAGGATAAGTATCGAAATTGTATAAGAAAAATGCTGGTATCTCAATTCAGTCTATGCCATTTGCTTGGGATGAAGTCAGATCTTGCATGTCTTATATGGTAGTGAAAATGTCATTCTGCTCAATCAAGTTTGAGCTTCTCCAGTGATTATTTTATTAACATTTTGACGTATATATCTTTTTATAACTTGTTTATGGCGACTCTGGTTTAGTGGCTTCCTTTGGGACCTTAATTGATTGTTCCAGTTGTACAAGTAGCTAGCTAGTGAAGAACTAAAAAGAAATGATCAGGGCCCAAATGGAATTCATTCCATTGGCAGGTGTTAATTCACTTTTCTGAGTGTTTGTAAACAGATTTACGATTGTGATTCCTTCATTTTAAATTGTCTTGCTATTTCGGAACAAGATTATCCTATTCGTCACTTTTCACTACCTAGTTCTTTGGACCAATGAGCTTGCTCGTGAAAAGAGTATCAAGGCCTTGCAAATCTCTCTGAAACAATGATATTTTCGTGTTAGAAGTCACTGCTACTTGCATTTCCATGTTTGTACTTAAGAACTTTACCAGGCAATAAGCTATTATGTGTTTGATTTAAGGCTAGTTAGTATACATTATTGTCATTTTATGTAATGAGCAATAGTGCTTTTAATGTAAAATAATCGAGTTGTTATTGCCATTTTCACACCCCCCACCCCCCCAAATTGTGGGCATCATAAACCACTATATAATCATTTTATCTGAAAAAAAAAAAAAAAAACTTTGGTAATTACCACATTTGCAGTGGAGGAGCAGTTACAGTTGGCTTACCACCAGCTTGGGTTGATGTTTCCGAAGAGATAGCAGCAAATATTCAACGAGCCCGTGTAAAAATGACAGATTTAATCAAGGCTCACACAAAGGCTTTAATGCCTTCATTTGGAGATGGAAAAGAAGATCAGCGCTTGATTGAGGTTCTCACCTCGGAAATTACAGATCTGTTGAAGCGGTCTGAGAAAAGATTACAAAAGCTTTCTGCAAGTGGTCCTTCTGAGGATTCAAATGTCAGAAAAAATGTACAGGTAATCGATTCTTCCCTGGTCTGCGAAGTGCTTTCCTAGCACTATATGTACTTTTCTTTCCCATTATTTTCTAAGATCCTTACTAAAAAATGGAATGTCACTCTTTTTCTTGTTTTGCTTACCTTTGATAATTGATGGGGTCACATCTTAACCTCTTTCTTTTGCAGCGCTCCCTTGCCACCGACCTTCAGAATCTTTCTGTGGAGCTTCGGAGAAAGCAATCTACTTATTTGAAGCGTCTCCAGCAACAAAAAGAGGTTTGATATTAATTTAATTAACTTATCCCTTAAGGCTAAAGGAATAGAGGAAAGGCAAATAAACGTAAAAGCTTTCAATATGCTTACTGCTTGTCTTCTTATTTTCATATTTCTGTTAAATTAGTTATATTTACTGTTGTAGGGTCCAGATGGCGTTGATTTGGAGATGAATTTGAATGAAAACCGAAGCAAAATGGAAATCGATGATTTCAGTGATATGGTACGGTGTCTTTGTCCCATTATTATCTTTTGTTGCTTCACTGAGGCTACCCTCTTTACGCCGTTATGTCAGTACAATGCTCATTTCATATTACTATTGAGATTTACGGTACTTCAGACTGTTTCTTCCTCCTTTTTCGGTGGGGAGGGGGGATCATTTACCTGCAACCTTAAAGTTGCCAGGTCCAGTCTCTACCATTGAGTAACTTTAATGTGTTTTCATTCTTTCGAAAGTGCGGCTTCTCCAAGCTAGTCTTATAAATACTTAGGCCATGGATTTTGATTAGTTTCACATGAAATCAGTTTCTGGAATTCAAGAGGGGTGTTCTTTTTTCAGGGATTTAATGAGCATCAGATGTCCAGGTTGAAGAAGAGTGAGGCATTTACCGCCGAAAGGGAAAGAGAAATCTCTCAGGTAACTGTAGTCTTTTCTCTGGTAATCTGCTCTTCATCAATTTAAACCAGTGATCCACAAGCAATCTAACTGGCTTTCTTCTCCAGGTTGTTGAGTCTGTAAATGAGCTTGCTCAAATCATGAAAGACCTTTCTGTACTTGTGATAGATCAGGTCCGTATCTGCGGTCAGTCAATTGCTATTCCCACAGCCCTCACGAGACAAAAAGTTTGCTAATTGAATTCGTTTCTTGATTCAGGGAACAATAGTTGACCGGATAGACTACAACATTCAAAATGTCGCAACCTCCGTAGAGCAGGGATTCAAACAATTGGAGAAGGTGCTCCCTCCCCTCTTTTACATTTCTTAAATCTGTATGTTATGATCTTCTTGCTGCTATTCTACTTAAAAACTGTTTATCCCTAGTAACGTTTTCGTCAACTATTTCCAACCGCAGGCAGAGAGAAATCAAAGGAAAGGTGGTATGGTAATGTGCGCCACCGTGCTCGTGATCATGTGCTTCATCATGTTGGTCCTATTGGTCCTCAAGGAGATCTTTTTGTGATTTTAGCATAGATATTCTTGTAGAAAATTCACATCAGCAGATCCATACGGCGCGATCAGAGTAGAAGAGAAAATTTTGCTATTTTGACAGATGCAATTGGGTGCAGGATGATGGTTGAGAAGTGAGAACCCTCAGGGGAAGTAGTGGATGGCAATGGGAAGCAAAGATGTGGTGGTGTTCATTGTATTAGCTGCAGAGTAAGATGGGATAACAAGGGTTCATGGGTTTTGATATCTTGATTTCTCTAGGGTTTATGGAGATTTGTTTCTCTAACCCTCATTATATGAGTAGTCTATCTTCCTTTTGTTGTATCAATTCTTTCATGCTAAATATTGCCCAATAAAATGGACTGGACGCGTCGTCCAATGGTTCGCTTACAAATCAGAAAGAGAAAAGAAAAGCTTTAAACTAGATAATTCCATTTATCATGTATGCTTTCACATTTACAGTTTATGGAGTCTTATTTCTCTAAACATCATCTTACATTGCATTCACAGAAAAAAAAAAAAAAAATCATCAGATCATACAGATTCTTACAAAATAAATGCCAGTTCTTGCAGGGTTATCAATGCTCAAATTGTATCATGTAAGTATATACTTGATAAGGTAAAATTTGCAATCAGAATCGATGGTGATGCTATGGAAGTTCAGTGCCATTGCTAACAGGGCAAAATGAATGAGAGATCTATGAGCAAGGCAAGACAGTATATACCTGAGAGTATTCTGGGTGGAGAACTGATGCTCAGATGACCAACTCTTTCTCTGCTTGGGGATCAAGAGAGTGGCGGAAATGGCAGCGGTGTCCGTAAGGACAGGTTCCGCCGGAGCTGATCATGCGGCATATCTCGGTCTTGTAACGAGGGTGTCGAATCACCGGTCGGAGCTCCTTAATTCCGTGCGCGAATTGGCACCTGTCGGCGTAAGGGCAGTTCCCAGTCTCCTCCCATTTGTTGCATAGCTCAGTCTTCAGCATCCCTTGGTTGTACACCTCCAACTCTATTTCTTCACGCTCCCCATTTCCCTGTTCAAATCACACTTAAAATTAAACAACAACAACAACAACAATTCAATCGTAAATTAGTTGAGGTAAGTTACATGAATCAAACTTGATTCTTCCATTGCGCTTGATTTAGTATTAGAATTAGACTTGCACTTCACAAACAACATTTCTTTCTCAATGAGTCATGATTCCTGAATTCACTCTAATTCGCATCACACTTAAAATTAAACTCACAACAACTACAACAACAACAAAAAATCAAACTAGAATTCACTTTAATTCGCTTCAATCCTATATTAAACTCGAATTCACTCTAATTTGCTTCAATCCTAAATTAGTTAGGTCAACTACATGAATCAAACTTCATTATTCCATATAAATTAGTGAAGGTTAGCTACATGAATCAACTTTATTCCTAAATTAGTCAGGGTCGGCTACATGAATCAAACTCTTCCAACGCTTCAATCATAAATTAGTCGGGATCAAATTTCCATCCTAAATTAGTCAGGATTAGCTACATAGATCAGACTCTTGCACTGAGCTCGATTTAGTGTTAAAATTAGACTTGCACTTCACAAATAGCATTTCTTTCTCAATGAATATATCATTGAATTCATGAATTCACTCCAATTCAAAACTTGAACTTTTATACCTGTGAGGCTAAACGGAGACGAAGTGGCTGATTGGCGCCAAACTTGCACCCGTTTCTCGACTTGCTCGGCGCGCCGACGCCGGCAACCCTGCCCTTATTCAACGCCAGAAACCCATTCGACCTCACCGATATAACCTTGGGAACGTTCCGGCTCTCCGGTACCGCTTTCGAGGCGCCATTGCAGTTCTTCTGATCCAGATCCGCCAGAACCTCTCTCTCATTCCTCTTCGTCTCGACACTCAATCTCGAAATCGACGAGATCAGCTCGCTCTCTCTCTCTGCCACCAGCGCGGACAGATCGAGGCTTTCGGCTCTCAGCTTCAAGTTCTCTTCGCGAAGAAAACCTACTTCCGCGAACGCCTTGCGCAGGCTGTAGAAGGCGCTGTTGAATCGGTTCGTGAGCATGTTCGTTTCGCGGATCAGTTTTCGCTGGAACTCGACCTCCAATGGCGATGCAGACGAAGGAGTCGAGTTGCTCGACTTCGCCGAACTCGCTCCTCTCCGTACCGCTCCTTCGTCCACCTCCGCCATCGCCTGCACAAAAACAGAGCGATCGATCGATCAATCAATCGAACTTTCTGATCAAGACCTAATCGATCGAAAAAACCGAATCGATCGACGATCGTAGTCGAAGTTTCGCAATCAAACCAGATTTCCTTCACAAATTCGGCAAAACACTCGTTAGATCTCAAATTTCTCATCAATTGTTCATACAGAGAGATCATCGAGATCATCAAAGATTCAAGACTAAACAAGCAAGAATTCTCAAGAAAAGCAAGGAAATTGAAATTTACGAGCGATTCAAGTGAGAAACCCTGAGTTAGCGAAGAATTGAAGATCAATAGGAGCAGAAATCACGCGATCTGGACGAATTCGAAGAACTGAAATCTCAAGAAGACGAGATTTCTGTGGCGAATTTCGTAGTCTCCGTGTTTTCGTTTGATATTTTGTGGAGTAATTAGGTTTCGTTTGTGTTTACCTTGTGAGCGGCCATTGGAGCTCTCTGTCAAGCTCTGCGAGAGGAAGAACAACGAAAACTGGTTGGTTTGGTTTTGGAGGGAAAGCAAGAACGCGAGTGGGTGGAAATGTCGTTCTTGCCCCTGTCGAAGAATCGTCAGTCGTCACTGAAGAGTGGACCAAGCCCATGAAGCCTTTATTTGAGACGGATAAAAAAGCCCATCAGGCCCACTTTAGTTGAGCGGCTTGAGCCCATTCTTAATCGTTGGAGTCCCTTGATTTGTGAATCGAGATGTACAGGAACGTGTTTCGATGTCTGTCTAAAGGAATCGGATGAAAGCAATCGGAAATGTCGTTTTTGCCCCTCGTCAGTCGTCGGTCGTCTTTAGTGGCTGGGCCAAGCCCATGAAGCCTTTTTGACACGGAAATAAGGCCCATCAGGCCCATTTTAGTTGAGCCCATTCTTAATCGCTTGATTTGTGCATCGGGATGTACGTGAACGTCTTTCGATGTCTGTCTAAAGGAATACGATAAAAATAAAAGGCAACACATATTTTTTGGTCCTTGAACTTTGTGACTTTTATGCTTTTAGTCCCTGAACTTTTATTAGTATACATTTGGTCCCTGAACTTTCTTTTTTGTACATTCGGTCCCTAAACTTTTGAGTTTTTTATGTTTTTGATCCTTGAACTTTGAGTTTTTTTTATGTTTTTGGAGGAAATTAATTTTTTTTTCGACTTTTGTTGGTGGATGTAAGTCGTTCAGCTTAGTAGTATAAACCACTTTATTATTCTTGACTAGTCACATATCACTTTTATTACTCACATTATCGAAATTTAACATTTTAAATGGTAGAATTACTAAATGTAGATCTTCGTAAAAGTTCAAGGACTAATATGTAGTAATAAAAGTTTAGGGACCAAAAGCATAAAAAACACAAAGTTCAGGGACCAAATGATGGTTTTGTCAAAAATAAATAAATGCATGTGTGAATAAGTAATGTATAACATGTATGTAAATATTTAGCCATCAAAAAAACTTTACTAATTATCAATGACTCAATATATTTAATAGAGCGGGATTATACATAAAACCAATTACGCAGTTACCTCAATAAAAGGTACATTGATTCGTTTTTATAAAAAATAAAAATAAAAAAAGGATACATTGATTTGTTTGTCCTAAGTGTTCAAAAGAACATCAAACTACTATGTGATTGACTTTGAAGAATTGTGACTTTCTATTGAAATAGTGTGACGACCAATAATTAGTCTTTTAATAAATATCTGGAACTCAATAATACATAGACGCTCTATTAGAAATATAATTAGAAATAAAAAGTTTTGACATGCGAAAGAAATCCAAAACTATCGACAAGGGAATATACAACTCGAAACTTCAAACAAATGAAGAAAATTAACAACTTATTAAACAAAAAAATTTGTAGAAAAATATCAACCGAACAATTATAAGCAAAAATCCACGCACAATCATTGATAAAGATGAACAGACGTTAAGGGTGAGTGATTGGGGCTTATGGTAAGTCTGATAAATGGAACAAGGAAGAACAAGATCTAAGAAGATTTAAGCCAGTGATGAGTGATGACAAAGGAATTAAGGAGTTAAAAAATGGTTCAGAGCTCAATTATTGATGGATGTCATATATAATCAATAAAGTGACAGGACATCAATATTTAATTATTTGATAGTACAACTAAATGCAAGTCTACCATTCATCAGTCAGCTGTACTAAATTCCTTTCTATGTGCTTTGGCATATATAATTAGGAGTGGCTGAGATGCTCAAGGAATATTTCACATGTCTGCTAAATTATGTGACCATCATTTCATTTTTTTTTTCTAATTTTTTTTTCTTATTTGAACAAAACAATGATATCTAATTTGACACGCGAATTAAGTTGACGTTTATATATTTCACTACGAAATCACACTTAACTGACGTGGGAGTATACTAACTTTCGATCTACGCATCTCGAACACGAAGGAAAAAAAATGTTCATGTATATATACCAACTCTATGTCCTCTTAAAAACTTGTTTTCTTAATTTCAAGGTGCATTTAAAGTACACCGAGAATTAATATTTTGTTGGTCTTAGCTTCTCTTAGTTGAGTTTTGACTTCAAGCATCGTTGGCCTTGCGGGAAGAGTTAGATGGTGATGAGATTTGGCTCTATGGTTGGGCTTTTGGCCCTATGTGCGTCTCTGCGAGGCGGAACTATCATGGTGTCATATTTTTTCTGTATATAGATTCATTGTAGATGGCGTGGAGGGTATACATGATAAACGCAACTTTCTAGAGCTCGTCTCCAATTTCTCAAAAAATAAATGTTTTGTGCATGGAGGAAATTCTTGCTAATTATATTATGTGATTTCTAATTCCCAAAACTAATGAAGGAGATTCCATACATTTGTCTAAGCAATTGTTTTGCTAAGGATGCCATTAATTATTGGTAATCACTATTAAACTTCTTGCAACCAACATTTCAAAGTAAATAACAATAACATATTGTTAACATAAGTGGATCAATCAATCAACACAACATTTTTTCATATATATGTGATGTGTAGACACATGATCATGATCATGATCATGATGATGATGATGATTGAGAAGGTCATGCTACCATGGCAGGGCACCAAGGCACCAATTGTCCCTGAGACATCAAAGAGTTGTAGATTTGCAAGGCCAACTTCTTGTCACGCCCCTTCATGTTACTCAAAGCTTCAGCATGATCACTAACAACTGTACTAGAATTGAACAATCCAGCAGGGGAGTTGGAGACCATGAGCATGAGCTTGAGATAGGCGTCGCGGAGGCGCAACAACGCTTTCTTAGGCGATCCAAGGCGAAAAATTCGAAGCTTTCGTATAACTCTAAGAGGCCAAAATCGCCTCGCCCGATGATCCTCCTCCGATCCCAAGGTCACGACCGCCAATCGGTTTTTCTTCGAGTGGCTCCTCCCGGAGCCGTTGAGGAGCGTTCGATACCGTTTTCTTCTCCGGTAGCCCTTGAAGCCATTGTAGAGATCCATGGAGAAGCCCTTCATGGCCTACTATTATGTGTGTGTGAGAGAAAGAAAGTTGTGATGAGGTTTGGTTTGGATGTATGTAGTATGTGAATGTGATATATAAATAGTTGGTGAGGCTCCTCTGAAACTACTAAGTTAATAGCTAAAGGAACCCGTGCTAGAGTAACGTAGTTTGGGCACCGAACCACTCAGTGCTCGTGCAATACACTTTGAGTCACGCGCGTGCGCATCTGGAGGTGTATCACACGGGTGCCAAGTGGGTTGATGACCAAACTCGGTGTCCAAACTATGTTACCAAAGCTTTTTCCATATTTAAAAGAGAAGGGAGGTGGAGGATATGCAAGGGCAAAGGGTGCTTGTGTGTGCAGTGTGCCCTGCCCTCTAGGTAATGTATTCCTAATATCCTATGTACCTATCACAATCAAACATTTATGTTATTTCTATTTGGAAGTTTAGGTGGGATCTCCATTTTTTCAATAACCGTGGTTGTTTGAACTTTTATCGTCTTCTTTCTACTTAGGCTCGACTAATTTTACGAGAATTACCAACCTCGTGACTCGGACAACCAACATGTATATATAGGTAGCTAGGCATGTTACATATCTCAAAAATGCAAGTCTAGGTGTATATGTAGTGACTTAATTTTTATTGTATGTTTTGGGTGTTATTCAAGCAATGTGTTGCACAAAATGTGTGTCCGCTGTTAAGTCGAGAGTTGCGCCACATTTTCATGTGAGATATAACACATGATAATGATATGGTATGCAATTGAACTTTGTTGATATTCAAATCCAAATAAAAGTTCCTCTCCGTCTCTCTCCATTTGTTGTAGGACATTTTTTGAGTTTGAAGGCTCAGAGTTTTGGTCGATTTCGTCTCCACATTAGGGTTCGGTTCAAGTTTTCTTTCACACACTCAAGTCGTGAAATCGATCGTTTGAAGGTACGTTGATAGTCTAATTAAGTTGCATTTGGTAGAGTAGTTGTTATGTTTGTGTGGCGGTGCATTCAATGGTTCATTTATTGGAAAGTCGTGGTTCTCGGCCACACGCCGAGAGATTTTGTTTCTTGTCTCGCCAAGCATGGCGAGACCGAGGGAAACTTTTGGGAACTCGTGGTTCTCATTAGACATGCCGGTATAGTTTACACGGTTTAGGCAACGAATGGCCGAGAGTTATATTGTTATCTCGGTCACCACTTCACGAGAGCAACCATTAGTGTATAGTTTATGTTACGTCGGTGATGTACAACCGAGAGTGTAAGATAGATCTCGGTTGTCCATGACCGAGACTTTATTGTCGTCCATCTGGACTTGGCTGTTGGGCAGCTAAACAAGTCAAATGGCACATATAATATGGGTTATGTGGACTTGGGCTCATGGTGGATGATGCCTTTTGGGCTGACTAAAAGGGCATATAGGTTGGCTCATCATAAGAAAATCTTAGTTTTGAGAACACATACTATTATAATGATAATATAAAGGGGTTTGGAAGAAGTGCTTTATTGATTATTATAATTCTTTCAAGTTTATCCTTCTTAAATTAAGTTTATTATCTACGGATCTTTACATGGTTGGAATTTATAAAAGAAAGTTTTCTTATAGCTAGCTTACACATTTTATTTAAACTAGTAGAATACACGCAGATGTGGGGTTTTACTTCAAAATGTCTCGATATTAATCGGGGAGAGATCCACATTTAAGAAATTTTTTTATGAAGTTACACTTAACCATTGTGGAAATATATTTCCGCCCATATATTTCCAACAGTTCTACTCTTGTTGTGTAATCCACCCACCGCACGAGAAGGGTTCAACCTAGCATATTTCAATGGGAGTGTGGTGCTATTATGAGATCGGTTCAACCTAGTTGATTCGATCTCGAAGGGATGCGAATACTATTCGTCGTAGGGACAACTTTTTTTTGTTGGAATATTATTTGCCTCATAACTTATTTACATAGTGGCCAAAATATATAATTTATATTTTAATTTATTTTATGTCCATTAAGCTTTCCTTTAGGTTACCAATGTGATGAAAATTGCGGTGTTAATATGGGAAGTCCAGTGGTTCTCCCTCAATCCTATAAAAGAACACTTGTACCATCAAACTAGTGTACAAAATTTAAGGTTATGAGGGTAATAAACTTTGTTGTTGAGAGTTTGTTGTAGAGAAGATCAACAAGATAATGACTTGCGCAGGTAAAACTTTACTCGATCTATTTTATTATGCTTAAGAATGTTTACAGTTTTCTCCACACCCCAATAAGAAAACATACATTACAGACTAGGGTTGGGCTGAGCGAGCTGGACCGATATCCAAACCTATAAAAAGGTCTAATCCACATAATATTAATGATCTATATATATATATATATATAGCCACAAACACTCACATAAATCAACACCAAAAAAATAACATGACCTATTGACATACTACTTAAGTCTAAAGTACACTAAAATAACGCTCTAATACAACTGATACATATTGCTCACACATGCACAAAATTCATGTGGACTTGTGGAGTATTGGTGGTATTTTAAGTTGACAAAACCAAAAAAAAAAAAAGGATGATAGACGCTTGATGTGAAGGGGAATCTATGCATATTAAATGTGTCGGTGAAGATTAAGAGCCTAGTTGTCCAAATCCATAACTTTAATTACCAATCCCATCATATATAAACTTACTTATCAAAATCACAACTACAAAATAGAAAACATTGTTATCAACAACTACAACAACAGCAATTGCTTACTATGTAAGTCATTGTGAACTTAATTAAGTTACATAGTATATATATATATATGAACAAAACAACACTCGAACCTTCAATTTGGGCCCCAATTAGTGGCCAACATAGTTGCCAACCAAACAAGCACCTTGCCTCTCATCCTCACCTCTTTGTATATATAGTTGGCATATTTTGTTTGTTTGTTTTACACACATCTCCCTTTCTTTTCCTACGAAAGCAATAAAGATATATACATACCGTTTATTGTGTAGGGGAGGGGACCCGTTTAAATTATTAGAACAATACAAGCATAATATTTCATATGAGTTACGTGACCATGTTTGCTTTAATATATCATGAAATGTATTATAGGAAACCATATATGTATAGAGGGTGCACGGTGTGTATATATCTGTTTTGGACACTCAAAAGGATTTGCCCATAATTAAAGTGGCACTATATGAGGGGACCTAAAGACCCAATATTTGCGATCTCGTGACCTTGAAAACGTGGCCTACGTACTTCACATCTTCTTAATTATCGCTTCAATATATCTCCAATTTTTTTTTTTTTATATAGTCCATTCAATGGAATATTTTAAAGCCAAAAGGACAAAGAACTAAACAAATTCAATATGGACAAAGAATTTCCCTCTATATAATATATATAGTTTCGGGACGTCTTACTACGCGATTGATCATTCGCCGCTTCATTTCATGAGGAATTAATTTCTAAGAATTTATTAATAAAATTTAAAATAGTAATTAAATTTTAAAAATTAGAAATACAAGTATCTTTTTAGCTTATCAATATTTTCTAATGTGATTGAGATAAGATGTGAATGAAAAAATAAATTTAGTATACTAGGACATTACTTCCTCAAAAAAAAAAAAAAACAAGGAAAAAAAAAACACAAGTGGTTTGAACCATCAATTTGTGAACACTGGCTTGTGGAGATTCCGTAAAATTTATATATATATATATATTTAAAAGTTGGAGCTGAAAGAAAGTTGACATGATTCTCCTTTCACCAATATAATTTTTTAATTTTCTAATTTTTTCTATTTTAAGGTATTTATTTATGTGTTATTGATTATTTCAAAGAATATAATCATTTCAGTTATGAAATGGATGGACACTTGTGTATGTATGTGACCACATTGTGAAGCATGGTTCTCACATTGAATTGTAACATCAAGCATGACTCTCACACTTCATGTAACTTGTAATCATCTCCAATGTACACCAACTCTTCCATGTATTGTTTATGTTGCTTGTGATGTGTTGTATGACTTTGTGATGTATGTATAACTTGTACACATTGTATAAGTACAATTATCATCATCACCAAATGGCCTATAAAAAGGGTGCCAACCCCATTGTAATTCACACACCAATGTTGGAATGGAAATTTCTACATTTCTCAACTCTAGCTATCTTCTCTCTTGTCTCATCTTCTCTACTTGTTCTAGTAGTTCTTTGTTTACGTCTTCTATGCTTAAGTCTCTAGCAAGTCCAACTTAAGTTTTAGTTGGCTTACAACTTAGTTTACAACAATTCTCTCATTTATTGAATTTATTTATAGTTTGTATTTGATCGAAATAGCAATTAAGTGCATTTAAATTCTTTTCTTGATTAACGAATGGTTGTTTCTATGTATTTAATCTACGTTTCAAATTATACACCATCCCTTTGGTTACTGCAACATCATTTATACAAATAATTAATATTCTCTTTATATATATATATAGATCATAAGTTAACAAAAACTGCATGTTTTAGCAACATCCAAGTACTTCTCATAGAGTTCTTCACATTCGAATGCAATGTTGTAGCAATTGTTGAGCTGCATGACACTCTAAGACGTATCAGAGATCTTGCAGTGCGATCAACAACTTCAAATCTCTATGTTCGTTGTTATAAGGATTGTTCAAGATGTTTGATAAGTGCGTGGTTTATAACTAAATATTTTTTACCCTCTATTGTATATTTCGAGTTGATTATTGTGAATTATAATTTTAATTGTAAAAAATATTACAATATATTCATATAAATTAGTAGTTTATTAACTTTCTCTTAAAGTTTTAATAACTTTTGCGCGGAGTGCAGGAAATCGACTAGTTGTACATAAAGTTCAATATTTACCTCAAACTCTATTGATAGAAATGATAACTTTGAAATTATGAATGTAAATAATTGAATTAGTTATGATTAAAGCTTTAGACACCTTCTTTTTTTTCACATGATTAATCAGAATTTTTTTCATTCAAATTTCTTCTGGGTTTTGGGATTGTTCTCTCCCCCACCTTCTTCTTCAACCCTCACCTTCTTCTTCTCCCTCTCGGATTCTCTCTTCTTCACTATTTATATATATATATAACCGAACCTCCTCCTCTTTTCATCACACAATCAACAACCAAAATTGAAATATTATCTCACCTTCAACTGTTCTTCAACAACGCCACCAACACTCACGACTCTCCTTGAATTTGATCTCCAACCGAGAGATAGAGAGAAAGAGATAGAGAGAGAGGTATGAGGAAGAACAATGAGGGTTTGGGTGAGAATGATGAAGACGATGACCAGTGGTATGCACCCCCTTAAAATGTATCAAATGGTAGCATGCAATTCAAGCTTTCAACAGATACAATGTTCGTATAAACCGATTTGCCTCAGAAACAAGTGCACACTCCAATTTAGAAGTCTATCTTGTTTACAGAGTTTTTTTTTGAAGGACCACTAGAGTTTTATTAGTTAAAGTTCTCTTGTTTACATAGTTTTTAAATGTACATGTGTGTGTTTTAGGAGAGAGAGGCAACTCGCAACAATATTACTGTAGAAGCCTGTCAAAAAAATATTTTACTACTGTAAAAGAAAGTTTCAATCGCGCGGCGGGCCCAACAAGTGCTATCAGAGCCGATTGTTCGGCTGGGACAAGACATGTCTGTTGGAAGTCGTGGGTTCCTCGAGTCGTCTCTCCTCGAGATGAGCGATAAAGCATTTTAGAGGCAGCTGAAATGGTAAAGTCACGTAAACTCAAGGTTCCTCCCAAGTTATGGGTTTCGTTTGATTAACTCATGTGGAATTATCAAGTGTCTAAAGCCTAAATAAGTCGCGAAGGGCAAAAAAAATTAGGTAATCCAGACATTCACTATTACAATGAAAGAAACAATTAAACGAAGATATGCAAATTTTTTTCAAAAAAAAAACTCTCCCCTTTCAAAAATATAAGTTGTTTTATGAATTCAAAAGAGCATTTATACCTATTAAACTTATTTTATCTCTTATTTAACTAATTATTTACACTCGTTTTCTGTTATTAAAGCATTTTGTGTTTTGTGTCAAGAGATAAAAATATAACTCAAGCTCGTCACTAAAGCTATCTTTAAGGCTACCTTAATTAGTGTATTCTATGGAGAGAGTATACCAAAAAAAAAAAAAAAAAAAAAAAAAAAAAAAATAAAAAAAAAAAAGAAACAACTTATCCCCACTTAAGTTTGAAGCTATAACTTTTTACTCTCAACC
Organism: Stephania cephalantha; assembly: GCA_039657325.1. NCBI lineage: Eukaryota > Viridiplantae > Streptophyta > Magnoliopsida > Ranunculales > Menispermaceae > Stephania > Stephania cephalantha. The sequence continues at coordinate 46,248,654 of CM077579.1, read as the reverse complement.
ACGGTACCGAATTATTGGGCTACTCAATTGATTCTTGAAAATTAATAAATAATTGGAGTGATGATATAGGTTTCAACTACTATTGATTTACTTGTTGCAACGGCTTCCCTTCTACATTAAGCTTACCTTCAATGCAACATTATTGAATACAAATATGTTCCCATATGGAACTGTTTTCTTGGCTTTTATATCAAAATAAGAGAAAAAATGAGCCTTAAAGCTTGAAAAGGTCCAAGAGTAAAGTCTAAGATTTTTCGACTTAGTTTGAATATTGAGTGCATCATTAATATTGGTGTGAAAGAGTAGGAATTACGAAATATTTATATATGAGTGTGCAGTGACTATATAAGTATATAAACTAATGTTTCTTTAACTCCATAAAGCCAAAATGCATTCTTAAAAAAACACTTTATATACAATGTGGAGAAAAGCTGTCACTAGTGAAGTTATCTCCCACTTTTGCCTTCTCTCCCTAACAGTCTCTTTCTTTGAAGCAAAGTAACCACATCCAGTAAAGTAGCATCCCCATCAGGCATCAGGTAACTTACAAGAGTGACCCCAAAAAGATAATGGAACAAATAAGTGAAACTTAGTCTTAATTATTTACTTTGGCTTAAAATGGTGAATTGTCTTTTCCAAAAATAAAAATAGAAATAAAATGGAGAATTATGAATTGTGAGTAAAAAGATTTGACACTCTAAAGAATATTAATTAAAAATCAAGTTTAGCTTTTTAACTTCATTAAAAGTGGCGCTATAGGCACTTCAATTTTTATAAGAGCATACCAGCATTACATACATTTAATGGGAGGCACCTTAACATTTTGGAGTGTCTTCGGCCATGGCTCGACTAAATTAACCACAATCGATCACTACTCACTAGTATAAACATAAGGCCTCTGATTAATTACAATTGATAGTCGACTTTTTTTTTTTGACTTTAACATTGTCGAATTCACGATATCCCCAAATTTTATCTTTTAATTAGCAGATGATGGTAGTGTCTCCACCATTTTTGGTGGGATTAGCTAATCCATTGTAAAATGTTTTTGACAGCAATTGGTAGTCATTTGGTACTTACTATTGTTGCTTTTTTTTTTATCAAACGTTCAAAACAATTTAATTATATCTTATAGTGCAACTAAATGATAGAAAACATTTTGTACCAAAAAAAAAAATGATAGAAAGCATCGTGAATCGAGTTAATTTATAGGAAATGATGTCGTGGCAATGAGCATATGCACCTCGTCAGTCGCCCTTGAATTACAAAGAATGCACATATCTCAAAGTGTATAAAGAGCGAATTAACCGACTATGCTGGGCACGCTAGCATTTCTCGAAACTTTTCGTGTAAGTAGATTTTTTAACGCCACCAAATGAAAGAAAACGCCAAACATAATGATGACCTTCTCTGCACATGTATCATTCGCCAAGTTTGCGTTTAACACTTATCAAATAGGAGCTCCTAGAGTAACTCGCTTTGATTTTAAGCATTGACTCTGTCGGATGTCGTGCAATACACATCGAGACGTGTGAATGCTTATCTCAAGACGAAATACACGACAATCAATTGAATCGGTGCCAAGGTCAATGTTCAAAGTGGTTATTTTTCATTTTCTCATCAAATAATAGTAAGAAAAAGCTTGAGTAACTCACTTTAGACACCGACCCAGCTATATGATTTTATTTTAAAATGAGATGAACTCATCTCAATATGTATTGCAAGGCATCCAAATGAATTGGTGCTCCAAAATGAGTTACTCGATCCCATCATCCTATCCCCAAGTGGGCCCACACTTCTAAGGCCCTTCCAAGCTTCCAACCTGTAAAAAACGTGGATCGGCTACTCGCCAATTATTACTGACCAATCGCCGAGTAGTTATGACAGGTCAAAAGGTCAATTTCTCTGACTCGGACCCGCAAATTCGATGGATGGAAATTGTTCCATCACGTGTCCATCCGCCTCGAAACTCTCAACGCCATCGCAACGTGCGGCATCCGTAGCTCCATATAACGACGACGCTCCGCCTCTACGCGCCCTCTGATTCTGCCACGTGTTAGATATCACGAGGTCACTGCCGTCGTGTTGCTTTGCCTTGTGTTATGGTAGTCCGGTTTGTATTTCTCTTATCGTGCTTCTTAGTACTTGGGTTTGCACACTTCTTATTCTACATTCTCGGTCATGCTTGGCCGAGATCAGTAACAAAATCTCCGGCTCGCGTGGCGAGAGCAGTAAACAAAATCTCGACTGTGTGGCGAGAACCACGAACGCCCAATAAATGAACCATTGAATGCACCGCCACACAAACATAACAACTACTCTATCAAATGCAACTTAATTAGACTACCAACGCACATTCAAACGATCGATTTCAACACTATCGATGTGTGAACGAAAAACTTGAACCGAACCCTAATTTGGATATGAAATCGACCAAAACTCAGAGTCTTCAAACTCGAAAAACGTCCTACAACAGAGAGGAGAGAGACATAGAGGAACGAATACAACTTAGATTCGGGATTGCTAGGTGGTTCGTTCACGAGAAATGGAGAAAGTCAAGCAAGAGGACGGTGGTGGGGGTGGTGGGGTGCCCAAGGGTTTGCACGAGGGTGGGTGAGAGGGTTTTTTGCACGAGGGCATTTTCGGTATTTTGGGTTTAATTTTCCTGTGGTAAATCGATTTGTGCCCACATTAACTGGGTGCCCTCATTAAATGGTGGGGTGCCCTTAGCGGGCCTCTTGGGTTTTAAGAGTCAATAAAATTTGGTGATTTGTGTATTGGATGACCAATAAATCATAATATCGAATTTTGTCATACCATTTTAAAATATGTTGATTAGTTTCACTCGAGTTATGAAGTTGAGACATCCGACTAGCTAGCTCTCGTATAAATAGTCGAGCCTAAAAAGACTTGATCACTCACGATTAGGAAAAAAAATGTTTTTTGCACTGTAATGTTTGAACGCGAATTAAAAACAGTATTGATTAACCACAATGACTTTCACAATGAAATTGAATTATCCTTCTATAAATGACTTCTATTATAATAATGATATGAAAAAAAGTAACTAAGTTGACTAAATTAATGTATCATATTTGTTGAAACAAAGAAAAAGTTTGAAAATGTGGCAATTACTTCTTCTGATAAAAAAATATAAGTCTTTCTAGCAAAAAAATTTTTTCAATATTATAAGTCAACGTTTTCGAAATTCGTTAGTGTATTATTATTTTTTTATCAATTATACATTTATACAATTCAAATATTTATGATTATTCAATTATTTAATTTATTTAATGTTTACGAGCATATATATAAATTACATTAATTTGTAATTAAGTCTATTTTAATTGTTGTGTTAGTTTTTACCTTAAACGAGGAAGAAAATATTTGGTAACGGAAGGGAGTTATAATTAGTTGTTATTTAATTGTGTTATAATTTATAAACTATAACGGATCAATTTTGATGATTGGCTATTATATATGGATCTTCATCTTATACGATATTCAAACGTACGTCTTAATCAATTCTTTCTCGTTATACCTCACAAGAAGTGATGGCTTGTGCTGTTTTATACACATGTCAAGCTCAATACATAGTCAATATTCTTAACTTTTTGGCTTCAAAAAAATGTTCGTAACATTTACAGCGGTTATTTATTCTAACAGTCTATTTTTGGGGGTTAACTAACCTTCTTTTTTACCAAATGGTTAAGTGTCTTAAAAAAACCGTAATTTAAGACTGGAGCGTTATATATTGTTGCCCAAAAATCATTTACTTTTATTACACCATGCATGAATTAATAATAATTTTTTCCTCGTAATTGGGCGGTAATTAATGTATTGACGATATTCATTCACCACATGCAACTCATTATTTCCATGCAAAATGCCACATTAAAAATGTGTTAGCAACTACATATTGATCAGTTGCAATATTTGTAAGATCGTGATTGAATTAAGGGAAGGATGCATATACAAATACAATATTACATATGCATTCAAAAATTAATTAAAGTTTTCTATAAAAATAAAAATAAAAACTGGGTTTTTTTTCATATATTAACTATAAAGTAATAGCCTTAATTAATTCATGGTGGCAACTTAATTGATCCATAATCTCGAGAATTATTACGAGATGTTAGCAAGAGTGCCCCTTGAAACGCGACTTTTTAATTATTGTAATGGTAATAATCTCTAACTCAAGGAATGTAGGATCATAAGAGTGATTTCAAAGTTCTTTCAGGTAGTAATTATGAGGAGTAGAGACATCAATTTTGTTAAGATGAGAGACACATCCATCCCACCACAGCCCTCTTTATTTTGAAAGGTGACTTTAAATACAATCGTCAAATGGTATTGACTTTGATTTACCTGTAAAAGGACAATCAATAAATCAAATTCTTTAGGCCGACCCTTTATTGAGCATATATAACCATTAATTTTTGGAGAGGAGCGTATTGAGCCAGTACAATATGGTGGACTATAGAATAATAAAAGTGCTAGGTACATGTCACACCAGAAGCCACATCGCGTTTGAGCCGTTCATCCGCACTCAGAATACATACATACACAAATTATTGTGCATAGCACGCAGGTCGAGGTTGCATACGCATCTGCAGGTGCGACATACCTATTGTCATTCTAGTATTTTCTAGGCAAAACCTATCATTTGGTCCCTCAACTTTGTGTTTTTTATGCTTTTGGTCCATAAACTTTTATTACTACACATTTGGTCCTTGAACTTTCACAAAGATCTACATTTAGTCATTCCACCATTTAAAGTTTTAAATTCCGGTAATGTGGGTAATAAAAGTAACGTGTGACTAGTCAAAAAGAGTAAATGGTTTATACTACTAAGCCGAACGACTTACATCGATCAATAAAATTCGAAAAAAAAAATTAATTTTCCCCAGAAAACGTAAAAACCTCAAAGTTCAAGGACCAAAAGTATAAAATACTCAAAAGTTCAGGGACCAAATGTACAAAAATGAAAGTTCAGGGACCAAATTAACACTAATAAAAGTTCAAGGACTAAAAGCATAAAAGTCTCAAAGTTCAAGGACAAAAAAATGTGTTTTGCCTATTTTCTATAAGAGAAGTGCTACAATGACAATAGGTAAGAGCCATTAGTTTTCACTTTGAGATGTAGGCACATACAGATCTCGTTATATAACGAGCGGGTCGAAGCTGTATAAAGGGCTCTAGTGGGCGGATGCGTGTAAACAATAGAAAATAAATTCATCAAAATATGTGTTTGTCCGTAGAAGATAAAATCTCTGTGGCCTCTGTGCCCATGCCTTCTTTCTTCTAACACTACTTCATTCACATCTCTCTCACTCTCTCACATTCCACAATTGAAGAAAAAGAAAACACGGCACCAACACAACACTACTACAAACAAACTCTCACATCTCAAATTCTTCTTCAACACTTCAACAATGGCAATTAGACCCCATAAATTAATTCCCATATTGTCCTTCATTTCTCTACTCTCCCTTCTCTTCTCCCCATCATCATCAACATCAACAACAACAACAATTGGTGATCATCAAGATCGAGATCACCACCACCGTCCGATCAAGGCCAAGTCCAAAGAACAGATCGAATGCACAATGTGCTCAGCCTGCGACAACCCATGCCAGCCCCCCGCCCCAGACCTCTCCCCACCACCGCCGATCCCATCTCCGCCGCCGCCCTCTCCGCCGCCCCCAGCCGCACCCACCGATTACTGCCCCCGCCGCCGCCGCCTCCCCCTGCATGCGACGCCTGCGGCGGCGGCGGCGGCACGTACTACTACTCCCCGCCGCCTCCCTCCGGCGGTTCCGGCGGCGGCGGAGGCGGCGGCAGTGTCTACCCTTACTACCCTCCGCCGTACGGAAATGGGTACCCGGCGCCGCCGCCGCCGAACCCGATTGTGCCGTACTTCCCGTTCTACTACCACACGCCGCCGCCGGCGGACATGTCGAAATCAGGACGAATTGGTGGCATTTTGATGAGGTCTCTGCTATCGACAATAATATCAATTACTACAATTGTGTTAATTGTTTGTGATTCTCTCATTGATTCGATTAATTAATTAGAAGATCGATCTGTTAATGATGATGATGATGATGAGAGAATTGTAGAGAGAGTGAGAGAGCAGAGACTGATCACTCACTAATCAATTCTTCTAATCAGTGATGATCATGAAGAAGGATTCAATTCAATTGGTAATTACTTTGATCTCTCTAGTTTTTTTTTTTTAGATAAATTTTATTGTATGCAAAACATTAATTATTGTTGTTGTTTATGTTAATTAATGTTGTTTTTTGTTCTAATGTTTTTTTTTTTTTTTTTTGGTTACAAATGATATTAAAATTAATGAACAAAAAAAGTTCATTTCTTACAATTTTTTACTGGGCCTTTTCTATACATCATATCCTAGTTGAAGAAATTTAATTGTTGCTATTGTTATTAAAATTAGTATTTTTTTTAAAAAAATTCGTTGTTATATTTTTTTATTGGTTTTATCCTTATTTTACATGTTACTCTAATCGAGATTAATCTGTATTTAAACAATGTCAATTTCTATGATTAATTGAAAGAATCTCAATTGATGTATTTGATATATCTAATTTAAAAAAATAGATAAATTTTATTGTTACTATTATTATTATTATTAAAATCAGTATTGTTGTTGTTATAGACTTGTAGTGGCTGTTTAAAGATGATGAAAAAAAAAAGATAATAGAACAAAACAGTTCACTTTATTCACATTTTTTTTTTGTTTGGTGGCCATTCTTGAATGCGGGGCATCTGATTCAGGGGTGTCGGCTCACTGACCGTGGTGGGCCACGTGTAACGGTGGGGGAGCGTGGAGTGTTGGGTAGTTAACGGGATTAGGGTGCATGGGATAGGATTAAAGAGTGTCAGAGTAAGAGAGAATAGTCATCATAAATTTTTGACAGTCGTTCATGTCCAACTAACCAGTGTCGGACCACTCACGCATTGACAGATTTATGTATAATTACTTGTGCAATTAAATTGCTATAATGTTTTATGTGACTTTTAAGTATGATTTAGGGTTTGTTATTCTAACATTTTTTTTTATATTTTTTTTTTAAGAAATTTTTTGTGAAAAGTTTATTTTTTTTTCTAAAAAAGAAAAGTCCATTTTAGGGCTTCTCATTTTAATTTTTTCACAATTCTTAATTTATATTTATTTTAAAACCTTTAAAATCATTTATTTTTTAAAATTATAAGTTTTAAATGGGAGGTTGACATCTTTTTAAGTTTTGACGCATCCTCTTCTTTTTTTTTTTTTTTAATTGTCACACTGTACAGTCGAATTTATGAAAATTATTTTAATAAATAAGATTAACGAGTCAATGTATATTTTATTAGGACAATGATTTTATGTTTAATCCTATATCGAGTCATTCAAGATCAATTAAAATTTTATTTTACAAAAAAAAATATTAGACCTAACTAAAAAATCTAAATACATGTCATAAATATATAAAATCGAAAGAAAGTAAAAGAGTTTGACTTATGCAGCGGACTCTAGTATTTGAAGATTGAGATTTTGTTATTGTTCTAGTGAGTGTAGATTTTTTGTTTGTTTATTGGAATTGAGTTTTTTTTTTTTTTTTTTTGCCTTTCAAAGCGAGCTTTTAAATAAGAAAAGAAAAATAGAGAGTAAACGTTGATTTGGAATATGGAAATTAATATTCACTGTATTTCTTATTTGGATTTTATTTATTATTATTTTTAAGTATAAGATAATACATATATGAAAATGTAAAAATAATCTACTTTGAACACCGATCCAATCAAATGTCGTACATTTTGCATCGAGATATGTACAAACACATATCGACGTGTATTGCATTGACTTCCTCTATGAGACCAATATGAGCCCTAATATTGGTTGGTTCTAATATATATATATATATATATATATATATATTTTTTTTTTTTTTTTTTTTTTTTTTGTAATGGTGATGGGTGTGCTTTTAGTTCTGTCACCACTGAACCAACCTAGCTTCTAGTCTTCTAGAAACTGGTCGTTGGATCACCAGAATCTCAAACAACGACACGGATATCGAGAGCGATGATCAATGAGTACAGCTGGTATTTGGAGCAGCCCATGTGGCACGTGCATGTGAATGTGTGTCATTGGTTCCCTTGTGAGAAAAAGGTGGCAACGCCCACCTTTCACACTTGGATTGGACCAACTCTTACATATATAGACATGGCAATTATTTTGGCCTCAAATTAATACTATAATGTTTGGTCACTTATGATTATGATTTATTATTACGAGGGTTTTATCATAGGTTACATTATTTTCATTGTTGGGAACTTGGAACTAATTGGGTGATCCTCAATTAATAATAGTTTACAAACTCGTGTTCGATATTTTGCCAAAGTTATTTCAAATGAAGTTTCTTAACATAATTTTCTTATTTCATACTTTCAATTCTAACTTAGAATTTGTCTTTTTATATATATTTTTAGCCCCTCTTTGTTGGACATTTTCAAAAGAAATGTTTAGTCCCATATTGATTAGAAACTTCAAGTTTAAAGAGTATATATATACTCTTGCACTACAATGTGTGTAAAAGAAAAATCTAAATACATGTCATAAATATAGGCGCATATGACGCATTTTAAGTGGCGCACGAGGCACATGATTTTTTACCATCTATTTTTTTATCATTTTCGAAATTACAATGTTGGTAGTTATTTGATTGACCCATTCAATACTTGACTGAGTGGACGTAGTTGAAACTGCTCCACTACCCCCCGTTTCTTCTCTAACTGGTTTTGATCAATGCTCTATAAGAGAAGAGGTTTGGGGAGGAAGAAAGATATCTCGAAATTAAAACAACATTTGCTCTTGTTTCTGCTTTCACTACTGCAAAGTGAAAGCTGAGTTTGCTTCATCGTATTCTTTAGGATTTTTGCTGACTCTTGCAGTGTAGAGAGCAAAATTTTTTTTAAAAAAGTGACAATGTTACACGCTTTAAAGTCATTACAAATTTCTTTGATCTAACATTCCTTACTTTAATTTGATTGTTCTTGCGTAAGTTAGCCGAGTGCCTTATAATCCCGTAACTCATGCTTGTAAATTTTCAGTAAGGGAGTTTTAACTACTATTCAATATATTATCTAATTGATTAATATGGTAGTGTTTTAACTTTTAACTACTATTCCAATATTGATAATTGCGTACCAAAAAGGTCTAAAGAGATCACTTCCTTTGGAGAAAAGTAGGTTTTAGGTTTAAATGTGTACCCACATGGCTCTATTCTGCAGAAAAGGTACTTAACAGTAACTTCTGATCCATCACCTTAAAGTCACAGTATATATGAAAGTTAATATGATGAAAATGTATCTACCTAATTAACTTAATTCAGAGCAGTACAAGTAAGGTAATAACTGTTGCAGTGATTATATATGCATGGTTATAGTCTTATAGAGTCATATATAGACTTGTAGCAATCAAATGATATCTCTATCACATGCATAATGGATATGTTTGTAATCCTGGACTAGAGGTCGGTAAAGATGTAGAGTTATTGTAGTAGATTTTAGTTTAAGAGTTTGTTTAAGGAAAAAAAGACTATACTAATGTCAGGAAGCTAGTTCAATATCTGGTTGAGCCTCACATCTACAAACTCACACCTTTATTCATTAATTTCATCATCACAACGTCACGGTTACAGTACATATTTTTTTTTTTTTTTTTTTTTTTTTTTTTTGATATATGCGGTTGTTCAGGCAAGCTTGACTATTCCCACGAGGCCTGGTGCAATCGGCCTGAGCGTACCCTAGTGGCCCAAACAATCTTGCCACACGGGGAATCGAAACCGAGGCGGTCGTGTGCTTAATAACTCACACAACCCCGCCTTCGCCTTTACCGTTGTGGCAACTTGACCGAGTTTAGTATAGATAATTAATAAAGACTTCAAACCACTCACAAATACAAAGCCCTGACACAAAATAAGAAGGAAACCGACACCTTATCTTGCCCCCACTGGGACTCGAACTCCACCCCCTTACGACGTTACCAAATACTCAAACCATTGAGTGACCCACTTAATTAGTTATCTAAGAGTAGTACTAGTTGAATTCATATATAGTTTTCAAGCATAGGCATTGGGGTTGGCAAGCAAATAGGATTCAACTCCTTTGAACATGTTGAGATTGCCTTCTTTGGCAGCTTTGATATCTGCCTCAGCAGCAGCCTCATCATCTCCAACAGTGATGTACTCTCCACTGAACTTGAAAATACTCCCTCCATCTTCACTTCCCTCTATCTTTATCTGATGTGTGTTGGACTTGAACTTCTCACTTCCCTCCACCACTGTGTACTTGTACACAAGATTCTCATTGTCCAGCACATCCACCTTGTTCTTCACATATCGCAACGTCGGCACAGCTGCATACAATACATTAATGTTTAGGAATTCCTAATTTAGGGATTTCATGTTATTTTATTAGATTTTTTTCTTGATAGTCGCGGGTGTTCCAACCTTTTTTAGGCCCTTCCCTATAGTTAGACTCGACTAATTCCACAAGAGTCAGTCGAATGCCTCCAGAAACCAATATATTTGGAGTCAGATAAAGCAAAATGTAAGCCATTAGGGGCATTTCATTAGTTCTAAATATTGAATCATATATACGTTTAGCTTAAGAACAAAAACCTGCTGTGAAATTGAATGTTTTGGTGGTGCCAACTCCTCCATCTCCTTCAACCTCCACACTTTCGATAAACTGAGACGCAATTTTAGGAGCTAGGACATGCAAGTCGAGGACCCCAGCCTTCCACAGCCTCGACGGCGCAACAGAGGACTTGAACTCCTCGGCGAAAGTTGCCTCAAACATCTCTTTCACTTCAAGGTATGAGCAGAAAGCTAGTTAACTATCACAATTAAAGAAGTTGGCTATGTAGCTTGAGAAGATGATGACTGAAAAGACTGTTAAGGTTTGAGATTTTTATAGCACTAGTTATTGTAGAGCACTCATTTGTTGGGTTTTGCAAGTTGGGATTTTTAAATTTATTTGTTTAATTCATTCAATCGTTTTGTTCTTCAGAGCTCAGAAGTTCTTGTCCAAACGCTTGCAAACTTTCTTCCTTGGCTAAGTATTCCTTCCTGGCCGGCAGATTAGTTTATCAAATAGATCAAGAAAGCACACCATCAAGAGCACCAGTCGAGCGCAATGGAAGAGTTCGATTCATGTAGGCGACCCCAACTAATTTGGAATAGAGGTTTTGCTATCGTATTAGATGAAGAGAGCTCTAATCAGAGAGGCTCTGGGGTCCATGTAAAAAAAGTGTATGCAAAGAGATGATTACTGAGAAAACTTATGTTTGTAAATCACATTAACACAGAAATGAAAGAGCAGGAGTGAGCGAGAGAGAGTTTATGTAAATATGTTATTTGGAGCCAATTGTTACAATATATGTTAAATAACAAGGGTAAAAAGATTAAAAAAAAAATCTACAATTGTACAAATCTGAAATATAACTTAAGAAATAACATACGTACAGTCATCTTTGGATCTGCTCGGGTGCTGGATTGCTGGTGGCCGACGACGCTCCTGTTCTGCCGTTCGGAAGTCCATTATCAACTGGAGGTCCACCTCCCCATTTCTTCTCCGACTCTAAGGGCTCTATCACTTTAACGGTCCCATCGCTCAACCCGACGGCGAATTGATTTGCCTCCTGCGGATGCGTCGCAAGGACAACCGGGTATGCGCTTTGACTGAAAAAGGTTATATACCAATACGTCTAACGGTCAGTACGAAAGTCGTTAAACTCCTAAACCAGTCAAACTTAGGCTACATCATCAGTTCTAGGAGGCAATGTTTGGAACTTATCAATTCCAAACATAATTCCTACTTTAGTGTTTTGAGCTACATGACTTTTGTGTTTCATCAGACTACCAAAATCAACAGATATTCACAGTTATAATCTCACTATAGCACTCTTTATAAACTGATGCGATTGGCTAGTAATTTGGAAACCATCAAATCGACGTTCTACCCATCCTACAAAAGTCCCAAATCAATCGCTTGACTAACAATAGTAGTCGCAACACCTACAGTTTCTATTTGTTCATACACGACCATGTTTCTTGTGCATGGAACATTCAGATAGTAGTTTTACGATTTTGAACACGATGAAAAGCTAGACCGAAAAAAGAAAGACGGAGATTTCATTTCAGAATAACGCTTTCAAGCACGGACTTGAAATGAAGTAAAAAAATCAAGGGTAAAAGAAGAGTACCTGTTTGAAACTGGTGCGGACAAATAAGCCGATGGAGCAATGCGGCATCTTAATCTCAGAGTGTCAGGATCAAAAACGCCGATATTGCCATCAACAAAAGCCGCATAAACTAGTAAGCTGTTGCAAGAGTATGCGGCATATGATATAGGTGCAGACAGACCATCTTGAGGCATCCACTGCAATGAGAACAACAAATGAGAAATTTAATTGCCTTCCATCCGTCATGGCGAGAAACAAATTTGAGGAGAAAGATCTCACCTGCCGAGTGCATTCCATCTTTGAGGCATCATATATGGCTAGTTGGGTTCCATGAGATACCAGTAAATGAATCTGATCAGTGTGAAACTGTACTCGTGTATCACCGGTAGGTGCCTTTCCGGCAGGTAGTTGTATCGTCACAGATTTCATCTTATCCCATTTATCAGTGTTCCATATGCAAAGCTGCAAAAGAGGACCAATAATTTCAATCAAACTAAATATTCAGACAAGCCCATTTGTGGAAGCATTGTCTTCCACATTGCACGCAGTCGGAGGAAGTAATACTCCTAACAAATTTTAAACAAACTTTATAATGAATTTATGGGGAAAAATTAGTCTTAAAAAATGAGTGGTTATAGTGATGATCAAATTAACAATCAAGAAGAGATGAAGCAGCATGATTTCAGAATTGGATCGCTAGAGAACGTGGAATCCACAATTATTGCAACAGATCCAAAGATGGAATGAATGTAAAGCTGAAAAATGCACAACAGAAAACAAAACCAAAGTTGCCGATAATTTAAAGTTCGCTGCATGATAGTAAACACATATCAACCATGTGATGTGATCAACAAGCCATGCTCAAGAAACTCGAAAAAATGTTTGCATATGTTAAGAACTTTTGACGATGCGACATAGGGAACGTTCCAAGCTTTTATTGTGCCAGTTGACATCTAAAACCATTACTGCTTATTCAAAGTAAGGTGCAGATGATAGAATATAACACATGCATATATAGTGTGTATGTCTTGAACAGAACATATAGTAAAAGAACGAAAACATTGTATCATAAGGAAGGCAGAAAAATAGGACGAACGGTAAAGACCAAGTAGTTACACACGAAGGACTGTTGGCATGCCATACCTGAGCATCTGCACCGGATGAAACAAGGATATTAAGGTTGGTGGAAAATGCCAACCCTGTGATGCGCTTCTGGTGACCTTTCAATTTTGTTTTCACCTGAAAATCACAAAACCAATTAATTTCTATTGAGAATCACCCCGAGCAATGAAACAACAGAGATTATGTTAATATTACCTCGTCAATCCGAACATTGTAGATGTGAATGGTTGAATCCTCCATTCCAATAGCAATGATGTTATTGTCTTGTGGATGGAATGCTAGGAAAGTAGAAGCAGGCGGAGGTGACATAAATGTTGTCATTACCTGCAGATCATTTATTCGCATGCTCATATATTAATGGGGGTAAAAGTTGAAAGAGTGCAAAAAATGCATTATTATACATTAAGCATATGCTCAAGCATCGTAATTTTACCTTGAATGTCATCATGTTAAACAGTGAAACTTTTCCACCACAAGCAGACATGACATACGAGTCATTCTTTGAGAGGGCAATGCATGGGACTGCTTCTTCAAGGTTGACATCAGCAGTATCATTAGACATAAGAAGACCACTGGATGGTTGCCAGTGCTGTGGAGCAATACTGGCAGTGGCCTTTAAAACTCATCTCATTCAGAAATCTTTTTCTATTAATCATAATTTACATAAAGAGATGGGAGATAAATCTTTAAGCTATTCAATACCTTGCCACTCGGGTTTCGGTCACTGCGACTCCACTTCCATAGTTTTTGCTTGCCATTTGATCCGAGGGCCAATACGCCAACACCAGAATTTGTGTAAAGAAGCCGAGCAACCTGAAGATTGGCCCCATTACAACAACAACAAATAGATTGATGAAGATTGAAGAATAATATTTCAAAGACATACTGCAGACACACACCTTGCCAGCGGTATCTGCACTATCAGATGCGGTCACCACTCGGCACTTAGCCGGATCGACAATTTCAGCCAACTCCCAGGACTTTACTTTATCAGATGCATCCTCCAAAGTCCTCGCCTTTTCAATAGGATCAACTCCATTCTACACAATTAGGATCATAATATTAGAAGTTTGCACATTAATTTGTTTGTTAGTATAGCAAACAAATAGCACAAGCACTTCAATCCTTGAGAAATGATATGAAAGTACACATTACATACAAGAATAGCTGCAGGCTTCGCTGGAGAGCTCCGGTCCAAGCGTTCCACTCTGCTAATTGATGGACTGACGTTTGCAATTGCCGCAGCACTAGAAACCTGACAAATAAAAAATATATTACAGAAGATAGTCCTGGAAAGATTATACAACGGCATGTGAAAATCATAACCTATTTTTGGATAAAGAAATCACAACCTTAACTGCAGACGATTCAACAGGAGGGGCTCTCAGTGCTTCAAAAGCTCTGCTTTCAATTGCTTTCAAGGATCTGAGACCTTCAGTGCTAGCCAGGATCTTGAAGCCATTGTTTGCTGTGGAAACAGCAAGGAGATTTCCTTCTTTGTTGAACCTTAGGCGAGGAAGACTCTGAAGCAATCCAGATGAAAACATCAGTGATTTTGGTGATAATGATGGCAAATAAAAATAGATATAGGATACTCACGGCAAGCCCACCCTCAGCCTCAGTGCTCGTCAAAAGGTTGATACTGTCCATATCCCAAAATTTTATCTGGTGATCTTCTCCAACAGCTAAAAAGTGATTCTGTGTCGTGTCAAATTGCACAACACCAGCTGATTTTTTTCTAAGACCAGTGTATGTTCTCTTTATCGCTCCTTCACTTTCATTCCATTCAACAAGGAAAGAGTCTCCATCTTTACTTGTCCCACAGGAGAACAATCTAAGACAGAGAGTTTAGCAGTGTCATTTACAAATTTATGCACCACCTACATGCGACAAAGCATATTACCCCAAAAAACATATTTATTCTTTGGAATTCTCTTTTCATACCTAGAACCATCAGCGCTGTAAAGCATAGTAGTACAACCATGTCCAGGAGCATCATAATCAACCCTTGAACCTCCATTATCATATAGCCATGCCTTAATCTTCCCGTCAATAGCAGTTGAGAAAATGAACTACACAATTCCAAAGCAAGGGAGGCACAGTCGTTCAAAACAAAGAGAAAAGGAGGAGAAAATGCTGATACAACATCCTGAATCAATGTCATTCTTTACAGAGTCTTTATATGGTTGTCACTAAGATGATTTTCTGCACATATGCTTACTTTAATGGATGTTGTTAAGTTTGCTAACACATCTGTATTTCAACCGACCTACACGGTGCACCATAGTTTTATTGAAGACATTTCACTAAACACACAACATGGTGCCCTAAAGAATTTTCCCCTGAAATCCTAAATGTATTTAACCTCGTTATGAGTCAGTAGATATTTGGATTGGATGCTATAATGGAGTAACACAATATGAAAGACGAACATGTAACAATTATAAAATGAATGGTCTGAACTATCACACAACTAAGAAAATATTATGCTGGTCAAGAAGTAGCTTATACCATCATAAAGCGCATTCCTCCGTTAGAATTCCAAGATCGCATGATATTAAGCAATAGACTATAGTGCAAGGTTATCTGTCTTATTTGGTAACATTCTACACGTTATGACATAGCACCCAAGCCTTTCATACCTGGATGTTCTCCTTGTGATGAGGACACACTGAATAGACTGGTGCCTCGTGACCTTCAAAGTTAAAAAGTTTTCGTCCAGTCAAATCCCACACCTACATGCAGTAGTGAAATTTGTGAAGTAGCAAACAACAACAACAACATAGCCTCAGTCCCAAATTAACTAGGGTCGGCTACATGTTAATTTGGGACTGAGGCTTGTTGTTGTTAATTTGTGAAGTAGACATTATAAAAAACAATTAAGCGAGATTAAGAATAAGAAACTAATTTCATGTCCTCACTTTAATTAATTTATCATCTCCACAAGTTACAATGCATAGTTTGCTTGGATGGGAAAATGCCAAGTCATTAACACTACCATTGTGAGCATCAATCTGCCAACAGGAATAAGAGGGAAAGATTATGAATAATAACAATGAAAGTTCAAATTTTAGCCGGGTGAGAAAGAAGGATATATGCAAGCACACCTCTAAATGCTGGCGCAGGTCATTTGATCCATGATAAGAATATAAATGAATCAAATGTTTTGTAAAAGCAACACCTGCAAAGAAGTAATTTTTGTTAAGAAAACAACTAGCAGCCACCTAACTGAATGTGGAGCTTCAGGTTAAAAAAATATAAAAAATAAAAATATATGGAGCTTAAGTGAAATGCACGCACCCAACAAATTTCCATCAGGACTCCATGCTACACGATTAATAGATATTGCTCCTGGATCTTTGGCAATAGCAGCCTGTATCAGATGCACAATAACTAGTTCCTTAAAATCTAAAAAATCTAGGAAAGGCACAACAAAACATGAGCAGCTGAAGTTCAATTTAAACCCTAACAGTGTAAGCTCCTGAACTTAGAATGAAAAATATCGGGTTATGAATAACTTGCTGCTATGCTCTCTAAAGAAAACTCCCACGTATCACCAAAATCAGATGAAAAAACATTGTACCTCAAGCACTACATTTTCCATCATATAATATAGACTAACTAGTTAAGACTTTTTAATAAATCAAGACACGAAATTTAATAACAAGTAACTTGTGTGCAATATGATTCTGTTAGAATATCTGCCTCTGCAACAAGGAGAATATATGACCCAAGAATAGGATAAATACCTGAAATAGGACAGAACAATTTGCCATGTCCCAAATCTTAAATCCCTTTGAAACCAATCTTTCTCGAGACGCGATCTCCCATAGAGTAGTTTCTCCATTTGCAGAACCGACTAGTCCAACAATAGAAAACAAATTAATGAAAAAGAACAAATTTAGCGCAGTTATTTAATTGTAAAATAAAGGACTGTGTACTAGCAAAAAAACTATGTTATAAGTTATACAAGTAGTAGAAATCGATGGTCTAGTAGCAAGTTGGCAATTGGTGTAATAAGATATCCATACCGAGTACTAAAGTATGATGAGAAGGATGAAAGTCGATGCTTGTGACATTGGAGCCCTGATGAATGGTACAAACTACTGTTCTTGGCAAGTCATCCATCGACCATGATGATTGTTGAAGTGCCGATGGATAAGTAACCTTATATATGAAGTGAAAAACATACAAAACCGTTGTTTTATATAAAACTGCTCCTATTGCCCTGATTTAGGACAATACTAAACAAAAAGGGTTACCATAAAATATCAGAATCCTTTAAAGTTACCTCATCAACAGGCTGTGCGGCAGATCGCAGACGTTTCATCAGTTGTTCATGATCAGTATTTGGGTAATCAACCATACCGATAGCATTTGGAGGCGTTCTTGGCCGTTTTAAAATGGGAACTGCAAAGGAGTGCAATGAAGTGAGCTTTTAGACTGGAATACAACTTTATGTTCATCAACTTGCTTGCTTTTTCAATACTTGACGTAATTGATGAGCCTATGAAAACTGGCGGGGCTTAAAACGTAAAATAACCAATAAAACCATTCATGGATGTCTGTCCATGGCAAGACAGTTTGGCTCAGGAGACGAAAAAAAAATGCCATACATAGTGAAGGTGGAAAATTTATAGATCTGTATCTTCAGGAAAAGGAACTTTCTTATTAGAAGATTGGAAAATACTGGTACAGATTATGTATCATGAAAGTAGGATTACTTTCTTTCAGAGATGGAGTACGTTCCGTCGTAACAAAATAATTTAAAAATTATACTTCTATATGGAAAGACCCAACAAGAAGAAGTGAAAGTGGACGGGGAAATTGCAACGTTTGACAAGATATAACATTTTGAATATTCCATCTATTGTTTATGTCTTTAAAGAGGTTGAAATGCCGCGGGACAGCACCACTTGCCACTTGCGCAAAAGACCTAACCTTGATTTGGTGGAATAGATATTGATGATGCAGTCACAACAGCAGACTGAACAGATGAGGAACCAGTTGCATTGGCCATCCAGCCAGCCAAGGCATTTGCATTTGCAGCTGCTGCAGCAGGTGGAAATGGCTGCACTCCATAAACCACAAGAACATCCATTTAGCGGTAAAAAGTGGTGGCCTAAAATAAATTAACGGTCAAACCACTTGAAACAAATGAGACGCGTGGCATCATACTCCATGCGCTCCAAGGGCAGTATAAGTAGCAGGTTTTGCAACTGCTGCAACAGGAAGAGTAACTGGAGTTGCGGCTCGAGCCCCATTCGGCGGTGCACATGTATGATCGGTAAATAGAGTCTTAATATCTGGGTTTGACCTGGGATTCTTGCAAAGCTGGTGCTGCCAGTTCAAACTGACAAAACAAAGATAATTTTCCAAATCAAACAGACCACATTTAACTAACATGCTCAAAAGATAAACAAATGTGCCAATGCCCATAGTACCATGGTAACAAGTGAATACATACAAGAATGGAAAAAAGAAGGAAAAAAGAAACTTGTGTTAAAGTAAAGATACAAAAAGACAATTCGCATTTGTAAAAGCACAAAGATAAAATATACAAGTACGTATACAATCAGAATAATCACACAGCATTAAAATATCAAATAAGAAAGGGATTGCATTTCAAGCAAAATACTTTTTAGGCAAAAAATAAGAACTCATTTTCAAAAAGGACTAATTAATAATACTAAAGGACCTCGGATTATCGATGAAAAAGAATGAAGTGCGGGAGGGATAATTCTTCATTTGATTGATCAATAATATCAAAACCTCAAATTATCAGGGCACGAGCTCTACCTTTGATTGATTAAAGTCCGCAATCTGGACGCTTTAAGAGTAGGGAAAACTAGCTTATCCCGAAAAAGAGGATTAGCTTCGATCAGCTTTTTAAGCTCGACCAACATTATGTTTCGAGCTGACTTAGTATCACCGTACTTGGATAACTGTTCATTTTCCCTGCATGCATATACCAATTGTAATTTTCCCCAAGTTTGTGGCTTTGAATTCATTTTCATATCATCTGTAATTTTCCCCAAGTACAATAGACAAAAACAGAAGAAACATTACCTGAAGTTTTCGAGTGTTAACAGTTGAGTAAGTTCTTTGTACAGTTCTTCATTGAATGTCGAAAATACTTTCAAATCCTTCACTAGTATATCAACAGCTTTCGCCCGCTCATGCCTAATTATCAAAAGAAAATGCAAAAACAACTATAAAAAAGCATTACAACAAAAAACTCGATCCATTTCATAAAAAGCAACAAAAGTTTTACGCTGGCTGTCAACCTATTGCAACCCTCCCCCATTTTCCCGGTATGGATAATGGGCTCGGGGCCCCTCCTCCTTTATCCGGACTTGGGACCAGCTATGTAGCGCATACAATGTTCTACATAGGTGGAGTTATAACAACAAAAAGTAAACTTTCATAATTCAATTCATGCACTATAGAACTAAATAGAACAAAAATCAGTCAAATTGTTTATTGAACGAAAAACGGCGCACTAACCGATCCAGAGCTTCTAGATACTTCTGCTTCCTAATTTCAAAGAAAATCTTCATAGAGTATCTATTGTCATCTACTTTGGTAAACCCGGAGAGATACTTCTCCACCTCATCCCACTCTCCAGCCTGTGCTTTCTCCTCAAAATACTTCATATTGAAGAAAAAGCCTGATTCTTGCTCCAATCTTCACACCACCACCACCAAAACAATCAAATTCAACACTAAATCCATCAAAACAACACAGAGAATGAACAAAACCAACTCACTTGTGCACGGACTCCTTAAATTTCTCCTCTTCGAGGAATTGCAAAATCAGAAACACCAATTCTCTGCTCAACGACGACATCTCCCCCCAAATCCACTTCAAACAAGCTCGAAATCCTCTAATCGCACCAGACATCAAAGATCAACACCGGAACCAAATCAAAACACCAAAAATAAAAAATTCCAACAAACATAACGCTAGAAACATGATTTCTCGCTCGAATTGAACTCGAAAACCGCGAAAACACTCACAGCGAGACGAGGAAACCATCAATTGAGGTCCGAATCTGGTCCTTGGCGTCGAAAAACGTCGATCCGCCGCAGCTTTCGAGTGTCTTCTCGCCTTCTAGGGTTTCGCCTCTCGCAAATCTCGCTCTCGAGCTCTCTCTCTCTCTCTCTCTCTCAACCGAACTGCTTCGAAGCGAAACAGCGAATGAGAATTTATATAGAGAGAGAGAGAGAGGAGCGACTTCGTCTCTCGCTTTTGTTGATGCGTTCTGCACAGACCTTCGCGTCTCACCGACTTATCACTGATAAGCAGATCGATAAGTAGTACTACTTATCTGATAAGCTATCGAAGTTGAAAAGGCTTGGTCTTTTCCGGAACCGAAACCACAAACTTAAACCTGGTGGATATTCTGAGTAACGTCCACCACACTGATAACGCTGTCGGAGGTGACGTGTCGCTTTCTCCAGTTCGAGAAAGCGTGAGAAGATATGAGAAGTTGAGAAGTCGTGAGTTTTTTTCGTTCTCGTGAGATGTAGCGTGAGATGAGACGGTTGTCGCGGTTTGATTGGGGTGGGGCCTGTTGAGCACGCATTCCACACGTTTGACTGGGCGTGTGTTGGGTGAGTGTGCGGACCGTCGGATTTGAGTACTTTGGTGATGCTGATAATTGAAACGTTGTCCACGTTACTGAGTCTTTGTTTAGTACGTCTACTTTAGGAGAAAATTTCGGTTGCTATAGAGGGGCTCCCACTAACTCTATTAGTATGTTCGCTTCAAATATTAGCAAGATCAAAGATTATGGGATTAGTTTGTAATGAGATTAACGCATGAGTTTATGTATTAGTCTCTTTTATGGGACTTATTCGGTTGTAAGGTTTAGGCTTGAGAATAAATGTGGTTCTATTAAGTACATTTACTAAAGTACCTCTCTATTTAACTTACATCTCCAACAAAATCATCAAAGTCGATTTCGGTCTTCATCATTTCCGCTCCTCGGCCGAATCCGCGATCCCGCAATCTTCATTCTCGCATCTTCGTCATCGTCCTCGGTCTTCATTCTCGCATCTTCGTCCTCGTCATCGTCTTCGTCATCATCCTCGGCCAAGTCCGCATCTTCATTATCGTCCTCAGTCATCGTCTTCGTCTTCGCTAGCTCCTCGGCCGAGTCCGCATATTCGTCATCTTCTTCGTTGTAACGACCCGAAAAATTAAAATCCGAATTGCACACTAATTTGAAGATTTTGACATTTGACCTAGTTCGACGCGGAACACTCGGTTGAACATTGAAATCGAAGCGGATTATAGTAGTATGACACATTAAATTAGCTATATGGATGTGATACTATATAAATTAATTGAATAAAATTAATGTGCTCTACAATTTATAAAATTTTAGTTTTTAATTAAGTTTAAATATGTCATATAGTCTTGATAAAATGATTAATTAATATAATAAGTGGTTTAAAAACTTTGGTGGAGTGATTTATATGGGAGAGATATAATACAACTTGGTGCTTGATTAAGTTTGATGCGGACCGATGGAACGAGGACACAACACCCACACCATTCAAAATAAAAGTCAAACCTAATATATACACTCCACCTCTATTTTTTTACACCTCACACACTCTCTCTCCTATCATAGCAATCACTCCTTCTCCTCTCACGTGCTCTCTCTCACGTGCTCTCTTTCTCTCTCTCCTCTCAAACCAATCATCATTTTCAGTAGATGGAAGTCGTGCGATCACGACTTCCTTGTGAATTTTTTTATATAGCGGTGAATAAATACCTCAAATAGTTGATCTGTAACGACGGGTTCGATTGGCTCAAGTTCTTGAAATCGGCTAATGAGTAGTAATGCGACTAATGAGTAGTAATGCGGCAAGGCGTGATAAACGATGTTTGAGGCTCAAGGGTTTTTGAGAGAATTGAAGGCCTGGTATTTTGGTACAAAGATTGTGATGCCTTGTTGAGTGTTGTTGGCTTGGTTTTGAAATGTGTCAAGGACTTGTGTTTGTTCAAGTAGGCTAATTAAGAAATTTGTGGAAAGGGCCTTGCCACAAAGAGTAGAGTCTCAGTGAGATTGACATAGTTTGGTGGTGGAGATGGTGTTGGTGTTGGTGTTGGTGTTGGTGTTGGAGCTGGTGTTGCATGTTTAGCAGAACAAGTTGGAATTGTAGTACTCAACAATAGCACTACTAGTGTGCTAGAAAACATCAACATTTGAGTGGTTCTCATACTAGTTAATTCACTTGAACTGCAAAAAATTGACATAGCACATCAACATTGAATATAACTAATAACTATACAAAACTTAGTTCAATCCAAAACCATAAAAAATGGAACAATAAACAAAAAGGGACAACAAGAAATACAAAACATAACAAGTACAGAACACAATGCATTATTGGTGCAAGTGGACAACAAGAAATACAAAACATAACAAGTACAAAACATAACAAGTACAGAACACAAGGAGGAAATGACTTATAACAAAGATAGAAAAAGTCCTAGTCGACCCCAAATAATGACTTCCAAATCCACACCGTGTTCTCTTGACGACTCGGACATTACGGTTTAACGCAAGTGGAATATCCGTATGACCCACATCACCGGATTTTGAGCATCTTCTCGGTTGAATATCATCGTTGTCCCGCATTCCGCCATCCTGAGTACTTGTACTCCCAGATAAATTCATCATTATTGGACTTGCATGAAAATGGCGCGAAGATGTAGGTGTCGTGTCAAATGGAAAGGATTCCATAGCCTCGAATGTCATGTTGGGAGGAACTGATGGAGTATGTGGAGTCCCAAACTCGTTGAGAGGCACTGATGGAGTATACAATGGAGTGTCATGCCTCGAAGGTGTATCAGCATGGGAAGAATGATGAGAAGCTTCAAATGAACTGGGCATATTATGCATCCGATAATCTGCGTGTACTGCAGTCAAAGTCGATGCAGCTACATGTCTAATACGTGCAATAGATACATCATCACCCAGTGTCAACTGATGAATTGAAGTAATGCCATGTGCCTACATATGAAATATTGATGAAGTTTTATGCGAAAGTACAAGGAAAACAACTATTTGGCAAGGATTCATGACTGAAAAAAAATCAAATTGTACTTACCAAGGCCTCAACAATAGCTCCACGGGGAGACATGAATCGTCGTGTAATGCGCCGATACCATAGCATATACGGGTTGTAAAAGTCCATTGGCTCCTCTAAGCTTTCATCGCTGCAATATTGGAGGCACGTTCGTTCCACATGCGGACATAAGCACTATGTTCTCGCGCTCCAATCCTTATCCGTCTTCCTCTCAAGTCAATCCTATGTAGTGAATGTTTGTGCTCTGTAAAGGTGGTATCATTTGTCCGAGACCGAATTGGCGCATGACTCTATCGGGATGATACATTTCGACTACACGAAGAAAATCAAAGGCGCCTCGTTCGCCAAATAGCACGACCACTTTGCTACGATGCACGCGGTAGGTCCATTATCACCGCTCGGGATACGGTTCCCATATTACCTGTAGTCAACAAAAACATTTTGATATGAATAAGAAACGCATATTAGATGATGTTTCCAAAGCACTACGTGGAGAAGTAATTCTGTATATCTCTTACTTCATCGGGTGTTTGCATGTCAATCATTTCTCTGTACTTTGTCAGGACATGCATTGATGCTCCCGTTGTCTCCAAAGCATGTTTCCACCTTCACAAATGAAAAAGAAAAACGCAATGCATGTATGTCGGCACATGTACATAGATATGAAGAAATTGAAATTATAATGTAAGAAAATAGTAATTACCTATGACCAAATGGAGGAGGTGGAAATAATTCTTCGTTTTCTAATACCGGGTCTCGAAGAACGTTACCCATTATTGGTGCAAGAAACGACAATCTATCCCATGCCCATAATTGCAATAAGATGATCGGACTCGCTATCTCGAAACTCCATCAATGTCTCCGCAAGACATAATTGTCTCGTATAGGTGAGCCGAGTTGCACTACCCCAACCGTACTTGTCCCCGCCGCCTCGAAATCTTCCAAAAATTGCAAATATGTGATGTGAACGAGGTTGTTCGACTTGTATGCAAATAGTGTTCCCCCTAGAAGTTGCGGGATGTATGCTCTCGCATAGCGTTGCACTTCCACATCATTAGCATTGTCTCGGGAGGTTTGGAAACCACCTTGAAAGTTCTTGAATTTGAATCCGCCCTCCAGTCTGTTGTTTTCGGGGAAAGGGAATCCGAGTTGTGTCAAACACAAGGCATCGTAATCTTGGTCGACTCGGCCACGAATTGGTAATCCATCGATCCAAGCAACCCCAAGATGATTTGTACATCTTGGAGGGTTATAGTCATCTCGCCGACGGGGAAATGGAACGTGTGAGTTTCTGGCCTCCACCTCTCTACAAGGGCAGTTATGAGATGCCAATCAATTGAAATGAAGCCTACTCGCGCGATCCGTAAAATCCAGCTTTTCTGAAGATGCCCAACTATGCGTGGATCTAGTTGGACCAACCTAAGTGAAGTGCGGTGAATTCCACTGATAGTCAATATACCAGGCTCCTATGAAGATATGAGATTTAAGTGAAATTAGTTAAAACGTGGCTATGCGGCTAAAAAGTAGAGAAACATGCGAAAAGAAGTATTACAGGGCCATTCCAAACGCGGTAGATCTATGGAGAGCTTGCATAGTCAAAACCGAGTCATCTATAGGGCCAGGGATCCATATCGCGCTTAAACCCAAAATCATTACCAATGTTGTCATTAATTCCATTGTGCAATTGATATGAGAAGTAGAAATACTTCATGTACTAACTATACAGAGATGGATTAATACAATATAGGTGGCATACTACAACGCAGTTTATGATGCATATAATGCAATTTGACTTCATTTGCATCATTGCAGATCATGTAAGACCTTTAATAAAGTACATGTTAAAAATACAAGTTAGGCAAGAAAAGTTTATGTTTCATGCAAGACCACAAAAGCACATCTATCTCTCATCAAACAAATAATACAAATAAGCAAAGACCTCAAATACAAGGAATGGTGTAGTGGTAAAGTTATTAATATATATGGTAACTAAATAGCCTAGTGATCAAACCATGCCATCATTTACAAATTAATATGTTGGTTTGCTTAGTTGATTCTCTTAAGATTATTCGAATGTAAGTAGGGAGGGTTCATAAAAGATTTGGGCACCTGCAATTATTAATAAAAAATAAAAATACCCTAGTGAATTTCATTAATGGTTGGTATTGAGAATCCAACATAACATGGGACCCGAAATTAAAAAATAAAATTGGAGTGCATTGGGAAAATGTGGTAATAAAGATTATGGTCGGGCATTGGTATGACTAAGATTATGAACAACACTTCCCTCCCTCCCTCTCTGCCTCCCTGCATTGCCAATCCTTGCAGTTTCAGAGACAAAAACTGCAACCAAAAAAATAGAAAACTGATCCCACCGTTCCTCTACACTACCTTGCAAAACATTAATACCATACCCCCCTAAACCCCAAATCAAACAATTTCTACTCCTCCCCTTGGGTTCCCCACATGTTTTACATCTCTATACACTAAATATATGTGTTCTAAAATTAAACTTTCTAGCTATTTAATTAAATAATCGCGCGTATTGATTTTTACAAGGCCTATAGAATTAACATCAACTACTTTGGGAACAAAACAATCAAACATAACAGGCGTATATAACTAACATCAAGTAATTGGCAAAATAAACAAAAAAATCATGATAGAACTCACATCAACTACTTGGCAAAAAAAAAGAAAAAAATACCGGATAAAAAAACAAAAACATCCCGAAAACAATGACAACTACCGGATACAAAAAAAAAATAAAAAAAATTAACAACCAACAGTACATAAACCACATGAAACATAAACAAACAAAATCCCCAAAAAAGTAGATCTTACAGAGTTGTATACACAGATTGAGTTGGGGTGGGTTGCGGTTCGGATCTTAAGTTGAAGATGGAGATAAGATCTACACCAATGGAGCCAATCTCGGGTCGTGACCTCGGGTCCCATGGATTTGAACGAAGAGTGGATTTGAACGAAGAGTGAAGAATGAAGTGGAACTGATCACGTTGGGGGAGTTGAAGGAAGGAACGTTGGGGGAGTTGAAGGTGAGTTTCAGATCTGTTTGTGTTTTTGTTAAGTGTGTTCTGTCCGTTTTTTTTTTTTTTTTTTTTTAACAGAGAAGTCGTGACCTCGGGTCACGATTTCACTTAAACGAAATCGTGACCCGAGGTCACGACTTCTCTCTAACAAAAAAAAAAAATTGGGACGATGCCACCCTCCTCGATGTGGCGCCGTGACGTGGCTACTGTGTGTGTTAGATGGGGAAATAGTTTGGTGGGTGTGTTGGGTTGATAATTTTTACTCCTAAATGTACTAATCAAGGAAAAAAGCCAACCAATCTCACTCTCTTATTCTCTCTCTACCCGAAAACAACTCCTCCCTCTCTCATTTTCTCTTTACTCTCCTCCACCACTCACAACTCTCATCACTCACCCCTCTCGGCACTAGAATAATTTCGGTATTTAATAGAGGTTTTAAAACCCCTATTAAAGAGGGGTGTTATTAAATAACACATAATCGATATGAGTTTTAAAAAACCTCTATGTAATACATGTATTAAAAATTTAAACATAACACATTTTCACGTGACATTTAATAACACTCTATTTAATAGGGGTTTTAAAACCTCTATTAAAGGCCAAAAATGTTCTATTGCGGCCTCCTCCGACGGCCACCATTGCCGATGACGCCCCTCCAACACTCTCGGCTCCTCTCTCGGCGTCGGTGACCACCCCCACTCGGGCGACTCCTTGACCGAAGTAAGCGCCATTGTTGCGTAGGTTTTTGAAGAAGATGGCGTGTGCATAGTAATAGGGGGGTGAGTTTAGTGTGCGCGCGAGCGTATACCTCGAGATTCCATGTCGATTTTGCAACGTAGATGGTCGCCTCGGGATGCGCGCTGAAATTACACGCATCGAGAGAGCATCGAGGTACACGCTGAAATTATACGCATCTCGAGAGATGCGTGCTGATTTTAAGAATAAAATAAATGATAACAAAAAATAATAAATATATACATAAATATAGGTAACGTGAATGTATAGTATATAGTAATAGATATATATTACTATATATATATGTATATAAATATATGTATTAGTATACTTTATATATAATCAATAAAATAAGATAATACAATAATTACATGGTCAAGAAGAAAAATAATAAAAGCCAAATTCAAGACGCTGCTAATGCGGTCGTAACCTGAAAATCTAATATTTTTAGAAATTGTGGTATTAATGGAAAGAAAATAGAATCAAATAAATTAATGTTTAAATTGGGTTTTCAGATCGAAAATTATGGGCCTAAACTACCGATGCGACATTTGTCGAATCGGTGTTCGGAGTCCAATCGTGAATACCATGATAGGATTTTTGTCTCGAAATACGTGCAACAATTGAAAAGTGTTTTTATAAGGAGATTCGCATCGAGATCGACCTCGTAACGTGTGTGTAACCAAAATAAAGTATGAATAAAACTCGTAATCGAGTCTAATAGAAATCATGAAATAATTTAGGGAATTCGGACGTGTCAAATGCAGGATGATAGTACGGGCTTCGAGTACGTCGAGCGGCATACGTGACTAGGCGATTTACATGGTCATTTGTAAGTAAACCAATAGGAGCATTATCAGTCGTTCTTTTCTACTTCTTGAATTAATTTATTTAATTATGCACATTTATGAAATTTCATTCCTACTTAAAGTGTCTGAGGGCTAAGTGAGTCAAGAAAGTAATATTCTGCTTATGGCGACCGATTCGCAACCGGAACCATACCTCGGGTTACTGGATTTGGGTCGTGGACGAGAGGTGAGGTATTCGGGGTGACGTTGATACCACTACGTTCACGACAATTTTGAATTTGTTGGTGTTGCCGCGATTCTAGGAAGTCGAGCTACTGGCGGTATAGTCGCAACTCGATAGATTTGTGACCACTTGGCTTCTCTCTTTTGTTTCCCACGACTCTCCTTTCATTGCCTTTATTTCCAGTCTATTTATCATGCACTTACTTTATTTCCTGTCCTTTTATATTTACGCATGATTTATCGACTATTTATTTAATTATTGAAGTACTGTTAAGGCTCATCTGGATTTACTCACTATAATTGTCTCCTTTCGCGGTGACAATTGCAGGCCCCTCGTCTAGCAAGGGCAAATAGCCAGTGATTGACAACTACCTCCGAGGGCTCACGGAATGGCTCACACTTTTGCGATACTGTAGGTTTTTGTAATATGTATATACATTTTGATTATTTTTTTTTGTAAAACTTTAGGATATTGGGGTTGAGCGACGCTTAGAAACATGTGTATGCTCATTTTGCAGCCATATGTATAGATGGTATATATTACAGGGTTCTACACAAAGGTTGTCCTATTTTACATGTTTTAAAGTTATTTAAATTGCTTCGTTTATTTTCATTTCGCTGCGTACTAATTTAGATCTTGCAAAATTAATAACTTAATATTAAAATACAAAACTAACGGTGAAATGGTATAAGAAGGCTGACTAGGCTTGCGTTGACCTCGCGAAAATTGACTGGGGGTCCACGTAGGTCTAGGCCGAGCGGGGCCCAGTTTGTGGGAACTGGGGCCGTCACATTTGTCATCGTCCTCAGTCTTCATCGCAATCTTTATTCTCGCATCTTCATTCAATGTGAATTCAATTGAGTTAGAGAGAATAATGTGTAAAAATGAGGGGTAATTTGGTAATTTGTAATGGCCAAACATTGAGACTGGTTAGTCCCACCAAAATTGGTGGTTTACTTTAGTCACCTCTACCTGGTATTAATAATCTCGTGGCCTAATTAATCCGCAAAGTGAACACCGGCTTAGCCAGTCCAGTGGGGTTAATCCACCCTAAGACCATGAAGCGAACGGGCCTTATAGGGTCAGAAGTGATGGCTCAAGCTGTGTCGGCTTTAACTACTGATCTCGAGTTTGAGCTCGTTACTATAAAGGGATATCCTACTAACATCGGTGGGCGGGCGTGATGGCTCATATTGTATTTGCTTTAACTAATGATCTCTTTGAGCTCTAGATATAAAATTTCTTTAAAAATTTTTAAGTAGAATTTTTTATCGTCGTTTTGTGATCTTGCCCGACTCGAGTCTAGATTAGTCGAGATATATTAGGCTTTAGATATCGGGTGGCTTAAGTTTTTTTTTTTTTTTTTTAAGAATTCATTAATCATTCGTGATGATTATGGTGGGATGACACGGATTCCCACTTCCTTTAACCAGAAAAGAATAACCTTATGCCAAATCTAATACGTAAAAGTCAGTCATGCACCTAACAAGAAAGTACGTGACAAAAGTGTCGATCCAGCCAAATTAGTCCATTAAGAATTTAAGATCCAAAGTATAAGCGTCCATGCAGTGCACTTGATTCTCCTCGAGATTCCCCGGGATGATAGACGTGGAGAACCATCACATCCAATCCGGTGGACCAGCATGAAGACAAAAATATGACTTTGAATTGGCCACTCGTTCTTTAATTTGTCTAACAAATATTTGATCCAAGTTATAGTATTTGTTTTTTATTATTTAACTTGTGAACCAAACTATAGTCTAATATGTACAATATGTTACATGTCACGCATAAAGTTGGTGAGAAACATAAATAAGCATCTATAATTAGCCAGATAAGGAAAAATGGAAAAATAATAAATTGAATAATATATATAATCGGTGCAGGTGGCGTCTCAATTGTTTTTGTCACTGTATTGCTTTAGGGTTAGGGGGAACTCAATAGTGAAGATGTCGTGGAATCAATTCCTCCCCTTAATATATACTATATAGTAGAAGGTTTTTGATGCATGTGGTTATATGTTTAAGCGCTTTATGAATTCCTAAATATGATGATATTGTCAAGCTAGTTGTTTATCGGATATCTAGCTAAGCTTATGAATCGAGATCAAGTCTTTAGGTTTATGGTTTAAATTTGTATCGTTGTCGCAATTAAACGCATACGTTAGCTAAATTTGTTTAATGTTATGATTTAATATGTTGTCCGGATCTATTTTATTTCGAAAAAACTTAATTTTACCGGGGTCCGACCATTTCTATTATGCCATCGCCAGGCCCACTATGTACTTTGTGATAAAAATTACAATTGCGATATTTGTGTAACTTTTTTTTTTTTTTTTACTGTATATAGTTTTTTTGTTTCGTTTAAGATTAGATCACCTTCAATAAATTTGGAACTGAGACGTTTTTTAAAATTAGATCATCCAACTTTAATTTAATTACAAAAATAAGAGTATATATGTTTTTACGAAAATAATAAAATGACAACAACAATGTCACATAATAAATTGATTCACAAAGCCTTTTATGCAATCCATATCCGCATATTATGTATCGTGATCTGTATATGTTTACATCTCGAGACGCGCATTGATGATTCTCTTGAGCCAATATATATTGCAGTGTGACGTGTTGTTGTGATTTTAACACTTCTAGTGTTTTCAATTATTGAGATGATGATGATGATGATCCGTACATGCGTATAGTATTTAGTCACAATCCACTCACCAATAAAACAATTCTGATCTCATTAATTATTAATATTAATTAAGTAAAAGTACTACTTTACTCTTTATCATATTGATTAACAAAATGCCGTGAGCATGTCATCAAAGTATCAACTTGGAGAAGCATTTTTGACTTATCTCGAATTTCTCGAATTTCTCGCGTTCCAAAATACAAAAAGCGTTTTCTCACAAAAAGGAAAATATCGAAAGCGAGAAATGTCAAATCAAAACAAAAAATGATTCAATACAGTCAAACGCGATAGCACGCGCGATCTCGACTCTTAGATCATAATTCGTATTACGATGAATCTGTCCAATGGTTGAGATCTCTGGTCCAATTTGCAGCATAGCGTGCACCGTACGCTCCCATTTGCGGTTGAAATTTAGTTGGACGTTGCGACCGAAGAAGTGGGTTGGGGGGTTGGGAAATTAATTGACTGACGGAATTAACCTCCAGGATGGAATTAATTACGAAAGCGTTGAGCACTTTTGTTTTTTCGGTGCATCATGGGTGTGACAAGAAGTCATCACGACAACAAAGCCTCAATTTATGTACATCTACTTCAATGATTGTGCGTAGCTGAATTGATCTCTTCTTTTATTTTTTATTTTATAGTTAGTTTGTCTTCTCTAATCAGAAGTTTTTGATTTGTCTTCTCCTCGTTGAAAATTTTAAGTTTTTTTCTTTTTTTTGTAAAATTTTGTTATTCGTTATGTGGTTCTAGTAGTGTTTGTGTATTATAATGTGTTTCGATATTGTAGAGAAGCACCATGATTGTCAAACTGTTTTAATTTCGCAATCACATTCATAGTCAAGTTAATGGCAACTATTTTGAACGAATATGATTAGCGAATCAATGTACTTTTTGATTTTATGTCTAGTCATGTATCAGTCATTAATGATTAATGAAACTTATATTTTTCTTCAAAAAAAAAGCCTCAATCTCAAATAGCCGATCTAAAGTCCAAATAAAATATGAGAACTCCCAAGCCCATTATTCATAATCAAAAAATAAAGAGGAGACAAACACTTCAAGCCCATTATCTATACTTAAAATGAGAAAATGTGTCCTAAATTTATTATTCATATTTAAAAAATGAGTAGAGGTTGCAATAAGGTGACAATCAGTATAAATTTTTTTGTCACTTTTTATAAATAGATCAAATAAATAAGATAGCCAATGCAAATAATACTGCTTAGTTATTAGATGACCCTTCCAACTTAATTTGCTATGTTTATGAAACTCGAAAACGAGACAATTGAGAGGATCGAGTCGTTTACCACTCCCAACACTGTGTTGTATGCATCAAGTACATTTACATAGTCACGCGCACCGTGATGCATGTAAACGAGAAATGATCTTCTGTCAAGTGGTTCAGTGAGAAGCGGTGTCTCGCGAATTCGAGGCCGTTAAATTTGGACCTAAGTGGGCCCACGAGCGCACCAGGACGTACAGCCAGTACTGGAGAGAAAAAGTATACAGATGAGACTTATCATACAGCCAATGAAGCGCTTCCACGTGTCTATAAGAGTCGCGAAAGTTATTTTGCGCATACGGCTGTACGCGTGTCACGTTTTGAGCGAGGCGCAGACTTACTTGAAATTTCAGGACCGTACACATTACCGATAAAGCTGCGAGAATACTTCAGTTATCTCGGCCGAGACATGACGAGAGCTACAATTAGTGATAGGTAATGTGGCGTCGGTGGTGTACAACCGAGAATTTTCTCCTACTCTCGGTTGTACACTGGCGAGAGGGTTAGAGTAGGCTCGGTCATCTATGACCGAGACATTTCAATATATATCGGTCCTGCGAGGCCGAAACAATCGCGCACATCGACAAAAACTTCGGATAACCTCATAAAAAACACAATAAATTCGCAAAATTACCTCAAGTTCAACCTCCTCTTGCACCGTAGCAGTACAATCATCCATTATATAGTGGAAACAAGTTCGGATTTGAGGAAATTACCAAACCCTACGTTGACAAATAAATCATCATTTTCACAGTTTTACCCAACTAAACAGTTCTAATAAATCATCATATGGTTGTCAAACATTGTTACATCGCTGTCGGATGATGTCAATCCGCAAGAATCGATAAACGCCGCCAAACGCAATGTGGCTTTGTGGTTCGCTATGACTAGTATGATCACCTGTCTCGCGGGGTCGTGTAACTAGCTAGATCACCTTATCATTACTTGCCACGTGTTAGGCTTCATGGTGTTCTTCCTATGTGTCCGTTTCGAAGTGGACGAAGTTGTTGTATCATTGGGAGTTGAGACCATATGAATAGATAAAGGAAAAGGCCCGCACTCCACCTCCACACGTGACAAACACTTGTCACTTGTTATGATTCGTTGAGTTTTGTTTAACATTTATTCAATTGTCTCGATAACAAATGAACGAGATCACGATACAACTCATAGCTCTATGTGGCTGAGAGAGGAGTAGAGTTCGGTAGACGATATTAAAATAAGCTACGATAAAGGTTTGGATGATTTTATGAATTTCACGCGATTTTATTTTGATTTGGTAGTGAAGCGCGATGTTTGATAAAGGAAAAATATTTTGACTTAATTTTTGGGTGCCCTTGTAAATGAGGTGCTTTGAGTAATTCGATAGTTGAAGTGCACATAGTGCAACTCAAAAAAAAAAAAAAAAAAAAAAAAGAAAAAGATATAAAGTTTATGAAACGTGGGGACAAAGCCTTATCAAGAAAGTAGTCCCCACGAATAATTGATTGATGGAACGGACGAAAGTCCCTTTAAATAGCTAATTATAGTTTATGCAAAACAAAATATATTAGAATAAAACGGGTATTGATTGATAAGAGGTTTACTTCGATTGACTTATTTGGCTAAGACAGAGTCATCTCATAAAATGTAAAGAAAAACACAAACAATGAATAGCTTTCAAAATTATTTATCTTCAACCCAATCGACAAAGTAATGTTGATATTGGAAGCCACCTTACAGATAAAATGCTAAGGTGACCCATTACAAATATTAACTACGGGCATACACTTCGATCTTTTATTTTTATTTTTTTTTACAATTTTGTCTTCACTTCCCACGCTCCACTCCTTTTTGTCTACACACGCCATTACCCTCATCAATCATAAAATTGTAAAAAAAAAATAAAAAAATAAAAAATCAAAGTGTGTGTTCGTAGTGAGTGTCCGTAGTGGGTCACCTTCGCATTATCGCGCGATATGTAATAAAAAAATAAAAAAATCATTGTGTAACTTGAAAGTATTCCATTAAATTATAACTAGACATAGACTGAACGAACAAAAGCTAAAAAGAACGTTCTAGGTAAATGAATGCATAATTTGCGAGGAAAAAGGAAAGATTCAAAGATAAAATACAGATATCATCCTTTTTTTCCAAGAGAAAAAAGTGGCTTTGGTGGTTTAAATGCAACCAAAATTGACTAGCAAATTATGTCGATTAAAAACTCGACTACTTAATTTTTCAACTTGTATACCATCCATGGGAATTTAAGGTATAACATATCAATAAATCTACTTGGACTCATAGAACATTCTTAAAATTTTGTAAATATTCAAGGGATATCAAATGAATTTTACAAGTGATTATGGTTGTTTTATTAATTGCTTCGAAATGTATTTGAAATTAAAAAAAGTTTTGAACATGTACCCATAACATAGACATGAGACTGAGGAGGGGAATAGAGGCATTGATTGGATGGCGAGCTATGCTAGAAACTTTGGTTTCGGATGTCATGTATTCGATATTGCCCCTGGCGGACTTAGTTGTATTATTTCTCAAGATGTATGAGGGGTTAAATTCCCAAGATTTTACTAAACAATAAAGGCTAGTAGCCTCCATTTGATAAAAAAAAAAAAAAAAAAAAATCTCTAGAAGTTAAAAGTATTCAAAATCTCGTATATTATAAAAAATATTTAAAAAGAATACCAAATCAAATAATCAAGTACTGCATAAAAATAATAGCTAAATAGAACTTAGCATAGCCGCCTCTCGTTTTTCTCCGAAACTCTAAAATTCTTCTTAATTCACTTTTGTGATTTTTATTTTTGAACCGCCGCCGATCCTCCTCTTCCATCGGTGGCTGGTTCTAATCAAATCATTTTACATTTTGTTCATACAAGAACAAACAAATCTAATCAAATTGTGGAGATTGGTCTATTTTATTACGGTGCATCTTCATCAATGGTGTTGCGTGGATTTGTGCAGTGCTGGACTGATCTTATCTTTAGTTTTATTTTATAGTTAGTTTTCTTTCATAGTTGAAGTCTTTGATTTATCTTCTCATTATTGTGAAGTTTGAGGTTTTATTCTCATTGTTCAGAAGTTTTGTTATTCGTTTTGCGTTTCTAGCAGTTTTGTGTAATATCATGAGTTTCAACGTTGTAGAGAGCGCATCCTGATCGTCAAACTGTTTCAATTTCGTATTTACAAACAAATTAATAGCAATTTGTTTGAACAAATGTGATTAAAGAATCAATGTACTTGATTATATGTCTAGTCCTGATTTTTTTTTTTCGAGAAATGTGGACTGATTATGTATTGAACCATGTATAATTAATAATTTTTTTTTTTATAAAAATAGCTAAATAGAACTTTACGTGTCAAGATGGCAACTAGCTATGAATTGATGTGCATGGGAGGAGAATCCCCATGATCAAAAACATAAATTTTCCACGATCGATGGAGAATTTATACAAACATATAAGTGGGAAAGAGGAGAAAATAGGTTCCTCTAGAAGGGGTTGAATTATTATACGAGGATAATGACGATGAGGAGGGATATCACACTTAGACCAAATTCCCATACGTTAAAAGGGCCGATTTGTAACAAAAAAAGGGCCGATTATCGTAAAGGGTCAGGCTCGTGTCTTGGTGTCCCTTTAGAACTTTTTTTTTTTTTTTTTGGTGTCTAATTAAACCACCTGATATTCATATTATCGACTACTTCCAATTCACATCAAGTCGTGTACCATATAGATGAGAGGAGCTCCCTGTAAAATCTTTATATTGGGCCCATTCGCACACGCATTCGCAAACTCGCGAATCTCCGTTAGTACCGATATTGTCCACAACTTAACTACCTTCGACTTATTAGTGTGGAGTTTTAACTTATAAGACCTCGGACCTCAATACTATTATAAGGGAGATAATCATTTATATACTTCATTTCTCTCAGGTCCCATCTGAGTATCGGTATTGGCAGAGATTTATGGGCTCGCACACGCTTGTGCACTGTGGCCGGGAGAATTTCACACTCCCAATCCTTGAAGGAGAGCTTTGCTGCAACCTAATGGTTTTACCGCCTAAATTAGTCGAGGCCCATCAGGTGGGTTAGACAAAAAAAAAGTTTTTCTGCACATCTATCTCTTATAGTGATAAAAAAAATCTACACTTTTGACACCCGCTTTAAAAGATTTGCATTTATAATCATTTGACTGATCAATTGCCATTTTTTGACAATGTAAGCAAATTGAGACAAGCATAATAACGGAAGGTACGTTTTGAAAATGATAAAAAACGCATATTCAGAAGGAACGTTTGACTTACTTGAACTGAAGACACGTTTCGAAATCGCGTCTTCAAATTCATCTACTTCATGTTGTTCAGTGAAAGGAGATATATATAGATGTGCCGTTTTGTACCGGTTCATGGAGCGGCAGAAAAACCGGTTTCCCATCCCGGTTCGGCGTCCAAAATCCCCATCAAAACCGACCAAAACCTTCGAAAACCCAAAACCCTCACTTGCTCGCTCGCTCGCTCGAGAGAGCTCTCTCAACGCCTCTCATGGCGGCGAAGAATCAGAGCAGCGCGAGCACCGCCTCTCCGAAGAAGAGAAAGCGAGTCGCGGCAAATGCTAAATCTGAAGGAGCGAAAGCGGTCTCAAAGAAGCCGAAGTTCTCCGAATCCAAGTCCGCTAATCCACCGAACAAGGCCTCGAAGAAGCCTTTCAAGTCGTCGTCCGAGCAGTCCGAGAAGAAAATTCCGAAGTCGAAGCGCGAGCTTCGTCTCCAAGCGAAGGTCAGTTCTCGAATTGCTCGAATTGTAGAGGAAATCAGTGGTGTCATAGTTTGAAATATGTGAAATTGGATTTAGTGTCGTTAGGGTTATGTAGCGTAAACGAGTGTCGACATCGGTAGCGTAGTTGAGGCATTTCGTTTCGCAAGTTTGAATTTTTGTGGATTTTGGTTTGGTTGAAGAGCTAGAACTTGGTGGATTGTTAGGTTTGTCGAGAGAGTTTTGATTTTTGTAGCGAATTGATGGCGTTTTGTTTCTCAAGTTTGAAACTTTCGGGAAATTATGGTTTGGTCGAGGACGTTTCGTGTTTACTTGTTCATTTCGCATTATATATTTGATCTAAATGGGGGAATTCAATTGTTGGAATGGACAGTCTCCTTATTTTTGAGTGTTGAATGTGTTACAGGAGCTTGCGGAGGCGAGGAAGAAGAAGAGAAAGCGCCATTACTCTCTTGAACAAGTAAGCATGAATTCATGGGAAAGTATTAGGACAAGGTCCGAGGGAACAATTTATTGACGCTGTTATTTTTCTCTTGTTTGTTTAGGAGCTTGCGTCGCTATGGGAAAAGATGAGGCGTCATAACATTGCTAAAGAAGAAAGATCAAAGTAAGATTGTTTAGAAGATGTATGTAGTATGATGGATTGAGATTAAATCTTTTATGTTTGTGATAATAACTCTTTTTGTCTTTTTTATATATTAAGGTTAGTCAGTGAAGCTATGCGAAAGATGAAGGGAACAATCCCGGAAATTGCCGGGTCCCATGTTTCTTCTCGTGTTTTGCAGGTAATGTAGTTTGTTTTCTGAGGTATTTTGTTTTTCTTTAAGTCGCTAATTCTTTTGGCTGTTTTATAAGAATGACAAATTATTTTGTTTTCTTGTACATTAGACTTGTGTTAAATATTGTTCTCAAGCTGAAAGAGATGCCGTGTTTGAGGAGCTCAGGCCACATTTTCTTACTCTCGCATGCAACACTTATGCTGTTCATCTATTGAAGAAAATGTTAGACAATGGTAAGCATCAACTTGCTTAGGTCGTCATTTTTGTTATTTTCCAATAAACTATGAGTTGGTTGAGTAGTTTTCTTGAGAAGTGGACTAAGCATTGAACAATGGAACCCCTTATTCTTTAACATTGTATGCTTAAGCTATCTTGTTAACCTTTTACATCGCTGACATTATTGTGTACCTTCTTAGTCACTGTTGTTTTCTCAAAGTAACCTCAAGGATCTCTTCAAGCATTGGTTGTGATGAGATTGAATTGTTGCTGTTGTCGTTGTTTTTTTTTTTCCTAGATTCAATGAGACCTTATCATAATGTTCACTCACATTTTCATTCTTATAGCATCTGTATTTGTCGTTGTCATTAGGGTAAAATGAGTATATTCAAGAAATGTTTGAAGTGAAACTTATTTAGGTGTAAGACGAGGGGGCCTAATGAAGATGGTAGCTACAAGTTATGGCAATGAACTCTTGATGTACTAGTTTTGAAGGATGACATATCAATTGTAGTTACATAGAATGTTTAAGAACTAAACAAAAAAGGGTAGTTATAGTCCAAGTTACACAAGTGAATGGTCTGTTATAGAGTGGAGTGGGGAATTTGGGTCATTTAGTTGACTCTATGGAGTCGGAAAAAGCTTTGTATGCTTGAGCTGTTAGGTTAGTTGACAAAAAAAAAATACTTGAACTGTTAGGCTGTCCATGCTTTGTAGGATAATATGCTTGGGAAAATAACAAAAACATGTACTAAAAGTTAAGTGCACTACAATCTGATTAAAGAAATTGATACGTTGTCATTGTAATAAAATAAATGATTCAATTTGAAAGGAAAACATGCAGGTGGGGATAGGAGATGTTCCAATTGTTGGTAAAATGCGAGGTAAGTGGATTAGGTCATTCAATGGAGGTTAAGGATTCTCTTATTTAGATTTTAGAGAACCATACTGTTAGTAGAAATTTTATATGATTATTTGTGAATGATTCAATTGAACAAAATTTGGGAATCAATAACTTCTTATATTGCTTGCCTTGCGAGCAATAACAATAATCATTTTGTTCATTCTCCTTCTCATTTTTTATTCTGTTGCAGCATCGAAAAAACAATTGGAAGCATTTATCTCAACCCTTCATGGGCATGTTGTCTCTCTTCTTCGTAATATGGTTGGATCTGTAGGTATGGAGTTCTCTATTTTACTCATTCATTTTTCAGATGTTATTTTAAAGCTAAAAGTGTGTCACTCATGCGATTGTTTAAATTGGTCAATCTTGGCTAAATCAGTTGCTTAATGAGATTAAGTGATTCTTAGTTTGCTGAAATTGTTCTACTGCACCTGATGTTTCTTTTTCTCATTTTTTGGATTCTTCTAACTGGTCTTTGAAAGTAGGAAAAGTAGATGAGGCAAAAGAGCACTAGCAAATTTTAGTTAGATTCTTTTGATCTTATGGGCTCTAGAACTTCCCTTCTTGGAATCTCCCTCAACGCAAATAAGTTATCGGGCTAGATCATACAATCAACGAGTGTTAAGACTGACAAGTTGCTTGTAAAGGTTCTCTTAGCTACGTAACTACTCTGGCTAATATCGATGACCCTTTTTTTTTCCCCAATATTTGTGCTTTGCAGTTGTTGAGCATGCATATCAATTGGGAAATGCTGCTCAGAAACAAAGCCTTTTGCTGCAGTTATATTCCAAGGAACTTCAGTTGTTCAAGGACTTGCATTCAACGAAAGAGAAACGGTATATTGCAGCTGTATCTGTATTCTCTCATTTTAGAAAGGACTTCTGCTCTCTGGCTTTTAATTTAATGATCAGACATCATTCATTTTAACGACTTTGTTTTTGTGTTTCTTCGATTGCATTTTTCCTGGTGAGTTTCATGATTATAATTGTTCTTCTTGTGTAGGCTGGTGGATTTAATTCCCAAATTAGGTCTAAACAAGTCGTCAGTGCAAAGAGAGTTGGCTTCTGTTATTCAACCAATTTTGGAGAAAGGAATAGTGGATCATAGTATTATCCATCGGGCATTGTTGGAGTACTTAAGCATTGCTGACAAGGTAATACTTTTATGCTCTCAAAATGGTTCTGTTTATCCTGTCTTTTTTTCCTTTCCTCTAGTGATATGCAATTTTTACATCCATCTTTTTTTTTTCTTGGATGCCTAATTATTCTTTGTTCTGTGTGAAAATTTGTTGAATAGTCCTCTGCAACTGATGTTATTGAACAATTGTCTGGGCCTCTTCTTGTTCGGATGATCGGTACAAGAGATGGTGCAAAGCTTGGTATGCTTTGTATCAAACATGGAGGTGCAAAAGTATGTTCTGGATGGGTCTGCTGATCCTTTTTTGAATAAAAGCAATGATTTTTTGATAGAAAGCTCTGAGAATATGTGTTTTATTTGCTTTCAGGGAAGGAAAAAGATCATAAAAGGAATGAAGGGCCATGTAGGAAAGATAGCTCATGATCAATATGGGTGCATGGTAATCGTGACTTACATGTTTTTCTGTTTACACTTTATTTTTCATTTCTTTTCCCGTCTCTGGTCTATGTTTTTGGATACTTGCCCATCTTTTTATTTTTACTGTGAGTCAACCATTCCCATGTTTGTTGCTGTTGCTCTTCCCCCCCCCCCCCCCCCCCCCCCCCTATTTCTTTTGTTTTATTTTGGTGTTGACTGTTGAGTGGGTTCTTACCGTGGAGTGAAACATGGTTCTGTCAAAGTACTAGCAACTGAGACAATTTGTTGTGAAAATTAAAATGGACAAATCTTCAACATTTGGTCGTATAGAGTTTTGGAATTAAAGTAACTTATAAAAGTGCTGCGAATTGAAGTCAGACAACTGGGGAGGTTTAGTTCAC
The DNA here is from genome assembly GCA_039657325.1 of Stephania cephalantha. NCBI lineage: Eukaryota > Viridiplantae > Streptophyta > Magnoliopsida > Ranunculales > Menispermaceae > Stephania > Stephania cephalantha. Next base: position 46,207,744 of record CM077579.1, on the reverse strand, counting down.
AAGACTGGAATTGATTGAATTCTCTGGACAGCCTAAATGGCAAGTAATTCATGAAGAGGGACACCTTTGTGACTATGTTGGTGTTATTCTTGACAATGCCTTTTTCTGAGCTTAATATAGGTTTAATATGGTCGGTTATCCATTACATATGAGTATTTTGTAGAATGCTTTTGCTAATCTTTCTTTTCACATTCTAAGGGATTGGCTGTTGATTTACTTGTGTGATTTTGTTTATGAGATGTTTGTACAGTATCCAAGAACCATATGTTCATATCTAGCATGGGTTTTCTTTAGATTATTTTCACATGGAATATTTTCACGACTTTGCTGCTCAAAAGATCAGTGAAATTGAAATTGCATAACTTGGTCGCTAAACATTTAAAATGCTAATAACATGGCTAGATAAGCATAGATCTGGTTCTGGTGTTAACAAGAAAAAAACGTTTAAGCTGCTTTCCCAATAGTTCTTTTTGTTTGACAACTTGAAAACTTAATTCTGGATTGGAAGCGCAACCCATTTCCTGGATCTCTTGCAATTCTTTAATTATCTACATACTATTTCTTTGTTCAGGTGCTCGTCAGCATTCTTTCAATGGTAGATGACACAAAGCTTCTATCAAAGGTTCATTCAAATGTTCAATTACTTTGGAATTAGTTTTCCTTTTAAATGTTCTCTTAGGAGCATCCATTTTTTTTTTTTAATTATAGGTTGCCATTCGTGAGCTACAACCAATCTTGAAGGAGCTCGTGTTTGACAAGGTAATATTTTAAGTTGCTCGTGTGTTACCTATTTTCGTTTTTGGTCAATGACTCATTAGGGATATATGAACAAATTGAGGTATAAAGCATATTTGACATGCCTTTATGAAAAGTCTACAAAATTTTTGGTTCAAGTCTGTCGTACGTTTTGACTTACTGTTGTCCATTACTCTTGAGTGCCTAACTTATTTTAGTTGTTGGTCAAAATCAGTGCCCAGCTTTATAATGGGCTTCCCCGATATGTAACAAAATTTCACTTTGGATGATCCAATCAATGGTATAAGTGGGACTACAGTTTGGAACCTCTGAATCATACAACAACAATGGATTTGGCTAATGGCTGTCTCTAGAATTCTATATGTAGTTCTTTCAGGTTTCAGATATATCATTCCAATAGATGTTTCAATAAATAACTTGTTCTAATGTCCCAATTTGTTCATCATGTCAAAAAATAGGCAACTTGCATTTACCATATAATTCATATTTCTCTAGTGAAAATTTTTGACTCCTATTGGCAAAGATATGCACCATGATTTTTTTTCCTTGTAAAGAAAACCGAGTCTTCCTTTGTATGATTTGTGTTTATGTCATTGCAGTAAAATGCATTTTATTTGTTTAGCACAAGAGTCACGCTTACATGCAAGAACATATACTTTTTCTTCCGTATTTTTTCTAATGCCTGTTTCTTTGTATTTCAGAGCGGAAGGCGTCCTTTGTTACAGCTACTTCATCCAAATTCTCCCCGCTATCTGGGTGTGGATGACTTAGCTACTCTCAGTCTTTCTATTCCTTCTCTATCTGGCAAGGCAATGCAATTTTCTTTCTCTTATCCTTTGTGTACCAAACTGAGTACCTTTAGGCTTGAGCAGCATGACGACAGTTATCTAATTTTATTTACTTATGTTTATTTCAGGGTGAAGGATCAGTGGATAATTCTGAGTCAGATAAGCAAATGATACCTTCTGAAGTTGATAAATCCGTAAAAGGTGAAAGTGACAAAGAAGATGCTGTAGCAGACAACAAAAACACTAGTAAAAGTCCTGAGGAGAGTCTGCATTCAGTTGATGGAGGAAAAAAGGATCCTTCCTTAAGAAGGATTGAATTATTAGTGAACAGCGGACTAGCTCAGGTTTGGAGTTCCCTCTGCTTAGGTGTCCAAGTCGTTTAATTTCTTCGTTGTTGTCAAAAATTTTATAATGTCATGATGAGGTGTCACTGTGGTGCCTTGTTTCTTATATAGTTTTAAGACAAAAATAATGTAGACTGTCTAGAAGAAACCTTTGGCAGAAAATTTATGAGAATGGAGTTTATAGTCCTTTTCTATCTTTATCATACTTCTTTGAAATTTGCAAAGAAGCAAACTGAACCAAACCTTGAGGATGAAAAGAGGGAAGAAGAAATTCTTTCGGGAAAAAATAGATGATGAACTCAATATGCTTTTGTTATGTAGGAGGAGAATGGCAGTGAGAATGTCGGTAACAATTTCTTTTAGTGCAACATGACAGATTCTAAGGAGAATTAGAGCCCAAAATTGTTGAGGCTGATATATTAAGAAAAGAGTTGAAAGTAGAACTACGTACACTTTGCTGCTAATTTTTTTTTCCTTATTGCTCTTTCAATTCAGTGTCACAGTCTTGATTGCACTTCTGGCTTGTGTTTTTATTCAAATAAATGCGAAAAAAAGATAGGGCAAACCAATGGCCTATTAATTGCAAGTTTATATGTGTGTATGTGTAGTTCCAAGTCTGTACTTTAAAGTTGGTTGTTCTTTTAACTGCTACACTTTCAATCATTTGTAATAGAATTTTGGGTTTTTGGTTTGTAGAGTCTTGTGGACACTTGTATTGACAATGCTGGAGAACTACTGCAATCAAATTTTGGCAAAGAAATCATTTATGAGGTATTTTTTTTTCTTTCTTTCTAGTTTCCATAATTTTTCTATACAAAAACAATGCTCTTCTACAGAGTTTTCAACTTTTCATGTGATTCAAAGTTTTCCTATGTGAAGGTTCTATCTTATGCAATTAAACTCTGATGCAGCATTCTCATTCCATCAAGTGAAAAATGATGAATACCTTCACCAAAAAAAACGACGAATACAGTTTTCGGATTTTTTTTGTAAAACATTTACCGTCATACAAACTCAGATTTCTTAGATGTACATATATTTCTTTAGTCTGTTCACAAATTTTGGGTAGAATTGTTCTGAAAGCCCATGGAGGGGCAGAGAATATTTCAATTCCCAGATGAACTAGCAGATATATCTATTAGAGGGTTTCGAGCTATTGTCCCTACGGTTGATTGAGGAGCATGTCGATCACTGTCTTTACAGATTGTCCTAGTAGTGGCTATTTGCGCTAAATGCTAAGCCAAATAGACAGTTAAAGTTAGTCACAACAAGCTCAAACATTTTTGTCAGGTTTTACTTGTTCCTTTTCCATTGTTAAGTTTAAATGGTTTCTTTGTGGACTAAGTATTTTTATTAGTAAAGAATGTGGTTACAATCTATTTCTGTTATAAAGTTTTGGCATTATATGATTTCTCACGAGCATTTATGCAGGTTGCAACTGGTGGCGTCGATGGTGTTCTCCTGCCTACTTTAGCTGAAAAAATAAATGACTTGCACAGAGCCATAGCATCTCTAGCTTCGCTGCCTAAAACAGATGATGAGGAACATGTTCTTGAGAACTTCCACTCCAGCAGGACCCTAAGAAAATTGGTCTTGGACTGCCCGACCTTTGCTTCGACCATGTGGAAAACAGCTCTGGAGGGGAAGGCTGAAATCTGGGCCCAAGGTCACAGGTTAGTGAATTTATTATTTTGAGAAGTGCTAGAATGACAACAAGAAGTCACACCGCAATACACATTGGCTCACAAGAGCCATGCGGGTATACAAGATCCAAATGCATAACACGCGGGTTGAGGTCACATGGATGGCTCTTGTAAGCCAACGTGTCTTGTGGTGTGACTTTGTTGTTGTCATTCTAGTATTTTCGTATTATTTTTGAGGTGTCAGTTCCTAAGAAATGCATAATTCATGTGTTCTATTTTGATGCTTTAACTTGTTTCTTTACGGATTCTATTGTTCTGGTTGCAGTTGCAAGGTAATTTCTGCTTTCCAAGAATCATCAGATTCTAAGGTACTGGAAACAACAAATCAAGAGTTGCAGCCTTTGCTTGAGCGCGGAATTCTTAAACTCCCTGAAAACAAGCTAACTTCAAAAGAAGGTTAAGTTACTTGGAATGCGCGAACCAGGTGCTCTTGCTTGGTGAGAGAGTAATCAGTTTTGGATGATCACTAAGTTGATCCTTTTTTTTTTTTGTTGTTCTTTTAAGAAAAATTATATACCTCTGTTACGAATTTCATGTAAAACTTCAGTGAGTTACATTAAATGAAAAATGTGTTTTTTTGGTATTGTTTCTCTCGTGAACATCGATATGCGAAGTTCAGATTCAACTTTATATATTTTTATAGCTAGATGTTGCAAACTTGCAATGAATCAGAAAGCATCAATGTACTTTACATTTCGAACTGAAACGGGTAGAAGGGTTTCTGAATGATCTACTCTCTGATCTGATTTCGAATGTTAGTGATTCATAACATCCGGAAGAATGATCAAACATGTATCTACTTCCTGTCATATGGCTCTTTACGCTTGATGCTCGCAGGTACTGCAGATCGTCAGGCCGCAGGTAATTCTGGCTTCTCTGATGAGGATTGTTAGATGGTTTAAACACTGGGGATTCTTCGCAGAATGCTTTCTTGGTTTTCAAACAATTTTCTATTATTCTTACTTCCTCTCTAAATCTGTCTCTAACTTCTTTCATTCGTCGTAAAATTCTACTATTCAGGACGACGGCGGAGTTACTTCCAGTGCTGTTACCTGGAACTCCCTTGCATTCTGCACAGGAATTATTCCATCTTTGGGCGTCGAAGACTCTTCTTTTCGCTTCATCAGATAGACAAGCATAAGCCTGCAATTCAATTTGAAATCAGAGGTAAACCAAAAATGGTACTATTCTAAACCTCTATCTAGATTTGGAATCGGTTTTTTCGATCTTATATTCGAACTTTATCTGCGCTGCTGCTCAATCCTTCACTGTTATTGAACACACAAGTAGCCATGTAGATCAAACAGAAAACCAACCTCAGAGACTAGCTTAAATGCAACTTCTGCTTTTGTGTGACTGTTCTTATCTGGATGAAGTTGCAGTGCTGCAATATTTTTTGGGTACAAATCAAATCATAAGAAAGAACGGATTCAACAAACAGAAAAAAAAATCAGTGATGATCTCTACCCAGTTTTCGGTATTGCTTGCGAATTACATCCATCTCTGCATCTTCTCCAACCTAGCTCCACACCATCAAAACAAAGCTCAACAAAGAAACCCAAAACAGTAGAAGAGAACATGAAGTTATAATTTTGAATCAATAGCTAGAATTAGGAACATCAGAACTTACTCTCAGGAGAAGATACCAGTCAATGAAGGGTGTTTTACTGCTGCGACGGTGACCATGAATGCAAGCGATGGAGCGAGTCGCTAGACTCGCTACGGAGCAAATCTCGGTCACTAACTTCGATTTGGATTCTAAATCATCCCTCTGATCTCTGCCCATTAGAGATTGCAAAGTGTTCCAACTCAACTAATAAATCATCTTGTAATATTATTATTGCTTTTGTTCTTCATCTTCTCTTTTGAAGAATTTAAATGGAATCATATTCAAAATGCTCACTCATGCATTACATCGGAGTGTATAATTGAAAGTTTGGATCCACTAAGAGGGTGGAGCGGTTAAACTTTTGGAGAGTAAAAAAGTGCGTAATTTGCGGGAGAAAATTTTGAACATCACCCAGTCCAACGGCTCTGATACAAAGTAGGTTAGATCTTATAAAAATAAAATATGACTTAGTTTTCCTTGTATATTATTATGGAATAAAATAAGATGTTATTGTTTACAGAAGGAACTTATTTTGTGGATTAGATCTAATGATAAGAACGGGATGTCGAAATTTGACATGTATACTAACATTGGGAGCCTTGGAGTACGCAGTCAGAGTAATTCAGATATTAAGAGTTGCAAGACAATTCAATAAAAATAAGTTTAAAATAAAAAAAGGCTTTTATTGATATATACTATTCTTTTGCTAAAGCATCTTAATGAAATGGACGATGCATTACTTGTTAGAGGGTAAATGCATGGTTTTGAGAGTTAGGTTCGATTTCCGTGGAGCCAAAAGCGTTAGCTTCTTGAAAAAAAATGTAAAATTCTTTTATACTTAAGAATAAGACCATAAGAAATGAGTGTTAATTTCCTGCCATGATAAGGCATAAAGTATAGAATAATATATTGCAACGTGGGTCATTTGTCTAACAAAGAAATAGTATATATGTGATCTTGTAGCATATGTTTTGTTTCATATTAGACTATTAGTAGTAACGTGGTAGGAGTCCAACATAGCATACACCATGTCGGGGATTTTTTTATTGGTATTGTTGGATCAACCAAATCAACATAATTAAATACCACAACTTTTTTTTTTTTTTTTTTTTTAAAGTTCTGTTTGTCTGTGATGAATGCGGTGGGGGAAGTTTGTTGGATTAGTTCAAAACTCAATTATGTGAATTAACATGGACGGTGTGGTATAGTGGTAAGGGCGAAGACGGGGTTGTGTGGGTTAAACGCACGATATCAATTTTGATTATCCATGATAGCCAAATGTCCGGTCACTGACGGTCTCTTCTTGCAATCTCAGGGCCTGTGGGACTAGTCATGCGAAGAAAAAAATTGATGATAAAAAGTATTTTTAGAATCCACAACCTCTTAAACAAATATGAAGTAACTGTTGTAGTTAAGATCCCATGGTCTATTTGTCAATTAAAGTTATGGTGCTCCTCACGACTATAACTTTTTAGTTTTTATCGAGTTATAGAGTTGAGATGTCCAACTAACTCTTACAAAAGTAGTGGAATCAAAATAAAGAGCAGTTAAAAAAAAGTTCAAAACAAATATCAAAATTTAGTCGAGTTAGATACAACCCCAGTGGATTTCTTAGAATCCAAGGGTTGCTTCACATCACGAACATTTGTATTGGAGAAGCATTTTTGTACTTCAGTGTCTATTCTATCTTACGTGGCACTTATCGGCTCCACTCACCGAATGTGACGTGTGGCAGTTCATTCCACACGCTTTAACGTCTCGACTTAAACTCACATACTCACGCACACACAACGATCCTTAACGTACCTCTTTGTCTCCTCGTCACCCTCAAACCTCAACACCACCTCTGCTGAATTTACCAAATCACACCCATCACTCCCACTTTTTTTTTTTTTTTTTTTTCGAGTTTTTTACGTGGCTCATTATTTCTGCCGCCAACTACACTTGACTAATCTATGCCCGAGCATTCGTCAAGACTCGGTCCAATTAGGGTGTCCCTCTCAACTTAGGGCATCTCTTACCACTTTTCACTAAAATAGTGTATTTTTTGCACTAAAATTGAGTTAAATGTGTGAAAATTCATTGAACCCTCCAATTCTTCACACCAAATTCTACTTTAAAGAATTTATCTCAATCATTTTTAATTTTTTAATGGTTTCAAAGTAAGATGTGAGCTTCATACAATAAAAAAATAATAAAAAATTAAATTCAACGTCAAAATGGTGTAGATGCTACAGTGTCGTGCCATTTAGCATCTACAACATTATGACGTGGGAGTTGGAATTGAGTCCGAGCATCCACTCAATGCCAACAACGAACTCAATTCCAACTCCCGACCTAACATACTAACATACTCAATTGGAGATGCTCTTAGTCTTTTTTCATTCACGAGAGTTGAACTTGAAACCTCTTCCCACCAACACCGCATTTAGGGACGTGACTCGTCAAACCACTAAAAAAGGGTGTCCTCAACAGTAATTTCACACCCTGTCCCCAAATTCTCAAGCAACGACCACACTCGCCTTTCCATCTCTCGAGTTTGTTCTTCTTTTCTTCGCAAAAAGGATCTCATCGAATCATCAATCGATCGATCGACTTTCGCTCATCAATTTCTGGAATTTTCTCAGAATTGGTTCAATTTCTCGATTACGCTCCTCGTTTCGGTCCGATTCCGAGTCGAATCGCTGGATTTGGTGAAGATTTGATGGTGTTATCATCAATGTGGCGTTCTAGGGCTCAATTTTGAGTTTCGGTGTCCGATCTTAGGGTTTCGGAGGGGGAACATGGCGACGGGAGCCGTGGCGACGGCGGCGGGCGCGGCGATGATCCTCTACTTCCTGTTCAGTCGGAGAATGTCGCTGAAGGAGAGGGAAGGGGACGATCGGAGTGGCGAATTCGCGAAATCGAGTCGGTCGGTGCGGCGGAGGATCGCGAGGAGGCCTGCGCAGGCGCCCGCGACGTGGTTTGAGGCGATGAGTACTCTGTCGGAGACGCTCAGGTTTACGTACTCGGAAACCCTAGGGAAGTGGCCGATTGGGGACTTGGCTTTTGGGATCAATTATCTCATGAGGCGTCAGGTCAGTGTGCTAAGTTTCAATTTTTCTTCACATCGACGAGAATTTCATTGATATCTGGTTGTATTGAATTGAATTGATTGATGAAGAGTTGATTTCATTTATATCTGGTCGTCTTGAATTCTTAAAGCCATTTGTTTGATTGTAAAGAATTGATTTTGGCGGTGACTACTGAACTAGATTCAATTAGGAGTTGAAGGTCAGCGTCAAAGTTTCAATTTTTCTTTGCACAGACAAGAATTTCATTGATACGTTGTTATCTTGAATTTCCATGGCTGTTAAATTGATTGATAAAGACCTGATTTTGGCATTACCAACTGAATTAAATTCAATTTCCTCGCCTTCCCTTTTAATTTAAAGGAGTAGAACGGTTGATCCAATTAGGAGTTGAAATTAGGTCTACAATTCGATTACTGGTATAAAAAGTTAGTGTTTGATCTGGGTTTTTAGCTGTTGGTTTGATTAGGAGTTGAAGGTTGGGTTTACAAATTGATTAGTGGTATAGCGAGTTTGTGCTTAATCTGGGTTTTTAGCCGTTGATTCAAGGAGGATTGAAGTTGGGTCTTCAATTCAATTAATGGTATAAATATTTGGCGCTTAATCTGGTTTCGATTAGTGGTATAAATACTTGGTGCTTTATTAATATGGGTTTGTAGCTGTTGATTCAATGAGGAGATGGAGTTGGGTTTACAGTTTGATTAACGATATGAAGAGTTGGCACTTGGTGCTTAATCTGGGTTTTTAGCTGTTGGTTCGATTAGGAGCAGAAGTTAGGTTTACAATTCGATTAATGGTATTAAGAGTTGGTGTTTAATCTGGTTGTTTTTTTTTTTTTTTAAGGGTAACCTACAAGTTGCAACTGTGTATGCGGGAAGTGATTCTGTGCAGCTTAAAGGCCCTGAAATAATTGCAGAATTGAGTCATCTACTGAGGTTGCTGACTCTCTGTATGTTTTTCTCAAAGAAGCCATTTCCTGTTTTCTTGGAAACTGCTGGGTACTCACAAGAGGATGTTCTTTTGCAAGAACCTAAGGCTGGGGTATGTGGTAAAATTGAACTTTCTGCGTAAACTAGTAGTTGGAACCATCTATTCTATATGGACCAATTAAAGATGAAACAAGAGGCTCTCACATGACTGCATTTTGATACAATGTTGTGCTTAAATTGGTATTTTTGTGGCAGCTTCTGAAGCCTGCTTTCACAATTATATGTGATTCAAGTTCTAAATGCTTTCTCCTGTTGATTCGTGGGACTCATAGCATTAAAGACACGTTAACAGCTGCAACTGGGGCAGTGGTCCCCTTTCATCATTCAGTTCTACATGAAGGTGGTGTTAGCAATCTAATCCTGGGATACGCGCATTGTGGGATGGTTGCTGCGGCTCGTTGGATTGCTAAGTGTTCTACACCTTGCCTTCTTAAAGCACTTAAGGATTTCCCTGATCACAAAATCAAGGTAATGTCCTCTCTATTGTTTCCAAGTTTCTGATTATACTTTGCTATTAAATTGTTGAAGCATGAATAATTCCTTGTCTTTTTGTTTAATAAATATGTTGGTGTTGCTCATTCAGCCTCCAGTTCAGCTTTTACTTTTTGTAGGTCAATTTAGGCTTTTCTTTTTATCCAATGAACTTCTATATATTACTAATAGTAGTAAAAGAAGCACTAAAATGTTCAGGGAGATGACGCAGGAGCTTGCCAAACTGACACATTTAGAAAACTGCGATTACAGCAAACTGCGGATGATTAGAATATAATGGCATTACTTTCATGGTTTCATCTACTTACAAAAGACGACCATTAGCTTGGTAAAAATTTGTTCTTATAACATTAAGAGGCTAATTACTTTGGTTGTAACTTTTGGATTATGACTAGTTTGCAACCATCAAATATTTATTGGTACTGTTCCATAGTCCTTAATAGTTAATTCTACTTTTCTGCCTATCTGCATGTTTACGATGGAAGTGTCTTTTTTGAAATTTATGATAATGGAGTTGTTTGTTGCAAATGATGTTGTTCTACTTATATTTAAGTAAATGATGAAAATGTGGCATAACTTACTCTTCAAGTAGAAGTTGATTATCTCCTCTTTTCACAGATTGTTGGTCATTCTCTAGGTGGCGGCACAGCTGCATTGTTGACATATATTCTTAGAGAACGAAAAGAATTCTCATCGAGCACTTGTGTCACATTTGCTCCAGGTATGTGTAACTCGAGTCTTATGGTTTATTTTTGAATATTGCAATTGATAGTCTTTTCATCTCATTTTGATTTTTTTATGACACTGAGGGGTTTGCTATTTACGTTTCGAATTTGATTTGGTGCTATAAGTTTTCTATAGAATCCGATCACGTCTTTCTTGAACTGTTGAACATATAATCTACAAATGTAGGGTAAAATTTCTCAAATGAAGGCGTTGAATTCCAAAACATTTCTTGTTGGCGTGTTACAGAAGTCGTTCTTATTAGATAACATAAACGAGCCTTATTCTGGAACTATGACATTGGTGAAATTCTAAAACGAGTATGTTGATAATTTGTTGTACTCGTCTTTTTTTAAAAAAAAAAGTTGTACTTGTCTTGATTGGGTATTTATTTTCTTTAAGAAAAGAGAGGGAAAATCAACCAAGAAAAGTGACACAAAATAGTGGGATAAGCGGAAGTTTGTCGATAATGTAGTCATTAATCATAATTGGTGGTATTCATAATTTAACAGTGAAGATTTGATTTCTATAACTCAACTAGTAAGCTTCCATTTTATTTGCCCTTTGCCATTGGCACTTGATTTGTGGATTTAGAGTTGGAATAAGTTGAAAATGCATAAATAATGACTAAAGCATAGTGTTCTAAGTTTGCTTACAAACTCGATGAGGTTTCTGGTCTATTCGTTTATTTTTATTTTATTATTTTTTTTTTTCAATTTAAGTCTTCCATTCTAATAACATGTGAAACTCTGCAGCTGCCTGCATGACATGGGAATTAGCGGAATCGGGCAAGCATTTCATTACAACTATCATTAATGGTTCAGATCTGGTTCCAACATTCTCAACTGCTTCTATCGATGATCTTCGCTGTGAGGTGCCCCAAGTCTTTCTTTAACGTAATTAACTGCATATAATAGGAAAATATGTTGTTATAGCTCATATGTACTGTGTACAAAAAATCTTAAATCCTTGAGTTTCTTGCAGGTCACTGCATCATCATGGTTAAATGATCTGCGGGATCAAGTCGAGCACACAAGAATCCTCAATGTTGTTTTTCGTTCAGCATCTGCTCTTGGATCTCATTTACCATCCATAGCTAGTGCAAGAGCAAGGGTCGCCGGGGCAGGAGCACTGCTGCGCCCGGTTTCCAGTAGTACTCAGGTAGATTCCAAATATGTGTAGTATTTATATGTACATTGCACTTTGTATAATGCCATTATACTTTGACACTGATTGTCCCAACTCTCCGCAAACAATTTTTTGTTGACTCAGGTTGTAATGAAGAGAGCACAGAATGTCGCTCAGGCTGTCGTCAAGACCCGATCAACACTTTCATCGTGGACTTGCATGGGTGCTCGAAGACGTACTGTAGGTCCGACTCCAACACCTCTGGAAGAAAAAGATGATTCTAATGCATCTCTGCTATCAAAGAGCTCATCTGATTCTCTAATAAGTGAAGAGGTGATAGCAGCCCAGGAGGTGGATGAGCTGCAATACGATTCAAGAGATCGATCAGGTCACGACGAAACAGAAGAAGAGGAAGAACTGATTCAAGTGGACCATGTAAGTGGATCCGCCGGAGATGAGATGACTGAAGGGGAGCTGTGGTATGAACTCGAGAAGGAGCTTCACAGGCAGAAAAGCGAAACCAGTGCGAAAGCAAGGGAAGAAGAAGAAGAGGCCGCGGCCAAAGAAATCACCAAAGAAGAGATTGTGCTGGCTGATGCTGCAGAACAGGAAAGGCCGTCTTCGTCTTCTGACTCCGCTGAGACTCTACGCTTTTATCCACCCGGTCGGATCATGCATATAATCTCTGTACCGCCTGCGGATGAGACTAATGATAATGGTGATGGTAGTATTACTAACAACCCGTCCGAGGGACGAGTAGGTATCTACGAGACACAACGGCAACTGTATACCAAGCTTAGACTATCGAAAACTATGATTAATGATCATTACATGCCTATGTATAAGAAGATGATGGAACATTTAATTAGTGAACTAGAAAAGGAAGATGAAGAGTCTGTTGTTGTATTGTGAGAAATATACAGATTCATAATGAAAAAAAAAAAAAAAAAGTCACAATTATTTGATTGCTCCTCAAAGTTTTTATTTTTAGTACACTAATGTGGGATGGTTAGGGGCTTCAAAAAATTGAAGTTTCTTTCACACCTCACCCCCACCACTACTAATTCTATCTTTCGACGCTATATCCCTCATTCCTATAAAGATCTTGCTATTCTAACCCACTTTTGACACCGCCAAATCGACATCGACTACGTAGGCAATGTATGGGCGTCGTCGCATCACATGGTGCCTTACCAGTCGGTTAGAAAACAATTCTGGTTCATGTAACGTTCTAAATCGTCGTCTTGTGAGTCGTCTTTCACAATCACTACTATTTGAAGGACGCTCGGCGCGTAAGTTATGGATCCCCGGTAGCATTGATATTGTTCCCAACTTAATCAAGAATCTCTTTTTCTAAACACCCATTATCTTGGGCAAAGACTTGTTAAGAAAGTCCATGTTGATACATTATCTGCCTACAAAACTTCTTAGTTTCTTCACACCTCACCCTAACCACTACTAATTCTATCTTTCGATGCTATATCCATCATTCATATAAAGACCTTGCTATTCTAGCCCACTTTTGACACCGCCAAATCGACATCAACCGAGTAGGCATTGACATCGAGCAATACTCCTCGCAATGTAACAGCACCTAAATAGTCGATTTAGCGGTGTCAAAGGTAGGTCGGAAAACCATTCTGATTTCGATATTATTCTCGACTTAATCACCAAGTACCCTTTTATCTTTCCTTTAAATTTGTCAGATTCGGTACAAATCTAATTTTGATGCAAATCTACAGACTTGATAAGATAATCCATGTTGCTACTTTATGTGCTGTGCCTTAATAACTTTATAGACATTATTGATAGGGTGAGACCCTTTTTTAAAGGGCCTTCCAAAAATTGACGGGCAAGCGCACCTAAAGTAGGGCGCACCTGCTCGCCTTGATAGAGTGTGTGTTCGTCTGTTGTAAGTGTCGGCACGACTAGCCGTCTCTATGCGATCATAGACTAGTCGCCTGCACCCCCGACAGGACAAGTTAAGCCAGTTTTATGGCCCCATGAGTTCTACTTGTAAACCACTCTATATTGTCCAAATTCAACATACACGATGTGGGACTAAAATGAGTTTTAGTTGGTTTTGAGGAACGTCATTAATCCTTTTATTTATTCCTATTACTTACTTGGAGCCTTTTGGGATCAATTGCTTGGCCTTGGATGCAAATGAGGCAAGAGAAGTTAAGAAAAGAAGTTTAAAGTCTTATGTTCAAGGCAAGCTTCCAATCCCATCTCGACAAAGCAAATGTGTTAAGATTGAGAGTGGGGTGTCAATTTTTTTTTCCCTGGTTCGCTGATTCAATTTTGTTCATCTCGAAAAAAAATGATTTGGACATTAATTATTTAAATCCGGATCAAGTCCAGGACGATAAAAAAAAAAAAATGTCAATTTTTTGCTTGGTTTGCTTATTCGATTTTGTTCAGCCTGAAAAAAGGGTTTGGACATTAATTTTCTAAATTCGAATCAAGTTTGGGATGATAAAAAAAAAAAAAAAACCAAGTGGACCTAATTTCGTTTGGACCCGATTTTTTGATAATCCTAATTGTGAGAAGAGCTTAGTAAAATGCATTCTTTGATAAGAATCCAAATTGTTTCTTATATAAAAAACCAAGTGGTAGATTAATAGTTTGAGATATAGTCACTTGCGCAAGAAGTTGAGGATTCAAATCTCCCCATGTACAAGTTTTCCATTATACTTAATAAGTTGGTTTCTTATATAAAAGAAAAAAAAAAAGAAACATAATTACCAATTAAACTTGCACGCAAGAAGACTCGAACCTTCAACTTCATCCATAGATGATGAAGTACCAAACCAGCTAGCGCAGTAAAATGTGAATTATACGCAACTTTCATTTTCATTATAAGCTTGAAGAAGGATCATTTGAAGTGCAAAAAATGTGCTTAAGAAGAATGGATTTCGACGTTTCGGGGTGCGGCTTCTGTCAATTATTATCATTGGAAGCAAAGTACAATACATCTTCAATGGCACAATTTACTGCCAATTATTATCTGATTCATCAATGGCCTAATACTTGTTAAACAATCTCATCCGCCGTAGCGAGTCTTGAGTGCGGCTGGAGGCTCTTCTTCCATGATCCCAGAGCCGTCGGTTGCTAGGTATTCGCGAATAGTTGTCTTCCGGTCTGCAAGGAAAGTATGATCTAAGAAGTTGTCGTAAGCCACGCTGCCGAGATTTTTCGCAGCCAACACACTGCAAAGAAAATTTGTTCTTTGTCAACAAAATTTGTGTCATTACTTACAAAGGAACTTGTTATGCTTTTTAAAATTATTGACATCAAACAGTAACTTGGAAGCTTGGCATCTCAAAAAAAGCCCTTTTTGATCAAATTGTGAAGGCAAGAGAAGAGGTTACCAGTGTCTAAGATAAACACGGCAAGGTAAGATATCATCTCGCCAAATCTTGTCGATGTTATACCGCCCATATCGCTGGTAATAGATCTCCTTGCTTCCTGGGGCAATATGATTTTTCATATATGTTTTTTGGATCTCATGTTAAAGTACATAACATGTTAACAATTCACATCAACACCACCAGAGATCCTAGTAGATATAATCATATAACCACCATAATCTTGTCAATCAAATGAAGAGAATGGCAAAATTCGAATTGTACAAGTACTTAGTGTTAATAGATACTAGTTCATACCACAACAGGGCTATAATTTTCACCTATTTGCTTAAGTTACTGCTTGAATAGGATTGCTATTTGATAGCACAATCTTATTGCCTTGTTATGTAAGATATTAATGCCCTCTTTCAGTCTTTCACATGTTCCATAATTTCAATTTTCACCCAAGAAAATCTATGTATAGCTGATTCAACTAGTAAGGCACAAGTTCATAAAAAGTTCACCATGTAAGCAAATTCACGAACTAGTTAACATTTATTCATCATTCTTGCAAATTATTAGCAACATCCAATATTGTAACAACCATTGCCTTGTGTAGTGGTTGAGACCTACCACTTGTTCACTTGGGCCTCTACGAGGTCCCAAGTTCAAATCTACTAATTTTTCGAGGCATATATCTTATTGGACGGATCTGTCTCCTGTGGAATAGTCAGAGATAATCTTGAACGCCACAATATTAAAAAAAAATCCAATATTTAAAAGAGCTAAAATATGGGATCAAATTATGTTGTTCGACTCCAAATACGTTAGTTTCTTTCGAGTTACTTGTTAGTTGTTACCTTGACATCTAACTTGGAAATACTCCTCGTCACTATAACGAGCACAAAGCACCTGCCCACAAAACAAAACCACAAAATCTCGTCACTAAAATTCTTAACTTATATGAATCAATCAAATTAATCAATCAAACTCACAGCAGGCCTAGTGAAAGGTTCTCCTTCTAATGTCCGAGGCACCACCTATAGTAACAAAAACACAGACTAATCAAATCCCAAAACCCCACAAAAAAACAAACAAAAATCAACCAAACCAAACCAAAAAAAAAAAAAAAAAAAAAAATGCCCAACAAAACCCACAGAGAGGAATCGGAACTCGTGCTCCCTCTCAATAAAATCCGGAATCTGCAACACCAACACCAACAACAACACTAATCGTCACAAAATCTTCAACAAACAATACATTATAAGCAAATTACTAGAATGACCATTTTGCCCTTCACTGAGTCACCTCGGATTCCTTAATCTCGAACACGGTCACCACAAGCCTCTCGCCCTCGCAGGGCTCAACGCTCAAGCTCGAAATCTCCTGAAAAAAATTGAAAAAAACGTTTCGGACGTATCAACTTTTCGGAACGGTGTTACGTTGAAAAATTAAGGTTAACAGATTCCGGGACGGGATAGTGTGACCCGAGTTTGGGGATTGGCGATGCCGCGGTCGAAGAAAATCGGGGCGACGTGGGCGAAGACGCGGCGGAAGCCGATTAGTTCGGCGATGCGGAAGTTGACGAGGTCGGGGAAGGTGCTCCGCGCGCTGCGCTCTGAGAATGCGAGCGGGAGTACCGGATCAAAACTCGAAGCAATTTTTGTTTATTATTTTTTTAAGAGAGAGAAAGAGAGAGAGAGAGAGAGAGTACCGGAGAGGAGAGAGCCGAAGCCGCAGATGGAGAGGAGGTGGTTGTTGTTGTTGTTGGTGTGGAGGAGAGATGTGAAGTGGAGATGGGTGTCAAGTTGTAGGGGGTGGTGGGCCCACTGGGAGGTTGTGATCTGGTGATGATCGTGATCGGACGGTGGAGAGGCCATGGTGAGGAGGATGGAATTGGTGTTGATGGTGTGGTTGGGAGGGAGGGTTTGGGTGGGGGAGGAGAAGGGAGGAGGGCACGTGCGCATGGCACGTGGGGGAGTTGAGAAGTTGAGAGAGAGCATTGCATGTGACATTTGATGTTGCGATCGATGGTTCAACCACAACACAGTCCCACGGATATAGAGCCCAACAGTAATATATGCAATGAAACTCGATTAGGGATGCAAACGGGGCGGGAAATCTCCACAGGAGACAGAGATGGAGATGAAGAAGTTAAATGAGAGGCAAGAATGTAGAGAGAAAATCTCGTATCCGAATATGAGAACGGATATCTCTATTGAAGGGAATCTGCGGAGATATTCATATATCAATTTTATATATAAACAAGTAATCATATTCTTATGTTATGTCTTAGAAGTTAGAATTTTCATTTGCAATTAGAAGTTAGAACTTTTCATTTTGAATGTTATCGTCAATGATCTTGTCAAAACTTGATAACAAGTGTTAGGCACTTAGAAGTTAGAACTTTCATTATTGCATGATATGCTGATACTTTATTTTGGTTGAAATTTACAACAATTGTGATTCCGTGTACGTGGCTTTGACAACTTACTTTTTATAAATTAACTCCTTCAATCTTAATTTGGGTTAGATAGATTTACATAAAAATCTATGATTTATAGTAGATGTGATGCTTGATATAAAATTTAATTATTAATTTATATTTAAGCATATTGTTTTATTAATTGTGTGACATGTACAACTTTCTGAATTCTCGTTTCTGAATTCTCAAAAAAAAAAAAATTAATTGTGTGACTTGGAGATTATTCCTCGTGAGGATTTCAATAAAATTTTTTTTTCATGGGAATCCTCCACAGAGAAATGATATATATTTCCTCTGGGGAATTAAGAGGAGAAATATTTCCCGAGAATTTCAAAGAAGATCTTCAGTGGAAAATTAAATAGGGAAAGAAGATTTCCACGATAATTTTTCATCTTTGTGGGATTAGACGGGGACAGGGATGGGGCATGGGATGTGTATGCCCACATCTCAAGCGCACATGGAAGGCTCTTGTAACATTGTTGTTGTCTACCAACTTCCTTGATTCATTTATAGATTATTATAAGTGCTCAACGTTGATCATACACCAACTACACTTACTAATTCATGTTCGGATATTGTCGAGCTTCATTCGAGACGACCTTTCAAACAAAGACCTTAATTAAGAAGGGTAATCAAATTTCTTACTACATGAACTAACTTATTGTTGATCCACATCAATTATGTTCGTCTACCAACTTTGAAAATTACAACAACTTTGACAAAACTTCAATTTCAAATTAATTGGGGTTGGCTATATAAATTAGTATGAGTTTCGAACTCTTCAAAGAAAATAATGTATTGACATTTTTTTGATATATATATTTGCTACACAATGATGTAAATTCTCTCAAACTCATTTGACACACGTCCCATTTAAGTCATTCCTAATTAATTTTCTCTCAAGTTAGCTTCAATCTCCTGTTTATTGTCGAATTTCTTCAGTTTCAATTAAATTGAATTTTCCAACAAGAGCAGTTGTAAGCAGTTGTAATCTTTACAACTTTTTTCATTTCAATTTAAGACTTTTTTAACAAAAGTAATCGTAGTCAATCTTTAGTGTGAGTTCCAAATTCTTCAAGGAAAATAATTTAGAGGGCCGCACGGCACTTTAGCTCTCGGTTGTCCATAACCGAGACTTTTTATCGTCGTCTCGGTCACCACTTCACGAGAGTAAGTCGAAGTGTATAGTTTATGTCCTGTCGGTGATGTCCAACCGAGAACGTAGCATTTCTCTCGGTTGTCCATTACCGAGACTTTTATTCATTTCTCGGTGGATGTTGACCGAGACGTTTGCATAACTCTCGGTCTGCGAGGCCGGGATCAATCGCGCCCGTGAAAAACGTCCGAAAATTTGAGAAACCCTACGTTGACAAACCAAATCATCAATTTCACAATTTTTGATCCAAAAAACAGTTCCTTCAAAGCTTCATATGGTTGTCAAACATTGTTACCTCGCCGTCGAATGATGTCAAAATACAAGAATCGATACACGCTCGGCAAACACAATTGTGGCTTTAGGTTTCACTTGTGATCCAAGGTGGTGGAGTGCCCCGCTTTGCTTTGAAAATAGTTTGTGGGGTTTGAGTGAATATATATGAAGGGGCAAAATAGTATACTTACATTTGGTACACAATGATGTAAATTCTCTCAAAATCATTAGGTCCTTTCTAATTAATTTTCTCCCAAATTAGCTTCAATCTCTTGTTTATTGTCGAATTTCTTCAATTTCAATTAAATTGAATTTTCCAACAAGAGCAATTGTAATCTTTACAACTTTTTTCATTTCAATTTAATTGAGTTTTTTAACAAAAGTAATTTTAGTCAATCTTTAGATGTGTCCAAACCAACACAACGATCCTTCAGTAATAGTTGGAAAAATGTCTCAAGCTTACTTGGTGGTCGTTATAAAACCTTTACAACATTAATTTTTTCTTTGAGAAAATAAATTCTTCTCAATTTCACATTTGAAAAAAAAAAAAAAAAAAAAAAAAAACTTTTTTATAAGAAAATGTGATCCATCACATTGGAGTAGAATCTGTGGATGAAAGGCAGAGACGACTCAAGCAGAGAGGATCTTATTTGTTGGGCTTTTATATACGCACATATAAAATCATGAAAATCTGTTTTCTTTGACTTCCAAGAAGAACTTTGTGCGATTCAGAACCACAATAACAAATATTTTACTTGTATTTATTGCGTCTTTGAATAGAAGTTCTTCTCTTTATTTTTGTTGGTACAAAAAGGTCTTGTTTGAGTATCATCTTCTCCAAGTTTAATGAATCAGTTTCAATATGTGAAAAAGTGCCACAACACTTTGCTATGCCAACCCTCTCTTCCAAACTAGGTTTTGATATCAAATATATTGAAAAAATTAATTTCCACCACAATGAGTTGGAATTTTTTTTTTATCAAAATTGCTAACATTTTTAAACCATGACTTTTCTTTGTATTTTTTGAAAACTCAAACCCAAAATCTTACAATGACCCATAAACCAAAAGTAAATAAAAAAAAATCAAACAAAACAAAACTGGTTCTTTATTAATTATAATTAGCAAATCAATGAACCCATAAAGAAAAAATAAATAGTGGAAGAGGGTATGATTTCTCTCAGACAAATGCCTCAATTTACATCAAGGTTTCGATCGAATGGATATTATCAGACTCGTCATCTTTTTTTGACATCACAGAGAAACCATACCACCATCTTCAACGACCAAAACAACACAAAAAAACAACAAAACCCCATTAAAAAAACATGAAAACAAAGATGCCCATCAAAGAAATTGTTTCGAACTTGTGAGACAAACTATGAAAACTGAAGTGTTAGAGTTGCACTGCTTTTATAGGAGATATTAGGGTTTCTTTCTCGTCAATTATGAGTTGAAATTACACATATAACCCCGAAACATGGGCTTTTATGGTGGGCCTTTTTGTGTTACCTAAAGTGGGCTTTTTCAAGGTTGGGCTTTGGGCCTCCAGTTTCTACAAGAGCAGTGAACCTTGGCTAGGGAAGCCATGTAATCGTTGGACCTGTGGAGCACATGAACACTATGTTTTTAGCAGTTTTTTTTTTTTTTTTTTTTTAAAATAAAAAAAAAAAATTTAATTTTAGAGAGCACAATAGAAGAGTGAGATGGTGCGAAAATTAAGTGTGAGTGTGAACCAACCAAGTGGATGGCTCACGGGTTTTGTATGGGGTTACTTGAGTAAGAGGTTTGGAGTTCGAGCATCATAATAGGCAAGTTGTGGTTTCTTTTTTTAAAAAAAAAAAAAAAAAAGAAAAAAGAATTGTGTGTGATCTAACCTTACTGCGTATGGGGATTGACTAGCAGCAACTATGTGACGTTCTGCGCCTTCTGCATTTCTCTGGTGACAAATTGACGTGAAAAGGGAAATAAGATTAGTGGCACGGAGACAAATAATGTGATTAATTTATACTTTTGATTAAAAGGGTATTGAGTTTGAATCAGTCAACAACATCAACTGCTCTAAATCGAGCGTAATGAAAAAGTCAACTAATTTGAGATTGAGGCTGTAGAGAAGCAAACCTGAGATTCATAATAGAGTCCGGCGTATAGAGAAGCGTAGAAAAATTCTGAGTCATTCCCGTTCGAAAATACAGAAACAAGCTGTAGATAGCATTGGACATTCTTTCAATTTAAAAGCAAGTCCACAGAAATAACTTGCATAAATGGAGCTGGTTCAGAATGCTACATCAAACATTATGTTGATAGAAAGTACATGATCTTGCGACGAGGACTAATTATAAGGCCTCGATCGACAATGAATTTCAAAACATTTGCGAAAGAAAATGCAGTAAACAATATTTTGCCTTTCTCTTGCGACGGAACTAATTATAAGTGATTTCTCATCTTCAACCCGAAAACTTGTCTACAAGGACTGTAGGTGGCTATTAACATTTTAATGGAAACTCAAACATGATCTAATTGTAGCATGCAAGGAACAAAAAAGGAGAAAATTTACAACTTGACATAGCACGCTACGCACCTTTTCCGGATCACCCCCATCTTTAAACATAGCATACGCTTCGCGCATGACAGGCCTTGGATCACGACCAACCTGCATAACAATGTGATCTAGTTAAGACTGACTGGTGTAACCTTAACAGTAAAAGGAGATCGAAAGCATTCACTTTTGTATTTTGAAGGAATGCCTCCACACAAAGAGTTTTATCTATAGACAAGCATGGATGCCTTTGTGAGGGAAAATGTTCAACAATTCTGGTAGGGAAATTTTATTAACGACCTTCCCACATTTCATAGGCGCCGAGGATCAACTTATGATCAAGAAAACGAATATTATTTAAGCATCTATACAGTAAAATGGTTCAAGCATTGCCTAACAAGTACTTGTCCGCGTAAGTAAAGATTTAAGATTTCCTCAACTAGGCATATTCAAATACATTTTTTTGACAGCTGAGGGAATTTGAGCCATCGCCGCTGACACCAGACTGGTCATGGACTTGACTAGTTGCCCCCCATCAGGTTAAGACCACAGGTTTGATGATCAAGAGTAATGAGGCTATAACATGAATCCCCAATTAAAGGGAAGCTTAATTACACAAGCAAAATTAATGAAAATCAAGCATGATTAACCAAGAAGATGTAAGCCAATACCTCGAGGAATCGCCTCCTCGCTTCATCAACACCATGTAATTGAGCCTCGCAAAGGAAACACCATATAGATTCTTCTGTATCATTCGGGTTCTGCGCGACATCTATCCGAAACTGCTCCGCCCCCTCTTCAAACCTACAAACACACAAACAAACCCCAATTCCTCTCAACCCTTTAAACACAATGCACACAAAATCAATCCAGTCCAAACAAATAGAACCAAAACTGCTCCAAACTACCTATCCAAGTAGTACAATGACAGCCCTCTTTGCCACAAATCTGATAACACTCATCACAAAAAGCCAATAAATTTCACAAATCAAACCAACAAATCAATGAGGACAAGCAATACCCATTAATCCCCATATCACATACAGGCCTTCTGTCGCGGGTCTAGCTCGATTGCGCGGTCGAACTCCATTACCGACCCGGAAACATCGCCCTTATAGTACAACAACAACAATAGATGAATTCACCCAATTAAGATACTATCATAACAACTTGATTAAATCACAGAATCACACAAGTATGTAATGTAGTAATGTACCTCTCTGAAGAGGTGCATTCCTCTTCGAATGGCGACAACGGCTTGCCGGGCGGGGTCGTTGTTGTTGTTGTTGTTGTTGTTGCCTGTCAAGGCGTCCCAGATTCCTGAGACTGATGGGAGGAAGAGGCGCCTAGAGAGGAGTAATGGGGTTTGAGTTTGGCTGTGAAGAGAAGTGGTTGAAGAAGTGGTGGGGTTATAGAAGAAGTGTAGTGTTTTGGGGGCTTGAGAGGGAATTGAGAGGGATTTGGAGATGAGAAGTTGGAGTGGTGGAGTGATGAAGGAGAGGGAGTTATTGAATTCATGGGTAGTCCAGAGAGAGAAGGATGAGGCTGTGAAGAAGCAAATGTGGCTAATAACCGCGCCAAATAAATAACTACACCAACTGCTTGCTAATCAACGCTACCGCTCGCTAGAAACGGAAGAAATTAGACGATGAAACGAAGCTAACTTAAGACGCATTGATCAAAAGCGATTTAAGAGAGTCACCAATACTAAGAGCATCTCCAATGGGACCATGGATTAGGGTGAAAAATGATCTTTAATGGGATCATGAAATCATAATGTTCATCATATATAGCATGGAATCAAAGTAGAGAATGTCTACTACAATGACTACTTCTAGACATTGTGGTAGACTCACGTCAGCATTATTAATTCTTTTAAAATTTTTATTTTTCTCAAGCCTTTATTAATATTATGAAAATTGAAAATAAAAGTGCTAACTCATCAATTCATGGTCTAAATCCACATTACCATTGGAGATCATTTTAAGAGGTGAATGTCTATCTAGTGCCACATAGGATAGACATCATTTTCACCAATCCATGGTCTAAATCCATGTTATCGTTGGAGATGCTCTAAATGTGGATTGTGGCTATGTATTCATGCTCTAAATGTGGATTGTGTGAAATGTTTTTTAATGTATTCATGCAACATTTTCATCATCACATATGAAAAATCTTGGAGGTAAATATCTTGTAATGTCCATCCTACATGGATTTTTTTTTTTCCAATTTTCTATTTGTTTGAATAATGACATTGAATAGTGAAATGTTCTTGAATCAATGGGTCAAAAAAAATCATGATAAGTAACATAAATGATTGCAAAAATTCCTTTTATCCATGAGGTGGCAACTATTTTCTTTTTAACTTATTAATTAAATCATAAATAATTACTAATTGATTATATATAAAAAATATTCTGCTTATGAAAAATCGATAACTGCTTTTAGAAACAAAATATCAGTGTTGTTTGTATTTAACTTTTTTTTATAAAGTCATTTGTAAATATCTTGTATCTTGATAAATCAAAAAAAAAAAACAACACAAATAAAAAAAAGAAAAAAAAACTTTCCCTCAAACGTAAAGTATATAAAAATCATTAAAATGAAAGTTGCAAAAAAAAAAATGAAACGCAAGTACACAATTTTATCAAAACAAAATGCGAGGAAAATTAGGGGTGGATTTTTTTACTATGCGGTTACAAGTGTATTTTTAAAAAAAAAAACAAATTTCATGATTTTTTTCATTTTCTTAGCTATCAAACATAAAAAAAGAAAGTACGTACACAAGTTATCGTCCTCTAGATCTAGACTTTAAAGGGTGTGGTAGACAGTATCTACATTTTTTTGTCACATCACTTGCGCATTCTCAATCCACATCCCAATTGAAAAAAAAAATTCTTCTCAATGTCTATTTAATTCAATGTGGCACACATCCACCTCCAATCTACATCTCTATTAGAAATGCTCTAAAAGATTTGAATAGCACCCTGTTAATTGCACCAAATCGAGCACAATGAACGAGTTTGGAAGAGTATGATCCCAAATTATCTACATCCCTATTAAAAATGCTCTAAAAGATTTGAATAGCACCCCAGTTAATTGCACCAAATCGAGCATAATGGACGAGTTTGGAAGAGTATGATCCCAAATTAATTAAAGTCGACACTTCAAGCAAAATTCAATTTATCATTTAAGTGTGAAACGTACAAGATCATACATGGAAGAATCAGTTTATTATTTGCTCGGATAAGGCCACTATGCAGAGAAGCTCAAAGAAAATTATTGCAACTTCTTCCATGAGTGAGCATTCTTTAATTCTACCAAAGAATGAGAATAACCCAGGCTGTGCAAACATGCATCTTATTCGGCAGACACCCAAAATTCCAGTAATACTCAAAACTGCTTATAAAATGAAACATGGTTCACAAAAAACTAATGAGAATTGATAAGTGAGGCTATTGAAAATGTACTTGTTTTTGCAACAAGAGCTCATAAGCCATGTTCTTCCATACCAAAACATTGAAACAAAAACTAAATGACTCAAAACACTGTCACTCTTACACAATTGAAAATAACACTGCATAACTAATCAGTCATCCAAAAGTTGAGACCCTCAAAACACTTCACTTCTTGGCCTTCTTGCCTCCCCTGCAGATTAAGAAAACAATACACAAGTCAGATCCAGAATTACACCATGATGAAAGAATTCGATAAGAGAAGCTAAGAAATATCTTACTCTGCTGGTTGAGGTGCAGCTGCAGGTGCCGCTGGCACCCGTTCTCTAGGTCCCTGCAACAGATTAGCATAATACAACAAAATCAGAATCTCGACGTGGAGAACACCGACGAAAGTTCTATCTTGACATAGAATATTGATTAAAATTGTCCCAATGAAAACATTTTTCAAAAGATGTAAAAATTAGTTGACCATAATTAAGAAATCATACAAGTTAGTATTTGATTAGGTCATAATTAATGAATCTTGACTTAAGTTAGGATCACATTTAATAGTTACTCTCACCTTAACATTCTTCCTAGCTTATTCCACTTTTCTTACCATAAAAAACAAAACATTACAGACTTGAGGATTTTAAAACAGTCAATTACAGTTTCTCGGAGTAGGCTAAAGATAAAGAAAAACACAACCTCTCTATTGGTGTATAGTTAGTTTAAATAAAAGCTATGGAGAACATGATCAGTCCACACTCATTGTGCTAAGAATGACTTTTACACTAGAAAACAATAGGCTTTTGCACATGAAGACGTTAACAGTAAACGAAGCAATACTTGAAACAAAAATTAATGAACTCGCAAATATCAAACTGTCAATGTTTCTTACCTGGGCCAACCTCTCTTCCCTCCTTGCAATCTTTCTTTCTCGGCTGGCCTTGTTCTTAGCCCTCTTAGCCTCAAATTGGTCAGACAAAGTCTTCTCTCTGACCTTCTCAGCCTTAGACTTGTGGATGCTCTCCATCAGCACACGCTTGTTCTTGAAAACATTACCCTTCACTTTCATGTACATGTCATGGTACATATGCTTGTCGATCTTCTTTGATTCACGGTACTTGCGGAGCAGACGTCTGAGCACTCTCATTCTCCTCATCCAGAGAATCTTAGTAGGCAACCTCGCCTCCCTGGTACCCTTGCGCTTACCTAAAATATCGTAAAGAACAAAATGGGTAAAACACAAGCAACACACAAAAAAGAAACAAAACACATAAGCTTTGTCATATTTCCAACAAATGCACAAAATATTGTGCTCATGGACACAAGAAGAGATTGTTTGTTCATTACTTGTGATAGTGTAATAAATATGTAATAGATAACGATATGGAATTTAGAAAATAATTTCAAGATCTCATCCAGTTCTATTCTCTATCACAATTTATAGCGCCATTACAAGTAACAAATCAAACCTACTTTACAACACAATAAATATGCAATAAAGAACATGACTACTACGTGAACAACTTCCTATCATTTCCTATTTTCCGTATTGTTCACTCTTACTCATTGACTTTGCATCACATTGATATAGTCCTAACTAAGTAAGCAACAAAGACAAAATACATCATAATCGCATAAAAGATCAAATACTAGGCTCCCGAGTGATACACAAGTAATAAAACAATTCGATACACTAATAACTTCCAAGATAAAAGAACACACGCTTGAACTATATTCATTATCTTTCCCCATCCTAGATTTCACTTCCTAGGTAAAGTTTTGTTTCTTTGCAATCCAGACACAAATGCATATATACATACTTGGATTGCAATTAAGCTTTCATTCATCAACACATATAGTACAACAGAATGCCAATCAAAAAAAAGAGAGATACAGAAACCTAGATTGGGTACCCAAAATGTAAATCACCCAAAATACAAACAAACACAAATCAAAATCAAAACTTTTCACTGTTTTCAATGAACATCAAACTCATTAACCAAGTATCAAACATGTTTCTCACTTTTTCCCCAAATTTTATCTACTCTGGGCAACTCAATCACAGTAAAACCAAAACAAATCAAACAGCTTTTCACTAATTACTCATAATCATGCATCAATCAATCAATCAATCACAGCAGAATCAAAACAAAACCCTAAAAAGCCCAGAAACCGAACCATATCCAGAGTGACGGCCCTTCCTCTTGGCCTCCTTCATGCGCCTGGCTCGCGAGCGAGAGTGGATCGCGGTGGGCTTTCGGATGATGAACCCATCCTTCACCAACTTCCTGATGTTCTGGCCTGCAAAACCCCCAAAACATCAAACCCTAGAAACCCTAGACCGAACGAAAACGAATCAATCGGCCTAATCGAGAGAGATTGCTTACGAGAGTTGGCCATGGAGATCTCGTTGACCTCATTGGGGTCGAGCCAGACCTTCTTCTTCCCGCACTTGAGTACGCTCGCGGAGAGCCGCTTCTGGAGCTTCAGAGACACCATTTTCGATCGTCTCTTCTCTTCTCTTCCAATAAACAGCACTCGACCACTAATTAGGGTTTTATAAAGTAGGGCTGTCTAGGGTTGGGACTGAAGTTGGGCTATGGGCCGGGCCTAGTGGGTGATTGGGCTGGGCCTTTGTCCATTCTCGTGAAATCGACCCAATATCTTCTTTTTTAAAAAAAAAAAAATTTCGGGTTCGAGTATGGGTCGGTCCCAGTTCACATACTTGGGAGACCTAAGATCATGAAATTAGTTTATACTAGGATTAACACTTGAGTTTAGATATTAGTTCGTTTTGGGTAACTTGTTCGGTTGAGAGTATTGAGGGTGGAATTAATGTGGTTGCAATAGGTAAAGTTACTAAAGTGTCGCTCTTCGAAATCGTGCAGTCCTTCCCTCTCTTCTCATGCAGTCCGCTAGGGTTGAGTTCTTCCCTCTCTTCTTCTCGACCAGTCCATTAGGTTTTATTTGGTGTTGATGAGAAATATTTGAAGTTCAATTGTGTTTTTTGTGTGTATTTGATGAGGGCAGTTTTACATTTGGTAAGTGATATGGGTGAGACTAAATAATACCATCAAAATTAAGGTTTATATTAGTCTCAAGGTTGTAGGCTATCTTAGTCTTGTGGACTATATAGTAGGCGAATCGAACACCCAACTCAAGTAGTCCAACTACATAATTCGGACTAATACCATGAATCGAACATGCCATAAAGGGTAAAGCTCTACTAGTGGTGGTTCACGCGTTCGTGGAGTCACGAAATTGAGGCGTCCTATTAAACCTAGTGTTGTCATAACACCATGTAATTGGAAAAAAAAAAATGCTAAAACAACAACGTTGAATGACATATAACCAATTGAGTGGATCAATGATTTTGTATGAAATTTGAAAGTAAAAGGTCATGCGTTCAAACCGTAATGAGAGCAAATGCACATCGAAATGCATATCGCTCCAATCCAACCATATCTTGCACATTGGGATGCGTCCTTACACATCTCAAGGCTCGCACAAACTAGAGATTTTATGCAATGTGCATGGGTGAAGTCGAAGTACCTTTTTGGATATACATGATAGACTAGGATAAAACCTCATTTAATTATCATCCATATGTACTATCTTGATTACTCGGACTACTTCGGGTCAGGGGTCAGGACTCAAATTTGTTGCTAATGTTGATGGATTTCATTTATGCAGTTTTGTTTTAAAATAATCAAAAATTAGATTTTATTCATTCAAAATCTTCAGCAATTACATTGAAGAAAAAACGAGAATACATCGCACCACTCAACTGAACCAGACATAAAATTCTCGTTAAGACGTGCAAGTTGACATCAATTAGCCTTCTTTTTCTTAAATTAAAAAGAAAAGAAAAACCATTTTAAGTATCAGATAACTCACCAATTATATATCAAGAATGCAACGCATGCATTGACAATTCCATTCATGAATGAAATAGCAAATTAGCTTTATTTGACGCGACAGAAATAAAATGTTCAATTTTGGGTAGCTACCTAAAATTTTAGAAAAGTCTAATAAATGAATTTTGATAACTATGTGACAATTTAATCTTTAATCTGATTTCAGTTTTTTGTACAACTTGCTAATGAAAAAATAATTTTGGGCGAATATGTATTCGCTCTTCCCGCCCCCTCTATAGTTGACACACGCTTCTTATATAACAAGTGTAAATTTGTCAAAAAAATGATGTATTCGAAGTGTCTTGAGTCTAGCATTGTAAAAGAAAAAAAAAATTTGTTATGCGCGTTTTGTTTTTCATACTAATATTTTTTTTTGTTCGAAAAAAATAGTTAAAGGTTGAAGTTTGCCTCCACTAATAAGATTTTTTAATTATGCCACTTATTACCATCAATAAAACATATGTACTTAGTCAAATGAATTAGAAGGATATTACTAAGTCTCCCAATGTCATATATGAAATGGTCAATGAAGTTGAAAGTTCTGCATGCAACTTGTTTTATTAATAGATGACTCTTCAAGCCATTATTTGAACTTTCTTGAAACAATTGCAAATTAATGATCACTCTCTTTCTTCATATATATAGCAAAATATTCAGTGTCATCACCAATTTAAACACAAGAGTTTACATAGCTAGATCATATTTGTTTTTTTTTTTTTTCAAGTTAATTTTAGTAATGATAGAATTCAATTTATTAGAAAAAGTACCTGAAGATTGTATATCCACAATTCTCTCCCTCACAACTCCTAGAGATGCATGTCGATCCTCGCTCGTTTCTTCTTCGTTTCGCCTTGCGGCCGATTCCGACGTGGTTTGGGAGAGATTTTTGCCCTCTAATTATCAAAAAATTGTCTCCACTACAAATCCTCCATTGAATTTCTCTTCAAAGAAAAAGTTATTCTTCCATCTCCAAGAACCCCTCCTCATTGATGGTGGCACCAAGGTGTGCATGATTTTAATTATTTGAAGTTCATCGAGATACACAAAAATCGCATCACGATTCATATTAAAGGATTCCATATATAGCATTTGTGACACATAGTAGTGTAGCATGCATGTTTTTATGAAAACATTTTTTTGGTTTCATTAACATGTATAATTAGTTGATGTAATTTGTGTCTACAGAGTTTTTGGTTGGATAGATCAACTGGGAGTCTGGGATACATGCAATGTGCAAGGGAGCTTTGGATTTCTAATGCAGAAGATCCACTCAAATGGAGTTGGAAATTCCTACCTGAATCAAGGTTTGTTCTTAATTAATTAAGTTTCTAAGAACTCCCTAATCTTTTGAGAATGTTGTACTTAAACTAAAATTATGAGTTGTAGATTTGGAGAAGTGGCAGAGTTGGTGAGTACAAGTAGTTTGGAGATCAAGGGGAAGATCAAAGCAAACACATTGTCCACCAAAACGACCTACATTGTGAATCTTATCGTGAAATTCACCAACTATGCTTACGGTCTTGATTCGATCCCATCGGAGATTTCACTCGAGCACCGAAAAAATGTTAGTGTTGGAATTGCTTATCTAAGAAATGGCGATGTCGGGGAGAACAAATACTGGTTGGAGCGGATTTATTACTCGAATCGAACGGAGAAGTTGCGGGCAAGAATAATAGGAGGGGAAGAGAGGAGGGTGAGAGAGAGGAGTGATGGATGGATGGAGATTGAGTTAGGTGAGTTTGTGAATGATGGACAATGTGAGGAGGAGGAGGTGATCAAGGTGAGTTTAATGGAGGTGAAGGGAGAGCACCTCAAAGGAGGGATTGTAATTGAAGGGATTGAAGTGAGGCCCAAAGCTTGATTGAGCTTTTTTTTTTTTTTTTTTTTTTGGCTTTTTTTTTTTGTTGATTATCATACTTTCACATTTGATTCTTTGATTCGTGCAGTTAAGTTATATATTTCACTTTTTAAACATCATTAATACATCGATTGATCATGCTTATTTTTGGCGTAATACTAAGTAAACCTTAGTCTTTAATTCATTTAATTTATACATCATACTAATTAATTTGCCTATAAAATCAGATCCTTTTGAATCTAACTTTATTTTTTATAGCCTTGATTATAAATATGAGTTTTTTTTTTTTTTTTTTTTTTTTTTTTTTTTGAGTTCAATTGATTATACATATGAGTTCATTAATTAACTTTGTGTCAATTATCCCAAGTGACTGCGATGGGTACACCAACCACGTGTCTACCATCACTCCACGTAATCCGTCCAAGTACGCTCTTATTGACCCCACGTGGCACTTCATGGTTCTCCACTGAAATGTTGACTACATAACTTAGCTTTTCCTCTGTTTGACTAAAAGCCAGCTCGGATGGGTCCACACTCACCACTATCCCACTTGGATTCTCAATTGATACTGTGTACCTCGACGCCTCTTTACTAACATGCGTCACAGTCCTCGTGACTGCCACCTCAAGATTCGTTCGATTTGATTGATGAAACACGACCGAGATTGATGGATAATTCAAATCCCAAGGTTTCAACCCCTTCTTTTTACACTTCACATCTCTTCGTGTAACAGTTCGAATATCATTTTTGCTGTACCCGGAGCCACATAAGAACTGAACATAATCATCAACGGTTAGATCAAACACCAACCCAGGATCAACGGCTTTTTCTGGGTCCACGTGTCCTGATCCATATCCCCAGACATCCGAAATAGTGTTAACATAAAACCCATCAGAGAGTGAATTCCCTGAATTGTCTCGTACGTACGCCGTAGTCATCATGGCCGATCGGATCCTCGCTGGCGACCAATCTTGGTGGGCCCCTTTCAACAACGCTGCAACGCCCGACACGTGTGGGCAAGACATAGAGGTCCCAGACAAGATGTTGAACGCTGTTTTTCTTTTATCTGAAGCGAGGTCTGTGGGACCCAACTTGCCCGGCCAAGCCGCTAAGATGTCGACACCTGGCGCGATCAGATCAGGCTTAATGATGTACGGTGAGATGGCGTTGGGCCCTCTTGATGAAAACCCAGCGACAACTGGAGCTGGTTTGACATCCAACTCGGTCCCACGAAATACAATTGTGCCACGTGGATTTTTCGACTTGGCAAGATATTTAGCGACCACGTGTCCGGAAGTTGCGGTGATAGATAGAGCCGGGAGCAAGTGAGCGTCGTTTAAAAGTGACTCCCCTTCCCCATCTGTATTCGCCACCACCATTCCGACCCCACCAGCTTTTCTCACGTTATAACCTTTCTCGGCACGTGAGACACCACCTCTATCACAAACGACTATTTTTCCTCGCACGTGCTTCGGGTCCAACGAACCCGAATCGCATATCGCTGCACCCGAACCCGCATTGGATCCGTTTCCAGCGTAGACAAGTGGAAATAACTTGTTCGTCGGTAGCGGGTCCCCGCTATAAAGCGATGATCCGGTTACGACCCGCCCGTTTTCCAACACCAAGTCTGCGGGGAACTTTCGATCTATAGTCCCAGCACCAACGGTTGTAATCCATGGGGCAATGTTAATGACCGAGGACCCACTCGGACCGCTATTTCCGGCCGAGGCAGATACGAAGACGCCATGATCGATTGCACCGAATGCAGCAATGGCGATCGGGTCTGAACTATACTCTTGAGGTGCCGATCCGACAGATAATGAAATAATATCAACACCGTCTTGTACTGCAGTGTCAAAGCCGGCGATAATATCGGAGTCTGAGCACCCGTTAGCCCAACAAATCTTATAAATTGCGAGGCGGGCTTTTGGAGCGATTCCAACTGCAGTGCCGGAAGCGTAGCCGAAGAGCGAAGCCTTTTTTACTTCCCGACCGGCGGCGGTGGAGGCTGTGTGAGTTCCATGGCCTTCGGTGTCTCTTGGAGTTTCGCCTTCTAAAGGTTTTGCTTCATTTTTCATAGCAAAAAACCCGTTTCCAAATACTTTGGCGCCTAATATTTTGTTGTTACAAAAAGCTATACTGGTGTTTAGCTCTTTGTCGCATGGACTCTTCCAATGAGAAGGCGCTGAGCCAAGCCCTCGGTCGTGGAAGCTATCTCTTTCAGGCCAAATTCCGGTGTCCAAAACTCCAATTATTACATTTGAGCCGTAGTCCGAGGCTTGGAGTATACCAATGAGACTATTATTGTTGTTGTTTTTATCTAGGGGATTGAGTATCCCGAGGAATTGCCGCGATCGGGTGGTCTGGAGTTGTCGGATTTGATCTGGGTAGACGGTTAGGACTTCGGGGCGGGTCCTGACCTGCTCCGCTTGGGCCTTTGTGAGTGTTGTAGAGAACCCATGAAGCACAGTTCTGTATACATGGATCAACAATTGATCATCACCATCATCTTTTTCATTTTGATGATCACCAGGACTCTTTGATCGGACGGTTCTGAGAGTGGATGCGTACCATTGATCGACGGTGGAGAACACAGATGGTTTCATTTCGTTTTGGACATGAACAATGTACACTTGTTTGTTGTTGTTGTTGCTCTCTTGTTGTAATTCATTAGCAAGAATTGATGAGAAAACTAAGTAAAGAAAGAACAAAGCCAGTATGTGATGACTACCCATTTAATTGTTTGGACCCTTGAAGACTTGAAGCTCTGATGTGCATTAATTAATTAGCTATGTACCTTAATTTATAGAAGTGAAAATAAATGTTAGTAATCTCCATTGGAGACAAATTAATTAAAAATTGTTATCGGTGGGCAACTTGAGACACTTGACAAATCAGGAGTAGAGATGGAGGAAAAATGTCATAATTCATAATGTATATAAGTGGAATAGAGAAGATATATAGTTTACAAGTCATGAATTATTATTTTAGATAAGGCAAATGTGGCAACAAAAAATAAATAAAAATGATTGTGTGGAGGATGTCCTCGTATATGTTAGAACATACACAACAATTATGCATATTTCTGAACTATAATGTATCATGCTTGAATTCAATTACAAAGAACTAGATAAAATAATAATAGAGGCTTGCACTGAATGACAATGTCCTAAGATGAAATTTCCTCCAATTCGGTGTATGAATGCTTCAAGATGTTCGTCTCCAGGATACAACTGGATCGATCTTTGATTACACACCAACCAAAAATCTTACTTCTGCAACAACAAAATCTCTCTCCCAAAACAAAAAAAAACGATCTAAATTTTTGAAATTTTCCCTTAGTTTTTAATGAAGTCAAAAACCAATTTTATAAACCAACAACTCCCTCTTTTGAACAGTTACAACTGTTCAAAACGAGGTCATTAGTGGTGTGGTTCATTAACCACCAATTATCCCACTAATTAAACACATTTTTATAAACTAAAAGTGGTAACTGTTCACCACTAACCACACCTGCGAAATTAACTAAATTTAATGTAAAAAGTAAAAAATTTGTGTTGTGGATTGGCTAAGATATTTTAACATTAGCTCGAAAGGCCCAAGGCCCTATCAAAGACATATTAAATATCAAGTATTCAATGTGTATTAATCAATGGAGAATACCCATGGTCTTGACCTCCAACCCCACATTCACTTAACCATTTACTTCAAGTGAAAGATTTCTTATAAGGAAAGAAACAAAAAGTTTCTTTCACATGTGGGACTAAAATTGGATACAATACAAACTCTTTGAAAGTTCAACAATATAGTCATATTACTTTAGTATGATTAAGTTGTTGATATTCCACTTAAGGTTCAGAATATAACAAGCACATTGACCCCTTTTGTTTTAAAAATAAAATATGGACTTTATATAGCTAGTACTTTAATTAAACATTATACTATTTATAAAAAGATATTTTGAGCAACAAAAAGTAAACTAGAAGGATTAAAATGCAATTTTTTTTAAAAAAGGAACTAAATTTACTTTTTTGATGAACGGAAAGTAAACTTGAAGGGTCGACCAAAGTGCATATTTTCATCCTCAACACAAATGTCGTTCAAACGTAAGTTTCGCAAGAACCTTTAAAATATGTTCAAGTTGCGACTCTACCTGTCGAGGTGCATAACATAGTTGTCATTGAGGCATTTGAGTTTTTTCATCTATTTGGGATGTCTTTGTCTCTTTTAAATGCATTCGAAAAGTCGAATTTCACTGAAGCTCACATTAATTTGTTTCAATTATTGGATTAGAATTTGTAGAATGTTAACCAAAATAATGTAGGGGAACAGATGATGAGGACCACAATGGAGCACTTGGAATGGACAAAAATGAAGCTAACACCCTAAGTGGGGAGAACAACTTTGACGTACGTTAATGGAGCAGCCAATCTGACTTATCTGTGTAACATATGTACATAACAAGTGCTCAAAGCACTTATCCCTCCAGTGGACTCTTCATAATGATACAAGCACAAAAATGGATCCTCAATCCATCACTAATTTGAAAACAAGTAGGGGTGTCCTCAGTTTGATTGTGATTCCCTTCTGGATAATGTAATAGATATAGATGCAATTTATTCGTTCGTAAAATCATAACGCGCACGAAGCTTTGTAGAAAAGGCTTTAATAAGATTGAAATTGCTATGTGAACTTATAACTGAGACAATTAAACAAATTAATTTGCCCGTCGCGAACAAAAAATGTCATACCAAAAATGAATGAGATGCAAAACTTGTACTCATACACTAAATATGGACGAGCTACTTTTGATTAAGATGGTTCCTTCGTTTGTTAATTAGAAATTTATTGGTCTCGTCTATGATTAAAAGATGCGATAGTTTCACTTTACATAAAAAAAAACTCTTTAGGGTTAACATGCTTTAATATATATGGAAGGACTTTAAAAAGCAAAATACAAGCTCAATTATTAATCTACTATAACATGTACTATATAGTATGAAAAAACATAAACTCTTATATAGTTTATGGTTAATCAAGTATTTATTAAGCTCCCTATACAATTGAGGCGTGCATTACAACACGCATTAGAACACGAGGTGCATTTTGATGTGCGTGCAATGTATCTCGAGATGCAATTCACACACATTCTGAAGAGCATTACGTGCACGTGATGATGTGCCTTCTTATTTTGTTGTGGTGATGCACGCATTTTGAGTTTAATTTTGCCACGTGACTACAATAGGTACACCCACCACGTGTCTTCCGTCATTCCACGTCATCCGCCCAAACACGCTTGTTCCGCCTCCACGTGGCAACTGGGCCTTCTTAGCTGAAATGTTGACTACGTAGCTTAGCTTCTCTTCGACTTTACTAAAAACCAGCTCAGCTGGGTCCACGGTCACCACTGTCCCACTTGGACTCTCAATTGATAGAGTGTACCTCGACGCATCTTTACTAACTTGCGTCACAGTCCTCGCGACTGCCACCTCAAACTTGGTCTGATTTGATGGATTGAACACCACTGATATCGATGGATAATTCAAATCCCAAGGCTTCATTTTCTTACCGTTACAGTTCACAGATTTCATTGTAATGCCACGTATATCAGTTATCTTGTACCCGGACCCACATAAGAATTGCACGTACTCATCGCTTGTGAGATCAAAAACCAACCCGGGATCAACGGCTCTCTCTGGATCCACGTGTCCCGATCCATACCCCCACATTTTGGATACTTTGTTGTCAAACTGGTCAATGAATGGGTTCCCTGTATTGTCTCGTACGTACGCCGTAGTCATCATGGCCGATCGGATCCTCGCTGGCGACCAATCTTGGTGGGCCCCTTTTAACAACGCTGCGACTCCTGACACGTGTGGGCATGCCATTGAAGTCCCTGATAATACGTTGAACGAAGTTCTTCTCTTATCCGAAGCCAAGCCATTCGCGCTCAATTGGCCTGGCCAAGCCGCTAAGATGTCGAGACCTGGCGCGATCAGATCGGGCTTTATGATGTACGGTGAGATCAAGTTGGGCCCTCTTGATGAAAACCCTGCCACAATTGGGGCCGGCTTGACTCCCAACTGGGTCCCACGGAAAACCATCGTGGCCGTTGATCTTTTAATCTTGATTAGGTAATCGAAGACCACATTTCTGGATGTTGCGGATATAGCAACAGCCGGGAGCACATGAGCATCATTCAAAACACCTTCTCCATCTTCATTTCTATTGGCCAAGACCATTCCCAGCCCACCAGATTTCATCACGTTTTCACCTTTCTCGGCACGTGACAAGCCACCCCTATCACAAATGACAATTTTCCCACGCACGTGTTTCGGGTCCAACGTACCCGAGTCGCAATCCGCTTCACCCGACCCGGCATTCGACAAGTTCCCGGCGTAAACCAATGGATAAAACGTTTTGTTAGCCAACGGTTTCCCGCTATAAAGCGAGGACCCGGTTACGACCCGCCCGTTTCCCAACACCAAATCAGCTGGAAAGCTTCGATCCATCGTACCCGCACCGACTGTTGTGATCCATGGAGCAATATTTGTGACCGAAAATTCACTAGACCCGCTATTCCCCGCTGAGGCCGATACGAAAACACCGTGATCCATTGCACCAAATGCTGCAATTGCAATCGGGTCGTTGATATACTCTTGCGGCACAGATCCGACCGATAATGAAATGATATCTACGCCGTCTCGAACGGCAACGTCGAAGCCTGCAAGGATATCAGCATTAGAGCAACCATCGTGAGAACAAATTTTGTAGATTGCGAGTCGAGCTTTTGAGGCGACTCCAGCGGCAGTGCCAGAAGCGTAGCCAAAGAGCGACGCATTTTTCACTTCACGACCGGCCGCCGTGGAGGCGGTGTGGGTGCCATGGCCTTGGAAGTCCCTCGGAGGGTCCCTATAAGTGTCTCCAAAGGCTTGAAAGCCTATTACCTTTTTGTTACAAAAAGTGGAGGAGTTGATGGCCGGGTGCTCGCACTTTCCTGCCCAATGAGAGGGCACCGGGCCGAGCTCTCGGTCGTGGAAGCTCTCTCTTTCCGGCCAAATTCCAGTGTCTAAGACTCCAATTATAACATTTGAGCCGTAGTCCGAGGCTTGTAGGATGCCAACACTAGAGCTCTTATTGTATTTCCCATCTTGAGGATCTCGTATCCCGAGGAACTGTCGTGATCGTGTGGTGTGAAGTTGTTTGATTTGATCTGGAAAGACGTTGAGGACTTCAGGGCGGGTCTTGATCTCCTCTGCTTGGTCTCTTGTGAGCTTTGCAGAGAACCCATGAAAGACTGTTTTATAAACATGACCCATTGATGATTGAGGGTCGCGATCGTCGGTATCATCAGTAGTGCGTGATTCGAGGGAATTGAGAGTTGATTTGTACCATTGATCAACTGTGTCGTATGTTGATGGCTTCATTTCATTTTGGATTTGAACCATGTATGTTTGTCTTGTGTTGCTATGTTGATCACCATGAGTTGATGATGAGAGAACATAGGAGTAAAGAAAAAACAGAATCCATTGAACACAACCCATTAATTTGAACATAAGGAACTGTAGAATTGATGGATGTATGCTTTGATTTGTAGTGCATTAATTTGGGCTTTATTTATAGAGGAGAACAAATTTCCATCAATATTTTACAATTGGACTTGCTTCTTTTACAGTTTTTTTTTTTTTTACTTTAAATTAAACCAAATAAAACTCAATACGGAGAGACTTAAATTTCATTTTTCGATTTAGTACATGCGAAATCAGTGGAGCGACAACATAAATGATAGCTACGTACGTGTATTAATGAGCTAACATGAGTCAGTTAACATTCAGGGCTAAGTCTCAACTACTATACTCGATCCCAACTACGCGTATATGGATTAAGAAGGTTTTAAGTGAAAGTGGAAAGGACAATCAAATAATTTAAAGTTGTTAGAAGACACTATTGGAGATGATTGAGATGATATTACAAAGCACTCATGGTAGTCTCCCTTAGTGGAGTCTCCAAATAGAAATACAAAAATGGACCTTTTTATACTTTCGCTAAAAAATTCTATGCCTTTTATGTGCATTCACACCCTCTTTTTATACTTTCACTAAAAAAATATATGCCTTCTATGTGCATTCACACCCTTTTGCTATTACAATAGGAAAATCGTAAGCACGTGATGTAATTATTAGTTAACATGGAAAAACTTTCTTGATTGCCCTTCAAATTATATTTTTGCAAAACTTTGATGGAAGTTATTTTTTATTGTTTGGTTTGATTTCAAATTATTAAGGTCTTCAGAGTGACATGGTAGAGGGCTTTAAGGAGGGGTAATTTGGTCATATTCGAAGAACCAAAACGCACCTACGACACTTGAAAGCCTACCATAGAAAATATGATTTTAGTCGAAGCAAAAATATTTTGAAACTTTCGAGAAAAAGGGGGTCGTTTAACAAATGAAATTCAAAATTAAGGTGCGTGTGAGTAATGAGGGTATATTCAACCGCTCCCTACATTTTTAATTACATACCTTGCTTACTATTTTAATTTGATAAAGATCGGTTAACCCAATTTATGCACTGAGATTAAACATCTATACCACTTCATGCAATATACTTTGAGATGTACTTTATTTAAATACCTTGCTTAGTTACATGCACTTTATTTAGTGCGTTCCAAGTGCAAGTCCCACTAATCCTTTTTTCCACTCTTGTTTTCTAAGCCCATTTCACACTCTTTCAGTGTTAGTCTCTCTCGTAACTAAAATTCCATATATTTTTAATTGATTTTTTTTTTTGCAATAAAGTTTGAATTCCACATGTAACCATATTTTAAGAGAATAAGCTATCAGTTATGCATTTGTCATTGTTGTTGCAACCACATTTGTTAATTGTTAGGAGGACATATATATCTCGTACTAATTAAAGAGAATTGATGATGAGCTGATCTGCCACCATAATTAAACTACTTAAAATTATCAAAAGAGTCGCGACTTATACAAACAATTTTCTACCTTCTGTTTGTTTTTGTAAATGGAAAATGCTAAGAATAACACCTCAAATGACACCATTTTCTAGTGGCGCGTGAGCCCCACCTAAAATTGAGTGTGTACAAAATAGTTTCGGGTGCATAACACTTATGGTGTGTATCTCGAAGCACGAACGAAGGCTCTTATGAATGCGAGCCCTCATGTCATGTTACAAGGGTGTCACTTACGGTGTCATTTTAGCATTTTCCTTAATAAATATATACTTTTTGACAAAAAAAATATTTCCATTCATAGAAATTGCTCACTATTACATTTGATTTAACAATAAAATTACATCAACAGAATAGTAGCCTTTTCCCACACCTTGAGATCAAATCGACATAGCCAAAAAAATGCAAATTAATGTGCAACTTATACGCTTGTCTTTTGAATCATAATTGAAAATAAACTTTCAACAGGGGAAGACGAACAAAAACTTCCAACTAGGAAAGAAAGACACAGACTTCCAACAAGGGAAAACAACTACTTAAAAAGAAAACCTACTAAAAAAAATATCAAACCAATAACTGTCGCAGATCCATACACGAGCATATAGAAGTGGGGGCAAAATTGAGTGATAACGGATGCATGCGTGGAGGAGAGGCAATTGGTGCCAGTGATGAATCTGATAACTGCTAGTTCAATGAAACTGAACACCTCAAATTTGTATAGATTTGACTTCTTTTGAATAAAAAAATAATGAATGTTATTGAAACCACCGCGGATCAAAAAAAAGATCGGCGGTGGTTCAAATTTGAGAATCACAAAAAACAATCACTATTCCAAATCTTAGCCGCCACTGCTTAGAGGAGTAAAGTTGAAAAAAACATTCTCTAAGAAATTCTATTAACAATAAGTTAATTAACTAAAATCTCCTTAATAAATATATATTTGTTTACCAACCATAAGTACATTAGAGTGGTTTGACATTCCAACGACTTAAAGTTTTATTTTACTTAATTCATATTTACCCTCCATAATTAACACAAAGGCAACATTAATACAAACCCAAACATCTCATAAACACACACCAATACACTAACTCGCACAAAGGGATTAAAGTTTTATTTTACTTAATTCATATTTACCCACGTGACCCCAATTGGCACACCCACCACGTGTCTCCCATCACTCCAAGTCATTCGTCCAAACACACTTTCGTACTCACCACGTCCACGTGGTTTCTGATCCTTCACTGCTGAAATGTTCACCACGTAGCTTCGTTTCTCCTCCGTCCGATTAAAAACCAGCTTTGATGGGTGCACTCTCACCACCACACCTTTCGGACTATCAATTGTTACTATGTAGGTGGAAGCCACTTTACTAACGAGGGTCACAGTCCTAGTCACTGCCACCTCAAATTTATTTTTATATGATTGATTAAAGATCACAGAGATTGATGGGTAGTTCAGATCCCAAGGATTCATTTTTTTCTCATCACACGTCACAGCTCTCCTTGTAACAATTTGTATATCCTTCTTGCTGTACCCCGACCCACACAGAAATTGCACGTAATCGTCCACCGTTAGATCAAACACCAACCCCGGATCAATGGCTTTTTCTGGGTCCACGTGTCCGGACCCAATGGCCCACACGTTAGCAGTTCTGTTTGTAGTCTCTTCTAGAATCAGATTCCCTAAATTGTCTCGTAGGTACGCTGTAGTCATCATGGCGGACCTGATTCTGGCCGTTGACCAGTCTTTGTGGGCCCCTTTTAGTAGGGCCGCCACGCCGGACACGTGGGGACATGCCATCGACGTCCCAGAATCGAAGTTGTATGCGACTCTCCTTTCATCCGAAGCGAGACCAGTGGGTCCCACTTTATCTGGCCAAGCTGCCAGGATGTTGACACCTGGCGCGATTAAATCAGGCTTTATAATATTTAGAGAGACCAAGTTGGGCCCTCTACCTGAAAAGATAAATGTTACATTAACACAATGGATAATGTCAACGTGATTTTTTGGGACATTGAGAGAATCAGAATAGATGCTTCATCTGTTTCTTTATAAATAAGTTTTTAGCTGTTTTAAAATATTTCACAATAAATATATTTAATAGTTTCAATACATATTGATTACTTAATTCATTTTTATATCTTTCATAAAAAAAAAATTATTAATTATATATTAATAACTAGTGTATGTAAAAGTATTGGGGTTAAAAAAATAAATAGTGATTTAATCATTTAATTACTATTTTTTCTTCATTCAAGATAATTAAATAACTTTCTTAA
The DNA here is from genome assembly GCA_039657325.1 of Stephania cephalantha. Lineage (NCBI taxonomy): Eukaryota > Viridiplantae > Streptophyta > Magnoliopsida > Ranunculales > Menispermaceae > Stephania > Stephania cephalantha. The sequence continues at coordinate 46,165,866 of CM077579.1, read as the reverse complement.
AAACTGTAAACAACCTTAAAACGTCACTTATATAAAAACGGAGGGAAGAATTGTTAGTATCCATTGAATACACAACGATTTGTGTATGTATAAACATCGATGCAGAAATCAATGAAAACAAATAATCGAGTATATTTCAAGCATCCCAAAACGATCACCAAATCATTTTCTTAACCCAATAATATCTAACCCACTTTTTATGCACTATATGTTGATTTTCCCTCACTCCATCACCAAAATTGAATTTATTTGTTCTACTTTTTTTCTTCAACTTCGAAAAATGAAATGCTTCAACAACACCCTTGACAACACAACATATAAGACACCCCTTTACCATGCATCGTGTTACGCATTAAGATGCATTAGCTCGCATCTCAACCGATGAATACGGACGGTCGATTTGGAGAGGTGTATTATATATGTTATTCTATTAATGTCAAAAAGTACTACCAATGATTCCAAATTAATTTGACGATGTAACGAGGCGAAAGTATTATATAGTGTATAGAGTAAGTTATGAATTGAAAATGATTGGCTGATACAAATGGGGCGTACAGTCTCTGTGGCGCTCCATGTCTAAAAAAGAGGCGCCACATAGGGTGTGCCCCATTTGTGTCAACCAATCATTCTCCTCAATTAATATATAGTATATATGTCTCACCTGAAAACCATGCAACTATTGGAGCTGGTTTGATTCCCACATGGGTCCCACGATACACGATCGTGGCTCGTGGGACCCGTGCCTTGGCGAGATAATCAAAAGCCACGCGTCGAGATTTCGGTCCGAGTTGCAGGGCCGGGAGCACGTGAACTGCGCTCAACTCTGTGGAAACATCTTCGTCAGCTAATACCATTCCAACCCCACCAGCTTTTAAGACATTCTCGCCCTTCTCAACAATTGACACATTTGGTGTGTCACAAATAACGATTTTTCCGCTAACATGTTTCGGGTCTAAGGTGGTCGGGTCACAAATTGCCTTACCCATGCCCGCTTCTGATAAGTTCCCTGCATAAACAAGTGGAAAAAACTTGTTCTTGGGCAAGGATTTCCCACCATATAGCGATGACCCGGTGAGGACCCGCCCGTTTTCCAACACCAAATCGCCGGAAAGTTTCGGTCTATCGAACCCGCTCCGACGGTTGTGATCCACGGTGCAACATTTACAACGCGCTTCAACAGTCCGTTATTTCCGTGAGGCGAGATACAAAGACGCCATGATCAATCGCGCCAAATGAGGCAATCACGAAAGGGTCCAAGGGGTAATCTCCAACTGATCCTCTTGGACCCACTGATATCGAGATGATATCAACACCGTCTTTTACGGCTGCATCAAATCCTGCAATTTCATCAGAATCACTACATCCATTGGGCATGCAGATTTTGTAAATTGCGAGTCGAGCTTTGGGGGCGATTCCGGTGGCAGTGCCGGACGCGTACCCAAAGACGGAAGCATTTTTTACTGCACGACCGGCAGCGGTCGAGGCAGTGTGGGTTCCATGGCCTTCGATGTCTCTCGGGGTCTCACTCTTTAAAGTATTAGGATCACCTAACATAGCACGAGAGCCACTTAAGAAAACTCTAGCACCTATTATCTTTCTATTACAAGTAAAGTTTAACCTTTTGTCACAATGGCCGGCCCACCGAGAGGGCACCGGGCCGAGCCCGCGGTCGTGGAAGCTCTCACTCTCGGGCCAAATTCCGGTGTCTAGAACTCCAATTATCACATCTGACCCGTAATCCGAGGCTTGGAGAAGGCCAATATGGTTTTTATTTTTGCTATGATCTTGGGGGTTTAGTATCCCGAGGAATTGTGGGGATCGTGTGGTGTGGAGTTCATGGATTTGATCTGGGAAGACGTTGAGGACTTCTGGGCGGGCCTTCATTTCCTCTGCTTGGGCTTTTGTGAGTCTTGCTGAAAACCCATGAAATACTTTTGTGTACACATGAAGCATTGGTGGTTGATCTTGATCAGCATCATCCGGAGTGCTTGATTCCAGGGCGGCTAGAGTCGATCTGTACCATTGATTTACTGTGGAGAATACAGTAGGCTTCATGTCATTTCTGACTTGAACAATGTAGGTTTGCCTTTTGTTCTCATCAGCAATCGTTGGTGATGAGAAAACAAATAAGGTGTAAAGAAAAAACAGAAGCAATAGATGATGACCCATATTTGGTTGATTAAACTAAGGTTTTGAATGACATGTGTATGTGAATTTGGTGTAATTTTATAGTGAATAAGTGGACCCTTTATGTCTCTCTTCCTTTAAAAAAAGTAAATGGTCAATTAGGTCCCGGAAAAAAATAAATAAAAATGGTCACATGGGCCTATTCGAAAATCTTTGTCATATTTCAAGATTTATGTTCACAATTTATCATACAATTTTTCAAATAGGTATATATGTGGCTTAAAATGCACGAGTTGCAGCATCACAATTACAAAATCAAGCATTTTTGTCATGATTACAAACTGAGGAGGAACAATTACAAGTTTTATTATAGATGTTTATATTGGAACAACTTTGTTAACTTTATTCTAGCGTACAACAACAACAACAACATAGTCTCAGTCTTAAATTAATTGGGGTCGGCTAAATGTATCAAACTTTTTCATTATGCTCGATTAAGCGCAATTGATGGTGAGCTTTTCAAACCATTCAAATCTCTCCTAATTAATGCATCCCATGTTAACTTTGGTCTGCCCCTACCACGTCGAATTTCTACAGTTTCTATCGAGTCAAGTTTTCTAGTTGGGGCATTTGTAGGCTGTCTTTGCAAGTGACCAAACCATCGCAACCGCCATTCCCTAATCTTTGTATCAATTGGTGCTACTCCTACTTGTCTTTGAATTTATATATTTCTTATTCTATCTTTACGAGTTTTACCACACATTCTGATGAAGTCCAAGAATTAGCTTGCAAATTCTTGGAAAAATATGATGGAAAGATATGACAGGATGACATTTTGGTAATTTCGGTGAAGTTCGGGCGTTTGAGTTTCGGCGTTCCGGGGGCATGGGTTGATTGGAAACAGCGTGGAGATCACGGGTGAGGCTAATAGCTAGACCCGACAAACTTGCATAATTGTTAGGATCCATAATAAACTTAGATTATTCTACCAAATTAAATATAGGTCCATGATATGGACTTATAGACGACTACACATCAACAAAAGCTCTATCATTTATTATGTAGTTTTTTTTTTTTTTCCACAAATTTATTATGTAGTTCACATGTATATAAGGTTCACATGATGCATTTTTCATACCTTCATGCGTGTGTAGGTCCGAAAGGGACAGATTATCACCGTGGCCACATATGTATGTTCTTTTGAAAAAAAAAAAAAAAAAAAAAGTATGTATGTTCGAATAAATTCGACCAATCATTTTCAATTTTTCATAGTGGAGTCTCCATTTCTAAAAAAGGATCAAAAGCACCAAAAAATCATCTCAGGTTAAGGTTACTTAATTAAAATTGAAATATATTCCGAATTAATTAATTAATTAATTGCCTAAGGTTGTAAATGTACATATAATTTATTTGTCTATGTTGATATTCATTTGAACATTGAAATACTTGGCAATGCGACCATGCCCACTGTCACACCCCAAATAGCGCGACCCGAGTGGGCTGGGCTGGACAGCAGGAAACCTAGCAAATGACCGAGTTCTGGAGGACTCGGGTGGTTCCATGAAGGTTGGTTGCATGCGGGACGATTAAGGCAGCGCGCAAGGACAATGGAGGTTGAGCCTTGGCGCGAGACGCGGGCACGACTTGGCGCGAGACGCGGGCACGCCTTGGCGCGAGACGTGGGCACGCCTTGGCGCGAGATGACGCGCGCCGAACGCGTCAATAATATTTAAAAATACCTAAACCAACTATTTTTGTAGAATAGTGGCAAATGATCGATCCCACAGAGACTGATATTCTTTCTAAGGTTTAAAAAATAACGAAAAGGGAAATCGGGGTTTAAGAGAGAATGAATTAATTAACTAATCTAAATATAAACAAAATAACTAAAGCAATGGAAATAAATTTGAAAACAATTAATAAAAATACATAGGTCAAGACATACAAGTGTTGGGGTTACACAACAAGAAAGTAACCCCTTCAACTCGAGAGACAGATGAATCAAAACCACTAAGCCACGAACAATGCACCAAATCAATCACACCACAAAGAACACAAGATTTAACGTGGAAAACCCTCCAAATCAGAGGAAAAAAAAAACCACGGGCCAAACTCCGAATAAATCCACTATATGAATAAAGAGTACAAGAATCTCAATTGAGGAAAATACAATATAACTCCTTCAAAGAACTTAAATGGTCACGCCAAGATCTTGAAGAACTCCACCCTCAAATTGTACCCTTTCTTGATCACCAAGAAACTACCAAAGACTTCGCCGCGAGTCTTCAGATTCAAGATCTTGATGTATCTTCAATGTAGAGAAAATTGTTGTTGCATTCACCGCCTTGAACGCACAATGTAGAAGAGAGAAGAAAATTACCAAAACACACAAAAACTGGCTGATTAGAAGAAATCCCCCAATTCGTTAATTCACTCCAATTTTCTTTCCTATTTTTTCTCTCCAATATTCATATTCCACAACCAATTCGTTGCTTTATGTGTTGGACTTTTCCATTTTGTGTGGGGCCCACACAAAAACCAACAATCTCCCCCTCCAACACATGAGGAGATCTCAATCATATTTGATGCTCAATAACAACTCAGCCCCACCAACTTGGTGCAGGATTGATGCTTCTCACGAGTCACCACCTTCGTCAACATATCAGCTGGATTCTTATCAGTGTGAATCTTCTTCAGACTCATCTCATGATCATTCACAACTTCTCGAATCCAATGGTATCGGATATCAATGCGCTTAGTGCGACAATGATAAGTAGCATTCTTGCTCAAATCTAGAGCACTCGACTATCACAGTTCATCGCATACCCATCTTCTTGCTTCAACCCCAACTCTTGAAGGAATCTCTTCAACCAAAGCATTTCTTTGCTTGCTTCATTATAGCAATATATTCACCTCTCGTGTGACAAAGCAACACACTTTTGCAATTTTGATCGCCAAGATACGGCTCCCCCTGCAAAAGTGAACACATACCCCAAGTAGATTTTCGCCATCAAGGTCACCTGCCATATCGAATCGTATATCCCTCCAAAGTAGGTTTCGAGCCCCCAAAACATAAAGACATCTTCGAAGTACCTCTCAAATATCTCAAAATCCATTTCACTCGCTTCCCAATGAACTTTTCCAGATTTGAGAGAAATCTGTGACCACACCAATCACGTGAGCAATATCAGTCGGGTGCAAACCATCGCATACATCAAACTCCCAACTGCAGAGGAGTAAGGAATATCTGACATCTCCGCTATATCTATAGAAGTAGAGGGACATGATTTCTTGCTAAGTGTGAAGTGATTAGCAAGAGGTGTGCTAACCGGCTTAGCATTGTTCATATTGAATCTGCTCAAGACCTGCTCAACATACTTTTCCTGTGACACCCATAACTTTTTGGATCTCCTGTCACGAATAATCTGCATGCCAAGAATCTGTTTTGCCGGCCCCAGGTCTTTCATATCAAAAGAACTAGATAATTCTTTCTTCAAGTTTCCAATCAAGGAAACATCATGCCTCACTATCAACATATCATCAACATAGAGCAACTAGATCACAAGCTTCCCATCTGAAAATTTCTTGAAGTAGACACAATGATCTGCATCTGTTCTAGTGTACTCTTGACCCATCATGAAAGAGTCAAATTTCTTATACCACTGCCTTGGAGCTTGTTTCAGTCCATACAAGCTCTTCTTCAACTTGCAAACCAAATGTGTTTTTCCTGTTACTTCAAATCCTTCAGTTGATCCCATATAAATCTCTCCCTCCAATCACCATGGAGGGATTCCATTTTCACATCTAACTGCTCAAGCTCAAGATCCAAGCTATCAGTCAGACCCAAAATCACTCGAATAGAACTCATCTTCACAGCAGGGGAAAAAATCTCATCAAAGTCAATTCCTTTCTTCTGATTGAACCCCTTCACTACCAAACGAGCTTTATGTTTTACTAGCTTATCTCCATCTGTCTTCAACTTGTACACCCATTTATTCTTCAAAGGTTTTCTACCTTTTGGAAGTTCCACCAGCTCATAAGTATTGTTCTTCTTCAAAGAACTCATCTCCTCCTGCATTGCTTTCATTCATTGAGATTTGTCTTTGTGAATCTGAACTCCCTGGAAGCTCTCTGGCTCCCCCTCTTCTGTAATTGTAACATAATTAGAACTGGGGTACCTAGTAGAAGAAAGCAACCCTCTCTCGGACCTTCTAAGTGAAGGTTCAACTAAAGCTGTTGGTGGAGGAGTTTGCTCCCCCTGCTCAGCATCATCAACTGGTTCTGGCACATCAACCCCATGTTCTTCAAATGAGTCTCCCTCATGTGTGGCATCAGTAATGGAAGAAGACTCCAATCCAGAAACATCGTCATCATCAACTATGACTTTCTTTGATGTCTTCAAATCTGCTATGGTCTCATATTCATGAAAGGCCACATCCCTGGACCTGACAATCTTTTTCTTCTCTGGATTCCATAACCTATAACCAAACTCTGCATCTCCAAATCCCAAGAGGATACACGAAAGCTTCTATCATCAAGTTTCTGTCTCTGCTCCTTAGGCACATGCATAAATGTCTTGCATCCAAACACCTTCAAGTGAGAGTAAGTAACATCTTTCCCATACCAAACTCTCTCTGGAACATCAAACTCCAATGGTGCTGAAGGAGAGCGATTCATCAAGTAGCAAGCAGTCCTGAGAGCCTCACCCCAAAACGACTTGGGCAACTTAGCCATTTTTAACATACATCTGACTTTATCAAGGATGGTTCTGTTTGTTCTTTCAACAACACCATTATGTTGAGGAGTACCCGGAACAGTCTTCTCATGTCTGATTCCATGTTCTGAGCAATAATTCTCGAACTCCTTTGAAGTGTATTCTCCCCCGTTATCACTACGAAGGCACTTCAAAGATACGCCTTTTTCTCGTTCCACCATCATATGAAACTTCTTGAGGTACTCAAGAACCCGACATTTTGTTCTCAACACAAACACCCAAACCTTCCAAGCATCATCAATAAAAGTAACAAAGTATCTGCCACCTCCCATAGTTTCCACATCAATGGGACCACAAACATCAGAGTATACTAACTCAAGTAAATTTCTTTTTCTTTCAGATGATGAAGAAAAAGAAACTCTATGTTGCTTACTGAATAAGCAATCATCACAAGGGTTCAAATATTTACCTTTGGCAAAGGGAATGTGAGACTTCTTTGCCAACACCTGCAACCCTTTCTCACTCAAGTGACCTAGCCGCCTATGCCACAGATCTGGTGAAGAATCATCTTCAATTGCGTTCAGGTCACCTCTGACGGTCTTCAATTGAGTCTTGTAAAGTGTATAGCTCAATTTTCCTCTAGCAACAACAATTGAGCCTTTGGTGAGTTTCCACTCCTTGCCCCCAAAGATGTTGTAGTAACCATCTAGGTCCAAAGCATGAGTAGAAATCAAATTCAGACGCAGATCCGGAACATGTCGCACATCTTTCAGAATTACCGTGCAACCCATATTTGTCTGCACAAAGACATCTCTAATACCAACTATATCTGCAAAACTGTTGTTCCCCATCTTTGCCTTACCAAAATTCCCTGCTCGATAAACAGAGAAGAAATCATTCCTCGGAGTAGCATGGAAGGATGTTGCGGAATCAACAACCCATTCACTATCTGTATTAGTGACATGACCTTGATCCTCAACTAAAGAAAGCACAACCAAGTCTTCAATTGCATCTGATATAGCAGTAGTAGTAGTATTCGATCATTCGCTTTATTTTGATTTTTCTCATCATTCTGTTCTCTTTTCCATACTCTACAATTTTTCTTTATGTGTCCTTTCTTGCCACAATGATAACAAGAGAATTTTCCTTTTCCTTGAGACTTGCCTCTAGATTTACTCCGCCCCCTCGGACCTCTGGGCGACTTCGCGCTCTATGTTCTGCGGTAGTAACAAGAGCTTGTGAAGTTTCAATGCCTTTATCCTTTCTCCTAGTCTCCTCGTCAAAGAGACTATCCCGCACTATGGATGAAGACAAGACACCGCCTGGAGAAGAATTACTTAGAGACACCACCAAGGTTTCCCAGCTTTCTGGCAACGAGCTCAAGAGTAAAAGTGCTTGTAACTCATCCTCAAGCACAATCTTCATAGCACTTAATTGATTGATCAATGCTTCGAAATCATTCAAGTGCTCTATCATTGACCGCCCATCTTTGTACTTCATATTAACAAGCCTTCTAATTAGAGAAGCCTTGTTCTGAGCCCCCTTCCTCTCACACATATTCTGCAATTTTCTCCACAACTCCTGTGCATCAACTTCTTTGCTGACATGGTGATAAATACTGAGATCGATCCACTTTCGAATAGTCCCAGCAGTTTTTCGGTGCAACTTCCTCCAATTAACATCAGACATGGGATGCATTAATTAGGAGGGATTTGAATGGTTTGGAAAGCTCACCGTCAGTTGCACTTAATCGAGCACAATGGAAAAGTTTGATCCATGTAGCCGACCCCAGTTAATTTGGGACTGAGGCTATGTTGTTGTTGTTGTTGTTGTTGTTTCAACTTGACCATATTGCTTGATTTATCATCATCATCCACCATCTTGATTCACACAAAGATTCCCGGAACACGAACTAACCGCGACTTTGATACCACTTGTTGGGGTTACACAACAAGAAAGTAACCCCTTCAACTCGAGAGACAGATGAATAAAATCCACTAAGCCACGAACAATGCACCAAATCAATCACACCACAAAGAACACAAGATTTAACGTGGAAAACCCTCCAAATCAGAGGGAAAAAAAAATCACGGGCCAAACTCTGAATAAATCCACTATATGAATAAAGAGTACAAGAATCTCAATTGAGGAAAATACAATATAACTCCTTCAAAGAACTTAAATGGTCACACCAAGATCTTGTAGAACTCCACCCTCAAATTGTACCCTTTATTGATCACCAAGAAACCACCAAAGACTTCGCCGCGAGTCTTCAGATTCAAGATCTTGATGTATCTTCAATGTAGAGAAAATTGTTGTTGCATTCACCGCCTTGAACGCACAATGTAGAAGAGAGAAGAAAATTACCAAAACACACAAAAACTGGCTGATTAGAAGAAATCCCCCAATTCGTTAATTCACTCCAATTTTTTTTCCTATTTTTTCTCTCCAAGATTCCTATTCCACAACCAATTCGTTGCTTTATGTGTTGGATTTTTCCATTTTGTGTGGGGCCCACACAAAAACCAACAACAAGTTCAGTTCGAGAAAAGATTGGATTTGGTCGTCGATTTATGTAAAATATGCAAATCAAAATATCATAGTGTAGCTATAGAACCGGTAACGTACGCGGTTCCTCGCACTTCCCTGTCTCGATGGTCAAGGTACGACAATGACCATTTCCCTAGTCAAACACACAACCGTATATTCAAGTGAATTATGTTTAATGTGTTGACCGCAATGGGCTTCGTGAAGGCACTACACCTGAGACAACCGGATCACTCGTGTGTCCAATTTAGCCTAGATTTCTAAGGTATTCAACCGGTCCCAAAAGGGTCTAATCAATCGGTATGGTCGAATGTCACTAGTGTGGTCTTATTGCACAAGTACGGGTGCGTACGACCTACTGGCACGTAAATCAAGATTTAAACCAGTGTTTAACCTCGATTATTAAAATAATACCCAAGAAAATAAAATATTAATGAAAAAACTGAAATTAAAATATATAAATCTCACAAATCCATTGATATTAACAGTCGAACCTACCTCGCAGTCTTGCCTAGGCTAGAGGTTTTAGCCTCGCATAGTTGAAGAACCCAAAAGAAAAAGAAAAAAAAGAACGGGGGAGAGATGTCGGCCAAGAGAGGCCGAGCCGAGTCCAGAATAGAAGTCGCCCCTGCAGATCCAGCCAAAACTTAATTAAAACTGCCCAATTTTATTTGTGAGCGTGCGCCGAAAACGATCAAAAGGTCGTCATTAATTTGCTCCCAGCCCAGCCACGTGTCAGCATTTGATTGGATGAGCTTGCTGGCATGTGTGACGTGGCGAGCAGCGATTGGACGAGGGCTGTTTGTGATGACGCTGCTGTGACACAAACGCTACCACGTGTCGCGTTTTGATTGGTGGGACAGCTGCCTTTTGCAGCACACCACATACGTCATAAGCACACGCACACAACACACGCACACAAGCACTTCTCATTATCTACCACGTGACCACGATAGGCACGCGTACCACATGCCCCCCATCGCGCCACGTCATGCATCCGGACACACTAGAAAATTTCCATGCACAGGTGGCAACTTATCATTCGCTGCTGAGATATTGACCACTTAGCTTTGCCGCTTCTCCTCCGCACGATTAAAAACTAACTTTGATGGGTTCACACTCACCAAAAACCCTTTTGGGCTCTCAGTTTTTACTGTGCAAGTCGAAGCAACTTTACTAACCAGCGTCACAGTTCTCGTAACCGCTACCTCAAACTTCGTCGTATCATAATCGTCGAAAAGCACAGAGATCGACGGATAGTTCAGATCCCAAGGCTTAATTCAACTCTATTAAATTTATTTATTAATTAATACTCGGGTGGTACTTCTGAATCAAGTTGCTATTTGGCTCGAAGCTAACAAGTCTACCTTTTCCCATGTCCCATGCATGCATGACCAAAAAAACATAAAACGTAATGTAGACTTGTTACTAATGCAGGTACAAAATATATTTCAATGAATAGTAAATATCACTATAGGGTTTACTTACAACCTACCAACTTTGAGGTTATTTTTTTGAGTTTTCAGAGCGTTGGATCACCTTGAAAATGAATCCAATAACTTCCATGAATACCCAATTATAATATGGGTCAAGCTTAAAGTGAAACAAAATCACAAAACTTTATAAAAACTGCGGCCAAAGTACAATTTTCAAAAATATTAATTTATTTAACTGTTTTAAATGTCTTTCAACTAACCAATTTGGAGTAACTTTTTAACTTTAAAAACTTCAATATTTGTCATGATGATCTGAAAGTAATTTGTAGTACTCGTGTCTTACTTTTCATGAACTCTAAGAATACCCAAATTGGATCATTGACAGAGAAGTTATGAATTTCTCAATATGACCAGTCAACTATGCAAACTTTATTTATTTTGAACTGTAAAACTTCTCCAAATCAATATTTTTCGCAATTAAATCTTCAAAACTCGACAACAAACACCACGAAACTACTTGATACCAACATTAAAATATTTCTACAACTCGTGGAGTTAAATTTGATCAAAACTAATAATCGATTCATTTAGAAATCCAATTTAAATCAATATCAACTATAAAAAAAACATTCCAAAATAATTATCAACTAAATTACATTAGTTCAATTCATCGAAATTCTAACCGACGTCGGTGAGATTTATTCCAAATCGGCGCACATCAACCTAATACATAAATTTTCAACAATTCTTACTAATTTCTATCAAAACCCTGCAAAAGAAATCGAGAAATCGCGAAAATTAAAATTGAATTATGGAAAATGTCTGAATTGAGTATTTACCAAATTGCGGGCCTAATAACCCATTTCCACCGCATAAACTTAGCTCGAAGTGACCAATTCACGATGCTCTCCAATTTTGCTGAAAGAAATCAAACGAAAATGGGACGTAGAGAGATCGCAAAGCGAACGATCAAATTGAGAGGGTTAGGAAATGAAATACTCTTCATTCTATGTTGAAATCAAACCAACGTTTTGATTTCCATTTGATTTTTATATATATTTATATAAAAACATTCAACTTATTGTCAGAGCTTAAATTTTATTTATTTATTAATTTTTGAAATTCTTATTTTGACGTGCTTTAACTTCCGACGCTCGTTTTTTATCCGATTTTTTATCAAATTGAACCAAACTTTCGATAAAATAGTCCATCTTAACAAAACTTTTCGATTTTGATAACACCAAAACCCAAAAAATCTTAATTTTGTCCACGACATACTGAAGCCTTATGGACCAATTCTCTTACCGTTCAGACACACATCTGCAACCCCGATTATAACAAATTGAGGATACACATCAACACACCCTAACTTTGCGACAAAATAATATATATTACATTCACTAGGCATGCAACACGCAAGAATGATATCTAAACTTATGATTTTTGATCCGTAATACGTGGGTTTCACCTCGGATACTTAAATCACAAATTAAATATGAAAATACTTAATTAGCATCCTAATCAAGTTTACGAAATTATCGGTTGTCACAATATTCCCAACTAATTAAAAATTTCATCCTCGAAATTTGAACTTACAGGTTACAGAACCAAAAGATACATGAGAAAATGAATCTTAATCTATAACTCTTTTAATTTAAAATTGTAAAAATCATTTTCAAGGTAAACCGTTAAGTAGACCCACTCACTTCGTCATATACAACAACTCGATGGTAGAGATCGTAACTATTTCAACTTTTCATTTTCAACCGCTTGGTTTAATGAAAAGTTATTTTCATAACAAAGCCAATACATGATTAAAAGAAGTCATGTGTTGATGAGTAGTCTCAAGCATTTTTCATCAACTTATAGCCCAAAAAACAAAGAGTATAATTGGAGCATCGACTTGATGAATGTCCTCCACTAGCTAGTGCGACAAAGTAAAATAATCATGAATGTATATGTCTCGGACCAATCGATCCCTACAAAAAAAAATAAAAAAAAGTATACCAAATGTGGACAATAAAAGTCAATCTAGACTCAATAAGTAACTCACTGATTGATTAATCATTTAAATTAACTATAAGAAAATAATACAAACTTTTTGTCATATTTCGAAAATTAGATAAATTTTTAATTTCGTTAAAAATAACACAAACATTTAACATTTTTTTCAATTTTTAGGAAAGAGAGTGATTTGGGGCTTTAAGCCGCTGATGTGGCAACTTGAACCGATCAATAAAAACTCGAATCCCAACCATCTAATCAATTTCTTTTCATTTTTTTTAAAACAACAAAATCTAAAAAAGAGTACGATAACAAAGCAAAATCGAAAAAAAAAAGAAACGAAAAAAAAACATTAAATTTGAAATTCTAAGTTCGCATTTATTCTCTCTTCCAAATGAAAGTTGGTTGAATAAACCAAACTCATATTTTCATTTCATGACAAAAAAAAATGTAAACTTAATTTAGTTTTTGATTTTGTTTTTTTAGACTTTCTTGCCTTTTACAAAAAAAAAAAAAAAGATTAGATGAGATATTAGGGGGTGTTTGGTAGGTAAAAGTTTGGGGTGAGAATTTGAATTAAATTAAATTCTCACGTTTGGTTTATAAGAAATTAGAATTGGAATTAAAAGATTTCAAATTCTCAAATTTGGTAAAAGTACGGAATTAAAATTAGGTAGGATTTGTAATTCCTAGCTATTTAAATTGCATGAAATTTAATTCCCACGTATTTAAATTTCTATTTAATAAATTCTTAGGAATTAAATTCTCATGACTTTAAAATTTCATCTTAAATTCCTACCAACCAAACACCCCATAAGGTTTTTGTTGACCCGATCAATGTGAATCGTAACCAAACACCCTATAAGGTGTTTGTTGACCCGATCAATGTGAATCGTAAAAAAAGAGGTCGTGTTGTCACGTTAACACTCAAAGCTTCGAATCTCTTTCCGTGCTAAAATTGAAAAAAAAATGTTAAAAGTTCGTGTTATTTCTGACGAAATTAAAAGTTGGTATTATTTTCGTAAAAATGATGAAAGTTTGTGTTATTTTTTATAGTTCCTCTAATCATTTCTCAAAAGAAAAAGCCACACATATGAAACCCACTCTATTAAAATTTTTATTATGTCTTGTCATACATCTAATTCATACCTCTACATCACAAAACCTTTAATTAACCCACTCTAATAAATCATAATATTCTTATAAGCCAAATTAAAATCCACATACATCACAAGCACAGCACACAACACCCACAAGCACAAGCACAAGCACAAGCACTTCTCATTATCTACCACGTGACCACAATAGGCACGCGTACCACGTGCCCCCCATCGCTCCAAGTCATGCATCCGGACACACTAGAGAAATTACCATGCACAGGTGGCAACTTATTATTCGCTGCTGAGATGTTGACCACGTAGCTTTGCTTCTCCTCCGCACGATTAAAAACCAACTTTGATGTGTTCACACTCACCAAAAACCCTTTTGGGCTCTCAATTTTCACTGTGTAAGTCGAAGCAATTTTACTAACCAGCGTCGCAGTTCTCGTAACCGCTACCTCAAACTTCGTCGTCTCATCATCGTCGAAAAGCACAGAGATCGACGGATAGTTCAGATCCCAAGGCTTAATTCCGCTCTTGCTACATTTCACGGCCCTTCGTGTAATAGCTTGTATATTTTTTTTGCTGTACCCGGACCCACACAAGAATTGCACGTAATCATCAACCGTTAGATCGAAGACCAACCCCGGATCGATGGCCTTCTCTGGGTCCACGTGTCCTGACCCGTATCCCCATGCGCTTGCCTTACTATTAGTGGCTCTATCGAGTATAGGATTCCCTACATTGTCACGCACATACGAAGTAGTCATCATAGCTGACCTGATTCTCGCTGTGGACCAGTCTCGGTGGGCCCCTTTTAACAATGTCGCCACACCTGACACGTGTGGGCAAGACATCGAGGTTCCAGATATAATGTTGAACTCTATTTTTCTCTTATCAAATGGCTTCATCGTGGGTCCAACATTGTCGGGCCACGCCGCTAGGATGTCGACACCTGGCGCGATCAGATCGGGTTTCAGGATGTTTATTGAGGCCAGGCTGGGCCCTCTCGATGAAAACCAACCGAGGACAGGTGCTGGCTTGACCCCCACCTGGGTCCCACGGGACACAATTGTGGCTTTAGGATTTGGTGACTTGGCGAGGTAATCAAACGCCACGTGTCCGAGTTTCGCATTAAGCTGTACAGTCGGGAGCACATGAGCATCGTTCAAGGTATTCTCTCCTCTTGCATCTTCGTTCGCCAAAACCATACCAACCCCTCCAGCTTTCTTCACGGTCACACCCTTAAAAGTAAGGCTTGTATTTCCTACATAACAAAAGACTATTTTTCCACGCACTTGTTTAGGGTCTAATGTACCCGGATCACAATTTGATAAGTTACCAGGGTAAAAAATTGGAAAAAACTTCTCTCTCGGTAGTGATTTCCCGTCGTAGAATGACGACCCGGTTACGACCCGCCCGTTTCCCAACACCAAATCGACTGGAAAATTACGGTCTATTGAACTAGCGCCGACAGTTGTGATCCAAGGGGCGACATTAGAAATCGTAAAGTCTTTAGGACCGCTGTTCCCGGCCGAGGCAGATACAAACACGCCATGATCGATAGCACCAAATGTAGCTATGGCGATCGGGTCGAAGTTGTATTGTAATAGGCCTTGGGGAGGTGAACCCAATGATAACGAGATGATATCAACGCCGTCTCGAACGGCGGCGTCGAGTCCAGCAATAATGTCAGAGCCTAAACACCCGGTAGGCGAGCATGTTTTGTAAATTGCAAGACGGGCTTTCGAGGCGATTCCGGTGGCAGTACCGGAACCGTACCCGAAGAGGGAAGCGTTTTTTACGGTGCGACCGGCGGCGGTAGAGGCAGTGTGAGTGCCATGGCCTTCAAAGTCTCTTGGTGTCTGTGTCTCACCATGAGTGCCACTTAAAAACACCCTGGCACCAATTATTTTTCTATTACAAGTAAAGTTTAACCTTTTGTCACAATGGCCGGCCCAATGAGAGGGCGCTGGGCCGAGCCCGCGGTCGTGGAAGCTCTCTCTTTCCGGCCAAATTCCGGTGTCCAAGACTCCAATTATGACATTTGAACCGTAGTCCGAGCCTCGGAGAAGGCCAATATGGTTTTTATTTTTGCTATGATCTTGGGGGTTTAGTATCCCGAGGAATTGTGGGGATCGTGTGGTGTGGAGTTCATGGATTTGATCTGGGAAGACGTTGAAGACTTCTGGGCGGGTCTTCATTTCCTCTGCTTGGGCTTTTGTGAGTCTTGCTGAAAACCCATGAAATACTTTTGTGTACACATGAAGCATTGGTGGTTGATCTTGATCAGCATCATCCGGGGTGCTTGATTCCATGGCGGCTAGAGTCGATCTGTACCATTGATTTACTGTGGAGAATACAGTAGGCTTCATGTCATTTCTGACTTGAACAATGTCTAATTCAATATGTTTAGTGCGAGAGTGATATACCGGATTTTTGGCTAAAGCGGCGACTCATGTTATCACACCGGACATACTGGGAATAGCATCAATAGAAATCAGCTTCGAAAATAAAGACATCAAGCCAACTCAACTCAAGAAGCACCTGGCAAAAGAGCTCATATTCGACTCTGACTTGATCTAAGCAACTACCTGTTGTTTCTTAGACGCCAAGAAATCAAGTTAGAGCCCAAAAACACAAGATAACCTCGCCACATGATTTTCTATCATCCACAGATGCACCAATCAAGATCGAATATATCCAAGTAAGAAACAAATCAGAACTTGGCTTAAACCACAAACCCAAATCAGCTGTACCTTTGAGATATCTCAAGACCCTCTTAAGAGCTTGCCAATGTACCGTAGTAGGAGATTGCTGAAACTGGCTTAAAGTGTTTACAATATAAGCAATGTCTCGTAGTGTGTTAACAAGATATTGGAGACCACCAAGTAAGCTTCTATAAAGAGTTTTATCATGAAAAGAAGACCGCCATCCTTGTCAGAAATAGCTTACCAACAAAGAAAGGGAGTAGCGAATGGGCTTTGCATGAGACATGCCTCCCTTTTAAAAGTTTGTTGAATATAAGCGCTTTGAGTTAAGTACGATCCTTTGGCGATCCTATGAGCTTCCATTCCCAAAAACAAATTCAAATCTCCAATATCTTTCAAAGCAAACGTACCATTCAACTTATTGATGAAAGATTGAATGGAAGTTTGATGAGAGCCAGTAATTATAATATCATCCACATAAACCAGCACATACAACACAACTTGTTCATGATGAAAAATGAACAAAGAGTCATCCGCTTTAGAATCATGGAATCCCCAAGACAACAAAGTGGATTTTAACTGATCAAACCATGCACGAGGAGCTTGACGAAGACCATATAATGCTTTATGCAACCGACACACAGCAGTAGGTTGAGAAGGATCCACAAATCCCATAGGCTGATTTGTGTAAACCTCCTCAACTAATTGACCATTTAAAAATGCATTATTTATATCAATTTGTCGCAAAGACCAACCAAAATGAACAGCCAAAGACAAAATGACTCGAATAGTAGAAGCTTTCACAACAGGACTGTATGTCTCCTCAAAATCAATACCGGGTACTTGTTTAAACCCTTTGGCCACTAATCTAGCCTTGTATCGATTAATAGACCCATCAGAATTCTTTTTAATAGAAAAAATCCACTTGTTGCCAACCACATTTTGACTAAGAGAAGTAGGAACAAGAGACCAAGTACCATTATTCATGAGAGCATGGTATTCCTGATCCATTGCTGCCTTCCAATGAGGAATCTGAAGAGCAGCAGCAACAGAGGCAGGAATATCATGTTCATGAGTGGATGTAGTAGACAAAAACACCTTTCTTAAACTGATTCCATCCTTAGCTCTAGTAATCATGGGATGAACATTGTGAGGATCCACATCAGGCCTTGAATCCACTATATCCTGAGGTGTAACCTCAACTGGAGCCGGTACATCAGACGAATCCGATGAAGATGAACCCGATGAAACCAAGTATCGATGTGGAACCAACAATGGAAAACTGGTAAATGACTCATGTGAGGAAGATGTTGTTGGAATAGACTCAAGAAGAACTAAAGAATGATAAGGAAAATCATTTTCATGAAAAACAACATTTCGGTAATATAAACCTTCCCGGATGGGCTCAAGCATTTATATCCTTTATGTTGATCATTGCATTCCCGTAAAAATGCATCGCTCGATCTAAACTGGTACTTATGATCATTATAAGGTCTCAAATATGGAAAGCATGCACATCCAAACACTCTGAGCAAATTGTAATCGGGTGATTCATGAAACAACTTCTCAAAAGGTGACATACCATTCAAAACTTTAGTAGGTAGCCGATTAATAAGAAAAACAAAGAGAGAACATGCATCCCACCAAGATTTCAAAGGAACTTTACTATGAGCAAGTAATGTAAGACTCATTTCAACTATGTGTCGATGCTTGCGTTCGCTCTACCATTTTGTGCATGTATATGAGGACAAGGATGCTTTGAAAAATAATTCCACACTTATCAAGTACGATTGAAATGATCTATACTCACCACCCCAATCGATCGCACTTTCTTTATAGTAGACTCAACGATTTTCTACCATAGACTTAAAATGTAGAAAAGCATTCAATGCATCGACTTCAACTTCAAAGGATATATCCATGTAAAACGAGTAGAATCATCAATAAAATGAATGTAATAGTTGAACCCACTCTGAGAAGTAATAGGTGCAGGACCCCACAGATCGGTATGTATCAAATCCAAAACATTATTCGACATTCGATGCGATGATTGAAAAGGCAATGCATGACTTTGCCCCCAAAGGACAAGATCGACATAGATCGCTTATGGAACCGAATGGTAGATGAAGTTTTTGATGCATAACTGTGAAGTGTCTTTTCGGCAGATGTCCAAGTCCTGAATGCCACAAATGATGACGGACTTTTATTTGAAACAAAGAAAGCAGAGTGCGAAGAAGATAACTGTGCAGGTGAACCAGAGATGCGGTATAGACCATTTTGTACTGTTCCGTGAAGAAGAATCTCATTGGTTTGAAGGTCCTTCACGAAGCATACATGAGGATGAAACTCAATCAACACATTATTGTCTCTGGTTAACTGAGAGACGCTTAACAAATTCTTTTTGATGCTAGGCACACACAATGTATTATGAAATGACAACTTGGAATGAACAGATGGAATGCAAGCGGACCAAGACTAGCAATTTTTAACAATCGACCATTACCAACCATAAGAGATTGAGTACTGAATATGTTTGAGTTGTTCAAAGATCTGCGCAAAGCATCCCCAAGAACATGAGAGGTAGACCACCGTCCATGTACCAAGATCCATCATGACCAGCTTCTGATGCAGTAAAGAAAGAAGATGGTGTATGAGATTGTGAAGTGAAAGGCCTCAATTGTGGCTGATGAGAATTTCCTGTTTGAGTCCCCATGTACTTCATGTCTGCCCTGTAGTAACACACACGCCGAGTGTCCAAACTTTCCACAAATTTGACATGTAGGCTTGCTATTACTGCTAGAGGATTTAAATCCTCCTCGGCCTCGAAACCTTCCATTGCCACGACCTCTGAAACCACCATTCGTTCTGTTCCCATGTGAATTCCAATTCTGAACATTCACTTTAGAGCTATTGTTTTTGACTTCAAAGAAAGATTTGCATTGAGATTCCTGCACCACTAAGGCATTTCCATCTTGAATCACATTGTACTGATCCAGAGTTTCTTCAAACCCTATCAACGTAGAGTGAAGTTCTTGCCACTGCAAATCACACCTGCCTTGCAAGAAAGTAGTAATAGGCAAATATTCCCTGTCTAAACCAATTAGTACACTGGAAATCAAATCATCTGTGCTCACAACTGATCCTGCAATAGCCAAATTATCAGAAATACATTTCATCTTAGACAAATACTCTCTCATTTTCATAGCACCCTTACGAGTTGTATGAAGTGCTTTCTTGAGAGACTGAACATGAACTCTATTGTTAGAGCCATAATATGTTTCTATTTCTTTCCACAACTCATTTGCTGTTTGTTTCGGTGTATTTCCAATAATCTGCATTGCAGTATCAGGCATCATTGCGTTTATCAACCATCCTAACAAAAATCGATCTCTATTTGAACCATAACTTGTACTGGATTTGGTAATCCATCGGTCGAAGACTTTATCTCTGAATTTCCGGTGTTAGAAAAGATGACCATCAAGATCAAATCCTTGAATAATAGAACAACAATAGATTTCCACAAAAGGAAATTTGTGCCATCAAGTTTAGTAGTAACAAATTGACTCAGAGAACTACCAAATGGAGTACCATAACTCAAACCTGAGGAACCTCCTGATACAAAACCTGAAGACGGAGATCCTTGTTCCACAACACCAGATCTTTTCGCCATCTCTTCAAGATTGACCAGATCCGTTGGTATACTTCACCACCTATCCACCGGTCACGGCGTCGCGGAGTTCCTGCTGGCCAGATCTGGCGGGTGTCGGTCACGGCGTCGCGGATGACCAGATCTGACGGGTGTCGGTCACGGCGTCGCGGAGTTCCTGCTGGCCAGATCTGGCGGGTGTCGGTCACGGCGTCGCGGACTTCCTGGCTGCCCAGATCTGGCGGGTGTGTCGGTCACGGCGTCGCGGACTTCCCCGCGGCGTGCTCTGTGTGGTGTAGGTGACGGCGTCGCGGATGACGTTCTCGAGGAAGATCTCGAGGACGCCGCGAGTCTCCTCGTAGATCGACCGTCGTCTTTGCGCTTCACTCCGCCTCGCCTCGCGCTCGTCGGATCGCCGGCTTCGTGATGTCGCGGAGCACCTCGCGATGTCTCGTCGTCGATCTAGTAGTTTCGACACTAGATCTCTTCTGCTTCTCTTCGCATCTAGTGTTTTCTTCACCGATCTTGCAACTTTGCTTCTAGATCCGTAGTTTCAACACTAGATCTCTTCTTTGAACAATGTAGGTTTGCCTTTTGTTCTCATCAGCAATCGTTGGTGATGAGAAAACAAATAAGGTGTAAAGAAAAAACAGAAGCAATAGATGATGACCCATATTTGGTTGATTAAACTAAGGTTTTGAATGACATGTGTATGTGAATTTGGTGTAATTTTATAGTGAATAAGTGGTCCCTTTATGTCTCTCTTCCTTTAAAAAAGTAAATGGTCAATTAGGTCCCGGAAAAAATAAATAAAAATGGTCACATGGGCCTATTCGAAAATCTTTGTCATATTTCAAGATTTATGTTCACAATTTATCATACAATTTTTCAAATAGGTATATATGTGGCTTAAAATGCACGAGTTGCAGCATCACAATTACAAAATCAAGCATTTTTGTCATGATTACAAACTGAGGAGGAACAATTACAAGTTTTATTATAGATGTTTATATTGGAACAACTTTGTTAAATTTATTCTAGCGTACAACAACAACAACAACGTAGCCTCAGTCCCAAATTAATCGGGGTCGGTTAAATAGATCAAATTTTTCATGGTGGAGTCTCCATTTCTAAAAAAGGATCAAAAGCACCAAAAAATCATCTCAGGTTAAGGTTACTTAATTAAAATTGAAATATATTCCGAATTAATTAATTAATTAATTGCCTAAGGTTGTAAATGTACATATAATTTGTTTATCTATGTTGATATTCATTTGAACATTGAAATACTTGGCAATGCGACCAGGCCCACTGCCACACCCCCAATAGTGTGACCCGAGTAGGCTGGGCTGGGCAGTAGGAAACATAGCAAATGACCGAGTTCCGGAGGACTCGGGTGGTTCCATGAAGGTTGGTTGCATGCGGGACGGTTAAGGCAGCGCGCAAGGACAATGGAGGTTGAGCCTTGGCGCGAGACGCGGGCACACCTTGGCGAGAGATGACGCGCGCCGAACGCGTCAATAATATTTAAAAATACCTAAACCAACTATTTTTGTAGAATAGTGGCAAAAATATAAACAAAATAACTAAAGCAATGGAAATAAATTTGAAAACAATTAATAAAAATACCTAGGTCAAGACATACAAGTTCAGTTTGAGAAAAGATTGGATTTGGTCGTCGATTTATGTAAAATATGCAAATCGAAATATCCTAGTGTAGCTATAGAACCGGTAACGTACGCGGTTCCTCGCACTTCCCTGTCTCGATGGTCAAGGTACGACAATGACCATTTCCCTAGTCAAACACACAACCGTATATTCAAGTGAATTAGGTTTAATGTGTTGACCGCAATGGGCTTCGTGAAGGCACTACACCTAGACAACCGGATCACTCGTGTGTCCAATTTAGCCTAGATTTCTAAGGTATTCAACCAGTCCCAAAAGGGTCTAATCAATCGGTATGGTCGAATGCCACTAGTGTGGTCTATTTGCACAAGTACGGGTGCGTACGACCTACTGGCACGTAAATCAAGATTTAAACCAGTGTTTAACCTCGATTATTAAAATAATACCCAAGAAAATAAAATATTAATGAAAAGACTGAAATTAAAATATATAAATCTCACAAATCCATTGATATGCAATTATGCACAGTCGAACCTCCCTCGCAGCCTTGCCTAAGCTAGAGGTTTTAGCCTCGCAAAGTTGAAGAACCCAAAAGAAAAGAAAAAATAAAGAATGGGGGAGAGATGTCGGCCAAGAGAGGCCGCCGAGTCCGGAATAGAAGTCGCCCCTGCAGATCCAACCAAAACCTAATTAAAACTGATTAATTTTATTTGTGATCGTGCGCCGAAGACGATCAAACGGTCGACATGAATTTGCTCCCAGCCCTGCCACGTGTCAGCATTTGATTGGATGAGCTTGCTGCATGTGTGACGTGGCGATCAGCGATTGGCCGAGGGCTGTTTGTGATGACGCTGCTGTGACACAACGCTGCCATGTGTCGCGTTTTGATTGGTGGGACAGTTGCCTTTTGCAGCACACCACGTACGTCACAAGCACACGCACACAACACACACGCACACCACATACGTCACAAGCACACGCACACAACACATACACACAAGCACTTCTCATATAATATTAATTTATTTAACTGTTTTAAATGTCTTTCGACTCACCAATTTGGAGTAACTTTTTAACTTTAAAAACTTCAATATTTATCATTATGATTTAAAGTAATTTATAGTACTCGTGTCTTACTTTTCAAGAACTCCAAGAATACTCAAATTGAATCATTGACAGAGTAGTTATGAATTTTCCAATATGACATTTAAACAAGGCAAACTTTATTTATTTTGAACTGTAAAACTTATCTAAATCAATATTTTTCACAATTAAATCTTCAAAACTCGACAACAAACACCACGAAACTACTTGATACCAACATTAAAATATTTCTACAACCCGTGGAGTTAAATTTGATCAAAACTAATAATCGATTCATCTAGAAATCTAATTTAAATCAATATCAACTATAAAAAGCATTCCAAAATAATTATCAACTAAATTACATTAGTTCAATTTATCAAAATTCTAACCCACGTCGGTGAGATTTATTCCAAATCGGCGCACATCAACCTGATACATAAATTTTCAACAATTCTTACTAATTTCTATTAAAACCCTGCAAAAGAAATCGAGAAATCGCGAAAATTAAAATTGAATTATGGAAAATGTCTGAATTGAGTATTTACCAAATTGCGGGCCTAATAACTCATTCCACCGGATAAACTTAGCTCGAAGTGACTGATTCACGATGCTCTCCAATTTTGCTGAAAGAAATCAGACGAAAACGGGACGTCAAGAGATCGCAAAGCGAACGATCAAATTGAGAGGGTTAGGAAATGAAATACTCTTCGTTCTATGTTGAAATCAAACCAACGTTTTGATTTCCATTTGATTTTTATATATATTTATATATAAACATTCAACTGCTTGTTAGAGCTTAAATTTTATTTATTTATTAATTTTTGAAATTCTTATTTTGACGTGCTTTAACTTCCGACGCTCGTTTTTTATCCGATATTTTATTAAATTGAACCAAACTTTCGATAAAATAGTCCATCTTAACAAAACTTTTCGATTTTGATAACACCAAAACCCAAAAAATCTTAATTTTGTCCACGACATACTGAAGCCTTATGGACCAATTCTCTTATCATACGAATCCAAACTTGCACGCAAACATAGGCAAAATCTTCATATGAGGATTAACACTTGATTAATTAGTTTTCGATCTACTAATAATTTATTTTCACTCGTACCCTTCAGACACACATCTGCAACCCCGATTATAACAAATTGATGATACACATCAACACACCCTAACTTTGCGACAAAATAATATATATTACATTCACTAGGCATGCAACATGCAAGAATGATATCTAAACTTATGATTTTCGATCCGTAATACGTGGGTCTCACATCGGATACTTAAATCACAAATTAAATCTGAAAATACTTAATTAGCATCCTAATCAATTTTACGAAATTATCGGGTGTCACAATATTCCCAACTAATTAAAAATTTCTTCCTCGAAATTTGAACTTACGGGTTACTGAACCAAAAGATACATGAGAAAATGAATCTTAATCTATAACTCTTTTAATTTAAAATTGTAAAAATCATTTTCAAGGTGAACCGTTAAGTAGACCCACTCACTTCGTCATATACAACAACTCGATGGTAGAGATCATAACTATTTCAACTTTTCATTTTCAACGTCTTGGTTTAATGAAAAGTTATTTTCATAACAAAGCCAATACATGATTAAAAGAAGTCATGTGTTGATGAGTAGTACTAATTTATCTCAAGCATTTTTGATCAACTTATAGCCTTAAAAACAAAGTGTATAATTGGAGCATCGACATGATGAATGTCCTCCACTAGCTAGTGCGACAAAGTAAAATAATCATGAATGTATATGTCTCGGACCAATCGATCCCTACAAAAAAAAAAAAAAAAAAAAAAAAAAATTATATCAAATGTGGACAATAAAAGTCAATCTAGACTCAATAAGTAACTCACTGATTGATTAATCATTTAAATTAACTATAAGAAAATAATACAAACTTTTTGTCATATTTCGAAAATTAGATAAAATTTTAATTTCGTCAAAAATAACACAAACTTTTAACATTATTTTTAATTTTCAGGAAAGAGAGTGATTTGGGGCTTTAGGCCGCTGATGTGGCAACTTGAACCGATCAATAAAAATTCAAATCCCACCCATCTAATCAATTTCTTTTTAAATTTTTTTTAAAACAACAAAATCTAAAAAAGAGTACGATAACAAAGCAAAATCGAAAAAAAAAAAAAGAAACAAAAAAAACATTAAATTGAAATTATAAGTTCGCATTTTTTCTCTCTTACAAATGAAAGTTGGTTGAATAAACCAAACTCATATTTTCATTTCATGAAAAAAAAAATGCAAACTTAATTTAGTTTTTTATTTTGTTTTTTTTAGACTTTCTTGCCTTTTACAAAAAAAAAAGAAGATTAGATGAGATATTAGGGGGTGTTTGTTAGGTAGAAGTTTGGGGTGAGAATTAGAATTAAATTAAATTCTCAAGTTTGGTAAAAGTACGGAATTAAAATTGGGTATGATTTGTAATTCCTAGCTATTTAAATTGCATGAAATATAATTCACACATATTTAAATTCTCATTTAATAAATTCTTATGAATTAAATTCTCATGACTTGAAAATCTCACCCTAAATTCCTACCAACCAAATACCCCATAAGGTTTTTGTTGACCCGATAAATGTGAATCGTAAAAAAAGAGGTCGTGTTGTCACGTTAATACTCAAAAGCTTCGAATCTCTTTCCGTGCTAAAATTGAAAAAAAAATGTTAAGAGTTCGTGTTATTTATGACGAAATTAAAAGTTGATATTATTTTCATAAAAATGACGAAAGTTTGTGTTATTTTTTATAGTTACCTCTAATCATTTCTCAAAAGAAACAGCCACACATATGAAACCCACTCTATTAAAATTTTTATTATGTCTTGTCATACATCTAATTCAAACCTCTACATCACAAAACCTTTAATTAACCACTCTAATAAAACATAATATTCTTATAAGCCAAATTAAAATCCACATACATCACAAGCACACGCACACAACACACACACAAGCACAAGCACTTCTCATTATCTACCACGTGACCACAATGGGCACGCGTACCACGTGCCCCCCATCGCTCCACGTCATGCATCCGGACACACTAGAAAAATTACCATGCACAGGTGGCAACTTATTATTCGTTGCTGAGATGTTGACCACGTAGCTTTGCTTCTCCTCCGCACGATTAAAAACCAACTTTGATGTGTTCACACTCACCAAAAACCCTTTTGGGCTCTCAATTTTCACTGTGTAAGTGGAAGCAATTTTACTAACCAGCGTCGCAGTTCTCGTAACCGCTACCTCAAACTTCGTCGTCTCATCATCGTCGAAAAGCAATTTAACTAATATAGTTATAGTATATAAGTCTCACCTGAAAACCATGCAACTATTGGAGGTTAATTTCACATATGGTCACTGAACTTTGCATCTTTTAACACTTTGGTCACTGAACTTTTATTTGTCCCAAATATATCACCTAACTTTACAAAACGTTTCAACAATATAACTCGGGTCACTCAGATGCTGACGTGGCGCCACGTAGGATTGCATGTGAAGTCACCAAACTATTTGAAGTGATGATGTGGCTCCAACTTAAGTGTTCTTTTGTTTCCAATAAAAGCACCCCAAAGGAGTGGGGTGTTTCAAAACCAAAACCCACACTAAACAGGGGCCGTCACTGCTCACCATCTTCTTCACTCCGCTGCACATTCTTCCCTCCATCATCTTCGTCCTCCGTCACTGCGCCTCGCCTCCGGCTGCTCGTCGTCGCATTCTCTGCTCGTCGTCACTGCGCGCCCGCCTCTCGCTCGCCCATTCGGTCTCTCATGCTTGTGCAGTGACTTCCTTAATAGATCAAGCGCTACTTTGTTTCGTCCCGCAAAGATCAGTAGCTAAGAGCTAAGGTGTTCCACCGATCACAGCGATTAACTACTCCTGGTAAGATCTCTTCGATTTGACTAGCCAATGCCGAAGCCTGACCACATATAGAGAACGCATATGAAGACAATCAAAGAAGAAGAACAAGAAAATGATGTTGATGATGATGAAGAAGAAGTGGTCTTCATGGGTTCTGCTTCCTCTTCTTCTTCTTCATCCTCGTCAATGGCGCGACCAATGGAGAGGATCCACGAAATGGGGTCGCCCCCATTTCTCACGAAGACACTTTGAAATGGTGGAGGACCCTTCAACGGACGCCATTGTTTCATGGAACGAAGCTCGCAACAGCTTTCATCGTCGGGACTCGTATCGCCTCGCCTCCAACCTCCTTCCCAAGTACTTCAAGCACAACAACTTCTCCAACTTCGTTCGCCACTCAACACCTACCATGGGTACCCCTCAATTCACTCTCATTTTTTGATTCTCGTATTCAATGTGTTGTTGAGACTTTTTTGGGTTTTGATTAGTTTTTCTTTTGTTGCTTCGTTTGGGATTTTTCGCGGTTTGATGTCAATGACAATTCTTATAATATTAGTTTCTGTTTTGAGATTTCTAAATCGAGCACAATTGAAGCCGGAGGCGAGCAAGAAATAGACCGAATGCAAACTATTATAATGCTGCAAACTATTGTAATGCTGCAGATATTCGCCAGGAATATGGATGTCGACACGGTGGTCCCGCTAGGCCGCGAGAGCCTCCCGTGTTGAGAACCGGGACGCAATTGATGCTTCCATTGTCAATATGTTAGGAGACCCTGAGAGAGGTGAAGATAGTAGATTTTTTTGTGTTTCTATATTTCTCTTTATTCCAAAGAACCGTGCCAAACGAAACACTCATCTCTTTTTCCTAATTCCAGGCGAGAGCGAGGGATCAAAGAGGTACATTTCCCGCCTTTCAATCTCGTTGAAAAGCGGACGCCATCACTTACATTGACTCGATGGAGAATGGCACGAGTTAGCAAGGGAGCGCGAGCGGTAATAATTTTGCTCTTCATCCTTGTTTTTGGTTCTTACAAAAGGCTTTTCTCGTAGTTCACCATCTTAACTGATTAATTGTTCTCTTTCATATCATTGATCTTTGCAAGCTTACTTGGTGAGGTGAAGCGCAAAGTGCTTTCTATCATTGACAAGTTTGCCGACCGTGGTCTTCGCTCTCTTGGTGTTGCAAGCTTACTGGTGAGGTGAAGCGCAAAGTGCTTTTCAGACCGAATGCGACGACGAGCAGCCAGAGGCGAGGCGCAATGACGGAGGACGAAGATGATGGAGGGAAGAATGTGCAAATGGAGTGAAGAAGATGGTGAGCGATGTGACCCCTGTTTAGTGTGGGTTTTGGTTTTGAAACACCCCACTCCTTTGGGGTGCTTTTATTGGAAACAAAAGAACACTTAAGTTAGAGCCACATCATCACTTCAAATAGTTTGGTGACTTCACATGCAATCCAACGTGGCGCCACGTCAGCATCCGAGTGGCCCGAGTTATATTGTTGAAACGTTTTGTAAAGTTAGGTGATATATTTGGGACAAATAAAAGTTCAGTGACCAAAGTGTTACAAGATGCAAAGTTCAGTAATCATCTGTGAAATTAACCCCAACTATTGGAGCTGGTTTGATTCCCACATGGGTCCCACGATACACGATCGTAGCTCGTGGGACCCATGCCTTGGCGAGATAATCAAAAGCCACGCGTCGAGATTTCGGTCCGAGTTGCAGGGCCGGGAGCACGTGAACTGCGCTCAACTCTACGGAAACATCTTCGTCAGCTAATACCATTCCAACCCCACCAGCTTTTAAGACATTCTCGCCCTTCTCAACAATTGACACATTTGTTGTGTCACAAATAACGATTTTTCCGCTAACATGTTTCGGGTCTAAGGTGGTCGGGTCACAAATTGCCTTACCCATGCCCGCTTCTGATAAGTTCCCTGCATAAACAAGTGGAAAAAACTTGTTCTTGGGCAAGGATTTCCCACCATATAGCGATGACCCGGTGAGGACCCGCCCGTTTTCCAACACCAAATCAGCAGGAAAGTTTCGGTCTATCGAACCCGCTCCGACGGTTGTGATCCACGGTGCAACATTTACAACCGACGCTTCAACAGGTCCGTTATTTCCGGCCGAGGCAGATACAAAGACGCCATGATCAATCGCGCCAAATGAGGCAATCACGAAAGGGTCCAAGGGGTAATCTCCAACTGATCCTCTTGGACCCACTGATATCGAGATGATATCAACACCGTCTTTTACGGCTGCATCAAATCCTGCAATTTCATCAGAATCACTACATCCATTGGGCATGCAGATTTTGTAAATTGCGAGTCGAGCTTTGGGGGCGATTCCGGTGGCAGTGCCGGACGCGTACTCAAAGACGGAAGCATTTTTTACTGCACGACCGGCAGCGGTCGAGGCAGTGTGGGTTCCATGGCCTTCGATGTCTCTCGGGGTCTCACTCTTTAAAGTATTAGGATCACCTAACATAGCACGAGAGCCACTTAAGAAAACTCTAGCACCTATTATCTTTCTATTACAAGTAAAGTTTAACCTTTTGTCACAATGGCCGCCCACCGAGAGGGCACGGCGGGCCGAGCCCACTGATCGTGAAGCTCTCACTCTCGGGCCAAATTCCGGTGTCTAGAACTCCAATTATCACATCTGACCCGTAATCCGAGGCTTGGAGAAGGCCAATATGGTTTTTATTTTTGCTATGATCTTGGGGGTTTAGTATCCCGAGGAATTGTGGGGATCGTGTGGTGTGGAGTTCATGGATTTGATCTGGGAAGACGTTGAAGACTTCTGGGCGGGTCTTCATTTCCTCTGCTTGGGCTTTTGTGAGTCTTGCTGAAAACCCATGAAATACTTTTGTGTACACATGAAGCATTGGTGGTTGATCTTGATCAGCATCATCGGGAGGGCTTGATTCGAGGGCGGCGAGAGTCGATCTGTACCATTGATCGATGGTGGAGAACTCATTAGGCTTCATGTCATTTTGGACTTGAACAATGTAGGTTTGCTTTGTGGTTTGGTAGGCGATTGTTTGTGAGAAAACAAAGATGTGGAGAAACAATAAAAAAGCCAATAATACATGATTAAAAGAAGTCATATTATTGATGAGCACTACTAATATTTTGTGTTAAGCATTTTTGATCAATTTATAGCCCAAAAAAAAGTGTATAGTTGGAGCTCGTCGAATAAAATTCAACATCTTCACAACATCAATCAACATGATTAAAATTCATCGGACAAGGGTGTCCTCCACTAGTGCAACAAAGTAAAATAATCATGCAAGCATATATCTCGGACTAATCGATCCCTACAAAAAGTATACCAAACGTGCACAGTAAAAGTCAAGCATTATTCGAAAGAGATAATTAATTAAGGAGACGGACTCAATAATTAAGTAACCCATTAATTAATTAATCATTTAGGTTAATTGTAAAAAATAACACAAATTTTTTTTTTTTTAAATTTTGCATAAATAACACAAACTTTCAATTTTGTCAAAAATAACACAAACTTTCAACATTTTTTTTTTAAAATTTCAGCAAGGAGAGTGATTTGAGGCTTTAGACCGCTGATGTTGCAACATAAACTGGTCAATTAAAATTCAAATCCCTCCCATCTAATCATTTTATGTTTTAATTAAAAAAACAACATAATCTAAAAAAGAGAACAAAAAACAAAAACAAAAAGAACAACGAAATTGAAATTCTAAGTTCGCATTTTTTACTCTTACAGATGAAAGTTGATTGACTAAACAAACTCATGTTTTCAGTCCACGATAAAAAAAGATGAGAATTTAATTTAGTTTTTGATTTCGTTGTTTTTTTGTTTGTTTTTTAGATTTTTCTGCCTTAAAAAATGATTTGATGAGAGATTAG
Source organism: Stephania cephalantha (assembly GCA_039657325.1). Taxonomy (NCBI): domain Eukaryota; kingdom Viridiplantae; phylum Streptophyta; class Magnoliopsida; order Ranunculales; family Menispermaceae; genus Stephania; species Stephania cephalantha. The sequence goes on along the minus strand of CM077579.1, from coordinate 46,135,076 downwards.
GGTTTTCGTTGACCCAGTTAATGTGAACTGTAAAAAAAAGAGCTCATATTGTCACGTTAACACTCAAAAGCCTCAAATCCCTCTCCGTGTTAAAATTGACAAAAAAGTTAAAAGTATGTGTCATTATTGACGAAATTAAAAGTTGATGTTATTTTCGCAAAAATAATGAAAGTCCGTGTTATTTTTGCTAATTAGCCCTAATCATTTCCCATAAAAAAGCCACACATAAAAACCGACTCTATTAAAAAATTTATTATGTCTTGTCATACATCTAATTCAAACCCCTACATCACAAAACCTTTAATTAACCCACTCTAATAAAACATAATATTCTTGTAAGCCAAATTAAAACCCACATACGTCACAAGCACACGCCCACAACGCACACGCACACCACATACGTCTCATTATCACACGTGACACAACACACACACACAAGCACAAGCACTTCTCATTATCTACCACGTGACCACGATGAGCAACTTACCATTCGCCCCCGATGTTGACCACGTACGTCATGCATCTCCTCCGACACACTAGAAAAATTACCATGCACGAGGGCAACTTATTATTCGGGCACCCAAGATGTTGACCACGTAGCTTTGCCCCTCTCCTCCGCACGATTAAAAATCAACTTTGATGGGTTCACACTCACCAAAAACCTTCGGCCTCGCTCGCAGACCGAGATGTATAGTAATGTCTCGGCCATGAGGACCGAGAGGTTTCAAAGCAGTCACGAACTGGTACGACCGAGAGTAATGAGTAACTCTCTGGTCGTACATACGAGCGAGACTCAAGAAAGTTTCGGACCTGTACAACCGAGAACCTATTTTTTTGGGTTTTTTTGTGATTGTGCTGTACATTTTGGTTGATTATAATGTTACACTGTTTGTATTGCAGGTAATGCCGTTATCTTGTAATTTTCCAGACTACAAGGACACTTTTACACCTTCTAAGCCATTCCCCTCTCGAGAAGCGGCAATTTCATGACTTCAACTGATTGGTGGCGAGAACCAGTTTGTGTTAGTAACGAAGCGCTCGGATGCCGGGGGCATTAAGAGAAGGGGAAGTGTGAAAATTGCCTGTGACAAGTCTGGGACATATAGGGGACTGGCTCAGAGAGTTGGGAAGGGGAAAGCGGCAAATTTTTTAAAGAAATCAATGAATGATGAAAAGGCGATGACTCACACTAGTACGAAGAAATGTGGATGCCCTTTCCAAATTAACGTCAAGGAGAATGCTGACTCCTTATGGTATGTCACTGTGATTTGTGGGAGGCACAATCACGACACCGCAGGAAGATTGGATAAGGGGAGGAGGAAGTTGAGGATGCGGGGGAGGACTCGAAAGTGAGCAAAATCGGGAGATTAGTCCACCTTCGTCTTTTGTGGAGTGCGAGCAGAAGTTGAGGATGCGGGTGTGAGGACACCGGGGTCTCCAACCGAGGCACCCCAGTGTCGGAGGCACCCCAATCTCCAATCGGATTTGAGTCCTCCCACTCCACAAAAGCTTCTAGGCGTAAGAAATGCAAGGTTCCACAAATGCGTCGTGCGGCCGACGCACGCAAAGTGGATCTAACATGGCTTATAGTCATTGCTTAGAACCGGATTGGTTGCCACATGTTGATGCCATTATCGATGTGGTTTCCGATGGGAATTGTGGATATAGGTGTATAGCCTCCGGGCTTGGACTTGCCGACGTGGAGACGGGTGGAGGATTGTGCGTAGACGGATGTACGATGAGATTATCGGGTATGAATACCTATGGCGGGAAGTGCTTGGCTCGAGTTTCGAGCTCGTCAAGAATGCGGTGCATTGCCCAGAGAAGCAAGAGGGGGCATCTTTCAAAGAATGGTTGACACTTCCAGACATGGGATTGTTAGTATCCACCGCGTTCAATGTCATTCTCGTCAACCTCTCGCATGGGAGTGCCTCCACATTCCTACCTCTACGTAGCACTCCAACGTCGTCACAACAGACTTATCATTGCAATGGCGAATGAAAGGAATATCCATTGGGTTAGGGTAAGTTCTATGATTTTTTTGTGAATTGGTTTGTTTCCCCTTAATCGGGTTTGTGACAATATATTCTATGTTCTATCGTTCACTTTGACAGTGCGGTTGCGTGTGAATGCACCGCATTGCCATCCTTATATCCATCGTGGGATCGGTACGTTGAGGATCGCGCAAAGGTTGGCGAGATGGATTCGTTTTTCGAGACATCGCGCCCATTGCAACCGCTGATCATGAAGCCACCATACCCGTTGTAGATTTAGATACACCGTAGGTTAAAGCTTGTACCTAGACGGCTAAACATTTAGAAATTTTGCCAATTCGTCCGAATGTTCTATGTATATGCAAATGTTGTGTTGTGTTTTAATTGTTGTTTACTTATGGATGGACTCTTTTTAGAGTCGGTTTGAATGTTACGGAGATTTATAATTAATTAAGGTTCTAAGTGCAAATTGTCGTGGCTGGATTTTCAATCTTGCATTGTTAGTTTGACGACTACGGAGATTTTTTTGAAACCGTAATGTTCAAATTCATCCATTCCCGATATCGCGGTCAAGCGTGTTCGTGAAACAACCCATATTTTCTAGGTCACCAATGACCGACAAGTATACCAATATATCGTTCTTGTATAACCGAGTCATATTTCAATTTCTGCGGTTGTACACCACCGAGATGGATTGACCATTTCAATTCGCCCGACTCTCGTCCTATGACGACCGAGCCCATCGAGACCCTATCTAAGTGGACAACCGATACGCAGCTAACTCTTCCTGGCCTTCGTGGCCGAGACTCGACTTCCCAAAAATATTAGCTTATGTCTCGCCAAGGCCGAGACGGTTGAGACAAGCCTCTCGGCTGTGTGGCCGAGAACCACGATTTCCCAATTTTTTTACATTTTAAAAACCGCCACACACACATTACATCTACTCTACCAAATGTAACTTAATTCGTCGATCTTCTACCGAGCCCTAATTTGGAGACGAAATCGGCTCACAAACCGACCCTACAAAATGCGTAAACCTAGAACAACGAAGGAGAAACACACGGCGAGGGACGAGAACACGATTTCGGGGTTTCCTCTCACCGGCCTGGTTCAAAACAAATGAATTCTTCCACCAGAATTCGGTGAACGAGGGTGGTGGGGGTGGTGGGGTGCCCAGGGGGTTTGCACGAGGCGGGTGAGAGGGTTTTTTGCACGAGGGCATTTTCGGTATTTTGGGTTTAATTTTTGGGTGCCCCAGGTAAATCGATTTGTGCCCACATTAACTGGGTGCCCTCATTAAATGGTGGGGTGCCCTTAGCGGGCCTCAAAACCCTTTTGGGCTCTCAATTTTTACTGTGTAAGTCGAAGCAACTTTACTAACCAGCGTCACAGTTCTCGTAACCGCTACCTTAAACTTCGTCGTCTCATCATCGTCGAAAAGCACAGAGATCGACGGACAGTTCAGATCCCAAGGCTTAATTCCACTCTATTAAATTTTTTATTAATTAATACTTGGGTTGTACTTCTGAATCAAGTTGCTATTTGGCTCGAAGCTAACAAGTCTACCTTATCCATGCATGCATGACCAAAAAACATAAAATGTAATGTAGACTTGTTACTAATGCAGGTACAAAAGATATTTTAATGAATAGCAAATATTATTGTAGGATTTACTTACAACCTACCAACTTTGATGTTAATTTTTTTGGTTCCCGTAGCGTTGGATCACCTTGAAAATGGATCCAATAACTTCCCTACATACCCAATTATAATATGGGTCAAGCTTAAATTGAAACTAAATCACGAAACTTAATAAAAACTGCAGCCAAACTACAGTTTTCAAAAATATTAATTTATTTAACTGTTTCAAGTGCCTTTCAACTAACCAATTTGGAGTAACTTTTTAACCTTAAAAACTTCAATATTTGTCATGATGATCTGAAAGTAATTTGTAGTACTCGTGTCTTACTTTTCATGGGCTCCAAGAATACTCAAATTGGATCATTAACAGAGAAGTTATGAATTTCCCAATATGACCAGTCAACAAGACAAACTTTATTTATTATGAAGTGTAAAACTTCTCCAAATCAATATTTTTCGCAATTAAATCTTCAAAACTCAACAACAAACACCACGAAACTACTTGATACTAACATTAAAATATTTCTACAACCCGTGGAATTAAATTTGATCAAAACTAATAATCGATTCATCTAGAAACCCAATTTAAATCAATATAACCTATAAAAAACATTCCAAAATAATTATCAAGTTCAATTCATTAAAATTCTAACCCACGTTGGTGAGATTTATTCCAAATCGGCGCGCATCAACCTAATACATAAATTTTCAACAATTCTTACTAATTTCTTTCAAAACCAAGCAAAAGAAATCGAGAAATCGCGAAAATTAAAATTGAATTATGGAAAATGTCTGAATTGAGTATTTACCAAATTGCGGGCCTAATAACTCGTTTCCACTGCATAAACTTAGTTCGAAGTGACCGATTCACGATGCTCTCCAATTTTATTGAAAGAAATCGGACGAAAATGGGACGTCGGGAGATCGCAAAGTGAACGATCAAATTGAGAGGGTTAGGAAATGAAAAACTCTTCGTTCTATGTTGAAATCAAACCAACGTTTTGATTTCCATTTGATTTTTATATATAAATTATAAACATTCAACTGCTTGTAGAAGCTTAAATTTTATTTATTTATTAATTTTTGAAATTCATATTTTGACGTGCTTTAACTTCTGACGCTAATTTTTTATCCGATTTTTATCAAATTGAACCAAACTTTCGATAAAATAGTCCGTCTTAACAAAACTTTTTGATTTTGATAACACCAAAACCCAAAAAATCTTAATTTTGTCCACGACATACTGAAGCCTTATGGACCAATTCTCTTGTCATACTAATCCAAACTTACACGCAAACAGAGACAAAATCTTCATATGAGGATTAACACTTGATTAATTAGTTTTCGATCTACTAATAATTTATTTTCATTCGTACCCTTCAGACACACATCTGCAACCCCGATTATAACAAATTGATGATACACATCAACACACCCTAACTTTGCGACAAAATAATATATATTACATTCACTAGGCATGCAACACGCAAGAATGATATCTAAACTTATGATTTCCGATCCGTAATACGTGGGTCTCACCTCGGATACTTAAATCACAAATTAAATCTAAAAATACTTAATTAGCATCCTAATCAAGTTACGAAATTATCGGGTGTCACAATATTCCCAACTAATTAAAAATTTCGTCCTCTAAATTTGAACTTACAGGTTACTGAACCAAAAGATACATGAGAAAATGAATCTTAATCTATAACTCATTTAATTCAAAATTGTAAAAATCATTTTCAAGGTGAACCGTTAAGTAGACCCACTCACTTCGTCATATACAACAACTCGGTGGTAGAGATCTATTTCAACTTTTCATTTTCAAGGTCTTGATTTAATGAAAAGTTATTTTCATAACAAAGCCAATCCATGATTAAAAGAAGTCATGTGTTGATGAGTAGTACTAATTTATCTCAAGCATTTTTGATCAACTTATAGCCCAAAAAACAAAGTGTATAATTGGAGCATCGACATGATGAATGTCCTCCACTAGCTAGTGCGACAAAGTAAAATAATCATGAATGTATATGTCTCGGACCAATCGATCCCTACAAAAAAAAAAAAAAAAAAAAAGTATACCAAATGTGCAAAATAAAAGTCAATCTAGACTCAATAAGTAACTCACTAATTGATTAATCATTTAGGTTAACTATAAGAAAATAATACAAACTTTTTGTCACATTTCGAAAATTAGATAAACTTTTAATTTCATCAAAAATAACACAAACTTTTAACATTTTTTTTAATTTTCAGGAAAGAGAGTGATTTGGGGCTTTAGGCCGCTGATGTGGCAACTTGAACCGATCAATAAAAACTCAAATCCCACCCATCTAATCAATTTCTTTTCAATTTTTTTTTAAAACAACAAAATCTAAAAAAGAGTACGATAACCAAGCAAAATCGAAAAAAAAAGAAACAAAAAAAAATATTAAAATTGAAATTCTAAGTTTGCATTTTTTCTCTCTTACAAATGAAAGTTGGTTGAATAAACCAAACTCATATTTTCATTTCATGACAAAAAAAAAAAATGCAAACTTAATTTAGTTTTTGATTTTGTTTTTAGATTTTCTTGCCTTTTACAAAAAAAAAAAAAAGATTAGATGAGATATTAGGGGGTATTTGGTAGGTAGAAGTTTGGGGTGAGAATTGCAATTAAATTAAATTCTTACGTTTGGTTTATAAGAAATTAGAATTAGAATTAAAAGATTACAAATTTTCAAGTTTGGTAAAAGTACGAAATTAAAATTGGGTAGGATTTGTAATTCCTAGCTAATTAAATTGCATAAAATTTAATTCCCACATATTTAAATTCACATTTAATAAATTCATAGGAATTAAAATCTCATGACTTTAAAATCTCACCCTAAATTTCTACCAACCAAACACCCCATAAGGTTTTTGTCGACCCGATCAATGTGAATTGTAAAAAAAGAGGTCGTGTTGTTACGTTAACACTCAAAAGCTTCGAATCTCTCTTCGTGCTAAAATTGCAAAAAAAAAAAATGTTAAAAGTTCGTGTTATTTCTGACGAAATTAAAAGTTGATATTATTTTCGTAAAAATGATGAAAGTTTGTGTTATTTTTTATAGCAACCTCTAATCATTTCTCAAAAAAAAAAGCCACACATAAAAACCGACTCTATTAAAAATTTTATTATATCTTTTCATACATCTAATTCAAACCTCTACATCACAAAACCTTTAATTAACCCACTCTAATAAAACATAATATTCTTATAAGCCAAATTAAAATCCACATACGTCACAAGCACACGCACACAACACACACGCACACCACATACGTCACAAGCACACGCACACAACACATACACACAAGCACTTCTCATTATCTACCACGTGACCACGATAGGCACGCGTACCACGTGCCCCCCATCGCTCCACGTCATGCATCCGGACACACTAGAAAAATTACCATGCACAGGTGGCAACTTATTATTGGCTGCTGAGATGTTGACCACGTAGCTTTGCTTCTCCTCCGCACGATTAAAAATCAACTTTGATGTGTTCACACTCACCAAAAACCCTTTTGGGCTCTCAATTTTCACTGTGTAAGTCGAAGCAGTTTTACTAACCAGCGTCGCAGTTCTCGTAACCGCTACCTCAAACTTCGTCGTCTCATCATCGTCGAAAAGCACAGAGATCGACGGATAGTTCAGATCCCAAGGCTTAATTCCGTTCTTGCTACATTTCACGGCCCTTCGTGTAATAGCTTGTATAGCTTTTTTGCTGTACCCGGACCCACACAAGAATTGCACGTAATCATCAACCGTTAGATCGAAAACCAACCCCGGATCGATGGCCTTCTCTGGGTCCACGTGTCCTGACCCGTATCCCCACGCGCTTGCCTTACTATTAGTGGCTCTATCGAGTATAGGATTCCCTACATTGTCACGCACATACGAAGTAGTCATCATAGCTGACCTGATCCTCGCTGTGGACCAGTCTCGGTGGGCCCCTTTTAACAAGGCCGCCACACCTGACACGTGTGGGCAAGACATCGAGGTTCCAGATACAATGTTGAACTCTATTTTTCTCTTATCAAATGGCTTCATTGTGGGTCCCACATTGTCCGGCCACGCCGCTAGGATGTCGACACCTGGCGCGATCAGATCGGGTTTCAGGATGTTTGGAGAGGCCAGGTTGGGCCCTCTCGATGAAAACCAACCGAGGACAGGTGCTGGCTTGACCCCCACCTGGGTCCCACGGGACACAATTGTGGCTTTAGGATTTGGTGACTTGGCGAGGTAATCAAACGCCACGTGTCCGAATTTCGCATTAAGCTGTACAGTCGGGAGCACATGAGCTTGGTTCAAGGTATTCTCTCCTCTTGCATCTTCGTTCGCCAAAACCATACCAACCCCTCCAGCTTTCTTCACGGTCACACCCTTAAAAGTAAGGCTTGTATTTCCTACATAACAAAAGACTATTTTTCCACGCACTTGTTTAGGGTCTAATGTACCCGGATCACAATTTGATAAGTTACCAGGGTAAAAAATTGGAAAAAACTTGTCTCTCGGTAGTGATTTCCCGTCGTAGAATGACGACCCGGTTACGACCCGCCCGTTTCCCAACACCAAATCGACTGGAAAATTACGGTCTATCGAACTAGCGCCGAAACGATTGTGATCCAAGGGGCGACATTAGCAATCATAAAGTCTTTAGGACCGCTGTTCCCGGCCGAGGCAGATACAAACACACCATGATCGATAGCACCAAATGTAGCTATGGCGATCGAGTCGAAGTTGTATTGAAATGGGCCTAGGGGAGGCGAACCCAGTGAGAGCGAGATGATATCAACGCCGTCTCGGACGGCGTGTCGAGTCCAAAGAATAATGTCGAGTCTAAACACCTGCTAAGCAAGCAAATTTTGTAAATTGCAATACGGGCTTTCGAGCGATTCGGTGGCGATCGGACCGTGCAGAAAGAAGGAAGCGTTTTTACGGTGCGGCCGGCGGCGGTAGAGGTAGCGGTGTGAGTGCCATGGCCTTCAAAGTCTCTTGGTGTCTCTGTGTCTCACCATGAGTGCCACTTAAAAACACCCTGGCACCAATTATTTTTCTATTACAAGTAAAGTTTAAACTTTTGTCACAATGGCCGGCCCAATGAGAGGCGGCACCGGGCCGAGCCCTCGGTCGTGGAAGCTCTCTCTTTCCGGCCAAATTCCGGTGTCCAATACTCCAATTATGACATTTGAACCGTAGTCCGAGGCTCGGAGAAGGCCAATATGGTTTTTATTTTTGTTTTGATCTTGGGGGTTTAGTATCCCGAGGAATTGTGGGGATCGTGTGGTGTGGAGTTGATGGATTTGATCTGGATAGACGTTGAGGACTTCTGGGCGGGCCTTCATTTCCTCTGCTTGGGCTTTTGTGAGTCTTGCTGAAAACCCATGAAATACTTTTGTGTACACATGAAGCATTGGTGGTTGATCTTGATCAGCATCATCCGGGGTGCTTGATTCCAGGGCGGCTAGAGTCGATCTGTACCATTGATTTACTGTGGAGAATACAGTAGGCTTCATGTCATTTCGGACTTGAACAATGTAGGTTTGCCTTTTGTTCTCATCAGCAATCGTTGGTGATGAGAAAACAAATAAGGTGTAAAGAAAAAACAGAACCAATAGATGATGACCCATATTTCGTTGATTAAACTAAGGTTTTGAATGACATGTGTATGTGAATTTGGTGTAATTTTATAGTGAATAAGTGGGCCTATTCCTTTGTCATTTATGTCTCTCTTCCTTTAAAAAAGTAAATGGTCAATTAGGTCCCTTTGTTAACTTTATTCATTAGAAATGATATAATTAAAATTATATTAATCCTTCCTATGGTTAACTTTGCTTATTGAGTACAATAAGCCATTCCCTAATCTTTGCTGATTATTTATAGAGAGTTTTAACAATTCACTTGAGCATAAATTAATTGGAAAGTTAATTTCTTAATACTCCTTTTAACTTAGCCTTAATAAAAAATGTTTGACATATAGAAACTACATAAATACTTAAACTATGGATATATATTCGGCAACTATTATAATGTTTCCTAAAAGTTCTAAAAGTTTCATCCACTAAGAAAATCCAAAAGCACCATGATATATCCTCTCGAATATGTCTAGTTAGTTTTATCCATAACTAAAGTAAATGGATATGGGCTGATCCTTGATGTAGTCCTATCGTAATGAGAAATTCTTTTGTAGCTCTTCCAAATGTCCTTACACTCGTTACTACTCCATCATACATATCCTTAATAGTGTCTATGTATCTAACATGCAATGGGATCTTTTTCTTTTCTTTACATTTTTCTAACAATCGTGCACATAAGTGGACATCCGGGTGGTAATAGGGTGACCCATATTATTTTAAGTCAAAGAAGGGCCTTTAATAAAAAAATATAGGGATATATAGCAACTATTATAGTTTCCTTAAAAGGAAAACCTTGACCCGAATGGGGTTGTAGAAAAAAAGAAGGGCCTATATAATTTTATTTTTTCTACTTGGTTTTTCAATTTCGGGATTAATTAAGTAGTAATTAATTCTCATTTTTAATTAACTGTTTACAGTTATTACAGTTAGAGTGTATTAACCGTTGTGACTGTTAAACCCTTAATTTCCGTTTTTAATTAACTATTTACAGTTATTACAATTAGAGTGTATTAACCGTTGTGACTGTTAAACCCCAACATGTTTATTAATTTTGAAATTAAAGAGTTGTGTTGTTTGGAGACATCTCTTAAACATCTATTGAAGTCTTACTCGAACACTGATTTCTTCTTACACAATCTTATTTTCGAAATATTATTGTTGTGAGAGAAAGAAGAGTATTGTTTGGCAAACTTCCAAACTTGGTGATCTTAAAATTTAGAAGAACAATCCGGTTGAATTATGGGGACATATTTGGTAATCTTAGAATTTTAGAATCTGCCAGATTTACTGAAGAGGTTTCATTACCAAGTCATGGAAATAATTATGTCTTAGGATATTGCGTAATTCAAGCCTCCAATTAGAATTTTGTTTACTTATTTAGTTTAGTGTTTCAAGTAGTTATTTTAATTTCGTTTTGTTTATAGTATTACCATATCATTACAGATTGTTTGAAATAACAATTTAGTGGACATATTTAATCGGTAAGAGTAGACAATGAATTACCGCCTTAAAGCCCGTTAAAGCAAACTCGCATAATTGCTAGGCTAATAAACTTGATTATTCTACCAAATTAAAACTTGCATAATTGGACTTAGGATCCATAATAAACTTAGATTATTCTACCAAATTTATTATGTTTCACATGTATATAAGGTTCACATGATTATACCTTCATGCGTGTGTAGGTCCGAAAGGGGGACAGATTATCACCGTGGCCACATATGTATGTTCTTTTGAAAAAAAAAAAAAAAAAAAGTATGTATGTTCGAATAAATTACCAATATATTCATAGTGATATATCAAAAGCACCAAAAAATCATATATTATATATAAATATATTCATTTTAGGTCTATTTACCTTGAGTTTTATTCATTTATTTTTATATGTTTGAGTTTTTTAATTGAATTGTGGGATTGAGAGGGTTTTTTTTTGTGGGATTTTTTAATTGGATCGAGGCATTTGCAAGATTGTCTTTAAATGCGTTTAATTCAACACAATCGACCTTAATGTGTTATGTATAGTTTTTGAATCAATTGGCAATAATTCTTTTATTTTTCATGAATATTCATATTTCTAAAAACAAGTCTTATATATTAATTGTTAAATGAATCTTAATAAACTAGTATATTATTAATTATGTTATATATATACTGCTAATTCGTTATCAATAATTATCTGAAGTCCACTTAAAATAATTCAAAATTGCAGATCGATATTATTAATGGTTAATGAAATCAATAAACTATAATCAAATGATGATCACATAATATTGATCCTAATCTTATATAGCTACGTACTTCACGTGTAGTGGTTTTTATATATTAGTGCGTTCAATCATGTACTAGAAGTTCCACTTTACTTTAATTATATGTAGTGTGAAGTGTGAACAAGCATGGCCGACCTTTATTTGTCTTTCATGATTTCTCTTAGAAAAAGAAGCAAAAATAAGAAAAAAGAAAAAGAAAAAAAACTTTATGAAAAAAAAGAGAGAAGTTAGTGCTAAAATGAAAATCGACATGTCACACTGCAAGACGCATTGGCTCACAAGAGCCGTGCCTTGTGATGTGGATATATACAAATCTCGATAAATACCACGTAGATCTAGAGTATATAAACGACTTCTGTGAGCCAATATATCTTGCGGTGTGACATAATTGTTGTCATTCTAATACGTATTTTCAAAAATAAATGATTAATAAAGTTTTTATTTTATGAACATTAACAAATTAATAAAGTTTTTTGACGCACATTATACATCAGCCCATTGAGTTACAGAATTATTATTAGGGGAATGCTAGAATAACAACTCTGGCTTTCATCCAAAAAAAAAAGAAAGAAAGAAAACCCTCTCATAGGCCATAGCACACCCCGACACATACTCAAGTTACGGAGTCCCTGTAAAACTTTTGGGGAGAGAGCATTACCTCAACCTAATGGTTCTACCCGGCTCGATCGAGCCTGAATAAGCTAAGAACCATTGAACTTTGGATACCGAGTGACTTAGACCAACAAAATGACTTTATCAACATAATATCATCGTAAATCAACATGGTTGTGGTGGGATGGTATTGGTCCACTCTCCCATAATCTAATGTCTCAATTCTTAGCCATAAAAATGTTAAAACTCTTAGCTAATTAAGGGCTTATATCACTAGAACAATTTCGGTATTTAATAGAGGTTTTTAAACCCCTATTAAAAGGGAGTGTTATCAAACACCTAATTGATATGAGTTTTAAAAAACTCTATGTAATACATGTATTAAAAATTAAAACATAACACATTTTCACGTGACATTTAATAACACTCTATTTAATATGGGTTTTAAAACATCTATTAAAGACCAAAAATGTTCTAGTGATATTCCTCGTTTAATTGTAGGATTGATCCGAACAAATCTCATCCAAATTCATCCTAAAATCTTCCTTTGAAAAAACTTGGCGTATAATTTAGTTCCAACACATGTATATGTTCTTAACTATAAGACTTTTTATATTTCATATTTTAAATTAATAGATTTGTTTTTTATAAAAGATCGAATGACATGTTAAAGCAGTCAAAGCTTGTACAAAAAAAAAAAAAAATGCAGTCAAAGCATTTTTAGTAAGATGAATGAGGTATTACTCGTCAAAAGACATGATTTAGGGAGGTCTCAAACTCAAGTCGAAAGTCAAAAAAAAAAAAAAAAGTTAAACCACTACTTTTTTTTTGAGACTAAGTGGTAAATCACTTTGATTGGAGAAATCTATACATATATAATTTATATATCTATGTATAAATTTGTATTAGGCTCTTTTCATGGTTATTATGACAAGTATGCCAATTAGATCAATTAGTTTGAATCAATACTTTGCAAGCCTTATAATAGCTAGGTTGGTGTTTCAAAGCTAGAGAACTTTAATTACTCCAATCAATCATCATATCTTATATAGTTTCTCTTATTCGACAACCTAATTTAGCAGAGATGGTCAATTCGAATTATTCACGTTCATCGTGTAGGGAATCGAGCATCGGATTGTTGATTGACATCCATTGTGGCACGCCACTTGATTGGAACTCACTTACTTTTTCATTACTGGAGTTTTTTAATCCGGTCGAGTTGGCGCAATGGTAAAAGCGAATGTGGGGTTGTGTGAGTTAAATGGACGACCTCGATTTCAATTTCTCGGTGGGACAAGATTGCTCGTGCCACTAAGAGGTACACTCAAGCCGATTGCACCAGAGCCTCGTGAGAATAGTCGAGCTCGCTTGGACACCCACGGATAAAAAAAAAAATACAAAAAAGAGAACTTTAATTAAGAAGAGAAATACAAATCACAGCATCAACGTACTACCACACCAACTTGCAACTTTACCATGTGTGTTTCCACATGCATCATCAGATCACTCACAACACATAAAACGAGGAATCCAACGACAAATAAAGCTCGTCCACTTGATTTCATCTTCTCACTTTCCTTCACAACTCTCTTAGTAGTACTCTTCCCTATTTTAGTACTACTACTAGTAGTTACCATTTCTGCATGATTTAATTAATTTGTTACATGTGACACTACTATACATATATATATATTTATATATTTATATATATAACAATGCAAGAAATTAAGTAGAGTTAGCTCACCTTTGTTGAGCTCATTAGTTCTATGATTTGAATTACTAGTAGTAATATCATCATAGATAAAGATTTGAATCGAGGGTGCTTGTTCGATAGCAGCATTTGGATTTGAGTCGAGTTGGAGTTTATCGTCGCCAGAGATGAACTCCGACCAAATGTTGTCCTCCAATGCCAATGTCCGGCCGCTTTTTGCGGCGGCGATGAAGTCGGAGACGATCGGCCCTCCACACATGTTGATCAATAATTCTCTAGTGTACGTTATATATATTGATGCCTAGTGTTATATATATATACTAGTTTCAGGACGTCTTATGCTTACGATTTACACACTCGCTTTCATTTGGAATTAATTTCTAAGAATTTATTAATAAAATTCAAAATTGTGATTAAAATTTAAAAATTAGAAATACAAGTACATTTTTTAGCTTATCAATATTCTCTAATGTGATTGAAATAAGATGTGAATGAAAAAATAAGCTTGAGTCATGCTATGACATTACTTCTAAAAAAAAGGAAACAAGGAAAAAAAATACAAGTGGTTTAACCCATCAATTTGTGAACACTTGCGTGCGGAGATTCCATAAGAATTGTACATAAAGTTCAATCTTTACCTCAAACTCTATAGATAGAAAGATAACTTTGAAATTATGAATGTAAATAATTGAATTAGTTGGGATTAAAGCTTTAGACACCTTTTTTTTCACATGATTAATCAGAATTTTTTTCATTCAACTTCAACCCCCACCTTCTTCTTCTCCCTCTTGGATTCTCTCTTTTTCATATTTATATATATATATATATATATATATATATATATATATATATATATATAACCGAAACTTCACATCTCTTCATCACGCAATCAACAACCAACCACAACAACCCCTCCCAATTCCAATTTCGAATTCATAGACAAAACCAGTCCACAAATCACTAAAATAAAAAATTGAAATATTATCTCACCTTCACCCGTTCTTCAACAACGCCACCAACACTCACGACTCTCTTTGAATTTGATCTCCAACCGAGATATATATATATATATATATATATATATATGATGAAGAACAATGAGGGTTCTGGTATGCACCCCTTAAAACGTCTGGTAGCGTGCAATTCAAGCTTAACCGATTTGCCCCGAAACAAGTGCACACTTCAATTTAGAAGTCTCCCTCAATTTATCAACCTATTCGTCTCCGTGTATTGGATTGATGAGAAGGAGTTTGTGTATTGGATTGATGAGAAGGACTTCATCTGGAACACGAGTGAGTGATCGATTGAAGACTGAGAGAAAGAGAAAATCGTGTATTTGATTGATGAGAAGGAGTTCGGGATAGATTTGGAGATAAAGAAAAAAAACGTGTGGTGGATTGATAAGGAGTTAGAGTTTGATTTGGAGACAAAAGAAAAGGTTGATTTAAAGATGAAAAAAAAAGAAATATGGGTAAATAAGTAAATTTCATTACCACTCAAAAATTTGTGATTCGTGATTTTATATATACTAGTTTCAGGACGTGCTACGCACGATTGACACGCTCGCTTCGCTCGCGAGAATTAATTTGTAGTTAATCAACCAAAATTGAAAATAATCTGCTACAATTAATAGAAAACACATGAAAAACAATAAGTAGAAGCGCGACTAACACTTGAAACTAATTGAACAACATGATCTTCTAAATCTTCTTATTTTGTAAAGTGCGGAAAAAACTTGCATATAGCCAAAATTGTCTCTTTCATCCTATCGAGCAATGCATTCGATTTTGCACTTCATGATCGATATCATAAAAATCTTGTTGCAAAAAAGAAGGATGCTCATTGTCGAAGTAAATTATTTATAAAATGATGAATTTGGCTTATTGAATTGATGAGAATGAATTCATGATTGATTTAGAGATAAAGAAAAAAAAAAAGCGTGTAGATTGATAAGGAGTTAGAGTTTGATTTGGATACAAAAGAAAATGTTGATTTGGAGATAAAAAAAGAAGTATGAGCAAATATATTTCATTACCATAAAAATTTGTGATTCGTGCTTTTATATATATGATAGATATATATGTGTAGGTGTGATTGCGAGACATATATTGAAACGGACGAAAACGTAATTATTCACTTTATGAGGTTATTGGGTGGAAGAGCAATTAATGCGTGTCGACGTGGGAGGTGGCAAAGGCGCAAGATTCCTCCTTGGAACGAACAACGATGGGGAGTGGACGGTTGAGATGGTGCCACGTAAGCAGGTTGGTGGGCCATCTTGATGGGAGGTGACGTGGCTATGTAACGCTGCTTCGAGTCGCTCCAAATTTCTTTAACAGCTTCTTTGCTGGTGATGAGTTGTCATATTGCGTGGCGAGTTTACGAAACTGCTCCTAACGAAAGCTAAAATTACTGAGATTGCCACTGGTTTGAGAAGTTTTTGGATATTGTAAATTTGTAAGTGAGCATTGACAGGCAGAAACTTCAAGTACTTGTCAATATTACTATTTTATTGAAATGGCACAAGCTTAAATGATCATAATAAATTTATAAAATTTAGGAGGGCCGCAACATAAATTTATATAGAAAATACTTGGATGATCCGGTGATGAAACACTTAATCGAGATGGACATCTGGCGATGGAGTCTATTCATCTTGCATCAACGTGTGTGCATACATAAAATGAATAGAAATAATTATTTAATGTCCATTCCGGATGTCTCATCCCGAGTCACCCTGGCATCTTTCAATTTATATAATCTGGGCACGCGAGTCTTATGGGCACTATATATAAACTCTTAACGAAAGCTCCAAATTTCTTTAACAGCTTGCACTATATATAAATTTATATAGAAAATACTAGGATGATTCGGTGACGAGACACTCAATCGAGAAGGACATCTAGTGACGGAGTCTATTCATCTTGCATCAATATGTGTGCATACATATCCCGACACACAAATGAATAGAAATCATTATTTATATCCATTCCGAATGTCCCATCCCGAGCCACCCTGGCATCTTTCAATTTATATAATCTGGGCACGCGAGTCTTATAGGCACTATATATAAACTCTCATAACTATGAGGATAGTGAATATAAATTATTTTATTAAGATCCATGATAAATATATATATATAAATATATATATATATATATATATATATATATATATATATATATAGCAATCTCATGAGTCCGGACACAAAAGATTTTTTTATTATTATTATTATTTCAAAGTCATCTTCAAACAATTGATGAAACAAACACAATCAATTTTAAGATTCTTTTGACATCCTTTAAATATTTGTAAAAATTTAAAAAATCCCCATATGAGTCCGAACTCATGAGTCTAAGTAGATTTATAGTATAGCAATTAAGTACTATCAAAAATAGTATTTTGATACTTAATTACTAAAACAATAAATCTACTTGGACTCGGTAAGTCCGGCCGACTCATAAGGAGGTTTTAAAATTTTTATAAATATTTAAGGGGTATCAAATGAACTTTACAAGTAATTGTGTTTGCTTCATTAATTGCTAGAGGGTGACTTTGAAATAAAATAATAAAAAAAAAACTTTTGAATCTAGACTTCATGAGTCCAAATAGCAACTTTTAATTAAACTGATTAATGGTTTCTTGGTAAAATAAGATTCATTAATCATGGTAAATTGGAGTAATGGCTTTTGGGAAAGTGAGAGATGGATGTGTTTGTTAGAAAAGCAACCAAAATACTACAAAAATGAATGAAATGGGGTTTTGGGAAACAACACTACACCAAAAGATAGATGAGAGAAACTGTGAAACGCTTTCTGTTTGTGTCCCTCTGCCCTGACATGGCGTCTTGTGAATGAGAAACAACTCCACCAAATCAACATTCAATTTTTTTTTTTTTTTTTTCAATTCCATGCAGAGCCAATAAGAACATACGTGGATTTTTTTTTTAACAACAAACCAACAAACCAACAAATTTGATTATTTTAAAGAGTCGAACCCACGACATTTCAAGCATTGCTGTTGACGATTGATGCTTCATCTTCTCACTAGATATTTTTTGGCATGTATACATAAAATGTTTGTTACCACTACTGATTATTGTTAATGCTTTTGCTTACGTTGATAAATATACTTATATATAAAAGATAAGTTTTAGATAGTTTCAGGCGTTTAAAAGCATGCTACGTTGGCGCCACATCAACCAGTTACAAGAAATAATATAGGTAATGATATACGATCAACTACCAAAAAATTGATTCTTTAATGCCACTTTAACTATAAACACAAGTGATCGTTGCAGCAAACGGACTAATGAGGTAAAGTCGCTGCTATAATTGAGCCCATCAATCTCGTGAGTTATAAATCTTGTGATGCAAACATATTGAAAGGAAACAATAGATTAACCCTAGGTCCCTAAATTAGATGAGGTTTGATAAAAAAAAATGGAAAAAATAAAAAATTTTGAAGGCTAAAAAAGGGTTTAGAATTGAAAATGAAACAATTAATATTTTTATTTTATTTCGAGCGTGATATATTTATTGGAACAAGCAAAAGTCCTAAAATATGACAAATATTTCAGAACGAACATAATATATGACCCAAATTTTTTATTTTTTTGGTCGTTATGAAATATATATGTTTTGTTAAGTTATATATTTGTAATTCAAGCTCATTTGACAACACGAAAAGGGCTCATGCAAATTTGATGCACCCGTTGTTTTCGTTTTGGCAAGGCAAGTTTGTTGGAGAATGATTCAAGATTGTGCATCTTATTTTTCATTTTAATATGTTTTTGTTTTTCGAACACTTGATTTTGTGAAAACTAATTTGAATATTGCAACTTTTACTTAGTCAAATTAGTCTAGACTGTTAGAAAGTGTGTCGCTTCACATGGGTGTATTCAATTGAGATTTTAATAGACTTTTGGTTACTTTTATAAGTGAATGACTTTTATGAAGTTTTAGATTTTGGAGACTTTTAAAGACTTTGATAAACTTTTATGTAAATTTCATTATGATGCCTTTTATCAACATTTAAGATTTTTAGTGACTTTTGTGAACTTCTTAAACATGATTTTGATGATACTAGTAGATTTTTGTGATTTTTAAAATGAAACAAATATTTTGCACTTTATTATAAAAAATAATAATTATATTTTTTTCTTAAGAACTATTACTAATTTTTTAAAAAGTATTTTTGTATTTTAGTAAAAAAAAACATATAAACATATTAATGAATTATTCTCAAGGTAGTAGCATAACAAATAAGTAAATAAGTATCAACATAATAAATAGGTAAATAAATCATCTTTTAGTGGTAGAAAAGAATCAAGAAAGATTATTGAATATTTTTTTTTGAGAAAAGATCATTGAAAATATTAGTGTAAAAATTTTGCACTTTATTTTTTGTTTAACTTAAGTAAAAAATTATATTTTTTCCTTGATAATAATAGTTTAAATTCTTCTTGCATTTAAAAAAAATTATACAATTATTTTCTTCAAAAATAATAATACTACACTTTTTGATATTATAATAATACAATTAATAAACAAAACTTCTTTGTCAAAAAAAAACCTATCAAAATGTATAGTGATGCAAGAATGAGTTTTTGTTAATAACAACATCAATCCATTTTCATCAACATAGATATTAGAGTATAATGGGTGAGCAATGAAATCAATGAGTTGTAGAGTGATTGGAGAAGTTTATAAAAACAATTGATAAGAAAAAAAACCTCTTGTGAACAATGAAGTCCTTATTGAATAATGAAACCAACAAAAATTAGAAGTCTCTAAAAGTTTTTTGGTTGAGATGAGGACAAGTTGAAGACTTCTTTATGTGTATTTTTATACAAAAATTCTACAAAAGTCAAGATTTGTAACCAATCTACAAAAGTCACAAAAAAATTAAATACACCTTACTTTTACGAACTCTCTAAAAGTTTAAATTGAATACCCGAAAAACTTTTGTAGACTTTTTAAAAGTCTATAAAAGTCTACATTGAATACACCTTACTATTATAAACTCTCTAAAAATTTTAATTGAATACACCCCTATCAAATTCTCATATTGGAAATTGTTTTGCTTTATTTCCATCCTTCTTAAGATGGTTGGAGAATCTTCTTAGAGAGTTGGAGAAAATATATTTTAACAAACAAAGCATTATTTGGATCACAAGAAACAAAAATTAAAGTTTGAACAATAAGTTGTAGTTCCATGGTACTAGAAGTATCATATCGCAGTGTTTGCTGAGTTGTCCAGACAACATTAGCTACTGAACTATTGATGAAGATAAGAACTTGAATTATTGATGAAGATAAGAACTTTGGTTAGGATTGCATCGGTCACGTTAGTAGTCGCGTTGTTATGATGACGACCAATGCTATTACTATGAGCTTAAATTTTATGTACTTGAGAGTTGCAATCAATGTTACGATAGATGGAATAATGCAGTACCATGCCACCACGAATAAATAAACCGAAGGTGTTCACAACTGCATTATTTCTTCTTCGACCTTTAAGTTAATAGTATGCCTTCATAACTTTTGAAGGATTAGTCGAGTCCACCATTAATCTAGTGTGAGGCTGTTAGCGGTGATGATTTGAATACCTTCGACTATTAAAAAAAAAAAAAAAAAAAAGGTGGAAAAGGAGGACCACGTGCACTGTGTGTTGTCATTCATAGCAGTCCAACCAACCAACAAGACTGATTAGACCACACTCTCTATGATCACCACATGTTCACCTCACATTGAGCCATTGTTCTGTTCTTTCTCAAAAACAAAAACAGAATCCTAGTCAACACCACCAACCGAGATCCCCTCCGCAGAAATCAAGCCAAACATGCACCAATTCCCATATATTTGAACAAACAAAATCTCTGAAACCCATAAACCAATCACAACAATGGAGGAAACTAATGAGAGAATTGGCAACTCTGACAAAAGAAGGAGTGCTAAGATTGAAGTGATTGGTGGTGGTGGCCTTGGTGGGATTTTGATGGTTGGAGGGACTTTAGCTGCTTTGGCACTGATTGGTGTTTTCACTGACATGGCAAAGAAGAAAAGAAGAGAACCCTTTGAAGGAGAAGGGAAGAAAAAGCAGGATTCAACTGAGAAATTTGAGCAAAGAAGCAATAAAGGTTTATTGGTGGCGGGAGAAATTGAAGAGGAAGGACTAGGTTCAGTTGTTCAGATTTCTTCATCATCTTTGGAGGGTAGTCTATGGTAGGTTGTTCTTCAATTTCTTTGATTCATTTTTTTTTTTTTTTTTGGATAAGAACAAGACTTTTATTTTATAATAACCAAAATAACAATATGTACATGGCGAAAAACAATGTGTTTCTTTAAATAAAAGTTGAAAAAACCCCTACCAGTGTAGTAGGGGAAAAAATCGTCGTCCTGTAAATAAAAAAAAAACTCCGACCCCCACGTTTGCGGTGATTCAATAATGTAAACTCGATCCCCCGTGGTGCCGTATTCTCACTGAAACTAAGTTGAACCAATGATCTTACGGCCAGGACAATTTCTTTGTTTCATTGATTGATTATAGAATCATAAAGGTTGAGTTTTTATCATGTATGTGCAGTGGCAGAAGTGGTTCTGGACAAGGGACCCAGATTGAGTCCTCAATTTCCAAGGCAGTTAAAGTTGGTGATCAGTTTGATGATCAAGAATGCAACAACGAGGATGATGTAGTAGAAAAAGCAATTGAACAAATTGAGGGGACTGTTGAATTGTCTAGGACAGATTATGTTGATGATCAGATTGTTTTTGAGGAAAATCTTACAGATCAACTTCAAGAACAAGATAGCAATAGTTTTGACGACGACGACGACGATGATAAATGATGAAGATGTGAATGGAAGGGAAGAAGGGTCAGAAGACACTGTTGATTCTTCAATGGAATCTAATGCAGAACCAATCTGGCCAGTTGAATCAATAGAGGAAGAATCAATGAAGCTAGAAGCGATGAAGGATCGTACCCGGATTTTCGCAGGAATCAATGGAAATGCTGATGAAGCTGTTGAAAGCAAGGAAGTTCATTTGGGAAATCTGAAAATTGAAACCTTAAAGAAAATACCTGTAAAGTCCAAGATGAGGCACAAGATTCTGCTGTGGTCACTGCTGGCAATACTGCTTCTGCTGCCATTGCTCTTTCATCATCATGTCGCGAAACCTAGCCAAAGCATAGAAGCTTCGAAAATATCGTCTTAGTTTCCCGCTGCAGATTTCAGTGACGGCGTGGCGATACTTCCTTTACCGCTTCGGCATTGCAGCGTCTCACCTCTAAAGTCATCAAGCCCTGCACACTTAAGAATAACTTCAACAGGTGCATTTCAATTAGCCATATCAGAATAATCAAACTCAAAATGTACACTGAGTAGATGTAATAATGTATCTCTAATTTGAAAATAATAATCAAAATGAAGTTGCTATCATCATTGTTTTTCATTTTACAAGTGTACCACATACATGTATAATGAAGGTTTTGATAAACATATTGTATGAATATATTTCACTAGGACAGGATTTAAAAAAGAAGCATTTACAAATCCTACAAAACTTATAGAGCTACCTTGCTCTTTCAAACCAAGAACCACCACTCTTCTCTATATACAGTACCTCATTTGAGCAACTTGCACGATTAGCTCCGCTTTCTTTGTTGTTTGTTTCGTATTTGTCGGCATCAAATAAATAGGACTTCGCTGCAAAACTATAATGATCTTGCGATCATAACCTCGAAGATCCACAAAACCTTTCTCCTTGTCTTCTTCAGTGGAAGAATGATACACCTCAGAGAAAATTGTCTGACAAGTGTTGATCGAAGTTCCCAATTAACACTCAAGAAAATTATCAGTGACAGATGAAGCTGGCCAAGTACAGCCAGCAGACCAGCCCAGAACCCCGAGGATCCGATCTACGCTTGAGCATGCATTCACCTAAGAATCAAATTCTTGAATGTGAGAAAATGCAGGAAAAAATGCACATGCAAAGGGATTTAGCAGATGTTTTTAACATACCACATTCTCAAGGTTAGCTTCAATGTGAAATAGCATCACCCCCATTCCCTTCCGTCTATTTGTATCGGCCTGCGAATACAAAGAAAGTCATTGAGTTGTAAGAACAGGCCTCCAAATGCACTTTACACTCAGCTAGTCACTACGCGAGCAAATTAAAGAAACCCCTATTTGAACTCACCACGCAAGAAAAAATTGAAATCCCCACAGCTGTCAATGCAGATGTTACATCTGCCATCATGCCTAAAATGTCAGCAAAAAGCACAAAATCAGTAAACTGGAAGAAAAACGTATATCTCACAGAACACTTCAAGAACTTCAAGTAAATGGAACATGAGGTTTACATCAAAGGCAGGTCCTGTGAAAACACCAATAATTGATGCCTACTCGATCTATGCATTTTGCTAAAGGTGCAAGGGTGCTAAAGCCTAGAACCTCGATTACAAGGATAAGTAGCTCCCGAAGTCACCAGTGAATTTCCTTCAACAAAATAGGAGCAAGAATTGAATATGGTTGTTGTAACTTGTAAGTAGGAAATTTACCTCTTCGATCTATACATATTACGCAGAACCACTGAATGGAATGCCCTTCTTGATCATGCCAGGAAGAAACTTTGCTGGCTTGCCAGCTTTCTAAACCAGGTAAGATTTCCTTGTACATGGGAATGTTAGCACGTAGCAACTTTGCTACACCGTGCCCCTCTACCAGAAACTCTCCATTGTTCTTCAAACTCATATGTTGCGCGTCCTTGTTGTGCTTCCCATTGACTTTAGTGGCACTACCATTTTGAACCTGGAGGATATCTTCATGGCTACTCCTCAAGTTAGATAGGTCTACAAAGTTCATGAGGAATTGCTTCCACACAGACTTGTTCTGTTTAGAAGAATCCCGCGATGACTTTTCAAACTGGCATTCTTCCTTTGTATCAGTAACAAAAGCATTGACAGCATCTTCAGTCATCTCAGAAGAAGACATTGCAGCTTGCTCTCTCAAGAACTAGATGAAATACACTTTTGGTTAATAGAGTTCACATAAAAAGCCAAACAAAAACTTAAGAGAATGACCTACTTTCATTATCTTGTGCCGGGCACTACGAGTCTTTGCGTGTTGCAGCCACTGCTGATGCCTCTGGAAAGCAGATTTGCTAGAAAGAGCCTACATGAAAAAGAAAAGTACAGTAAGTAAAGAACCGCATGGAAATAACGAAACGACTGCCACGATACATCATTTTTAATGCACATAAAGAACACTTCTATCATTGAATAGTTTACACCCTTAGTTAATATTCCAAATCCTAACAACAACAATGAGAAATTGTTGTAAAAGACTATAGTTAAGGACATGGCAGCATGCCAGATATCAGGCCAATGCATAATCCCACTAGGGACAAAAATAGATACATATATGTTCCTTTATTCCGAGACAGCAACAACAACAACAAAACTCAATCCTGAATTAGTTGGCTTTTCTTACGAGACATTGCAGTGGAAAAAAAGAGGAAAGATATCATGTTGTAGTAAGTAAATTTCAAATAAATTTGTAGCAAAGCATAAAGTTAAACTTGAAGGACCCAAGGTTTTGCTGACAATAAGAACTTCGATCATAGTCAATCACTTAAAGAGTTCAACTAACATTATAAAAAGAAAAAAGGAAAAAAAAATAGAGTAAGTTGTTAAGAAGACTGCGAGAACATGTCAAAGATCAGTAATGAAAGGACGACGAATGTACTTACATTGTATGTAATTATCTCCACCACTTCAGCATTTGCGAGTTCATGAGAGGGAGAAACAAGATTACCATTGACCTGCAACAAAAAAATCATTTAGTAACAATATATTCATAGTAAAAAACATTTACTGAACAAATTAACAGTAGTACACGTACCTTTGCAGCTACCATTTTATTGCCAATTTCGGTGTGTATCATGTACGCATAGTCAATCACAGTAGCCCCCTTGGGAAGATTTTTTATCTGTAAAATATCAACAGTGTAAGTAGTATTCAAAAATAAAAACATGTAATTACCTTTAGATGGTGTCGACCTACCTCCCCTTTTGGTGTAAACACAAAGACGCGGCTTCCCAATAGATCTCTTGTGATGGTATCTACAAATTCCCTGGAGCTCATATTCCCGACAAACTCCTCTTGCCATTCTCTAATTGCATTTAGCCAGCCAACCTACAGCAACAAGATTTGGTCCATATGTTAACAATGAAAACCTTAAAAAAGAAAGAAAGAAATGAACATGAAATCAGAAGGAAAAAAAATCAAAATATAGCCAGCTTGATTGATCATATACCCTGAGAGCAATGTTTGCATTGTTCAGACAGGCTGCTTTCCCCCTTATGTTTCTACCTTTGCCCATAACATGTCCCACTAAATTAGTAACAAAACCTCTTCCACTGTAGTGTGCAGCAATACCTCTCTCAGCAATCAGATCCATTTCTTCAGTTCTTATCTGTCAAATTCAAGTTAGCTTAATATTAGGTAAATTAGGAAGCCGTTTTCTAAAGAGAAAGGTCAAATGAAACAAATAATTGTTATTGTATCAAGAGATTCGTAGATTTTTTTTCTTCGAGAAATAATGACCTGAAAACATTTTTTAGTTTTTTTTTTAAATACCTTTTTTTTTTCTAATTTCCCTCCAAGCCAAGCCAATTCAAAACACCCAAAAAGGAAAGTAATAGTTTTTGTGCATAAAGAAAAGGTGTATGAAACTAAGCTACTTATTGAAGACTTTCATATTTTCCATCAGTTTTCCATTCGAATAAAACTTTTGACTGTAGTTCAGATAAAGGGGGGAATACTTGAAAGTTCAGACAGATAATCAAACATATAAAGAATCAGCAAGCTCACCTGAACTTCTAACCGAAACATGCTCTCGTAGAGAAATGGTATCACTGTGGTATGAAGACTTTGATAGCCATTGGGTTTAGGAGTTGCAATGTAGTCTTTCATCTGTTAAAAGTAATTGATTACAGTTCAGATCAAATAGAAAAGAAACCAAAAGATGTACAAATATCAAAACGGCTCTCACAGTGCGAGGAATAGGAGTCCAAATTCCATGTACAAGCCCAAGAACATGGTAACAGATCTGCACCGTAAGGGAAACACAAAGTAAGAAACTTCAATTTGGCTAACAAGTAAATTGCTTTAACATAGAGAACTCACTTGCTGTGCAGTACAGAGAGGCCCCACACCCATTTGTGGCTTTGGCTTCACAATAATACGCAACTATTGCAGAAACAAAAGAAAGATGAGAATCTTTTCCAAGAGCAAATCAAGATCAATTGATATAAACCTAAAATGTATTTGTATAATCCAAGGAAATTATCAAAACAAACCTGTGCAATTTGGTTGACCTCATTTATAGTACCCTTGCATTTCAATACAGTTCTATAAATACTGCAGCCAATAAAAACAAATCTTTAGACCATAGTAAGACAAAATGTTCATTACAACACCTGAGACTGATAGTAAAATGCTAATAACTAAAACTGCATAGAGAAAGAGTTTTCTGAACGAAATGTTTCCTCATAAAACAACTAATAAGTCCAAAAGCTAAAAAAAAAACATCATATTTCCGTTCAGTGGATGCTGATAGTAAATAAAAAGGATGCTACTAACTTAAACTCAAAGTGATTTACTGTAAGAGGTATTTACTTGTATCAGATGCATAACAGTTTTATTCAAGTAAAGCTTTCGTTTTCCTATCAAAAAAAAGTAAAGCTTTCGTTTTACAAATTCTGTTAGGAGTCTTTGTAATGATTTAGGATTACAAAAAATAAGAGTTTTGAAATGAAATTGCTAGATAATAATGGAAAATAGAAAAGTATTAGAACCACAGACTCTCTACCACTATCTTCCTCTTTATTTGGTACAGTATCATCCCTGGCACCAGTGACCTCAGAGTCCAAATGCATGCTTCTTTTTTAATTTACTCATAAAATGACCAAGAGCATCCAGGCTCCTTCCTAGTACCAGTAACCTTAGAGCTACAAGCAACCTCCCCCACTAATGGTAGAGGAGTGGCCCGGCCCCTATTCTTTGAGCAGTAAAAGATTGACCCTAGGCTACCTCCTCATAAAGGTGAATGCATAAGCACCACAATAAACTATTGAGGTTAGTTGATGCATCCATTACCCATCAATCACATAAAAAACTCATTTGGCATAATACAAATTAACAGTATCTTGCTAGAGGAGATCCACATATAATGACCAATGACCCCAAGGATGTAAAGAACAATAACTTCTAATACTATATTATGATCTTAAAAGTCCTTCCCCAACTTCCTTTATCCAAAAAAGATCTTTAAATCCTTCCCAGCTCCCAAAGAACTGCTAGTAGATGTGAAAAATCTACTCAACTGTAGCAAACATTTGAAAGCACTAACAAGAATGCCTTAAAACTTGCTTGAGAATGACTTAATATAAATGGGAAATAATTTCTTATTGTCCTTCCAAAAGAA
Organism: Stephania cephalantha; assembly: GCA_039657325.1. Taxonomy (NCBI): domain Eukaryota; kingdom Viridiplantae; phylum Streptophyta; class Magnoliopsida; order Ranunculales; family Menispermaceae; genus Stephania; species Stephania cephalantha. Next base: position 46,107,698 of record CM077579.1, on the reverse strand, counting down.
CTGCTACTATGTGTAAGGAAAAAAAAAAAAAAAAAACCCAAGCTACACTTGATGAAAGCTTAAGTATCTCAAAAGGTGTTTTTATTATGTAATCAAGCCTTAAACTTGCAAAGAAGAACATATTCCTTGTCCTTGGTGCACACTGATGTGTCTTAAAAAGAATGTAAGTATGCAAGTACTAAATTAAAACATTGAGCTTTATTTAAGGACACAGCCGAAATACAACAAGCAACTCACTGAAGAAACAAAGTAACCATCTCCATGGTGGCTTCACATGCATACACTAGATAGAGTTCAAATCTTGCTTTGAATAATGCTCCGGGCAAAAATGTTACAAAGCATAGGAGGGTCAATTAAAATAAATTCCCATACCTGTAAGGTTCCTTAAATACAGAATGCACTTCTGTTTTAACCGTCATAAGCTCTAAATACTGGTCATTCTCAAGGGTCTTTGTCAATATTTTCTTTGCCTATAGAAACATAGTGACCTTCAGTTTAATATTCTAATACCGTATAGAAACATAATAAAGCAAAAAAGAATGTTTAGATTGCAAACAATTAGTACGCATGTTGCTAGCCAATTTGCCAGGTAATTTCAGGTGCTTTTTCCAGCAAACAAAATTTATACCTCAACAAGTTCCTTTTCATGCTCCTTAAAGAGTTCTGCAATCCTTCTCTTCGCCTTGGCATAGTCGTGAGCATTTGTATACATGAAAGAAAGGTTTTCTAGTTCTGACTGCAATAGGCAAGAGAATGTCTAATGAGTATGCAAAGCTACTACTGAATAAAATGTATTTCTTGATCCACACTTGCATTACTGGCATAGCATCAAAGAAACACAACACTCCGAGTATAATTTTCATGCCAAGAGGCTTCATGGACAGACTAATAATTTATGGATAGAATAAGCAGCCGGCTGAAAATAAGTTACTAAGATCAGAATATTGCAAGTAATGTACGAGCATTTACATATTTCTATAGAGAGTGAATCTTTTTATCCATGAAATGAAATAGATAACCCAATAAATCAATTTTATCAACATGATCAGACATTTTATTATCAACAAAAGGCTGGTCGAGGTACCCTATTCAGAATAGCTTGAAAGCTAGCCACCTGAATTGAACAGCATAACATAAAGAAAAGATGGCAGAAAGCAACTTGCAGGGTATACCTTAATTTGATACATTCCAAGTAGCTTCGCCAAAGGTGCAAAGACCTGTAATGTCTCCGATGCAATGCTTGACTGTTTATGAAGAAACAAACTATACACATTATACAGTATATTAACCTCTACAACATCAAAATGAATTATGAAAGGAAACAACACCTGCTTATGTTGAGGCATATGGGAAAGAGTACGCATATTGTGTAACCTGTCTGCCAATTTTACAATTATCACACGAACCTGAAATAAATAACTAAAAATTAGTACTAACTACTTTTCAACTTATACAGAACATAAGGAACGTATTTACAATAACAATAAAACAAAACCTCCTCAGTCATGGCCAGAAACATCTGCCGCAAGTCATCCGCTTTCACATCTTGTTGTACTGAATGATCTGCATCATCGCATTTCAGTTTACCCAGCTTTGATACCTAATATGATAAAGGGGAAAAAAGAAATCGCCATGAAACAAACCCAAGCCAATAAATCAGAGGGAGGGAGAGAGCGAGAGATTTAAAGGCAGTAATTGGAGCATAAGTGCAAAACCTTTGTCTCCCCTTCGACAATTCGGCGTACAGTAGTACCAAACTCCTTCTCAATTCTCTCAAATGTAACAAGATCTGTATCTTCCACGGTATCATGAAGCAGTCCAGCAGCAACTGATTCCCAATCCAGTTCCTTTAAATTATTGGTCAATGACAAAGTGTTTTATTTACACAATCCATCAAGGAAAAACATTTTTTGACAATTGTTGCAGCTAAAAAAAATTAAGATGATCGGTCACATAATTTAGACACTTACAAGTTCTCCTAGAATACGTGCAACCTCAACTGGATGAATGATAAATGGTTCCCCACTTCGTCTTTTCTGACCATCATGAGCCTTGAAAGCCAACTGCCCTAAGTCAAAAATAGTTACAATCCTAGAAATGTAGTCATATAAATAAAGTAAAAAAAATAATAATAATAATACAAAAGAGTAGGATAATGATTTACCTTCAAAGCATTTTGGACCAATTCTAACTCATTGGGACGAAGATATGCAATACTTGGTACTAGATCCTGAAACCATCCAAGAAGAAATTAACAATCATGAAGATCTTCTATACTACTTTAATTCTTAGAAAGTATAAGATAGCTCAACAATCAGGGATTCAGAAGAAATAAAATAATAATAATAAAAAAAGTTGGCACCTAGGTTATAAGCCAGTTTGACCATATAAAATGAAAAATTAGGGAAACGGATATTTAGTAAATGTAAAAGCAATATCATACCTCCCATAATGTATCAGGAGAAACCGTCACATACGCCTCCGAGGAAGAGGTTGAGTAACAAAATTGCCATTTTCTAGAGGAAGCACGAGGTGCGCCAGATCTGAAAAACCTTGACGGAATCGAACAACTAGCATCATCTTGAGAAGACCAGTCTCTTATCTCCATGTTGCCACATCTCCAGCAAGACTATACAGACCGCATAAAAAACACACAACGGCAGATCAATTGTTGAACGAACCAGACAGATATCAGTCCAGAAATCAGGAAAAAAATAGTAGAATTATAACAAAAACTCCAGCTGAAGACAGCAAAAAGTTCAAGGACAAAAGAATTCCTATTTCCAATTCTTTGCTGAAAGTTTATCAGCAAGGAAAAAGAACTCTCGGGATCTTGAAGACCATAAGCTTACACTCTTCTAGAGATATAGAAGCATTAACTTTCCAGTAAACTTGTGAAAAAAATACTAATGTACCAAAAACAAAGCAAGAATTGCCAGACTACAATAAAGATTAAAAGGCATAAGCTCTCATAGATGTAAAGTTTTGTATAAGCTCGGTTCAAGTCATAAGCGTATATTGCCTTTGCATTTCTCATTTGAAAATAGGAGGCAAAATGTAACTTATTACATTTAGGGAATAAAAGTTGGTTTCTTATTCCCCAAATGTAATAAGTTAGATTTTCCTCCTATTTTGGAAAGCTCGTCGTCGATTGCACTAAATTGTGCACAATGAAATAATTTGATCCATATAGCCGACTCCAACTAATTTGGGATTGTACTAATTTGGGATTGTTGTTGTTGTTGGTGTTGTTGTTAGGCTTTAGTTCGAGAGTAGGTGAGTTCTCCAAAATGCCAAGGCAAGTTAGACTATTAGAGTTCCCACTCCAAACTTATAAGCCGCTGTCTTTCTTCTCAACTAGTCGAAGTGGGACTATTCTTTCATCTCCAACAATAGACTCAGACAAGAATCTCTAAAGAACATATAAAAATGAAAAACTCAACCTAAAATCCTTCCAATAGCAAACCACAACAAAATTCGCGGAACCAAAAGGCTTAAAGATCACAACTTTAACTAAAAACCCAGACAATCAAATCATCACCACCAATAAAAATCAAACCTTTAGAGCTAATTCATCACAAAATCAACAAAACTCACAGATTTCGCGCGGCCTCTCCTTCCAGAAACCAATGAATCGCAGTTCGACGGAGTCGTCGAGGTCGCGAGAAAGCCGGTGAGAACCCTAGGAGCCTTCCACGCGCAAGACAGCACACTGCACTTGCCATCCCCCGTGGACGACAACTTACAAAGATTCACGCATTCCACCGAAACTACACAAGAAATCAAACCAAATCAACAAACCCATCGAAAAGATTCAACCTCTGAAGCCGAAAAGCCGAAATGGCTCACCTGACATCGAAGGAGCGGAGGCCATGTCCGCCACAGGAAATCAGCGACGGAGACGCCGCGACATCGAATTCAATTCAGCGAGAGATGTGGAAATTGGGGGATTAGGGTTTGTGGGATTAGGGTTTGCGGGGGCGAATTGGGGGTTTTGGGGATTGAGAGAGAGAGAGAGAGAGAGAGAGAGAGGAATTGGAGGAGAGAAGAAGAAGAGAGAGAGAGTGGCAGAGACACCACACAAAGGCCGTAATGAAGAGATATTTATTTGTTGGTTTGTTTGTTTGTATTTTGTGTGTTTGAGAGATGATATATATACTCTCTCCATATATTAGTAGTATATGTTTTCTTGGAGAATTTTTCTGGGGGAAATTGTTTTCCATGGTGTATTTTGAGATGAGGGGTGCCGTTGACGCGCATCGAGATCGGGCGTCGAGTATCTCGATGCATGAAATGGAAGACAAATTGATGTTTCTAGGATTTCCTTTTCAAGATAGCATTTGACAGGAAATAATTGTCCACACTACATCATTTGATTAAAGTACGTTGATTCACTAATCTTAATGGTTCAAAAGAGCATTCAACCATCACAGTGTAACAATTGAGCAATTCACAGATAAACTATCGAAATCATAACGAAAAATAAAACTTCTAACAAGGGAATGTTCTTTGTTTTGCCCTAATTTTGAGTATTTATTTTCTTAAAATTACGAAGTCACTCCTGATAAGATACTTTGAACGCTTTAAAAAAAAATTGCAGTAATTTTGAGTATTTATTTTCTTAAAATTATAAAATTGTTCATGATAAGTGACTATAAAATTCTTTGCAATCAACTTTGTAGTAGTTAAATGTTTTTTAAACAAGGATTTACGAATCAATGTACTTTCATTAAGATGATTGATTCTATGTATGATCATGTTCTATTGAATGTGTTAAGCCATCATGATTAATGAAATTTCTATATCTATATTACTTAAAAAGGAGAATATGAAGTAGAGGACCTAGAGGTGTTAATATTCGAGTACTGAACATACAAGATTTAAAAAATTATGAGATCATATCTTCAACATCATTAAATGAAGTTAGATATTAAATCCACCTAGCAGGTCACCTCAACTAATTTGAGATTGAAGCTGCTTTATTGTTGTTGTGTTAAATTATGAGATCATATCTTCGACATCATTAAATGAAGTTAGATATTTAATCCACCTAGTTGACTTCAACTAATTTGAGATTGAAGCTACTTTAAATTATGAGATTATATCTTCAACATCATTAACATCATTAAATGAAGTTAGATATTTAATCCACCTAGGCGACCTCAACTAATTTGGGATTAAAGCTGCTTTATTGTCGTTGTTGTGTTAAATTATGAGATCATATCTTCAACATCATTAAATGAAGTTAAATATTGAATCCACCTAATTCGAACCTCAACTAATTTGGGATCGAAGTTGCTTTGTTGTTATTGTTTGAGTGCAACTACTCATAGAGAGAGAGAATAAAACTTGGAATCCCCAAAGAAAAGACAAGAATTGATCTCTATGCAATCCTTGAAATTAACAAAAAGTAAAATGTAGCACATGGTCATGCTTCAACTCATCTCACCTACAAAAACATGGGACTTCTTTAGCCTGCAAAACTCTTTCTTTTCCACACTTTTGGATATCACAATTACTTGAGGAATTTGAGCTTTATGATCATGACATTCATAAAAATACACATTGATGGATTTTCTGAAGTTTCAACTATGTACGTAATAAATTAATACCAAATTCGCTAATGGTGATCAAACATGTACAATATGAAAGTCTCTTCCTTTCTTACCCTCAAATTCCAAATTCAGAAAGTTAGGCCTAGAAATCAAATCAACAAAACAAGGGTCCATCCAAGGCATGCATGCATGCACCACATGTTTTAAGATGCAGTGTTGGATTTTGTTCTACAACTTTTTAAGTAGTGTTCCAAAAGAAATGCAGAGTGTGAGTGGCACAATACTAAATACGTAGAACAAAACATCCCATTCAAGTGGAAGAGAGCCTAACATCATTCCATAATTTCCATTTCAGTTGTATTTTCAAAAATCTGGTGAAACTGGAAAGATGTTGGAATCCTTTTTGTCCACTGCCTCGCCAGGGCCTTCACTCTTAAGGTCATTTTCGACGGGAAATTAATCATGCAAAGAACTTAACTAAGCAGTTTAAATTACTAAACACCATTCCTTTTCCAGCCAAAGCCATACAGCACAAGTGGAGAATAATAAACTCAAGAGATGTAAGAGATAAGTTCAGTCATCATGGTATACTGAAATTTGATAAAGCAAAGAGAAATAAAATTCATGCAGCCAATTCAAGTGAAAGAAGAAATGTGTTGCTCACCCTATCTCTTGCAGTTACTATGAGAGTATATCTACAGTAAAATTGTAAACTACTATATACTACAGGAGTTCCCGCCGTAACCTCAACAACACAACGGCCCACGGCAGACTTGTCTCTCCTCCCTGACACTTTTCATCCAGCAGGTCACCACATGAATGCTAAGGTAAAAAAGAACACAATCCATCATTACACGAAAAGGGTGTTTAAGTTGCCTACCTTCTTTGTTCCAAAAAAACTATATAAAAAAAATAATAATAACTTCAAGTTCTACAATTGCAGATGGAAGAAGCAAGCATATTGACATAAATCTCCACATGGACGGCGCAGAAAAAGGGGATAGGTACTGCAGACCAGAGATTAAGTATTTAGTTCATTCACATCGATCTTGAAGACTAAGACTTTCATGATATGACGAATTCAATCAAATTGGGCTCGATATAAATTACCCGGAGATGGTGATTTTTTCAGTTCAGATTTGTAATATAAACTATGGGGAACGATAGAGTTAACTTCAATTTTGAATTCAATGTTAGATAGATTAGAACTTTCTATATTCCAATGTGGTTAGAGTAAGTGTTCAGACTAAAAGTTCGGGATACACCTTTCGATTAGCTAAAGCCATCTATATATTCAATGAATTCATCGGAGAACCAAGAGATAAAGACTAATTTCCCTCTTTTTATTTCTTGACGAGTTCTATAATTCGTCAGGAAACTAAAATATAAAGCACAGTTCACATCAACTCTAATACGAAGAAATAGCTCAAGTCATAATTTTCTCAATAATTGACCATTAAAAGACCACAAATTCAATCAAGGCCAAGATGAGATCTAAATAAGCAAATCAGCAGCCACATAACCAAGAAAATTCTCCAACTTGAAATGTGCTAGATGAAAAATGATTTAAGTAACAAAATGAAGCAAGATAAAAATGATAAAATGATTCTGTCAGCTTATACAGTTCTTAACAAATGTATTACACTACAGGCTTACACACTTTAACAAACATCAAACATGTGACATTGATTCCAAACAAAAGAAGAAGAGAGCGAAGGCCGGAAAAAAAGAATAAGATAGAATGCTCAAGTTTGGCAGTAAAAGAACAAAAACATAGTACAACATAGCCGTAACAGCTCACATAAACCTTCCAGTGGCATCACAGAGATGATCAGCACAAAAACATTCTCTGCTGTGAAACATGAGAAACTATACGCCGTACCTATTCGATGGGGAAAAGAGAAGCGTGAGCATGGACAAGAAATTCCGCGTTGCAAGTAACACCTTTCCTTTTACGCAACTATGACAATTATATGACGAAAAAAGGGATATTCACCAATAGTTGTTTAGTCAGCCATTTTATTCAGACGATGAATGGTACTTCTTGCGAGCCTATTACCGGGATCGATCTTCAAAACGGTTCTTAGATCTTCCGCTCCAAGTCTGTACTTTTCAGTACTCTCATACAAGAGAGCGCGTTGTACCAAGATAGATACATTGGAACTATCATCTGCCAGTATCTGCATAAGAAAATTACAACTATTAACTCAAAATCCATATGAAGTCCAACTGTTTAAGAGAAAGTTGACCATGTAAAGAATGGTATTCACTCAATTAATACACACATTCATTCTTGTATCGATTTAGCCAAAGCGAATCACATTTAATAACTAACGACGGTAACAGTTTATAATCAAATAAAAACATTTACTAAAATCATTACCTTTGTACAATCAGCAATTGCCTTCTTATACTCTCCAACTTCCTTATAGCAAGACGCTCGGCATGATAGAACATCATCAGCATTGTTGCCTCCTTTCTCTAGAAGCACAATAGCCCATGAGAGCCACTTGATGGCATCGGCGTGTTGGCCCTGCTTATGGCTATCCATTCCCTTGTTCTTTGCTGCTGAAGCAGTAACTCCAGACGGGGGAGGCGGAAGCCCTTCAAGCTCGGTAGTACTACCGCCGCCACCTATGTCATTTCCACCAAACTCTGAACCCACATTCCAATCATCCATCTCAGAAAACGGCTCACTTCCCGCGCCACTGGATCCCATCGGAGCAGCAGTTGCAGAAGCAGACGACGAGAATAGCGCATCAAGCGGATCAACGCCATTAGCTTTCGATGGCGCCTGCGCCCGCGATCCAAAATCACCAATTGGAACTTCGAAATTCCCAAAGTCATCCATTTTCGTCGAACCAAAACTAGAACTCGTTCCCCCAGAATTCCCACTAACACCAGGCGCCTGACTCGAAGAAAACGAAGTCTCACTCGGTTTCGAAGCATTCTGAAACCCCCCAAATGAATCATCACCACCACCACCACCACTCTTCTTCCCATTACCCATCCCACCACTCACATTACTCCCCTTCTCCCTCGCCGTCTCATTCTTCGCCGAAAAATCCACCAAAGACCCAAAAGGATCCTTCTTCACACCCCCAGAACCTCCACCCCTCATCGCCGCCCCCGCCCCCGCCCCCCCAAGACTCCCACTTGAACCACCACCACCACCACCACCATTAGGCACATTACCACTAGAACTCGAAAACCTCCCAAAATTCGACGACCCCCAATTACTCCCCTTCATGGCTGCCCCAGTTTGGGGCAATGAATCCCCCAAATTCCCCATCGAAAAGGCGCTCTTTGGCGCCGCAACAGGGGCCGCGCTCTTCAAGGGCACATTGGAGCTGCCCCTCCCCTGCCCGAACGCGGACCCAACAAGATCACCGAACAAGTTGGGATTTTTATCAACAATTCCGATCCCAGAATTCATGGGCGCCCCCGAATTCCAGGTTTTACCGAATATATCGCCCACCATTGAACTAGGGTTCGACAAATTGGGGCTGGGTTGGTGAGTCCATGCGGGCTTGTTTTGGGTCCACTTCGAAGGAGACGAAGTGGGTTTCGAATTCGATTGGGGAAACGACGAATTGGGGGTTTTGTTCTTCTGATCGTTGAGGGATCTGGAGCGATTACTGGGGTTCGATCCGATCCCGAAATCGAAATCGAAATCCAAGTTGTTGTTCATGGTTTTGCGATTGAATCTGTTCACACTGATCGATTGATTGATTGCGAAGATTGAATGAGAAATTGAGGAGATGCGATGAGATCATGAGAGAGAGCTTACCTTGAATTGGAGAGATCTGATGAGCGAGAGAGAGAGAGAGAGAGAGGTTTTGCGCCTTCGCTGGTTGATCTTCCGATCTACACGGGTCGGTGTACGGTGAGATTCATGTCTTTAAATCTTACATACGGAGTCACAGAGGACCACTTGCGACGGCAAGGCTGTCCCTCGATAGGGAAAATGTGAGAATGACATCTGAAATGACACTTAAGTGACACACATATTACTTGCTACTTCGGCTTCACGTAAAAATGAATGTGCGTAAAATAATTTTTGATGTATAACATGTATGGTTTGTATCTCAAAGCGTGAATGACGGCTTCTATGGATGCGGATTCGTTTGTCATAGACTTATAGGGGTGTCACTTAAGGTGTCATTTGAGGTGTCATTCTAGCATTTTCCCTCTCGATAATTTCAAAGGGACACTAGACTAAGGTAGGCTCGAACTTGAGACAGATAAGCGATGTTTGATTGGATGAAAAAGGGAAATGTTCGAAGAGAAATGTCAAATTCGGTGGGGAAAATGACATTTTCATGTGTTTGATAAGCCGAAGTTTTTTGCGTAACATTTTCTCACAATAGCCAATTTTACATATTAAGATTCGTATATTTTCCCACCTATTATAGTGGGTAAATTGAGTTTTATACTGAGAAAAATACGAGTTTTCATATTAAGACACATTAAATGTATATTTTATATATATAAATTAATATATTTAGTATATATATAGTAAGTTTTCATATTTCTTTCAAGGCTTATTGTTGGTGAGTTAGGGAAAAATTCTTATATGTGCAATCAAACACATATAAGAAAATCATTTTCCGAATATTTATTGAAGAAAACTTTCTTAAGAAAATGTTTTTTTTTTCTATGGAACATATTCTTTGTAATAAATGCGACTTACTCTTTTTTTTTTTTTGGTAATTTTTTTTATAAATTTGTAGTTTTTGAAAAAAAAAGAGAAAAAAAAATTGTGTTGATTTCAAAAAAGATATGAACAAATGGAGCAAGGCACCGACAATTCGTTGGTGTGAGTGGTAAGGGACTCGGTTTCCTTAAGCGAGATCTCAAGTTCGAGTTTTGTGTATGAAAAAAATTGTTGGGATAGTCACCCTACATAAAAACCGACAATGCCCAAACATGAATTATTTGAAATAATTGGTGCTTTATTGAACCAAGCATTCTTTAAAGATTTTCTTACAATTAATTAATTAATTAATTTATGATAAAGCCCATTAATTGCACTTAATCGAGCATAATGAAAGAGTTTGATCAACGCAGCCGACCCAACTAATTTGAGATTGAGGCTTTTTTTTTTTTTTTTTGACAAAAGGGATTGAGGACTTGCTGTTAATTAATCAATTTATTTATTTACAGATACATTACAACACCATTAATTAACATAGGAAAACTTTTTAACTCTTTTGACACATGAGAAGATAAATTTGAAAAACAAATAAGGAAGCTATAGTATTACTGCAGGAACTACTTCAAAATATGTAATTAGAACAGTTGAAAAAATTCCTTGTTTAATTAATTATTGTAATGAAGTGCATTGATCAGTGTATAATTAATTACAAAGTATAATATTTGATTATTTCTAACATTTCTATATAATTCTCAATATAATAGATTATACATTCCCCCTCTTAAAGAGCTATCTATCATTGGGGATGATCCCACCATGGAAGATTGTTCACCACTCAGCATTAGTACCACCTTCACCAACAAAAAACAACTAGTTAGTAAACATGAACAGACTTTCAATACAGCTTGAACAGTTCATATATATTATGAGAATTGAATATTTGGATCTTGATTAATTAATATATCTATCGCAAACAAGTCGAAAAAAAAAATAAAATAAAATGTTCGATATGAGTGGCGCAACGGATCACCTCTGTCATGCTAGGTCTCGAGAAAGTCTTAGTCCTTGTGCATTTAGTCACTACTGCCATGACCTTATATATCTCATAAGGGTCTGCATTCTCCAAGTCCTCTTCTAACAATTCATGAAATGCTCCTCTTTGTAACATGGGTCTCACCTTCAATAACATTTGCAAATATTGCTTTAGAATATAGCCTCTTAACTAAGACTAATTAATTCAATAAGTTTGAAAAAACTCAAAGGTGTCAAATTCGAATCCTAAATATGGAGAAAATCATGTTAGAAGATCTCGCTCTCAGAAGGTTGGCCAATACTAGTTAGGACAACCGACTTGATGTCCGATGGGGAGCTCAAAAAAACCGAATGCGAAGAAAAAAGAGAGGGAGGGGGATTTTTTTTTTTTTTACTTTTATTAAAGACTTACCCAGTTGATCAAACTCTTGTCATCCATGGGCTCTAATTTCTTGCAAAACAGCTTTAGAAGCAAAACTCCAAAGGAGAAGACATCAGATTTTAGCAACTCCAAAGATTCATGGTTTAATGGATCCTTGTGACAGCACCTTTTAACAATGAAAAACACTAATTAGGCAATGCGAGACAACAACTACTAGCATTAAAACAAGAACAATACCGGGTGGTCTAGACCGAAAAATAAAAATAAAAGCACTTTAAGCATTGTAAATGAAGTGGTTTTTGCTAATGAAACTAATGCACTATTTTCATATGTAAACACAAACCTCTTGTAAGAGCAACTAGTCCCTACTTGCACCCATTGAAGCCACATTGCTTGCTCAAATCCTGATAACTGATAGAGCAAGAATAAGTGAGAAAAAAAAAATCCGAAACGATATGCGTAAGAAGATAACCAAGCCGGCATTTCAATTTTTGACTGTGGAAGACAATGTTTCTTTGTTTTAATACCATTGGGATGAAGTCATGACTGAGGAAAACATTATGTGGCTGTAAATCTCCATGAACAACAGGGCCTCCAGGGCACTCTTCATGCATGTACCGAACAACTCGACCGATTTCAATCGCTATGTTCATTCTGCTTTGGACTGTCAAACTCAACTTTTTACCATTTCCATAGCCTGCCCAAGAAGCATCAAGAATTGGATTGATCACTAGATAACCATAGAGAGCATATGAATTCACTTTAGGAGATAGATATATTATCTAAGTCTGCGAAAATTTGTCAAGTAATCAATTATGTTTCCTCGCTCGAATTCATGTTGAAATTACTGTAAAATGTTACTTGGTTTTTACCATGGAGAAATTGGTCTAGTGTTCCTTTTGCAGCAGAGTTGTGGACAAGAACAGTGCCATTGACGCTCTCATGATAACCGATCAAACGTAAAATATTCTTATGAGACATGGATGATGCTACCCTTCTTGCAGCTTCCACGGCGCCATTGGATTCACCGGTGAAATACTTGACCATGACATGGCGACCGAGAACTTTGCAGTATCCATCATAGATCTCAAACTCCTCATGTTGGCTTATGAGGTTCTCGGGGCTGAATCCTTGTGTCATCTCTACAATATCTTGGCAGCGAAAATCAAGCGGTTGTCTTAAAGCAAATATATCCTCCAACTCTTCCTTTAGCGAGAAATGATCATTCGAGGTTGTTCTTTCTTCTACGTCGTAAAACTCTTTCCCTTCTTCAAGAATGTCCTCCTCTCTACCTTTCATTCCCGGTGAAGTCCAACTGCAATCATTTGTTATAATTGATGCTAATTTTGTAGAAATATGTATTATTTCTGCGATAGGCTTTTCAGTCATCGATGAACTCCCGGTTTCCTTCATCCTTTGCTTTTCATCATCAAGGATATATGGTGTTGGTTGTAGGATTGGCTCGACCGAGAGATTATTAGAATGTGCAAAATCAGATTGTTGTTGCTTAGAGTTGAGATGAACCTCGGCTTCTTCATTGTCGTCCACCAAAGCTATATTGTAATCATCGACGGGACTCTGGTCACCAGCGAAGCACCTGCAGAATTTACAAGTTTTTCTCATTTAGGCATTGGCTTAGAATCTCTATGGAGAAGGAAGCCTCTTGTCTATCTATTATTTAATCACCAACTCTCTTTCTTTAATACTACCTAGCTAGAATACAAGTGATAAGACCAAAACTCTTTAAGTTTTGGCTTTTAGGGAGGCAAGCTCATTGTATTTTTCACTCTTCTTGTTGGCAGAATGTTATTCTAATGTCTGTGTACAAGAGAAATTAATTAAGTGACCTGTCCAAAACAATCCATGTTGCCCTCACTTTACTAGCCTCTTCTACGACGATTTCCATTGGCCTCCATCCTACCGCCACCTTCACCTCAAAATTCACCTGCATTGCAAGCGGTTTTTTCGTGAACTTAACATATTCACTTCTAAAGCTCAACTTAAAAGATGTTAGAAACTACTTAAATACCTAAACTACGGAAATATAGCAACTACTATAGTTTCCTTAACAAAAGAGTTACTAGAATGGTACTTAGTGGCCCGTGGTTAACGAAACTTACGCCATTGTTCTTGCATCTGTTGTAATGAAGTCTAAGGCTCTTTAGATAAGTTTCTCTTCTCTGACTGATCTGCTCATGAGCAAACTTCACATATTCACCCTCCTTGCAAGGAAGGCTTTGTTGTTGGCCCCCTATGCAACAGAAAAGTACCCCCGGAGAAGCCATAACGTCTCTCGGATTGAGGATGATGAGCACAAAAATACTGTCATTTGGATTTATGATGTTTCCACACAAAGTCCATTGAAGTGCTGCAGTGCCTTTCTCATTCATCGACGCTTTGATGCCTTCTAACACAACCAGCACTGTTTCTCTCTTCTTCGGTATCATTTTTTTCGTCTACGCTAATGCTCACATTTGGTTGGTTGGTTGGTTGGTTGGCTTGTATAAATACGTATATATACCGACGCACTCTTAAGATTTCACTTGCTTTGAATTAAAGCAAGTACATCTATATAGTCTAATTAACAATATGGTACAAAATATAAGTAGTACATCAATTTGTATGACTTCCTCCTTGTTTTTGACTACTTTGTTTCTATCATGAAATCCAAGGTTTTATTTGCAAGAAAGAAGAACAATTTAAAATTATAGCATCGAATGCACCAACGGATTTTTGTAATTTTCTTCCTATTCGCCACTTCACAGCCTGTCCATCTAAGCACTCTTGCTTTCTTGGTTGGGCATAGTTTTGCAACATATTTTTATTCATATCAGAATCTCTTTGCTTCGGACAACAATGCGGTCTTGTTATTCAAGCTCCCATGGCAGAGGAGTATAGGCGATCGACATGATCATTTTTTATGACACGTGCTTCTGACAAAAGTCACTTAGGAATATTGACAGTTCTTAAAGTTTAATGGCCTAGGCAGCTGAGGCCAACTTGTAAGGACCTGTCTGACTCATTTGGCTTGCTCAAATTATAGATTCTATGTTGGCAGATTGCATGACAAGCTGGTTTGTTGCACTTTTATAGTTTGACAAAACAGATTTTGAAGTTTTGTTCATTTGATCAATGAACCAAGCAATGAAGTGCACCTATGTAAGTTCTGAATTCTTTCATTTTTCTTGGCATATTCAATGGCTTACATATATAAAAGGGTTAATTTGGACTCCTATATATGTTTCTCTTACTCATGGTAAATCCGTATTTACCGCTGTTCTAGACTGTTTTCTTTCGCAAATCCTAGCTATTTGATAAGTACATTAGTCTGCATTAGGATCTTGTTTTTTCATTAATCCCTATAAAATGTCAATATTAATATTTGTTCTCTTCGGAAAAACAGTTAATTCTGTTAGTTCATTGAAGAATGTAAAGTTAGCGGGATCGATATCCTGTCCTGCCTTTGTTTTGAATAAACTCACTTATGAAAGAGCCATTCATGTTATTATTAATACTATTTTATATAGAGCCTCCAGTACTTTAGAGACATTATGTAAACCAACTGAGAAATGTTGAGAATTGTTTCCTGTTTTTTGCAAACCAACAATCTACATCTCTGCTACATCTCATGGTTTTCCTATTAACATGAACCAAAGACACTCGCGGAAGTATGCGTTTCCCAGAAAGCAAGCTAAGACAACTCGATGGAGCATAACTATCGACAAGGTGGAGGGACTTGTGTGCCGCCATAAGTTAACTTTGCATTAGCACACGAAGCAGTGGCACCGCCTTTGATGCCTCCGGGTCTCAAATTTATATTGAACAATTCGACGCCTTGGCATGGATACTGTGGACTGCACATGATAGTGACTGCATTTTCCGACGATGAGGTGCCTCGGATGTTCCTATAATGAACATCGCTTATCTGCACGCGGGAAGGCTGGACAAGTAGAAATTGATCATTAGGACCTCAATCGGTGGTTAAGTCCGAAACTAATGACACGAAATTGAAATACCATACTAATAGGATTTATACATAGTTTAGATGTAGGTGTATACCTTTTGACTGCAAGAAGATGATGGACAGTATGCTTGATCAATGATGATTGGTTTCTTGACATTGTCCATTATTATGTCCTCAAAGTGAAAGCTAGTTGCTTTGCTTGGAGGCGAATCCGGCCATGTCTTGATCCGAACGCCATTTTCAGTTTTCGACAATGTGCAGTTCGTCACGGTAACTCCCCTCACATCCTCTTCATCTTGGTATTTCCCAAGGCTCCCTACACTGTTAAAACATTGATTGTAAACAAAAAGAAAGAATTACAATATAACTATGTAGTCAGTGTAAGTAGGCAGTTTTAGTGGTAGTTACCTAATGCCATGACCCGGGCCGCAGGTAATTCCGGATATTAATACATTGGTAGCGCCTTGTCCGAGAGAGACGCAATCGTCACCAGTGCCGATAACACTTCTAAGCACCTTAATTGAGTCTGAACTGCTGATATGAATACCATCTGTGTTAGGACTATCTTGAGGAGCAAATATTTTTAGGTTCTGTGCCCTGAAGTTTTGGCATCTGTTAATGGCCATGTGGAAGCCCATGCTATTAACCGAATGGATCCCTCGGACCTGCCCGTTGGTCACGGTTTTGAATTTTAAGCTCTGCAGCATGGCAAGAAATTAACAAACATTTGGTCTCATTAGTCTCATAATTTCTCTAGTTCTGATCACGCCGATGTAGCATTTCATATGAATCATGTAGAAAAATCAATAAAACAGTACTAGTGCATGTAGTACTAGAAACTATATAGAAAGGCCTAAGAAAGATCAATTGGAGTTCTTACAGTTGGGAGCAACTGGCAATTAGATTTCCCGTGGCAGTCGTTGTATTGCCAAACTTGCGAGCCTTGGCCATCGAAGGTTCCTCCCCCAGTGACGATCAATCCGTTAATATTCTCGAAAGAGAACCACTCGGGAGAAGAGTACTCGGAAATGTCGGTATTCGCTTTCACAGTCCCCTTAATTTCAACAACAATGGGAGTAGGACTACTGCATGGTCCTTGAAATACCACTGGACCTACTGAAAATGTACCTAATGGTACCAAAAGCCTTGCAGGCCCCTTAAAATGACATGCTGCAACCCATGCCTGCATAAATGCCTGCGCCGAAAATTCCACATAGTTAATAAACCAAAACATCTTCACCACCTCATCGGCACCATAGTTATTCCAAACTCGAAATTGCTTACGATCAAATTAAGCGTGGAATATATAGGAAGATTCTCTATGACTTTTTCGGGTATTCCTACGTAGGAATGATTTAAATTTTAAAATGCACTAGTTTTGCAATGCCATTGAAGGTGTTAAAGTCTCTTTCTATCTATGATTCTATAATCTATATGTATAATCTTGCCTAGTTCATATTAAATGAGAAGTACTATATATATAGGCATGGAGTTCTCACTTCTGTGCTATCACTTCTTCCATCTGCCTTAGCTCCATATTTCAAAACATTAAAGATTGTACCACGAGGTTTGGAGGCGCCTTGTCTGGCACGACGGCCATTGGCATTCCCATGACCTGCATGACCCCCAATGCGACCGCCGCCTGCATGATGACCGCCGCCTCTAATAGGAGGATGACCATGTCTGTAGCCACCTTCGGCAATGTGAGAAAGTAAAGCCAGACATAGGAGAGGGACAAGCCTCATGCAGATCATGGAGTTTGCCATCAATGCACACCCCAACCTCCAAAAAAAAAAAAAAAAAAAAAAAAAAAAAAAAAAAAAAAAAAAAACTTGTATTAGGAGGATTTTTTTTTGAGTAGTATACTTATAAGTTATTTTTAGCTAAAGCTATTATTATCATAACCAAATATATAGGCAGCTCTAACTATAGATCATCTTCAACTTAATTTGCAGTTCAGTTTATCTATATTTGGAGGAAATGTGTGATCACTTTTTTAAATTAAATGTGAATTTCTCCCTCTAAACTGAATCTAATCAAAGCTTTCTTTCTCTATTGTTAGTGAATTAATGTATTTAATACGTTAAATTTGAAACTGATTCTGTTTTGCACACAACTGCTTATACATGACAATTATTTTAAATTTTATATCTTTTTATCGAAAAAGCCATCATGATTATTTAGAGAATGTTGTCCAAAGGTTAGAAGAGTTTTACATTGTATAATTGTTCTTAAAATTACATTATTAAAAGTTAATTGATATATCATTAGTACATAATAAAATGATATCATTAATTTTAAGAATGAATTTAGCATGATTTAACCAGAAAAAAAAATGTGTTTGTACAAATGAGTAAATGATTCACTGCGACATATTTTCACTCCCTTTTATTTCGAATAAGATAAGTGACAAACAACCGCGTATATGTTCTTGTTCTTCGACTGTTTTGTCAATGCTTTAGTTATGCTATTTTGAGTATTAAGCAAAATATTTTCCTTTCTTAAATAAAGTACACAAGTTTTAACTTTTAACTATTACTTTGAGGTTATTTTTCATTATTAGTATTAATTAATTTTTGTGGAAATTAGTATTAATTTTTGGCTATACACTAGAAGAAGAAATATTTTAAAACACTGAACAAAAGTCGTTGAAGGCTAGGTTAAAACTTAATCAATGTATCATTGACGCATTATAGTATTTTATTAATCTTAAAAATTT
The DNA here is from genome assembly GCA_039657325.1 of Stephania cephalantha. Classification (NCBI taxonomy): domain Eukaryota; kingdom Viridiplantae; phylum Streptophyta; class Magnoliopsida; order Ranunculales; family Menispermaceae; genus Stephania; species Stephania cephalantha. Next base: position 46,089,389 of record CM077579.1, on the reverse strand, counting down.
AGATGAAATAGTTTAGCAAATAATATAAAATTAATGATGTAGCATGATCACATACCGTCATATGTTAAATTAATAGCAATTTAATTATGTGTCAATTATGTATTTGAATAGTTTTCACAACGTAAGATCGGTACGTTTTTTTTTTTTTTTTTTTTTTTTACTTGTAGTGATATAAATATATCAATACATTTGAAAATAAGACATTGATTCAGAGGTCAAACACCACAAAAAAAAAAATAGAAGCCCTGCTTTAAAAATAAATAACTTGTAGAACATCTAAATGACATGTACATCAACATGCATGTAATCAAATGTTGTAACTTGTAATTAAGTAGTGTTATGGATTCTTTTGGTGATTTATCTTCTATAGTTTTTTTTTTTTTTTTTCACAATATTTTTCTTCATTGAACAGTAATGAAACCCAATAACATTTATATTTAATTGAAAATATAAATCATAATTGCATAACTCAATTGGAGAAGTAATTAATCATGAAAGAAAGAAGGCAATGAAGGATGACAAACTAAAACTATAAATCTTATGGTTAATTCAAGAAAATTCTCACTCCTAAAACACATTCTAAGTTCCCATGCACTCACATGACCTCTCCACTCCTTTGTATTGTATTATCTACACTTAATAGCTCAACAAAACACATGATCCTAAGCTATGAATTATGAAGTTAAACGATATTTCTAGTTGTACATCTCCAGGAGTTTGATTCATGTAGCGGACTCATTAACTTAACAATATTTTCGATTGTCCATTAATAGTAGTTTGTTTGATACATGCACCTGACCCCAACTAATTTGGCATAAAAACCTTTGTTGTCGTTTTTGCACAGTAGGACGAATATCAAATTACCAATTGAAATTTTACAATAAAAGGTAGAGCAAGAATGAAGTAATTAAAGTACTGTCATTAATTGGAGGTATCACATAAAATACATACATTTTTTCCAACATATATAAAACACAAGTCAAACATGTTTTCATTTGATTTGAATAGTTGTTGTTAAAAATTAACTCCATTGACATACTGTAGAGTCAGAAAACAAAATAGAATTGATAATCCAATACATGAAAACTATATGCATGCCTCCTCTTAACTAGTCCTGGCAAAAAAGAAAAATGAAAAGTATGATCTATATATATATTTGCCCTTTAATTTATAGGCCATAATATATAGGCTAAACCAACTATATATATGAAACCTTTGAAACTTGTTCTTGATTTTTACATTAATCCTTCAAACTTGGTCCAGTATATAGTGTAGACTCAAAAGATTCTCCTCCCCAAATTTCTTTCACAAGAAACTGTTGTTCTTGTTCTCATTTGAACTTGGTCCAACAACAGCAGCAGAAGAAGTTAATAAGAAGAGGCCAAACTAATGAATGGAGGGAAACTAATGACAAGGTGGTGGAAATTGTTTGCCGCCATACGTTATTTTCGCGTTAGTACACTCGGAAGAAAGCTTTCCACCGCCGGAATCTTTGTCTCCTTTTTTGTCGTCGTCGTCACGTTTATCTGTGATTTTTCCGCCGGTCAAATTTATATCAATCATTGAGATATCTTTGCAAGGGTACTTTGGACTACAATTGATAGAAACTGCAACTTCTGAGGATGAGGTCCCTCTTATGTTCTTGTATTGAATGTCACTAATAGCAATGTTTGAAGGCTTGACAACAAAAAGGGCATTAGTTAGTAACTTGAACAGTTGATGATATGAATTTAGTAGTTGAAAGTTTTGTGGATGGAAAATATTTTAGAAGTTGCAATTTAATTATATACCTTTTTGTTCTTGCAAGTATGAGTTGGACAGTATCCTTGATCTATGATGATGGGGTTTTCGACGTTGTTCATCACAATATCCTCGACGCGCATAGTAACAACTTTGGTTGGTAGTCCTTCTTGCCATGTTTTGATCCTAATTCCATTGGTGGTTTCTGTCAATGTGCAGCTCTTTATGAAAACATTTTTGACATCCTCTTCGTCGTCATACTTTCCGAGGCTCCCCACGCTGTCAAATGCGTTACAAGGTCACAAACAAGAACAAAGAAAAACTAAGTAAAAACTGCAATGCAGTGCTCCTTATATTGACATTGTTCGCGCCTAAATTCAAGTAGTACCTAATGCCGTGTCCAGGACCGCAGGTGATTTTTGAGATATTGACATTGTTGACGCCTCTCACCATGGAGATGCAGTCATCGCCGGTCCCTATAACGCAATCGGTTATAGTTACATCGTTGCATCTGCTTAAATGGATTCCATCTGTGTTAGGACTAGTTTTAGGAGCAGTGACTGTTACATTTCGAAAGGTGAAAGTGTTGCATTTGACAGCAGAAACATGGAAGCCCATGCTGTCGATCGTATGAATGTTTTCGACGAGTGCATTATTCACCTGTGTAAATTTCAAGCTCTGCTCCAAATCAACAAACCAAAATTATTAACCATTAGTTTGTTCTCATAAAAAATGTAACATTTTTTTTTTTTTTTTACTACTTAAACTGGTTTTTGTTCTTACTGTTGGGAACATTTGACATTTCTTATTTTTGTGGCAGTCATTGTATTGCCAAACTTCCGCGCCTTGTCCATTGAAGGATCCATGTCCCATGACATGCAAACCATCTATATCCTCGAAAGCGAACCACTCGGCATTCGGGTATTCTGTAAAGTCACTCATTGCTTTCACATTGCCCTGTACTTCAACAACAATGGGAGAACTGCTGCATGGACCTTGAAATACCACTGCACCAACTACAAACTCCCCTTTTGGGATCAAAAACCTCGCCGGGGTTTTCGAATGGCACGCCGCAACCCAGGCCTTCATGAATTGCTGCATACATTCAAATCCACACAAAGTTACAGGTTAGTTAAGTTGCAACTCAAAAATTGTATCTTCACATTTCTTCTAGTTAAGGCCATCATCATTAATTTATGCACTTTGAGTAATGTTAAAACCACATTTTTTTATGCACCTTCATTGATCATTTTTCGGTTTTCTCGATATAATCATCAATAAGCGATTCGATTGAGACAATCAAATTACCAATATTCTTTTGATCAATGCCTCAACACATTTTTGCAATACATACACAGTGGCAGAACCAGAAAATCAAGTTAAAAAAGAGCTTCTTTTAATGATAGGGGGTCTTGAGCCGCTACAGGAGCAACCGGCGCAACCCCTCTTTGGTTTCGCCATTCTATATATGTAGTTTATGATCAATGCCAATAGTTATTCACCTCGTAGTTATCTGTCTCTCCATCAGCTTCTGCACCATATTTTGTGACATCAAAGACGGTCTCACCAGGCGCAGCAAGAAGGCTGCGCCCGCGACTCCCTTTAGCAACGACGCAAGAAATCAAAGCTAGGAGCAACAAGTTTTGGACAACAATCATAGTTCCAGAGGCTGCAGCCATTGACATTTCTCATGCAACCTCTGAAAAATGTTACTATATATTGTCCTAGTAGTTTTTTTTTTTTTTTTTTTTTTGGTTCTTGTTGTAGTAGTTGTTGTTTTTTGAGATGGATAGAGAGAATGATAGAGATAGAGAGGTGGCTGTACTTATTAGCTTAATTTTGGTTAAAACATTGGTCACCATTGAATCTATGAATGGCTGCTCTCAATCTATAGAGCAACGGCTTGTTTGTTCTTTATTTTGTTATGTCTTGACTGTATATGTTTGGTTTGTATGTAATTTTGATTAGTTATCTATATTTGGTGAGGATTTTAGTCATCAAACGTGAAGCTCTCACCTCCATTGTTGCTTATATAGTTTTATAACAAATCGGAAAATGTTAGGGTCAGGTCCTTTAGCTACAATCTTTTATTACGATATCAATGAACTCTCTTGAATCTTGCATCGATATGGGTGCCAACGTCTTTCTATATATGTCTAAGGACCTCAATAACCGTGTAGCAAAAGTATGTCATCATAGAATTGTCGTAACAAATTATGTTTACTTTGAAAGTCAATCAGCTGGTCAATCTATTTTGACCGTCAACTTAAATATGAAAACTTTAATTTTGTTTCTTTTAATTTTATATAGATTGAATATTCTCACAAAAGTATATCCAAATTCCAATTACAGTATGTTTTATTTTCTTGTCCTGTGTGCATATTATATATCACTAATAATGGTATAAGCAAAGGAATATTAGTCTCCAAGGAAAAAAAATATTATTCTAATTGAGTTTTAGCATTTAAAAAATTTAATATTTATAAATCGTTAAATATCATATGTAATAAAACTAAATAACAATACATCGAAAATACTTAATTAGAATTTTGGATTTGGTTTCTAATTACAATGGCAAAAACTCATTCGCCAATAACCCTTGATATATATTATGTAAAAAGTCTAAACCTGCCCCGATTTAGACTTGCTCAAATTTATTTTCAAACTCTATCTAAAACTTTATTTTTTTTAAAAAAAAAATAATCCTATTTGAAACTCAAAGTATATTTACCTCTAAATTTACTGAAGTTATTACAAGCTTACAAGGTACCAGTAGTTTGACGTTCAGACCCATTAACGATTTCTTTTTTGTCAAATTTGTTGCATTGATGTTTTTAATACTCATAAAGAGTACAACAATCTATTACGATACGAGTGATAGAAAATACATGTGTATGAAGCTTGAAACAACATCTTCACAAATGAGGGCAACAACCCCACACAAGGGGAACAAACCCATAAAAGAGAAAAAAAATCGTAACTTTTTAAAACAAGACAAAGGAAAACAACAAAACTACTAGTGCTTCCACCACTGCAGTGGCACACGCCACAAAGATGCCGCTCGTTTGCACCATAAAACTAGCTGTCGACGTTCGCCATCGAGGTTTCGAAAATTAGCAATGTTGTCTCACTACCGCACCTCCATCAGCCTCATAAACTCAGACAAAAATGGAGTCATCGGCCACGACGACACATGAAACCCACCATCGATCGGCCATTATAGAATAGGGTGCCAAAAAAGGTAAGAAGAAGTAAGAAATAAAGGAAGCCGATGTGGAGCTTTAATCTTTAGTAGCCCTATCCTTATCTTTTTTATTTTTTTGATATCAACCAGAGTCAAAACCACGAACTCTTTGAAAAAAATAAATAAAAAAATAAAAAATAAATAAGTAAATGTTTGGTGTACATTAACGCAATGTTTTTCGAGATGAGTGTGAACTGTTACCTTAATAAGTATATCGCACGCTCATCAGAACGCGATGTACGCTAGCAGTGTCCAATAAAAAAAAAGGAAAATGTTAGAATGACATCTTAATTGTCACCTCAAGTGACACCCTTGTGACGTGACACGCGAGTCCCACAAAAAAATGAATGTGCATAAAATAATTTTGATGTATAATACGCGTGGAATGCATCTCGAATTTTTGATGCATAATACACGTAGTGTGTATCATAGGTATCACGAATGACGCACTGCCATTTGACGGCTATCATGAGGTGTCAAACAGATGCGTGTGAAATTCATACACTAAACTGTATCCGAATTGACAGACAGCTGATCACCAACGTCACTAATTCCAACACTTCTTCTTCTCCAATGCGAACACACAAAAACCAAATTTCATCTCTTTTGATTGATTGTTAATTAGGGTTTCGTCTGAACCAAATCAATCTGTTCAATTCGATCTCGCCATGGCGAGCCGCACGTCCGATCTAGTCGGGACGGTGAAGCCCGCGCACGAATTCGACGCCGACGCGCTTTTCCGCTACTTGAGAGCTAATGTGGAAGGGTTTCCGAGCTCGGCTTCGAGGATCGGCGTTTCTCAGGTAGGGCTTTCGATTGGTGGATCTTGTTTTGTGTTGTTTGGTGGAATTGTGGTGGAATTGTGTTCGAATTGTGGTGGATTTGGTGCAGTTTGGGCACGGGCAGTCGAATCCGACTTTTTTGATCGAGGCGGCGGGGCCGGGGGAGGCGGCGAGGCGGTACGTGCTGAGGAAGAAGCCTCCTGGGAAGTTGTTGCAGTCTGCGCATGCTGTTGATAGAGAGTTTCAGGTGAGGCTTGATTGGATTGGATTGGATTGTGTGTTTTTGAGGTTTCGATTCTATGTTTGTGTTGTTTTAGTGTTGAATTTGGTCAATTGGAGATGATATAGTTCAATCGAAAGCGAAAAGAATGGTTTTTTAGGACACTGATTAGTTGGTATTGATTTTTTGGAGTAAAAGGTGTGATCTTTTTGGTGATGAGATGGAGAACAAGTGCAATTTGATTGATTGTGGATGAGATTGTTTGTGCAATAAAGTTAGTGGATGGATGAGGAACGCACGGGAACTGGTGCTAATGGTAGTTATTGCTACATTACCCGGGTATGCATAAAATGACTTGTTTGGAGTTCTTTAAGATTATTGGGTGTTTTAATGTTTCAGGTTCTTGCTGCTTTGGGCGCTCATACAGATGTTCCTGTTCCTAAGGTCTTCTGCTTGTGTACTGATCCGAGTGTAATTGGAACTGATTTTTACATCATGGAGTTCTTGGAAGGACGGATCTTTATAGATCCTAAGCTACCGGTACAGTTTCCACTAGTATATATTTCTTTTGCCTGTGTTGCTTTATGTGTCTCTTATGCGCACACTGGGTTCTTGATTTTGTTCACGATATTTAATCTTCTTTTGGCTTTGTGCACTCTATTTATTTTACGAGGTAGGGGCAGACCAAAGTTAACATGGGATGCATTAATTAGGACGGATTTGAATGGTTTGAAAAGCTCACCATCAATTGCACTTAATCGAGCACAATGGAAAATTTTGATCCATGTAGCCGACCCCAGTTAATTTGGGACTGAGGCTATGTTGTTGTTGTTGTTGTCAGGGAGTTGCTCCTCATAAGCGGAAGGCCATATACAGTGCAACCGCCCAAACTTTGGCTTCCTTACATAGAGTCAATGCGGACTCCATCGGTTTAGGGAACTATGGTCGTCGGGACAACTATTGCAAGCGACAAGTGAGTTAATATTTTTTCCCATTACGGCATTGCGATTTTTTGCTAGGCTTATGACATATGGATTATTTTTCTTGTGTTGTGGAAGCTCATAGAGTTATTATGCAATATTTCATGGGAAGAAATCAACTCTACATTAGAAATACTTCTCTTCTCAATATAATGATATCAAACAAGGAGAGCATGCTTTACATGATTGGAAAAATTGCTAATTATATGATGCTTTTTGTTGTACAAAACTTTTCAGGTTACTTGTGTATTAATGGAATTGTTACCATATATAAAAAATTGTCAACTTCAGGTAGAAAGGTGGGCAAAGCAATATCTTGCTTCGACTGGTGAGGGAAAGCCAGAAAGAAATCCTAAGATGCTTGAGTTAGCAAGATGGCTACAGCAGCACATTCCCCTTGAAGATTCTTCAGGAACAACTGCTGGCATAGTTCATGGGGACTTTCGAATTGACAACCTAGTATTCCATCCCAATGAGGTATGGTGCTTCAGATGCTTCTTTGACCAATTTGAAACTGACAAACTAAAGCTCTCCAGTGCAATAAAATTATTTGAGAAAGAATACATTATATTGCATGACGAAACATATCTAATATGTTAGACTGTTAGTTGTCCTAACCACAGCATTGCTGTTTGGTCAGGCGTCAACTACAAATCATAAAACAAGAAGATTTTCTGCCTAAGAGAGTTTGAACTGACGAATATATGAATTTAGAGGAGCGGGGGAGATCTAGGCAGTAAAGCCATCGTCCATCAGATTGATATTAAGAAAAAGAGAAGATGTGGCTTTTTAACCATGAACAAGCAATGTGAATTCAATAAGTTGTTTACGAGATATAATTTGTTCGCAAAGATGACATTCTCCAACATAATTCTGAATACTATCATTGACTTTGAAATTTCTTTAGGAGGAAAGTCAGTGTATTTAACCAAATTCTAATTGGTTGCTTCTGATTGCAGGATCGAGTGATAGGCATTCTTGATTGGGAATTGTCAACCCTTGGAAACCAAATGTGCGATGTTGCCTACAGTTGCATGGTTTGCGTGTTTCCTATTTTTCTCCTCTTTTCTGATGATTTTCCTTATCATGTTTTTAAACCAAATTATTATTGTTGTTTTTTAATTGTTTCTTTACTTACTGTTCGTTTTTGCTGTTTCACTTGCTGCTACTCTTCCCATGGAATAAATCTAATGCTTTCTTATTTCTTTCCCTGGCAGCCTTACATTGTTGACCTAGGTGTGTACCCATATGATGGACTTGAAGCTAGTGGCATTCCTGAAGGGATTCCATTGCAAGCAACATACCTTGCTGAGTACTGTGCTGCTGCTGTGAGTGCCTAGCTCCAGCTTAACATTTTTGCAAACAGTCATCTTCCTCTTCTCTCTTTATGTGTGTTTGTGTGTTTCTGCGCATTTGAATGTTACAATTTCCAGTCAATTATATTGGAAGCTGGAGCAATCGTCTTGTGGAGTTCAATTCTGACCATTACTCTGACAAGAACAATTATAATCGATTCATTTAATATGTTCTACTCCTAGTTGAAGGGTTGGTAAAAAAGTGGATTTACTATCTATAAAATGGATGATTCTGGTGTTCTTGATGTGTGTACGTTTTCTCGCTTGCATGGATCTTCTGGGGCTTATTAACTGTTTTCTTTTATTGTATGCTGGCAATATGTATTAGTGTCAAATTCAACGTTTGCACTTACTTGAGTTATTTTGTTTATTATTAATAGATTTGTTCAGTAACCACCCCAACTAGTTTTGGATTGAGGCTTTGTTGTTGTTGTTGTTGAGTAACCAACTAATTTGGAACTTTGAAATTCAGGGAAGGCCATGGCCCGGTACAAACTGGAAGTTTTATGTTGCATTCTCTTTGTTCCGTGGGGCATCAATATATGCTGGAGTGTATCAGAGATGGACTATGGTATGTTCGTCTAATACATGGACCCATTTAATGTTGAAAGAAGCCGAAGGGCTGGTACTTTATACTCATGTGTCCTTGCTACACCAAACTACAGGGTAATGCATCAGGAGGTGAACGGGCCCGGAATACAGGGAAACTAGCAAATGTATTGATCGAGTCTGCATGGAAATTCATCAACCGCGGAGCTATGCTTCCAGATCTGCCACCAGTGTTAGGTTGTTCCATTCATGATTTCTTGGGCATTACTATGGTTCTTCCATTTCTTATGATAGGAAATACAGTCGATTTCTTGAGAAACGGTTAGTGAATGTTTTCCCTCTTCTCCTCTTTCTAGGTCATTCACCCACTGCCACTGGTGCTCATCTCAACCAAATCGAGAAAGAGAATGAGGTGACTTTAAAGGGAAATGGGAAATTTGTGCCAGGTTCGAAAGTTATGGAATTGAGGATCAAATTGCTTAAGTTCATGAAAGATCGCATATATCCCATGGAAAATGAGTTTTGTCAACTTGCTTCATCAAACATGAGATGGACAATACACCCAGAGGAGGAGAACTTAAAGGAGTTGGCAAAACAAGAAGGCTTATGGAACTTATGGATACCCGTATGTTTTTGTATCTCATTTCTAGATTGCTTTATTATCATTGTTGTTTTTTTTATCATCTTCACTATAGTTGTGATTCATCACTCTTCTATTTGGATAGTCAAGCAATTTAAATTGAGTTAGCCATTAAAGATAATTTGCCCGTGCTTAAATTTGCAGTTGGACAGCGCTGATAGAGCTAAAAAGCTACTTTTTGGTAGTAAGAGCATTTCATTAGACGCTGTAAATGGTCTTCTGTTGGGTGCTGGACTCTCAAACCTTGAGTATGGACACCTTTGTGAGATCATGGGACGCTCTTCGTGGGCTCCCCAGGTGTTCAACTGCGGTGCCCCTGATACTGGGAACATGGAGGTAAATATGAGTCTGAGATATTGAGTTGGTTTATATTAGGAACTTCTCCTTCACTTTGAATTTTAGGTTTCTTTTGCATATTACTTGCTGGCTTCTTATTCCTTTTGTAAGTTGGTAGCTTGAATATGACAGAATAACTGACTGAAACATATCTGTAGTCCCTGGTATATAATGAATTACTTAAAATTAAGTAATGTAGCTGGCCATCCCATTTAGATATCACAATCTTACAGTTTTTCTTTTTTTTTTGCACCTAGTAAAAAATGAGCGATACTGTAAATCCTGATTGTATCTAACAATGACATAACACAACTAGGTCCTAAAACATTCTAGGACCTATGATATGTTTCATTAAACTTTTTATTTTTGATAAGAAAGAAACCAACTTAATCGAGCACAATGGAAAAGTTTGGTCCATGTAGCCGACCCCAATTAATTTGGGACTGAGGCTATGTTGTTGTTGTTGTTGTTGTTGTACAAGAAAGAAACCGACTTGTCTGTATTGATACTCGAACCCCCAACCTCTTACGTCTTACTCAAGCGACTCCATACCAAACCAGGGAGCTACCCACTTGGTTGGTATGTTTCATTGAACATAGGTCCGGTGTTATAATGCATTTTACTGGCATGTACTATGTGTTGTTGGAGACCTTACAACTGTTCACTGAGTCCACAGGGAAACCTTTCTACTGCATGGAATGACCCTGTTTTTGTAGGTATTGGACAATTAAACCCAGGTTGAGAGACATGAGCGTTTGTCCATTGAACCAACACCTTGGAGGTATACCATTGTTGATAAAAGCTCATTAATGGATGTTCCAAAGTAAAACCAAAAGAGATTACGGCATTTCCTTCACAATTTTCAGATCTTGGTCAAATATATTGTTTTTCATTTGATAAAATGATGAGAGCCTGTTTATGTATTCATGTGAGGGAGTTATTTATGCATGTAATTCCAAAAACAGTTAAAGGATTGCAGTTCTCTTGTGAATGTGCGAAGAGAAGTTGATTGCTAAGAAGATAAATCCCAGAGCTAAAGAATCAATTTTTTCATTCTGCTTTCTCTAGGTTATGTCTATATATTTCTCAAAAGACCCACTTCTCTTTACATTGAGCAATTCATTTTTATTTTCTTAGATGCTCTATTTTCCCATTACGAAGTGCATAACAATCATATCTTTCATGTTTCCTGAAACCTATGTAAATCTTTACGAAGGTTTTAAGTAACTCTCATATATTTTCCTTCATTTTAGGTATTGCTGCGGTATGGAACCAAAGAGCAGTTAGAGGAGTGGCTAATTCCTTTGCTTGAGGGAAAGACCCGGTCTGGGTTTGCAATGACTGAACCCAAAGTAGCATCTTCTGATGCAACAAATATTGAATGTTCAATTCAAAGGTAAGGAGAGTGATACAAACGACAATCATATAGAATTGACAGGTGAAAAACATAATTTTTGGACAGCATGGTGTCTTTGGTTCTATTAAACAGCCTTACTTACCTAAGATAAAACACTTTTTTAGTTTAAGTCATTGATCATGTAATAATTGACGGTGAAAAGGGATTTTAACAGCTCTATGAATAATAAAATAAATTTAACAATTACAAATAAATGAACTTAGGAAGCTGAGATGTACAATTGAGTTTAATAACTGAATTCAAAATGATTAATCTTTGTTTCTAAGAAATGTTATTTTGTGAGTGTTTGTTGTAATGTTTAGAAATGGCATTCCTTTGTTATGTACAGGCAAGGAGACTCATATGTTATAAATGGCACCAAGTGGTGGACAAGTGGAGCAATGGATCCAAGGTGCAAGCTACTTATAGTCATGGTTAGTTTAGTTCTGAATGTGTGATAAATCTCGATCTCAAAAACGTTTTGTGCATGAAAGATTTCGGGTCACTTTTCATTGTCGTTATTTAGAAAACATATTGTGGATATATGCAGGGAAAAACAGATTTTACAGCTGCAAATCATAAGCAGCAATCTATGATCTTAGTGGATATCAATACTCCAGGTATTCAGATCAAAAGACCACTCACGGTATTTGGTTATGACGATGCACCTCATGGACATGCAGAAATGTCATTTGAGAATGTACGAGTGCCAGCCAAAAATATTTTGTTGGGAGAAGGACGAGGATTTGAAATTGCTCAGGTGAATTTTATTTATTCATTCTTAACTTCTAGCAAAGAATAATCGCAATATCTACAAGGTTGAGCAACAAAAAGAATACGATTTCCAAGTTGGATTATTTAAAATTGCTCATATGATAATACTTGAAAAATAAATGAAATAGAGTGAAGTGAAAGAAAGCAAGCAAAGAAATCAAACCTGTTCTAAACTGGATATCGAATTACAATGGGAAGAAAAAAGATGAAAAAAAGGTTATGAGGAGTTAAGTGTAGACTGTGGGGATCTAGCAGCTTTTCCGTTGGAGATAGTTGTATCTCCTTTCATGTTTGTACCGTTTATATCTAATAATTTTTTTGGGTTACCTTGACATCACTTGTGTCGCATCATATCTGCAACAAATTTTAAATTCCCTTCCTCATGACTAGTTGTTGATAATTGGTTTTTTTTTTTAAATAGATAAAAAAAAAACAATCTAACTAAATCCTAGAAGCTAGATCAGCATCAAAGACATTCTCCAACATTTCCCCTATGCTTCTTAAATAGATGCAGTGAATAAAAATGTGATATGCAGACTCTTTTCCTGCTTTTTGCAGACCAACTAAGATACATCACAATGAACTGGCTTCTTTTTTCAAAATGCCATGGGTGTCCATTATTTTATGTGCTATGAGCATGAAAATACTTTTGTTGCTGGTGTGACGGGAGCTTCATAAAAATAGACTAAAGGAGGGAACTTAGCAAAGATGAGCTTGTCTAATCTAATTTGACAATTTCTTGAATTTAAGATAGTAACCATACGATGATTTAGGTGTATGATTCGCAAGTAGCGCGTAACAAGCACTTGGGATATAGGATCATCCTCCATGTTGTTCTCTGAGATGCCTAATTTGTACTATTACTAAATCAACATTGAGAGCACTATAAAGTTGTTTTTCCAGGATTTTCTTTCTTTGTAGCCATTAGCATGCACAACAGTATTCTGACTTTGCTTTTCAAATATTTGCAGGGCCGACTAGGTCCAGGAAGGATGCACCATTGCATGAGGCTAATTGGTGCCTCTGAGCGGGGAATGCAGATTATGGTTGAGAGGGCTCTTTCTAGGAAAGTGTTTGGAAAATTGATTGCAGAACAAGGTTCCTTCCGGTCTGACCTTGCAAAGGTAATCTTGACTGGATATATGTAAAGGATGGCATCTGAAATTTGATGTATACTCCCACCATAATTTACTCAGTGCCTGAATGAATAAGCAAGGTTCAAAACTTTGACTTCGCTCACTTAAAATCCGGAATTAATTCAGGGAAGTGTAATTCGATTTGGAGAATTTTGGTAAAACTTCGACATTATAGAAAAGCTTAAAAAATTTCATTAAAGTGCTAGAGAACACCCAAGTTTCATCAAAAGACATTAAATAATATGTTTTCTATAATATTTCATATTTTTTTCTCATTCTATACTTGATCTTAAGTTTTCAAATCTTCAATTTTGACAGGATTGATCAATTTTTTACATTATTTTTTTCTTCTTTAGACAATATGTTAGAATCCATTTCTAATAAGTGAAGTAGAATTGTAGATTTGTTATCTCATAACATGTTGTCATTCTTTTGATTATATTCTAACAAAAGCTGACCCTAACTGCATTTCCCTTTTCTTACAAGTGAGCATTAAAACTTGAAATGTTATCATTTTTTCTAACTTCGATGGAAGTTTTGTAAAACTTTGTTTACACCTAATTCTTAATTAGGTGCTTCAAAAAATCTAATTAATTCGGAGTTCTCCTCGGACAATTTGCAAACCATGTGAATAAGCGACCATGACACAAGGGAGCTACCAGCTTACCTGTAATCTTTTACTGGTGCTATTTCTGATGCTTTCTCCCCGTCACAGTTATGTCGTTGGATAGGATTACCCTAGTAAACCAGGGTCAGTATTTACATGGGTCCTTTCTAGTTGAAGAGAGTATGCAGTGGTAGGCACTGCAAGAAAATTTGGCCGTCATGATCTTACCAAGGAATCTGGATATGTTCCGAGAGAACTTGTGCAGGCTATATCACGAGAAAAGTGCCACTTTTTGGTGGTATACAAATGTAATCCCTCTTCAGCTCCATGAAATTGTGAAGCAAAGGGTTGTTCTTAAGTAGGAGGTCGAATTGAAGCAAGATTTTAGAAATGTTTTTGTTTTTCCCTCATCGCCCTCAAAATCATGACAGATTAATTATAACTGTGCAAGTGTGAAAATTTTCTGGATTGGTTGTTCACAGTTGCCAACTCTGCGCAGTTTGATAATTGACGCAATACAACAAAAAGAAATAGGCATTCAATTGGAAATATTTCGCTCCAAGCGCTGATGTTTATGCTTTTTTTGCAGTGTCGGGTGGAGCTGGAAAAGACTCGATTGCTAGTACTAGAAGCAGCAGACCAGCTTGATAGATTTGGTAACAAGAAAGCGCGCGGGATCCTTGCCATGGCCAAAGTATGTCTCAATATTTATGTTGTCAAGCTAGTTGCTGAGAGGATCATGTTCTCTTAACTAGGCTTTAACGTTTCCATTTTTTCCGGATTGATTTTCGCAGGTTGCAGCACCAAACATGGCGTTGCGTATCCTCGACATGGCAATTCAAGTTCACGGCGCAGCCGGTGTATCCTCTGATACTGTCTTGGCACATCTTTGGGCTGGTGCGAGGACTCTTAGAATTGCAGATGGCCCTGATGAAGTACATTTAGGGACAATAGCCAAGTTGGAGCTGCAGAGAGCAAAGCTATAGTAACTAGTAAGTCCTGCATACATCTAAAATAAAATGTGCTATGCATATACAAAATAAGCAGCCATAATCATCATAATAATAAAGACTGCGATAAAAGCTGGCGGCCTTTTTTTTTCCTTGTTTTCTGTCTTTTTATAAGTTATATTAGTCAAAATAACTAAATCCCTTCAAGGGTTTTTGAGGATATATGTTAGGATTGTACAAATAAAAATCCCTCTAAAGAACAAATTTTAATTTATGAATAATAGCCCTTGGATTCCTCTATTACTGTTTACGTCTTTTTGTGTTTTTTTTCTATGTTTTTTTTTTTTTTTCCTTTGTGTCCTCGACTTGGATGTGCTTCCTTTAGATCTTGTGAGAAATATTATGTCCCCTCATGTTGATGGAAAACAATCTCTCATCTTCTTCATGGAGAAATTGAAGATTTGTGATTGAATGATGACGGGGTGACATACTTTTGCCATGTTCATTTGTTACGCGGTTGTCCAGGACTCCAGGTCCTTTGGACACACTTTGAGATGTATGCACACACATCCTAATGCGAGGTTTAAAGAGCCTTGACAATCGTGTAGCAAAAAAACCTGTGATTTAAAGCTTTATTTTATAAATGGATATGGAAAGGTCATCAAGTGTATCAATTCGAATGGAATAGAGGAGTTTGATCCATCTAACCAACCTTAACTAATTTGTGATTGACCTTTTTGTTCTTGTATATGGTGTAAAGGTATTACCTTTGATTTTTTATTGGTGGCCCGTAGGTTAGTCTAGAACTTCATGTGAAGTCAGAGTTGCGGGTTTGTGTCTTCGTTTTAGCATTGTTTCCTATTTGGGTTGGCGGTTAGAATCTTTTTAATCAGAAATCTTTTGTTCGAGCCTTGAAGTTGAAATTCACATTTAGTGGTTGCGATGTTTTCCTTTAAGTCACCATCAATTGCACTTAATCGAGGACAATTGAAGAGTTTGATTCATGTAGTCGATCTTAATTAATTTGGGACTGAGGCTATGTTTCTGTTGTTGTTGTTGTTATTGTTGTTGTCGTTGATGTTTTCCTTTTGGGTAAAGAGAAAATCACATTGAGAGACTTTGCTTTTGTATGAGCCCCTTAGAAGGTTAGTCGAAATTAGCTCAGAGTTTTTTCAACCTTAATACCTGTATAGAAGCATCCAAAAAAATTTAAAAATTTATTTCAAATATTGTGGTGCACTGAGAACCTCTGAATATTGAAGACGGGTAGTGCTATTTGGACTCGTGAGTTCGGACTCAAATTTTTTTTTAATTTCAAATACATCCTCGAGCAATTAATGAAGCAATCATAATCACTTGTAAAATTTATTTAATACTCTTTAAATATTTATAAAAATTTTAAAATAATAAATTTACTTAGACTCATGGATCCTGGACTCATATGAACGTTTTTAAAATTTTTGTGAATATTTAAGGGATATCAAAAGAATTTGACAAGTGATTATGGTCGCTTCATTAATTACTTGAGGATGTATTTGAAATTAAAAAAAATTTTGAGTCCGGACTCATGAGTCTAAATAGTACTATTCATTTTAAAAATTTCTCTATGAGTCTAGACTCAAGAGTTCAAATAAATTTATTGATTGAAGACATTGATAAGCCCTACTTCTCCCTTATCCCTGACAAAACACAGAACTTTAGGACTTCAGCCCATTTTTCTTCCATGAATCTCTTCAACTCAGACCTCTCTGATTGGCTCTCTTCATCCATCTTTATTGGATCCACTTTTCTCTCCCTCCATGTTATTATTCCCATAAAGCAAACTATAAATAATTGAGTTTCTACTTTCTAGTTCGTCAGAGCTCTTGGAATGTCTTGTGGTCTCTCTCTTCTTCTCTCCATGTGCTCTTATATCATTCACTCTCACCTATCTCTGAAACTCCTGACACCTCTGACACTTACACCAACACTCTTTTTTGGACTCCTTTGGCCCCACCCATCTTATCACATTCTCATCAACCCTCGTCAACGGTCAAAAAAAATATTAGATAAGCTTTAAAACTGTATTGGGCAGTGCTAATCCTATAATTTAACCACACTTTTAGCGTAATATAATTGATTTCACTTCAACCCAACAAGACAAATTACAAGTTCCAACACTAGAGTTACTAACTTACTATAGAAAACAACACTAGTAATAGTAGTAGCAGCAGCAGCTACTCTTGAGCCACAACAACAAAACCTTTGAAAAAACACAAAATCTACACTTGATTAACCAACTTTTCTAACATTTTGGTGAGTAGTAGTAACTGGTAACTTGTTAAGTAGTAGCATTGCTTGGTTGCTTGGTGGTTTTGATTAGAGCTGGCCAAAGGAGTGAGCAAGGTAAGCCAGTGAGCCAACTAGAGGGGCATTGATGTAGGTCGCCGGCTCGGATTGCTCGTAATCGGACCGTTGATCGGGGAATCGGTCGTGGGAATCGGGCCCTCCGATAACCGCTCCGATCAGCACATTAGGGTTTGGTGATTGGGATTGCATGTAGCTGAATCCTGATGAGCATTGGATCTTTGATGGGTGTGATGCCACAGAGGGCAGTGAAGAGCCCCTGTGGTGGATCCTTTTAGGGTATCTTGGTCCATACCCCACCATGTAAGCCATCTTCAAAGGGTTGGTCCCCAACAAGTAATCCACCTACAATTGTACAAAGTGAATAAGTTACCACCACTTCAATACAATGTGAAAACAAGTATATCATCAATCGATGAATTCAGCGGTAAGGAACTGAATGCCCCTTAAAGCACGATCAGAGTTCTAATGTTAGCTAGGGTCGCCCTTAATAGGGTCGAAATAATATAAGGCATGTGTGCATTATAGTTTTTTTTTCTTTTTTTTTTTTATATCCATGGGTGTTCTGCGCGAGCCCGACTATTTTCACGAGAGGTTCTGGCGCAATCGGCCTGGGTGTACCCCAGTGGCCAGAGCGATCTTGCCACATCAAGGAATCGAAACTGAGGTCGTGCGCTTAATTCACACAATCCCGCCTTCGCTCTTACCATTGTGGCAACCCGATCAAGTTATGTGTGCATTATAGTTTAGTGTTCATTTTACCTGTTTTTTGGCTATGGAGCGCAGTCTTTTAGGAGAGATGGAGGTTCCACCGCAGGAGACAACTCCATGAGCTGAGGTTAAGTACTTGGCGTATGTTAGCAACAGGAAAGATGAGGAGGTCACATATTGCATGTTACTGTCATCCATCTTATAGAGTAGCCCACCTGTGAATGCCATTAAAAACATAAAAAACTAGCTGTTATAGGCGCACATTAGCATAAAAGGACCCTACCCTTTAGAGAGAGAGAGGACCTGGGGTATATTGGGCTTGAGAGAAGGGGGTCCCAGGAATGAGAGAACAAATGAAGTTGTCTGCATGGCCCTTGTAATCATGGAGGGACTGAACCTTCTGTACAAGGAAAGCCTGAACATGAAAATGGAGTGAACTTGTGAGAATATTTATCAACATTAGTAAATGCATGTCACCAAACCCTCATTTTTCCAGTGATCCCCATCAAGCAACATTAGTAAATGCAAGTCATCAAAACCTCATTTTTCAAGTGACCCCTCCAAGCACAATTAAAGCTCTAATCTTGACGTGTGCATAGAGCTACCACTACTACGTATGACAATGTAAGGATTTCAAGTAGTCGAAGTAATTCAGATACCCAGATTGCAAGGCTGAATGAAAAAAGGGTTTAAGTGAGATATTAGAGTGAGTGAGCCCCCAAGGTCGAGTGGTAAGTTTCTTTTTCCGACACGCTGATTAAGACAGATGTGTTGAGTTTGAAACCTTCTATAGTCGAGTCCATCATCAGTCTCTATTAGAGGTGGCTATAATTAAAAAAAAAAAAAAAAAAAGAGTGAAGTTTTTGGACCTTGGAGAGAAGAATCCTTGCTCCAACATGCTTGTTATCCCAACCAAAGGTGTTATCAGACTCATCAGCACCAAGGGTCTGTCCATTGACTTGAATGTACCTCAAATAAGAAGGGTTTCTGGTGGCTTTGTGTAGCCAAGCAGCTCCCCATAACAGTTCATCCTTTCAAAACACAAAATCAACATATCTTAGCTTCAAAACCCCATTAAAGAACAAAGACTAAACACATTTATAAACTAGTTGATTTGGAAGCTCACTTGGTAGCCAGAGTAAGAGCAGTAAAATGGGCACACATAAGACTTCAAGCCATTGCTGTAAGCCCCTCTGTACTTGTCAGCAAAGGCAAACACCTATACCCATCAAACACAATGTCAAAATTTGAAGTTTTTGTGAGTTTTTTGAGTGATTTTGAGTGATTTCTCACCCCAATAGCTCTTCTGAGTAAGAGCTTAGAGTATGAAGGGTCTGATTTTCTGAAAACTAGAGAAGCTGAAGCCAAAGCTGCAGCAGTTTCAGCAGCAACATCAGACCCTGGACTGTTTTTATCAATCTTGAACACAGATCTTGGTGTGTCCATGTCTTCTGGTCTCTCCCAACAAGAATGGTCCTTGTTAGCATCTCCAACCTAACAAAAACAACAAAAACAAGTCAAAAAAAAACTGAGAAAAGCAGAGCAAAACAGAGGAAAACAGGGGAGAACAGAGGAGCAAACCTGGACATAAATGGTGCCTGGATGAGCAGTGGCTTTGAGAAGATAATCAGAGCCCCATTTAACGGCCTCTTTGGCATTCTGCAACTCACTCTTCATCAAACCACCAAACTCAATCACACTCCATGAGAGCATTGTGGTTGTGAAGGCCATTGGGAACCCAAACTTCACATTGTCCCCTGCATCGTAGTAACCCCCCACCAAATCAACCTGCATTGTTATCAAATCACAAAAACAAGCAAACCCCACAAAAACCCATGTCAGATTTGGCCTAATAACTTCAAAAACAGTGAGACTTAGAGTTGCAAAACATGTTTGTGACATGGGTGGTCAGTTGGTCACTGTTGCATAGTTACATACATGCATGGCAGAGCCATCAGAGAGCCCAGAGTCTCTCCTCCATTTGATTCTCTGACTTGAAGGGAGCTTTCCTGATCTTTGACCCTCAAAGAAGAGGATTGATTTGGTGAGTGCATCTCTGTAGTTGTGAGATGCAAAGTGTTTGTGGTGGGGAGTGATGGCTTTGGCTTTGCAGAAACTGAGACAAGTAGCAAAGAAGATGATGAACAAAGCAAGGGTTTGTGATTGTAAAGAGAGAGCCATTGGAGCAGAAGTTTGTGTGCCCAACTGCTCTAACCAACCAACCAACTAACCCCAACTGAACTGCAAAGCTGTGAAGCTGCTCTCCCTCTATTTATGAGCAAAAAAAACTGCCTCTGCTGCAGTGTTATAATTAAGCCCAGTTTGTTTTGTCTCAAATCTGTCTTTGCTTTTGCTAACCTTGTTTGTTTTTCACTTGAAAAGTAAAGCAATTAAATCAAGTGTAATTGATCTGGTTTTCATTTATTTTTGAGTACATAAAACCTGTAAAAGTGTCACATCTAGGATTCCTACATGTTATGGGCATGTGACTATGTGAGGCTGTAGAATGGTGTTAAATAGTGGGTTCTTTAAGGAATTGATATGGTTGTTGTATCCCATTGTTGAAGTACATGTGAGTTTTAAGTGTTTTCCGATTGGATATCATTAATAGAGTTAGGTTTTGGCACTTATTTGGTGACCCACTTGAATGGACACCCGTTGTTGGTGTCTATTGATTTCTGCGTACAACTCGATGTTGTATCCCAAAAAGGTCACTCTAATATTTTCCAATTTTATGGCTTATAAGTTGATTCGACCTAAGTACTTTGATGAAGTGACAACGAGATAGACACTATAACTCTACTTAGTTGTTATGGGTTATGGATTTAGGGCATCCGGCTAATTACTATGGAAATAAATCCAATTCGAAGTATAGAGGAGTATAAAAAGGTTCGGACACCGCAGATATAAAATTAATGAATTAATAAAAATGATTTTCTCCTCATATGTTTTTACTCAATTTTCTTCTCATATCTTAGTCCCAGATATATGAGAAAAAAAGGTGAGCAAAAATGGCTCTATAAGAAAATTTACAAATACCTCTTAGTCAAAGTTGGAAATAATTGAAGTTATATTCAAAGTGGCGAATAATCACTAATTTATCGAAGATCGAGGGTAGATTAAGCGGTCGGAACTAAATACCTCTTAATCAAAGATTTTAAGATCAAACTCAGCGGCACATAAATATCATATTGGGAGATCTCATCCTTTGTGAATCAAAAAAAAAAATAAAAAATCAACCCATACTAGAAGTGCACTAAAAAAATCTTATAGAGTTGCCGCAGTAAAAATTGTTGAACAATTTGAATGGATCATATAGAGATCTTGTGCAAACCCTATTCCACAAAGCACCAAATGACCTCCATACGTACACATGCATGGATTTGAAGATCACCAAAGGGATCAAGAGATGGTATTGTACATACCCTATTCCACAAACTAACACCAAAAACCCATAAAAACATATGATGCATACAATGAAACTGTTGGAACAATATACAAAAAACATGCATATAATTGAACTGTTGTTATATCATGCATGAATTCAATTACAAAGAACTAAATTAAATCATACCAGAGGCTTGCACTAAATTGCAATGTCCTTAGACGAAATTTCCTCCAATTCGGTGTATGAATGCTTCAAGAGGTTCGTCTCCAGGATACAACTGGATTGATCTTTGATTATACACCAACCAAAAGATCCTTTCTTCTGCAACAACAAAAATTTCTCTCTCAAAACCAGAAAAAACTTCTTAATTTCGAAATTTTTCTCTATATTTTCTAATGAGGTTACAACCCCTATTTATAGAACAAATGTCCAAAAACGAGGTCATTAGTGGTGACTCTTCACCACTAATTACACACCTTTTTAAAAATGAAAAATGGTGTTTAATGTAAAAAATAAAATTTTGTGTAGTGAATTGGCTAAGTTATTTAACATTAGCCCCAAAGGCCCAAGGCCTAATCAAGTATTTAATATGTTTTTGCCTCCAACCTCACATTCACTTAACTAAAACTTTCAAGTGAAAAATCTCTTATAAGGAAAGAAACTTTTTGTTTCTTTCCTATGTGGGACTAATAGTGGATACAATACAAACTCAATATATTTCAACAGAAACTGCTTCAACCTTTATTCCATACCCTAGTATAGGACTAAGCATGGAGTGATGCTGCAACACAACTATAGAGGAAAAGAGAGAGCACAACATGTGCACATTTCACTTGTCTTCTTTGTTCCAACACAACCGCTCCAGTCCTGCAAACCTTACATCAAAAGTATATCACATGAAGAAACTCTTCCATCGTGTGTTTTTATTTGATGAAATTAGTGCATTATTTGATGCCTATATTGGTACGTATGGGAATTGTAATTGGATAGAGTTACCGTAGTAAAAATTGGACTGACGAAAATGGTTCGTCAGAGAGTAGGCAATTGCTCTAACTAGTTTGAAACGATCTTCTGCTGAGCTAATAAGAAGTGAGGTCTCTCAATATAATTTTTTTATGAGGGCCCTTCAATTTACATGCATTTTATGTGAGACACTCTAACATTTTGGAGTGCCTATAACCGTGCTCTATAATTTTTTCCACATTCTCAAAACCACACAAAATTTTTTGCAATCTTTTATAAATAAAGACACGAACATAATCTTTTTCGTTGACTTACCATATGAACAAACTATTTTCACACAAAACAAGGTAAAGCGTGAAAATAAGATATTATAGGGTTTCAATTTCTCTTAATATTGTTCAAACAAGGTAAAGCGCGAAAAATCATAAAACTCATGCTAAAGTTGACGAAGAAAACAACATGCTCAAATAATAAAAAATCACAAAGATATTGGTTCACAAATTAATAAAAATGTTACAGAAGCTCCTCCTCCATTATGTGGTGCGACTTGAGGTAAATTTATAGTAATAGCTAATATAAATATAAGGTGATTTAAACAAATAAAAATATTTAACAAGCTCAAATTATCATCACAACAATCAACCTAAATTTCTGCCATTAAAAAAGCAACAAAATTATTTGACGTACCAACAAAATCATTGTACTATTGTCAAAGGAAACCATAATTATAATTTCTTCCATCAAATAATAAAAGTACGAAATGTGCATCCTTTGTTGACTTTTGCAGAAGGTTCTGTACACGTGGCAAAATTTCATCCTTCCGTTCCGTAGACGGTCTTCCCAAAAAAAGAATAACTGAGAAAAAAAAAAAGCTTTTTCAGCCCAAAACGACGAGGAGCACACAATCACTGCACTTTAATAAGAAAGGAATCTGTGAAACGCGCATCACGATGCAAATCCGAAGGTGTATAACTAAACTTGTTCGTTTTTGTGGTAGTGTTTTCATGTGAACGCGAGTGAGAGAGATTGGACAGAAAGAAAAGAAAGGGACGGTTCAGATTTGACATCAGAGACTCCTCTGCTGCGCTATCATGTGCACCTCTGATACATCTCACATGGTACTCCTCAGAGATCACAGTCCCGTCTCCTCGAGATTCTATCCATTTGATTATCATGATGTTTGCATACTTGGCCGTTGATTCCTTCCCAGATTATACTTTTGTGGTGATGGTGTCCGGGATTTTCGGAGATATCACTCAGTATCTTCTTTTTCAGTATTCAGAGTCTGTGAGTTTTTGTTTTTTTTAACGAAACATATTTTTTGATACTTGAACTTTGAGTTTTTTATCTTTTAGTCCGTGAACTTTGATTAGTGTGCATTTGATCCCTGAACTTTCATTGTTGTACATTTGGTCCATGAACTTTTGAGTTTTTTATAATTTTGGTCCTTGAAATTTGAATTTTTTATGCTTTTGGGAGAAATTAATTTTTTTAGGCTTTTGTTGATCGATGTGAGTTGTTCGATTCAGTAATATAAGCCACTTTATTCTTCTTGACTAGTTACGCAACACTTCTATTACCCACATCGTCAAAATTTAACACTTTAAATAGTAGAATGATTAAATGTATAACTTTGTGAAAGGTTTAAGAACCAAATGTATAGTAATAACAGTTCAGGGACCAAAAACATAAAAAACATAAAGTTCATGGACCAAATGATGGGTTTTGCTTTTTTTTTTAATCAGTCAGTGTCTGAATTACTCGATTGCTCCAAAGTCCCCTCCAGTGGCGCGCTGTATATATCGATTCTTAACATTAATGTTTTCATTCTCAAGACTCGGTTTGTGTTACTGATTAGCTGAGGCCCATTGGGCCACTATGTTGGGGGTGTACTACTTAGCCTGTCACATGTGGACTTTTGGCCCATTGCTTTCATGTTGGGCCCAATTTCTTCGGGCATCAACTTTATCAAGGCCCATGAATAGTTTGATGGGTTTGTCATTCATTAAATCGAGCAAAGTGAAATAGTGCGATCCATTTTAGCTAACTTGTTTAGAGTTGATTAGTCGAGTGTCTATTGGTGTTGTAAATGATATCTTGTTTGGTAACATATGCAATATTTGTCGGGTTAAGTTGCGATTGTAATTTACAATTATTTTAAAACAATGGTGATTGATATATAGGGGCGGAACCACATACATAGTTGTTTAGGCTATAGCTTAAGACAGCTTTGTATGTACCCTTTATGCATGTAGTTGATCATCAAAAAATTTACAAAAATTATTTTCACTCGTTAAATTAATGTCTAGGTTACTCTCGATTTAGCCCAAGAGAGCATGAAATCTTGGCTCCCCCTGTTGATATATACAATGTCTAAGATGACGAGAATGTGTCCTTCGTGTGTGACCACGTTAAGCCGTGCTAGCATTTTCCTTTTGTAATTGTTTTAAATCAAGTTAAGCAGAAGCTTTTGAGTGATGATTTATGAAGTTGATTCCAACTTATTTAAGATTTAAATTCAACATTTTAAGTTCTTAAAATAATCGAGTCAAAGTCCAATCTTTTTCTTTCTTTTTTCTTTTGTGACAAGAAGTCAAAGCAAACCTTTTTAACTCACTAATCACAATAAGCAAAATCTAAAAATCAAAGAAACAAACGTTAATCTCCCAACGTGAGATTAATCAAATCACTATTCACTTTTAAAAACACTAAAACCCCACTCACCTTGTTCATCTCCACCACCATTGCTCATGCTTCCAAGGTCCTCAGCCTCACTAATCGAGACACCCCATGTGACCAATACAGCTCAAACAATTGGATCAATTTCAATGTTCAAATCTATCAAACAAGCGTGGTGGGATTGTAAGAATTGAGCTCAATACGCTAAAGGTGTGGGGTACAATTCCTTGCCACCCCCTTCTCTCTCTTTGATTTCTTCCTTGATTCTTTGGTAAGGGCAACTAAGGACCCTCGAGGGACTAATCAGATCCACCATCAATCTTGGTGTCACCAGCGGTGGCTTGGATACCCTCGGTTATAAAAAAAAATAAAATAAAAATGTACTCCCTCCGATCACAAATATAAGTCGTTTAAGGTAAGGGCACAAGAATTAAAACAACCTTAATTACAAGTGTAATTTACATATACGTCATTTGACATTAAATGAATTGAAAAATTGAAGAATCATAAATATTTGAATTGTATAAAGATATAATTGGTAAAAAACAATAAATAAACTCTTGAATTCTAAAAACGACTTATAATTTTGACCGAGAAGTTTTTGTTAGAAAGACTTATATTTTTGATCGAAGGGAGTATCAACAAGCACTTCCAAAGTTTCACAGTCAAACAAACCAACTTATGAACTCAATTGATCAATGTGTTCACTTTGAAATTTCATCAACTAGCCATGCTCCCACTTGCCAATATACACATTAAACAAAAACAAGAACAGAGAACTCTGTATATGTAACTTCATTTATTCGATCGAGATCGACGCGTTTTCGTGAGTTTAGAGACGTTGACTTGCACCCATTTCACTGAAATGATCATCAATGGTGATCCCCTTTAAATATCTCAAACACCCAGTTTTGGTTTCATCAGTTACAATGGCTTTCATTAGTAACAAATTCAACATTTCATCTGTTTTTGTCACTATTGCTCTTTTTTTGTTCATGCTTTCAAGTTCTTCAGCTGTTGATCCTGCATTACCCAATGCAACCGTCACACCGGATTCGATTTGCAACGCTACCCGGTATCCTAAACTATGCAAATCCATTCTTCCACATGACAAACCTAGCAATGCCCGCGATTACGGGCAGTTTTCGATCCGTAAGTCTCTATCGGAGGCGCGAAAGTTCTTGTCTTTGATTGATAAGAACTTGAGGCACAAGTCCAAGTTGTCCAAAGGAGCAATCCGGGCACTTGAGGATTGCAGGCTTTTAGCTGCATTGAACTTGGATTTCTTATTAAAGGCATTCGAAAAGCTCAATTCGACGGCGAATAAGCCGCTTTTGAGCTATGAAACTGAGGATGTACAAACACTGCTTAGTGCAATCTTGACTAATCAGCAGACATGTTTGGATGGTATCAAAGCAGCCTCTTCATCTTGGAGTTTGATCAAAGATGAGATTTATAGTCCCCTCTCTAATGGGACTAAGTTGTATAGCGTCTCGCTCGCGTTGTTCACTCGCGGTTGGGTTCGCGGCCAGAAGAAGAAGAAGAGAGAAGGCAAGAAGCACATGGTGTTCTCCAATGTAGGACATGGAAGCAAGGCATTGCCGCTGCGAATGTCGAAGCGGAACCGAGAGATCTTCGACAAGTTGAGCAAGCGAAGAAGGGTTGCTGAGGTTAGTGGTAGTGATGTTGTGATGGTGAGTGATGTTGTGGTGGTGAGTGATGATGGAACTGGTGATTATAAGAACATTAGTGAAGCTGTTGCTGCTGCTCCTACTAAGACCAATAGTAGCACTGATGGTTACTACTTGATTTACATTACTGCTGGAGTGTATGAAGAGTACGTCTCGATCGCGAAGAACAAGAATAATTTGATGATGATCGGAGACGGCATCAACCAGACTATCATCACTGGCAATCGGAGCTTCGTCGATGGATGGACTACATTCAATTCTGCAACATTTGGTATGTATGTATGTATGCTTGTTTATGTAGAACAATATCATGACAATGTTGCAACAGTTTATTACTATCCTGACTAACTATTCCCACGAGGCCCTGGTCTCATAGACCGGGAATTTAAGGGCCGCAGTGGCCCGGACGATCTTGACATACAAGGGGAATCGAACCCCGGACCATGTTGCGATACATTTTTTGTTAAGCTAACTAGAGCAATGTGTGCTACATTTTTGTTCAATGTGCAGCTGTGGTAGGAGAAGGGTTTGTAGCTGTAGACATCACATTCCGAAACACAGCCGGAGCGATAAAACACCAAGCGGTGGCAGTAAGAAACGGAGCGGATTTATCGACGTTTTACAGTTGCAGCTTCGAGGGCTATCAGGACACTCTCTACACTCACTCGCTTCGACAATTCTACAGAGAATGCGATATCTACGGCACAGTTGATTTCATATTCGGCAATGCCGCAGTAGTCTTACAAAACTGCAAGATTTATGCTAGGCTCCCAATGCCCAACCAATTCAATGCCATCACAGCACAAGGGAGAACTGATCCTAACCAAAACACTGGCACTTCAATTCACAACTGCAGCATTTTGGCAACTCCAGACTTAGCGGCGAACCGAACTAACAACAACGGAACGGTGACTAGGACATACTTAGGGCGCCCGTGGAAGGAGTACTCGAGAACTGTTTATATGCAATCGGTCCTCGGCGGATTCATCGAACCGACTGGTTGGAGTCCATGGTCAGGGGACTTTGCTTTACAAACACTATGGTATGGTGAGTACAACAATACTGGAAGTGGAGCTAATACTAGTAAAAGAGTGAATTGGCCTGGTTATCATAAGAGTATGAATACAAGTGATGCATCCAACTTCACAGTTTCTAGTTTCATATTAGGAGATGATTGGATATCTCCAACTGGAGTGACTTACTTTGGAGGTTTGATGTGAATTATTCATGATGACTAGCTTTAATTTGCTGTTTTTAAGGATTAGTATTTTATTTTAATTTTTTTTTTCAGATTTTTTTTTACATTGTTGTTTGTTGAATTTGTGTGTTTGGTTTGAAGTTAGCAGTTAGCAAATTGTTATGCAATTTAATAACATAATTTACATAACACCCATTCTTATTATTTTTGTTGCAAAATACGGTTTAATTCAGACTTGTTATCCCACCGGTTAATCTTCAAACCGAATCGTACCAACGACTATATATATATATATATTATATATACTATCTAATATATGAATCAATTTGAGATTCGGGCCAACACGGACCAAGAACGTCATGTGTGCTGCGTCCACCAAATAAAATTAAGCAATAACTAAAAAATAAAAAAATAATAAAAAATATGGAGTTATATTTTGCTAGAAATTGATTAATGTATCAAAATATCCATGCATAGCCACATGAAAGAATATTATCATGATAAATTTAGTTGATTTTTCAACCAATTCAGTTTCTTTTCTTTTTATTTATTTGTGAACCAATTTTAGTTGCTTGAGAAGACCCAAAAATAGCAGCACAGCTCTTAAGATGATGAACCATTGGTTTTGAAATAGAAAATCTAAATAATAAGAGAGGCAGTGAAGGCTTTATGAAGGTGTATTGCACAAATAATCTCAACCAAAAAGCCCTATTTCTTGGTGGGCCCTCCTCTTTCATAGTACATTCTCCAAATAACTAACATAACCGCCACTTTTCCTGTTTTGGCTTCTATTCTCTCTTATAAGTCTCAAAACTCTGTCTCACATACAGAGTGTTACAAGAGCTTTCACAGCTCTAAAAAGCTCTCAAGCTCTCCCTATTTGATCCCCCCTTCAATTCAATAGCAGCTCTAGCATTGCCTGGTAGAGATCCCAATCACATTGGCCTCTGAAATTGAAGATAATTGTGTTGTTAATCTTCAGTTTCAGACCCCAAAAAAAAAAAAAAAAAAAAAAAGAGGAAAACAGAGCATTTTATACAAAAACAGAGTTTTTTAAACTCTACCAAAAACAGGGCAAAACAGAGCTGCTCCAAATGGGGTACTACGAGGACAAGAGAAAAAGGAAGTTCGCCCTCATAGGCGTATCTTCGCTGGTTTTAGTAGCGATGGTGGTCGGCGTGGCTGTGACGACGGTCCGCATGTCGCATGACTCGGACTCGAAAGAGGGCGATTCCGGCGATGGAAACATGAAGGCTTCAATGAAGGCAATTGAAGCCATTTGCCAACCTACACAGTTTAAGAAGACTTGTGTCCAGAGCCTATCTGCCAATGCAGGTAACTCTACCGACCCGAAAGACCTTGTGCAGGTCGCCTTTAAGGTCGCGATGAAGTACATTAACGACGCCGCGAAGCACTCGGTTACATTGCAGAAGTTGGAGAACGACCCTAGAGGGAAGTTGGCCCTCAAGAGCTGCAAAGAGCTCATGGGGTCTGCTGTCCAGGATCTCCAAGAGTCTTTCAACAAACTTGGGGAGTTTGATCTAAGTAAGGTGGATGACTTGTTGGAGGACCTTAAAATTTGGCTAAGTGCTTCCATTACTTATCAGGAGACTTGCCTCGACGGATTCGAGAACGTTACCGGCGACGCCGGGGAGTCCATGAGGCATGCTTTGAAGACTGCAGGGGAGCTCACAAGAAATGGCCTTGCCATTGTCTCTGAAATGTCATCTTTCTTGGCAGACTTAAACATCCCCACCTTCAACCGGAGACTACTATCCACCGGAATGGATGGTTTCCCGTCTTGGCTTGGCCAAGGGAAGCGGAGGTTGCTTGCCGAACCGGCGATGGCGAAGATCAAGGCCGACGCAGTTGTGGCGCAGGATGGCAGTGGGCAGTACAAGACCATCAATGAAGCTTTACAAGTTGTTCCAAAGAATTCTACTAAGCTCTTTGTTATATATATCAAGGCTGGAGTTTACAAGGAGTATGTTGATGTGAAAGCCAAGATGAAGAATGTTATGTTCATCGGCGACGGCCCTACTAAGACCAAGATCAGCGGTGACAAGAACTTCGTCGACGGCATTCCCACCTTCAGGACTCCCACAGTCGGTAATATGACATACCTCACGACCTTATTTTATTATAGTATTAGAGTTAGTTAGCTGAGTTTTGTTTTATTATTATTGCAGCTGTTGTAGGAGAGGGATTCATTGCGAGGGACATTGGAATTGAGAACACTGCAGGGGCTAAAAAGCATCAAGCAGTGGCTCTCCGAGTGCAATCGCAGAACTCGGTCTTTTACAACTGCCAATTTGATGGATATCAAGATACACTTTACGCTCACACGATGCGACAATTCTATCGCGACTGCACCATCTCCGGCACCATCGACTTTGTCTTTGGAAACGCGGCGGTGGTGTTCCAAAATTGTACAATGGTGGTTAGGAAGCCTTTGGAGAACCAACAAAACATTGTGACAGCCCAAGGTAGAAAAGATAGGAAAGAGCCTACTGGCATAATCCTCCAAGGGTGCACCATCAAGGCCGATCCCGAGTACTATCCGGTGAGGAACAAGTTGAAGTCGTACCTCGGAAGGCCGTGGAAGGAATATTCGAGAACTATCATAATGGAGAGCACAATCGACGATTTGATCCAGCCCGAGGGGTGGTTGCCATGGATGGGAGATTTCGCACTAAGGACTTGCTTTTATAGCGAGTTTAACAACGTCGGTGCGGGTTCGGATATGTCGAAGAGAGTGAAATGGAAAGGTGTGAAGAATATGACCTCAGAACATGCTTTGAAATTCACTGTGAGGAGGTTCATTAGAGGTGATTCTTGGATCAAAGCTTCAGGAGTGCCATATGTGTCTGGAATGATGAAGTAGGGGAATAACAAAATGAAGTGAAGAAACTAAATTAAAAGAGTTGCTTTAGTTTGCAAAAGCCTTTGCAAATCTATATATAATTTGAGAAAGAGCTTGAATCTTAACCATTCTAGATTTGATGTTGCTCAAAATCCTTCTTTTCTCTTTTTATTATGTTTTTTTGCTTGTTAAAGATGTAGTAATTGATAAGTTTATTCTTATATATATACTTTGATAGTGATCTTCAATCAATAATAGCATATATATGTGCACAAAAATTTGCATACAATTAGAGTAAAAATAATGTGGTTTGAGGAAAAAAAAAAAAAAAAAAAAAAAAGGTCAATCAACTTGAATTTTTCCCTTGTTGCTATGAAAAAAAAAAAAAAAAAAAAAAAAAAAAAAGTCCATCAACACATGCTTTTGTACATATAATGTAGTGCAAAATGAATAAAAAATTTTAACTACACAATTTGATGTTGGTAATGAAGAATGTTAATGCAAGGGTTCAACCAATATATTGGAAAAGATTCAATCTAAGCTCCCCAACTTTAATTTCGATTAAAATACACAAGTTCAGGGACCAAAAAATAATACCAAATAACATGCTTTGCTTTTCTTTTTTTTTTTGGTAGATAAGTGACCAAACTTGGCGAGTGATTACATCAAATAGTGTAGGTTATCTTGTTGGTAGATGATTTGTTAAAGTTGATAGTGTCGAGTTGGTACAGCCTAAGCGACACGTACAATGTGCTTTTACACTTTTGTCTTCTTCACTTTTACTCTTTTGTATACGTGACATAATGCTATTGATAAATTTTACCAACTTCACAATTCCAACTTCAGCAAAATCCCCTCTACATCCGGATCTAGCAATAACATAACAAAGTTGGGTACTCCATTTGAAATCACTAACAAAAAAATATATCACCAAAATGTGTTCGTTTGCCATGTGATATGCACATGCGTTATTGTCTTCGAAAATATGTCAAAAATTCACCACTCAATTCCAATCTAATTCTCTTGTTGTCTCAGTATAAAATAGGGTTCGTTTAGTCGCTCTCTTATTTAATTGATTAATCACTTGTTTCAATTTAGAAGTTTTATCAAATTTGATTTATTAAAAATAATTAACCCACAAAAGAATAAAATTTTGTAATTTACACAACAAAGAAAAATGAATAACCTAATGAGTTATAACACCACGACCCAAGTTTCGTCAGCCTCAACCGATTGTCTCGAGTTCAACCCTTGAAATCCCTCGAGAGAGATTTTTTTTTTTTTTTTTTTTTTTTTTTTTTTGTTTTTGCATTGGAAATGAGGTCAATCAGTCCGCCACTCGATTACCCTCATGATGAATGTGAACAATCCGAATAGACCAATATATCTTGTCTCAAGAACTCTCGAATCAAAGCTATTAAGTTGCGACACTGGTTAATTCGAGTGGTTCTACCTGCTCGAGCCCAGATTAGTCGGGTCCTACGCTTGTGTGACACAAAAATAAATAAATAAATAAATAAATAAATAAATCCTATATATATAATGCGATGCGTGCACAAGACAAACGTTGTATACATTTCTCTCGGAAGAGAAAACCAGCTCCGCGAGTTCTTCAATGGCGACCGCATCGTCTTCGATTTCTTCTTCATCATCTTCTTCATCAGATTCGTCTTCTTCATCGTCGCGTCACGATCGCCATCTTCGCCGAAAGAACAGGGACTCGATCAAGATCCGCAAGAAGAGGGACTCGCGATCGAAGCGCAGAAGAAGGCATCGCAACGGCGGCCACACCTCTTCTTCCTCTTCGTCCGATTACAGGTTCTCTCTATTACTTTCATTGATATCTCTCACTTGATTGTGTAATCCCCATGTTAGGGTTTGGTTTGCTCGGTTTGGGTTCTCGAATTGGTGGATTGGTGGAATCTAGGGTTAGGGTTTGTTCATGTATTGTTCTTGAAAGTTCTTTGTATTGAGGATTGAATTGTCAAAGTTGCGAAATTGTGCAAATTGTGATGTCGAATTCTAGGGCATTTGTTGCGACAAGTACATATTTTTGTGTGTTTCATGCATTTCATTGGAATTGTTGAATTTATTGAACATGATTCGATTGCAAAGTTGTTTGATTTATCTAGGGTTAGGGTTTGTTATTGTGTTCTGTTAAAGCTGTGTACTTTGAGATGCTTTGTTAAGAAAATTGTGGTGTAATGGAGATTACTGACTTCCCTGTATCAAGACATAGTTTAGAGGAAGGGAATAATTTCGTTGGAATCGTCGGAGCAAATCACTTTTGTGTATTTTGAATGCAAATTAAAGTAGGATTCGGATTGTTTGCTACTTGTGATGCTATTGAATAACAATTGGAAGTGCTTCATTTGTAGCTGAAATGTGAACAAAAACCAATGTCGAGTCTTCTCTGGGTGTTGCAAATGAGAAACATGTTTAATCATTGTTGCTTTTTATGAACTAGAAAAGATGAGTATTGGGTGACAAGTGTTTTAATTGGTCGTCATTGTGCTACTTGTGGTTTACAGCACTAGCTGCAGTTCTTCTGATAGTGAGCGGGAGTCATCCAAGCGTTCAAAGAAAAAACATGGATCGGGAGAGAAGCAGAAGAAGGTGCCCATCGAGAATTTTCTAGTAATCCCTTCCCAGTTTTGATTTTTTTATAAATATATTTTAGAATCTTTTGGCAGTCTAAGGAGAGGGAAAGAGGCAAGAGTATACGGAGAAAACAGCATAAACAAAAGGCTAAAGAGGTAGAATATTATTGTTTCCATCCATAATGTCTTCATTTAGTCTCTCTCGATAAAATCATCTATATATTTCTTTTAGCTTTCTTTTTTGGAATGAAATTATTATTTGTTAGGGTAAACCCATGATGCATTTTTATCATAATGAGCATACTAGTTCTTCAATGGTTCTTTTTAAATGTAAAAAAAAAAAAAAAGAATGCTTGAAAAAACCATCTACTCTGTGTTTGGTTTTATAATTGCCTCCGAGACACTTGTTTATTGGATTCTGGTCTTGCTAATAATTACGAATCGTATGTAGTTTCACAGATAGACTTTTAAGGGCCTGTTCGCTTTGCTGCTTTTTTTTACTAAGACACTCTCTGACTAATACTGGACAACCGCATTTTCATTTTGTGTTTCGCCCCTTATGAACATCCCGTTTATGAGTGAGAGGGGCAGTTAGCACAAAAGGGGATTGTGGTCTCTCCCAGGTCTGGTTAGTGCATTTCTCAATAAAAGCCCAGTGGCTAAGCGAACAGGATCTAATAGTAATAGTTAGCACTTAGCAGAGCAATTAATTCAATGTTGGTTAAATTTAGGATAAGACGAGATATATTCTCCTCTTTTGTTTCAGGAGACTTTTCTTTGTTTCTCATAGTAGGTATTTGAAATATGCTGCTCTCATGTGTGAAATTATTGTTAATCATTGTCATATAGTGTCTAATTAATTAATCATTCAATAAGTAAATTTTTGTGGGATGGTGAGTGGTCCAGAATTATTTATTTATTTATTTATTTATTCAGTTGAATTCATATATGTGTTTGAGGTGCTTATTTTATTTGTTCTCTTTGATATTGGCTCTTTGGTATTGGAGCTGTGGTCTGTAACCTGGTAACGGCATGCTGGATCGGCTGTTACTTTGTTTCTGGATTGTGCTTTTTCTGGCTGTGGGAGCCATATATAGAAGGACCAACGTGAGAGGAGCAGCAGTCCTGTGCAGCTCTCAAAGGTTATCAACTTGTGTTTTTTTAATTTCTGCACGAGAAGGATCTTCTTGGAAACACTGCCACTCACACATGCTCTTTCTTTCTTCCTATCCAGTTTTTAGGACGCGATAAAGAAGAAGGTGTTCGTCGAAGTGCTGTTTCGGGCAAAAAGGTGAAAGCCATTTAACGTAAAGTTTAAGATCTTCTATGATTTTTTATGCTTGCAAATGTGGGTAATTCTTTCTTATTCTCTACTCTAGATTTTGTTGAAGCTCGAGAAGTCTAAGGAAGATAAGTTGGCAGAAACCAACCGCAACGAGCTGTTGAGGTTCTTGAATGCTAGCTACGATTGACTCGCCCTTGTTTCAAAGATTCAACATTTGAGTTAATGAAGAAAGTTCAACAGAGATTTGCAGCAAAATCTTGAAGAAAACTGGACATCATGTTTGAACCAAATCAACTGCTGTTTTCATTATAGTCCATCAAGTTTTGTCTATGAACATTATTTGTCTTAAAGATGTAATGTGTTTGTTTGCGATGCAAGTTTTAAACTTTTGTTGTTCATATGAAATGGGTAATTTATACTGTTTGATAAGGGCATTTCACCAATTTGTATTATGGGAACACATTTATTGGAGTCCGAATCCTTATCTTATTATTCATTGCAATATCCACTTACAAGTTTTTTTGATGCATAACTCAGTAGATTTTACTGACTGCTTGGCAAATGCCTGCATCAAAAGAAACTACTAATCTTTTTCTTAGCATTTTATCTTGGCATAAATTATTATTTGGTCCTTGAATTTTCAAGTTTTTTGTCGATTTGATTTTTGAACTTCCATAAGTTCACTTTTAGTCCTTGAATTTTCATTCTCCTCTACTTTTGGTCATTTCATTAAATTTGGAGAACAACGGTCTCTAATAAAGTGCTTCACAAGCAATTCACGGTCGGTTCCCATCTATTCATTAGTTAAAAAAATTGATTGTGAACCGTTACGATAGTATTCGTTACTCTTAAATCTTAACAAAATGACCAAAAAGTAGAGGGAAATAAAATTTAGGAACCAAAAATGGATTGATGAAAGTTTGAGAACCAAATTAATAAAAACTTGAAAGTTAAGGGACCAACAAAGTAACTGACTGATGGTTAGGGCCGTCCATGCGCCATTCATGATGCACAACTGAGACAGTGTGTAGTCGATGATAAGAACAACAAAGTAGGTCGTCTGCACAAAGTGAATCCGAGTCCTTAGAAGCCATATGAGAATTGCATGTGCATACTCATTTGTGCATGGGCTCCGCACGCCACGTCACTATGGTATGTGTCACGAGTGCCTTTCGAGCGAGAGGTTTCTCAAAGGAATTTTCCTCGCTTAACACCTACCCATGGTGCCTAAGGACCGCCTTAGTTCAGCACACCAACGAAAACGTGATTGAACAGCAAATATGACACAAAGGAAATTCATTACTTAGTTCAATGAGAATACAACTCTAGCATCCCATGCATCTCATCGTGCATCTCATGCCATGTTTTCCCAAGCTTACATGCCTTGGCTTTATAGCAAAACAGACAAGTTAGTTACATAACTATCGAGGACACCTGTCATATTTACATTACACGAGACTAAGTAAACCACCACACCATGTAGTGCTCAAAACAGCCACCTAACTGCTTCCTTCATTTGCTGCCACCTGGTTCCATAACTGCCTTGACCACCTGGTCAATAGGCACATGTTCAATGTGTCTGGGAGTTGTTGGGACGTGCCTTGGTCATGCTAGGAACCATGAACAAGGCAGTTACATAACCGTCTGTAACTGCATTTGACTTGGTCCATCCAAGCCTATGGTACGCATCGCTCTAGGGACAAGATCTGATTGGTGGTGCCTAGCTGCGCGCTTAGGCACCCTGGGTGCTAGCCGGGGCTCGGTTAAGTCCGAGTCCCACCGACTCGGGGTGGCTTGCACCACGGTCCTTGGGTCTTGCCTTGGCATGTCCGCCCAAGGCATGCTCGAGGGTTTCCCTTGCCTCCGTTCCCATGTCACTCATAGGAGAGAACACACCCCTCCTTATAATAGATGTTAAGCCGTTCCTGGAACTCCAATAGAAAACATCCAAAAGTGAGACTAATCGTACTTTGACTTGGTCAACGCCCAAGTCAAGTTTTGTCAACCCTTGCCAAGGTAATGTCTTGCTCGTGCCAAGGCGCGACCTTGCTCGTGCCAAGGAACCCGCCAAGGTGCCACCACGCTTGCTGCCAAGGAACGCGCCTGTGCTCTTGCCAAGGAACGCGCCCATGCTCGCGCCAAGGTCTGCGCATGTGCTCGTGCCAAGGTCCGTGCCAAGGCGCCATTGTGCTCTCGCCAAGGCACCATCGTGCTCCCGTTAAGGAATGCGCCAAGGCGCCTCTGTGCTCCCGCCAAGGAACGCGCCAAGGCGCCACTGTGCTCGTGCCAAGGCACCACTGTGCTCCTCGCCCAGGCGCGTGCCAAGGCGCAACCTTGTCCGCATCTAGGCGCCGTGCCGACCTTGTCGGCGCCTATATGCGTTGCTTCGTTTGTGTCGCATACAATTTACCCCTGCGCATGCGCAAGCCCCGCACGCTATGCTGCGAACCATCCGTAGGTACATCATCCAGCAACTAACTCCCATGAAACCTTCCCAGTCCACCAAAACCCGATATATTGCTAGGTTTTCCCCCTGCCTAGCCAGCTTACTCGAGTCATGCTATTGAGGGGCTAACAGTATGACTTTGGTTCATTATTGTTTTCTTTAGTTAGTAGGAGTATTTGGTACTTATTCATTTTGATTTATTATGGGGAAAATACTAGAACGATAATCAGCACAAAACACATTGGCTCTAGCTCACAAGAGCCTTTCATACAACTTCGACCCGCTTGTTATCCATCAAAATTTTTGTATACCCGCATCTTAAGGCGCGCATGAATAACTTTTGTGAGCCAATGTGTTTTACGGCATAATATGATGTTATAACACTTTTCTTATTATGGATTCGGGTAGTTATACAGACCCGTTTAGGCTTAATGGATTCGTTGTTACTTATTGTGACCCACCTAAGCTTTACGAGTTCACTCAGGGGTAGTGGAAAGCCCAATCAAGCAATTGTGGACATTAGGGTTTCAAAGGCTTCTTCTATATAAAGGCATAGCGAGGAAGTCATGAGTGAGCAATATTAGGGTTTTAGTTCCTCCTCGTCTCTTCTCCATACCTTCTACTCTCTGTAGGTTAAGTTTTTGTTATTTAGTCTGTTTGTCTCTCAGAGTATTTTTTTATTTGTAAGAATGAATCGCACAAAGTTCTTCTTGGAAATCAAAGAAACCAGATTTTCAGGATTTTATATGTGCGTAAATAAAAGCCCAATAAATAAGATCCTCTCTGCTTGAGTCGTCTCTGCTTTTCCTCCACAGATTCTACTCCAATGTGATGGATCACATTTTCTTATAAAAAAATGTTTTTTTTTTTTTCAAAGAACAAAAAAAGCGTTATCTTGAAACAATTTCCCTACCATTACACAAGGAACACGAGTAGGGAAAGGCGGTTGCGACGGTTTGGACACTTCTAAAGATGGACTACAACTATTGGTTTGTACACCTTTAAAGATGGACTGCAATTGTTTTTGTTAGAAAACTCGATTTAATTTAAATTGAAGAAATTTGACATCGACAATGAAGAATGGATTGAAGCTAACTCGTGGAGAAAATTAATTAGGAAGGATTTAAAGAATTTAAGCCCTGTTTGATTACAAAGAAAATATTATATAGGAAAAGAATATTTTCTTAAGAAAGTTTTCCCTAGTAAATGTTCTAAAGAAAATTTTTTTATATGTGTTTGATTGCACATATAATAATTTTTTCCCTCAAAACTAACTAATAACAAGTTTTGAAATAAATATGAAAACTTACCATATATATTAAATATATTAATTTTCATATTTAAAATATAAGTTTAATGTGTCTTAATATGGAAACTCAAATTTTCTCAATAGAAAACTCAATTTGTCCATCATAATAGGTGGGAAAATATATGAGTCTCAATATGAAAAATTGGCAATTGTGAGAAAATATTCCGCAAGAAAATCTTGACCATCAAACGCAAGAAAATGTCATTTTCTTATGAAATTTGTCATTTTCCTTATAATATTTTCTTTTTTCATTCAATCAAACATGACCTTAGAAATCACACTATTAACTGCCTAAATGGCGCACAAAATAAGAGATTGGTATATATAGCCGACCCCAATTGATTTGAGATTGAGGTTTTGTAGTTGTCAAAGTTGGCATGCGAACATAATTGATGTGGATCAACGATCAGATAATTCATGTGGTAAGCAATTTGGTTACCCTTCTCAACTAGGGTCTTCGTTTTGAAAGGGCTATCTCGAATGAAGCTCGACAATATTTGAACGTGAATTAGTAAGTGTTGTTGGTGTATGATTGGCGTTGAACACTTATAGTAAATTATAAAGGAATCAAGGAAGCTGCTAGGAATACACACTTTAGACACTGACTTTAGACATTTAGCTATCGTGCGCGGTCCCTACACCTTGGAACACGCATTTGAGGAGTACACACTTTAGACACTGATTATAGGCACCTAGCTATTGTACGTCGTCGCTACACCCTGGAACACGCATTTGAGGAGTATTGGACGGCGCACGATCGTTAGATGCCTAAAGTCGGTGCTAAACAATGTACCCCAAACATTTTCCATGAATCAATTGTCGAGGAAAAGTTAATGAGTACGAGGAACAATAGAATTATAATCCAAGTGCTCTTGCATTACTATATTGGAACTCTAGATGTATGTGAAGTAGAAAATTGGAAGACCAAACTTCATTAGACCTAGATAGTTCTTTGAATTATGAGTTGTGATGTTGGTGCCCAAATTACTCCACATATTTGTTACCATGACACCATGCATAATGGACTCCTGGCATATATTTTAAAAGCTTATTAGGCTTGAACTAGATTATAGCTAGTTTTGCCTAATAAAGCTGTAATCAAAAGGAACTTCAACCACACAAACAATTCGTGTTATTAGGAGTAAATTAGTCAATCGAGATAAGGATCTTGTTACCCATTAAGCCTTTTTAGTAGACCTGTTTATGGAGCAAGTTCGAATTTGAAAGCCCTTTCTCCTACGCCCAGTCCAACATACCCACTTATCTATATATATATATAGCTTAAGAGGAGAATAGAAATTTGATTAATCATTGATGAATGTAAGACCAATCATAGAATCAATTACACTAATAAAAATATGAGAAGTGATTGGTTGACACACATGGGACGCATAACTTATGTAGCGCCTTGTCGCCCCGCTTTGTGTCAACCAAACATTTTCCTAAAAATATATGAGGGCCGCTAAGGGCACCCCACCGTTTAATGAGGGCACCCAAAGTATTTGTAAAAATTCCAGCAAAACTGGAAAAGACCATTTTGCCCTTGTATATATAGTGATTCAAACCCCACAAATCATTTTGACAAAGAAAAAAGGCACCCTACCACAAGGTTGAACCACAAAGCCACATTGCGTTTGGCGAGCTTTGATCGATTCTTGCGGATTGACATCATCCGAACAGGTAACAATGTTTGACAACCATATGATGGTTTTTTAGAACTGTTTAGTTGTGTAAAATATATGATTTGTTTGTCAACGTATGGTTTGGTAATTTCTTCAAATCCGAACTTGTTTCCACTATATAATGGAGGATTGTACTGCTACTGTGCAAGAGGAGGTCGAACTCACGGTAATTTTGCAAATTTATTGTGTTTTTTATGCGATTATCCGAAGTTTATGTAGATGTGCGCGATTGTATCGGCCTCGCAGGACCGAGATGTATGGTGATGTCTCGGTCATAGAGGACCGAGAGGTGTACGTAGGTCACGGAATGGTACAACCGAGAGTACTCCGTAACACTCGGTCGTACGTGAGCGAGACTCAAGAAAGTTTCGGACTTCTGTGGCAACCGAGAACCTCGCTTTTTTGGGTCTTTTTGTGTTTGTCTTTGTACATTTTGGTTGATTATAATGTTACACTGTTTGTATTGTAGGTAATGTCGGTTTGTACCCTATTTCCAGACTACAAGGACACGTTTACACCTTGTAGGCCCTTCCCATCTAGAGAAGCGGCTGTTTCATGGCTTCAAATGATAGGCCGTGAGAACATGTTTGTGCTAGTGACAAAGCACTCTGATGCGGGGGCATTAAGCGCAGGGGAAGGGTGAAACTTGCCTGTGAGAGGTCTGGGACATATAGGGGAATGTCACAAAGAGTTGGGAAGGGTAAAGCAGCAAAAATTGCTTCGAAACCAAGAAATGTAAAAGAAGAAGAGGAAACGGCGAGGACTCAAACTGGTACCAAGAAATGTGGATGCCCTTTCCTTATCAACGTAAAGGAAAATGCTGACTCCTTGTGGTATGTAACTGTTATATGTGGGAGGCACAATCACGAGCCCGCAAAAAACTTGGACGACCATTCATTTGCCGGGAGATTGGATAAGGGGGAGCAGGAAGTTGTGGTGCAAATGACAAAGGGGAATGTGAAGCCAGAGACATCCTAAATACGTTGAAGCAAAGAGATGTTAGAAACGTATCGACAATGAGGACAATATATAATGCAAGACAAAAAGTCCAAAATGAGGATGCGGGTGGGAGGACTCAAATGCAACAACCAAGCTTTGCACATATTGGAGAAGAATAAGTGGATGTCATGGCATAGGAAGCATCCCGTTACGAATGTTGTCACCGAGTTATTTTGGTCACATCCCGACTCAATAAAGTTGCTTCAGGTGTTTCCCATCGGTTATTTTGATGGATTGCACGTACAAGACAAATAGGTACCGAATGCCTTTGTTGGAGATTGTTGGCATCACTTCTACGCACTTGACGTTCTCCGTTGGGTTCGCATTCTTATCATCAGAGAGTCATGGGAATTATGTTTGGGCACTTGAGAACTTGAGATCCATATTGGATGGGTGGCGTAAGCCTGACGTGTTCGTTACCGATAGGGACTTAGCCCTTATTAGTGCCATAAAAGAAGTTTTTCCGGCCTCGTCTCACCTCCTTTGCTCTTGGCACATCAACAAAGTAGTATTGGCCAAGACTAAGAAGATGTTTGGGGAGAACGATGGTTTCGCGCGTTTTATGGATAGGTGGACGAGCGTGATGTATGCCAACTCGGAGGCCTTATTCGAAGTTAGGATGAATGACCATGGCTTACGGTCATTGCGTAGAACCGGATTGGTTGCCACATGTTGAGGGCATCATCGATGTGGTTGCCGATGGAAATTGTGGATATCGGTGTGTTGCGTCTGGGCTTCGACTTGCCGATGTAGACGGGTGGAGGATTGTCCGTAGAAGGATGTATGATGAGATTATCGGGCATGAAAACCTTTGGCGGGAAGTGCTAGGCTCGAGTTACGAGTGTCGTCAAGATTGCGGTGCATTGCCAAGAGAATCAAGTTGGTGCATCTTTCAAAGAATGGTTGACACTTCCAGACATGGGATTGTTGGTATCCACTGCATTCAATGTCATTCTCGTCAACCTCTCGCATGGGAGTGCTACCACATTTCTACCTCTACGTAGTGCTCCACCGTCGTCGTTGCACAACAGACTTGTCATTGTCATGGTAAATGACAGGAATATACATTGAGTTATGGTAAGTATTATGAATTTTGTTGAATTGTTATTTTTTCCCCCGGAGTGGGGTTGTGACAATATATTTATGTTATACTGTTCACTTTGACAGGTGAAGTTGCGTGTGAATGCACCATTGCCATCCTTATATCTTTCGTGGGACCGGTATGTTGCGGACTGCGCGAAAGGTTGGCGTGATGGATTCGTCTTTCGAGACATCGCGCCCATTGCAACTATTGATGATGCCACCATATCCGTTGTAGATTTAGGTACACCGTAGTGCTAAACTTGTACCTAGAATTCTTGATGCCTGTAAATTTACCAATTTTGAAAGTTAGTTGTCAAGTTGTACGGATATACAATGAGTGTAATTTCGTACCACCTTTGGGGTATTGTTGTACAGTTTGATTCTTGTATAGTGATTTTATCTTAGTACTTTGATATATAATTACTTTTGTTTTCGTGGCTATTGTCGTGCTGGATTTTCATTTGTGCGAAGTTAGTTGGAAAGTTAATTGTCGAGTTAGTGGGAAATTGTTCTTTGAACAGACGTGTCGACACCCTGAATGACCGAGACATACGGTGCATAAAGGTGTCGGCCATACACCACCGAGAACTAACATTAAGTTTCGGTCGCCGCAATACCGAATTGCCGCTTCTCGTAGAACCACATGCGCGACCTTACCCGGCTTCTCGGCCATCGATGGCAAAATCGACACATATTTAAATACTTTGGAATCGAGCGACATTCTCGGCGGGTAAGGCCGGAATCCTGTATTTGTCTCGGTTGTTCAAGACTGAAAATTGCACATGATTGTCGGCACTTTGCTTGACCGAGACACCCTC
This sequence comes from Stephania cephalantha, assembly GCA_039657325.1. NCBI lineage: Eukaryota > Viridiplantae > Streptophyta > Magnoliopsida > Ranunculales > Menispermaceae > Stephania > Stephania cephalantha. The sequence goes on along the minus strand of CM077579.1, from coordinate 46,046,619 downwards.
ATAATCGAAAAAAACAAGTATCCTAGAACAAAAAAATACCAAAATAGAACGATAGGCAATGTAACATTATAAACCGCATAAAAATGTCGTCAACAGGCAACAAGTACTCATCAAACATTTAAAAATGTCGTTATAAGCGCAACACAACAAGTACTCATCAAACATTACAAACTGTCATAAAAACATATCCGCAAACCTCATAAAACTCAAAGAATGTCACACAAATGTCTATCCCTCCGCAAAACGGTCATTGCTTGGGTTTCTTCAAATTCTTCCTTTGATACAATTCTCTTCGGAGGCGAGCATCGGCAGTGGCGGGCGCGTTTGTGGCGGGGTGGAGTGTGTGGAAGTGCTACCATCTTTGGGGGCCCGCCTCGGGCTCCGGTAGGGGCGGATGTTGCGGTTGTCAGGGTTGGGCTCGCCTATTACTTAATAATAAATGCATAATACATATAATCATTTCAATACCTCAAGTAGCTCGTTGTCTGCGAAAAAATAAGGGGATGAGACACTTTGAGGAACCAAGGCGGAGTAGTCTAGTGTAGCCAAAAACTTAGACACCGAGACCCACTCTTATCAAAAAGAGTGCGGGACAACAAGTTTTCCTAAAAATATATTGATTCAATTCCATTAGTTCAAAAGAATATTTAAATATCATGAATTTGGTTGTGACATTTCACCAAAAGGTAGGTGAAATTTGACTCTATCACCTCCTTGTTGAAACGTATTCAACCCGGTAATCCTCTCAAGTCCCGCCGTGTCCGGGTGCACGATTGTAAATCCCATTCGATTAGGCAATATTCTCTCGATAAAGCCACATGATCCTTGAAGCTCTTCACAAAATATTTGGAACATATAACTATACGCATGGAACAGAACCAAAAAAAATTTACAAAAAAAAATGTTCAAATACTCTTAGAACGGAACCAAATAATAAAAAACAAAACTTTCAAACAAAGGAAGACAAACTCCCCAATTAAATGAAAAAACTTAAACAAAATTATAAACCCACCAATCGCACAAATGCCACACGAACCATTATTATATTTAAATATCATGAAGAAAGATAAACGGTGCCACAATATTCTTACAAAATATTTGAACATATATATAGATATGCCACAATGAAAAACAAAACTTTCAAACAAAGAAACAAACTCCCTATTAAATGAAAAAACTTAAACAAAATTATAAACCCACCAATCGCTTATGAAGAAAGATGCCACAATGAGAAACAATGGTCTAGAACTATAACATTGCTTTTGGAGCCGCTCACCTACATTCTTATATTTCTAAAATAATTAATTATTTGCTTATAAAATACATATTTTTTTGTACTTACACGTTCAAATTATATTTACATTTTCTTAAAAAACATACTTGAGTCGTACTGAACTTGGCTTCGCTAGTTTTCCCAAATTCAACCCACGTTGAGCACCCAACCCATGAACATGTCTACTTGTGAATGGAGCAACTATTATTCAAAGAGTCACCCACCATGTAGTTGGTTCGACAACACTTAAATTAATACAACGAAGATTATCTTTGGAAGGGACCCCACCATATAGGTTCAACTGCACCTGAATTAATAGAGCATTTGGATTTATAATCCATATAATCAAAGGTCCCACTAAGAGTCGAGACCTAAAACTAAGGGTGCACACGGATTGCACTAATCCGCATGGATTCAGTCCAATCCGAATCAATTATCACTAATTGGATCAATTTTTTAATCTCTTGGACTAGATCGGACTGAAAAATCACTAATTCGGCTGGACTGGATCGAATTGCGGATCCTACATTAAAAATTTGCGGATCCAATCCGTTTATCACATAAACACATATACACATCTAATCATATGTACTACAATATCTCAAATAACATTAACTCAAACTATCGAGTAGAAACTGTAATAATTTAAAGACTATGCTTGTTCTCAACTCTTTAATTACACTTCATATCTTTTTTTGTAACGACCTATTTTCAAATGGACCGCCACGGGGCCGATGCGAACCCACAACTTAGCCTACCATCGCCAGTTGTGTCCCACATGCCAACTCATCCACCATTTAATCATAATTAACCTCAAATGACAACAATTTACTATTTAAATTGTTACTGAACTCTAATCACATCGGAAGTCTTTAGCACGACAAAATATATATAACAATAAAGTCATGCAAGTAACTCTGATCCCTAGTGTGGAAAACCGATATATCATCATAGATCAAAATGTACCTCAATGAAATACAAGATCAACAGTATAGAGTCATAGTGTATCGCTCTCAAGCCCAAATCCCAAAATAAAACAAAATAAGTATATACAAACGTACAAGCCTGGCTAAACGTCTCTGTATTTCGGTAGCTTGCTCTTGCCCCGACTCATACTATGATTTGCACTCGAGCTATCACAAAAAGACAGATGACGAGTCTAGAGTGAGTATTCCCAAAAAAATATAAGTGAGCAATACGGAAAGTAAATACTGGAATGTAAAGAAAACTATTAAATAAACACGCGGAAATAAAATACAGTCAACTGTGCTCATCGCATGCATATGTAATAGTGAAAGCTCAAAGTGTGTGTTCCTAGCCCTAGGGTTAGACTAGCGCCAGACTTCGGACTCCCAACAGATTACTGCCGACGAGTAGCACTCAAGCAAGGCCAGAACCTGGATCCGCTAGGTGGTCAGCGTGGAACCTACGACGCACCCATGCATGCCTGTCACTCTCTCTCGGTAGCCCTATTCACCGAGATGGCACACGTGCTATGGCCTAGTGGACGTACACACATATATGACACGGAGGGAGAGCCTTAACGTCCGTCCATTACAACACACCAGGAATATAGTAATGAAAGACAAAAAATGAATTCAAAAGCAAAAGTAAATACTGCTCAAGAAATTTCAGTTGAGATACTACACACCTCACATCGCACTCCGGGTAGCCCTATTCACCGTGGCACACGTAACCCGTACACACGGGCACGAGGGAGAGCCTCGTCCTCCATTAGTCACACCAGGAATATAGTAATGAAAGACATAAAATGAATTCAAAAGTATATCCCAAATTTCATACTACACACCTCACATCGCACTCCATGTACCGTCACTAACCCTCCGACCTATTTTCCATGTATAATTGATATTGATTCATTTGTATGTGTTTTAAGTCAATTCACACACATTATGTCAAAACATGGGTCTATTAGCGCACTAGGTCTGGGCATTAGCGCGCTAGATGCCCAAATAATTATAAGTTTATTACCCAGAAGAACATTAGCGCGCTAGATTATGCAATTAGCGCGCTAATCGCGCTCCGAACATCAAAACTGATTAAACTTTTTGGATTTTCCACACACCCAACAACAGCTACAACACCAACAACAACACTTCATAACACTAGAAACTCATCATAACAACAACTCAACAATCACCAAAACCATCACCAACATCCACAAAAAGTATGATCAAAAGATATAAAAAGGTGTGATGTAAGTGATTCTCACCTTGGATTTGATGTTTCACCCCTCCAAGCTCCTTGAATCTCCAAGAGAAATCACTAAAACCCTGGTTTTGCTCTTCAATTTTTCGGATGGAAAGGATAAGAGAGAGAAAAGGTGGTGGAAATAAGTCAAACTTAACTTATATAGGTTGAATTTGCATCCCAACTCACCACCTCATCTCTAGGCCATCCAAGGCACCTCATTTGCTCATATTTTACACTCTAATGACTCGAATATGACTCTGATGGCACACTCGCTCTTATTCTTAGCACAAAAGATCTTGTTTGGGTGTTCAGACGCCCGGTTTCGCGTCCCAAATTGCGACATACGCGTACTACCATGTCCTTAACCACCAAATATACATTCCATATTAATTATTTAGCCAATTTTATTCATTTTGGGTGTGTTATTTTTCCCGACCTAGTGTTAAGTCGGTTAAACTACTCGGTACCCGCGTTGACATGCATATCGAGACGACTACTTAACACACAGTCTCACTCGTCAACTGGACTATAATTACACACATTACGATGTCGTTTAATCTATTTTCATGTATACACCGTAATTTAAACAAATCAGCATACAAAAATAACCATTTACCTAGCTTCAGGCGCGCACAAGCCAAATTGCGGGTTCCACGAGCGTCTGAGTTGTCAGCCACATCTGCAAACACGTCATAAATAACAGCGAATTAAATTCAGGCCGTTACATTTTTCGTATGTTGTATGTTGCAATGTGCACCTTTTATGTGCTTTTTGTAAATGTTATTGTAATGACAAGTTTGTGAAAAATATGCTATATATAAATTTGTGGGATGTATGTTATAAATTTGTCATTCACGAGATGCATGATTTTTGTGATTCATATGATAAAGTTTAATTTCATGATTTTTTGGATAGAAAAATGCCAATCCGCGAAACTTGATCCAGTTCGATCTGCATTTTGCAAGTTGGATTGAGTTGGATTGATAAATTATTTGAATTAGATTAACTGTAATTTACAATCCCCAATAATTGAATTGGATTGTGAATTGAATGTAATTAGACTGGATCCAATCCGAGTGCATCCCTACCTAAAACTAGTATAAAAAAAAAAAAAGTTTCAGTCCTATCTAACCCTCACGTCATCAAGATTCATCCCTTTCAATCCAAACCGTTCATTGGACAATCCAACGGTCACGATATCTACTCATCCTATACTCATTTGAACAAGCGGGAAAACGGTCACATTTCACAATTTGAACTCAAATCTCTCTCTCTCTCTCTCTCTCGCTTTCTCACAACACTGTTCACTCTCAATGCCACGCAGTCTCTCCATGTCCGAGCTTCAATTTCAAACCTTTCTCTCAAATTTCTAGGGTTTCCGTCCCCAATTTCATCACTCCATCAAAACCCCCAATTTTCCAAACCCCAATAACCCCATCCGTGCACTCAATCGACCCAATCTAGGGTTTCAAAATGGCCTTTCCATAGCGCGAAATGGCCCGTCTTTGTTCGGTTTCCAGAGATGAGGGACGACAGTAGCGAGGATTCGGGCGGCGGCGAGGGCGGCGGCGGAGGCAGATTCCACATTCCTCAGCCTCTTCGCGATCCGCAGTCGAATTGGGCCGTCGACGTCGCGAAGCACCTCGAAGAGTACTTGTTGAAGATTTGCTCTGGTGAGGTCTCCGGAGACGATGATGGTGGCCTCTCTGTTAATTTCGCTGAAGGTTTGGTTGGTCAAATGCTTGTTTTCTTGGTTCTGTTTTTAGGGTTTTTTAGGGTTTTGTTTGTGTTTTTTGATGGGGTTTTCATGTTTTTGTGGTAAATGTAGCTGCTTTGCTGCTTCAAGGGTCGGTTCAGGTGTACAGTAGGAAGGTTGAGTACCTGTACTCTTTGGTTTTGCATGCTCTCGAGTTCATTTCGCAGAACAGGTATGGGTTTAATTTCTTCTTCTTGGTCCCTATTTTGTTGGGGTTTTTTGGTGGTACCCAATTTTGTGTTTTTAATGGGTCTGCGCGTTATTCGTGGTGAGCAATGGTGGGAAAGTAAATTCGGGTTTTCTTTTCCGGGGGCATTAGTAGGACGCCTCCAAAGATGGCCTACAAATGCCCCCGTTAGAAAACTCGGCTCAATAGAATTGAAGAAATTCGACAATGTAGGGGTAAACGGAAGCTAACTTGGGACACATTGATTATGAGGGGTTTGAAGGACTTGGAAAGCACACCATCAGTTGCACTAAATTGACCATAATGGAAGAGTTTGTTCCATGTAGCCGACCCCAACTAATTTTGGATTGAGGCTTTGTTATTGTTGTTCTTTTGCGGGGTGCGATTACTAGAGGGAAATATCATCAGGGCAAGTCTTAGTGCAATTGATATGGCATAAGAAATAGAAGTAGAAAAGATTTAACGAGGAAATTCAGGTCATCAGACGTCTATGCCACTGGCAAATGGCTTAACAAGCTTGGTTAGTGTTTAATTTGTCCGGAGGAAAGAAATTAGCACACCATAAAAACTTGTTTTTCTTTTCCACGGTCCTTGAAGCATATGTTTTGTTGAACAAATTTTATCATGCTTTTTTTGATACTCAATGCAACAATTGTGCTTGCAAGAGTTCCCAATTACTATGGCCAAACCATGTCTATTGAAATCCTCTCATCAATCACAAATTACTGTTATACTTGAGCTCCTGAGGATCTGTTCATCTTTTATCTGTTCTTTTCCGTTTTCTTTTTTATTTTTGTTTTTACTAGTTCTCTCTAACATGAGCTTGATGAACCTTTGGTTCTAATATTATCCTTTGATTTAACCCTTACGAATAGGCAGCAAAATCAAGCCGAGAATGCTTCCGTTCAACCTGATGGAAGCAATTCAACAGCGGTTCCTGACGAAGAGAATGAGCCTTTTTTGGATTTAGATGATGTTCCTGGTATTTCAGCTAGAAACCTCACATGTTTCTATTGGTAAGGTTTAGAAATTTCTACCTATTTACTAATGTTTCATATGCAGTGGAAGCTAAGAATTGTCTAGATGCGGAACGTAGTAAAGACGTTAACCTGAATCAATTTGTAAAGCCTCCTGCAAATTTGGTTGTATTAGAAGGTGATTGTCTTGATGCAACTGGTGAAGTCGGGGAGTTAGAATCATACCTGGTATGGTAGTTGCAAAATATGTACTCCATCTCTATGTGTGTTTCTGCTCCAATTCATTGGTTTGTTCACCTTGTTGCAGCTGGCGCTGCATGATATGTACAGGGACTTCATTCTGTTAGATCCATGTGATGTGGGTTCAATACAGGTCTTCTTAAATGAGGGAAAAACTCATTCAAGCAATATATCTCGTAAAGAAAGTTCATTGAAATCCAAGTCTCGTAAGACTTTTGCTCAATCTCCCACAAGACAATCTACGGGAAGGATCAGTAAATCAGCTCACAAAGAAAAAGAAAATGTCAACATCAATGGTACTGAGAATTATCCCAACTTAAACCTTAATGATGATGATATTTGGCCCGATGCTGCATTTCCCAGCATTTTTCATGAAAATGACAACCATGAAGATGGAACCAATGTTGGATATGGAGATTTTATGGATGATAGTGATGATGATGATGATCCATTGAAGCCATTGAATCCTCACGAACCTGGGAATTTGAGAGTTAAGCCATACCAAAAAGGTTAGTTAATGTTTCAGATTTATAAATTCTAATATATTATTGCAGGTGGCTTTGGGATTTTTTCTCTTTTCTTGTTGGTTTTTGTTTTTGGAACTCCATTTGTAGTGTTTTGTGTTGGATTTTTCTATACAGTAAAGATCCGTTTGAGGCAAAGGATAAGCTCAACTAAATCAGCCTCTTTCGCCAGCCAGTTTCCTGTTGCCAAACTTCATGGTACCTTGAGTTCAGAGTTTATGGAAGTTTGGGAGGCCCAAGTCCATGCCTCTGAAAGGAAAAAAAGTTTGGCGATGAAAAAGAAAAGACTAGGGGAGCCACAATCACCTACACTATACGAAAAGGTTATTTTTTAGCAACAATTCCATGCCTGCCTCTCTGCTTGAGGTTTCAACTGACATCTTATACTATGGTTGCAGCTGCGACAATCACTTGTTCTTGATAATAAAGAGAGTGCGAATGATTTTGGCAGCTTTGGTGATGATGGTGTGGATGATAGATTTGATGACGATGATGTGCCTGATTTTGACATGCCAGATAATAGCTTTATGGATGTGGAACCACCTGTAGATCATGAAATGGTATGCAGAGGATTTTTTTTTTTTTTTTTTTTCATTTTATTAAGAACCGTCTTATTGTCTCATCATCAGGTATTGAATGTGATATTCCATAAACTATCATATTTTCTCCTTGATTTTCCCTCAAGTATCCTGATTATATGTTTTGGGCACTTAGTGGACTTACTGTTGGGGCAGTGCAATTGCTTGCTAAAGTTCATGTGCTCAATCGAATTGACTTTATAATTCACTTGGATAAACTTCCATTTGATGTCTTAGCAGAATCAGGACGATGCTGTTGGACAAAATGGAGATGATATCTTACACGACAATGCTGAATCTCATGAAAATCTTGAAGATCTTTGTCGCTCACATCTGGTATGTAAATTGCTCTTCAGCTTGCAATTTAAATTGAAGAAAGTTATTACTCCCTCCGTTCCCGTTCCACAATATGCGTAGGTAATTTAGTCTTCTTATGAAATCTTAATGGTAAATCAATCATTACTTTAATTCTTGTGCACAAGCAAAATTGTGACTGATATTATGGAACGGATGGTGTATTGTTTGCGATCTTAAGTATTGAACCCATGCCCATTCTAATTCCCTACAAGAAACGAGAAGATTTCTTGTAAAAGGATGAATAATTCATTAGTTAAAAAAGGAAGTGATTCTACCTAGTTGGGCGATTAATTTTCCTAACAAAATATTTCTTAATCGCACTTTTCACCAGCTCAAATCATTAGTTGTTCATGAAGAGCATTGATTGTTAGTTTTTTTATATATGCATATCGATTAAGCAGTAGCTGTTTATTAGATTCTCATAGAGATGCACATAGATATGTTGATATATGATCTAATGGACTGTAATTTGTTTGCCAATAGCTAGTTATGGAAGTAGTAAAGATGTAAATGCCACAAATGTTACCACAAATATGATCTTGGATAGGATGAAATGGAGAATGTGACTTCCCAGTGTCTATCCCTTATAATTGAACTAAAGCTATTCTATTTACCTCTATTATTCTTGCATTCTGAGATCCATTTCTTTTCTAAGGTGAAACCAAATGAGATTTTTTCAACTATCAGTTATATTTCATAGGCAGATTATTCTTATTGGTTTGCATACTAACCGAGCGGCCCTCTCTTTTCGAGTGCAGGATGCTCTTCTTGCTAGCATAGCTGAAACTCAGAAGCAAACTGAATTGGCTGCCAGGGTCTCATCATGGAAGCAACAAACTGAAAATGCACTGAGAGAGCAAGTACTTCTCAATCTTGTTCTCTGTCTATACTTCAATCCGTTATCTTCTAAATTTCTAACAGAAGCTTCTTTTTTCTTAGTCATGGATTCTTAAGTTGATTCACTTATCTAGAAATTGCCTCTCTGGAACAGGACTCTCGCCCTCCATTTGATATTCATGAATATGGAGATAGAATTCTGAATACAGTCTCCCAGGAAGCAGAAAATAAATGCAAGATGTCCTTCGCAGATGTCGTGCGGGGGCAAGAAAAACATGATGTTGCGCGGACTTTTTCTGCACTTCTGCAGCTGGTGATTTTCTATTATTTGCTAAATAAGTCTAATTGCTTTCATTTATATGCTCGTGTTATATTCTTGGGCAATGTGAACCAAGATCCGATGCATTGTGGGTTTGAAGAGCATTGCGCGGCAAGAATGAGATTCTTTTTATCAACAGGATGGACCATGAATGATAGTCACAGTGCAACATTCATGCACAATGCCTTGAACTGCATCCTCATCAAACAAATAAAATTCAACATTCAAGCAAAGAAAAAATTCTTCCATCCTTATTATGGCTTTTGGAGGAAAGATGTTATCTCTAATATATATTTCTTTTTCATTTTTTGAACTTTTTCACAGGTGAACAACAGAGATGTTGACCTCAGGAGAATGGAACCCTGTGGTGATTCTGTGTGCTACACTGCTGTTAATCCTTTCCATGTGCAACTGATTAATCCAGACAAGAAGAAACAAAAGGAGGTGAAGTTTTCTTCTTCGAAGAAGAGATTGAAATCTCCAAGTGCTAGGGATCACATTCAACGCGGCAAGAATAAACCTCGTGGAGAGAAATGGCGCAAGTGTCATTCAATCTTGCGCTGGGTTCAACTCTTCCTTAAACTTGCAACGGTCTAATGGAAGATATTCTGTCAGACTTGAAAAGGTCAGTGCAATGAGGTGTACTCCCGAAGGAAAGCGCCGAAGGAGATCCAGCTTAATAGAGCCTGTTGATTTGCCCTTATAGAGCCTTCTTCTCCACAGTTCATCGAGCTCAAGGCTTCATTGGCTTAATAGGTCAGAACCGTCCTGACCGGCGTTAGGTTAGCCAAAGTAGATTCGCAACCTGTATATCATGAATAATTATAACTTAGGTTAAAGACTGATTATTTGTCATGTATTTTTCGATAGGTCAACTTCTAATTCAATGGTAAATAGATTTTGAATTCTCTCCGGAACATCATGTATTAATTCTCTTGTTTAATCTGACAAATATGAGAATGTAAGCTATTTTAGCATCTCCACATTATTGTTCTTATAAAACTGGGAACTCTTACATTCAAGATGGAATATTATTAGTATCAGTGATCAACTGATCATAAGTTCTTTGTTGAGTCTCTGCAGAAAACATTTCGAATCCGCAACATATGTCACGGGCAAACTAAAATCTTAACATGGATAGCAACTAAAAACACTTGAAGATACATATCTAATACATTAAATCAGGCTACAGACAACAGCTTGTTGATGGCCAATGCGTTTCTGCATTGCCGATGAAAGATATTACTAATATCTGCGAGCGGAGAAGGACTCCCTGGCTGTTCATTGAATCCTCTTGCGCACGACTCTGCGTCTGCCATGGCTGCATGCACCCATGTGCCAACATCACTGTATCCCTTAGAATCCAAAGCAGCAATGGAGTCCTCCAATTGATCAGTTGCATCCAAGAAATTCTCTGCACAGTCACTGAGACACTGGCCCTCAAAAGTGTCCGGCGACTTCTCAAGCAACTCGCCGATCTTCACAGACGTGTTTGCAGCAGTCTCCATTGCGATCTTGAGAGAGAGCGAACCGAGGCCTGCGAGGTCTAGTTGTTTGCTGTTAGGATGAGACCCAAGATTGCTGATGCATAGGTCTTTGAATGGCACTTCCTTGCAAACTTTGGAGACAAGATCAGAACCCGTCGAAGCTTCAGCTGCGACGAAGCCATGTCGAAAACTAAACATGATAGAAAACACAGTGAGAGAGATGAGGTAGGAGTGCATTATAGACTCCATTTTTTGAGATGATCTTAGTTTGATGAAGGAAATTGAGACTTTGAATAAATTGGTTGATAAAGAGGACAAAGGAGGTTTGTTTGTTACTAGGTAGTTTTGGTTTGATGCCTGTTTTGTGTATTTAGAGAACAAAATGGCTGTAAATTGTGAGATTTGTTCAAGCTAATAGTCTTGGTTTGAGAGAGAAATTTAAGGAGCACCAACCATGTATTAGAGAAGTTAAATTTGTAGTGTCATTCAAAATTATAGTTGAAACGGTCTTGGGACAACTAGAGTTAAAGTTGGTTTGATTGAATTATCTATTTTAAGAGATTTTTATTATATTATAATATGTTTCTTAAAAAAAAAAAAAAAAGGAAGAATATGTTATTAGTTTTAACCCCTTTATTGGAATTAAAGTCCTTACCAAAAAAAAAAAAAAAAAAAAATTTGTGAGAAGTGCTAGATGACAACGGGTATGTTACACCAAAAGTCACATAGAGTTTTTAAGTTGTCCACATATGCCTCAGGATGCGAGCGTATACAGATCTCGGTGCATAACATGTGAGTTGAGGCCGCATGAGCGACTACTATGACTTTCGATGAGGCATACATGTTGTCATTCTAGTATTTTCCTTTACTTATTTACGTTGAGAAATTTGCATGCTTTTAAGAAAATATACAAGCAAAAATGACATCGATGTGGAGAGTTGCCTAAAATTTTTTTCCTTTAAATATGCCCAATATTTTTATTATATTAATAGGGGTAGTAAAAATTTGAGGAAAAAGTTTATTTTATTTAAATTTTTTAATACAGCATGTTACACCGCAAGATACATTGGCTCACGAGACACATCCATGCACGTCTCGGGATGCAGACATATACATATCTCAATGTATAACACGCAGGTCGAGGTCACATGAAAGTCTCTTATGAGCCAATACGTTTTGTGTTATGATATTGTTGTTGTCATTCTAATATTTTTTCTAAACAGTAATCACAACAACCCCTTTCGATTGTACTGCTTAATTTTTTGGTATCTCTGCCTCTTCAGACCTAATCGTGTCAAGGCCACGGTGAACTACAACGTGGTGTTTCAGTGTCGGCATCCATCGAGCAAGGATTGTACATTCTATGGAGACTAAGACAACACTTGCTATCAAGAAAAAGACAACTTGCTATGCCACATGGACTTTAAGCCACTTTAAGCCACTAGTATACATTGTTTTTCCAAACACTAAAACCACTAGACTTTTGTTTTCAGTGGCTGAGCCACCACAAGGATGCCCTAGACGGTAGGTCAGCACTCCCCTTATATACATAGTAGATTAATAAAAAAAAAGAAAAAAAAATTGAAAATATGTTAGGCTAGCTCACCCCTTAAATATTACATTAAAAAATGTTTTTATAACATCTAAAAATGTTCTAATATTCTAAGTTGTTAAAACTTATTTAATATGTAATCGATATGCAACAAGATTATTTATAATTAAAAAATTAATATGTAATGATTTATAAATTTAATAAAGTTCTTTATTTTATAATATTTAATCAATCATTATTTATTATTTTTTTGTCATAAACAATATTTAGTTATATGTTAATTTAAAATTTAATAAAATTTGACAATGTATTGTATAATAACATTATTAAGTGTTGTAAAAGATTTTTTTTTTTTTTTTTTTTTGTAGTTAATACATAGAGGTGGCTTTAAAAAAACATGTACCAATCCTACAAGAAATAGTTTTTGGAGAAGGAGTAGCCCACTTCATAAACCAATAAAGGCCAGATGAGTCTTCTGCAAACATATATGACTTCATAAAAAGTTCTAACCTATAAACTACAAAAACAAAAGTTCTAAAATTTCACTGTTGTATGCTACTCAATTCAGATTAGGAAAAATAATTTTACAGAGAAAAGAAGAGAATTGAAATACTTAATTTCAGTTTGTTAATTACAGTACAAGAAGACTTGTTTATATTGTGGCACGTACTTCATAATCGCTGGAGGATTGGCAGAATGAGATCATATTCAGAGACCACCACAACGAGCTCAAGCGTTCCATCTACCACAAAACAGATGAGGCAATTCGATTCGAAGGGTTGTTGAAGAAACCAAGCCATTCGGAGGCTCTAATGGTAATGTGTACTTAGACCATGAATTGGTGCCACATCATAAATGTGGAAATAATGCTTATCCTATGTGGCACTAGATAAATATTCACCTCTTAAAACGATCTCCAATGATATTGTGGATTTAAATCATGAATTGATGAGTTCACACTTTTATTTTCAATTTTCATAATATTAATAAAAGCTTGAAAAAAAATAAAAAAACTTTTAAAAAATTAATAACGCTGATGTGACAGTCTACTTAAATATCTAAAAGTAGACATAAACACCCTCCAGGCCTCCACTTTGATTTCATGCCCCATAGAATGAACATTATCAAAATATCTTAAGTAAATCCATTTCCACTCCAATCCATGGTCCTATTAGAGATGCTCTAAAAAAAGCCTTTCAAAATAATGAGGTTATGAAGATCCTCGTCGTTTATGTATTTTTTTGTGAAACCCACATCTGAAAAAAGGACACTACATGAACACGTTTACGTACTTTTGGTGGAACCCACATCTGAAAAAAGGACACCACATGAACACATTGTTTATGTACTTTTTGGTGGAACCCACATCTGAAAAAAGGACACCACAGACGTGTGATGGGTTTGTGTTCCAGAAAATGTCACCAAATCTTTTTCCTTCGTAATATTACCAGCTGCAGGCTAAACTGTTTCAGATTTCAGAATGAGAAATTTGTTTGGATTGTGTATAATTCGCGTCACTTTCTGTTCTTTATACATCTATTCCGATCATGATAAAACATCAACCTTTCATTTGGTTTAAGACGGAAAACGCCACATGCAACAGAAAGGCCTGTTCAAATTGATGAGATCAAAACACTACAATCAAGGGAAATTCGCAACAAGGATGATATGACATTTTAATTTCACGCAATATTACTATCCATCTCAAATAAAAAACATAAGAGTTAGTGAAACTCTTAAGTATGTAGACAAAATTGAACCATAAATTCAGTAAAAAACAAAGGATGATCTCACATTGAATAGGCAGTTCTGCCTTCAGGGCAAACATATCAAGAAACTTAAACCCTGAATCCCCTGCTGTTCCTCCTTCCTCTAGCTCTCTCGAACTTCCTTCCGTTTGACCTGACGTATGGCTTGGTGTGGCTGTGCGGCACACCAGGAGCTTTACCGAAATGCTTCACTGCTTCACGAGCATTCTTCGGACCCCTTAGGAGAACCTGTGTGTCACCGAAGAACCAAAACGAAGAGCACAATTATTTAAAGGCTAAAGTATAGTCTGCCTCACACTCTTTAAAAGTAAGTCAGAATTCACAAACAAACTATTTAAGATCAAATACACAACAATGGTAGCGGAAAAACAACTTTTTCCATCACATGAAGATCTTCCGCTAGGAAGCCTCAAACGTAAAAACCTAGACACCTAGACAACAGAGGTTACAAGCTACACCATGACTACGAAGTTGTATCTACATAGCCGCTCAATGAAAAATAATAAGCACAGGTTTATATAAGAATACAATGATGTCGAGGGGAAGAGGAATGGAGAAGGCTGTGCTTACGTTGTAAACTCTCAATCAAGTTTGCAGCCGTACTCAAATCACACCTCCCTCCCTTCCATCATCATTTTTTTCATCTCCTTAACAAAAGGAATAAGGTTTAGATTTTTTAGAATACCATCATGAAAAGACAAATCAATTTAACATCCATGATCCCGCTTCATCTAGCAGAGAAAACTTAATGTTCAATCCCTAATCAATGCGCTCAAGAACTAACTTGTGCTAGCAGGGATACAATAACAACAACAACAACAACAACAACAACAACAACATCAAAGCTTCAATGCCAAATTAGTTGGGGTCCGCTAGCCTAAATGGATCAAACTCTTTCATTGTGCCCGATTTAGTATTGGGAATGCAGGGATAGAATAGCAATATTAGCCAGACTGGCATCATTTCCAGCAAACATTGGCATTGCTCACCGATCACTCTCTCGATCACATTCACATTCACAACACACAAATCAATCCAAACACCAAAGCCACAACGATAGAAATTAAAAAAACTAAACCTTTTTCAAACAGCGAACAATCGAAAACCCATACCGTGTTCTGCCCGAGAGGCGCCCTCAACGCAAGCTGATCGAAAGTCAGGCACTCCCCTCCAGCCTTCTCGATCCTCGCCCTCGCCCTCTCTGTAAACCGCAATGCCGCCACCTTCAACGCCGGTACCTCATAAACCCTAGTGTCATCCGTCACAGTCCCCACCAGCACTGCAATCTTCTCCTCCTACACCACACAAAACCCCATCAAAACCCTAAAAACCCTAAAAACCACAAAATTGAATCACAAAACCACACAATTGAATCACAAACCTTCCCCTTCATGAAGCCGACGAGCCGCGACATCGACATTGGGGGCTTGTTGATCTTGCTCATGAACAACCTCTTCAAAACCACCGCATTGAACCTGCTACTCGTCCTCCGAACCATAAACCTGTACAACTGAACTCACAACACAAAACACACAACAAAAACCCTAATTTTCAATCTCCACAACAGATTAAGTCACGCACAGATCTAGAGATTGATTTGGTAGGGTGAATTACTGACCTTGACGAGGATTTTGAGGTACGGGTCGTTGGATTTGGGCGCCGTTCGCTTGGTCTGCTTGCTCTTCCCACCGGCGACCAGATCGATGCCCTAACACACAAACAACACACGAAGATGTTAAATTGGGATTCGAATTGGGAGCTCAAGCTGTTGAATTTGAAGATGATGAGCGGATTGAGAGATCGAGAGAGAGAGAGAGAGGTACCATTGCTGGTTGAATTTGGGGATTAGGGTTTTACTGGTTCGTCCTCCGTCGCGGCTGAGTCGATGTTGTGGAGAAGACGAGCTTTTATTGTTTGGGAGACTTTGCTAGGGTTTTTGGTGCTCATTTGAGGAGTGAGATGATCCTGACCGTCGGATGGTTTGGGTCTCGTCGAGGATACGATAATTAGATGGGCGGTTTAGATTTATTAGTATACATCGGGCCCGCACCCTGCGCCTGTACGTAATTCAAAGTGTATTGCACGGCACCGAGTGGGTAGGTACTCAAAGTGGATACTCCAATATTTTCAATTCAAAAATTTAACAGGAGTGTATTCAATTGAGATTTTAATAGACTTTTGGTTACTTTTATAAGTGTATGTCTTTTATGAAGTTTGTAGATATTCGTAGACTTTTAAAGACTTTAATAAACTTGTATGTATACTTCATTTTGATGACTTTTATTAACATTTAAGATTTTTAGTGACTTTTGTGAACTTCTTAAACATAATTTTGATTGATACTAGTAAATTTTTGTGTTTTTTAAATTGAAACAAATATTTTGCACTTTATTATAAAAAATAGATGAATACTTATATTTCTTTTTCTTAAGACCTATTAGTAATTTTTTTAAAGTATTTTTGTATTTTAATAAAAAGTCATTTATACATATTAATGAATTTGTAACGGCCCATTTTTATTAATGTCGTTAATTATCTCGTAATTGCAGACATGGACACCAGCTCAAATCCACGTAGGCGCCGCGGGTAGGCTAGGACACACGTCGACCTAGGTACACTGGTTAAATTGTGTGTTGGATGGCTTAATTGCGATGCAATTTATTCAATTATTTGTTAAATACATCGCATGTGTGTATGTTGAGTAACGAGAGCGTGCGAGGTTGTGTGACGGGAAGCTGCATCGAAGTGCGTGCTAACGCGAGTATCAAGAGGCGAGATACGTGTACACTAGAGAAAACTCAATAAACTTACATAAATATGTTTAGGTTATCAAATTGACATAATTAATATAACCATAGGCTAAGTAAATAAACTTGAACAATAGGTTATGACGCGCCTCGAAATGTGTGTCGACAGCAGGGCACCGAGTAACGGGTAGCTGAAGGCTAGTGCGACCATGGGTTGGTTAAATTTAATAATAAAATAATTACCATATGATTGTATAAACTTAATGTAATGTGACATTAATTGAATAAATGAAAGCCTATAGTTTACATTAAATTAAAGAGACCATGTAATGGACATCTAGATCATCATGGGGGTTAGTACTAGGAGATGAGTAGGCTATTGGAGTGCAATTCTTGCTGTTTCAATCTTGTCTTCTCTTGCACAAGCATACTGGTCAATTCATTAATATTTCACGTATCCTTAATAGTGTTATAGTTAATTTGAAATGACTCATACCGAGAAGGCAAGGAGTTCAATATGAACTGGACAATGAAAGATTCATCAACATTCATTCCAAGTCCTTGGAGCTTAGCAGCAAGATTTGTCATCTCAAGTACATGTTCATGCAAACTATATGTACCAGTAAACTTTCTCGTAGTTGATTCAACCATAATTGTCCCAAAGATGTGACGGACATCTCCTAATCTAGGGCACCGCCCGACCTAATCCCGTAATTAAGCTCTAATCATATCCATGCGGACTTAACTACGTATTAGTCACCTTTACAACCTAGACGCCTCTTTTCTCATGTTCGGATAAGTAATACACTAGTCCCGCCATTTTATAAAATTTAGAGTTAATTAAAACTTTTTATTAAATTAATTAATTAACGGAAGTCTTATTGATTATGCGGAAGCAATTTGTAACTTATGCGGAAGCCATTTATAAAATCCTAAGTGTGAAAAACCAGGAAATAACATCACATATATAAAGTCCTCAAAATGCATTGAAACAAGAAAATAGTCTAAGTCAAGTCGGGGAACTAACGCTCAACCCAATATACAACCCCGAATAGTATCGAAAGACATATAACATATACAATCAAAATACCAAAAGAAGACCTACAATCGATGCGGTGACGCGTCGCGGGCTCGGGGTTAATCGCCGATCTTCTCTTTGCCCTACTGTTGTAGACGGCTCTGCGCCCACCATCATAAAAAGGACGGTGAGTACAAGAATAAAACAAGAATCCCGATGACAAGTTTAATTTGCATTTCCAAATATTCAAATGGTATTTAAAAGCATATAAATGGAAAAATTGGAAAATAAACCATATGCGAGTAAATACCGAGTTAAACAAGTGATACGACACTAGGCTAAGTAGTGGTGATTTAGGTCCCATTCGGCAAGTGAAACATGTCACTCCGACTCAATAATCATATAGCACAAGGGACTCTAACCCCGGTGTGTAGACCACCTCGGGGACTCTAACCCCGAGTATCATACGGTGTCAAGTAACATGTGCCGACATTCCCAGGGACTCTAACCCCGTGTGTCGCGCACACCTCGATCGAGTACGGACCTAAATGCAAAAACTACTTTTTAAATTTCAAGAAATATCAAGTATGGATTGTCAAGGCATAGGCACATCTACACACCTAAACAAATAAGGAAAACAAGTCCTCTTAAACATTTATAAGATATTCATTTGCCTAATAGCATGCTATTTATCATTCAATTCACATTTGAAACAACAAGAATAGACATAGCATGTGATAGAATCAATGAATCAAATCAAATGAATGGATATCATGCAAACTAGACTCATCAAGTGAGCAAAGACACAAAGAACACATGATATAAGAATACAAAGGAAAAATAGTCAAAAGGACTATGCAAGGACAACAATTAATAGAAATGAAACGTCAAGTAAAGTTGTCATTGGGTATACTCACAACAACAAAGTAAAGTCCTAGCTTTACGGCCTCCCGATACTCCAAATCTTGTATTCGCTCTCCCGTACCCTTTTCCTAGGTTTGAGTTTGGTGTCTCATTAGTTCAAATATAGTGAGTTTAAGTTACATTTAGTGGTGTTTATTGTGTATTCAAATTGGTTCGATAGACTTTAAATCAATCTTCCTACTAAAGACTAAATTAAGTCTCAATTTCAGTCCTACATCTTAACACACTTTTAGACATGAAATGGTCGAAATATCCAAATCCTCCATCAGTACAATTATTGTTGGTCTCTCTCTTAGCTTTCCAGAAAGGTTTAGTTTACAAAATTTCGATTTAAAATGAAAGAGATATCATGATTTTACTAAACATAGGTCTAATTGAAATTTAATCCGACCAGCGGAATTAGAAAATTTATTTCTCCCAATCTATAGTTCTTAAAAATGTGATTTTTGGTCACAAGGCAGAAAATATACCCAAATAAAACATACTAAAAGATCAGCTGATTTGGATAAGTAGTTAGAGAGTTATGCCCTTAACAAGTTTAGTTTCAAAACTTTCCTTTTTAATTCCAGTACCTTATTGTAGAGCATGTTTGGACATAAAAACATTTGAATCAAAATACCTTCACTTAAGCAAAGTTATTCCACTTTAAATAAGCTTTCAAATGCCACTGGTTTGGATCAATTTGGATCTAAAATGGGCATATTATGACCAAATTACCCAGGTTAATTCCTAATACAACAAGCAAAATTCTAGTTTTGGTGTTGCAACTTCAAAAATTCATATCTTTATGATTTCAAAATCAAATTAAGAACTTCAATATAACTGGATTACCAGCTTGAAATGAGAAATCTAAATATATAAATCAATTGCAAACACTCAATCATTTATCATCGAAATTAGCCTAAAACCAGAACTTGTTCTAATTTCAACTAAATGATGATGTACCCAGTTGATGTAGCACCCTAACTTGAGAATTTCTCACCAACTCCCATGGATTCCTTCAACACCTTGATGATTCACTCCTCTCCAGCAATTCCTTCTTCTTCTCCAGCAAAAATGAATGAGTGATTTGGTTTGCATGTTGTTTGATCACTAATAATATATATTAAGGTGATGTTCCTTCTTAGCCCTTGATCTCTATGGGTTTATGTATCCCGATGAACATCTAATGGTCCACCTCTTGCCATATATCCCACTAACTCCCACTATCTCAACCTCAAGTGACACCATTTCATTACTCACCTAGTTCCTAGATGTGTCAATGTGTATCTCTAGACTAATCATATGCTTTCCATTTAATTTACTCAATTATAGGCTTTTAATTTGATTTACATTAACAAACACAACCATAGGCTTATAAGTAATTTCTTATTTCATATTAGTATCAAATAAGACTTACCAAAAGGCTAACTACCCGCTCCCCGGCTCGCACTTCTCGAGGCGTGTCCCCGCTCTCGTCTCGACGCCTACAACTGTACAAACCGACTTAGTAAGTCTACACAATACATAACACTAGGCACACATCAATACAAAAATACGATATACCTCGGCCACGTGCCTCGGTCGGTGCACATATCACAGTGTAGGTCCCACGTCAAGGGTCGATGATCCTGATTAAGGAATTAAAACGGAGTTTAGAGATTTGGGCCATGTAACACGAAGAGACTTATCAACTCTTCTGAACCTTTCTTCCACAACTGTCATCAGTTCTTTAGCATTTTCAGTTTGTGGAAGAGAAGTCTTGATGTTTGCTGCAACAGTCATTTGTATAAACATAACACAAAGTCTGTTCGAGCGTTCCCAAGATTTATAGGAAGTTTTTTCCTCAGTACTGCTAGTTACAGTAATAGCAGCGGGTTTCTCAAAAAGTAATGCAAAATCAAGATTCAATACACCTAAGTGAAATTGGACTTGTTCGTGCCATTCTGAGAAATTAGTCCCATTAAGAATAGGAACAGAAGATGCTTGCGAATGAAGCGACAGGGAACAAATGCTGCAGGTGGAAAAAATTTATTGTTATTATGTATATCAATATAGCAGATAGAATAATTCACAATTTAACATTATTATGTTTTCCTTTGGGTAAAAACACAATGCTCTTAAAATTAAATGTATGGTACCTTTGGGTATCCGTTACATTTTATTTTATAATTCACAATTTAGCAGTATTATTTTTTTCATCCCCAAAGTTCACTCGCTTTGAAAGCCCATCTCCTACAATCAATGGCTCTTTTGTCGTCCACTCCACCAAGAGATTCATGTATGGATTTGAATGTTTTATATATATGGGTTTACTCTGCCCTGAGAACACAAGAGAGATCAGTTTTAGAAGTTGAAAAATAAATAAGAAAAGTTTAATCGAAGAAGAAAGAGTGTGGGAGAGAGACCGCAATCCGCCTATTCAATCAGTAACCAACGAAATCGAAGAGTAAGGGTAAAAGTGATATTTTTAAGTGATTAAAAAAATTGGATGATGATTTTAAACTTTGACCATTAAATATTGATTCAATGATAAAGATGTCTTCTTAGAATTTGTGTACCAATAAATCTAAATTTAATAGTAAAAATTTAAAATCACCATCCATAATTCGATAATAGGTGATTGTGGAGTGAAATTACTCCACAACTGCATGTGTGAAGTAAAAGGTAGTTAAATTATCAATAATATCGGTACTAGCTAGCACATTCACATACCAGTCTAGGCCCAACAAGGAACAATCATACCTTAAACTAATGACAAGACCGATCAGCATATCACTATAATAGGAGGGATGGAAATGTTTAGTGACCACTAAACTAATGAAATTTCTATTTTACTTCAAAAAAATATCCCAAGTGGAAGTCACTTTCGTTTTAATTATATGGTCAGTATTGTTAGATAATTCTTTTATAAGTTTTCTCGATCGGTTAATCAAGATTTGCATTGTTATTACTTTTTCATGAAACTTCTTTTCAATTAGCATACATGCATCTATATGGAATTTGAGTTCACCTTGATTAGTCTAATTATTAGCAAATATATAGAGATGAGGCACAGCTATGCAATTAATGAATTAAATCTTAAGTTTTCCATCTGAAACAATTGGATTAATTAAGGTGCCAATTTAGACCTTGAGTCAATCTCGCTTCATTAATTTTCAAAGATGAAATCAAAATGTTTGTTTTGGTTTGGTTATATTGCCAAATAAACTAGAGGTCATTTCATCATTTAGTAGCCAAGTAACAATAAAAATTGAGAAGTCCTACAATAGCAACAGTATACATGACCCATGCATAACACGTGGGTCGAAATCGCATGGAAGGCTCTTGCGGTATGACATTTTGTCTTGGGACCATAAAAATGTTGTTATACTATGTTGTTAAAACTTATTTAATATGTAATCAATATGCAACAAAATTATCTATAATTAAGAAATTAATGTTTAATGATTGATAAATACAAAAAAGTTGTTTGGACCCAAAAAGTCGACTCAAATGAGTTTTTCATAATTTTTAACATTCTTAATTGAGGGCCTCAAAATAATTTAAAATGAAGAGTCGATCACATTAAATAATGAAGGACAAAATGGTCATCTACCCATGCACACAGCATTAAATAAGATAGGGTGACTCTTTCTCTCAAAACATTAAATGAGCACTCTCTCTCTTTAATTATCTTTCTCCACTTTAATTATTTCTCTCTATATTTGTCAATATCTATGCATAAATGCTCTTTAATTTTCGAGATCCTATAATTCTCGAGATTGGTACTTACATGCTTTTTTAATTCTTCAGATTCATTAATTCTCTAAATTATTGTATACGTGCTCTTTAATTTTCAAGACTCATACATACGTAGAGATGTGATTAATTTTTCTCGAGATCCGTGCATACGTGGAAATGATATTGAATTGGGTAGTACTATTTGGACTAATGAGTCCGGACGCAAAACTTTTTTTTTATTTCGAATACATCCTCGAGCAATTAATGAAGCAACCATAATCACTTGTAAAATTCCTTTAATACCCCTTAAATATTTACAAAAATTTTAAAAACCTCCATATGAGTCCGGACTCATGAGTCCAAGTAGATTTATTGGATTGAATTAAGGTGATCAAGGCATATATGGGGAGGGCCCAAGGCGTGGCTAGGCCTCGGCATTGTTGTGCCGAAAGCTTTGTCAAGGTTTGCCTAAGGCGTGCCTATAGAGGACTCAAACGAGCGTAGATCTCGCCTAGAGGTGTGGTGGGTCATATAGAAGTACTCTCGCCTCTTGAGGGCGCATCCTTGGCTTCTCCAAAACATTTCTTGATGTACATGCTAAGTATGTGCGGACCCGAATTTGAAAAATATGTTATTAATATCACTAATGTCGATCTTCGATGAGCGAATATAAGATGAACATTATAACTGATTATTGTGCGAGCACGGAGATGACCAAGATGAGGTATTCGTCTAAGCTACTAGTCTTTCCACCTTCATCCGAATCCCATGATATAATAATAATAATAATAATAATAATATTATTATTATTATTATTATTAAAAATTAAAAATATTAATGGTTATAATAATAATAATAATAATAATAATAATAATAATAATAATAATAATAATAATAATAATACTACAAAAAACTTTTGAAAATACAGTACAAAAAACATTCAATATAGCAACAAAAGTTTAATTATTCTTTTTTATTGCATCTTAAAGAACTCGGAGGTTTGGAAGTAGTATTGGATAAGACATTCTATATTTATTTTTTTTGAAAAAAGTAAAAGAAGACATTCTTTGCTAATGATTAATCAACCACAAGAATCAAACGAAAAAGAACAATTATACTTTTTATTGATTGAACCCCTTACGGAAGTAGCTTACAACAACAAACAACAACATAGCCTCAGTCTCAAATTAATTGAGATCGACTAATAATAATAATAATAATAATACTAATAATAATACTAATAATAATAATAATAATAATAATAATAATAATGTCTTGAATTTTCAAAACATTGTGATCTTTTTATAGTGTAATTTATTTTCTAAAACACTAAACATTACTAGATTTATTTTTGAGAAAACACATTACATACATTTAAATTGGAGTTACCGTGGCGGCATACTTGCATAGGCATGTGATTTTGTCACTTGTTTTGCATCATTAAATGCATCAGGTAATTGATTTGCGATTTGTTGCAAATGAATGATCTTTTGAACTTCAAGTTCACACTGATTTGTGCGTGGATCATAATGTGATAAAGTTGATGCATTCCAAGCAATTTCGCGCCATTCCTTTTGAATTGACTTCTTATCTCCCCTTAATGGTGGGAAAATTGCTTCATCAAAGTGACAATCAACAAAACGTGCAGTAAATAAATCTTCTGTTAAGGGCTCAAGGTATCTTATAATAGACGATGAGTTAAATCCAACATAAATCCCAAGTTTTCGTTGTGGATCCATCTTAGTTCTATTGAGAGGTAGTACAGGAACATACACTGCACAACCAAAAATTATCAAGTGTGAAATATTTGGTTGTTGACCTAAAATGAGTTGCATGGGGGAATGTTCATGGTATGCAGTAGGCCTATAACGAATGATAGATGCTGCATGAAGGACTGCATGTCCCCAAACTGAAGTTGATAACTTAGTTCTCATAAAGGTCTGGCAATTAGTTGAATACGTTTGATCAGAGATTCTGCAAAATCATTCTGGGTATGCACGTGTGGAATAGAATGTTCAATGGTGATTCCTATAGACATGCAATAATTTTTAAATGCTTGAGATTGAAATTCCCCGGCATTATCAAGACGGATGGTCTTGATTGGGTTGTCAGGGAATTGTGCTCTTAACTTAATGATTTGTGCTAAAAGTCTAGCAAATGCAACATTGCGGGTTGAAAGCAAACAAACATGTGACCACCTAGTTGATGCATCTATCAAAACCATGAAATATCTAAATGGTCCACAATGAGGATGAATAGGTCCACATATGTCTCCCTGAATGCGTTCTAAGAAAACTGGGGATTCCACAACAATTTTACTTGGGGATGGTTTAACTATCAGTTTACCTTGAGAACAACTAGCACAATTATAATCACCAGCTGAAAATATTTTGTGACTCCTTAAAGGATATCCATGCGAATTATTTATTATTCTTCGCATCATTGATGATCCTGGATGACCAAGCCGATCATACAATAAAATGAATGTCTTTGGATCATTAATTTTCTTATTTAAGACGACATTCGTTTCGACATGCCTTATATGAGTAAAATATAATCCAGATGATAAAGCTGAGAATTTTTCTAACACTTCTTTTTTCCCATTTGAAACCAATGTGACATAGATATATTTTTTATTATTTTCGTTCATGGTTTCAATGTGATATCCATTTTGTCGAATATCTTTAAAGTTGAGTAAATTTCTTCTGGATTTTTCAGAGTATAAGGCATTGTCAACATGAATTGTTGTTCCCTCAGGCAACATAATATTTGCTCTTCCAGAGCCATTAATCAAATTGGAGATGTCAGATATTGTTTGAACATTAGCCTCAGCTAAGTTTAAATTGGAGAAATATTTAATGTTTGTAAGGATTGCGTGCGTAGTAGCACAATCAGCAAGACATATATCGCTCTTATTTGATTCATGATTTGAACACATGATTTGTTGATCCATCTAGACAAATAATGTTTGACATATTAGAAAAAGAGTCATATTTCAATGATAAAATTCATAATATTTTGCCTTTGCTTTGAAGGCATGGTAAAGGTCACAAAAATATTTGGGTATATATATGACAATATTTAGGCAAAATAGTCTTTCATATATGACTAAAAAATGTCACAATTATGAGCGCTCATTGTCAATAATTATTTGCCCTTTGTAGTGGTGCACCACTTTTATTCCAATTTTTGGTGGAATTGTCAATACGACCTTTACCTGATATTTTCACCTTTTGCACGTCCATAAATTTATTATTGCGATCATGATCATTATATGCAACATATGCTTCTTAATTTGAAGTTCTAACTAATTGACGGGATCGATATTATATTTATAATATCTCATTATTTTACTCAGCTACCATGAGACAAGAAATCAATCCTTAATATTTATTGGATTGACGTGCGCACTCGATATTTGTTGCAGCAATAAATCGAGGCGGACCACGTGACCTTCTTTTTATTGTCTCATCAGTCATATTTCCACATATCCTCAACATAGAGGTAATTAAAATTGCGGAATTATAATTAATATTTGACTGATTAAATTTTGTAGCTTTAGACTCAACCGCTCATTTTGAGCTTTTGGAGCACTACCTTTTTTGGTATTTATATATTTATAACTCTATAGGGTGAAAATATATATGAAATACTCACTTTTCAAATCTCTAAAGAGATATTGGCAAATGATTGTGTACAACATATAATCTTGCATAGATGCTAGCTTTATTCATAATTTGTAATATCTAATTATCATGACAAGAATTATAATAAGGTAACAAATTCAACTATGGTTGATTAATATTTTGAAAGTAAATGTAATATAAAATAATTTTCTCTTTTCTTTTATGTAAAAAACATAACATATGATTAAGTATATGTTCACAACTTGATTCATTAATAATCAAATGTACTATTCGTATGAGTTGGTGGGACAACCTCCAGGTTGGGTGGCGAGACATAGTCTACTTAATACCATGCCTCCTCGAACGGGATAACCCGTATCCCTTTCAATGTTTAGCTTTACCGGGGACAAGGCTTACCTACTATCAACTCAAACTTATAGCATTATTTGTATTATAAAATCAAGAATAGAACAATAACTAATCGTTTGTAGTTTTAAGAGAAAAATTATATGTCACACATTGACTTTTGATTTCTGATGTAGAAGATCGTACAAGACGCAACTACAGAGCATACTTTCGCAATCGGTGACGTTATAATGCATAGTATATGAATAAAGTATGCATATAGAAGTGATGCATGTAATAACCATAATAACCATGATAATATAGAAATAAATTGAACTTATTTAAATAACAAAAGTTATACCTTCCTAGCTTTGTCTCATTAACAAGCTTTCTTGAACTTCAAGATCTCCTTAATGCTAGAGCAAGCTCGTGCTGATAACTTGTTGTAAATTGAGTTGGAACTTTCTAAGAACTAGATAAGGAAAATAGAAGACTAAGAACTTCTACTACTACAAACTACTACTACAAAGGAGAAGAGAAGAAATGAAATAGTTGGAATGAGAAGTTTTCATTCAACTTGGTGTGTTTTTACAATGAGGTTGACACCCTTTATATAGGCCATTTGGTGATGATGATAAATGTACTTTATACAATGTGTACAAGTAACACATACACTCTATGTCATACAACACATTACAAGTAATTTGACAATACATGGAAGAGTTGGTGGACATTGGAAATGGTTACAAGTAACATGACAATACATAGACAAGTGGATTTACTATTAAGTGAGAAATACAAGTTACATGACTACACAATATGTTGGTGTACATGCATGGTCATCCATATTCCACAACATACCATATATGCTTATTCATTGGTGCTAATTATATGTATACAATGTATTTCTCTTGTGAAGTTCTATTAGTTCAATTAAAATATTTCACATTCATGCTTTGGGTTTAATTTTGCATATGGAAGTCTTAAGTGATTCTCATTTAGGGATGCAAGTGGGGCGGGGAATCCCCACGGGGGACGGGGATTCCCCAGCCGCAACGGAGATGAGAATGGAGAATTTAAATGAGGATGGAGGTGGGAATGGGGATAAAATCTCATACTCACGCTGTTATAGGTACGTGGATGAGAAAAAATATATTTGTGGGGATCCCCTCGGGGAATCCCCATTAATAATATCCGTAGAAATCCCCATTAGTAATATCCGTAGGAATCTCTATGAGTATCTCTATTGGGGATCCTCGTAAGGATTACCCATTGGGATCCTCGCGGAGATCCTCTTATATATCAAATATATTTATATACATTGTATATATCAATTTTATATAATATTACAAGGCTTTCACCCAAAATGCTAGTGATAAACAAACTCTAATGTAATTTATAATTTTAACTTGTTTGGTTAATTATAGGTTTCGTTTTGAATTGTTTGCAACTATATTTATATGTTATACTTTATTTGGTTGGAATTTTTAACAATTGTGATCTTATTTATGTGTATCATACTTTTTATAAATTTTTTGAAAAAAAAATTAAGTGAAAAAAAATATTTCCCCGCGGTGATTCTTTGCAAATTCCCCCGCAAGAATCCCCGCGGGGAACTTCAATAGGAAATGAGATCGGTAATAATTTTTTCTCATGAAGATTCTCCATCCTTGCAAGGATTAAGCGGGGATGGAGATGAAAGTTCATCCCCGCATGGAGATGAGTATGGAGATGGAGGGATAAATTCTTACGCGGAGATAGGGATGGACCTTACCCTTCCCATTTGCACCCCTATTCTCATTTACTACTATATTGCTTAGGAATTATGAAAGTTTAAGTATAATTATCGCTACCAAGAATCAACTACATGAGCTTCCTAAAATCCAATTTATTAACTCAACAAAGTCTAGTTAACTATCAGTCATTTACCATAGTTGTAATACTTTTTCAGTATTTTTTTTTAATTGTTAGAGTAAAAAAAAAAAGTGCTTCTACAATGAAACCCAATTACATAACATTTATTACGCATTTAATATATTTTGCATTAAATACACTACATCAATTACCATTAAATTAAAATCTCAAAGTAATTCAATGGTGAGATATGTAATATCCATGACATAAGTATATATTTGAACTCTATTATAAAAACACTCAAAAAAAAAAAAAACACCCACGTGGACTAGTTGAAACATATTCAGGCTTGATGGGCAAAGATTGGGCTTATTATTTTCTACTTGTATAGGATGGGTTTGGACCAATGTATTACCTTGCATTTCCGTGGTGAGTTGGTCTTGGGCTAAAATTTCAAACACTGTCTACCTTCTTTTCTTTTTTTTTCTTTTTTTTTTTTTTGCATGAAAACAATGTCTACCTTAAATCATGCACCTTTCTGCATTATTATTCCTAAACTTTACAGCATATGCTTATTCAATGCACATTATTCTGCATTCTTGTTAAACCCTATTAACTTAGTTTCTTCCTTCGACCTTTACCACCTTCCTTTCCTTCCGCGGCATCTCCTCCGGGAGGCTTGGTGGAGCACCGCGGGTCTTATTGACTGACCATGTACCATACTCCAGCTTCGCAGCTTTCCCCATCTTTTAGGGTTAAGCCCCGAAATTTAACGGCTACATCATACATGTCATCTCATATGCAGCAAGAGCAGCTCTGGGTTTTCTATCAACGACTTCCACTCATTACAGAATTTCGCAACGGTTGCACCATCGACAACCCTGTGGTCAGCACCTATGTTAACCTGAAGAGAAAAATGTGGAATTAGATAGAACTCAATGCCCTAGCCTTAAATGATAACTAAGAAGTTATTGGAAATAGATTTAATCACACTTGCATTGACTATCGACGCGGGGTACACAGTTCCATCATCTGCAAATCGCGGAAGCCTCTGGATTCTTCCAATGGCAATGATCGCAACTTCAGGCAAGTTGAGCAGAGGGGAGCCATATTTTCCACCAACAGCTCCAATGTTGCTCACAGTTATAGTACCACCAGAGATATCTTCAGAGCTAAGCTTATTGTTCAAAGCCAAATGTTGTAAATGTGAAAGTTTCCTTGTAACCTGATAACAGAAAAGAACAATTTGATACAGGAAAAGAATTTGATAAACACTGATATTCAGTGGAGTTATGAGTTTCATTTCCAATTACAAAACAAAATAGGCAATAAGTATTAAAATGAAAAAAAGAAAAAGAAAAAAAAAAAGCAAATGCTAAGAAAATCGGACACGAAAACTCCTTCGTGATAATAGGAAGGATGCGGGAATAAAAAGAAAACGAGAAAGCTAACCTCAAGAACGGATAATGTTTGAACCTTCTTTATATTAGGCACAACCAAGCCGTAAGGGGTGGCCATTGCAATCCCGATGTTGTGGCAACCTGCAATAAAATCAAAAGAATAGAGAAAGATATCAGTCAGCCTTTACAACAAAGCTATCGACATAAAAGTAAAATTAATGCAACAAGAAAACATACTACACCGGACATTTTAATAATTATGCTCCCAGAAACAACAGGTACCCTAGTCGATAATGTTTAGCGTTGGAAGAAGACCCTTTTGTAGCCAAATTAAAAATTTTCACCTAAAGTACTGATTTCCATATCTAGACTTATAAAATATCTTGCTACACCTTAATGCATCACCATCACCATCACCATCAAACTCAGAGTCAATTGAAAGCCTACTATCTATTGTCATCCAGCTTGATAGATTGTTTTCGTGTTTATCAAATTCAATTTTCTCTCACATTGACAGAACCACTGGGTTTTATACATGCAGAACCATCTCTACCAATGTTCCTCAAGTTATTACTTAACCTTCTAATTCATCAATAAACACAACAGATTCAAATTTTATTTCAAAACTATCTAACATCCGTGTATACAAGCTAAAGCCAATCCATTATTGTTCGACAAACTTACCATTCAAGTTATTATAGTTATTGCAGATGCTAACTCCACCTATGTCAAGCTGTAATACACTAATACCTTTCCTTTGAACACAGGAGGAGGAAAATCAAATAACCCAACCAACAGCTAATGCAAAACTTTGTCAAATCTTCAAAGAAGATGAATATTATAGGAACTTCTGGTAGTAGGATCAACTGTTTGTCAAAAAGCAGCATAAGAGGATTACATTTGTAGGACCAAAACAAGTCCGGCTATAGGGAAAGCAAGCTACTATATAATTGATATTGTATAACCACTATTAGACTTGTCTTGTTCTAAAAAAATAAAACATTGTATAACAAAGGCAAACACATCAAAAAATTCCTCAATACAATGTCAGATAACTAGTGAAATATGAAGAACTGCAATAATCAAACCCAATATCAATGACACGCATGACTGAAACATGAATTATAATTTTTCAGTAGAGCAACAAACAAACAAATTTTTGGAGTCGAATATGACGAATATTTAACCAGTAGATTAGTACCTTTCAGGATGACCTCATCTGATCCCTCATTGAAAGAAGCATTCAGTAATGGATATTTATTCAAGGCTACTGAAAGAGACTTTACTAGGAATGGCAAGTAAGTATGTTTGACATCTGGATCAGAATTTTCATTCTGGAAAGCTGCCTTAAGTTCTACTAGTGCATCACAATTTATCTCTTCTAAATAGTGAAAATGTGGAACCTTTGCTGCCAAGGCCATAGACCTAACCATTGATCGCTGGAATCCCCTGAGCACGGGTAAAATTAGTAAGTTGTATGTACATTTAAATTCAACAAATCTAGATAGTCTAAGTCAAAAAATAAAAATAAAAAAAAGAAGTTCGAAAAAGACTAGTTTCAAAACAGGAATTGGACTACGACATGCCTATGAGATAAGGAAATGTGTATGAAACATATCATTACCTTTAGGACACTATTATATCTTCAAAGAAAATAACATCATTAAACAGTAAACTTCTCGATGGTGCTGAGATGCCATGGGCTTTGGCCGCCAAAACAGCATAAAAATAGATTTGTGGTAAGTGACTCGGCAGATAATTATCATTAATGTCATTAATTGGATTTGGAAAGAAAATCATCAACTACACTAAATCGAACGCAATGGAAGAGTTTGATCTATATACCCGACCCCAACTAGTTTGGAATTGAGGCTTTGCTGTTGTTAGGTCAGCGGATAATTATCATTAATGTCACCCTACACCTTATGTAGTTACGTGAGACTACATAAATGCATAGAACATTACCTCAGTGGAACTGGCTTATCTTCAAAATGCAACTCATCCATAGATGACGTACTTAAAGATTTTTCCTCTTGTGGCGGGAATCTCTGCGTAGAGGCAGACAATTCTTCATAATTTCCTTCTTTACCACAAGCATATTTCAGGATATCTTCTTTTAAAATCCTTCCATCTTTACCGCTTCCATGGATGAGATTAATATTTATACCATAGTGTTTTGCCAGGTTTCTGACAGCTGGCGTAGATAGCACACCCTCTTCTTTGTGCTCAGCATCCATGGATGTAGAAGTACCTGATTCCAATGCATCAGAGCCCATAGGTAGCGTGCTCGTCGAAGCATCTGGAAGCACCATTGAAGTCTGAGCCTCATCAACAACAATCTTTAAGAGAGTCTCTCCAACCTGAAATAGTGAAAGGACGAGTCATAATAAATAACCTTACCAAATGTCAGACAACTAAACTAACAAAAGACGAACAAAGCCATTGATATTGATCAGAGATCATTCTTTAGCCTTCACTCATTGCTAAGACAGCAAAAATTGAAATCCGACATGGGTGAAAAAATTACTATAAATACAATGTTTCAATGCTATATGGTATAACAACATTAGTATCATGTATTAATGTTGTAAATACAATTATTTACACAAGGGTACAAGTGTTTTTTTTTTTTCAGGAGCATGCCAAAATGCAATCGAGCATGTCAAAATGCATGATTGCAAGTTATTATTTCTCTAGTTTAGACATAGATCGTATTCATATAACCCAAATATCAAAGATTAGTAGACAACAGAATGTTATGACAGAGAAGGAACAAAATTTTGCATGAAGGCAATTCACAAAATTTCTTAAATGGAAACTACATTCTTTTTACCTTCACTATATCACCAGGACAGTAGAAAATCTTAGAAATGCTTCCCTTGTAGCGACTTGTTATCTCCATTGTTGCTTTGTCACTTTGAACCTCACAAAGCGGCTGAAACTCTTCAACATGATCCCCCTGCCAGAAAACACATAGCATCAAACTACAATCCATAGTGACTAGACTGTAACCTGCAGATGCAAAGTCACAACAAGTAATTCTTACGTGGCTTCAATCGAACAAAAGTAAGAAGGTTGTAAAAAAAAAAAAAAAAAAAAAAAAAAGTTTAATCTATAGCCTTCTTAATGATTTGAAGCTTAGAAGCTGCGGCGATAGGACACACGAATTGAAATCGACAATTATAGATGGATGACAATTCAAGCTCTTACATTGAAGAGAATGACACCGTCCAAGTGTTTAAAGAAGTTCACTTCCCTAAGGGGGCATTCAAATGAAATGCAAAGCCGAAGACAAAAGAAAAAAAGGAAAAAAGACTGGTCAATAAAAAATTCCTGATATGTAAAAACTTAAAAATAAATAAATAAATAAATAAAAAAGAAGCCAATTCCTGTTATATTTCACATGGATGATAAGCATTCATTCTTGATTTCAAATACAACATGCACTACAGGTATGACATAAAATTAATGCACAGAGCTGCACCCCGCAAGATATAAAACATGTACAAGGCATATTTTTTTCAAAGTAAGTCTTGCTGCAACAAAAATAAATAAATAAATAAAATAAAAATTGTAGAGAAAATCTACATTCAACGATAACAGAATACTATGGAACTTCCGGAAATCAACAGTATGAAAAAGATGACTACCAACTTCAGCTAGAAATTTCAAAAACAAGAAGAGCCAATTAAGTCTTTAGCCAATGACAAAAATCAAATTGCCAATGCGCCCACAGAAAGAATAAACTGTTTACCTCACCAACAAACCATTTGAGAAGCTCGCATTCAGCAATACCTTCGCCCGTCTGCGCCAAGGGTACCTCTGCAACTCCACCAGCTGGAAGATCAACCAACGCTTGACTAGAAAAGAAGTGGTTCCTCGTAGATGAACTTTTCAACTACAAAAGAAACAACAGAATTCCAAATAAACATCACACTCCACATATTAAATGAAAGGAAAACGACTACGAGACCCACTTTGGACACATACTTGTTGGTGTCCCTTAATTTGTGCATCTACGTTTGTGCGCTCACAAATATCGATGTGCATCTAAGGGGCACCAACAAGTGAGTGTTGAAAGTGGGTCATTCTAGCATCTTCCTAACTGAAAAGCATAGCTGATTAGAAGTGCCTCATCAATGCCCCAACAATGCTCATGAAGCTACCTTTCTTGGGCAAATAGCATAATATGTCTGAACGTTTTGAGTTTTTTACAAATGTAACCTAATGTTTTAGTTTTTACAAATACATCCTAACGTTTTAAGTTTCTTACAAATTTATCCTAACGTTTCACTTTTTAAAAATACATCCTAACGTTTTAGTTTTTTACAAATTTATCCTAAAATCTTCT
Source organism: Stephania cephalantha (assembly GCA_039657325.1). Lineage (NCBI taxonomy): Eukaryota > Viridiplantae > Streptophyta > Magnoliopsida > Ranunculales > Menispermaceae > Stephania > Stephania cephalantha. Next base: position 46,012,582 of record CM077579.1, on the reverse strand, counting down.
CATTTCCAAGTTTCCAACCTTAAAAATTGTAGTCCATAACATGATAAATAGTGAGAAACTCTTCTCATTTGCAATAAGGTTAAAAGTAATCTCAAATCAACCCAATTTTATTCATAAGATACAATTTACACAATTTTAAAAACGTTAGGATATACTTGTAAAAATTGAAACGTTATGATAAATTTTGTAAAAAACTTTAAACATTAGGATAATTATGCTATATACCCTTAAAAGAGAGCCTTTGAGCCTCATAAACCCTAAACCCAAAACTCTAGCACCACATTGCATTAACACTTAGACATATAAACAACTAAAAAGGTACATTTTTGAAGCCATTGTGTAAACTAGGGTTTGGTGATGTTGGGGGGATGTGTGGAACAAAATATAGTCCCATCTCGGTTAAGCGTAACTTCATAAAGAAGTATTTAAATGTGGATTTCACCCCATATAATACCAATGCCTTTTAGAGTAAAACCCTAAACTTACAAGTTGAAGGTGGTCAAGGTGAGAACAATATCGTGAGATTCACGGACACGCGGATAAAGGCGTTGGCGCGCCCATCAAACTAATCAACACACATTCAGTACACAATGAACACTATTACACTGATAAACTTTTCAATAGAAAACACAACTTTATGCATAAACCCTAACTTCAAGCACAAACCCTAAAATGACGAACCAATCAAAACCCTAATCCGCCACAAAGACTCAATATTTAGATTCTTACGAAATCGTAGTGTTTGGGATTTGAAAGAGACGAAACGATCGGTCGTGAACGAGAGAGCCCCAAAACTGGACTCTTTGATTCCGAAAACGCGCGTACGGCCGAAATCCAAGCTCTTCTTCGGCAAATTCGCCGCCACAACACCATTGCTGCTCGCGCAATCTCTCGAATTCGGTCTTCGAAGCTCAGATTCTCGCCAATTCGATGATCGATCGATCGATCGAGCGAGCGATTTTGATAATAACGACGTCGAAGACTCTGTTTCGATTTCGGTTTCGGTTTCAGTTTCAGTTTCAGAGAGACGAAGACTCTGTTTTGGAGTGGAATGTTGTGGACACGCGCGTATTGTCGTCTGTGCGACTTGGAAGATCGGAGACGTGTGTGTCCTTCAAGATGCAAAAATGAGGATTTCGAAGCGAAGTGAGAAGGGGACACGTGGAAATGACACGTGCGGACAAGTTGTGATAAGGTTTATCTCATCAATCATGGAGACTGACACAGCGGATTGGCGTGGCCAGCACACTCTGTTTGGTTTACTTGTTTTACTAATCTTCTAAGAAATAAATAATTGAAAAATATTAATGGCGAGTTTGGTTAATGGGATAGCATGGATAAGTGGTGGTACTAAATAATACTAGTGTTTGGTTCGAGTTTTAAACTGATAAAGTGGGATAAAATAAAACTATGAAATGAGTGGTATTATTTAATCCTATTATCGGTGCATCCAACAATGACCAAATTACCCTCATATGATTTCGCAGAAAACACAAAACATTTTTTGTACAACAGCAAGATTGAAGAAACCACAAAAAAAGAAGAAGCACGGAGAACACCATTGTTGATGTTGAGAGAGAGAGATGCAGAAAGAGAGAGAGATAAGAGTACCTGGGTTCGATCATATTCGATGACCACATAGAAGCGGAAACGATGAAGGACGAGAATGAATGGGAGGTGACGCGGAGAAGATAAGCACGGGACGGAATGAAATGGGTTTATGGCTGGAAGGAAGGTTTTTGTTGTTGATATAAGAGGACAATTTTGTAACTTCACCTATTTAATCTCAATCTCTATACCCCCAACCGAACAAGTCCTTCAATTGAGACTAATACCCAAACTCATATTATAATCACAGTGTAAAATAATCATATGTTCATATGTTTATTTTACTTGCGAACCGAACGGGCCATAAATCATAATGTGTATGTCACATAAAAAATCACGTTGATTCACATTGTCGTCGAGAGGCATATGATATGAACGACTCAAAAATCTGACGTGACTTTCGAGGTGACATACACATTGTTATTCTAGCTATTCTCTAAATATTTTTTTTAATTAGAAAACTATTAATATTTCTTCACTAATATAAATTGCAGCTTTGCGATAGCTCTAAACTTCAAAACCTCATTTTCTTATCTTTAATTTTTCTTTGTAATTCCTATGAACGATAGCTCCTATGCTAGTGTCGTAATTCTTTTATCTCAACGATACTAATTGTGAGGAGTTAATCACTTATATACTTCATTTCAAGTGTCACACACGCGTACACGAGTATGTGGATCTCCTCTTATGCCTCGTTAAAACTCAGATAGAAAAACGCATAATGTCACCGATAATGTCCCTCAACTTAACTACCTTCAATTCTTGGTATAAGTTTTATCTCAAAATGTCTCGATACTAATTGGGAGGAGTTAATCACTTATATACTTCATTTCGAAGTTTCTTTTTAATCAGCAGTGATTTTAATGCTAGTGTTTACTGTATATTTCTTTTTTACATAGGAACGAGATTTTATTTATATTGTTTATTAAATATCTTTTTTAATAAAATTCGTATCTATTTAAATATAAGAGTTCCAATCATACATCAATTATCAGATACATCATTGGCACTGCTTATTCTTACTCTATGCCATCATTCAAATTCATTTCCTCTCGCACATAAATTTGCGTTTACAAGCAATGTGGTGAAAAAAACAAAATGAAACAAAAATAAAGAAAGAAGTCAAAGAAAGAGAGAAAGAAAATGTTGGTATTTTCTAGGTTGGGTAAGCTCGTCACACAAATTAAGCCCAAAAGCCACATATGCGGTGTTGGGCTCAAGACTCTTTGTGCACCCAAATGACACTACAAACCCATTAACTTTTGATCATTAACTTTAATTAAGTCCATGCAACTTGACATCAAAGCATAACATTTATAATTATAGATGGGTGTGAGGATATAGTTCTCTTATTTACGAAAATTGAGAAAATCTTACCATGAGAATTTTTTTTTATATAGACCTTAACATGGGAGAGCCGCTTCCTACGTCCAACACACTTATAAACGCCCTCGTCCTCTGTTATGTTATTGACGACTCATAGTGATATTTTTATATATAGTTAAAAGTTCACCCCTTATTTAATTTTTAGGCTTCGATTGAGGGTCAACCTAAACCTAATGAGTAAAGATGATTAGCTGCCAACATTGAAGAGACTTTAGATTTTTTTCTAGGAGTAACATCACCTCAACACACATGCACTGTGTGTCCCTCAAAGTATTATCATACTAGCACCTATTCAAAATCTAATTTGCTGCTCAATCAATTCTCACAAACCCTCCAAGCCCCATGCATGCTTAGCTAAATCTAGTAATCACCTATTCTGATCACCAAGCTTTAATTCCTTAATTTTAAAGAAACTCCACATGCAACATATATAAATTAAATCAATCAATTAATCTTTCAACTGTGGCACATGCCCTGCTGTGCCCTACAACAGTGGCATCACCATTGCTTCTAAACAAATCCAACACCTCCACTTCTTATAAAAAAAAAAAAGAAGTAGTTAATTAAGCAAGTCTTGGCCACTTGAGTTTTAACTTCTTTTGTTTTTCTAATAGTAAATGTATTTATCAACTGATATTGACAATTTAGATAGTCACAAGTCATGATATATACTTTAAGTCACAATTAGCTAGGTTGAAAGATCTATATTCTATGGTATATGTTGTGATGAGACTTTAAATGAAAATGAGATCTAAGAAGAGAATTAGTAGAGTTACCAAAGGGACACTGATGTGATACCTGCCGAGTAAGAATTGTTTGGCGTTTGAGTCAACAACGGAATGGAATTAATTACTTTCCAGTAAACTTAACTTTCGAGGATACCGAATTAGCCACAAGAGTATTTCTCGTCGCTATACTGTGTCAGCAACGGAAAACTCCGTCGTTAAGTATGTCCTCGCTAATTTTTTTAGTGACGGCGTGTCAGGTTTGGCGACGGGTATCCGTCGCTAATCCCGTCGCCACATCCCGTAGCTAATATGTCACGTGGTTGTGGTCGAATCTCTTTTGACCATGCCACGTGGACATTTAGCGACGGGGCCAGTCGCTAGAAACCCGTCGCTAATTATCCACGTGGATCATTGGCAGCCACGTGATTTTATATTATATATAAAAAATATTTTATATTTATAATTTTTTATAAATATTATATATATTGTATAATATTTTATATTTATAAAATATTAAAAAAGTTAACCCCGTCGCTAACTCCGTCGCTAAATTGACGAAATTTTTTTTAAAAAAAGTTTGATAATATATATATTGTATAATATTTAATATTTAAAAATATTTTATATTTATAAAATGTTAAAACTATTATATATAATATAATAAAATATTTAAAAATTTAAAATTCAATATTAGAAATAAAATTAATTTATAAAAACTAAATATTAAAAACTTTATTAAAAATTATTAAATTTCGAATGAAATTAAATGTAAATATTTAAAATATTTAACTATTATATTTTTTATATAAATGCAAAAATTATTATATATAATATTTAATAATTTTATGAAATTTTTTAAATTCAATTAAAATTAAATTTTAAATGAAATGTTTGAAAATAATATTATTTATAAATAATATTTAAATTTAAAAATCTTTATAAAACTTTATTAATTATTAAAATAATATATTTTAATCTATACTATATAATTTATTCTGAATAACTATACGGACATGAAAATTAAAGGAAATTAAAGTTAATAAATGAAGTCCATCAATCAAAATGAATTAAATACAACAAAAAAAGTTAATTACAAGTATGAAAATATACAATACAAGGAAGTCAACTCAATCATCGAGATCGTCGTCGGTCTCTGAGTCATCAGCTAGAACATCTCTCGGAGGCACTGGCGCGAATGAAATCTCAAGTCTGCCCATTAGAGTCTGCTCCATGCGACGCAACTAGCCTTCTCTCGCAACTGATTTTGGGTTAGAGTGTGATCCCGCATAACCCGAAGAATGTGTGTCTGCATCGTCTGGAAGTCCCTCCGCAAAAGCTCGACGGGCTCATTAGGAGAAGAAATAGGCCGAGAAGATCCAGTCCACATAAGTGCAGCGCGCATTTGAAAGTTTGTCTTAGTCGATACGTCGTAGGTAGGCATACCGTCATACCACAACTCTTGCAATTCTCTCACCAACGATCGGAGAAACACATCAATTTTTTACGACGGATTAGTTGGCCCATGTAACGACCCTCAAATTTATACGTGCCAAGTGTCACGTTTCAGCGCCGTGGACTGGACCGTCGTGACTTGACGTACTTGTCGAAACATCTGGAGTTGACACCAAGGTACATTTTTTTTATGGTGTATGTATTATTTATTTATACCCAAATGTAAATTTCTAATGTCCAAGTGTGTGTTTATTTTGTTGTGTCGAATTTGCAAGTAAGGTATACGCGGGGTATTCGGTGAGTCGCGACATGTAGCGGGGACGTACCTCGAGTCGCGTGTCGACGTGGGACCGATGTAGCAGCATGTGAGGTAAGTGTAATGTGAATTATCTATAATGGTGTAAAGGCTTTAGTGTTGTCACATTGAATAATTCAAGTAGAAAGCTTAAAGTGTGACATTATAACAAATGCTCTAGGATGTGCATCGAGACACGTATTGAACCATCTAGAGACCAAGTGAGTCAAAGTTTGGAGTCACTCAAACATGACTTGTGGTACAAGTGTGAGAGGATGGTCCATGAGATAAACATGGAGATGTGTAAGTGTGCATCGATGTATGGCTAAGGTTTGATCACATTCAAACATATATACCACTTTGGTCAATCAAACTTATCACTTCATTTTTCATTCTCATCGTTGGCAAGCAAGAAGGGAAGAAGAGAGGTGGAAGAAAGCTCATGAAAAATTGATGTAAAGAAGAAGATAAAGTTAGGTACTTCATTAACATAGCTTGGTCCATTCATTCAATTCATGTATTTGGAGTTGTTGTTGTTGTTTTTGTGTTTTGATTGATGTTGGGGACCCCTACTAATGTGTATGAGGGTTCCCAAACAAAAAACAAGGCCTATGTGTCATGCAAAACTCGGATTCGAACTGTAGAATTCTGGGTTCAGATGCACATAGCGCGCTAGGTGAGAGATCTAGCGCGCTAATATATATCAGCGCGCTAGATATCAGAATTAGCGCGCTAGATATCAGAATTAGCGCGCTAATATGTAAATTAGCGCGCTAGATGTACACGGTAGCACGCTAATATCAGAATTAGCGAGTTAATTCCCTTAGTTGTACCAAAAACTGAAATTTTTCAAAATCTCCAAAACACTATAATTGGGTCTAAAAACAAGTTTTAGGACCTCACAAACCTAAAGGAAGGTCTCGAAAGTTCGGGTATGCAATTTAGGAAGCGTGTCCGAGCTGTGAGGGCGGATTAACGCGAGTCCGAGGTATGTGAGTAAACCAGTTAAAGAAATGCATAGTAAGTCATTTATTGTCTTAATTGAGAAATGCCTTTGTTTGGAAGTCTATTCTTTATTCCTTTGATGAGTGTCTATGGCATAAGTGTGTCGGGAAGGTACTCTTGGGATTATAGCTAGTTGGGCTAACGTAAACACTACTTGCGGGGTTGCAGCTACCCAACCAAACGTGAGTTTTCCCGAGTACTGGATTGTTGTGGATTTAAGACCACTTAGTTGCCTCTTTTGATTCCTAGACATTCATATTTAGTTGTGAATGACTTTCAGTCTGTTTATCCTGCCCTGTCTTTCAATACTCGCATGATATTTGGACTGTGTTTACATGATTCATGATTTACTGTTTATATCCTTATGGTTATTACTTTCTACTTTACTGTACTCAACGTCTAGTTTGTGAAGGTGGGTGCAGAACGGACAGAGACGAGCAAGGGGAAAGGATTAGTGATCGGTGATTTTCTTTGGGGACTTTATGGAGCGGTTCCTTCCTTGCACGACTGTATGTTTTGCCATTTTTGTTGTATTTATTGTATATTATTGTTTTTGAAATACACTGGGTTTTCGGGGTTTCCACAACGTAGCATAATGGGACACTGGGGACAATTATTTTGTAAAAGACAAAACTTAATAACGCAATGTGAAAAACACAAATTGAATGAGAATGTGATTATTTGAGGTTGACTAGGCCTGCGTTGACTTTGCGAGGATTGACTCGGGGGTCCACGTGGGTTTAGGCCGGGCGGGGCCAAGTTTCATCGAGAACCGGGGTCGTCACAGCCCAGGTATGATTACTGTTAAGAACAACACTTCTTTCTTCATACACATTGAGGGGGCAAGTTGAACGGTGTTAGAATCACCGACCACGAGGAGTACAGTTTGCGGTTATTCCGAAAAGTTGAAACCCATCAGTGCATAAGCCAAGTCGAACATTACGAACCTCGGAGCTGAATGTAAGGTTCACTTGATTGAAGTGGTTCCATGTCAAGGAGTCGGAGCAATGCTGCATATTGCCCTTTTCTCGAACGTGTTTTGCGTGCCACCGCATGTGTTTTGCAATAGCTTTCAAGGCGTACAAACGTTTGAGACGAAACGCCAAAGAGAAGTAAAGCATTGTCTTATGCGGGCGTTTGTTAGAGTTCAACCTAAATTCTCTGAAAAATTTATAAGATGTAAGCTCGGAGTCGAGCTCCCAATAAAGCATGCATAAGTTGGGACAACAGTCGATTCACTTAAATGGGAAACCCAACTAGTGCATCAAGCCCTTACATTTGTAAAAGCTATCTATCAAACAGTTGTCTTCATGCAACAGGTCTTTACATTCTTGCAAAATTTCGTCGAATGTTTGCTCCGAAATATGATGATTCGACTTTATCGTCAATAAACGTGTCATTGCTGAGAGTTTATTCATCTTCTCGCAACCCGACCAAAGCGGTTCATTCGCCGCGTCAATCATTTCAAAGAAATGTTTCGCTTAAGGGTTCGGCTCCTCTTCATGATTCCAATCGAAACTGGGGCCCGCAATGTCGTGTATCATATGATGATATGATGTCAGATATTCATCCATTGGATCATCACCTTCATCGCCCTCATCGCTTACTATTTCTTCCTCCCCATGCGCGGTCCAACGATATTAATCGGGAACGAATCCACCCCTCACTAGATGAAGCTATACGGTGTCTACATCGTAGTATTTGTCGTTGCGACATTTTCGACAAGGACATCGAATTTTCGCTTCGTTCAAGTAAGTGGTGCAGTGTTGCATGACAAATTTTATAAATTCATTCACGCCAACCACAAACTCTAATCTAATGTAACCGCCTTCAATACGGTTGTACATCCAATCTCGAGACACATACATCTCGAAAGACCTAAACAACCCCAATTGAATACACGTACACATCAATCACTATATAAATTTTAGTCGAATGTTAATCGTAATTAGTCGAATCGATTGCATTTGCACATACTTTGCGTAATATATTTTATACATTTTAGTCAATTGTTTACCGTAATTATTCGCATTTGTTGCAATATATGCACATACTTTTGCGTAATTTTGCTTAATTTCTAGTTTTTCCTTTGAAATTTTAAATCTTACTTCAATATTTGCCGTTTATAATTTTATTGTCTCATTTATATAGATATATATATATATATGTCATATATCAACATTGTTATATAAATATTATTTGATTCAACCAATTCTAATTTCCTTATTATAGTTAAATTACTTTTAACTACTTTATATTTATTTATAGTATAATATATTATACTCTTCTATTTTTGTCCTAATCGAAACTTAATTTGTCCAATAAATTTGCATCATTTTATTAAATTTTTATCAGTACAATTTAACGTATTAATATTTCATTTAACTTGTAACTTCATACTTATTTTAATTTCAACTTAACATAATTTATATATATAGTTATATATATGAATATCAATCATCCCTACCTATATTGTATATATCTATATATTTATTGTATGTAAACGTTGGTATATAAATATTATTTTGTTCAATCAATTACAAATATATTTATTATCGTTAAATTGCTTTTAAGTACTCTATATTTACTTATAGTATAATATATTATACATACTCTTTTATTTTTGGCCCTAATCGAAATTTAATTTCTCAAATGAATTTGTATCATTTAATTAACTTTATACTTAAATATTTTTTCAACTTAACCTAATTTCTTTATTATAGTTAAATAAATTTTAATTTGATTTTTTTATTTACTATAAAAACAATTAAATAATAGTTTAATATACATATTTGAAATTCAACTAATTTAATACTCACATTACAAAAAAAATCATGTAATAAACATCACAAATAATCAAAAAAAATTATTATATTCAAATCACAAGCATGCATTTTATTTGTCATAAAATAAAGAAATAATAAATATCAACATACAAAATTTATTTGAACTTACGTTTTAATCAATTTAACAAATTTTATTCATCTAAAAATACATGAAATACAAATTTAATTTCCAAAAAATTTATTCCAACATAAAATACAAAATTACAACTTTTTTTTATCAAACTATGACATTTTTTTAATTTAACATGCATATATCTACAAAGTTTATTCCAAATTTTCATTATAACATAAAATACAAATTTTCACAAAAAAACATTAGAAATAAACTTAAATAACAAAAATCATAAATAAATAAAATAAATAAAAATTTATACTTAAATCTCAAATCAAGAACAAGATGGGAGTGTACAATGGCTGTGACGAGGCGGCGGCGCGGCCGGCCAAGGCGGAGGCGGGGTGGGCCAAGTCGGGCGAGATGCCGGATGGGTTCGGGGGTTTAGGGTTCGAGTGAGAGGGAGAAGCACGAAGAGGGAGAGGGAAAGGGAGAGGGAGATGAACCAGCAATGAGGGAAGGTCGGGTCAAGTGAGGGAGACGATCGAAGTGAAGAGTGAAGGGAGATGAATGACCAGAGAGGGAAAGAAATCAATTTTAGATCTGGAAATGGACGAATAGCGACGAGGCGTTCCCGTCGCTATTCCCCCACGTCTCCCTCTTAAACGCGGCCACATGACGGCACTCTCGCCACGTGGCCGAGCAGAACTTGTAACGACCGTTACCTTAAGCTAGTAATTAGTGTTAATCCAAATCCTAATTAATCCGAGTTAGGCTCGTGGTTAAGCTCATGCGTGTGTTTGCATGATGTATGGTGTTTGTTTATATTGTTGAAACAATTCATGTATAGGTTGTTGTATAATACAAAAATTATACACAAGCCTATAATGCACAAAATATACGATAAGTCATGAAATACCGGTACACGGTGAGCGACGAGGGAGACGTGGCATGAATGTGCGCACTCGTGGCTACATGTGGACATGTCCGAGAGAGTTATTGGTGACAAAATACGCAAGTCATATATATATTTATGTATATAAGGATATATATGAATATATATATATATTGGAAAATTAAGAAAATACGAAATTATATAGATCATTTGATCGTCTCGAACGAAGCGGAAGTACAAGATGTGTCAAATTTTGTGTTACGATAGCACGTGTTACTTTAACACATCGACGATTCGATCAATCTCGACATGACGTGATGCGTATCTCGAGAAATTTATATATATAAATAAAAGTCGATGTTTATCAACTTATTCATTTCGATCAACAGAGATTCGGGAAGGTTCAGCCGGGTTTTGGCGCGACAAGAGGTCATTCCGAGAGCCAATTCGAGCCAAGTTGAGGAGCTTAATCAATAGAACAGCTCAAGAGGAACACATAGGTATGTTTAGTTTTAATGATAATCAAAGTTTAAATTAGAAGTGATGATAGGAATCGTAGTAATTTGAGTTGTTTGTGGTTCCAATATAGTCTATCACCTCATATTTGATGTTTCTGAACTGTTATGGATGAATTTATGTTTGTTGGGATCGATTTTGTGGTGTTTTTGAAGGATTTGGAGTTGCAGTAGAACGATGATGTTGCTGATCTAGCACGATTAGCGTGCTAGATCAGATAATTAGCGCGCTAGATGCGCAGGAGATGAAGAACAGGAAATCAGACAGGGAATTAGTGCGCTAGATTCCCTATTAACGCGCTAATTCAGGCCCAAAAACAACAATAGTGTTGTATTTTAATGAGTTTTGAATGAGGGGCTTATGGACTAATTTAGGAGTTCCTAATAGATTATAATGGACTTATATTGATTGTAATTGGTCCATGATAGGTGTTGATTAATCGGGAGAGAGTTAGGGACCAGAAAGTTAGAAAATTAGACGAAGACTTAAACCCGAGGTAAGTTGGGATTCACTTATTTATCAATATTGCCTGGATATTTAGTATATTTAGCTCATGTAGTTGTTGGAATTGAAATGGGGGGATTATGTACATTGTGGTGGATTTCAATAAAAGGAAAACGGTGTTTATTGTGATTCACTGTCGTAAGTTCCTAGAACTGCGACGAGGTTGTATAGGAGATGGATTGGTTTCCGGCCTATATGTAAGTTCCTACTCAGTTTATAGGTTGCGTGGATTACATTCTCACTAGGGGGCTTAGGATAGAACCATTTGGCATTAGTGGATGGGCTAGAGAGCACATATGCGCAATGTGTTGGTCTAGCAATCGCACTAATGGCGCTGGTGGGTAATCAACCCTAGTTTTTATAAATAAATGGGGATCACAGTGTACTAGTCCAATATTTTTGCTTTGCATCTGTTTATGTATTGATTTATATGCTTTCCATGTACTTGTTAGTTATTATTGGATCATGTTGTTATTGCATGTTTCCTTTGAATATTATATGGAATGTTGATGGTTATGTGAATCCATACTTACTGAGCAAGTTGGAGCGCTAACCCCAATTAACAATTACAGGTAGAGCCGACGAGCGCTACAACTACGGGATGGAGAAGTTTTAGGAGTCTTGAACTTCTCTTCGACATAGTGAGTTTCCATTGTCTTATATATTGTACTGAATTACATTGTGTAATATCATATGGGATGGAAGTTTTGTATAACCGATGGTTATTCCGGTTTTGTTTTAAATATTATATATCTTATTTTGATTATCAAAAAGGTTTTGAATCTCCGCTGCGTACCGTATTTGTCTTAATCGATAATTGATATACGGAAATGGAGATCAGGTGTACGTGGTAAGGTTGGCTCTGGTTAAGTCTGGTAAAGGTAATTTGGGCTTAATTAGGGTTTCGGTCGGTATCGCCCTAATCTGGTTAGGGGATGCTACAGAACTGGGTTTGGGCGGGAGTTTTCCCGCCCAAAAATAGCGATGGGGGTCGTCGCTAACCCCGTCGCTATTTTGGTCAAATGATCAGCGACTGCCACCCGTCGCTATTGCAGACCATTTTTGGTAGTTGAGTTAAATTTGATTTGGTGCATACTTATCATCATATGGTTGATTATGTTGGGGATGTATAGACCAAAAATATAGTCCACCAATATCGATTATCTATGGCTTCTTAAAGAAATACATAAGTGTGGATCTCCCTATTGGGAAAAACCTCACGCACAGCGGAAGCAAACAATCTCACAAATACATAAACTCATGAAAATTTATTCCATTCATCAAAACTTCTCAAAACTTGTATATTAAAACCTAATACAAGGGTCTTTATGTAGACACAAAACTTACTAATTTGACTAAGGACACATAATTAGACATAGCCAAAAAATAAACACAAACTTAATTAGAAAATTCCTAAACACAAAATAATTAAAAACTTGACTAAACACTAGACATTCCAATTAACTAACAAATTAAAATAAATACTATGAGTTTTGTGCCACGAAACCCAACAATTCCATCAAATAGTACTTTAACGGCCCCAACTTCTAAACAGGGCACCGCCCGGCCTAATATCGTAATCAAGCCTTAATCATAACTATATAAGACTTCATTACGTATTAGTCAACCTTTCGTCCTTATATTCCTCAAAACACATGTTCAAGAATCTTATTAAACTCAGAGTTAATTAAATTTTTTTATCATTTTCATATTATCTTGTATTTTAAAAATTATACGGAAGCTTTTATTATTCAAAATCATAAGTGTGGGAAACCAGGAAAATACAGCATCACATGTATGTATATATGGAACTATTCACTCAACCAAAATGTACAGTAAAAACATACACAGTAATAATACAACAAAAGTCGAGACATACAAAATGAGTTAGGAGAATCGTCGAAATGCTTAGAGAAAGTCGCCGATCTTCTCCTTCCCCGGCCTGCTGCTGCTCGACGGACCTACACCCACCGTCACAAATTCGACGATGAGTATAGTAATATTTAAGTAATAACTGGAAATTTTATGCCACATTTCCAAAATATAAGAATGGTATTTAAAAGCATAAAGTAGCGAAATAAATTGCTGAAACAAGTAATGCAAGTAAATACCACAATTAAAGATGTATAAACCGACACAAGCTAAGTCGAGATGATCTACGTCCGGTCGGCGGTGAGAACTATCACCTAACCTTTCCCACTACTATATGGAGCTGCACTCAACATATTCAACACCAAAAGCGAAGCTGCGCTCTACGCATATACAACATCAATCTCAATCATACCGACCACCCCGAGTCCCATAACTCGTGTACCGCGCAAGTGTAGTGGTGAGTGCCGAAACCCCAGTAGACCCATGTCCCCGTGAACCGCGTATCTTTTGTGCAATGGACACTAGATAATCCCTACTTTAGTTTCCAAAAAGAAATAGTTCCAATTCTTTAGGATTCCAAAACAAGTTAGGCTACAAAGCTCAAAGAAAAAAGAATACAAGTCAAATTCATTTCAACTTCTCCCACAAGCATGTTTTTCATCAATTATCTATCAACAATGATATCAAGAGTAGGAATTGGAATCAATGAAACATGTCACTAGGCATCATGTTACAATATTCAAGCATGAATAGACACAAGAACAACATGATGTGAGATTACAAGTAGCAATGTCTACAATTAGACCATCAACCAATAAGAGAATGAAATGAAATATAGAATTCTTACAGCTTTACTTACACTTCACACGCTTGTCCTAGCCTATCCGATCTTTTGGCACTCCGAAATGCGTTCCCAAACTCCCGAGATCTTCCTTTAGTTCCCTGGAGTTGTTTGATAGGTTTTAGAGTGAGTTTAGACTCATTTACAGTGTTTAAATCATGTTTGGACTTTGCTGATTTTTGTAACAACATAGGCAAATTAGCGAGTTAGTTTTCAACATTAGTGCGCTAGATTATCGGCCTAGAGCGCTATGTGCAATAGAACCCAGAATTCTGCACTTCGAATTTCAAGTTTTTGCCACACATAGGCCATGTTAGGGGCCCTCATACACATTACATGAGGTCCCTAACACCATTCCAAACAAAAAACAACAACAACAACTTCAAATGCATGGATTCACAAAAGTTATGGTACGGAGAAGTTACCTAGCTTGTTGATCTTCTTCTTCCTCACCAAAGTTTCACTGATGATGTCACTTTCCTTCTCTCCTAGACCACTCTAGCAACTCGCTTCTTTCTCTCCTCCAGAGCAACGATTTGGTGATGAATATAATATGAGATTAGTTGACTAATGCTTCATTTGCCTATTTATATTGATATGTTTGAACCTTAGCCTTTGATTCATGTGTGCACACGTATCTCGAGGCTCATCTCATGGACCACCTTGTCCCACTGGTCCTTCAAGTCACCATTGAGTGACTCCACAAGTTGACACTTGCCCTCTTGATGGGTCAATACGTGTCTCGATGTACATCTAGTGTACCTTATTTTATTTCACCAACTATATGCACATTAATTTTTATTCAATGTGTACACATTAGCTACTTATTAAACCAACATAAATTCACAGTTAACTCAAATTACTTAAGCTTACCCCATAAGCCGCTACCTTGGTCCCACGTCGACACGCGACTCGAGGTACATCAATGCTCGTCTCGATACCTATACATTCGTATCAAATTGACTTAATAGTCTACACATATACAATACACTAGGCATATATCACAACAAATATAAAATATACCTCGGCCCTTGCCTCGATCAATGAACATATCACGGTGTGGATCCCACAGTACGGGTCGTTGATCATATTTAAGGAATTAAACACGGTTAGAGATTTTAGGCCGTTACAATTATTCCTAACTACAGAAAATCTCGTCCTTTATACCACACTCGAATAGGTACGGAAGCATATCTCACATGTAGTTTTCCCGTTCCCAAGCGAGTTCTGGATCATCGTGAAACTGTCACTTGACGAGTACTTTTGGGATAGACTTGCCTCTCAATTTCTGTACCAATCGATCCAAAATCTGCACAGGCTGCTCTTCATATGAAATATCCTCACTCAGATCTATCTGGCTCAAATCTACAGTCGAACAATCTCCTGCTCTCGACTCAGCTAATCGAAGCATGGATATATGAAAGACTGGATGAATTCCTGACATCTGTAGAGGTAACTCAAGCTCATATGCAACCTTTCCGACCCGTTTCTTAATCCTGAAAGGTTCGATAAATCTCGGTGCAAGTTTACCTTTCACACCGAACCTCTGAAGACCCTTTTGAGGAAAACCTTTAAATATACAAAGGATCCCTCGGTGTATGTGAGATCACCGCGATATTTGTTCCCATATTTTCGTTGTCTGTCTTGGGCTCCCTCAGTTTCTGACGAATCAATCGTACTTTCTCCGTGTGATCAACAACAATCTCAGGCCTCACGGTCTCTTGGTCCTCTGGCTCAGCCCAACACGATGGCGAGTGAGACACGGTCTACCATATAAAGCCTTAAAATGCGTCATTTCAATACTGGCCTAATAATTGTTGTTATATGCAAACTCACACAACAGTAGGTACTCCTCCCATGATCCTCCAAACTCCAAAATAGAAGCCCGCAACATATCCTCGAGAACCTGAATCAATTTCTCAGTCTGCCCGTCAGTCTGAGGATGAAAAGTCGTACTAAACTGTAGGCGCATACCATACTACTCATGCATACTCCTCCACATCTTGGACGTATACATAGCATCTCGATCTGACGTAATAGTCACTGTTACCCCATGTAGTCTAATAATCTCTCGCTCGAATTGTATACTCAGTTGATCAAACGTATAATGTACGGCCACTGGTAGAAAATGAGCAGACTTCGTCAGTCTATCAACAATAACCCAGATGGAATCATGTCTCCAGGTAGTTCTCGGCAATCCTCTCATAAAATCCATAGCAATGTCTTCTCACTTCTATCGTGGAATGGGAATACGTTGTAGCAATCCTCCAGGTCTGCGATGTTCAGCCTTCACTTGCTGACAAATCCCACAATTTCTGATAAACTTCGACACATCCGCCTTCATCACAGGCCACCAAAAATGCCTCTTCATATCGTGGTACATCTTGGTCGTGCCGGAATGAATGGTGAATCGGGAACAATATTACTCATGAAGAATCTTCTCTCGCAGCCCTGGTAATGACGGTATCCACAGTCTGCCCCTGAATCGCAAACACTGGTAAGACGTCTTCGTCCAATCAACACAATCTGCACTCTGCGCTAACTCACTAAACCTCAAGTACAACCTGTCGACCATCTGACACTCTCTGTGTAGACACGGTCTGTACTCTCATCTGAGCGCAAATCTCAATCCGGGTTTCAGTAGGAATCTTCGCATCACCAACAGGTATCATACTCAACGCATCTGCGACTACGTTCGGTTTTCCCGGATGATACTCTAAGGAAAAGTAGTAATCCTTCAGAAACTCTAACCATCTACGTTGTCTCATATTCAGATCCTTCTGTATGAAGAGATACTTTAGAATCTAATGAGATACTTTAGAATCTAATGATCAGTAAAAAGTGTAAATTTCTCTTCATACAGATAATGTCTCCATATCTTCAGTGCAAGCATTATTGCTGCCAGCTCCAAGTCATGCGTCGAATAATTCTTCTCATGTACCTTCAACTGTCTGGATGCGTAAGCTACTGTACCAACACCCTGCATCAACACACATCCCATACCTCGATGAGAAGCATCAGTACACACTGAAAATCCATGTCCAACCTCTGGTAACACTAATACTGGCACAGTAGTCAACAATCTCTTCAACTGAGTAAATGCCTCCTCACATTTCTCAGTCCACTCAAATCTAACATCTTTCTGGGTCAATCTCGTAAGTGGTGAAGCGAATTTTGAGAAATCCTTCACAAATCGGCGATATACCCCGCTAAACCCATAAAACTCATGATCTCTGAGTCACTGAAGTCAATGCTGGCCAATCCATAATCGTATGAATCTTAGCTGGATCCACTGATATCCCTGCTGCTCCGACAACATGCCCTAGAAATTTGACATCTGACAACCAAAATTCACATTTACTGAATTTGGTGTCCAGTCTATGCTCCCTCAAAGTCTGCAACGTCTCTCTAAGGTGTTGTTCATGATCTTCCCTTGTCTTTGAATATATCAATATATCATCAATGAAGACTATCATGAACCAGTCAAGAAACGGTCTGAAAACTCGATGCATCAGATCCATAAACACTGCTGGAGTATTGGTCAGCCCAAATGGCATTACTGTGAACTGAAAATGTCCATGTCCGTGCTAAAATTTGTAATGGACATATCCTCATCCCTGATCCTAAGCTGATGATACTCTGATCCCAGGTCTATATTGGAGAAAAATCGTGCTCCTCTCAGTTGATCAAATAAATCATCTATCATCGAGAGTGGATATTTGTTCTTAATTGTGACTTTGTTCAACTATCAGTAGTCGATACAAAGTCTCAACGTACCATCCTTTTTCTTCACAAAATGGATGGGTACTCCCCATGGCGACATAGAAGGTGTGATGAATCTCTTCCGGTCCAAATTTTGAAGCTAAGTCTTTAACTCCTCTAGCTCTCGTGGTGTCATCCGGTATGGTAGTATGAAAATTGGTTTAGTACTTGGTACCAACTCAATAATGAAATCAATCTCCCGCGGCGGCGGTAAACCAGGTAAATCCTCCGGAAACACATCCGGAAACTCTCTCACCATTGGTAGGTCCTCCAACCTAGGTCCCCGACTCTCTGGTATAGTGTATAGCGAAATCAACACTTCCATCTCCTCACTAGTCGCAGGTCGACCTCTCGTACCTACTGTCCTCACTGAATTACCTCTATAGGTGAACGTCGGACGTCCTGGGATCTCAAATATCACTGTCTTACTGAAACATTCGATATGAGCGTGGTATGCAGCTAACCACTCCATCCCTAAGATCGCGTCAAACTCCAAAAATTCGAGGATTTTAAAGTCAGCAGGTAGCTCTACCTCATCTATCTCGACCAGATATCCCTCAATAACACTATTAGGGTAAACATATCCCAGACTGCAGTACTCAAGATCAAATGTACGCTAAGCCTAACAGGTTTCAACCCTAGGATGTCTACCATGCGACCAGCAATAAAAGATACGGTAGTGCCATAATCAAATAATACGTATGCATCTCTACCGCAAATAGAAACTTTACCCTCAATGAGACCTTGTGTGGCGTCGGTGTAGGCGTCGGGTGGACCACCATATGAACCTCCTCTCGGGCCTACTGTGCGTACACTACTGCAGGATGCGAGCACTCACTATGTGTCCGACCTGTCCACATTTGTAGCATGTCAAGTGTTTGCGCTGATCTTGAATCTAAGACTGGCCCTATGCCGATATCGACCACTCTCTCGCAATGTGTTCGACCTCTGTTTCGTATCTCGCCTCCTCTCCTGCTCGCCTCTGCCACCTGCGGGCCGCTGTCGTGAAGCTCATGTGGGGCGGGAAATGCAGGAACAACGAGTGCTTTGGTAAAGCTGGTCTGATGGGAGGTGGCAAGGGAAGTCTGCCTACAGTGCTCTGTGTTGGAGCTATGGATGATACATAAGGTGCATCCAGTGGTGCATCTTGATTTCTAAAATCTGGCTCGATACCAACTGTGAGGCCCTAACTTCTAACAGGGCACCGCCCGGCCTAATCCTGTAATCAAGCATTAATCATAACCATATAAAACTTAATTACGTATTAGTCAACATTTCGTCCATATATTCATCAAAACACATGTTCAGGTATCTTATTAAATTCAGAGTTAATTAAAATTTCTTTATCATTTTCATATTATCCTGTATTTTAAAAATTATGCGTAAGCTTTTATTATTCAAAATCCTAAGTGTGGGAAACCAAGAAAATACATCATCAAATGCATGTATATATGGAACTATTCACTCAACCCAAAATGTACAGTAAAGACATATACAATAATAATACAACAAAAGTCGAGACATACAAAATGAGATAGGAGAATCGCCGAAATGCTCAGAGAAAGTCGTCGATCTTCTCTTCTTCCTGCTTCAAATGCTGACGACGGACTACACCCACCGTCACAAACTAGACGGTGAGTATAGTAATATTTAAGTAATAACTGAGAAATTGTATGCCACATTTCCAAAATATAAGAATGGTATTTAAAAGCATAAAGTAGCGAAATAAATTGCTGAAACAAGTAATGCAAGTAAATACCACAGTTAAAGATGTATAGACTGAAACAGGCTAAGTTGATATGATCTACGTCCGGTCGGTGGTAAGAACTATCACCTAACCTTTCTCACTACTATATGGAGTAACTCGTGTGTCGTGCAAGTGTAATGGTGAGTGCCGGAACCCCGGTAGACCCATATCCCCGTGAACTGCGCATCTCTCGTGCAATGGACACTAGATAATCCCTACTTTAGTTTCCAAAAAGAAATAGTTCCAATTCTTTAGGATTCCAAAACAAGTTATGCTACAAAGCCCAAAGAAAATAGAATACAAATCAAATTCATTTCAACTTCTCCCACAAGCATGCTTTTCATCAATTATCTATCAACAATGATATCAAGAGTAGGAATTGGAATCAATGAAACATGTCATTAGGCATCATGTTACAATATTCAAGCATGAATAGACACAAGAACAACATGATGTGAGATTACAAGTAGCAATGTCTACAATTAGACCATCAACCAATAAAAGAATGAAATGAAATATAGAATTCTCACAGCTTTACTTACACTTCACACGCTTGTCCTAGCCTATCCGATCTTTCGGCACTTCGAAATGTGTTCCCAAACTCTCGAGATCTCCCCTTAGTTCCCTGGAGTTGTTTGATAGGTTTTAGAGTGAGTTTATACCCATTTATATTGTTTAAACCATGATTGGACTTTGCTGATTTTTGTACCAACATAGGCAAATTAGCGCGCTATCTTACACCTCTAGCGCGTTGATCAAGATTAGCGCGCTAGTTTTCAACATTGGCGCGCTACTTCACAAATCTAGTGCGCTATGTACAGCAGAACCCAGAATTTTGCACTTCGAATTCTGGGTTTTTGCCACACATGGGCCATGTTTTTGCATTAGGGACCCTCATACACATTACATGAGGTCCCTAACACCCTTCCAAACACAAAACAGCAACAACAACTTCGAATGCATGAATTCACAAAAGCTATGGTATGGAGAAGTTACCTAGCTTATTGATCTTCTTTTCCTCACCAAAGATTCACTTATTCTCTCACTTTCCTCATCTCCTAGACCACTCCAGCAACTCTCTTCTTTCTTTCCTCCAGAGCAACGATTTGGTGATGAAGATAAGATGAGATTAGTTGACTAATGCTTCATTTGACTATTTATATTGATATGTTTGAACCTTAGCCTTTGATTCATGTGTGCACACGTAACTCGAGGCTCATCTCATGGACCACCTTGTCCCACTTGTCCCTCAAGTCACCATTGAGTGACTCGACAAGTTGACACTTGCTCTCTTGATGGGTCAATACGTGTCTCGATGCACATCTCGTGTACCTTGTTTTATTTCACCAACTATAGGCACATTAATTTTTATTCAATGTGACCACATTAGCCACTTATTAAACCAACATAAATTCACAGTTAACTAAAATTAATTAAGCTTACCCCATAAGTCGCTACCTCGGTCCCACGTCGACACGCGACTCGAGGTACGTCCCCGTTCGTCTCGATACCTATACACCCGTATCAAATTGACTTAATAGTATACACATATACAATACACTAGGCAAACATCACAACAAATATAAAATATACCTCGGACCTTGCCTCGGTCAATGAACATATCACGGTGTGGGTCCCACAGTACGGGTCGTTGATCGTGTTTAAGGAATTAAACACGGTTATAGATTTTGGGCCATTACAAGTACCGAGGACTTTTAGATCTAGTAAAACCCCACACACATGTAAGTCGAAGATGCCTAATATAGGGACAATATCTATATCGGTGCTAATAAAATCCATGGACCTGCGAATACAAGCGCGGGGCTATAGTTATAACAGGTCCACTAATTAATTTGACCATAAAAAGAGCCAAAGCACAAGAAAGGATAATACAATGTAGAAAGAGATTTTACAAAAGGGGAAAAGAAGGAAGGAAGGTAATTCACAAAATGTCAAGGGTTGGGTCAAAAGGACATCTTAATTATTAACTTCTTTCTCTTCTTTTTTCTTGTCATTAGAGTTATTTTACAAAAACTTTGTCACAACTTTGAATGTGTTGTTAATTAGAAGGGCTCATGCAGAGGAACTGAATGAATTGGTGGGGAAGTTTGAATATTATAACCATAAACACTAAAAAAATAAATAGAGCTAACCTAAAATTGAGTGGAACATTGGTGATTGAATGACAAAGTGAATATTTGGATTAATGCACTAGCATTGTACCATGAACCACAGAAAGTTTGAGATTAACACTCAGTCATATCAAATATACTTTTAAGAAAAGCATACTTTGATTCAAAGATATATACTTGTTTGATTATAACCATATAAACTTCAGTTTCTTGAATCTAATTAATACTTTATGGTGCATGCATGTTGCACTAGAAAATTAAACAATATGAATTTTGGGCAGAAATCAAAATTGTCAACTAATGTTACCACAAAAAGTCTTCCCAAATCTGCTTCACTATTTTTATTTTTATTTTAATATCCGTAGGTCTCCAGACGAACCTGATTATTCACATGAGGCCCTAGTGTAATCGACTTGGGCGTACTTCAGTGGCCCTAACGATTTTACCACACCAAGTAAACTCTGCTTCACTAATTGGAATTTTGACAATTCAATTTTGGTTTAAAGGGAGGGGTGGATGATTAATGACTTTCATCCATTTCTTTAAAAAAAGTAATAATAATCAAATTGCACTTTAACTAGAATTTTTCTTCAAGGGTGTGCGCGCCTTATTAAGAGTGCTTTTCCTCGTGTGGATCCTATTTTAACGGGAAGTTGATGGGTTTTCATAGGTCTGCATATATATCATACTTTTTGACTCAAAGAAGCGGCTTTTGCTAAATATTCACTTGGCTTTACTTCTAAGTTGAAAAATATCTCAGGCATGATCAATTGATATTTGACTTAATAGGTACATAGAGGAAAATGTGTAACAAAGCATGGAATCCTCCTTTTATTGAGATTGAAAATTGAGTTCATCAACACTTTTGTTGATGTCTATCTCATGAACAAACTTTAGTTTTTAATACATATTCTGAATTGAAGTCGGCACACCCTATAAGAATAAAGTTATTCTTGTCCTTCATAGCTATACCTAGCTAGTATATATTAAAAATGAAATCAATGACTCTATACATGTAACATAAAATTGTCTGTTGAATGGTTGAATATGTGATTTTAGTATCATCAATGTTCTCATGAAGTAGACTAATTATACTTAGAGAGCTAGCTAGCTAGCTAGCTACAACATTTTGAATCAATGAAAGAATGAACGATATCACACAATGCACCAAATTAAGTATGAAATTAATGAATGATACTTCTATATATGCATATATATAAACTTTGGCAAGTATGATCTCATCATATAACTTATGTTATATCATGAATAGTTTACCAACTCAATTGGTTTAGAATGTTTGTTCAAATGTAGAAGAACATGCCGCCTCATCGGCGAAATGTTTTCAAACAAATGATCTTAATTAGGACTTAATCTTGGTCCAACTGTTTGATTAAGGTTGCTGCTATTCAACTTTAATTGTTGGCTAAATTGATATGAGCTATACCCTATATGGGCACTTAAAAACTTAATTTGAATTAGTGGAGAGACCAAGCAATTTGGAAGATCTAGTAGAAGGAGATGCTCTCCACTAGCATTACCAATTGGATTTCATGTATCATTACTTTTATAGGACTGTTTTAACACAATTTAAGTGTTTTGACTTAGTGGATCATGTTGCGATGTGTGGACCGAAATAATAGTCCCACATCGGATAATTGAAACTTCATAGTGAAGTATATAAGTGGTGATCTCCTCTTAACTAGTACCGAGGCCTTTTAAGATAAAACCCCACACCTAAAAATTGAAAGGTGGTCAAGTTGGGGACAAGATTCGATCGGCGGAGATTATAGACTCGCGGAGATGTGCCGCGGGCGGGGCGCTTGCGGATAATGTGCCGCAGGCATGAAAAATCAACATGGTATCAGAGCCGACGGTTCGATCGGGACCTGTCGAAAAAAAAAAAAAAAAAAAAAAACCTTGGATAGATTTCGGTCCAAGGTGGAGTGTTGCGATGTGTGGACCGAAATAATAGTCCCACATCGGATAATTGAAACTTCATAGTGAAGTATATAAGTGGTGATCTCCTCTTAACTAGTACCGAGGCCTTTTAAGATAAAACCCCACACCTAAAAATTGAAAGGTGGTCAAGTTGGGGACGATTTCGATCGGCGGAGATTATAGACTCGCAGAGATGTGTGCGCGGCGGGCGCTTGCGGATAATGTGCCGCAGGCATGAAAAATCAACAGATCACATGGGTGTGTTTCAACATAACATAAATTCTTTATTCTCAAATTAGTTAGGGTCGACTAGATGGATCAAGATTTTCCACTCGCCCTTTTTTACGAGTCCTTTAAATCCTTCTTAATTAACTAATGCATCTTATGTTATCTTATGTCTGCCCCTATGTACACTATCAAATTTCATCAGTTTTCTATACATCGGTGTTGAGTTTTAAACTCGGGCTCGAGAGGCTTAATTGTAAGACCATAATGTGTCTCATAACATCTTATTAATTTACGTAATGAATAAATTATGTGACGTATGAACCTAAAGCCTTTTGAGCTCCATTACCGTAACCAATTTGATGAAAATTAGTACTAATGTGGGAAGCTCAATGGTTCTCCCTCAAGCCTATAAATAGAGCATTTTGTAGCCATCATACACGTGCTATGTGCTGAAAGTTGAGGCTCATGAGCAAGGCAATAATATTTTGATGGTTTTACGAGACTTAAAGCTTCTACATGTAATTCTCTAATTGATCTATGTTTGGAATGTTTAACATTAATTAATTTCAATACTTTTGGGAGGCTTCTTGTGTGTCTTCTCATTGATTTAGTGAGTTTTAATTTATTTGTTTGGATCAAATTAACAAATGTCCTAACTTTCAGGCTTTTTGGTGACACTAACTTTTGCTTTTCAACAAAACAATATGCATAAGCAAGGCAAGCAACACTGATGTGGGACACGAAAGGGAAGCAACTAATGTCAACATTTTGTGCAAGTAGTGGTTGTTTGTCTAGGCTTTTTGAAATAGAGATGATAAAATCTATAATGTTATTGGTGGTTGGTGACATCCATCTCCAACAGCATCAAAGGGTTCAAGTACTAAGTGATGTAGAAAACTAGTACTCCTAACACTCATTGCAAGGGAGAGAGGCTGTCTCTTGTTTGAGTTTCACCATACAGCAACCCTAGACTGGGGGGCCTAAAACATGGTATCTTCCCAACAAATATCGCGCAGCGATGTGACCGTCGGATATGGTATCCTCCCCCTCCTACACAAATGCGTCGATTTTAATTATTATTGGCGTAGTAGTAGTAGTAGTAGTAGTAGTACGCATGAAAATGCAACAACAACACATCTTCAATGGCATGCATTTGTGTATATATAATGCGACTCGGAGATAATATTCCTCAACGAACAGATGATAGTGGAACTCAATCGATAATGTCGTTAATGATTGATGTCTTTGATCATTTGGTTTTGATCATGTTATGAAGGGGAGACTTGCTATTATTGTTATGAGACTAATTTCATGAACTATCCATCACTTAGCATACATATAGTAATGACCACAAACATATCCATGCATGGTATTGTTGTGGACATAATTTCAAGTTTGAAACAAACTTGATTATGGCCTCTGCAAACAAACACTCCATTTTCACTTGCATATATATATCAATAGTAGTGTATCTCACATCCATGCATTTAAGATGCATTTATATGTCTACCCAACATTTCATACTTTTTAGTCCTTAAGATCCATGCATGGACCCCTCTCAAAGTCTTTGACCTTGTAGTTTGGTGAATGTAACTTCAAAACTTAAACAGGGCCAGGACTGCTCATTCTATATATCTGATTCAATTTGCCGGCTCATGTCAACAACAACAACAACAAATTAAAACAGCCTTAACCACAATAATTAGTTAAGGCGCGACTGCATGTATCAAACTTTTCTCTCCAATCGATTTAATTCATGAGATGGCGTGTTTTCATGATCCTTTGAAATGATGCATTTCAAGCTATTATAGCTAGGCCTACCCCTATACTGTCGAATTTATGTTATGCATGTCTTGTTTCCTAACTGGGGCATATGCGCACAGGTCATCTTTAGATATGTTGAAACCAATTAACGCTATCGTCCTTCCCTATTTTTTGCATCAATTCATGCTACTCTTTTTCTTTGAATCTTCGTGATGTCGACTTTAAAAAAAAAAATCTGGATTTAATTCTATTGAAGTTACCCCCACCAAAAAAGAAAGATAAAATGTGATCAAAAAAGCTATAGGGACCATTGTTTCAAAAGTCAGTTATCTGCAATTTTAATTTCATTTCTCTTCTATTTATCTCACAAGAAATAATTAGGGCTCAAGTAGGCCTTGTTATGAAGCTTTTGCCTCAAGCATTTATGATAATTATGATCATGTTCAAAAGATCAAAAAGTTATTTCTGTTGATTCAGAGATTTCACCAACTCATAAGAAATAGTATTATGTTAAGCTCTAAGCAAAGCACACTTGCATACACAAGTCATAATCTGCTCTAATTATGTTGCTATAAGTATCATGAAGTTTGAAATTGTTTCCTAAAGTGACAAAAATTAAAGTTCCCTATAATTTTCATGTAAAGCCTACTCGAAAATCATCGAGAAAACGAACTCTCGTCGGCATGCAATAATACTTTAAAACACATGAACAAGCATAAAAGTAGACATGATTAACCAAGTTAATTGGAACTAAGATGAGTAAACATTGAAGAACTTAAGCATTTCTCTTCAAAACACATGGATCCAAATTGGCAATGTAGTTGGCAGAGTGGCTTCACTTAAGTCTAAGTAGCTATTTTTGCCACACACGTTTTTCTTTTGATAAATGTGGCCATTGTTAAGACAAGTGAATGATAGTATCCCTTCCTAGCTAAGTTCCATTTTTTTCCGATTTTTTTGCGGGTATGAGAAGTCGTCCAATTGATTCAATATTCCATTCTGCGCTCATACGCAAGTACGGCAGTTCGGTATCTGCATCTATAAGATCGATAAAAAGGAGTACTACATGATGTTATTAGTCATGGTACTCTTACATATGTTAGTAAATGCAAATCAGAATGTTAGGAATACTCTCCTATCATATATATTAGGGAAAGTTTGAATGAGAAGTTTTTGATCATTGAGTTCAAATATGTACACATCCTTACAGCTTATTTAGAAGTACATGATGCACATGCAAATTCTCACCCTCACATGCAAGGTTTCCTATTTAATTATCAAGCTATAGTTTGTGTGGTTAATAACACAAGATACAGAATCGCGAAAAATGGACAGCAAAGTTTTCTAGATTTGGTTTAAAATCATCAACTCTCAGAGTAAACAACAACAATGGATTAGGCCCTTTTGATGAATAAGATCACATGCAATGGCATTTAAAGGAGCTTGCATGTATGTTTTGTTCACATGTGGAATAGAAAAAGTAGTTGATGAATAGACTATAAATACATAGTAGAGTAAAAGCTTTCAATGTGTATGAGCTGAAACTACCACTTATATAAGGCTTTGAAAACCAAGTCAAATTACAAGGACACCTGAACAGAGGTTTCCACAGTAAGTACACAGTAATTGGCACAGTACTATTGAAAGATTGTACAGTCTAATATATCATGCAAGATTCTAGAGTACTAGTTGAAAAAAAAAAAAAAAAAAGATTGAATGAACTTATATAGTGAAAGTACATTTAAGAATATTTATGATGCCAAACTCTGCTTAGTATTTTTTTTTTTTTTTTTTTTTTTTTTGTGTGTGTGTGTATGCTCCCCTCCTTCTACTCGAGGTCACTCGGCTCGACTGTTCTGAATTGATCTTTTTCCGGTTTATTAAAGTGTAAGATCTCCATGGGTGATTTTCTTCCATATCAAGGTTTGAACTCAAGACGCATGTCTGGTTAAGGGGTATTGAGTTTCAACCACTCAATTCCAACTGTCATCGATACGTTGTTTTCATTAATAAACAAGAAATCCATCGATACGTTGTTTTCATTAATTAACAAGAAATCACATTGTAACATGAATAAATTAGCTATGGACTTGTTTATTTTGTTTCTTTAAAAAGGGTGTAAGTTTACCAAAAATCGGTAGGTTCGAGTGGCAAGGAGCTCGATTCTCTTTAAGCGTGGTCTTGGTTTAATTTGAGTCTCGTGTGGGGGAACAAACCGAGTTCGAGCAGTGGTAGAACCAAAGAGGAGGTTAGGGTGGGTGCCCGACCCCCACATTCGGCACCTCCTATAGTCACCCCCCATACCTATAAATTTCCCTCTCCCACCATTGGGAAAGCCACATTATATATGGGGCTCAACAATACATGAATTAGTCGATGCAGTTGATGATGCGGTTGATGCTAAATATCACGTGGGAAACCAAAAAATTAACGGGTAAGTTCATATGCCATAAAGGAGGTCTGTTAAAACCTGTGTAACTTTAGTTGCTGGTCAAATTATCCAACAATTGCTCTTGCTTGACAAATACTCAAAAAGTATACTATGTTGGGTCTTTTTCTTAATTAGTTATCCTTTAAGTTTCAACATTACATACATGGAATCATGCATGTACATATGCGATGTTGGCTTCATCCAAAAGAGGGCCACTTCTTTGGAACACAAAAATTAATTTAGCTTAATTCCATGCTCTCATTTTCTATGAACAGCATAATTATAATTAGCTGATCATCCAAAGAGAGATATTTCCCTATTTAATCTTTAACACGCATATATATCGATCCGCAAAAAATGGCTAGCAGTACTACAATGGTGAAGTTACTATAGTGAATCTCTTCGATCTACATAAGTTTCTATAGATATCAACTGAAGAAGTTAGCATAATCTTCACATAAAAAGTTCTTAGCAATTACACTAATGATGAATGCTAGATATAAGCCAATTCGAATTCGGGTAAAAAAAAAAAAAACCAAAGGAAGTTAGAAATTAAAATGGCGCATAGGCCCCGCTTTGCAGTACATAAAAGTGGTATCTAGTATGTCTCCACAGTGCATACTTTCCGCGGCACTATACCGTATAATTTTTTTTTTTTCTTCTGCACAATGCATTGCTTCAATTCATCCAAACATTTTCAGTCAATATCCTTGGAAACATTTTCAAAACAGTAAAAGCATGCTTTCCAAGTATTTCTTTCCCTTTTTAATTGCTCATGCTAATGCTTATAAAGTAGTTCTCACCTATAAAATCTCTCATTCCATTTATAATCTTCAGTGCCTAAGTTTTTCTCTGTTCATTTATATATAATCTCCCTCTCCTCTCATTGCTTTATATATCTCTCTTTGTGAACTCTCTCAAAAAACAAAATCAGAAACTAAGAAACAATAGCTATATAGCTTAACAAAGATGGTCATTAGAGGAGATGAAATACAAAAGAGCCCCACAATGCCAGAGGTACTATAAACCTTATTTGTTCCCAAGAAAAAAAAAAAAAAAAAAATAAAAAAATTACTTTTATTAGTACTCATGAAATTCTCTAATAAGTTCTCTCTGACAAGTTTTTTGGTTTGCTTGTTTTTTGTTATACTTTTGGCAGCTTGTAGAGGAGTTAAGGAGAATCAAAGACATAGCCTTACCAATTGCTGCAATGGGCCTGGTTGGCTACCTAAAGGGAATAATATCAATTGTGTGCATGGGAAGGCTTGGGCGACTTGAGCTCGCCGGAGGAGCCCTCGCCGTAGGCTTCACCAACATCACTGGATACTCGATCCTTTCGGGGCTAGCCATGGGCATGGATCCTCTTTGTAGTCAAGCATTCGGTTCTCGCAATCTCCCTCTAGTAGTAGTCACCCTAAAAAGAACCATTATCATGCTCTTGTGCGCCTCGGTTCCTATCGGGTTCGTATGGGGGAATTTGGAGACTTTCATGGTTAGACTCCATCAAGATCCTGATGTTGCTAAGGTTGCAAGTCTCTACTGCCGCTTCGCGCTGCCCGACCTCATCGCTAACAGCCTCCTACACCCTCTGCGCATATATCTTCGGAACAGAGGGACTACATGGCCACTAATGTGGTGCACTCTATTGGCATCACTCCTACACCTTCCTATCACCATGTTCTTGGCTTTCAATTTAAGGTTTGGTGTCCGAGGCATCGCTGTCGCTACCTTCCTCACCAACTTCATCACTCTAGGCCTACTTGCATGTTACATGTTCTGCTCACATGGTTCAGAGGAGTTACTCTACAAACCATTGTCATCACAACCATCTTTACTTCCTATCACTTCTTCTTCTTCTTCTTCTTCTTCATCTTCTTCATCAGTAAGTCTATTAGGTGAGGACTGGTGGATACTCCTCAGACTTGCTCTTCCAAGTTGTGTGGCAGTGTGTCTAGAATGGTGGTGGTATGAGTTCATGACACTTCTAGCTGGTTACCTACACCAACCACATGTTACGCTATCGGTGTCGGCTATCGTAATCCAAACCACCTCTCTCATGTACACATTGCCGACGGCTCTCAGTGCCTCAGTATCGACTCGGGTAGGCAATGAACTTGGAGCCGGTAGACCTGGAAACGCTCGCCTAACGACCTTGTTAGGCATGGCACTAGCAGGCATGGTGTCCATATTAGGCTTCCTATGGACCACAATAGGGAGAGAGCCATGGGGGAGGCTTTTCACTCATGATAGTGAAGTCCTAGAACTAACCACAGCTGTGTTACCTATAATAGGACTCTGCGAGCTTGCGAATTGCCCTCAAACGACCGGCTGCGGTATGCTTCGAGGGAGTGCAAGGCCTACCACCGGCGCTGCAATCAACCTCTACTCGTTTTACTTGGTAGGCACGCCGGTCGCTATCGTTTTAGCCTTCTTTCTCGAGCTAGGACTTGCCGGCCTTTGCTATGGACTTCTAGCAGCTCAAGTGACTTGTGTCTTCTCCATCATCACAGTGATTTACAAGACAGATTGGGATAGAGAGTCTTTGAAGGCCAAGGACTTGGCTGGTAGAGGTACAAGTAGTACTATTACTTATGAACATAAAACAACAATCAGCACAACATCTGGTGAGGAAGATGAGTTTCTTAAAGAAGCAACTTTTGAAAAGTGAATGCATGGAATACAAACAAAAGTTGCATAACTATGTATCTTGATAGACCCAGAGAGAGAGATAGAAAGAGAGGGAGAGAGAAGGTAAAAAAAAAAAAAAAAAAAGCATGAAGTGCCCACATATTTACATGAAACTAATGTTTGTGTAGACATGCCTCTGATGCCTCCTTAGCATTATTATGCATATATTACTTCCATTGTGGATATATCTAATTCTATGAACAAATCTAATTAGTTACTACAAATCATGTATGCTCTGTATGTAACATGATCAATTGCATAGCCCCCCAAGGTTTGTGGTGCAGTGGAAGCGAGATGAGCACCATAGTACGTTCTTACTGAGTATAAGGTTGTGGGTTTTAATTGCGACGGCTATATTATATCCCTTTAAATTTTCTCAAGACTGACTCCTGCGAGATTAGTCGAACCAAAGTAAAGAGGAGCTAAAAATGATTTGGACCCTCATGAAAAACATAGCCTCCGTCCCAAATTAATTGGGGTCGGCTACATGGATCAAACTCTTCCATCGTGCTCGATTTAGTGCAATTGATCGTGAGCCTTCCAAACCATTTAAATCCCTCCTAATTAATGCGTCATAAGTTAACTTCAGTCTGCTCCTACCTCATCGAATTTCTTCATTTAATTTCTATTAAGTCAAGTTTTCTAGTGAGAGCATTTGTAGCCATCTTTACATGTGTCCAAACCGCCGCAACCGCCCTTCTCTAATTTTTTTTTTTTTTAAAAAAGTACAATTGCATAGAGGGGAAAACTAACAGTGCCAAAGGCAAGTTAGTGCTGAGGAGGTACCATTAATTTCAAAAGGTACAGTTTTTGTTCTACTTTTGGGGTTATTTTTTGTTGGAATCATTTCTGCTTTTGGCAAGCAATGTGCATTGAGTCTCTGCAACTACCCTTTTTTTTGTTCTGGTTTTTTTACCACCACTACTTTATTTTTACTGCCTCATCTTTCTGAACCAGACAGTACTATAGCAGGAAAAAAAAAATGCACTGCATAGGCCTTGTGTGTACAAAGTTTAAACTAAGATTTGTTCACCTCATTAATATAGGATTCTTCATGGAAAGATTGAGGCAATGTGAAAACATATAAAGAAAAGAGGGGTATGTGTTTGGTTTAGCAAGATCAAAAGCTTTTTCAGTTTCAGCCTCGAAAAATCGAGAAGAAAGTAAAAAACTTGGGAAACAATTTTTTCATTATTTTCTAAATTTTCCAAAGTTCGCGGCTAAATTCGAGAAAAAACGATTCCGCTTTTTTGTAAATTTGATGACAAAAATGCAACTTTATTTTTCTTGAGAGGGAAGATCAAATAAGTTTAACCATGGTTTTACACTAGCTTTTTTTAGGAAGGTTATGCACTAGCTCTTGACAAGAAGGGGGGAGGGAGACATTGGTCCATGTAATATACCTTAGATTAGGATTCTTAATAATAATCTTATATATGTATCTATATATATAAAGGAACTGCTTTTGTAAGAAGCTCTCACATCGCGACACGTGGAATGTGAGAAGCACTAACAACGTGAGATGTGGCATTAAGATGTCATAATTGATATTTTATAAGAAAAAACAAAAAAACACAAGCCATTGATATTTCTCGCACTTAAGTGAGGGGTAAGATGGTAAAATCTAATTTATCACTTTTTTTAATAATTTTCCTTTTTTGGTATTTTTTGGGGAGTTTTTTTTTTCGATTTTTTTTAACGAGTTTCTATTTTCGGTTTCGATTTTTCTAATAATTTTTGTTTTTTTTTCTGTCTTTTTTTGGAGAGTTTCTAATTGTAACACAAGTATTTGACAGAAAAAATTGTAACACAACTATCACAAGTTTTTCTTTCTTTTAATTAATATTTATTGTAAAAGATACGATTTTGTCTTTAGTGAGGTTAGAATTTTTTTATTTCCTAATGTTACAATTGAAACAAAAAAATGCTCAAAACGTGACAAGTATTTGGGAAGGGAGGGAGAACATCATAAGTTTTTTTCACTTTTTTTCCTTATCAAAATTATTTTATCCGATATGTAGATAATTATTCTTGTCCGTGTGCGAAGCGCAGGATGTCGACTAGTATATATATATAAAGGAACTGTTTTTGTGAAGTCTCACAATGCGACACGTCGAATGTAAGAAGCTCTCACAAATTGACACGTGGCATGATGATGTCACAATTTCTATTTTGTTATTTTTAAGTGATTTTAAATTACACGTGGCATATTTATGTAGATGTTTCTTTTTTTTATTTTTTCCTATTTTTTAAGTATATAATATACGTTAAATTCAATTTCATGTAATATTTTGATACTTTATCTCGCCCGCGTTTCCAGGATGTTGACTAGTGTGTTATAGTTTCATACAATGACAAAACCAGAAAAATCAAGGAAGGGAGGAAGGGACCGTCTTCTGGCACGTCCTCTTAGTACCTCCCCCTATAATACACCTCCTCTTAGTACCTCCCGCTCAAACCGTGTAAGGCCCTCGATCCGCCCCCTATAATACCCTTATACCAAATCGAACCAACATTTACAACTCAGTTCCAACAAAACTTTATTTTCACATGATATTAAGACCAATTGACTAAAAACATCAACAAGGGTTAGTTTGATTGATTTCTCATAACAACTTCAACCAAGTTGCAATGTGATTGGTTCAACATCCATCTACACAAAAAGGGGTCTGTGCGTGCGCGCGCGCGCATGTGTAGTGTAGAGAGATCAAGATAGAAAGAACAAAACATCCACATAGATGGTATTCTACAGATGCCATGCATCAAGTACAGAACCAACTAGTTGCTCCAAAAGAAAGATTGATGTGCTCATGGTGCATGTCTCTTGTGTCCCTTTCAAACAAAAGGCTTAGACTTCCCAAGAAAAAAAAAAAAAAAAAAAAAAAATTAAGTTACCAATCACCACTTGGCCTAGCGAAACGAGATCCATGTTGTCTCAGTATTGATCTAGGTTCGAGTCTCCCCGATTAGTGCAAGTATTGTGAATTTAAAAAAAAAAAAAAAAAGCGCATAAACCAAGAGGATTATTGTGGTGAGGATTATTGTGGTGAGATGACACAGGTCTTTCTTCCCTTAACTTAAAGGGTTCGAGTTCGTACCCTAAGAATGGATAAACTTTAAAACTTTTTGGCAAATCTAAAATTAGTCGAGGCAAGGCTTCGAATACCTTGACAAAAATCTAAAAAAGATTACAAAGCTTACCAATCAGTACTTGGCTTGATGGAACTACATCTAAGTTATCCCAACATTGATCTGAATTCGAGTCTCATCGTTTAGGTAAGAGTATTGTGAATAAAAGAGTAGATAAGTATTGTGTATGGATGAGCACGTAAGAATGTTCTTGTCGTGGGACTTTCCTTGTATTCGTTTTCATACCCACTAAAAAATGTTCTTTCAAGTGTACATATGAAACCATTTTTGTGTAAAATCAAAAGGATATCTTTCCATTAATTCATTTGCCGCTAAATGTTTTTTGTTATCTTTCTCAAAGTATTTTTTACAGGTAGTCTCCCTTGCTAAAAATGCTAGTAAAGTTAAAGAGGAAAAGGAGTCTGTCATAAGATGGATAAAATAACAAAATTTCGTTAAGAATTGTTTTCCAACAACGAAGCTTCAATCCCAAATTAATTAAAATCGGCTACATGTATCAAACTCTTTCACTCTGCTCGACTTTCATCATATTTTAGACAAAGAAAAGAACTTCAAAATCCAAATCTTCATAAAGTATAATATATAATATAATCATCACTTAGACCTTAATATCCATCAAATCAAGAATATTTTCAAGACCAATAGCATGTGCTTGCGCGATTATGAGGTTGTTAACTAGTCAATTAACAGGTCTATGGTTATTAGATGCTCCAAGAACTGCTTTAGTTGGTAAGTAGGTGAACAAAACAAAATAATGGAAAGCTAAGATAATCAAAACCATTAGTATTAATGAAGCTTAAAGTTCATATTATGTGATATTAAACTAGTAGACACTTTAGAGGGACAAACACATCACATGGAACTTTAAAGTTGAACAAAATTCAATCCAAAGTGCTATTTGGCTTGATAGCTTAAGCTTACCATGTGACCAGGCAAGGAAAGGTTTTATGACTATAGAGTGGCTAAGGCCAGTGAGTTGTCAAAATTGAGGTCTTTGTTGAAAATCTGATCAGACATTACAGCAACATTGAAAACCTGCACAACAATGTCAAGCAGCCAAAAAGTAAGTTGAACAAAAAGAAGGATGAAATGGTCCCAAATTCTCTAAAATTATGAGATCTTCTAGATGGAAAAGCGCAACTAGCTGCGCGTAAAAAAAGATTCCTTGGACATCTTTGATGCCCATGTGCCACAGTTGGCACAAGTACCGTTTTAGAAACATTCCTGCTTGTTAATCCAAATAGCGTAAGGACACCGTATTTCCGCTGGCAAGGCACAAGAATAAGGTAAAGGGTCACTAATGAACCCTAACAAAAGAACTTGGGGGACCATTAATCATGGATAGTAATAGTGGATTCCATGGGAGGTCACCCAACCATGTCCACCTTTTGCAGGTCAGATTTACCATACCATCTTTTTGTTGGGTCTGCCACTGTGCATGTGTGCCAAAGATGCAGCAACACGGATGCTACACTGTTGGTAGCGTTTGAGTATAATATCACATCGATGGTGGAAGGACCAGTTTATTAAAAAAAAAAAAAGCAGCAGAGATGACCTTTGTAAGCAATGTGGTTTCCTAGGAAGATGGCATGACTCCATGGTGAAGGCAAGTAAGGTACCAACTACAACTTGTGTGGACCAGGCAAGAGACTATGATGTATACATGACAATTGTTCAGGATGGGCAACCATCTTAAGAAACCTTTATTATAACTCATGATCCACGAAACGCAATGCGCAAACCTAGAGCTTGACATAAAGTTCGGCAGATATCAACTGGATATTGGCATTGATGCAAACAGTTTCAATGGAAATGGTAATTAGTGTTTGCTATGGGAAAAGGCAACATGAAAGATGGGCCTAGATTAGCTTGTGACGTGCAATTGAGGCTGTAACTAAAAGAAGGGGCATATATGAGCTACAAGGGAAAGAGCGTTCAGGACATGATTTAAGGTAAAATATTAGAAGCATGAGCGCGATAAGAAGATTTATAGCCAGCATAAAACGTGATTATAATAAAAAAAAAAAATGAAAACAAAATGATTGCATCGAACGTCGTGTCTCAGCAAGTTAAAAAAACAGATAAATCTCCCAACGATAGCAACTTAGGGAAGGGAGGATCGCAATATAATTACACAAACAAAACCTTTCACACGTTAGTTGCTAGGATAAAAAAAAAATGCAGGTACATGAAGATATACTTTAAGCAAATTGCAATAACACTTACTCAGTCTCATATGCCACAGTTACTCATGGCTCTTATCAGTCCATTCGCTCCATCTGCAAAATGACACAATGCACAAAGATCCAACAGTTTAAAACATTTTTACTTAAAAAAAGTAGTCTATGTATATCTTGTAGCAAAAATAATTTTTCTTCAAAGTAACATTTTCTACATTTTGGTTCATAAAAAGTGCGATTAGAAAAAGGACAATGAATATGAAATTTTACAAGTATATGTTTGCTGCATAAAAATATCAGGTGGCAAAACAAACTGGAAGAAGAAACTGCAAGCAAGTACTGTCGTTGAACTGGTGTGCGTGAGCAATAAAATAAAACAAGTGATGAAACAAAGTAAATTGGAGTCGTAAACATGGTACTGGAATGTAATAATAGTAAATCAGACAGAAAATCTATCATTTATGAGTACTTATTGCTCACTTTTACACTGCTATGTAGTAAAAATAGTCCTTTGAAGGAGTTCATTAAACAATATTTAGGGAATTTCTCACAAACTGGTCTAGATAAAAAGAATTCTGATACCAACAACAACCAAGGATTGCAAAGCGCACCTAGACCTTTTCCCAGATTAAGGCGAGGCACTTTGCTTAGGAGGAAAAAAATATTTATCAAGAGGTCCTTAAAAATTAGTTAATTGGCCTAAAAAATAGTTATTTATTTATTGACCACTTTCTATCTACTGGTACTACTAGTCAATGACTTAAATATTCAATAGTTACTTCAAAAATACTAACTAAAGACAATAATTTCAAATGACGCATACGTGCCATCAATTATCAATTATCAAACATATATTAGTTTCTAAAATTATTTTCACCTCCCTGAACTTAAAAGTTATTTACAGATGTTTTCTAGTTAGGGTAGGGTTAACATCGTTTGGAGGTTTATATATGGAAGTTTTCTAAGATTATTTTCACCTCCCTAAACTTTAAAAAAAAAATCATAAGGCCACCACCCGGTTTGAGCTGAAAACGCCTAGGCGTCGCCTAGTCGACCGCTTGTAATCACCAAGGATTATGAGGCGTTAAGGCGATCCCGATGCGATTTCCTCGGCCTAGGCGAAGCATTGCCTAGACAGCGTCTAAACAATGCCTAGGCGAACATTATAATATTTATTTAGAGGTCCTCGGATAAGTATTTATTTATTTATAAATCCTTAAATAACATTAATTGTCTATTAGTCAATGTGACTAATTTAATATACACTTCAAAAATAGTAATGAGTCTTTAGGTTCTTATATAACATTAATTGTGTCAAGATTTTGTTGTTGGGTAGATATTTTGTTATCAAACTTAATTGTAAATAGCCCCTTTAAATTTTTTAAAATTACTTAGAAGGACACCACCACCTAGGCGATTTTGTCTCAAAATGCCTAGTCGATGCCTTGCAATCGCTGCCAACAACTAGTTGGTTCGAGTGGTAAGAGACTCAATTACCCTTAAGCGAGGTCTCGAATTCAAGTCTCATGGACGAAAAAAAAAAAAGTTGGGAGGGTCGCATCCCGTTCAAGGCCCGACATTGACTGAGCATGGAAACACATGAGAAATCAAAAAAAAAAAAAAAAAAAAAAAAAAAAAATCTGATGGGGAAATACATAATAAAACATAAAAGTATTCACTGCTATATGTTACCTTCCATAGGCCATCATTAAGATAATGCATATTATCCACCCCAATTCCTTTGTTGATGGCCCTTCTGCATAAATTATGGAATCCAGATGTAAATCAAAAGGTAAGAACTACTTCAAGAATAAAGAGGAATTCTAAAAAAGGCAAATTTGAACACCTCACAAAATCTTTTACAAAGTAAAAGGCAACCAAAAAAAAAAAAAGAAGGATTAGAGAAAAAATTAGAAGGTAAATGGAATGACTTTTCAATGGTAGGTTGCTAGTTACAGTGCGTAAATGATTGCTTCCATAATATTAGCCAAATTGGGCATATAGAAGTTAAGTTTCGGCTCAGATCAGAAGGAACTGCATCTATTCCATGCTTTCCATTAAGATAAAGAAAGAACAAGATAAAGTTTTCAACAATTGAAATTGACTGAACTTGGAAGCACAAGCAATCACCAAAATGAAATAATAAATTTGTGGTATTTAAATTGACAGCATATCTTCTGGTTCTCTATGTTGGAAAACTATTAATCGTCAAAAAAATCCATTTACCAGGATGGAAAAATACAACGGAAACAAAGTGCAAATGGAAATTACTAATTTTCTATGTTGGAACAGGATTCATTGTCAAAGAAATTCATATATCCGAATGGAGAAATACCAAGGGGAGAAAGAGCAAACTGAAATGACGACAGACTAACAATTTATGGGACAAAACTTCTTTCATTCTTTGTTTCTCCTGGGGAGAAGATACTCTAATCCTTTTTTTGTTGGTACATATCTAATCCATAATTAACATAAGAAAAGTATATACATATGTAATGGTTATCTCTTACGTCTTTTTCTTCTAGTTACAATTGGTATCCAAGCTTACGCTCAATTAACCCTACTGAGCCTTGAGGTTCTACCAGGAAACTCTATAGCGGACATCCAGTTCCCCAGGAATTTATTAAGAAATACCACATATGGTCCTCCTACTTTCTTTCAAACACAAGGATCCAATTTTACATGCTACCTAATCTCTTAGGGCTTTTAATTAACCATAATAACAACCTTCTAGCCAGCCTTGAGATACTTCAACTTCTTTTACTAAACCTGTCGCACTCCCTATCAATATATCAATTACATTAAAACAAGCTGATGGTACTGTCTGATCATTTTTGTCGTCAATAATTATATTTCAAGAATTTTCATATACCAAGCAAAATATTGTACCAGATTTTTAGCCAAATAATGAGACTGAGATTAACTTCGAAGTTCGAATAGCATGAGAAAAGATAAGAAAATTATAGTTCCATATTCAAAAAATGGACGAGCGATGGATCAAAACTTCAAATTGATAATGAGGCCAGAGCAGTACCCCACTCAAGTGTCTAATAAAATTGCTCCAACACTCTCCATTGAATTGGTGAACTGTAATATAGTTGCTCAAATGGGTTTCATGACCAACAGATCTTGGGAAAGAGTCCAACTATCCAACTCCACATAGGTTCTTGTCCCCTACGTCATGGGATCGGGGTGCCAAACTGATTCCCATAAGATTAGTTCAACCAAAGGCAAGGACGCCCATGGACCTTAGACCTGTTCACGTGGCCGGGTTTTGTTGAGCTCGGGCTGGGCCTTGGCAGGCCTGATTTTCAGGTCCTTGTCCAAGCCTGCCCAAGCTAGACAAGATTGACTAGACTTTTATACTTTTTAAGAAAGTGAATATATTTAATAAATGTTTGAAAATAAATACAAATTTAGACTTAGTCAAGTGGTAGAAGTTGTAACAATTGACCATGAAAACTTTTAAGTATATATACCAAAAAGAATTTTTTAAGGTTCCCAACAGGACAGGCCTACAACACAAGCCATGCGCATCTTGAACAAAGCAGCCCTGGGCTGGGCTGGGCGGGCCGGGCGGTTGCCCAAGCCCGTGAACAGGTCTACCCATGGTTATCACAAAAAATAAACGAATAAGAAAGAAATAAAATAAAATTTTCTAAGAGCAGAAGTTACACCGGCTATTCATTCACTGTATCATGATCTAATAGAGAAAGGTTTCAAATGTCTAGAAGTAAAGTTGGGCTCAATTGACATGAGTCTCATATCATTTACAAAGCTGCTTTGGTATTTTGAAAAGAACATGCTCTTTCATAACCATAATCATCGTATCACCAGACATCGCAATGTGCATTATAGACAACTTTTACAACTACATAACAAAATCTTAAAGCTAGAAGTCCAAAACATTCTGATGAAGAAGAAAAAAAGGGTACAGGCATGGGATTGAACAGACAATGAACAACCCACAATATAACTCACATGTCCTTCGCCGACAACTTTGTGAATCCGATAGCCAAAGCATGCTGTTTTCCTTCAGCCATTATGGCCTAGCAAAGTTCGATTAATTAGCAACATATACAACAAAAATCTTAAGTAATCGTAAGTAATCGTAAAACAGAAAACAGGAAAGACAAAATCTAACTGAATTTCATTCAAAATAAAATCTACTCTCAAACATATAAGTAAGTAGTACATATCATTCCGAGCATATAATGTAAGAATAGCAGCAACAATTTCAGAATTTCATACCACAGGAGTTTCTTCCAATACATCATCATCTAAAGCACCACCTGGAGAAGTAAGACCAGGACACATAATATTTGCACCGGAAAGTACAAATTTGATTGCGCCTCTGTCAACTTGAAGTTTTTTCATTACATCAGGATCTGCAAACAGGATAAATATGAGGCCAAGAGATGCATATAGATATCCCATGTAAGTCAAATCTGAAAGCGACAGAAGCACAAGCAAAAAGCGAATTGGTCTAGGCAACTCATAAGGTATTTACCGAGAGAATAACCGAAAAAATAAGCGGTTCAAAAAAGCAGTCTGTTTTGGATTGGTGGGCTAATGAGACATTCTAAGCCATAACCAACTTGAGTAAAAGATAACTGAACAAACTCTGTAAAAAAGTTTTGCCTTCTACAAAAGATCCTCATCTAATTGTTTTTTATACTTAGATTATAGATTGATTTAGTGATGTACAAGTATTTGGTTAAATTCAGATCTATGAAATATGAATGATACAGGGGGGTAAAGAGATGAAGAAAATAAAAGAAAGAAATACTTTACATTGATGAAGAAGTCGAAGGGTCGGCATGTAAGGACCATCACGGACATTGAAAAATAGAGGAACGTTGTTCACCAGAACCAGATTCAAATGATTCTGACTAGATGAGTAAACAAGAAGTTCGTTAGGAACATGCAGAGTAAAGCACCAAAGCAGCAAGCCACAAATGAATGGTTAATAGATCTTATCCAAAGTATAATAGGATTTCAAAATAGGTTGGAACCTACGAAATGAAAGAAAAGTAAATTTTCCATCCATAATACAAATCTTGATTAGTTGAGATTCAAGACTTAGAATATGAGTATACATATTCTGATAAAGCTTTAAAGGCAATACGATTTGGGGATTTCAACAAAAATGGCGTATCCCGGCACGTACACCTAAACATTTTCAAGTTCGCTTAACCCGGACCAAAAGCATTTCACCTTTCATTTTTTTGAGGTAAAGCATTTTACTTGACTTAAACCCGATATGCTTGTAAGTTTCATTTCAGACTCTTGTCCATATCAAGAAATTATGAACCTCCTACCGTCCCAATAACAATTCCTTATTCAGCTTCACTGAAGTTAATTCTTATACTTGCACTTTTCAACAACTTGCTTGGGACCATATAAAAATTATGCCATAAGAAAGAGAATGTTCCTGCCACCAATATTCAACAACATTCATTCTTAACTTTCCCCATAAAGAATTGGAGAGAGAAATTGGCATCCCTTTTTGATACAAGACAAAATACTGAATTCTACTAAAAGACCTGAAAATCGTCTTCGAAAGAAAATGATTTCCTCTAATCAAATGTAAGCAATGGTCAAGGACAACATCAAAACAACTGCAAGAGTCAGTTGAAAGAGTACCTACAAGCAGGTTTTGTTGGATGTCGACTCGCATACAAAATACAATGTAATGCGTATATCCCATTGCTAATTTAGAAATTTTATTAAACCAATTGAATACTTGCACTAACTAAATGAATTGAGACAACCCAAGGCCTCTTCCAGCCAAGATATGTACATAGGTCATATAACTGACATTACAATTACATTTGAATTGAATGGAAATTTTAGCTATGATTTTGTTATAAAAAAAAACATGAAATATTACCCTAACCATCTAGATAAGCTGAAACTGACCTAAGGCCTTCCCATCCCATCCGAGTTACTAATAGACACTTTCAGCAATTTAAATGAAATGACTAGCATCAAAGATTTAAGACATCAGGCATCTTTAACCATCAAAATTTTAGATAATTCATTGCAACATTCAAATGTAAAAGGCAACTCAAAATTATGGTAAAATAACACAAAAAAATAATTAAATCATTAAACAGCAAATTATCAACCATCAAATTTACTATTAAGGGAGCGCAATGGCAACCATTTAGCAACAATGAGAGGCGATTTCTTTGGAAGCAGGTCTTCCAATACTGGTTCCAGGCCAGGGTACTGCCACAGAAAGACAGAATAGTTAAATCATTAAGTTTTAAGAAATTTCCACTAGGTCAAGTTAATGAGATGGAAACACACAAACCTCCTCCGCAATACTTTGTCGAATCTTGCGCTGCACAGAGGCCTTCACTTGATTTTGCGCAGACACCTCTTCAGAAGAAAATCTGCAAAACAGGTATTCAAAAGTAGATTTCAAATTAACGAAACGAGCAACTTGAAATGTTAGCTATAGAACAAAATAATACTGATTTCAATCTTCACTCTCAAATTATAACTCGCACTCAACTTCTCCCATTCCTTTTCCAATCAACACAACTAAACATTGACACACTGAAATCCCCAACCTCATCCAAACAAATCTCCACAAAAGCATCAGTAGCTCAATTCGAACCACGTTTGACATAATTTAGCTACTCCACTTGCATATTACCGAAATTTCTAGGGCACATAGCCAATATCAACAAATAATAACTAAAAACACGAAATTTAGCACAACAGCATTATCGCACATTGAACAATCAAACTACTGTAAATCTCTCTAAGTATCTAAAGCGAAAGACAAATTGTTTTAGTTCCAGCCCTAGACCGACATCGCGCATTCTACATACATGAACTGAAACCCTATGCATCGATTAACGTGAATGCAATTAGAACAAATGATCAGAAGCTCAATTCGAAACACTTTTCGCATAATTTAGGGCAACAGAGCTAAAATCAACAAATGCAAAAACTAAAAACGCAAAATTGAGATAGTAAAAACCAATACAACCGCATTATCGCGCATTAAACAATCAACCTACTGTAAATCTCTCTAAGTATCTAAAGTGAAAGACAATTGTTTTAGTTCCTGCCCTAGACCGACATCGCGCATTCTACGTACATGAACTGAAACCCTATGCATCGATTAACGTGAATGCAATTAGAACAAATGATCAGAAGCTCAATTCGAAACGCTTTTCGCATAATTTAGGGCAACAGAGCTAAAATCAACAAATGCGAAAACTAAAAACGCAAAATTGAGATAGTAATTACCAATACAACCGCATTATCGCGCATTAAACAATCAAACTACTGTAAATCTAATCTCTCTAAGTATCTAAAGCGAAAGACAAATTGTTTTAGTTCCAGCCCTAGACCGACATCGCGCATTCTACATACATGAACTGAAACCCTATGCATCGATTAACGTGAATGCAATTAGAACAAAT
Source organism: Stephania cephalantha (assembly GCA_039657325.1). Lineage (NCBI taxonomy): Eukaryota > Viridiplantae > Streptophyta > Magnoliopsida > Ranunculales > Menispermaceae > Stephania > Stephania cephalantha. The sequence goes on along the minus strand of CM077579.1, from coordinate 45,969,117 downwards.
GATCAGAAGCTCAATTCGAAACGCTTTTCGCATAATTTAGGGCAACAGAGCTAAAATCAACAAATGCGAAAACTAAAAACGCAAAATTGAGATAGTAATTACCAATACAACCGCATTATCGCGCATTAAACAATCAAACTACTGTAAATCTAATCTCTCTAAGTATCTAAAGCGAAAGACAAATTGTTTTAGTTCCAGCCCTAGACCGACATCGCGCATTCTACATACATGAACTGAAACCCTATGCATCGATTAACGCAATTAGAACAAATGATCAGAAGCTCAATTTGAACCGCATTTCGCATAATTTAGGGCAACAGAGCTAAAATCAACAAATGCAAAAACTAAAAACGCAAAATTGAGATAGTAAAAACCAATGCAACCGCATTATCGAGCATTAAACAATCAACCTACTGTAAATCTCTCTAAGTATCTAAAGCGAAAGACAATGGTTTTAGCTCCAACCCTAAACCGACACTGTGTATTCGACACACGTGAACACGAACCCTACGCATCGAACACAATAAGAACAAATGATCAGAAGCTCAATTTGAACCACATTTCGCATAATTTAGGGCAGCAGAGCTAAAATCATCAAATGTGAAAACTAAAAACGCAAAATTTAGACAGTGCGAACCAATACAACAGCATTGTCGCGCATTAAACAATCAAAGTAGTGCAAATCTCTCCAATTATCTGAAACGAAGAACGATTGAGCGAGTTCTAACCCTAGACCGACATCATCGCTTCTGATTCAAACTATACGAACACTGTAGAGGTGAAAATCGGATTCACAGATAGATAGAGAGGAGTGATTAGGGCTTACTTCTTGAACATGATTGCAGAAGCGACGACACTGCGAATGGAAAGAGAGAGAGAGAGAGAGTTGTGAGAAGAGTTGGAAGTGTGTATTGGTGATCGCAGAAGAGAAATGCCCTTTCGCGCTTGACTATTAAGCAACCATATTCTTATAATCCTATTCGTATTCCCCCTCTTTTTTGATACTAGATGACAAACCAAAATCACGCCATAAAGCACGTATTGGCTTTCAAAATAGATTTTATGTTATCTCAATCTACGTGTTATGCATCGGAATCTATATATGTCAACATCCTGAAGTGTACATAGATGGCTCTTATGAGCTAATGTGTCTTGTGGTGTGACATGATGTTGTCATTCTAGCACTTCTTTTTTTTTTTTTTGGAACCACTTGGCATTTAAACTATCCTACTACTCCAAATAATAGCAGAAGAGTTGGTGTTTTCATTACCATGACTTGAACTCGAGTCACTGGTTAAAGGACAACACGACCTATTTATTGTAAAATAAATAAATAAAATTATATACAACTGTTTTGGACGTTGACGTGGCGTTTAGCAATTATTTGTATGCGTTAGGTCGACGCTCCCAGCGCTCATAGTTTGATCCATGCAGCCGACCCCGATTAATTTGGAATCGATGCTATGTTGTTGTTGTTGGGACTGCGTTACCATCACCCACCCAGTGCCAGATCAAAGGGACACGTTTTTTAGTGCGGTATTTGACCTTTTTTGCCTGTGTTTTGGAACCAAAAGTTGTGTTGTTTCTCACGGACTCGATATTTTTTAGTTTTCTAATAAATTAGAGTCCTCATACATATCAAATACATTGCAATTACCAAAAGCTTTGAATCAAAAGGATTTTACTTGTGTTCAAGCATCATTCACATGAAAAGTTCTTCAAAGTGTTCTTAGTTGGAGTCGTGTTACACACACTTCATCCAACAACCATTAGAGACTTTGATTAAATCCTAAATGCAAGTTTCGGTTTTTTCATTGTATATTCGCAGTTTCGACCATAAAAGATGAATCAATGAATTTTGTCTAATAAAAAGTGATTATGCGCCTCAAGTTTTTGTTTGCCGAAAATTTTGTTCCAACAATACTTGCTACTACTTCCATTCACCCCAACCAACTATTGGTTGTTTTTCTCTTTATAAACAAAAACCTCGCTCATCTCTAACAATCAAATCTAATACTTCACTCGATAGGCAATTACGAGACAACGTACAAGATAAATGTACCAACTTGTCAAGTCAACCAATAAGCGGGAATTTTTTCTTTCTTTACAACAGTGAATAACTTTATTAGCTTCAATGGCCATAACAAGATCTCAAATTTCTTAATTTTCCTTCTTCAAGTTCCAAGGGCAAGCCACCTTTCTTGTAACAATACGGAGTTTTGTACCTCAATATATTGATTCGTATTCATGCCGAGTCACTAATCATAGGCCAGCAAGCTATCTATTATTAGCATGGATAAAAATTTGTATTCAAACACAATGAAAAAATTTGATCCATCTAAGTAATCATTACTAATCCAAGATCGAGACTTTGTTGTTGGTGCAAATCCCTAATTTTTTTCATGTTGTCCACACTACCTTCCATATTCCTCCTTGTCTTAGTATTTGCCAAAATTGGTGTGGTAGTCGCGTTTGTTCTTAATTTATGTTTATCCATAATCAATACATTCTAAACATAGCTCAATGAAATAATAGAAACACCTTATCCATAATCCTCGAGATTCTCTCAAACAATCGATCAACGGCGCCAACAATTCTCTGCGAAGATAAGCATTGGAATCCGTACTGTCTCAGAATCAGCACACATCACTGCCGAAAAACTATTCCCTGTACCAGACTTACTCCCAACTCTTAACAACCTCTAATCTCCTTCACACACGTGTCTATACACATATGAAACTCGCATCTCGAGATCAGTCAAGAACACAACTACACTCACCTTGCTGTACAATAACACAACAAAAAGTCCCTCTCTGGTCCCACCACCGACGTGGCACTGTTCCAGCGACGTCATCAGCATGGACTCGTAAACCTCGAAAACGTACAAGACTAGGAATCGAAGAGATCACCACCGTCAGATCAAACCAATCTGACGGTCAGCATTAGACTTTACTCTAATAGAAACGTACACGTTGGATCAGAGTCCCAACAAGACCAACCAACCGCCCCCTTTAAAGCTCTCATAAACCCCATCAAAGGGAGAGCAATTCAAGCGAAATTGGTTCGATTTGGTGTTCGAATCTGTTCAGTTTTTGTTAGATCAGAGAGTTTGAGAGAGAAATCGAGATGGGTAGCAGTGACAATAAGGGAAGAACAGTAATGGAGGTTGGAGCAGATGGGGTGGCTTTGATCACCATCATCAACCCACCTGTGAATTCACTTTCTTTTGATGGTAATCTCTTAAAGTTTCAATTTTGATGATGGGTTTTGCTTGGATTTTGTTTTGGTGGATTGCTGTTTGTGGGTGCTGTGTTTCGTGTGAGTTAACTATTTGGGGGGTTTTGTTGGGTTTTGTTGTTTTGTTCTTAGTAGTGTTCCTAAAATACAATTTTTCTTTCAAACTTTGATAATGGGGCGTGGTTACTAGTTACCCTTTTTTATTTGGTGGTGTTGTCTTTTGTGTGGATTTGTTAATTGGGTTTTGTTGTGGTATTGTTTAATGGATTGAAACTTTGAGACATTGATTTGTAGTTCTACTAGCTAGTTTTTTACTCATATAAATTGAGGGTTTGTGGGAGAATTTAGTTCCCTTTTTAATGGGGTTTTGTTGTGGTATTGTTTAATGGATTGAAACTTTGAGACATTGATTTGTAGTTCTACTACCTAGTTTTTGACCCATATAAAATGAGGGTTTGTGCCTTTGTGGAAGAATTTAGTTCCTTTTTTTAATGGGGGGAATTGGGTAATTGTTGATTATGGACAAAAGGGTTGATTTTTTTTTTTAAAATAGTGGAATACTATTTTATTGCCAATTTAGTTGTATTTTGAATAGTTGTTCTTTCGGGTTAAGGATTTAAGACATTGCATTAAATCGAGTGGAGTGGGAGAGTTTGATCCATGTAGGCAACAGTAACTAATTTGGAATTTGAGGTTCTATTGTTGTTGTCATTGCCGTCTTCAAATTCGTTATAGCCCTAGCGTTGTATTTGGAGACATTATTCTGGGCTGTAATAGTTTGAACAAAGGGAGAGGAGGTACTATAATTTGTCTCCAATATTTTGGTAGATCCAGCTTTTATTATTCGTTATCAATTGTTGAAGAATGGAGCTGAATAATAGTAAATATGGCTTCCCGAATTTGAAACTTGACTTAGTTGGATGTTTTAGATTTAAGGTAAATTCAATTCGTAATCGAAGAGATGTTTAATTAGTTCCTACCCCTACCTCTTGCATTATACATTTGGTTTTGAGATATTGTCACATACCCTAGAAGTGGCTAGTTGAATTAGGATCTAGCTTTAACGCAAAATTGAATATCTAGTGATAAGCGAAGTGGCAGATTGCAAAACATTATTGAGTTCAAACTTCAAAGGCTTGTAATTTCTTCACCCGAAATGGGGAAAACAAGAAACAACAACTAAACCTCAATTGGAAATTAGTTGAGGAAAACGAAGCTGCTGGTTGCAAAGGGTTCATCTATTATGACATCTAATAATCATTCATCTAAGTTTCTCTTTTGGTCGTTGAGTGTCAATCATCTTTCACTATTTATTTTCTGCTCTTACTGAATTAATGTATTCTGATATTCATTTTCTTTTCTTCTTTGTACAGTGCTGTTCAGCCTTAAAGATAGCTTTGAACAGGCTATACAAAGAGATGATGTGAAGGCAATTGTTATTACTGGTAAAACTTAATACATTTTCTCTCTTCTTCTTCTTCTTCTTCTTTTATTTTTTTTTTATTTTTTTTTCCGGATGTGCATTTAAGTGAACTGAAGGCATGGTTTAAGGAGGGTAGAGAACAATTAAAAAATTAGTCTTATAATTGAGCAGGAGCAAATGGCAAGTTTTCCGGAGGATTTGACATTTCAGCCTTTGGCGGTCTTCAAGGAGGACAGGGTATGACTAATCCTTTGTATGTTTTGAGTTTTAAATGTTTATGCTAATTCATTGTTAACATTCCTTTCATGCGATTTTGCAGTCAAAGAGTCAAAGCCAGGCTATATATCAATTGATATTATCACAAATACCATGGAAGGTACCTATCTACGGATCGTATTTTTTCATTCTAATGATCTTTAGATCCCTAATTTTTGGAATAAAATCTCATTTGCGATGGTTGTCACGTCCCTCAGGTGCAAGAAAACCTTTAGTTGCTGCTATTGATGGTGTTGCCCTAGGCGGTGGTTTGGAGGTTGCCATGGTATGTGTTTGGTTTATTTTGGTAAAAGGTGTATAATTGTTTGCAGTTTCGTCCAATTTATGCTTAGTTGTTAGGAATCCTGGTAGTTTTTCTCTTACACAATTTTTCAGATAACTGCTTAGATTTTCCTATTTTTTTTTCCTCAAAATCATACTTTTTAGGCATGCCATGCGCGTATCTCTACATCCACAGCACAGCTAGGTCTTCCTGAACTTCAACTGGGTCTTATTCCAGGATTTGGAGGTACTGCCGTGCCTTTTTGCCTGTCGATTTTTTTTTTTTTCAAGTGGAGGCTCAAATACTCCTTTTGATTGTAATTGTGTAACTGGTTCTATAGAATCATGTAAATAAACTATTCTGCTTGTTCTTTTCCAACATTCTGTTGTCAATGACTGCAAAAGTGACTCTATTGAATCATTTAGATAATACTGGAAAGTGTGACAATAATTTTGCATGTTCCTGTCCTGATATTAGGAGGCTCGTCGATGGAGACAAACAAGTGAATCTTTGAAGTCCTATTTTCTTTTTGAGAAAAAATTGTTGGAGACAAAAAAATGTTGCCTCTACTGAAGTTTTCTGCTTTACTTAGTTTACTAAGCCTCCTTGGCCCTGTTGGAAATTGGGGTAGCTACCGTAAATTTCGTTCTCTTATTTGTCGCATCGTTTTAAGTTAGTGAAAGTTAATGTAGGGAAACAAAGCAAGCCGTTATTTGGTGCATATTTTCCACGTCTAAGGTCATTTGTTAAACATTTAAAGCAGACATGGAAAGAATGTGTTGCTGTTTACAAAAGATGAACTGTGGAAGCATGATTGAGATGTTGATAGTGTTCAAGTCTTATGCGCGTTGTATTTTTTTGTAGTCTAATTTTCCTACACACCTCAAGAGACCTTAAAGTATGTGCCCGCACTTCATAGGAAATTAGTTATGTATAGTATACATGATTCGTTCTCATCTACCTTCAAACTCCCCGCTCTCGTGCTCTCGTGGTAAAATTTAATAGTTAGTTTAGTTCTTGAAGAAATAACAGAGCTTGTTCAAGTGTGATTAGTTGGATCTTCTGCTTTTGACTAACCACTTGAACTCATTTCTCAGGGACTCAGAGGCTTCCTCGCCTTGTAGGCCTTTCTAAGGCTCTTGAGATGATGCTGGTATGCCCGCATATTCCTTTCATCTATTTTTCTTTTGTACATGTTTGGAAGTTAATGAAATTTACGAATAAGGCTCTCTTTTTTTTTGTTTTTTAATAATGTTTCTGACATAAAACTTTCATTCATCTCTATATCATCTCTTAAAAGATGTCAAAGTCTCTGAAGGGAGAAGACGCGCATGGCTTGGGCCTTGTAGATGCCATAGTTCAAAAGATGAATTGGTGAGTGTGGCACGTCGATGGGCCCTAGATGTTGCTGAGAGAAGAAGGCCGTGGTTTGCTACTCTTCTCAGGACAGACAAAATAGAGCCTCTCGGGGAGGCCAGGGAGATACTTAAGTTCGCCAGAGTCCAAACTAGAAAACAAGCTCCGAACCTCATGCATCCACTTGTCTGCATAGATGTTATTGAAGAGGGAATCGTTTCTGGACCCCATGCTGGGCTTGTGAAGGTATCCATTTCTTTTCTCTTTCCCTTGTAACATACATGGTATATCAGCTTGCTAATGTATGATGTTGCATGTTGTGCTCGCAGGAGGTAAACGAGTTTCAGAAACTTCTGCACTCTGATACTTGCAAAAGTTTGGTGCACATATTCTTCTCTCAACGTGGGACGACAAAGGTGCGTGTGATGAATTGTTGTCGCTATGTCCACCTTCTTATTTGTGAAGTTTGTAGTCAGTACCTCATCAGTCTTCGAAACATTTTCCTACCCTCGGCTTGTATCAAGTTTTACAAGCACCATTACATGACGTGTACTTCCTAGCAATTCAGCTTGTGCTTATATTTTCTTAGTAGTCTATCCTAACCACAACCCCCTTATCTTTATCTTGTTACAGGTTCCAGGCATCACTGACTTGGGTCTGGTGCCGAGAAAGATAAATAAAGTTGCTGTTCTTGGTGGTGGATTGATGGGTTCCGGGATAGCAACAGCACTAATTCTCAGTAATATTCCAGTGATCCTAAAGGAAGTGAATGAGAAATTCCTACAAGCCGGAATCGACAGAGTCAAAGGTAACTTGTTTCATCAAATTCCAAACCATGTACAGTTGGTAACTTGTTTCATTTAAAACTTGCATTCTTTAGCAACCTGACGACGTCTTTTCGGTTCAGCTAATTTGCAGAGTCGTGTTAAAAAGGGTAAAATGTCACAAGAGAAATTTGAGAAGACCCTTTCTCTTCTCCAGGGAACTCTAACCTATGACAGCTTTCGAGATATTGATATGGTTATAGAGGTGAATACACGACAATCCTTCATATTCATTAATTGTTCTCGTCGCTTTTCTCAACTGATTTCTCTTTCTGGTTGCAACAGGCTGTGATCGAGAACATCTCTCTAAAGCAACAGATATTTGCTGATCTTGAAAAATACTGCCCCCCTCATTGCATCCTAGCTAGCAATACTTCTACCATTGATTTGAACCTTATTGGGGAGAAAACCCGCTCTCACGATAGGATCATTGGTGCTCATTTTTTTAGGTATCGTACGTTAAAATTGTTTTGACAGCACTTACAGTTATGCTTTCGATCCATTCTTTTAACCTTTATCTTGTTATTTCAGTCCTGCTCACATCATGCCTCTGCTGGAAATAGTCCGGACCCAAAAAACGTCTCCCCAAGTAATAGTCGACTTACTTGACGTTGGGAAGAGAATTAGGAAAACTCCTGTCGTTGTGGGGAATTGCACCGGATTTGCTGTCAATAGGATGTTCTTCCCTTACTCGCAAGCTGCTATCCTGCTTGTTGAGCGGGGCACAGATGTTTATCAGATCGATCGGGCTATTACAAAGTTTGGGATGCCCATGGGACCGTTTAGGTCGTTTTTCTTTATCTATTTGGCTACCTCTAATTGTCAAATCTTGATTTCCTATATTTTGAAAACAAGTCAGGCTTCAATTCTTATCAATTGTTAAAATTTACGCAGGATGATCGATCTTGTTGGTTTTGGGGTTGCAGTAGCAACCGGTGGCCAATTCGTTTTGAACTTCCCCGAAAGATCTCATAAGTCTATGCTTATTCCAATCATGCAAGAGGACAACCGATTGGGTATTTACTGTTTGCTTTTTTTCTTCGCCTTTCGGATACTAGCTGTTCTTGGGTTTAAGCGATGAGCTCTAATACAAAGCATGACCATTATGAAACAATTTTGTCACTTCTGTCACTTGTTTCAGGTGAAGCAACTCGCAAGGGTTTCTACGCCTATGACAATAAGCGCAAAGCTAGCCCGGATCCCGAACTAAGAAAATACATTGAGAAGGCAAGAGAGATTTCTGGAGTACAAGTTGATCCCAAGGTCTTTGCCCTCTCTCTTTCTTGTGTTTTATGTTAAGTGCCTAATATTGGTTATGGCAGATTGCGTCGACCGCATCGATAATTATCATATAATAGAGATTTTCCACTTATACTTCTTGGCTTAATTTTGTGAACAGCTGACAAAGTTATCAGATAAGGACATTGTGGAGATGGTGTTCTTCCCTGTTGTGAATGAGGCATGCCGTGTCCTTGCCGAAGGAATCGCAGTCAAGGCTGCCGACCTCGACATTGCTTCTGTCATGGGCATGGGGTTCCCACCATACAGGTTTCTCTCTCTCCTTATAAATAATTATAATACTTATATTCCTTCTCGCTTCCTTCGCATTTTTATGTATCGAGCAGAATGGAAGAGTTTGATAAATTTAGCCGACCCTAACTAATTTGTTGTACGCTCGTTGTTATATAGGCGAAATTAACTTTTGATTGGATTCTATTTGATTAGGGGAGGAATCTTATTTTGGGCTGATTCACTTGGATCCAAGTACATCTGCTCAAGATTGGAGGAGTGGACTAAATTATATGGAGACTTCTTCAAGCCTTCTGCCTACTTGGCTGCAAGAGCTGCCAAGGGTGCTTCTCTGGTGAGAACTCAAAACAATTTTCTTTTTTTTTTTTTTTTTTTGATAATCGTGGGTGTCGAGGTTACTAACTTACTAACCTCACTAATCCCACAAGGCCCCGGTGCTTATCAATCGGGAAATGGCCCCAGTGGCCAAAACAAACTTGTCACACTGGGGAATCAAACCCGGGATTGTGCACTTAACTCAAAAACAACTTTCTTCTTTTTGTGAACATAACTCATACTTTAATACTGATTTGATTACAATCTTTGGAACAAAAAATGCAGAGTGCCCCGATCGAGCAGGTGAAGTCCAGGCTATAATGAAGACTGATTCGTTCCGCGGCGTTGTTCTCTTTCATTTTTTTTTTTTTTTTTATTTGGGTTCTGAAGGCTGGAAAGGAAGCTTATTATTAATGGAGGCTTCAAAGAATAAGTTATACACATAGTTGAGAGAAAAGTGAAAAATAAGTAGGAAAAAAAAAAAAAAAAAGAGATTGACCATCAAATTTGCAGTGAATTTGTAGTCATTACATTCAGGCTTATATATATTTCCTAATAAGTGTTAATGGTTTGTTTTCTTTTAAAGGTAGAGCTCTCATTTTATTTTATTTTTGGTGATTAGCTAGAGCTCTCTCATATATGATGGCTGAATCAATGTTTGGGTATTTAAAGCTTTGCTCCGATTAATTTGGAAATCGAGATCTTTAGTTAAGGGAAGAGGGACTTATGTTACCTAATCGACGACCTAATGTGCAATTCAATTACATGTCTACAAGTAAGAATTAGTTGGGGTTGTCTAAGTTTCATATCAGCTGGGTTTATTATATGGATCAAACTCTTCTACTAAGCTAAAAAATATATGAAAAGTGTTGTAAATTGAGTTGAAACTTGTTAAGAACTAGAGAAGGAAAATAGAAGATTAAGAACTTCTACTACTACAAACTACTACTACAAAGGAGAAGAGAAGAAATGAGATAGTTGGAATGAAAAGTTTTCATTCAACTTGGTGTGTGAATTACAATGAGGTTGACACCCTTTATATAGGTCATTTGGTGATGATGATAATTGTATTTATACAATGTGTACAAGTTATACATACATCACAAGAAATACAACACATCACAAGCAACATAGACAATACATGGAAGAGTTGATGTACATTGGAGAGGATTACAAGTTACATGACAATACATAGACAAGTGGAGGAACTATTAAGTGAGAAATACAAGTTACATGACTACACAATATGTTGGTGTACATGCATGGTCATCCATATTCAACAACACTCCCCCTTAGATGACACTTGCTTAGAGATTGTGCATCGTTAAAACTTCTACTAAGAAAAACCATGTGGGAAAAAATATAGTAAAAGAAAAATAGTACACTATTCTCATAAATATTAAGATGGGTATAATATTGTTAAGATTGCCTCATTAAAAACCTTGCTAGGAAAACCCAATGAGATAAAACCATAGCTAAGGGAAAAAGAGTGCAATACACTAATCAATAATTCCCCCTCATGTGAACATGGGTGAAACTTGTTCAGTTTCTTTACTTGCAATGCCTTTAAGTTTACGCAAGTCAATACCATATGTAAGCCTTTTAAATGTCGTAGTTGGTAAGGCTTTTGTGAATAAATCAAGAAGATTATCACTCGATCGGATTTGCTTGACATCAATTTCACCATTCTTACGAAGCTCATGTGCATAAAAGAATTTTGGTGAAATATGTTTTGTTTTGTCTCATTTTACGAATCATTCACTTAATTGTGCAATACATGCGCATTATCTTCATATAATATGGTTGGAGAATCTTTTATTGAAGGCAATCCACATGATTCTTGAATATGTTCAATCATGTTTCTCAACCATACACATTCACGACTTACTTCATGAATTGCAAGTACTTTAGAATGATTGGAAGAAGTAGCAACCATAGTTTGCTTTACTTGACTTCCATGATACAACAATATTACCACAGGTGAATACATATCCCGTTTGAGAATTGACATTCGGGAATCGAGATAAAAATTCATCATCAACGATAACTTGGAGATTCAATTTTACCCTCTCGAGTAAAATAAACCCATGTCACTTGTTCCTCGAAGATATCGGAAAACATGTTTAACACCATTCCAATGTCTTCGAGTTGGTGAAGAGTTGTATCTTGCAAGTAGGTTGACAAAGAAAAGCAATGTCGGTCTTGTACAATTTGCAAGATACATAAGTGCACCAATTGCACTTAAATATGGTACCTCTCTGACCAATTAACTCTTCATCACTTTCATGAGGTCGAAATGGATCCTTATCCACTTTAAGTGATCCGACAACCATTTGAGAGCTCAATGGATGTGCTTTGTCCATATAAAATATTTTTAATATTTTTTCAATATAATTTGATTGATGGACAAGTACTCCACTTGAAAAATGTTCAATTTGTAAACCAAGACAAAGTCTTGTTTTTCCAAGTTCTTTCATCTCGAATTCCTTTTTCAAGTATTCGGATGTTCTAACGATGTCGTCGTGGTTTCCCACTATATTTAAATCATCAACATATACATAAATAATCACAAATCATGTTGATGATCTTTTAATGAATACACACAGGCAAAGCGGATTATTTACATATCCTTCTTTCAGTAAATAATCACTAAGACGTTTGTACCACATTCGTCCGGATTGTTTCAATTCGTACAAAGACCTTTGTAATTTTATATAATGCATGTTATGATGTTTTGATTTTATTTCTTCGGATATTACAAATCCTTCAGGGATTTTCATTTATATATATATATATATATATCACTGTCTAGGGATCCGTACAGATATGTTGTAACGACATCCATTAAATGCATATCAAGCCCTTCAGAAACTGCAAGGCTTATCAAGAATCGAAATGTGATTCCATCTATAACAGGAGAATATGTTTCCTCATAATCGATGTCAGGTCTTTGTGAGAAACTTTGAGCTACAAGTCTTGCTTTGTACCTTGTAACTTCATTTTTTTCGTTTTTCTTTCGTACAAATACTCATTTATATCCAACAGGTTTTACGTCTTCTGGCGTTTGAACAATCGGTCCAAAAACCTCTCGTTTCCTTAACGAGTTTAGCTTTTGGATAGCCTCTTGCCATTTTTGCCAATCATGTCTTTTTCAACATTCGTCCACTGATCGTGGTTATGGATCATCATCATTTTCACATATTTCAAAGGACACATTGAAAGCAAATATATCATCAGGAACAATTTTATTTCGATCCCAAATCTTACCAGAGTTTAAATAATTTATTGAGATCTCATTATTTTCATCTTTTTCCTCTTTTTCTAGAGGCGATTTGTTCCTCGTCGAATTAACTTGTTCGACAAATCCTTATCAAAGGATTCTTGTGCTTTCTCATGAGTATTTTGATTTGTATTTATTTTTACTCCCGTTTTTCTCTTTCGAGGAATTGTATCATTTGAACCAATCGGTCTTCTACGCTTTAAGCGTTTCGTTGGTTCTTGTGCATTTTGTTGCACGAGACATCAATTCTTGCGGGAGCATTTACATCTGGAATATGTGATTTTGTCACTTGTTTTGCATCATTAAATGCATCAGGTAATTGATTTGTGATTTGTTGCAAATGAATGATCTTTTGAACTTCAAGTTCACACTGATTTGTGCGTGGATCATAATGTGATAAAGTTGATGCATTCCAAGCAATTTCGCGCCATTCCTTTTGAATTGGCTTCTTATCTCCCCTTAATGGTGGGAAAATTGCTTCATCAAAGTGACAATAAGTAAAACGTGCAGTAAATAAATCCTCTGTTAAAGGCTCAAGGTATCTTATAATGGACGATGAGTTAAATTCAACATAAATCCCAAGCTTTCGTTGTGGACCCATCTTAGTTCTATTGGGAGGTGGTATATAGAACATATCTTTGCACGACCAAAAATTCTCAAGTGTGAAATATTTGGTTGTTGACCTAAAATGAGTTGCATGGGGGAATGTTCATGGTATGCGATGAGGCCTATAACGAATGATAGATGTTGCATGAAGAACTGCATGTCCCCAAACTGAAGTTGATAACTTAGTTCTCATGATTAAATGTCTGGCAATTAGTTGAATGCGTTTGATCAGAGATTCTGCCAAACCATTTTGGGTATGCACGTGTGGAACATAATGTTCAATGGTAATTCCTATAGACATGCAATAATTTTTAAATGCTTGAGATTGAAATTCCCCGGCATTAGACGGATGGTCTTGATTGGGTTGTCAGGGAATTGTGCTCTTAACTTAATGATTTGTGCTAAAAGTCTAGCAAATGCAACATTGCGGGTCGAAAGCAAACACACATGTGACCACCTAGTTCATGCATCTATCAAAACCATGAAATATCTAAATGATCCACAGTAAGGATGAATATGTCCACATATGTCTCACTGAATGCGTTCTAAGAAAACTGGGGATTCCACAACAATTTTATTTGGGGATGGTTTAACTATCAATTTACCTTGAGAACAACTAGCACAATTATAATCACCAGCTGAAAATATTTTGTGACTCCTTAAAGGATGTCCTTGCGAATTATTAATTACTCTTCGCATCATTGATGATCATGGATGACCAAGCCGTCATGCCATAAAATGAATGTCTTTGGATCATTAATTTTCTTATTTAAGACGACATTCGTTTCGACATGCCTTATATGAGTAAAATATAATCCGATGATAAAGTTCTGAGAATTTTTCTAACACTTCTTTTTCCCATTTGAAACCAATGTGACATAAAGAAATTCTCTATTATTTTCGTTCATGGTTTCAATGTGATATCTATTTTGTCGAATATCTTTAAAGCTTAGTAAAAATTTTTCGGATTTTTCGAGTATAAGGCATTGTCAACATGAATTGTTGTTCCCCCAGAGGCAACATAATATTTGCTCTTCCGTAGCCATTAATCAAATTGGAGATGGCGAGATATTGTTTGAACATTAGCCTCAAATTAAGTTCAAATTGGAGAAATATTCTCTGTTTTAAGGATTGTGTGCGTTGCAAAGCACAAACAAGAAAGACATCTATCGCTCTTATTTGATTCATGATTTGAACACATGATTTGTTGATCCATCTAGACAAATAATGTTTGACAAATTAGAAAAAGAGTTATATTTCAATGATAAAATTCATAATATTTTGCATTTGATTTCGAAGGCATGGTAAAGGTCACAAAAATATTCGGGTATATATATGACAATATTTAGGCAAAATAGTCTTTCATATATGACCAAAAATGTCACAATTATGAGCGCTCATTGTCAATAATTATTTGCCATTTGTAGTGGTGCACCACTTTTATTCCAATTTTTGGTGGAATTGTCAATATGACCTTTACCTGATATTTTCACATTTTCCACGTCCATAAATTTGTTATTGCGATCATGATCATTATATGCAACATATGCTTCTTAATTTGAAGCTGAACTAATTGGACGAGAGCGATATTATATTTATAATATCTCATTATTTTACTCAGCTACCATGAGACAAGAAATCAATCTTTAATATTTATTGGATTGATGTACGCACTCGATATTTGTTGCGGGAATAAATCGAGGCGAGTCACGTGACCTTATTTTATTGTCTCATCAGTCATATTTCCACATAGCCTCAACATAGATGTAATTAAAATTGCGGAATTATAATTAATATTTGACTGATTAAATTTTGTAGCTTGATACTCAACCGCTCATTTTGAGCTTTTGGAGCATTACCTTTTTTGGTATTTATATATTTATAACTCCATATGGTGAAAAGATATATTATGAAATATTCACTTTTCAAATCTCTAAAGAGATATTGGCAAATGATTGTGTACAACATACAGCCTTGCATAGATGCTAGCTTTATTCATAATTTGTAATATCTAATTATCATGACAAGAATTATAATAAGGTAACAAATTCAACTATAGTTGATTAATATTTTGAAAGTAAATGTAATATAAAATAATTTTCTCTTTTCTTTTATGTAAGAAAACATAACATATGATTAAGTATATGTTCACAACTTGATTCATTAATAATCAAATGTACTATTCGTATGAGTTGGTGGGACAACCTCCAGGTTGGGTGGCGAGACAAAGTCTGCTTAATACCATGCCTCCTCGAACGGGATAACCCGTCTCCCTTTCAATGTTTAGCTTTACCGGGGACAAGGCTTACCCACTATCAACCCGAATTCATAGTACTATTTACATTATAAAATCAAGAAATAGAGAAAAAAATTATGTATGTCATATTGACTTTTGATTTCTGATGTAGAAGATCGTCCGAGATGCAACTACAGAGCATACTTTCGCAGTCGTTGACGTTACAATGCATAGTGTATGAATAAAGTATATATACATAAATAATGCATGTAACAAAAAGAAATTAACCATGATAACATAAAAATAAATTGAACTTATTTAAATTAATAAGAATTATACCTTCATAGCTTTGTTTTCTTAGCAAGCCTTCTTGAACTTCAAGATCTTCTTTATGCTAGAGCAAGCTCGTGCTGATAACGTGTTGTAAATTGAGTTGAAACTTGCTAAGAACTAAAGAAAGAAAATATAAGACTAAGAACTTCTACTACTACAAACTACTACTACAAAGGAGAAGAGAAGAAATGAGATAGTTGGAATGAGAAGTTTTCATTCAACTTGGTGTGTGAATTACAATGGGGTTGGCACCCTTTATATATGTCATTTGGTGATGATGATAATTATACTTATACAATGTGTACAAGTTATACATACACCACAAGTCATACAACACATCACAAGCAACATAGACAATACATGGAAGAGTTGGTGTACATTGGAGAGGATTACAAGTTACATGACAATACATAGACAAGTGGAGGTACTATTAAGTGAGAAATACAAGTTACATGACTACACAATATGTTGGTGTACATGCATGGTCATCCATATTCCACAACAAGAAGTACTAGAATGACAATAACATGTAACACCATAATATATATTGGGTCACAAGAGTCGTCCATGCGAGCTTCAGGATGCTGACATATACAAATTTTGATGCATAACACGTTGGTTGAGGTTATATGGAGGGCTCTTGTGAGCCAATGTATCTTGTAGTGTGACATTGTTGTCATTCTAGTATTTTCCAAAATATTTTGTATGAGTTGTTAACTAAGATGTGAGAGCACACATCTCTAAGTGATCTAATGGTAACCGATGCATGTCTAACTTTATTAAGATGCTTACGCACGCATCTCGAAGTGATCTAACTATACCTTGCAATACAATTTAATTAACTTTTGGCTGTTATGCTGGCAAGCAGGCAACACTTTTACATACTTTAATTGGCCTACATGTGTCCTTTGATCTCATAAAATTAAGTATATATAGCACATGATTAACACCACAATTACCATAACTTTTGTCAATTTAATTAATTTGTATGTGGGATGTGACAATTTGCAATAAAATTGAAAATCGCAAACTCATAATATGGTCATGTTCACATCAAGATAGTTTAATGGACATGCGATCCTTGCTTTCTAATAAAAAACATTTCACGAGGTGATCACTTTGGTTAGTTTATTATTTGGGGTGTAGTGATTTCGAGAAGTATTCATTCGATCTCAGAGTTAGTGGTAGAGCGCCCTCCTAACACAAATGGGATTAGCCGGCTTTAGTGGAGCTACCATAATCATAATGTCCTTAACTTAACTATCTGGTTTTTACAAGGGTGGGGTTTTAATTTTATACTTATTAAGGTGAGATTTACACTTGTATCTTTTATTCGTTAAAACTTTAATCGATGTGGGACTATATTTCGGACCATGGACATCTATATTTGCCAACAATTACCTTTGATTGGTAATGACACATATAATAATTGTAGGTTTTTTTTTTTTGATGACTATGGGTATCCGCACCCTTCGAGTACGACTAATCCCATAGGGTCAAGTCCGTCCCACCAAACCCATTGACCAAGAGAAACCGTCAAGAAATAGTTTCATTGTCGACGCCATGACTCGAACACGCGACCTCCTTCCGTTGAAGAAACCCCATGTAGTACTTGCGCCACTCCGTCACCCATTGAAAGAAAAATAAAAAGTTGTAGGCTTGTTCGAATGAGGTTGCACATACTTTAGCAAGGCTTTCGCGAAGGTCAAGAAAACCCGATGTATTGGGACATAGCTCCTAGTTTTATTCACTCAATGTTGTAAAGGGTCAGTCCAAATTGTAAGTTTTTTTTATTTATGAGTCTATATTTTTTTTTAGTATAGACTGCACAAACAAAAATAGAGTAACGAAAAACTAATTCATCATCATCTACCGATCCCATGATTCTGAATCAATAGATTTATTGAACAATTCTTGAGTAAAGTAATATTAATACAAATTTTGTTTTGTCGGATGGCTCGGTGGTATGTCAATGAATTGGTCCACTACAGAAAACGAGATTGTGGCTCATCTATTCTCGAGAATCCATACTCGTGGGATCCGGGCGGTCCGGGGGAACTACTGTAGCTCATCTCTTCTCGAGAATCCATACATCTTTTACCAATGTATGGACAGCTATCTCTCGAGCACAGGTTTATGTTCGGCATCAATGGGAAAATCAAATGGAGCATCTAACAACACATCTTCACAGACCAATAACTACGAGATCACCCCAGAATGAAAGGGGTGACGGAGGGATCATACCATTCCAGCCTTTTTTCTTCATGCTTTTCCCGGAGGTCTGGAGAAAGCTGCAATCAATAGGATTTCCCTAATCCTCCTTTCCTGAAAGGAAGAACGTGAAATTCTTTTTCCTTTCCGCGGGATCACCAGGAGATAAGATCTAGCCATAAGAAGAATGCATGGTATAAATAACTCGCTTCTTGGTCTTCGACCCCCTCAGTCACTACGAACACCAGCTTATGCAATTGTCTTTTTAAATTGGGAGATATGGCTGAGTGGACTAAAGCGGCGGATTGCTAATCCATTGTATAAGTTATTCGTACCGAGGGTTCGAATTCCTCTCTTTCCGTTCCCTCTAAGGATTGGGCTTGAGATTTTTCTTTAAAATCGAAAAAAAAAATCTCAAGCCCCCTTTTGTCATAGTTTCGTTTCTGGAACCGAAAAAGTCATAAGATAAAAAATAAAAGAAAAGAAAAGAAAAGGAGAATCCTTTCTTTTGATTTTATTCCTCACGCCCAGGATTACGTCCTGAATCATTAGATAGGAATCCGAAGATGAAGAGAGAAACAAAGAATATCACTACTGTGTAAACGAAGAGTTTGAGAGTAAACATTACATTGTATATGATATAAACTCCAACGTATGAATTAAAACCCACCGTATGAATAAATGAATATTTATTGGTAATGCTAAAAAAGAAACGAAGTATATGTCTTTTTTCTGTTGAGCACCGCTATATGCACCCCACCAATTAATGAAGGCACCCATTTTTTGTCATTTCCCCCCTCTAAATTACAGTTTGATGTAAATGACTCTATTGCCCCTTCATATAAACTCTCCAATCTCACAACTCATTTTCAAATAAATTTTGGGGCGCCGCACTACATTGGCTCTCATCTCTAACCTAAAGTCACATATTTGTTTGTCGGGCATCTATCGATTCTTGCGTTTTCACATCATCCGATAGCGAGGTAACACTGTTTTACAACCATATGAAGATTCGAATGAACTATTTTTTTGTTCAAAACAGTGAAATTGATGATTTGGTTTGTCAATGTAGGGTTTGCTAAATTCGACCATTCCGAACTTGTTTCCCGCTTAAAATGGACGAATGTACTGCAATGGTGCAAGAGGAGGTACAAGAAGAGGTATTTGTTGAAATTTATTGTGTTTTTTTTTTTTCTGGTTTTTCATGTTCTCAGTCGAAGTTGCACGGGCTCGATTGTTTCGGCCTCGCAGTACCGAGACTTATAGATAAGTCTCTGTCAAAAGCCACCGAGACTTAGCCGTAAGTCACGGTCATCTTTATCGACCATTTTGAAATAAATTGTATAGTCTCGACATAAAACGATCGAGACTATTCCATAACTCTCGGTTCCCAGTGAACGGAAATTGGTTTCGAGTCGCGGACCTGTACTACCGAAAATTTGGTTATCTGGGTTTTTTGTTGAATTTGTTGTGCATTTTGGTTGAGTCGTAATGTTATGGAATGTATGTATTGCAGGTAATGCCGGTTTCAACTTTATTTCAAGACTACAAGGATGCGTTCACTCCTTGTAGGTCATTCCCATCTAGAGAATCGACTATTTCATGGCTTCAAATGATTGGTCGTGAGAACAAGTTTGTGTTAGTAACGAAGCAATCTGATGCCGGAGGGATTAAGCGCAGGGGAAGGGTCAAACTTGCGTGTGAGAGGTCCGGTACATATAGGGGAATGTCACAAAGAGTAGGGAAAGCTAAAGCGACAAAACTTGCTTTGACACCAAGAACTGAAGAAGAAGAGGAAACGGGGAGGACTCAAACTGGTACAAAGAAATGTGGATGTCATTTCCTTATTAACATCAAGGAAAATGTTGATTCTTTGTGGTATGTCACTGTCATCTGTGGGAGGCACAATCACGACCCCGCCAAAAACTTGGACGACCACTCATTTGCGGGAAGATTGGATAAGGGTGAGCGGTGGTTGTGGTGCGGATGACTAAGGGTAATGTGAAGCTAAGAAATATCCTCAACACGTTGAAGCAAAGAGATGTTAAAAATGTATCGACAATGCGGACAATATATAATGTACGACAAAAATTTGAAATGAGGATGCGGGTGGGAGGACTCAAATGCAACAACTATTGCACATATTGGAGAAAAATAGGTGGATGTCGTGACATAGGAAGCATCCCGATACGAATATTGTCACCGATTTATTTCGGTCACATCCCGATTCAATTAAGTTGTTGCGGTGTTTCCCGTCGGTTCTTTTGATGGATTGCACTTACAAAACAAATATGTATACTTGACAGAAATGTCAAACACTTCTACATAATACTTATAACACATTCAATACCTCCAATAGCTCATTGTCAGCGATGGTTGTGGCAACCATGTCTTCATCTTCATAGCTCGGGTTGGCGATCACTGGGTGAGACACTTTAAGGAACCAAGGTAGATAGTCCGGTGTAGCCAAAAACTCGAATTGTGCCTTGTCACCGCGAACTTCGGGGCCAACAAATGGTTACCCCAACGTTCCCAATTGTCTTGTTGGAACCTATACTTGACAGAGTATTTGAGTGCAGATGGGCCTCGATGTGCTTCCAATGAGCGGTACGGAGGATCTGGTATAGATTGCACGTGGCAAACTGTCTCAGAATCCTCTCCGGATGGTAGGGCTCCACCACATCCATGTACTTCAATGTGCCACTATAGAAGGCCATCGCGTGCACAACTCCATTATCCCTGTAATTAACATAAGGGTCCCAAGTGACCTAATCAAACATAGACAACCATAATTAGTAACCATAAACTAAATTTAACATTTACCAACAAGATTGGCTAAGTAACTCACCTCGTTTGGCCACAACCTGTCCAACGTTCTCCTAATGGACCCAACCTTGTCAATATTCATCACGGTCTCGTGCTTTTGAATCCATTTACAGACACGAGGTTGCACGTAGTCCATGTATTTTGCATTGGGTGTGGCGAGCCCGAGTTTGAAATGGTCGTACACCCATCCCTCATGAGATACATACAACGTTAGTTAGTGGGAAAATGCAAAACGTAATTCTAATTATTCAAAAATAATGTAAGTTGATTTTAAAATATACCTCAAGTAATGTGAGGTAGCCGATGCAATCTGAGATACTTGTACTACGGTGGCGGACCCAGTGTCGGTACAAGTAGGCTAATGCAAACCGCACCCCATGCATACTTTCCCACGTCATCCAAATATTTTAAAGCTTCAACAACGCAATAGATTCCCGAGATCCACTTTTATCCGCAAAAGGGTGCAAGAAAGTAGGTACAACAAGTACGCCCGGCCGTGCATTCTACAGGAGATAAGTTGTGTTCCTCGAACCGCCTTTGGGGCACCATCGACTCTTCAACCAACATTTTCGCATCTTTGTGAGCCCCTTCTTTGGTGTTCACTTCATCCCAAAGCATCTTCAATGCTAACCCCAAGTAGTTTGGACACCACTTAATCGCATCCGAGCGAGATTCCTAGTTGTACCTCGCAAAGTTCTCAACCGCAACCACTTTGCCCGTCACAGAATCTTTAGGAGAATGCTCGCATCCTCCAGGAGATCGCATTTCACCAAATGGTAAGTGAAATGTGTTCGTCCCCGGCCGCCACCGCTCCACAAAGGCGATATAACCTCCTTGTTAGCCTTGCGGTATGAGCGATCTATCAACGTATTCAACCCGCACCGTTGAATAATCCTCTCGAAGGCCCTCGGTGTCGGGGTGGCACGACCGTAAGTTCCATTCTTGAATCGAGCACCGTGATTGATACACTTGAGTATCGGACGATCCTACAACAAAAAAAAACATTTCATCGGCTATATATGAAAACCATAAGTTTTTAAGTAATCCATTCAATGAAACTTTATATACCTCATTGCTCCAAATCGCTAATGCGACATGATCTTTAAAGCTCTTCAAAATGATCCATCTCAAGGACCACCGGGAAAGGAGCACACATTTCCAAATGCCCTTGTGACTCTACTTCATTATGGCCACCTCCAAAGACTAGTACTCCCACCCACGTTACGATCGGTACTAGTGGTGTCTCATGTGCTTGATGAGTCACTATTACTAGACTCGATGCGTGAGCCTCATCTTCGCCTCGGGCAACTACAAGATCTTTTTGTCGACGCGTGTCAATGTTGGAACCATCATCGTGCAATTGAACATTATTTGCACGATTTCCAAGCAATCTTTCCCTTTCCCTTCACATCTACATTCTCTTTCTCTTTCCGATAAGATGCGATCGGGGTCTCCGCCGCCTCGCCCACGGTTACCCTCGACACCTCAACACTAACCTCCTCCATAGTCACCGGGGTTTCCGAACGAGCCATACCCGATAAGACTACAACATGTAAGCGCTGGAGCGAGAAACAAAAGTAAAATTCAAAAAAATAAGAACAAAATCTTCCATTTCTATAGTCTTGGTCAAGCGGTTTGAGAAAACAATTAGAATTTCGTGACGCGTGCCCCAATATAACACAATTAGTATCGGTAATGGACAACCGAGAAAATATTTTCATTCTCGGTTGTACATCACCGAAAGGAAATCAACTATACATTCTGAATTACTCTCGTGATGTGGTGACCGAGAGCAATTGCAGCGTTACGCTACCTAAAACAATAACACATAAGAATAATCTCGGTTATGGATAACCGAACACTTGCCCTATGTCTCGGCCATGTTTGGCGAGACTGTATACACTACTTATGGCCTGTGTGGCCGACAACCACGGGTTTCCAAATAACAATCCATTGAATACAAACTACACAAAAATAACAAATACTGAACCAAATGCAACTTAATTAGACTATCAACGTACATTCAATCGATCGAATTAACGCCTTGTGTGCGAGATCGAAAACCTAAAACCGAGCCCTAATGTGGAGATGAAATTCAACAAATCGGTGAGCCTCCAAACTCGAACAACACAAAGAACAAGCGCCAACGACAGAGAGAGAAAACGAAGACAAATCCTCGAAGGTTGCTTGCAATGGATCGAGCAATGGTCTAAGGTTCGAAAAATTTTAGGTCCCGCACGTTCTTCGTTTCAAAAGAGCACGGGTGGTGGGTGTTGAGTTTTGGGGTTCATACGCAGTGGAAATTACAAAACAATTTTGACAAAAACCCCAACAGGATCGGAATCTAATTCCATTAAAAACGTTTAAACCATGAAAACTTAATCATACCTCGGTCGCAATATACCTTTACGAAGGTTGATCGATCTCTAAGGCACCGTAACGACGAACGCCCTCTACCAAGAAATCCACACACGAATGACGGCCGAGATTCGAAGTGCTAGCTTCGAGAGAATACCAAACCTTTTCGTTTCTCTCCAAAACGATCCAGAGCGTACCGAGAAAACCCTAATTCGTTTACGAAACGAAAATAGAGTTTCAAAGACTTAATCTTTTCATACGTGTGTTCTAACTTAAAGCGTCTATTTATACAACCATTGTATATAGACGGTTAAATAAATTACACATATACCCCTACTTAAAGAAGTATAAGTGTAATACACCACAAGGACATTTATGTCATGAATTTTATCATATAAAATTCGTTTTTCGAACCATCTTAAAATCTCGCAAAACCATTCTTAGTGTGCGACCCAATAGGCTCATACAACGTTGGTAGTGTACCAAAACTCATTTTGGTATACAAGTCATAAGCGACCTCTAGCAAGACATTATGACTACCCAAGTTGTACAAATATCAAATCGATACAACCTAATCAATAGTGTATATAACATCCTTTTGTCACACGATATCCTTTTGATCAAACATAAGGCATATAATTGTCATCCAACATGTTCAATCGTACTAGTCTCGATCTCTAGGTAGATCCGAAAACATCCAAGTGACATTGATCAATATCAATTCACTTAGACTAGGCCTTTTAACAGTCTAACACATCGAGGATCCATTGGATATCTTTCTTTATATGAGAGGACAAATCTTATCTCGATTACACAACTTCATCACATTGCTCACACAAGAACCAATCACAACCTTTATAATCGTCATGTTAAAGACAACGTTTGATTGTGTCAAATCACTGTGTTCCTAATGTTGAAGTCTCTGGTAATCTCAAGTCGATGATTAAAAAATATACCTATCATGAGAAACAACTATGACTTAATCCATGTGATGTTCTCATAGCGAATTCGATCCAAGATTTGTTCCCTAACAAGTACTCGTGATCTTGATTCGTATCCCTATACGTATAATCATCATATGATCATCAATCAAGACCCACACTAGTCTTAATTCATTATAGTTCTCAATATAATGATCGATCAGGGACATTTATGATATTTCTGTAAATACTCATGGATCTTATTATAATGTAAATATGCAAATTAATTATAATAAACAACAAATGAAATCCTATATTTTATTAACTAAAAGTATTCATAAAGATAGTTAATGGATTGACCTAGGGCACATGCCCCCACATCTCTCACTTGCACTAGGGCCAATCATACATGCATCTAATGCCTAATGATCTAACATGACCATCATGTTTTGCTTGTGGAAGAGCTTTTGTCAATGGATCTGCAACATTTTCTTGATAGGTACTCTGCAAATCTTCACGTCTCCCTCTCAATAATTTCTCTGATGAGATGAAAACGCATGAGTATATGTTTGGATCTGTGGTGTGATCTAGGTTTCTTGGCTTTGTGCTATTGCTCCGTTATTGTCACAATACAAACAAATAGGGTTAGCAATACTTGGAACCACACCTAGTTCGAAAATGAACTTTTTGATCAAAATCGCCTCATTTCTTTGCATCGGACGCCGCAATATACTCGAAACTTCGTTGTAGAATCTCGCCACGCCTCTTGCTTGAACTTTTCCAGCTTACCCATTCAAAGTAAGCACATATCCAGATCACGATCTAAAATCATCTATATCAATTTGAAAACTTGCATCAGTGTAACCATTTACAACTAGATCATTTTCAAAACCTCCATAGACCAAGAACACTTCTTTAGTCCTTCTTAAGTATTTAAGAATGTTCTTTACTTGCTATCCGAGTGACTCTCACCAGATTTGACCGATATCTGCTTGTAGTGCTCAAACCATATGATACATCGTGTCGAATGCATAGCATGGCATACATGATAGATCGAATAGGCGATGCATATGGAATCTTATTCATACGATCTCGCTCATCATTTATCTTAGGACATTGAATCTTCTTGAGACTTATACCATGAGACATTGGCAACAATCCTCTTTTAGAGTCTTGCAAATTGAACCTATTCAAGACCTTGTCTATTTAAGCACTCGACTTATACCGATTAGCCTCTTAGATCTATCCATATAGATCCTTATCCCTAGGATATAGTGCATCTCTTAAGTCTTTCATTGAGAAACACCTCCCTAACCAAGACTTGACATTCGCAATGTTGGGATGTCATTTCCATTGAGTAATATATCATCAACATACAAGTACTTAAAAACAACTACACTCCTACTTGACCTTCTTGTATACACAGGCTCATCTTCGTTCTTAATAAAACCAAAATCCTTGATTGCTTCATCAAAACGAAGATTCCAACTCCGAGAAGCTTGCTTTAATCCATAAATGGATCTTTGACTTGCATACCTTCCTAGAATTCTCATGATGTACAAAACCTTCAAGTTGTGTCATATACACGTCCTCAAGCGACTTTCCATTAAGAAATGATGTTTTTACATCCATTTGTCATATCTCATAGTCATAATATGCAACAATGTCAATTAAAATTCTTATGGATTTAAGCATGGCTATCGTGCGAAAAAGTTTCATCATAATCAACACCTTGAGTCTGCTGAAACATTTTGCTACAAGTCTTGCTTTAAAAGTATGCACTTTGCCATCCATTTCAGCTTTTCTTCTTGAAAACCCATTTACATCTAATGGTCTTACCATGTTCAGTAAATCAACCAAGTTCCAAACTTGGTTATCATACATGGATTGCATATCGAGTTCATGTCACTTAGCCATTTATCCGAGTCTGGTCCAGACATAGCCTCATGATAATTGGTAGGCTCATTTTGATCAATAAGCAACGCATCACGACTATCACTAATGAGAAATATGAATCTCTCTCGGCTCATGTCTTGTGTCACTTGTGGAGGTTCAACTGGTTCGAACGTTGTTGAACTTCCGATGCGGTTCGATGTTTATCTCGTGATTCTTGAACTTCTTCAAGATTTATTTCTCTCCCACTAATGTCTTTTGAAATAAACTGTTTTTCCATAAAGGCACCATACCGAGCAACAAACACTTTGTTCTCAACGGGATTATAAAAGTAATATCCTTTTGTTTCCTTAGGATACCCCACAAATAAACACTTGTCAGATTTATGTGCTAGTTTTTCTAAGACTTGTCGCTTTACGTAAGCCTCACAACCCCAAATCTTAAGGAAAGACAAACTAGGTCTCTTCTCGTACCATATCTCATATGGTGTTTTATCAACCGCTTCGAGAATGAACTCGATTTAGAGTGAAAGGCTGCGGTTTGTAATGCATAACCCCAAAAGGATAATTGAAGATCTGCATGACTCATCATAGATCGAACTATATCTAATAAGGCTTGATTTCTCCTTTCGAAACTCCATTCCATTGTGGAGTTCTTTGGTGGAGTCAATTGAGAGACAATCCCACAATTTCTAAGATGATCATCAAATTCTTGGCTCAAATATTCACCACCCCGATCTGACCGTAAGTGTTTTGATAGTTTTACCAAGTTGATTATGCACTTCATTTTGAAACGTTTGAAACATCTCAAATGATTCAACTTTATGTTTCATAATATATACATAACCATATCTCTTTGAAATCATCGATAAATGTAATGAAGTATTGATAACCTCCTTTAGCCATTGTGTTTATAGGACCGCATACATCGGTATGTATTAGACCCAATAAATCACTTGCCCTTTCACTGTGTCCAGTAAAGGGACTTTTAGTCATCTTGTCTAGTAAACAAGATACGCACGTTTCATATGTTTCTAAATCAAATGAATCTAGAAGTCCATCTTTATGGAGCTTCGTTATGCGTTTCTTTCTCATTTATGTGCCCGAGACGATAATGCCAAAGATAGGTTTGATTCAAATCATTTGACTTGAATCTCTTTGTATTTATGTTAAAGACTGGAGTATCAGTGGACCTTTTCATGCTTAGAATATAAAGACCGTCACACAAATCAAGCATTTGCATAAAATATGCCTTTACGAGAAATGGAACATCTATTATTCGCAATAATAAAATCAAAACCATCCATATCCAAGCATGAAACATAAATGATGTTTCTGCTCAAAAACGCACAAAATAATAATTATTTAAAGTTAAAATAAGTCCACTAGGTAAGACTAAGTCATATGATCCAACACCAAATGTACGCAACTCTTTGCTCCATTCCCTACGCGGAGGATGACTTCTCGTTTCTTCAACTTTCTACTTCTTGTGAGTCCTGCACATTTATACAAATGTGAGATCCATATCCGATATCTAATACCCAGGAATCACTAGTAGATAAATTAATTTCAATAACATAAGTACTGTAGTGGTAGTTGCACTACCCTTTTTCTTCTTTAGATCTTCCAGATGGAGTTTGCAATTTCGAACCAATGTCCAGGCGCATGGCGAAATGACAATTTCCTTCCTTTTCTTTTGGGTGTTTTGAAGCGAGGAATAGTGGGGGCTTGACTTGTTCCACGAGGTTTTGCGACAGTGCGAGTGCGCCTTGGCAACCATAGCATTGCCTTTGCCTTTCTTCTTCATTCCCTTTCCCTTTTGGACCATCAACACATTACTAGAGGTTTCTTGATATTTTGTTCAGCGGTTTTGAGCATCAAATGCAACTCGAAATTGATTTCTCCATATTACTCATATTGTAGTTCATCACAAATTGTGAGTAACTCTCTGGTAATGAATTCAGGATCAAATCCGTAGCCAACTCTTGGCTTATGGGAAATTCGAGTCTATCAAGTGGTCAACATAGCCCTTCATCTTCGAACATGAAGACTAACGACGCACCATCGGTCATCTTGCAAGAATGTAGGTTCTTGATCGTCACGAACCTTTCTTGCCTAGCTTGTTGTTGGAACATTTCCTTCAATAAGCGTTACAACCATGTCGTAGGCTTCCATTACTTTCATGTCCTTCTAATGTTCAAGAACCATAGTTGCCGGCATAATACATGCAACATCGGTAGAATCGTTGACATGCTTATTATGCGCATCCTTCACAACTTTCATAGCATTGGATGGTGGGTCCTCGGGGATCGGAGCATCCAGGGACATACAACTTGCGTTCATGCTTGAGAACGATTCTCAAGTTTCTCGAACCGATCAATAAAGTTAGTCCCAGATAGCTTATCATTCTCAAGGATGGATCGCGATGACGAGGGGATTATTGTTACTTGAAGAGGCCATTGATCTACAATAAAGATTATGCAAAGTTTATTTTAGTATAAAGTAATAGACTCCCACTAAATTAACAACCCTCCTAAAACATATTGTTTATTTAGGGGACTAAAATCCATATTTCACCTAATTCTATGACAGCTATGGCATGAAACACAGAACTAGATTATTTAGGTAGGTAACAGTTACCAATTACATCTTATGTAATTTTAGATACTTTTATGAGATACGGGACATCTTATGTCTTATCATGTTTTTTTTATCTCATCATGTGCCTAAAGCTCAAAACTATTTTGATAGCTTTATTAAGTCGGACCATTTTAAACATTTAGGTAACTCTTACCCAACTTGTCTCACCAAGATAACACAATACACCCAATGGCTGAAACTATATTAGTGTGATTGATGCATTGACAAGTGTTTAAAATGGATGGCACGAGACTTAAAATTTAATAGAGGGATTTTATTCGATTTTAGTGATTTTATGTAAACAATGAAATATCATATATTTTTATTGATTTGTTCAATCACTAAACAATTTGGAAATTTTTATCTTGTTCACTAATAAAAGAATTTTCGTGCGCTTAGGATTAGTTAGATCTATGCGGTCTCATTGGCCGTCAAAAGTGACGGACGATGGGAACAGGGGCGCGCCTGCTTTTTTTTTTTTTTTTTAGGAGGCGAATTTAAATTTCGAATATTAAAATTCGCTATAGAAAATCATATTTTTATTGATTTTATTATCCTAAATTAACCCCTTAATTTATCCGAATTTAAGTCAATTAAAACATTTTAATTAACACGGGACCACATCTAACTAATCATCTTATTCTAATCCAATTAGGACTTAAGATATTTGAATCATAGCATATCACCAATAACAAAATTCTCGATATTTATCTCCTATCTAATAAGGATAACGAAACCGATTTTGCTAATATCTACTAATCTAGTTTGTTATATATCTCTTATCAAATAGAAATTTCATAACGAGAATAGATATAACGAGATAAATAAATAATTTCAAAAAATAATTATTTGCAATTTCGGTCCTCATCCAAATAATCACAAACATGTAATTGAATCATGAACTACTATCCCAATCGAACCTAATCATATTAGTTTCAAATTAATATTAAGACTTATACAATTTAAGAAATATAAAACAATGTAACCTAAATATGCATCTTGAATTACAGAGATTTCATCCCCGCATCAATACACGAAAAATAAAGATTATACCTAATGGTGTCATGGATCACAAAACACGAGATTCAATTCATTAAAATTATTCGAATTAACCTAACATGGTTACTAGCATGTACTGAAACCGATTTCAATTAAATCACGAATATATGTATCATATACACAAAACATGATAATAAATCTCACATAAAACTTATGTATATCACATATACATCAACTATTAACATGCTTTCAATCATATATCATGTATATATCGAAGAAAACATGCAATGAATTTAATGGAATCGAGCTCGAAGGCTCGATACCACTTGTTGAGTTTTGGGGTTCATACGCGTGAAATTACAAAACAATTTTGACAAGAACCCCAACAGATCCGAATCTAATTCCATTAAAAACGTTTAAACCATGAAAACTTAATCATACCTCGGTCTCAATATACATTTCGAAGGTTGATCGATCTCTAAGACGCCGCAACGACGAACGCCTCTACTACCGTCCGCACACGAACGGCGTAGAGATTCGAAGTGCTAGCTTCGAGAGAATACCAAACTTTTTTGTTTCTCTCCAAAACGATCCAGAGCGTACGAGAAAACCATAATTCGTTTCGAAACGAAAATAGGGTTTCAAAGACTTAATCTTTTCATACGTGTGTTCTAACTTAAAGCGTCTATTTATACAACCCTTGTATATAGACGGTTAAGTAAATTACACATATACCCCTACTTAAATAAGTATAAGTGTAATACACCACAAGGACGTTTACATGTCATGAATTTTATCATATAAAATTCATTTTTACGAACCATCTTAAAATCTCGCAAAATCATTCTTAGTGTGCGACCCAATAGACTCATACAACGTTGGCGGTGTACCAAAACACATTTTGGTATACAAGTCATAAGTGGCCTCTAGCAAGACATTATGACTACCCAAGTTGTACAAATATCAAATCGATACAACCTAATCAATAGTGTATATAACATCATTTTGTCACACGATATCCTTTTGATCAAACATAAGGCATAAAATTGTCATCCAACATGTTCAATCTTACTAGTCTCGATCTCTAGGTAGACTGAAAACATCCAAGTGACATTGATCAATATCGATTCACTTAGACTAGGCATTTTAACGATCTAACACATCGAGGATCCACTGGATATATTTCTTTATATGAGAGGGACAAATCTTATCTCGATTACACAACTTCATCACATTGCTCACACAATAACCAATCACAACCTTTATAATCGTCATGTTAAAGACAACGTTTGATTGTGTCAAATCACTTGTGTTCCTCATGTTGAAGTCTCTGGTAATCTCAAGTCGAGGATGAAAAATATACCTATCATGAGAAACAACTATGACTTAATCCATGTGATGTTCTCATAATGGGTTGGTCCAAAGTACTTTGTTCCCTAACAAGTACTCGTGATCTTGATTCGTATCCCTATACGTATAATCATCATATGATCATCAATCAAAACTCACACTAGTCTTAATTCATTATAGTTCCCGGTATAATGATCGATATGGACATTTAGGATATTTACGTAAATACATATGGATCTTATTATAATGTAAACATGCAAATTAATTATAATAAACAACAAATGAAATCCTCTATTTTATTAACTAAAAGTATTCATAAAGACAGTTAATGGATTGACCTATGGCACATGCCCCAACAATGGGGTGTCTCTATTTTGAATTAGGGGTATTTTTGGGATTTCACTTCATATTTTGGGTGCCCTTGGTAAATGCCTTGTGCCCTCAACAAGATGGTGTCTTTACTAATTAGTAGCGACCCTCTTTTCTGTTTTAAGAAAAAAAAATATCATTTACCCAGTCGTTGTATATATTCATTTTACTTAAGGATTTAGCGTACAAATACAACAAATCCTTAATTATATATGCATGTAATCATATATGTATTACAATTAAGAAGGAGGATTTACAATGCGAAATTTCAAAACATATCTCTCTGTGGCACCTGTGTTAAGTACTATATGGTTCGGGTCTTTAACGGGTCTATTAATAGAGATCAATCGTTTATTCTCAGATACGTTAACATTCCTTCTTCTTTTTTCGTTCTAGTTATTGATATATGAAGGGATACAAAATATTAAAGATACAATAAATTATATGTGACTTTTTTTTGTTTTGTTTTTTTTCAGTTTTTTAGGATATGATAATATTAAATAAAGTAAAAAAGAAGAAACGAGAAAGAATTCAACTGCAGTAAAACCCCGGTTCATGCTTCAACTTAAAGTTTGACTTTTACCCCTCCCCTATTTTTTTTTTCATTTTCGAGATTCTATTTTTTTAGTTTTAGTTCATTTTAATATGTTATGTCTCAAAACCCGAAAGGATTCGAGGGAGGGGCCATTTTGCGACTCGGGATTATGTTATAGTGAGCTATGAATGGAACCAGTTGGCGTTTGTGAAAAAATAAATAAATAAATTGTAGGCTTGTAGCCATCCATCAAATGAGGGGCCCATTTTTTGATCATGCTAGATCATGTTTACATGAAAATATATAATTTAAATAGATATATGTGGCTATAATGATGTATCTATAATTCTAAACAAATAGTGGTGGATAACATGCACACGCCATGAATCTTGGAACCTTTAAATTTAATTTTTTTAAAGGCCCTCCGTATTGTTTGACTTTCTTAATTTATTTTATTACTTTTATACTTTAGAGTTCCTAACACTTTTCCTTTCTCATTGTTGTCACAATCATTGAACCCTTTAATAATAGTAGGTAGAATGAGATCTTTTTTTTTAAAAAAAAGTAAAATAAAATAGTAGGTAGAATGAGATCTTTTTTTTTAAAGTAAAATAAAACTTTATTAATAATCAATAGCTTAATACTGAATAGGATCAGACATAAAATTAATTGTCTTAATAAAAGTATGTACATTAACTCGTTAATCTTATTTGTTCAAAAGAATAGTAAGATAGAATGAGATATTAATTAGTTTCATTTACTTTTTATCTTTTTATAAAAACTTAATAATTTTATTGGAAACGATCTAATCGAGTTAAAACTGAATTTAATAATCAAAAGCTCGAACCATGCTACTATATATCTTGATAAATCGTGTTATTTGTAAATATTGTTCAATATTTCGAACTTTGATTCATGTACCGCGACATTATATTAATGTAACAATAGACTCAAACAACCTAACCACTTTTATCTAACACTAAAAAAGCAACTTGGATTCCAAAAATAAAATGAGAGCAATCTCAAAATAAAAGTAGTGTCACTTCATACGTGACGTTTCGCCAAACGGGTCCCCCTTATTTTGTACGTTTTTCCTTCACCATATATAAATCAAAGTAGCTGTCGAGAAACAGTGAAGGACATTAATATGTTAGTACATATATGATGAAATAAACTATATTAGCTTAGCTAGAAATATATATACTTAAGAAGGTAAAAAAACTATACATATAGAAGTCGTTTAATCACTAAT
Source organism: Stephania cephalantha (assembly GCA_039657325.1). Classification (NCBI taxonomy): domain Eukaryota; kingdom Viridiplantae; phylum Streptophyta; class Magnoliopsida; order Ranunculales; family Menispermaceae; genus Stephania; species Stephania cephalantha. Next base: position 45,936,087 of record CM077579.1, on the reverse strand, counting down.
CAATTCCTCATCAAGATAAGAAGCCAAGGAGAACATGTGGTTCCAACTTCAGGCCCACTCAGAAAAAAAATAAAACACTGGGCCCACTTTCTTAGGCCCACTAAGATGTATTATATTAGCAATAATTTCTCACCCAAAAACGTGACCACCACTAAAATGTGCACGTGGTTGTTCTCTAAATGTGAAATGACATTAATGCCCATACTCTAATCAAACCTATGATTTCACTTTTTTTTTTTTTTTTTTGGTAGTGGTTAAATTATCTTTCATTTTCATCAATAACATATGTCGAGCATTTTCTAAAGGAAAATATTAGAATGACAATAATAATATCACACCGCCATACACATTGAATCGCAACAGCCTTCTATACGACTTTGACCCGCGTGTTATGCATACGAATTTATGTATGTCAACATCTCGAGCGCATATAGATGACTCATGTGAGCCAATGTATCTTGTTGTATGTCATGTTGTTGTCATTTTTAGCACTTCTCCTTTTATTGACTATATGTTTTAATCTATTTTTTTTCTTCTTGGCCTTGCATTGCACTTTAATTTAACTTTATGTAACAACAGTGTCTCATACTATCACAACAACTTTTATTTATTTATTTATTTATTTATAAAACATCATTTGTTGCTTCCCCCAATGTCTCAACTGAAACTTACATATTTGGTTCTTCTAATTTTGTATAAATACAGCCCAAGAAATCATTGTTGAAGAGAGACAATTAAAGGGTCTCTCATACATATAAATTAAGACCTGTTTTTCAACAAGTCATTCTTCTCTCTTTTTTTTTTTTTTTTTTTTTTTTTTTTTTTTTTTTTTTTTTTTTTTGGTGATCTCTCAAGCAGCTCTTGTATATAATTTTGATCAAATGGAAGACCTTAGCATCATTGTTGGAGTCATAGGTGAGAAATTAACACAATATACATTGCTTTATTGTTGGTGTTGATCTAATTTGTTCTCACAAAGCAACAAAAATAATCAATTAAAATTGATCTAATGGTTTTTTTTTTTTTTTTTTTTTGTGTATTTGTCATTGCAGGCAACATAATCTCAGTTCTAATGTTCCTCTCCCCCACGTGAGTAGACCTCTTTAATTCTATACACCTTATTAGTTATGTGTTCATGATCTTGATCGATTAGCTAATTAATTTTGGTTAATATAGAGGTACATTTTGGCGAATATTCCAGCGAAAATCGACCGAGGACTTCGACAGTCTTCCCTACATTTGCACCTTCTTGAACTCATCACTATGGACATACTATGGCATCATAAAACCTGGTGCCATACTTGTAGCAACTGTGAACAGTTTCGGCGTCCTCGTCGAAACAATCTTTATTGTCATGTTTCTAATCTATGCTCCAGCTAAAATGAAGGTATATATATAGATTTATATATATATATATATATTACATAGTTACATGTCCATATGTGTTCAATTGTTGATCTTAATAAGTACTACTGAGCTAGCAATAATACATATATATGTTTTGATGATGATCAATTTAATTAGGCAAGAACAGGTATACTAGTGAGCATAATAGATGTGGGAATTCTAGCTGCAGCACTTCTAGTCACTCAATTGTTCATGAAAGACGACGTGCGAATCGATATCGTTGGGTTTCTTGGAGCAGGATTGAACATAATCATGTATGGATCACCATTGGGGATCATGGTAAGTATTATTATTATATATATATATGGATGTTCTTCATTGATCAGCAAAATTAACGTAGCAGAAATGAGGATGTTTAGGTGGATGTGTGGTAAAACTCGTAAAGATAGAATAAGAAATATAAAAATTCAAAGACAAGTAGGAGTAGCACCAATTGATACAAAGATTAGGGAAGGGCGGTTGCGATGGTTTGGTCACCTGCAAAGACGGCCTACAAATGCCCCAACTATAAAACTTGACTTAATAGAAACTGTAGAAATTCGACGAGGTAGGGGCAGACCAAAGTTAACATGGATGCATTAATTATGAGGATTTGAATGGTTTGCAAAGCTCACCATCAATTGCACTTAATCGAGCACAATGAAAAAGTTTGATCCATGTAGCCGATCTCAATTAATTTGGGACTGAGGCTATGTTGTTGTTGTTGTTGTATATTACATGTATAGTTTATAGATCTGGTGCATACCCTTCTCATCACTCCCTTTTTTTGGCTAACTGTATTTCCATTACTGTTTTGCTTATAACATGCTCCTCCTTTCTTTCTTTCTTTTGGCCTCATTTAGGTTGTCAACTATTTTGAAATACAATCATGGACTAAAAGAATAGTCCTAGCATGTTTGGTTAAAAATGAGTTTATTATGAAACTCTACCTAGATCTTACATCAGACCTAGCTGGAGTTGCACAAGTGGCTTAATTAGTACAAAGTATACATATTTTTTTTTTAGAGTCAGGTTAGAGTACCTTCTAACATTTGATTAATCGAGTCTAAGTATATACGGAGGTGCCGAAAAGAAAAAAAAAAAAAGTATTGTATTATGTATAGATTTTTTTAACCAATTGCTTAAATTCCATGTCAGCATTTGCTTTTAAAATAAGCAAATTAAAATAATGCAACTATAGTTTTTTTTTTTTTTTTTTTTTTGAAAAGAAACATATACAGACATATAATCATTCATTCATGACTTTATTATATCAAGTACATTGTTTACTAATCTTTTTGTTTAAACAAACGCCAATTATAGACTGCTCTTATTAAATGTGACAGAAAACCGTGGTGACCACCAAGAGCGTAGAGTTCATGCCTTTCTTTCTCTCACTGTTTATGTTTTTAAACGGAGGTGTTTGGACTTTCTATGCTTATCTCGTCAAGGACATAATTCTTGGAGTAAGTTTTCTTCCATCTCTTCTAATCTTTTGTCACAAAAAAAGCTACTTCCAACATCAACCAAACACACCCCTTTAATGTGTCCTTAGACATGCATCAAATCATGCAAAACACGTGATTTTAATGTGCATCTAACAATAAAATAGAAATGCTAAGATGACTAGGTGAAAGGGCACCCGGGATGGACATTCGGTGAAAGTGTCCATTTATTCACGCATCGAGATATGTTTGCACACACATCGATGCACGATGGATGAACGTCATCACCAGGTGTTCATCTCGAATGCCCTTCACCGAATCATTCTAGTATTTTCTATTTAAAAAACTCTATATTAGTCAAGAGTCGAAACTTATGAGTTGAAATAGATTTATTAATTCTTTTAATCGAGGTGAAATACTATTATTGATACATTTCTTAGAATTGTACATCGAGATGTGCGTGCATGCATTCTTATCCATATTTAAAAACCTTTTCACAATTTGATGACAAACGTATGGACTAGAAATGACGATCAGATTATCAAATCTCTAATATACGTAATCAAAAAAATCAAACAGTTTCTTAAGCGAGGTCTCGATCGAGTTCGAGCTCCGTGAATAAAAAAATTGAGTTGGGAGAGTCGCATCTCATATAAGGTTTGACAATGTTCAAGCATAGATAAGTCAATGTTGTTGACACCAAATATCACATAAAAAAAAAAAAAAAAAAAAAAAAAAAAACTACAAAACGTATTAGCTCACAAAAATCATTAATGCGTAATTTAAGATGCATGAATATATAAATTTCGATCGCATAACAAGTGTATCGAAGTTGTAAGAAAGCTATTGTGAGTTGGTTGGACATGATTGTCATTCAGTATTTTCCAAAAATAAAATCTTTCTTAGATAAGCTATCACTTATCAAGCAAAAATCAGATCTGAAAATTGAAGTATATATCTGAGTGAAAGGCTATAATGGTGTCACGTGTACTGACAAATAGTCAGTGTGATGAGTTGGCTACGTGTACGATAGATAACACTTAGACTTGATAGTGGGTTCCACTAGAAAATAGATCGTACGGTTTGTCCAGCATTGTCGGATCCTCTGTAAGGAACAGCTCACGCTTGATTGTGAGCCCTGTTTTGTAGCAAGAGTAGTTAATGTATTAATATAGAGTGGGCCCATGGACAGCTTATATAGGGCCTATTGTAACCCCTCTTCAACTTTCATCAGCAATTCTCGAAAGTGATTGACACAAGAATTATTTAGTGTTTTTTTTAATAATCGAGGTATTCGAGCCACATTGTTAACACTTAACTAATAATGGACACGACTAATTCATCGGGGTTAGAAGAACGCCTTCACTACTAACCTAAAAGTTGAGGGAGAAACATTAATTGGAGTTAATGTAAATTAAACACTGCCACCTCTGCCTTAGTCAAAATAGTAAGACCATCTTTTAAACCACGACACCACACCCCTTGAGGGTGAATTGAGTATGGTGTTTGATAATTGATACATAGTTGTTGGATTATTTTAAACTTCATTTTGGTTTTTGAAGAACTATTTTGAACTTTTATTACTTCATTTCAATACATGTATATAATTGACTCTCGTGAGAATAATTTGTTAATTTAAGTCTCAACTTGATTATCGCCCGTTAAGGGGGAATGTTAAGTATAATCTCACATAGCTAGAGTATAAGTAAACAAAGAAAAGTTATAAATTTAGACCGGCGACACCATTTTGTATTAGCATTTTTGTGAAGCATCCTACAAAACTCTAATAGACGCAAACTATGTTTTATCGAGCATTTCCATCGCTTTAAGTTGAGTTAATTATAAGTCCACCTTTGTAGAAGCTACAATTTATATAAGTAGTTTTATATTTGAATAAAAAAGTATTCGCAATTTTATATATATAGTAAATGAATAAAGAAGTATTCTTGCATTTTGAAAAAAAGAAAGAAAGAATAATGCGTAAATATATATATATATATATATATATATGAAGACTAATAAGATTAGTATTTTTGTTTCTTGTTGACAGATACCCAATGGGACTGGATTCTTGCTTGGAACAGCACAATTATTGCTTTATGCAATTTATAGAGACAAAAAACCATCCAAGAGTACTTATTCAGATGGTTTGGAGGGAGGTTCTAGTTGGCAACAAGAACCTCTCTTGCAAGCTTCAAGTCAAGCACAACCACAAGGAGTACTCAGTGAACCATAAAACACATCAAGCTCCAGTTGTGAATAAATATTCGACGAAAAGGTCTAATGGAGCAATTAACAACGCATCTTTACAGATCAAGAACTATAAAATCATCTTCGAATTAAAGAAACGACGAAGGGATTGCCCGAAGAGATTGATGTTGTATTGGTTCTATACTTCTATTGGTTTTAAGGGCATGGGTTTTCCATTTATTGAGCATTGTAGAGTGAGTTGTTACAAAAAAAAAATGATGTTGTATTGGTTCTATACTTCTATTGGTTTTAAGGGCATGGGTTTTCCATTTATTGAGCATTGTAGAGTGAGTTGTTACAAAAAAATATGTGAGATTATTTATGGATCAATTTGTTGTAAATTAAGTTGTAAGCCAACTAGAACTTAAGTTGGACTTGCTAGAGACTTAAGCATAGAAGGCATAAACTAAGAACTACTAGAACAAGTAAGTAGAGAAGGGGAACAAGAGAGAAGAGAGCTAGAGATGAGAATGTAGAGATTTCATTCATACATTGGTGTGTGAATTAAAATGGGGTTGGCACCCTTTATATATGTCATTTGGTGATGATGATAATTGTACTTATACAATGTGTACAAGTTATACATACACCACAAGTCATACAACACATCACAAGCAACATAGACAATACATGGAAGAGTTGGTGTACATTGGAGAGGATTACAAGTTACATGACAATACATAGACAAATGATTATATATTGGAGTTGAATACAAGTTATATAGAGTGTACAAGTTACATTCAATGTAGAAGTCATACTTGATGTTACAATTCAATGTGAGAGCCATGCTTGACAATGTGATAATTCATAAGCTTGGTTAAAGGGTCATCCAATTTACAACACTCCCCTTTGGATGACACTTGCTGAGAGAATATGCCTCGTTAAAACCTGTACTAAAAAAACCCTGTGAGAAAAAATCTAGTATAGGAAAAAGAGTACAATGTACTCGTCAATCTTGATTTGTAGTATAATATTGTTGATTGCCTCATTAAAAACCTTGTTAGGAAAACCCAGTGGGATAAAACCATAGCTAAGGAAAAGAGTGCAACACATTGATACACTTTGAGAGAATATATATATGCCTCATTAAAACCTTTACTAGAAAAACCATGTAAGAAAAAAATCTAGTATAGGAAAAAGAGTACATTGCTCTCATCAATTTTTTTTTATATGGAGTATAATAATGTTAGGATTGCTTCATTAAAAACCTTGTTAGGAAAACCTAGTGGGATAAAACCATAGCAAAGGAAAAAGAGTGCAATACACTAACCAATAACTCATTTTGATTCTCCCCCTCATATTCACATGGGTGAGACATTTTGTGCATTTTGTTGCACATGGACATCGTTTTCTATATGAGTCATTTAATGCTGAAGCATATGATTGCCACTCTTTTGTGTATAGTACTTGCATCAAGTAATTGATTTATAACTTGTTGCTACTGAATGATCATTTGAACTTTGAGTTCATATTAATTTATACATGGATCATAATACAACAAATTTAATGCAATTTGATGTGTCTCAAACAATTTCACGTCATTCCTTTTGAATTGGTTTATATCTCCCCCTAATGGTGGAAAAATTGCTTCATCAAAGTGACAATTAGCAAAACTTGCTATAAATAAATTCCTATTAGGGATCCAAGACATCTTATAATATGATTGATGGAGAGTTAAATCAATATAAGTCTCCTATTGATTTGCCTTGAGATAATCTCTAGCTGATAAAAAAAATCCAGTTCGATAAAGGATGTCCGTGCGAATTTACGATATTTTCGCATTATTGATGATTATGGATAATCAAATAGATCTTTCCACATTATGAATGTCATTTGATTTATGACGACGTTCGTTTTAATGTGCCTTATATATTCCAGTTAAAGCCGGGAATATTATACTCAGATTAAATCATATTCATATAGATAAATTTTCTATTATTCTGAGTAGACTTCTTCTGAACAAGACATTAACAATAAAGTTGTTGTACTGGATATTGTCTGAACATTAGCCTCCGCTAAGTTCGAATTTGAGAAATATTCACTTTTATATTATAATGTACATGCATGTAGCACGATACACAAGACATAAACTCATCGCCCATATTTAGGTCACGATTTAAACACATGTCGATGTGCTGTTTTTTATCGAGCCATTTTCAATGATAAAATTCATAATATTTTGCCTTTAATTTTGAAGGCATGGTAAAGGTCACAAAAATATTCGGGTATATATATGACAATATTTAGGCAAAATAGCTTTTCATATATGACCAAAAAAATGTCACAATTATGAGCGCTCATTGTCAATAATTATTTGCCCTTTGTAGTGGTGCACCACTTTTGTTCCAATTTTTTGTGGAATTGTCAATACGACCTTTACCTGATATTTTCACATTTTCCACGTCCATAAATTTGTTATTGCGATCATGATTATTATATGCAACATATGCTTCTTAATTTGAAGCTGAACTAATTGGACGTGAGCGATATTATATTTATAATATCTCATTATTTTACTCAGATACCATGAGACAAGAAATCAATCCTTAATATTTATTGGATTGACGTGCGCACTCGATATTTGTTGCAGCAATAAATCGAGGCGGGCCACGTGACCTTCCTTTTATTGTCTCATCAGTCATATTTCCACATAGCCTCAACATAGAGGTAATTAAAATTTGTGGAATTATAATTTATATTTGACTGATTAAATTTTGTAGCTTGAGACTTAACCGCTCATTTTGAGCTTTTGGAGCATTACCTTTTTTTGGTATTTATATATTTATAACTCCATAGGGTGAAAAGATATATAAAGTGAAATATTCACTTTTCAAATCTCTAAAGAGATATTAGCAAATGATTTAAATTTTGCATAACACAACATAGTCTTGCATAGATGTTTTATTCACAAATTATAGTATCTAATTGTCATGACAAGTAATTCTTGTCGGTAATATAATAAGGCAACAAGTTCAACTATGGTTGAATAATATTTTGAAAATAAATTTAATATAAAATAGTTTTCCCCTTTTTATGTAAAAACATAACATATGATTAAATATATGTTCACAACTTGATTCATTAATAAACAAAATGTATTATTCGTATGAGTTGGTAGGACAACCTCCAGGTTGGGTGGCGAGAAATAGTCTACTTAATACCATGCCTCCTCGAACGGGATAACCCGTCTCCCTTTCAATGTTTAGCTTTACCGGGGACAAGGCTTACCCACTGTCAACTCAGACTTATAGCATTATTTGTATTATAAAATCAAGAATAGAACAATAACTAATCGTTTGTAGTTTTAAGAGAAAAACTATATGTCACACATTGACTTTTGATTTCTGATGTAGAAGATCGTACAAGACGCAACTACAGAGCATACTTTCGCAATCGGTGACGTTATAATGCATAGTATATGAATAAAGTATGCATATAGAAGTGATGCATGTAATAAAAGGAAGCAACCATGATAATATAGAAATAAATTGAACTTATTTAAATAACAAAAGTTATACCTTCCTAGCTTTATATCTTTGAAAAGCTTATTGATCTTCAAGACCTCCTCTTGTAGAGCAACTTCGTGCTGATAACGTGTTGTAAATTAAGTTGTAAGCCAACTAGAACTTAAGTTGGACTTGCTAGAGACTTAAGCATAGAAGGCATAAACTAAGAACTACTAGAACAAGTAAGTAGAGAAGGACAAAAGAGAGAAGAGAGCTAGAGATGAGAATGTAGAGATTTCATGCATACATTGGTGTGTGAATTACAATAGGGTTGGCACCCTTTATATATGTCATTTGGTGATGATGATAATTGTACTTATACAATGTGTACAAGTTATACATACACCACAAGTCATACAACACATCACAAGCAACATAGACAATACATGGAAGAGTTGGTGTACATTGGAGAGGATTACAAGTTACATGACAATACATAGACAAGTGATTATATATTGGAGTTGAATACAAGTTATATAGAGTGTACAAGTTACATTCAATGTAGAAGTCATACTTGATGTTACAATTCAATGTGAGAGTCATGCTTGACAATGTGATCATTCATAAGCTTGATTAAAGGGTCATCCAATTTACAACACAATTGATTTATTTATTTTTCTCTTTTTTTTTCATTTCTTGTGTTTGCAAATGTTGAGACATTAATTCCAGATTATTTTAAATATATAAGAAGATAACATTTTTATTCTTGTTTGTATACTTTCTAAGAATATATTTTGGAGCTAGACTCGTAAATACCTTGATTTCGTATACATATCTCAAATACAAATTCTGCATTAACACTTAATAAGCAGTTACATACACTTCAATGGAAGCTGATAGAATCATAGAACGCGTATTGCATGATCTTCAAGTAGGTACTACAACTCAAACCTAATTATAAGGTATTGTGACAATAGTTTTTTCAACATGCCATTGCAAAATCCAATCGAGGAACTTTCGTAATCACGTTGAGGCTTCTCAGACTCTTCTTCTCATGAGATCTAGTCATCGTTAATTTAAATCTAATGCTTGGTTGTTATGGTTTTGCCTACTTTTGATGTTGTTGTTCTAGCCTTATGATTGTTGTCTCTATTTTCAGGATTGTTATACAACCACTACGTAGGTGGTGTGGATATTGAATTCATGCTATGGTAATGCAAAATACATATTCATTGTAATTGATTGACTTATCTATACATGTTATGTTCTGATTAATACAATTTCTCGTTAACAATAACAAAAAATGGGGAAATTTGATTTCAAAATATGACTCGTTTGTTTGACAAAGTTCCAATCCACTATAAGTAGGCTATCATGACTACGTTATAAAAGTGGATAGATCAGAGAAATTGATTCGACGTGCATCATATGCACCCAACAGTTTATTAAGGGCAAATTACTAGACGAGGGCACCCAAAAAAAATATTTAATTCCTAAAATGCTATTTGTTAGGGATAACTATGTTATTTTATTTGAGGGCATTTTTAGAAGTGGAGTGCAAAAAAAAAAGTGGTTTGCCATTAGTTAACTGTGAGGTGCACATAGCGGCGCCGTTGATTGAATTTAAGTTGGGCCCTATATTTTAAGTAAAGCCCAGTTTAAATGCATACATAGAATTCAGAATATGACTAGGCCTTGAGAAGTGGGCTTTATTTTCAAAGCCCGTGGGCTAGGTTAACTTTTTTTTTTTTTTTTTTTAATGAACCACGTGAATTAAGCTTTTATAGGCTTGAATGCTTGATCTTTGGCCTTGTTTGATTGGGGAAGTGTACTTTTCAAGGAATCTTTGTTTGGTTGGATTTTTTTATGTCTTGGATTTATATCTTTCCAATGGTGACATATTCGCACACCCTAGGTGATTTATTGGGAGCCCCCCTTAAAAGAAAGGAAAATGATTGGGAGACCGAGTTTGGGCTTTGAGATTGGTCACCGACTCACTTGGCCACCATGCGACAAATCTCGAGATGAGCGTGTACGCGTTTCAAAGTGTATCGCAAGGCAAACGAGTGGGTCGATACCCAATCTCGGTGCGATTTATCAGGGTTTTAAAAGAAACAATAAATCTACTTGGATTCATGAGTCCGGACTCATATGGAGGTTTTTAAAATTTTTGTAAATATTTAAGAGGTATTACATAAATTTTACAAGTGATTACGATTGCTTCATTAATTGCTCGATGATGTATTTGAAATTAAAAAAAGTTTTGAGTCCGGACTCAAATGAGAGGTCTATCATGTTAATGTATGTAACTACGCGTCCTTCGAGAACTATCAATGATCCACGTGCAATTTGTTGCCAAAGTGTTGCTAGTTGGGATTGTTATGTTTTTTTTTTTTTTTTTAATCATGAGTATCCAAATCCATTTCAGGCACTCCTACTTTAAATTCAACTAATCTCACGAGAATTAATCGGATGCTCCAACTATGACTCTAGAAAAACTAAAAAAACATAATGTTGCCGCGAAAAACTAAAGAAACATAATGTTGCCGCCAAGAATCCAACGTATGATCTCTGCCTTAATTAGGGTTAAACTGCTATATTTGTTTTACTACTACGTCACACTGCTTGGAGGCACTATGTTGCTACATTCCATTATCACGATTGTAAGTAAAATGCTCGTTAGCACCAAGCTTATCATGTAATATAGATCATAATTGTAATGCTATCTTTGCAACAATTAAAATTGTTAAAACATGTATATATCACATTAGAAAAAGCATGCTCTCTCTTCAACGAGCTCATACCATCAACATCCCATTAATACAATTTTTTAAGGAAAGTTTCGATTTTGAGTCTCTCAGAACGATCAAAATATTAGATTCAAAGCGCCACTTAACCCACTCTCATACATCGTCCAACAGTACTCGAGCGTAGATTAATACCCGATCATACTTCGGCCTATTCACACGTAGGATGACCATGCCACCAATCACCACAGTCCTTCGCATGCTTATCAAAACTCCCATTTCTTCTCATCACAGTCAAAGTCAACACATTTCTCCCTCTCTCCTATATCTCCTCCGCAACCGCCAGATCTCCATGAAACCCTAACTCCGGCCGCCGCCGCCCACCGCCGCCATGCACTCAACCAAGTCCCGCCGCCGACTCCCCCCGATCCCCTCCGCGGCGGCGGACAGCGACTCCTCAGAAAAGCTCGACCTCCTCCTCCTCTCCTCGGCGATCTGCAACGGCGAGGACCTGGCCCCCTTCGTCCGCAAAGCCTTCGCCGCCGGCAAGCCGGAGACCCTCCTCCACCAGCTCCGTCGCTTCGCCAGATCCCAAGAATCCGAGATCGAAGAAGTCTGCAAAGCTCACTACCAAGACTTCATCCTCGCCGTGGACGACCTCCGCTCCCTCCTCTCCGACGCCGACTCTCTCAAGTCCGCCATCTCCGCCTCCAACGCCTCCCTCCAGTCCGCCGCCTCGCCCCTCCTCCACTCCCTCGACGCCTTCCTCTCCGCCCTAACCGTCCGCCGCAACGTCGCCACCGCTCTCGACGCCGCCTCCGCCTGCGTCCGCCTCTTGGAGCTCTGCTCCAGAGCGAACCACCACCTCTCCGGGAACCACCACTACATGGCCTTGAAGTGCATCGACTCGATCGAGACCGAGTTTCTCGAGTCAACGCCTTCGTTGACCGTCAAGCGGATGCTTGAGAAGCAGATCCCGGCGATCCGATCGTTCATTGAGAGGAAGATTAGTAAGGAGTTTGGGGATTGGTTGGTGGAGATTAGGGTTGTGAGTAGGAATTTAGGGCAGGTGGCGATCGGGCGGGCTTCGGCGGCGCGGCAGCGCGAGGAGGAGCTCAGGATGAAGCAGAGGGAGGCGGAGGAGCAGAGCCGGTTGAGCTTGCGCGATTGCGTTTACGCGCTGGAGGAAGAAGAAGAAGAAGATGATGAGGATGGTGGTGATGGTGATTTGGGCGAAGGAATTGATGGTAGTGGAAATGGAGGAAATTTAGGGTTAGGGTTAGGGTTTGATCTGACCCCTTTATACAGGGCATACCACATTAATCAAACTTTAGGGCTTGAAGACCGATTCAAGAAGTATTACTTTGAGAATCGGAAGCTTCAATTGACATCTGATTTTCAGGTATCTTCAATGACTCCATTTCTCGAATCGCATCAAACGTTTTTCGCGCAAATTGCCGGGTTTTTTATCGTCGAAGATCGGGTTTTGCGAACTGGTGGTGGTTTGATTTCTAAACTAGAAGTTGAGAATTTGTGGGAGACTGCTGTGAGTAAAATGTGTTCAGTTTTAGAGGATCAGTTTTCTAGAATGCAGACTGCTAGTCATTTGTTATTGATCAAAGATTATGTTAGTTTGCTTGGTGTGACGCTGCGGCGATTCGGGTATCACATTGATGCTTTGCTTGATGTTTTGAGCAAGCATAGGGATAAGTATCATGAATTGTTGTTGTTGGAGTCTAGGAAGTTGATTGCAGATGGGCTTGCGGCGGATAAGTTTGAGCAGATGCTTATGAAGAAGGAGTATGAGTATTCTATGAATGTGTTGTCATTTCAGATACAAACCTCTGATATAGTCCCTGCATTCCCATATGTGGCGCCTTTTTCTTCTACTGTGCCGGATTGTTGCCGCATTGTTCGGTCGTTTATTGAAGATTCGGTTAGTTTCATGTCATATGGCGGGCAGCTGGATTTTTACGATGTTGTCAAGAAGTATTTGGATAGGCTATTGAGTGATGTTTTGGACGGGGCATTGTTAAAACTTATTAGCTCTTCCATTCATGGAGTGCCGCAAGCGATGTTGATGGCGGCTAACATGGCTGTTTTGGAGCGGGCTTGCGATTTCTTTTATCGCCATGCAGCACAGCTTTCGGGTGTTCCTTTGAGAATGGTGGAGAGGAGTAAGAGACAGTTTCCATTGAAGAATGCCCGCGATGCCGCTGAAGAGACACTTTCTGGGATGCTTAAAACGAAGGTGGATGGGTTCTTGATGTTGATGGAGAATGTCAACTGGATGACTGATGAGGCTTTACAGAATGGTAATGAATATGTTAATGAGGTGATTATATATTTAGAGACACTGGTATCCACTGCCCAACAGATATTGCCGGCGGAAGTACTCAGGAGGGTTTTACAAGAAGTTCTATCTCACATTTCGGAAAAGATTGTCGGAGTTTTTCTTGGCGATTCTGTTAAGAGGTTTAATGTCAATGCTGTCATGGGAATTGATGTGGACATTCGTCTACTGGAATCTTTCGCTGATAACCTGGCTCATCTCTTCTCAGAGGCTGAAGCGATTCAATTAAAATCTGCACTGGTGGAGTCGAGACAATTGGTCAACTTGCTTTTAAGCAATCATCCTGAGAATTTCCTGAATCCCGTGATAAGAGAGAGGAGTTACAATGCTTTAGACTACAGGAAAGTCGTTATAATTTCGGAGAAGTTAAAGGACCCTTCGGATCGTCTGTTCAGTAGTTTTTCAGGGAGGGGTGCGAAGCCAAATCCTAAAAAGAAATCCCTCGATAATTTGATAAAGAGACTCAAGGACGTCAGCTGAACTGGTATGGAATCGTAAATATAGATCTTGTATTGCTTTCATTTAACATTTTCGTGATTGCTGTGTTTTCTCTTGCTTGATGGTTGTTATTGTTGTTTACATGTGTCGTCGTCGTTGAATGCACTCATAATCTTGTAATTTGGCTATGCTAAATCACTGTATATTTGTTTCTTTTTTTCCCTTATATTTTCTGGTTGTTGGCGTCGTCATATTTACCCGTGTTCTGTATTTTTCTTGTGGTTAGTACTCAGTCGTTGTAAACAGGAATTAGTTGATTCCATTTATTCTTCAGAAATTGTTTCTACATTAGTTTTCTTTATATTTCTTTTCTGCTATCTTATTACTTTTTTGTTCCTTCTCTTCCATCAATATATATATATTTTTTTTGATAGGACTCTTTCATAATTTGAATAGTATCCCGGTCCCGAGAGGCATCAACTGCAGAAGTGGTTTAGCCATGATAGTGTGCTCTAATTTGTTCTATATATTCTACACTTAAATACACAGATACAGTGGAAATTACTTTCAAAGAACAAGAAGTGGAGTGTTTTATTTTGTATTTTTAAGAACTTGAAGTGGAGTGCTTTCAAAGAAAAGTAGAAGTAACACCAATTGACGCAAAGATTAGGGAAGGGCAGTTGCGATGGTTTGGATACCACCAAAAACGACCTACAAATGCCCCCGTTAGAAAATTCAACTCACTAGAAACTGAAAGAAATTAAATGATGTAGGGGTATACTGAAGCTAACTTGGGACATATTGATTAGGAGGATTTTTAAAGGATTTGGAAAGCGCGCCATCAATTGCACTAAATCAAGCGTGATGAAAGATTTCGATCCATGTAGCCAACCCCAACTAATTTGGGATTGAGGGATTGTTGTTGTTGAAGTGGAGTACTTTTTAGTACTGAATGTTCAAAACAACGAGGGAAATGTGCTTATGTTGGAACTTCATCACTTGGTAATAGAAGACTAAGACTCATTGGTCAATTTTCTATATTTACTACAAAAATTATGATTCTTCATGTGATTCTAGTTGAATGCCAAAAGTTGAAATTACAGTTGTGTTCTGGATAAATTTGGAATAATTCTGAGGTTTGCGATGAATTGATCAGTTTGGATGATGAAAGAAGCTTACTCTCCTTAATTGATTTGGCATTAGTTAGTAGTACTTCTTTATTTCATCTTCTTGACTTCACTGAGCATTATTCTCCACTCCTCATCATGGTTGGTCCCTCTGTGAACTAAAGCACATTTCATCTTCTAGTCTTCTAGCCTCTGCTGCATTTTACAGCTCAGTATTGGACACAAAAGAGAAGATGTTTACAACTGCATCCTAGTATATGTGTGGTAAGAGAGAGAAGGCAATATGCTATTATCTCTACCAGATTAGCTCAAGCTGCTCTATGGTTGAAGGTAATAGTAGGCATGGTAGCTTGCCATTTTTCTGGGTTTCTTGTATATTATCTTGTCGAGACGCTTATACTTTGTGACATCTTGCAGTACTGTATAGAGTCAACAGTGAAATCATTTTCGATGAGTCTAGACGCTTACACTTTGATCCATATAGCCGACTCTAACTAATTTGAAATTTTGGTTATAACAAACATTTTGTATCAAGTAGATAATGTCAGTTACAGTTCACATCTGCAGAATACTATGTTGCTTTCTGACTCTGTCATAGATTGGGAGCTGTCCCGAGCCCCGACTAATTTGGGGTTAAGGCTTTCTTCTTTTTGGTATTGGATAGATAATTTCAGTTACAATTTACAACTTACATCTGCCGAAGATTATGCTGACTTATGACTGAGACCTGCCATGCCCAATCCCTCTAGTTTAGATTGGTTTCTTCTTAAATCTCTATTTGGTTGTTTGGAATTATTGGTATTCAAATTAACAGTACTAATAATGTGTTATAATGCTTTCCAAGTCTTTTGCCAACAAAATTAATACTAGGCCATGATGACAGCCAGTATTTCTTGTATTTGTGTTGTTGCTTTGTTTGGTTAGAGTTTTCAACAAACATTTTGTCTAGCTAGAATATATTCCTTCCTAAGCATGCAGTATTATATTGAGACCAGCTCAAGCCACCTGTAAATGAACCTAAACATATATACTAGAGAATTCGGACGGGTTGGCTCAACAGTAAGGGTGAGCTTGAGATTGTGTAGGTTAGGTGCATGATTCCAAGTTCGATTCCTCATCGTGTCAAGATTGTTCAGGCCGTTAGGGTATGCTCAGGCTGATTGCATTAAGGTCTCGAGAGAATAGTCAAGCTCGCTTGGATACTCATGGATAAAAAAAAAAAAACATATATACTCGAGCCATTCTATCCTTTCTATTGGCATGTTTTGCATCAGTGTTTACATGGTCGACCTCACTCTCCTCTTTCTTTTAACCTTGTCAACTCCGCGACAATCTTCTTGCTATGTTCTCTACATGAACAATTCCATTCCAAATTATTTAGGGTTGGCTATATGGATCAAACCATTTCGTTGGACTTTTGTGATTGATGACATGTTTTCATAATCTAATAAATTGGAATACAACGATATTCTTCTCGTTCTGTTCTCTATATGAACAATTCCATTTCAAATTATTTAGGGTTGGCTATACAGATCAAATCATTTCGCTGGACTTTTGTGGTTGATTACATGTTTTCATAATCCAATAAATTGGAATTCAACAATGTTTATATCGGTTTGATTTATTTCATAAAAAGTGACAAATGGTTTACGGTAGTTGTCAACTTATTGTAAACTCTTTTACTTAAACTTGAAAGTAACTACGTAAAGCATAAAAATAGAAGATGCTTCAATGGCACCATAAAGTCTCACCAGGTGGCGTGACTTACATGCTCGCGTCTTTGAAAGCCGTCTATACGCCCTTCAGGATACACACCTTATGTGTTATGCATAAAAAATTATGTGCGCACGTCATTTTTACGTGAGACTTGCACGCCACGTTTTCATGTTAGACCTCTTCAACGTGAGCTTTATTTGGCAAATGTGGATTGGCTAGGTGAGAAATTTCAAGAGTATGAACCTTATGGCCTGTTCGCTTCACCGTCTTAGGTCGGATTAGCCACACTGGACTAGTTAATCCGGTGTTCGCTTGGAGGATTAACTAGGCCACATGATTAGTTAATGGGCATGGGAGTGGATTAAACAATACCACCATTTTTGGCGGGATTAACTAATCCATAGTGGGTGGTTAGTGGAGATTACCACTTTACCCTCATCCAATTCGTGTCGTAGTGTGGTGTCGTGTCGTAAACGTGTCGTGTCATAATTATCCTAAACTTTACGACTCGTTTGTGTACTGTTTAACACGTTTATTAAACAGATCATGTTTAACTTTGTTTAACTCGACTCGTTTGTGTACTGTTTATCAACCTGTTAAACATGCTACTAGATTAATGATATCTCACTACAAAATCAATACAAACAACATAAAATATAAAATTATAAACCCATCTAATACAAGGAAAAATTAAAAATACAAGTTCTCAAATAGTCAAGTTCAAGTTTAATAACCCAACTACAAGGTTATATGAAGTTAACATAGAAGTAAGAGATAAATTAAAGGTTAATGAACAAAAAAGGCTTCGAGTTCTCTAGTTTCCAACGAGAAGTTTGAGCAAGTAGTTGACCGTGGATCATCACTCACACTCAAGTTAAGTACATCTTCTGGAGTAATACTCTCCAAATCCAAATTTGACATCTTGCCCTACAAAAAAAAAAAAATGGAGTTTATTAATAATTATAAAGCTTGAGATACTAAAGATAAATAACAGTAAAAATGTAAAAAATAATATAACCTTATAATCCTGCACATATCCAATCTCGCAAGCAAATTAAACATATATGCGGGCGCAAAAAGCAAATGAAGGGCATTTTAAACTTCCAAGCATTTCTTGACAAAGCATCAAAGTACAAATAAAAGGCATTCAAAAAACAAACATGGAAGAAATGATCTCTCAGATAGTTATATCCCAAAACTACTTCATTGCCTAAACAATGTTCATTCTCTTATTCAATATAGTGGGCAAAAATTATGAGCTAGGTTTAAACAAATACATAATCGGCGAATCGCCCCGTTAATTCTTACAACAAAGAATAAAATTCCCTCACCTCCATTTCTTCATTGCTTGCCTAATCAATACTCAAAATTTCATATGAATGAGAACAAAACTTCTCAACATTTGTAAAAACTAGTAACAATTAAGATTGAAAAAAAAAAAAAAAAATCCATACCAAAACTCCAATGCAATGCAATGCAATCAACTCCTCGATTCCTCTCCTCTCTCTTCGTCCCGGGCCTCTGCGGCGGAGGCGGCGGCGGCGATCTTCTTCTTATTGGCGTCGATGGACTTGGCGACCTTCGGCCGGCATATACTTCTCGTCATGCTTAGCCGGGACCTCGGTGGCGGAGAAGAAGCGGCCGATCCCCCGGCCTTCTCGGTCCACGCCGCCGCCTCCTTATCGGGATCCTCCGGGGCCTTACGAAGCCTCGACGACGACCGAGTGGCCGTCACGGAACAAGTCCGGAGGGGGCCCCGGTAGCGGACAAGGATGTCGGTGATGAGGTCGGTGACGACGAACTCCATGAAGGGGGAGGAGGCGGGGCCGGGCGACGCGCCTCGAGGACGAGCCGCCAGGCGGAATCGAACTTGTTAGGGTTTTGGGTGAACTTATCTAGGGCTTCCGTGGGGGTGATGTAGAACACCAGTTTGCTCCTCGAAGGAGCTCGGGACCACCACGATGAATCCCGCCACGCACCGGCTCATCTGCGTAGGTCCAGCCGCGGTTACGGAGTTGCCCAGCGCAAACATTCTCTGTTTACGGCGCAAACATTCTCTGTTTGCGCGCAAACATTCTCTGTTCTGACGAGCGGCTGGCTGGAGGTGGTGATGAGGGCGATAGTGGGTGGTGGGGGGACGAGGAGGCGGAGGCGGAGGCGGAGGGAGTCGGCGCTGTCGTGACGAGAGAGAGAGAGAGAAAGAGAGGGGTTGAGAATTGAGAGAGATTTTGTTTGGTTTTGAACTTTTGATAGTTTTTAGGGTTGGAAATGAAAAATTTGTATTTATATGTAAATAATTATGCGAGTCATAAACGAGTCACACGGGTTAACACGTCAACGACTCGTTTATTAACCGTGTATAAACAGGTTAACCTGTTTATGACCCACATACATTTTTGCCAAACCGACGACATGTTTAAGGTCGTGTCGTGTCGTGTCGTGTTAAACGTTTCATGACCCAAATTGCCAGCCCTACCCCTCACATTAACACAACACCTTCACTAAATCACAAATCTCCATCTCGACCAAACACGGTTTTCTATTCGTCCTCTTCGTCCTCTTCGTCCTGTTCGTCCTCTTCTCCACCAACTCCTTCGCCTCCTTCAATCCCAAATCCGTAAAGCTCCTAACTTCCTTAATAATCTTGATCTTCGCCGCGACGTCGAACTTCTCCGACTTCAAATCGAAGGTCGTCTTCTCCATGACCTTCGACTCCGCGCGGCGCCGCCGCCGGCGGAAGAGCGGACGAGTCGAGGCGGATATTGCCGGGTCGTAGTTGTTCGGGCCCATCTTGAGGCGGAAGAGGATCGCGTAGTCGTGGTGCTCGAGCTTGGTGAGGTCGAGAAGCTCGGTCGCGATGCGGTCGAGTTTACGGGGCCCGGTTTCGGTGGTTGTTGAGAGAGGTCTGTGGAGGGATTTGGTGGTGATGAAGCGATGGAGGAGATGAGGTGCGAGCTCAAGCGACGAGAGGTAGAGACATTCGCGGTGGAGGAGATGAGGAATGTGTGAAATGGGGGAGGATGTGTGATTTATGTAAGGGTATTTTGGTAAATGTACATGTACAACCTCATTTAATCCCAACCTTAAAACTCCCAACCAAACAAGATACACAAATGGGACTAAACTTTCTAAACCCATGTGTTAGTCCCATCACTAATTAATCCCATGTGTTAGGATTCACTAAAATGTGAAGCGAACAATCCATTAGGGTGCTACTTAGTTCGAGGTGCTCGCTCTCTAGTGTGACTTTAGGTGTAACTTTAATGTGTCATTATAACATCTCATAGGAACTAGTACCTCCGGTCATTTTATAACTCATTGTACACAGAAGAAAAGCCATTAAATACTTTATATTGAAACTTTGTTGAGTTTAGTTGAAGCATCAGCAGCACATGCATGGAGCTTCATCTTGTGGGGGACAGAGACTCCAACTGTTCAAGACCCGTCAAGAACAAACCTTGAGATCATCCAGTTGGATCCAACAGTGCATGCTTTCCAAGTGCCAACCTCACAATCACATAACCTCCATTCATCGCCACGTGTCACGATCTTATCCTCCGTTGACCCTTCCATCCCGGTTCATCCCACGTGCCCATCCCGTATCTCCACGTACACCCAACGCCTGAGCGTCTGCCACGTCGGAAAATCCAAAACCCCAAAATTTTCCACGCTCCTTGTTTTGTAGCCATACTATTCGTCACATGCCACATTGAGATATGCACATACAAATCACGATACCCATCCTGTGTCTTAATTTTTTTTTTTTGGGAAATGCTTTAGAGCCCGAGATTGAGCACCAACTTTCGGCACCAAGCTGATATGGCTTAACAGGGGATCTATTTTGCTTCTTCAGTTATTGACTACAAGTTATATGACTATTTTTTTTATCTGTAATATTCTCTATCCACTCTATATTGCAATGCGAGATATATAAGCTCAAATCTCGAGGTGCAAAATGAAGTCGTATTTTTAACACTTCTATTTTTAATTGACTGACTCCTTAATAAGCTGGCTGACTGTTCGACTGGCGGGCTGACTCAAAGGAAGAACAATGGCTACGAGTCCTGGTGCCACATCAGCTGAGTGCTCAATCTAAGTGTCCAAACTAAGTGTCCAAATGAGTTTGCTTTATAACTTCTAATTAATTTAGAAAATACTAAAATGATAACAACAATGTAACACCACAAGATACATTGACTCGTAAGAGTTTTCTCTACGACATCGACCTGCTTGTTATGTATAGACATATGTGTATATTTGCATTACGAAGTGTACTTAAATGACTCTTGTAAGCCAATGAGTATGTGGTGTGATATTAATATTGTCATTCAAGCACTTCCCAATTAATTTTCCTACCTTTCCACTTAAAATAGTTAGCTGGGTCAACGGAGAGGTACTAACTTCTAAACTCATTCAAATCCCAACACGCGTCGGACCGACCTCGCGATACGCGCCACCCCCATCGGTTCAATCTCCTCTCTTCGATATTATATATAAAAACAAACAAACAAACAAACCAAAACGCACCGCCAAACCAAACAGAGAAATGGAAATGAAGTCGTCTCCGCCTCTCCTCCGCCTCACCACCGCCGCGGCGGCGGCGGCGGCGCTGCTTCTGCTGCTGTGCCTCCTCTCCATCTCTCCGGCGTCCTCCGCCGCGCCCACCGCCTACGAAGTCCTGAAGAGCTACGGCTTCCCGGCGGGGCTGCTCCCGAAGGGAGTGACGGGATACGAGATCAACCGAGGGAACGGAGAGTTCAAGGCGCATCTGAACGGCTCGTGCAGCTTCAGCATCTCGGGATACGAGCTGAAGTACAGGGAGACGATTACGGGGCGTATCTCGAGGGAGAAGCTGAGCAATCTGAAGGGCGTGAGCGTGAAGATATTGTTTTTTTGGGTGAACATAATCGAGGTGACGAGGAATGGCGGGGAGATGAGTTTTTCCGTTGGAATTGCGTCGGCGGATTTCCCGGTGGATAATTTCGAGGACTCGCCGACGTGTGGGTGTGGGTTTGATTGTAAGTCCAAGGATGAAATTGGAGGGTTGGAGAGATTGATTCAGAGTTCTTAGGGTTAGGGTTAAGGTTTGTTGGTTTTAGAAGCCCTAATTGAGAGATCCTTATGTATTAATTGTTGTTGGTAATATATATATTAGTTAATGGTATTTTCTAATCCTTGTGGTTAATTATTTGTTTAGCGAAGACTTGTTAAGGCCTCGTTTGGTTCTTTCCGAACTTATGGCCTGTTTGGTTCACATTTTAGTGAATCGTAACACATGGGATTAATTAGTGATCTCTTGTCTCTCTCGCTCGTTTGACCGGAGAACGAAAAAGAGCAAAACCGAGACTCGTTAGGGTACATCGATCAAAGGTGAGCATCGAATTTCAATTTGATTTTGTATTAAAATGGTATGGGGATTGTGAAATCGAAAATAAGAGAGAGGGAGAGTTGATTAACAACACGAACAACAATCAAACAGTTTAAAAAAAAATAGCGACGGAGAATTGCTGCTTCGCCATTAATGGCGAGAGGAGGAAGGAGAAGAGAAAACGAGAGAAAAGAGGGAGGTGAGCGTTAGGTAGAAGAAAAACAAAATGAAGGGAGGCGAGGTAGGGGCAAGGAAGAAGATGAAGAGAGAAGAGATCGGGGAATTGTGATTTGGTGGTGTGTTAATGTGAGGGGTAAAGTGGTAATCTCCTCTTTCACTTACAATGGATTAGCTAATCCTACCAAAAATGGTGGTATTGTTTAATCCACTACCATGCCTCTTAACTAATCCGTTGGCCTAGTTAATCCTCCAAGCAAACAATGGATTAACTAGTCCAAGTGTAGCTAATCCGGCTAATCCCACGAACCAAACAGCCATTATAGTGTTAGTTCGAACATTGGAGTTAATATTTTTATATTTGGTTAAATTTTAAATTTTAATGAAAGTTTCAAAATTTTAAATAATAAAAAATATGAATTAATATAAATATCTTTCAAACAGGAGAGATAAATAATAAAAAGTTATTAATGAAAGGTAATTGTGTCAACAATTTGGAGGTGGTGGAGAGCACCGATAACTTGCGCAACCAAATAAGGCCCAAGTGAGGTGAGGAGTGAAGGGGAGAAGTGGTCATGAGCGCGCAACCAAATAAGGCCCAGTGAGGTGAGGAGTGAGGGGGAGAAGTGGTCATGAGCACGTGGAATGTGAAGGGAAAAAGAATGTGGAAATTTTTTTATTAAAATGACAACAATAATGACATTAATAATGTCACACCATAAGATACATTGACTCACAATAGCTCTTCATACGATCTTGACCAACATGTTATGTATCGAGATTTGTTTATGCCTCGAGAGGACACTCGCCCCCGAAGTTATGCTTTGAAGGGTGGGGGCCCACCACCCGCCACAACAACGAGGCGTGATAGTAGAGACATTACTTGTCAAAAAGTTCATCTCCCAAATAAAGATGCCCCCAACAAGTCATCCTAACATTTTCCTTTTTTTTTTTTTTATTTTGGAGGGTGGGGGCCCACTTGACTTGAGTGAAAGTCGAGGTTTTGAGAGGTCATGATTTTGATTCATAGCCAAGCACTCTTGTTGTACTTTGTAAAAGATTTGCTCCTACCTTTATTAGGTTAGGAGATCGAATCCTTGAAAGAAAAATAAATCCATAATTTACTGTTCGAGAAATGAGAAGTAGGTCCTAACTACTTAATTCTCAAGTCAGTTTACAAAGGTGCACAGCTCTCTTTACATGTCTAATCAGTCAGTTTACAAAAGATCTCTCTCAACTAACATCACTCTCTTTGAAGTGGTGAGACCACTTTGCAAACCCTTTCTTAAAAGACTTTCAATATGTTTTTTTTCCCAAAGATTGTGAAGTTAGCTAGTTTTTATAAAAGTAGTGTAAAGTAGAACTTATGCCTTGTTTGGTATGAAGTGAAAATATCTCTAAGGAGATAATTCACAAGGAGTCGGGAACTAATTATGTTTGCTTGCCCAACTTGCCTATAAGTTATTTTCCAACTTACACTCTAAGGTGAGAAATATCTCCCACCACCCTCATAAGGAGTTATCTCTCAGGAGTTATGAATATAATTACCCCTCATTCATGACCCTTTATTACCCATCTCTTTTTGTTTGAAGGCTATTTATGTCAATTCATATATATTTTTTATTATTTAAAAATTTAAAACTTTTATTACTCATATCTCTTTTGTTTGAAGGATATGTATGTCAATTCATATATATTTTTTATTGTTTAAAAATTCAAAATTTCTCTGCAAATTTAAAATTGAATCAAACATAAAAATATTAACTCCAACGAGTTAACTCTAAGGAGATAACTCTAAGTAACAGTGTAAGTTAGCAAAAACGAACCAAATTAGTTTTAGTGTTATATCACCCTATTAGAGGTCATAAATTTGATGTGTCCTTGTGTGTTTTGGGTAGATGGAGTCATAAAGATGGACCACTGCTTTTTGGAGCATTGAACAAAAGTTGCAAGTACTGATAATTGACAAACATTAATTACATTTACAGCCCTTTGGTTTGTATATTAGTACGTGTAATATGTATATGCATATAGTCAATTCTTCATGTCTTTTTCAAGTTATATATGCAAAGAAAAACTTGTTCTTTTTACACATTTGCGCATAAAAGCTTGATTGCAAAGCGTCTCTAGTGATATAGATGAGACATTAAAAATAAGAAAATAAGAAGTTTATCCACTTGTGTTTAGGGTTGTGACTCTAATTCTCGCTCTTTCAGATTCTACGGCTACAATAGAAAGATCTTTCTCAGTTATGAATATAATCAAAACGATACTGTGTAACAAGATGGAAGATGATTTTCATTCCAACTCTTTGCTAGTGTACATTGAGAGAAGAATTGCTAAAGAGTTTGAAATGGACTCTCTTATAAAAGATTTTCAAGATATGAAAGAAAGAAAATCTTAGTTTTAGCTAAGTTGTTATTAGTTTTTTATGTGATTAATTTATTTTCAAATGTTAATAGTTAATTATGAGTTAGACATTACATGATTTTCGTTTTATGCTATAATTCATTTTCAATTATACAATGATCGTATACTATTTTTTTATATGTATTTACTTATAAGCTTTCAAAGTAATTATTGCCCCATCCCCTCGGCGAGAGGCTGCGTCAGCCCCTAGTGGTAGGGGCACTCTCCTAGCCCCTGTGAGATTATTGAGCCTTAATCGAGAGGGATCGAGACGATTTGAAAAACCCAATCGTAAAAAAAAAGCAAAGTTTGTGGAGGTTCCATGTGCCCGACTCATCTTGGAGACTTGGTGTCACTTCTTTAAAATACTTTACTCATGAGAAAAATTAACAGTTTTTTTTTATTTGTCTTTAACATTTATAATTACCACAAAAAGTCACTACAATATTAAAATGCTAAAAATAAAACCGACAGGAACAACTTACCACAACAATATAGCTTCAATCCCAAAATGATTGGGGTCGGCTACAAAAATTTATCTTTTTCATTGCACTTGATTCAGCAGAAGCAATGATGCTTTGTGATTCACTCCAATGGGTCGGGTCTCGTGGTCTACAATATGTCATTAAGGAATCTCTCTTTATCAAAAAGAAAAGTCTCAAGTTAAATTTTAAGAAACTGTTATAGTAACCACTTTAAGCATCAACCCAGTTGGATCTCACGCAATATATGCCAAAGATTTGTGCGTTCGCATTTCGAGGCAAAATGCACCATTGAAGAGCTCTCAAAATGGGGAAGAAAGAAGAAAATAGAATTTTAACGCTAGAATCTTGGTGTAAGGTACGAAACTTGTTCAATCGATCTCTCATGATTTCGTTGTTTTCCTGATAAACAAATCACTTCTTTGATTTGAAAGCTTATTAGGGTTTGAAATGCAAAATCGAATCACGAGTTCTCGATCTATTGATCGTTTGATTTCCATGAACTCCATAGTCATTGATAACATCGATTTGGTTAATGGGTAGTGATTATAATCATCATTAGTGTTCAAATTTGAGAAATCTTTGAAGTGTCCGAGTAGTGTTTGACGAAATGCCCCACAGAGAGAGCGTAAATGATATGTAGTGTGAGTAAAGGTGAGATTTTTCGGTCTGTGAAACTATAATGGTGTGAAAAACTGAATGAACTTTGAAGGTGTTTGATGAAATGCCTCTATGAACACAAAATGTTTGATGGGTATTTGTGAGTATTCTTTAATGTTTAGAAGATGAAGAGATAGCTGAAATTTTATGACTAGTGATTAGTTATCTTAAACTTGTGTATCTCGGAAAATGGCGTCGACTACCGATTGCTATGATTAGTGGTACGCGTTTAGCTGAATTTGTCGTTGTGGGTGGAAATAGTTGATTGAATGTTGTTTCATATGCTTGATCGCGAATATGCCAATGAGGGGTCTTTAAATTGTATGTTTGATAGGTAATCGTATCGTGAAATCATTCGAGATATTAGGGGTTTTATTTTATCAAATGATGCAATTTGAACTGAGGTAATCTTTGTATTTTTTTCATGAAGAGTGACAAAAAGTTTTACGTTGGATGTCAATTTATCGCAACCCCCACCCCATTTTTCGATATGAAAAATGGGCTTCAGAATCTTCCACCTTTATCCGGACTTGGGACCGGTTATGTAGCGCGTATAATGTTCTATATAGGTGGAGTTTGGGTTAAATCTTTGTATATTTAGACATAATGCAGAAATGTATGACAGGATGAGATTTCCTTTCTAGCTGGTTAACTGAAGAATAGGTAAAGAAATGGCAGAAAGGCCACTTGAACAACCACATTCGCTTGATCAGCAGATGCATTCACTTACAGCGAAGGAAGACATGATTTCCTGTGTTATGGCATTGGAAGCCGCATTGCTTCCGTGCTTGCCTGCCAGAGAACTCCAGGCAATCGACCGTTCTCCCCACCCTTCTCATCAAAGTAAGTATATGTAACGTCTTCCATTGTTTTGATGAGCTGATGCCTAGCTCTCATCATCTGGTATTGATTTTATTCACTAATCATTCATGGAGTTAGATATTTTAGGTCTCGCTTGTTCGCTTATTTTCCATTTTGATTATTGTGTGCACGATGTTTGATCGTTGTATATGATATCCTATTATCGTTCTGATTACTCTTTTAATAGTATGTTTTCGGTAATGAGGTGGCAATTGATGCAGCTACAAGTGCAAAAAAACTGACTTGATGATATTTAACATGCCTTTAGTTTGTCATTCATCAATACACAACAAACATCTTGAAAGAGAGTTTGGATTTTCATAGCTATTATTGCGGTCGAGAGCTGCGGTTTACTTGCATTAACGTGCAGAAAAATGATTTGTCTATGCTTGATGATTGTGTAATGCTATTGCTGGCTATGCTTGCTTTGTTTACTTTTGATGATAAGATATGCTCTATTTTAGATTAGCATCTGTAGTTGGTAGGAAGACGATATTCATTCTGTTATCGAAAGTGATATTGAATTCCTTATAGTTCATTAAGGTGTATGGAACTACAATGTGATAATCATCATTGATCACTATATCGGATGCACAAGTACATCAAAATTTCATTGGAAATCATGATTTTTTTCACTAATGGTCTGCTAATATTTATGAAAATTAAAACCATTATCTTCTTTATGATGCATGGCGAAGTATTGTAAGGTTGTGTATATCTTGTACCCTGCATTTTAGATTCCAATAACGACAATTTCATTTTTGTTATTTTTCAGTTGATGTCGAGAGGCACGCAAGGGACTTCATGGAAGCTGCTAAAAAGCTTCAACTTTATTTTATCAGTCTGCATGCAACGCGAAGGTGCCAACTAAGGAAGAAAACCTTCGAAAGGTAATATTGAAGACGTAGTAATCTTAATGTTTTTGTATGGGATCTAAATTGAAGTCTGTATTAGTCGGACCCGTCTTTGTGTTTCGCTTTCCTGATGTCCATTGGAATGTTTTGGCTATATTTTTCCAAGAGATTGCGATGATGGAAGAAGAGTTGAAAGCCAAGAACGAGTTGATTACGAAGCACGAGAAACTACTACAGGGATGGAGAAAACAGGTGAAAGACTAGTTGGATAAACACAACACAGAGTTGGAGAAGGTGTAATTGTGACGATCCTAAATTTTTATTTAACAAGTATGCCCTAATAGTTTGTGTAAATTTGTGTTAAAATTTGGTAGAAACCTTAAAATTCAAAATAAAATATATGCGTGGGCCCACGTGGGACCCAACCTTAATGAGAAACCGAAATTAGGGGAGTGAGAATGGCAAGTTTGACCGACTCCTCGTGTATTCTCACAAAAAATAAGGAAAGAGTGGATATTGAGAATATTTGGCATACTTGATATTAAGAGTGATTTAAGGGTTGTTAATCTTTTCTAATAAGTGGGAGAGAAAATAGTACGCACAAGTCAAACACACAAGTGATCGAGAAAGAGAGAAAGCGCAAAGCTGAGAGAGGGACGAAGGAGGTGATCTTTAGAGTTCCTCGCGTTAGGTAAACCTTATTTGGTGTTTTAACTTAATAGATCAACTGATTTCGGGATTAATCGAGTTTTCTATTGGTTTATTTTTATGCCATAAAGTTTATTTCAAAAATGAAGTGTAGATCTAAATTGAAACACAAGTATTGTGTACGATCTATACGTATTTGAGTTATGTAAAGAAGTTTTCTTTGTTGCCGAAATCATTTTTCAAATCAAAAGAGGTTCTTTTGGAGATTTAGGATGGTTAAACACCAAAGTATATATATATATATATATATATATATATATATATATATATATAGTCTGCCATATAGGAAGCAAAAGAGGAGGGGGGCACACAACGCTCCCCCTCAACCCAATATGGGCCTGGGACACCAGGCCCATACGGGTCGGTTGGCAGTTCGTGAAGAAGGAATGAACATGGAAGTATGACATACGGGTAATCTACAATTAACCTATTTAGTTAATCAACACTTAACCTATTTAGGGTGGTTAAATCGAAATTAGTTTTCTTTCAAGTTAACTTGTTTAGTTAATCAACACTTAACCTATTTAAGTTGACTGAACTTCGGAGTACGTTCGTGAGTGCCAATTAGAGATTTTTGGAAATTAGCGTAATAGGTAAGTTGAGATTTAAGTTATTGGTTATGATTATTTACCTTTCTACAAGACTATAAGATATGAATCATGTAAGTATGACATACGGGTAGATTGGAGGTGCATTGTTAGACATTGTGTGTAAATAACTTAGTGGAGCTCGCTAGGAGTCCTTGCACCAGATACCACAAGTTTCGATCAAAAGTTTGAGACAATTGGACCGTACAAGGGAGAATAACAAAAACGGGACATGGTTGTGCCCACCTAATCCCATAATCAAGCTACTAGACTTAATGGGTTCCTATATAGCCCATGTTATTACCTAATCTTCTAAGTAATCAAGCCTTAATCCTAACCATATAAGACTTAATTACGTATTAGTCAGCTTTTCGTCCCTATATAGTTAATTTAAAATTTCTTTATAATTTTCATGTTATTACATATTTTGCGGAAAATTAGTTAGTCAAAATTCTAAGTGTGGAAAACCAGGAAAATACAACATCACATGTATGTATATATATGGAACTAGTCACTCAACCCAATGTACAACCCAAAATGACATAAACAATAATAATACAACAAAAGTATCCCAATAGCGACATTAGGCTATGTTATTGAAACACGTTTAGGAGATCATGTCACAATATTCAATCATGAATAGAAACAAGAACAACATGTTTTTGGACTTGGCTGATTTTTAGTATTGACTAGGAAATTAGCGCACTAATTTTGAACAATAGCGCGCTAATTGATTAACTTTTGACATTAAAGTGACCATTAGCGCGTTATTTTGTGGAAAAGTTACCGCTATGTGCGTAGAACTTGTTGTTCTTTTCTTCCTCACCAAAGCTTCACCAATTCCACACACACTTCCTCCTCTTCAAATCACTGTATGGTGAATCTATTCTTCTTCTCTCCTTCCTTTCTCATCTCTCTTCTTTCTCCTTCCTTTCTTTCCTACCGATTTGATGAAGATAAGAAACCAAAATCTTGACTTATATATGAAATTTGACCATAGTGATATGTTTAAATAATGGCCATTGATCATTGTGTGCACACGCGTTTCGTGGCTCATGTCATGGACCACCTTATCCCACTTGTCCCTCACGTCACCATTAAGTGACTCAACAATTGGACTCCTTGTCCTTGATGGGTATATACGTGTCTCGATGCACATCTAGTGAACCTTGTTTTATTTTTACTAACTATAGGCCCATTTAATATTTATGTAAATGTGGCCACATTAAAGCCACTAAAACCACTTACTAAATTCACATTTAGCTCAAATTAAGTAAGCTTACCCTAATATGCGCTACCTCGGTCCCACGTCGACACACGACTCGAGGTACGTCCCCGCTCGTGTCGATATCTACACACCCGTATAAAATTGACTTAAAAGTCTACACATATACAATACACTAGGCATACATCACAACAAATATAAAATATACCTCGGCCCTTGCCTCGGTCAATTGACATATCACGGTGTGGGTCCCACAGTACGGGTCGTTGATCATGTTTAAGGAATTAAACACGGTTAGCAAATTTTGGGCCGTTACATCAGTCGCCCGAAATTAATATTTATTAATTGAGAATACGATTAACTCCAATGTTCTCAATAAATGTTTGGTAGTAGGTGCTATGTCCAGTTGGACTAGTTTGTGGACTTGGTGATAGATAAATCTTTCACAGTGTAAAGGAATGGAGTGTTGATACCGCTATAGCCATAGTAGGGTCAATCTTCACGAACTTCAGCGTGGTTGTGGAGTCTATCACAGTAGCTCATACATGTATAGCATTTGCACATTTTGATACATTTATAATTATTTTGTTTATATACTTTCTTGCTTATTCCCTTCGTCATATTAAATATTTGCGAGTCATGCATTTATTTATTGTTGCATCTATTATATGGAATGTTCATAACGCCCGTAACTTAACCTAAACTTATTGAGCACCGTTGCCTCTTTGTGCTCACCCAACAATTTCCCCCACATGTTCTTCATCGAGAGTTGATAAGGGGAATGAGTAAATTCAATGTATGCAGAGGATTTTTCTGACTGTTGATTGGTATGGTTCGAGATCGAACCAATACTTTGTTTTTATTTATATTATTTATCATGGGATTTGGGATTTGAAATAAACCGAGCTAGAAGAGTATTTATTCTAGTTGATAACTCTTGATTTTCAGTATTGGCCTTATGTGGAAACATTGAAATAAATTTTAATTAATAATATTTCGATGCATTTATGATTATTTAATTTAAATTCCAATTGCTGATGAAAGATAATGAGTTGATTTCGAAAGAAGGCTTACTAGTTAGGTTCATAACTCAGTGACCAAGTTGGTTAGTGAGTTATGGATTGAGCTAGGCCGGTCGGGATTCATTTAGGAAAACGAGTCCTGACAACGTGATATTAGAGCGGTTTAAACTAACCAAAAAGTTTTGGGGAAGGGGAAATTAAAAATCTTATCTAGTTATTTGTTGATCGTATATAATTATATCGGATATATATAAGCTTTCAAGTTCCCACCTTCTCTTATTCTTACCGGCTGGAAATGGCAGACGGAGGGAATCCCAACGACTTGACAAATCTATTGGCTCATGAGAGGGAGATGAGAGAACTGATGGACACTAGAATCACTCGTCAAGAGGATAATGTCAGTTGAATGCTACAATTCCTTCAAGCGCACATAACTCAATATAATCAGGATAGAGCCAATGCAGCGCAAGCTGTTCAAGTGGAGATGGAAGCAAACTCAGTCAATCGACAAGAGACAACATCAGTAGACCCTCCAATGACACCTATTACACCAGCAGCAACAGTTATGGCAACACCAATAGCCCCAACAGTAGTGCCTAATACCGAAGAGCGATAACTCTTAGTGGCTAAACTGAGGCGCAAATTCATGAAATATGGAACGCCTAAGTTTTATAGAACAAATGATCCTAGGGCAGCTGAGAACTGGATTATAGCTATAGAGAAGAGATAGAGGGCCATGGATTTAGATAAAGAAATGTGAAGGTTAACTTTGCGTCATTTTTTCTTGAGGAAGCAGCTTATAAATAATGGAACATGATCCTAAGGGTTGTGGGCGAGGTCACTACTTGGGCGCAATTCAAGTAACTATTTAATGAGAAGTACTTTCATGAGACAGTGAGAGATCAGAGGAAGTTGGAGTTCATTGCACTTGAGCAAGGCGACGTGTCTGTGGCAGATTATGAGTCGAAGTTCCACGAGCTATCAGAGTATGCCTCGGAAATGGTGGCATCGGATAAAGACATAATCAAGTGATTTGTGGGAGGACTTTAACCAGAAATTCAAGGTATATTGTCGGCGCTCGTACACCAGACATATGAGGCGGTAATAGCCAGTGTACGTCATTATGAAGCCGCTATGATTAAAGACGGTACGATTAAGATTAAGGTTGCTCCTACATGCGACGACAGAATTCCAGCAACGGCCCAAAAATTTTAATGTGTTCTTGCTTTACACAGTGCTCAACGACCCGCCGCTTGTGGGACCCACACCGTGATATGTCCGTTTACCGAGGCAATGGTCGATGTACATTTTATATTTGTGTGTTATATGCATAATGTACTGTATATGTGTAGACTACTAAGTCATTTACGGGTATGCAGGCATCGAGACGAGCGGGGACGCGCCTTGAGTCGTGTGTCGACGTAGGATCGAGGTAGCGATTATTAATTTGATTAACATTAATTGACAATCTTTAGTCATCTATGTATTTGTATGTATATATATCTATTATATATATATATATATAACATAGGCCTAAGTTAAGAAGAAAAAATGTACATCACTAGATATACATCTAGATTCACACACACATCTCAACACAAGGTGTCAAGTATTGGAGTCACTTGAGAGTGACACAAGGGACAAGTGATGTGAGCAAGAACCACACGATACGCCTCGAGATACGTGTGTGAGTTGAGATGTGTGGCTCACATTCAAGCCACCTAAATATATATAAGTCAAATACACCCCTAAAGTCCAACCTTATTTTATTCTATCTCTCAAAACGAAAAAAAAGAAAAAGAAAAGAACGAACGAAACGAGATAGAGAGAGAGAGAGAGAGAGAGAGAGCTCGACGTAAGGCAAGAGAGTGAATTTCCTTGTTGTTGTGAATTTTGTTGTTGTTGTTCGTTTGTCGGTTGTTGTTGTTGTTGTTGTTGTTCGAGTTGGCGAACTCGGACGACCGCCATGGCGCGTTCGTCCGAGCTCGAGAAGCGAGGGGAGTAGTCTCCCGCGCACGAACTCCCTGGGGTTGGGGATGGAAGCCCAACCCCAACGAAAGCCAATGCTCTGTTTCGCGAGAGGAAGAAGATGAGTCTCAACCGGCCGCTCGGAACGGCGGCTGACCTGAAGCCCGGTTTAGGACCCAAAGGAAAAAAAAAAAAGAGAGAGAGAAGAGGGGTTGGGTGGGTGAATCGGGCCGGTTCGAAACCGGTTCGACCTGTTCAACCCAAACCCAAAATTTAAAAAAAAAAAAAAAAACGAAAAAAAGAAAAAAATGAAAGGAAAATTGGGAAATTCCCAGAAAAATGAGGAAAAGTTTTGAAAAATTATGTTTGGACAAAATAACTAGAAAGTGATAAATTTCTATGAAAAATACAAGATTTGATATTTCGGACGAGCATTTTTCGGGGTGTTTACCTTGAAAAACGCGAAATGGGCCGAATGGCCGAAAATAAATAAAAAAGGTTTTTCAAAATTTGTCTCGACTTCGATTTGGCCAAAGTGAGACATTATTGAATGTTAGGGAACTAAGGGGAGAACTCAGGCGTTTGGGCACGCATTACGAATTTGTCGAGGGATCGGATAGACTAGGACAAGCGTGTGACTTGTAAGTACTACTGTGATAATTTTATATTTCATTTCATTCTCTTATTGCTTTATTGGTCTATTCGTAGACGTTGCTACTTGAACTCGCACATCATGTTGTTCTTGTATCTATTCATGGATGAATATTGTGACATGATGCCTTGTGAATTATTTCTTTGCCTCTGATTCCTACACTTGATGTCATTTTTGAACATAATTGATAAAAAAACATGGTAATGGAACAATGTGGATTTATTTGGACTTGTCTTCGATTTTCTTTGGGCTTTGCAGCCTAACTTATCTTGGTATCCTAGAATTTTTGAATTATTTGTGTTTGAAATTAAAGTAGGGATTATCTAGTGTCCATTGCACGAGAGATGCGCGGTTCACGGGGACATGAGTCTACCAGGGTTCCGGCACTTACCACTACACTTGCGCGACACACGAGGTATGAGACTCGGGGTGGTCGCAAGCATGAGATGATGTTGGAAAGCGTGAGCGTAGCTCCACTATTTATGTGAGATATGTTGAGCGCATCTCCATATAGTAGTGGGAAAGGGTAGGTGATAGGTCTCACCGCCGACCGGACGTAGATCATCTCAACTTAGCCTGTGTCTGTCTCTACATCTTTAACTATGATATTTACTTGCATTTCTTGTTTCAGCAATTGATTTCGCTACTTTATGCTTTTAAATACCATTCGTTTATTTTGTAAATGTGGCATGAAATTCTACAGTTAGTACTTAAATATCACTATATTCACCGTCTAGTTTGTGACGGTGTGTGTAGGTCCGTCGAGCAACAGTACACCGGGGAAGGAGAAGATCGGCGACTTCCTCGAAGCGCTTCGACGACTCTCCTCACTCATTTGTATGTCTCGACTTTTGATGTATTATTTTTATGTCATTTTGGTTGTACATTGGGTTGAGTGAATAATGTCATATATATACGGCTTGTGCTATTCTTCTCTTTCTTGGTTTTCCACACTTAGGAATTTTGAATTATCATGGCGTCCGCATAATTTTTAAACTAGATTAAAATGATAATATAGATCAAGACATGAATTTAAAGGAATATATGAACGAAAGGCTGACTAATACGTAATTACGTCTTAAATCGTGAGTAGGATTAAGGCTTGATTACGGGATTAGGTGGATTATTTAGTAGTTGGGGCCGTCACAAGACAATCGGTCGTAGCGAGAGGGAATGGTGGATTCTTTAAGAGGCCACAAGACAAGCAACTATCAAGGTAATACAACATCTGGAGGTTCATTTCAGCACCCGGCAGGGGCGGGTACTGTGGTAACGACTTGCGCACACCAAGAACGTCGTAGGGGTTACGTGATATCCTCAAAGCATCGCAGGTGGTCGAGTGGCCAAGGAAGACTCGGTTGGGTCGAGAGTCAAAAGTAAATGACAGTTGCCTTAGCCGGGGCAACCGGGGTTCAAGGCACACATCACTTGCTTTAAGTGTGGGAAGCAAGGTCACTACCAGAATCAGTGTTCGGGTGCTCCATCAGCGTCTGTTGGCAGTGTAGCTCAATAGGTCGAGACGGATGGCTGCAAGAGATCGACTCCAGATCCGAGACTCCACCTTTGTCGGGATTGTTACATGTACTATTGATCTTTGTGGTAGGGATATCTTTACTTTAATAGATTCAGGCTCCAACATTTCATTCATATCGGGCAGTAGGGTAGACGAGTTAGGGTTGAAACCTGTGAGGGATAGTACATTACTTGTCTTGAGCACCGCAGTGAGTGAAAAGATATACCCCAACCTCATCTGTCGAGATTTTGTAGTTAAGATTGATGGGCATGACTTACCCATCGACCTCAGAGTCCTAGAGTTCCTTGAGTATGATGCATTGTTGCAAATGGATCGACTTCCGCATATCACGCCCACATTGATTGCTTTCACAAGACAATCATTTTTGAAGTGCGAAACCTACCTCCATTCTTATTCAGAGGCGAAACACCTCCTCGACACACCACCCGAGGAAAAGTGGCGACCATTCAGGAGATTGAACGAATGATGGGAGTCACCACTTTAGGAAAGGAAGGCTAGGAAAATGAGATTCGTAAGATATCTATTGTGTGAGAGTTCCTAGAAGTCTTTCCCTCTGATTTACCGGGTATTTCTCCACATATAGAGATTGAGTTTATCATCGATCTTGTGCCCGGAACGAAGTCGATATCTATACCACCTTATCGTATGACACCTAAAAAGTTAGAGGAGTTGAAGATCCAATTGGAAGAATTGTCGTAATAAGGTTTCATAACTCCGAGCATGTCACCCTGGTGCGCTCCAGTCTTAGTTGTAAAGAAGAAAGATAGGAGTATGCGAATGTGTGTGGACTATTGTCAGCTGAACCGGGCAATTGTCAGAAACAAGTACCCATTGCCAAAAATCGCCGATCTATTCGACCAGCTGAGAGAGCCAAATTTTTCTCGAAGATTAATATGAGGTCAGGGTATCATGAACTAAGGATCAGGGAGGAAGATGTTCCGAAGACAGCGTTCAGTACGAGATATGGTTATTTCGAGTTTACGGTTATGCCCTTTGGACTGACTAACGCGCCTGCGATGTTCATGGATCTCATGCATCGTGTGTTCCGACCTTATCTGGATTAGTTTGTCATCGTTTTCATTGATGACGCAATGAAGTCCCGGGAAGAGCATGAGGCATATCTCAGAGTTACCTTACAGACATTAAAAGATCACAGATTGTGCGTTAAGTTCAATAAGTGTGAGTTATGGGCAACATAGGTGAAGTTATAGGGGCACACTATCAGTGCACAAGGAGTGACAATCGATTGTGATAAAGTTAAGGCAGTGATTGATTGGATGACACCGAGTTCGGTGATAGAGATCAGAAGTTTCTTGGGATTGGCTGGTTATTACAGAAGATTTGTTAAAGGTTTCTCCAGCATTGCTGCCCCATTGACACAACTGACAATGAAGAATGCACCATTCGATTGGGATGATAAATGCGAGAATGCTTTTGTGAAATTGAAGCAGAAATTGACCACCGCTCTAGTGTTGACATTACCAGAACCAGGGATTACACTAACAGTTTATACATATGCTTCAACTTGGTGGAGTATTGATGTAAGATGGGAAAATGATAGCTTACCCATATCGACAACTCAAGATCCATGAAAAGAATTCCCAGTTCATGATCTCAAGTTGGGAGCAGTTGTCTTTGCATTGAAGATTTGGAGACACTGCCTTTATGGCGAAAAGTTTACCATATATTCAGATCACAAGAGTTTGAAGTATATGTTAACTCAGAGTGAGTTGAATACGAGACAGATGAGGTGGCTCGAGTTTCTGAAGGATTACGATTTCAACTTAGAGTACCACCTAGGGAAGCTGAATGTGGTGGCAGATGCCTTAAGTAGAAAGAGACATGTGACAGAGACAGTTGCTTCATTGATGACACGTAAGTACTAATTACTTGAGGATTTGTCGATGTTGAGCATTCACAGTGATCTACCATGGAACTCAGTGTGTGCACATTTAAGGGCTGAGCCAAAGACCATCACTAGATCATCGAGTGTCAGAAGACAAACTCAGAGTATAGGTATTACAAGGCTTGGGCTGACAGCGCAGAGTACCCAGATTGGAGGGAATCTGTAGGTGGAGCTTTGAGGTATCGAGATAGATTATGGATCCCAGCTCAGGAAGAGTTGAAAGAATAATTGCTTCGAGATTCACACAAAACCAAGTACACCATACATCCGTGAGGTAACAAGATGTATCGGAACATGAAGTTGACGTATTAGTGGCCGAAAATGAAGACCGACATTGCAGAGTACATTAGGAGATGTGATACATGCCAAAGGCCCAACTACACGAACTGCCATCAGACAGTTCGTGAAGAATGAACGAGGGGGAGGGAGCGCAGTGATGTACGCTCCCCCTACCCCAATGGGGCAGGGCCTGGGATTACTTCCAGGCACATATCGTAAGTTGGGCCAGTGAGGCCCAACTTACAAATAGACGGGGAGCGCATATAGCGCTCCCCCGGGACAGCCAGTTGGACCGATCCTAACCCAGTTGATCGGCCCAACTACTCAACCTTTAATAAAATAATAATAATTATTATAATAATAACAAAATTAAAATAATTAGAATAAATTAAATGAAATGAACTTTGTGTTTTCAAATAGGAATAAAGAGGTGATACTTAAATTGTTGTGAATAAGTATAAAAGTATTTTTCGAAAAGAGTTTCGAAATTAGTTTTCTTTCAATTTAACTTGTTTAGTTAATCAACATTTAACCTATTTAGGTTGACTGAACTTTGGAGTACGCTCGTGAGTGCCAATTAAAGATTTTTGGAAATTAGCGTACTAGGTAAGTTGGGATTTAAGTTATTGGTTTTATGATTATTTACCTTTCTACAAGACTATAAGATAGGAATCATGTAAGTAAGACATACGGGTAGATTGGGGTGCATTGTTAGACATTGCGTGTAGATAATTTAGTAGAGCTTGCTAGGAGTCCTTGCACCATATACTGCAAGTTTCGACCAGAAGTTCGGGATAGTTGGACCGTACAAGGGAGAATAATAAAAAGGGCAGTCGCCTAAAACTAATATTCATTAATTGAGAATACGATTAACTCCAATGTTCTCAATAAATGTTTGGTAGTAGGTGCTATGTCCAGTTGGACTAGTTTGTGGACTTGGTGATAGGTAAATCTTTCACAGTGTAAGGGAATGGAGTGTTGATACCGCTATGGCCATAGTAGGGTCAATCTTCACGAACTTCAGTGTGGTTGAGGAGTCTATCACAATAGCTCATACATGTCTAGCGTTTGCACATTTTGATGTATTGATAATTATTTTGTTTATATACTTTCTTGCTTATTCCCTTCGTCATATTAAATATTTGCGAGTCATGGATTTATTTATTGTTGCACCTATTATATGGAATGTTCATAACGCCCGTAACTTAACCTAAACTTATTGAGCACCGTTGCCCCTTTGTGCTCACCCAACAATATTCCCCTACAGGTTCTTCATCGAGAGTTGATAAGGGGAAGGAGTAGCTTCAGCTGTCTAGAGGATTTTTTTGACTGTTGATTGGTATGGTTCGAGATCGAACCAATACTTTGTTTTTATTTATATTATTTATCATGGGATTTGGGATTTGAAATAAACCGAGCTAGAAGAGTATTTATTCTAGTTGATAACTCTTGATTTCCAGTATTGGCCTTATGTGGAAACATTGAAATAAATTTTAATTAATAATATTTCGATGCATTTATGATTATTTAATTTAAACTCCAATTGTTGATGAAAGATAATGAGTTGATTTCGAAAGAAGGCTTACTAGTTAGGTTCATAACTCAGTGACCGAGTTGGTTAGTGAGCTATGAATCGAGCTAGGCCGGTCGGGATTCATTTGGGAAAACGGGTCCTGATAATAATGGTGTCTGCTAGAATGAACATGGTTTGTTGCCAACATGTTGAATTTGAACACC
Source organism: Stephania cephalantha (assembly GCA_039657325.1). Taxonomy (NCBI): domain Eukaryota; kingdom Viridiplantae; phylum Streptophyta; class Magnoliopsida; order Ranunculales; family Menispermaceae; genus Stephania; species Stephania cephalantha. The sequence continues at coordinate 45,896,750 of CM077579.1, read as the reverse complement.
AGTAGTTTGGGCATTAATAAGTAGATCGAAAAAGTGCTCAAGCAAGCTACATCAATTTGGCACCAAACATAGGGTGATGAATGATGGATTGGAACAAAAACTTTCATCGATGCATAAACGTTCCTTCTTTTTCTCATCGACGTAGCTTGATTACAACACTTGTTCTTGGGCGACGATGATGTCTTAGGTGTTAGTATATGTAGTGAGGTGACTGGTTACTTTTGATAATCTATTTCTTCCTTGCTGGTTAATAATGATATTAAGTTCCCAGGTTAGTTCATTACATAAACTGAGATGCATAATGTTATATGCGAATTACTTGGAAGTTGTTTTCTTTGTTTTCTATGTAATTGCACAATGCAGAGTAGTCAGATTGTCAAACATTTACAAACGAGAAGTGCTAGAATGACAACAAAATGTCACACTGTAAGAGACATCGACTCACAAGAGCCATCCATGTGTGCATCGGGATGCAAGCATACACAAATCTCGATGCATAACATGCGAGTCGAGGTCGCATGAAAGGCTCTTGTAAGTCAATATACCTTGTAGTGTGACATTGTCGTTGTCATTCTAGTATTTTCTTTTACAATATTCTTGAGTTTAGCAGAATGTTTTACAGTCTTCGTTTTAAATGTTCTAGGACTATAAATTCCTCCGAATTAATAGCCTTTTCACATGCCTTTTTGGCGCACATAAACCTTGCCCTAAAAAAGGCTTATAATATATTTTTTTCGACTTAAAGCAGGATTCAAATTCAAGATCTCTCGAAATCTAATTTTTTTGGTAAGTGATGTCTCCACCGTCTGACAATAAATGCTTTGGCAAAAAACGAAAGGCTTATAGTTTAAAGTAGTTTGCAATAATTCATTATTGTCTTTTATAGCTTATATAATGACACTGACATTTGAGGATTAGGTGTTTCATGTATGTATCAGAAAGTCCCACAAGCTTTTTGTACAATTAGGAAAATACCAATATGAGGTAGGTGATTAAAAGTTCTTGAGCCCATGCCATTTTATTGCTGATAGAGAAATGTGTGCTGGTGGACCTAGACAAGGTAGCAGGTCTGGTGATTGGCGACTCTTCGATTCAACTTAAGACAACTCAACCTTTGTGTGTTTTTCTTGACTACAACAACTATACATGTTACGAAGAATGCTAGTGTAATTTCAGTCGGACACGTAAGTTGGGCTTTGGCTCTTATGTACATCCCTTTGATGTAAAATCATAATATATCTCATAACATTATTTTTATTTATGTAATGAATAAATTATGTAATATATGGACCTAAATACTTTTGAGCTTTCACTACGTTACCAATTTGATGAAAATTGGTGTTAATGTAGAAACTCAATTATTACTCATAAAAATAATTATCAAACAAGATGTCGAAAGTTCTAAAACTCAGGGCGATAAGTTTTTTGTGATTTTAAGAGATTAAATACTTCCGTAAGTAATTCTCTAATTGATCCATATTTAAAGTATGTTTACATTTGATGAGCTTCGTGATACGTGCATTCATGTAAACCGGCAGAAAATGAAGGGACGAGCACATCGTGTGTTCGACCAGCGTGCCCTACATCGCGAAGTTACACTAGCATTTTCCATATGTTATATATACACCTACTAAGATTGCATGGTGATTGGAAAGGAAACCCACCTGATGCCTCTCCAAATTGGGATCCTATTGATGAAGTCCTTGAACATGGTTCTTGTTAGTTTTTGATTCATGATTGCTGTGGGGATTTGATGAGTCATTTTCCTTGTTGATATCATTCCTGATATAAAAGCACACTCTGTGCACACACATACAAAAATTAATGAAGGCTAACCAATAAGTGAAGAGCCATTTCAATTACTCAAAAACCACTTATCAACACTGACCCTAAGAATTTTCTAAGGTTTTTCCACAGCAGATTGTGTTGGTTGATCAAGTTTTTGAGCTTGGGTGGCTGCTTTTATAGCAACAAGTCAATTGCTTTTCGCATTCATATATACCCTCTCAAAGACGGCAACTTTTGCTTTCTAGTTAATGAGATAAAGACAGTCTTATCTATTGGGAAGGCAGTTTGTGGCACACATGCAATCATCAAAAATGTCTCAAACTTCAAGGATTTGTGGGACCTCATCAACATAATTATGATAGATAGGTGCACAATAAAATGAGACTTCATTAGCTGTTTGATTTTTTATTTTTATTTTTTTGAGCTGAATATCAAAAAAAGGTTTGAAAAAATCATTAAAAACAAAAACTAATTAAGGAACTACTATGCCACCAAAACAAGCCAAGCAGATTAGGTGAAGATGTTAGACAATGAGGATAAGATGATGCATGTAGCATACAAGTTCCAATAAACTTATCTGAACAGTTGGTCTCCTTTTGAGATAATATAGAATACTCAAGTGGATGTTTAAGGTAGAAGCATAAGAATTAAAAATTTATTTAATTGTAATGTAATATTACTATATTACCATTATACTTTTATTAATACCATTTTAAGTGATTTCTCTTCAATTATTTTTATTTTATCTTCAAGACAAAATAAATAAATAAACTTAAAAATTAAAGAACAATCTATATTTTTAAACAAGGAAAGTAAACTAAAATAACCCACATTTGTAACGGGAGAGAATATCTTTCAAGAGCTTGTTTTCTTTCTCGAAACACAGTTGGTCTCATTTAGTTATGATTAGATTACAAAACCCAAGGAGTAAGCACTATGACCAATGTTTAGTCAAGTAGTGAAGTGTTATATATGATGCTAATTGGGGGGCCTAGCTGCTGACTTGTTCGGCAAAAGTTTACGATATCTGCTTCGTTTGTTTTTGGTAAACATGTTTTGTTTTATTTTAGATAAAATTACTCGGTTGTTTATACAGTTCAATGAATAAAGTACCCATGCTATAAGTTGTATGGGCACTAATACCTTTATGTTAAAAACATTTTACCATTTAAAGATCTATGCATATTGGCGCAGAATGCATAGTCAGACATGCAACGTTACAACGTAGGCATCTCTTCGAAGAGAACTAACTTAATATTTAGTTAATCAGATTACAATAATCATCACATATAGCCAAAACATCTTTAATGAGATGGACGAGACAACTTATGTTAATAGAAGTTGTGGGTAAATGAAAAAATTTGATCCAAATATACATATAACTGATTGCGTGTGATCAAATATCAATAAGTAGCATAGACAAGTAAGTGGTTACACGACAGATCCAACGCCTGTTGTTGGCCGACCAAATATTGCTCACCACTTTAGACCCGTACTATCACTACCAATTCATTCAAATCGATCATCCCCTACCACACGGCACACGTTCTCTCAAATTAACAACAATAATGTCGCAATTTATATAACCTCACTAGCGTATTATACACCGATATCTATATATATTTCTAAATCTCGAAGCATGCATAGAACTCTCATAAGCCGATAAATCTTACAGTGTGATATGTCGTTTATCATTCTAACGCTTCTTCCAAAAAATTATACTTATTAAATGACAACACTATATCACAATAGAATACACGACAATTGATGTGACTTATAAGCCCCATATTAAAATCTCATAAAAGGCACCCAACACCTCATTTTGATATGAAGTTCATACGTCACATCAACTATTCTACATTTTATTGTGACATAATGTTATCATTTAAATATGAAAAATATTAAAATGACAACAAATATACCACCCCCAACACACATTAACCCACGAAAGCCCTTCATGCTACTTCGACCCAAGTGTGTTATGCATCAAAAGCTATGCATCACCACATCTCGAGGTAGGTAGGAACGGTTCTTAAAAGACCAATATGTGTTGGGGGTGTTAATTACTTTCAATTGTCATTGTAGCACTTCTCTTCTAACATTTCCCCTTCACGTTTACAAGTTACATCGTACAATATATACCTACCACCAAATCTAAGCATATTCACGAAAGTTAATTATTTTATTTCATTTTTTTATTATGTTCTTAGGTTAGTATCTACGTCACATGACCCCACCACTTCTGCCTTTAGAGTTACAATATTATACTCGTTTAACAGCTAAGATTGTAGACAATGTAGCAATTACTAAGAGAGAACTCAGAAAATCAAAACCACAAGCCAAGAAGGGATTACATTTCTACCAAACTAGAACTACAACAACTATATTACAACGTTGAACCCCATCTCTCCAAACAGTACCCCAAAAAAACAAGCAAACCATGCGTACTCTATAACACACATAAACGAACACCCTACACTATCATACAGTGAGAGATCGATCACTCACTAGCTAACTAGCTTTTCATCGTCATCATCCTCATCATCAGATTCATCCGAGCCGTCCGATCTAATCCGTGATCGATCATCAAATCTCATACGTCAAAAGGAGGAGATGAGCTCCTGACTCGGTCGCCCCCAGCCCCAGCCCCAGCCCCAGCTCTCTCGAAAACATCCGACGTTGACCTCCTACGAAAACGATGTGATTGATCTGATCTACCACCTGATATATATAGACGTTAAAAACTACGCATCACACGCACACGCGCACGTTATCATCCTCCACTACTCTCCCCCTACTCTACGCTCAAAATCTTCCTACAGTCCCTACTCACTCTAACGTGCGCCGTTAAGGTTTTTAATCTTCTCTGAATGTGATTTGAGTATTGTTTTATGCGAATCGGATTTCAGTGAAATTGTTACAGATTAGCGTTAGGTTTTGCTAGTGTTGATCAATTTGATGAGTATTTTTAGTGATTGATGAGCGCTTACCGGAAAACGGCGAGACAGGAGGAGTGGATCCGGCGGGGGAGATCGGCGGAGTGCCGCCAGATCCATTGCTGGCCGTCTGATTTCCAGGCGGTTTGATGATCATGATGCTTCTCGTCACCTTCACCGTCTGATCTTCGCCTGATGATTGATCCACTGCAACAACAACAACAAAAACAATACAAAACACCGAAAATCACAACCACAACGCATCAGAAACAAAAACCTCAACCACAGATCATCAGATTCACCACTCCTCCTCCCCCGATCGCACAATGGATCAGATTCTCCGGCGATCTGGCCTACCTTTGCCGCCGGGACTCTGCCGGCTTCCGGCGGCGGCGAAGGTGTTGTAGCGGCGGAGGCGACCGAGGCCGGAGTCCGGCTGCGGTCCGGCGACTGTGTCGTCCCAGAGCTTGTCGAGGAGGCTCATGGCGGCGAAAAACGATCCTTCGATGCTTCCAGAAACGTTGTTTCTGCGTGATTTGCTTTTCCAAAGAGAGTCCACAAATGATGGAAACTGAACTCTCCAGAGTTATTTATAGACAATTTTACATTGATACAGTTAAACAACACACTAAGTCACGCATCTACTTTGGGACCGTGCGATGGAGTTCGAGATATGTGTGAACGCTTTTAGATATGTGGGTGCCTTAAGTGTGTGAAAATATCATTTTCTATATGAAGAACTGAAAACAATCTGGGCCGTCCGATCGGGATCTGGAACAACGACGTCGCTCCAATTCGGATAAGATCGAGCTGACAGGAATCCCGAGATCTTCAACAAGAATTCCGCACACGTGGCCGTCTCGCACGACGTCTAATCGGGCGAGTCACGTGAACGGGCGGGCTTTTATCAGTGAAGTGACGGGAATGCCCCTGGCTTTAGACAAAATTGTCTGTTTCGCGTGCTTGCGCGAGAAAAAGTGTTGTCCAGGTCGATGAGATATGTTTCTTTTCGTGTCTCTTCTCGTCCAATGATTCTCGTTTTTTGTCGTCTTGTGATGGGTGGAGATTATTTTTTTTAGTGCAATTATTGGAGGGAGACATGCATGTAATGTAAGTATTGGTTAGGCTAGACACTAATAGGGAGTTTAATTTAACGCCTAATGATAAAAAAAATATCTCAATTTTCACAAGTTTTATCGAATATATCTTTATTATTTTTTGATTTAATATTAATTTTATTTTCAATTAATTTGAGGTACTTTTCTTTTCATTTTCATAATTATTTACATTGATCAATTTATATTGAAATCTTTTAAGCTTTACGTATAAATTAATTTAATTTGTGAGGACTCACTAACATAATAATTTATAAATCAACCATGCATTACTATTTTAATTCAAATTTAATTATTCCTAGATTAAGTACTAAGATTATGTATGTGATTGAGTAGACATATGTACACGTAATTATGCATGTATTTTATATACACGAATACATATTTATCATGAATATTGAGCTTTAATGCATATGTACGAATAAATCATTTAAGAGAGCGACAAAAAAGCTGAAGAGAATGATATGTGAGCATAAATTATGAAAGAAAAAGTGCCTCAAATTAATTGAGAATATAATAGATACTAAATTATAAGTTAAGATATAATTGATAAATTTCGAAAGTTAGGATAAAATTGATAGAACTTGTAAATAGTAGGATATTATCGATCATTAGACCTTAATTTAATTGATGAAAGGATATTTTAGTAAAATATGTAATTTTAGTGCATCACTTTCATACCAGAACATGCACCAACAACTATTTGAATTGAGTAGTAAATGACTCAATCGGTCTTCTTTAAGTGAGGTTTTGATTTGGAGCCTCGTATATGAAGCGAATTTAATTGAAAAGATAATTCATGTACGAATCCCGGCAAAGCCCAAATAAAAGTTAATTGATATGGTCAGCTTCAAATCTTACTAGAAAAATCCGAAAAAAGGAAATAATCTTAACATACAAACATTGCAACATCAATGATTAGTTGATTAGTTCAAGTCGATTCCTTTAGAGTCTCCATTTTGAGCATCACATGTGAAATAAATTAGGTTGGAAGCAAAACATTTAAGGACAACAAATATAGTCTCTTAATTGTCATTAGATGCACCTCAAATCATGTTTTTTTCCCAGTAATTTGAATCGCATTTAAGGACAACAAATATAGACTCAATTTATTTTGTTGTGCCTAGGGATGCAAATGAGGAAGGGGGGAATGGGAACCCCATCTCCATCTCCATCCCCGTTTAAAAATTCATCCCCATCCCCATACCCATCCTCACGCGGGGATGAATTTTTATCTCCATCCCCAACCCTGCCTAATCCCTGCGGGATGAGAAATCCCCATGAGGAAAAAACATTCCCCATTTCATTCCTCATTGAATATCCCCGCGGGGATTTTTACGAGGAATTTGCGAAGAATCACTCTTGCGCCCTAAGCGCACGATTTCCTTTTTTCCTTCTCGGGAAAATATTTTTTCCACTTAATTTTTTTCAAAAATTTATAAAAGGTATGGTACACATGCATATAATTACAATGGTTGAAAATTTCAACCAAATAAAGTATAACATATAAATATAGTTGCAAATAATTCAAAACAAAAAATATAATTATTTAAAAAACATATAATTAACCAAACAAGTTAAAATTATAAATCACATTAGAGTTTGTTTATCACTACTGTTTTGAGTGAAAGCCTTATAATATTATATAAAATTGATATATACAATGTATATATATGTATTTGATAAATACATGGATCTTCGCGGGGATCCCCATGGATAATTCCCACGGGGATCCCCGCAGATATTACCAATGGAGATTCCCCACGAGAATCCCCGCGAATATATTTTTTTCTCATCCCCGTACTCATTCCCGCATGGGTATGCGATTTTATCCTCATCCCCACCTCCATCCCCATTTAAATTTTTCATCCCCATCTCCGTTGAAGGGAATACCCGTCCTCCGTGGGGTGGGGATTCCCCACCACACTTGCATCCCTAGTTATGCCCCTCGATTTACACAAATGGTACTTACTCTATCAAAAAATAGCATAACTTGTATGGTCCCAGCAGTGTTTGTCCACGAAAGTGAAACGAAGCTGAATTATTTATTTGTCATGAAAGCAAAGTCACAAAAATTGGGCGGAATAGTAGAGTTGGATTCGTATTGTCCACTTCTTTTAGAAATTGAAGCTTTGGTTTTGTAATTGTTGAAAGGAAAGTCACTTGACTGGATTTTGAAGTTAAACATTGGCAGGGCATGCTGATTAGGATCCACATGTTTATAAGTGGCCTTTCATATCAGGTGTTCTTTAAAGTTAGGTTTGGTTAGGTGAGTAGTTGGACATTATCAGAGTTAAAAAGAAACGAAAAAAAGTTTGAATAAATTTTTCTAAGACACTTTTTATCCCCAATGCAAGATTCAAAGAACCACAACAATTACGTAGCAAAAGTATGTATCACACTCATGAGTCATGTCACCAAGTCTTTTTTTCGTCGTGAAAATGAATTTCACTAGAACAAAGCCTTTTTTATTTGTTGTGTAAAACACGACCACCAGTGACGGTCTATTTGAGTGATTGAGACTCAATGTCTTTTAACCAGATGTTTCAAGTTCAAGCCCCGAGCATGGAGAAAAACATGTAGAGAGACCTCAAACCCTTTATAGGAAAAAAGAAAAGAAAAGAAGACATTGAGTCTCAATCACTCAAATCGGCTGCCATTGAGTCTCAACTCCTAAAGTATACATCTCTAGAGCTTCAGTAGGACTAACACTCAATAACTCGAACTTCTTTTTTGGTAAGAAAGAACCTTTCTTGCCCACTATGAGGCTCAAACTCCTGACCTCTTACCCAAATAACTCCATATCAAACCATGGTTGTACTCAACAACTCGAACTTTTAAAACAACAAAGCAACTTAGAACCACAACTCCCAAGCAAGAAACTTAATTGATTAGATTTCAATTCAAATCAACTTTACACCAACTTTTCTCAGAGAATCAATAAGAGCTCTTACCTTGCCACAATATTTCTGATCTCCATCAAGTGCAACTGTAACAGCAGAGATGTTCCTAATCAAGAGTCGCTCCCCTAGTATTTTACCGATCTTTTTCGCCGCTGAAACGTCCGAAGTAGATCCAATGGTTGCCCTTAGAGACTTCTCTTGAGAGCTTGCGAAGGAGGCCATGGTGTCAGATGGTTCATGGACAACCTGTGCACTTATATACTTGTTTGTAACTTGCATCTTCAACACATATGGCTTAAGAAACTTTGTAATACTTTCACATTTGAGTGAAGGAGTCACCATTGTTGATTTGCTGCAATTAAAACAATTAAACATTAAATGAGAAACTAATTGACTTACAATGCCATAACATCAAATGCAAAATTGATTAGAGCGCTTTCGAGGAAGAGATTTAAGAAAGATCGTCAAACGGTCAAAGTCCCAAAAAAAGGGTCCATGGATTGACTACGCAGATCAAACTCTTCCACTCCACTCGTTTCTTCAATGCCCTTGATAGCGTGTTCTCAAAATCTTTAAAAACCTTTCTAATCAATACATCCCAAGTTGTCTTAAGCATACCCTACATTGTCGAGTTTCTTGATTTTCTACTATGTCGAGTTTTCTAACTTGAGTCCACCCTAAAGATTTAAAGATTCTAAAATTCAAAAATATGGGTGATTGGAAAAGAGTTATAAAAAGTTCGCTCATTGACTTGACTTTTCGGCTCTGCCAAGTTATACGCGTTTGCCGCGTTTCTACCTCATCGTGATCAAAACCCTCTACTGTTGAATCATATGACAATCAACTTATCAAATCCAATAACGTAGACAAAACGTTGACATCAAATCACTCATTAAATTCAATGTCTCCCATAAAGACTGGCACCCAAGAAATTCATATCAATTCAATAATGTTATAGCACTAGCTTTTCTTACAGGCATTTCGTCAAACACATAGTGAACATTGCCCGAATTCCACTGAATCAAACGATCCAGATGAATTGCGCGTAAACCCAGTTGGGAAAACCGATTCAACGATCGATGAGTCGAAATCAAGCGTAAAAACCACGAAACAATAACACTTACTTTGCCGCATTAGCTTCTCTGTTCTCTCTCTCTCTTCACATGGTCAGTTACAGAGTTGCGTATGAAAGTTAAAGATGGCCGCTAAGGGCACCCCACCATTTAATGAGGGCACCCAGTTAATATGGGCACAAATCGATTTACCTGGGCACCCAAAAATTAAACCAAAATACCGAAAATGCCCCTCGTGCAAAAAACCCTCTCACCCACCCTCTTGCAAACCCCTGGGCACCCCACCACCACCACCACCACCACCCTCGTTCACCGAATTCCTGGTGAAAGAATTCATTTGTTTTGAACCGAGCAGTGAGAGGAATCCCCGAAATCGTGTTCTCCGTCCCTCGCCGTGTGTTTCTCCTTCGTTCTTCTAGGTTTCTGCATTTTGTAGGGTCCGTTGTGTGAGTCGATTTCGTCTCCAAATTAGGGCTCGGGTGAAGATCGACGAATTAAGTTACATTTGGTAGAGTAGATGTAATGTGTGGTAGAGTAGATGTAATGTGTGTGTGGCGGTTTGTTAAAATGTAAAAAAATTGGGAAATCGTGGTTCTCGGCCACACAGCCGAGATCGTGTGTCAACCGTCTCGGCACTTGGCGAGACATAAGCTAATATTTTTCGAACTCGCGGTCTCGGCCACGTGAGCGGAAGAGTTAACCACGTATACGGTTGTCCACTTCCGAGAGGGTCTCCGTAGGCTCGGTCGTCATAGGACGAGAGTCAGGCGAATTGAAATGGTCAATTCATCTCGGTGGCGTTCAACCGAGAAATTTAAATGGGACTCGGTTATACAAGACCGATATATTGGAACACTTGTCGGTCATGAGTGACCGAAAATATGGTTTGTTTCACGAACACCGCTTGACCGAGACATCGAAATGGATGAATTTGAACATTACGAGTTTCAAAAAAATCTCGTAGTAGTCAAACTAACAATACAAGATTGAAAATCCAAACGACAATTTGCACCGAACTTTAATTAATTATAAATCTCCGTAACATTCAAACTGACTATAAAAAAGGTCCATCCATAAGTAAACAACAATTAAAACACAACACAACATTTGCATATACATAGAACATTCGGACGAATTGGCAAGCTTACACCTACGGTGTATCTAAGTCTACAACAGGTATGGTGGCTTCATGATCAGCAGTTGCATTGGGCGCGATGTCTCGAAAAACGAATCCATCTCGCCAACCTTTGGCGCATCCTCAACGTCTCCGATCCCACGATGGATATAAGGATGGCAGCGGTGCATTCACACGCAATCTGCACTGTCACAAAGTGAACAATAGAACATAGAAGATATTGTCACAAACCCGATTAAGGGGGAAACAAACCATTTCACAAAAAAGTCATAGAACTTACCCTAACCCAATGGATATTCCTTTCATTCGCCATTGCAATGATAAGTCTCTTGTGCAATGACGACGTTGGAGTACTACGTAGAGGTAGGAATGTGGAGGCACTCCCATGCGAGAGGTTTACGAGAATGACATTGAATGCGGTGGATACCAACAATCCCATGTCTGGAAGTGTCAACCATTCTTTGAAAGATGCCCCTCTTGATTCTCCGGCAATGCACCGCATTCTTGATAGGCTCGAAACTCGAGCCAAGCACTTCCCGCCATAGGTATTCATACCCGATAATCTCATCGTACATCCGTCTACGCACAATCCTCCACCCGTCCACGTCCGCGAGTCCAAGCCCAGAGGCTATACACCTATATCCACAGTTCCCATCGGAAACCACATCGATAATGGCATCAACATGTGGCAACCAATATGGTTCTAAGCAATGACTATAAGCCATGTTAGATCCACTTTGCGTGCGTCGACTGGCACGACGCATTTGTGGAACCTTGCATTTCTTCTGCCTAGAAGCTTTTGTGGAGTGGGAGGACTCAAATCCGATTGGAGATTGGGGTGCCTCCCACACTGGGGTGCCTCCGGTTGGAGACCCCGGTGTCCTCACACCCGCATCCTCAACTTCCCGCTCGCACTCCACAAAAGACGATGGTGGACTAATCTCCCTGAGCTGCTCACTTTCACTCCTCCCCCCCGCATCCTCAACTTCCTCCTCCCTCTTATCCAATCTTCCCGCGGTGTCGTGATTGTGCCTCCCACAAATCACTGTGACATACCATAAGGAGTCGGCATTCTCCTTGACGTTAATTTGGAAAGGGCATCCACATTTCTTCGTACTAGTGTGAGTCCTCGCCTTTTCATCATTCCTTGATTTCTTTAAAATTTTTGCCGCTTTCCCTTCCCAACTCTCTCGAGCCGGTCCCCTATGTCCCGGACTGTCACAGGGCAATTTTCACCCTTCCCCTTCGCTTAACGCCCCGCATCCGAGCGCTTCGTTACTAACACAAACTTGTTCTCGCCACCAATCGGTTGAAGCCATGAAATTGTCGCTTCTCGAGAGGGAATGGCTTAGAAGGTGTAAAAGTGTCCTTATAATCTGGAAAATTACAAGATAACGGCATTACCCGCAATACAAACGAGTGTAACATTATAATCAACCAAAATGTACAAAGACAATCACAAAAAAACCCAAAAAATCGGTTCTCGGTTGTACAGGTCTTTGAAACTTTCTTCATAGTCTCGTTTACGTGAGGCCGAGAGTTAGCGAGAACCCTCGGTCGTTCCGGACCGTGACCAACCCTAAACATCTCGGTCATCGAGACCGAGACGTAACCATATATCTCGGTCTGCGAGGCGAAAGAATCGCGCACCCGAGACGGATACTTCGGATAACCGCAAAAAAAACACAAAAACATTTGCAACATTACCTCTAGGACGACCTCCTCTGGCACCGAAGCATTACGATCCTCCATTATACAGTGGAAACAACTTCGGATTTGAAGAAATTACCAAACCCTACGTTGACAAACAAATCATCATTTTCACTGTTATACGCAACTAAACAGTTCACAAAAACCCGAAAATGGTTGTCAAACATTGTTACCTCGCTGTCGGACGAGCAAGAATCGATCAGCTCTTCGCCAAACGCAATGTGGCTGTGGCTTTGTGGTTGAAGGTTGCTGGTGGGGTGCCCTAACTCCTTGTCGAAATGGTTTGTGGGGTTTGAACCATTATATATATACAGGGGCAAAATGGTCTTTTCCATTTTTTCTGGAATTTTTACAAATTAACTGGGTGCCCTCATTAAATGGTGGGGTGCCCTTAGCGGGCCTCAAGTTAAAACTCCAAATTAAGATCGGACCCAGGATATACCTCGGAAACGTATCTCGAGGTCCGATTCATAACCTCGATCAATGGTGTCATATAGTATCACATAACTCTCGGAGCACCGAATCGCCACCCGACTTGAGTGGCGGAGTGACGCAAGTAGTACATGGGGTTTCTTCAATGGAAGGAGTTCGCGTGTTCGAGTTCGTCGACAATAAAACCGTTTCTCGGCGGTTTCTCCCGGTCAATCGATTTGGTGGGACCGACTTGACCTCATGGGATTACCGTAAAACTCTCGGAGCATTGGATCAATGTGTAATAGCCATATTTTTTTAATAAGTAGTCACCACATGTGCACCGTTAGATACACCTCGAACTCGTATCTTGATGTGTATCGAACAATGCACTACCGGATTCTTAAGTCGGTGTGCCTAACTAAGTGTCCAAAGTGAGTCCCTTTAGTAGCTTTCTCTGTCGAATAGGCAAATTGTAAGAATTAGTTTGTCTTGCCTTCCCATTACCCTCTTATTGTACTTTTATATTATTGTCGCCTCTTTGTGGTTGCATCTAGACTGTTCAGCTGGCCGAGCCCGCAAAAGTCCGACCAACTAATGGGCGGGCTTGGATGTTTGTGAGTTTTGAACCCAAGACCTCTTAGTATTAGTAAACATCGTAACCATTACACCACCTTCTATTTGTTTATAATTCTCTACATTTATAAAATATATTTAGTTCTAAAAAATGTAAACAACTACATTTAAGCCAGTCAAAGCCCGCTAAAGCTCGGTCTCGTAGTGGGCCGCCAAATAAAAAAGAGGACTTGAGCGGGCTTAGACATGGCTTTCGAAAAAAAGCCCGCCTAAGCTCGTCCATTGAACAAGTATAGTTGCATCCTCTGATTGTCCACACCACTGCCTTTGCAAATAGTGCTTTCTTATGTCTTGTAAAACAAATAAACAAGGACTTCCTTAATATGTGGTCACCTTTCTATTAAGACACTGGTTTTTGAAATTCTAGATCATTAATTGTTTATTACTTCAAGAGATGAAGCATGTACCTTACAAGTTACAACAGAACACCATTAAAAGTGAATTATAATGCAAATCAATACAATAATACTAAGTTTTGTCATAACAATTTGATTAAAAGAGAAGCCTATCTAGCTAAGTGTCTAAAATCTCTGGCACCTCAACAGGGTAGAGGTGTATTCTATCAGACCATGGATTTAAACAACTACATGTAGGATCAACATCTGAAACACACTTCCACACTGCACTATTACATGTAGGATCAATACAATAATACTAAGTTTTGTCATAACAATTTGATTAAAAGAGAAGCCTATCTAGCTAAGTGTCTAAAATCTCTGGCACCTCAACAGGGTAGAGGTGTATTCTATCAGACCATGGATTTAAACTACATGTAGGATGAACATCTGAAACACACTTCCACACTGCACTATTACACTTGAATCCGCTACCGAAAGCGATCTGCCATACTCTATCGCCTCTCTTAACTCTACCTTTGGCCTCTAAATAACAAAGCGCGTACCATACCGACGAAGATGATGTGTTTCCAAATCTATACAATGCCATCCTTGAAGGCTCCACATCTTCCTCAGACAAGCTTAAGTTATCCTCCACGGCGTCAATCACTGCTCGCCCCCCCGAGTGAATGCAGAAGTGCTCGAACGCCTTTTTGAAGTCGGGAATGTATTGTTTGGACTTGGGATCGGCGCAAACTCTTTGAAGGAATACTGACCAGAGATATCGGATTTTTTCCGAGTATGGCAAGACTAGAGGGCCTAGTCTCACCATGTTAGTCCTCAATGCATTGCTTGCTATATGCATGGTTCTTCTAGACAGTGAAACACCAACATGGCCTTCCTCGTCGTTCTCTTGGAATACACAAGTGTAGGATTGGTCGTCGAACCCCATGTTTATTCGGACAAGGTGTTGAAGTACATACTTAGCTCTGCGCCGGTCTTGTTTGCGATTGGAAAGTAGAATTATCGTCCCCCCGGATCGAAAGAGTGTGTTTGTTAGTAACATGGACTTTACTTTACCGGGGTAACCGTTGTGAGTGAGAGATTCTAAGCTCACAACAAGAGCTAATGAGTTTTTATGAATCTTGAGCAAGTCTTTCGCTAAACTTACCGAAAGAAGGCCGGCGCTGCAGCCCATGCCAGTGAGGTTGTAGCTTCTGATGTTACTTCCAAGTCCTATTCGTTTGACAATCATCGAAGAGATTGAAGGAGTAGGACAGAAGATACTGCAATTCACCACCAAAATGTCTATGCTTTTAGGACTAATTTTGTTTTTGAGAAGGAAATCTTCAGCCATTGGGAATAGAATGGTTTGGACCTCTTCTATCGAGTCTGTCAAAGATACGCTTGGCGGAAGGTGGTGCAATGTATCGGGCAAGCATGACTCGTTGCCTATGCCGGATCGCGAGTGAATCTTCGTTTGGAAATCGATGCTTTCTTGGCTGAATTTGTTGGACCTTTCGATGTGTTCTATGAATGCGGAGATTGGAGCGCGTAAACAATTAGGAGGGTTGTAACATGTGAAGTCGACGAGGAAAACTTGATTTCGCCTTGACAAGAGATAGAGAACAAGAAAAATCATAGCACAAGCTGCTAAGAAATGAAAACTATGAATGGAGATTGTGGTTTTTGTAAGGCTACATAACTTCACTAGGAAAGACTCCATGAGCAGCATTGCAAATATAAAGATAGGATTTTAAAGAAACTTGTGTAGGAACTTACAACTTCAAATGAATGCCAACAATTGTGTGACCACTTTTTTTTTTTTTTTTTGCTCTCTCTCACTCTCTCTGCAATGCAAGATAAATGTGACTAACAGAAAAAACCAACTGATATGTTATGGTGCTCCACAGCATAAATAGTTACTCTTCCTAATGTATCATCGGCATCGAGGAACGTTGGTGTAAGAAAAATGTCTCTGATTTATTTATGAATGCTAGGCAGTAGAGGAATTTGTCCACGACGACAATGTGCACTACTTTCACGAGGGAGAAAAGCGATCTTAATTACTTGGAGATTGAAATGATGCTCTCTGCCCTCCACAAAATTCAAAATCTCAACTTGCCCTTCACACTCTTTGGCATGTTCCACTATTTCATGCTGTTTTTAAGGATAAGCAAAGAAAACACTGAAGAGTTCTACTGCATAAAAGATTTTACATGGTTTGCAAGCAATCTCTTTATTATCTCATTGAATATACCTTAATTAGCGTCGTTGGACGTAGCTAATAATAGGATCATGGGAAATGTTAGAGGGCTATAGAAGTCGACAAGGTAAAAAAGTCGGTTCGGAAGAGAAATTTAATGCAAAAACCAGTTTTGAAACTTGTTTCTAATTAAGGCTGGTTGACAGGAAAGATTAGCTTTGTGAATATTGTCCTTGCTAAATGCTACTGTCACCAACTGCATCATTTTCTCAAAAGCTCCATTTAGGCAAGATTTTGTAAATTAGTAATTCTCTTAGACAAAGAAATATGTTTACTGTGATCAATCACTTTTTCAAGTAATCAAAATGTGTTTAACTGCAATACGAAAAAGGAAGAGATAGTCGTACGTTTACAGCGAAACGAGAAATTAAAGCGCTTAAAACATGATTTAAACATGACTCTAACAGAAGTCTATATGGGATATCTTGTCGATTAAATAACGGGTTCTTCGGAAAATACAACTGCAATTTAAGTCTTGAGACTAGTATCACACTAAATGGATCCAACCCTTCACCAGATCACATTTATACGGCATGACTACTACAAACAAGAACTTGATTCCTCCCCCTTCTTCTCCAATGAGGTGACCATCTAGTCCTCGCTATCGCACGCCATATTTCCCTTACAAAAGCAACTACAAACACTAAACATACTATCATCAATAAGCAACTGATGCCCCCTTTTGAGCACCAATTCTGCTGTTTCATCATTAATCATGATTTCCATTCTTCAATACATGACCAGTCACCTAGAGTATATCCTTCAAATCACACAAATCGATCGATTAATCAAACCAGTTCCTTTGGCTTTCATGATCCTTATAGGATTAGTCATTTTGCATCTCATATCCAGGAAAAATGCGCCGATCTACTTACTTAACTTCGTTTGCTACTGTCCACCTAATTCCTTTAGGCTACCTATGTCCATGTTCCTAGAGCATGTTAGTCTCGATGAAGCTTTCGATGAAAAGAGCTTGCAATTCCAAATTAAGATGCTTGAGAAATCAGGATATGGTCAGCAAACCAGCATTCCTCCAGCACTAACTCAACTTCCAATCAAGAAGAAATATCGGTTCTCGGTCGAAGAGGCTGAAACTGTCATCTTTTCCATTGTCCAAGACTTGTTTCGCAAAAACAAGATAAATCCAAGATCGATCGACATCTTGATTACAAATTGTAGCATGTTCTGTCCTACGCCATCTCTTAGTGCGATGATCATCAATAAGATCGGACTGAGGAGCAACATCATGAGCTACAACTTATCGGGTATGGGGTGCAGCGCAGGAATTATATCGGTGAGTCTAGCTAGGGACCTGTTAAAGGTTCACCGAAACTCCCTAGTCCTCATTGTGAGCACTGAAGTACTGGTCATGAATTGGTACACAGGGAAGAACCGCTCGATGCTGCTAACTAACTGTCTCTTTCGGATGGGGGGCGTAGCCATCTTAATCTCAAGCCGAAATCAAGACAAGAAAAACGCAAAGTACACACTCCAACACTTGGTTAGAACAAACTATGCTCAAAAAGATCATTCCTACAATTGTGTATACCAAGATGTAGACTCGGAAGGCGAAGTTGGAGTGTCATTGTCTAAGGACATACTAAACGTTGCAGGACATGCTCTAAAGGCAAACATTACTACATTAGGACCTTTAGTCCTGCCATACAGTGAACAAGTTCGGTTTCTAGTATCGTTAATTCATCGAAAGATACCGAGGTTAATGGCAAGGACAAGCCTATATGTGCCTAATTTCAAGAAGGCGTTCGAGCATTTTTGCGTGCACGCGGGCGGGAGAGCTGTGATTCAAGCAATTGAAGCAAGTCTTAGATTGAGCAAGGAAGACGTGGAGGCCTCAAAAATGACTCTCTACAGGTTTGGCAATACGTCGTCTTCTTCGATATGGTATGAACTGTGTTACTTGGAAGCCAAGAGGAGAGTGAAGAGAGGGGATAGAGTTTGGCAGATTGCATTTGGAAGTGGCTTCAAATGTAACAGTGCTGTTTGGAAGAGTGTTTGTGATTTGGATCCTAAGATTGACAATGCATGGACTGATATGATTCACTTGTATCCAGTTGATGTTCCTGATGTTATTAAGATTGATTGAATCAATGTAATGTATGAATCTAATATTGGTGCCTTCTTTTTATTGGTCATAAGCAGATACACTGCCCTTTTAAAACTACTTGTTGATTAGTTAGTTTTCTTTGCTATGTACATATTGAAACAAGGCTTAATAGGCAAATATATCCTAACGTTTCAAAGTTTTTGCAAAAATATCATAACCTTTTGATTTCTTGTAAATTGTATCATCACTTCCTATTTTTAGTGAATTACACTTAAAAATATAATAAATTATGCATACAATTGAGAATATTATATCATATAAATGGAATTGATATGTAATCTAGTGATCATTCATCACTTTGATTGTGGTTTGATACATAATAATTACAAACAAAGATACCATTTGCATGAAACTAAAAGGTTAGGATATATTTGCAAAAATTGAAACGTTAGAATATTTTTGCAAAAATCTTGAAACGTTAGGATGTATTTGCATATTAAGCCTTGAAACAATGACAATAACAAATTTTTCTCAATTGAGATGGTATAATTTCTCTTACGCGTTGCGTCGTCAAGGGTTGTAATAGGTTGACAACCAACATTAATCATTTGTCGCTCTTTATGAATTGAATCAAACTGATATAAACATTGAGGTTTTTCTTTTTTAAAAGCACGTCGTCAACAACATTAACTCAATCATAATGAAATAGTTCGTTCCATGTAGCTGACGCCGTACATACCTTTAGCCTATTTTTCCTTTGCTATTTATAATGCCAAAACACTTGTATAGAAAATATATAAGCATAAATAAAAGTTACTTCTAGGTATAGATCTTAATTAGTTTCGAGTCTTATGACTAAAGTTGCTTCTATAGAAGATATTTACTCAATCGTACAATTTTCAGAGTATGTTAGCTTTTAACTTTCAAATATTTCGAGCAGTTGGCGTCAAACACGCCATGAAAAAAAAAAAAAAAAAAAAATACTAGAATGAAAATGAGTAAGTCACTCAAACCCCTCAACGTGATCTCAACCTTTTTTTGTACCGAGATCTATGTGTGCCGTGTCCCGAGGTGCGCACGAACAGCTAAAAGGCTCCGATATCATTAATTCTATCACTTATGAAAAAAAAACTACCTCTATGATTGGGGAAGCATGAAGAACCATTGAGAGAAATCCATTGATGATGATGATGAACAAGAGATGATCTTGACCCATTTTGATTTTTTCTGCCACGTGTACGGCTGGCAACAGATCTCAGTATCATCAATGGCCAGGATTTTAGGCTGGGTGGGTAGATATGGTTGGTGGAGCACAAGTTAACAAAACAGGTAAAACAAGGTGAGAGAGGAATAACACCACCACCACCAACAACAACAACAACAACAACAACAAAACACACTATCCAAATTCATTGAAACCCTAATGGATCCAACCTTCAAAACCCTAGAAAACCCATCAACAAATCCAGATGAATCTCCAAACCCAGATGCCCAATCCACCATTACACCACCACCACCACCAATAACAACAACAACAACAAGAACAAGCCCTCCAATGGCCTCAATTTCACTCTCACTCTCCACAATCCTCTCCACCCATCTCCATCTCCTCCACCCACCAAAACCCTCATCCCATCTCTCCTCCCCACCTATGAAGATCAAAATTCCCTCCCAAATCCAATCCCTCACCCACCTCTCACTCACCTCCACACCCCCTCTTCACAACCCCCCAAGAAACTCACTCAAATCCACCATCTCTGCCTGCCCTATTCAATCCCCTTTACGCGGCGCCCCGCGAAGGCCATCGGAGCCATCGAACGGGGCGGGGATGCGCCGCTGCGCCATTGTCTGGTTTCGCAATGACCTTAGAGTCCATGACAATGAGTGCTTGAATTCGGCGAATGCCGAATCGGTATCGGTAATGCCGGTGTACTGTTTCGATCCTAGGGACTTTGGGAAGTCCTCATCAGGGTTTGATAAGACTGGGCCTTATAGGGCTACATTCTTGGTGGAATCGGTTTCGGATCTTCGGAGGAGTTTGAGAGGGAGAGGGTCTGAATTGGTGGTGAGAATTGGGAGGCCTGAGAGTGTGTTGGTTGAGTTGGCGAAGGCGGTTGGAGCTGATGCTGTGTATGCTCATAGGGAGGTGTCTGGTGATGAGGTTAAGGCGGAGGAGAAGATCGAAAAGGCGATGAAGGATGAGGGAGTGGAGTTGAAGTACTTTTGGGGGAGTACATTGTTTCATGTCGATGATTTGCCGTTTAAGTTGGAGGATATGCCTTCGAATTATGGCGGGTTTAGGGATAAGGTGCAGAGGTTGGAGATTAGGAAGACGATCGACGCATTGGATCAGTTGAAGGGGTTGCCTTCTAGAGGGGATGTGGAAGCTGGGGAGATACCTACATTGTTGGACTTGGGTCTCAGCCCTACTGCTACAATGACTCAGGTTCGGATTTCGGGTCTTCTCGGTTTAGTTTCGGTTTGCTCTTAATTGCATTGTAGTTTTTCATTTGGTGAAATGGCTGAGACTGCTCTTTTGATGATTAGATAGAAATGTAGTTACTGATGAACTGTGCCCATTTGATACAAGGAATTTCACTAGTTTCATACTTGTGTGTTTTTTACATAGAATTCTCAATAGAATTTTAGCTGATGGTCATCACATCTAAAAGTTTGATCCATGTAGCCGACCCCAATTATTGGGACTGAGGCTTTGTTGTTGTTGTTGTTGTTGTTGTTGTTGTTGGTCATCACATCTAAAAAATGATGATTCTTGATAACCTAATGGTTGAAAACAAGAACTTAAAGTAAATTGAGAGAGGGACTAAAAGGCAAACTAGTAATGCGCTTAATGTTTAATGATGCTTCAAATAGAAGCTTTGGGATTTTATGTTTATTCATGTAATGAATCCTATGTATTCGTGAGTGTCTGCGGCCCTTGAGCTTCACTAGTCTAAGGGTCAGTCAAGCGTCCTATCCAATGACCTAGGAGACGTAGAAAGGAAGTTAGCGTAGATCCCATGACTCAAACTTGCAACCTCTCCCACGGTAGGAGTTTAATGGACTTGACTCATCACCATGATGCCAATGCCTTTGAGGTTTGGTTCTGTAATATTTTGAGACCATGATTTGGCTTGGAGCCTAGACCATGCAGTTGTAGTCTAGAAAATTGTGATTATACTTGTCATTTTTACGTGTTAAACGAAATATAGGAATGTCAATCTTACATGTTAAATAAAATATAGGAACATCGTATGCTAACATTTTGCACCTTCCTTGTCTTATACATTATGATGATTGTGATCTGTGACATAAGTAGGAAAACAAAATTTGGTATTGTTAGAACATAGAACAAACAAATAAGTACAGGCTTAGAAGTGAGGATGCATTTTTAAAATACAATGGAGAATCCCAAAGGATTAAGCGAAGGAATCAGAATAGCTCTTTCTTTTTCCTCAGTTTTTTTTTTTTTTTATTATTATTGACAGTCTTCAGTTTTTCTTGACTTCAAGTCAGAAGTGTTCTTGTGACTTATGGTTTATTTTACTGTTTATCCCACAAGAACCTATTACATGTTAGAATTAGAAAGTTCAATTACAAGTTTGGAAGATGCAAACTCTTTAAAATGACATCACATAGCAAACTATGAAGCCAAAATTTGAATTAAAAAATGGTGGCCTCTGTTATGGACCTATGGTCCCAGATGTACCTTTACATATAACTAATGAGAAGATTAGATCTCTAATAAATTGACTGAGCACTACCGTAAGTGCTTGAGAAATTCTTAGTCTCAGTAATGATCAGTGAGATTGAGAGTGCTAAAAATCGACATGCCAGCTTGGAATGACTATCAATTTACACAAAAAGTCAAACGTGTTTTTATGTGCAAAAATTAAGCTATAAACCCAAAAATCCATGGAAAAACCCAAATAGTTGTTGCATCAGTATGTCCATCTTTTAGAGAATAGTTTCCAAATGAATGTCGAAGTTCGTGGGATATCTACTAATTGTACTAGAATTAAATATATGCGTAGGTGACTTAAGATATGAGGACTTGGGCTTCCCTTTCTTGGGGATTAGGAGAGTATAATGGATTCACAATGGATAGAATGTTTCTTGGTTATTTTGGATATGTGTGACTTCTGGTCCTACAACTGCTAAGTTTTCATAGAGATAGAGAACTTACAGATAGTTGTTTTCGACAAATCAAATGTAAGATCACATAATGTGGGATAATTCCCGCTTTCATTTTGGTTTGCATTTGAGCTGTTTGCTTGGAAGGCTCTACTTTTCTGATTGTTTTATATAAATAAAGATGAATGTATGGCTCTCATACAGGATGGAAAGCCTGCTGGACACTCTTCTCTTGTCGGAGGGGAAAATGAAGCCCTGCAGAGGCTTACGAAATTTGCAGCTGAATGCCAGGCGCAGCCACATAATGGTGGCAAAGATGGTAGCCAAAGTATATATGGTGCAAATTTCTCTTGCAAAATCTCTCCATGGTTAACAATGGGTTGCCTCTCCCCTCGCTTCATGTTTGATGAACTTAAGAAATCTACTGCAAGGTATGCTCTCACACTCTTTGGCGTATGAAAAGTTCTCATTTCCGAGAGTGCTGCATGTCTCACTTGGAATTGGCTTGGGACTTTCAGAACAATTTCTGCTGTCACAAGCAACAAGGATGGTAACAATGGCTCACCAGGTGGCGGAATGAACTGGTTATTGTTTGAGTTGTTATGGAGGGATTTCTTCAGGTAACTTACTACGCTCACTGTCAAGTTGATTTATGGTTGGGCTGGGCACATGGCCACTTTGCGCAATGCCCATTGTTTCTGGTTTCCCACATGGTATTCGGCACCAACCACACTGACTAACTTCATGTTCAGGCACTGTTGGACCTCATATGGGGGGCGGCTCTCCAACTCATTTTTTTCCATATACGAGACTCTAACTCATGACCTTACTTAAGGAGAACCGAGTTTCTTACCACTTGAATCCAACCGGTTGTTGGTGCGCAATACCCATTTTACTATGCCCATCTTCGACTTTTTGCACTTCCTCAAATGACCATCAAAGTTAAATAGTTATGAATAATTCTAGATAGTGATTAGAGTTTCATCAATATCTACCTCTACCTCTCAAGCTCTCTTGCACAACCTCTTCGAAACTTTGTATGGCTTTTCAATTTGAAGAACACTAACATGTAGTTTTATGTTCGTGGTGATTTCAGATTCATCACCAAGAAATACAGCTCGGCGAAGAAAATGCTGGATAATGCTCCAGTGACTGGGTGCACAGGTGCAGCTGTGGCTTGACGAAGAACTTGTCCTGGAGTCTAAATTGTAACGGCGGAACTCTAGTCCAAACTGTAGCGATAAAGGTTGTAATTTCAAAAAATCGATAAGAGTCCTCGCTTTTGGACCTAAGTTTTTGTATCCTCCATTGTCGATGTGGGAGCTTGTTAGGATTCTCAGAAATTGTAGCTATTTTAATCTGGCCATTTTGTATGTTCTTGTGTTTCTATGAAAGAATACTTTCTGACAGCAATGCTGTTCATTGCATTTTCTACAATGATACGTTTCAATGGTGAAGGCATCAACTCTTACTGAATTTTCTTAGAATATACAGATCACCAGTATCAAATCTCAACTAATTTTATTTAATTATCTGTACATGATGATTTAATGTGACATTGCTACATGCTTTAGCATCTATGGTGAGATAGATGAGGCATTACTTGCAAAAAGTCAGGTTTCGGGAGGTCGTGGATTCGACTCCCATTGAAGTAAAAAAATAAAGTAAATAAAATAAAACATGACATCTATACATAATTAATTCCCTAATAAACCCACTAATATGCCTACAAATACATATAAATTAATAATCAGGTGTCATGGCAGGATTGAACCTAATAATAACTGCATGTTTGACGTTTTTATTACAAAGATATTGATTTAAAGTTTAAGATGACAACCAAAAAATTTCCAATTTTATTTTTCTTTGAAGATAAGATCTCTATATTTCAATTTAGAAACTTACCTTCTAAAAGAAAAGAAATAGGAGAATTTAAGGCCAATAAAAGCATTAATTCATGCCAAATTTTATGTGGATTTTCCTTAAATCAAGGCAGACTACTAACCCCTTTAAATTGTCCTTGCTTTGCTCTCAAAGCAGTTTAACATCAACAATACACTCCTCAACAATTTTCCAATACCAATCACTCATCCATCTTTGAGTTGTAGTTCTTTCAATGATGGCAAAGAAGAGAAGCAAGGGTCGGCAAAAGATCGAAATCAAGAGAATTGTGCAAGAAGAGTCGCGGCAAGTCACATTTTCGAAACGAAGATCCGGGCTCTTCAAAAAGGCTAGTGAGCTTTCCATTCTATGTGGAGTTGAGGTTGTCATTATAGTCTTTTCCCCTGCTGGCAAGGCCTTCTCTTTCGGGGTCCCTAACGTCGATTCCCTCATCGATCGTTTCACATATTCATCTTCCTCGGAGTCGCATGGGGATGGTCATTATAAGAAGGGGAGCAATAAGGAGAGAGAACTGAATAGAGAGTGCATGGATTTGTTAAACCAATTGGAGAATGAGAAAAATATAGGAGAGAAAAAGAAGAGTGAAGTAAATGAGCAACAACTCAAGTGGCAAGCACACATTGATAGTCTTGGAGTGCATGAGCTTAAACAAGTGTTAGCAGAATTGGAAGAGTTTAAGAAGAACTTAGTCTATAGAGCAGATCAAGTACTGCTAGCTGAGACATCGATGTCATTGCCGCCATTGATGGGCGCAGTTAAGAATAATGTGATGGTTGATCAACACGCATTTGCAACTAAACCGAATGCTATCGAAACTACTACTACTACTACTACTACTACTACCGCTGCAAATGGTGCTCTTGGTTTTGGTTATAATTTTGGTTATGGTTTTGGCTATGGATTGGATCAAGGACTCGGATTTTATTAAGAAACTATGGATGTCAATTGAGATTGCTGCGGCATTACCTATTTGTCTATCTATTTTAACACCTATATATCAATAAAGAATCAAGAGTTGTTGTTGGCTCTATGATTTTGATATGTTGTTGATTGGAAGAGAGAGAATGAAGGGTGTTTGATCAATCTCTTTATTAAGTAATGTTTTTGTGATGAATTGTAATTTTTATAGTGCAGTCAATTGTCATTTTTACATGTTAACAGTTAGGAATACATATGATCTTTTGAGTTGGACCTAAGTTTTTGTATCCTCCATAATCAATGTGGAGACTTGTTAGGATTTTTAAAAATTGTAGCAATTTTAATCTGGCCGGCTTTTTTTTTTTTTTTTTTTTTTGGTACCAACGACCTCCATAAGTCTTGCCTTTTGACAAGTGACGCCTCATCCATCTCACCTAGGATTAGGGGTTCGATTCCTAAAACCGCCCAAACCGTTTTTACTTCAGTGGTTTTGAAAAACCAACGACCTCCCTATAATTTAGTAAATTTATTTAATTCACATCTTGCCTTTTAAACAACTTAACCTTAACCAATATAAACAACAAATAGTTTCATTTTTTCATCTCCATCTCAAGATCCAAAACATATTCGCACCAGAATGACGCCTTCATCCATCTCACCTGATCTCTCACCGCCGCCTCTCACCACTGTTTTTTTTTTTTTTTTTTTTTTTTGGAAAACATGTAACAAGAAAAACCGCAAAACCAAACCGACCAAACCGCGGTTCGGTTTGGTTGCGATTTTAGTGGTTCGCGGTTTGGTGGTGATTTGCAAAATGACCAAACCGTAAACCCTCGATTTGGTCGCGGTTTGCCCACCCCTAGCTAGGATGCTTTGGCAATCTGGCTATTTTGTATTTTCATCCCATTTTCTACAATGATGCATTTCAATGGGCAAGGCATTAACTCTTACATAACTTTTTTAGAATATACAGATCACTGTAATCAAATCTCAACAATTTCAAAATTGCAAATTCAAGGCTAAGTGAGTTTATGTTATGTAAGAGTTGTGCTAAATGGAACCACAGATACTAAGGTAAGAAAATAACTTTTCTCTGAAAAAAATTCTTTGGTTTTTGAGATTAGAATCTCCGGAGCTCTTTAGGCGGCTTGTAATTGAGGGGATGGGTTTCCGGCGTCGCATTCTCATCTTCTTTCCACATCTTTATAGTCTTATCTGCCTCACAAGTAACAAGTCTTGTACCCGTTACGTCATAAGAGAGAGCGTAAATGCCGGCTTCGCTATCCAATGAACCTGATCAACACAGAAAAAATTCATCCCTATAAATCTTTCACTTCAAGGCATGAGAAATATGCAACAGAACCAATTTTCTTCTTTTTTGGATACTGTAATGTCCAAGATTATCCTTGACTATTCAAGAGAACACATACTAATCATAAAAGGGAAAAAATATATATAATGGTGCTCCCGACCAGCCCCGTGGGATTAGTCGGACCAGAATCGGGATGAAGACACCCACATATATCAAAAAAAAAAAAAAAGAGAGAAAAATATACCAGGTTGCACGATGGTTTGAGCTTGCTGGAAGTTATGGCCGCTTCTCCAGTCCCAAAACCATAAGCTTCCATTGTCACCTTCAAAAGAAAACAAAAAGGAAAAGAACTGTAACTACCTTGTTGCAAAATAAAATAACTGGAACTCATTTATCCTTAAGAGATATTGGACCAAAACAGGTTAGAGACGGAAGATAGTAAAAACTTAAAAGCGAGTAAAAACGTTGTCCAAAAGTATATATGGAGTCACGTCTCCATAAGACGTCTATGCAGCTTTTGGGAGATGTCAATTGCACAAGTGCAAAGTAAAGTAAGATTATTCAAAGCCAATCAACTTGAATCCAACTTAATTATATATACCTGCTGTTGCCATCACTCCTTCCTCGTTGACAGCCATCGCATTTATGATAGTTTTTTGTTGAGAGCTGCACAAGAAACACCGTATTAAAAAATCAATTGCCAGCAACAATCTCATTGATGAAAGATGTTCAAATACATGATGAAAAACAAACTGGACACTAAATACTTACAGCATATTGTGCAAAAACTCTCCCTTTGGAAGGCTGAATTTCTTTATGTTATCAGCTGATGCAGATGCAAAGCAATTCCTAAAATCCAAAGCACAAATTAACATCTAATGATAGATAGTACTATGGATGCAGATTAACAACAAAAACAGCAAATCACACTCGCAGAAAGAAATCAGAATATAATAAGTGAATACTCTTTTGGATGCTGCGCCATAGCCCGAACTGATTTTTTATGGTTAGTGAGAGTTACCATCGTCTTTCCTGCAAAATAGTATAGCAATAATAGCATGAATAAGGAATTGAAGTGCCAAAAAAGTGATGAACTAAAAAAGAAAAACTGGACTTCAATACACTGTTAACACTTATTATTATTATTTTTTTTTTTTTTTGAAGTAACACTGTTACACTTATTAGATCATGCATGAGACAAACCAAATTTGCACTGATGAAAATAATATGGACAAAAAAGTCTATGTTTACAGTTCCCATATTTGCAACTAGAAAAGCATTATGAACTGAAGATAAGTAGGCATGCAAAATGTACTTCCAAAAGATAATCACCATATCTTAGATCCCAAAACTTGATGGTTGAATCATGAGAGCCAGTTACAACCTGCGGATCCTGGTATACCAAACAAAAGAAAGATAAGGAAATATCTATAAGTTCAGGCCACAATAACCACAATTTCATATTTCTCAAAGAAGCTCTACAAAAATTATAAATAAACAACTATTGTCAATATCAAAAAATATAGCAATTTTTTTTTTATTTGGAACATATATGTTTATGTTGCAAGATCGAGTAATCCCTATTATCAAATCTAACGCCTCATCCTAAAACAAAATATAATCTGGAATGACACAAAAGAACTTTATTTTAAGAATTCTAAGTAACCTGCACCTAATGCTGCAAACAGTCATTTGATCATGGAACAATATTTGTATCAAATGAAGTGCAAGAGTTCTTTTTTCCTTTTCTTTTATCTGCCTAACCTAAAATGACAAGAAATTAGAATTTCTTTTGAACACTACATCCTGCCAGAAAATGTAGTGCTCACTAGGTAGGCTTTAATTTTTTGGTGCCTGAGCTGGTGCTTCTCAATTATCAATCTTAAGACTAGCCATGGAAAAACAAACCCTTCCAACCTCTTTATCCTCCCTTGCGCTAGTCCCGTGCAACTAAACTACAGGCTGTCCTAGATTCATATCCAATAGTACGTCCACCAGGTCCTAGGTCTTCTCAATAGCAAGTTTGCAAAGCAAATAGTTAGAAATGTCTACTAGCCTCCACAATTAAACATTCATGAATTAGAATTTTAAGATTTTTGAGAAGCTGAAGAGGATTACAATTTAGGAAGTGCATGTGCATACTTCACTCCAATCAACAATCCAAATTTTGATACAAAGAGAATTGAAATCTCAACTTAATGTGGCAAGGACGTGCTGAATCATAAATTTCCTCACACAAAGAAAAGCTAATTACACTAATAAAAAAAGGACATGAATAAGATGACAACATGGTGACAATATATGGAAGTCATTCAAAATTTCTCTTTCTTAAGAAAGAATAGAGACTTAAAAATGAGGTTGTGTTTTGATGTAGACTTCAAATTCATCCAGACAACCATGAGCACAAATCCATTAAAGGTAAAGTTCAAGGAAAAGTAGATGCTACTAAATCAATGCTGCAATATTATCATAATCATAATTAACACTTCAATATAGGGAGAGAATTCTATACCGTGGGTCTGGTAAAAACAGAACAAACAGTGTTGTCATGTCCGGAAAGAGCATGAATTTGCATTTTACTACGAATATCCCAGACCTGAAACATTGAAACATTCATGTGTTAATCAGGATTCAAACAGAGCTCCTCAGTAGAACCTAAATGCTTTGCCAAAGAAAACTAGCACGAATTATTAAACTACTAATTAGTTTATGTGTCATTACATTAATTTCTGTGATGAATTCATTTTATACCCGACAAACAGAATCACGCCCTCCAGTAAGTAAAATGTCAATCGTTGGATGTAGAGCCAAGCAATAGACACCACTTAAATGTCCATGATAAGAACGGATAACCTGGATGAAGAAAATTTTAAGTCATCTTAATGTAAATTTAGAAACTTAAAACTAGAAGTTACAGATAGCATAAAACGTGTTATAACTGACCTTATTCTGTTCCAGATCCCAACACTTAACTTGTTTGTCATCCCCAGCAGAGAACATATAGGTATGATGCTTGCTTACAGCAAGACCTAAAGATAAAAGAAGACAAATAATTCCACTTTGTCAGTTGGAAAGAGAGAAGTCTCAAGGTGTATCAACTATCAAAAATTTAAAAAATACAAAAAAAAAAAAAAAAAAAAAAAATGTGAATACTAAGAGATTACTAAAAACTAACCGCGGATCTGCTCTATGTGTCCAGTTAATGTTAGCCTCAGCCTTCCACTTCCTACATCCCATATCTAGTCAATCAAATTACATTAAGAAGTTTAGACAGCAACGTTTTGAGAAAATATTTTTTAACACTTTTGCATAAAATATTGAAATAACAACCTTTATTGTGCGGTCAGCAGAGCCAGTACAAAACCATGTATTGCTAGGATCAAATGCAATTGATCTTACCCATCCCAAATGGCCACTAATGACCTGCAAGTCGAAGGATACAACATCAGAAACAATTCTACTATATTTTCGAATAAGTTGAAAAATACTTATTGAACAGAAAGAATACCCTATAATTCTTCCATGGAGCATGCCATACAGGACGGGGCCATTTACTCGGGATCCTTTCCATAAGAGCAGAAGTAGACATATTCCTACAGGGAAAAAAAAGTCTTAAGCTAAAAATTAATAAGATAAGATAATGAAGATTTTATGACCTATAAACAGCATGCTCCCAATTCATTATAGAAGCATATGATATGGTAGTAGACTACATAAAGAACCACAACTGTAATCTGGCTAAAAAATAAAGGAACTCAACAAGCCTGCTTCGCTGGCCAAAACAGCAAGCTCGCAAGGACAAAATGATTTAACTCATAAATTAACAAAGATGATGAGCGTACCAGGAATCAAGTAAAATAGAAAATAATAACACTCAATATGAAGTATACAAATTACACTCTCTCCAACAGTAAACCCAATCTGACAACTTGACAGACGGACATTCATTAATCATTACTATGAATGCATCATATCGATACGCATCACAGGTCAGCAACCAGGCATAGAGCATGAAGGGAGCTTCAGATTCTATCAGGGTCTCATTATCATGGTATGTGAGAATATTACCATAATTATTAGGATTGTTATTTAGTATATTTATTCTATTTGTAATTAATTAGAATTAGAAGTAATTAGCTGTATAATCGGTTTTTTAATAGCTGTAATCTGTTTTGATAAGATAGGATAATTAGGATCAATTAGGATCAATTAGGATCAATTAGTTGCTATTTTTATGTAAAGCATTTATTCTGTAATTTTCTATTTAAACACGCCAAAATGGTGAATAAAATTCATTCCATTAAATCATTCTTTTACGACTTTATGGTATCGAGCCTAAATGGCTAAACCTCGATGATACCTGCAGTATCGATTCTATGAGCTCTATTCGCTCACCCTCAATTCCCTTAACCACTTGAATCTTTCCAAAACCTTTCCATCACTTCTCACAAAATGAATGGAAACAATTTCCTACGATGGTCCCAATCGGTGAAAGCTGTTCATTCGAGGCGTGGAAAATTCGACTATCTTACAGGTACCAATGCGAGACCAGCTGAGAAAGATGAAGGTTACGAAAAATGGGAGCGAGAGAATTCGATGATCATGTCTTGGCTCATAAATTCTATGGACTCGAGTGTAGGAAGAACCTATCTCTTCCTACCTACTTGCTCATGACATTTGAATTTCTTTGTGAACGAGACTTATTCGATCTCGGGAATGCGGGACGGTGGTTTGAGCTAAAAACTCGGCTATGGAGGCTAAAACAAGGTGAGAAAAGCTGTCACTCAATATTATCTTGACTTAAAAACCTTGTGGCAAGAGGTAGATATGTTCGGCGATTATGAGTGGAGGCTGTGCGAAGGACGGGGCTTTGTTTCGAGAAAATGGTGGAAAAAGAACGTGTCTTCGAATTCCTCGTCGGCCTTAATAAGGAATTAGATGAAGTGAGAGGACGCATTCTTGGTCGTGATCCAACTTGAGAGTACTAGAGAAGTCTTTGCGAGGTCGGAAGAGAGGAGAAGCGGCGGACCGTCATGCTCGGAGGACACTCACCGGCTCCCATCGAGCCTTACGCCTGTTCTCTAGTCGGCCACCACGCCGCAACGACCGTCGCGGCGATAAAGGCAGAGCCAATCTGCGAGCATTGCAACAAGCCGGGGCATGTTAAGGCCAAATGTTGGAAGGCTGCATGGAAAGCCGTGAGAACCCTTCATCTAACAGGAATCCTCGTGATTCAAAGGGTTTTCATGCCTCATCAGAAGACACTTCCAAAGAGCGAAATCGCCTCGAGACGTACGCCTTGACAAAAGAACAGCTAGAGCAATTGTATCAACTAATGAGTTCTCATTCAATTGTATCCAACACTCCTAACTCATCATCTTACATTGCCTCTTCTTCTTTAGCTCAAAAAGGTACTTACCCTACAACTTTCACAGTAGGCTCAAAAATTAAACCCTTGGATCATAGATTCGGGGGCAGCCGATCATATGATTTGGTAGTTCCTCCCTATTCTCTTCATATTATCCTTTGTCTGGAAATTTGAAAGTTAAAATTGCCGATGGTTCTCTAACCTCTATTCTTTGGAAAAGGCTCTATTATTATGTCTCCATCTCTTACATTACTAAATGTCCTACATGTTCCAAAGATTTCTTGCAATCTCATCTCTGTTAGTCGTATTATTCATGATTGCAAATGTATTGCTACAATAACATTTCTTTGGATTTGAATTCGGGACCCTTGTTCGGGAAGATGATTGGCAATGCTAAGGAAGTTGATGGACTCTATCACTTGGTCTCGGAAAATTCTTCGGATGAACAAGTTCGAAACCAAGATGTTTAACTACCTTGTCTTGCGAGAATGACATAATGTTGTGGCATTATAGGTTAGGCCATCCCGATTTTAATTACTTGAAATATTTGTTTCCAAATCTTTTTAAAAATAAAGACATTTCATCTTTTTGTTGTGAAGTTTGTGAGTTGGCAAAACATCATAGATCTGTTTATCCTTCTTTGAAGTATATGCCATCAAAACCTTTTTCACTCGTGCATAGTGATATTTGGGGTCCTTGAGTAAAAATTGCCTCGGGTTCTAGATGGTTCATCACATTCATTGATGATCACACTAGAGTCACATGGATTTATCTTCTAAAGGAAAAATCCGAGGCGCAAATGTTTTCAAAAATTTTCACTCTTTGATTAATACTCGGTTTCATACTAATATTCAAGCTCTTAGAGCAGATAATGGCGAGAATATTTTAATGCAATCTTAGGTGATTTTTGAAAGAAAAGGAATTATTCATCACGTTCTTGCGTTGATACTCCCCACAAAATGGAGTGGTGAGAGGAAAAATAGGCATTTATTAGAGGTGTCTAGGCGTTATTATTTGCTATGAATGTTCCTAATCGTTTTTGGAATGAAGCGCTCTTAAGCTGCGACTTATCGATTAATCGAATGCCTACAAGAGTTCTTAATTACATCACTCCTTTGCAAGCACTAAAGAATATGTTTCTGAAAATAGATCGTTCAACGATTTAACACCTAAAATTTTTGGTTGCATTGCTTTTGTTCATATACACGGCCATAATAGAGGAAAGCTTGATCCCAGGGCACATAAATGCATATTTCTTGGTTTTTCACCAACACAAAAAGGGTATAAATGTTTTGATCCTAAATCGGAAAATATTACGTGAGTATGGATGTCACTTTTTTGAAAAACAACCTTTTTTTGAAAAAAACTCAATTCGGGGAGAATGATTACGAAATGAGTTTTTGGGAACAAATATCTTTGCCAAAATCGGTTGAAAATAGTTCGGTGGAATCAATTATTTACGTAACTAATCCTAGGATTTCACAACCTATAAATTCACAACCTCGTGAGACCCGGGTAGAAAACAACGTGGAACCACCTGCGAACTTCGTGTTTATTCTAAAAGGAGGACTCGACCAAGTAATATTCCACCGGCTCCCGAGGTGGGCCAATCATCGGACTCGGCCAGAGGTCCAGTCTGACTTGCTCTTTCTCCTACTTCTCTTCCAAATTTAGAACCTTCTCTGATTTCTTTGAACCCATAGCCTTACGCAAAGGTGTCAGATCATGTACCACAAAACATCCAATATCCAATTTCGTATCTTATCATAAGCTCTCACCGAGATTTCAAAGCTTTTTCCACCGGGATTATGGATGATGAACTACCTAAGTCGATACATGAAGCTCTACAGGGTTCGAGATGGAGAGAGGCGGTCTTTGAGGAGTTGAAGGCCACGAAGAAGAATGACACGTGGGATCTTACCTCTTTACCCGAAGGAAAAAAAAAATGTGTAGGCAGCAAGTGGGTGTTTACCATAAAATACCATGCTGATGGCTCGGTTGAGAGATACAAGGCTCGACTCGTAGCACGAGGCTTCACTCAGACATACGGCCTTGACTACGAGGAAACCTTCGCTCCTGTGGCCAAACTAAACACCGTACGTGTTCTTCTCTCGTTAGCCGCTAATCTGGATTGGCCTCTCAGACAGTTTGATGTGAAGAACGCGTTCTTAAACGGCGAGCTAGAGGAGGAGGTGTATATGGAAGCTCCACCGGGCTTTGATGAGCTAAAGAAGGATGGCAGAGTATGTAAGCTAAAGAAATCCATATATGGATTGAAACAATCTCAGGGGCATGGTTCGAAAGATTCACGAGAGCTGTGAAACAATGTGGTTACACTCAAGCTCATTCGAGATCATACGATGTTCTACAAACACAATCATGGTAAAATTGCTATTTTAATTGTGTATGTAGATGACATTGTGATGACGAGAGATGACATAGTAGAGTTGGAGTCAACGAAGAACTTCTTATCCAACCGGTTTGAAGTCAAAGATCTAGGACGACTCAAATATTTTCTTGGAATGGAGGTGGCTAGATCCTCAAAAGGAATAGTTATCTCACAAAGAAAATATGTTCTTGATCTCTTGAAAGAGGCTGGATTACTCGGATGTAAACCGGTGGCAACTCTGTCGTCCAGAATCGAAACTCGAAAAAGAAGATGGTCTTGAAATTTGTGGACAAGAACCGGTATCGAAAGGCTGGTGGGGAAGCTAATTTATTTGGCGCATACAAGGCCGAATATTGCGTTTGCGATGAGCTTGGTTAGTCGGTTTATGCATTGTCCATCGAGAAAAACACTCAAAGAAATTTGTTCATCGGATTCTTCATTACTTGAAAGGAAGCCGGGTAAAGGAATTATGTTTTCAAAGAATGGGAGCCAGAAGAGTGGAGATCTTCAACGATGCGATTGGGGCGGAAGTTCTACGAGACGGGAGATCTACCACCGGCTATTGCTCCTTTGTGCAGGGGCAACTTAGTTACTTGGAGGAGCAAGAAACAACCGATTGTTTCTCGAAGCGATCTTGAGTCAGAGTTGAGCTATGGCTCGAGGAGTATGTGAGTTGTTATGGCTTCGGAAGATCTTAGAGGAGGCTGAAGGTTGAAGGAGATAAGCCGATGAGGTTGTCTTTGCGACAACAAATCGGCAATCAATATTGCTCGAATCAATCTGTGCGGCATGGCCGGACAAAACATGTCGAAATAGATCGACATTTCATCAAGGAGAAAGCGGAAAACGGCGATATCTGCATACCACTTTGTTCCATCATCGAAGCGGCTCGGCGATGTTCTTACTAAGGGACTTTTTTTGCTATGTTCGAAGGGTTTCTATCAAGTTTGGGAATGATCGATATCTATTCTCCGACTTGAGGAGGGGTGTCGAGAATATTACCATAATTATTAGGATTGTTATTTAGTATATTTATTCTATTTGTAATTAATTAGAATTAGAAGTAATTAGTTTGTATAATCGGTTTTTAATAATAGGTATGTCTGTTTTGATAAGATAGGATCAATTAGGATCAATTAGGATCAATTAGGATCAATTAGTTGCTATTTTTATGTAAAGCATTTATTACGTAATTTTCTATTTAAACACGCCAAAATGGTGAATAAAATTCATTCCATTCTGTCATTTTTTTCGACTTTAATAGCATGCCATCAAGTTCATTGGATTGATCCATGTAGCCGACCCCAACAAAATTGGGAATTGAGGCTAAACAGATAAAGCTATCAACTTTCATTTCTTCTAAGTAGATTCTCTACCGAAATAGACACTCGTCGCCCTAGTTGAACTCATCAATCAATTACTAAACCAAGATCCTACATTGTGCCTTATTTTCCACTAAAAGGAGATCAAACTCTTCGATTGCACTCAATTTAGTGCAATTGACGGTTTGCTTTCCAAATCCTTCGAATCCCTCCTAATCAATGCGTTCCAAGTAAGCTTCGATTCGTTCTAACCTACATTGTCTAAAAGGAGACAAATTTCACCTGGCAGAGCCAATACTTGACCAGAACTGGATTTCTGCGGAGCTTGCCCTAGCGAGGGAGCCGAATCCGACTTACTCTTCGAATCCAACACCGCTCCGTACTCCGCGTGCAGCTTCAAACCCAATCAAACACACAACACGGATCAAAAACAACAAGAAGAACCAATGAAACGAAGAATTGGAACCCTAAATCGGTCGAAAAGCAAAACATACCTTGTAACTCATCCGGATCTTCTTACTGCAAACAAGAAAAGGCGAAATCAGAGTCGGAATTAGGGTTTGGAGAGGCGAAAAAAAGGGGGGGAAAAAGCGGACCTTTGGGGGTCGGGAGGAGCGTGGAGGGCGTGATTGGGAGAGAAGAGATCGAGCGCTCGCTTGAGAGATTTGAAGCTCAGCTTCTTCAGCGATTGCGGCTCCACCGCCTCCATCTCCATCACTGCTCTGCTCTGCTCTCTTCGTCCACCTCTCTCTCTCTCTCTCTCTCTCTCTCAAAAAAAAAACACAACACACGTTGTAGAAGAGAGAATGGGAGAGACCCAATATTTTAGGCACGATGGCGAGGGTTGCGTCAGTTTTAACTAAGTGTCTCCGTTTGGTTAAAATTTTTCAGAGAGAGCTTTGTCGGCGCTTAATGAGTTATTCGTCATGTCCAGCTCGAGCCAAGAGTAGATGAAGTGATTGGGCTTCGAATTTGGTGGTTTAGACTGAAAAAAAAAAAAAAAAAAAAAGTGTGAGAACAATAATTGTAAGTTTACAAGACAAAAAAGCATCAATCCCAATTTAATTGGAATTGGTTAGGTGAAACAATTACAATTTTACAACAACAAAAAAGTATCAATCTCAATTTAGTTGAGGTCGACTACGTGGATCAAATTAACCATTCTTTTATTTTTTTTTTTGGAAAAATTAGGTTTACCTGTTAGATGCAAAAAACAGTCTTCTATCAAGTTCGAGATTGCATGATTGTTTGAAATAGTTTTTTGATACCAACATAACGAAAAAAAAAAAAAAAAACTCGTACCTATCTACAATATATTGTTGTTATTTTCTTTATAAATAAGTGTTAAAATGACAACAATATGTCACACTACAAGAAACAATCAGCTCACAAAAGCCATTCATACGCGTCTTTGAATGCGGGCATACACATACAAGGACGAAGGCACGTTGGGAGAGAGGGGGCCATCAAATTTTTTAATAATACTATGTATACTGTAGTATGTATGTTTGAAAAATTGAACCTAACATCTAACTTGGCCCCTCTAAGTTTTCATTTTCTTTTCTTTTTTTAATGAACTTAAACTTTTTAGTAGGTATTTTAAAACAACTATATTTATATAATATATTCTTATTGATCACCAAATGGGCGCATCTAGAATAATAAAATGTTCACATGCATTATCTAACTATACTAATTGGATTTCTTTTTCGTAATTTCACAATCAATAACTCATGCAATATTTTTAGTTTGATGCTCAATCTAAAGAAAGTCAAACTTCGAACATCTAAAAAAAAGAAAAGAAACTCAAACTCGAGGGTGTAAAGTTGCCCCTCATTTTTAGTTTGATGCTCAATCTAAAGAAAGTCAAACTTTGAACATCTAAAAAAAGAAAAGAAACTCAAACTTGGGGGTGTAAAGTTGCCCCCCCTCTTTCCATCAATGTCTGACTTCGTCCATATATACGAATCTCGATGCATAACACGCAGTCGATATCACATGGAAGGCTATTGTGAGCCAATGTAACATTGTTGTTGTCATTCTAGTGTTTTCCTTATTAGTATTATTATTGCTCCATGCTGCCAAGAGTTTCACATTAACTATAGCATTGTGATTGTGATTTTTTTAAAAAAAATCATGTCTATTTTTGTTATTAGCATTAGTTCGAGATTGTGTGATTGTGTGATTTGTTTGAAGATTACAAAAAGGTTTTATCCAGATGAAGCCAAGAATTCCACATTAACTATAGCATTGAAAGCAACCTCTTTCAACAACTATTATTGAGATGCATAATAAATTGCTTCAAAAACTTCTTATAACAGAATCATAAATAATCAGTGAAACAAAAATCTCCCTAAGCTGCAAGTCTTAGGCTCATCTCTTCATCCATGGCAGCCTTCACTTCATCAACTTATGAAGAAGACTTTGGAAGAAGCTCCTCGGAGGGGATCTCAAGAGTCGCTCCCGAGTGTTCCTTCCCCGGCTTCACTACTGCAATGTCGCACATTTAATTATGATGGTTAGAACAAAATATCGAACATACCTTTTTTTTTCAACATACATAAATAGTTCATAGCCATGTATCCAAAGAACTATGATCGCTAATAAGACACTTCACAAGCAATTCATGGGCGGTTCACAACTGATTCATCGACCAAAAAAATCAATTGTAAATCGTTTCATTAATAACCAAAACTTAACAAAATGATCAAAAGTAGAGAGAAATGAAAGTTCAGAGACCAAAAGCGAATTGATGAAAGTTCAAGGACCAAATGATACTTTATGTCTTTAAGTTAATATGATATATTGCAAATAATCATATGAAACTATCCCTAATTAGTGACCAAAGTTACCCATCCCATTTTATCTAAGACTTGCATTTATCGTTGCATCAACAGCGCTACACTGACATGTAAGTAACGAACGGAAAATCCACCATACTGAGAATCAATTTTCCTAATGCCGCAATAGTAAACCATCATGCTACACTCAAAACGAACACCTACATTCTTCTCACAAAATTCATGAGCTAATAAAGCATCAATCCCTATATCAGTCCTATAACCAACTCCACCTATGTACAACATTATATGCGCTACATAGCCAGCCTGCCCGGCCAGGCCCCAAGTCCGGATAAAGGAAGACGACTATGAAGCCCATTTTTCATATCAGAAAATAGGGAGAGAAGTCTCAAGCCCATTTTTCATACACGAAAAATGAGGGAGGGAGGCCCCGAGTCCATTTTCCATTCTTGGAAAGCGTAAAACTTTTGTCACTCTCTATAAAATGGATCGAACGTATATAAATGTTGGGGCGTTTCCACCTATTGCACTAAATCGAACACGATGGAAAAGTTTGATCTATGTAGCCGACGCAGAATAATTTGGGATTGAGGCTACGTTGCTGTTGTATTGGTCCCATAACCAAACCCAATCTTCTCACAGGCATTAAATCAAACAGTTGGTGTGCACACTCAAACATCACAATTCTCAGATACCCAGTACTCAAAACCACATTTCTCAGATACCCAAAACCCCAATTCACTGTATTCACAAGAGATCACAAGAAAATTCACAAATCGATCAAATTTATCAAATTTATCAAAGCAGAGCTACACATGCATGTAAACAACAGAGAGAGTATACAGAGTTAGAGAATTGTTGGTACCGTAACCGCCAGAGGAGCTGAGCCTGGCCTGAACGATCATGTTGGAGATGAAATCAGAGGCCTCGCGAGCCTCGCCGAGGAGTTTCTCGATCTGGGTCTCGCTGCTGACGCTTCGATTCTCCTCGAATTTCTTCCTGACCTCGACGGCCGACTCGGCGAGCATCAAAGAGTCTCCTTTGAAGGATTTCTGAGTCGCCCGGATCAGTGATCTGTATGCGCTCAGCGCCTCTGCTCTCCCCACCATTTCTCTCTGTCTTCCCCTTCACTCCCAACTCACTAAAGTTTAAATCACCTAATAAATAAGATGCGCAACTTAATTAGACTACCAACGTACATTCAAAAGATCGATTTATCGACTTGAGTGTGTGAACGAAAAACTAGAACCGAGCCCTAATGTGGAGACGAAATGGAACGAAACCGAAAGCCTTCAAACTCGATATTCCGCCTACAACGAGAGGAGAGAGACGGAGAGGAACGAAGACAAATGAGTTTCGAGATTGCTAGTTTGGTTCGTTGACGAGAAGTAGTGCTTGCTCGTTGAAGAAGACGGTGATGGGGTGCCTCTGTTTTGAACGAGGGGTATT
The DNA here is from genome assembly GCA_039657325.1 of Stephania cephalantha. Lineage (NCBI taxonomy): Eukaryota > Viridiplantae > Streptophyta > Magnoliopsida > Ranunculales > Menispermaceae > Stephania > Stephania cephalantha. The sequence continues at coordinate 45,856,782 of CM077579.1, read as the reverse complement.
TTGGATATTTCGGGCCTAAATTTTGGGTGCCCTTGGTAAATGACTTTGTGCCTCAACAACAGGGTGCCTTCATGAATTGGTGGGGTGCCCATAGCGACCCTCTAAACGAACTATCCGACTACTTTGATTCGCCCCGAGTCGCGAACTGGGGTCCTCCCAACGTTAGTATTTGCATTTCAAGACTCTAACTCGAGTCACTAGTTAACGAACAACTACTCGCTTTCAGTTGTGTCAACCATAGTTACGAGCTTAATTCTCTATGTTTAGTAGTTTGTTAACTATAGTCAACTTATACATTACAAAAAATAATTTTTTGCCATTTTTTTTTGGTACAAACATTTGCCACACAAAATGGTGTATATTCCTTTGGAATTCGTGCGATACATGTTAGATTATCTTTTCCCAATTAATCTATATTATATGTGACCCATATTATATTGTTACGTACTCTATGTTTTGGGCCCACAACTTGATGGTAGTTTGGACATAAATGTTTTGAGTACGGGGTTTTAATTCCCTCCCCTCTCTCTTCAAATTAAACGGACCCCAATAACTGTAAAACATTTATTGGGATATGATTTGTTTAAAACCGCATTGAGATCTCGCCATCAATAACGACGGTATTACGGAAGAAGGCGAGAGAGAGGGAAAAATATTCTTAAACTTATTGGCAACGGAAGGAGGTATGTTTATATTTTATGATTTATGATTGAATTAAAAGTGTTATATAGATCAGATTCGACACAACATTGGTATCGAGCATGGTTAAACACTTTTCATTCAACAGAGTGGTTTAAGTCGATGTTTAATTTCCGCATTATAGATTTATACTTTGATCGACTTAACTTTGCGTTTTGGGTATATTGCGTTTTTGGGTATATTGTATTTTCCTATTCCGATGCCGATATATTTGGCGTTAAAGAATTCGGATCTATAATAAATTGATATATATGCCGTTGGATAATAAATTCTCGGATGAACTAAAATTTGGATTTTATTGATATACATGCGTTGTGTACTATTTGTTTGTTTTGGTACAAATTATTTCCTACAAAGTAGGTGCATGGCTTAATCTTTCCTATTTGTTAGTGTTGTTTAACGTGGCAGTTTGTTTATTCTTGGTTAAAGTCACGTTTGAGAATTTAAGTGGTTGATTTTTAGTTGGTCAACGTGAATTAAGTGGCTGATTTTTTTTTAGTTGGTCAACGTGAATTGCAAATGGGTAATTTGCCACATTTAATAATATCATGACAATGTACTATATATATTGTCTTAATACTCTTAATTAATTACATGCAGTATATATATATATATATATATATATATATATATATATGTATATATATATATATATATATATATATATATTAAAAAAGAATTAAAGTATGCTTAATTAAATATTTATTTAATGAAAAGCTTGTTAGTCACCAAAGTGGCCTACCTTGAATAGATATTAAATATTTAATTAAGACCAATTAATTATAATGCTAGGAGGTCACTCAAAGGTGGACCATTGCTTATAATTAATGAAACTTAAGAGATTTATCTTCATACTTAATTAAAATATGTATGTTTTATCCAAAGATATCTTACTTATTTTCTTAAGTATGATTGATTGTCTATGAAAGTATGCTTATTGAGAATTTGATATAGCATGAATTATGTATTAAAGTATCACCCAAAGGTGAACTTAAATACATAATAAAAGTATTGTATGTCTAATCTATTAGATTTAACTCAAAGCATTAATGTGAATAATTTTGTTACATTTGCAACGTCCTCTAATACGTTTGTTTTGGGTAATATGATGGTTAAGTTCAATGGGCTTAACTACAATGATTGGTCCGAACAGATCCAGTTTCAACTGGGTGTAATGGACCTTGACCTGGCAATCATTGTAGACGAAAAGCTTGCGGCCATTACTGAGGCCAGCTCCGAAGAGGAAAGGTCTTTATATGAGGCTTGAGAGCGGTCTAATAGGCTAAGTTTGAATTTGATGTGAATGACGATTGCGAGAAAATGTCAAACCATCTATGCCCAAGACAAGCGACGCAAAGTAGTTCATGATCCAACTAAAAGAGTACTCACAATCGGACATTGTCGACAAGTCCATTGTGGGAAGCTTGATGAGTGAGTTGACCACTAAGAAATTTGAGTGGTCACGCGCTCATCCATGATCATGTGACTAGTATGTCTAACTTGCGTGAAGCTCAAAGCAATGGGTATGGACGTGAGTGAATCATTTACGGTTCAGATTCATTATTAATTCCCTTCCCCCGAGTTTGGTCACTTCCAGGGTGAATTATAACACCATAAAAGAAAAATGGAACTTGCAAGAAATCAAGGCCATGCTCGTACAAGAGGAAGGAGATTAAGGAAACCGAAGGGTCACTCAGATTCATCTCACTATGCATGATGGAGCTAGCAACAAAGTGATCCTAGGAAGGAAGGACAGAAGAAGGACAAAGCCCCAATGAAAGTCCATGAGGGTCGAATCCATAAGGAGTGAGGTGTCACTTCAGAGGAAGAGTGAACACTTTAATAAAGATTGTCCGAAACGAAAGGCATGGTTTGAGAAGAAAGGTATACATTACATTTCGTATGTTTTGAATCAAACTTAATTGAAGTGCCTAATAATACCTGGTGGCTTGATACCAACTGCAACTACTCATGTTTCACATATTATGCGGGGATTCCTTTCAATCCATCCCATGTGAAACCGAAAAGTTCTTATTTATGGGGAACATAATGAAGGCACGCATAGAAGGGATCGGGACTTACAGATTAATCCTAGATACCTGGATACTTTTTGGATTTAGAAAAGTGTCTTTATGTTCTGAATGTTCAAGGAACCTTGTTTACGTATCAAGATTGGATTGTGTAGGCTTTAATTTAAAGATTGGAAACATTGTTTTAGTTTATTTAAACAAAAATACTATTATGGTTACGTATTTTAATTGACAACTTATATCGTTTCAATCTTGATAGTATGTTTGTTGAGTCCTTGTTTAATGTTGAGCATGTTATTGGAAATAAACGTAGTGCACATGATGAGTGCTCTGCTTTTCTTTGGCATCAAAGATTAGGTCACATATCCAAAGAAAGAGTAAAGAGGTTAGTGAAAAGTAATATCTTACCTCAATTGGATTTTGTTGACTGGGATGTATGTGTGGATTGCATTAAGGGAAAGCAAACCAAACATATATCAAAACATCCTGCCATAAGAAGCAGTGAGCCTCTTGAATTGATACACACCGATATTTGTGGTCCTTTTGATGCTCCATCTTGGAGTGGTCAAAAGTATTTTATCACCTTTATTGATGATTACTCACGATATTGTTATCTATACTTGTTGCATGAAAAGTCTCAGTCAGTGGACATTTTAGAAGTGTTCATTAATGAGGTAGAAAGGCAGCTAGATAGAAAGGTAAAAGTGGTGAGATCTGATAGAGGTGGTGAATACTTTGGAAAGTATGATGAAAGTGGACAATGTCCAGGTCCATTTGCAAATTTCCTTAAAAGTCGAGGTATTTGTGCACAATACACAATGTCTGGTACACCTCAACAAAATGGTGTAGCTGAAAGGCGGAACCGTACTCTTATGGATATGGTTAGGAGTATGTTAAGTTGTAACACTATACCTTCATCATTGTGGATGTATGCATTAAAAACCGCTGCATATCTGCTGAATAGGGTTCCTAGTAAATCAAGTTCTTAAGACTCCTTATGAACTTTGGACTGGTAAGAAACCTAGTTTGAGACATCTTCATGTTTGGGGATGTCAAGCGTAAGTACGGATATATAATCCACATGAAAAGAAACTTGATGCAAGGACTATTAGTGGTTACTTCATTGGTTTGAAAAGTCTAAAGGGTACATATTTTATTGTCCTAACCATAAGTACGAGAATAGTTGAGTCTGGTAATGATCGGCTCATTGAGAATGGCCAAAACAAATGGGAGTGAAGAATCACGAAATGTGGATATTCATGAAATTCAATTGAAAACTCCTACATCTAACATTTCTCCTAAAATTGTTATTCCTCTTGTTGTATCACGGTTACGTAATACATCCGGACAACAAATCATTGTTCCAAATGAGGAAAATGAACTTATTGTTAATGAACCAACTAATGATGCACAAGTTGTAAATGATCAAGTAGAACCACAAAAAATAGCATTTACGAAGGTCTGTAAGGACAAGAAGACCAACAGCTTTCAAATGACTATGTGGTTTATTCACTTGAACTTGAATGTGATTTGAGCATTGACAATGATCATGTCTCGTTCAAACAAGCCATGAAATGTGATGATTCTGAAAAATGGTTTAGTGCTATGATAGACGAGTTGAAATCAATGGATGACAACAAAGTCTGGGAATTAGTCGAGTTGCTGAAGGTGCAAAGCAAGTTGGTTGCAAATGGCTTCAAAACAAAACGAGACTCACATGGCAATATTGAAAGACATAAAGCCGACTTGTCGCCAAAGGTTACAATCAAAAGGATGGCATTGACTATAAAGAGACCTTCTCTCTCCAGTTTCAAAGAAGGACTCTTTAAGAATTATAATGGCTTTAGTAGCTCATTATGATCTCGAGTTTCACCGAATGGATGTGAAAATTGCCTTTCTGAATGGAGACTTAGAAGAGGAAGTTTACATGGACCAACCTGAAGGTTTCTTGACCACAGGAAAAGAAAACTTGGTGTGTAAATTGAAGAAGTCAATATATGGATTGAAACAAGCTTCCAGACAATGGTATATTAAGTTCAATAATACCATTACGTCATATGGTTTTGTAGAAAACACTGTTGATCGGTGTATATACATGAAGATCAGTGGGAGCAAGTTTGTTATATTGGTACTATATGTTGATGATATTCTTCTTGCTGCGAATGATGTTGCTATGTTACATGATGTAAAGAGATTTCTCTCTATAAATTTTGAAATGAAAGATATGAGTGAGGCATCATATGTGATAGGAATAGAGATATTCCGTGATAGATCACAAGGATTGTTAGGTTTGTCTCAGAAAGGATATATCAATAAAGTATTAGAGAGATTTCAAATGGACAAGTGCTCTGCAGGAATAGTTCCAATTCAGAAAGGGGACAAGTTCAGTTTAATGCAATGTCCTCGTAATGATTTGGAACGTCAGCAAATGAAATGTATTCCTTATGCGTCATTAGTTGGGAGCTTAATGTATGCCCAGACTTGTACTCGACCAGATATCAGTTTTGCTGTTGGAATGTTGGGTCGATATCAAAGTAATCTTGGAATGAATAATTGGAAAGTTCGCAAAGAATGTACTTAGGTACTTACAAGGCACCAAAGATTACATGTTGATCTACAAACGGTCGAGTCATCTCGAAGTGATTGGGTATTCGATTCGAGACTATGCGGATGTGTGGACTCGAGGAAATCTACATTCGATTACTTGTTCCTATTGGGTTGGAGGAGCAGCTTTCATGGAAGAGTGCGAAGCGGACCGTAATTGCTACTTTCCACTATGGAGGCTGAATTCGTGGCATGCTTTGAGGCCACTATTCATGCATTATGGTTGCAGAATTTTGTGTCAGGACTTGCTATTATTGATAGTATAGCTAGACCTATAAGGCTATATTGTGATAATTCCGCATCAGTTTTCTTTTCGAAAAATGACAAGTATTCAAAAGGTGCAAAACACATGGATTTGAAGTACTTGTTTGTCAAAGAAGAAGTGCAAAAACAAAGAGTGTCAATTGAGCATATTGGTACTAATTTGATGATAGCGGATCCGTTAACTAAGGGATTACCGCCCAAAACGTTTATTGGTCATGTTGAACGTATGGGCATTATAGACAAGTCCTTGTTAACATAATATTGTGGTATGTATACATACATTTATAATTGTATTGCTCATATTATTGTCATGACACTTATGAATTCTATTAAAGCTTTGTCTTTGCTTATGTACTTGTTATATTCATTATATTTCAAAGATAACATTATAGTTAGAGGATTGAATTGTCCTTATTACGCTTATCTTGGTTGAGTTGACCGTGATACATGGAAGGAATCGTGTCGATTAAATGACTTGTGACCGCCATGATCTGATCATTTTAATTCAAGTAAATAAGTGATTTGATGGATTCAATAAAAGTGTGCAATTATATTTTATTTGAATCATCAAGTCATAACATGGGTCAAGTGGGAGATTGTTAGATTATCTTTTCCTAATTAATCTCTATTATATGTGACCAAATGTTTTGACATTTTAATCAAATCTACATCATTTATATAATAAATGTATTTGAAAACCACATAGAGATCTCTTATAGTATTCACAGTTGGTTGGTTTTAGTGATTGGAATGGAAGGAGGTATGTTTATATTATATTTTATGCGTTGAGTTTAAGTCTTGCGAATGAAAAAAATTGAATTTAAAATAAATGTATGTCGCTCATATGAGGCATAACAATGTTCATAGCATTGGTTTTACTAGTCGATTTCCTTAAGCGTTGAGTTTAAGTCTTGCGAATGAAAAAAATTGAATTAAAAGGGTCGTCGCTCGTATGGGGCATAACAATGTTCAAACTAAAAAAAAAAAAAAAAAAAAAATCTAAATTTAATAGAGTTTTTCTTTTAGCAACACTAAATTTAATAGAGTTGTTATACTAAAATCGATTGTTGATAATTCTTATATTACACTAATAATCAATTAGTTCGTACTTAAAATAGACCAATAATCAATTGGTTCGAGTGGTCAAGAAATCAACTCAAGGTTTCTAATTTGAGTCTCATGGATTAAAAAAAAAAAAGAGTTGGAAATAACACCTCTATATGTTAAGTAACAGTACCACATGCAAAACCAAATAAAAAATAAAAAAATATAGAGACAATTGTATTTTATAATGTTTCCAACTTTAATTAAGCTGACAAAAAAATGGTGTTCAAAGAAAATCGGATTAAACACCCATTGACATTGCATGTTGTTTACTACAAGAGAAGAGAACATTATTGAAACTCTGACCTTTTTTAATTCTAGTCTTATAAAACTAGGTTAATGATTTGCTCATTCATTATTATGTACATTTATATCATCTAGACCTTGACTTAATTATAAAGCCCAGAATCAGTAAATTATGCCTTCTTTCTCAAATTGGAAGGTATGTAGGATAATGATTTTCAAACACAGTCTAGCCAACATTGTAAATTATGCTTTCTTTCTCAAATTGGAAGAAAATTTATGTAGGATAATGATTTTCATACAGTCTAGCCAACATTGTTGGAAAACCATTAGAATAAACCATGAATTGAGATGTAAATGCATAGATAGAGTTCAATGTGCATTACAGATAATAATGTGTCAATGGTTCAAGTACATTAAAGCTACAAACCTGTAAAGCCTAAAAGCAGCTCACAAGCCAAAGAACAGCAGCAGCTTCACAGAAACTATGATAAAAATGCTCAGTGTTAAGAAAATCTAATCGAGAGATTGATAAACAAGCTTGGTTAAAGAACAGATCATGTAACCAGCCATCCTCGACGTAGCTTCTTTACAATGTTGATGATGATGCCGGCGATTCTCGAGTGAGAACTGATATATGTACTAGATGAGAAAAAATATCCTCAAGTTATCTGCAGTCATGCTTCTTCCGCCTGCCTCTATGATGAGATTTCTGCTCAGAAAATTGGCTCTCACCAACAATCTCCATCTTGCAATCGGTATCTGAAAGAGGAAATCCGACCAGGGAAAATCTTAGCAACACTGGCGACTAAATGAAATTCATCAATCTTACGGATCAACCACCAGTTTCGAAGTCAATAAAAGATACGGAATCTATCAATCAAAAAAAAAAAAAAAAAAAAAAAAGATAAGGAATCCAATAGCTCGAAGGAGCAAGTTTGACACTTGTAGTGTTAAGAGGATTCGAGGAAGCTATACTATATTGAAGCCCTCAAAGATTGATCCTATTACATAACATACTTCAAGATCTCAATTGGTGAACCTTACAATAGTAAACCAGTTCCTGAGCAGCTAATTTAAGAGGAAAAAAATACATTTGCCAAGCATTTAGGTTTCCTCAATGAATCTAAACTTCTTTCCGGTAATGCTAAGTTGCTAACTCTACAAGTTAGATGAGAATCATAGACAGATAGTAAGGCAAATATGGTATAAGTCTCTGCACTCTTCAAAAATATGAATTCTTCAGCATCAAATGCCGATGCTAGTAAAGCGAGGTTGGCAGACAGCTTAAGAACCACCCGGTAAAATCGATCAGTGATTCTAACTACCAATCGGATCAACGCCAGGAAAATCACATGACTTGCATTAAATACTTTACTAAATCTAGAAGTCAATAATAATCTAGCTATGGAAAGTTGAATTGTATGATAACAATGAATAATTAATATCTTAATGCCCTCTAAAATGCAGCAAAACCTCTATCAATACACATCACATCTTCTTTTGCGTGTTTTGTACCAAAATTCCTTGTAAATGAAAAATAACACATGCAATGAGGGGAAAAAGAGAAAATGATCTTACTAAAAAAAAAAAAAAAAGAAAATGAAACTTAAAGTATAACCCAAGATAAATATTTAATGCCTTGGATTATTAACTCCCAAGCCATTTGGAAAAACACAAACTGTAGGATACGCGTATGACGAGTATCGGTTTTTCATATTTCTTTACGCTTCTTAAAGTCTCTTCATTGTCATATCCAAGTCTTGATTAGATTAATCTTTGTTCAATTGAGAATGCTAGGAAAGAACAAATATAATTTTAAAAAATCCAAATTCGACAGCTTCCAACTATGACCTTTTCTTTTCCTTTTCGGGTAAGACGAATGATCATTATATGCTTTCATACAAGTCAATCAATATATTTTTTTTTCGTAATGTTTGACATAATAATAGCACACTTACTACTTGACTCATCCCAAAATGCTTATGGTGTGAAGGATTTTTTCTCGAGTATCAGTTTGAGTCTTCTTTTCATGTATTTTTCCTTCCCAAATTCTTCTCTTGATAAAACTATGGTATTGTGAAGGTGTTGCGCTTCAATTGCAAACTTAACACAAATAGGGTTACAAATTTAAAACTATGGTACATAAGGTTGTGATCATCCTTTTGTGATGATTTATGGAATAAAAAGGGGTTGTGAAAGAGAAAATGCCTTCACGACTAATTCACCAAACAGCTAGTTTCAACTCATGAGAGTGGTAAATCCACTGTCATGTACTCACTACTCAAGCAGTATAAAATGTTTTGTTTTCATAAAATTTTAAAATTATACATCCTTCATCACATGATACAACAATTTAGAACTTGGCTAACTATAGGTCTAGTGACATGTCATTTAGGCTAAAAACAAGGAACGAAGGGTTGGCAAAGATGGATCTAAGTAGTGGAGTGGAATTGAATGGGAGCTTTAAAGAAAATGTAAGTTTAAGAAGGTTTTACAAAAAAAAAAAAAAAAAAAAAAAGGACCTTAGAGAAGATACAAAAAGCACGTGATAAAAGAAGGTACAGAGAATTTTTTTCCTTCAGCAAATCTTTAACGCTTGGCATGATCACTCAATAAACAGAAATAAATCCTTTATTTACTCTTTGAGTCAGTAGTTCATGATTTCATTCATCAATTAGATGTTAAGAAGTGGACACTGGCATCTGAGTCGAGAAGCAAAACAAGTTTGCTTTTATTGTCTTGTGAGGTCAAACTACCCCGAGGACAAAAAGAAAACACTCCACCCATTCTGCATTAACATCCTGAGCTTAATTACTAAACCGTGATGCACGGTTACGGGTCATAATAAAATCAATCGCAAAGACAAAAGAATCAACTTCTATAAACAACCATTGCATACTACAAATCAAATAAATACAGGGTTTGCCAAAATTATAGAAGAATTTGAAAGGATTTCTCAAATTAATCAACAGGAAAATTTCATTTCCCAAGCCACTTTCTTTGTTAATAATCACCAGCACCCATTAAATTAAACCAAACATCTCAATTTTTTTAGCTGCTACAGCAATTCAACTAATGTAGCTTCTTATACTCTCATGCATTAGATCCCTCTGATTGTATGAAACAAACAAAAAGATATCAGCCTATAGCCCTTTCAATTCACTAACAGTCCATGACTTATAATTTTACATACATAGACCTAAAACCAGGATCACGTCAGTTTTCAGCCGCAAAGGTAAGAGCATCTCCAATGGTAAATGGGATTGCAGCTGTGGATTCATGCCACGTCATAAATGTGGAGAGGATGTCCATCTTAGGTGGCTTAAATAGACATTGAATTCCAAAATTGCTCTTTAATGCATAATGTGGATTGGATTGGACCTTCAATTTTGGAATTTTATTATTTTTTCTATATATTTCAGAGAGAATTGCTGACGTGGCTATGGATTGCACTGTCTAGAAGTAGACATTGAGAATAAACATTGTCTATTTTTTTCACGCCAAGTCACCTGGACATTATCAATCCAATAGTTGCATTGGAGAAGGAATTTTAATTCTAATGTTCATTGCAACCTAAGGTGGCACACATTCTCCTCCAATCCACATTTGCATTGGAGATACTCTCAAGCACTTTCCGCAAATTAACTATCCAATCATGCATAAATCTATTCTTCAAGAAATCCAACTAATAAATCTGCTTAGAATCACAAAAGAATTTTCAATGAATCATGAAGATCACAAATGAAACAATCACCAAACAATCCAAAACCCATCACTCCAAAACCAAGAAACAAACTTGAAAAATCAAAAACAAAAACCTCATCTTTTAGAACTTTTACCTCCAATCCTCTCTCCCCAAAACAGCACCCGCCCATCGTCTTCCTCCTCGTCAAACTCGTCGCCGTACCCGAATTCCGCGTCCCCTCTATACCCAGGCTCACTCCCATACCCGGACTCATTCCCTTGAGACTCAACCCCATTACTCCCCACCCAATTCCCAGACCCCAAACTCTCCTTCTCCCCAACCGAGTCCCTCCTCTCCCGCCTCGAATTCCTCGAATTCCTCGCCTCGCTCACATCCGAGGACCAATTCGGATCCCCATTACTCACGAACAACTCCCCACTCGAATCCGTCCCTCCCGCCGCGGCGACTGGGAAGTCCGAACACGTCCCCGCCGCCCCCACCGAGCAGCACCGCCTAGTCCCGCTCCGATCGCTACTCCTCCCCGACACCGACCTAGACCCCCTCCTCCTCTTCTTATTCCTCATCCACCTGAACTTCCCCTGCGAAGGTGCCACCGCCGCCCCCCTAGAACCCCTCTCGTCATCAAACAAGCTCAATTTCGACAAGTCCAGACTGTCTATCGAGAACGCCGTGGCGCGATCGGACAAGCAGGGGCGCTTGTTGGGCGCCACCGCCGCCGCCGCGGCCTTGTCGTTAGGGTTGTTGGTCTTAGCGGGATTGGAGAGGCAAGAAATGGAGTTGCAGAGATCTGGGTGGTCTAGGGTTTTGGGGGGCATGAGGGTTTGGAGGTGATGAAATGGTTTCCATGTGTGGAGCTGCAATGTGCATGATTCCAGGGCGTGACGGGATGAACTCAGCGTCTTGTGAGTCATCGATTACAACCAATTAGGGCAAAATTGGGCGAGATTTTAGGGTTAGGGTTTCAGATTTCTTCGATTCAATGAAGAAATCTGAAACTAAAAATCTGGTCTTTGAGAGGGTTTGGTGTTCTTAATCAAGAACTGAGCTTAATTAGGGCAAAATTAGGGTTAGAGCTTCTTCGGTTCAATGAAGAATACTACAAAAAAAAATAAAAAAAAAAAATCCGATCTTTGAGAGGGTTTGGTGTTCTAAGCAAGAACTGTTGAGTTCATTTTGGGCGAAATTAGGGCAAAACTAGGGTTAGGGTTTCAGATTTCTTCAATTCAATGAAAAACACAACAAAAAAATCTGATCTTTGGGAGGGTTTGGTGTTCTTCAATGGCAGAAAAGCAGAGCAAGAACTGTTGAGCTTTGTACGTGTTTGTGACGGAGACTGGAAGAGCTGGGTGATTTGGTGCTCCCGGAGGTGGGTTAAGATATTGTTTACTTGTGTTGTAAGGTTGACACGTGGCGAGAGAATGGATGACGGCGTGTCGGAATGATTGGTTCAGCGTAAATTTTGGTACATGGCCGCTAAGGGCACCCCACCATTTAATGAGGGCACCCAGTTAATGTGGCACAAACTGTTTTACCTTGGGCACCCACAAATTAGCCCCGAACTACCTAAAATACCCCTCGTGCAAACCCCCGAGCACCCCACCACCCTCGTGCAAACCCCTGGGCACCCCACCACCCCCACCACCACCACCACCCTCGTCCACCGAACTCCTTGTTGAAGAATTCATTTGTTTTGAACCGACCAAAGGTGAGAGGAATCCCCGAAATCGTATTCTCCGTCCCTCGCCGTGTGTTTCTCCTTCGTTGTTCGAGTTTTCCGCATTTTGTAGGGTCCGTGTGTGAGCCGATTTCGTCTCCAAATTAGGGCTCGGTTGAAGATCGTCGAATTAAGTTACATTTGGTAGAGTAGTTGTAATGTGTGTGTGGCGCTTTTTCAAATGTAAAAAAATTGAGAAATCGTGGTTCTCGGCCACACAGCCGAGACCGTGTCAACTGTCTCGGCCAAGCTAATATTTTTTGGGAACACGCGAGCTCGCCACGAAGACGGAAGAGTTAATCGCGTATCGGTTGTCCACTACCGGGAGGGTCTCGATGGCTCGGTCGTCATAGGACGAGAGTCGGGCGAATTGAAATGGTCAATCCATCTCGGTGGTGTACAACCGAGACCTTTTATTGGACTCGGTTGTACGCGGTGATATATTGGAATACTTGTTTGTCATGGGTGACCGAAAAATATGGGTTGTTTCACGAACTCGTTGACCGAGACATCGAGAAATGGATGAATTTGAACATTACAGTTTGGAAAAAATTTTGGTTGTATGTCAAACTAACAATACAAGATTGAAAATCCATCACGACAATTTGCAAAAACTTAGTTAATTATAAATCTCCGTAACATTCAAACCGACTCTAAAAAGGGTCCATCCATAAGTAAACAACAATCAAAACACAAAGACAACATTTGCATATACATAGAACATTCTGACGAATTGACAAAATTTCTAAATGTTTAGCCGTCTAGGTACAAGCTTTAACCTACGGTGTATCTAAATCTACAACAGGTATGGTGGCTTCATGATCAAGATTGCAATGGGCGCGATGTCTCGAAAAACGAATCCATCTCGCCAACCTTTGCGCATCCTCAACGTACCGATCCCACGATGGATATAAGGATGGCGCGGTGCATTCACACGCAATCGCACATGTCAAAGTGAACAATAGAACATAGAAGATATTGTCACAAACCCGATTAAGGGGAAACAAACAAATTCACAAAAAATCATAGAACTTACCCTAACCCAATGGATATTCATTTCATTTGCCATTGCAATGATAAGTATGTTGTGCAATGACGACGGTGGAGTACTACGTAGAGGTAGGAATGTGGAGGCACTCCCATGCGAGAGGTTGACGAGAATGACATTGAATGCGGTGGATACTAACAATCTCATGTCCGGAAGTGTCAACCATTCTTTGAAAGATGCCCCTGCTTCTCTCGGGCAATGCACCGCATTCTTGACAGTCTCGAAACTCGAGCCAAGCACTTCCCGCCAAAGGTCTTCATACCCGATAATCTCATCGTACATCCTTCTACGCACAATCCTCCACCCGTCTACGTCGGCAAGTCGAAGCCCAGAGGCTATACACCGATATCCACAATTTCCATCGGAAACGACATCGATAATGGCCTCAACATGTGGCAACCAATCCGGTTCTAAGCAATGACTATAAGCCATGTTAGATCCACTTTGCGTGCGTCGACTGGCACGACGCATTTGTGGAACATTGACTTTCTTCTCGCCTGCTAGAAGCTTTTGTGGAGTGGGATGACTTAAATCCGATTGGAGATCGGGGTGCCTCCGACACTGGGGTGCCTCCGATTGGAGACCCCGGTGTCCTCCCACCCGCATCCTCAACTTCCTGCTCGCACTCCACAAAAGACGAAGGTGGACTAATCTCCCTAAGCTGCTCACTTTCAGTCCTCCCCCCCGCATCCTCAACTTCCTCCTCCCCTTATCCAATCTTCCTGCGGTGTAGTGATTGTGCCTCCCACAAATCACAAGTGACATACCATAAGGAGTCAGCATTTTCCTTGACGTTAATTTGGAAAGGGCATCCACATTTCTTCGTACCAGTGTGACTCCTCGCCTTTTCATCATTCCTTGATTTCTTTAAAAATTTTGCCGCTTTCCCCTTCCCTACTCTCTGAGCCAGTCCCCTATATGTCACAGACCTCTCACAGGCAATTTTCACCCTTCCCTGCGCTTAATGCCCCCGCATCCGAGCGACTTCGTTACTAACACAAACTTGTTCTCACCACCAATCATTTGGAGCCATGAAATAGCCGCTTCTCGAGAGGGGAATGACTTAGAAGGTGTAAAAGTGTCCTTGTAGTCCGGAAAATTACTAGATAACGGCATTACACCGCAATACAAACAAGTAACATTATAATCAACCAAAATGTACAAAGACAATCACAAAAAAAAACCCAAAAAAACATGTTCTCGGTTGTACAGTCCGAAACTTTCTTCGAGTCTCGCTTACGTACGACCGAGATATTAAAAATGGTAATGATGTGTTTAAGATATTATTATCATTTTGTATTAAATTTATTAGTTGGTGCAGTAAAAAGTAAGGAGGGATGAATAAAAAGTTTTCACCGCACCAGCAACAACAATCTCAGTCACGTGGAAAGAGCACCATCACATGAAAGGCGCACTATCAATTGTTCTAAATGAAGCGCAATAAAAAATTTAATCATGTAGCTGACCTTAATTAATTTAAAATTAAGGCTTTTATCAGTAAAGTACTCCCTCTGTTTTTAATAAAAAAATTTATGTCAAAATTATAAGTAGTTTTCAAAATTTATAGTGTATTTATTAATTTTTTTACTAATTGTACCTTTATACAATTCAAATATTTATGATTCTTTAATTTATTTAATGTCAAATGACGTATATGTAAATTATACTTGTAACTAAGGCTATCAACCAGCGGAAGTATTTTTTTTAAAAAAATATATACGGTGAGACTAAATCTTATAGAAGATCTTAAAGAATATTTAGATTTATAAGAGAATTTTTTTTTTTTTTTTGTCAAATGAGAACCATTCATTTCAATACCATACAACTTCAGTAATTGGAGTTTGACTTTTCTTGTGTCCAATAAAATAATGGAGTTGACTTGGAGAACTTTTTCTTTTGGAGAAAGAGGGCCAATAAAATAAATTTGGAAAAAGATGAACTTATTTTTTTATAATATACATACTAGGCGCCGAGGCGTATCGCACGAGCATTGAATAAGTCGGTCCCAATCTAGATGCCCAATGTGAGTTACCTAAGATTTTTCCAATAAATAATTGCAAGACATAAAACTTGATGGCAATTTTGTATTAACATAATCACATGTTAGTTGAAAGAAATCAAAATGAGCAACCAAACACCCCAGTGAATGTACTGCTACAGTTCAAAATGCAGCTCATACTGTTCAATCTGTACATCATAACCTATCCATTACGTGCAGATTTCTACTCCAAAAAGCGCTCTTCAGTTCATTGTATCTATTGTATCCACAAAATTGATGGTAGCTGTTATAAAACTATTAATGTGAAAGAGGTATGACAGATTTGAAGCTTGGACTGAGAACTTGATTTTTTTCATTTAACTTAAGAACTTAAATACACAAGAAACAATAACTGAAAGTCAAACATAAGAAACACACTAAGTCATAATAGCAACAAAACAGGACCCATGACTCAACAACTAAGTCAAAACTGAACTCCTACAAAACAGCAACATCAAATTCTGCAACATGTATCACATGTTTACATTAATTTATGCAGTTTCTAAGGCATACTTCAAACACACCTCCTTGCCTCTGAAACTACAAACTCCCATCTTGTTCTGAGTTCTTCAAATTTAATCTTAGGCAAGGCTTTGGTGAATACATCGGCTATCCGATCTTTTGATCTGCAATAAGTTAATGAAACTTCCCTTTACTTTAGAACTTCTCGGAGATAATAAAACTTGATCTTGAAATGCTTTGTCTTGCCACGAAACACTAGATTAGAATAGATCGAAATGACAGCTTGGTTGTCAACAAAGATTTGAGTTGATTCTTGTTGCTTCAAACTCAAATCTTAAAGGATTTTCCTCAACCAAATAGCTTCATTTGCTGCAGGTGTTGCAGCTATGAATTCAACTTCTGCATTGCTTTGAGCAACAACTTCTTGCTTCTTTGAACACCAATTGATCACACCTGATCCAAGACTAAAAAGAAAATCAGTTGTGCTCTTCATATCATCAGTCGAACCTGCCCAATCACTATCAGAAAAACCAACCAGCTGAAATTTATCACATTTAACATATTTAATTCCAAAATCAGCAGTTCCTTTAATATATTTGACGATCCTTTTGGCAGCTTGCAAGTGCTCTTCACTTACACAATGCATAAACTTAAAGATAAGACTTATAGCTTGCATAATGTCAGGCTTAGAAGTTGTGAGTTATATGAGAAACCAATCAAGCGTCTATAAAGATTCTCATTCACCTTGGCAGTCCCATCATCTTGGTTGAACTTCACTTTGGCTTGCATTGGAGTTTTTGTAGCTTTGCAATTCTCCATGTGAATTTTTTTCAAAATCTCCTTTGCATATTTCTTTTGGAAGACAAATATTTCATTCCTCTTACGCAACACTTCAAGACCAAGGAAGTAGGTCATTGAAACGACCCTCGCCTGAACTAGGTCGGGTCGTCCGGCCCAAACCGCTACTCAAGCCTGATACCTGAACCAAACCCAAATAACTGTCTGGCACGCCTAATTCAACTTGCGGAACAACATACTAACCATATAGGGTAATAAATGCGGATGTGAAATCAAAACTATAATTCCATAAATCATCTAATTAAAGTGATAAGTGTCCAAAAGTTTGAATAATTTCAAGCATTCCAAGAAACTTTCAAATAAATCATAAAGCTTCCATAATAATCCAAAATAGATAAGGAGGGTTTCAAACTACCTCAAAGTATCTAACTAAAGTTGCAACCCAAATTTATAGTTCTAAAAGCCAAATAAATATATAATAGAAGCATGCAAGATTCTCACAAAGCAAGGAAAGACTTCAAGCAGGTGTCTTTCCTTTGTTGTGAGCTAACACGGATGTGGATGTACTTGGAGAGTAAGTGGGGTAAGCTAAAGAACCAACGAAGCTCAATAAGAGAGAAGATTCCCTCAAACACTAAACATGCAAGTATTACCTAAAAAGCAAAACAATTCTACACATGTAGTAGTAAATCGAATTGTAAAGCATTTAAGGGAAAGAAATTAAGACATGATCCTTGTTCATAAAAGCTTTAAAGGGGATGTAAACATGTTCCATATCTAATATCACTTAAAGGTAAATTCATCATTCAACAAACTAGGAAATGAGCATTCTTTTGAAATCACATCATAAAAAGGGAAATTCACAATTTTGTAAATAAATATCATTCATTCATGCAACGGGGTTCAACAAGAGAATTACCATAAGAACTAGTAATAAATATAAATCATGGTTCCATTCAATGCATCCTAGTTAATAGTATGAACCTGGTGACCGAAACACTCACCCTCGAGATGATGTGAACTATTGGCAGTCATAATGGCCGTTGTGATCTCCATCTAGTTCCATCAAACCAACAGTGTGTATTTCCAAGCCATCACTGATTGTGACTACTTATGAACTTGATACTTCATGGTACAGACCACTCTCTTTTTTGTGGGATCATAGCCATATCACTGCAATTCGTGGCGCGGACCACTCTCTGTTGGTAGGCACACTGCCACACCACCGCTACTCGTGGCGGGGACCACTCTCTTTTGATGAGCATGTAGCTTCATCACCTCTTTTGGATCGAATAATGAATTTGTTCACATCACATGCATTTCATACATGAGCATATTCATACCATTAACTATACGCAACCCAATCCCAAGTCTTTCGATAAAAATATGAAATTTCTATTTATCTAATATTTAAGCCACATTTAATGCATAAGCGAAGCTCCCCACTTACCTCGACTCGCAGCGACGCCTATAACAACTCTTGGTACGCTCGGGGCACGATGTGAACCTTCACTTGACACTATACCACCATAATACATCTCATCAATAAATATTTTAATTTAAATTAATTAAATCTTTTATTTATTGGTCTTTGGGATCTACTAGTGTGGGTCTCCCGTCACCCGATGAGAGGATCGAGGGGTGGGACCTGGTGGGTCTCCCTAAGAAATGGGGGTAGTGCCTCGTTTGAAAGCAGTTATTTTTGCTTATTTATAATACATATTATTGTACTTTATTATATTATACTCTATTATATATATTATCTTTTTAATGGTGTTGACCGGTCAACACCAATTGACCGAATCAAGGGTTGTTGGCCCCTGGTGTGTAAGGTCGACAGGGAACCACCCTCTCTGACCACCGGTGGTGGGGCCCGGCCCAACCGAGTCACTGGGCGCCTCTCGAAAGCGTCGGCGACCCCGAAAGCCAGGCGACCGGGGCGCAACAAAGCACCCTGCCGGCCACGGTTGGGACGACCATGAGGGTGGGGGTGGTCATGATACTACCCCCTTCCATTCCTCTCTTACAAGATCTAGTGGGGGCGCACTGGTGGCGCCCCCACCTGCGCGGCGCGCGCAATGCACAATGGCACATTGGTGGCGGCAATGAGAAAATGAGGTCGCCGCCGCCGCTTTGGTCACCGCTCGCCTTGTCGGTTCCAAAAATCACTAAACAAGGTGGTTTTCCACCATTGTTTTGTCGAATTCAAGTTTAATATTCATTTAAAACAATATTAAGATGGTGAGGGAGATGTGTGTACCTCGATTTGGGGTTCTCCTTAAATTAGACTTCATACCTTAGACTTTTTCTCAATACCTCAATCTCCCTTTTCTCCATATAGTAGTTAAATTTTCAATCAATGAGTCTTTTGATTCTTCATAGAATTCATCAATTCCTTGAGCATGTTAGATTTAAACTCATCAATGAGCAAATGATTGTTTCTGTGATAAAAAGATCATCAACATAGATAGAAAAAATGGTAATGTAGTGCCTTTTTTTCTTACATATAGGGTAGCCTCACTTAAGCTTTTTTGAAAGCCTAAGTCGATCAAATGATCATCGATCTGGCTGTACCAAGCTCTTGGAGCCTGCTTGAGGCCATACAAAGCTTTATTCAATATGTACACTTTATCTTCTTGACCCTGCACAATAACAAAACCACCAGATTGTTCGACAAAAATCTCATCTTTAAGAATGCCATTTTAAAAAGCAGATTTTACATCAAGCTGAAACACTTTCCAACCACTTTGAGCTACCGCCGCAAGGAGCAATTTGATGGTATAAAGTCTGGCCACGGGAGCAAACATTTCTGAAAAATCAACACCAAAGACTTGTGCTTATCCCTTCATGACGAGCCTAGCTTTGTGCTTTTTTACAGAGTCATCTGCATTGAGTTTAGTTTTGAAAACCCATTTAACTCCAATCACCTTTCAGTTAGAAGGCCTAGGTACAAGCTGCCATGTATGATACTTTTCAATCATACTCAATTCTTCCTTCACAGCTGAAATCCATTTTATGTCTTGCATCGCTTCTTGTACTCTAGTCGGTTCCATTACCGCAACATTGCACTTGCATAGATGTCTGCAAGTGATCTGGTTCTCTGTTTGGTTGGTCATCGACATCATCTTCGCTAAACTGCACACGAACATGATCTTTTTTATTTGTTGAATTACAGTCCCACTTTTATGCCTCCATAAAGACAACATCTCTGCTGATCAGCATTTTTTCGGATTGAGATTAAAAAACTTTATAGGCTTTTGAGGTGTTGTTGTAGCCTTAAAGATTCTTGGTTCAGCCTTCTTGCCCAACTTTTCCCTCTTGATCTGTAGAACGTGAGTAAAGCACAAACAACCAAATATTTTCAGATTTTTCAAATTAGGTTTGAAACCTTACCATGCTTCGAAAGGAGTCTTTCCATTCACAACTTTTGTAGGAAGCCTATTCAACAAGAACACAACAGTGTTTGTTGCTTCAGCCTAATACTCCTTAGGAAAATCTTTATCATGCATCATGCATCTTGCCATCTCAAAGATTGTTATATTCTTCCTCTCACTGACTCCATTTTGCAGTGGAGTGTACGGAGCTGTCAATTGATGATCAATGTCGGCTTCTTCACAAAACTAATTGAATTGATTTGAAGTGAACTCCTTGCCATTATCTGACCTCAACATTTGAATGGGTCGCCCGTTTTGATTTTCAATCCATTGCTTGAATCTCCAAAAGATACCAACAACCTCTGATTTGAATATGAGAAAATAAATCCAGCACATACGAGTGAAGTCATCAATAAAAATTATAAAGTATTTACTTCCCTTAAGAGAAGGAGTTCTTTGAGGCCCAGCAAGATCAGTGTGAATAAGCTGCAGCTTCTTTGTTGCTCTCCAAACATAATTTTGAAATGGAAAACGCGATTGCTTGCCATATTGACAAGCCTTGCAAGCATGTATTTTTTACTCAAGCTGGGGCAATCCTTGAGCAAGCTCATTTTTTGCAAATTCAACACTACAGCATGATGAAAATGACCCAATTTTTGTGCCAAATCTCAGTTATGTTGTCTACCTGCTTGATCTTCTTGCAATGGATCTAATGAAAAACTCTTGCCCTTCATCTTGATCTTGAACACCTCTTCATTTGTTGCATCTTTGATTAAGCATTTGTTGTTCTCAAAAACAATCTTAAACCCTCTTTCAATCAGCTGCCCCACGCTTAACATATTTTGGTTAATATTAGGCACAAATAATACATCTTTAATCACTTTTGTACTTGAGAAAGTCTCGATGAAAACGGTACCTCTTCTTTCAACAGCAATGTACTCACCATTGCCTATTTTCGCCTTGGATATGTGTCCAAGTCTTTAAAGAGATCATGATCAAAAATCATGTGATTGGTGTAGCCGCTATCTATGAGACACTTGTCGTTGGAACAACTATTTGCAAAACAGGTTGCAACGAAAGTTATTCTTCCTCCTCTTGTTGTTATGCAAATTTAGCTTCATTTTGAGTGAAGTTCCATTCTTGCAGATTCTCTTATGATGTCTCATGCGATTGCCTTTTCCAACACTTGAAAGGAGGATGTCGTTTCTTGCCGCAATGATGACAAGGAGGAAAGCTTCTCTTTTGGTCGCCACTACAACTGCAATTTTCAGTCAAAATAGCTTCATTTGCATCAACATCTTCTTCTTTTCATATTTTTTCTCCCCCTTAGTGTTGGGATTGATGTGAAGCTTTGCCTTTAAGGCTCCTTCTATTGAGCCTTTTTGCCGCATCAACCTCCTTTGCTCTTGGGCCTGCAAAGCATTCAACAACTTTGCCAAGGTAATCCTTGCCAGATCTTTAGAGTTCTCTAATGAGGCCATTGTAGCCTCATATTTTTCAGAAGCTGTAACAAGAATTTCTGAATTATTCTTTTATCAAGAAATTCATCACCAAGCAATCTTACCTAGTGGACAATGCTTAGAAGCTTTTCAGAGTACTCCTTCATTCTTTGCATTTCAAACTCCCTTATGAGGTTCAGCACTTGCATTGCTTTGATTTTCTCATCACCTTGATATTCTTCTTTGAGAAAATCTCAAATTGTCTTGGCTGATTTCAAGGCCATTATGCTGGTGAAGATTGATGATGATACAACAGCAAATAGACATGCCCTTGCCTTGGTCTTCCTTTGCCTCTTCTCTTTGTGATTTTTGAGTTGTGCTAAGTGTCTCGGGCAATGGAGGAACGTCGTAGTCCTCCTCAACAGCCTGCCACAGATCACTTGCATCACGAAAAGCCTCCATCCTAACAGCCCACGCATAATAACCTTCACTATCAAACACTGGAGGAGCTGCTGCCTTGTAAGGTGCTTCAGGATCCATGTTGCTTTGATGGTTTGTTGGTGAACTGAATTGGGTTTGTTTGATGGTAGAGTATGCTCAAACACTCATAGTCCCTCAAGAATTGAAGGCTCTAACACCACTGTTATAAAACTATTAATTTGAAAGAGGCAGAACAGATTTGAAACTTGAACTGAGAAATTGATTTTTTTCATTTAACTTGAGAACTTACTTAAATACACAAAAACAATAACCGAAAAGTCAAACATAACTGAAACACACTAAACGATAATAGCAACAAAACAGGGCCCATGACTCAACAACTATGTCAAAAATGGAACTCCTACAGAACAGCAACAACTAACTGAACTGAAGACAACATGTTGGCATTAATTTCTGCAGTTTCTAAGGCATACTTCAAACAGTAGCTTTCCACAAATTCAACATTTCAGTAGTAACTGCCGTAAGCAGAGACGGAGTAGCCATTGGTTTCATGATGCATGCAGTTGTAAAGTGTGGCTGCATAATCCCCAAATCGGAAGTCGGCGGGTGGATGAAGTTCAAAAACATATGAAACTGGGCGAGAGACGGTCATCGCCTTCCTTGTATCAATTCTGTCAGGGAACTCCCCGAGTGCAGATTCATTAAATGGGAATGATTCTGCAAGGAAGAAGAAGCAGTCTCTTGCAAGCTTTTCGACCTGAAAACAAGGGTAGGAACTAATCAGTAATTGTTATAGACGTCATCAAAGTTTAAACTCAAATAGTAAGCATGCCATTAAAATTGCGTCGTAAAATGATATTTTACCTGAAGTTGCGAGAAGCTTATATTGTTCATAACAAGAACAACATTTAATTCATACAAGGAGTCGGCTAAAATCCTGATGGCAAGACACTCGAAGAACTTCTTTAAGAGGCCACTCTTTTCATTCAAGTCATCAGCATTGTTCGCGAACTTTGCAAACCACAAAACGCAACCAACTTCGGTCCATGGGATGCAATTCTCTTCGCTGTTTGAGACAATAGCTTGACAGGGATCCCTTATACCCCAAAGTATTCTGGCGCCCAACAAGGAGCTATCACAAATGTAGGTAGGAGGAAGAGAAGTCGTTGCAA
Organism: Stephania cephalantha; assembly: GCA_039657325.1. NCBI lineage: Eukaryota > Viridiplantae > Streptophyta > Magnoliopsida > Ranunculales > Menispermaceae > Stephania > Stephania cephalantha. Next base: position 45,833,643 of record CM077579.1, on the reverse strand, counting down.
TAATCCGAGTTGGATCCATGTGCTGAGAGAGCTTGGTAGAGCAATCCAAACCAACATCATCAAATATAAGACTGCATTGGTCAGGACAGGGTAGCAAGCTAAGGAATGCATCAGCATCTGCATGTTCGTCCTCAGGCAAGCATTTAAGTGAACCGCCAACTGATTGAATTGATGGGACTGAGTCGTGAGAAAAGAAATGGGTATCTTTGAGTGAACTGCCAACTGACTCAATACATGGGCCTATGTCGTGGGAAAATAAACAGGAACCTCCATTACGACATCCCTGCTTATTCAAAACGATCAATGTAAGAAAATTAATTCAAAGATGAAAATCAATATAATTATTAAATATCAGTTGATAAGATCAGATTGATTGTGTGTGTGCATGTGTGTGAAAGAAATATTCGAATTCACAGAGAAAGCAAGCGAAATCAATGAAAAATCTCAACACCTACATAAAAGCATTGTTGGAGATGAAAGAATAGTCCAACATTAACTAATTGAGAAGAAAGACCACGGCTTATAAGTTTGGAGTGGGAATTCTAAGTTATCTTAGCATTTTTGAGAGCTCACCCACTCTCAAACTAAAGCCTACATATTTGCAACCAATCTCTCCACAGATTCTCGACTTGGACGAGGGCTTGAAACGACCAAAACTTTTTACATGGTATCAAAGCCCGCAATGGCTTAACAAGGGGTGAAAGATCCAAGGTCCAAGCATTTGAAGTCCCAACAAATGATAAAGAGTGCCAAAAGCTTTTACATTGGTTGTTAACCTATCGCAACCCTCCTCTACTATCCAGGTATGGATAATGGGCTTGTGACGCCTCCTTTATCCGCACTTGGAACCTGCTATGTAGAGCATACAAGATGTTCTACCAAGGTGGAATACAAGAGTACAAGCCAAACCAAAAGAGATAGAGAGGTCTTTGAGTCTCAAAAGAACACAAGCCCAAGCTAACAAAAATAATACCTCCAAACTGATGACAAAAGACAAGTCACAACTACACCAGACCAGCTGAACTTGATGGGGAGTATCGGAAATGACAGAATAGTCTAACACCGACTAGTTGAGAAGTAAGATAATAATTTTGTAGTTGGAACTCTTAACTTGCCTTGGCATTTTGGAGAGAACTCACATGCTCTCAAACTAAAGCTTACATATAAGCAACTAGCCTCTCCACACTCTCTAAACTTGGACCGGTCTAACAAATGCAAGACTTTATATTGATGTTAAAACACACAAAAGTGCATAAAAACCAACCTGAGTTTGACAATAGCAATGCGATGTTAAGGCAGCCACAGAGATGGAAGCAGTGGCCTCCATTTTGATTGGCATTCGAAGAAAAATTTTGAAGAATTATAAAATCAATAAATGGATAATAAAATACAAGAATCGATGATGCACAGTTTTTAGAATTTTCCTGGCCAAATAATGCAAGATGACATCATGACTCATTTAGTTAAATTTTGTTTGAGTAAAGTAATACTTTAGAACTTCTAGAAATCAGTTTTCCCCTTGTCAAGACCCAGCACCATATATGCCTTATTCCAACAGCTAACAAGGATGAAAAAGGGGGATTTTGATTTGCAAACTAGCTTCACAGTATTTTAAACGTATGATCATTAACAATAGAAATAACTTGACTTCAAACAAGGAAAGCTGCATGGTAGACCAGTTGAACAATAGAGATACCTGAGCAGACAAGAAGAACCTGCAGACAGGCAGTTTAGACTGACGAGAATGTGAGAAGGAACATTGACTGCCTTTATTACAGAATCCATTTGCAAAGAACTTGCAAAGAGGAGCTTCATTCATAAATATTGAATCCATATTTCTTTGCTGCTTCCCAGTAAAGTCCTCTGTGCACTGAATCCTAATCTGCTCAAACAGAACTCAAATAAAGTTATAAGAAAGAATCAGCTAATGGCATCATCAAGGTTTGTGAAGGTACAAAACACCTAACAGCTGGACAACTTAATAGTTAATGATTTATAGCAAAAGTTATGCAACAAACTGCCCTGTTCAAGACAGGAGATGCAAATCCCTGAGTCATCTCCTTGAAACATGATCTCCATGTTCTATTTTCCTTTTATCAGCCCAATGGACCATGACTGCATGAGTTGTAAACTATCTCTTAAGGTTTAAAAAATCGACAAACTTCGGCGAAGTTCGGGCGAAGTTTGTCGATTTTGAGGTGAGCGAAGCGAAGTTCATAGGCAATAGAAAAATTGCAAAACTTCGACTCAACTTCGGCTAACTTCGACCGAACTTCGAAAATATCGATGGAAGTTAATAAAACATGAAGTAAAATTGTCATGTTTCGTGGAAGTTGAGCAAACTTCGACTGAAACTTCGACCAAAACTTCGACTATGCTAGAAATATACTTAAACTTCGGGTAAATTCAAATAAAACATAGTTCTAGCATCTCTACGAAGAAACTTGAGTTTTCTAGCATTTAAAGTGAAATTCCATAAACTTCCGTACACCGGCGAATTTTTGTCAAACTTCCATCGTCGAAGTTAACTTCCTCGAATTAATTCCAAATTTTAAATGAGCGAAGTCATAGGCGAAGTCGAAGTTTCAAACCTTGCTCTTAACCTAGACATTGCAAGATATTAAATGACTATCTGTATAATCTTTGAATAAAATGTATAAGCACAACCTGACAAGGCACTTTGCAAAGCAAACAGTTTTCCTTGGCCTGCATCCAGGTATAGTCAATGAGAGCTGTAAAATTTGTTACTCAGGGTAGAAGCCTTTATTGATACACTTAATTTTATCTAAAACATTTTTGCAGAGGAAGGAAGCAGATGGTATTCAATAACCAAATTTCCAAAAGCTTGAGTAACAGATTATGGTATTGGTGTAGCTAGATCCACTACATCCAAATTGATTGTTTTGGCATTATCCATATTTCACTAATCTTATTTACTGGTTTCCTGAATACTTACAGAATTCCTTCATCCAATGATGGCTTAAGCAAAAGTTATATTTACTTGCACACACTTTTAATTGGAATAATCATCAGCAACTATCTTCAGTCTCCTATTTCCGGACTCAATTTTTTTTTTAAGAAAAAAAAAAAAGATCAACTCATATAATGAAATGGCAACCCTCTAATTTATTCAACTTTACTATGAAAATAACAGATAAATCCACCAAACAAAATCCAAAAAAAAAAAAAAAAAAAACAGATACATCAGCTTTTTGGCATCACATTCCGAAATTGAATCGCGCATAAAATTATTAGACAAATTAGTTGGCTAAACAATTTTCAGAGTTAGAGAGACAAGTTCATTTCTCCAAGAAAAGTCAATCACCACATCCCAAAACCGAAAGTTAAATCTGCCCAACTTGTCATTGCATATTCTCATCCAATCCAAGTTACCATTACTTGTCATTGCATATTCTCATCCAATCCAAGTTACCATGGTCAAAACAATTTCAAAGATTTTATAAATAATGGAACAGGAAACATGCAGACAAAATACCTCCTTGATGATATTTGCAAAATTTTCAGCCACGAGATTAGATTGAAAGTAATCAGAGGGCACAAATGGCACAGCTACACAAGTCCTTTCCCCAATAGTTCGATCAAGAGGTTTATTGCTCATTGGGACGGGTCCCAAACCTCCATCTTGCGGAGAGAAAATAAGGCATGAGTGTTTAAATTCAGACGGATCATAGTATGATGGTAGTCCATTAGATGTTGCAAGGAATCTTGGACGAAATCGGTGCATTGCATTTATTATATCTTCATCTGTGGGAAAGGTACAAGTTATAAATAAATATTCACCATTATCGTTCTCTATAAAATGATAATGAAATTCTTCAAGGATCATACACATTTCTGAAACATGATTAAGAGATGACTGCACAAGGTTATGAAACGAGCACCACTCCTCTTCAAGCTTTGATAACATTAATTCCGCAGCTTTAGGCCCATTTGAGTAGGGAACTTCTTTCAGAAAATCAAGACGTTGCTTATCCTTCAGAAACAAGGTCATAATATAATTAGAAGTTCTGGTCATGCACTCAAAACTTGTGAAACTGCAATTACATGAAACCTCATCTAACTTAACGGCCAAATAAAATAAGCAGACTATGAGAAATGTTGGCATTAACAATGACACAATCTTTCAGATATCTTTTTTCCATTGGGAGAAAGTAAACAGAAAAGGGAGTAACAAAGATAGCAGTATCAAAAAGTGGGATCCCTAGAGATTTAGATTACCCATTGATGAACTGGTGATGTTCTAATAAACTCTATATAGTTTCTTTAAGGACAAGTTAATAATGTAACCATTTAACATCTGACGATCTAGACTAAGCTTTATCTACTATAAACAGACAACCCCAATTGCAAAGGTCAACAACAACAACCCCAATAGCCTCAGTCCCAAATTAACTGGGGTCGGCTACATGGATCAAACTCTTCCATTGTGCTCGATTTAGTGCGAAATTGGGTATGAATGGTAGAAATGTTCTATGAGCACTCACAGTACACAAGTTAAGGGAGAAGAAAAACACAAATCACATGTATAGAAGAACTTTCTTTTAATTCTGGAATGATAATGAGGTTCAATTACACATGGAGGACTGTCCTGAAATAGTTGCCTATGGGTAAATTGTTGAGAATGGTGACATTTTGTGCTTCCTTTCCATAGAAAAGCTTTCTTGACCCCCTGTTTTTATGTTACCTTCTTTTTTTTTTTTGGTATGTTTTCCTTCTTCATTAATATAATTCATTCGATTCTTATCCAAAAAAAAAAAACCTACATGAAAGAAACCCTCTATGAATCAAGAAAACAAATGCATTATATATAGGGTGAGATAAATCACAGTTAAAACTTAAGAGTCGCAAGGAAGCCAACATATCCCTATTAAACTTATGAAATCTACTGTAGCACGAATTTGAGTTCACCTTAAGAACACGTTGCCAAAACTGATATGCACATAAGTTTGCCATTAAGATAACTTCTCTTCTACTTGGCAGGCTAATGTCTTCATTATCTCCCGTAAAGTAGCTGTCCAGGTATTCTGAGAACTGTAAATACACACACACGCACACATATATATATAATAATAATGTGTTAAATTAATAGGAAAAAGCATGTGGAAGCACGATCTACAAATAATCATAGGTTACCAGATTTTCCTGCCCGAAAGGGTGAACTATAGGTAGAGGCTGTTGGTCCATTAATATCCCAATCAAAATGCCTTCCCGAAGCAAACCAATTTCTCCAAACTTAAGTATCAGTACAGAAGCATCGAAAGACAATGAAAGAGTGGCAAGTAAACGCCCATAAAATGTTGGTTCATACCGTCCCCTAGGAATGGTTGGTTTTTCCAGCGCCTGAATATGAACAAGCAAGTTCAGGGCATCTTCAACAACTTCAGGATCTGGTGCGTCCATAGACCTCTCCAACAAAACTTAAACATGGAAATTCATTTGGAAAGTAAAGAATTACTAAATTAAACTAACTAGAAAACCCCACAATAAATAAGAAACTTTTTAAATTATAACATTAGAATCAAATAAATAAAGCACTTCCTAAGTAAAATAACTTCAATCAAATAAATAAAATCACATCTTTACCCACATTGATGATCCCTTAAATACATAATAATAACATTTAACATCATCAAGACTTCAAAGGTTGCCACAATCAAAATGATACATAATATCAAAGACCGAGGTAAGAAAAAAAGAATAAAAATTTCATGGACATTTGTAGATTTAGAAAAAACGTAGGATAGAATTCCTAGAGATTTTATTTGATGGATTCTAGAAAGAAAAAAGTGCATGCCAGGTACATAGACACTATTAAAAATATGTAAGGAGTGTAACAAGTATAAAGACATTTGAAGGAACCACAAAAAAAATGTACCATTACAATAGGACTGCATCAAAGATAGGCCTCATGCCTTTACTTTGGTTATGGATGAACTTACTAGGAATATTCAAATGTATATACCATGGTGTATGTTATTTGTAGATGATTTTGTTTTAGTGGACAAAACAAGAGATAGAGTGAATAGAAAATTAGAACATTAAAAGAATACTTTAGAATTTAAAGGCTTTAAGAGGAAGACCGAATACATGCATTGCAAGTTAACATCATGCATCAAGATGATGGAGTGGTAAAATTAGGGGAAATGGAAGAACCAAAAGTGAAACACTTAAGATATCTAGGATTAGTCAAACAAAATCATGGTAATGTTAAGAATGACGTTACACATAGAATTCAAGCTGAATGGAAGAAGTGGGGAGTGCAACAGGTGTGATATGTGATCGAAATATCCCTACCGAGCTAAAAGGAAGATTTTATAGAACTATAATTAGGTCTACTATACTTCATGGAAGTGAATGTTGGGCAATGAAGAAACAACAAATACATAAAATAAATGTAGCGGAAATGAGGATGCTTAGTTAGGTGGACGTTTAGTAAACCTTGCAAAGATGGAATACGAAACAAAAACTCGAAGAAAAGTAGAAGTAGCACCAATTGACGCAAAGATTAGGGAAGGGTGGTGTAGAATGAAGCTAACTTGGGACGCATTGATTAGGAACGATTTAAAGAATTTAGAAACCAAATCATCAATTGCATTAAATCGAGCGCAAAGAAGAGTTTGATCTATGTACCTGACCCCAACTAATTAACAATCGAGATATCAATTTTGGCAAATTATTTAAAAAAATGTTTGAAATCTATGCTTCGTCAACCAGAAGCTTATGGTAGATGGCACACTGGGCAAAAAAAAAAAAAGTGCATGTATAGCAGGTGAGAACAACGTATGGGTGCAACCAAGAGGATTTCCAAACCAAAAGAATCCCATCAATCTCAAGCATATAATAAATACTCACAAGCAAAATGAGAAGGAGCAATTTCTAGCTTTGATCTTAGTATTGAAAAATGGAAATTAATTACAATGGAACCATGCTGCAATCATTAACAAAATGTATGTGCAATACAGCAATAGTTGCTGTAAAATGTTGCTAGCGAACCATGAAAGAAAATGTATAAATCACTAAGCACAATACCTTTGGGATCATTTATTGCTCTGGATTCAGCACAAGCAATCAAAAGAACATGCTTCCTCAATGATAGTCTCAATATTGAAGGAGACTCGTGCTCACATAAAGCACCATAAAAAGACCGAGGGACTAAACGATAAATTTGACCATCACAAGTCCTTCCGGTTCTCCCCTTGCGCTGATCAGCCTACAAATAAACCTTCCAAAAACTAATCAGACATTGAAAGAAAGCATCCTGTCCCAAACAAAATGCGAGATTGTCTTAGTACCTGGGACTTAGATACCCAAACAAGCTCAACTGATTCCCTTTTTATACTATTGTCCCAAAAAACTTGTAGAGATCGACAAGAATCAATGACAAAGGCAACTCCAGGAATTGTTACTGATGATTCTGCAATATTTGTAGCAAGTATAACCTGTAACACCAATTCAATATTAACATGAAAACAACACTTCGTGAGAAAAGGAGACAAATGCACAAGTAACAAGTAGGTTAAACTTAATGTATGCATAGGTTCCTTCACATGTCCAAAAGAAGATATAAGCACAAAATTAGAACTGATTGCATAAAATTTGTGTTTGGCATCAAACTACTTCCTTTGCATCCTTTACGATTAGACATTAGTACATGAAGGTCTTAAAAAAATTAAATTCAATTAAGCGTGATAAGTAACCACTGGAGTAGAAAATGTGTTTTATGAATTCATAATTAGAAACAAAATTAAGCAAACAATAGATATTATCAGTACGCAAACAGATACATGAGTAAGAAAATTTAAGGGAGATGATCATAATAGTAATTCTCTGCTGTTCTAAGGAGTTCTTCTAGTTTTTTACAAATAAATATATATATAAGAGAGAGAAACTGTAATGGTCGGGAGATGCATTTTGAATTTGAGTCCTACTCTTGTTGAGTGGTTAGCATAGTCCAACCTCTCGAATAGTTTTGGTTCCTTACTTCCTTGTGTTCTCTACTCTTGTTCTATTGCTCTTCAATCAATACAATATTTATCAGTGAACTTATTTCTGGCACAGTTTCATCGAACTTCGTTGTTGTTGTTATTTGGGTTCTTATAACGATGATCAATACAACAAGTAATGCCGTCACCTACCTTCCGGTGGGATTTGCAAATTTTCATAGCCATAAGAGCTTTATCAGTGTCAATACTCCGATGCAATATGTGCACTTCAAACCATGAAGAAAAGGACTTCAAAAGGGTCCATTGTTGTTCTAGTGAATGATAAGTGGGAAGGAAAACCAATATGCTCTTTTCTATATCAGGTTCATTTTCGTGAATATGCATCACAAGATCATGAATAAGCTTGTGAACTGCAGCCTTTATTTGAGCTCTAGAAGAAACGCGTTCCATCTCAGAAATGTAATCAGCTAGGAAAAGTTCGTCCATCCCAAGCAGTTCAGCAACCTGGTAAAAAAAACAATTCAAAGTAATAATCAATTTTTACATCAAATGAAGTATGATGTGTGCAAAGCGCAAACATCTAAAATAAATGACAATTTAAAACTTTACGGATACGCAGGCATAGGATAGAAATATGGAACTAAACAAACAAACACAGAAAGTGAACATAAGAAATTTCCAAATAAGTTTAAGCGCCATGCATAAGTTCCAATGCTGCCCCAAATATTATTTAAAAAGGCAACTTAATGTGAGAAAGAGAACTAACTACCTGCTCAAGATATGAAACTCTACGCTGAAATATCACTTGCTTGGGAGAGCTTGGAATTGCCAGCACTTCCACCCTTTCACCCCTACCAAGATCTCTAAAGTAATCCTTGTATCTCGTAATGTCTGCAGTGGCAGACATCAATACCACTCTAAAAGAACATAAAAATATTAGGGATGCAACAGGAGACATAAAAGTAACAGATGATTTTGAAAAGGAAAAAAATCAGGGGAATTTACATCGAGATACCAACCTCAAATCATTTTTTTTCAGCAGAAACTGTTTAATAAATGCAAGAACAAGATCAGATTCCACAGATCTTTCGTGCACTTCATCAAGAATAACAACCTTGTATCGAAGAGCATCTATCCCTTTGTCTCGCATTTCGTCCAGTAAAACGCCGGCAGTTTTGAAAATGATTTTTGACCTGCCATACAGTATTGAATAGTTTGACATGTTAAAAGCAAGAAAAGCATTGTGGCAGCCATCATTTGCATATCTAATAAATCTAATAAACTAGATAAAGCGTATAAAACGAAGAATGGTGACTCTGCAGCAAAAGAAGCTCCATTTTACTGAATTATATCAAGAAACCGTCACCAAAAAGTGTTGTAAAAATATATTGTTTCTGCACTACTTCTTCCAAATTACAATAACTAGTCACTTTTATACACTTCTAAAAATTGTTGGCGTTACAAGAAAATTTAAGGGCGCAAAGTACGATCAAAGGAAATAGAGCTAATTTTACAATCTTCAGAATTGAGTCCTTATCAAAGAGAATCAGCTCTTATGATTCCTAAAATGAATATCCTAACGATTAAGTGAGGTTATGCAATGGCCACGCTACCAGAAAATGGTGCGATGCCTTATTATTATGAAGTCTTTCAAACAACTTCATCTTCACTCGACAAAAGTTTAGGGCCATCCAATTATATCCCAAAAAAAAAAAAAATAGAAAGAAAACTTTGCTTTGATAAACCAATGACCCTCGCCTCGTGTCTTCTTTGAATTTCATGAATGCCAAACACTGCTAAAGTACACAAATGTCAAAAATATTTCATTCTGAACTCTGAAGTATTAGGATTAATTCACACAAATTATGTCCAACCTAATCGAGTGCGCGTCTATGAACGCACGAACATAAAATGGTTGTGGAACTTTCTTTCAAGGAGAATTAAGCGCCAATTGTTCAATCCAACTGCCATTCTAACATTGTTCAAAATCCGCATTTTATAGAACTTATTGCTACGGTAACAAAATATGCAGTCGAAATGTCGAAACCCTATTTCAACTTTATAAACAAAATATGATGATTAAACATACACATGGAGAGCCTTTTTGCAAAAACCCCCAATATTATGAACAAATTAGTTTCACAAATACTAATCAAAATACCTCTCCGACATGACCTTGCAGTGCCCAATATGATACCCAACCTCGCCTCCCACTTCACATCCCCGTGCCTGGGCCACCATTCTCGCAACTGCTACAACAGCAAACCTCCTAGGTTGTGTGCATAATATGGGCTCCATACCCTCTTGTAGAAGAAACTGAGGAACCTGAGAACTCTTCCCTTTTATTCAAAAAAAGGACCCCAAAACAGCCCCGTTAGTGTACAATTGCATAAACAGTACACTACAACTCCCAAATTCAGGCATTTACACAATACTGTGAATCAATTATCCTTGTAAACCTCCTTTGAAGTAATTTACAACTGCCCTAACAACGTTCCGAACTCCAACGAAATACAGATAAAAAAAACACAAATGTCACAAAAAGAAACCATCACAGAAATCATTAACACACACGAAACAAACAAGGAATAAACCTAGAAGAGTTATGCTATTTTGACTCCATTTGGGCATGTCAATTTGAAATGCACTCATTGGAGTCTCATAGATGCACATCGAGTTCTATGTACACATTAATGCACGCACAACAATGCATCAATCAAGGCTCACAATCAAGGGCGTGCCGAATTGGCATGCCCAAATGGAGTCAGAATAGCATTAGTGTACAATTGCTTAAACTGAATATCAAAACTCCCAAATTGAAGCACTTAAGCAATGCTGTTGATCAATAATTCCTCCAAACCTCCCTTGAGGTGATTTAAAAAAACCCTAACAATATTTCCGAACTCTTATGCAAAATACAGATCAAAACAAAGCAAGAGTGTATTAGAAATCATTAGCACATAAAAAACGAACAAAGAATAGGACTATAAAACACACCAAACCCCCAACCACTTCACTACACATTGATTGTAACCTAGTTAGATAAACAACTGAAACAACAACATTAAGCAAACGCATCACGAGAGGACCACTAAACAGTACATCACAACATCCAAATTGAAGGTTACAAAGAATACTACGAATCAATAATCCCTTCAAACCTCCATTGAAGTAATTCCAAGTTGCCCTAACAATACTCTAAACTCTTATACAAAATACAGATCAAAACACTCAACAACAACAACAACAACATAGCCTCAATCCCAAATTAATTGGGGTCGGCTACATGGATCAAACTTTTCCATTGTGCTCGATTAAGTGCAATTGATGGTGAGCTTTCCAGACCATTCAAATCCCTCTTAATTAATGCATCCCATGTTAATTTTGATCTACCCTTACCTCGTCGAATTTCTACAGTTTCTATTGAGTCAAGTTTTCTAGTGGGGGCATTTGTATGCCAACTTTGCAGGTGACCAAACCACCGCAACCGCCCTTCTCTAATATTTGTATCAACTGGTGCTACTCCTACTTGTCTTTGAGTTTCTATATTTCTTATTCTATCTTTACGAGTTTTACCACACATCCACCTAAGCATCCTCATTTCTGTTACGTTCATTTTATGTAATTGTTGTTGCTTTACCGCCCAACATTCACTTCCATAGAGCATAGCTGGCCTAATTGCGGTCTCATAAAGCATAAACGCCATAATCATCGCAAAAATCATCAACACACACCATCCTTGCTCTTACTACTGAAAACACATCAAAACCCCACCTCCATTAGAGTAACACTTAAACAACTAATTAATCAAACCATCACATATATAGAGGGTAGTTCTACTTCTACCATGGTGTGATTTTTCTCAATCACCATGGATGGCGATTTTAATTTATCACCATTGGATTAAGATCCAATGGCCTTTTTTTTAGACCGCCCGATATCTGGACTTAACCAACTACTCTGGACTCTAGCCAAGTCAGCCCACTAAGGGGTAAGTAAAGCTCTCCCAGCACTAGTTTCTGCATTCGTGGAGTCTCAAACTCAAGACATCCTCTTAAGCCATTGGAGTGCGAACCACTCCATCGCACCAACCGTTAGTTATCCAATTTTGACAGCTATAATAATGACTCTTAAACGTGTGCACTAACATCAAAAAAAAACTTTTTTGGATCACCAACTGAAACCACTACAATCATTAGATTCATTAGAGAGCGAGAGAGAGAGAGAGAGAGAGAGAGATAGGACCATTGGTACAGTGGCATAAGCAGTTCATCACAACATCCAAAATCGAAGCATTTACACAATACTACTACGAATCAACGATCCATCCAAACCTCCATTGAAGCAATTTCCAACACTCCCAACTCTTCCACGAAACACATATCAAAACACGCATAAAACGAACAAAGAGTAAGTAAACCTTGAAAACCAGCAAAACCGCTACACATCGATCGCGACCTCATTAGGTCAGCAACTGAAACCACAACACAGTAAATAGAGAGAGTTATAGAGAGAGCGAGAGCGAGAGCGAGAGCGAGAGAGAGGGGACTGACCGCAACCAGTCTCGCCGATTATGAGAGTGACGCGATTCTGCGAAATCTTGTCGACGATTCTGTCCTTCAGCGTCATCACTGGAAGAGAAGAGAAGTTCGGTGGAGACGAAGACGACGATGAAGACGAATCCATGGCTATGCTAATGTGCGCGGGTTCTAGAGAGAGAAACCAAGACTTCACAAAAAAAAAAAATCTCTCTCTCTCTCTCTAAAAACTTGCAGGGGAAGAAAGGAGTGTATTGGTTCTGTTTTTTCCGATTCTCTTCCGCGCGCGCGCGCCATGACAGCTGGTGTAGGCTAACGTGCGCGTTGTGCGTACTGTTCTCGTTGGTCGGCGCCGGTCGTACGGACTAGACTCTTTGGTACACGTGTCCTTCTTAACGTGATTTTTGGGAAAAATTACAGTGGTATCGCAATTTTACTTTTAAGGCATCTCCGATGGTAATGTGGATTTAGAGCGGATTGATGCCTTGTAATAAATGTAGGAAAAAATATTTATTTTATGTGGCATTAGATAGACATTTAAATTTCAAAATGATCTTTCCAATGGCAATATGAATTTAGACTATGAATTGTGACTTTTTTTTACTTTCTATAATGATGTGGCAATGGACTATAATGTCTAAAGTAAACATCGTGGTAGGCACTCTTCACTTTGATTCATTATCACATCATCTAGACATTCACAATTTATGGTCTCATTGGAGAGCATTTTTTGGGTTTGATGTGGATTGTGTCCTAAGTGGATACATTTCCACCCCGATCCAAAAGTCTCATTGGAGATGCTCTTAGACTAGTCGGCATTTCGAACTTCGCGCGCGGGCAACAATAAGTATCTACATATTTGATGAGGAAAAAATGTGAAAAAAAAACTTATGATGTTCTATCTCCCTTCCTTAATATTTGTCACGTTTTGAACAAATTTTGTTTTAATTGTAACCTTAGGAAATCAAAAAATTAAACATCAATTGCTTCATTTCTGATTCTAACCTCACTAAAGACAAAATCATATTTTTTGCAATAAATACTAATTGACCTAAAAAAAATATTAATTGAATTTATGTTGTAATGGATAAAAGAAAAAAAAACTTGTGATATTTGTGTTATAATTTTTTTGTCAAATACTTTGTGTTACAATTAGAAACACCCCAAAAAATGCAAAAAAAACGAAAGTTGTTAGAAGAATAAAAACCAAAAATAGAAACTCCTTAAAAAAGGTGGAAAAAAAAACTCCCCAAAAAAACCAAAAAACTTGAAAATTATTTAAAAAATCAGATTTTATCATCATTCCCCTCACTTAAGTGGAGAAATATCGATGGCTCGTCTTTTTTGTTTTTTTCGTATAAAATATTAATTATAACATTATAATGTCACATGTCACGTTGTGAGAGTTTCTCACATAAACAGTTCTTTTATATATAGATATATATATATATATATATATATATATATATATAATAGGTGTGGTTTTTTTTTATTCGTTAAGTAATGTATTTCGAGGTTTCTAAAGGCACATCTATTTGAAAAATTGCAACCCAATGCGCTATTAGTGTGATCCTTTTGGTTCGGTCCACGTGTCCACATGGAAATTTACCACGTATAACACGAATAGCACATTTGGAGAATGCGATATTCTTGTCATCCATGAGGATCCGTCCAGTGGATGCCAACGTAGACTGATCAATGTGGATGCTAGAAATTGGAAAAAAATTTCAAAAAATATAAAAAAATCAGAAAAAATATATTTTTGGACAAATAAATAGAAATGAGAGATTTTTATGAAAAAAGAGGATTTTGGAACTTTCTCGAGGATTTATACCGAGTTTCCTCCTAATACGTGCTACGATACCCAAAAATGTTCGAAATTTGAAAAATTGTTTAAAAACTTAGTCGAGATTAATTTTCGATTTCGAACCACAATTTGCCGTCAAAATTGGGATCCAAACATCCGAAGTGTTGATTTGGTGTGATTCTTGGTTTTTACGACTTGAAAATACCGAAATAACTCGAAAATTAGTTGAAAACTTAAAATATTCAAATACGAGACTTATCCGAATTTTTCAATGATTTTTGGTAGCATCGAGGGTCCTAAAACTACTCGGAACGAAGCTCGGGAAATAAGTTCAAAATACATGAAAGCCGAAAAACGTTGTGTAAGGCTTCATAACCAACTTTTAGTTTTTATTCCTCCTCTATCGATCTCTCTATATCTATCTCGGTGTTCCCAATTTGTATAGGTTTGCATGAGGCTTGCATAGGGTTGTATGGATTTACAATTGTAAATGGTATGCGAGTCATTCATATCCACCTCGAGATATGTGCGCAAACAAGTTTCAAACCTTAGGATCGCGGTTTGCATGGGGGTTTGCATGTAATGTGTAATCTTTTCGATTTAGATTTGGGTTGAACAAATAACTTCTCAAAATGAGTAATTCATACACTTTTTTGGATGAAAAAATAACTCATTCTCAAAATGATTAATTCATATACTTTTTTGGCTGAACAAATAACTCATTCTCAAAATGAGTAATTCATACAAAATAGACATCCGCACCAATCGCTCCTTATGACAATGCGTGATCCATATATATGGATTCCATGTCATCACCATTAACGCCTTGTCAAAACGAGAAATACATTAGTTTTGTAATTTTAAAGAAACTTTCCCTATTTGTTGAATATAAAATAAACCCCACACCCTAATTTTTGGTTTGGATATGGTCAAGACTCTCATACGACCTAATCATGACGAAACTAGGATTGGATTACGAATTGGAGAGGGCACATGAAATGCATGTAACACCTCACAAAAATATTGGGGTGCCAATAGCGCGACCCTTCAAAAATTAATGAAAGAAGCCATAAGTCACATTCGAAGTCATATCGGGCAAATGAGCCATCTATACAACATCGATCCACGTTTTATACACTGAGACTTACGTATGTCCCACTACGAGGCATACACGGACGACTCATATGCCTGATGCGACTTTAGATGTGTCTCGAGCATTGTCAATCTAACATTCCCTGTTCGAAATTGATTGAAGCAACCAGCTTTCAGTTGTAATTACGTAAAGAGAAGTGCTAAAATGACAACAACGTATCACACCGCAAGACACATTGACTCACAAAATTCATCTATGTGAGCCTCGAGATGCAGACATACACGAATATCAATGCATAACACGCGGGTCGAAGTTGCATGAAAGACACTTGTTATGTAATGTATCTTATAGTGTGACATTGTTATTATCATTATAGTATTTTCCATCTATGTGCGCCTCAAGATGTGGTCGTACACAAATCTCAATGCATAATACATAGGTCGAGGTTTCATGAAAGGCTCTTGTGAGCCAACGTATCTTGTGGTGCGAGTCAGCGTCACGTTGTTATCATTCTATTATTTTCCTTACCTAAAAACCCCTCAATCCCCAATTCCAACTCCATCCCATTCCAGAACCAACCTATCCTCGCCACCAAACACCTCTCAATTCCAAATCTCTAGACCTCAACACCACCTCCAAAAACCCGCCATTGAAGATCCAAAGCTCGAGCTCGATCGCCGCCGAAAATGGCTTCCGGTTGGGGAATCACAGGCAACAAGGGCCGCTGCTACGATTTCTGGACCGATTTCAGCGAGTGCATGTCGCGCTGCAGAGAGCCCAAGGACTGCTCGCTCCTCAGAGAAGACTATCTAGAGTGTCTTCATCACTCCAAAGAGGTTGGTCTCGATCTCCCGATCTCTGAATCTCGCTTTCTGTGCGTTTTTTAGGGTTCGATTTGGTCTCATTAGGGCTTTGTTTTTAGGAACCCTAGGTTTGGGAATTTGAAAATTGGAAACCCTAATTTTGAGTGTATGGCGAGTGTTTGGGAGATTGAATTAGTCGATAGGGACTCTGATGAACCCTAAATTTTGAAACTTTACTTACATAGACTCTGTTTTTGGCGATTAGGGCTTCCGACGAGTCGAATTATATGAAAAGTTCGTAACTTTGGATCTGTTTTTGTTGTTAAACTTGTAGGGTAGAGAGTGTATGGTTTCTTTGTTCTTCAAACAATCAAAAACTGATTTTTGGGATATCACACAGCATAGCTAGCCCTATTTTGGGATTGAAGGCATTCCCGAGAGAAGAACGCGCGAAAATTCGGTGGATGATTTTAGGTCCCAATAGAACTAAGCACCATTAGCTAGAGCATGAAGAGAAAAGGAGCATTACTGTGGATGAATGAAGCGTGTGCTATGTGTTTCACGATTAGTTGAAAGAAGGGAGTCTGCTTATTGTGGGAAGGGTGCCAAGTTTTGTGACCGAAGAGCATAGTATGACGGTGGAATAGTGGGCAACTTACAATTGCAAGAAATGCAATTAGGGGTTGAAACTCAGCTGCATTTAGAGTTGGTTATCACCAATTGTAAGTGATTTGTCGACATTCAAACCAACTTTAGAGGGAATCAGAGATGCCCATTAGAGATATTGGAAAACTCGCCAATGGCAGGTGGTTTACATCAAGATGTCTTGTCATACAAAAGAGACATAGGATCTTGAAGTTCTTGCAGGCGTTGGTCTCTTGCGAATTCTTTTTCTCCTTTTTATTGGAGAGAAAGGGAAAGGACCAAGTCTCTTTGTCAATGAAACTATGGACTATACCTTCGTTACTCATTAGTTATCATGAATTCATGGTAGGCGCCATTGGAGTTTATGACCAAATATCGGTACTTTTGACCATGAAATGTTTCTCTTTCACACTCTCTTTGTCTTACAATATGACGTGAAAAATGTGGAATCTATTTTTGTTCTTTTCATTCTATCTCAAGCCTTCTACGAATTTCTATACTTTAAATAGCTCTGCCCATCTGTAAACCTATGCATTTCAACACCAGTTACCTAATAATGATATACACATACCTCTTAGCCATTCACGAACCACATAAGTAAAATTTGTTTGCTGCTAATGCAACATTTTTTTTTTTTTTGAATGCTATTGGGGATGGGTGTTGTTTATTTACATATTAAAGTATCTAAAATAAGTGTGTATGTTTTTGTTTGGACGATTTACTATTTTATGTTCAAGTTCAACCTATTCAAGTGAAAGTACAATTATTAGCCTATTACCTTCTCTTACAAATTTCATTACATTGTCGACTTGCTTGCTACCATGATGAGAATAGAAGTACTGATTGCAGGAAAGGTAGCATACTTCTTAATGATTGGTTCTCACCTTCGTCTATAACATCAGAAGGTAAAAAAAGAATTGTTGCAGTGCCAACTAATTTCACATCGGAATTCCCCCTATTCCCCTTCAAAGTTACTGAAATGTGCGGTGACCAAAAGGTCATGGGATCAAATCTTGTCATCCAACTCCAAATATGTTAGTTTCTTCTAGGTCATGTGGTTGGGGTGCCGGTTGGCTCTTGTGGGTGTTGGGGGTTAGTCGAGCCTAACCTAAGTAGTGAGGGGCTGGAAAAAGGTATTGACACTCACGATTATCCCCAAAAAGGAAAAAATTATGCGGACCGAAAGCTGCCTGAATTATGAGATTTGTGTAAATGGTTAAACAAAGATCTGAATCTTAAGTTTGAAATTCAAATCAAATAATGGATAACAAGGTTTCCACTGCTGCCTTTTGTATCATGGATCATGTCTTTTGGTTAGCAAGTTGTGAAACTTTGATTTGTGTAATTGTTTTCCACGTAAAAGATTTGAAGGAGATATTATTGACAATGGATCAAATATACCTGGCATTTCACCATTGCTTTGTAGGCGATACTTCAAGGTCTGCTTAGTACCTTTCAAGTTAGGGTGGAAAAACCAGATTCCCTCCGATTCAGTCTTGCAGTGTTCTCAATGTTAAGAAGTCCAAAACTGTTTTGTCAATTTTTAGAAGTTCTTGTCTACTTTTATTGAAATTCATGAATGAATCAATAAAAATTTAGAGGGAAGGGAAAACATCGCCAGTATTTCCAATTGTTGACAGTTACCTTGTTTGAGTCATTTCTGCTTTATCATTGATATTGTTACATCAATACGCCGTTGCTTCCCTATGTATTCAATTGTTGCTGTTACTCTGATGTATTCATATAGTCTTCATTTAATTTCTCATTCACTATCTTTTTATCATTCTACAAGGCTCTCCTACCATAGCACCTGCGTTTTTCATTCATGTTACCAAAGCCTGCATGATCAATCATGCCATCTGGTTCTTGAAATTATTTATATAGTATGCAAACATTGAGGTGACGTTTACATCTCTCGAGTAAAAAATAGTTTTATTGTACATGGAGGAAGCATATTGATGAATTTGATGTAACAAACCTGAAACCCCACATAAATATTGTTGGTAAAGGGCTTTGTGTGATTGAATTGAAATAAAACTGAATTATATGTTAATATTTAACGGTGCTTACGCAGAATGTTAAATATATCAAACAGACCTTGAGCCAACCACTGGATAATATGTTCAGATGTTACAATTTATCTGAATAGTGAGTGTTAATTTTCCTAAAAAAAAATGTTATTCATTTTTTATCCAAGTGTATTGAAACAAAAATTTCTTTGGTGCTGCAGTACCAACGGAGAAACCGTATTTACAAGGAGGAGCAAAGACAGATACGGGCAGCTGCACGTAAAGCTCAAGAAGGCGAAGAGAAAAGTGAAGGTCACCATTAGGACCAAATCAGCTGTTACCATCTCTTGATTTTGAGAAACAACTTCATTTTGTACTCGGCCATTCTTGAGCTTTTTGGCTCTTGGAATTGTTGTTTGTGTTTTGAACTTTTGGTTGGAGAAAACTGGGAAAGCCTTTGCGTGGATGTTTGTGCATTGCAATAAACTTGCAAACAGATTTCATCTCTCAGACAAGTCATAACTGTCTAAACTATGCTTGATTTGCTGATCAACTGTAGCTAAACCATGCTTCAAAGATTTGAGTCCATGAATTCATATTTCTTGCAAAGTTTGCTCTTTTGAATAATTCCTGTAAAACTTTTATGACAGACTATAATAACAATGTCACTCAAACTTTGCAGTTCTTGTTTCTGGCATTTGCTTCTCTCTCAAAGATTCACAAGACTAACAAGTTTTTCTTTTCCATCTTTCGTTTTACCTTTCTTGCACCAAGTAACAGCAACTTACATAGCCTCAATCCTAAAATTAGTCCAAGTGAGTTATAGGGATCAAACTTTTCTATTATGCTCGATTTAGTGTAATTGACGGTGTGCTTTTCAAATCATTTAGATCTCTCATAATTAATGCATCTCAAGTTAGCTTTAGTCTACTCTTGCTTCGTCAAATTTCTCCAGTTTCTAACATTTTTATTGAATCGAGTTTTTTAGTAGGGACAGTTGTACGCTGTCTTTTGAGGTATACAAACCATCATAACCACTCTTTTTAATCTTTGTGTCAATTGACGCTACTTTTACTTTTTTTTTAAAATTTTTATATTTCTTATTCTATTTTACCGGTTTTATTGTACATCCACTTAAACATCTTCATTTCCTCTTGCACCAAGTAACAAGTTTTGAAAATGGTGCTTTCGGCAAAAAAAAAAATTTGATAAACATCTTCATGAGCATTTAGATATAACAACAACATAGCTTCAAACTCAAATTAGTTGAGGTCTTCTGCATAGATCTAACTCTCCCATTGCTGTAGATACTGAAGAAAACCAATCAAACATGGAGATGGAAAGGAAGCTTTTTGGTTTAACATTGCCAATGCTAATAGAAAATGATACTGAACAAGGGTTTAGAAGTGCCACATCGCACCTTAAAAATCTCTTCTTTAAAATACATTCTCAATCCCAAAAGCTAAAAGATGATGAACTTTTATGTACTCATCACAATCTGAAGACCTTGTGAATTTCTTATTTCTTTCTTATTCAAAAACAAACACTGACTATGAATTCTTAGCTGAGCAGCGTAGCATCCACATTAAGCTCAAATAATCATACACAGGAAAATAAGCCACAACAGATCAGTCAATAGCAATTTATATGAAGTGGGTTTATGAGTTTATCTACCATATCATCATATTTACAGCAAATCCACCCAAGAAGTTAGTAGGGTGCGTGTGCAATGCGCGCGGCCAAAACATCTCCAAATGTTCTGCTGCCTCTGGAGAATGAGCAAAGCATGCCAGTCTTCTATTACAAAAGCGTCGACATGCTTATGTTAGGAAACTGCAGCCCTAACCTTCAAGTTCCTGCCAGGAACCAAACACAAGTCATAACAGATCAATAACGATTTCCCAGTCTTCATACAATAGCATGCACGCCTTAACCGACTCGGCTTACTTGTTTTTCTAACTTTCAAGTATTTTAAGGCAAGGAAAGTGATAGACTAAGATACTTTTGATATGCGCATTTCGCAAATGCAGGAGTCTATTGAATATGCAGTGGAAGTGTGCACACACCTAGATGCATAATCACAGAGTCAAATAACTACATTGGAATAGTGTTCAAAATGTGTAAATCCATAGTATGCTGCCCATTCTTTTTTCTGAAAACAATGTCTTAAATAGTGCATTTAATAGTAATATGGATCGCAATCTCGCAGAGTAACAGCAGATGTTGAGGGATTTCTTCGGGGAAAGGTCTTATCAACAAACAAAGCGAGCTCAAGGGCCAATATCGAATTGATGCTGGGTATGCAAATACGAATATAAAATGAAAATGTAATCTGCACAACACTTGTATGTCCCCCCTCAAAAGAAAGCAAGCCAAGCTGCTTCAAAAGAATACTAGTATGTCAAAAATGCAGAAGCAGTATGAAAAAGATTTATCAAGATAAACCATGGCTAAACGACCTTTAACTTGCCGATATCTTAATTAACATAAACTAAAATGTAAATGCAAACTGTCAATGTCCAAAAAAAAGTGCACCGTTGCCGGGTAAAAAAATCGGGACATCCAACTTACAAAAAAAAAAAAAAAAGAACTAGAGAACATTAGAATATAGCATCGACAATACTAGTTCACAACCCGAGGGGTACTGAAATGTTTAGAACTATACAAAGACAAACTTAGTAAGATAGATAAACTACTTGAGAAATAACAGGAGACTTACTCTAATGTAGTTCATAATAGACAAGGCAGATTCGGATAATAGACTTGCTCCAATGTAGTTCATAAAAATTAAATGCATGAACAATAAAATTATCTCAGAATTAAAAGAAGCGCGAACCTTCAATAAACATTAAGATCATATAGCCTGTCACAATTAGGAGTAGGATAATTCCTGTCCCACTGACGCCGGCGGATCTCAACACGACAGTAATGACCAAGCATAATTCTGTATTTATTCACCACTTGGCCTTCAATAATTTCTCTGGAAGAACTGCCGAGCGGAAACTTCTTATCAAAATCAGATGATTTCACATAATACTCTATCCCATAATTCTGGGTAACTCTTGGCAATTTACATGCTCTACTCGGATGCAGAGAATATTCAGGATCCCAGAAGGGAATGGTCGCTAGAAATAACACAATAAAGAAAACAAGCAAGAGCAGAAGAGTAATATTCACATCAAGTCCTCCATGAGTATGATCACTCCCCCTTCGCCAATCATCCATTCGTCTTGTTCTACGCACATTACTAGTCCAAAACACATCCGACTGACCAAAAAATGACCTGAACACCTCATTGGGGTCAAAATCATCATGAAAGAAAACATTAACATTGGTATTAGTTCTTCCCATTCTATAATACCTCCTTCTCCTCACATTATTGCATCTCTGGTTGTGATCAAATTCATCCAAAATGCCATTCTGATCATAGTTTCTCCGCGACTCTTCCTCACTCAAGCACTTAAAAGCCTTGCAAACTTTGTTAAACGCCTCTTCCGAACCCGGAGCCTTATTTTTATCAGGATGAACCTTCAAAGACAATTTCTTGTAAGCCCTTCTAATCTCCTCAACCGAACAGCGCTTCTCCACGCCGAGAATCGCATAGTAATCCCTAGTCCTCTTAATTTCATTAACCAACTTTGCATTCTCATCCGAATACGCCCTCTCCCCATTCCTACACCCTTCAAAACTATTCGAATTTCCAATAACTCCCGCCGCGCTTCGGCTATCTACCGAAGAGGGGGGCGCCAAATTCTCACAACTTGCCAGTAATTCATCTACAGGGATGTCGCCATTAAGGCGTAGCGCGATTTTGATGAATTTCAAAGCGCGCTGTTTGTCGCCGGAGGCGACTGCGGATTTAGCAATACTTATACACCTCAAAGCTTCATCCTTGTTACTCTCCATGATCAATCGCATAAAAAATCCCTACTTTGAAACCCTAATTGTGCATAATTTGAACCCACAAGTATAAACACAATAAATTAACAAACCCTAGTGTAGGTGTCTCCAGTTCGAGTTTTGGGAATTGAAAAACTTCAAAACTCTTGGCTACAGGCGCCGCAATTGTGGTCTTACGTTCCTCGAGTATGAGAATAGTCAGGGCTATGCCTCGGATACCCTGACAATATTAATAAAAAAAAAAAGATTGCAATTGAATTCTATCTCAACAATCAAATCATCAGAAATTCAGAACCCATAAATCAAAATTAATTAGTGCTTGAGAAGATTGAACTACTTGAATTTCTTCAAATTGCTTGGAAAATGTACCATAAAAATTAAGAATCACAAATCAATGACTTCACCTTCTGAGTTCGAATCGAATTGAAGAAGCAGACGAGGAGATAGATTTCTCGTCAAAATCGTCAATCAAAGGCTGCGCGGTCTACTCAGACACCAAAACTCATTTTTGTCTTTATTTGCCAAAGCAAACTACCCGGTATCCGAAGCCCAATGGCCACCGACTAATCCGAGCCGGGGAGGATCATTAGGAGGCGCAATTAGAAATGGGTTGTTGCCCTTTAACTGATGACTCGAGTTCGACTCTTGAGAATAAAACTTTATCTATACAGAGCGCAACTCGAATACCGAGTGATTTAAAAAAAAAAAAAGCTCTCTCTCTCTCTCTCTCGAATTTTAAAAGGAGTTTGTACTTAAGGCTCGAAGTCGAGATACTTGATTAAACTGACCTAACCCTTGTCATCGAGCCAAACCCCCATTTGAGTCTCACGATTTTATTCTACTTCTAATCCAATTTACACGCTTTTTCTCTTTTGACTCGCCCCTTAAAAAGAGATTTTTTGTCTCAATTATATGCTTATAGTCTTAAAAGGAGTAATTTCAATCTTATTAAAGTTCAATAAAGATATCTAATTGGTTATAGTAGACCAATAAAATTAAGGTAGATCACAACAAATTCATAAAGTCTAATTGTTTAAGTGAGTCGAGTGGGTCTAACAAGTCTACGTGACTTCCAAGATCTATAGTGAACTTGAACTATTCTATCGAAATCCATGATGAACTATTAAATACCACCCAAAGGTCTAATATTTACTATACATATCTTCTACGAGAGTAGTGAGTCGAGTGGGTCTAACAAGTCCACTTGACTACCAAGATCTATAGTGAACTTGAACTATTCTATCGAAATCTATGATGAACAAAGGTCTAATATTTACTATACATATCTTCTCAAAATTTATGATGAACTACTAAATGCCACCCAAAGGTCTAATATTTACTATACATATCTTCTACGAGAGTAGTGAGTCGAGTGGGTCTAACAAGTCCACTTGACTACCAAGATCTATAGTGAACTTGAACTATTCTATCAAAATCTATGACGAACTACTAAATACCACCTAGAGTTCTAATATTTACTATGCATATCTTCAACTAGTGTCAAACCTTGGTTCTCCCAATGTAGCTATCCTAGTGTGGTTATTTCTTGAGATCATGACCTCTTGTCATAAACAATTTATTGTTTGGCAATTCTTTTGCTTGTGCATCGATTCAATCCAACTGTTTTCGCAATTAACAAAAACAATACCTCACTTGATAACAGCACGTAAAATCCTTTAAATCCTTTTTTTTTTTTTTTTACATCTCAATTTATCTTTCAAACTTAAATCCATTTTTGCTGTGTCAGATTTCTTCAACTTTTATGGTGTCAAGCTTTCTTAATAAAAAGTTTATTTCTATCACAAATTTACAAACACTAGGAGCAACCACGCGTCCTTAAAAAGCATTTTTATTTCAATTCTAAGCAGACAAAAAGCAAACCCAATCCCCTCACCACCCAAAGCAATCCCTCCTTTTTTTTTTTTTTTTTTTTTTTTTTTTTTTTTTTTTTTTTTTTTTTTTTTTTTACTTTGGAGCAATCCCAATCTTAATAAAGAGTATTTAAAAAAGAAAGAAAAAAAAAATGTATCAGGCCTTACAGTGGCTAAGCGTAGATTAATTGGTGTGATTGACGTTGGATACCACGTGGAAAACTAAAAAAACAAAAAAAAAAAACTCCAGATAATCCTAGAGAATATTTGCTTCACTACAAATAATATTAAATTAATGGAAAATAGTAGGATGACCTAATGATGGGACACTCGAGATGGACACCTGGTGATGATGTCCGACAATCGTGCATCAATGTGTGTGCATAGATATCCCGATGCACAAATTGATGAACACCATCACCGATCGTGTCTATCCCTAGTCAATAACATAGCGAAGATCGTCCAAATTGAATTGCTTGAAAAATCACGAACAAACAATCTAAAAAAAAACTTAAGAACTTAAACAACAAATTACAGCCAAAATGATGCTTTATATAGCAAACACTAATAGTCTAAAACACTCTAAACCCTATACTAGACGAAATAAGAAACCAAACGCCCCAAACGGCATGAAAAACAAAAATTCCCACTAAAAGTTATAACCGAACTAAAACATTCCAAAAATAGTAAAAACACAATTTCAAAGTAGTGAATATTGATCACCATGTCAATACATTCCAAAAATAGTAAAAACACAATTTCAAAGTAGTGAATATTGATCACCATGTCAATACCAATAAGCCCATATCCTGAACTTCAAAATTTCTTGTTCGAACCTTTCAAAAGTCAACGAAAATCAATTCCGATCAAACTTTTCCAAAAAAGTGGTTGCCACTTCTTGAACTACATGAATCTTCCTAGATTAATTGATTGGCATCGCGTTGTAATGTTGCATATACATTATACACATTGCAAGTTTGCAACATACCCATTTTTTTATAAGAAAGTTTGAACTAACCAATGACACGTATAATTGCGCCTTGTTCAGTATAGAAGAAGAGAAATTGTTTGAAAACCAACATAAAACATAAAGGCAAACTGTCTTTTTGAAACACACCTACTTCCCATAAATACATGGAAATCCAAGTGAGAGTTCATGCATTTTTGAAAGAAAAAAAATATAACATTACAAGAGCATATAGGAATTCATGAGGGAAGAAATCTCAAGTAACTTGAGTCCCAGCATCCATATAATTAATTGCCATTCCGGTACCGCGATTGCAACAATTAGCAGAAGCCAAGAAAACCATGAAAATTTAAGGTACCGCGAGCAGAAGCCAAGAAAACCATGATAGTTTAAGCAACAGGCGGCTTCAAAACGACCAGCGGTATTTTCTTCTGTCACTAGATTAATGGAAGGTGACTCGATTAATTGTAGACCATGTACTTGGGAGTAGCACTGAATTTTTGGTACCCCTTGATAACCTTGTTCACGGCATCAAGGAAATCTTTCTCTGTTACAGTTTTTCTACGCGCTCGAATGGCGTACATCCCCGCTTCGGTGCATACACTCCGAATGTCGGCTCCTGGAATCATTTGAATGAAAATAAGAATCATAAAACATGGCATGCAAGAAAAATGTCAGAAAATATGAATCTAAACCGGCCATTGGCACATGAACAGAAAAGATTAAGAAAGAAACCGCTCGAAAGGTTCATCGGGCCCCTTTTGCTAAGCACACCGTTCCGGAAAATCTTAAATAACTTTTAGATTCTTTACCAACTTAAAAAGACAGTAGTTCATGTCCGTGACAAGGGAGCGATACCCATGCAACAAATGAGACCAACATGTCAAAGGCCACCACATGGCTCAGTTAACTAATGCTGCCAAGGCCATAAATTTAAAGTTATCTGAGAAAACATAATTTGAAAAACCACATCGTGCAAAATGCAAATACATCTTTTTCCCTAAGAGCTAGTGGCAATTAGCATTCATTAATCAGAATCAAAGCACGCCTCCTTCTGAAAGCAAGAAGAAGATGATAAATAGAAAAAAAAAAGAAACAATAACTTACCAGTGGAATTTGGGCAAAGGCGAGCAAGAAGTTCAAATCGAACATCCCTATCGCAGTTCATTGTTCGAGTGTGAATTTTAAATATCTGTGTTCTACTCTCCAGATCAGGAAGACCAAACTCCACTTTACGGTCAAGCCGTCCAGGACGTAATAGAGCTGGGTCTAGTGTATCTGGTCTGCAAAGATGGCACGAGTAAAGTAAGATCAAAACGCCAAAAATAATGAAAGAGAAAAGGTTTTAGATTGGCATATGACCGATAAGGGCACTGCAAAACTGTTAATGCTATAGTGACAACACCGTAAAAAGCAATTGTGGTTTCATTATAACTTATAAGTATATAATATAAATCAATGATGCAAGAAAAGACTCTCAAGAAGCAAGTTTGCAGCTACTTGATAAATAAAACTTAACTACATTGCTGTGACTCGAAAGAGTCATGGAATATGGAAACGAATAACGATAGCTTTCAACTTCTTTACGCACTGAAAGTCTAGATTAAGATAAACTCTAGAACTATAAAGATGGCATGAGAAACATGGAAAAGAACACAGATGAGTTAGAGAGGACCTGCAGCCTAATATAACCAGGTAAGAACCAAGACATACAAACATACACTATCGGTGACTCGGTATAAGGACCCATAGAGCTATCCCTTAATTCCACGATTGAATGCCAAATCCAAACTCCAAAGTATTTCCTCAAAGGATGCAATGCAATCCATACACATTCTAGAAATCTAGCTTCTTTTTGGATTGTTCACGCAAAATGGGGAAGGATATTACGTTGTTTGATTTTGTGAGGGCTTGGAGTATCTTGTGGGTGGGGAAACCTAGTGGCTAAGGAGTACTGTAGCACTGTTTTTTTTTTTCAGGGCTGTTTTTGTTTAGCCAAAGATTGAGGACATCTTATCCTTATTCCCCTATCGAAAGAGGACATCTTGTCCTTAGCAATCTATTTTTTTGTAACTAGAACTATTATTAATATAAATACATATAGTTTCCCTCTCAAAAGACAACAAAAAAAATCCATACACATATCAGCTATATAAAGAAAACTTTTTCAGTTTATATTATGCCAAAAACCATCACAAAAAGAAGATACTGCATAGAATGATGAGTTAAGAAAAATAAGAAATATAGCATTCAACTGATGTGACACATAATGCTCAGCAGATGCAAGTAACTAAGTGATGCAAGTACTAAACAGAAGTCCAACATCCCAATTTGCAACATAGAAATAACCAGCTAACAAACCTGTTAGTTGCCATCAGAACTTTGATGTTCCCTCGAGCATCAAAACCATCAAGCTGGTTCACAATCTCAAGCATAGTACGTTGAACCTCATTATCTCCACCCACACCATCGTCAAAACGGGCACCTCCAATGGCATCCACTTCATCAAAAAAGACGATGCATGCTTTTTTTGAACGAGCCATCTTTAGCAAAACAAAATGTTCAATTAATGAATGAAGGAAAAAAAATTCAAAACTTGAAAATGAACATAAAACTCATCACTGCTACTACTACCAATATCATATTCTTAGTTGTTATTTTCTTATTTTGTTGAGTGGAATGAAGGGGGAAGAAAGAGCATATTTCATGTACTAGATTATGTCACAGAAACATACATTGTAGAGTAAATTAGCCGCGTTTTCATGGTTTGTACCTGAAAAAGTTCCCGAACCATTCTTGCCCCCTCACCGACATACTTCTGAACAAGTTCACTTCCAATAACACGAATGAAGCAAGCATCTGTTCTGTTTGCAACAGCCCTAGCTAGGAGTGTTTTACCAGTACCCGGAGGACCATAGCATAAAACACCCTTAGGAGGGTCAATTCCAAGCTTGACAAATTTTTCTGGATGAAGCATAGGCAGCTCAACAACCTGATGGAAGTGACTTCAACAAAGTTAGACATAAATAAATGAGATCAACAACAAACCCAAACAGTTGTTTTATATTCAGCATATATTAACACCTAGATCTTGTTATTTATAGGTAAAACTGAAGAACTAAACTCATTAGCTCTGAAGTCTTGATAGATCAATAAAGGAGTATAAAAATCAGACCTCACGCATCTTCTCAATCTGCTCCTTGCACCCACCAACATCATTGTATGTGACATCTGGCTTTTCTTCCACAGTCATCATTGTCACGCTAGGATCAATTTTGGGAGGCAAGGGAATCTGAATCTGGTATTTATTTCGATCAACCCTGACACAAAAATAAACCTGTCAAATACTAAAGCTCGGAAGTTGAAATAATAAATCACAAGATAAATAATTAGGCCCAAATACAGCAACAAGACCAAGGAAAACTTCTTGAATCAAGACTCCGCCAAGGCAAAATCAACACTATATACAATCCAATATATTTTTCACATGCTTTTACCAAGATGGAGCGAATAGGGAATTAAAACTCTGGAAGAATACATTAGAATATAAAGGCTTTAAGTTGAGTAGGACAAAAACCGATACATGCACTGTGAGTTTAGAAACACGAGACGTCTAGATGATGAAGTGATAAAATTGGGGAGAAGTAGAAGTTCCTAAGGTGAACCACTTTAGATACTTAGGATCAATCATACAAAATGATGACAATATTGAGAATGATGTCACACATAGAATTCAAGCTGGATGGAAGAAATGGCGGAGTGTAACAAGGGTGATTTGTGATCGAAATGTTCCTACTAAGTCAAAAGGAAAATTTTATAGGACCGCAATTAGGCCAGCTATGCTCTATGGAAGTGAATGTTGGGCGGTAAAGCAACAACAATTACATAAAATGAACGTAGCAGAAATGAGGATGCTTAGGTGGATGTGTGGTAAAACTCGTAAAGATAGAATAAGAAACATAGAAATTCAAAGACAAGTATGAGTAGCACCAATTGATACAAAGATTAGGGAAGGGCGGTTGCGGTGGTTTGGTCACCTGCAAAGACGGCCTACAAATGCCCCCACTAGAAAACTTGACTCAATAGAAACCGTAAAAATTCGACTATGTAGGGGTAGACCAAAGTTAACATGGGATGCGTTAATTAGGAGAGATTTGAATGGTTTGGAAAACTCACCATCAATAGCACTTAATCGAGCACAATGAAAAAGTTTGATCCATGTAGCCGACCCCAATTAATTTGGGACTGAGGCTATGTTGTTGTTGTTTTACCAAGAGCATCAAATAATTCTTCATAAACATTTGTCCACTGAATACTTTATCCAAAAACATTTGTCCACTGAATAAGGTATAGGTAATACTGGATACTTAAGAATATCACAATGTCAGGTTTGCATTTCAACATTGGGCCAACAATATTTCCAGTGAGAAAAATGGAGTCGATTTGGAAAAGAGGACACAGATTTAATCACCATCAATTTATATGGTGAAACTTATAATAGAAACTGGAGCCTTACCCCACACGCATGCCTTCCTCAATATCAGTTGGTGAGACTTTATCACCCAGCCCAACAACAAACTGCAATGACAAAGAGAGATAATTTTAAACAAATAGAGATTTGTAAACGATCAGGTAGATGCAAGCATATAAATCACAAATAGGTATAAAAACGAAACATACCTTGGCAATTTGTTTCACATTGATGACATATTTTGCATCGTCAGAGTTCTGATTAATTATCTTCGTGCATCTCGCAACCTATTTTCAGAGAATCAAGAGTTACTTTAGAAATTTGTTATCCAAAAACACAAAATCTACCATTGTACACTCTCAGCGCGCGCGCGGGCCGATCTCAATCTCTCTCACGCTCTCACGCCGCTCGGTGATCTCTCACTCTTTCACGCCTCACCATCTCAATCTCTCTCCGTCTCAATCTCTCTCACGCTCTCACCATCTCAATCTCTCTTCTCAATCTCTCTCACGCCGCGGCCTCACCATCTCCTCTCACGCCGTCTCACCATCTCGCTCCATCTCGCCGTCTCCACCGTCTGCCTCTCCCTCCGTAACAATCCGCCGTCGCCACCATCTCGCTGTCTCGCGCTCGCCGCCGCCGCTCTCGCCTCACTCACGCTCGCCGGGTCCCACCATCTGGATCTCGCTCTCCCTCCGCCTCTAGCCGTCTCGCGCTCGCCGGCCGCCATCATGCGGTCATTTGTGCGGCGGCTCTCTCCCTCAGCAGTCCCGGCTCTCGCTGGTTCGAATGGTGATGCATTGTGTTGTCGCTCTATATTGTGATAGCCGTATTGTCCGCATGAAACTTGGGTCATGCTTTTCAATCAAGATTGTGTGTCGAGATTGCTTGCTACTCTTTAAACTACAACATGAAGTAATAGATTTCCAAAAACAAGCAACTGCACACAACAACGATGATTTGCAAAAAAGAACATCAATTATAACTTTATAAGTGCTTCTGATTTCCTCTTCAACCCTCAAGAGAATAGCCTAAAGCTTTCCTGCTGCCATGAGACATAAATATTCAAAATTCTAGAAACAAATACACAGCATACCTGGAGTGGCTGCTCTTCTTGCATCATTTGTTTGTCTGAAACAAGATCCCACTGGCTAGGTGCTGCCAAACCAGTGTCTGATTCCTTAATCCCTGTAGAAAATTAAAATAGAGAAATCTTCTGGTCATCTTCCCTTACGAAGACAAGAACAGCATTTTCTTTCCATCCAAAACAAGTGTAAGATCATAATTTGGACGATTAGGACCAGCTACATTTCACAAAGAACTGAAAGAAGTCCATACATTCATTTGAAACACAATTCAGAATTCTCCAGCATTTGTTAAGACTCAACAGGATAAAAAGCTCCGAGTAGCATTCTCCTTTCCATTTAAGAAAATTATAGAAAACAAGATCACTCGTCTTCTGAAAAAAGTTATTCTCTTTTAAGCTAGATGAATTATATTGCAGAGAAGGTGAGAAAATGGCATAATTAACCATTCATATAATAGCTTTCAGCAAGTGTTACTCGCCAATAAATCTAGATAATATTAGAACAAAATATCAATTCCAGCATTATTATCAACAGACAAACGTTTCTTAAAAAAAAAGAAGAACATTCAAACGTTTAACGATGACAGGAAATCAAGAAATCCAGATAAGGACTCTTGATTAGCTTTCTTATATCAGATAGAATATATTGCATCTTGATATCACAGGACAGAATAACTCCTAGAAATTGAGATTCCATGTATCTTAATCAATGACAGATTCCTATAAAAAGAATTGAAAAAAGCAATTAACATTTAACAGGTCATAAGCTATGACCGAACAACATCTTCTAGGAGGATATTTTAGTTCCAATTGAAGGGGGCCATGAGGTTATTGCTATAGAATCACCAGTTCTTTACAAGCTATCCTCAAAAGTCAAAAGCATCATTTTCTTCACTTTCAAGGATTAAAAAATTCAAAAATAAAATTCTATAGTGACTTACAAGTAAGTAAAGGGTACATTACTGATGAATATTGCAATATTTGCAAAAAATAGAATCATACTATCCTGAGGCCAGACCTTGGTGCAACACATTCCTGCTCCGTCACTAGAGTTATTTGGCTCCTAGTCATAATAATGACATTTAACACTATCACAGAGTTCCTAAAGCTGGAACTAGAGAAAATTAAGTTTTGCATGTTGAAAGCTTTGAAATAAAGAGATACCGGGATTCCTTATACAACAAGGGTTATCTTATTTCTCATCTCCCAAGTTTCCATTCATAGACTAACGATCATTTTTGTAAATCATGACAATAAACAAACATGAAAAATAAAGGGAATCGCCACACAAGATCAAATATAAACTCAATAAATTACTGACATGGACAAACAAACTCGTTTTTAGAAGCATGCCAGCAAGTTTCCTTCACAACCTAACCTTTCCAATTCAACCAGCTTACTAATATCCCAGACATAGATTTTCCTTATATATTCTAGAAGTTATCCTTTATCCATCTCGATGTCAATAGCTCTTTTTCCTCCGCTTAATAAATTGTTCCGACCAACTTATTTCTATATGAAACACAATCAAGATATAACGACAAAAAGTTCTAAAAGGTAAAAGATAGATAGCCGGAGGAGCATTTAACATACCACATAAATCATTGACCTTCTTCGCCATTTCCTTAATTTCTTTCTCCGCTTTCTTTATACTGGTAGAGTATGGTCCCAGTCCCTAGCATAAGAAGAATACATATATAATCAAATTTAATCTAAAGCGTAGAGCAAAAAAAGAAAAATATAAAACTCTTGGAGACATCACTCGTATATCTTTCATAATTATCGGTCTCTACTGACACATCGACATATTACCCCTCAAAAAGAAATGCTTCTCGAACAACTGATAAGGTCCCACATAGAGTCTTGTAGAGCTACTTAGTGGGGAATACTATATAAATAGGGGTAGAGAAATATTGTAAGGCATTCAATACATTTGTCTTGGCTTAGAAACTCATTTGAGTTCTTGGAGAGTCCAACCTCTTGAATGTTGTGGGATTGCTTGTTACGTGGTTCGGTTCAAAGAATATATCTACTTCTTCTCTCACATTTCTCCTGTTCTTTATCTTTTCTTTGTTAGTTCGGTCCATTAAAGTTTGGGGTTCTATCATTGGTATCAGAGCACACTTTCAAACATGGAAGCTCGATTGGATTGAATGGAAGCTCGATTAGATCAAATTAAAGAGGAGTTGAAGAAGATTTCAACCATAGAAGTGTCGATTGGGGAGCTTAGATATGAGATGAGGTTTATGTTTAGAGGGTTGCATCAGAAGCTTGACGAACTTCTTCGTCATCGCGGGATCGAATCAAGCGGCACAAGGGAGCATCAAATCGAAGAGTCTTGCGGGACGAAAGCACCAGATCCGCCAAATCCGATGACGTTTGAGTTGATTCGGGTAGTTGGAGATTCAGATCTAATGGCGATTGAGGTGTTTCCAACTGTCGACGCTTCAGATCTGGTGAAAAAACAGTCACCCAACCTCAAATCCAAGGCAAATTCAGAGATCCAAAGGTTGGTGCTTCGGATTGAGATCGAATTGCACTCGTCAACCAAATTTTTGTCTAGATCTAGCTACGAGTCACCAAATCTCAGCAAGATCCTCACGATTTTCATTCTTGATGACGCGTCTACATATCCAAGATTTGTAAGTATGGATGATTGGTTCTTTGAAATCGATCCACCGCCATGGCCACCGCCTTGCCCTCTTTATTTGCTGCCTTTTCTTTCACTAGCGATCTGCATTTTTGTTCTCTCTCGAGTACGCGCAAGTTTTTTGAAACAAGGGCTCGTTTGGAGATGATTTTGTTTAGAGAATGGCATTCTCAAGGTGCTTTCATGGTGGGATCGTTGACAACACATAAGAGTATGGGTGGTGGGATCATTGACTGTAAGACGATATTTACACCACAATATCATGTTGTAGCCTTTGATTTTTCTAGTGGGATGCACACTCCATTTTACAATTTTCATTTGAAGTTGCTAGATCGATCGACTAACTCAACAGTCAAGGAGAATCAAATGGTCGTTGTTCTGTCTTCCATTTGTGGTAGCTCTGCACTTCTTCACTGTTTCCTTATTGTGCAACCATGCACTTTAGTGATGGGCTTTTTCTCATTTTTGACTTTTGCTTGGGGAGATGTCTTTGATACTTTGTGGGTACTCATTCCTCTGCAACTTGCTTCCTCTTCATTTACTGTGGCTTTATGGTATTTCCTAGCACAATTTTGGGTGTCTCCTTGGAATATACAACAAATTCGAAGATCAGGGCGATCATGAAGACGCCATCGGTAAATCCTGCAGAGCATTTGGTATTCACAACAATGCTCATTGTGTTTACCATGTACACTATGGAGAAAGTGATTGAGTATGTTATCTTTGATCCTACAATAGTTCTTCCTCATCATTTTTGGACATTTATTGATCACTTACATCCAATCACTACTTCATTTTTTATGACAATCTTGTTGTGGTCTACATCTGGAGGAGTTTTTCATGTTGCCTTCAATGTGTTTGAAGAAATGTCTGCTAACTTGAGTAGTGCGATTAGTCATTCTATGAAGTCTTTTCCCCTCATTTTTCCTATTACTAGTGCTGGGGATCTTCATCACGCTCTATTTGACTTTCATTACATGGGTCATACTTTGTTCTAGGCGACTTGTGGATTCCTCTTTGACATTGGAGTGGGTTAGTCTGCTATTCATTCTTGATGATGATATGGTCCAAGGGGAGTGGGGTTTGGCTTGCATAGTTAAGACAGCTGCATTCAGTTTGGTCGTGCTTCTTCACTTTTGGACTGATGTAACTATCAGTATGGATTGGTTGAGCATCAGGTTGATGAATGGTGTAGGTTGTTATTTAGCTGCAAGGTTCATATGGATCCTGGCATGGTCATTTCATCGCACTCATTCACATACCTTCCACCACGAGGGTTCACGTTCGGGCATATCCATCTTCTTCAGTGATCACTTCTTTAGCTACCACCTTGAGGACAAGGTGGATTTTAAAGGGGGGAGTAATGATAAGGTCCCACATAGAGTCTTATAGAGCTACTTAGTGGGGAATACTATATAAATAGGGGTAGAGAAATATTGTAAGGCATTCAATACATTTGTCTTGGCTTAGAAACTCATTTGAGTTCTTGGAGAGTCCAACCTCTTGAATGTTTTGGGATTGCTTGTTCTGTGGTTCAGTTCAGCAATATATCTACTTCTTCTCTCACATTTCTCCTGTTCTTTATCTTTTCTTTGTTAGTTCGGTCCATTAAAGTTTGGGGTTCTATCAACAACACAGCCGCGTCAAACCATTACAAGTTAGTTCCTTTTGAACCATACAGACTCTCACATTGAATTTCAAGGACAAAGCAATCAAATTTACTTTCTAATTCCAAAGTTGGAGAACCAGTGCGATCGGCAAGATGAACGAGACACACCGCCATTCAACCACTAATAAGGTTGATCATCAGCATATCAAATTACTCAGCTCGGAAACGCCCTATTACAAATCTCAACACCACATCTTATCATCCGCAAACCAATCACGAAGTCTGCGAACCCCAAACCCTAGAGCAACACAATTAAATCGATTAACGCAAACCCTAGCATGATGAAACACCCGACATAAATAGTAATTTCGGCAAGAATTCAACTTTCCAATCTTTACATAGAACACTCGATTAGGTTTCAAATTCAATACGCACAGATCTTGTTCCCCATAAACACTACACAATCCACCTAGGTTTCCAATTTTGGACAGGAACACTCCAGAGACAATCAAGATCACAAATTTATCAAACCAAACAAAGAGTCCAGATTCCAAACATTAGAGAAAGCAAAAGCTTGAACAATCAAAAACCAAATTAGGTTTAGCTAGCGAGCGAGAGAGAGAGAGAGAGAGAGAGAGTACGTAGGTTTTGAGAAGAGCGATGTCGTCCTCGTCGAGAGGCTTAGGGTTCTTCTCGTTCAGCAACTCGTCCTCGATGTCTGCGGCGGGCGCCATTGATGAAGATCGAACGGTCGAGCTTCTCTGCAACTCTGATGGAGATTTGACGGAGAGAGTTCTCTTTCGATTTCTTGCGAAACAAGAGAGTATGAGAGAGAGAGAGAGAGAGAGAGAGAGCTTTGCTTCAATTTATATGCTCGGCGAGGCTGTGTGTTGCTTGAGAGATGAAAAAGACCAAGATGCCCCTTTTTGACACTCGTATGGGTACGTAGTTGTTGAAGTCCGTTGGATTATGCATCATGTTTGGAGTTTCGTATCTTTATGTATAGTTCATCAAAGGTCCACTATGGATCTTTGTAGGGTCTATTATTAAGCACACTATGATGACTTATGTTATGTGGGTTTGTTGTGACCTCATTAAGTCATATGGATCTACAATGACCAATTGCATATGTGCATTGAACATAGTAAGTTGAAATTGTTCATAGTAAGCTTGTAATTGGATAAAGTTGTTTATCAAGAGTTGAATTTGCTCGTAGTGAGCTTAATGGGGAAAAAAAAATAAAAAAATCTCAAATGCCCGGTGACGTGATGGTAAAATTGTCGAAACATTTGGTAACTAAAAAATATGGAATCGTATCTTCCCATTCAACTCCAAATACGTTAATTACTTTTAGATTATGGAGTTAGGAAGTCTGACTAACTCTCTCATAAGATTAGCCAGTGAGCTAAGAGACAGGAAAAAAAATCAACACCACCCACAATAAATTAAAATTAGAAGAAAAATGAGTCATGAGAATGCGATCACTAATGTTGAAAGCTCCCCCACCTATGCGGTATGCGACTCGAGGGGAACTTGGAGTAGTCGAATAGATCGAATACCAGGTGGTTTACACCAAAAAAACAAAAACAAAAACAAAAATAAAAACACAAAACATAAAAAACAACTATATTTTAACTTTTCCATGTCTTGGACATGAATGTATCTCTAACATAATGTTTCCAGGAAAATGGAGAGGAGAGTTCATAAAACACTGTTAAGGCATGTAAGATCAAGAAGCTTTTGTTGAGTTGAGAATGCTTTACTAAAAAATGTTGGTCTTATAGATGTGTGAGGGATTGCAAGAAAACTCTGCTATGACATAAAAAAAGAAAACTCTGCTTATGATATAAAAAAATGAAATACGACAGCAACATAACCTCAATCCCAAATTAATTGAGATCGACCACGTGGGGTCCTATAAAAAATGAAATGAAGAGAGAATTTTGGGTTTTAAATAAAAAAGTATTTCTCCTACTAAAATAAAACTCTTTCAATCAAATTTTACTCAATTGCATTTGGCAATGAATTAATTCCCATTTTCGCTTCCAATCTAATCTTACCTGCAACACAAGATTCTCCTTCAACCGCTGCGAAAACTTTCTCGCAGTCGGCGACATTTG
The DNA here is from genome assembly GCA_039657325.1 of Stephania cephalantha. Lineage (NCBI taxonomy): Eukaryota > Viridiplantae > Streptophyta > Magnoliopsida > Ranunculales > Menispermaceae > Stephania > Stephania cephalantha. The sequence continues at coordinate 45,796,109 of CM077579.1, read as the reverse complement.
TAGGTCTCAAAGTGCAGACTTGTATGTTGCCCACTGAATTCCAGCTAAAGTCATCTGAGAAACCTGGATCAATTTATACATTTATGTTCACAAGATGGTTCCAAATGGGAGAGATTTTCAGATCATTAGCAATTGTAGCACACAGGCCTCCCCATGGTTTAAATGGTTCAGGCCATAGATAGAAGGAATAAAACAGTTTCAGCACACGGGCCAAAGGATCGTTTTCTGTTTTTAGGCCATAAAGCGCAGGATCGAAGTCTGCCAGGAATTATATAAACAAAATGTTGCAGTTCCTGGATATTTTTTTTTTCAATCAAGCATGAAGCCTTCATATGAAAGGGAACAACGGGCGGGAGACATGTACAGGCTGATAGAAGGACTGGTCCGATCGACTTTGTGGATGTCTTTCCAATTCGCTTCTATCCCAAAAAGCGGTTGGCCTGGTAGTATCCGATCCACTGGCATTATGATGGAACGAACCCCACCAACATGTCTCTCTGTCGACTGGAACCAATGGGAATGGAGCAAATTGGTCTTGCTCCCATGCGTACAAGTGATTCAATGCCGGAGTTTCTACTTCATGGAAGTTCCTTCCAGATGACCCTGAGGAAGGAAACATGTGAATGGCCCTTGCATGATCGGCTGATGACATCATTGGCCCTCGAGGAGCCCTCAGTCCTCCAGGCCTCCTGGTAGTAGAGAACATGTGAGAGGGCATGCTAGGCATATTTGATTGCTGTTGTTGATGGTATGCACGAAGAGCATGGACTCGTTCATGGTCTCGAGAGTCGGTGCCAGGAAAAGTGGGTACCAATGGGTGCACAACGAAACTCCCAGCTCTTGGAGGGGACCTGCATTGAAATAATGCATCAAAGCTAATGATATCGCAGATCGCATGCATAGAAAATAAAATCCATCCGAGCAAGAATTAACCATGGACAACACTGACCCGTGACTAAGAAGAAGAGGATGGAAGAAAGATCCTGCTCTAGGTAAAGCACCGGAATCGCTCCTGGTAGATCTTACATTAGCGGATGAACCTGCTGACTGATCAGGGCTGCTAATTGATGGGAGAGAAGGTGGTGGATGGTCCCAGGTGTGATAGGGGAGATCCATTGTGGTGACAGTATGAGAAACTGAGACGTCGCTGGGTCCAGATAGGCTGTGCCAACGATGACTGAAACTAGGGACATCAGGCATACCGTCAAAATTATGCGATGATGGATGAAGATGTTGAAAGTACGCAACATACGGGCATGCGTGACCAGGTAAAGATGCAGCTCTTTGTTCGGTGAATATAGCATAACGTCTAAGAAGATCATGATCTGCATCCGATGAATTTTACATTTCATTATGTAGAAATATTAGAAAACAATGCAAAAGAGAGAACTACTTCGCTAAAAGGAAATTAACTTACGGGCGGTTGATGACAAATCCCTTTCCCTGCAACAATAGAACATACTGTCAGAATAGAACAGATTATAATTTCAAATAATTGTATGTCAGAAGAGGCAGGCTGTAAGATCAGGTAATTGTTCATGGAACTCGTTGAATTCATAATACTAGCTGATGTTGGAAAGCAAAGCACCACTTATTCTACAATCCTAGGCCCATTGAGAAGATCTTTGCCATGACTGGCAATTTGGGATTGTCATACTGTGCCTACTTTTGCACCTTTAAAGCTTTGTAGTTAATTGTACAAATGTCAATGAAATTTGTAGAACTCAATACATTTGTATTTTTTTTGGTTGATTTTGGGGATTGAATAAGTATTTCCTTCGATATTGCTGACCGAGAAGATCTTAAAGGATAGGAAATTGAGAATGTTTCAATGCAACTACATTATGTCTTGAAAGCTTCATCATTATGTCTTGAGAATTTTTCAGTGCGACTACATTTGTATTACCCTTTCCCATCCTATACCTACATATGGAAAGCACCTATCCCATATAAGATAAAATTTTTCGCTTGGCTTGTTTCTCTCAAGAAAATAAATACATGTGACAGATTGCAGAAAAGATTTCCCCACATGGCTTTGTCTTCCTGCTGGCGCGTTTTATGTAAGAGGGCAAGGGAAACATGGAGCATCTCTTCTTGGAATGTAGCTTTACTAAAAGACTTGGTAGGCTATGGTGGAGGACTTTGGAAGAAGAGATATGGTGCATAATGATTGGAATTCTATCTTTTCATCCTAGCTAAATCGACAAAGATTTTAACGAATCGTGGAATGCAACTCCTCTTGTGATGGCGTGGCACGCATGGGTTGAAAGGAATAAACGCATTTTCGAAACCAAAGAACCTCTGGGTGAGAAGTGGGACTTTATAAAGTATCAGGTGGCATGGTTGGTGGCCTTAAAGAACTTTGGGATCTCACTCAATCAATGGACTAGGATTTGGCAAACAATAGTTGAACGAGTACAGTCTGCTTAGGATAGTTGGTTTATCTTTTCCAGTTCTCTTGTAATCTATGTTTCCAAACAGCATATGCTCTTGTAATCGTAATTCTCATTACTAGTACAACAGCCATTTCTGTTCAAAAAAAAAAAAAAAAAAGTCAACAAAATTAACAAGGAAAAAGTAAATCATCACTAAATATGCTGAGAAGCCAGCATGGAATTATTATGAGAGGAAATGAAGTTTCCAACTTCAAAATATAATGAAAACCCTAAATAAGTTTGGGGCTGAAAACTGAAACAATGACACATTAGATGACCAAGCACCAGGAGGAAGTCACGTCAGCAGGATAGTAAGTTAACATCAATGTGAAACGAGCATGCGAAAATGAGTAGAGCATGCCAGGAGAAAGTAAATATTTTAAATATTCCTTAAAGAGAAAATATAATTTCCATCTCTTTGACAAAAGAGTTTTACATATTGATTACAAAACAAATTAGTGCAGAGAGAGAGAGAGAGAGAGAGAGAGAGAGAGAGAAAGAAGCTCCACATATCCAACACACACCCAGATCAGACAGAAAAATAAGAAACTAATTATAGCAGAAACCAGAAGGAGAGATGCTCCGTCTCCAACACAGACAACCACAGCCTGTGGGTGTATATATCATTCGACCCCTTGAGAAGAAGTTTCCCCATCGAAAAAAGCAAGACAAACATAGTGGTTCAAAGAATTATGGCCTCAATTGCACAGTTAAAAGGGAATGATCAAAAGGCATGGCCAGTAACAAAGGATGGTCAAGAGAAGAATGCATTAAAAAAAAAAAAAAAAAAAAGAACAAGTAACAAGAAACAAAATTTGTTCAGCCAACCACTTTAAACAATTGATGTAACAATATTTAATGATAAAAAAAATACAAAAGTTATACAAATTGGAAGAAGGGGATGAGAAAGTTGAAGAGAGGTAACTGCTTAACCAAAAAAGAACATATCAAACTGTAGTTAACTGTTCGATCATATATTCTGAATTTAGACATTTAAAAATCAGTATAGAAAATAGAATAAAAGCATAGTACTAGGAGACAAACTACAAACTTACTCAAGTGATGAAGAAACCCGAGCCAATCCTCCAAATGGGCACCAGTGGATTCCAAGTGGCTGCAAAAGGAATTTTACATGAAAAATCAGTTTTCATTTGTAAATCCACAAACTGGGATAAAGTTAAAACAAGCAGTGTTTTTTTGGTAAGATAAAAACCACAACTTGTCCCCTTTGGGACTCGAAATCCCAACCTCTTAAAAAAAGATGTGGGCAAGTCTAATAAGACTTTAGGTTAGAGCCCCAGCAAGCACCATAAAATTAAAACTTCAAAATAATCACAATTTTCTACTTAATATATCAAGCTAAACTTTTACATTCCTGTTGATTTACAAACAAACACAGCATAGCTGACAATCAATTTTATCATTGTACAAGAGAATTACTTTCATGTTATCAAACATAATCAAGGTGTTTTGTTAGCATGGACAACTGGAACATCTTTATATAAAGAGATCCTCCGAGCTGATCGCTTCATCAAATGAATAGTACAAACTCATGGAGAAAGGAATAAAAAGATAAAGGAGAGGGAATTGGAATGAGATGGTTCAACCAATGCAACATCAGAGATTCAAAGCACTTTCCATTTAACTGGAATTGCTATTGAGCAGGATAGGTAGCAGTACGTTCACAAGTTCAAATGAAATTATGAAAGTACTCATCTTTAGCATAACCTAGAAAGGCCAGAGAATATATTGAACAATCAAATAACTTTTTGTTTACATTCTTTGCTCGGAGAGTCCATTGGGTATAGTATTCAGCTAACTTGAAATTTCAAAGAAACCAGAACATATTGCTTTGACATCTACATGTACGGCAGCACTATATTTGGATTAACTGGGTGGAAAGATGCAAGGAAATTGTCACAAACCATTCAAGCATTATTGCCATTTACCCATTGTTTGAGCATGCACCTACAGAAACCAATTGCCTAACCAAATTACACATGAATTACCAGCTTTCAAATTGGAAACTTGTTGGCTATGGCCATGTCTTTTTTTTTTTGGATAGTGCTGCCCATGTCATTTAATTATGATTAAAAGCACATCTAGCAAATTCAAGGGGCTATAAGTTGAAAACAGTGCTCTAAAATGCCTCAGTATGTCCTGACAGCTTGTTTCCAACTAATGCCCAAAATTGTGAACTCCGTGAAGAAATAATCAAAATTGGAACCTGAGTATCACCTTATGCTTGCTTGCAATGCGCATTTATTCCATGAGTTTGCAAATTCTCACAACAAATGTATGATTTTGACATTAACAATGGGTAAAATGGACTATCCCAAAAGTATGCAGGAAACGAAAGATTGTGATGCCATCAACTTGCAATACCAATTAAATCATGAGAATCGCTTCCTTACAAAATAATAAATAGCACTAAAACTTAGAGAAAACTATTTGATATCTATCAAAAGGCCCTTGGATATAGTAAATTGTGAAATTGCAAAAGAAAACTGAAAAGTAATCATTATATCAACAAATAACTGCATTTTTCAATCTTTGTTCTTTATGAAAATTTAGAACAATAACTTGAAAAATAAAAAATGATAATATGATTACATAAACTTTTCTTCAACATGTTCCGAATGTTAGAGATCAATAAAACAGTATTCATACTTCCAAATGTCTAATTTAAATGCTAAATATGGAGGAGGGTCGTGTTAACTTTGTCTCTTCCATGAACATGAATCCAAATTACTAATGAAAAGATAATAAATAAAAGTAGGAACAATTAAAAATAGACACAGACAGCAAAAAAAAAAAAAAACAATAGTCTGACGAAGAATCTGAAAGCAGAGTTTCTCATTTACCAATTCAGAGTAGCCTAGATCATAAAGATCTTCATCATGTGTCCATTCATCCATGCCAAATTCAGGGTATGAACGACAGCTATTAGCAAAAAGCCATTGTCCTTTCTCAATTTTGCGGCAATTAGGGCATTGCATCAGTCCCTTCACGTTGAATGCTGAACCAATGCAGTCTGAAGAAACCATAGAGTGGATTATGTTAAACTGACCCCAATCTCAGTACAGATAACAAACGAAGTCATTTGAAAAAAATGGATTTATGCTGTAAAACATGAATTTATAGGGGAAAAGGAAACAAATGATTGTGCATTAACCTCTAATCAATATTGATACATCTTTTAGAGGATCCAAGAAATAGTAAATAGGATTGAAGGAATTGATGCAGAGAAGATAACAAAAAAGTGAAAGCAAGAGAGAGAGATAGAGAGAGGGAGAGAGAGCTGCTCAAACGTGAGAAGTCTTTGAATATTTTGTATCAACGATGATCGTAAGAGAGGTCAATCATTATATGCATTGCTCACGACTCACGTTCTACTGTGATACCCCCTCCATTCCACAATATCTACCATGTTAATTGGATTTGGGTGTGAATGGCGGGTGTGGGTATGCATCTAAAGATTGGACATGTTTATTCTCTAATTAGAGAACACGAGGACTCGGTAAAAGCGTCTAAAAACTTGGAAACAAATGCTTAGTTATTTGTGCAAATGCATTTACACCACCCAAAAGACTTATATTCTTTCTTATTTTACATTAGATAGAAAGTTCTAGTATTTTTTCTATATTTTTGACATTTTAAATGTTCTTTAAACAAAGAGATTTTAAAATGGAGTATCCAGATTATTTTAAGGGATGTGAGTACGTTGGGCTAGAGTGAAGAGCCCGAGTAACAGGCAGGGTCAGTCCTACGTATTTGAGGCCCCGGAGCGAAAATTTAATACGAGCCTTGTGTAGCAATAATATGTAATGTGTTTGATCATTTAGTAACACTCTAGTATAGAGAAAATAATAAAATAATTGTCTAACAAATATCACAAAATCGAAATTGGAGTGACAAAAGAAACATTGAAATTGCAATTACCGAATCTTTAAATATATTGTGTTTTTAATAAAGAGTTTCGATCTCAGGTAAGACAACACTACGAGAGCAGCTATTGAGTTTTTAGATAAATTCACGTTACTTTTTTTATCGGTGGATGAACTCGGTTCCTTTTTCTAGATAGATGAAGAGATTTTTTAATTTTTTAATTAAAATAAATACAGACATAAACAAAGTAATTGAGATTCGAAAATCATAATTTCCAATTAGTAAGGTGTAAGAGTAGGCCCATTTGGTTAATAACTCAATTTAAGCTTAACTTTCCAAGTGACATTTAAATAATTTAAAGAAACTATATATAGTATCCCACATACGTACTATATATCTCTATCTAAGATAAATTGAAATTCCTAAATGCACATATTTTTTATTTATTATCACATGTATTTGTATCCCTTTTAAAAAGCTTATGTATAACATATATATATATATATAGAAAAAGCGAGGCCCCCATAAAAAGAAGGGCCTCGGGCAGTCGCCCTAACCGCCCTGGTAAAGAGAATATCTATCACAATTTGGATTCTGCAAAAGAACTGAGAAAATGATTGATTCACTAAGAAAATCAAATTAAGACAGAATTTCCTTTTCCATAAATTACTTCATTTACGACAGATATTATGGAAAAAATCAATTAATGCTACATCATTAACTACATTGATTGAGGTTAAAAGTGAAAAAAAGAGCAATGAATCCTTTCTCAATTTCCTACCACGACAAATATTTTGGAACAAAAAAAGGTCTCAAATTTGGACAGATCTTATAGAGTATCTATCATAATTAAAGAACCAACAACTTGAATGTCATCCCAAGCAGGCCACTCCCAATAGCTATGTATTGTTGGCATACACGCATATGACAAGTCAGGTGTTCTAAGAGGTCCATATATCATGAAACAAAGAAAATGCTTATAAAAACTGAAATAGTTAAAATGATCCAAGGATAGGAGTAGAGAGTTTTTCTCCTTGATTTATCGTAAGTAATCCTTTAGGCGCATTCATGCAATGCAAATTCAATGCATTTTATCACGCAAATGAAAAAATGTAAACCTCTAAGAAGGCTGGAGAGGCAGGGATCATATTTATACAACAATCCCATTAGCCATGGTTAGCTACATGGACCAAACTCTTCAACTCTGCTTAATTAAATACACAAATGAGATACAAGAAAAATCCCCAACATTGCCACCAAATCCACGCTAACTAAGACCGAAAAATCATTTCAAGCTTGAAAGGAAGAGAATAAAGAAATCTCCACCCAATGGAACTATATAGTTTCACTACAATTTTTTTACAAATTGGAGTTTTAAGACCTCTTCGCATATGGCAATTAAATGAGATTGAGAACTTCCCTTTTTTCTCAAATTCCATGTCTGAAATAATCTTAAAACTTGCAACCAGGATGATAATACCGCAAACACGACCAATCATCTACTTATCAGCCTTGTCATTGCAAATTCGACAATATCTCCACCCAATGGAGCTATTTAGTTTCACTACAAAATGATTATGTAAAATGTATTTTTAAGATTTCTTCACAGAGGCATTCAAATGATATGAAGAACATCCCCCTTTTTCGATAAGAATTCAAAAAAACTTGCAACCAAGTTGATTCTACCACAATCTCAACAAATCAAAACACTCATCATCTTCGCCATTGCGAATCCGCGTAGTAGCCGCATTAACCACTAAATAAACCAAACCAAACAGATTCACGCTCACAAAAACCAAAAACTGAACTTCTCAATCCTATCAGATCACTAATTCAACTAATTCAACCAATTCAACTTCAAAACCAGATCTCCAACAACAATTCACCAAATCCAACCAAATCCAACCTAAGATCCTTCACGTACCGAGATGAAACTCGTGTCCGCATTGCAGCTTCGCCATCGATCTGCTCCCGTTCCGAACCACCGCCTCCAAGCATATCGAACACGAAACCGACGATCGCCTCGCCGAATCGCCTCCGCCGCCGCTCGACTCCGCGCGATCGGCCTCCTCCGACTCCATCAAAACCCCCCAAATGTTCAGCAAATCGAGTAACCGTTCAATCTGTCCTTCAGTTTTGGATTTCACAACGTTTTGTAGATCAAAATCGGCGAAAACCGCGAAAAACGAAACCCTAGAAATCCAAGCCAGAAGAAACCATGGGAGTCCATGGATTGAGGATTCGAGAGTTTGCGGAGAGAAAAACGAGAGACTGTAATTCCTCTCACACCATCACCAAGATTATCTGGCCTTTTAACTTTAATGCTAGAATGACACCAAAATGCACGCCAGAACGCACGTTGGGCCCTCGATCCGCGTGCTTTCACCGTGAGATGCGTGTAGAGTATCTCGAGGCACTCACGGAAGGCTCGCGTGGGCCAATGTGCGTTCTTGTGTATCATTCTATAACTTCTCGGTTTGTTCTCTCTGATCTGTCAGGAAGTTCGATGTCGGAAGGATGATGGATTAGTGTTGATTAACGGCGCGGATTTGTTTAGTGGTTTGGTTTGGTATCTCTATGCATGGAAAGGAATGATTTGGTTTGGATCTAACGGCTTCTACGAGGTGGTTGGGAATTTTTGTTAGTTTTGTCGGTAACACAAAGGAGATTACAAGAAAATAAACCAAGTATTGAGAACTCGCTACGGAGGTGGTAAGGAACTTGATTATCTTGTCAGTTTTTGGAGTCTTGTTGATGGAGTAAAGTGAGTTTGGAGATCGATAATTAGTTAGGCCATCTAAGTTATGAGGGACTTAATTCACCTTAAGTGAGATTTGTCGTCCTCAAGTTGTGATGCTACGAAAATTTTTGCCTATAACAAATAACATTAACTCTGTACATTATATGTAGATTACTATATGAAAGCTTCAATGTAATAAGATTAGTTAATTAGTTGTCAAGTTCGGGGTTCTCAAGTTATAAATGTTTAGTGGCCGACCAACCATATGCATCGCATGTCATGCATGTAATTAATTTAATAAGATCAAATTAGATGCATGCATGGAAGTCAATTTTAAAACATATTTTGTTTAATTATATATATCCAGCCACCTTAGTAGCGCAATGGAAAATACGACCTTTTATCGTTGTGAGTTTTAGTTTATATCGATTGAATTGCTAAGTCCCAATTAAAAAATATATTCAATTGATCTTACGTTCCTCGAGTCCGAAATTAATCGTGATTATGTCTCGAATACCCTTTTAATAATAAAAAAGGCATGTTCGAACTTTTTTTTTAAAGAATATCAAATATATATATATATATATGTTATTTTGAAAGTTTAAATGATTGCAAAATTTGGTGGTCTTGAAAATAAATTCTGCAATTCTAATGAATGTTTTTTTTTTAATCAAACAATTCTAATGAATGTTATAGCATATAGATATTTAGATGTACCTCTATTTTTCTGTAACGTTACTTCATTAGACCTTCAAAATTAATGGACAAGACAAAAGTTATCGAATATTAATTGGCGCGACATTGACCAAACAATGTACTGTTTTAACTCATGGGTTGACGGACAGTAGCCACTTCTCTTCCTTCTTCCAAAACCTTTATAATCTTTACTTGATTTTCCTTGGTGATTTTTGATATGGAACCGCCACCGATCCTCCGATCATCATTTTCGATCGGTGTTGATTTCAATCATATTTTTTTTTTTTACACTTTATTCATCCAATAAGCTACAAATCTACTCACTTTTGTCAAGATTGTTTCTATTTTTGTTGTGGTGCATTTTCCTTAACAGTTGTGCGTTGATTTGTGAGGCTGTTGGGTTGGTATTTGTGACGGCCCCAAATTCCAAGGCAAACCGGGCACCGCCACGTCGCCGGACACGTCACCAAGTCATGCTACGTCACCTGCACACCTGTCTATGACGGCCCGCGAACTATCCGTCTTGTAATCCGACTTAGTAAATTTCGTTGTTTTAAAAGATCAATATTTCTATCGAAATATGCTAAGTTAAGAAGTTTTACAACTTAATTTGTTTATTTTAATTATTTTCAGGTTATTTTTAATAGCGTAAGTCTTAATAACATGCATATAATTAAGGTAAACAAGTTATGCATTAATTAACAACCTATGGGGTGGAAACCCAAAGAAAAAGATACCATGTATATCGATTAAGCGAAAAATGTATAATAGGTGTCAATATACATGTATCGTGAAAAAGTCTCCCAAAATGATCACAAAAAGTATGTATATGTAAATACAAACACCTACGAGTAAGCTAGTGGAGGCGCTCCAGATCAGAGGTAGTCGCCAATCATCGCCTTCCCCCGGCTCGTCGTAGGATCTGCAACTTGCCACCAACAAACAATGACAAGTTCCAGTGAGTAAATCCTAGAGAAATTCAGTTAGTACTCACCAGAAATCCAAGAAAATGACTACAATTCATGCATATAAAGTAAACGAACATGAATGTAAAGCATGAATATAAGTCGTGAGATAATCAAGAATATGGAACGCGAGTGTGGTGTATAGCTGTCGAGCCCTGGGACGAAAATATTAAATCGAGAAGGCCCTGGAGGTGAGGAAATCCACACCCCCTCTTCACGGTCGAAATGAGGAACTCTGTTGGTCGGAAGGTAGACTTCCGCCCAACGCCTCAAAGGAGATGAAATCTGTGACGGAGGTGAGCCTCACGTCAACTCGCTCTCGAGATCATCGACTCGCTGAGAGATATCTCACGCGTAGTCTAAGGTACGACCAACACCGTAGCAACAATCATATCATCATTAACGAAAGCGCCGGAAAGGGGTAACACCGTCCCTTCGAGCATACACAGACACACACGGGAATAAAGTAAATATGTAAGTTGAACTAACGAAAAACAATGAGAAATAAATAATTTATAAGAAAAATAAGTAAATTCTAAACTGACTTTCTCGTGGGTTTACTTACCTCAAACAATCGCAAATATCTTACTAAAATGTCCCGCTCACGCCTCGAGATACACGCCCAATACCCGATTATAGTCTCATAAGTCTCTGATATCCAATTATAACACTTTTGTTATTTTAGAGTCACAATAGGTGAATTTATAAAGAGTGACAAAAAATTTGAGATTTTGTTTCAAAAAGTTTAATTTCTAAGTTTATACTGTGAAGGCCTAGTCACTACATAAGTCTGAAACCCCTACAGCCCACCCAGGACCTCCAAGGCAATGTGGGTGCACTCACCCACACCATCTACGTCCCCCCATGCTGCCTAAGTCCGAAACTCCTACAGCCATGGGCGTAGTTTTTCGCCTCCCAAGTCTCGAACCCGCGTCCTGGAGGCTTAAGACCACGGATTTAGCGAGACTTGTACCACTGAGCTACCGTGGCTCAGTGGTACAAGTCTCGCTAAATCCGAGGCGAAAGATCCCCATATTGTTACGAGGTGCGGGTTGGCGCACCGGCGATATGGGAGGGACACGGATGGTGTGGGTGGGTGTGCACCCACACTACTAGGTTTTTAGGGTTTCGATTATTCACATATCCGATGCCGATTCCCCAAAAAGTCCTCAGAAACTACTTTTTTATATTTTTCCATTATTATTATATCTTTTGATTTTTTTGGATTTTTCCATAATTTCCTAGCTATTTTTCATATTTTTCTGATATTTATTTGATTTAAAATGTATTTTATTTAATTTTTTTAAAATTTTTAATTAATTAAAATTAATTTGGGGTGGGTTGGGCCTGAACCGGGCCCGGTTCGACCCAACCAGGGCCACCCAGGTTCGTGCCGGGTATTAAGTAAAATAAATAAAAATTAGTATAAGTTTGGGTTGGAAACATTAGAGAGAAATACATGATCGTTGAAAACTGTTTTATGTGAATCATGATTATTGGGGTAACACGAGTACATTTATTAGGAGTATTAATTCTAATTTTTTAGTTTAAGGGAGTCTATCTATTTAACCCAACTCTATTAGTTTGAGAGATTGTTTCTTTTGTTTTAACTGTATTCTTAGGCCTCTTTTGGTTCGTTTTTGCCAATTTGCAGTGTTAATTAGTTTAGAGTTGTCTCTATGGAGTTAACTCCTTGAAGTTAATATTTTTATGTTTGGTTCAACTTTAAACTTGCTGGAAAGTTGCAAATTTTTAAACAATCAAAAACATAAATTGACATAAATAGCCTTCAAAGAAAAGATATATGGGTAATACAAGGGTTATTAATGAGGGGCAATTATGTCCACAATTTATGAGAGATAACTCCTTAAGGGGTGGTGGGGAGATATCTGACATCCGAGGGTGTAAGTTGGGATATAACTTGTTGGTAAGTTGGGCAATTAACCAAGCAAGATTAGTTCTCAACTCCTTGTATGTGACGACCCCAAACTCCGAGGCAAATCGAGTACCGCCACGTCGCCAGATACGTCACCAAGCATGTTACGTCACAACACATTTATCTTTGACTGCCAGCGACCTAAACCTTTGTACGTATCTTATTTGCCTTAACTTAGTATTTATGAATGTTTTTATGAATATTTACATTAAGTTAACTAAGTTAAGTTGTTCGCGATTTATTAAATTAATATAAGTTGAATATCTATAAGCGGAAGTCTTTAAAGCATGCAAATATTGTAAAAATGAAAGGTTTGCATTTTATAAACAATCATATAGTGTGGAAACCCTTAGGCATGAAACCCAGTATATCAAAAAGTGATAAAAGTACAAAAGATGATCATATACATGTATCGTAGATTACCATGGGGCTCTCCTAGCTCGAGGTATACCAACGAAGTATATCAAAAAGTGTTTATAAAAGTACAAAAGATGATCATATACATGTATCGTCCTAATTGGAGTCATTAGATACAAGCCCTCCCAAAATCTCATGAAAAAAACCCAAAATTTTCAGCAGCTTTGTTGTCAACGCGATTAGCGCGCTAATGTTCTTCATGATGAAAAACGTATAAATACTAAAAATCAACATACAAACACCTACGCAAAAGTTCACATTTTTCCTTCATTACTCTATTATTGGTGTGATATAATAGACGGACGTTGAGGCTTTCCCTCCGATGGGAATAGGGCTACACAGAAAGTCGTGTCGGGCACGTATGGGTGCTCTCCTAGCTCGGATGTATTCGCCTAACACCCATGACTTTATTGTTTGTCATGTGAAAAGACTTCCGATGTGATTTATATGGGTTTAAAATGATCTTAGCAGATGCTTAGAGTTTAATAACAATTTAAACAATAAATTGTTGTTTTATTGAGAACGACTGAATTTAATTCGCCATTATTAATGACGTGGTTAAGCACAGAGAAGTTAAAGCTAGACACGAGTGTAGCGTAACGCTAAAAACCCCGTACGACATCTCGAATTGACCCGAAAGGAACCCATGACGATCAGCCAAACATCTTGCATCGAATGAGAGGAACCCCCGTGAACCCCGTTCAAACATCTCTCAAGAGGAACCCATGACCGCACACATTTCTCAACCTACGGGTCTCGTGGAAAGTAATCACCGCATAGCCCTAGTTAGCCCCAGAGATGCGACAAACACATATACACGACAAAAAGTGGATAGCAATTAATAGCTATGGTCTCCTAATGAATTTTAACTAATTTTTTCGTGGGTTTACCTTCAAACAATTACAAATGTGTCCAATTATACCATTTTAATCATTTTAGAGTCACATTAAATAAATTTATAATGTGAGACCAAAATTTGTATTATTCCAAAAAAATTTATTTTTGGCACACTTTTCAAATTATACCGGGGTGTCAAACGCCCGAAAAAGCCTCAGAAATCATTTTCCTAGCTTTTTCTAAATTTTTATATTTTCCTAGAATTTTTTGGAATTTTTCATAATTTTTTTAATCTATTTTAATCTATTTTTGTTATTTATTTTATTAAAAATCAGTTTTTATTTACTTTAAAATAATTTATTATTATTTTATATGGGTTAGGCCGGGTCGACCCGGATCAGGGTCGGCTCGGCCCGGCCCATATGGGCTTGGGCCGGGTCAACCCGGCCCATATGCCATGGGCCCCGGGGTAGCCTACTTGTCTACCCCCTTCTCATTTTCGTCTCTTTTCCAGAGATGGATTTTGTATCTGGAGAAGAGACAACAATTTTTTTTTTTTTTTAATCTAAAACAACAATAACAACACTAACAACAATTATAACTATATCAACAACAAACTAACAACAATAGCAACCATTGTCATTAAAACTCCAAAAATTTTCTCCTCAAAATCAACAACAAATATAACCACCTACCTCGGTCTAGGGAGGTCACTACGTGGAGCCGCCAAAAGAGAGAGACTTCGCGAGAGGGGCGAGGAGACCGTGGAGGAGTGAGGAAAGCTTGGTGATGGAAGCTTGGTAATGGAGGAAATGTGGGAGGGGTGAGGTGAAGAAGATGAAGATCGGTTGGGGAGGGAGAGAAGTGTGGGTTTTATTATGAGATAAGAGAGAAAAGTGAGGGGTAGGTATGGATGATTTGATAGGTGATTTGATTTGATATGTGATGTGACCCATTAAATCCCTAACTATCCCATACGCTTGAGTTATACTCACCCCGCGATGTCACACAATCTCGTCACTACCAGCGCATAACGCGACCAATAAAATATCAATTAGTGTGACGCGAATTAATTAATAATACAACAATCTAACATGCATCACACGAAAATAACTATTTATACCTTGGTTGACGTGCCCCAAATTTATCGGCGGTGTCCACGTGGTTCGAGCTACGGGTTCTGATTTGTAATTAATAATTTAATTAAGATTAAATAATGCGGGTCGTTACACTGTAAGTTATCTCTTTGGAGATAACTCCACCCCTAACCAAACAAGGTCTTAGTTGTATTCTATTGTATATATGCATTGTAGCAACTGGTTAGACTTAATGTGAGACAAAAGTCCAGCTAACGAGGTGTCAGGCCTGAAACAACTTTCACGTTACAAGTTTAGTGACTAAGCTATTACAAATCGCTAAGTTGAGTTCCGTGACCAGAGTGTTAGGAATATAAAGTTGGATGAGCATGGGTGAAATTAACTAGGGGTGCACATGAATTGGATCTAGTCTAATTAGGGTCGATCCACAATGTAATCCAATTATTGCGGAATGAAAAATTACAATCCAGTCCAGTTCAAATACGTTATTAATCCAATTTGTAAAATGCGGTCTGGACTGGATCAAGTTCCACATATTGACGTTTTCCTATTCAAAGACTCATAAAATTAAACTTAATCATGTGAATCACAAAAATCACACAGATTATGAATAACAAATTTACAACGAAACATCCCACAAATCTATATATAGCATGTTTCCTACAAACTTATCATCGCGGTAACCTTTCAAATGCAAGTTCCTACATAAATAAATATGTCATCCAAATCTGCACCATACACCCTCCCGAAGCACAAAAAAAGTTGCACGTTGCAAAATACTGCACCATACACCCTCCCAGAAGCACAAAAAAAGTTGCACGTTGCAAAATACAACCTACAAAAAAAAATTGTCTGAAGCGTAATAAAAGAGTTAAGAACAAACATAGTTTTTGAAATACTATAGTTTAAAGTTCATAGCTTGGGCTGATGCTCTTCCAGAAACTATAGTACATATGATAATATATGTACGTATGTTGATGTGATAAGCGGACTGGATCAGATTTGATCCGCAATTTTTTTAATGTAAGGTCCGCAATCCGATCAAGTGCTGGTAGATTAGTGATTTTTCAGTCCGATCCAATATAAGAGATCAAGAAATTGATCTAATTAATGATAATTGGTTCGAAATGGACCGAATCCGCGAATTAGTGCAATCCATGTGCACCCATCAAATTAAACCCAGTAATTTTGAGCTTCCAAAAACAGAACGGGCAAAACAAAACGACCGGTCGGGGCTTTAGTTGTTTCTAAAAATTCGATGGGTTTTTTCAGTAATTTCACCACCTAACCCTCACTATAAATAATCTTTTGTTGCTCGAATTCCAGACCTCTCTCGCTAGCAGGAAATCACGCTCAGATCTCTCCTTCTCCGTCTCTCTCTCGATCGATTCCAATCTTCAATAATCTTTCGAGAGAGAAACCAATCGATAAATCAATCAATCAATCATGTTGGTGTATCAGGATCTCGTCACCGGTAATCTTTTTCGTCGCTAAATCTCCGTCCTAGTTCTTCAATTAGGGTTTCTTTGTTCGTTCGTTCGTTCGTTTGTTTGTTTGTTGGTTAGATTTGAGTTAGGGTTTCTTCGTTAGATTTGGATTGAAAGGGCTCTGATTTTGCCTTTGTTTGGTTGGAGATTTTTGATCTAATTTTACTGCGGTCGAAACCCTAGATAGACTTTGTTTGCTTTTACATATTGCGATGGATTGTGAAGAACTACAATTACTTCGAATTTGCGCGATTGCGGTATCGTGTTGAACCAAACATCGGATTTCCCAGTAGCTATGCGTGTATGCGAGGTCTTTGTTTGTAGGATTTACCGTCGTAAAACACATAAATAATATGTATTCCGGAGCGATCGATCCGTGATAGTATGATACGATGTTGCGGCGGCGGTGATTACTTGTCTATGTATTATGGTCTCAGTTAATGCACCGTTAATCTTTGAATTGTTGATGCTTTAATTTGAAATACGTAATGCGTTCCTTAAAGGGGAACTGCTAGAGTTACGTGCTATACACGCCGAGATGTGTAATGCACCGCATTCGATTGGGTCGGCGCTCAAAGTGGGTTACTTACGCATTTTCTTTTCTAAAGTTAGGCACTTTTTTGTGTTATTTTCGCGCATATTGAAACTTTGCATTTGTGCCCTTTATTTAATTTTCTTATCTTTGGTATCTTGTGCTTTTGTACAGTATATTCTTGTTTAAGTAAACTCTCTTGTCATGAATTTCAGGTGATGAGCTTCTCTCCGATTCTTTTCCCTACAAGGAAGTAGAGAATGGAGCACTATGGGAAGTTGAGGGAAAGGTCAGAAGGCTTTACTTTCATTTTTGCTGTCGATCTTCACCTTATAGATTTTTTCAAATATTATTAGTATGTTCATCAGTTCTTGACCCATTTGAAAATGTTATTGATGCTTAAATAAGAAGAGAATCGGAATATATTAGCGTATAGCTGTTATTCCAGGCCTTAAATTTCTGTATAGTGGTGCTGTTCTTTTGTAGAACATTAGCCGACCCCAACTAATTTGAGATTGTTGTGGTGCTGTTCTTTCATACTTTAATAATAAGAAGGCATTAAATCATTGGAGTTAGAAACCTAGAAATACAATGCTGTTTATAGCGTTGCTGCTGATGCTTGTTTGTTGTACGTCTGCAGTGGGTTGTCAAAGGTTCAGTCGATGTTGACATTGGTGCAAACCCATCCGCTGAAGGTGGTGGTGAGGATGAGGGCGTCGATGACCAGGCTGTCAAGGTGGTCGATATCGTTGATACATTCAGACTTCAGGTTCGTGAAGCATCATGCTTGATTATTCCCAATTGCTTAGAAAAAGCTGATGCCTAACTAGGTTCGTATGCATGTAGGAGCAACCCTCTTTTGACAAGAAGGGTTTCGTGACGTACATGAAGCGATACATCAAAGTGTTGTCAGGCATATTGGAGGGAGAGCAAAAGGAAGATTTCAAGAATAAAATCGAGGCAGCAACCAAGTTCCTCCTTTCAAAGCTGAAGGATTTGCAATTGTGCGTAAATATTTTCTCAACCAACTATTACTGGATTTACGTCTTCTCTCTCCTGGTTTTTGTTAGGTTTTTAACAAATCATTGCATTCGGTGATTCTTTGCAGTTTCGTGGGTGAGAGCATGAAGGACGACGGAAGCTTGGTGCTTGCATACTACAAGGACGGTGCCACCGATCCCACTTTTCTGTACTTCGCCCATGGTTTGAAGGAGATTAAGTGCTAAATAGCCAAGTCCTGCTAGTTACAACGTGGCTTCGGGAAAGAGGTGCGTGTAGTATTAGGGTTATGGTTTTAATTGATGTGAGTTAAAAAAAGAAAAAAAAAAAAATTATGTGCGTTTGTTTGCTAGTTTGTGTTACTTGGTCTTAAGCCAATTTTTATTTTGCACATTTTAAATAAGATTTTGCTGTGTTTTAATTGTTTGGTACTGAACAAAAGTGTTGAGGAGAGTTTTAATCTATATTGTGAACTTTAATTGTACTCCTATTTCTCTGCTGGTATGATTACTATTATTTCTGAAATTTGGATTGCAAACTCTATAATGGATTCGCGAAGCAAGGATGAAGGGATCATATGATTTCCTGTGCTTTGCAAAGCCACAAACTAGATACCCTGCTTCATTAAGCGCCGCAAAGCTGCAAACTCGACCGCTTCATGAATCGATGGTTTTTGGCAAAATTCATCTTTTGGTCCCGAACTTTCAACTTTTTATGCTTTTGGTCTTTGAACTTTTGAAACAACACATTTAATCCCTCAACTTTTCGATTAGAGTACATTTGGTCCTTCTGTTATTTGGGCTGCAAAATTTGCTTACGTGGCTAATTGAATCAGCCCCAACCATCTTCAGTAGCGTCGCAACCTACTCCATGAACGTCATGCGGTTTTCTAAACCAACTAAAAAAATCGAAACAAAACTTTATATGATTCAATAACACCATTTTAGTGATCTCGGTAGCCCTTGTTTCACTCCCACTTGAATCAGCCCAATCAATTGAATTTTCTTGAGTCAACAAAGAGTCTTGAATTTGGTGTTCTCTGCTCGCTCTGCCCAATCGATGACCCACTTGGCTGCGCCGTCGTAGCGTAAGCAAAGAATGGCCTTCCTCATAATCTCCCCACGAAGCTCCAAATTCCCCAATGAGGTTGTTGAAGTAGTGATTCTATGATTTGTCCTGGAAAGAGGTGATCTCTGGGACTTCGCAGAGGAACGCGACATGGCGAGTCAGAAGAGTGTTGGGATGATGGCGAGCAGAGACGAGGGATGAGGGTGTTTCGATTTAGAAAACCGGCCACGTGGCTGGTTCAGTTAGCCAGGTCAGCGAATTTAACGGTCCAAATAACAGAAGGATCAAATGTGCATTAATTGAAAAGTCGAGGGACTAAATGTGTTGTTTTGAAAGTTCAGAAATCAAATAGCATAAAAAGTTAAAAGTTCAGGGACCAAAAAGATGGATTTTGCCATTAACTAATTAATCCTTCTTTCTCCTTTGTTATTGTAATAGTTTGAATTCCTTTCCTCTTTAAAGTAAAGAATCTTTGAAAGTTGGCCGATTCTCAGGAATCAAGGAATAATGCTTTCTTGTCTAAAGCACTCCAATTAGGTAAAGGAGAAAATATCTCTCCATAGGGAATCCGCTTTTAAATGGATGAAGACCAAGAAAAGTTAATGTTAGAAAAATAGAGCCTCTAGTATGGAAAGAGAACTTGTTAAAATACCTGTGTGTAATAGCTAAGAGCATTTCCAATGGCAAATGTAGATTGTGGCTGTGGATTCTTACCGCGTCATCAACGTGGAGAGGATGCTTTAATCTTGCTCTTGACATGAGTGTTCATACATGACATAGATAATGATCAAGAGCCAATTTCAAACAAGTAGACATAGGGTTGAATTGTCAATAACTTCCACCGTTTAGAGGGCTTTACTCTTTAGTGGGCCGAGGTTGCTCGAGCCCAAAGTAGTTAGTTAAATCCAGTTATCGGGTGGTCTAGACCTTTTTTTTTTTTTTTTCAAAAACTACTTCATGAAAGAACCAAAATCACAAAAGAGATGAATTATCAGGAATTAGTAACAATATTTAAAGGAAAAGCGACAACAATTATGGCATGCAACTTGCGCAAAAGTGCGAGGAATTCAATAGGCTCTATTGAAAATGTGCATGAATGTATATTTTGTAGAAGGCTTAATAGGCAACGTTTCAAGGATTTTATAAAAATATCTTAACATTTGAATTTTGGGTAAAAATATCTTAACCTTTTGATTTCTTGTAAATTGTGTCGTCCTCGCCAGAGTCTCGCCGTCCTGTCTGGCCTCTGAGCTGTCGTTGCTAATGGAGTCATTCTCTCCTCCTTGTACGTTGATCTTGTGATGGAGATGGGGTTCGAAGCTTTTCTCCTTTGTTTGTACGTTGATTGTTACGTGTTGTTTTGTTTTTTGTTTTTTTGTTTTAATTTGAGAATCATATCTAATCTCTCCATTTCTTTCTCGATTGAAGCAACATTTAAATGTAGGGTTGATATCACTCACTTACGGCCAGATCTAAGGGTTGAGACTTGTCTCGGTCACTTTGTGACTGCAAAATTGACACGCCTAGCACACATAAATTTTGTTTAGACCTTCACTTAGTCAATTTTCGATAATTATTAGCTTAAGGTCTCAATCGTTGCGCGAACTTGATAAATTATTGTCAGACTATTTACGATAGTATATAGTATACACGTCGGCACACCAACACAAATAAAATTTATTATTATTATTATTATTATTATTATTATTATTATTATTATTATTATTATTATTATTATTATTATTATTATTATTATTTTCAATTGATGTTCGAGCATGTCGACAAATCGTGACTCTTAGTCAAATTTTGAACCACCAATGGTTCGTGATTAGTGATTAATCATCAACTTGAAAATACGAGTCGTTACAGGCTTAATAGACAACGTTTCATGGTTTTTACAAAAAATCTTAACATTTGAATTTTTGTAAAAATATCTTAACCCTTTGATTTCTTGTAAATTGTATCATCACTTCCTCTTTTTTAGTGAGTTACACTTAAAATATAATAAATTATGGATACAATTGAAAATATCTTTTCATATAAATGCAATTGGTATGTAATCTAGTGTCCATTCGTCACTTTGGTTGTGATTTGATACATAATAATTATAAATAAGAATACAATTTGAATGAAACTAAAATGTTAGGATATATTTACAAAAATCGAAACGTTAAAATAATCTTTCAACGTTAGGATATATTTGCCTATTAAACCTTTGTAGAAGATACCCAGAGGCTCTACCGAGAAAAACTAGTTTGCCATGTTTGTCTAAGCTAATGCCCAATGGCAAACTATATAAATCAAGTTATTCAATTATCTAACGCAGTAGCCAAATTCAGTTATAGTTAAGTTATAATCCTAGAGTTTGAGTGTTATTAGGTACATCAAACCAAGCTTCTCTTGCTCACAATTTTGGTGGCAAATTAAACCAATGATTACTTAAAACATGCAATTTTCTTGTAATGACGCCTAATTCGAGCCTGTTTGGTACAGCAAATTGGAGGCGATTATCAGTGACATGGCACAAAAGAAGCAATTAATCTACTTGATGTTCAAATGACATAACAGAGACAACTAATGAAACAATGGCAAATGATAGATTAAAACTATTCAAATAAAACATTTAGCACAAGTTCAAGTAGTTTAGTTGAGTTAAGTTTTATTTCCAACTATATTGAGTCATGTGAATTCTTGAAGTGTTAAAATCTACAAAACTAGTATGATATGTTAGACCCCACCTAATTAAAGCATTTGACCAACCTAAATTACTTTAATTCCCTAATAATCTAGCACCTTTAACCTCTCTATCAATAAATATAAAATTAATTTAAAATAATCATCAATTATAATACTTTATCAACCATAAATGATCTTAAAGTAAATCTCAAACCTCAAAGT
The DNA here is from genome assembly GCA_039657325.1 of Stephania cephalantha. Taxonomy (NCBI): domain Eukaryota; kingdom Viridiplantae; phylum Streptophyta; class Magnoliopsida; order Ranunculales; family Menispermaceae; genus Stephania; species Stephania cephalantha. Next base: position 45,774,114 of record CM077579.1, on the reverse strand, counting down.
TCGTTTAGATAAATTACATTATCTTTAAAATTTCAACAAAATCTGTAAAAAATTTCGCAATCCACCCATAACAATCTCCTCCATTTCTAAGCCACTACAATCCATTCCAAAACTAATACAATAATTTACCAGGATCCTAAGTACAAAAACCCGTCATTTATACAATAAAAAAACAATACATACATAGTAAATAGAACTAATCAACACTAAAATCTAGCTTCCCTTTCCTTTGTGGAAATGTCATTACCCAATTACAAAAATTCGATAATGTCGAAAATAAATCTCATCCCACCCGTAATAACAATATAATAATCCAAGAGATTAAACGAACAATAAAACTATTTATTGATTCCAACTCTGTCGATGATCTCGTCTGAAAGCGGTAAGTATATGATCATACAATATAAATGTTTATATGAGATTTACTTAACTTTACAAATGCAATACCGTAACTTCTTACGCTCCGTATTAATAAAATAATCCACACGGGGTTCCAATCGCGGTCCTACAATTCATTTATAGTCCGGTAAGATGCCACCACCACTTCACAATTTGTTTTTCAATTTAATATATATTTATTGGTCTTACTTCGACTCAAAAAATCCTGAATTCGCTCCAAATCTTATTTTCAGATGTCTGAATCTCAATTTTGACTCCAAATTATGGTTCGACATCGAGAAATAATCTAGACTAAGCTTTAAAATAATTTTCGCAATTTTGAACATTTTTGGTGATGTAATAGATTCAACTACTCAAGATCCAAGCTCAATATCAGTGAACTCCCCTCGATTGAGGGAGATGTTATTACCACACTGACATGTGCGAGTCATGTGTTCGTCCCAAGTGTGTGTTGAGCATGTTGTGTATTATGTGTTGTGAGAATGTATTCATCTGTTATCATACACTTCTACTAGCCCTTCATATAAATAGCTATGTAATACATTGTTCATCTAATGAGAAAATATCTGAGATATATATATACTGAAAGAGTCAGCATAAGTGATATATTAATGTATCTAGGCCCTAATAAACGACACCAGTTGCACCTAATGTCACGCCTAATACGTTACAATTTTTTCTCAACAAGTTATAAAATTCAGGGTCCCACTAAAACAAAACAATGTAATTAAAAAGAAATAATAATCTTACAATGCCAAAGCAACATATATTGACATAATTAATCCACAACCACACTGATGATGCAACGATTGGTCAATGCATTTCGAGGGCTAGTTGTCTGCTACTTATCGGTCTTGGCCAGAGGGATGTATCCCATGGATGCTTGTCTGCCAATAGAGTAATTCTTTCACTTTCTTCCTGTACTGATAAGGAATAATAAAAGTATGTATATCCCATTGATGGTGCTTTGGTACTCTTGATTGTGGTGATGATATTTTTCTTTTTCTTCGTTAATGTGTTTCTTTTGTGTGCCTACTTTTTTCTAACTTATTATTATAAGCACATGGTATGTGTATTCAGCCATAGGAAATGTATGCATTTTTAGCACAAACATCAATCGAGGTGATACCGTTACATTGTCCTGTTAAGTAGATTCTGCCTATAATTAAAAAAGTATTGTATATAAACTAAGCTCTTGTTTGGTTAAAGTGGAGTTATCTCCCAAAGATAACTTACAAGGAGTTGAGAACTAATCTTGTTTGGTTGTCTAACTTGCCTGCAAGTTATCTCCCGACTTACACTCTAAGGTGTGAGATATCTCACCACCATCCCCCTAGGGAGTTATCCCCCTGGAGTTGTGGACACAATTACCCATCATTAATGACTCATTTATTACCCATCTCTATCTTGTTTGAAGGCTATTTATGTCAATTCATATTTTTTATTGTTTAAAAATTTGAAATTTCTCTGCAAGTTTAAAGTTGAACCAAATATGAAAATATTAACTTCAAGGAGATAACTCCCAACTAACATTGTAAGTTAGCAAAAACGAACCAAACGAGGCTTAAGAGGGTTGTGGTAGGATGGCACGGGTTAGTTCCTCCTCCCTTAACAAGATCGATGTCTGACCAAGGGCAGACCCGAAAAAAAAATAGTGACATCTATTTTTCCCTTTAGTTTAAGAAATTCTTTAATGAATTTTCACGCTAATTATCATGCAAAGTACGGATACATAATGAAATGTCAAATAAAGTATTTTTTTTCAAATAAGTAATTGACTTGTTTTGTGGAGAAGAAGAATGTATAAGAGGATATGCAGGTTATGGAACTTTAAGTTTTTATCCAAATGTCGCCACCTCAAGATTATTCAAGCAATAGGTTGCACGATCATTTTTGGCAATTTAGGCACGATTTCGTAGAATTTGATTTGCAAATTGAAGTAATCATAGTTTAACTGAACTTAAGTTTTAACTATCCTCTCAAGTTATTGCCTAAATGGGTAGTTCTTTTGTGTTCTTAATTCTTTAACTTCTATACATCCCACCTACAATATATGGGGAATCTGATAATCTTGTTTGACTAGAAGAAATGACATTGTGCACTTCCATCTTCTCCTACATGTAAGTTACGGAATATGCAGTTTACGGATTTAGTTTTTTTTTTTTTTTTCTCTATCTGCTTCATGTTTCTCTTAGAAGTAAAATCCTACTTATAGGGACGTTATTGATGGAGCTTATTCATGAAAGAAGCCCAAAACCTTGTATTTGATATGTAAGAAGCTGTCACTTTCAAATTCAATTCAATACTTCTTTATCTTTTTTTTGTCTGTAATATTTCCTTCTATTCTTTTCTTTATTTTCCTCCTTTTCACTAACGACTATAAAATAGCTTTAGGGGCCTAGAGTTTAATGTCCCTCAACAATGCGGCATAGTGAAAATGGTATAGTTGTTACCAATGGGTGGCCAAATGGTTCGGTACGTATTTGAGAGTAAGAGGTCATGTGTTCAAACCCCATTGGGGCAAGTTGTTTCTCTCTTATCAAAAAAAATAAAAATTAAATGGTATAGCCGTAAACATTAAGTTTGAAGAGATGTATTGGGCTTAAGATGTTTGATGTACAACTTTACCATACCAATTGAAGTACAAAGTTATCACTTTTCTCTAAGAATTTTAAACTACCATGTTGTGATCGCAATTGTACGAGTCTAAAGGGTTTGGGGGGAATGGTTGAAGGTGCACTTGTTCATATTCAGAGCCTCCCTTTAACCCATAGTTAAAGATCAAACGAGACCCTTGCCTCTATCTCTAACCCTTCCATTGAAGTTCTCACTTATGCTCATGACTTTATTCTTGATCTTTTTGTTTATCTATATTTCAAATTTACCTTATAGGAATATTTAGCTTATATATGTATTAAAATCTTTAACAAGGAACTAACACGCTATTTTGAGTTTTTTTTTTCTACCAATCTGATGTGGTTTTTCTTTTTGGGTTATGCAAATAGTTTGTTTTCCCGAGCTAGGAGTTCACAACATAAACCCATAGGTAGGTGGCATTATTCTCAATGCGGATCGAATAATTAATAAGGCCAATATCGAGTTTATAATGAAATTGTGTTTCCCAAGCAACTCCAGGTATGCCACAAGATTGATGTGATCGAACATTAGGTTTTCTCGGAAAAGTGAATACATCTAGAAGCATATCCCTCTTCATCTCTGATTCATCTATTCTTACTTCCATGTGTCTTTTGGTATTCTCACTTTCTTCTCTTTGTCTTTTCTTGTTGTCATATTTTCCCTCATTTGTATTGATGTCAATGCTTTCTTCTACCATTCTCAAACTTTATTCTCATTTTGAAAGGCAACAACAATTAAAGCTTGTAAATTCTTTTTTTGCTCTCTTTTTAGTTTGTTCATAGGACTATCAAAAAGAAGAAACAAAAACATAATGTTAATATTTTTGCTAAACAACGTTTAAACAATGCTATATAAAACAAGGAATAGGAAAAGGTCGAGAATTTTCTCATATCCCAAATCAAATTCATTTAAGAATTTACTCATATATGAATAAACAATAATCATTAATACAAGCATGTATTTTCTCATATCTCAAATCAAATTCATTTAAGAATTTTATCTCTATACAACGACTTTGGTAGACAATTATCTTTCGAAAATGTATCCCTAAAAAGGTTGAGAAGATGATTGAATTCCTTATCAGACTATCAGTCATACCATTAGAAGCTTTAAGCTTATATAAAGCTATAGTTGTTGATAGCTTTGTGTCTTTTGTACACCCGGGATACAAATGAATTGCAGCATCTACAAATTTTTTCCTAAAATTCTCCTGAACACAAGTAATAATACTTTTTGTTCCCATATTATTAAAAAAAAATATGCATCATCATACATCATGTGAGCTTCAGGCATATCAAGATCATCATCTAATGAATCAAAATTTTGAGGTACTTCCGAAGATTCCCCATGGAGTATCCAAATCTTGCAGTTAGAATCAAAACCTTTCATGACCAAACGATTGTACAAGTCACTATCATTTTGTTGAGAACAATTTTTACAAGATCTACAAGGACAAATAACCATGTCAGGATTCCTCGCATGCTTCTTAGCTTCAAGAATAAATCTTTTGACCATTGAGTATTCGTGACTAAAACTTGGACATTTAGTCCAACTTTTATCCATCTTACAATTTCTCAATAACCTTCTTGTCTATTTTCCAAAACAAAAAGATAATGTAAAAAAAAAAAGAAACATAGAAACATACACATTACGTTCAAGACCAAAAGATAACTAGGTAAATGTTCAACTAAAAATGCCAATTTTGAGTAATAAATAAGAAAGATATAAATCGTCCACAGTATTCAGAACCCTCCAATATAACCTAATCAACATGATTGGGGTGAAGAAGTTGAGGGCACAACTTTGAATCACCTACAACAAATGAATCCTAATTTCTACTTTGAATATTGAACACCAAAATCACCAAAAAAGACAACCTATTTGAGAGCTAAAATCTCCAATTAATCACAAAACAAAGAGTCCTTGAGGGAACTGAATTCAAAGCTGCAGACAAGCACAAGAGTTGACATTAATTGTGGATCGAAATTTTTAAAAATCAAACAATCTAGCTACTGGTGAATTGCCTAACTAAAGAAGCTACCAATTGAAGAAATGATAACAACATGAAAAGAATAGACATAGTAATCAACATGGAAGCTACCAATGCAAGTTGAATGGCCCTTAAAAACAATTAGGTTCCATCCTAGCGTGCATAGAACTTACTTTCATTAAAAGAACCATGCAAGTGTATTCAACACTGCTTGGATTCCAAAGTAATTAAACCCTCTGTGCTTTCCAATAACAACGATGAATGAAAAGACGACCTAAGTCATAAGAAAATAAAAAGGTTAAAGCCTTTCTTTCGAGGTGAATGGAAACATAACGAAACCAATCCCAAATACTAAATAATCATAAAAAGGCTAAAGCCTCATGAGTCACTCCGGTTTTGGCTGCATAGAGCACCCTTCTCGGTTGCAAGTCTCAACTTTGGTGCATTTGAGTATTAGCACAGTACACATCATATTTCATATAAAGTTGCCAAGCTAATACTCAAGGCTTCATAACCTAAAGAAACTTGAGAGTTAATTGGTATCATTTGTTCTAGTTTGGCTACTCATAACAATACTTAATCAAGAATAATAATTAACAATAAATGTATCACTATACTGCTAAAGCACCAATTCCAAATACCCTGCCCTGCCAACCATCAAATTCATATGATGAGATCCAAAAGGGTTATTGGATGATCATACCTTACACATACATTTGCCACAAAGTTGTTAGAATCATTTTGGAAAAAAGTTGTAATCAGCAAATTAACAATAAAAGCATAAAAGATATATACAACCCAAAAACAGTGAAGATGATGTAGTCAAAAAAGTTATAACTCTACCTATGTTGTACACTATGTGCGCTACATAGCCGGTCCCAAGTCCGGATAAAGGAGGAGGACTCTGACGCCCATTTTTTCATACCGAAAAATGGGTAAAGGAGGTCCCAAACTCACTTTTCATACCCGAAAAGTGGGGGAGGGAGGCCCCAAGCTCATTTTCCATTCTTGGAAAATGGAGGAGGGTTGCGATAGGTTGACAGCCAGCGTAAAACTTGTCACTTTTCATGAAATGGATCAAACATATATAAACGTTGGGGCGTTCCCACCTAGCGATACTGTTTCGGAGCCCTGGGTGTAGTGAGAAATGAGCAAGGGTGTGTTTCACATCGCCGCTTCAGGTGTGAAGAAAAATGAGCAAGGGTTCCCACACATAGGACGTGTGTGGGTAAAGAAGCTAGTCCATTCACATCGTCGCCCGGATGTGAAGAAAAATGAGCAAGGGTTCCCACACAAAGGACGAGTGTGGGTAAAGAAGCTAGTTCAAAACAAACACGAAAACAAAAACAAAATCATAGATACGGACACTAGATCTTTTAGACAAAATAGAAATAGAAAAGGAAAACAAAGACAAATGGGAGAAAAAATTTGTTTAGGAACATGGAACATAGGAACACTTACGGAGAAGTCAATAGAACTAATAGATACTATGATTAGAAGTAGAGTCAATATTGCTTGCCTCCAAAAGACAAAATGGGTAAGAGAAAAAAATAGAGAAATAGGAAGCACAGAGTTTAAATTGTGGTACACCGGTATAGATAGAAAATGCAATGGAGTAGGAATTGTGGTGGATAATGATTATAAGGATAAGGTCGTAGAGGTTAAAAGAATGAGGGATAGATTGATTCTAGTTAAATTAATTATTGAAGATGAAAAAATTAACATACTTAGCGCCTATGCACCACAAGTAGGATTAAGCGAGAGCATCAAACGCAAGTTTTGGGACGATATGGATGGATTTATGCAAAGTATACCATTAGATGAAAATGTTTTTATCGGAGGAGATTTAAATGGGCATGTCGGGGCAAGTAACGATGGGTTTGAGAGAGTTCATGGAGGTTTTGGTTACGGTAATAGAAATGAAGAAGGAGAATCAATCTTAGAATTTGCTTCAACATACGATCTTGTCTTAGCAAATACTAGTTTTAGGAAGAGGGAGTCGCATACAATTACTTTTAGTAGTGGTCATAACAAGAGTCAAATAGATTTTCTTTTAACAAGAAAAATAAATAGAAAAATATGTAGAGACTGCAAAGTAATACATGGTGAAGCACTTACTACCCAACATAAGTTAGTAGTACTTGATATTAAGCTAACACGACGACATAATATGAATAAAAGAGTTAGCGATCCTAGAATAAAGTGGTGGAACCTAAAACATAGTAAACAAGTAGAGTTTAGAGAAAAACTACTAAAGGAAAATGTTTGGAATCTTGACTTAGATGCTAATACAATGTGGCTAGAAATGAATAGTTGCATAAGGAGAGTGGGATCAAACGTATTATGTATATCTAAGGGCTTGGGACCTCCAAAAAGGAAACATGGTGGTGGAACGAGGATGTCCAACGAGCAATTAAGACTAAAAGAGAGATGTATAGGAAAATACCTAAGTGTCAAGATGAAGATGTGTATAATCAATATAGAGAAGCTAGAAAACAAGCTAAAAAAGTAGTTAGTCAAGCTAAAACAAATTTCATGGAAGATTTATATACAAGGTTAGGTAATAGAGATGGCGAAAAATATATATATATAGGCTAGCCAAATTAAGAGAGACCTAAGTCATGTAAGATGTATTAAGGACGAAAATCAAAATGTTTTAACGCGCGAGGAGGATATTAAGGAGAGATGGAGAAGTTACTTCGATTGTTTATTTAATGATGGCCAAGTTGATACTATAATAAATGAAAACCCACACCAAGAAAGAAATGTAAACTATACACGCAATATTAGAATTGTAGAAGTTAAAGAGGCATTGAAAAGAATGAAAATAGAGAAAGCATGTGGCCCAGATGAAATACCTATAGAAGTTTGGAAATGCTTAGGAGAAATTGGATTGACTTGGTTAACAAAACTTTTCAATAAAATTTTAAAATCAAAACGGATGCCAATGGATTGGAGAAGAAGCACGCTTATGCCAATCTTCAAAAACAAAGGAGACATTCAAAGTTGCTCAAACTACCGGGGAATTAAACTTATGAGTCACACTATGAAACTTTGGGAGAGGATAATTGACAATAGGCTAAGGAGAGAAACAACAATATCAGATAACCAATTTGGTTTCATGCCTGGAAGGTCAACTATGGAGGCGATTTTCCTTGTAAGACGATTGTTAGAAAAATATAGAGAAAAGAAAAAAGATTTTCATATGATATTCGTAGATTTAGAAAAAGCATATGATAAGGTCCCTAGAGATGTTTTTTGGTGGGTTCTAAAAAGAAAAAGAGTGCATGCTAAATACATAGACACTATTAATGATATGTATGATGGAGTAGTAACGAGTATAAAGACATTCGGAGGAGCTACAAAAGAATTTCTCATTACAATAGGACTACATCAAGGATCGGCTTTAAGCCCATATCTATTTACTTTAGTTATGGATGAACTAACTAGACATATTTAAGAGGATATACCATGGTGTATGCTATTTGCGGATGATATTGTCTTAGTGGATGAAACTAACGATGGAGTGATTAGGAAATTAAAACTCGGATGAATACATTAGAATTTAAAGGCTTTAAGTTGAGTAAGACAAAAACCGAATACATGCACTGTGAGTTTAGAAACACTAGACATCGAGATGACGGAGTGGTAAAATTAGGGGAAATAGAAATTCCTAAGGTAAACCACTTTAGATACCTAGGATCAATCATACAAAATGATGGTAACATTGAGAATGATGTCACACATAGAATTCAAGCTGGATGGAAGAAATGGCGGAGTGCAACATGGGTGATTTGTGATCGAAATGTTCCTACTAAGTTAAAAGGAAAATTTTATAGGACCGCAATTAGGCCAGCTATGCTCTATGGAAGTGAATGTTGGGCGGTAAAGCAACAACAATTACATAAAATGAACGTAGCAAAAATGAGGATGCTTAGGTGGATGTGTGGTAAAACTCGTAAAGATAGAATAAGAAATATAAAAATTCAAAGACAAGTAGGAGTAGCACCAATTGATACAAAGATTAGGGAAGGACGGTTGCGATGGTTTGGTCACCTGCAAAGACGGCCTACAAATGCTCCAACTAGAAAACTTGACTCAATAGAAACTGTAGAAATTCGACGAGGTAGGGGTAGACCAAAGTTAACATGGGATGCATTAATTAGGAAGGATTTGAATGGTTTGCAAAGCTCACCATCAATTGCACTAATCGAGCACAATCGAAAAGTTTGATACATATAGCCGACCCCAGTTAATTTGGGACTGAGGCTATGTTGTTGTTGTTTGTACTTGGTGTGATTATATGCAGTGGTCATCACGATCGATTGATCAATTCCTCAAAAAAAAAAAAAAAGATCGATCGATCGATCAATCAGAAGATAAATACGTTATATAAATCTGCAACACATAGTTTTCAGTCATGCACATGGAAAACCTAAATCAGCAGCAAACACGCATATGTGCCAAAAAAAGCATGTTTCACAAACAATTAATACTAGCTATTTAATCAACAATGGAAGACCGAATCAATTTAGGTCAACAAGAGATTGAAAAGTGAAATTCGATGAGATTGCATACCTTCTTAGAAGCGTTGTTGGAAATCCAATTCCACTTAATCCAGCAAAATGGAAGAGTTTGATCCATGTAGCCGACCCCAATTAATTTGGGACTGGGGCTATGTTGTTGTTGTTGTTGTTGGAAATCCGATTCAGCAAAGAAGCAATTGGAGATCTGAGTTTCCGCAAGATCTACTTCGTTAATCAGTTCGACCTATGAATTAGAGCTCCTAGGGGTTCGATTGATCGAAGAGGGAAACACTAGGATTCAAATAAAAAACGTACAAACGAAGAATCAATCGAAGATCTGAGACGGCCTACACGAAATCGAACTCCAGAGAGAAATTCACCCTGTGAGGCGCAAACGAAGCTCCACAACGAAATCCTCTAAAGAGAAAATACACATCATCTCCATGTAACTGAATATCTGCAAAACCAAAACACCTCACAAAGTCACAACCAACAAATCCTCAAAACCATCAAAAACACATAAAAAAACCCTAAAAGCCACAAAACTCAAACAGACTCACATGTCGAATTGAGCTTCGAAGCAGCGCAATCAACAGACGCCACTGAAGCAGACGAAGACGAAGAAGATCGAAGTCAAGGAAGAGCGACCAGATTGATGAAGCGAAGAAAAGCAATCGATCGACGGGGCGAAGATCAGACAAACAAACATCGAAACATTGCTCTGATGTTGCCGTTCTCGGACGAGGGAACGAAAGGGCACATGGAGAATGCAAAAGGCCGATTTTTGGTTCGGTTCACAAACTTAGCTATCATTCATTTATGGGATTAATTTAACATTGTGACTCTTATGGCTCGTTCAAGGGATAGCATAAGATAAGTGATGGTACTAAATTATACTAGTGTTTAATTGAAGTTTTTTTTTATTGATTAGATTATTTTAACCCACAAGAGTAGAATAAAATAAAACCACGAAATGAATGGTATTATTTAATCTCATTGTTAGTGCATCCGACATGACCAAATTACCCTCATATTATAACAATCAAAACACAACTTGTCCTCTCTTCTTGATCTTCCGCTCACTCTCTCCAGGTAAACTCTCTCTCGTAGGCTCTCTCTCTCTCTCTCTCTCTCTCTCTCTCATGTCGATTATGTTTTGTTGAATTGCAAGTGTTCGATCATCTCACTGTCTTGCCATCTGTGATACATACTTACATAGTCATCAAAAAACTTTGAGGTTTAAGATTCACTTAAAATCCTTAGTGGTTGATAATATTTTATAATTGATGATTATTAGATCTTAATATTAATTTTTTTATTGATGGAGATGTGAAGCTTGATAGATTATTTAGGGATTAAGGTAATCTGGGCCGATCAGATGCTCTACTTAAGTGGGGTTTGAAAAATGTCAAATGTCACGTTGTGATAGCTTCTTACATATTGGATAAAATAATTTGGATGAGGAAAAAAATTTATGCATGTGTTGTAATGGATAAAAGAAAAAAAAAACTTGTGATACTTGTGTTACAAGTTTTTTTGTCAAATACTTGTGTTACAATTAAAAACTCCTAAAAAAAGCAGAAAAAAATTTATTAGAAAAATCAAAATCGAAAATAGAAACTCCCAAAAAAATTGAAAAAAAAAAACTCCCTTAAAAACACAAAAAATGAAAATTATTAAAAATTAAAAATTAGATTTACCATCTTACCCCTCACTTAAGTACGAGAAATATTAATGGCTTATGTTTTTTTTTATTTTTTCCTTATAAAATATCAATTATGAGATCATAATGCCACATGTCACGTTGTGAGAACTTCTCACATTCCACTTGCCGCGTTGTGAGTACTTCTCTCAGAAGCAGTTCCATTACACACACACACATTAGTCATTGTCCCGCGCTTCGCGCACGAAAGAAACCAAGTATTAGTATTAGTTCAAATTACATTAAATTATAACCTAACAACTTTGATGAGAAAAGGAAAGTAAACACAAGATATAGCTTTAATAAATATATAAATACATATATATATATTAGAGTTGAAGTTGATGACGTGGCGGAAGAGTGGATGATGAGGCGAGAAGGAAGCTTGATAAGAAGTCACATGGCAACTCAAGATGTAGGTTTATTGCCATGTGACGAAAGAGTTTATGGTGTTGATAACGTGGCGAAAGAGTTAATGTGTGGTGACGGGGATACCAAGTGTAAGATGTAACTTTATTCTCATTAGAGTTAGAGTTGATAATGTGGCGAAAGAGGTGATAATGTGGTGATTTAATTTCTATATTTAGTGATGTTTAATGGGGTTTTGAATAAAGCTACATATTGGGCATGCCACGTTGCTCATCGAGAAGGCTAAAAAATGCCACGTAGCACACCCAAGATACAACTTTAATATATATATATATATATATATATATATATATATATATATATTTTTTTTTTGTTATTTATAAGAAACCTTCTTACATTAATCCCAACCAACAAACCATAATTAACTCTCGTTCAAGGAGACTCAAACTCTCGACCTCATGTGAAAGTTGAAGACATGTCAAGCCAGTGCGGAATAACAAATGGGTTGGTGATATTTCATTAATTAGCAAAAATTTACTAGCCACAATGGAAAAGTTTGATCCATGTAGCCGACCCCAATTAATTTGGGACTGATGCTATGTTATTGTTATTGTTGTTGTTGTATTCCTTTCTTGTAGCTTCAAGGTCTGTTGAAGTGTATTAACCACGGGAGGAGGTTGCAGTCGTGGGATTTGAATTGTAATCCTTATGCAGCTAAGTTCCATAACATCATGCAGAAGTCGAGTTTGCCACCACTAATGTCATGTTCGTACGACTTTGCCGATTATATGTTGATTTCAACGTTCACAGAGATGTGGCAACTTGAGACCAATACATTCCACCTTCCATTTAGTGAGATGACCATCACTCTTGATGACGTTAGGATACTCCTACAGATCCCAGTGGATAGCAAGCAGTAGTGGTAGATTCAGAGGGGTTTATTGAATTTCTTTTTGGTGTGGTTTATGTTAGAGATTTTTTATGCTATTGTTCCTATGAATTTAGTTGTTAAGGAAGTCCATGACAATTTCTGTTACTATTGGGATTTGTGTTTCGAACGTAACAATTCTCTAGTTCATCTAATTATTTGTGTACTTGTGTTTCTCTCCGAAGCATGAGTTCATGTTTGCAGCTCATGCGTTTCAATAATTTGTTTCGCAGAAGGTCTTTTATATGCGCTTGATATAATACACAGAGAAAGATGAACAAAAGAAATTTCTTGTAACATTGTGAAAATGAAAACATAAACACTTATTTTTTTTTATAAGATAAATCATGCACTGTACTTTGATTTCAAAGTTCATATTAAGACTTTTGTTACAGAAGTAAGTAGCTTGTTTTTTTTTAAAATTATTTGAAGTGAGAAGTTTAAGTTCTTTTATTTTTGTTATATATATATATATATATAAATGTAAGCTTTGTACATGGGCAATAACAGTTTAGATCCCTTGTACTTCCCATATCTCTCACATGTAAGGAAAACCTTTCCTCGACGCTCACAACCATCTTTATTAGAATGCTTGATAACAAAAACAAATCCATTTTCCTTTCTAACTTTTTGAGCCCGATGTACGAGTTCATCCCTCATCTTGAATGGATCTTCATGAGTGAACACACCACTTTAGTCTACTCTAATGGGAATGCATGCATTTGTACCCTGAAAAGAAACAACAGAAATTTGTTCCATAAAATCTCAATTGCTCTCGATCTATATTACTATTCGGTGGAGCTGACTGCACGTAAGCACGATGTTCGATCATGCAAGCCGAACATAAGCCTTACGTTCGGTTTTTGTGGCCGAACAAAATTCATATGTTCGATTTGAGTGGCCGAACATATTGGGCATACGAACAATTATCATGATCGTGTTCGATCATTGTTACTAGACATCTAGCTGATGATCAGTTACGACACCAAACAAAGGTCTCATGTTCAACATTGTTAAATTGTACATATTACTCGTGCTCGTTCACACAAAGTTGAACACGACCCCAAAAAATAAGTAATTAGAGTACCATTTACAAGGCTTTATTACTTTAAAACTTGCATCGTTCGATCGACATTCACTCTTAACACTCGATTCTGACTCCATCTCACAAAAAAATCATGAACTTCAAGATGTCATAAACGAAATATTAAAAAATTATTAGTAAATCCAAAACAAGTGGTTGTGATATACACCATCCAAAAGAATAACTAAAAGAACAATCAACACACCGTTAAATGCAATGTTAGTTTGAATGTTATCAAACTAACATCAAATTGAGTGTTTGATGAAGACAGTGTGCATTGTTTAAAGTGGTGTGTTTCAAAATTCTAAATGTGCATGTCAAAATTGGTGTGTGTAACGGCATTAAGGGTGTGTTTAGCAAGCCCCATTCAAAATATGTCACCAACTTAACACAGGGTTATTGTGACACATTAACTAGCAAAACATCCTCACTTCTTTTGTCATCTGTTTCTGAGAAGATAAACCCTAAATAGAACTTTCATGACATTCAACACTCTTTTTGAGCCGCAGTTCTAACATAAATTGGTAGTCTGTTTTTGATTATCTAACCTGGGACTGCTCTATTTCAAAACATGTTCACAAAACAAAACTTCAACTAAAACAAGTATTGTACAGCATCTGGCCTCTCACGCAAGGCACTAGCAAAATCTAATATCAAATATAAGTTACATAATTGCCATTTCATATAGAATTTGCAACACAATAATACAACTAATTCTCTGAAAAAAGATTGTAAGTTGCCGAATAATTTGAAGATTTTGATTTTCAGAAATCTATGAATAAATAATGCTAGTGGAAAGCAGCCACCTCTTCCTTGAAATGTCTGAGCAACTCCTCCATACTCATGACTGAATGGTCTGCCTTGTCTCGTACTCGAACGCTCACCTGTTCAGTTTCAGTGACATTACATCAACGAAAATTTCCTTTCATAGTTGCCACTCTAATGAACTTGAGGAATTTTGCATATCTATGAGTATCAGTGCGATGTCATTACCAATAACTTTTACATGCCCCTACAGAAACTACAATGAATTATTGCCAGTTACTATCTTGTAGATTGTTTGAATGGTTTGCAAAGCTCACCATCAATTGCACTTAATCGAGCACAATGGAAAAGTTTGATCCATGTATCCGACCCCAGTTAATTTGGGACTGAGGCTATGTTGTTGTTGTTGTTGTTGTTGTTGTTGTACTATCTTGTAGATTGTACAAGATTAGCATGTTCTACCCAAAACCACCTTTCCATTGAATATTATGATTAAAGAACTTTTGAGCCCAGCTATACGCATCCCACCGTTTACTTAGGCACCCCACAGTAAAAGTCAAACTTTTTTTTTTTTAAAAAAAGTCGATTCTATTGCAAAATGACCCTTATGCCCTTCACAATGATTAGTGCACCTCGCCACCCTTTTCCTCTCGTTTAATGAACCCCACCGTCATCCTTCCACACTCCTTGTGATTTGTAGGACATCATCAAGTGGTTCGGCCTCGCAGGTTTGAAGCTCTAGTTAGAGAGTCAGCTAGAGCCCACCGAACCACTAGTTGAAGAGTCGGTCAGAGCCCATCGCACCTCTAGTTAGACAGTTGGTTAGAACCCACCAAACTTTTAGGTCGGTAGTTGTCAACCAAATTTCACAAAAGAGGTTCGGTTTGACAACACCGAACCTAGAAGATAAGTCTCGACCATTTATCGCCGAACCTAAAATGGATGTCTTGACAAGGTTTTGGAGTTAGGTGCTTCAATTTGGATGAAGAGGTATTTTGGTAAAAATGTTGGGATGCCCTCATAAATTTAAATTTGAATTTCGGGTGCACTCAAAATTTGGGTGCTCTTATGAAAAGGTGGGGTGCGTATAGTCGGGCTCAAACTTTTTCAACACCAAATAATTATGTACTCATGTCTGCTTCCTTTCACCACCAACTCATATGCTACAGAAGCAGAGCAGACATGTATATCATAGCTCATTTTAGTGTGCTTCCACTCGTGTGTGCACACGTGCAGAGAAAGAGAGAGTTAAACCTGTCCAGTGTTCGCCTCCTCCTCGCCCACAACAAGAATATAATTGTATTGTGCCAACTGGGCTTCTCGCACCTGCATTTGATCCGAATATAGTACGATATATAAGATAAGAATAAACTACAGAGATAAATGCTTTGAGAAAACAAAACTTATAATTGAACAGTTAATTATGTAGATAGGGCACATTAAATAGTACGCCAAGCAGTTAGATTGTATTCATATTAGCAAGTAAATAGAGCATACAATAAAGGATAGAAAAGAAAAGATAATATTTAACAGTGTCATAAAGGCATAAAGGTGATGCTAGTGATTTTCATTTTTCCCTCATCAAATGTCACAGCTAGTGCATAAAAAAAAAAAAAAAAAAAAAAAAAAACACCATGCAAGAAAATTTTATGCAGATTTTTTTGTGTTTGTTAGCATTTACTAATTATTTGGTTTGCTTTGTGATTTTAGGAGCAAGTTGGAGTTTGGAGCTTAATAGAGCATTTGGGGGAGGAGTTTCAATGTTTTGGAGCAAGTAAAAGCGATTCCAAGCATGATGGAAGCAAAAAAGGGCAAATAAAAAGTTTATACCAAAATTTCTATGCCTGAGCATTTTTGGCAATAAAATTCATATATGAAGTCAGATTTTGCGGTTCTATGGCTTACTGGAAAAGGAATCAAGAAGTTCTACAAATGTTTCTGCAATAACAATTTTGCAAACCAAGCAATACCAATTTTCATATTTTAACACCTTGATGGTCAAAATCAGGTCAGAAGTTGATGCACACACTTGAAATTGTATGAACATTGTCGTGCTCAAGCTCAAGTCCAAGATGGGCGTATGTCACAAGGAATTCTATGAAAACTCATACATTGTGTATTTCTGACTCACTGATATACCACCAAAACTAGATATTGGTGGCTTGGAGCGGGAGGGGGGATCAAAAAAAGGAGAATTAATGGTGTGTTCGGTTGGGTTGAAAAGGTTGTCTTGATAGAGTCGGATTAAAAAACATCGGAGTACATGACTATGGATTAGGGGTAATCCGAATTTGGTGACTTCTTCGGTTGGCATGATAGGATTTTAAGTGGTTTCATGAAAATGACAATTTTACCCCTCATATAAAAACCTCCAACAACAAGCAAGGCTCCATCGTCCACACTTCAACCGAGATACCATCAAAGACCTCCAGGTGTATCGCATGGATTAGAGGTAATCCAAATTATGGATTGACTCGAGGTGCCAACAAGAAGATTTCTGAGATAGGAATTGCTATGCACACTTGAAAGCTCAAAATCATAGATGTTGAAATTCAAGTAATTAGCCATGGCAGCTACCAAGCTAGATTCCCTAGTCCCTGGTGGCCCATACAACAATTACCTCACTTCACAACCTTCCTTTCTTAATAGCTTCTATTCTCTTCAACATTTAAGGCAAGTACTCATCCAACGCTCTCTTCATGTGCTTCTTTTGGAAGCTCAGCTCGAACGATTTGCGGTCTTTGTTGTTGTTATTCTTCTCCAATTCTGCAAACACAGATTTCCATCTCAGCTGAATATCGTCGAAGTAGTCCACTATTTCAAATCGCACACATGGCTTGAATTGTGTTCGGTTTTGCTGAATTACATAGAAGGGCAATCTCGGCATTTCACTTCAAGGTGAGGATAGACTACTAACGAAAGGGTAAGGCTCCACTTAGTTTAGTCCATAGTTTGTGTGATTAACTAATCCGTTGCATTAACTAATCATGCGAAGTGAACAACGAATCTATATATATATAAGTCGGAGCTCAGAGAAAGTTAACAAAAGTTCCTCCTTTCACCAATCTCATTTCTCAAATTTTCCAATTTTCTTATTTTCTTTTTTTTTCTTATTTTTTGTTGTAGAAATAATTATTTCTACCATCTCAACGTTAATGCACATCGCTTCTACATTTGCAACATTAACACACATCGCCTCTACATTTTCCATGGGGCTGCACATTCTCAGCATCTCATTTTCGATGCCCACGAACCCATCAATCAACCCCACAATCCCCAACAAACCCAACTCCATCCTTGCTCACCTCCTTCCCACTCGCATCCACAAGCCGATCCCGAGTTTTCATCGGAGAAGAGCACCGCCAAGCACCTCTAAATGCGCATCAAGGCGATCCCGAGTCTTTATCGGAGAAGAGCACCACCAGGCACCTCTATATTCCGTCGTATCCTCCTTTGCTCAACGGGCACGCGACCACCACAACAGAGCATCTTGCAAATTCCACTTTCGAATCTTCGATTGATCACTCGCCAAACATTTGTGTTTCTTCTTCTTCTTCTTCTTCTTCTTTGTTTCTTCAATGTTGCATTTTTGGGGCTATTTCTTCTTCTTCTTCTTCTTGGTTTCATCATTTCTGGCTTTCTGGGGGTATTTTGGGATGTGTTTTTGGGCCTATTTTGGGATGTGGCCTTGGGCATCAGATTTTAGGCATTGGCGGTAAGACCGAAGTGTCATCTTCATCACGGCGAGGAGGAAGTTTTGGGCGATTCATAGGTGTTCTTGATATTTAAAATCAATATTAAATTCTTTGCTATTGGACTTTTTCTTTGGGAAGACTTCCGGTCGGATTTACTTTCATTTATGGATCATGTTGATAACTTCGATTACAATATCAGATTCATTCAAGTAAGTATAATTTGTGCATCTATTCATAATTAATAATGGTTATATTATTGTTTGAACAGAATAAGTACATTGAACTCGAAATCATGGGAACATACATGGAATGGATTGTGGTGCAAGTCCTATTCCCCTATAAATTTCACCTCCCATCCGTTACTGTTGCAATTCATTTTCTATTTTTCACTTCTCCTTCAAATAATCAGAACAAAAAAAGGTTCAGTACAATTCCTTATACTTTCTTCATATCATTGTTTGTGCTTACTTTAACCATTTAATTTTTAAAAAATGGCTTCCTAAGGTGATGTTTTTCTCTTTATTGTCTTCGCGCCCAGCTAGAGATGGAGTACACTATGCTTAATGACTTGCAACCTACAAGAGAAGACTGGGTTGTTCAATTAGAATATCCAGATTATGGGAGTCTCACAATCTTCGTAATAATAATGACCTTATTAGTTTAGACACGATTCTAATTGATGAACATGTAATTTTTTTTAAATAGACAAAAAGTAAGGATTTAAGTGTTTAAAGTAGTATATTTAGTTTAGTTTATACTTTGTACATTTTTAATTCAAATTTCTTTGATATTGTTTCAATTAGCTAAATTTATAATGCTCTTTATTATGAAGTCTTTTAGCTTAATGAAATAATGAGCTATATATTTTAGTGTTTACATATAATCACGAGTATCATGTCATCCATTTCGTAACACACTGAATTTCATTAAGTGATACCTTTTTATGACAAAATCGGCGTTTGATGCTACAACAATCACCACACATGAACCTCTTCACAGTAACATGGGACATTATTTGTAGTGGAACAATGTTTTTGAATTATACATCACCAGTGTGTTTTATTTGGGAGTGGGACTTCTTTGTATGTGCAATGAAGTTACTAGAAAGTAGTCAGTTTGTAGTACTGACTAATTGATTGGAGATGAGAAAATTGGTATAACATTAATAGTTTGGAATTATGTTGAGGTTCTCAAATTGTATGGTAATTAAGTTTTTGGCATTCTGAGAAATTTTTTTCCGTGTATCCTTTGCCCATAAATGATTCACATATGACATGTTTTTTATTTGATGTTTTGGAGGTTTTTCCTTCATTGTCATTCCACTTAATAGTGCACTGCTTGCTAATGGTATCTATAATCATCATTTTACTAATAATGTTGATGAGACTTTTTTGTAGAGACTATAAAGAAAGGGGCCTCGGTAACGGTCATGTATATAAAATCACATTTCATCATACTATAGAGATTTCATGGTGGGAAATGGACTAAAGATCAAAAGTAATCGATATTTTACGAACAAAGGGGATCGAATTTCATGCTTATTTGCCTATGAAAAATTAATTTGCTAATTGGATAAGAAATCGATCAATTCGAAATGATTTTAGAAGCATCATTATGCAGTTCAAACAAACTGCTCAAATTAAGTACTGTAGCTTTTGTTCTTGCAGTCATGGTAGAAAAAGCTAAGTTATTTTTTCCTCATGAGCATTTGCAACTTTTATGTAAGCCTGCTAAAATATAATTGTTGTCATTTTATACGACATGCATGTTATATCGTCTCAACATCTAGGCACCTTATAGAGGTGCTCTTGAGGTTCTAGGAAAAAGGGTGAATCAATTCAATGACTTCACCTCAACCATTATTTTCATTTTGATTTTTTTTTCAAACAATGACATTCACCAAGAATGCAAACATTTTTTGTCGAATTTGCTGAGTGTTGATAAGGACAATGATGAAGGTAAAAAAAAATTTCAAGTACTACAAGACCAATATTTTGTAGAAGAATAATAAGAAATTGACATGTACTTACAATGCGCTATAAATATATGTAATTGATAGTGTATTGACAAGTTGATATATGTAATTGATAGTTTAGTTGTTGTAAGAATCTATAACTTAGATATATGTATTGACGGTTCATCATACTATAGAGATTTAACATCCTTCAATTTTGCGCCCCATGTGAGCACCCCATTTTTGTCAACATATCACTCCCCAAAAAAATAACACCTGCGCACAACTAGTTATATCTAATCCAATGGATTAGCTAAGCAGTCATGCAAACCAAACACACCATAAGACTCTACGCACATATCCACTTGCAGATTAGGATGGTGATGGTGAAGAATTTTGTTTGATGGGTTCTACTTTACTTTTAATCGATTTCAGTTGTGCTTTTACTTTGATGAATTTTGATTTGATTAATAGAATTTTGAGTTTATTTTCAACTCTCTGATTTTAATGCATTTGTTTCCCAAATCAAGAAATGATTGATATTAAATTTTATAGGTGACACTAGATAGAGCATCTAATCTATAGATTTACAGATTAGCGTATAAACTTGATCAAATCGAGATGTTGTCGACTTTCTATGAAATCCTAATGAATTTGGACTTTGATGCTATTAGCAAAATTTCGAGGTTTTACACCTTTGTTTTGTTAAATAGAAAGTACACGGTATACTACCACTCAACAGAGGAGTGTAATTTTGATTTATATAGTGGTTTTTTGAATTAATTGAATTGAACTTGTTTATATGGTAAATGAATCTATTGGTGAAGTTGAACTCCACTTTTTAGCTATAGTTTATTTTATAACTTTTAATTTATCTCGTGGTCTTCTAATTAGTCTGTTTAGTTTAATTTAGTTTTTAATTAAAATTATCGGTTTTCTAGATATAGTCTATGCTTTGTGAACAAGTACTTAAATCAGGATTTCCTTGTGTAATATACCCGAATTAGTCTAATTTAGGTTTCTATATGACATTTCGATTGTACGCTAACTATCAATGTTTTCAAGATTTTTGCACATATAAATCATCTACTTTCGCGTTAAAATATTTTTTTATAAGAAAGAAACAACTTGCCCCTACTGGGGTTCGAACCCATGACCTCTTACTCCCAAACCCCATATCAAACCATTGAGCCACCCAATTGGTTGGTCTTTCCTTTTTAAATTATTCAAGTGATAAGTGATAACAACATAGCCTCAATCCCAAATTAATCGGGGTTGGTTGGCATGGAACAACTCTTCTATTGTGCTCGATTTAGTGCTAGATTATTCAAGTGATAAAATATAAAAAAATAAAACTATTAAAGAGATAAAAGTTAAAATCCCTTTTTTACATCTCTATGAAGCATTTTCAAAAGTTGTTAGGAAGCATTTAGATTTCTTGAAATTATTGACAAGCAATTTGGCATAATAAGGACTACAATGGTCTTCATTTATAAAAGTGTAACACAAGGTTCGAAACTTCGACTTTGCCAATGACTTTGCTCACTTAAAATTCAGAATTAATTCGGAAAGTGTAATTCAATGTTGGGAATTTTGGTAAAACTTCTACATTATAGAGAAGTCTAAATAATTTCATTAAAGTGCTAGAGAACATCGAAGTTTCATCAAAAGACATCAAAAAGTTTGTTTTCTATAATATTTCATATTTTTTCTCATTCTATACTTGATCTTAAATTTTCAAAACTTCAATTTTGACGATATTGATCAATTTTTTACATTATTTTTTTTCTTCGCTAGACAATATATTAGAATCTATTTCTAATAAGTGAAGTAAAATTTTGATTTTGTTATCTAATAACATGTTATCATTCTTTAGATTATATTCAAACAAAAGCTAACCCTAACTGCATTTCCCTTTTCTTACAAGTGAGCATTAAAACTTGAAATGTTATCATTTTTTCTAACTTCGATGGAAGTTTTGTAAAACTTCGTTTACACTTAATTCTTAATTCGGTGCTTCAACAAAATATAATTAATTTGGAGAATTCTAAAACCATGATGTAACATGAGATTACACATTAAAAAAAAAAAAAGCACAGACAACAAGGTCCAACATTAGATAAAAAATGCACCCCAACCTACAAAATGCAAAACAACCAAAGCATGTGCATGAACTATTAGAACGTTATTATTAAATAACGATACTTATAATATTTGTTTTGATAATTGTATATCAAGTCAGTATCCCTAGGAGACATTATTGGATTTAACCAATAAATCCGACCTCTTGGTATTTGAGTTTACCCTCAACTCCAAAGAGGCCAACTCATAAAATTAGGCTAATTAGCTATTGTGATTTGATTCGCACGTTTTTCAATTGGGAGAAAACCTATTCCATTCTCTTTGAGTGTTTGTCAAGTAAAACTTTTTAAGTTGTGGAACAAGAGTCACATCCATACTAGTGTTGTACTCAAGATCTTGAATGCAATGAATCGTGTGGACAAATAAGTGATTATATAATTATAAAGGTACGCTTCTGCTACGACTTATATTTTCCCTAGTAATACGATTCCTCATTGTTATCATAAACACCTAGACTCGGATTTTGAGATTCAACGAAGTGGGTTTGAAATGATCTCAATGTTTCTTTTCTCGGGGTTATTTTTTAATTAACAAAAATGGTTTTTACGGATTTTTGGTGTCATCTCCTATTTCTAACAAAGATCAAAGTCAGCACACCCACTAGGGTGGTCGTCAGATTGGACCGGTCTCCAAAAAATGCTGCTTTTACATAGCGATTTCTTCATTTTTCAACTTACAAACGCCCAATGTCGTTGACCATTTGGTTCTTGGAGACCGGACCAATCTAGTGACGACTCTAGCAAGTGTGTTGACTCTAATGAATATAGAATCGCTTCTTTTTCTGCACAATTCACACCAACCAAGTGGGTAGCTCACTGGTTTGTTATGAGGTATTTGTGTAGGAGGTTGAGGTTCACGTTCCAGAAGGGGGGCAAATTGATTTCTTTCTTATCTTTTTCTTCACGATTCATATGATTGGTTGTGACTTTTGTGCAACAACCCAAAAATATTTTCACACAAACACTCAAAGAGAACGTGAAAATGTTTCACCCCATTTGGAAAACATAAGCATCAAATCACAAAAGCTGATATGTGTTGGTCTCTTGGGAGTTTGAGATAAAATCAAATGCCAAGAGATCGGATTTATTGGTTAAATCCAATAATGACTTGATTTACCAAAAAACAATTATCAAAACGGATATACTATGATTAATGTTTTAAATAAATAACGTTCCAACATTAGATGAAAAATGGACCCCGGCCTACAAATCTTCAAAATGCAAAACCAATGAAAGCCTGTGCAGGAACAATGGAGCCCCAGCCTCAATGAGACTCCCCAAAAGAGCATTCCAACAGAAACTACCCTCAAATAAATGATTATGATGCCTTGAACTTAGACAACTGTAACATTTGGATAACAAACATTCTGTTTGGTGTACGGTCCAAAGACTACTGTTTTCTTGATTCAGTCCAAAAATATTTCTATATTTATTTCATTAAGAGAATAAGAAAACAGATTTTTTGAATCTTTGTCAAGCAAACACTTATTTATCGACTGTTGACTTTTTCGGTGGATTAGAAAATCTAAACAAGGCTGATGTTCTTGGGCCGCTTCGCACGCCACTCAGCTCCCTTCAAGTTCATGATGTAAAGGCAGATTATCTATTACTGCATGCTGAACATGCTTTTAACATTTTTCCTGCGACTAGCCACTCACAAACACCATAACAGATTTAGATAGAAGATTTTCATGACAAAATTGGATGATATGCTAAACAAAGAATGCGATTGAGACATCAAGTGGCAAGCCCATCCGATGTTTCTTGCTCTGTTTCTTTTGTTATTTCTGTTCTTTCCTTTTGGCTTTTTCCTTAGTCATTAGTGCATAAACATGACAGTCAAAAATCAATTGTCAGGTCAACTCCTGATTTCCTTCATCCTCTTCTCCAACTAGAGTCACATACTTTGTCCAATTTGTTTTTTCGAAAACGACTTTCTTCACTTTTGGTCTAACTAATATATGCATCCAAATACATAGAAGTACAAGTTGCATTTTTACAAGTATTAAATAGGCAAATCAGTAATTTATAAAAGCAAAAAAAAAATCCAGAAGGAATTTGGAAATTATAGTCAACAAATTTTAATGCAAGAGGTTTTGGACAATACAGCTAAATAAGGTTGATTAAACTACAATTTATATTTACTATGAAGAAAAAAAGAATGAGATAATAATAGTACCTTCTTTTGTATCTTCCTGTCAGTTGTATCAGAATCAACATAATAACCAGCTTGATGGATCTGATCCCTTACCTATAATGCAAAACACGAAAAGTGTCAAGAACTCAGAATTCTACAGAGATTTTTTTTTTAAAAAAAAGATAAGTAACACAAATATTTTCATATCATTAAATCGAGCACAATGGAAGAGTTTGATCCATGCAGTTGTTGTAAACCTCATTTAATAAAAGTTATGCATCCATACCATTCATCGATTATAGGTTGTTATCTTAGGTGAAGTGTGTTAGACATGTAAACATACAGAGTTCATGACAATTTTGAAGGATCATATCCATATTAGAACATAATTCAAATAAGCCAAAACCCACAATAAACAGGATGCTACGAATTTCAATATCAAATCCAATAAGCTCTCTGATTTTATTTTGTTCTTTTTTTTCCATATTCACAGGCCATATTTCTGGTCAATCATTTCATTCTTTTTCCATTTGACAATCCCTAAGGTTTCATTGCAAAATCCACCAACACCATCATATTAATATTATAAGCTTACATAGGAAAAATTATGGATGTATAATTCCAGTGTTCAGGATCATAACATACGTTACTAACCAAGGAATAAGAAAAAGACTAGACCATAAAATCATGGGAGGAAAGAAAGCAAAATAACATAAGACTATCCTAGGAGATAAGATGGCTTTTTATTTGATTTTGGCAAAATATAAACATCAACAATCAATGTATTCCAAGTCACTAATCCACATCAGAAAGTTGTTTCCAAGATGAGTTTCCATGTGGTGCAATCATCAATCATGACATTTTCCAAACATTAACTGACTCAAGCTAGAAAGCAATTTAGATAAAAAAAAATATACTTCTAATCACATGGAAGGGATCACAAGATTGCCAATAAAGTGCTACCTTATCCCCATGAAAAGTAAGTCGATAACTAACTAATTTTGCTCACATGTAATGCATAAGATTCAGATTTCTCAGAAACAGGGCAAACAATTGCTTGGCGCGGACTGAGCCAAAAGGGCCATTTTCCTTTGTAATGCTCCAACAGAATTGCAAACATTCGCTCGACAGAGCCTAAAATAGCTCGATGTATCATTACAGGTCTCTCCCTCTTGCTTTCATCCTCTGCTGAGTAAGACAAGTTGAAACGTGCAGGAAGTTGAAAGTCAAGCTGAAAACATAAGTATCTGTCTGTTAACATATAGATTGTAATATAAAAATACAAAGAAAAGAAGAGAGCAAGGAAATTAGAATGAACTTTGGTTTACTGACCTGCAGAGTTGCGCATTGAAATTTCCTCTTTAAAGCATCAAAAACACTAATATCTATTTTCGGTCCATAAAATGCACCATCTCCTTCATTTATCTGTGAAACAGATTAATATAAGTGAGAAACATAATTAATTATAGGAAAGGAATGGAGAATTTTAACTAGATATTAATTATATTCAATAGAAGAAAACTAATGTCATTCATTTTCTAAGATTTTTCAATTTATATTTCATTTTATAATTACATTTTCTTCAGAAGAATAATTTCATACTCACAGACGAACAAAATATTACTGCAGAAACTCTCACTAGTAAAACCGCAAGTGTCATGGTGGAAGCGAGGACCGTGAAGTTGGAGATCTTCATGGAGCAGTTGAACACTAGACAAAGGGCTTTGGAGGAGTAGATGGAGGACCTCTCCACGACAATATGAGGAGCGCCGAAATAACCTATAAGCCAGGGCACCAAAGGCCAGTGCAACGGCTATGTTGTGCACAACAAAAAGCTAGAAGGGAGAACCGACTATCTATGCGTAGACAGATGATTCCTTGATACACTAAGATGAAACTCCTCACCTATGATGGAACTAAGCACCATTTGGGGGCTAAAGAGACGTGAGAAGATTTTTTTCTCCGTCAGAATACCCAATGAGGGGACATGGTCGACTTAGCAACATTCCACCTTTTCGATGAGAAGCAACTTTGGTTCAAGCAATTAGAGCAAGAGCATTGTGACCTTGACTAGGATCATTTCAAAGGCCTATGCCACATGCAATTCAAACCCCCATTAAGTAGCAATTCATCAGGGGATATAGCCAATCTAAAGTAACCGATATGATAGAACAATATCAATGATAATTCTAGTACTTGTGCTCAAACATCATATTTCAAGACAGAATAGTTGATGCACCTATTCAGCGGCGCTTGACGGAGCACAAGCAAATATTATCCAAGAAGTCCCTTTTGGCATGCTCCATGACCACAAAGAGTATTCTCAAAACAAGTGGAGGTTCCACTATGCGCAACTATCATCAAGGCCGCCACTACATCATCTAGAGGACAACCACCCAGAGTTGTCGCTAGTAACACCAAGATCGACAACTCCTTGTCGACTTTTGTCAAGAGGTTATGAATGAATGAGATGAGATGATGGAACGAAAGGCGAAAGGCATGTGCTATGATTGTGATGAATCCTACCCCACCAAGCACAAGTGTAAAAAGAACTACTTCTCTTCTCTTAGATAGTGGTCGATCGGTTCAGTTCGCATCTATGGTCAATAAATAGGTCGATTGTTTTAGGTTGAGGTTCCAAATTCAAACAGTGATGCAAATGATGATCCTGAGGTGCAGATCTCTTTACATGTCATTTACGGGTGCGAAATTCCCACCCTTTGCAATTTCTAGCAATGGTAGTAGGGGGCTCATCTGCCGCAGTAATCATCAACTTGAGTAGAACTCATAATTTCCTGCATGAAGGATCCACCCCAACTCCTAGGTCAACAATCCACCGGAAAATGGGTCTAAGAGTTTATGCCGCAAATGGTGAGCTAGTTATAAGATAGGGCTTTTGCAAAGATGTTCAATTTAAGGTGGTGGATGATAGTCTCGCAGTGGATTTCTTCGCTATTCCTCTTGCAGGTTTCGATATTATTCTCCATGTCAAGTGGTTATACACACTTGAGCTGAACCTAAGGGATTTCAATTCTCTCTCTGTGGAGTTCTTCAGCAACAACAAGAGGATGACTTGGCACAACCTACCTTCAAGAATTGCACCACGTCAAGGCATGTTAAAGGGAGAACCATCAATACCGCATAAATCGGGAAATTTACTTATAAAATCCGTGTAACTATTTGAGAGAAACAAAAGGCCTTCCACCGAGCCGCACTTGTGGCCACAACATTCACCTACACTCGAGAGTGGGCCAAGTGGTCGTACCCCTTTATCGTTATCGTCATTATCGAAACATGAGATCAAAAGACAATGGCAATTCATGGTCCAACAAGGTATCATTCAACCCAGTTAGTCGTCGTTATCCTCGATAGGACTGTCGAAATGCGCCCAAGACTGCTTTAAATGGGTCTGAACACGATTCTTCTTTTCAAAAAAAAAAAAAAAAAAATATGGGTCCTCCCCAGTAGTATTTTGCACTATTATCATTCACCTAGTTAGATCTCTCATTGGGCTACCATCGATTCGAATGGTTGCGGAAGACATCGAGAAAACATCCTTTCGGACTTTTAGCGATGCCGGTCGATCTCAATAATGCTCCTTCCCCTTTTTAGAGCCTCATGATCTCTATGTTGGATCCACACCTTCGTAAGTTTGAACTGGTCGTTTTTTATGATATCCTAATCTACAACAAGTCCTGAGTCGAGCACTCATTATGCGTGTTTAGTCTTTGATAAGTTACAAGCTAATGTGCTATTCTTGAAGGTGTTTCTTAGGTGAGTCACAAGTAGCCTAACTTGGCCACATTAACAATGGCGCAGGGGTGGAGGTCGAACAAAAATTAAGGCCAACATCGATTGGCTAACACTGCAGCCAATGAAAACTCTTCGGGGATTTCTAGGTCTTGTTGGCCACATTACCAATGGCGAAGGGGGCGGAGGTCGGCATTACAAATATTAAGGTTAGCATTGATTGGTTGACACAACATTCAATCAAAGCTCTTCAGGGATTCTTAGGCCTTGTTCGATGCTAACGAAAATTCATTAAAGACCATGATTTACAAGTCTATTGAAGAAGCATGGGTTTCAGTGCATTGAGGAGGTGGCCACTGCCTTCAATACATTCAAAGCCTTGCTATTATCAGCCCTTGTCTTGCAATAACCAAATTTTGATGAAGAGTTCATGTCAAATGTGATGCTTCCATTACCGGATTTGCGAGCCATCCGTCAACAACAAAGCCATCCGATCACCCTCTACAACCAACACATTGCCAATTTCTTCTCAAGTAATAGCTTGTTTTATTATTCATTTATCTAAAAGGTTGTTTGTTCTTTTAGCCAAAGCGTCTTTAGTGAAATGAGTGAGGCGTCACTTGCTAAAAGATTAGGGAGGTCTAAGGTTCGACTCATTTGGAGTCACTTACAAAAAAAGGTTGGTTGTTTATAGAGCAACATAATAGAATAATAAACCAAGCTATTAGACCCTAGACTACTTAACCAATGTGGAAGTTTTTAGATGCGAAACTGAATAAAACAAAAAAAACAAAAAATTTAATTGAAGGTGGCCGAAAACATGTTAGCCTGTGACATAGACCTCCATAATACAATAACGAAGTTTCATTTATTTCCGCAATTAACAGTTTTTTTGTTCTAACTTCAAATTGTAAAAATAAAAAATATTTGAAACTAAAAGGGGGAAACTTATTCATAAAAAAAGAAGTGGAAAACTTAATGCATAATGTTGACATATCACTATTCAAGTCGCATCAAAAGATTAAAAAACAGAGATGAAATAAGCATAATCTTCATCCAAGCACTCATATTTGGAGCTCAAACAAATGCCAACAGAGCTGGTAATAATGCTAATAAAAAATATAAATGTGTGGGGTAGTTGTAGTTTGATTAATTTATTCACGCTTTATAGGAAAACATATTTCTTGAAAGGAAATGACACCTTGATTTACACCCTTCAGCAATTGACTCTAATAATTGTTCAAAAGGGCTTAAAGTGTAAAAACTTTTACCTGCCACGGCATACCAAACTCATTTAATGCTTCAGAGAGATCAGCTTCTGCTTTTTCCCAAGTGGCTATTTCACCTAAATATTTCTCAGGCCTCTGTCATAACAAAATTTAAAGATAAATGACGATGAAGAAAATGTTGCAACTCGCAGTCTCACGTAGATTGCAAAGATAAAATGACGAAATCTACTTAAACAACAAAGGTTCTTTGATCAAAATTCATTAAATATAGTAATCAAAAAAATTTATTTAAATATATACTATTGTGGAAAATAAACTAAAACTTCAATTCTATTACTCGAGCTCATATTTCATCGATATTTCCAGTATAATGTGAAAAATGAAACCACAAAAAAAAACCTCCATTAAAACTTCACTGTCAAACTAGCTCCACTTCCTCTAGGAACTTCCGTAATCCATTACGCCCTAGTCATATAATCATTCATAGCACATCCTAAAAGAAACGCAAATGTATTTATATCTTATGAATTAATAAAATTAAATTAAATTTTTTTAAGATAAAAGGAAAAAATCAGATGTGGTATTTCAATGACAACACTATTAATCACCTAACAAATTTATGAAAATTCTCAAAGACTTGTCAGGAGAGGCTCCTCCATGTTACTATAAAGAAATGATGTAGGGCATAAAAGAGATAGAGTTTATTAGGCCTAAAAAGCAAAAATATCATAGCCTTCACCTCTTTTTGCAAATTTATCTTACTAATTAAAGTTTAGCAAAAAAGAAAACCTAACATTTGGTTATGGTGTGAAATTTATCCTAAGAGCT
This sequence comes from Stephania cephalantha, assembly GCA_039657325.1. Classification (NCBI taxonomy): domain Eukaryota; kingdom Viridiplantae; phylum Streptophyta; class Magnoliopsida; order Ranunculales; family Menispermaceae; genus Stephania; species Stephania cephalantha. The sequence goes on along the minus strand of CM077579.1, from coordinate 45,743,980 downwards.
ATATTTGTGCCACATCAGCACACCCACCTAATGGGTGTTTATTAAAGATAATGGATTGTTGTGTCGCCCATCTAAATTAAATAAAAATCCACAGATTTTGAAATCAAAAATCCTAAAAACCATACCCAAATCTCCTTAATCAATCAAACAACTACCTGAAATCAAAATCAAACAACCCAAAATCATGGAAAACATTGACCATTCGACTTGGACAACAAAGACTGATGGAGTTTAAGCTTTGACTTGTGAGGAGAATAAGAATTGCCATTGCTCTCAATTAATCTTCTTATTGAAATCTTTGGTGGTTTTCAGTATTTACTAATATTAATTTAAAGAAACTCTTATTGAATTAAATTTTGTGTGGTCATGCAGCACTTGCCTTCAATGAGTTATCAATCTTCTTTTTTGGCAAAATAATGACACTACGAATGGCATCTTTTAGGATAATCCCTTGATTCTTACGTGATATTTTAGGTAAATCTCATAAAATAATTAAAGATCATCAAGAACAAAACCAAAAACCCAGTCTTGCCCGACTGCTAGAATATTCTTTCATTAACACTAAAACCTTCAGCTTCGAATTCATTGTCAAAGGGAAAAGCGAGAGGGAGGGAGGGAGGGAGGGAGGGAGAGAGAGAGAGGGGTGTGTTTGATTAAAGAGATTGGCTTTTTTTCTTTAGGGATTTTTTAGATTTTTCCGATTCGGGTGTTGTAGGTTTAATTTTGTTTTATTATATTTTTGGGATTCATGATTTAGACGTTAAAAGTCCCGGAAGGAAATCCCGAAGTATGGTTTAGTCCGACCGGACAGACACACACATTTGTATTTTATTGTTATTTATGCATGCGATGTCCTACTTACGATTGCTTGTTTACATTCCGCATGTTTATTTAACGATTTATTGAATTCCATTTATTTATATGAATGCTCGAGAGGAGTTCCTTGGGATTTTACTTGACTGGACTCGTCATCCAATTTTTTCGTGATGATTGAGTGCGGATCCGAGTACAAGTAAAGGCAAGGGGATCTTACGTGAGTACCTCTAACGCCTACGATTGAGGATTACTTGTACGTGTGTGATTATTTTGATATTTTGATTCTTTTGGGAACTGGGAGTGACATGACCTTGTACATGCTTAGTTTTATATGGTACGAGTTGTTTACCTCGTACTTTTCGGGGTTTTTCCACACTAGGATTTGTTTAATTGATTCGTGAAAACTTTTGCATTTAAATACGTCTTCCGCTGAATATGTTTGTTACACAAAAAAGAAAGGAGAGAGAGAGAGAGGGAGGGAGGGAGAGAGAGAGAGAGAGAGGGGTGTGTTTGATTAAAGAGATTGGCTTTTTTTCTTTAGGGATTTTTTAGATTTTTCGATTCGGGTGTTGTAGGTTTAATTTTGTTTTATTATTTTTTTTTGGATTCATGATTTAGACGTTAAAAGGAACCAAGATAGGAGATACATAACGATTTGTTAGAATAAATTCTTCTTAGTTGGGTGTGCTACTGTGTTGCAAATCTAGCATTTATGATAGATTTCACATCAAAACTAAAGGTTAGAGGTTTATGTGCCAAACATGAAACGTTAGGGTAGATTTGGAAGAGCGGGCAAAGGTTGGGGTATACTTGCCTATTAGCCCGATTAATTATGATCATGTGTTCTAATTTCTATAATTGACTGCTTATTTAGAAGTTGTATACTTCAGAAGGGCAAAAATTGGTTTCTGGTTTTTGATAATAAGGTAGTGTGTGACTTTTCGAGTGGCTAGAACTATCCAAATAGAAATCTAATAGGTTTAGAAAAATTTAATTATGCTATAAGTAGGACAACAAATTGATTAAAAATGTATCGTAAGACTAGGACTCTACTTAAGAGTTATATCAATAAAAATAGCTCATATTACAAGAATTTATCATTGTTCTACTTTTTCCATCCATTTAGAGTTTATTGGTCATACTCTCTTTAACCCTAAATATATTAATTCGAACATTAACAATGCAGCTACAATGAATGGTATCGAAGCCTCGTCTAAAAGCTCTATGCTTAAAAAGAAGTCAAAGGTGGAAAAGAATCTTGGCTTGTAGTAAGGAAGAAGAAGAACCAAGACTATAAATTTTATTTTGATAGGAGGACCAAGACTATAAATTGATTTAAAAGCCATAAGAAATAACCTGACAAGTACAAAAAGTTCTTTCAAAAACTAAACTAAATGCTCTCAAAATCTTATTAATTAGTTCCTATCTTTTCCCTCTCTAAAAGAGACCTATTCACTGACTACATAAATGTGAATATGTTGGAATGATATACCAAAAGTAAGCATATTTCTAAATAATAGGAATATATATATATATATATATATATAAGAATCCATACAAAGTAATAGTCTCAATGATCATTTTTTAGTTTCTGATAATCATGGGTATCCAAACCAATTCTTTTCTCGGCCCCTCCCTGCTAACTTCAGCAAATCCTCAAGAGTACGTTAGGTGCTCCGACCCCGCGAATATTAAAAAAGGAGTTTTTTGGTACAATATTCTAAACCAAACAGGAATTTAATTTTTTTTTTTTTTTAAGCAAAAATTTGTACCACAAGGTCATGTGGGGTCACACAAGCTGTCTACTCCTAATGACCTTGAAACAAGCAAACTAAAGCTCACGTTTTTCATACCTCCAAATTGTTGGATATCATCTGACAAGCATTATTAAGTGTTTGAATATGGATCGTATCACAGGGTTCTAAATATGTCTAATTTAAGCTTTTATTGGACCTCCATTACAATTCAGGTGTCTTGGGCTTCAACGTTTTATCCTTATGGTTTGTTTCGTACCATTAAAGGGTGAGCTTAAATTTATTAAAAACTTCGACTTTATAATGCACATGAAAAAATTAGCATCAAAGTAAAAAATTCACAAAAAATCTCCAAGCCGATGAATTTTTCACAAAAAATTATCTTATGTTGAATAGAACTTTCTTGAATCCATTCTGAACTTTTTTTTACCTGAACATAGGGTCAAAATCAAATTATCAATCCTAGATAATAGAATATTTAAAGACAAGTGGCAAGATTCCATACTGTTGATAGCTCTAGCTCAAATGTGAAGCTAAAGACGTTGTAAACATATTTTATGAATTCCAAGACGTTCCTAACTTCTTCTTTCACCTGAAAAGGAATGAGAGTCAGCTTCCTAAGAAGACCCTCTACAAGAAAAATGACTGGGAAACAAGACACGTTTACTAGAGCATGAGATATTAATTAAAAAAATAACTCACTTGGGACTCCCTACAGAATATATGAGCATCATCCTGCAGAGACATGAATAATACTCAACTTCAGAACAAAAATAAAAATTGTAGTTGACACTTGATAAGGCAGAAATAGCAACATTAGATTGTAGACAAATTCTTTTTCTTGCCAAAGGCATATTCAAGAAAACCAAAAAACTTGATATTCCGCTTAATCTCGGGAAAATTACGAGGCAATAGCAAAGACCAGCTGAACATGGTAAAATGTTACACTCAAAGAAGGAAAAATAGTACCATTCGAGGTGGCTAAGTTTTAAGAACTAACTGACAACCACAATTCAATTAATAAGTTCAACAAAAAAGCATTAGGATTTCGACACTTACCTGTTGAAATCTCCTAACACGTGTTAATCCAGTAAGCGCGCCACTAGCTTCATTTCTATGGAGAACTCCAAAATCAGCCAATCGGAGAGGTAGCTCTACATCACAATCACGAAATTAAGAAATACAGCAGAAAAATTATACAACAGGACAAGAAATAAAAAGATGCAGTAGCAACCATGTCTCAATTATTAGGAAGGTGAATAAAATTGAATGAACAATTACAGAAACAACAAAATTGAAAAAAAAAAAAAAAAAAAAAAAAAAACATTGTAAAAAGCGACCTCAACTTGCCAAAAGTTGTTATCTGAATCATTGTATCATTAACCTCTCATATGCATTTCATTAGTTATAATAAAAAAATAAACCATACTAAAATTAAGTCGAGCACGGATGAATAGAACCTTTTATGAGAGTTTGGGCTCAACAGGTTGCACCATATAGATTATAAATTCACAGCGAAAAGATCGCTAAACGTAAGGTATCATGGCCCAGTGGAATTACAATCACTACTCCCAAGAGAAGCCAACTCTTTTGAGTGATTAAAGATTTTCACGATGAACTTGAAGAACATGTTGGAGTTAAAGAACCTCAACCAGCATTGCTAGTGATTATGAGGATTGTAGATGGGTAAGAAATATGACACATCATATAGAGCACTAGACTATGTCACGTTAGCGTTGCAAACTCAGCTTTTCATTCACAAAAAGGGTAGGGAAATTGATTTGAAAAATAAAACTCCGTATGTTACAGAACTATTCCTTGGATCCATAAGTTTTATGTTTCATATAATAATTAATCTATTGCACATGAAGTATATTATATGTGCGGGTGGGAAGGCACGTGGTGGGTCTTCTCATACAAAACATGGTACAAATAATTTAAAAATAAAAATAAATTGACATAATTTTAACCTCTATATGACCGAACTCTATGATCAAACATCAAACAATGCCCAGGACAATTCATTGGCTTCAGTCCAAATTCTTGTTTCTCAATCTGCAAAATAAAACAATACGGCATCACATTAAGAAGAATGGAATTGACACACAACATTTTAAAGGTTTAAATAAGCATAAAAAATTAGTTTTTAACTTTTCACAATTCATTGAAAGACATTAATATGAATGTATTCAATGAGCACAATGGACGAGTTTGATCTATGTAGTTGATCCCAACAAATTTTAGATTGAGGCTTTGTTATTATCATTGGTGTTTATTGTTGTCATTGTTGTTTAAAAGTTGAAAAGATAATTGTCATTTAGATTAAAAATATTTAGAGCTTTTAGATATTTAACTTCGAGTACAACATAAATTTGTTCGACAATTAATTGATGATTGTGACCTAGCTTTCTCGAAAAGTTACATTAAAATAGCTTCCAATATTTTCACTGAATGTGGCAAAAAGCAGAGCAGAGACGTGTTCGAGAAACAAGGCTTTAACAACGAGTCATGCTATTTTGACCCACTTTTGATGCCAATTAGGCACGCACCTTAGATGCACATCGAGTCTCGTGCACACACACATGTGCACATCGATGCAAAAATCAACAGACAATCAAGTGTGTGCCAAATTGGAATGTCAACAAGTGAGTCCATATCCGACATATTCTAATTCAATAATGAGGCTTCAGACCCATATGATTGAGGTAGGTAAAGATCTATATCCGACGTATTCTTATTCGATAAGAGACAGGATCATATAATGTAAAAAACTTGAAGTAAGATCAACAAAGAAAAAAAAACTCAAAGTTGTACTTCATCTTTTATCATTTTTTGACCAGTTTAATCAGCTCATCACTAAGTTACTACTTTTTTTTCAGATGAGAATAAGGTGATATCTAATTAATTGATTCTGAGGAATGCCAGATCCAAATGTCTTGCAACAACAAAATATAAAAACTAACAACTAAGTCGAATTCCTCACGGTTACTTGATCCACTTGACGAATTATTTCTCAAATCTTAAATTGATGTTAGGAATAAGCACTGCCCAGCCTGACATAAACCAAGCTTAACAGTTTATAGAAATAAAGATTCAAACTCATTAAGCCTTTCCACGGCAAGCCTGGCTCATACCACCATAGACTACTCCAGCAAGGCAAAGTGGTGGAAATCATAAAAACTATTTAACTTAGTTACCTCAAAGACAAACATGTTCTCTTTATAATTAGCTGCATGGCCAGATTGCTCCCAGAGTTGCATATTATACATGTTTGGTGACATAACCTACCAAGGAAAAAAAAATACAGACACACACAAGATAAACAACTAGACAAATAGGGCATGCCAAATAGAACCATAAAAGCATGTAGAAATTTTAACCTCTTCATAACCTCTCTCTCTGTATTGTGTTCGTATGAACTCCATCAATTTGTTGTATATCCGAGTTCCATAAGGCAAGAAGAACCAACTACCTGGGCTGAAATATCATAGGAAATAAAATTGAAGATTGTCGCACTTGAAACATCTAATCTGAACTGGTAAAAAAATTACGAAGTTATTGTCAATTCTTTTTATGAGTGGTTCAGTTCAAGTCTTGAAAGTGTTAGAGTCAGTTGTAACATGAGGACTTTAGGTTGAGAGTAGTCGAGTTTATGCCAAGGCACTTCAGAGTTTCCACCTTTCTACCCTAAACTTTAAGTCATGGTCTTTCTTCTCAACGAATCTACGTGGGAAAATCCCTCTTCTTTCATTTACAACACTCTCCGCCCTCAACTCCAATTGGTTGTTTTCTTTTAAGTAGTCAAAGGCATGTTTCTTTCTGGGCTTTCATTCATTGAACCTCAAAGACCACACGTCTCCATCCTCCCTAGTCTTCCACAACTTGGATCTAGCTTTAACATTATTTTTCCTAGCCCAGTCTTCTTTCTAAAAGAAAACGAGCTTCCATCTTTGTGTGTCTTGAAATGCTTGGACCTTTTGATCTTTAATGAACTGTTAACCATTGTGCACTCTAATATCAAGTTAAATTTTTAATGTGTGGGCGCAGTCTTAAGAGTGTTAAGAGGGGCTAGCTGTAACTTATTGTAATGTAAATGCCAAGGAAGTTTAGAGTTTCCACTCCAAACATATAAACCTTTATTTTTCTTCTCAACTAATCAATAATGGATTATTCCTCTTACTTCATTTCCAACAATTATGTACACACTTTTCTTTCAATTCAATTACCAACTCAAGTCTTTGCATTCTGCACCTTCTAACAACTGAAAAAGGATATACTTAAGGATTCTTAGAATAAGTTCCGAAAAGAAAATAAGCAGTCAGCCAAAAAGAAAATACTTGAGCCATTCACAACTAATACTATCTAAAGAGTTATACCAAAGAATAATGCATCAAATGCGGGTGCAGCCATTCTATGGCATCAAAGGAATTAGATATGAATATCTTGTTAATGTTTAGCAACCATAATGACATAATTCTAGCTCCATAAGAAATAATAAGAAAGAAAAACTACAATTTTGAGTTGACATTGAGAATCCAAAGATAGTAAAGACAACATATATATATATATATATAGAAATATGACTCACGATTGACATACCTTAGCGGATGACAGAAGAAAAGCTCCTGTTTCGACCCCAACAGCCTATGGTCGTATTTTTTTGCTTCCTCTAGCTTGGTGAGGTATTCCTGCATGAATGCAGATGAGAAATTTCACATTGACTTTATGTGCTACTTTTTTCAGGAAAAATAAAAGATCGTACTAAAGTTCGTACCTTGCTCAAGTTAAGACCCTCAAGAAACTTAAAAAATACAAAAAAAACACAATTATAAACATGCATACGTGTCAAAATAAAAACACAACTTTACAGTCCTACTGATGGTTCAACTCTTTCATATTAAAATATTTAACAAAATTTGAGGTCTCCTGTTATTGATAATGAAGAGAAAAAATAGCAAAAATAATGAATGTCCAGAAATGACTTTAAATTGAAATACATTTTCCAACTGTAAGAATAACATATCGACATAAAAACAAACCAAAATAATGAAACATGGCCTCAGTCCCAAATTAATTGGGGTCGGCTACATGGATCAAACTCTTCCATTGTGCTCAATTTAGTGCCATTGATGGTGACCTTTCCAAACCATTCAAATCTCTCATAATTAATGTGTCCCAAGTTAACTTTGTTCTACCCTACCTCATCGAATTTCTTCAATTTCTATTGAGTCAAGTTTTCCAGTGGGTGCATTTGTAGGTTGTCTTTGCAAGTGACTAAACCACCGCAACCGCCCTTCCCTAATCTTTGTGTCAATTGGTGCTACTCCTACTTTCTTTGAGTTTTTGTCTTTCTTATTCTATCTTTACGAGTTTTACCACACACCTACCTAAACATCCTCATTTCTGCTAAGTCCATTTTAAGTAATTGTTGTTGCTTTACCGCCCAAAATTCACTTCCATATAGAATAGCTGGCATAATTGTGGTCCTATAAAATTTTTCTTTTAACTTAATAGGCATATTTCTATCACAGATCACACCTGTTGCACTCCTCCATTTCTTCCATCCAACTTGAATTCTATGTGTGACATCATTTTCAATATTGCCATAATTTTGTATGATTGATCCTAGATATCTAAATTGGTTTATCTTAGGAACTTCTACTTCCCCTAATTTTATCACTTCATCATCTCGATGTCTAGTATTTCTAAACTCATAGCGCATGTATTCGGTCTTTGTCCTACTCAACTTAAAGTCTTTAGATCCTAATGTATTCCTTCAAAGTTTCAATTTCCTATTCACTTCATCTCTTGTTTCGTCCACTAAGACAATGTCATCTGCAAATTACATACACCATGGTATATCCTCATGAATATGCCAAGTTAGTTCATTCATAACTAGCATAAATAGATATGGGTTTAAAGTCGATCCTTGATGTAGTCCTATCGTAATGAAAAATTCTTTTGTAGTTCCATCAAATGTCTTTATACTTCTTACTACTCCCTCATACATATCCTTAGTAGTACACATGTATCTAGCATCGACTCCTTTTCTTTCTAAAACCCAACAAAGAACATCTATAGTAACCCTATCGTATGTTTTTCTAAATCTAGAAATACCATATGAAGATCATTTTTCTTTTCTCTATATTTTTCCATCAATCTTCTTACAAGGGAAATTGCCTACATAGTTGACCTTCTAGGCAAGAAGCCAAATTGATTCTCTGACATTGTTGTTTCTCTTCTCAACCTATTGTTAATTATCCTTTCCCAAAGTTTCATAGTATGACTCATAAGTTTAATTCCCTAGTAATTTGAACAACTTTGAATGTCTCCTTTATTTTTGAAGATTGATAAAAGCATGCTTCTTCTCCGATCTATTAGCATCCATTTTGATTTTAAAATTTTGTTGAAAATTTTTGTTAACCAAGTCAATCCAATTTCTCCTAAGCATTTCCAAACCTCTATGGGTATTCCATATGGCCCACATGCTATCCCTATTTTTACCTTTTTCAATGCCTCTTTATATTCTGAAATTCCAATATTGCGTGTACAATTTACATGTCTTTCTTGGTGTGGGTCTTCATCTACTATGATATCAACTTGGCCATCATTAAATAAAATATCAAAGTAGCTTCTCCATCTCCTTAATATCATCTTCGCGCATTAAAACATTTTTATTTTCGTCCTTAATACATCTTACATGACTTAAGTCTTGTTTCTTTTTATCTCCTAATTTGGCTAACCAATAAATATATTTTTTCGTCATCTCTATTACCCAGCTTTGTATATAGATCTTCCATGAAGTTTGTTTTAGCTTTAGTGCTTTACTAAATACTTTTTTAGCTTGTTTTCTAGCTTCTCTATATTAATTGTACACATCTTCATCTTGACACTTAGGTATTTTTCTATACGTTTCTCTTTTAGTCTTGATTGCTCTTTGGACATCCTCGTTCCACCATCGTGTTTCCTTCTTTGGTTGTCCCAAGCCTTTAGATATACCTAACACGTTTGATGTCACTCTCCTTATGCAACTACTCATTTCTAGCCACATTGTATTAGCATATAAATCAAGATTCCAAACATTTTCTTTTAGTAGTTTTTATGTAAACTCTACTTGTTTACTATTTTTTAGGTTCCACCACTTTATTCTAGGGTCCTTGTCTCTTTTACTCCTATTAAGTCATCGTTTTAGCTTAATATCTAGTACTACTAACTTATGTTGGGTAGTAAGCGCTTCATCGAGTATTACTTAGCGAGTCTCTACATATTTTTCTATTTATTTTTCTTGTTAAAAGAAAATCTATTTAACTCTTGTTATGACCACTACTAAAGTAATAATGTGAGACTCCCTTTTCCTTGTTATGACCACTACTAAAAGTAATAATGTGCGGCTCCCTTTTCCTAAAACTAGTATTTGCTCAAACAAGATCGTACGCTAAAGCAAATTCTAAGATTGATTCTCCTTCATTTCTATTACCAGAACCAAAGCCTTCATGAACTCTCTCTAACCCACCATTACTCGCCCCCAACATGCCCATTTAAATATTCTTCAATAAAAACATTTTCATCTAATGGTATACCTTGCATAAATCCATCCATATCGTCCCAAATTTGCGTTTGATGCTCTCGTTTAATCCTACTTGTGGTGCATAGGCGCTTAATATGTTAATCTTTTTTGTCTCTAATAATTAATTTAACTAGGATCAATCTATCTCTCATTCTCTAAAACTCTACGACCATAGGCGCTAACTATGTTAATCTTTTCATCTCCAATAACTATATTAATCTTTTCATCTGACAATTTTCCATAGGATAAAAGAGAAAACTATCACTTTGGCAGATGCGAAGTAACAATGCAATGTCGACTCTAGTTGATTATGTACTTATCTAACAAAATAACTGAGAAACATTAAAAAAATGAGTACATCATAATTAATTAAATATTAAAACAATAATCGGTCATCTAGACTTTCTAATCCACCACGAAATTTTAAAAATGATGAATAATTTCAAAATTTGTACAAAAAAAAATAAAAAATAAAAAATCAGAACCATAATACCTTCAGACGTTTAGAATCAGGATAAGAAATACCATAAACTCGTTGCAGACTTTCACGCTCCTTTTTTCCCCTCCAATAGGCGGAAGAAGCCTGCAAACATACATCAGTTAATGATTTAGTTCACAGTTATCAATGTGCTAACATTATGATCTCAGTTTCATTTTGCCAACCGATCAGTTACCTTCAAACAGGCAAATGCCTTCACAAAAGATGTGTTTGGTATATGAGGTCCACGACATAAATCAACTAATGGCCCACACCTATACACAGTTATAGTCTTATCTTCTGGCAATTCATTAATAATTTCCACCTGCATTAAACAACTTAGTTTTCAGAAAAATAAAAAGAAAATATCCTTAAGAGCAGAACAAAAGGTAGAATAAAATACTGATGTAGATGATAAATCAATTGCAGCAAAGCATACCTTAAAATTGTTTTCAGAAAACATTTCCAGAGCCTGATCCCTTGAGACTTCAATGCGTTCAAAAGGTTGCTTTTCCTGCAATTACAGTTCAGATCAGACTAAGACTAAGACATTTTTGGTGAAATTATAAAATATTTTGAGCACCAACAAACAACTTCACTAGCATCCTTAACATGAAGGACCAACTTGGCGCCTGATATTGCTAAAAACAGTATACATTGAGAACCAGACTGAAAGAACTTCTAACTTGAAACAGCTTACTCATATGCCTTTCAGCCAGTCATCATTGAATCAGCTAGGTTATACTTTTTCAACAACTTTTTCAACAGCTATCTACAGAAACTACAAGGAAAATTCTTATTTTAGACCATTCCTTTTATCATTTAAACACAACACATACAGGGAGAAGAAAAGAACAAAAAATAACTCGTATACCCTGTGACTGGCATTAAACTTATTGGTTTATTTATTATATTTTGGCTTGTTAAAGCCCAATTGATATTCAAACACTACATTATTTATTTTCAGCACTTAGAAATTGTTAGAATTCGCAGAAGAAAAAGGTTTTGCTGAAGAGAAAAAGTTCGACCTGCCAAAACTGAAAAACATTGATTTTCAAATGCTATATTGCGTTGAGTCTGAGAAACTAGTACCTTGAACATATTCTAAATAGTAAACGAGGAAATCACAGATTATCCAATTTATAAGCTACTTGCACCAAGAATGTGGTAATAAACTATCATACATCCAGTTAATGAAATTACCATGGTTTGAAAATACATCCAGTTAATGAAATAATTATGGTTTGAAAATTAACAGATTAAATTAAGCCTTAAATTTTCACACAAGCCACAAAATTCTCTAAAGCTGAATTGAATGGAAGAAGAAAATATTTTTGTAAATGCAAAAGAAGAATCAATTGGGGAATTAAATTAGCACAGATCTTGCAGCAAGACAAATTCTGCTGAGATTTTCCTTAAAGTTTTGCTCTATAGTCTAGTTTTCACAAAAACACATGGTTTCATGGGAGACAAGAAGTAATAATGAGAAGTCGGTCCATGTTCAAAGTCACTTGCAAGATAATCATCCCAAAGAACTAAAAATGAAGGAACAGAACTGATTCCAAATTTCAAATGGAAGGGAAAACAACAAACACAACTTTCCAGTCCTCTTTCCGGTTGAGTCCTAACTCAGGCATGGAAAAGAGTAATTATTCAATAATCTGCACACAGGAATAAGTTTTTTCCTAAATAACATCTCCATGTAATTAAATTACTTGTGTATCGTTCAAGGACTAGTTTAAAGTAACATTACACTAGCGATGACATTATACCATGGAGATGCATAAAATTTTTGCTTGTCTCACAATAAATCATGAATCCAAACATTATATTTCAAATATTCAAATTATGTATTTTCACACATTTTTAATTGTTGATCTTTTTAATGGAAATAATACATTATCATATGGGGTAAAAAGAAAACTAAAACATTTAACATCAGTTTCATTTTACAGACATTTTAAATTATGTTCAATAAATCACAAATGACCTCCTGAGGTTTTTCATAATATGCCATGTCAAAAAGTCGTCATGTTAAAATTCAATACCTCAAACTAAACTTAATTTTGTCTTTTAGTGAGTAAATTATAGGGAGAATCTAATTTTCAGTCCTTGATGCAAAGATTAGTAGAATAATGATAAAATGTAAAGATATGAAATAAACTACACAAAAATCAAACATAACACAGATCATTTTTTTAAAGCAACCAAAGGAAAATGCCAAACATTGAACCCACAATTTAACTTTAATTGGAACAAAAAGTAATGATTTTGAAAACAATGAGACAGCTATTAATAATTAATAGGTTATGAAGTGGGCACTGAAAACAATGACAGGAATGATTTTACAAACTATCAAGTTACTAATAGAAAACTATCATAATATAGTAGTACCGCAGCAGCTTTCAGCGCCCCTGATTCAATCTGTTTGAAGTGATCCTCGTTCAAGCTCACATCTCCATAAAATGCATCATAATAGAAACCCTGTAAAAGTAAATTAATCGCTTTAAAAAATCTGAAAACTTATAGAAGCATCAAGGCAAGAATGTTTAGTCATTAAGAGAGTAAATATCTCTATGAGATAGATGAATCATAAATAATTAAAGTACACGAAACCATCTTATATGCCTTGCAATCACTGCCGTAAACTTGGTTATCTTAAAATAGGCATCATATTTTCTTACAAGATAATGCACTATGTCGCTAGAAACTATTTTATAATTTCTAATATGATAGTCATGAGGCAGTCATTCCCTAATATTTTATAATTTCTAATATGATAATCATGTAAGTGTGTGGATGTAAAAAGTGTGAGTCTTTTACATATAAAGCAAGAAATATAAGCTAAGAGGGGGTATGAATTAACAACCCTCCTTCCTCTACTTCTCTACTTCTCTTCTTCTCTTCTTAACTCTCATTCTGTTCTTCAATCTCTCTCCATTATTCTCTGTTTCTTCTTCCTTCTTCTATAACGTAACACAAGTAGCATCCGAAGGCTCAATCCCAAATTAGATGAGGTTGAAAACATGGATCAAAGTCTCCCATTGCGATAAATTAAGTGCAATAGTGCACTTAATGGAAAGAACATGTGAGATCTAATTAAGCATAAAGATAAAGTCATTCTTTAATTGTTGATGGAAAGGATATCAGGTTAACTTCCAACGAATGGAGTAAGGGGTGGGAAACGATTGTAGGATGAGAGTTGTATCTGTTTTCGTATGTTGAATGCCATGCATGGCCATTTTCTTTTCTTTTATGCAGGTTTCGTCTCGCATTTTTTTGTACCAATAAATTCTCTTTAATAACTAATAAATACAGGACTGTTCTCTATCATTTAAAAACGCACACACAATCAAACATTGAAGAGGATATCTTCAAATTTGACTGCTTGCCATTCAAAGCCTATGCTATGGTGGCCTGGGACTTTCTAAAAAATTCATGATGAAGATGAAGGAATGCATGATGAACAAAGACTCAAATTGTTGGTTGTCTTTGACAATTCAAAGCCCAACATCAAGTAATTTGGGAAAGAAATTAAACACATTGGGGCTCACTCTATGACCACGAAAACGTTATTCACTAGTTGTTACCTCTCCCCGAGTGGTACAAGGCCCGATGCATAGCTTGCATCCGTACTCCATCTCCAGCGACTGGCAAGTTAAAAAACTATCAATCTTGAGCCTAAACACACAAAACAATCAAACTTTCGATGACAACAAGCTCCTCACCTGTCCAAGTATGTGTGCACTAGAATGCCACATTGTGTCGCGCCCTTCATCATTGTCGAAAGTGAACAACTTGAGTTCGCAATCTCCCTCTAGCGGTCTACACATGTCCCAAAGAACTCCATTCACCTGAGAAATCAAAGCATTCGACCCCAAACTCTTCGATATCTCCTTCGCCACATCCATAGGCGATGTTATCCACTTCTTCCCCTCCTTCACACTCCCATTCGGTAATGTGATTCTGCAAATCAACCAAACGAATCAATTTACAGTTTTCAAAGTCAAAATCGAAGCACTTAGGGTTTAAGTTGTTCTCACTTGATGTGGTCTCCACAGAGGCGTCGGCGCTCTTCGATCTGCTTGGCTTGGATAGATTCGAAAAGGCGAATTCGCTTCTGAATCACGGATTCGAGATAAGCTTCGTCTTTGCTTTTGGGATTGGCGTGTGGAGCGATTGCCTTGCCAGCCATTGGTGTCGCTGCTAATGAGGAACAAATCGAAGAGGTGAAACGCTGATTGGTGAAGTTGCTTCGTTGGAGAAGCGTGCGAGAGGAAGCGCGGCTGCAAATCGTTAAAACTCGCGCGCAGGATGAGGTGACCATGAACTGGTCTTCCAGGGTTTAACGACGCCGACTATTCACTGGTATATGTTTCGGTCATCATCACTTCCTCTCCTCTCGCCGAGTCCCAATCTCGCAAGATTCATCCTCCGCATCTTTGTCATCGTGTTGTTGTGTATGGACGAACATCCGGATGAATCTTCGTCCGATCTAGTTTAGATATAAAGATTGATGTTTTGGATCGCTCTATTTCGTGGCATCTTTGATCGGATAATAACTTTGTATTTATGGCTGTTTGTTTCACATTTTAGTGAATCCTAACACATGGGATTAATTTGTGATGGGACTAACACATGGGTTTAGATAGTTTAGTCCCATTTGTGTATCTTGTTTAGTTGGGAGTTTTAAGGTTGGGATTAAATGAGGTTGTACATATACATTTACCAAAATACCCTTGCATAAATAACACATCCTCCCCCCATTTCACACATTTCTCATCTCCTCCACTGCTTGAACGCCTCCTGGCCTCTGCTGCTTGAACGAATCCACGCCTCCAAGCTCGCACCTCACCTGCGCGTCAATGAATCGGCTCCCCAGTGAAGAAGACGCCTCCTCACCTCACTGCAGCTTGCTCCTCTCCTTCTCGCACACACTGCGCCTTGCGGTTCGCGACACGACGCCGGCTTCCTCCTCCTCACTTCCTCTTCTCCTTCTCTAGCGACGAATCGATCGAGGCCGCTTGGATTTCTTCGAGCGTCCGCAACGCGCGCGTGGGTGGAAACGAAGAGAAGTGTGTGATTCGACGAAGAGAACGAAGAGAAATGCATGTTTGGTCGAGATGGAGAAATTTGTGATTCGATGAAGTTGTTGTGTTAATGTGAGGGGTAAAGTGGTAATCTCCACTAACCACCCACTATGAATTAGCTAATCCCACCAAAAATGGTGGTATTGTTTAATCCACTCCCATGCCCATTAACTAATCTTGTGGCCTAGTTAATCCTCCAGCGAACACCGATTAACTACTCCAAAGGTGGCTAATCCGACCTAAGACATTGAAGCGAACAGCCATTAGTCATTTGTGTCACATTTCTCAAGTTGTAATGTAAATTGATGGGGATATACTAATTAACTGTACCTCTTAAGGCGACGAACTTGTACCCAGAATCCAACTCTTATTTTATAAAAAAAAGTTTCTATCGTTTCTGAATTCCCTGGCTTGGTGTGAGATAGGGCTAGGCATATCTCATCTTAATAATGCGTGAATCAATGAGTGAAACTTAAAGAATGTAATTTAACATTTTTCCTGTCGGATCGATGGGGATATACTAATTAACGGTACCTCTTAAGGCGACGATCATGTCCACGACTTCCCAAAACCAGCATTGTTGCGTTGTGTTTTTCGACAGCCTCACAAATAACATGCCTAGCATCGGCGCCGCCTTCGACGACCTTTAATGTTACTTCATTCACCTGGAAATCAAGCAAAATGTCCATCTATAGAATGTTTATTTACTGATATAAAAGTTGTTTCTTATATATATAATCACTAATCAATCGAATGTTTTCTAAAAAAAGGTTAATCAATCGAAAGTTTTATAAAAAAAAGAAATGCTAATCAATTGAAAGTTTCTCACGGATCGTTCTGCGTAGATTTCCTTCGCCTTTTCCACGACCCTGAAAGCATTAATCTTGATGTTTTTCTCAATGAAGGGCAACGCATCAGCAGCACCTAAAACCCACACCAAAATTCAACATTCAAACCCCCTAATTGAACAAAACCAAGATGAGATTTCATTCATGGTAATTATCTACCAGGTCCGTCGTGACCGACGATCGAATGAGGGATAGTCTTGGCATAAATGATCACGAGCTTGAAAGGGTGATTCGGGGTGAAGGGGACGAAGAATTGGTCGAGAGTCCACTCTAAAGCGTAGGCATTGTCGTCCGTCGCGATCACCATTGTTGGCTTCTCCATTTCAACACACAATGGATGAATGAAACTCTCATGCGATCTCTCTCTTTCTTCATATCTCTGTATATATATAAAACTTCAAAAGTTTGAGTTTTTGAAATGTTCGCGCCAAAAGCGATTGGAATTAACTGGGTAGGCGCCACGTGGAAATCAGCATCGAGATTCGCGTTCGAGACAGATCGAGTGATGTGTAAAGCTGGGGTATGGAACGGATTTGTTTGGATGGTGTAGCGAAGTTTTACTTGGGAAGATAAAACTAACCGCTTTGCGCGCGAGCGATTAGTAGACTTACGTCACTGGCACGAACATACACCGTTGATTAGGAATCTCGAGATGCGCAACCGTTGAATCTCTCTGCATTGGGCTCTAAATTGTGCGTTAGTCACGGTAGTGAAAACTGTGAAATATGTGACGAAAATGAATGATTTCCTTTTTCTTTTTCTTTTTTAAAGTTTTGAATTATATGAATCTCATGGTGTGTTCGGTTCGCATGAGTGCTTAGCTAATCTATTTGGATTAGATGCAATCAATTGTTCACTTCGCATGATTAGATAATGCAACAGATTAGTTAATAACACAAACTATGGACTAAACTAAGTGACCCTTTACCTTTTCTTTAGTTAGTCCATCATCAAGTTCAACTTCTTTACTCAATATTTCTCATTTGCCCCTTCTTTTTCACAAACACTACTCTCTCTCTTTAACCCCCAAATAGTTTGGGGTTACACTGATTTGGGTGAAACTCACTTAATCGAGTTCGATTTTGGGGGTTTCGAATAGGGGTTGTGAGGACGATGAGGACGATGCAATTGAATCATGAGGATGTGAGGACGGTTGTTGAGTTTTATATGGGAGGGGTAAAATCGTCATTTTCATGAAACCACTTAAAATCCTATAATACCAACCGAACAAGTCTCCAACTTCGGATTACCCCTAATCCATAGCTATCTAAGCCAATGTTTGTTAATCCGACTCTATCAAGACAACCATATCAACCCAACCGAACACACCATCAGTGATGTGGTGCGATGGCTTAGGTCGCTCCATCTTTAACTAGTAATCTCGAATTTGAGTTTTGGGTGTGGAGTTACTATAAGTATTTTAGGCGATCGGACTAAAACATTACTGCCACTTAGTAGTCTTATGCAGCTCAAGCGTGTGAATTAGTGGAGCCAGTTGGGTCTCGACGCCATGTGGTCTTGACATCACTACATATAAGGGACTCAAATATACTTTAAATACCTAAAATTTGGTTAACGTCAAACCTGGTTGAGTTGCCTTAACGGTAAGGACGAAGGTGTTGTGTGAGTTAAGCGCACAACCTCGATTTCGATTCTCTGCTGGGATACGCCCAAGCTGATTATGTCTAGGCCTCATGGGAATAATCAGGCTCGCCTGGACACCCATAAATATAAAAAATAAAATAAAATTGGTTAACATCTCATGACCACATATAAAACTCTATGTATACTAACAAAGAGTTGGGTCCGATGAAAGGAGATCACTAATTGTTCTTTAAGTAATAACATGATATTTGAAACCTAATTAGCAATTTAGCATTACGCCTAATGGCTTGTTCGGTTCATATGATAATTAGGCCGGATGAACTAGTTGGATCGATTAATTTGGTTGTCTGCTTAGTTGGACTAGGTAATCAAGCGGGCTAGTTAGTACACAATACGACGAATTAATCTAAACTATGCTTTCTACCTTCTTAGCTAGTCCGGATGAGTGCACTTGAAAAATGACGACTTTACCAACAACAACACCGTGTTATCCCAATGTTAACACTTCCAATTGAACAAGTCACCTATTTTGTACTAATTAGTTAATCCAAGTCACAATCCTCTATATAAGCTAATTGACGCGTGTCGAATGCATCAAAATATATATAATCCCGATGAAATTACCAAATACCACAAGTACTGCAATAATGGCAAGCATGAAGTCGATCCACAAAGACCAAGGTTTCTAACTTAGGCTAATTAACAAGAAAGTAAATCAAGGGTTCATGAAAATATTTGCGAGAACAAGTAAATACTAAGGGAATGCTTTTATGAGAAAGAAATTCAATAGGGGAAACAACATAGGCTTTCAGTTTCTCAAACTTAGTCTAATGGTACATGGAATTCATTGGTCTTCGATCCATACAAAAATACGTAATTCAATCATATTCTAGTGTAGTTATAGACCCGATAACGTACGCGGTTCCTCACACTTCCTATTCTTGATAGCCAATGTACGACAATGACTATTTCCTAGCCAAACGTATAACCCTATACTCAAGTGAATTGGGTTTAACACGATGACCGTAATGGGTTTTGTGAAGGCACTACACCTAGACAACCGGATCGCACAAGTACGGATGCTTCCTATTTAGCCTAGATTCCTAAGGCACATGACCGGTCCCAAAAGGGGGCTAATCAATCAATATGGTCAATTATTACTTGTATGAGTCTGTCGTATAAAGACGGATTCTTCGACTTAATAACTAAAGGTAATCAATTTATTATGCATGCGAGGTCTATTTTCAAACAAATAAATTTAACCCTAGATTCAAATTAGTGACAAAAGAAGTAAAATATAAAAGATACACAAAAAATAAAGATTAGATAAATATCACAATGAATCCATGAAACCAACGACTCGTTCGGTCCTCCGGCTTAGATCCGTGGAGATTAGTTGAACATGGTCTTGAATAACTCCATTAAATTAATAAAGAAAAAGAGAAATCAATAAAGAATAATAATACAACAAAAGTCGAGACATACAAATGAGTTAGGATAGTCGCCTAGGTAACTCCAAACATAGCTCAATTCAATAAATTCACGCTCTAGTCAGGGAAGTCGTCGATCTTCTCCCCTAGATCTTCTCCTTCCCACAAAAATATGAAATTTTCCAAAATCTCCAAAATATTCTAATTCAGTCTAGTTCGGGTACGCTCCGAGCTCGACGGACCTACACCCACCGTCACAAACTAGACGGTGGGTATAATGATATTTAAGTACTAACTGGAGAATTTTATGTCACATTTCAAAAAGAAACGAATGGTATTTAAAAGCATAAATGAGTGAAATAAATTGTTGAAACAAGTAATGCAAGTAAATATCATAGTTAAAGATACAGAGACAGACACATGCTAAGTCGAGATGATCTACGTTCGGTCGGCGGTGAGACCTATCACCTACCTTTTCCCACTACGATATGGAGTTGCGCTCAACATATCTCACATAAATAGCGGAGCTGCGCTCTACGTTTTAGAACATCAATCTCATGCTTGCCGACCACCCCCGAGCCCCATAACTCGTGTGCGCGCAAGTGTAGTGGTAGTGATGATAGACCCATATCCCCGTGAATCGCGCATCTCTCGTGCAATGGACACTGGATAATCTCAACTTTAATTTCAAAGACAAATCATTCAAAAATTCTAGGTTACCAAGACAAGTTAGGCTACAAAGCCCAAAGGAAATCGAATACAAGTCTATTTAAATTCAAAGTAGTCCATTAGCATGTTTTTCATCAATTGTATTCAAGAACGACATCACGTGTAGGAATTAGAGGCAATGAAATAATTCACAAGGCATCATGTCACAATATTCATCCATGAATAGATACAAGAACAACATGATGTGAGATGACAAGTAGTAATGTTTACTAATAGACCAATAAATAAATAAGGGTGAATGGAATAAAATATAAAATTCTCACAGTTGTACTTAAAAGTCACACGTTTGTCCTAATCTATATGATCCCTCGACGAATCGAAGTGTGTGCCCAAACGCTTGAGTTACCCCGTAGTTTTGTAACATTCAATAATGTCTCACTTAGGCCAAATCGAAGTCGAGACAAATTTCGAAAAACCTTTTTTATTTTCTGCCAAATCGGCCCATTTCGCGTTTTTCGAGGTAAAACCCCCGTATAACGTCTCGACCGACTTTCGAATTCTTCACTTTTTATGGAAAGCTCGACTTTCTATTGATTTGGGTCACAAATATATTTTTCCCTATTTTTCTGGAATTTTTTCCATATTTTTCTCTATTTCATGGGATTTAGTTATTAAAAATCAGTTTAATTAATTTAACTAATTAAATATATATTTTTATTATTTTTTTTATTATAGTGGGTCCGGGTCGACCCCAACCCTGCACCATCTTGGGAGGGAGATGACCTCATAGTCATCTCCTTCCTCAACGAAGTCGCGCCACCACCATGGACGACCAACACAACAACGACAATCAACAACAACGCCAAAGCAACGCAACTCACCTTGCGTTCTCGGCGTAGAGTTGTCGGTCTCTCTCTTTCCCGGTCTCTTCTTCTTTCTCTCATTCCTCTAGATTTTCTTCTCTGTTCGCCACTGTTTTCTTTCTCTCTCTTGTTCACTGTTTTTTTTTTTGTTTCACCGAATGGGATAAGGTGGAAGTTAAGTATTTGATGTCCTCGAGATTCGTGCAACATGAATCTCGATGCAAAACCAATAAATATCTTCTTTTTCCACCGCCTTTGACCACATATTTCTCGAGTCGTGAAATGCGTATCTCGAGGCAAATCCAATGCATCTTGTTTTATTTTGCAAACTATAGGCCATTGCATATTGATTTAATGTGACCACATTAAAACCACTATAGCCACTTATTAAACAAATCATTAAATTACATTTAATGTAAATTAATTAATCTTACCCCATGAGCTGCTACCTCGGGCTCACGTCGGCACGCAACTCGAGGCACGTCCCGCTTCGTCCCGTATCTGCATACCCGTAAATGACTTAGTAGTCTACACATGTACAGTACACTAGTCAAACAACACAAAAAATATAATATTTACCTCGGCCACCGTGCCTCGGTAGTGACACGTATCTCGCTGCGGGTCCCACGTCACGAGTAATTTTGTCATGATTAATGAAGTAAACGTGTATTAATTATTTTGGTCGTGACATACAAATTTAATGAGAATGCAACTATTTGAGGCTGACTAGGCCTGCGTCGACTTTGCGAGGAACGACTTGGGGTCCACGTGGGTTTAGGCCGGAGGGGCCCAGTTTTATGGGGAACTGGGGCCATCACAAGTGTCTTCAATTAAAACCCTAAGTTCTATTTATATAAAACCCCTTAATTTGGTCTAGAGAAAATGAATTTCGTGGTTTGTTTAGTGGGACGTGTGAAGAGGATGATCTTATGGCTATGGTTGATTTGATGCAGATTCGGAACACGTAGCACGCTTTGATTGGTCGTGCGTTGCTGGACTACTAACGTGGCGTGCTCGTATTGGTTGAAGATTGAGCTGGAGACTTGGCTGACGTATGGGGTATCGACAAGTGGCAGCTGCTGTAAGGGGGAGAGGCGGACTCAAGGCTCGTGTGAAGAAGTAGGAATGTGTGCGGGCACACTTTGAGGAAGATCAACGACTGCTGAAGTGAGGAGAGAAGGAGTGGGAGGATCGCCGAATTTCTGGGAGTTTGTGCTAGAACGCATCCCGAGGCAAGGTCGTCCCTCATTTTTCATCTGATGTGATCTGTGTGGTGAACTTGAGGCTCAATCGAAGGCTGTTGAAGATATTGTAGCTAAGTGTGTATCCTTCTGCGTCGTCTGATCGCTCCTGATATCTTCATCAACTAAGCAGTGTGTGTCTCGAGGCAGATCGAACGTTAGCTGAAGACACTGCGGGAATGACTTATTTTTGCATAGTTTTTTTTGTCCCGAATTAACCGCGCACTTTATAAACCTAAAAGTCTATACTATTATAATAGCAAACCAGAAACGGTTAATCGTGAAGCCTTTTTGGCTAAAACTTCCAACAATGCCCATAAGTGTTTTGATACAAATATTTAAATTCATGATAAAATGGTAATTTAATTGATAACTACAAATTAATAGATGGTTTTGATTTTAGATGTGCAGATGAAAATTCAAAAGTTTTCAAAAGTTTTCAAATTATTAGGCAGATTCCTAACAAAGTGGGATTTGGATAATTTTTTTTCTATCTCTTCCTCTTTTTTACTCTCTCTCCTCCACCTCTCTCTCTCTCTATCATGTACGTTTCTTTTTGTATATCTCCTTCACATTTCTCTCTCTCTCCCCTCCACAATTCTCTCTCTCCATTCTATTCACGCTTTCTTCTCTCTTTGTAACTTTCATGTGTTTATTTTATTGAAAACCACTTTCTTCTTCAAAATTGCGGTGTCTCCTCTTTTTTTTTTTTTTTTTTAAAAAAAAAGTCGTCTATCTCTCCATTTCTCCACCCATGTGTTCGATTCAATAAAAAAAATTATGATTTGCTATTGGGTTCGGTGGTCTCCTTCAAGACAACCATTCATTTTATTTATCTTTGTGGTAATTTATATATCATAAACTCAATTTTCAATTTTTTTTTTTCTTATTTCTTTCCTTGGAAGTGAACATACTTACAACAACTATGAATATTTTTTTTAATAGTTCTTTTCACTTTTCATGATGAGTGAATTAACTCTAATAGTGAGAAACACTTCTCTTTTTCTTAATATTATCAATTGAGTTTATTTATATTTCAATCTTAAGTATTGATTATATGTATTTTTTAGTAATAATGTTTGTGAATTAATTTTGTTTTCTATTTTTTTTCTTACATGTGGAAAATTCGAAGCTTCAAATACATGCTTTGGATTAAAATCTCAAAAAATTAATTTAGTTTGTAAATTACTGGTTTTAATTTGTGAATTACCGGCTTTAATTTGTGAATTATTTGTGAATAATGTTTATTTTCTTATACATGAAAAATTCAAAGCTTCAAATATTTGCTTTGCGAATTTTGTTTGTGAATTATTTGTATAAATTACAAAAAACTTTCCTTTCATTTGTTTCACCACACCTTTTCATGATGAGTGAATTAATTCTAATAGTGACAAATAATACTTTTTTTTAATCTTATCAATTGGATTGATTTCTACTTGAATCTTATGTATTGTGTATATTTTTTTTCTAATTAATAATATTTGTGAAAAAAAAATATTTTCTTATACATTGAAAATTCAAAGCTTCTTTTTATTGTCATAAGAAAATTTTAAAGCTTCAAATACTTGCTTTGGATTAAATTCTCAAAAAATTAATTTTGTTTGTGAATTACTTGCTTCAATTTGTGAATTTTGTTTGTTAATTATTTGTGAATAATGTTTATTTCCTTATACGAGAAAAATGGCTTCAAATACTTGCTTTGTAATTTTATTTAATTATTAAAAATTTTCATTTCATTTGTTTCACCACAACTTCTCATAATTAGTGAATTAATTCCGATATTGACAAATACTTCTCTTTTTTTAATTTTATCAATTGGGTTGATTACTACTTCAATATTGCGTATTTTTTTAGTAATAATGTTTGTGAATAATTTTTATTTTCTTAGACATGGAACATTTAAAGCTTATTTTTTTTCATAAGAAAATTCAAAGCTTCGTATACTTGCTTTGGATTCAAATCTCAAAAAATTAATTTCGGTTGTGAATTACTTGCTTCAATTTGTGATTTTTAAGGATTGGACCAACTAACCTCATAGAGGTGGATTTGATACCTACAATTGTTTGTCCCTTGAGTTTTGCATTGTACAAAAAAATGTATGCATGTATGTGCATCTCAATGTTTGTAATTAAGGTGGCAAGGATTCATCTTTCCTTAATCAAATGTCTTGAGTTCGATCATAGAAATAAGAAAAATTTTAAAACTCTTCGTCAAATGTAGCTAGCATTAAATTAAAATGGGTCAAATTAGAGGATTTATTGCAGTTCTGTTAAAAATTGTCCCACTATACTACTTTATAGAAAAAGTTTATTCAAAGGCATAAAGACAAATTACGAAATGCATAAATTAATGAATTTAATTATAATACCAATTAATCTAATTGGCTAAAGTTTTTCAAAACTATGATAAACATTTTAATTTTTCTTAGAAACAAAACAATCCTACAACATATATGTAGGTACAACTAATTTTAATTCAATATTTTTTTTTCTTTTACTGAATTACAAAACCACTAATTTTAATTCGAAGCTCAAACAATTAATTTTGTTTATGACCACAAATTCTCTACAATTGTTAAACTATTTTAATTTTATTTCCTTCACATCTCCTTTACAGCTTGACAACATTGTGTGTAATGTAAAATTGTACCAAAAACTTTGTGAACATGAAATTTATTGATCACATCTAAGGGTGTTCATGAATATGCAAATTCAATTATATCCATTCCATTCTATTTATAATATTGTCTAAATACTTATCACAATAAATATTTTATGGGTTGTATGTATCTGTCATGAGATACTCTAAATTCATGAGCACTGAAAATATCTAATTTCACCTAAAAAAAATTGTTTAGACCCAACTAAAAATTTTGAGCATTTTTATTGAAAGGTAATTTTGACACATATTTTTCTCTAAATATAAATTCAATAAATTATACATGTCATTAAGATAATATTTTAATATTAACTTTCATAAATGTTTCTTGATACATTTATTGTTTACGCCTTACGCGCATATGCGCATGCCCATTGACTAGTAATAAATAAAGACAATTAGGCTAATATTTTGGGAGACTTCACCATAAAAATATATAAATTCCCTAAATAATGCTACATAATTAACGACTTATCACTAATCCCATGAAATTATGATTCCAAGATATGTGAACCGAACGAGCCATAATAGATGTGGTGGAGTGTTTACGAACATTACTTGAATACTCTCACGACTGATGTAACAGAGGTGATAGTTTCAATTTGCGTAGCTGCATTATTTTCCTTCATTTAGTCGGGCTTAATCAGAAGGAGCCACGACATTTCAGGTACCCATGGAATCATGGATATACCATATATATGCAACATATATATGCATATTTGATGGTGACCTTTCAGTGCTATGTATGAAGGCTATAATTTAATGGTCCAATATGTAAACGTGACTGTAACGCATTGTATACAGTTGAAGATAAATTAATTAAACAAAGCCAAATGGATGGATGTACATAACTTGCTTTTTGGTGCACAAAAGCGTGTTTGACGTCGACATTCCCACTTTTTTTTTTTGAATCTGGAATTTCAAGTGCTTTTCGTGATTGTCTTCTTTTTATATTGCTTTTATTTCGATCTTATCTCATTGCCTATATATGTGATCACTGATCAGCATCAATTACAAACTTTTATTAATTTTTTTTATATAAATTATATTCTCCTTTGAATTGAATGAAAATTTAATTATGTATAGAGAAAGAAAATTAATTGAATGATGGAACTAAAAAAACGCGTTCATTTCTACTTGTCTTTGTGAGTGGTTTAATTTTCTTAAAAATAGGTTGAGAATCTTTGATGAAATAGAATATAAGACAAATCTTGAACCAAATATAGCCAGAACTATTTATGTAAGACATTACTTAGAACTGTGCATTACAAATACATCAACCTATATTGCAATCAAGGTCTTGTCATACACAATTTTCTTGTTGTAATAGATGATCATTTTTTGACTTCAGAGGGAGTCGAACCTACAACCTCCTTCAATCTCGTCTTTTTGACAAATGATGTCTCATCCATCTAACCATCTAAATTTTAACATTTTTATCAATAAATACATTTCTTTTTTATACATCGAGAAATATACATATTTTACTCATTATTCGGGCAATTTTATTTCGACCTTAACCAATAATAGAAGATGCATCAAATATATAATATATGGGGAGACTTAAGTAGCTCGGTGGACCGGCCTCTTATATAATTATATATACAGTACTACTTTAAAATCATGATTTCGTCGAATCTACATGCGATTTGTAGACTTATTTGTTATATAGATAATATGTGGTTGTCATTTTCATACTTATAGACTTGACTTCATGACCTAGTCAAGATCAAGATCCATATTGAATTAATATATAAGTATATATTAAAATTATATATATGAAGCGCAAGATTTCAAAACTCAGTCATTAGTCACTCACACTATATAGTTTGAGCGCATGAGATTGCCTTTGTTAATTAGATTAAAATTCTCAAATAGAATTAGCATCATTTTTTTTTTTTTTTTGTTAAAGAAACAACTACATGTTATAGAATAATTATTATAACATGTATAAAAACTAATGCTTGATAAGGATTGAAGGAAGATATTGTAAAGAATTCCATGTTGTATTATGTGAGTTGACTTGGGCCTATTCTAATATTGTGATTATTAATTTTTTTTTTTTGCCAAATATTGTGATCATTATCAATTGTTTACTGCATTTTTGACAAGTTATGAACTTACTTAGAAACTGTATAACGCGTTAAAAATATGGATCTGCATTGGCACTTCTTTTACTTGTTCTATTTTAATTAATATATATTTTAAAAAGTCAGATCCCATTTATAATAAATTATACCTAGATATTTTAGGTGGAATGAGAAATATGCATATATATGAGAAGTGTTGCATGTCACGCCACAAGATTTTGATGCATAGCACTCAAGTCGATATCGTATGAATAATTTTTGTGAAATAATGTGTCTAGTGGTGTGACATTATTGTTATCAATATTCTAATATTTTCCTATATCAGCACCCCTATATAATGGAAAATGCGACAATCAATTACAATTTATATCCCAACATCTCACCCAATCAAAGTTATACACATGGTGATGCGACGTGTGGGTCTTACATGAAAATGAGTGTGACTTTGAAGTATGCGTACATGTTCCCGTCACCCGACTGATGTGATTTTGAAATCACCTAATTACTCACCAATAAATCTACTTGGACTCATGAGTCCGAACTCATAGGGGTATTTTTAAAATTTTCACAAATATTTAAGGGGTATCAGATGAATTTTGCAAGTGATTGTATTTGCTTCATTAATTACTTGATGATGATTTTAAAATTAAAAATTTTTTTGAGCCTGAACTAATGAGTCCACATATCACTACCAATTACTCGCACCTCAATAGTCACATCGCCCTTCGAAAGTCGCACTCATTTTCTCGTGGACACGCACGCCAATCACTCCACTCGATATGACTGTGGATGTCATTGCAGTAAAATACAAGCAATCATGATAAAAACAGCCACTAGACCCACCAAAGGCCGCCTGAAAGACGGGCCCACACCTACTACTACTCCTCCAAATCTCAACCCTCCGATCCCATCCTAATCACCAAAAACCCCACAATCTCGAGGCACAGCGGTCCCCATCGTAATTATTATTAATCGTTATATACACGCCACTCCTCGCAAAACTTCACTTTAAAAACTCCACAACGCGCGACAGAGAGAGAGAGAGAGAGAGAGAGTCTTGATTCTGGTCGAACCCATCGTGGCCTTTGATGGTTCTTGTGATGATTAATTCTGGTGAGATCTCGAGATGAAGTTCTGCAAGAAGTACCGAGAGTACATGAAACAAAGAGAGGTTAACGTCGACCTTCCCGGGGTCGGGTTCAAGCAACTCAAGAAGATATTGAAGAGATGTCCAAAAAGAGAGAGTATTGCTGCAACTAATTCGAATGCCAGTCGCTGCGGCGACGATCTCGATTCGAGCCTCTCCGGTTGCCCCGATCACTGCCCAGGTGATCATCATATATATATAAGTTCTTTCTTTCTCTTGAATATGTGGCGTTGTATGATCGATCGCGCCAGGGCCTCTAAGAATAGTCAGGTTCGCCTGAGTATCCACAGACACGTTAAAAAAGAGAAATACGTGAATTTGTGGATAATTTGTTGCTATTTAGTTATTATTGGTTGATCAATTTGATTGTTTTCAAGATTTTCATTGGTTTTCTTGAAGTTGATTAAAATAGTATTTTCAATTCCTGGCTTTCTAGCTTGGCTATTTATTATATTAAAAAAAATGTTGTTGTGTATTTATGAGGTCTTAGATTTACTTATTATTCATCATAAGTTTGTTTACGGCTTTATTTAGGAAAACATATTGTTTGTAAGTTTGTAACATTTTATGTACTACCAAGAAATAAAAATGGTTAAGTTCTTGGTGTTAACACTTAATTATAGGAGTCTTCGACTCAATCATCTTTCATCGATTTTCTTTTTCAATTTCTTAGATTTCTTGGCTGTTTATTCAAACAATTAATGTTATGATGAGGATTTAAGATTTCTCAATCTTCGATTCTTATTGATAGATTTCAAAGAAGAGTCTATATAAGAATTGTATTGATGTGTGCTTATCGAGTACAATAGAGTGCTCTTATTTATAGAGCTGAACAAATCATAAAATAAGGAAAATTATTAAAACTATCTAAATATCAAAATACATAAACTACGAAATATAGCAACTACTATAATTTCCTTAACACTTATATTTCGCGATTTCATGTGTTTTTCTAAAGAAGAAGGGAGTCCGGCCATGTTTGTTAATTGGGGCCTATAATTAGTAATTAACATGTTCTGTCCTACCAAGCAATCTGATTAAGTTCTTTGGTGTTAACACTTATGAGTTATGAATAAGCCTACTTACTTACTTACTTAGCTTGAAGTAGTGTCTGTCAGCAAATAGGAATGTAGCTATCTGGTATATCATGATATCATCAATTTCTTGGCTTTCTTGGCTATTTACTCAAGAAATGTAGCTCGATTAAGAGTCTTCAACTCAATTATATATCGGCGAATAGTTTATGCAGGCTTTGCAACATGTAGAGGAATTATATATCTTATGCAACTATTTGGTTTAGAATGTGTGAGATTTGATTATGCTAATTTCATGTGCAGTGTGTGATGGAACCTTTTTCTCATCCCTTTTGAATGAGATGTCTACTGTAGTTGGTTGCTTCAACGAGCGTGCGCAGAAGCTGCTCGGGCTGCACTTAGCTACTGGTTTACAAAAGTACATGATATGGTTTCGAAGTAAGCAATGGAAGAGCCATAGTGGTTTGATTCAAGAAGGAAAGGAACTTGTCGTCTACGCAATGATTAATGCAATTGCTGATTTTAAAGAAGTGCAAGTTTCGCTGTTAACGAAAAATGAGGGATTTTAAAGAAGTATGACAAGGTTTTGATCGTATCTATCAAGGTACCTATCGCGCGAATTTAATAGATCTTTATGTTATGGCAATCTATATATGGCCTTAAAAATACCATGGGCATCTTAAACTTGTAACACTAAGATTTTGTTTAGTGTAGTTGGAATTTTTCTTTCTTTCTTTCTTGGCCATCGATCGATTATCTATTGATGTTTTCCATGACAGATACATTATTGTAAGCAAGGGCAGGCCTTCATATCACAAGCGCAAATTAAGCATCTTGAGATCCTTCGTTCGCCTTGGCTTTGCGAGTTAATTGCTTTCCACATTAATTTGAGGGAGGGAAAGCATGCCAAGAAAAGGGCAGTGCCAGATTTGTTTGATGGTTGCTCACTTGCATTCGAGTTTGAAAAACCAATACTTTCTTGTGCCCTCTTCGACTCTGTCAAGGTCGACATTCACTTGACTTGCTCGATATGCCTGGTGAGTTTTTTCTTTGATTTCCTAGGCCTGCAAGTGAGGGAGACTTGGATTTTGATGTTGTTTTGGGACCTATAAATTCTTCTCATATATATCTGCTTAAGACTTTCAAGATACATAGTGTTAGAGGGACATATTGACACATGAATGAGTACATGATTTGGACTCGCAAATTGGTGCTTTTTTTTCTTTTTTTCTTTTTCTCCATTGAGTGGGGGAGGGATTAATGCCATTAAAAGTAACAACTAGTCTCTGTTCTAATAGCATAATTAAATTCATTTGTTCATTTCATCTTTCTAATTCACCATAAATTTGTTTGGTTGTTGTTACAGGACACTGTATTTGATCCTGTTGCTCTCACTTGTGGCCATATCTTATGCTACATGTGTGCTTGTTCTGCTGCATCAGTAAATATCGTCGACGGACTAAAGGCGGCAAATCCCCGAAAGAAATGCCCTCTTTGTCGAGAGGTAGTCTATCAATTCTATTGCACTCCTCATTGTAGTGTTGCTTCATTAGTTGCTTGATAAGGTTCTAGGCTACTCTAATCCCATAATTTCACAAACTTGGATTCCTATTTTAGTTCCAACTCTAAATGACATGTTCATGCTATCAGTCTCATCAAGATCCTCTACTCTTGTATATTCTAAGAGTTCGCTCTTAATATCTTGATAAACTAGAGAACTTTTTAGGTAGGACATCGACATAATGTCGTATATAGATTGTTAATTTGTTTTGCACTCCTAAGTGTAGTTTTACTTCACTGCATGTTTGATAAGCTCCTAAAGTACTAATCTAATATCATGGTTTCACTTAACGAATTTCAGGCCGGCGTCTATGAAGGCGCTGTCCACTTGGAGGAGCTTAACATTCTATTGAGTAGAAGGTAATCTATGCTTCAGCCACTAAATTAATGTAATTTGCAATGACATTAACACATTGTGATCATATTTGTAATTAACTCTACAAGGCCTGTGAAACTTTTGTGTTCTTCTATTAAGCTGCCTTTGAATTGCTTTGCATTTCACTACAGCTGCCCTGAGTACTGGGAGCAGCGGCTTCAAGCGGAAAGAGTTGATCGCGTCCGTCAAACAAAAGAATATTGGGAATCGCAATGTCGAGCATTCATGGGGGTCTAGGATTACATTGCAACTTTGGTTAGTTGATTAAAACTGATCTGATCTTCTAGTGTTGTCTGCTGAAGCAACAGGCCTTGTACTGCTATTTTGTATGTACAGTATTTGTTTGTTTGTATATTGAACTTAAATGGATGCATGTGCAGAACTAAAGTTAGTAAAATTGAAGTGTAATATAGAGACTGAATCACAAGTATATTAACATATTGATTATTAATGTACTACTATTTTGTATGAATTAGATCTTTCTTTTAGTTTTGTGTTTTAATAGAGTAGATTGGAATAGTTCGATCGCGTTGTCAATCTCGGATTCTTGATTAATTTGGAATTGAGGCTTTCTTGTTGTCGTTTTTGAATTAATTGTTCACATATATACTATGCTAACATCCTAATTGAGAATTATATAGTGATTACTCTTCATGATTTGTTTTTATCTTTGCTTAGTAATTGTGATTGGAAAAGATGCAAGACCTAATTAATTATGAGGAGGAGATATGAAATTAATGCTTTGATTCAAACACAATATTTCTGTTTATGGTATTGAATCTTAACCTACTTACTTTTATACAAAGCAATCCTTATTCAAATCAAATGACACCACAAATTATGATATGATTTGGGCCACATAAAAAAAGGGCTGTTGCCAACTTGCCATGATTCCACCTTAGAATCCCTTTTAAGCATCCTTTCTCATCCCCCATTGCCCCACATTGACTACCACGTGACACCAAAAAATGTACAGGATTAGTGTCAAGCTTTTTTGTGTTTTTTAATTAGAAAATTTGAGAGATGTCCTTAAAATATTACTCGACTTCCACTAAAAAATGAAGAGAAGTGCTAGAATGACACCGTGTCACACCACAAGAAACATTGACTCACAAGAGCCATCCATACATGCATCGAGATGCGTTCATATGCAGATACCAATGCATAACATGCTCTGGTCGAAGTCGCGCGTGAAGCGCTTTGTGAACTACATATATCTTGTGATGTGACATTGTTGTTGTCGTTATTTGTAGATCTCATTTTTATCACTTGAAACCTTGCTAGCATTAGTCACTGTCACGACCATCTTCAAAGGGGGTGATCGCAATTGTAGCTTTCATTTTATTTTATTTTTGCTTTAATGCATTAATTAATCCCTTTCCAACGTTTTTTGGTTGTCTTCTTGTTGCTTTAGACTCATTGAATTTGAATTGATAGATCACAATGACATTTTTCTTTCCCTTCTCATGTTTGGTTGATTTCCATAAGAAGCTTATTATTTATTGATATTTTTGTATGGGGGGCATTAATTAATCCCTTCCAAATCACTGTAATCATATCATTGTGCATTAAAAAAAAATACAGTAATCAACCATTTTAAAATTTTAATACATCAACATGGAAGACTAACATGACTCGATTTGACGATTAGCTAGAGGACCAAGATTCGAACCTGTAACCTTATTTACTCATAATATTCACTTTCTGCATGGAATAGTACGTACCTAACAACTCAATTTGACGATTAGCTCTTATAAGAGGCGAGCTTCAAAAAATTAGAAGATTCAAACTTGTGACCTTTAAGAGACGTGTGAACAAAAAAAAAAAAGAAATAGTGATCAGTTTTGACTATTAGTTGCACCATGGCAATATTTTGATCCAAGCTACTTGCTTGTCCGTGATTTTTGTTGTTGGGGAAAGCCTGCATTGGTCGGCAATATGGTCATCCTCTTCTTTCGGTTCAAATGCCGCCCAAACATTTATTTATTGACATTAATTAAAGTCACAAATGTAAGTGAAGTTACATATAATTACACTTATAATCCTCTATTTATTTATTTTTCATTTCTTCTAATTTCTTGTGCGTTTTCAAGCAATAAATTTAGTACGAAAATATTTAGTTGGTCAATTGGTTAATTTACTCAAATTTTTTTATCCATAATACTCGAACTCGAAATCTCGCTTAAGATTAAGGGAATCGACTAATCAAGTCCTCGGGGCAACTGATTATGGGTCCGAGTCATAATTTAGTACAAAAATATTTCAAGAAAATAAATTTTAATGATTTATGATCTCCATAGATTGTACTTAAAAAAAAAAAGAGAAAGAAAGGTTAGTTGTGATGGATTAGCATGACAACCAATAGAGATTTTCTTCATATTTATATTGATATAGATGTCATTGTCAATGTCATAGTGAACTAAGTGGAGGTAACGTTGAGGTTCTCAATTAAGCCATGGAAACACTATTGAAATTAAATATCAAAAGTGCTCTCTAATTGAATATATATTTTGTTTTCAGCATATAAGAAACAATGTCCTAATTTAGGAGCAGTTGTTAATTATTAGTTGCAGTTTATATTCACTCATGGAGGGTGGTTTATATTTAGTTTTTGTAGTTTGTATTTTCTCATCCAGGACGTCTTCCCTTTTGTTGGGGCTATCTTTCGGTTTTAACCGGCATTTCTCCCCCATCAATTGTGCCCTTGAGGCTTCCGATGGCGAGTTACGGCGAGGCTTCATCGCCTCCACTTTTCTCATGGAGATTGAGCGTTAACATTGTGTCATGAATGTAATGGTTCTCATTTATCAATGCAATTTCATTGCGCTTTGACAAAAAAAAAAAAAAATAAAAACAATTGCGTTTTAGACTTTTAGGGATCTTAATTCTCTGTTAGTTAGTGTCTTTGTTATACAACTTTAAAAAACGAGCATTCTTTGTAGTCATAATAGTTTGTTGTTCTTTAATAGGTCGTGTACCTAAATAATATAAATGGTGACATCAATTTAATTGATTGAATTAGTCATTAATCTTGCCAACCAACATGTCTGCATTTATAATTTTAAATCATATATAATTTGTTGGAAGATAGGTTGCTAACAACAATCGTTGTTCCACCAATAATAGAAAGAAACATTGCTATTTTCCTATTATCATCTAAGATGATGGCAAGATTACTCCAAACAATCAACTTTAAAGGAATCCATATGATTTTATGGACGCTATATATATATATATATATATATACACGCTATAATAAAAGAGAGAATGTGGACCGTGATGAAATACCTAATTTGCCCTTTTTAGTGAATCCATCAATCGGATTCGGACAATGGGTTGTCTTTTTTTTTTTCGCATCTGATTCAAATCTCACCTCTCCATTAATTTGGGAGTGAAATATGTTCAATGATTTGAGAACAAAATCGAAGAAGGTGGTAGTGTTGTAGTTGGAGGCCACTTGGAATTGAACTGCGATTGATTGTGGATTAATTCTTTAGGTTTTGATCATCCTCTTCAAAATTTCACTTTTTTAGTTGGTCGTTTGATGAGTTTTCACCAATTTTAATGATTTTTTTTTTTGTGATGAATCTATTCATATTACATAGAGAAAAACAAATATGGTGTCTACAACTACAATTAAGCAATCAATACCATAATCCAGATGTTCAAAACCGCTGCCCACCCTTTTGCCTTGTTTAACAATAAATTCAACAGTGTTGTTGATAGACATTCAACTTCGACGAGTATATGTTTATTTAGCTAATTTTTGTATATGTATATATATTAGTACTATTATAGATCAATCCTATCTTTTTAATTTTCTACTCATATCTCTTGATTTAAATTCATTGTTAACTGATCATCGGTGACTCAAATCAAAACAATGTCCTTTTATTATTTAATTGATTTATATTACATAACATCTTCATTAGTCTAAAGTGGAAACCACCTTTATTGGTTTAATTATTTAATGAGTAATGAGTTGGATGCACACGGATTGGATCCAATTCAATTAGGGTCAATCCGTAATTAAATCCAATTATTATGGATTGAAAAATCATAATCCAATGCAGTCCATTTATTTTGCTAATTCGATTTGATCCAATTTACTAAATGCGGATCAAACTGGATCAAGTTATGCGGATTGACAATTATAAAATTAATATTAATAAAACTATGAACTTAATATTTTAAATTAAAGATTATGCAAATACTTATAAGTAAAAAAAAAAAATTATGGTTGCCAAATTATCTCTGGCAAGATAGATAAGGTATCACTTGCTAAAAGGTAATTTAGGGAGGCCATTGGTTCAACTCCTAAAGTAAAAAATAAAATAAAATAATAGTTAGTAAGAAAAATTTTAATCAATATTTTTTATTTTAATTTAATTTACGTAATGTGCATAGTACGTGATGAAAACTAGGCCATTGGTTCAACTCCTAAAGTAAAAAATAAAATAAAATAATAGTTAGTAAGAAAAATTTTAATCAATATTTTTTATTTTAATTTAATTTACGTAATGTGCATAGCACGTGATGAAAACTAGTATATATATATATATATATATATATATTCGAGTTACAATAGTTCTTTCAATGCTTGATAGTGAAACTCATAGCGACTCGATCAACTAGCTAGTTTTAAAACAATCGCAAATTCGTAATGACTCATAACGTGCATCAACCAGTGATTACATATCTCATAAGTTCTACCATGCTCGATCAAGTTGATGCTAATGTTTGTCAATAGGAAGTCCTTTGTAGGTTGATATACAATCTCTTGTCATATCAGTTTAAGCTACTATAATTTGATTACAACATAGAAAGATTAAACTATATATTATTGAGGTTTACACATATTTAAACATTGTCTCATTACTTTTATAAAGAAAAAAAAATCAACGATGTAGTTCTAAAGTCACAGTCATCATGGTTTTATTCATTTCAAAATTATTTTAAGTGACTTAAATGAATTCTGTATTAATGAAGGAGATTTGTTTGACTTGTTAGATTAATCGAATTTAAGAAAAAAAGAAAAAGAAAGCCCCTTTTTAAGATGGAAGAGTTTGACTTAATTTAGAACTAATCAAAGCTTTGTTGTTGGTGTTGTAAAAAAAGAAAAAAGAAAAAACTTAAACATAATATACTAATTTTATTTTTATTTTTTTTAAAAAGCTTTATTTAATTTAAAATTATCATATTATTCTCAATCATCATAATAATCAATTATAAATCTCGAGCAAATCGTTGCATCATCAACGCCTAGATCATTTGCAACTTATTTTTGACTTTTACAAAAAGCCCTAAATTACTTTTTTTTTTTATTCTCAACAAATTTATTTTATACTATTGTAAGCTCATCAGTCATTAGAGCAAAAGGAGAAGTAATATCAACTCCACAACAACAATAACATAGCCTCACTCTTAAATTAGTTGGGGTCGGCTAAATAAATCAAACTTTTTCGTTGCGCTCGATTAAGTACAATATTTAATTGTGTTAATCTCGACTCCATAACAAATCCAAATATTCTACCTACATCCAAATTGAGTTTGGACTAAATATCAATTAAAGGTCTATCCGCATTGATTTTCTAATCTTCATGTTAGTGTAATCAAATTTTATATGATCAGAACAAACTGAATACAATAAGTTGCTCTTATTTAATTTTTTTTCTTATTTATAGAGCTTACAAACGTACAATTAAAGAAATTAACTACGACATAATGCAGTAATAGCTAAATATCAAAATCACATAAATATAACAACTTTATATAGTTGCCTAACATCCCCATCAAATGCAAAGTGGTGACTACAGAACTAATTTGAGTCTGCAAACCAAAACGAATAGTCGAATACGAGCAGTGGACATGCAGGACAAGCAAATCTACAACAATGTTGCAACGAACAAAAGTGTTGCAGCGAATGCGAATAGGCACCTCCAACGTGTCATACAAGCCCGCGTCTTTTTAAAGTAGTCCGTGCGCTTTGAGAAACACACCTCACTGTTATGCACCAAGAACTATATGAGGACGTCGCCATCGCCTAGAGGGGGACACAACGGTCATTTCGTACATGATTAGATAGCCGTTTAATTGTATTGGATGCCATCTTCTCTGCTAAAAAACGCATACGAAGAAGAAGAGGAAGAAAGAGAGCCCTCTCCACCCAAAACCTCGAAATTTCCCCCAAATTCTAGGGTTTCGTCTTCTCCTCCAATTCCAGATCTCCGTCGCAATCCCCGGCTCTCTCGCTCGATCCGATCGATTGCTCGATCACCGAACCTCGCAATCGCACGCCCAATTCGTTCTCGTCAGATTAGATTGGACGGTAAGCATTTCCGGTTTTGATTTCGTTTGCCCTAATTGACTGATTGATTGATCGATCGATTGGAATGTTGAATTGGTTTCGTTTCGGCGGTTCAGATTTGAGTCAGTGGATCTGGATCTCGGGTTCTTGGGCGGAGACGTGAATGTTGAAGCCGATCTTCGATTTCTCTCCAGCTAGTGAGTGTTTGTTGTTCAGATCAGTTGATTTAGGGTTTGGTGTGCGTGGTTTGGTTGAAATTTGGGTCTTTTTTTTTGGTTTTGGTGATTGAGATTTGGTTTGTGTTGTGTTGTAGGGGTGGTTGTTTGAGTTTCGTGAAAATTGGCTCCCCAACGCAGGTCGCAGCGCCACATGGGTGGTCAGATGCAGCAGAGCAATGCCGCGGCTGCGGCGGCTGCTCTGTATGACCACCCTGGTGGGGGAGCCCTGCACAGCGCAGGCCCTGCCGGTGACGCTGGTGATACGGTTATGGCGCGGTGGCTTCAGTCGGCGGGGTTGCAGCATCTGGCCTCCCCGTTTGCTTCCACCGGGATTGACCACCGCCTCCTTCCTAACCTCTTAATGCAGGTGAGGAACTTCATTTTATATTGTCATTAGCTATTTTTGTTACTGTTGTTATCATTTGCAGTGTTTGGAGTAATTGGGTCATAAGTTTTCATTGAAATCTCTGCGAGCAAAGGCACGCTGTTGTTGTTGTTTCTTTGTATTAGGGCAGTTCTATTCTACATATTTGATAGTTGATACCTGTGAAATGACAATTATTTTGGGAAATGTGATCGTTTGACTTTATCTGTATTTTGATTTATATTCTATTAGTGGATTGTTGTATTAATCTTAAGTTCTTAGAACATAATATGGTTTTTGGGATTCTCGCTATCTTATTGTTTCACTATAGGACTCGAGGGTCAATATGAATGAGAAATGTGCTCACTTATCATCTATCGGACGGTCATTTGTTAAACTAGTTAGAGTGTTTACGTTTTCTTTAGATTACGAATTTGCTTGCATCTTGTCAATTTTTTGTGGGTTTGGGACTAATACTCAATCAACGAACTGACTGAAGGGAAATGGAGCGCAGTCAGTTGAAGAAAAGCAGAAGCTTCTTAAAATGTTGAGAAACCTGAATCTCAATGGGGAATCTGGTTCAGAACCTTACACACCAACTGGCCACAGTTCAGGAGCAATGGCTGCGGCGGATGGTTTTTTCTCCCCTGAACTCAGAGGCGAGTTAGGAGCTGGGCTTTTGGATCTTCACGCTATGGATGATACAGAACTTCTTTCAGAGGTATGCTGCTTTGTTGCATAACTCCTGTTTTTTGTTTAACATTTCATCTTTTACTATACAACAACAACAACAACAACATAGCCTCAGTCCCAAATTAATCGGGGTCGGCTACATCGATCAAACTTTTTCATTATGCTCGATTAAGTGCAATTGATGGTGAGCTTTCCAGACCATTCAAATCCCTCCTAATTAATGCATCCCATGTTAACTTTGGTATGTCCCTACCTTGTCGAATTTCTACAGTTTCTATTGAGTCAAGTTTTCTAGTGGGAGCATTTGTAAGCCGTCTTCGCAGGTGACCACCGCAACCGCCTTTCCCTAATCTTTGTACCAATATTTCATCTTTTACTATAAAACTACAAAAAAAATTAATTAGTTATTTTAACATTTCTAATATCTTCCCCCTTGTACTTCATTAATGCAATAAGGCAGTGATTGAGTTTCTGAACTTGGAAAGTTATTACATGTCTGGAGTACGAATGAGGTTTTGAACTTGGACCATTGTAAAATGTCAGTTATAATTAGATCTAGGCCCTTAGGATTTGATTCCGCCATCTTTAATTGACACGTGAATCTTTGTATACCAATTGGAAATCGTATACAGTGCTAAAGTTGCTCCCATCTTCTGGTGAGGTCTTGGCACTGTCTTATATGCATTGCTGCTAGCCCTGTGTGTTTGGTGAGCCATCTTAAACAAAAGTTGGATATCGAACCAACGACACAGAAAAGACATTTACATGTATATTTTTGCGTCTTAGAATTTCAGTTAAAACATAAAACTTGGAGGTGCTAATGTGAAAAGTCTAGATGATTAATTACAAGTGTTAGAGAGACAATAGAGGCAACCACACATTAAGTAATAAATGAGAAAGGGAAATAAGGTGCAAAATTAATTACCCATAAATCAAAATTAAGCCACTTACACTTTTGAGAAAGTTTAGGGCCAACCTGAACGAGATTTTTCGGGCCTTCAATTTCCAAGGAAAAATTGGGGCATGAATTTTAGTCACTTCTACATCTTCTTAGCCCCCTTTTTTTTTTTTTTTATTTTTTTTGAACCACGGGTATCCAAACCTTCATTTTCACAATCCCATGGGGGCTAGTCAGGTGCACCAACCCCATAGCCCGAGAGTCAACTCAAGGAAATGATGAAGCTACCACTACTCGAACACCCTCATTCAGCACTTTAGCACTTGCGTTGTTGTCACTCCGCCACATCTGTCAGGTGCATCTTCTTAGCACCCTTTAAAATCAATAAATCGCAACATATAAGGTTATGTTGTCGGAATACTCAATCTCGGAATAACATTAACAGCTTAGAGGTAAGTAAGCATGAGAAAATAGTATATCTTTTGAAAAAATGCCACGAGATGCTGATCATCATTGGGAAAACCTAGCGAAATGCTAATCCGTACACCTAACAGCAAGTTGCGTGTTTCACAAAGTTCTTTAGTCACCTAATTTTTCATTTATGATTAACTAACGTACTCTTAAGACTTAGGTAGCTATTGGTACTTGTATTTTGATCATTCGTGATGCTGCCTAATATCTTTCTTAGTACTTTTGCTTGCAAAGTGCTATGTTGTATGTTGTAATACTGCCCCAATTGTGATTAGAAGATGATTTATGAAACAAACAAAACAAAATACCTTGTTAATATCCTTGTTGCTCCGCCGCTTCACTTGGTTTTTCTAGCTCTGTCGCTGCTTTTTACCAGCTAAAATAATGCTTTTTTTCTCAAAACTTCATGAGAGAAGATCGTTTTCTCTACCCTTCTCTGGAAAGTTGTTACACTACTATTCTTTAATTGTTGTAGTGTCTCGTGGATAGAAGTCTTTTATGGAGAAGAAATAAAGTAGTGTTGTATTTGGATGAAATAAGCTTTTAAAACATAGAAGAAATAGGATTTCTGTTATTATATTCCTTGCGTCACCCAATATATCCTCTCTATATACAGAACGGAAAGAGGCTTTAACAATTTATGAAAATATGTGCCAGTTTTTCGTTGGATTTGATATACATTAACCTCTTCTAACTTTACTCTACTCATCTAGACACTAAAGTTTGTGAAGATTCCTACCCATTCACAATCTTGAACTTTGTTTCCGTGTCTATCATTTCCTTTCAACTTAAAAGACCAAAGGATGTTGGATTTCACTA
Source organism: Stephania cephalantha (assembly GCA_039657325.1). Lineage (NCBI taxonomy): Eukaryota > Viridiplantae > Streptophyta > Magnoliopsida > Ranunculales > Menispermaceae > Stephania > Stephania cephalantha. The sequence goes on along the minus strand of CM077579.1, from coordinate 45,702,984 downwards.
AGGCCTAACTTTTTCTTATGCTGAGGGACGATGCATTCTTCAAGTTTAGGTCTACCCATATACATTTGAATTTCACCAATTTCTACTATGTTGATTTTTTTAATTGGGGCATTTGCAGGTCCTCAAGTTTTCTTTATACTTTTATTTCCATAAATACATATTTTAATTTTTATGAGCACCTGGAAAAAAAATTGTGTGATTGAGTGGTGTTTCACGATGAAATAATACTATCTTCCTTGATTTGCATCAAATGGCAACACACCTGAAAATGCTCAGTGAGCTGTATTTCTATTTTTTGGCAGCACGTCATATCAGAACCATTCGAGCCATCGCCTTTTATGCCTCCTTTTGGAAAGGGCTTTGATGATGACACTGATGCTGTGACAAGCAGGCAGCAGAGAGGAGAAGCAGCAGATACCTCCATCAGATTACCAGCTAATGAGAAAGAGATTAGCATCAAGGAAAGCAATGTTGCTAAGATAAAAGTGGTGGTATGTTGACTCACTGTTAGTATTGCTCGTGTCTTGCTTCATATCAGTCTGGTGATCTATATGCACAAGAGTTTCTTTGTTTGTACTTTTAGTGACAATGTGGAAGTAATCATGCATTTCTTGCATATATAAATTTAATAAACTTATTCATGCTTGGAATAAAGGAAAATGTCTCCTGCATTTTTTGAATCCTTTAGGTGTTAATTTTTTTTCGCAACATCGCTCTGTTATGGGGCAATAGATACATCTGCCACCTTAATATTGAAAGACAGGTTACTGGAAGGGACATGAAACAATTAAGCTAGGAGCCCAGGACTTGAGTTTTTCTCTTAGATCATATTTTCTGAATGCCTCAGATATTTAGTTTATTAAGTGTTTCAGGTACGTAAAAGACCATTGAACAAAAAAGAGCTGTCCCGTAAGGAAGATGATATTGTAACTGTATCTGACAATGCATTCGTGGCTGTCCATGAGCCTAAGCTAAAGGTTTGGCTTTTTATTACTGCCACAAATTTGGTTCTGATAATATAAATATATGTACTCATTGTGGATGTTTTGAAATATACTTGGTTAGCTATTTATTCTATTGTTTCTTGTTATGATATGAAAGGTCGATTTGACTGCATATGTGGAGAAGCACGACTTCTGTTTTGATGCTGTTTTGGATGAGCATGTTACTAATGATGAGGTAATTTTATCTCCACCTGTCAGGATTTGTAGAGGCTACTGCCACATTATATTTCATTACAGAAACCCTGATAGAAATGCAAATTTCTCTTACCTTATCATTCTAAATATTTAATAGATCTAATTTTCTCAATGGCTTTTTCTTGCATTTAATGATTAATCTTAGTTATACAATACATTTGTAGAATGTACCTCTTACAGTTTTTTTCACGTCATGTCGCATATTGGAGTAGGTATACCGTGTCACTGTGGAGCCAATTATTCCTACGATTTTTCAGCGGACAAAAGCGACATGCTTTGCATATGGTCAGACAGGTTGGTACTTGGTACAAGATCCAACTTTTCTTCTTCCTGTCACTGTAGTTGTTATTATATCTTATGTCATTCTTTTGTAATTAAAAAAAAAAAAAACGATCTAATGTTTTAAGAAGATAATGAAGGTATGCAAATTAGTGGGGCAAGTCATCACATCATTTTGTCGTTTTAAATTCTTTTATCTCTGTGTTCACCTGTTCCGATAATTTCTGCAATTGAGGCTGATATTGTAACTGGTTTAAAAATCAGCACAAGTTCCAGATGGTTGGTTGAGCAAGTCTGTTATATGATAAGGGACCTCTCTTGTTGACTTAGCTATAAAATCATCTGCTCATTTTTATTTTTATTTTTATTTTAATTTGACCTTTTTGTTCTTTATCATTTCATATCCTCAACAGTGCTGTTTGCTACTGAAACTATCAAGTTATGAGGAAGGTTTGTAAAAATGGTTGTGTCTGATGATTTACAGGCAGTGGTAAAACATTCACCATGCAGCCTCTTCCTCTCAGAGCTGCAGAAGATCTTATGAGACTATTGCATCATCCAACCTACCGCAATCAGCGATACAAATTATGGCTAAGCTATTTTGAGATATATGGTGGAAAACTTTTTGATCTTCTCAGTGACAGGAGGTAGGCCCTCAATCTATGATTAATTTTATTACTATTGTTATTTTGTTGGGCCTTGTTGCCCTTGTCTGACTGGAGCTCTGTTAATTAGTTGGGGTTATTTCGGCAAGATAGTGAATTAGTAACATATATCCTCTTAGTTTTCCGACTTGGAAGAACCGTGGAAGAGTGTAAGCAATCTAGAGAGGGGGCTTTCTGGTGTTTGAAACGGGCCACTTGATATTGATGAAGTAATGCCTAATGCCTATGCTTCTAAGATTTAGTGTATTTTTATTGAGGTAATGGCCTTCAATGTGGTGTCCCTTTAGAATCATAATAGAACGTTGTATGGATTTGTTTTTTATAGTTTGCTGAGATGCAGTTCAGTGAGTTCAAAACATTACACAATCCTCAGATTCTTGGTTTGAATTTATGAGTGTTGAATATGTTGTTCTTTTCAGCTAACTTATAGGTCCCTTATGTGTATAAAATCTAGTTTGCTGGTGCACTTTCTACGTATTGAATTAAAAGTATCTGAGATCGACTTATGTTCTTCTCTAGGAAACTTCTGATGAGAGAGGATGGACGACAGCAAGTTTGCATTGTTGGGCTACAGGAATTTGAGGTCTCAGATGTACAGATTGTGAAAGAATTTATAGAGAAAGGAAATGCATCCAGAAGTACTGGTTCTACCGGTGCCAATGAAGAGTCCTCAAGATCCCACGCTATTTTGCAACTTGCAATTAAGAAGCAAAGTGAAATAAAGGAGTCCAAAAGGAACAACGATACAAATGAATCTAAAGGTGGAAAGGTTGTTGGGAAGATATCTTTTATTGATCTTGCTGGTAGTGAACGTGGTGCTGATACAACTGATAATGATCGACAAACACGGTGATTTTCCTTTTGTGCATTTGATTGATATGGTAAAGGTATTACATGCATGTTGTGGAGGATAGTCTTGGGTCGCCTCAATAATGCTAATACCTCCTATTTTCTCACTTAGTTTTCTTTACATGCTTGTTGTATAGGGTAGTCAAGGATATCCAGAATGATGTCTTGATGTTTGAAGGATAATGTTAATGTTTCCATTTTCACTTGGTTCTCTTGCTGTGCTCGTTTTATTGCTTTGATGATTTTTTCCATTGGCCTACTTTTTGTTGGGAGAATATTTCTTGCTGGAGTACTTTGAATTTGCCCGACATCTTAATTGCTTTTAACTTTTCAATGTAGTGTAGTTTTATTTTTCCTTATTTCTGTTTCAGGATTGAGGGGGCAGAAATTAACAAAAGCCTTTTGGCACTGAAGGAGTGTATTCGTGCTCTTGATAATGACCAGATTCATATCCCATTTCGTGGGAGCAAACTCACTGAAGTTCTCCGCGATTCTTTTGTTGGGAATTCGAGGACCGTTATGATTTCTTGCATTTCTCCAAATGCAGGTTCTTGTGAGCACACACTCAATACTTTGAGATACGCTGACAGGTATAATGGTGTCGATCTTTTGAATATAATCTATCAATATATTTGCAAATTGAACGGAGTTTCCGTTATCAGAATCATAATGTATGTTTTAGACTTCCATGTTAGACATGCTTCTGTTTGGGTTTTAAATATGCTCTTTTAACAGGGTTAAAAGTCTTTCAAAGAGTGGAAATTCGAAGAAAGATCAGGTGCCTGGAACTGTACCCCCTACTAGCGCTAAAGAATCTTCGCTGATACCATCTTTACCTGTTACTGTCGAGTCTGAGGATGCTCTTGCTGTAACGCAAGTTATGAAAGTTGGGGATACGAGTAGGAGAGCCTTTGATAAAGACGCTCCATCCTATGGTTCAACAGTTGAATCTGATAGGCAGCCTACTACTTCATCGTCAAACTACCCCTTCAGTGTAAAAGAACAACCTTCTAGTTTGCCGCCAAGTTACTCCTTCAACGGGATGGAGGATGGTGGGGTAGCCCATGTTTCCTTAGAAAGAGGAAGGGTTGACATGACAATTACCTTTGGCGGCCCGACTACTCATAAATTGTATTCTGCACAAAACTCAAATGATTCAATGGAGGCGGATAAAGTGAAAAAGGTGTCTCCACCTCGAAGAAAAACTACCAGGGAAGAAAAATCAGAGAAACCAGACAGACAGGGAAATTGGACCCGGAAGGACGACATCGGTCCTGATGTGTCCACCTCAAGTAATAAGCAGCAGAACACATCGGATGTGCCCACCTCCAGTTATAAGCAACAGAATATTTCAGATTTTTATACAAATAATGTCGGAACAAGACAACGTGAGCCAGAACATCCTCTTGATGGAGAGATGGATTCTTTACTGGAGGCAAGTTTTTTTGTTCATGTTCATTATGAACAAGATTCATTTGCAATGCATTAAATGTTTCTTCTGGAAATTCTTCATATAGTGGCAGATTTTACCTTGGTTTTTCTACTGCAGGAGGAAGAGGCTCTTATTCAAGCGCATAGGAAAGAAATTGAAGACACGATGGAAATTGTCCGTGAAGTAAGACGAAAACATTTTTTTCCTCCTTGTTTTTAGAATAAAGTCCAGTTACTATATTATGCATATCTCTATGGATCATGCCCATATTTTATTTATTAGTTTGCATTTTAGTTTGAGGCTCCTGAGCTCCAGTAGACGGGAGAAGTAACTTAGAGCATTTAGCCAAGATGTGTATTTATCATATCTAATAGCATTTAGCCACGATGCGTATTGTTTCCGACTTATCTATCATATGCTTTGAGCATTATAATTTGCGTGCCTGGAATCGTAACTTTTTTTTTCTTCTTCGTTGGGTGTTTTGTCAGGAGATGAAGCTATTGGCCGAAGTGGATCAACCTGGAAGCCACATTGATAACTACGTGACGCAGTTGAGTTTTGTGCTCTCTCGGAAGGCGGCGAGTCTAGTTCGCCTGCAAGCTTGCCTGACGAGATTTCAACATCGACTCAAGGAACAAGAAATACTTAGTCGTAAGAGGATCCCCCGCTAATTCTGTTTTGCAAGGTCTCTCCCTCCCACAACAATGGTGCTTGTAATACCTTTCACTTGTGTATCTTTTATTCACACACTAGTATTGTCTCATTGTTAAAATGAATAGCATTCACATAATATATGTTCATTCCTCTCTATTGGAGAGCTTTGATCTGAAGAAAGAGCATTGTGTCAATTTCTTCTATTGGCATAGTTTCCTGATGTCAGATCAAATTTGTTGTGACAGATTGTAGTTTGTATGACCAAAACTCTGGAAATTCAAATATCAACAATAGAATCAAGTTTGGTTTCTTTTTACTTTATTTTTGTTTGAAGTAAAGTTTGGCTTCTTACTTGTATAATGATTTTAGATTGTTTTAGGGTTTTTTTTTTTCGATTGAAGAGGGGTATAATTACTCAAGTTTAAAACTTACAGAATACAATTCCTTAGAAATTTAACACCGGAAATATCGTCACGTAGAATGGTGTGCAATCCAGGGGGTGGGTCTAGTAAGTGGTGGGTGCCCAACCAGTCCGCTGCCCTATTCCCTTCGCAGTATGGAAATCACTTTAAAATTAGTTTGAAAAGATAAACATCAACTATTACTTGCCACTCTTGCAAGTTTCCCTATTGTTTCATTTGTATATTCAATTTATTTGTTATTTGTCCTCAAGGGTTATCAAGAAGTCTGTAAATCCACCAATGGATGACTTATGCTAAAGTCAAAAAAAAAAAAAAAAAAGTCTATGAATCCGCCAATCTACTTGGTTTAAGTCCAATTTGCTCTATTTGGCTTATTTTTGAGTTTGTTGACCTGAACTGCAAAAGTTGCAATATGCACAAATCGGATTGTATTGCTCAATCACTTTTATTTCTTACAGAAATCTATAGAAGAAAACCAACAAAAGAAATTCTGTTTTTTTTTTTTTTCATATAATCTTATACCAATATATGAATATGGTATTCACTATTAAAACATGGCGCATAACACTTGATGGAGCCCAAGACTCATTGAAAAAACCATTACAGTCTGTACCTCTACAGGAAATTCAGCTCTTAATATCAATCATATTCTCTAACATGATCTTTCAAAACTTTAGAAAAGCTTACCAACTAATGTTACATAGAATGGTTAAATGAGAGAAAACATTGCTGGAGTGCCAACTCCAAACCGAAAAATGCTCAGCGAGACAAAATCAAGGGGTTCTTGTCCTTATGTAGGTGAAATCTTTCGCAAAGTTTCTGCAGTGTTCCGACGGGGTGCTGCATAGAATTCAGCTTCATATCCATGAACATTTTCTGCAAAATCATATGAAGTTAGACGATAATGGCATATTCCATGATAACAAGCTTATTCAGGAAGCTATTGCCATTGCAGGGACTATATGCAACAAACCTGGTAGTCATCTCCGTATTTCTCAATAAGCCGACCAATATGAACACGTTGTATAGTTGTCAATGGTTTCACAGGGGCCGTTTTCCCATCTCTACGCTTCTTGCCAAGGACGGTTTTCAGATCTGCGATGAGCCAAACCTACTAAGTTAGAAATAATGTAGGAGATCATGAAAATTTGCATTCATAGTAACGGAAATTTGAAGTGAACTTCGATTTGGAAGGCATGATCCTATTCCGAAAAGTAAAACTGTAATGTAATATGAATGCGACATGAGATTTTTTTAAAGAACAACACTAGAGCAACGTGAATTCAGTTAAATATTCTAAGAAATCATCAAAAAGCTTTGTTGAATTAAATAATGGAACAAGATTTTAAGAGTTTGTTGGGGAAAAAATTAAGATAAGTTCGAGAACTATTGAAGGGCAAAACAAAAAAACTAACCGATCTTTTGGTTTTAATACACGTAAACTCATTTTCTTTTACACAAGATTTCTCCCCTTCGCTTGAAGCTATGAAGCGTTGAATCATATCAATGAACAAGTATTCCCACTAGAAATTTATATTTAGCCTACTCATACTCACTTTCCTTGGAACATCAAGTCTATGCAATATAAGTCTCCGCAACTCAAAAGGCTAATCCATATACAATGTCAGTTCTTTCAATTGTTCATATAAAGGATTGGATGATCAACTTAATACATTCACTGCATAATTGTACTCTCATGCAGTAAACAAAAGTTGCCTAAGTTATAATAGCTGCAAAAGATATCTTCAAGTTGAGTAAATTAGCCAAAAAAAAAAAGATGACCATGTGATCAAACATGGAGTGAATTATAAAACCAAGACATAGTTCATAATCTACCAAACTGAATGCTTTGTAATTGTTGTTTGTCAAGAAAAACTAGAGAACTCCAAAGAGAGATTAAAATTCTTAATGTAACATAATCCAAAACTTCCTCAAAATCTCAGCTAATATTTTATGTAGAGCAACAAAAGCAATGCAATTATGCACATATTAGTCCAAACCCAGTTCATAAAATCTCAAGAACTATCAAATTAAGCTAACAAAAAATGTAATTGGGCTTAAATTAGTTCAAACCGACTTCATAAAAACTAGTTTAAACCCAATTCATAAAATCTCACAAACTATCAAATTAAGCAAATATGCACAAATTAGTCCATACCCATTTCATCAAATCTCAAAAACTATCAAATTAAGCTAACAAACAATCCAATTATGCACAAATTAGTCCATACCCATTTCATCAAATCTCAAAAACTATCAAATTAAGGTAACAAACAATCCAATTATGCACAAATTAGTCCATACCCATTTCATCAAATCTCCGAAACTATCAAATTAAGCTAACAAACAATCCAATTATGAACAAATTAGTCCAAACGACTTCACCAAATTTCACTATCAAATTAAGATAACAAGCAACCTAATCATGCACAAATTAGTCCAAACCCACTTCACAAAATCTCAAAAACCATCAAATTAAGCTCATAAACAATCCAATCATGCACAAATTAGTCCAAGCCCACACCTCAAAACCTCAAAACCCTAAAACTCTAAAAACCCAAACTTTTTTAGGGCAAACACCAATTTTAACCAAATCGAGCACTAATTCAACTAAATCAACTCACCGTCCTCTTCGAGATCACTGCCCGAATCAATTGGGTCGAATTCCGACAAGGGGGCGTCGCGTTTCGGTGGAGGGAGTTGAAGGGCCTCGGCCTCCAAGATCTGCGGAGTGCGAGAGCGAACGCCGACCAAATTAGGGTCCGAAACGAACCCAAAAGACTTGTAGTTCTTGCGAACGCTGGCCTCGTCGTCCCACTTGGACTGTAACGGGTCGATGAGCGAGCGGAGCTTTGGAGGGACTGTGAAGGCGGGCTTGAACTGGTTAGGGTTTTTTCTGGGAAGGCCGACCTTCACTTTCGTGCGAGATTTCTTGTACTTTCTTCTCGACCCACCCATCTCTGTTTTTGCTCTGCTGCAATGTGAAGAATGAAAAAACAGAGTAGGTGGCAAGACCAGGGTTTAGGGTTTTGGAGATCAAAATCAGGAGTCTAGCCCAATAGTGTGATGGGCTTTAGCAGCCCAATTAAAGGTTTATAATGAAATCTAAATATTGATTCGGAGGGCCACCTCTATATTAAGGTTGAAGCGGTGTCCTCAAAATTGCCCAAACCGCATAGATTGGTTTGATTTTTAAAATTCGCAGGATTTGGGTGGTAACTGTTTTCATTTTGAAAAAATTGCGTCTCACCAACTTAACAAGTCACAATGTAAACCACAACTGTTTACTCTCCACTCTCCAACCGTTCCTTCTCCCTCTCTCAACATTTCAAAACCCACTGACACCTCCCACCATTGCCTCCCACCGCACCAGCTAGTCGACGCCTCCCACCGCCGTGTCTCTCACCAAGCGCTCCTCCCAGTCGTGTCTCTCACAATCCGCATTTACGAGGATTTTATGTTCCCGTGAAAATCGGCCTGACTGAAAATCACTAGATATTAAATTTTATATTTTCGTTTTTGTATAGTGAATTTTTCCCATAAACTTTGAAAAGTGATTTCAAGTTGTAAATAAAGGGTTTAAACAAATGGAAATCGGTTCATTTTTCAGCTCAACTGAAGCAAAATATGGTACACAACTACATCCTCTAATTACAAGTTATGACTCTTTTTGGAAAATTTTAGTATCATTTTTTTGTGATCTTTATTATTAACACTTTGCGGTTTTACCAATATAAAAACGTATGGAAGAGTGATTAAAGAATTTCTTACTACATTATGACTAACATCCACTCCAAAAAAAATCTTTTACAACATCTAAAAATATTGTTGTACTTCGCGTTGTTAAAACATATTTCATATGTATCAATCAATATAATTAATAAAAATTAACCAATGAATAATTTTGTATAAGCTTAACTAAATCTTTGTTTTATAATATTTAATTAATCAATCATTATTCTTTGTAATAAACGATAGTTTTTTATATATTAATTTAAAATTTAATAAGCTTTAACAATGTACAATTGTATGATTAAGTGTTAAAAAAAAAATTTCTCAAAAAGATCTTTTTTCTCATAGTGGTTTCATTTTCTTTAAATTGAATTAATAACTTATTAGACATACAAGAGGATATATCTTTATATATTTTATTTACTGGCGACATTGTTTTAGTCGACGAAATAAGAGACAGAGTTAAGAGGAAAATAAAATTATATTTATATTAAATCAATATAAGATAGAGTTTATCATTAAAGATATAGCCTTTTAGGGAACTATTCCTTGCGTCAAAAAATGTTAAGAAAGTTTTAAAATTAGTTTTAAATTAATCGATTTTGTCACAATTAGGGTCGGTCCAAAGTATTTATGGGTGCTAGGCGAAAATACAATTTGGGGTCCTTCAGTTATATATCTATAGAAAAAAAAATAAAATTTATAAGCGTTAGACGAAGCAAATCTCATAAAAAAACATGTTCAATTGATTCACAAATAGTGTGATCAAAACCTATCAAAATATCATAATGTCAGTCATACTTAAAAGGAAAAAAGGTAAACTGTAATACGTATCCACAAATTAGAAGATAATGCCACTAAGAAGGAAATAATAAGTTGAACAAGCTACTTATACAACTAGAAAGTTAAAATGTAGAATTTGATTTAAAAATACATGAATATAATTTGCTAAGCAACATTTTATTATTTTATAAGCAATAATTTTTTTAATTATGAAAAAATAAATTTTATATATATTAATATATATAAAAAAAGCCTCGAGGGGGTAGGGGCTCGGGGGTTGGCTTGGGCCCGTGAAAGCCCAACCAACTAATGAGGGGGCTTGGTTGAACTTAATACCTTATGGTATTACTAAACATCTTAACCATTACACTACTTTATCCTTGTTTTTGATACTCGATATTTATTAAATATATATAATTTTTAAAAAAATGTAAACAACTACATTTAGGCTCGCTCGTTACACAAATCTAGCGGTCACCCCACTCGCCCCCCTTTTCAAGGCTGGCAGACTCACAATACAATAAGTTCTACCAAAAATTTCTCTATCATGATCGCAGAGTTCCAATTAAGCCTCTAAATTATTTGTAATTAAAGAATCTTGAAGAGTGTGATAAGTACACCAGGTTCAAAAATGATGACAAGGAGCCACTTGTACTAATTAGATACCAAAACAAATTTCGCATTCCATTTTCTTTTACAATAAATCTATTTGGATTCATGAGTTCGAATTCATAGGGAGATTTTTAAATTTTTTGTAAATATTTAAGGGGTATCAAAAGAATTTTGCAAGTGATTATAATTGTTTTATTAATTGCTTGAGGATGTATTTAAAGTTTTTAAAAAATTTTGAGTCCGAACTCACGAGTCCAAATAGCACTACCCTTTCTTTTAATCACTCAAGTAACTGACCTCTAGGACCCAACAACAACACAAAACTCAAAGTTATCAATGCGCACTCACTCATCATTATTTAATAGTATTATATTTTTGGGTGGGAAAGTCAAAGACATCAACAACTGTATCAAATGTAGGTGTTGAAAGTATGTTGACTACTTTAAGTTGTAGAATTACTACAATTTTAATAATAATGCTTAAGTTCCTTTTCACCAAAACCATAAATCTGTTGAAAAAAATAGAAAAGCCAACATCAATTGAAATGTACACCTACATGTGTTGAAATGGAAGTAACAATTTCTAAATCTAGTGTTTATGTGACCACTACATGACTTTTTTTTTTTTTTGTTGCTAAATTTGTTGCATTGATGTTTCTAATACCCAACACGAGTACAACAATCTATTACATCGAGTGAGAATAGATTATACAATTCACTTAACTTCACAAGGAGGGCAACAACCGCACAAAGGGGACAACAACCTCACAAAGGAGGACAACCACCACTCGATCATGGGTGACCACTACATGGCTTTAACTTGTCAAAATACAATATCTAATAAAGTAGCTCATCATAAGCTGATCTACTCGTTCTCATGAGCCGCTTCTCTTTTTCTCCAAAATCTTAAAATTCTTCTTAATTTACTTTCGTGAATTTTGTTCTTGAACCATCGTCGATCCCCCTCTTCGATCGGCAGTGATTTCAATCAAATCCCATTTGCATTTTGTTCATACAATAACCAACAAATCTAATCAGATTTGTAGAGATCTATTCATCTTTATTGCGGTGCATCGTCATCAAATGGGTTGCGTGATTTGTAGGGCGTTGGATTAATTTTGTTTTTAGTTTTATTTTATAGTTAGTTTTCTTCTTTAGTTGGAAGTCTTTAATTTGTCTTCTCCTTGTTGGGAAGTTTTAAGTTTTCTTCTCCTTGTTGAAAAGTTTTGTTATTCGTTTTGTAGTTTTAGTAGTTTTGTGTATTATCGTGAGTTTCAACGTTGCAAAGATCAATCCGTGATTGTCAAACTGTTTCAATTTTATATTTACAACTAAATTAATGGCAGTTTGTTTGAACGAATATGATTAGCGAATCAATGTACTTGATTCTATGTCTGGTCTTGATCCAGTATTGAGTTATGAATAATGAATTTCTCTTCAAAAAAAAAAAAAAAGTAGCTCAATATCTTATTTTTGTCTCTTGTATTACTAGTTCCTTTCTTTCATTTATTTTTTATGGGTAGCAAGTTTCATTTTCTTTTTTTTACGAAGGAAGAGACAACTTGTACAACAACAGAAGTCTTTGGAGAATAATAGAATCTTTTTTTTTTTTTTTTTTTTTTTTTTTTTTTAAAACTTTTCCTTTCATTCCTTTAACACTTTAAAGCCAAAGTGATTCAAATAATTGAAGATTAAGTTTGGAGAGAAATATTTGCTCGTCAATATCTAAAAGTTTTGATATCATTCTCAACTCAAATACTTTGTCAACAAAAGTGTCGCGTAAGGTCTTAATCTAAAACCCTCGACTTTATTTCATAAGATATATAGAGATATCTTTTCATTTTAAGTTTGTCCGTTTCATCATAAAGTTTACAATTAAGGCGTTGTTGTTGTTGTCGTCGTAGTAGTTGTCGTCCGAAATTGAAGTAAGCATTGTATGCTTATTTATAAAATTCGTGATTTACAAGAAAATATTGAAATGTAAGCAACAATTTTCTAAATTAAATGTGCGACCTTTATCCGACTTTATTGCATCAAAATATCATTATCCATATCTTTCTTCGTCTCCTTATAAAACCAAGGTAGTCATGCATGTAAGCGTTCTTTTAACATAAGAAAATATAGATCAGTTAGAAAATTACTTGCAAAAACGATTATCTAGTCGAAATACTTTAAGCACTACACCAAAGCCTTATTGTCCTCACGAGCCTCGACACATTCAATACTTTATTTGATGGTACAAGTGTCATTTTATAGGCTTGAGGGAAAACCTTTAAGCTTCATACATTAATAGTAATTTCCATCAAATTGTTAACAAGAATGAAAGCTCAACAGTCTTTAGATAATTCATATGTTACATAATTAAGACATAAATTTGAGACACATAATGATCTTACATTGCTCTAGTTGATTAGATTAGAGGAAGATTAATATTGTTCAAAATTTTCATTTTATTAATATTCTCTTAAATAATATCGTGTTCCATGTCAAAAGGTGATCAATTATTTTTAAAGTAAAATCTAAAATTTATTAATCACAATGACTTTAATACATTAAATAGAACATAACCAAACATTTGGTCAATTACTTTAATGAGCACACATTGGTTTATTAATTTTAATTGTTTAAAACAACATCCACTTGTCATAAATTCGACTTTGAATTATAATCACTCTAATATTAGAACAATACGACAATCAATGACCATTTATTACAATGAAATCAAACAATTATTGAAAATATTCCAATCTTTACCTCTACAAATCTCAAAAGATTCGAGTAAATCTAAAAGATTGAGTGTTGAGTAACATCCTCTTCATACCTCTTACATAGCTATCGGACTCTTCCAAATCTTGCATCGAGATGCACGCGCCCACATCTCGATGTTTCTCAAAGAAAAATCTAACCATTGTTTACCAAAAATATGTACCAAAATATGTCAGGCAAAAAGAAAATCTTGGCCTTCAAAAAAAAAAAAAAAAAAAAAAAAAAAAATCTTGCAAGCAGAATGGTGTTGTGTTAAACGAGGGCAATTTGGTAACTTCACCCACCCAGTCCCTATCTATATAAATAGCGAGCTAGTGCTGATGTTTTAGGGCGTTGGTTCACTGTGTTTTCTATCGACAGTTCAAAGTTCGCTTGTTTTTATTGTTTCAGGGTTTTAGGGTTCTCAATCTCTTCCATACCAAAATGAGGCAAGTGTTCTTCAGATTCCTCTCTTTCATCGCCTTTGCTTTGATCTTCGTTTGATCTGTTGTTGTTGTTGTTGTTGTTGTTGTTGTTGTTGTTGTTTGTTTGTTTCTCTGCTGAAGAATCTGACATGGTTGTGGTTGTTTGTTGATTGTTGTGTATGTCTGTGTGTGTGTGTGTGTGTGTGTGTGTGTGTGTGTGTGTGTGTGTGTGTGTGTGTGTGTGTGTTTAGGTTGTGATTTGTTTTTTGATGATGGGTTGTTGTTCCGGGATGTTGTTGATGTGGGGATTTGAGGGTTTGGGTTTTTGATGTATGATGATGATGATGATGATGATGATGATGATGATGATGATGAATTGATGTTTGGTTTGGTTTGGTTGGGCAAAGGAGGGATTTTGTTATTGTTTCATCTTGAAGTTATGGTTTAGTTAGAAATAGGGCATGTTTGATGGCATAAAAGAGGGAAAGGAGTCTCCTTTAGGTGATTGGTGATTGTTATTCTTCACATAATGAGATAAGGTTTGGTGAACGAGTTAAAACATTTTGTTGCTTATTTAACACATGGGTGGTTTAGGGCATCTATTTATTTTTTGTTCTTACTTTTTTGGGGGATGCGAGCGCATGAGCATGTTTTGCATGTGTGTTGGGATACTGTGTAATAAGGAAAATTTAAGCCCATTCTGAATGTATGTACGGGCACGAGTTGTCAAATTATAAATAATTATCTTTGAAATTGTCATATATTCTTATTTTGAAATTTATTATTTGGCTGGTAAAGTCATAAAATGGCAATTAAGAAAGCATCGATTATTGCCATTCTTTAAGGTTCAAAGTTTTAGGAATTCCAGAAAAATGTCACTTAAGTGGTGAAGAACTTAAGCCCATTCTAAATGCTTAAAAATTTTTTTTTTTGTGAGAGCTACATGTTCATTTCCTTAACTTTTGGTATGGATGTGCTCAGTGTGGTGAGATGCAGACACAAGTTGACAAAGTATAAACAATTATCTACAAAGTTCAAACTTTCATAGTTTCTTTTGCGGGAACTTATTGTTTGATTGTTAAAGTTCTAAATTTTAGAAATTCCACACAAATGACATTTAAGTTATGAAAAATTTAAGCTTATTCTGAAGGGTTAGAAGCTCTGATACGTTGTGGGAACTCTATGATCATGTGCTTAATTTATAGTATGGATAAGCTAAACAAGGCAAGATATGGGCACAAGTTAACTAAAAATAATTATGTTCAAACTTGTCGTGCTTTCTTCTATGGAAATTTGTTGTTTGACTAATAGAGTTTTGAAATAGCATTTAAGGTATCATTGTCATTCTTTGCGGTTTTGAATTTTGGCAACTCTACGGAAATATCATACAACTTATGAAATAAGTTGTGTGAGCTCTTTCTAAATGGTAAGAACTTTCTACTTTGTTGTGTGAGCTCTATGATTAGGTGCTTATTTTTGGTATGAGCACGCTAAACAAGACAAGGTTTGGGCACAAGTTGAAGAAGTATAATTAATTATTTTCAAAATTGTCATTTTTCTTCTATGTAAATTTGTAGTTTATCTGATATATTTATGAAATGATGTTTAATGCATTATTATCATTATTATTTTATTATTCTTTGAGGTTCTAGATTTTAGGAGTTTCGCAAAAATGACATTTAAGTTATGAAAAACTTAAGCTCATCCTAAAATTTGGAAAATTTTTGTTGCATTGTGGGAGCACCATGATCAAGTGCTTTTTTTTTTTTTGGGATGGACGAGCTAAACTAGGCAAGATATGGGCACATGTTTATGAAGTTTAAATAATGGTCTTCAAACTTGCCATACTTTCTAATATGAAAATTTATTGTTTTACCATTTAAGTTCTGAAATGGAATGTACTACATTATTGTTATTTTTTAAGGTTCTCAATTTAAGAAACTCCACCAAAATGTCATTTAAGTTATGAAACATGCTTTGTTACCTCGACTCAGCTCTTTAGGGTCTAGTGTCCACGTCGACACAACGGGGCACTAATGCTAACACGGGATATGGGTCGAATCCCTTAAATCTCCTTTGGGCTCGTCGATAGGGTAGGTCAGAAACGAAGAAGAAATCTATCGAAGAAAAGTAGGGCAGAAATGAAGAGAAGCATAGTCCAACGAAGAAGGGCATGTTGAAAGTTATGCAAAAGTCCAACAAAGAAGTGAAAAGTAAATCCAACAAAGGTGAAGAGATTAAGTTGAGTGAAGATGCGAAGAAACCCCGTGAAGAACCAGTAAAGAGTGGAGGAAGTCCAACAATGAACACGAACCCTCCATCCAACTTCCATTTCTACCTCACAGTCGTCAAATGTTAGATTTGTGAAGACTCCCTCTAAATGTCAACTCATAAAACACATTTATTGTACATAGATTTGTACACAAAATAGATCGTTGTAAGGATAGTTTGGCTTTTGAGGAAAAACATTTTTTTTCGTATTTAAGATTTTTTTTATAGATGTATCATAAATTATAACAAATTAGAGAAAAAGTATTAAAAATATACAGTTGCCTATCTGTGTCCAAGCACCCGTGCCAAAATTGTGGACACTTTTAGTCGATTCTCTAAATTAGAGGATTGTCGGGTCTGACCTCTAGACACAAAGCCACACCCGATACGCAAATCCGAGTTCGGGTAACATAGCAAACTCGTCATATTTTCATCAGTAGAGATTTATTGTTTCACCAATAAAGTTATGAAATGCCATTTAAGGTATTATTGTTATTATTTGAGGTTCTAAAATTTAGAAACTTCACATAAGTGACATTTAAGTTATGAAAAATGTAAGCTTGCTTTGAACATTTATAAAGTTCTACTATATTGTGGGAGCTTTATGATCATGTGCTTATTTTTTCGTATGGACAAGCTAAACGGAGTACAATAATGGGCGCATGGTGACGAAGCTAGATAATTATCTTCAAACTTGTCATATTTCCTAATGTGGAAATAAATTGCTCGACCGATAAAGTTATGAAATAGTATTCTAGGTATCATCACTTTTCTTTGAGTTTAAAATTTTAGAAATTTCGCGGGAATGAAATTAAAGTTGTGAAAAACTTAGCCATACTAAATGTTTGGAAAGTTCAACTGCATTGTGGGAGCTCTACAATGGGCCACATGAGGCAAGATATGGACACAAGCAGACAATATAGATAATTATCTTCAAATTTGTCACATTTCTTTTAGGGAATTTTATTGTTTGATCGATAAAGTTATGAAATAGAATTGAAGGTATCACTAATATTCTTTGTAGTTCAAAATTTTATAAATTCCACATAAATGCTAATAAAGTTGTGAAAAATTTAAACCCATTTTGAACGTGTAGAAAATTTTACTGCACTTTGATAGCTTCAAGATCACACACTTATTTTCTTTGGTACAAACAAGCTAAATGAGGAAAGATCTGGGCACGAGTTGACTAATTATAATTATTAATCTTTAAAGTAGTGTTTTCAAGCGACAAGGCGATTCTAAGCTTTTTTCCCGCTTAGCCTAGCGTAGGCAAACTAAAAAAATATCTACTTACACCTCCCTAAAAATGATGTAATTTATTTGGAGACCTTTTAGCAGTTTGGTCCTTATTTTAATATGGTGAGTGAAGGGGGAGAGAGGGTCTTGAGTGACGTGAAATCGTGAGAGAGATATATGTTAGATTAACCAAAAGTTTGTTTTAATATAAAGAAGTTTTAATAACTATAATTATAGAGACCTCCTTAACATTTTAAAATATTGTTTCAACCCCACCACCGATCTAATTACTGCATAGGCGGTAAAGCCCCATATCGCTTAAGGCACTGCCTTGAAAACACTGTTTCAAACTTGTCGTGTTTTCCTCTCTTGAGATTTATTTTTTGACCGATAAAGTTATGAAATGAGGCATTTTAGGTACTATTATTATTATTTGATGTTCTAATTTTAGAAATTTCATATAAATGACATTAAAACTTTAAAAAATTTAAGCTCGTTGTGAACTTTTTGGAGGTTATGCATTTGAGGGCTTCACGGTGAAGTGCATATTTTTTTAGTATGTGACAAGCTAAATGAGTAAAGATATGGGCACAAGTTTATGAAGTACAATGAATTATCTTCAAACTTGTCGTACTTTCTTTTGTGGGATTTTATTGTTCGATCTTTGATTAATTCAATTAAGGTATTAGCGTTATTCTTTGAGGTTCTAAATTTTAGAAATTCCACAAATGACATTTAAACTATAAAAAATGGTAGCCCGCTTTAAATATTTAGAAAGTTATAGTGCATATTGGAAGTTCCATGATCGTGCGCTTATGTTTTGGTATCAATGAGACAAATGAGACAAGATAGGGGGACAAGTTGACTTATTATTAATTATCTTCAAAATTGTTATATTTTCTTTTGGGGATTTTTTTTTATCGATAAAGTTATGAAATTGCAATTAAGGTATTATCATTATTCTTTGAGGTTATAAAGTTTGAAATTCCACATCTCCTAAGGGGTCTGGTGTAGTGGCAAAGAAAGGAGCACCAAAACTCTGACTAAGGCAGAGGTCCGGGGCTCGGTTCCTGTTAGCTACATTATATTTCTTTAGTTTCTCCCGGATTATGGGGTTGGGGCGCCCAACTAATTCCTATGGGATTAATCGAACCACAATGAGAAGGGGTTGAAAAAAAGGTTCAGACACCCATGGTTATAAAAGAAAAGTTTGAAGTTCCATAGAAATGACATTTAAGTTATGAAAAGAATGTTTAGAAAGTTCTATTGCATTGTTTGAGCTTTATTAGGTTCTTGTTGGGTATGGATGGGCTGAATGAGGCAATATATGGGTACAAGTTGACGAAGTATAAATAATTATCTTCAAACTTTTATGGAGATTTGTTGTTTGATCAATAAAGTCATGAATTGGCAATTTATGTATATCATTATTCTTGGAGTTTCTAGATTTAGAAATTCTATAAAACTACATTTAAGAGTTTTAATATGAAAATCTAACCCTCTCTGAATTTATAAAGTTTTATCGCATTGTGGGAGCTTATTGATCAGTTGCTTATTTTTGGTATTGAGTACGGACGGGATAAGTGAGGCAAAATACGGGCACAATGTTACTTAGTATAAGTAATTATCTTTTTAACTTGTCATATTTCCATATGTGGAAATTTATTGTTTGACCAATAAAGTTATGAACTAGCATTTAAGGTATTATCGTTATTCGTTGAGGTTCTTAATTTCAAAAACTCTTTGTTGATGTATGCGGTGATTTATATATTTATTGGCTTGTTTTCTTTCCTAGCTAATTACTATCATTTAGTCATTGCACGGGCATTTCCTTGGGAAGTTTGGTTGATGACTTAAGTCAACTTTATGACATTTGACTGCATCCCATTTCTATCGTCTTTTAAAGTTTGATGAATCTGGTTCTGATCTGCATAATCTCCTTAGAATGCTTTGGTTTGAGAATTTTGGACCGGACTGTTGTGGCTATTTATGGGTATGGATGATGTTATTTTATGCCTATAGAAACACGCAAATGTGGATTCTTTTTGGTATTTCGAATGATGTTTTACACATGTTAGTATATGAACTGACAGTTTGAAATTGCTGGAAAACTTGTAGTCATCATATTTCCTTATGTGGAAATTTATTGTTCGACCGATAAAGTTATGAACTAGCATTTAAGGTATTATCGTTGTTCTTTGAGGCTCTTAATTTCAAAAACTCTTTGTTGATGTATGCGGTGATTCATATATTTATAGGCTTGTTTTCTTTTCCTATCTAATTGCTATCATTTAGTCATTGCACGGATATTTCCTTGGGAAGTTTGGTTGATGGCTTAAGTCAACTTTATGACATTTGACTGCATTCCATTTCTATCGTCTTTTAAAGTTTGATGAATCTGGTTCTGATCTGCACAATCTCCTTAGAATGCTTTGGTTTGAGAATTTTGGACCAGACTTTTGTGGCTATTTATGGGTATGGATGATGTTATTTTAAGCCTAGCGAAACACGTAAATGTGGATTCTTTTTGGTATTTTGAGTGATGTTTTACACATATTAGTAGATGAACTGACAGTTTGAAATTGCTGGAAAACTTGTAGTCGTCATCCGGAGGTGAAATGGGCACAGAGGGAGGACAAGGTTTATCTAACTGTGGAGTTGCCTGATTCAAAAAATGCGAAGGTCAACCTTGAACCTGAAGGAGTTTTCACATTCTCTGCCACTGCTGGGGCAGAAAACCACCTCTATGAACTGAAATTGGAGCTCTTTGATAAAGTTAATGTCGAGGTAAGAGACTTATCTTTCTCACTGCTTCTTGTCCTTGAATTTTATTTTCTCTCTATCTATTTGTTTGCGAATTAAGCGTTCAGCTGGGACACTGCCATATGTTTGTTGCGTAAGTTTGCAAGGACCAACTATACAGGTCCTTGTGCAGTGCAAGAATGCTATTCACAGAACTTCCTAGAAATGTCTTAAGAAGAGGAATTCCCAATCATTCCTGATTATCTCCCTTTCAGTCTGCAACACCATCTTAGTTACTGCCCATGATGTTTGGTGATGTTAGCTATTTTATTATGAGAAGTAATTTGGTGACATATGTTCGAGTCAACAAATTTGCCGGTTCATGCACCTAGGGTTAACATGGGCACCAATTAGTATCCAATGAACTCCCAACTACTTTGGAGCAAATGTGGTGTGAGAAAGTAGGTCGTGCAATCTCTATATTTTTGATATTTGAACATGCTTCCTTTTTGTATTCTTAACTATTCCCACTATCGTCAAGCTGCAGTTCAAGTTGATAATCTCTGATTGCTACGCATTTGTCATGTCTTCTTTAGAAATCCAGTTTCAGTCATATGATTTAGGAATGTGATATATGATGTTTTCCGATTCGACAGCTACAAACACGAATAATCTTTACTGAGAGATATTTCGTTATGTGGGTGATGTAGGGTGACGGTTTATGTTTGTCAGACCTCTTACTAGTATAATGGCACTTTCTTATTAAAATAATGTTTAACCTATAGGGCAGCTGGTTGCTAGGGTATCCCCTAAGTTCCTAACTATATAAATGGTATGGTTGAAGTTTCTATTGGTGCAGAGAGGGAAACAAATAGGGGGATTGATCTCCTTCATTTAGCAGGCATTTAGAACTCATTGTCTAATTGATGCCACTTGTTTTGGGCCCCCTCACCATTGGTTGTGGTTGTCCACTTTGCTTAGTGAATGTTAAAGATCTCTCAGGGTTACGGCCGTAGTCAAAATTAATGTGATGTCGCAATATGAGTCTTGAACTTCTCTGTTCCACTTTTGCCTAGATTTTCTTTCTTATCAAGCTCCTATTTTGTTCATTTTTCTTCTGGAATAGGAAAGCAAAATAAGTATAGGAGTAAGGAATACAGTCTGCATTATAGAGAAGGCAGAGAAAGCATGGTGGAAGAAACTGTTGCGTGGTGATGAGAAGACACCTCACTATCTGAAAGTTGATTGGAACAAATGGGCGGACGATGATGAGGATGATGGTATATTTTGTAGTGTGATTTATCGTGCTAAACATGATGCATATTATCTGCTTGCTATTTCCTTACTGATTTTTTACCTATTGATTTGTTTAGCTCCTGCTGCTGACTTAGATCTCGGAGGGATGGATTTCTCGGTATGGATATTTAGTTAACTGGAATAATTACTTGGGATGTTCCTTTTCTGGTTTGTGCTCATTATTTGTTACTTTGTGGTGCAGAAATTTGGTGGGATGGAAGGACTGCAAGCAATGGAAAGAATGGGGGGCTTGGGAGGCGACCCGGAAGAGGGAGACGATCCAGAAGATAGCGATGACGAAGGTACCCCCCCCGTTTTCAATATCATGAAGTTTTACAGAGCCGAAATGTAGTTGTAGAACTTGTGAAAGTTAATCACCTCTAAAACGATTTGTTACTAATTTTGTTGCCACAGTCCGAGGTTTCCTTAAAAACTTAACTTGATGGTTACCGAGCATTTGAACATTGTACCGCGACAATTTCTTGATTCAAGTGCTGATAAATTTGTTTGCTTTGGCAGATCAAGAGGTTGAGAAGCCGGCGCATGAAGCTGAAAAGAAAGTAGAGGAAGCTACTTCCGCATAGAGTCTGTCTGGCGGCGCAAAAGGTTATTTATTGAATACACCGCAGTCACATCTCAGTTGGCATATCAACTGGGGGGTGAGTGATTTTAGTTGGTTTGTGCTTGTGTGATGTGATTCATATTAGCCAACTTAGTGAATCTTTTGCCTGCTATTTAATGTTGGAGAAGCGGTTTCTGGATCAGAGGGGAGGGAAAAACTTGCTCATGTTTATTTGCTAGCCAGACTTTTTTATTGGATTCTCAAGGTTTTAAGTTGACTGAGGCATTATATAGTTGCTCATTGTTGGTTCTTTATGTTGTTTTTGCTCCTGGTGAATCTCATGTTTAGATGTGCTGTTGAAATTTGTTGAAATTTTTTGACCAGTGACTCCAACATGAGTCTAACTTGAGACCTCCCCCAACCTTGCCTTCAGCAAGCGACGCCTCATACATTTCACTAGGGATGCTAGGCAGCTGTGCTGTGGAAACTTGCTTCCAAGCCTTCCATGCTTGTGCCCTGTTTGATTGGATTGAAAATGAAAATGTTTCAAGAAAAATGATAAACTTTGTTAGAAAAAGACATTTTCTTGCGTTTTACTGTCAAATTTTTTTTTGAAACATTTTCTCACCAATTTTTTATATTAAGACTCATATGTTTTTTCATTTATTATAGTGAAAAAATTGAGTTTTTTTTAAGAAAATTAATTTTCATATTAAGACGCATTAAATTTATATTTTAAATATGAAAATTAATACATTTAATATATATGGTAAGTTTTCTATTTCAAACCTTGTTGGGGAGTTTTGAGGGATAAAATTTTTACATGTGCACGTAAGAAAATTTTCTTATACTTAAAGAAATTTTTTTAAAGAAAATGTTTTTTTTTTTTTTTTTTTTTGTTTTTTTTTTTCCTTTGTAATCAAAATCAAGTTGTGCCTTAGTTTATTTTCTTGAGTAAGCTTGTTTAAACATGTGGTATAGCTGCGCTATCGATATTGACATATACTAGCACTTGTTGGAGTCCTTGGTACAGATGTTGGGTGTGTGCGTGCGCATCACGATGTATAAATTAAAGGACAGGCATTTTCTCCACAAATGTATGTGTCAGAAGTATGTCACTGTTCGATTTGCAGCTATAGGCACCAATTATGCCTTTAAAGTATAGCTTAGTATGATCTAATATCATTAATTCGTGTCATAATAATAAACAATTTTGGTACTGTTGGATAGAAAATGTTAGGCTGACATTAGTTTGCTACAATTTATTTTTTATTTAGGGCCAAATAGGCGATTACATGCTTGCTAGGAGCAATTTTGCCTCTTTAAATGACATGTTTATCTCAATTACAAGCTCATTAGGAGGAATTACAAATTTACTTACGTTCTATGGACATAGTAGATTCATAGGGCTTAGGTCAATAAGCCGCTATAATGTTTTTGAAGTCTCTTGAATCTTGCATCGAAGTATGTGTGCACATGTTTTCATGCATGTCTAAAGGGATTTAGTAACTACGCTGATAAAGGATGTTACTCTATCATTAAATGGATCGCCTTGAATTGGACACTAAATCATTAAATAATTTCACTAATCCCCTTAAACAAAAAGACTAAATATACATCAAAATAAAAATTTTGGGACCAAATAAAAGTTTGATATCAAATTAAAAAAAAAAAGAACTTGTAAAGTTCAAGAACTAAATGAGGGGTTTTGCCTATTATTTACTTTTGACGCTTTGTAAAGCTCGCTTTCAAACAATGAAAATAATAGAAAGAAAATTTTCTAAAATGCAATCAAACATTGGAAAAGTTTTTAAAATGAATGGATGAACTGGATATCTTTGAAACCCCCCCAAAAAAAAACAACACAACCTCAATTTCAAATTAGTTAGTGTCGACTACATAGATCAAACTCTTTCATTCCACTCAAAAAGATAATAAAAGGAAAATTTTTGAAGCTATTCCAATCAATGGGTAATAAACTGGATATCTTTGGAAGCCAAACCAAAATGAAAGGATATCTTTGCTCAAATAGGCTTACATGGTGTGATATGCAACAAAACTCTAGTTGATAGATACATAAACAACATTGATGTTCATACTTCCTGCAAACTTATCTCTTGACCATTCACTTCAGTATAAATTACAGCCCGGACGCAGTCGCGGCAGAGATTCTTGCAGAACATTATCAATTCACATTGTTACCCTACAATGAGAGAATACATAAAAAAGATATGCACATTCATTCATCTTAACATGGTGTAGTCATCGTCATCGTGGCCGAGCTGTGTTTTTTTCTTTGATGTTGCCAAAAGAGCAGTTGATGCTTATGCAAAATGGGGCAGTGCAATTATAATGCGTCTCATAGGCGAAAATGAGAAGCAAAAGCAAGATCATACTGTCCCTCGCTAGCCAAGCGACGAAGGATAATATCGCTTACCTGGTCTGTTTTGGCAAACTTAGAATTACAGGCAAGCTCTCAAAATAGGGGCACACCAACAATGTCCCAGGACAAAGCCATCACTCAAGATCTTCCTTATTGTACATAGTTGTCAAGTCTACCAAGTGTCGCATAGTCGGTCGACCATGCGGGCAGTTCCAAGGAGACCTCAGACCCACCAAATGCTGTAGTATCTGAAGAACAAGAAAGTAGCCATTATTACTAGACATTCTTCAACTGAGATGATCCTGAAAATGAAAAAGATTTGACAATTCTCTCTGCTAGCTCACAGTGAAGAAATTGATGGAGACAGATTTTGATCTGCGATTTCATTGAGAAAAAATTGTTTTTCCCATAAAATTGGTGGCTAACAATGCTGGGCTTCCTATAAATTTTTTTCTCTATAACCAAGTTGATGGAGAAAAAAAATTATGGTCGAGGAACACACTTAATCTACGCAGCCCGACAACCTACAATCACGGCGATGTGCAGACAACAAGCACAATGTGGCAGTGCCAACCTCTTGTACAAGTGCGCAACTATTATTCTAGACATAAAGTATGCATAAATAAAATCTTGATGGAGCAATTTTATGATTTTGATGCAACAGCAACAATTTTGATCACCATAAACAATCATGCAAGCAAAAATAAATTAAGAGAACAAACTAGCACTCATCATCTCCTTGATCATTTGATAAGTTAATGTTACCTTTTCCATCTCATTCCTTCCTAGTGCATCTCCAATCATAACTGATGATCGGCAAGCACGTGATGCTAGCATAGCTCGAACTCTAGATGGGCAAATAGAATCGGTGGTGTCCATCTTGTAACTGCTTATTATCGAACATTCACCTTGACTATCAGCAAGGGTAGAGATGAGTTCCTTAACATCTGTTCAAAGAAATGCAACACCAGTCAAGAAATGCAACCATCTCAACCTTTGTATTTCTGTTGATGGTATAGAACTATATTAGTAATATATATAAACCTAAAGTAGTAAGATATGAATGTGGAAGTTAAGAATATGAAGACCCCAATATAAGATAATGCAGTTTTTTTATACATAAGAAGATCTAGAAGGATTACTGGATTAGCACATTTACATCATCTTGGCTTATCACCCACAGCCACAAGAAGGGAGGTGATGAAAATAAACTGCCTGAGCTAGCTACAAACAGCAAGTACACTTGAACTTGAAATGAGATTTTATTTAAAGGCATACAAACAACCACAAGATGTCAGGTACCGATAGGCAATAAGAAGATACACAAAAAATAGGAGTATTGAGCAGATAAAGATATCAAGCTGAGTGAATGTTTAACGGAAACCAAGTAAAATTATGAGAGCTTTGGAATGCCACCAATTATTAGAAATAAATATAGGCAACTAAAATTATGAGAGCTTTGGAATGCCACCAATTATTAGAAATAAATATAGGGGAAGTTAGAGATGCAGACTTGCAATGAAGATGAATACCAAGAATTGCACATGTAAATTGGAGAGGATTGGTGCAAGATGACATATCTATAAGGTCAGAAGAAAGTCAATATTGTCTGAGCTGCAGCGTTGGAAAAAGAAATGGATGCTGTTTTCCACTCACGATGAAAATTCCCTTTGTTCTGCCCAGTTCAAATAGATTATGAGCACCTTAGGAAATTTCTATGAAACTAATTGGCACTTTTTTTTTTTTTTTTTTTTGAGTTAACTAATTGGCACTTACATATTTTACTATCTCATTCTCTTTTAAACAAGAAAAAAAGCAAAAGATTCAATTCATCAAATGGAAGATCCCAAAAGACAAGATGGATGTTTAAATCTGATTAGTTACCTTCAGCTCCAAAGGTTATATTTTTACTGAAAGGAACAGCTTTCAGCTTAAAATGATGACCAGGAGGAGCATCCACATCCTCCATAAGAGTGAACCCATTTTTCCTAACAATTGCATAACCAAAATAAAGTCAACCCCAGTAGAAGGTAAAAAGCAACAACACAAATTCATAGAGAATCAACGAAAAAAATTGGATTAGGGAACTAGTAACATGAGGAAAGCGGAATAGTAATATTAATTGCATGGCACAAAAATAATAAGAATATGAAACTTTCTACAAGGACAAAAGAGAAAAAAAAATAAAATCACATAAAGCCATAATAGGATGGTCTAATTGAATAATATTACTATTAGATTTATTCTAATCTTCCTGATCAGTTAATCTTAGTCTTCCAAAGAAAATATCCCCATCTTCTTTTTACGCAAGACAGACTTTTGCTTCAAAGAAAGGATGTCTCTATGCAAAGACAATTCTTTAAATGCTGAAAGAGTAACAAATCATCATTTTGGCATTTTATTTGACGATCCTTGGAAGAGGAGGTCTATAAACCAGCACCTGCATCAATGATATCATAACAGTAACATTTTTTCTCTACAAAATTTATGTTTATTTCTGCTGGTCTTTAGTTGTAGACAAATGTTGATGGATTATGATTTAATGTAAGCAATATAATCTGATTCATAAAGAAGATGTCGCTACCAGATTACTAATGATCGAAAAGATAGAGAGAAGGATTTGATATGGCTTGTAACAAAAAAAAAGCACTACACAATGATTCCCATGAGATTGGATTGAATCAAGACTGAAAAAGAAGTTGCATTAGCATTAAAATAGACAATCTCCACAATATTTCAAATTAAAATCTGTAATACTAGCTATCTAAAGAACTAGAGAATCTCAAGAAATCTTTAACCAATATGAGAAACTTGAATTGCTTGAATTTGTCCTAAATTTACAAGACGATCGAATATCACATCGGTTATCATGAAATAACAAATTTAAGGGATAATACCTTATAATGTCCATATGCATTGAAGCCACTATTTCTTCTTCAGGAGACAACTCCAACCTCATAGGCCTACAAGGTTAAAAGCAAAAGGCAATCCATGAACATTGTCTGATTTGTAAATTTTTTAAATAAAGATATCATGATACTATTGCTCTTACATTTTCATTCGCTCAAAGCTCCAACGATTGTTGAAACTCTAGGAGTAAAACTAAAGAGGCTTCAAAGCACCACAATAATTTGAGTAAACAAAAACCCAACAAACAGCCTCTTGTACATTTTTATATTGCTAGCATAATTTTCTTCAAGCTGCATATAACTTTACTTTATATTGTGAAGGGCTTAAAGGTTCATCAACCACATAAATCTTCTCCTATATTGGATTTTTAATTCTTAGGATTGATGAACAAAGATAGTGCCTAAATGTACAGCTCGATCAATTTAAGTCACTTGGGGTTGGATAGTATGAAAAAATAAGAGAAAAATGACCTTACAGTAGTATACTCATTTACTCAATGATTTAGATATGCAACCTTTATGCCCCATCATCCAGGAATAATAGGCCAACAAAAGATTTTGTGAACATTTCTAACCTAACTTCATCTTGGAGCTTATAGTTCAAATGAGGACCAGTTGTTGAAGAAATGTGGACCGAAAGTTAGTCCCACATCGATTAAATGAAACTTCGAAATGAAGTATATAAGTGATTAACTCCTCCTAACTAGTACCGATGCCTTTTGAGATAAAACCCCACACCTATAAGAGTTGAAGGTGGTTAAGTTGGGAACAATATCGGTGCTAGTGGAGGAGATCCACGGGCTCGCTTACTCGTGTGCGGCGCGGCCGTGAGAATTTTAACATGGTATCAGAGCCCATGATTCGGATGGGACCTGGGAGAAAAAATCTCCTGGATCATGTGACTTTAAGTCCATGAGGGAGTGTTGAAGATGTGTGGATCAAAAGTTAGTCCCACATCGATTAAATGAAACTTCGAAATGAAGTATATAAGTGATTAACTCCTCCCAACTAGTACCGAGGCCTTTTGAGACAAAACCCCACACCTATAAGAGTTGAAAGTGGTTAAGTTGGGAATAATATCGGTGCTAGCGTGAGAATTTTAACACCAGTCTCTCTGCCGCATAGAGCCTTGCTCCATGCATTATCCAACTTTGTGGATAGTAACGTCTCTATTTTGTTGACATAAATTATAATAAAATGTGCATCTCAACTAGAGGAAACTAATTGCCCAATTTCTTGTCAAAATGAATAATCTAGCAACATGGGGGTTAAGAATCCAAAATACTTTTCTTGCTGCCAATTCACAAAAATTTAGGTATTCGACAGCTATTGTTGCCAATTAAATGAGTTAGATCACAACAAACTAACCATGTTGAAGTGTGAACTACGTAGAGAACTTTCATTTTATTCCTTAGATGCCGATACTCTTCAAGTCTCACTTACTTATCACAATTATATGCTAAATCAAACAAAGTCAACATAACTATGGAGATATAATGGGCAAATTTCTTACAGAAGCAAAGGCTGCTGATTTAAGATGGTGGATTGCGATAACCGCTCAAAGTTGTACTTTTCATCAGCTGCATGCTGCAGAAGAGAGGCAAGGAAAAGGAAGAAAAATACTACAATCTTTAGAACCTGTTGATATTTCAAATGTACCAAACTAAAAGCAAACATATAAGTGAAAGATAAAGTATCCCATAAACATTTCCCATCTTTTTCTCAATCCTCAAAATTGACACCCTTAAACAAGGAACCAACTGAATATGCAAACTTTAAATCCCAAAATTTGACGTTAGTTTCATCTGGAAGATAAATTTGTATCTCGGTTGTCATTTTCCCATGTATTTGGCAATATCTTTTGGAGTTGTAATAACAAAGCCATAGCGCAAACTAGAAATAGGTTTCGCAAGATCTGGAACATAGTAATATACATAACCTGATCTATGATAAATAGGTCCTGATCCAGCCTTCCAATAATAAAACCGAGATTGAATTGCCCAATAACCTGCAGAACATAATAGTTTTCGCTTCTTAGAGATTTACCTCCAAATAAGTTACAAAATAAAGTATCACTAACTAGCTATACACAGGTCTTTATTCAATGATCAAAAGAGCAATGAACACATCTTCAGACTCCAGTATTAAAAAGAGCTTAATTTTTAAAATTTACCCGGGCTGAACATTCACTGATGTGCCCCAAAGAGATTTGTTTATTAACCAAGAGACAGTCTTAGCCCGACACATGATTCAAAATCTTGATTCAAATGGGTGAAATATATGATTCATTTAGGAGAAAAAAATACTTAAATCTTGAATGAAATTGTTGATTATTGAGTGATCAACTGAATTACATGATATTTGTCGCACAGCTTAAGCAGTTTGAACATTTTACAATCTATTTCTCAATTCTTTATTTTTTACATGAGCTTTAAATTTTATATGGGTTTTATTTCAAGAGTAGAGCTCCAACCTCTACTTTATGCGATAATGAATTGATTTATTTGGTAAGGCTTTGATCCAGGTTGCCAATCTAAAATCTCGAGCTCATAATAAATGGCGAAGCTATAAGCTCCCAACCTCCATTCATGCTTCTCAGGCAAAGTACCTCTTCCATTTCCAAGTCAAGAAAGACAAATAAATGAAAAGTATAACAACCTTCAATCTTCCAAAGTCTTCTTTATTAAAGAATCTTTCCAACTCCGATGTTGCAGCAATTAGAGCCTTCACTTTTCGCTCCTCATTTTCTGGTTGAGAATGCTCAAGCGTTGCAGCATTATACTTCCTATAAAGAAGTACAAGAGAGAAACATGAGAAAATATAGTAACACCACTTGCATCAATGAACAAAAAAAACTGATGAAAAATATAGAAAAAAAAATATTATATGACCTCTTGGGCATATTTGTAGTACTTGAGAGAGCATGAGACTTCAATCTTGATAGTCTCTTTTCTCTGCTCATAGCTAGTTCCTTGATGCTAAATTGTAGAACTGAAAGTGTAATCTGAACAAAAGGCTGCATAGGAGCATCCGTAGTCACATTTGTAGACTGTTCTATTGAAGCTACGTTTGACACATCCTCTGATGTGTTTCCTAAACCTTTGTCAGATAAATCATCAATGACAACATCAGCTAAAGGTGTGGATTTGTCAGATTTTTCTGGTACCTCCTGAAAGGGGAAACAACAACATAGTGAGCAGCTTTACGTAACGAAGTGATTGACAAGTAAAAGTACCATCTTTATTCTAACAACTTATGAAAATGTCTTCATAAAAATGAAACTTCTAAAAGTTAATATAGTTATTTCTTATACAAGAGAACATGCTCGACTGCATTAAACCAAGATTGTTAAACAACTCAGAATTAATTCTCTGTATAGAAGAATATGCCCACAGGAAATGATTCTAAAACCTGAAGAAAAGCTCCATAATCCGTCTGACATCTTTCTCTGACTTCAACAGCAGCTGAGACAGGTGTCTCCACTTCATTAAAGACATCTTCTATGTGGCACTTAGAATCCTTAATTATTACCTTTTCGGAATCATCAATTGGTTGATGATCCACATGAGACCTTAGGACAGCAGCATCCATATCTGAACTTGTTTTCCTCACCTTACAGTGATCAATACTATTTCTTAAGACTGGCACTTCAGATAAAAAAGCAGCACTATTCTCAACCTTCCTCTTATTAACAATTAGAAAATTGGTAAGTGATGACTGAACAAAGCTTGAATGACTGGATGAAACTGCATTTTCGCTGGCATCTTTTTTAAAGGATCTAAATGGCAATGGAGAAATATTAGAAGAAAATCTTGTTTTGCTCGACTGATACCCTGGGGAACTGAGTTCCTTCCTCACTGAGTGGAGCCGGAGAGTAAAATCATTCTGTCTTGGATTTATCTCCTTGACATAGGCCATACTTCCTTTTATGATTGAGGCTGGAGTGCAGTTGTTGACCGCTTTGAGAGGTTCATCATCCTCAACTTTCTGTTCTGCAAGTTGTCCATCATCACACTTTGCCTTTTTATGTTCACTGCTTCCTGGAGATAAGTGCTTCACTGGTAAATAAGATCCTTCGTTGGCGAGAGACAACTCAGAGGGTGAGCTCTCCTCTTCATTCTTAGACTCTAACAATATATTTGCAGAAAAACTACGGTGACTTGGGGAATATATCTTTTCTATGGCTTCTTTTAATGAAACTATCAGGGAACCTTCATCTGAGAAAAATATTTTTCTCTTATCAGGAGTCACATTGACATCGTAAGCTCTAGTTGGGACTTTAAAGTTCATCACTGCAATGGGATACTGCTTGGGGTTTGAACACTTATATAGTTCGTTCATGACCTTGCTAACTTTAGGCATATCCACAGGTCGATTATTCACAAAGAAAAACTGTCTATCTCCCAAATTGCGTCCGCTTCCATGCCCGGGCTTGGAAATGAAACCTTCAACCATGCAGCTGTCCGATATATTGGTGTTAAGAGGCTCTAAGCAGTTAAAGGTGTTCATGCCAAATACTGTGATGATGTTATCTTTAATAGAGCTGCTTCCTTGTGTTTTAAGCACTGCAGACTTATTATTCTTTCCAGTTGTGTTGGTACAAACCAATCGAACTCCTTTTGCAATAAGGGCATAAGCCTGAAAAATAAAATAAAAAACCATATTAATAAAAATCAGAAGGCATTTTCAAATAATTTCAACTGGATCAGAATAGAAACTGACAATCTCCACTGACTAGATCAAATACTGGCTGAGAAATGAAGTCTCGACCATGATATTGTTCTACATGAAATCCCTACAGCCACCCTAAAGTCACATTCACGCTCTTGACAGAACTGTAGGAGATGTGTAGATTGAAATCATAGTCCCACATCGATTAAGTGAAACTTCATGATGAAGTGATTATCTCCCCTCTATCAGTTCATAGGCCTTTTGGGTTAAAACCCCACACCTTTGAGTTAAAGGTGGTTAAGTTGGGGACAATATCGGTACTGGCGGAGACCCACAGGCTCGTGCCGGTGGACCCGATATGAAAATTAACAAGAACATCATCTACACAAGGCTAGTTACTTCAATGGTCACATTCACACTCTTGACTATTCTGAGTATTCCTTCAAATGCCAACTTCTAGAAATCATTGCAATGAGAAAAAAACGTTAAATTATGTAAGATTAGAAATGCTAAAGCAAATGAAGGAAATGAGTACCCCACATTCAATAAAGAGAGGAGTTTGCCATATTCCTTTCGGATATTGCGACTAAATTCCTTGCTCCGGACAGGCAAGGAGGAGAACAACCTCTCCACTGTAACAGTAGTACCAACTTGACGCGCTAGTTTCTTCTCATTTATTAGTAACCCTGAATGGTCAAAAGTCAAGTGAGTTGCAACAGGTTCATTTTTTGTCCTTGTTTCCACAGTCAACTTTCCAAGTGCGCATAGGGAACTTAGCGCCTCCCCTCTAAACCCAAAAGTTGCTAGAGACTGGAGATCAGGAAAATCCACGAGTTTAGAAGTGTGATGCTTTAGAGCAAGAACCTGCAACAATCCAAAAAACACGATTTTAGACTAAAGCATATGATTGAAAAAAGTCCCGCTTTAGCCTTAAACGGGCAATCTCAACTCGGGCGAAGAATGAAGCTAAAGTTTGAATGGCACATGTCCGACACCTAAACATTTTAGAAAATAAACAAAAATATCGAAATGGTGAGATCAATAGCTAGGATTACAATAAAACTAAAAATAACGCGGCAATAAATGGAAAGCAAGTGAATCGAAATGACTTCCAGCAACGGCACCCAATTCACTATGTTCTTTCTTCTCCATTGTATCAAAAGTGAGAAGCTAGTACTAGTACTGCATGAAACTTATTTCCTAAATCAATTGGAACACAAAACCTATCAAATCACAGAATCAAATAAATTTAAGCCAATAAACTGCAAAAGAGACGACTTTGGAACAAAAAATACCTTAAAATTGTGAGGCGAAATGCCGCACCCGTTATCAATAACCTTAAACGACTCCTCGCCGTAATCCTTCAACACAACCTCAATGGTCGTCGCGCCAGCATCCAAGCTGTTCTCCACCAATTCCTTCACCGCGGACGACAAATCCAGAATCACCTGCCCCGCGCATATCCGGTGAACCACGCCCTTGTTTATGGGCTTAATGGAAGGAGAATCAGCTCGAGCACTTTCTTCCATTGAAGATCAGATCAAACGAATCACACTGTTACAAGTTACAACCTAACAATCCCAAAAACGTGAAATTAGACGGATTCGTGCATGTAAAACCTAAAGTGAGAGCACCCATTGGTGCTCTAAGAATGAAGAACAAAAGCCCTAACGAATCAGATCGTAAAGAGAGATGAAGAGTGAGAATTGGAGGAGTGATCTTACATGGAAGAACGAGAACGCGAAACCCTAGTTTCTGAGCAGTTACTCTCAGCGCGAACGCCTACTAGTTTTTGCCGCCAAATCGGTTAAAAGCTTTGGACGCCCGAGAGATTATAGCACGCATCTCGAGGCACAACGAAGGGATGCCCAAGCGTCTGACGGAAGTTACACTAACATTCCTTTTTTTTTAAAAAAAAATACAATTATGCTATAAAATTCTTATAAGTTATTTTCTTTGAATATTATTATTTTTTTATATGACCATAAGTTCTAAACATTCGACACTTCCTTGCTTCGGTTCTTCGACAATAAGTGAAAAAAAATTAGAAAATATAATATAAAACTATCGAGAATTGACCTTGTAATTTGCAGCTCAATTTAGAGTTACGTTTTTATTTCTTCAAATATTATAATTTAATATATATTAAAAAAATTTAAGTTCCTTTATTAAAAATAAGAATTTTAAGATTTCTGATTTTGTTACATGTCAAAATGAATTAATTGCCCAAAAAAAGAATGTTGGAGAAGGAATAAAACAATTGAATTTAGCCAAAGCTAGAAGACAGTTTGAAGAGGCCGTGAGTTCGACTCTTGTTAAAGAAAAATAAAACATTGAATTTAAATCAAACCCGACAAATTTCTTTTGTTCACAAACAGCTTGAACTTCTTTGACAAAAAATGATCAGCTAGAACTTCAGACGGCAAAACAATCTATTAGTAACATACGAGAAGTGTTAAAATGACAATGGACATGTCACACCGCAAAATACATCATTTGCATACATACATAAATCTCACTGCATAACACGCAGGTTTAGGCAACATGGACTGCTCCTGTGAGCCAATGCGTCTTACGGTGTGACATAAAGTTGTCATTCTAGTTCATCTAGCAAGTATACAACAATAAGGTCTTTCCTTTCTTTGCTTCTTGATAAGAACAATAAAGCCTTATAACCAAATTACTTAATTATGGCCGCTTTGATAGATCAAACACTTCCACTCAAATCAATTCAAAGTAGCATATATAGCCCGTATTCTAACTCAATATATAACTTCAAATGATCAATCTCGAGAGTGCACTCAACGCTTATACCTTCTTTGTTTGTAGACAAGGTTGAGTAGCAACTATGCTTCATTCCAAGGCATCACTTGTATTTACAGTACTTCCTCTTCGCCTGGAGATGGCGAGACCTCGATCCAGCTAAAGCCCGCTTGCCGGCTTCGACAACAACCATGATTTAAAACGCTACTGTACAACTGCAACCATCAACAAAATTTTTGGCCAGCAAACACTCTGATCTGCAGAATGAGCTCATTGATCAGGCAACTCCAGATTAGTTTTGGTTTCGCTGCCGAAAGAAGCCATCTTCCAAAAGTTGTTTCCATGCCTGCAAAGGAGCAACTTCCTGAATACTGTTTCGGATCTCCCTCTGAGCCTTGCGCGTCATGAACAGGCCTCTGGCTGCAAATCCCATTAGCTCAGTAGGTTCCATATAACCCTTGATTCTTGACACGATCCCACCTTCATAGGAGAAGCGCATACTGCAGTTCAGATCGGAAAAGGCCGATCCTCGAGGCTGATTGAGGTCAACCTCTGGTTGTATTTCGATTGTTTGAACTGATGATTTGTCCTTTGAGAGTATGTAGCTTCCCATGCCAAATGCTTCCCAGTCCACCTGCTGCAACATCCCAGCCGCGCGTTCTTCATTGCATGCTGTATGTTCAAGGATTTGAATAGCATGTTCGAGAGCTAATCTATCAACTTGTACTTTCAACTCAATGAGTCGCTGTCCAATCCTTGATGATATGGCATCGTACAATGAGCCTCTGGAGGTAACTCGGTCGCTGTCCAGGGTGAGCAAATCATCGAACTGGATGGGATCTCCAACGAGAATAGTAACCTACAAATTCCCCAGGCAAGAGAACAAGAGAGACAATTATAAGGCTAGAAGAACATCTCCATGTTGAACATAAATCCTTAGCTACGAGTACTTGTTTGGCGCAGAAGAAAAGCTGGCATAGTTATAGACTTACAGACGTCTAACAACACATTCTAAACTATAAATGCCCAACATATTGATATGGTATTGATATTATAATATCATAGAAAGTGTTTTCACACATTTCACAAATCAAAAACTTCCAATTAGACAAATCGAACGAGAGGGTCGTAAATTTCTTGTAACCTTG
This sequence comes from Stephania cephalantha, assembly GCA_039657325.1. Taxonomy (NCBI): domain Eukaryota; kingdom Viridiplantae; phylum Streptophyta; class Magnoliopsida; order Ranunculales; family Menispermaceae; genus Stephania; species Stephania cephalantha. The sequence continues at coordinate 45,667,204 of CM077579.1, read as the reverse complement.
TTCATATTGTTGTATGCTTGTATAAATGAATTTCAGAATAAGAATCAAGAAGAGAATGGAATATTACCATCTTGCCGATCCTCGGGAAGTTGGCTCCAATAGGCATTATTTCTTGCATTCCTGCATGCACAAAGGGGACAACAATAGGCATATTGTCTGCGTCCATTACCAACCTAAAGATGAAACAGGGGAAATAGTAAAAATATCATTTTTCAAATAAATGTCATTGTAAAGAATACAACCATCAATAAATAAATAAATATATCACCTTCCCACCCCCCTCTTCATAGAACCCAATGTTTTGCCACCATCTCGGGAACGACTTCCCTCCGGAAAGATGTGAACCCAACCACCACTATTCAGTTTGGAAAGGGCTAGGTCCATACCCTACAAAGTTCAAATAAGGAGTATGAAGGAGATAAATTCAAGATAATCATCAGTTTCAACTGCAACGATGATGATGATGATAAAGGATCTATCCATCATAACATCAGATTTTTTTATTTTTTTTTTTTTTTTTTCTAAAAAAGAGTAGTTACAGTAATCTCATTAATATGTCATCACAACTATGACAAGTGGACCATAAATGTATCAATAAACAAGCATTCCAGTAGAACAAATGCATGAATATAACACAATTATGCATCAATAGCCAATTCCAAAAATTAAAGGACCAAAAAAACAATACCTTTTGATATATCCCATCACCACGAGAAACTGGCAAAACTTTCACACTTCGAAAAAACGCAGAGGTTGCAGGATTTTTAAAGCATCGATCCGTTGCACACAGGGTCCATCTCAAGCTTTGGGAATTTAACATAACATTTGGTGGCAAGAGAGAAGCCATGACAAAAGGATCATCTATGGAAGCCACATGATTGCTAACCTGCAACATAAAGCATGGTGACCAAATTAGTCATAAGAGCAGTTCCACTTTTCATATTGAAATACAAAGAAAGAGTCAAGTCAATATATGTTTCATACAAAGATTACGGTACCGTTATAAGAGGTTTCCCTTTGGGCCTCTGCGATAGTGCATTATGTAGTTTCTCTGCACCAAATATCTGTGAATATTTCTAGTTAATCCTGCAAGCCAATGGGAAGAAAAAAAAAAAAAAAAGATGTCTGATTCCATGCAGGTAGATGTACCTGGATATGGTTAAGTCCATGCATGAATACATGACAAACATTTCCAATAACAGGAACTGCCACAGATTGAAGCATGCGCAAAATCACAGAGTTTTCTGTTGCATCGATGCTCCCGTCCACTGTGTCCATAAAGAAACCCATAAGCTATTATAAGCTCCTCTTATGAAACATGAAAAAAAAACTACTCTATTGACCCTTTTTTTTAATGGTCAGTATCATCCATGGCTAGCACTATGCAAACATAAGTTAACGAACACGAACCCCATAATTTATATCAACGCACAACAAAGAATGCGATCAACGCAATGTCATATACGAAATCATGCTCTGTTTCAAGATCACATAGAGAACCTAAAAGAACACATTTTAATCTCTTCAGAGAGACAAAAACCTAATCCAATCTTTCTACGCAATGAAATGAAGCAAATTCAAGCATCCAATACTTGAAAACGAACACATAAACTAAATCGCCAAATCCATAACTTCATAACGAACACAAAATTAACATTCATCACAACAATCTTCAACTAAGACCTCCTCAAACCAACCCAAGAAACCAAAAAAGAAATTAAATTTGTGAAAATCAAAACCATCACTCTAACCTCCTCCACTAACAACACCAGAAACAACAATCAAGAACAAGAACAAATTATAGTACACGTAAATCGCGAAAATCTAAGCTACAAGGATCAAATGCTTCAATTGCGCTCGATTAAGTGCAATTGATGTTGTGTTTTCCCAATCCTTTAAATCCTTCCTGATCAATGATCTACCCCTACAGTGTCAAATTTCTTCAGTTTCTACTAAATCGAGTTTTCTAATGTGGTATTTGAAAGCAAAATCGAGCAAATTTACAGCATAGGCATTACGCACCTTGTATGCGATAGAACGCCGAGGTGCATGACTTCACAATGAACACAAAACAACACCCTTCACAACAATCTTCAACTTAGACCTCAAACCGACCCAATGAAATAAAAAAGAACCCGGATTTGCGAAAATCAACGCATCACCCTAATCTCCTCCACCAAGAACACCACAATCAACAATCGAGAACAAGAACAAATGACATTTCGCGAAAATCACAAAATCTAATCTACAACAACAACAAAGCCTCCATCCCAAATTAGTTACGGTGGACTACATGAATCAAACTCTTCCATTGCACTCGATTTTCAAATCCTTCATAATCTTCAAATTTCTTCAGTTTCTATTAATCGAGTTTTCTAACTGCGACACTAAATCGAGCTAGCGTACAACATAGGCATTACACACCTCGTTTGTGATAGAACGCCAAGGTGCATAACTTCATAATGAACACAAAATAACACCCTTCACAACAATCTTCAACTTAGACCTCCTCAAACCAAACCAAGAAATCAAAAAGAACACGAATTTGCGAAAATCTACGCACCACTCTAACTTTCTCCACCAAGAACACCACAAACAACAATCAAGAACAAGAACAAATGACATTTCGCGAAAATCACGGAAACCTAATTAGTTGCTCAATAAGTTGGGGTCAGCTACATGGATCAAACTCTTCCATTGTGCTCGATTAGGCATTCGTAGTCGCGAAAGTCTAACCTAAACTGAGCAAATGTACAGTATGCGCATTACGCACCTCGCTTGCGATAGAACGGCGAGGCAGGGGGCAAGGAACCGCCTCTCAAGCACCGGACACGAAGAACGAAGTGGCGCACCTTCGACGCGACGTAACCATCGGAGAGTCTAGGCCTGCGCCTGTGCCGGTCCACGGCGACTCTGAACCGGTCGCGAAGCCTGAGCTGGAGCGACCGAGCCTTGTCCTTCCAAACGTCTCTTCGGTCGATCCAGTCCCCGGCCATTCGCGCGCGCAGAGTGGGCGATCGATCGCACAGTTCGTGCGATTGTGTGAGATTTTTTTTTTAGGGTTTATGCGTTTGATCCGAAAATTGTGAGAAGTGAGAGAGTTTGCAGAGTCGGGAGTAGAGTGAGTGAGACACGTTCAGAAACGCGAATCCCGAGGAGCATCGTACGCATATCAAAACACGATGAGTATATGTTGATCTTATTATCTGATCTTTCTATTTCTTCTAGATGGTACTTACGATTTATGAGAACTAGAATACAAGTTCTAGTACACTTTGGAAATTTTTTTTTTTTTTTTTTCAATGACATTTGCAATTTTTTGATAAATTTTGAAAAGTATCACGAAGTGGAGATAAACCAATCCCGACAATGACACTACTTGAATTGAGAAATTATTAAAATTCATCTTCGACAACAACAATCATTAGAGTCATTTAAAATACTTTCTTTGATGAGGCTTGGATCAAGTATAACAACTTCTTTGATATGGTCAAATAAAGCACCACTTGCTTAAAGTTAAAGTTAGGAGAGATTGTGAATTTGACTTATGTTGGAGCCAAACAAAAAAAAAAACCTTTTTCGATATGTTTTCTCCTAGGGAAACAAATATGAATCATAGTTACAATCTTGTTAAATCAATTGGGTGACTCAATGATTTGAAAGTACAAAGTTTGAGTTATTTTCCATTGCATGTTTCTTTTTTTAATCCAAAAAAAAAATTAGGATCTTGTTAGTAAAGATTTTTATCGGTGTGTACACACATCTCGATGTATGTTGTAGACGCGAATATGATGGATAACAACAATGTGAAAAAAGTGTGCCACAAGTAGGACATGCGCGCATGAGCTGCGTGCCTCTAGCACATGTTCTACCTAACTTGGGGCACCAATGCATTTTTCAAAAAAAATAAAATAAAATGTTGTTAACCACAAGTGCGTGCTCCTCATACGTGTCCTACGAAAGGCACCAAAGCATTGTAAAAAAAAAATGAATAAAAAAAATAAAAAAAATAATTGCTGTGCAGGTTGTGCTTGCATTGGAATGTATTTGTGGTTTTCTCAAACAGATGGCAGATCTTCTCACCTATCAACCATTGGTTTGCCAAAGACCGAACATGTGATGGCAAAGGTAGAGGAGGACTATATGCAAAATAAAACAAGTAATCTCAAATACACACACACACACTAGTTCAGCATTTTTTTTACATAATATACATCTTACTTGAAAAAATAACAAGGGAAGGTTATGCACCAAAAAACTGTAAACTCTTCATATAAAAAACAAACAAATAAAAAAACTGTGGATTCTTTTATACAATTTTAACACAAAAGCAGGGGAGGAAATATGCTTCAAGCGATAAATAAAAAATAAAATAAAATAAAAACTATGAAGTCTATCCACACAGTGCCTGAAAAATCACCGAGGTGTGCATGCTGTCGGAGGCAATTTGTTACATTCAAATGCGGCATCTATGCATCATAAAGGTATTAGTTGCAGGGCGAAAATCGCTAAAAGTAGGTTAAACTGGGAAGTTTAAAATAGATCGATGATTGAAAACATGTAAACATGCGAACAATTCATCCGATTTATGCCATATTTTACCATGAACATGACTCTGATATGGTCATTTAGGAGCAGATCCCTACCTTGTAGAGGTTTCAACAAATAAATAATCTGTATTCGGCAACTTCTTCTCCTACGTTCAAGTAGTTTACGTCGAAGACAACATCTCCAAAGACATCTGCTTACCAAATAATTTTGGGAAAAATTGATTGTCAAATACAGACACTCACACACAACTTCTTTGCATAATGAGAACAGAAAAACATGATAAGCAAGCAAGAAATGAAAGGAGAGAAACCTAACCTTCATATATGGTCCTCACGTCATCGACGTAGTCAGGTACAAGATCCTTAAATATGATTCCCCCCGGATGAGCATCGAGGGCAACCAGGACTCCTGCCATCAAGAAAACAAACAATAACATTATATATCATATACCACTAATTTCTGGCAAGGCAACACAGGAGTACACTTGTTGTAATACACATTGTGAATGCAACAAGTTAGTGACTCAATTAAGCAAGTTACCAGGTGCCGCCCCGCCCTTGGAGGAATCACTAGGCAAAGGAGCAAGCCACAGGATGTTCCGAAGATTCATTGAACCGTCGCGCGCTACACAGGATCCTGAAAGAAATGCACATTATGTAAGAACTAAATATAAAGAGAAGAGATAAACTTCAACTTCCTAATCACTTAGCGACACGGTTTTAGAAGCTGTGAACTCAACAACAGGAAGAAACCACACTAGATCTCATAGTAGATAAACTGTGAAATGAACCATTTAAAGGAGTGACTTACCTTTTTGACAATAGCCCATATTATAAGGGAACAAACTCTTGTCATATGCTGGGTATTCCCTCGCGTGGAAACTGCCAACAACGGTATGCAAAGTCATATCAAAGCCAAGAATTCTTGAGTTTGTGTCAAAGATGTAAAGAATTCTTGAGTTTGTGTCAAAGATGTAAAATGTGCATGAATAGAGAATCAACTAATACTCAATTGATTCTAACATAGAAAATGCTAAAAAACGTGTTCCAGATAATTCGAGGAATCTTTTAAGGTTTGACCTGCGTAATTCAGTTTTTTATCTCCCATTTTGACTTTAATTTTAGTTTCTTTTCCCAGGTTAAATATACCATTATACCGGGAAGAATTTCTACAACTCACAGTATGCCCAGTCTTCCATTGCCAGAGGCGAGAAAAACATGTCCGTGGAAAAGGTCAAAACGATTCAAGGTAATGTTCAACCCAATTGAGGGACCACGGGAAGCAATCAATTCAAATAAGAAAGCCACGTAATTGTTCAAGTCCTGCGAGATGACAAAGTGCAATGCGAGTACACACAGGTATTACACAACAAGGAACATATACAAACTTGCAAACAAAAGAACAGTAAGATGTGAACCTCGCTAACAAAACATCTTCCGTATGGAGTTGTTGTAAGCTCACAATGGCACTCTTTCGATCCTTCAATGTCAGGCACCTATAGAATTCCAATAATTCCAACCATTCACATCGAAAAATGGTTTCAACATTTGGATTAATAAGTAATGCATTAGTAAGCAACAAGTAAAATCTAAACAGGTTATAAGATCATGAAGTAATACCATAATTTGCAGGTCAAAATCTAGGCCATGTTTGGCTCAGGATTAAAGAACGGTTTGAACATATTCTTCTTTCTTTCTTTCTTTCTTGTTTCTTAAATCTTTTCTTAAAAGGGTGGAATCAAAGGCACGGATGCAGCCTAGATTTTCTTACAAATACAACAACAAAGCCTCAGCCCCAAACTAGTTGGTCAACTGCATAGATCGAACTCTTCCGCTCCCCTCAATTTAGTGCCCTTTATAGCGTACTTCCGAAATCATTTAAATCCTTTCTTTTTGCTATGGTTTAGATTCTTAATCCAAATCTATCCTATTTGTGGGAATCCTTAGCTCACTTTCTTCACAACTAGGTAGCGTTGTCAGCCCTTGCTCATTTATCACTATACCTCGATGCAGTGCGTTGCTAGGTGGGAACAACCTAACATTTATTTTGTTTGATCCATTTCATAAAGAATGACGAATGTTTTATGTTGATTGTTAACCTATCGCAACCCTCCTTCAAACTTGGAACCAACTATGCAGACCATAAGAGAAGCTTCATGTTCTACATAGGTGAAGTTATATTTTATTTAGTGCTCCATGGAGTTAGATTTACCTATAAATGAAACTCTTATCTTATAAATAATTAAAAAACAAACACATTTCCAATATTACTATCGGATTCAAAATTAAATTCACGGCGGCTATTTATTCTTTTAAACAATTAGGATTAGTAAATCAATGTACTTTTATTAGCGTGATTTGTTATGCACATAGTCTTGTTCTACTAAACGTATCGAGCCATTAATGATTAATAAAATTTCTATTTTACTTTCTTTTTGAGTAACCATGGGTATCCAAACACTTTATCTAACTAGTCTCATGCGCAGATTGCGGAAAGAGACCACTAGTGGCCCGCCATTTGGCTGTCATTGAGAATCGAAATTGACACAACTCAATCTTCGCCCTTATCACTAGGCCACACATGTCCGGGTTAAATTTCGATTTTACTTCCAAAAAAAAAAAAAAAAAAGGAAAAGTAAACAAGAGCAACAACATGAACTCACAATCAAGACCGTTGGATCTAGGGCTCGCTGAATCTCCGCCGGATCCCCGCCAGAATCAACGGCAATCCGTGCAAGTTCCATCACAGGCTCCGGAGGCCACCACACGAGCTCATCCTCCACAGCCGTCCGATCCTCGCCACTCCAACCAAACCTCTCAACCATCTCTCTCCTTTCCCTCCCGAACTCAATCGATCTCGGCGACAGCGGAGGCTGCACGAGAAACTTCAAGCACGACCGGAGCGCCTTCGCTTCGGTTTTGTTGATTCTAGAAGCTTCGACTCGGCTTCCGAGGAGCGAAATCAGGTCTGATGCGACTGATTTACGCGAAGCGAGGATTGGCGGAGACGCGAGCGTGATTGAGAGAGCGAAGAACATGAGATTCAGAGAGAGCGAGCGAGTGCGAGGCGGCATTGAAGAGCTTCCGATTCTGAGCGAGCGAGTGTGGTTGTCGAGTGTTGTCGACTGTGTCTGTGTGTGTGAACTGGCTATTCAGACAACACACACACACGCAAAGGAGTCGCTGATGATTAGCCGAGGAGGAAGGAAATACAGTGACGCAATAAAACCACACTATTTTCTAACACAATTATGATGAGAGGAAAACTGATATTGAACAAATTTTAAAAGAAAACACGTAAATGTTTGTAAAAGACATTTTCGATTTTTTTTTTTTTACGGACAATTTTTTACTCACGTCACAAAAATGAAAAGTTTTGTTTTCTTTTTTCTTTTTTCTTTTTTAGATCATGTAAGATGTTGTTGTTTAACTCCACATATGTTGTACACTATGTGCGCTATATAGCCGTTCCCAAGTCCGGATAAATGAGGAGGACTCTGACGCCCATTTTTTTCATACCGAAAAATAGATAAGGGAGGTCTCAAAATCACTTTTCATACCAGAAAAGTGGGGGAGGGAGGCTCCAAGCTTTCCGGGATTTGAGACTGAGGCTATGTTGTTGTTGTTGTTGTCAGATGTTGTTGTTTGTTTGAGTCTTGTTGTTGCCGAGAAAAGTTTTGTGATTGTCAAGTGAAGACATGTGAATGTTGAATTTCAGTTTGAGAGTCTTGTTGTTTTCGAGAAAAATTTTGATTGTCAAGCGAAGGCATGTTGATACTGAGTATATGATATAATATAAATTATGTTTTACGTTGAGATGTGTGGACCAAAATATAGTTCTAAATAGTATCGAGGTCTTTTGAAGTAAAACCCTACACTTATGAATTGAAGGTGACTAAAATAGGTAGAATAAATGTATTAGTGAGACCTACGGACCCCGCAGATGAAGGCGCTGATGGCCCAACACCCTACATGATGATCTTCTATATACCAAAAAAAAAAATATGTAGGCCTGTATTTGTATATTAAGAATTTTTGTGTCAAAGTGTAACGACCCAAAAAAAATAAAAAATTTGAATTACACGCTAAGTTAAAGATTTTGACAATTGACAGATTCCTAAATGAAACACTCGGTCAAAAACAAGAGCATCGAGATTGAAATTTAGTAGTGTGACACGTTAAAAAATTAATATAGCTGGAAACTATATATTATGAATATAAATTTAATATGGTCTCTAATTAATAAAGTTATAGTTTCAAATGAATTTAAATATTGTAGTCTTAAATAAAATAATTAATTAATATAATTTTGATGTTAAATTAGTAAGGTTTGGTGATCTAAATTGAGAAAAATAAGATGTAATTAGATGTTGGATAATGTCAGTGGGAACCAATAAAATTAGGACAACATACACAAAATACAAGTAAGAAAAGTTAAAAACTACTATTACACTCAACCTCTAATGACATGACACCTCACCATCAATTACATCACCCACCTCACTTACTTTTTTTTCTCTCATCCCACCCCTTCCTCAACCCCCCTCTCTCTCTCTCCTCTCAAACCAATTTCAATCTCTCTTTTCTCTCCCTCTCCTCCACCACTCACCACTCCATCACTAGGGATGCAAATAGATAAGGTAATACCCACAGATAATGAAGATTTACACTAATGGGTATTGGTTTGGAGATTTTAAATGTTTATGGGAGTGAGGATGGGTACAAAATCTCATACCCATATGGGTACAAGTACGGGTATGGGTAATAAAATATTCCCACGGGGATACCCATATACTCATAAGGATTCTCATATATCAATTTATACACCTTATGATATTTATTATTTATATATATACCATATGATATTTATACATAAATATTACATAATATTACATAGTTTCCACTCTGAAACACTCTTACATATAACAAAAACCTCTTAATGAGATTTATAATTTTAATTTATTTGGTTAATTAAAAACTATATGTTTTTGTTTTGAATTGTTTGCAACTATATTTAGATTTTAGAATTTTTAGGATTAAAAGTATTGAAAAAATAAGATCAAATGAGAAAAATTGCAAAACCTTATTTTATAGAATCCTCATAATTTTTTTGGGGGCCCTTAGTTTTATTGACTTTATATATAATTGATATTTATATATACATGTTATGAATTTGTAACTTATTAGCATTATTGTTTTTTTTTTATCACGCCATTATTGTTTCTTAACTCTTAAATGTTGGTAGAGAAAAAAATATACATTAATTATCAACCACACCAAAACCTAGCTCAACCCTTAATCTCAAATCCTCAATTCTCAAAGTACGTGATCAACTATATGATCAAACTCTTTATAATATAATATTTGTTAATATTTAGTTATATTATAAATTTATAACTAAATATTATATATATAATTATAGATCATATTACAATATGCTTATGGTACCATATGTATATTACAGGTATAAGTATCATTTGAAAATATATATAGTTTTACTTGTTATGTATGTATATTTGATACCTTATTTGTTACAAATTTTTTTTTTTTTAGAATCCCCGTCGGGATCCCCAATGGAAAACGAATTGGAGAAAAAAATTCCCCATGGAGATTCCTCATCCCTGAAAAAATCTTCATGAAAATCCCCACTGAAATCCCAATGAGTAATAAAATGGATAAAACATTTTACCCATGGAGATTCCCCATACCCACGGGAATTTGATGGGTATGGGGATGTGTATGAGAATTCATCCCCAGATGGATATGGGTATGAGTATGGGTGATAATTTTTTTAGTGGGTATGGGTATGGGAATGGGGTCCCCATCCCCCACCCTACCCATTTGCATCCCTACCCATCACTCACCCCTCTCGCCCTCTCTCTCTCTCTCTCTCTCTCTCTCTCTCTCTCTCTCTCTCTCTCTCTCTCTACGGATTCTCGACCTAACCACCACCCTCTCGGCCTCCTTGCGGCTTCGATAGCCACCGTTGCCAATGACGCCCCTCCACCACTCTCGGCTCCGGTGATCACTCTCACTTGCCAACATTCACGTTGACCGAGGTATGTGGTTAGTCTTGTTGGTGTGGGTTGTGTCTATTTTGGTTAGAGAAGATGGTGTGTGCCTAGCATTAATGGGGTGTGCTTAGCGAGTGTGTGTATGTGCACATCGGGATTCGCGTAGGGTGAGGACTGCCTCGAGATTTGTGTCATGATCTTGATGTCCTTAGCAACTCCTCGAAATTTGTGTTGATTTTGGAGCGTTGATAACTACCTCGTGATGCGCACTAAAATCACATTGAGATGTGCGCGCATCTCGAGACCGCCTCGAGATGGTATATATAATATGAGATATATATATACACACACACACACATATATATATATATATATATGGTATATTTTATGTATAGTATAATCAATAAAAATAAAATAGAATAATAATCAATTAATTATGAAGAAAAAGAATAAAGACCAAATTTGAGAGAATTGGTCGAGTCGAAAACCAACCAACGCGGTTTGACCCAAAACACAACTAACGGGGTCGCAACCCGCGAAATCTTATATTTTTGAAAATTGAGGTAAATAGGAAGAAAATATAATCAAATAAACTAATATTTAAATTGGATTTTCGACTGAAATTACAGACCTAAACTACCGATGAGACACTTGTCAAATCGATATTAGGGTCCAACCATATATATCATAATTGAACTTTGTCTCGAGATACGTGCAACAATCGAAAAGTGTTTCTAAGGTAATTCGCTTCGAGATCAACTTTGTAATGTGTGCGTATTTTGAAAAGTACTAATAAAAAAATAAGAATTGAGTTTAATAAAGATTACGAAACAATTTAGGGAATTCAGACGTGATGAACGCGAGACGATAGTACGAACTTGGAAGACGTCAAGTGGCCTACGTGACTAAGCGATTTACATGATTATTTGTAAGTAAACCAGTAGGAGTATTATCGTAGTTCTCTTCTACTTCTTGAATTTAATTTCTTTTATTGTGCCTATTTATGGAATCCCACTCCTAGTTAGAGTGTCCGAGGGCTAAGTGAGTCGAAATGTAATCTTTTGGGTATGGCGACCGACTCGCAATCGGAACCATACCCCGAGTTATTGAATTTCGGTTGTGGATGGGAGGTGAGGTATTCGGGCGCCGTTGATACCCCTACATTCACGACAATTTTGAATCTGTCGGCACTACCATGATTCTAGGAAGTCGAGCTCGTTGCGGTATAGTCGCAACTTGATGGATTTGAGACCATTTGGCTTCTCTCTTTTGTTTCCACGACACTCTCATTTCATTGCTTTTATTTCCAGTCTATTTATCATGCATTGCCATTGATTTATCGACTATTTATTTAATTCTTGAAGTACTTTTAAGACTCCTCTGGATTTACTCACTGGAATTGTCTCCTTTCGTGGTGATAATTCCAGGCCCCTCGTTTAGCAAGGGCAAAGAGCCAGTGATTGGCGACTACCTCTGAGGGCTCACGGAGCGGCTCACACTTTTGCGATACTGTAGTTCTTTGTATTATATATATATATCATATATATAAAAGCACGAATATCAAATTTTTGAGTGGTAATGAAATTTACTTCTTTCCCCATATATATCTATAATATATATAAAAGCAACTATATATCTATCTATATACGCTACCTCTTCAACATCTTGAACACTGCTTCTTCAAATCGATTAACAACTCATCGACTCTCCTACCTTTTCAAATTGATCAACAACTCAACTAATCAACGACTTTCCTTCCTCTTTAAATCATTCATTCCCTACTTTCCTTCATCGACTCATTCGTTGCTTTCCTTTGCTCTTCGATTCAAATGTGAGTTAATCCACATTTCTTCTCTTTTTTTTTTTTTTTTTTTTTTTTTTTTTTTTTTTTTTTTCGGAGTGGTTCGATTCAAAGGTGAGTTAATCATTTGGTCTATATGGTTCAATTTGATTCATGGCTTTTGAAAGAAATTTGGGTCTAATCCACCCTTGATTCAATGTTGAATTTAACACAAAAAGCCCTCTTTCATCTGGTCTATATGGTTTAATTTGATTAATGGTTTTTGAAACAGTACCTTGGAAGCTAATATGATCAACCCCTCGTTCATTGTATGGTTATTAGAATTCATGGGATACATATATGTTTGACTATTTGTAGTAAGCGATTTCTTGAAGACATTAAGCCGAAACTGAATTGGGCTTTAAGATCTTGAATACTAAGTGCTTGTTGAAATACCAAAATAATCTTCATCTTCTTCCTTTATATAAGAAATATATAGATGTTTGATTTGTCTGTCTTTTTACAAGTTAGAATTAAAAAATTGCATCTTTTATATTAGCATACTTGGAAAAAAAAAAAGGACATGAAGTAATTTGAATCTTTGTTTGTTGAATTTGTTGTGTTGTTGGCAACGAACTAATCTCTTGGTTCATTAATTCCTACACGAATGAATGTAAAGTTTTTGTGCTCATTTGAGATAAATGAAAGCCTCCAATAAAAGCATGTAGGAGATGGAAAGTAAGCAATGAAATTCTTGTGTCTTTTTATCTATATCGAACTTGCGGTCGATATTTTTTAATTTTTTTGCTAAATTATGTCTTTTATGTCTTGTTGAACAAGCTATTTGAAGTAATCTTTGTGATACATAATTTATGGTGTAGAATTCTTTTGAGATGTCACAACCACAATACATGCTAATCATATTATAACTTGAAACTTAAGTTGAACTAAAAACACAAATTGTCTCCAAATTATATTTTCAATAATTGTGCTTTATCATATTACAATTTGATATCGAGAAGCAAAGCCTATTGCATTTGCTCGATTATGAAACATTATGATATATGTTCGACACTCTCGTATGCATACACTATTTGATTGCAGTTTTCAACCGATCGGTTAATTTTCATATGCGCATAAATACCATCTTAATTCATAGTTAAGATGAAATGATGGACCATCTTAGTTTTACAATTATGTTTGTCTACCATCTTAATTTTACAATTATGATTGACACGTTCTTCTTTGGTTTTCTGTTTCAGTTAATTTCCTCAAAGTAGGTCTTGAAAATAAAGCGAATAAATGAATAATAAAATAAGAATAATCTGTAACATCAATCGAAATATAATGAGAGAGCCCCTTATTGAGGCAGTTGTCATCCCTCTTTCCATTTTTTCTAGATTATTCTCGAGGTATCTTGGGATTTGCCCCTGCCAATTTTAGACTTGAGGAATGTAGGACTACAATAATTTGCTAGAGTTTTAAAGCTTTTCCATTCCTAGAGTTCTCATCCATCTTTTCACCCGATTTATATTTTGAAAATGTGTTCGTAAGCAATTCTTCTTAGTAATCCGACTTCGAAAAACTCGTGATAAATCTTTTTTAATAGGTAATATGAACTCGAACTTGTAATTTGCTCTTTATATAGACCTACTTCCATTTGGTGAAGTTTTAAATATCTAATTAAGTTTTAATGTATTTAATGTATTTAAGTTTTAAAGGTCTAATTAAGGTAAAGTTACACATAAGAAGTTCAATCCTCCAATGGGTGACTTAAACTACTTGCATTTGGTGGCGGTAGTTATAACTTAACATCAGAAAATTGAAAGAGTTTCTTCTAGATTGAGTTAACTCATAAACAATAATTCCATAATCTTTTGTTTTGATAAGAAGCCAACTTAATTAGATACATCATACTTGACTCCAAAATGAGTCAACCCCCAACCTTTCCTTTGACATCTGCATCAATATTAATTCATCTAATTAGAGATGCTTTAGCATAACTCTCTAATCTTTCCTTCTTGCTTTCCACTTTATTCATCAAATAAGTCAAATTTGTAAAGTTGGTCATCTTTCAAATTTTAGGCTACTGTTTCTTTTTATTTTCTAGAACAAATAATTAAACATTATAAAAATTAACAAGACATATTTGCGAGTTGATCAAAAGTCTATTGTATAGTTATATTTTTTTTTCAAAAGAAGATATTTGCGAGTTGTGTGCTAATCTTTTGGAAGACTAGGGAGGACTAATAGTCAAAAGTCATTAACCTCAGGGCTAAATATTGATGTATAATTCTATTTTTTTTTTCAAAAAAAGATAGTATTTAGATGAGCGGTTCATGTCGTCAGTATATTTCATGTAATGTTTAACAATGTTTATAGTATATGTGTCCACAATTGTGAATTCAGTTTTGTCACGTCTTTTGCTTTGATATTTCGTTCCTATGGATCATTTTTTTCCTTTCTATTTTTTTTCTTTGCTAAATGATGCTTCTTGAATTGCACTTTTACTTCTTACGTATTCAAATTATGTACGTTTGGATTTTATATTACATAGTTTGTTCAAACTCATACATATTATTTAAATTAAATTTTATATTAGTTGCATATTAAATTAACATTATTTATTTTTTTAATTACTACTCTAATGTTTGTTTCATTAGATTGTAGTTTAACAATCTCATCTAAAAATTCATTAAGTATAACCATTTTACCTTGCATTAGCGAGTTACCATGGTTAAGAACTTAGGAGTTATCAACAATAGTGAATGCGCTGTAAGAAAATCAATAAATACTAATCGTAGGGATGTGGATAATTTGAAACGTAAATTTGCAATGGAGGAAGAAAAAGAAATGAAGCGGGCTCGCCAAAGACAACTAAGGAGTGAAAAGAAAGAGTTGAATGATCACAATATGAATTTGAAACTTCACAAAATATTCTATGAAATATTGAGTATGGTAAATGCTATGAAGCAAAATGAATGATTTAATTAATAATTTAGAAATTAAGTTGCCTTTATTTCTTTTTTATATATAGGTCTCCGGAATGCAAAACCACGTTATGTCGCTATGAGTTTTGAGCATGTTGCAAGTTCAGCAGATGTGTTACCATCTGTAAACTCTTGTCGAAATTGTAGTGTGAAGAGGTTTTTCATGAATCTAATAGTTTATGTTGTTCAAACGGTCAAGCAACACTCGTTCCTAATGTTGTCCCTGAAGAAATGTTCAACCTATTCACTTCAAACACTGAAGAGACACGTGAGTTTTTGATGTACATCCGTACTTATAACACCAATTTTGGTTTTACATCTTTTGGTGTAAAGTGCAAGAGAGAGTATGCCAAAAGTAATGTGGGTGTATATACGTTTAGAGTGCAATGCCAAATTCATCATTTTATAAATAATTTACTTCATGACAAGGAGCATCCATCTTTTTTGCAACTGTACTTTTATGATACTGATCATGAAGTGCAAAACCGAATGCATAACTCTGATAGGATGAAAGAGACAATTTTGGCAAAGTTAATTAGTATGCTTGCGAAAAATTCATATGCAAGTTTTTTCCGCACTTTACAAAATAAGGAAGATTTAGAAGATCATGTTGTTCAATTAGTTTCAAGTGTTAGTCGCCTTCTACTTATTGTTTTTCATGTTTTCTATTAATTGTAGTGGTTCTTTTCAATCTTGGTTAATTAACTAGAAATTAATTCCCGCGAGCGAAGCGAGCGGGTCAATCGTGCGTAGCACGTCTTGAAACTAGTATATATATATATATACATTTTGATGTTTTTGTAAAACTTTGGAATATTGAGATTGTGCGACACTTTGATACATGTATATGCTCATTTTACCGCCGAATGTATACATGGTACATATTACAAGGTTCCACATCTAGGTTGTCCCATTTTAAATGCTTTAGAATTATTTAAATTGCTTCATTTATTTTCCTTCCGCTGCTAATTTAAATTTTATAAAATTAATAACTCAATATTAAAACACAAAACTAACGATGAAATTGTATAAAAAGGTTGTCTAGGCTTGCGTTGACCTTGCGAGAGTTGACTAGGGGTCCACGTAGGCCTAGGCCGAGCAGGACCCAATTTGTGGGAACTAGGGCCGTCGCACAAAGCATATATTAGAATTAACTGATAACCGAAAGAAGACTAGTATAAATGACATGCAAGACATATTAATTTATTACATAATAGAATGTGAGACATTTTACAATAATTGTAAAACAAGCAAAAAAAAAAAAAAGAAAAAAAAAAAAAAGACATTTTTCACTCTCCATAATTAAATGGAACGGATTGAGTGGATTCTTTTTTACAATCTTTATTTGTCTAAGAATTTACCAGTGAAAAAAATAATAATAATGAGTCTGTCAATCTAGACATCTTTGAGAATATTAGCTTGACAAATACACTCTGTAGCAAGAATTGGAATTCTGAATGAAACAGCAGTATAGTGACTAAGAATCTTGTATGGGCTGCTGAATTGAAATAGTCCAGAGAAGGTCAGAATCAGACTGGACTGTGATTTTCTCGTCCTGTACAATATTCGACGTGCTTATCAAGCCGCCAAATTTCATTTCTGTGTTATCTGCAAACATATAAATCTCCATCTCATCAGCGTAAATAACGGTATAAGTCGTCCAGAAGGGAAGAAGAACTCAGGTTTTATGTTCGAAAATACAGAAAGTATATCAAATGGTCCTCTGCATGATCAATGCAGAAGTGTGAGACTAAAAATGAAATTCCAACTAATTAGTTGCACTAGATATGAAATGTTCAAATCACGACGCTAAAATTGATAGCAACTTCAAAGAAAGGTGACTTACCAAGATTCCATTTGAGCCCAGTCGTCGTGGAAATTGCAGATGGTGTCATAATGGGGATGAGTCCACAATGTGGACCCTCGACAGATGGAAGAATATGAATCTCGTGGTGGTGAGACTTTGGAAGAAGTTGTATGAGGCAATCATCGGATAGAAGAATAATTCGGATGTCAGAGAAGCGACAAAGAACATTAATGTTTCCAATCTCATGATCGAACCTACCACCCAGTGCTCCTGCAACAAGAATACAAACCTGAGATTCAAGAAAAAGCATTAGAACTATGCTAATCATATCCCTAATAAGAAGAAGAATATGATGAAAACAAATGGAGCAATTATGCAGGCCAAGGTTTAACTATTTCATGACTTGAACATTGACAGAATAAAAAACACAAGAATGGACGAGCGACTCCTGAAAGCAATCAACTATTTTGAATTTGATGTCAAGTTTCGCTACTCATGCAAGCAACAAATTATTACAAATTCAAATGAAGCTCATGATTTACAGTCTCAACTTGAGATATTATAGTTAAGGTTGTAAAAGCAATAGGTTGCAAGGCAACCAAATACCAAATAGTATACAATCATGATACAACTCCAGTATTCAATATTAAGGATCACCATTCAAGTAACAGTATGAATAGCAGAAACAGTAGTCTACATTGCAGCATTGCCAAATGACAAACTGGCAATTTTAAATTTTTAATGTTCAAAATCAATCACCCATTTCATTACGCAACCTCATAAGTACTACTCTATTTGATCTTTAAGGCCAAACAGAAACAACATGAGCGGAAGTCTTCCAAATTGATTATTCAAAATCCACGAATAATACAATCTAGGGCACAAAGAATTAAAATCCTAATTCTGAAAGAAAAGAAACATAACTCTTTATAAATAAAAATCAATCTCCCCCATTACAAACGTTGGCATGCCTTACATATATGCCTTAAAACAAAATTAAAATAGTAACTCTAATTCTAGTTGACACATTCCTAATTTAATTAGAATTGAAATAATAGGAACTCCTAAGATTGACATACCTAGCTAATTAATAGGAATTAGGAACTAATAAAATATGTAAGACTTAACTTTCAAAATAATTTAAAAACTCGAACTTCCTAAATTTTTAAACCTACCTAAGGTTTCTAAATTAGATAACTGAAGACTTAACTAAAAATAACAATTTCTAGCAAACCTATAATTTCCTAATGTATTGATTTCTTGATGCACTAGTCCAACGAAAGCGTGTGTTGCTCACTATGTCGCGCTTCTCCATCTCCATCAATGAACTAGTAAGTAAAGTTGATGAAAGTGTTAAATTTCAAGTCTATAACCGTAAAAATGAGTAGCAAGTTTGTATGAGGATGCGTAGAGGGCGATTAAGCCAAGAACTATTTTTCCATTTCCTGTCCTCTCCTAATTTCATGTCTTCTTTACCATCACAGCAGTACCCTTCACGAATCACGATTATTAATTATTATAAGCACTAGAATTCAACACACTTTGGGCGGCAATATATAACAACATTAGTTTCCTAGGGGGAAGGTGTTATTCCTGGTCGGCAATATAAAATAACTTAACTGCAACCAAATCCGACAGTTATTTTCACTTGTCACTTACGAAACAATACATGATTGTAGCCTGACAATAGGTATGAGAAGCAACGACATATCTGAAAGAAGAAGGAACGGTACAGAAAAAAGTGGGAAATTTAAGGAAATGCATGGAACTTACATTAGAATTACCCAAATTTGAAGCAAAATCTTGAATATAAGCTACACATTTGTGCATATCTGTGGTGTCCTGATCATGAGCTTCATCGACTATTTTTGTTCCCTTCAATTTACACAAAAGGATAAAAAATAAAAGATAAACACCATGAGAAATACAGTTAAGCAACAACTTAAGATATTATAAACAGGAATTTGAAGACTGTACGTTTTGAAGAAATCAATCAGCACGTAAGTTCTGTACATACCCTTAAGTTTGATCCCTAATTTTCTGTTATTTAATGAAACAACATCTTTTGAGCGCATGAATTCATGGCTTCTTTGCACTAGCGTACGGGTCTTTAGGTGCAGTCGCCAAGGGGTTCTGATGGCTGGCTTAAATGAATTAAACTTAGGAGAAAGAAAGAAAATAAATACACATAACATTCAGAAACCTATGAGATATAAAGTGGACTAGGTAAATGGCAAGATATGTTTGTCTCAGCTAGCTCATTTAGCACACAAAACTTTTAAATGATTAAAAAAGACGACTGCGAGAATCTTTTAAGCCATGACCTTCCTCACGACTCGCTGGAGTATTCCAACCCAAACTATTCTAACCATAAACAAGGTCCATAGTTGAGTTCAGTAATGAATCAGATACATTTTAAAATAAAACTAAACAAAACAATTAAGCAGAAGGCAATCGACAAGCCATACCAAATTGGAATAGAAACCAAGAACTTCAGGTCTGATCGAGTCCATGTCTCCTTTGATTACATCTGGCAAAAATCTGAAAGAAGCAAAGAAAACTAGCCAAATGAGTCAAAGCGCGCGGCCTAGCCGTCCAATAAAGCACTCCAACAACAACAACAACAACTACAACAACAACAACAACAACATAACCTCAATCCCAAAATTAGTTGGGCTTCCCAACGTTGATCTCATTTTTTTATCCATTCATAAAGAGTGACAAAAGTTGTACGTTGATTGTCCCTATCGCAACCCTCCCCTATTTTCCAAGTACGGAAAATAGGCTCGAAACGTCCCTCCCCCCATTTTCTGATATGGAAAATGGGCATCATAGTCCTCTTCCTTTATCTGGACTTGGGACTGGCTATGCAGCTATATAATGTTCTACATAGACGGAGTTCAATAAGCATGCCAACAACAACAAAAACAACAACAACATAACCTCAATCCTAAAATTAGTTAGGCTTCCCAATGTTTATCTCATTTGTTTTACAACTTTATCCATTCATAAAGAGCGACAAAAGTTTTACGCTGGGTGTCAACCTATCACATCCCTCCCCCATTTTTCATAGTACGGAAAATGAGCTCGGAACCTCCCACCTCCATTTTTCGATATAAAAAATGAGCTTCGGAGTCCTCCTCTTTTATACGGACTTGGACCGGCGATGCAGCGCATATAATGTTCTACATAGATCGAGTTCAATAAACACTCCAACAGTTGCATCTAATTTCAATCCACCATTGACACCATCAAACACAAACAACAATCAAACCTGTTTTGCACATCCAGTGCGTCCTCGTCAGGCATCAATTGAGGCATTTCGTCGAAAACCCGGTTCGCGCCGCCGTCCGCGCAGAGTCGTAGCTGTGCTGCTCTACAACAACAAACACCATCAACGACAACAACAACAAAAACAACAACGACAACAACAACAAAAACAACAACAACAACAACAACAACGACGACGACGACGACGACGACGACGACAATCACAAACAAAAACCCTAACAGAGAGAGAGAGAGAGAGAGAGAGAGAGAGAGAGAGAGAGAGATGACTGACCGTGCTTCCACAAGAGAGGAGTGAAGCGAGGGAGGCGTTGGTTAAGCACCACCAGTGCGTACGTTAGAGAGGGGCGGGTCTCCGGCGGAATTGAAGGTAAGAGGAAGGCAGAACAATGGGACATCAGCTCCGTCGCTAACTTGCGCACTGGGAACATGATTATTGGTTGCTTGGGCTACCGCCACGATTTCCTCTAACCCTAACACCACGTTTTTTGGGGTGTTCTCTCTTTCTCTGACTTGTCTCAGTTGAGTGCTAATTTAAAAAACCCCCCACTTGGAGATAGGTTTGTGAGGTGGGTCATGCCACAATGAAAATGTCACACCACAAGACACATTGGCTCGCAAGAGTCGTCTATGTGTGACTCTGGATCCGTGCATATACAAATCTTGATACATAACACGCAGGTCGAGGTCACATAAACGACTCTTTTAAGCTAATGTGTCTTGCGATGTGACATAAAATTATAATTTTAGTATTTTCTTACTATTATTTATAGGTTTGACTTCAAAGTTATCAGTGTGAATCAATCATTGGTCCCCTCACTAGCTATAATTGGATTGCAAAACATTTGGGTTTGAGATGTTCAGCTTCAACTTTCATTCCACCTGCAAAAATTTTCATCATTAGCACTAGTTGATACTCCTCCACGCATGCACCTATCATAAAACCTTAGTGGATTATAACAAACACATAGAGCCTAAGTGAGGTCGACAGGCCTGCATAATAGACCTGAATTGCTCAACCAAGATTTATAATGGACTTAGACTCGAATGCTTCTAAAGGGAAAGAAACTATCCATAAAATACAAGTGCCAACCAAGCTTTACAATCTGGATATGAGAAACTTGAAAGAAAAACTATTCAATCAAGTAATACATGAACTAGTGATATAGACATAACTCCTAGAACAGAAAGAATTGGTGATGGTTTCTTACAAAATGGACAACAACAGCGGAAACATTAATAACAACAAAGCCTCAATCCCAAATTAGTTGAGGTCATCCGCATCGAACAAACTTTTTCCATTCTACTCGATTTAATGCAGAGAAGCCATTCCAATCCATGCTTAGAAAAATGCATGAACAGGCACGTATTATTAACGAACCAGTACAATTTCAACTAGAATTTCTTATCGATGCACCTGATTTGATGGAGAATCGGAGAAAGATCGAAGGTCGCAGTACCATTAATATGTGCGGGCGAGGTCAGCCAAATGTGTTACTTTATCAACGAGCGTAGAGTTGTCTCTATATCAGTAAGTGGTTGTCCTGCATAAAGCTTGAGCTGCCCTTTTCGAACCACCATTATTTTCGTGGCACTTGAGTTCATTGCATCATTCAGTTCCTGAAACATGTACAAAGTTTTCGACTGTGTTACTATTAAGAGAAGATGAAATCTCAAGTAGTTTCTTCAATTCTAAGGCAAGAGCAACAGAACATTTCATTCTTAAACATAGCAGGGTGTCTATCAACAGGCAGGCATCCAAGAAGGAAATGAAACAAGTCATTTGACGGCATAAAATTTGATCGAGCTTCATCAAAGGAAGCGCGTTTTGCATGAAATGTAAGATACATTCCTCGCAAGAAACATGGCAGACAATTGTTGAGACAGTGGAGTTACCCATTCGACGTGATGAATGGTAATAAAATTTACAAGGTCACAAGCAATATTTCCTAAGTAATCTCACCTTTCTTGTCAGTGGAACAACATCAGCCCTGATATCACCAAGATCTTCAAAAAAGGTTTCCAATATGTAACAAAAGTTTGTGGCATCATTTTGGTCTTCAAATGCAACAATATAAGACAAGGACCCCTCATTCATCTTTAAGGAATATAGCCCGCTTGGTCCTTCACGGACCGAATCATTGCGCAACAGAATAGCCTGCAATAAGATAATAATAGGTTCATGTTTAGCAGCAGATCCTCCAATGCATAAATAAACTTATTAATAAGCGATGTTGTTTTGCCATTATTTTAAGTGAAATACCATTCCAAAATGCTGAGATTTATGCTTCAAAGAAATGATGATACAAAGAAGTGTTTCTGTGTAGCCTCGTAATAAATGTAAGCGGATGATTGATGCTTTAATTCAGCCATGAAAACTTTCAGGTGGTTAGCCCTCGTCATGAGAAGTAATAGAGTTCACGAGATGAAACTGATCATGTACTCAACAGATATATTCAACATTAAAAGACCAGCCTTTCAACATGTCCGAATTGGTGCAAAGGTAATGGGATCCTCTTAACTTATCTAAATATTGTCTAGATTATCTAGAAGGAATATACCAGCACATAACTTATCATAACAACAACATACCCTCAATCCCAAATTAATTGGAGTCGGCTACATAGATCAAACTCTTCCATTGTGCTCGATTAAGTGCAATTGATGGTGAGCTTTCCGAACCATCCAAATCACTCATAATTAATACATCCTATGTTAACTTTGGTCTACCCCTGCCTCGTCGAATTTCTTCAGTTTCTATTGAGTCAAGTTTTTTAGTAAGGGTATTTGTAGGCCGTCTTTGCAGGTGACCAAACCACCGCAACCGCCCTTCCCTAATCTTTGTGTCAATTGGTGCTACTCTTAATTGTCTTTAAATTTCTATATTTCTTATTTTATCTTTACGAGTTTTACCACACATCTACCTAAGCGTCTTCATTTCTGCTACGTTCATTTTATGTAATTGACATAACTTATCATAACATTAGAGATAAATCCTTTTGCAGAAAATAAATCCTAGATTCCTAATCAGGACATTTATAAAGCAAAGAACAAATTACTACATGAAAGAGTAAAACTGATAACTTACAAGAGCATAAGGAAGATTCCTCCACCACAAATCATTTGAAACATCCAATCTTTCACCTCTTACATTGTTGGCCACTTGTTCACTTTCATCTTCTTTCTCAAGTTCTCGATAGTTTTTCGGTTCCGCAACTCCTAGACAAGTTTCTCGAACGCCACCTAAAAATTAGCAAGTAACTGAAAAGTGAAAAATTCCAAATATTTATCAGAGATTGGAACTTTTTTGAAAGCAACAATATATATAGACAACACCATCAATTTAGCATTTGTTTATAGAGCACAAACTGTAAAAGTGATTATCTTCACTGTTCACTAGCTTACTGGATTTGGAATTGCTACTCCCACTCGTCGTAGCACTATCTATCGCCGAACTTTCCCCTTCTTCATCATCCTTTTTCTCAGTATCTATGGAGGAGCTCCACTTATCAACCAAACCATGTTTGTTTGTCTTTTCATCTTTTAATGACCTATCCTCAACTAACTGGCTAGATTCCTCTTCCCCAACTATCACACTAGAGTTCGAATCGCCATTCGTCGCATTAGTTCCAATGGAATACTTTGAAGTCTTACTGGCCCTTCTTCCCTTACCATTAATCCTACCACCATCATTCACATTTCCAAATCCCTTTGCTTTGCTATTCAATTTCGCCGATGGCGACTTAAACTTCAATTTCTTCTTAAACACCATTTTCTCATCTTTCACATTCGATTCCTCGCGTTCCGAAACTTTCCTATCCCTATCTTTAACTACATAATTCACCAATGTCGAACCCGACTTCCCCGCAATCGACTGGAGCTTCTTCTCCACTTTGCTCAACCGCCGATCGACCTCAACCTCCACATTCGTCTTCGTCTTAGAATCCCCAATTCCATCCGCCGTCGAAGGCACACCGCCATTGCCACTCAAACTCTTCTCCTCACTCTCCCTCGCCGCCCTCGCCATCGCCCTAATCTCCGCAATCTTTTCCCTCATCCGACCCTCACCGACGCCGCCACTACCCAATTCCCCACCCAAAACCCTACCTAAACCCTCCCCACCAACCCAAGATCCCTCCTTTTTCCTCCCCTCCCCACCAACCCAAGATCCCTCCTTTTTCCTCTCACCCACCATTTCACCCCCCAATTCAACCTCTCCAGACTTTCTAGACCACATCACAAAACCAACAGTGCACACAGTCTGAACAACAAACAAGCCCACAAAGTACAGAACAAGCTCCACAACTGACCTCGCCGTGATCGCCTTTCCAGCCCCAACAACAATCCCCTGTTCCGCACTCTCCGGAACACGAAATTCGCCGAAAAACTGGTCAGAATCTCCATTAGAGGGCACTATAAGCTCCTCTTCTGCGACAATTTCTAGGGTTTCTTGGACCGGATTTTCTAGGGCTTCGAATGTCTCGATGGGTTGTTGGGGAGATTTGGGGGTTTTTAGGGTTTTGAGGATTTTTGTTCGCAAGTAGCTCTTTCTTCTCTTCGATCGAGCTTGAGATGATGAAATTGTGGTTTTTCGAGGAATTGCAGTGATTTTTGGGGGTAACGAGAGTAGAGATGAAGAGTTGTTAAGGCAAGCCATTGTTGAAGGAATGGAAACAGTTTTCATTTTTTTGAACGTTGCAGTGGAACTTTAATGATAGATTTGAAAAAAATGCATCATGGCACAAGTGGTTCGCCACTCGCGTCCCTTAAGTTGTGACCCTATCGATGGAGATGCGAGTCTTGAGAGCTCTTTACCTCAATTGCGAGCCTGAAGTAGTCGGAGTAGTCGGATTAGCCGGATACAGGTGGTCTTGACCCAAACAAAAAAGCATCATTTGGACCTGGTACGGAACTTTATGGTTTTTTCTTCATTTGATCACTAAACTTTGATTTGTTAATATTTTATCCTTTAACTTTACATTTTTCTTGATTTAGTCATTAACTTTGATTTGTTAACATTTGGTCTCTCAACTTTTATTTTCTGCATACATTTAGTCCCTTCGTCGAATGTGACGTTAACAAATTTTGATGTGAGAAACAGTTGTTGTCACGTAATAAGTAAAGCGAAATCCTCCTAGTTCATTCTCAAATCAATTCATTCCACGTACATATATTCGCACAAGTTCGCTCACTTGTTGAATTCGATTCGTCATAGTAGTATTTGATAAAAGGACTAAACGTGTATCAAAAATAAAAGTTTACGGACCAAATGCTATTAAATCTAAGTTTAAGGGCTAAATCAAGAAAAATTGTAAAGTTGAAGGACCAAATAATGTGTTTTGCCTAAAAATAAATTCATAAAAAATTAGGGTAAAAAAGTTGGGTGATCATGTTTATGTATATAATTTCTTACATCAAAATTATTTTATTTGATAAACTTTATTATAGTATTCATATAATATAATAGTGTAGACTACTATAGAAAACAATTTTCAATGCAGACTAGTCAAGATGTTGACCCTAACTAGTTGGATTGATTAATCCGGTTGTTCACTTCGTTGGATTAGGTAGTTAAGTGGACTAATTAGTACATAATCCAATGAACTAATCTAAACCATGGTTTCTATCTTCTTAGCTAGTCCGGATGAGTGCACTTAAAAAATGACGACTTTACCAACAGCAACATGTTATCCCGATGTTAACACTTCCAACCGAACAAGTCACCCACTTCGGACTAATTAGTTAATCCAATTAAGATTCCAAGGTATGTGAATCGAAAAGGCTAAATGTCGAGCGATAACAAGAACAAAGCCTCAAACATAAATTACTTAGAATCAGCCACACAAATCAAACTCTTTCATTCCACTTGTTGGAGTGCAGTTTATATTTTTGTTTGATTCATTTCTTAAGGAGCGACAAATGTCTTACATTAGTTGTCAATTTATTACAACACTCATCATTTAGCGATACCATATGTGCATTCAAAACTTCAATTTTTGGTAGTATTCTCAAAAAAAAAAAAAAGACTTCAATGGTTGCATTTAAGATTTAACACACATAACAATGCATATCCAATGATCCACCTTTAAGAGTAATCTTTGCTACAAAATGACATTGCCATAGCAAAGGAACCAAATTGTGATATATTAAGGAGAGGGATGTGGACATAATTGTATTCTGTACTCATCAGAGCAGCTACCCAGCCATTTTTGGGGAGGAATTACTTGGTTAACACTAGTGCTACATACCTCCAAGAGCACATCTTAAATTATGACACAAGGAGGCCCTATCCCGCTTACGACGACATCGTTACAGGAGCACAAGCAGCGATTGCATTATCTAAGATGCCGAAGGCATGAATGAAGGAAACTACTTTACAAGGATGGTAAACAGAAGGTGCCGGTTATATTCCGTCAAGAACCTTGATGCCAGCAAGCTTGTCCCAATCTTCGGGTGCGGTAGCATCTGACATTACCTTCTCTTGGCCACGCCAGAGAACCTGAAAAACAAGCGTCGCATGGTAATGAATATAGGAAGTAATTTAAGCGCACATGAGATTAAAACCGGAGATATTTATTTTCCTATCGACTCTATAAGTCTGTGATCACAACGGAAGCGGTAGCATGTTTGCATTTAGTTAATCTAACTCAACAAGTAACCAAATTAATTTGCAGAAACACCAGAAACTTACCCTGTCGATGACACCAAACTCTAGCGCCCTCGTGGAATCCATGTAATATGGTCTCTTCATCACATCTGCAACGGTCTCAATTGTCTGGTAAATGATCAAGTTGAGTTGTTAGTGCTTCGTCATCTTTTAAAATATGTCAAACAAGAGAATGAAAGAAACAAAGGGGACTAATGTCTACATGTGCTTACATTTCCAGTGTGCCTTGCCAAGAGCTTAACAAGGGTGTCCCTGTTTTTAACAACCTGAAATTGAACTAGAGTCACATTCGAGCCTCAAAACGACAAATAAAGCAAGAATTAAGATAGGCGATGCATAAATGCTCCTCTTCTCCTTATTACTATTTTTTTTTTGTCGAAGCACTCACCAGTCACCAGCATCAATTACTTAATGTTTGTATTTAAGTTTTCCACGCAGTGAATGCTTCTCTTCTCATAACTTTTTTTTTCTGTTGTTTGATCATTTAGCTTGCGGCCCTCAAGAACTAACAAGTGGGAATAAACGTGGAATGCATTCTTTGCAACAACATAAAGGATATAACTCAACTCATTAAAAGTCGTCAGTAACAACCAGATGGTGATTTTGAATAGAGATGCGAAACTTATAAACGGCAAGCAAGATTCGACTAGGAGTGAAGAACAGCCTGAGCAGTCTACAGCCATCACCAGCTAGAACTAAGATTTTTTGAGATATAGAATAAAAGCATAACCAACCTCTTTGGCGCGGATAAGAACATCACTTGCTGGCATTAGCCCAGATGATGGTACACGAGGTTGTTGGATCATCGCTGAAATAAGAATTTCATAAATCTTCAATGACATTTGTGACGGGAAAACATGCACACGAGAGTAATGCGATCTTGAGAACAAACCTTTGGCGTGTGGCATCATAAACCTTCTACCCTTTCTCCCAGCAGCAAGTAAAAGACAAGCCTGACCTATAGCAGCCCCAACTGCCACTGTCTGTATCTGCAGATCCAGTAACAATTAAATGTGAAAAACAATTCGGACCAACTCGAGACAAGGTTCAAAAGTCGAATGCCAAGTAACGAATTTTATCAAGGGGTACGAGATTCTTCAAATGACCATAACCAATAATGGACAAGCATTCATGTTGAAAAATCCACGTTACAAGGGCATGGTCATGCTTGATATGTAATAAAAGGCCTTTTCACTCATCAATATATGCACTAACTAGCTATAAGCCTATAAGTATATGTATATATATAGTCGGCAGGCACTTTGACTTTTTTACAAGAGCAGTTGATTGTTTGATTGAAAATTACATATATTTTTATGGAACCTTTTCCCTCCTCCTTTTTGAGCTTGGGATCAGCAGTAGATACTGTTTTCCATAGGCGGAGTCGCAAAGGTGTTAATATATGATTTAACTAGTAAATCAATGCTAATTTAAATCAATTAGAAAAGAAATAAAAAAAATTACCAAAACGATGTTCAATATGACTAATAACGAAAACTAAGAATTGAAAAAAATAGTGTTCATATAGTGCTTTCATTATATGGTAAAAGAATGTCTTTATAAACGACATTTTTAGTAAAAGTACCAATATTTCTACCTAACTTGCCATTTTTAATTAAGTTTTTTGTCATTTCTAATTTGACATCTCTAGATAATGCAACTTATAGTTAAAGTGTAAACACATGATCTAGTAAATATATACCGACGTTTGGGATACTTTGACCTTGAGATTTGTTAATAGCCAAAGCAAAAGCTAATTTTATTGGAAATTGTTTCCTTATGAAGTTAAAAGGTAGATTAACATTTTCTGAAGGTTTTAGAGGTATGCGTGATATGAAACCCCTAGTTCCACGAAACTGTATTGCGATTATTACATCTATGCCTTTTATATGAAATACTCGACATATCAATCATGTACCATTACACAACCCAATTTTTAGGTCAAGATTTATTATTAACAGTATTGAGGCTCCAATTTAGTGTTGATTTTTATGGAGGTAATCCACCAGGGGAAATGGAATTTAAAAACCCTTACTGGTATAAATGCAAACTATCAAATTAATAGTAAGTTATTTCACTCCCTCGTATGAACCTTCTAGAGTTTGATCCATGTAGCCGACCTCAATTAATTTGGAATTGAGGCTATGTATGTTCTTCTACCAAAAAAAAAAAAAAAATAGAGAGTTTGAACCCTCTTCAAATAAGGAATGTTCTTATGGTGTGAATGCATGGTTAATATTTAAGAATTTGGTCCAATTTTTTCTCTACTTCTCTTTTAAAGTTCTTTGTAAAATTGGCAAATATCTAAGTATTGTTTCATTTGTAAGTTAATACGAAAACAAACAACAAAACAATATTATAAGTTTGCAACATCTCATGCAAATGAACCTTCTAAATGCAAATAGTCATTAATGAAGTAAACTAATTATAACCATCTGGAAGTATGCTAAACATCAAGGCCTTGTTTGGTATGAGGTGGAGATATCTCCAAGGAGATAACTCACAGGGAGTTGGGAACTAATCTTGTTTAGTTGCCCAACTTGCCTGCAAGTTATCTCCCAACTTACACCCTAGGATGAGAGATATCTCCTCACCACCCCCCTAGAGATTTATCTCCCCGGAGTTGTGGACACAATTACCCCTCATTAATGACCTTTTTATTACCCATCTCTCTCTTGTTTGAAGGCTATTTATGTCAATTCATATTTTTTATTGTTTAAAAATTTGAAACTTCTCTGCAAGTTTAAAGTTGAACCAAACATGAAAATATGAACTCCAAGGAGATAACTATGAACTAACACTTGTAAGTTAGCAAAAACGAACCAAACGAGACCCAAAACTAAGACATCATAGAGTTAGAAAGGAAAGTACCTCATTTTTCAGCTGCATCATTGCATCATAGATTGCAAAACCCTCTGATTCCATCCCAACCTGAGACACAAACAGGTTAAAGCGTATTAAAATTACAAGCAGAAAATAATATGACAAAAATCTTTCCCTTTTTCTTTCAGATAAGAAAGAAGCTTTCACTCCAAACGATAGCCAAAACATAGAATAGGGGTCGAGGATGACGCCCAAATAGATAGACAATGCTGAAGAGATCTAATAAACTATATACAACTGGTTTGTAGTTAACAGACCATTTAAAGCCCCTCACAACATTCGTGTAAAGCAACAACTCATGGATACTTGTACAGAATACGGACGACATATCTGGAATATTTCACAGTTTAAGCTATCAAATTACCTTTCTCTTTGGTTAAATACCAGGGTACCTTTCTTGGGGATAGATATGCAGAATAGTCATATCCATCTGCTCAACTCCCTCTCTCCTCAGTGATAATCAAAGAAAAAAATTCATCTTTAACTATTTTATTCTCCATAATCCATATTTTAATTGGAAAATGAAGGGAAAACGCACATGAATTACTTGAACAAGTCATAGGATCTTTACTTCAAGTCATGGGAAGTTGTGCAATATTATTATCCATTTATCGAAGATGACATGTTGTATGTAAACAATCAGTATCAAAATAAAACACATGAAGAAGGCAATTGGAGACTCACCGTCTCACCATCATCACGGGTTGTCCCAGTTGAATTGATATACAGATAAATTGGTTCTTTTGGATCCATATATTGCAGATAGAGAAGTTCAGCGATCACAAGCTCCGTCACAGCTGGGACCAACTATTCAAAAAAAAAAAAAAAAAAGATCTGTTATAAGCCAGTCAACAGAACTTGACTCTAGGAGCCACTCATTCTTAAACTGAATAAGTTAAGGACACTGCGTGAGTCTTAAAGCAGCGAAACAATAGGATTTGACTATAGATATACAAGCAGTACATCAATAGCACAACATCAATTTCGAAACAATAAAGAGCTTATGACAATAAGAACCTAGAGGCTACTCCCCGAAATTAGGACAAGCAAGATAAAATGAAAGGAAACTCAAAATCAGAAATATCTATTGAACCAAGGTAGATTGACATGATCATACACAACAACATAGCCTCAATCCCAAATTATAGTTGGGATCGGCTACATTGACATGATTATATGAACAAAAATTATTCCCTATTAGATAAAGCTGATGACAAAAACTAATGCTAAAATAGCAAAGAGAAACAGTCAAATTTATCTAAGACAAAAAAGTGCTCCTTTCAAAAAACATATAACTTCAAATTAAAAACAACAACATTATATTTTACATGAACTTGCTCCTCAGTAAGCCTCAAAAAATCCAAATTGGTCGAACACTTTGAGAACCATGGCACGTAGACTGATACAAACAGATAATGAGAATATGCGACTAAACTTGTCCATAGAATCAACTCTAAACATCTGACCCCATACCTCGGCAAAAATCTAAAAAATGCTTCTTCTATGGGTCTATAAAAGAAAAGATCATACTATCACCTACACGAGGTTGGGGGTTCAAGTCTCACCGAGCGCAAAACATTAGTTTCTTATCAAAACAAATACAAAATAGATTATAATACAAATTTCTTCAACCAAAAAACCAGAAGCACCGGTCCTAGCAATGTCACCAACAAGTTTTGAAGTTCATCAATTCTAGCTCCCTCAATTGGGATGGCAAAGATTCATAAATCCTAATTTCGGAAAAGAGCTCCACATGGGCAACCTTACAATCCACATAAGTAAACAAAAGGGGGTAACTTCGTAGTCAATGCTATTAAAGATGGAAATTAGAGTTTAACCTTCCATACTTCAAACATAAAGGCCATAGTTCCTCTTCAAACATAACGGTTGAAAGATCAGAACTCGTAAAAATCGGACTAATGATCTTTTTTTTTTTTTATGAATGTAGTTGTCTGAACCACCTCGGCCCCTCCAGATTAAGGCCCAACTAATCGCACGGGCTTTAGTAAAAAAACTAAAGTCCTATTCGTAGCCATCACCTCTGCCTTAATCAAAGAACTAAAGTCCTATCGGTAGCCACTCCACCACACCCCTTGAGGGCTAATGATCTTTTTTTTTATTACTATAACATTGATCAAAGCACAACAACAACCACAACCACAGAGCCTCAATCCCAAATTAGTTGAGGTTGGCTACATTGATCAAGCACTAAAACCATCACATTTAGATTTGAAAGACTAAAGCCTCATGAATATAACAAAATTACCAATCAAAACACAGTCTAGAGCAAGCAACAACTATTCAAATTCATGACAAAATCCAATAAAAATCAAAACTTACCGGCATCCCAATGTAAACAATCCGCCCATGAAGCAGAAGAGAAGGCAAGTCCGGGGGAGGCTTCCTCGGCCTATGCTCATTGTACGACACCGATCTCTCAACCTAACAAAAAAAACCCAAATTCAACAACCACCCAGATCGTCAAAACCAATAACAAACACACCCAAAACCCCAAAAACCAAATCAACGAATCGAAACCCAGAAAACCCCAGAAACCCTACTTGTGCGGGGGAGGCCATGAGAGTGGGATACTCGAAGAGGTCGAGATATGGGGGCGTGTCAGAGCCGGTGGAGGCTTTGAGGTGGTCAGGGTTGGCTGCGGCGACGGATGCGAGCTTTGAGAGGAATGGGTCGCGAGGGTTCAATGGGGGCATTGGAATTCTAGAAGTTGAAGATGAAGATGAAGAAGAAGAGGTGGTTCTGCACACAGTGGTGGTGAAGATTGTTCTGGGTCTTGTTCTTTGTGTGGTTTGTGAGGTTAGCAGTGATGAAGATGGTGAGATTTGCAGAAGACTCGCCATCTCTGCGAAGTGCGAGTTCTGGGCAGAGAGAGTTTCTGGGTTTCGTGGCTTGCCGAGGCTTTTTGGTGTTTGGATTGAAGCCTGAGATTTGCTTTGTGTATTGGGCTCTCTTTGGGTTTTGTATTGCATCTTCTTGAAGTCATATCGAGCATAAGAGCCGTCCAATTATGCCTCGAGATACGTACTCACACAACTCTATTGTGGTGAGTTTTTCTGGATCCATATTGGCCTTTTGTTGGGTTTTGGATTGCATCCGTGCGTATCTGCGAGTCCATAAATCGCACTAGTATTGATATTGAAGTCATATTGAGCATAAGAGTCGTCCAATCGTGCCTCGAGTTGCGTACTTACGCGACTCTCTTGTGGTGAGTTTTTTTGGATCCATATTGGGCTTTTGTTGGGTTTTGGATTGCATCCGTGTACGTGCGAGTCCATGAATCACACTAGTACTGATATTGAAGTATATCGGGCATAATAGTTGTCCAATCGTACCTCGAGATGCGAACTTTCACAACTCTCTTGTTGTGAATTTTTCTGGATCCATATTGAGCTTTGTTGGGTTTTGAATTGCATCCGCGCGTACCCTGCAAGTCTATAGATCACACTAGTACTGATATATAATCGCACCTCGAGATGTGGATATATGCAACTCTCGGCGATTGATGCATAACGCGAGAATCGAGGCCACGTTGACGACTTTCCTATGCATGATGTGACTTAAGGGTGGGACCTAGTCGTCGTCACTTTAGTATTTCCCTATTATATTTGAAGGGAGATTTACACTTTTCTACTTTTTTATAAGTATTTAGCCGATATGAGACTATATTTCAGTCTACGTATGTTCAACACTCCATGAGTACTTATGAAAATGATTTGTAAAACTAACGTCAAATTAGCATGACTCTTAAAAGTCATCGACATTATCAAACAACAAACTCACAAATCTCATACGAGTTGGGGTCTACTATATGGATCAAACACGTCGACATTCCGCTCCAACTTTAATTGAGTCGATGTTGTTCTTTTTCATAACACCATGTTGAGATATATATATAACACCATGTTGAAATCATTACCTTAATTGGAATAGTAGTGATCTAAATTTATTACACAAGCCTCTCATGACTGTTTACTCCACTTTAATAGGATTGGTATTATTATTTTCGAGTTTATAATTGGCAAAACACATCATTTGTTCATGAACTTTGTGTTTTTAATGCTTTTGGTCCCTAAACTTTTATTACTACACATTTGGTCCTTGAACTTTCACAAAGATCTACATTTAGTCATTCCACCATTTAAAGTGTTAAATTCCGGCAATGTGGGTAATAAAAGTGACGTGTGACTAGTCAAGAAGAGTAAAGTGGTTTATACTACTAAGCCGAACGACTCACATTGACCACCAAAAGCCGAAAAAAAAATTAATTTCCTCCAAAAACATAAAAAACTCAAATTTCAATGACCAAAAGCATAACAAACTCAAAAGTTTAGGGACCAAATGTACAAAAAAGAAAGTTCAGGTACCAAATGTACACTAATAAAAGTTCGGAGACTAAAAGCATAAGAGTCTCAAAGTTCAAGGACCAAAAAATATGTTTTGCCTTTATAATTAGGACATTGGACCAACAAAAAGAAAATTTTATAATTGCTTGCCAATTTTCTTTGTCTAAGAAAATGCTACACATCTTGTCAATAATTGAAAGTAAGGTTTAGAGTGCAAATCAAATTCTTACTTAAATCACTATCAATATATTCCACAAAATGTCTCTAATATTGTATTTAGAATAGAATGACACAAAGGGTAACATCAGTGGATAAACTTTAATTAAGAAACCTAATTTTCTTTGCTACTACTATACCGAAGTTCTACTATACATAACATGACAAAAAGGATATCAATGAGATTCTTTTTCAATTGATTAGGACACGAATATGCACAAAAGAAATATCTTGAACTTAGATGTAAATTTCTTCATACATGTCGCAATCCCTCTTTATCCCACGAGAAATCATTTTAAGGCCTTGTTTAGTTGTTTGGATTGAATGATATGGATTTTCCAAATACTATTGAATCCCTAAAGATGATTAATTAAGTTGAGAATTTCGATTGGGCACTATTTGTTGGAGTATATAATCTCATATTGAAAATATAATAAGAGTTGGTGTAATATGTAGATTGGATCCTAGCACATGCTAGTTGATTTTGTGCAAGATGGTCTCCAACCATATTTACATATTCACGTGTGCGCGTGTGGCCCAACACTCTCCAGATCCATAATTTTTAAACTATTAAGTTCACTAATAAATGGTTTTAGATAACATGTTTTTTTTTTGTGAGATTTCATGGATTATTTCAGTGGAATGATCAATTATATTATTTGTTAATTGTCGTATAGTTAGCTAGTACTCCCCCGTTTCTATTTAAGTGTCATTTTAAGGTTATTCACAGTTTTTTAAAAAATATTTAATTATCTTGAATGAGGAGAAAGTAGTAGTTAAATGACTAAATCACCATTTATCTCTCATAATCTCATCTTTTCTACATACACTAGTTATTAATATGTAACTAATATATTTTCTTTTTCTATGAAATGTATAAAAGTCAATTAAGTAATTAACGTGTATTGAAACTATCAAATCACATATATTGTAAAATATTTTAAAATAGCTAAAAAGTCACTTGTAAAGAAACTGGGAACATGTTATTCGAAAATCTTCCAATACATTTGAGAGGCAAAAATCAAATTAATCCACAACTAAAAAACCGACGCTCACATGGCATCAAAATTGATTTACAAAGGTATTTAAATTAAGGTGTAGCAATACCAATCAAAATAAATTTTATTAAATCATGAAAAAATTAAATTATTCACCGAATAAATTTAGGATAATGCCAACACGCACCTTAATTTTTTAACTTTTTTTACAATTCTATCCTCACCTCCTACACACCAACTCCTTTTCTGTTTACGCACACCATCATCACCCTCCTCGACCACAAAATTGTAAAAAAAAATTAAAAATTAAGATGCGTGCTCATAGTAAAAGTTGGTAGTGGCATTAACGGGTCACTTTAGCATTATCCTAAAATTTAATTGACTAGATTAATAAAGTTTGATTCGTGAGGTAGCATGTCAATCTAATTAACTCACTTTTTGATAGAAGTGCTCGAATGACAACGACAAGTCACACCACGAGACACATTAGCTCACGAAGAACTATCTATATGCGCATCGAGATGTGGACACACACATATCTCAATGCATGACACGAGAGTCGAGGTCGTATGAAAAATTTTGTGAGCCAATGTATCTTATGGTGTAAGATCGTTGTTATCATTTCAGTTTTCCTTTCAATACTGCCAAATTGATATTGATTGGGTAGCTAACGTCACATAAAATTACCGTCACCCATAACGCCAACGTCACAAAAAATGGCAAACTCATCTTCAGCCAACAAGGTTTAGGTACAACAGCGACATATATAAAAAAACAAAAGTGTGACAGAAGCAGAGGCTCACACCAATGACTGGGAGTCTGGGACTCGATGACCCTTGTTCGTTGAAATAAAATTTGCTTTATTAAAAAAGTTTAATGTTTCAAGCTAGGGTTTTTGGATTAATTCGAACTTGAGCACCAAAAAAAAAAAAATCATATTAGAAGGATCTTACTTTTATTTGATCATGGTTGTGTCAAGAAACTAGACTTTCGATTTTAAGCCAATCACGAAATGCTTATCTCTAGTGACATAGATGAGGCATCACTTATCTAAAAAATAAAGTTAAGGAAGGTCGTGTTCGTCTCTTTGTTAATGTCGAAACAAAGCCAATCGCGTGATAGCTCAGTTAATTTAACATGTGCACACCAAACAAGGGGATGGCTCATTAATTTAATATGTTTGAGCTTCATAATATGTGGGCACATTTTAGTTTCTTTCTTATAAAAAAATAATAACAATCTAACTTGCACACGATTGAAATTGAGAGTTACTGCAACGTTTTAAGTTATAATCTAGCGCTCGCAAATGCCACGGAGTTCTACAAAAATAAACAATAAATAATGAAAAAAAAATCAACATTATAGAAGTAGAATGCATTAAATTAATTATGCATAAACCATTCAATGACATATACTTTCATTCTTGATATGAATACAACATGAGAAACATAAAAACACATACACACATTGGCTATGGAGAACTTCACTATTTAATTAACAAAGAAACAAAAGGGGGCAAGCAAGTACAGATAAAAACCACAAACCAAACCACTCATGACCACATATATATATATACTAATACCATCAACACACATTTGACACATTTGATGATGACATAGTATAATAATAATAATAGGAAAATGATTGATTGATATTCGTGGGGCACAACCTACGTAGCGCACATACGACGTCTCCTTTATGTACTTTATAAAGGGCTCCACATCCGAAAAAAAAAAAGATGTCACATGTACGTTACTAGACTGTGCGCCCCATTTATGTCAGCCAATCATTTTCCATGATAATAATAATCTCAATTTAACCTTAACCAAAGAACTAGTTCACTCTACTATTGCACCACCACAGTTTTCTCACCACTCTCCTTCACACCACCATGGCCATGATCATGATCATGATCATCACTAAACACTTTGGCAATCTTTTCAATGGGCACCAACGGCAAATAAGAAAACGCCACGTGCCCCTTCTCGGCCGAGTGAATCACCACCTGATTGTACCTGTGGGACCAGTACGCCGCGGTGGGGACCACCACTTGAGCCACTTGTGGGAACAATGGCAAGCCGTTGAGCCGGCGCCAAGCCGTCGCCGCGTACTGCTCGGCTACCGGCTCGTACTTCGCGTAGAGCTGGTGCGCCGCCGGCTCGTACTTGGTGTACACGGTCTTAGCCAGCTTGGTCGTGGCGTCCACCACGCCGACCCGCTTCACTTCCGAAGCCACTTCGCGAGCCTGAGTCGATGCCTCCTTCACTATTGATGGCACGTGCCGCTCCACCTCGCACACGGACGAGTCCACCTGCACACATGCACATGAGTTGCTTTCACGTTAGATTGCGCCCAATCTGCATCGAGATGCGTTCGCGGGAATCTCCGTGTAAGAAATTGTGTGTGAAGTTATCCCCAACGGAGTAACAATTTAAGAAGGAAAAAGCTCGAGTAAGCCAACCGATTGAAACCAACTCAGTCGATGCTCATACGATACGCTTACACTTTGCAACGAGCACAAAATCTCGAAGTGGATCGTGTGGCAACTGACCCGATCCAAAGTCGGAGTTTGTGAGTTATCGTAACAAGTTCAAGTAAAAAAAAAAAATGAATCTCTCCCTACTCACTTTTTCACCCTCCTTAATTACTTTGATTTAATTAATATCAAGAAAGTTAGTTGAACATCCAACTCAATAAATAAGAAAAAATCAAAGGATCATAATAAATCTATCAAAAATTGATGAACCCACTACCACATCTCTTAAATCAAAAGATTTAACTTTATGCAAGTATCGAGGGAGTTGCTTCTCATTAAATGATGTTTCGATTTTTGATTCTCCCCAAGCATGCGAACACTTTAAAAAAAAAATATTTTATGTAGTTAATGTTTGAGAAAAGATGAATGCACAAATGACTACAATAAAACGTTACATAAATAAGTGTTAGACCCACATAGCGTCACATGTGACCGAGTGATACTTTGATGTGTCATTCTAGCATTTTCCATCGTGTACAAGAATCTCGATGTCATGAATTAATATGTGTGTGTATTTTGTGTCGTTAACGGTCTTAATCTAGCATTAAAACACAAAATAAACAAATCGAAGTTGCAAAAATTGATGAGAGAATTCATCATGTCATGAATTACTCACTTTGCGATCGACGAATCTGAGGACTTCAAACGGAACATCATGGATCTTATCATAGACAGGACCAATCACAGTCTTGACAGTCTTCTCGACGGACTGAACACCCGGTTTCAGAGGTCCGGAGTTGTTCTTGGCGTAGTCGTAGACGCTCGAGAGGTACACCACCACGTGGAGCGCCGCGACTTGGACGAATTCCAAGTACTTGAGCTTCTCTTCACTCTCTTCATCCTAATCAACACAAAATAATCAACAACGCATTTGGTTTGATTCGATTAATCCCACGAGAGTGAGTAAAATGATTAAAAAACTCAAAAATACATAAGCTAGCCTACCCTTTCATATGATTTTGAAAGAGTATACCGATTGTGAGATATTTGATTGATTATTACCTGTTGTGGTTGCGGTTTAGGATCTGTTGAAGCCATTGCAGTTCTGTTTTTAACTTGATTAAAATCGAAATCGATGCGACAGAGGGGAAGAGAGAAGAGAGAATTAAGAAATAAGAAAACTTGGAAGTGAGAAAAAATCTGTTGTGAAGAGAGGGCTAAATAAGCGGGGGGACGGTGGGGCCAGTGGACACGTGGCGGGGTGATGACGGTTGAGATGGTCAGAGATTCAACGGCGATACCTTCGAGGCTACGTTACTTCTTCAATTAGCTTAACCGTGTCTTGCCTCCGTGTCATGTGCCACGTGCAGGTATGCCATTGGATTGGGTGCGGTCAGATGTGTTCACACGTGCGAGCGAAGGCGTCGCAAGTGGGCTTGTGGGTTCAGTTCTCACGTGAGGGGTGACGTAAGCGGCACGTGAGAGGTGCGGTTACTGATGGTGGGCGCTATGTTGAGGTTATGATCACACGTGCCGTCCATGTAGTGAATGTGAGGGATTGTTTGTTCTAGAATGTTCGTGAAAGTGAGGGGAGGTTGAGATTAGGCGAGGTCTTCGCTTCGAATCTCGTGAATCATAACACCATAAGTTGATATAGTTGCTAGGTTGATATAGTTGTTACATAAATAGGGACCGATCGGTTCTGAGCTTCAATCTATATATATATAAAAGTTTGATCGGAAAGAAAGTTCACATGCATCTTCTTTTTATTATTTTGATTTTTAAATTTTTTAAATTTTTTATTTTAAGGTATTTATTTATTTAAAGTATTTAAGATGTTTAGTTGTTTCAAAGAATATATTAATTCATCCATTTATTAATTGACTAAAATAAAAATTTAGCTCTTAAAATTTAAGAGCATTTATTTCGTCTCATAATCATTTAATTAACTGCTAATTAAATAGAAATACACCTATAATTAATTAATTAATTGAGTGCGCGCATTTACATTGACCGGTTACAGCTGTGCATGCATGGTTTCATCTTGCTTGTAAGTCATTCGAATGTGAGATAAAGTTTTACATGCTCTCTCATTCCACCATTTCATTTTAAGGATTTTCTTAATTTTTTCTATTTTCTAATTTTAAGATATTTGTATATTTATGTTATTTATTGTTTTAAGATATATTCATCCCCCATATTTTTGAAAAACGAAAAATTCAACTTTGAATAACCAACAACGGGTCTAATTAATAAATTATTCATAAATGCATTAAGTCTCTATTTCGAATCTTACACCATCAATTTTGGTTATCGCAACATTATTTATATATATTGTTTAGGGCACTGAAATAACAATTAAGTTCATTTGAATTCTTTCTTTTGTTAATAAATGGTTAGTTCAATTATTTGTAAGTAATCAGTTTTTTTACCCTCTATTGTATATTTTTTTTCAAAGAAATATGAGTTGATTATTGTGAATTATAATTATAATTGTAAAAAATATTACAATATATTCACGTAAATTTATTTACTAACTT
Source organism: Stephania cephalantha (assembly GCA_039657325.1). Taxonomy (NCBI): domain Eukaryota; kingdom Viridiplantae; phylum Streptophyta; class Magnoliopsida; order Ranunculales; family Menispermaceae; genus Stephania; species Stephania cephalantha. Next base: position 45,626,631 of record CM077579.1, on the reverse strand, counting down.
CATCTTAAAGTTTTAATAACTTTTGTGCAAAGCGCAGGAAATCGACTAGTTAATCAATACGATTAGTGCGGCACAACACGTGAGAAACCAACAACACATATAGCTTTTGGGTGGCTATATAATTCAAACTCTTCTATTGTGTTTGATTTAATGCAATTGATTGTGAGCTTCTCAAATACCTCATAATTAATGCGTCTCAATTTAACTTCGGACGTGAAAAAAAAAATGATTAATCTTGAAAAAGAAAGAAAAGAGCAAATATTACAAAAGATATGTGAATATCAGTAGATGGAGCACAGTCAACAATACAATTAGACGATTAGATGAATCGATTATCTGATCTTCAAACTTTTACTTAATAATTTAATCATCTTTATCTTCATATCTTTATAATAAATAAAACTAATCGACCGTGGCACTAACTTTGATTTCCTGTTGATAAGAACCCAATTCGAGAAGGGATCAAATCTCTTAAAAATACATTAAAAGGGAAGATTGAGAGAAAGAAGAAGATAGATAAAATAAAAACGAACTTTTTCTTTTTTACTTTCTTTCATAACATAGTTAGGCTTTTATACCAAGAAAATCCTAACAGCTCTTTCTAATCTAAGTTTGAATGCATAGTGGGCTTTTAGAAGCCCCATAATAAAACTTGAGGGCCGCTAAGGGCACCCCACCGTTCATGAAGGCACCCAGTTAATGTGGGCACTAACCAATTTACACAGGGCACCAAAAAATTAGACCCAAAATACCCAAAATACCCCTCGAACAAACCTCTATCACCCCACCACCCCCACCACCACCACCGAACTCCTTGCGAGGATACCGAAATCGTCGTTTCCGTCCGTCTCCGTGTGTTTTTTCGTCGTTGTAGGAGGTTTTTGTAGTTTGTAGGCTCGGGGTGTTTGCCGATTTCGTCTTCAAATTAGGGCTCGGTTCTAGTTTTTCATTCACACACTCAAGTCGAGAAATCGATCGTTTGAATGTACGTTGGTAGTCTAATTAAGTTGCATTTGATAGAGTAGTTGTTATGTTTGTGTGGCGATGCATTCAATGGTTCATTTATTGGGCGTTCGTGGTTCTCGGCCACACAGGCCAGAGATTTTGTTTACAGTCTCGGCCAAGCATGGCCGAGACTGAGGGGAAATTTTTGAGAACTCGTGGTTCTCGGCCAGACATGCTAGAATAGTTTACACAGTCTCGGCAACGAATGACCGAAAGTAATTGTGTTATCTCGGTCACCACTTCACGAGAGTAACCATTAGTATATAGTTTATGTCATGTCGGTTGATGTACTACCGAGAATGTAGAATAGCTCTCGGTTGTCCATAACCGACACTTTTATTGTCGTCTCGGTCACCACTTCACGAGAGTCCTCGGTGGATGTTGACCGAGACGTTTTCATAACTCTCGGTCCTGCGAGGCCGAATCAATCGCGCCCGTGAAAAAACGTCTGAAAATTTGAGAAACCCTACGTTGACAAAAAACAGTTCCTTCAAACCATCATATGGTTGTCAAACATTGTTACATCGCTGTCGGATGATGTCAATCCGCAAGAATCGATAAACGGTCGCCAAACGCAATGTTGTTTTATGGTTCAAGCTTGGTGGTGGGGTGCCCCGTTTTCTTTGTCAAAATGGTTTGTAGGGTTTGAATCAATATATATACAAGGGCAAAATGGTCTTTTTCATTTTTGCTGGAATTTTTACAAAAAATTTGGGTGCCTTCATGAAACGGTGGGGTGCCCTTAGCGGCCCTCTAAAACTTCTCTTAGCATTAACAATATTATTCCTAATTAACAATATTGATACGTATCACCTGTTCCCCAAAAAAAACTTTGATTATCCTTGATTAGTAAAAAAAGACAAAGAAAAACTTTAATTGTCCTTGGCAAAACATCTTTAGCGAGATAGATGAGACAACAATTGCCAAAAAGTCAAGGTTGAGAGAGTTGGGAGTAATTGTAAGTTCAACTACACCCGTTAAAAATGCGTACAAAATAGATTTTAAAATTGTAATCTTTTTAAAAGCTACTAGACCACTAGACTACAACCATATATTGAACTAGATTTTAAAATTGTAATCTTTTTAAGTTTTATAAGGAAATGAGAATACTTATAGCTATTGTGTAGACATAGATGGTGGTAACATACATTGTCTTCGTCGTATCAACTTCATGTATGCTACCAGACACATTCTCCTACAATCCATAGTTGCATTGGAGCGCTCTTCAAATATTAACACTTACCACATATTTACAACCAATATGGCAATGTCTTTCAATGGTGAAGACCAAATAGAAGAGTAACAAGAGGAGAACAAGTCATGTGGCTCTTAATGAAGAGGTGAGCCATTTTATATTATGATATGATAGTTAACTGAAAGGCTAGTTGTTTGTTATTTGTTCTGTTTCTCAATATTATGATTTTTACCTCTGAAGGCTCATTGTTTGTTGTTGTCTGATCTGTTCCTCAATAAACATGACCTAGAACAAGAATGAATGGCATTTTATTTTCAAGAAAATAGAATGAAAGTATTTGGTGACGGTATTAAACTATCGATTTGACACTGTAATAATCTGCTTTACTATTTGGGAAGAGACCGCACAACGCAGGACTATGTTTCAGTCTACGCATCCCTAACATTGTGACGGGTTGAAGTATAAGCACTCTTTATTCAATTCTCGAGACAGGGTACAAGTTGCAACGGAGTTCACTACTTGTGAATGCACCCGACACTCCGACAGGTGTGGTGGAGTGGCAACGGAGTGAGTGCTAAGGTATTGAATGAGGCAGAGCCGCAGAGGTCTAGCGTTTGAGTCATGGTAGCTTCATCATTTCCTTGAGTTGATTCCCGGGCTATGGGATCAAGTAGCCCTATGTGATTAGTCAAACCAAAGGTTTGAATACCCGTGGTTTTCAAAAGAAAAAGCAAAAAACAAAAAAAGTTCACTACTTATGAATGATCCAAATCTAACTTTAATGTGAATACTTTTTTTTTTCTTTCCAGAATACAGCAGTTGGTTCAAGGCTTCAAGCAATACTTTCTCGCATAAATTGGTTGCTTTCATGCACAGCAATCCTACATCTTTAAAAAGTCATAAAGAACACACATCTGTTTCCAGCTATAGAGTAAAACAGTAGAACATTCACATAAACAACTGAGGAGCAAACCCTCAACTAATGCTTAGTACCAAGCAGCCCCATAAAAGTGAATTTGGAGTTTCTTTCTTGTTTGGAAAGATTAAATGTTGCTTAACATTTCGTTACAGTCCGTAACACAGGTCATCTAATCCCGAGAACCCCACAACCTCGAACTTAATAACTCTAGCTCTAGGGACAATCTTCGGCTACATACTCTCGACAATGTCCTCATACGGGTAGCTTTAAGCACTACGACAAAAGTGGCTAGTTTGAAACATGCACCCATGCTGACCTCCCAATAGTCCCTACAGTCTGATTGTTAGGTATTCCTATTTCCTAGAAAGTACCATCCAAGCTTTAGTGATGAAGTGCATTTGTAGCTGCTGAAACTAAAAGGAATCGTCTGTACCTAAATTGCCAATACTAAAATAGTTCTTAGACCCCACAACTTGCATATTAAAACAAAGCAACATAGCCCAACTCAACTTGCTTCTTATATAGGCATGCAATGGAATTGGGGAATATGATCTTCACTATTTATGTATCTTCTTGTCCACCCTATTTGTTGAAACACTTTCAAGCAACACTTTACAGCAATTAAGGCTTTAATGACTAGTGCCCCAAGACAGTCTTCAAATCCCCAAAAAGAAACACAAATGTACACAACACTAAGATTGGTCTTTGCAATAATAATAAGAAAAGTGTGCACAAATTTCTTTGGATATCATTGTACTTTTTAGACATTGATAACACAATAAGAACTAAAAAGAATACAAACTCCCATAATGCATAAAACAAGACATTGATAATGCACTATGATATAATTTAACAACAAAAATAAATAAACAAGCAAGTCAAGAAGATGAAGAAGATGAAGAAGATGATGATGATGATGATGATGATGGTACCTTCACAGCTTTGAATGATGGATGAAGCAACCCCAGATCATCTTTCACATCCAATGGATTATCCGTCTCGTTTCGAATCCGCTTAACCTTCCTACTAGCAAGTGACTTGTGAGTGAACCCATACATTTGCAAAATCTGATTATCCCCAAAATTGAAAGCTCTATCCATCTGTTTCAAGCATCTATCGACCGAGTAATCCCCGAATTTCCCACAAGGTTTGCACCCAACAAAATGGGTGACAAGAGGCCATCTATGGTCACCCAATCCAGGATGGTAATTCTCAATCATCTCCTCATACCGATCAACCAAAATCCCCCAATACCCATGAAGATAATAAGCGCTTTCGAGGTAAACCTTGTCCCCCCATTTCTCCCTCTGAGTGATCAATAGATACACCATTGCAGACTGATCATCGGCTTCGAAAACCGGCCTCCCCTTCAACTCCCTCGTCAATACCTTCCCGGCGTCGTCCCTAATCTTCCCTTTCGGACCCATCGGCGCCCACGCATCCAACAAATCAAGCGCCCATTGATTGTTCCTCAACAAAAAACTCCCTGTGTTCAACCCAATCCAATTCTTCTCATCATACACCATCTCATTCCATCCGTGCATCACCAAGTTATGATCTTTATACCTCTCCCATGGCAGCTCAAACGCCATGTCTGTAAACATTGCATCACTGTCCATCCACCACAGAAACTCAATCTCCGGATGCGACAACAGGATCCTTCTGATCAATGGCAGCTTCGCCCAGAACCCAGCCATCTCCGCATCCAAAAGCGCCATATTGTAGAAGATCTCAATCCCATGAATCCTGCAATAATCAATCTTGTTCTTGATCGATTTCACTAGATAATGATCCCCGACAGGATTCTCGCAGGGCTTCGGCGACGACCCCGTCACCAGCAAAACCCTAGGTTTGCTGCCGACGAAGTTTGGGAAATTAGGGTTTTGATTCAACCATTGCAGTCTCTGTTGGTCCCAATCTGAGATCTTTGGCCCCAAACTGTAAGGCTCGTTGGGATCGCGCTTTTCATCATCTCCTTCGTCGTCGGCGACGAGCTTCGTCGGGTCGAACGTCGCGTAGCTGTTGCTGTTACCGTTCGCATTGGCATTGTCGGTGGTCTTTGCGTCTGTGGACTGCGCTTCTTCGAGGACTCGGCGAGGCTCGGATCGCTTGTGGGAGACCAAATGGTCGCGAATTTCTTGGAAGTCTTGACCAGGAGTGCCGAAACGTCCAGCTCCGATGGTGCCGCGGAGGACGATCACAGTCATGAAGAGGCAGAGGAGAGTGATCTTGCCATGGCGGAGAGCTCTCTGGATCTGCCGAGCTCGCCGAGGCCCCACCCACCGATCCAGCATCTCGCGCTGATCAGAAACCCTAACTTTCCAACCTCTGAGAGAGATCGAGTTGAGCGAATTTAGGGATTTTTGGTTTCTAGGGTTTTGAGTTTGACAGTCTCTTCTTCGCCATTGAAGATTTGGGAGAGCGAGAGAGAGAGAGAGAGAGATTCGGACAATGAGACAAGTTGCGGTGTGTAGTGACCACGTATTGAACTGTTTTTGATGTCCGAAGTGATTGTGAGCGTCGGATGGCATCGGGAGTTGTAGTGGTGGGTTTACGATGGAGAGATGGGAGGGTCTGTGTGGGCCACGGCGTCTGTTGATGAGGTTAGTGATTGTCTGAGGAGATGCCACGTGCGTATGCTGTATTACAGCATATTTTGCTGTACCATGTTGTGTTGTTTTTTTTTGGGTGTCCAGCTGTTGTCATTTCGTGTTTATATTATTGGTTTCTTTTTGTCGGTGTTAATTAATTAAAGATATTATTATGAATTTATGTCGTAATAATTGAAAGCTAGCTGATTTTTTATCTTTTTTTATCCATAAGTGTCTAAGAGAGCCTCACTATTCCCACAAAGCCCTAATACAATCGGCATGGGCACACCCCCAATGACCCGAAGAATCGAAATCGAGGTCGTGCGCTTAACGCAAACAACCCCACCGACACCCTTACCGTTGTAGCAATCCGACCGAGTTCAAAAGTTAAGTTGATTAGTTAAAATGATCATTGATTCATTATATATATTTTTTAACTTTTTAATGATTAAATAATTAAACACTCTAAGAAACTTTTGCATTGCTAATGCACATCCTGATTCCTGAACTTTAAATTATTTAAGCGAGTATGCAGTTAAAAATCGATCTCTGAATTATCAAATTCGAAGTTGTATAGTTGTTAAAAATAATATTCTCATATTGCGAATTTGGAAGTGCCTCAACATTATATTCGAGAAAAGCTCGCTAAGTTTGATTTTCCTGGTTGCAGTTGTTGAGGGGGCTTTTTCAAAAAGTGGGGTGAATTTAATTTGTATTTCACAAAATAGTGAGGTTTACTTTTAAATTCTAAAAGTAAGGTATAACTCCTTTTGAAAAGAAGCTATTGATGATGAGGTGGCATGTGTCACGGGGCTGTTAAATGAGGGGTTTACCCTAAGGAAATTTTTCTCTCTCAACCCAACTCGTGGTGCTTAAGGGTCACCTTAGTTCAGCACTACCAATACTCAAAGTAAATGAACAACAAGCAATAGCAAGAAGGAAACGTTTTACTAAGCTCTCGATGAAAATACAACATTGGTACTCTATGCTTCCCCAAGTCTAGAGCCCATGGCTTTATAGATCAGCCAACAAGTAGTTACATAGCCGTCTAGGACACCTGTTCGGCTGTCTTGATTACATTGATTCATAGACTAAGTAAAACCTCACTCATTTGTAGTCAAGGCAGTTACACAATTGTCTTGTTCCCTTGCTGCCACCTGGTTCCATAACCGCCTCAACTGCTTGGTCAATTAGCATATGCTCCATGTATTCGGGACATTCTTGGACGTGCCTTGGTCATGCCAATGACCATGACTAAGGTAGTTACCCAACCGCCTGGAACCACCTTGACTCGGTCCATCCACGCCTCAAAGGACTTGGTCCATGTTTCTCTTAGGGACAGGGACTGCTCGGTGGTGCCTAGCCGAGTCTAGGTACCTTGGGTGTTAGCCGGGGCTCGGTCGAGTTCCACCGGCTCGGGGTGGCTCGGACCATAGGTCCGTGGGTCTTGCCTTGGCATGGTGCCCAAGGCATGCTCGAGGGTCTTCCTTGCTACTGTGTCCATGCCGCCCCTAGGAAAGATCACCTCTCCTTATAGTAAATGTTAAGTCGTTTCCTTAGCTCCAATAGGAAACATCGAGAAATGAGACCAAGCGTACTTTGACTTGGTCAACGCCCAAGTCAAGCTTTGTCAACCCTTGTCAAGGTATGCCTTGCCCGTGCCAAGGTGCGGCCTTGCTCGTGCCCAAGGAACTTGCCAACGCGCGGCCTTGTTCGTGCCAAGGCGCGACCTTGCTCGTGCCCAAAGAATCTGCATTGCTCGTGCCCAAGGAACTTGCCAAGGTTTGCTCGTGCCTGTGCCAAGGGATGCACCAAGGCACGTGCGAGGCGCAACCTCGTCTGCGCGCTAGGCACCGTGCCTGGCGCAACCTCGTCTCGCGCCAGGCACCGTGCCTGCGCGACCTCCTTTACGCCTAAGCGTTGCCTCATCTGTTCCGCATGCTATCCGGCGACCAAACCTCATGGAACCATCCGAGCCCTCCAGAACTCGGCTATTTGCTAAGTTTCTCACTGCCCAGCCCAGCTTACTTGGGTCATGCTATTGAGGGTGACAACATGCATGGTGGTGAGGTTGTGGTGAGGTGGAAAGCATTTATGTGGATAACTATTTTTGAAAATGAACTATTTATACAAAAATTTTCGCCCTATGAACGACACGTGTATATGGAGATGGACGACCCGCGTCACTCGCGTATCTCGAGGTAGACAACCAATGTAAACAACACGCACGCATATCAACGTGGACAATCCATGCAAACGTCACTCATGTATGCTGAGGTGGAGATTTCATGCAAATGTCAAACACGTCTGTCGAGGTGGGCGACCCATGCAACCTCGTGCAACTCATGCAAACGACACGCACGTGTCTCGAGGTGGTAAAGTCAATGCAAACGTCACACACGTATCTCCTGGTTGACAACACATGAAAACGTCACGCACGTATGTCGAGGTGGGCGAGCCATTCATCTTCGTGCAAACCATTCAAATGTCACACACATATCTCGAGGTGTGGACAACTCATGCAACCTCGTGCAATCCATGCAAACCATGCGGATGTGAAGCACGTATTTCGAGGTAGACAACACATGCAACCTGATGCAGTCCATGCAAACCATCCAAACGTCATGCACATAACTCGAGGTGAGCAACTAATGCAAACGTCATACACGTATCTCGAGGTGGACAATCCATGCAAACGTCATGCACGTATCTCGGGGGACAACCCATGCATATCCACTACAGACCATGGACCCCATACAAACGTCACGCACGTATCGCGAGGCGGACAACCCGTGCAACCCATAGTAAGCATGCAACTCATCCTTTAAACTTTTGTGTTACTTCTATCTCGTGATGATAAGTAGAGATACGAAGAATAAAATAATTATAGGGCAAAATCACGTTATTTTTTTGTCGATAGCTTAAAATTAAAACAACAATAATCTGTTGAGAAATAAGTTCATTCCATGAGGCAAAGATTGTGGGTTCAATTCTTGGTATCTAGACTATATCCCTTGATTTCTCTTGGGGCTTTTTTTCGATAACCATGAGTGTTTGAACCTTTTTCAGCCCCTCCTTACTTTGGTTCGACTAATCCCATGGGAGTTAGTCTGGCGCCCCCAACCCCAACCAACTCACGCAGGGTTAGTCAAACCAAAGTGAGAAGGGGCAGAAAAAAGGTTTGGAAACCCGCGAATGTTAAAAAAAAAAAGATATGAAACAAATTAATGTTTGATAATTAGGTTAATGGATAGTCAAAATTTAATATATAATTGATAATAGAAACATGTATTAATTTCATCAAAAAAAAAAAAAAAAAAAAAAAAACATGTATTAATCTGTATCTTAACTTATCCCATGGTCCCAGTAAAAGAATAAAAGCACACACTATTAACTGCTACAAATAACAACTCTAGCCAAAAAAAAAAAAAAAAAAAAGATGAAATAGAAAAGGAAAAGGCAGCAACTAGAAGTAGAACAACGAAAATGAAAACAGCAGAAGAGAAGAATTGAATAGTAGTATAGACTCCTTGCGAAAAAAAAAATACTAGTATAAACTGCAAAGGAAAAAAGAGAAATAGAAGAAGTTAAAGAAAGAGAATATTTAGTTTAGCAAGTCATCTTGGGGCATAAACATGGGTTGAATCTTCTGTCTTTTCACTTAAATGGGGAATAATTTTGCCGTTAGTGCATTTGTTATATTTGGGACCATAATTGCCATCCAGATTTCACAGAATAAGTTCTTGCCACGTGGACATCCTACGTGGATGTTTACACTAATAGAACCTTTTCAAAAGGCGTTATTGGTGTAAACACAGTCCACGTGGTCATACTAACACAAATAACGCCTTTTGAAAATGCGCTATTCGTGTAAAAATCCACGTGGGATGTCCACGTAAGCCACAAAAATTTGCCCCAACTAATAGCGCTTTTCAAAAGGTGATATACCCTATTTTTTGAATTAAAAAAAAAACACACTTATTTACCTCATTTAAACTAAAATATGTTGTACTTTTGTAATTTTTTCGTTGTTGAGGTACCGTAGCAGGGTTACATAGCCAAAGCAACTAAGTCAAAGATTTTTCACCAAAACACACAACACTTGGAATAGATGGTCCAAATTAACATCAAGATGCTATCCAAGTACAAGTATGATTTTCTTTAATAACAAAGTATGAATATTTACAATAGTTACACTACAGTAGTTTTTATAACTAGACCTTGTTTAGTTCATACAACAAGGTTGCTAACTGTGAGTAGAATTTGTCGCAAGTATGCAATTTATAATGTGAATCATCTATGTAGTATATCACACAAAGTTTAACCTCAAGAGCATATGAGTAACTTCTTGTTGTCGCAGTTGAATATTTTTTATTCTTGCTTCCATTCGACTTCCAATGCGATTTCGTTTCGACGCGTAAATGGTAGAGTAAAGGGTGGATTGTACTGTGATAAGAGATTGTGTATGAAATCATAGTTTCAGAGCAATTCATGATAAGCATATGAGATCAGAGATCAAGTGGTTTACCTGTGCAACTTCAACTAGAGCACCCTCTTTTACTTGAAATTGTTTATCACTCTTTAGAGCATCTCTAAGCTTTGATTCCCTTCTTTTAACTTCTTCGTCGCTGACGTAACCTGAATTCGAAAGAGGAAAACGAGGGAGGAAATTGTCAATTCCAACATTTTACAGCAAGTGAAAAACTTCACAAGTCGAGACAATCTTATGTAATGAAAAATTTACAGAAACAAACCTGAAAATGCACTCACTGCAACAAATCTCCTTGGCACCTCCTTAATCTTAACAGAGGGGTCCTTGGGCACAGGCAAGTCGGCGCCATACTTAGAGGGCATAACGAAAGACATCTGCCACTTGTCCCGATCTCTTGACTAGGAAAAAAATATGAAAATAGATTTGTGATTACAGGTGTAAGTAAAAAACTTAACAAATGAGGAGGTGCACAACCGGAAGTTCATGATAAATTCTAACATGGTTTCTCTATGGTGAAAATATAGGATTAAAATGAAGAGGATAGAGTTGATTGAAAATTAATGAAAACATGCATCTAGTAGCATGCACTAAGTCGAGCCAATAGAAGAGTTTGACCCATGTAGCCGACCTCAACTAATTTGGGATTGAGGCTTCATTGTTGTTGTATGCATCTAATAGCATGTCTGCAGCAGTCGATTGGACGCCCAGTGAAGCAAAATGTAACGAATACTACAAAAGCCTCTTTAGTAGCCTAGAAACTAAGCATGTCATTTACCTACACATCACAGTGCAACACTTACTCGCTTAGTTATCACAGGTGCAGTCATTTCCATTTTCTCGCCATCTGATTGAGCTTTACGAGTAAAGACTGGAGTAGTCATCTCCATTTTTTCACTCTTAGTATTCTGAAATTTAAGAGGACAAAAGAAAGAATGAGCAAATAAGGGACTACCGATCAAATCCAATTTCCACATCCACACATAGGGCGATGGAACGCACCTTACCGAAAAGATATTCAGCCAATACATTGAACCCTTGAGACGCCCCATTGAAGTCAAATCCAGAGGTCCCTGGCATCGTTGTCTCGGCTACAAAGTAAGGCTGTTTCATAGCAGCAATTCACAATTATATATACATCCATGAATTAAAAGTGTCATTCAAAACAACATTAACAACAACATAGCCTCAATCCCAAATTAGTTGGGATCAACCCATCACAACTCTCCCCCACTTTCTGGGTACGAAAAATAGACTTGAGACTTCCCTCCCCCATTTTCCGCCATGGAAAATGTTAGATCGAGGGATATGCAATGACTTCAAAGCGTGTAACACTGCCACTTTCCTAAAAGAAGTTTTGCTCTCTACACCTTTGCAAGAGTCGCAAATATCCTAAAGGATACGATGAAGCAAGATCAACTTTCACTTTGCGGTAGTGAAAGATGAAAACAAAAGCAAATGCTGGTGAATTTCGAGATATGTCTTCTTCCTCCCCAAACCTCTTCTCTTATAGTACACTGGTCAAAACCAGTTAGAGTAGAATAGGGAGTAGTGGAGTAGTGGAGCAGTTAAATAACTGCATCCACTCAGTCAAGTATTGAATGAGTTTATTAACCGCCCATTCAATGCTTGAGTGGGTCAATCAAATAACTTGCCCACATTGTAATTTCGAAAATGGTAAAAATTAACGGTAAAAAGTTTTACCCATGGTTAGCTCGCACACTTATAAAATGCGCCTAAAATGCGCCATATGCGCCGCGCCCCGCGCGCACGCTCGTGTGGTTCATCGTGCATAGCACTTGCATTTTATTTTACACACACTGTGGTGCAAGAGTACATATATACTCTTTAAACTTGAAGTTTCTAACCAATGTGGGACTAAACATTTCTTTTGAAAATGTCCAACAGAAAATAGGCTTTAGAATCCTCCTATATCTCGAGCTTGGGACCAACTATGCAACGCATATAATGTTCTACATAGGTGGTGTTAAAACTTAAAAGTGTCATTCAAAAATAAAATAAAACAAAACTTATTTTGGATACGTTCTACCCTTAAGAAAGAGAAAAAACCATGAATCGAACTTCCTAAGAGACTTAATATCCCTTTCTTGATCCCAATTGCTAGTTTCCTCTACTCGACATCCCCTTCAAATTCCTTCGACGATACATGAATAGACCTAAGATAACTTGTGATGCATTGATTAAAAAAGATTTAAAGGATTTCGAAAGCATGTCATCAATTGCATAAAGCAGAGTGGAAGAGTTTGATCCAAGCACCAAACCTCAACTAATTTGAAATTAAGGCTTCGTCGTTGTCGTCATCTCACCCAAAATCTTAAGGACTCTATGGTTCGACATAAGCAAACCCTAGCCAAATAAGGTATACAAAATTGCGGCATCACCAACACTAAAATCACACAATTCACCAAATTGGTTCAAACCTAACCAATACATTCAAATTAATTCAAGTTATTGTAGACAATAAATTTTGATCAATCAATCAATCTGGTTTGGATTTCCACAACAACAGCATAACCTCAATCCCAAATTAATTAAGGTCGGCTACATGCATCAAACCCTTCCATTGTACTCAATTTAATGCAATTAATGGTGAGCTTTCGAATTTCTTCAGTTTCTATTGAGTCGAGTTTTCGAAAAGAAAAACAAGCTAAGAAATTCACACCTCGACTTGGCGAATTTCGTATCGATCCGTCCGGCTAATCACTCTGAACTCCGGACTCTCAAGATCAGGAACTACAATCAATCAAACCAATCAAATCAATCAACCCGAAAACGAAATCAACAGCAAGAGAAGCAGAAGTAGAATCAATCACCTGACATCAAGGCCTCCTCGAGATTCCGACTCTCGAATCTCCTCGGGAAAAGGTACTTCCCAGATTCGGTCGCCAAATCCATCAAAACTGCAACCAAAGAAGGTAATCAGAACACAGAGTAGTGCGTCTTCTAGAAGGTTCTGGAATGTTCAGGAGAGTTATGGAGGGTTCTAGAGAGAGAGAGAGAGAGAGAGATGCGGACTTTGTTGAGAGCGAGAGGAGGCCTGGGAAGCTAGGGCTAGGAGGAGAGACAGTCGCGCTTGGTCAGCGGACATGGTCGTCGTCGACGACTTCCTTGACTTGGGAGGAGAGGAGGAGGACATCGAACTCGATATGGAGGCTCTCATGGCCGTGGATTTGGAGGTCGAGATGGCGTTGTGCGGAGGGGCGGAGAGGATCGACAGTTGGTAGTGGCGTAGCATTTTGTTTTGTATTTTCACAAACTGGAGAGAGGAGTTTAAGAGAGAAGTTCGCGGTTTATACACGTACGCGTGCCACGCACTCGGGATGGACTCCTGGTAAAAGTGTCCATCCATTCACGCATCGAGATATGTGCTAATGGATGGACATTTTCATCGAGTGTCCATCTCGAGTGCTTGGCATCAGGTCCTCCTAGCATTTCCCTTTTAAATTGATCCAATGCATTTATAAAACTTTTTTATTTTTAATTTTTTAAATGGTGTTCGATGTTAACCGCATCGATTAATTCACGCTCTAATATTGTGAGTAATTACAAAACTAGTTGAAACTATTTGAAGAGGTTAATTTGACATAATCTAAGTGCCCCGAAAAACATAACAACAAAATATGAATGAAAAACCAACAAATATTACATAACTATTATTTAATTGTGTCATTTAAAATGGGATAAAAAAATCAACATTTTTAAATCATTTTAAAAATTATGAGATTTCGACCAAAAAAAAAAATTGCCAGAGTTTCTAAAAAAAAAAAAAACCTATCAGATAACATAAAGATGCTAAAATCTTCGTGAGATGAAAGAGGCATCACTCATCAAAAAAGAAAGTTTGGAGAGGTCGTGGGTTCAATTCTCACTAAAGTTACAGAGAGGACGTTCAAGTCTTTCGGACCATACCTTTTGTCCTAGTATTTATAAACGTAGAGGAATTTGATATGAAAAATGATATTTTGACGTACTTTAAATACATACATTGAATACACAATGGTCTAAATTTTATTAGGATATGTGCGACATATATCTAAATAAAATTTAAACCATTGCATATCCAATGTACGTATCCAAAATATGTCAAAATATCATTGTCCATCGATATAGCTAGAGTAACTCTCCATTTCATTGATTGACCAACATTGTTGAGACAACTAATTTACTAGTATTAAATTTCTTAAGCCTAAACAAAAACTTTAGATACCTATTTTCAGTGTCAGTTGTTTCATAAACAATAAAAACAGGAGCAACATAGACTCTTTTAACCTTGTGAGTTTCCCTCTGTTGCCAAAGCATTAACACACTTCAAGGGGTGCCCACAAAGTCACTTTCAAATGGTCTGGAATTCAGCAAACCACCAACCTGAATGCCAATTTCATGAAGATTATTTCCTGGCATCATTTTTGTGGTGAGTGTGCGGCGGATGGCGCCTTATCGACTCGAAATCACAAAGCAATTACTCCTACTGAGACTGATCTGATGAACTAGATAGTAAAATATGAGAGAAGAGCATATAAGAAAAAGCATTCTTGACAATATCCACAAGAGAGTTCTATAGAGCCACACAGCACTGTAGCCCAAAACCCAGATAGGGGAACTGATTGTCTAACCAGGCATTATTCAGTAAAGTTCACCCTCCTTGTGTGTGTAGATGACGCAGTCGGAGGTCGGATACGAGACGCAGGTCAGCACATAGCCCTTCTCCATCTGACTATCATCCAGGAATGATCCATCCGATTGGTCGACGGAGCCTTCCACCTTTAATCCTGCGCAAGTAGAGCACGCTCCAGCACGGCACGAGTAAGGAAGATCGAGTCCAGCGCTCTCTGCTGAGTCTAAGATGTAGCAGTCATCTGGAGCTTCGAACTCTTTCTCTTCGCCTTCTGGTGAGATAAGCTTGACCTTGTATATTGCCATTGCTGATACCTTAAAAGAGGAAGATTTCAAGCCGAAGGCTCTCGAAACGCTCTTGGTCGAGCCCACTGACAGCGAATTCTTCATTGTGATACCAGCAGCTCTGGACTGGGCTCTGCTGCTAATCATGCAAGATGTTGGAAGTTGCAGGGTTGACATGGTCACACCTGAATCAAAAAATGTAAGTTCTATTCATCAAGGAGTGATATTTATATATATAAAGGAAACAAACAATAAAAGTGATCATCTTTCTTTTTCATATAGTATTAAAATTTGCAGAATCACACCAAAACAATCTTTTTTCCATTCCTTATGTTCAAGATCAACTATAAGAACAAGAATGTATAGGAACAATAAAAATAAGTGATCCCTGAACTCTATAAAAACAAAATATTGTATAAAGTAAATTAAATAAGGAATTCTCTCTGGAAAATTTTATGCAGATGTGATATGATCTGGTTCCATCTATTATCCTAGGAGTCACCAAGGCACAACAATAATCATAGGTTTGTATGAGCCAAACCAGCAAAGATTTCCCACATAAAATATTAGTCAAATGTATGATTATCTCATTCTAGTACTTTCCTGTGCCATCACATGCCTACACATACTTCTGCTTTCTCAGTAATGCGATAACCGTCTGAAAATTTTTAAAATAGCCAGTTGTAAAAGCGTACCACATTTAGAGATTTAAAACTTGAACTTGACCAGGTACTGTTCCAAAGTCTCCCACAATTGCAAATTACTTTAAGATGAGTAACTAATAGCAGGAATAACGTAATATGATTTTCCGCATTCCATTCATAAATTCTGTCATCAGTAGTGCTGGTCGACAGTAATTAATTTCTAAACGATTCCCACAACAGCATTTTAATGCACAAATATATATATATATTTATGCCACATCCAAGCACCGGGAAATGGAACATGAAATTCGTGATCATGATCCAAAATGTCATTCTCAGTCAAAAAGAAAAAAATAAAAGTTCTCAGATCAACAAAAGACCAAAATTAATAAGCTTCTGGCCTTTAAATCAAAGACCCACAACCCAAATAAATGGTTAAAATAATTTTCATTTAGGTCAAATTCTTTTTTAGGTCACGTCACTGTCACAACAAAACAAGGATAATGGCTTTGAATCACTAAATAATCCTAAAAATTAAATACTTTATATAAATGATGAATTTAGAGAATGTTAAACAAAAACCCCAAGGATACTTATCTCAACTTAACAAATCCTTTGCCCAACTTTTCTCCTCAACTAGAATTTTCTCTTCTACAACATTAAAAGCGGTGAAGCCATTTTCAATAATCTTCATAATGTCATTTTGTATCTTCTATTAATACTCCTATATATCCAACCGTATGGTTAAAACAAAGGTCAACGGTCTCCATAGTCATTCCTTAATCCTTTAAATAGCATATTCTCAAAATAATTTCAATTGGGTTTTCCAAAAAATGGTAGTTTTTTAACAACAAGCTTTATCTTATTTCCTCCTTCAAAGTAATAGTCGAGCTAATACCAGACAGTTAAAAACAACTCACTTTTAACATCTAATATTTTAACTCAATGTTATCTTTTCCCCTCTACTTTTCACCCTCACCAATAAAGAATAAACGAGAGGAATTGCTTCTTATTATTGGTATTCATGCTATTATGCTGATCTTGAAGCCAAAAAGGGATTGATAGAACTCAACAATTTCTCTTGTTTTTATTTAGTTGATCACTCTAACATGTTTTTAATAAGAACTATAGCTACTATCTTAACCATTTTCCTCAAATTCTAGCACATTCCCAAGCTTTCTACATACTTCATAGTTTGAAGAGAGCTTTCAAAATTGAATTGCCGAAACCCAAGTGGGTGTTTAGTTGTTGAGAATTGAAAAAAGGTTTTTCACAATACTCCTTAAGTTTCCGTAAAGGTTATTTGATATGCTCAAGCAACATGAAGTTAAATTGCATTGAGTAACACCCGTATAAGTTTACACACACACACACACACAAAATAAAAGTTAAATCTAGCGCAATGGCAAGTTAAATCCCCTAGGTCGAAGGAAAGAGACTAAGAGAGAAAGGAGGCAAATAGCGCAATGGCAAGTTAAACCGAAACTTTTTTTTCTCATCACAACTAAAAAATCTACACTCAAATAATACACGCCAAAAGGCAAACACAACCATAAAATATGTCATTCTATTACAATTAAACAACGTAGCAGAAATGAAGATGCTTAGCTGGATGTGTAGTAAAACTCGTAAAGATAGAATAAGAAATACAGAAACTCATAAAATATGAGTATCATCACCAATTGACACAAGATTAGGGAACGATAGTTACGGTGGTTTGAACACCTCCAAAGACGACCTGCAAACACTCCTCCTGAAAACTCCACTCAACAATAAAAACTAAAGAAATTCGACGAGGCAGGGGTAGACCTATGCTAACTCGGGACACATTAATTATGATGAACTTAAATGATTTGGAAAGCACACCATCGATTGCACTAAATCGAGCGCAATGAAAGTGTTTGATCTATGTAGCTACAAAATAGGACTTTAGAAAAATGCAAAAGTAACCCACTTCAGACACCGTCCCAGTAGGATGCCGCGCATTTTGCCTCGAGATGCGCACGCACACATCTCCGCGTACCCAAAGTTGGTTACTTTAGCAGTTCCCTTTAGTAAATACGCTAAAAACGCTAGGGCTGGAAAAAGCCCCAAAACACACTAATGTTTTTTTGTGATTCCTCAAATCAATCAATCATTCATTCATTCATTCATCACAAATAATAAGATTCAAATCATCACAAATGGCGACCAGAATCAATAAACCCTAACTAACTAACTAAAATAACAACAAAACCGAAATCGATCTTACAAGAGAGAGTGAGAGACGATCGAAGATCACAACAGAAACGACGACGACGACGACGACGACGAAGACGGCCTCCTCTTCGTCTCTCACCGTCGCTGCTCAAACGAAGCGGAGACCACGAAGAGACAATGAACCCAGCCTCATATAGCGATGGCTTCAGGTTTGGCGTATCGTAATCGTACGCGACATACGGACACACATCTCCACACTATCAATTATTTTACGTCGGTACACGTGTAGATCGGAGTTTGCAGATATTACGAGGATCCGACGACTGTGATTCGCGTGGTGGGTTTGTTGTGTTTACGTTTCAGAGTGGTGAAGCACGTTACATGTGCGTCGAGAGGTGGGTCCCGCTGGAGGATTTGTCGTGCGTGTTACGCGTGTATCGGAGGATCATTTTGCATCGGACGGTTGGAATCTTTTCTGTGTGCTGTGAAAAGCAAGTGCACCCACAGGATGCACATTGGGATTTTTCACGTGTTGCAGGCTCGTTGACAGGAGGAGAAAGGGTAGCAAATGGCAATCTCTCGTCCAACATGGGTCGGATTTGGGTCTTACATATTTATTAAAAGCTCGGTAACAAATGAAAATGAAAATGAAAATCTAAAGATCAAAAGTGAATTGATGAAAATGCTTGATGACCAAATCAATAAAAACGTGAAAATTCAAGGATCAAATAATTCTTTTTGTGCAACCATTATACCACATTCTCTTTGTGAGTAATTGTTAACATTTATTAAATTTATTTATTTTTAAAAAAATATTAATAAGCCCATTTAAACCCTACTCAAGTAATTGAAACTTTATTAAATTTATTTATTTTTAAAAAATATTAATAAGCCCATTTAAACCCTACTCAAGCTTGACTCAGACCGGTTTAAGACTGGTTTGGACAAAGCCTTGAAAAAGAAGCTCATGTAGGTTTGATTCGGGCTTGCCCAATCGAGTAGTGAACTGGTCTACTCACCTCCAACAAAACTAGAAGATTGGTGACTAAATTTAAGAAGAATCTTTAATTGTCATGTTTGATGCAGGTGTTCCTATTTTATCTTTTCTAACAATAGACTTTTTTTCCACATAGTATTGTTTTTACCATCAAAGGGCTTTGAGTTTGAACAGCTCCACAGGACTCATAAGAAACCTCCATTTTTGTCTAACTCTTTAAGTATATAACATGATTAATAAGTTAATATAATATCATGTACTCCTATATGTTATGTATCATTATTTAGGACATCCATGAAACATATGCTAGCCATTTAGGCAACAATTACCACTCAAGTTGTCAGGCAGCACAACAATACTACCATAAAAATTGACTTAATTTGAGATATATCTCGAATTGGTCATGAAAACGATAAAAGCAGAGAAGCTAAAACAAACGAGTACAAGCGGAAGAGAATACCACGGAGCGGTCGTCGACTCGAAGGTCGACCGAATTAGCACTAGAAACCAAGCTTTGATACCATGATAGATTTCAAAGAAGAGTCTAAGAATTGTATTAATTTGGGCAAATTGAGTATAATAGAGTGCTCTTATTTATAGAGCTGAACAAATCATAAAATAAGAAAAGTTACCAAAACTACTTAGATATCAAAATATAAAAACTTCCTAAATACCTAAACTACAAAATATAGCAATTACTATAATTTCTTTAACAGGTCACACAATCTCTATCTACTTATAAATTGGGGGGAGGGATTATCTCACAGCCTCATAGCTCTGGTTTTGTAATTCAGTTGATAAATTAAATGTCCCTGAAACTTATTTGGTACATCTTCATGATCATTCATTCATAGCAATTTATGGTTTTCTCGTCAAACACTTAGGTGACATATAGGTAGGTTGCACAACCCCGCGGCACTTCTTCACGGGCATGTGATTTTTCATTAGTACCGATATTGTCTTCAAATTAATCACCCTCAACTTTTTGGTGTGGGTTTTATCTCATAAGGCCTCGATGCTAATTGGAGGAGATAATCAATTATATAATTCTTTATTAAGTTTTATTTAATAGATGTGAGACTAACTTTTCGATCCACGCATCTTCAATAAAAGTAATACCAACTAATTAACGGATGTTGAGATGAGAGATATAATAGGTACCGTGTGTCCATTAAGCACGATATGTAGCGATATGTAGCAATTTCCTTTGAAAAAAACCACCTACTATATGCATTTAATATAGTAATATGACCCCTAGAGTAGACGAAGTAATCCTAATACCGACGTTATTAAATGTAGCTTGCTTGAGCTTTTGAGAAGTTCTCACATCATACAAGTGTTAGGAGAATATGTATGCGTAAAAAGGCCCACCATGTATGAGTCACATTTATGTATTGCACGATCTTTAAGTAAGTGATTACTATTAAAGACCCCGAACATGCGAGCATATAAATATATAGCTGGATTACAAAATAACATAAAAAAAAAAAAAACTATGTGCCTCTCTAGAGTCTAGCACAAATAGAGAATAATAGAACTCAGCCAGCAGTGGACAAAAGGAATCAACTTTGAAATTCATCACTTCACATGCAAAAAAGCAAATTCTTAATCAACAGCCAAACTGCCAAAGCAGCCAAACCCTCTTCAAGTGGGCAACTAATTCCACCAAAAACAGCTATGAAACCAATATGGTTTCACACAAAATAAAGAAAAGAAGGAATACGTGTTCCTCACTTAGCTGGATGAATATAATTCAAGAATAGACAAGTCCAGGCCACCCTTTTTCACTAAATTGTGTTAGGCAAATAAGGGCCACACTTACCTCAAAATATAGGTAAGATGGCTCCATCAAGAACAGCTCCTTTTCAAATTCCTAAATAAAAATTATTAGAATGACACCAAACCTATTTGTTGTTCGAAGCACTTAGTATCATGTGCTTTATCTGACAACAAACAAGTAAAGCGTAATAGCTCTGACTAATGCAAAGGTTGTGGGTTCCGTTCATGGTACCTATGTTATAGTTTTGTAAAGTTCTAATTAACTCTCGTGGGATTAGCTGAAGCGAAGTAAGGAGGGGTTAAAAAACGCAACGCCCACAAATATCAAACAGATAAGTACATCGTAATTGGTTGACGACGACATCGTAACAAAACTATTTTCTGAAACAAGGGAGGGGCTGCCCTACAACAGGGTCAAGGATTTTATTTTTTATTTTTATTTTCAAATTCATGCCCTTGGAATGCCTGTCTGCAACACCAACTATCATACACTTCTTGTGATATTCAACACCATAACACGTTCAAAAATTGCAGAGTTTTCATTATCACCCATGTTTCCACATGAGGTGTTGATGATATGTTTCAAATGGGAAGGCCTAGATTAATGTGTGACAAAGACTAAGCATTCAAATTGGCCATTCATTACTCATGAGGGTATCCCACATGACCAAGTGGCTGATAAAGGCTTCAAAGGACTTGTAGGGTTGGAGCAATTCCATCAATCTAACTTGAAATGATTTTCTACAGTGAAGAATTCAAATAACAACGCCGCTTACATTAATCAAACTTTTCTATTGTGTTCGATTTAATAAAATTAATGACGTGCTTTCCAAACCATTTAAATCTTTCATCTATCTCGCGTCCCAAATTAACTTAAATCTACTCCTCCATCGTCAAATTTTTTCAGTTTCTATTGAGTCGAGTTTTGCAAGCCAACGCCTTTAAAGGTGTACAAATCACCTCAACCGCCCTTCCCTAATCTATTTCTACAAAAAAAAAATTCAAAAATATCCAAAAAATTAGGAGACAATGTAGGCAATCAAAGAAAACTTTTGTATCAGACTGAACTACAATGTGCAGCCTAATATTCAACTTAAGGGGTCCAATGAGGGGCTCTCTTACAGCTATTTTTTGAGATTCTAAGATCCACTGAAACCAGCTTTTGCTCTCTTTTTTTAAACAAAAACAAACTCTTTGCACTACTTTTACAGAACTAAAGTTCATGATTCTCCCCTTTTTCCTGTTTTCCTCTCACCCACTTTTCTTTTCTTGTTCATATTCTTAGCTTCAGCTTTTTGGTTTCACAACCAAAACACTTGAGAGGGCAAATTGAAATATTCCACCAAAAAAAAAAGGAAATTTTTTAAAAACAATTCTTCCAAGAGAGGAAAAACAATTGTGGAAAAAATGGCTTCTAGAGGAGGACATAATGACATATATAACAGAATTTGGAGGAAAAAAATTATATACAAATCACAAACCAATTATGTCTTTTTTTTTATTAAAAAACACACAATCCCACAATTTGTTAAGATGAACACATCAACAAACCAATTTTTTATTTTTTTTAAAAAAACATTTTTTGAATTTTAAAACTCATCACAAAAACAGAGAAATAGACTCAATCTTTGATGTTTCAATAAATCAATGAAATTGAAAATTGTAAAAAAATAATAAATTAAATTAAAGTAAATCTCCAACTTCACTCACAAAAAAAAAAAAAAAAAAAACTATAACTAGAATTTCATGTTCTTGCCAAACCAACCAATTTAACTCAATTTAACTCCAAAGCCCAAATTCTAAGCCCAAGGCAATGAGAACAAAAGAACCCATGAAATCAAACCATTTCTTCGTCGAGAACACATTATAGAAAGTGATAAGACCATGCAGCGCGAAAATAGTCAAGCTCGCCTGAATACCCACGAAATAAATAAGACTGTGTAGCAAACAATGTTATACAGGCATTCAAATATATATAATAATAATTATAAGAAACACTAATCATACACAAACACCCAACAAACCATTCATGTATAACCAAACAAAGTCCCGCTAAAATTACACTAATAAATCACATAAACCCCCATAATTTTTTTTTATTATTATTTTTTTTTCCACCTTTTCAGCTCAAATCCACCCCTCTCAACGCCTGCACCGTGTGATTGCGCTGCACCCGCGTTGGTACGGGTTCGCCTGAGCCCCTGCCCTGCAATTGTAGTACGAAGCGCCCCTTCTGGAGCAGGGCACAGTGTTCCTCCTCAGCGCACCGTAGCTTATGTACTGCCTCGTCGCTAAAATGCGCCGGTTGATTTCTGAGTCCAAATCGAACTCCTCCTCCCCGCCGCATCCGCCGATGGAGCCGTCGCAGGTCGAGATCGCCGGGATCCAGCCCAGGTCGCCGGCGCCGGCCTTGGTCGAGATGAGGAGGGTGGCGAAGGTGATTGTGAAGATCAGGAGAAGCCCAGATGAGATCTTGTTCGCCATTGTCGAGATTCAGTGATTCTCTGTGTTGGGTTTCGATTGATCGAGTTTTTGTAGTTCAATTGCACGAATTCTCCTCTCTCTCTCTCTCTCTCTCTCTCTCTCTGTGACGCGTTTTGTGTGGTTTGAGTTGAAGAGATGAGGCGGAGAGGTTTCAGTGATATATGAAGGAGTGGGGGCGGGAGTTTGACACTGGAGTTGGAGGGATTTACGGGAATGCCACTATGTAGATGGACTTGGTTGGGATCAAATAAGATGTGTGATGACCACCACTAAGTGTACTTGTATGCGTCCCTTCGATGTGTTTCGAGATGCATGTGCACAGTATCTCGACAAAAATGAAGGGTTGCACACATGTACGTGCCTAATGTGCGTGTTGCACTAGCATTTTCTTTGCCATAATGTGTGAGAGCGAAAGTGTGAAAGTGTAAAAGCATAGTTGGGTTTGTAATATTTAGGGATGCAGGTGGGGCGGTGAATCCCCATTCCCCATGGGGATCCGCCCCGATGGAGCGAAGATTTCCCACTAACTAACCCCCATAGGGTTGGGGACGGGGGCAATTTAATCCCCACCATCGGGGTGGGGCGAGGGCGGTATTACCCATCCCCTACCATGATGAATCCCTATGGGGATTCCCCACGGGATCATGAATATTTCATGTAGGAGTTGCATTAAAATCATTAAATTTTATATTTCCCTTTTTAGTATGGTGAATGTTTCACATAAAGTTTGAAAAATCGACCTACAATTGCGAAGAAAAAGTTTTTAATGATTTTAATTTCGGATCTGTAATGTATTTGATCTCTTTAATATTACAAATATCACAAATTCCAATGGCAACAATTGCAAATTATAAAATTTGCACAATTACCAATTGGAATGTGTCATGTATCATTTGATAGAGAGAATAAAGAAGGAGGAATCTATTAATTTTCTATTACTAAATTACCCCATTCTAACTGACGTTTTCTCTTAAGTTGAAGGAGAATAATTTTACACATTTACCCTTTCACACCTTGAGATGCATGCCCGCATAGTTTTCGGCGCATAATACGCAGAGTGCATATCTCGAAACGCACATGGACGGCTCCTAAAGTCGATTTTCGTTTGAAGTGTATGTTCGATTATGTCAAAAAAATCATTTCTCTTTGTTAGTGATGGGTAAATTAGTAATAGAAAAGTTAATAAATTATCTCTACTTTATACTCTCCATCAAATGAATACACGTGGCATTGCGATTGGTAATTGCGTAAATCTCATAATTTGCAATTGCATGGTAATTGCGTAAATCTCACCATTTGCAATTGTATAGAAGCGGCTTCCCATAATATGTGTGTCAATTATGAGCCGTTTGATTAACGGGTGTTTGATCATGTTCTTGTGTAAGTGAGTGAAAAAAATATGGATTTCCAATTTAATTAGTTGGTTAATTAATCTACCATTATTGTGACATGTATCTTGCTTTATTTCACCAAATTGTAAAAATGACTTTTGTTTGTTGTCGCCATTTCGTTTTCTTGTGTCACTCTCCATTAGCATAGAAACTTCTCTTTCATGATCTTCATTTGTTAGTCTAGTGTGAGATTGATTTTCTAGTTCTTATCCATTAGGAGAAAACATGTTTGTTATTAAAAATAATAATAACAAGGTTTTAGTTTCAAATTAGTTAGAGACGGTTACATAGATGAAACTCTTTAACTCTGTTTATTTTAATACAACTGAAATCCTTCTTGATTAATGCATCTCAAATTTAAGCTTTACCTAAAATTTATTTTAGAATCGACGCAATTAAAGCCAAAGAATGGTCATGCTTTACATTACGTTTCATTTAGTTAAACACGTATATGAAATGCCGTTTTTAAGATTTGTTGGATATATATCAATAAGAAATTACATATTTGGGAATTGAAACTTTATTATTGTATAATTATTAATGAGATGGAGTCTGCTATTGCAACTTAACATAAACACGTACGAGCGATATATACTTGTCTTCGTTCTTGTAGTACACATCGAGATGCGTCTATACATATAACGATGCAAAAATTAATAGACACTAACAAGTGCGTGTCGGTGTAGCGTGTTCGTGCCTACACACATTTTTTGTACTTTGTTAGACTTGAACAATCATATATCAAATACGTACATCAAAAATAAAAAAAAATACATTGTTGCCCATTATTCATTTCAATTTATTTTAGAGCTTTAAAGAACACATTATTTTGAGCTTTGAATAACACATGGGTTTGAAAAGCCAAATTATATGTCTGCAATTTTGAATTAATCTTGATACTAAAAAAAAATGGTAGACAATTAGTTAGGTGTGGAAAAGACCTCTAATCCTAGAGGGGCAGTTCTGAAATTAGAACCAAATTAATGGTCATTAGTTGGAAGAGACGGAAAGAGGCGTTTGGTTGACTGTAGAGAAAAAGAGAAGATTTTGGAATTGAAAATGAAGGAAATGCATCATCTAGGGTTTCGGACAACTGTTAACTGAGAGACACGTTGCCGTTATGCTTGACGGTCGCCGTTAAGTTTAAAACTTTAAATGCAAATGAAAATGATGCAAGGTCACTCTAAAGTCACACCCATCAAATTTTCGGAGATAACACGCGAGGTGTGACGTACACGAAGTGTGTATCTTAAGACGTACACCAATAACTATCAAGGCCGATGTAATTTGAGGACGTGAGTTCAGTGATGTCAAAGTCTCATTGGCTTTAAAACCTTTTCGTGTGCGCCTCGAGATACACACTCGGTGATGTCAAAGTCTCATTGCCTATGCCAAATTCTTCTCTCTTCACTCCATCTCATCTTCCCGAGTCGAATATTGGATTGGATGGAAATCACCTCCGGATAATTGAGTTAAAGTTAACATTGATGGGTCCCTTAGAAGGGATATGCAAGCTACTGGGGCAGGTGGTCTTATTAAGAATTGTTATGGCAATTGGAAAGGTGGCTTCGTCATTAATATCTGAACATGCTTAGTCTTTGAATTAGAATTATGGGGTGCTCTCCAAGGCTTACAACTAGCTTGTGACAAAGGTTTTTGACAAGTTATTTTAAAGATGGACAATAAAGGCATGGTGGAGCTTTTGAATGAGGGGAGTATACCATGTAATCATCATCGCCAATTGGTCTCTCTTATTTTGCGCCTTATGTACATTCGTGTTTTTCACATTCATCGAGAAGGGAATCGAACAGCGGACTGGATGGTGGCATTTGATGCGTAATATTCGATTGAAGCTCACTCCTTGAATCAGTGTCCTCTAAGGCTATTTGATATTATGAGAGAAGATGTTATGGGTGTTTCCTTTAATAGAATGTGCCGGATGTAACTAGTCCTTATGCTTCTTCTTAATACAAAAAAAAAAAAATGAAGTTAAAATCCGTCAGTGAAGTTGACTGTTATGTAGTGTTAACGATGTGAGCCACGTCATCAAATGAAGACAGGACGTCCACGTAGTTGGTCGACTCCGTCCGTCCCAGCTGTTACATGTCGCGTGGGTCCCACTACCAATCACAGCAAGGATTCGGTGCACCTGCGGCGCTCCCGCGTCCGCACACCCTCGTCACGCCACCCTGGCACCTCTTTTTTTTTTTTTCCTATTTTAATAAAATAAAAAACTCATTATTTATTTATTTATTTGTTTGAAATCAAATATACAATTATGAGTTTAAGGTTCAATCCCTCCCTTTGAACGAGTAAAATTTTGATAAAGCTACGTTAAAGTACATTCTAAACTAGATAATTTTGTTGCAGACTTACAATATTTAATGTTCGTAATGTTCATTTTATTGATATTTTGATAGATGTTGCTCAATTTCGAGATGCGAATTTAAGTTTCTAGTATTGTTAAACAATTACAATGTACTATAATTTCTCAATATTTCCCTTACGATAAAAAAAAGTTATATCGACCTTTAAGAGATGCAGTGTAGCGACAATAAGATGAACACCATAACTTTAGCTAAAGCAAAAGTTGTGGGTTTGAATTATAAATAAAATCATATATTCTTATATTCAACTAAATTATAGGTTGGAGAATCCAAATTCTATAAAATTAGTCGACTGAAGTAAAGAGAGACCGAAAAAAGTTGAAACACCACCACGAATGTCCAAAAAAAAAAAAACTTATTTGAAACTTGATAAAAAAAATATATTTTTTTCAGCGTAATATTTGACTAGAGAGACATGGCGCACTCAATTTAGCTATTGCGTGACTTATAAATGTTAATTAATGTTTGAAAAACAATAATTAACATTTGATTAATGATTATAATTATCATTAAAGAAAACATGAGCTTTTATTACCTACCAATAAAGAATGTTTAGAGAGAAATAATAAAAGGGTGTTGGGGAAGATTGATCATATGAAATCATGGTTGGCACTTTTGAATTCATTCTTTTGTCTTGGATAAGAATAATTTCATCAAAGAACCTTTCAAGTATAATTTTGCTTTGTTGTGACATTTGTCACATTGTCAAGCCATTTAATTATCATGGTCATAACTTATAAGATGTCAAATATGTACTTTATTATATTTCAAAATCACAATTCAACCTAGTATGAACAAAAGTATTACAAAGAGATCAAAGTTCAATGTGGAATTGATTATCACTATCTCTCAAGTTTGCTTAGCAGTGCATCCATTGGAGGTAGCTCCTTCACTATTTCTTGCCAATCAGGCATACCCTGCAAGGGAAGACAAAATTAGAGTCTTAATGATGAAATATAAGTGAATGCAATTGTTTTCTTTCTTTTCTTTGAATTTAGGAAGGAATCACGCTATTGTAAGCATTCGTAAGTAACCCCAACTAGATCCAATGCTAAGTTCGAATAAGCGAATACAATTGTTTTCAACTACGTTATAAGCAAGAATGTTGAATATGTGAACAAAATGTGGGAAAACATCGATTAACAACTTCAGAATGAAGAATACAAGTGCAGTCAAATCTCTCATCAAATAATATCAAGGGCTTTTAAAGTAAATCCCAACCATAAATATTTCTTGTCCATGCAATTAAGTTGAGGAAAATATCAATACTAATAAAGATCGATGTGCCCGTGTGCTTATCCGACACGATAATTATTACGACTCTTACCTAATTGCTATAGCTTTCGAGTTTAGTAATTATTTAACATCATGTCTATCAGTGTTGGTTAATGTTCATTAATTTAATGGGCCTCCATGCCACCCAACAAGTTATCAAACTCATATCTCAGTTTATGCAGAATCATTGGTTCAAGTCTCTTAACATTTCTATGGTAGGGACTAGGGAGAGCCATAGTTTGGATTATATGTGGTTGGGCTTCTACTCAGACAACTATTGAAACAAATGCAGAAAATCAAGTTACTTGATCATAGTAGACTCGCCGACAGACCGATAGTTCATTTCCACTTAAGATCTCACCGACGGACCGATAGTTCTATTACGACAGCATGTGTTAATTAGAGAACTATCCCAGACTTCTTCTATCAGATAAAAGTTTCATCAAACCAACTTACCTTTCCCGATCTTCGCACACGACCATCAAGGCGCAATATAATATATACATCTTCCCCGGGGGTTACGCCTTCAGATTTTTGTTGTTCGCGTATCCAACTGAAAGAGATTTAAAGACGCAATCAGTGAATTGAAGTTTGGGCCAGTAGATGTTCACAAAAAATGTCATTGAAAAGCATAGATAATAATATAAGCATTTTACTGGAATTAGAATGGAAGCTTAAAAGATAAGCTGTTTAAAAATAAAAAATAAAAAAAAATGTTGAAGAAAACCATTAAGGACATAGAGAAGGACATAACCTTTCCCATTCACCAGGTGATACAATCTCGGCCTTGAATCGCACTTCTGCCTTCAATCGTGACTTTGCCGTTATAGACTGAGTTCGTTGATCAAATTCATCCTGCAATTAGTATACAAACAGCATCAATGACGATGCACAAAGTCATCAATGTATGACATAAACCAAAATCTATTCAATTGTGAGTTCCATACATAAAATGAATTTTATTTTTAGAATACTGTCAGCGGCGCAATAAACAAGATCTGCCGTATCATGTCTCCGAAGAACTATTCCAGTCGGACAAGGAACGTGATCATTTTTAGCCCGTTGAAACAAATAAAGAGACTAGAATTATTTACATTCACAGATATAAGTTAAAGAATTAAGTGGAGTTAAAGGGCGTGTAAACTTACCAACATTACAATTATTTCCTAATAAATTGCATATCATACTCTACAAGTGTACATACATAATTGAAACTATTGAAAGAGCGAGTCGCCAGTCACTTACTTTTCATACAGAAAAAATACAACACACTAGGATAAAAATATGCAATGCCGAGGAGAAGTGGCATGATTAGAACCAAAACCTTTTTCTTACCCCAATAGAAGGAAGAGATGCAGGTGTCTTTGAAGAGGAGCCAAAACCTTTCTTCTCTATTGTAGGCCTTCTTCCCTCTTCAATCCAGATGACGGGAACCAAAAGGACACCACGATTAAGGAGCTCAGTTCTAAATCGTTCAGCCTTCTGTATAGCCATATTAACAGCATCTTTTTTTCCAGCCAAAATAACCTACAATGCAAGTCTGATTAAGAAAAAGCTAAACATGCATCAGTAATCAGACTACAATTTTTGAAACCGCATTAGTCGTCTTTGGTTTCTGATTGCCAAAAAGAAATTGACAATGACTTATAACGGGAAGCAAAACGACAGTTCTGAAATTCATCAATTACTCATTATGAGTGTAGAAGACTAACATTTAAAAGAAACTCGTAAGAAAGGAGAAAAAGAATCACAACAACCTAACTAGTTAGACTAAAATAACATTAGTGCTTCGTGAAACTTTTTAAGTTAAATTGTAAGTAACATAGAAGTAAAAAAAATTGCTATTACTTCGGTTGTAATCAGACTAAACTGCAAAAGTAACCATAGCATCTCCATTGTACCCCCTACTCTATGAAGTTGAAAAAAAAATGCTAGTATGAATTTCACTAGCTTCATTTTGCAGAAGTCCGAAATTCAAGCTTTATATCTAAAAACTTGAAAGATGATTGGATTTATAACTTCTCTAATGAAAGATTCAAGTTAAACTAAATTCTTGAAAATCAAAATTTTAAAACATCATAGTACAGCACAAAATCATTAACTTCAGTTTCAGAAGAGCCTGTAAGTAGTTTGGAATCAACTTAAATCAAGATGACAAACAGAGAGAACGATGTTTGCATGTAACAAATCCTTTCTAGACTTTAGCATTTCCTCATCATCGTGTGTAACAATGAACCTACTCCAACCAAAAAATAAGTTATTTTGATCAAGAAGCAGGTCATATAACATTGTGAAGTGTGAACATCTCAGCGTGTACTCATTAATTATAGACATTAAAATGAAGTAAATATTTATGAACTAAGTGACTTTAAATTCAAAATAAGATGGTGATTTTGAGAAAGAAAAAGAATATGATACTAACAGGTCTAACAGTGTCTCGCAGCTGCACAAGCTCGACAACTCGATTAGTTGAGAGGCGCAGTGGTAATCTTGACAGAGTTTCGTCACGTGTGATTTGGGCAATTTGCTCCTCTTCTTTTCTATTGTCCCACAAAAATAAAGCCACGAGAAGAACAAGACCTGAAGAGTGCTGATTCAAAAGATAAGTCAATATAAGGCAAAAGGGAAAACAAGTTTTTTCCTGCTAGCATCACCAAGCATATCATTAATCTTTTTCAAGAGGTTTAAGCATGAAAAAGATAGTCTCGATTGGGAGGTGAATGCGCTTCCAATTAAAGCTCAATAGGAACTGATGAAACTCCTTTTCCTAGATCATCTGTCTCAACATGATATGAATCCTTCACCTAGCTTAGGCAGATCCCGAGCTTACCTCCAATGTTGATAGCAGCATTTAGGCTAGTTTCTCCGAGATCAGGTGCACCTTCATCACCCTTAATAGCACGAAATAGCCTGGGAATAGTGAAGAAAGTTGAAATTCCTGCAGCAGCAGCAAAGGCAACATAAAAGAATCTCCTAACCCCACGAAATGGTGCTTGGACTTCACTGATGAGTTTAAGGTCTCTCCTAAAACTGTAGCCAATATCTTCCCCTCCTAACCGTGCCTGTAAGGATAACAAAGATATAATGGGCCTCAAACCCGATACTGGAGAAGAAAAAAGAAAGCAAAACGAGAAAGATGCTTCATTTCTGGCAAAGGAAAGCTAAAAAACACAAAGTTCTTTCCAATGGCCAATAGAAACTGGAGAAGAAAAAAAAAAGCAAAACGAGAAAGATGCTTCATTTCTGGCAAAGGAAAGCTAAAAAACACAAAGTTCTTTCCAATGAATAGAAAATTGCTTCATTTCTGGCAAAGGAAAGCTAAAAAACACAAAGTTCTTTCCAATGGCCAATAGAAAATTTGTGAATTGTAAAGAGATGAAATTATCACATGATATCACAAAGCATCAGTGCAACCATAGAACCTGCAATTAGATGAGATACTGTAAGTTCGTAACCCAGTGTGACTGAATTAGCTAATTTTCATGCAGAGCCACTTTCAACACCAATGATTAGGTCCTCGGGCATTTCATCAACTAGTTGTGGTCACACATGTACAACATCCTGATTTCTTGAACTACTACCATGGCAAAGGTCATGACTCATAATTACCATACTTCTGATCAACACAATGAAGATTCACGAACAATTCAGCGAGTACACAGGTTTAATAAACTTGTGCTTCACAATTTTGATGGTCAAAGAACCCTAAGTAAAAAATTTGAGGCGTAGCTCATCAAGAACTGCTGAAGTCACTATGTGGATACATTATTCCAATTACAACTGTGAGAATATATTTATGATGGACAGAAAGATGGTTCAGTTTCTCTTAAGAAGAACAAGAAAAAAAAACAAAGACTGAGGAGCTTTATCCTTGTGGATATATTTAATTGTCAGATCATCAAAAGAGTTTTTTTTCTTAAAAAAAAAAAAGACTCAAAACTGCATGAAATAGAAATAAAATTGATATTAAGGACAGTGCCGGAAAAAATAAAATCAAATACCTCTTCCTGAAGTTCCTTAAACTCAGGCAAAGCTCTAAAGGAAGCCAAGTCTGGATCATTAAGAATGGTGCCAAATTTGAGGTTGTACTCCCTCAATGCTGTTCGTAAACACTCTGCAGCTTTCTTTCCTTCCCCTCTGCCTCAAATTAAAAAAAAAAAAGGGAAAATAAAGACTCTCACTTTGGGTGTACTTTGTGTACAACTTTGTATCATAGAATGCAATAGGTGAATAAGAATGGATAGATATTTACTTATACAAATGATTCTATCTTTACTTGTTCTTCGGTGAACATTTTTATTATTTCCTTGGCCATCCAACTCAAGATCACCACTCAAACAACTAAATCGGATTGAAACAAATGAAGAGAATTGGTATTATTTCAAAATAGAGACAAGAGCTGGAACAATTTGAATTGGCAGTTTATCATAAAGCAGAAAACAGGGGGGCTCACCTGTAGGCATGACAGCAAGCTTTATTGTAGAGTGCAGCTTGAGCTTCCATTTGGTTAGGATCTAATGTAAGTGCAGTTTCAAATTGAGCAAGCGCATCTTTGACCTGAAACAGTCGTTCAAGTATATAGACATGCACCAATTAGATTGCCACCTAAATATCTAACAACCACGTTGATGAATGATGAGTCATAGACTAAGTTGTCTTAAGAAAGCCAATATTTGATGACACGAGTCCACCGGAGATTTAGTTGGTAGTAAAGTAAGAAGTGGATCTAAAATATCATCAATACTTATGTTTTCATAGAAGCACCCTAGGCAGGGTTATTTCTAGCTTGAGGCGGATTATGGGTATACTCATTTAACTATCATAAATCTTATTTTGACAAATTAAGTTCAAGGTTTCAAACAATTTATCGACCTAATGGTTCAAAACTTTAACTCTAATGAAGATTAGTCATTTTCAATGAAATGCAACTTAATATGTGGATAACTTACTGTCAACATTCATGGAATGCACCAATGACTTGGGCTACAATTTGGGCAAAAAGAATCATTTCGTCCCTGAACTTTCACTTTTTGTTGTATTTGGTTCTCAAGCTTTCATTAGTTCACTTTTAGTCCCTGAACTTTCATTTTCATGAGCAGTTCATGGGCGGTTCACAACTGATTCATCTACTAAAAAAATCAATTGTGAATTGCTTTGTTGGCAACCGTTACTCTCCAAACTTGACAAAAGGACCAAAAGTAGATGGAAATGAAAGTTCAGGGACTAAAAGTGAACTGATGAAAGTTTGAAGACCAAATCAACAAAAACGTGAAAGTTCAAGGACCAAATGATACTATTTGCCTACAATTTAAGAGAACTGCTAAATAGCACTACATGCCACACACTTCTACACTTAAATCCTTAATATACACACTAAATGTATCCAAGAACACATTCATCTCAATGCCTAACGAAAACATATCGACTCGCATCGACAACCCTCGATAACTCTATTAACAAACAATTAACACACAAATTTGACAAACCCATCACACAAACACACTAAATTTCCACAACAACCAAATTAAACACTCACATGAAACCAAATCCAAACACAACTGCCACAAAAGAACACCACCCATTACACAAAACCACAAACACATCAGTACTGACCATATCAAGGACCAAATCAAAATACCCATTTGAAGGAGACTCAAATTCAGCTCAAAACACAAAGCGATACTAAAAGAATTGAAAAATTGAAACTTACCCTTCCTTTGGAGAAGAGAGAGAGACCCAAATTGACACAAGTCTCAGCCGTGTCTGCCCTGGTCTCCTGCGATGGAGATGGCGAAGAAGACGAACAATGAATGAAAGATACACGGCCTACGCTCATGGGTTTTCGAAGAGAAGTGTTGGGAAGCCATTTTTGGGGGTTTGAGCGGAACAGCAACTTGTGCTGCACTGCCAGAGCAGCCATGGCCATCGCTCAAGAACCATCAACTCTGTTGTGTTGTAGTAATTCAACTTTATCCGAACTATAGTAGACTCAACTAAGGGTCTATTGTCGCAAGGGCAGTTTGGTCATTTCAATGCAAGTATGTGCATCGAATCTTGCCCGAGGGGCGTTCGTCCTCTGCTACGCTGACTAAGGATGTGTTGAGTTCAAAACCTAGACGTGTTCATGAGTCGGGCTTGAGCCGGGCCTAAGAACTTTAGCCATGCCTAGCCCGCAATATATATGGGTATGTCTATATACACGCCCAAGCTCAAACCATATACCATATCTCATCAAACTCATAAATAAATATTTTAATATTAAAATATAAAAAAATTAATTATTTATTCATTTAATAAAGTTCGTATGGACTTTTTCAATACCGTATGTGTTTATGTTAATTTGTTTTGCAAAAAGAAGAAGGTGCTCAAATAGTAAGCATCATTTAATGTGAGCATTAGATCCAAATATCGAATCCTACCCACACTACTAACTATTTAAAAAATATATTAGTATATTAACTTATACTCGGGTCGGGCTTGAGTTTTTTAAAGTGGCTTAAGCCCAGTCCATTCTTAAACGGTCTAATTGAACTCGGGCTCGAACTGAACTTTTCTTGAAATGGGCTGCCCATGCATGAATATTTGTTCACGGGCTTGGATTCATGATAAGGTCTAAGAGAGCATCTCCATGGTAAATATAGATTGTAAGCGTGGATTGATGTCACGTTAGCAATGTGAAAGAGATGTTAATCTTAAGTGAATTGAATAGACATTAAAATTCAAAAATATTCTCCAATCGTAAATTTGGATTGCACTTTCTATTTTCAAAATTTATCATGTTTTTTATAACATTTTTCATTGAAGAGGTTTTTTTTTACCCTAATGTTTATTTAGTCCTATGTAGTATACATTGACATTCAATCCACATTCCATTGCAAATACTCTAAGGACCCCGAACAATTAGTCGAGTCCACCGTTAGTCCGGTGTCAAAGGCTACTAGTCTAGGATATCCTCGTCTACCCAAAAAAAAAAAAAAAAAAAAAAAAAAAAATTGCATCGAATCTTCTGTTGTGGGGGCAGTCTGGTGATTTTCACGAATGTTGCGGGGTATTCTTGTCTTTTCAGTTCAAGATGCTAGGGTTTATAAATCAAGTTTAATCAATTAGGGTTTCAAAGCTCTCTTCGTATTCGGCATCTCGACTTCTCCCCGGTAAGCTCCGAGAAACCAATCTAGGGTTTCGCTTTCATCGAATTCGATTAGGGTTTCTTCTCCGTCTCATCTTCGAATGATCTTCAACTCTAAAAGATCACTTTTTGTTCTCTCAATCTCTTCATCGACGCTTCTTTTACTGAGTTTTTTGGTCGATTTGTTGTCCTTTCAGGTGTTTTGTACTTGTTCGTCGCCCTTTCAAAACCCTATTCAAGATGCAGAACGAAGAGGGACAAAACATGGATCTTTACATTCCCAGGAAGTGGTAATGCTTTGCTTGCTTGCTTGATTGATTGATTGGTTGATTTTGTGTTGTTGAAATTATGCGATTAGGGTTTTGTGATTTGCGTTGGTTTTTGTTGGATTGAGTTGGTGAAAGTTGTTGTTGGATTGCAGTTCGGCCACGAATAGGCTGATCACTTCCAAGGACCACGCCTCGGTCCAGATCAATGTCGGGCACTTGGACGAGAGCGGGATTTACACTGGGCATTTCACTACCTTTGCGCTTTGCGGCTTCGTCCGCGCTCAGGTATCGCGGCTTTGTTAGGGTTTTGTTTGTGGGAATGAATGTACTTCAATTGATTGTATTGTGTTTGATTGATAAGCTAGTTAGAATAGTATTGGTTCTTCTCTAATTGAGAAAAGGCAATGAATTTATGTCTAATTGCGTTGAATGTGCATTTGGGACTCCACTTGTTTATCTTGTTGTCAAGTCGGTACAATGCCTTTATTCTTGGACTTGATTTACCTTGATTTACCTTGATTTGTTAGGGTTTAATTGCGGGGATGGCTGTAATTTAGATAATTGTATGGCATTTGGTTGAACAGCTAGATCGAATAGTTTTGGTTCTTCTCTAATTGATAAAGGCAATGAGTTTGTGTGGAAATGCGTTGAAAGTGCGCTTGGGGATTCCACTTGTTAATCGTGTATTCAAGTTCAAACAATGACTTTGGAATTATCAAATTTTGCTTTATTCTTTAACTTGGTTGCTACACGTTTTAACATGTCAAACTTGGTCTCATGAATTGCGCGCTCAAAAGTACTTATTATCTTGGGAAGCTTGAATTAATATTTGTAAGAGAGTTTGCGAGATCTGATTAGTAACCTTGCTTTGAGGTTTTAAAGTCTCATCTGATTTTGAATCCTAGCTATGATTATGACTACTTGCCATCGGACTGACTAAACTTTGCTTTATTCTTGGACTTGTAGTGTATTGGATTGGCTTTATAATGATTGAAACCATTGTTGTTCTGGTGTTAGTTTGGTGATTTGATTGTTTGGAGTTTCTGGTTTTCTTTTAACCCAACGTGTTGAATTAGAGTGGAGTGGAAGAGTTTGATCCATGTAACCAAACCCATCTAATTTGGGATTTAGATTTGTTGTCATTGTTGTTTTAACCCAACAAAAACGAAATGGGATGCATAAGGCAGGAGATGTACTTAAACGTTAGTTTCAAGTTTCAACATGTCGAATTTGGGCTCTCATAATGAGTGCATGAAAGTGCTTTATTTCCGGAAGCTATTATTAAGATTTGAAAGAGAGTTTTACTAGATCTTAGTAACAGACTAACATTAACCTTGCTTTGTAGTTTAAATTTTGTTCAGATTTTGAATCCTATCCTATCTTTTACTCTGACTACATGTCAAATTGAATTGAATATGCTTTTAAATAAATAATATACTTGGTCTGTTTTTGGGTTATGCTTTGATTACGTCTTCTGCATTTGAAGCAATTATTTTAGTTGTGGGATGACAAACCATGCAAGTCTACCCACTTCTCGCTGTTGTTGAAGTGCTTATGCTTGTGCTTCATGATATATAATGGTCTCTAATGTGTGTTGCTTGGTGGATTTGTGTGCAGGGGGATGCCGACAGTGCTATTGATCGCCTGTGGCAGAAAAAGAAGGGTGAAGTGCGACAACAGTAGACGATGAGGAGGTTCAGAAAAAAAAAAAAAAAAAAAAAACTGAAATTTTGCAACAATATTAGACGTTGACAGGACCATTAGTGTCTTTGTTTAATTTGGTTCATGTTGATCTTGGTCTGAGTTATGAATTT
Source organism: Stephania cephalantha (assembly GCA_039657325.1). NCBI lineage: Eukaryota > Viridiplantae > Streptophyta > Magnoliopsida > Ranunculales > Menispermaceae > Stephania > Stephania cephalantha. The sequence goes on along the minus strand of CM077579.1, from coordinate 45,589,147 downwards.
AAGCTGACTATTTTATGAATGTGTTTTTGGAAACTACATTGCAATTTGGAATGCTATGATCTTTAGATCTTGCAATGTTTTTGTTGTCTCTGTGTTCTGTTTTTTTTGGAACCTATGAATCACTATGAACCAAAATATGCTTCCAACCTCGCTGCGCCGCCTCGAGAACTGATTTACCCCCATTGAGAAGGTAATGTTGTGCCTCAACAAATACTGAACAAGATGAAGCCTTGGAACCCCATTATGAAATGAACTGTTGTGCAAAATGACAGTACCTTTGCCCATAGTGCTACATAAGAAAATTGGCTTTCGAAGAATAAACAATCTTCTGTCTTCTCTGTAACATGACATGAGATGCAATTTGCAGTTATTTTTTATTTTTTTAATCGTGGGTGTTCGCGCTTTTTAAGCTCAACTATTTCACGCAAATTGGTGTTAATTCAAAGCATCTCCAATGCAACATTCAAGCCAAAAGAATGCTCTTCAAGGCAACTATGGATTGTGAAAGTGTAGCTGATGTGGTATGAGTCAGTAAATTTGTTGTGATAGTTTAAGGTGCTATTCAGACTAAGTTGATTTTGTTGCAGAGTTGATGTGGTATGAGTCAGTAAATTTGTTGTGATAGTTTAAGGTGCTATTCAGACTAAGTTGATTTTGTTGCAGAGTTATTGCGCTACCTCCATGAATGGGAAGTGTACTACTAAAGATTACTCTCAAGAGTGTCTCGTGTTGTTGTTAGGATTGATTTGCATTGCTATTTGGAGTTGTCCAATGACGTAGACTTGAATATTTTGATGCGTGCCTCAAAATTCTACCAGTGTAATAAACTTACTTGTGGAAGTCATCAAATCATAGCTATATTTATTTACTTTTATGTCAACAGAACTAAACTTATGGATATTAATTTTCTTAAAGCTTCATCCACCATGCGCATGATATTATTCATTCTACATTCTTTTCTCAAACCATCCACTTATTCATACATATATAGATCTATATATAGTACTTAAATTACTAGTTTGAAGGGTAGGTGGCCAGGCTTCTCAATAAGATAACTCTTCTTTGCAATCTCTTCATTTGCTCCATTTGGTTAGAATTCACCAAGGATGTACTCATCCTCAGTGCCATAGAACACCCTCAATATCTCAGCAGCAGTTCTTGCATAAGAGAGTGAATTGTAGTCCGCGGACAACACGTTTACCGATGTTGTCGATGCCGCAATTAGCTAGCCTGTTCCTCAGCTCCGATAAGCGGGTGGCGAGCTCCACGGCTGTGTAGTTGTGTGGATGCACTAGCTCCTCTGCTCTCTCAAACAGGTAAATTCTTATCACAGCAATGAGAAACTTCACCACTTTTAACTTTAATTTATTTTAGAGAGGAATGGAGAGAAGCTCCAGAATGTTGTATTAATCACAAAGTTAAATACACTAGAGGGGCTGTGTACCCTCCATGCCGGACGCCGTAGAAATCTATATACTTTTTATTATTTCGTCTTTGGTTTTTTTTTTTTTTCTCATGAGTTCTATTAATTCTATGTTTTTACTTTCTTGATTAACCTTTGAGATTGAGATAATTAAAGAATTTGGCATGACAATGAGAAACTTCACACAAACTTAACTATATTTTCAATCACAATCAGACTGAGCATATACAAAGGCAATCCTGAATTGTTGATATATATATAGACATAAGACACTTATTTTCCTCTCATAATGTCTATGCTCTTTCAATTAGTCATCTTCATTATTGAGACAATTTAAACAATATATATGAGGTTTAGTACTCATGTTTTATATATGGAGAAAACTCTTAGCAATCTTTCCATCTCCTCCTTTAGGAAGGAAGCCTCCAGGGGTGTGCTCACTCCCACTGCCATAGAGCACTCTTAGTATCTCAGCAGGAGTTCTAGAATAGGATAGGGAATTGTAGTCCGCGGACAACACGTTGGCCGACGTCTTATTTTCAGCTCCACTCGCCAATGGCACGACGATGCCCTCATCCTTGACGCCGTTATTTGCTAGCTTGTTCCTCAACTTAGACACCCGGTCGGTGAACTCCGCAACGGTGTGGTTGTAAGGGTGGACAATCTCTGTTGCTCTCTCAAATAGGTAACTTCTTATGACAGCATCTTGGCCAGCTTCAACACCTAACAGACCTGCCAACAACTACAAGAACAAGCAGAAACAAATTAATGACAATGTGTATGAATCAAGGCAATGTGGAGTGACTAGAAGTGCAACTGAGTACTACTCTTTTGGTTTTGTGGCCATTAAGAGAAGGGTTTGCGCCGACATAGCCTAGTATTCCCATGTAGGGGATCACATAGGAAGCCAACATGTAGTTGAGACTACTGTTGTAAGGATCGAACGGAGGACTCAGAGGTCGTCCGAATGCATCATCGAATATTTTCGCGAAATTGTGAGGGCTTAGATCCAATTGCGGCCGAGGGAATCCTCCGACCGTTGCCTTAATTATCCTGAAAAATGAAAACCAATGGTTCATGTATGTGATTCCCTTGTACATATAGTAATGGAACCAAAAAAGAGAAGAAGTAACACCTTAGGTGGCCAACTTCTTCAAATCCAAACTCTGTGATGATATCCTTTGTGAGGTTATCAAGATTGGCCTTTGAGGCTCCAATTGGTGGAGGACCTCCACCAACCAACTCTGGAGCAAAATCTTCGAGACCCTTTCCCGACGATCCGTGTAGGAAAAAGTCTGCTTCGAGATGTTCGAGGTTTAAAGCGAATTGCAAAGCATCGACATCATTAGGATGGACCCCTTTGTGAGGATGAGCAAATGAATAGGAGATCATCAAATTTAAGAGCACAATGAAAGTGAGAGGGAAGAAAGTTGTGATAGAAAAGTTGGACTTAGAAGGAGCCATTGCTTTCGATGAATACTGTAGATAAGCCTAGGCACTTGACAAGTATTTATAGCAAACATGAGCTATGAATCTTACATATTTCATGAGATCAACTTGATCATGTACTTATTAAGCCGATTATCGATCGCCATGATCACATGAGTTTGATTGTCACTTCTTAGCGATGATTTTCGATGAATTCACCAACTTTTTACAATATAAATCAAGATTCAGTAATAAATTCCAATCCTTTGAGGATAAAAGATATCAGCTCCATTAATAAATATGAGGATTGAGATGCCAACTCTTCACAACATTCCATATCATTGTATGTATGTATCCACTTTTTGTACACTTGACAGTTTAAGCAACCAAAGAAATTGTGTCTATCTGAATGACTGAATACAAATTTCTCTGATTTTAAAGCACCTAAGATTGTCTCAATAGATTGCCATATATTGTATATAGAGATAGAGAAGTCTTATATATGTATGTATTCTCTAAACATATAATTAAGATGAAGTTTGGTTAACCAACCAAGAAATTAATTAGACTGTCAATTCAAATGATTTCCTAACTCTTTTAACTTTTCATTTTTTTACTGAACTTGACTTTCTCCTATTACTACTCTAAGATCTTTCTTAAATCCAATTCTATTCTACATTTCAAAAACAGAGGTTTTATTTTGCATATGCGCGCAAGCAAAGAAGAAGAGACAATCAAGTTAACTTCATCTTGAAATTTTGTCGACGGGAGACTATATTTTGATCCATACGTCCCCAGTAAATTGTCGTAGTCTACCCTCTTTTTTCCACTATAGCTTTTCTTTCCTTGTATGAATTTCTCATCCAAAGCTCCAAAAAAAAAAAAAAAAAAAAAAAAAAAAATGAGGAGTTCTCACAAGCAATTAATTAAACTATATTTGTCATCTAAATCAAATTGAACAAGTACAAGGCAAAGCAAAGACTGAGTGGATACATGTAGACATTTATTTTTCCTCCACATTATTCATACAAAATAATCAGACATTTTACTAAGTTTCATGGAGAAAACTCTTAGCAATCCTTCCATTTCCTCCTTTAGGGAAGAACCCTCCAGGGATGTGCTCACTCCCAGTGCTATAAAGCACTCTCAAAATCTCAGCTGGAGTCCTAGCATAAGATAGGGAATTGAAGTCCGCGGACAAGACGTTTGTCGACGTCCGGTTTTCAGCTCCAAGTTCGGGCGGAACAACGATTCCCTCGTCCTTGATGCCGCACTTCGCTAGCTTGTTCCTAAGCTCCGAAACGCGCACGGTGAACTCCGCAACGGTGTAGTTGTAAGGGTGCACAACCTCTTCTGCTCTCTCATATAGGTAAGTTCTTATGACTGCATCTTGTCCTGCTTCAACACCTAACAACCCTGCCAACAACTACAATAACAACAAGAATAACAAATTACATCTATGTATATGTGTAGGAGAAGCTCATAGTGAAGAACTACTAACTCTCTTGGATTTGTAGCCATTAAGAGAAGGGTTCGCGCCGACATAGCCTAGAATTCCCATGTAGGGGATCACATAGGAAGCCAACATGCACTTGACACTGCTGGTGTAAGGATTGAATGGTGGATTTAGAGGGTGCCCGAAAGCTGCATCGAATATTTTCGCAAAGTTGTGAGGGCTTAGATCCAACAGAGGCCGAGGGAATCCTCCGACCGTCGACTTGATTGCCCTGCACATACATGAAAAACAAAGGTTAATTTTTCATATCCATGACAGCCTTGTATATACATATATATACATATATGTAGTAATGGTTCCTAGCTAATGACTTCTACATATAGGAAGTAAAAAAGTTTAGCACTAAAGCACAACCTAAGATGGCCAACTTCTTCAAATCCAAACTCTGTGATGATATTCCTTGTGACATCATCAAGGTTGGCCTTCATGGCTCCAATAGGTGGAGGACCTCCCATGACCAACTCCGGCGCAAATTTTTCGAGGCCTTCTCCGGTCGAACTATGCAGGAAATAGTCTGCTTCTAGATGCTCGAGGTTCAATGCGAATTGCAATGGATCGACGTCGTTAGGATCAACTGGAATGGCATGAGGCGGGGGCGTCGGACCGCATGTATAGGGGTTAGGCACAACATAGGAGGTCATCAAATTGCACAACACCATTAAAGAAAGTGTGAAGACACATAAAGATAAGTTAAGAGCCATTATGTTTAAGGAAGAATTTAGGACACAATGATCAAGATCTGCAATAGCTCAACTGGTATATTTATAGCAACAATATGAGACCATCACATGTCATCCAAATTGAAATACTTACCTAACATTTGAAATTACAGCTTAAGAAGTTCATCTTTACATAGGGATACACACGTCGCGTGTTACGTACCCCGATGTACGTCGAATGGTAGTTCAATTTAACTTTAAAGGTGACTCTAATTAAGGTTGTTACTCTTAAACATTACATTTTTGCTCATTTAATTCACTGAACCATCGGATCGTGCGACTTGCGAGTATGTCGAGGCATGTGCATTTATTTGATTAGTTATGCATCACATTTTAGGCTCCACAAAAGGTTGCTAATAAGTGATTTGAACTGAACTGCCCTATAATGGCTGAGGTTCAAGTTGAAGCCTTCAACTCTTTTGCTCACTATATGGATTAATATTTGAATTTTGAACTGCATGGCTTACCTATAATTTCAATCAGAGAAAGGAGAAAAAATAACAATAACAAATTGAAAGACTAGTTGGTGTGCTTCAATGATTCAAAACTTAATTAAAAACTCACAAAATCAAGACTTTGAAAAAAATCTTACTATACATAGTTTAAACAATTGAGTTATTCTAGAATGATTTTGTGTTTAGGGTTCCAACAATGTTACAATAAATTTACGAATAATGCTAAGGCGACCCACTACGGAGGCTCACTGCGAGCACGCACCTTTTTTTTTTTTCTTTACAATTTTGTCCTCACCTCTCGCACACCTCATTCATATCTACACATACTGTCACCCTCCACAACCACAAAATTGTAAAAAATAAAAAATAATAAAAATTTCAAAGTACGTGCTCGTAGTGAGTGTCCGTAGTAGGTCGCCTTAGCATTATCCTAAATGTATACATGTGTATGGCTCAATCGTTTTCGAACATTTGTTACCAAAAAAAAAAAAAAAAGTTACATGAACATCACACAGCACACATGTGCTTTTTGCCAACTTGTACAAGTTATACAAGCAATTCAAATTGGGAGAAGCAGAAAATCTTTAACAACTACTTGAAGCAACTCTTCTTTTGTCACAATAGAGTTTTTATTTGATTTTTTTTTTTTTTTTTTTTTTTTGGCTCTCTTGTTAAACAAGCATAAGGACCATTTAGGTCAATCAGGGGACCAACTAACCTAATTGATGTTTGAGTGAAAAGAATAATTAATTTGCATTCTACTAACTTCTCCATGTATAGGATTTATAAATCAAGCCTGTAATTCGGAAAAGAAACTTTTAATTAGCACATATCGAGGTAAAGGTAATAAGAAAATAAAGTCTCGACCCTAAATTAGCTGAGATCGACAACAATCGCATGGATCAAACTCTTTCACCCTGCTCGATCTAATTAATGCACTTGATTTCATACATTCAAAATCATTTAATTCCATCTTAACCATCAAAGTAAATGTAAAAACCCCTTAAATTATGCCTCTAAATTCGACTTCCATTATACTCCAATAATTAGAAAAAAGTGAGAAACATATTTAAGAGGGTCAAAGAGTTTTGCTCATATGATGAGTCCATGGCTGCTGAGCTTCATTTAATCCAATACTCAAAACTTTTATCTACTCAAGCTATTTCATCTAGAACTTCAATTTCTTAAAAATTCCAATCTCTCTATCAGTCTATGGCTGCTAAGCTTCATTAAATTTCTTGATTGGTGTCTCAAACTCACTTTGAGATTGGACTTGGATTTTGTGTTGAAGTACACAAACGTGTCCTAATTGGAGACAAATACATGGACAGCCTTATGTATTTAATATTTATGTGTGGATATGGACACATGTCTTGATTGCAATATGGGAGTCCAATATTGTAGTCAGTTTGAATTAGAGTCAAACATTGTCTTTGTGTCAATGTGCATTGCATTACTATAAATATGCATGTAGGGTCACTGATTGAATAGGATAGGTGTTCAGCGTACAGGCTTTGTTAAGCGAGTACGTAACACATAGAGACATTAAATTTTATCGAGGTTTTTATCTGGTTTTTATCTGGAGTTTAGATAGATGAAATTTTTTTTTTGTGTACTGAACTGTTGATAGCGAATTGCCTCGTTTGTTGCCCGTGATTTTTTTCTTTGAATATGAAGTTTTTCACGTAACTTTGTGTATTCTTATTTTGTCTATGATTTGTTATCTTTGGGTTTATTACTTAATTCGTGTGACTACGATCTTGAGTATTCCGTAGTGTTTCGTCACTACATAATCCAATATTTAAACTTTATTATCCAGTCAAGCTCTTTCAGATAAAACTTCAATTTATTAAAAAAATTAAAAATGACTTTTTCTTCTCCTTTTCCAATCTCAAGAAAGACATATAGGTAACTTCAAAAAAAAAAAAAAAAAAAAAAAAAAAAAAAGACATATAGGTAACTTGTATTTCAAACACATTCTGCCCTTTGTATTTGCAGTGATCATAAGTATCACTGAAGCAATGGCCTCTTCAAAGACAGAAAAGAACAGTACAACAGCCTTCAAATCAAACCTTGGAAAAATGCCAAATTGACTGCTGCAATTGCATTTCTTTTGCAACTGCATCATTTAGGAGACGATTAGAATTCGATAAATGGCGGTTTGAATATCGAGATGTGCGTTTCATTCATCTAATGGTAGAGAAGTGCTAAAATAACAACAGCATGACACACCATAAGACACATTGGCTCACCCCTCAAGATACGGGCATACACATTAATTTAGATGCTCCCAAAGATTAATTACCACCAAAACGCAACAACAAATAAGCTTGATGGCGCAAATAATGTCGATGCCTTAAATTATGCAAAATAAAAATACTTGCAGCACTTTCAGGTCTAATTTTTTGTTAGTTTCTCTCTTGATCTCTTCCCTATCAGTAAATGTATGTAGGAACAAAACTGACAACAGCAACAATGAATCCCATTTGATATACATCGAGATTTTCGCCGCGCATATGACATATTTCTATTACATCAAATGGGATACTAATGCAATTGAGTTTTCTAAGTTCTTGTTGTCAGTTCAGCTTATAGCTTAGTTTAGTTTGGGAGAGCTGAAGAATTGAAGGCAGTCTTAAATAGGCTTACTCAAATAACTCAGTTTCAATTGAGACAACAAAATCTTATTTCAACTACTCAACACTACAATTGGAGATGGTTGAAGACAAATTGGGCTTACTGCACAATCTTGCGCTTAGCTCCATCCAAGGTGTTCTTGAGAAGCATGGCAACGGTCATCGGACCCACGCCACCCGGAACAGGAGTCACACATCCAGCTACCTTACATGCTTCCTTGAAATCGACGTCGCCAACCAACCGATAGCCAGATTTTCTGCTCGGGTCATCAACTGCATTTGTCCCCACGTCGATAACTGCTGCGCCAGGTTTAATCCAGTCACCCTTGATCTGAAGAGGCAAATGTAAGTCTAATATAATTTCCAAACAAGAGAATAGGATACAAAAGCGGCAATCACGACAACACTTTTCATTTCATCCAAACTAAAGAGTTTTCTGGTAGAACTATTAAGTTTCGTCGAGAAAAGAAAATTCAGCAAGCGTTCTATAGGCTGACAAAAAAGGATGATCAAATCAGTGGTGCTGATGAGTGGCCAAAGATTTAATCTGAATACAAATTTAGATTCGGACAAGGAGAGAGCATGGAAAACATTAGATTTGATTTTTTTTTTTTTTAGGCCCAAACAGGTGTAGAGTTAAGCAGTTAACAATAGATTTGTCCCCTTGGCTAGCTTTGTAGGTAGCAATAATGACATTTTGTCCATCTAATCCAGATATTTCTTAACAAAGATACAACAATTTTCTTTTTTATTAGTATTTTTATTATAATTATTCAAGTTTATATTGGCATTACAAATCAAGTGTTAGGTCAATGGTTTGGTATGAGGTCACCTATGCGAGACGTTGAGAGTTCGAGTCTCCTTGGGGGCAAGTTTGAGGGGTAAAAAGTTGGTTTCATATAAAAAAAAAATATTTTGGCATAAAATATGAAGGAAACAGCATACTTGCAACAAATCAAGTGAAATAACATAAGAAGTTAAGTATTTACTCCTCCACATGTCCATTGCATCGGCAAGATCAAAGATGTGTTCATAGGAACAATTCAATATGCCAATAACAAAGTAGCCTTGGGCCTTAATGATTTCATTAATGGTAAGGGAACAAAACCACAAAAGAAACAAAGCACAAAAAAAAAAGGATCTAGAAATAGCTGGCACAATTTTTTTTTTTTTCCATTCTTGAAAAATGGATGAGGGTTGCGATAGGTTGACAGCCAGCGTAAAACTTTTGTCACTTTTCATGAAATGGATCAAACATATATAAACGTTGGGGCGTTCCCACCTAGCGACGCGCTGCATCGGAGCCCGGGTGTAGTGAGAAATGAGCAAGGGTGTGTTTCACATCGCCGCCTGGTGTGAAGAAAAATGAGCAAGGGTTCTCACACATAGGATGTGTGTGGGTAAAGAAGCTAGTCCCTTCACATCGTCGCCCGGATGTGAAGAAAAATGAGCAAGGGTTCCCACACAAAGGACGGGTGTGGGTAAAGAAGCTAGTTCAAAACAAACACGAAAACAAAAACAAAATCATAGATACGGACACTAGATCTTTTAGACAAAATAGAAATAGAAAAGGAAAACAAATACAAAGGGGAGAAAAAATTCGTCTAGGAACATGGAACATAGGAACACTTACGGGGAAGTCAATAGAACTAGTAAATACCATGATTAGAAGGAGAGTCAATATTGCTTGCCTCCAAGAGACAAAATGGGTAGGAGAAAAGAGTAGAGAAATAGGAAGCACATGGTTTAAATTGTGGTACACTGGTATAGATAGAAAATGCAATGGAGTAGGAATTGTGGTGGATAATGATTATAAGGATAAGGTCGTAGAGGTTAAAAGAATGGGTGATAGATTGATTCTAGTTAAATTAATTATTGGAGACGAAAAAATTAACATACTTAGCGCCTATGTACCACAATTAGGATTAAGCGAGAGCATCAAACGCAAGTTTTGGGACGATATGGATGGATTTATGCAAAGTATACCATTAGATGAAAATGTTTTTATTGGAGGAGATTTAAATGGGCATGTCGGGGCAAGTAACGATGAGTTTGAAAGAGTTCATGGAGGTTTTGGTAACGGTAATAGAAATGAAGAAGGATAATCAATCTTAGAATTTGCTTCAGTGTACGATCTTGTCTTAGCAAATACTAGTTTTAGGAGGAGGGAGTCGCATATAATTACTAGTCATAACAAGAGTCAAATAGATTTTCTTTTAACAAGAAAAATAGATAGAAAAATATGTAGAGACTGCAAAGTAATACCTGGTGAAGCACTTACTACCCAACATAAGTTAGTAGTACTTGATATTAAGCTAACACGACGACATAATATGAATAAAAGAGTTAGCGACCTTAGAATAAAGTGGTGGAATCTAGAACATAGTAAACAATTAGAGTTTAGAGAAAAACTACTAAAGGAAAATGTTTGGAATCTTGACTTAGATGCTAATACAATGTGGCTAGAAATGAGTAGTTGCATAAGGAGAGTGGGATCAAACGTATTAGGTATATCTAAAGGCTTGGGACCACCAAAGAAGGAAACATGGTGGTGGAACGAGGATGTCCAACGAGCAATTAAGACTAAAAGAAAGATGTATAGAAAAATACCTAAGTGTCAAGATGAAGATGTGTACAATCAATATAGAGAAGCTAAAAAACAAGCTAAAAAAGTAGTTAGTCAAGCTAAAACAAATTTCATGGAAGATCTATATACAAGGTTAGGTAATAGAGATGTCGAAATATATATATATATATATAGGCTAGCCAAATTAAGAGATAAAAAGAAACAAGACCTAAGTCATGTAAGATGTATTAAAGACGAAAATCAAAATGTTTTAACGCGCGAGGAGGATATTAAGGAGAGATTGAGAAGTTACTTCGATAGTTTATTTAATGATGGCCAAGTTGATGCTATCATAGATGAAAACCCACACCAAGAAAGAAATGTAAACTATACACGCAATATTAGAATTGTAGAAGTTAAAGAGGCATTGAAAAGAATGAAAATAGAGAAAGCATGTGGCCCAGATGAAAAACTCATAGAGGTTTGGAAATGTTTAGGAGAAATTGGATTGACTTGGTTAACAAAACTTTTCAATAAAATTTTAAAATCAAAACGGATGCCAATGGATTGGAGAAGAAGCACGCTTGTGCCAATCTTCAAAAACAAAGGAGACATTCAAAGTTACTCAAACTACCGGGGAATTAAACTTATAAGTCACACTATGAAACTTTGGGAGAGGATAATTGACAATAGGCTAAGGAGAGAAACAACAATATCAAAAAACCAATTTGGTTTCATGCCTGGGAGGTCAACTATGGAGGCGATTTTCCTTGTAAGACGATTGTTAGAAAAATATAGAGAAAAGAAAAAAGATCTTCATATGGTATTCATAGATTTAGAAAAAGCATATGATAGGGTCTCTAGAGATGTTCTTTGGTGGGTTCTGTTCTAGAAAGAAAAAGAGTGCATGCTAGATACATAGACACTATTAAGGATATGTATGATGGAGTAGTAACGAGTATAAAGACATTTGGAGGAGCTACAAAAGAATTTTTCATTACGATAGGACTACATCAAGGATCGGCTTTAAGCCCATATCTATTTACTTTAGTTATGGATGAACTAACTAGACATATTCAAGAGGATATACCATGGTGTATGCTATTTGCAGATGATATTGTCTTAGTGGATGAAACTAAAGACGGAGTGAATAGGAAATTAGAACTCTGGAGGAATACGTTAGAATCTAAAGGCTTTAAGTTGAGTAGGAAAACCGAATACGTGCACTGTGAGTTTAGAAACACTAGACATCAAGATGACGGAGTGGTAAAATTAGGGGAAGTAGAAGTTCCTAAGGTAAACCACTTTAGATACCTAGGATCAATCATACAAAATGATGGTAACATTGAGAATGATGTTACACATAGAATTCAAGTTGGATGGAAGAAATGACGGAGTGCAACATGGGTGATTTGTGATCGAAATGTTCCTACTAAGTTAAAAGGAAAATTTTATAGGACCGCAATTAGGTCAGCTATGCTCTATGGAAGTGAATGTTGGGCGGTAAAGCAACAACAATTACATAAAATGAACGTTGCAGAAATGATGATGATTAGGTGGATGTGTGGTAAAACTCGAAATTCAAAGACAAGTAGGAGTAGTACCAATTGATATAAAGATTAGGGAAGGGCGGTTGCGGTGGTTTGGTCACCTGCAAAGACGGCCTACAAATGCCCCAACTAGAAAACTTGACTCAATAGAAACTGTAGAAATTCAACGAGGTAGGGGCAGACCAAAGCTAACATGGGATGCATTAATTATGAGGGATTTGAATGGTTTGAAAAGCTCACCATCAATTGCACTTAATCGAGCACAATGGAAAAGTTTGATCCATGTAGCCGACCCCAGTTAATTTGGGACTGAGGCTATGTTGTTGTTGTTGTTGTAATTAACCAAAGATGACTTCACTCAGAAATAATTATGAGTCGTATCTTTTCATGTTGTTAATGAATTCGTTAATGGTAAGGGAACAAAACCACAAAAGAAAAAAAGAAGTATGTAGAACAGATTAAGATGTAACATGGATGGGAACGCCAAGCATTGTAGTTGAATTCTTAGCTAGCCAATTGTCTGAATTGTCTGAACTATGGAAGTATATCTTGGCATAGATAAAGGTTAGAAACATCAAATGATTTGTTAAACATAGAATTACCATATAAGCTTGTCCTGCGGCAGCTATAATAATGTCTGCTTCACGAATAATGCTTTCTATGTTTGTGCTACGCGAGTGAACTATGGTAACAGTGGCGTCTGCTTTCAAGAGGAGCATGGACACTGGTAATCCAACTATATTGCTTCGACCCACTACAACTGCTCTTTTGCCTTTCACAGTTACACCACTTCGAGCCAGAAGCTCAAGGCAGCCCTATAGAGAAAATAACATTATTAGAAAATATTTGCATTTGATGTACTTCAGTAGTGCATTTTGACATATAAGTTTAGTTTATTTTAGATAGATTACATATAACATACATTAAAATTCATTTGACAGTACCTTCGGTGTGCATGGCTCAAATAGAGGTTCTCTCCCTTTCATGGAAAGTTTGCCAATGTTTAGAGGATGGAACCCATCAACATCCTTTTCTATGCTTATTTCGCTCAATACTTTTTCTTCATTTATATGACTCGGCAAGGGAAGTTGAACCAGTATTCCTGCCAATTGAGGAAATTATGGGCATATATAAAAAAAAAGACAAACTACTGGACACTGCAGATGCTGATGGCTCTTATGCATATTGACAAGAATGCTTGGTGTGGGAAACGGAAAGAAAGAACAAATAATTGACCTAATTAAAATGCAAAATGAAAATTGATAGGAGCTAAACACAAATAACTAAGGCAGACAAGAATCGAGATGCCAACCGTGGACATCAGGGTGAGCATTTAAGTCGTGGACCTGGTGGATCAAATCTGCTTCAGATACATTCTCTGGAAGATCCACATCAAATGATTTGATCCCAACTTCAGCACATGCTTTTCTCTTCATGTTCACATAGCTTTGAGAATCTTTCCTGCAACCTACAATGACAACAGCTAGTCCTGGTACCTGAGAAAAGATCAATGAAGTAATACGGAAATATGATTTTAGCAAAAAGTATCTGAAGAATCAGACTAATGATACTCCTCAAATATATGTTCCTCAATTTGATGCTTTCAATAAAATACCATGTAATGTTGGCACTCAGCACTAACACGAGATAGCATAAAAGATGCATTGAGCGTTCTCATTGGAAATATTAGAAACAGTAAAGTTCTCCCTTATTGCTTTTCTAATTGTAAAGCATTTTTGCATTTGCCAAAGTAGTTGATGAACTTCACAGTTCAAACAATTTTTTTTTTATTGAGCCTTTTCATATCCTTTCTTTTGAATACAATTTTGGTGGCCCATTTATGTTATGGATCTATTGCATGTGCGGAAGTACGATTAGCGCCAATTGATACAAAGATTAAGGAATGACGGTTGTGGTGGTTTGGACACCTCCAAGGACAAACCTACAAATGCCCCCACTGGAAAACTCGACTTAATAGAAACAAAGAAATTCGACGGGGTAGGGTAGACCAAAGCTAACTTGTGATGCACTAATTAGGAGGGATCTAAATGGTTTGTAAAGCACGCCATCAATTGCACTAAATCGAGCGCAATGGAAAAGTTTGATCAATGTAGCTGATCCCAATAATTTTGGGATTGAGGCTATGTTGTTGTTGTATCTATTGTGTTATGAACTTCTATTAGTCATAAAGGCTTCAAAGATTCTTTTTGTGCTTATTTTAAATAGAAGTATCCCCAGTCAATGTTGTCAACATCAACAGTACCTTAGAAGGATTTCTTAAGCCCTAAACATCAACACTCACTATAAGCCCCAAAAAAATGTCTTTGCAATCATAAAAACATTTTTTCTCTTTCTTTATTCAAGTTGTTAGACCTAAGATAACTTGAAAGGTTGGGATGCATTGATTATAAAGAATTTAAATGATTTTGAAAGCACGCCGTGAGGGCATTGAATCGAGCCAGCCTCAAGGGGCGTGGTGTAGCGGTAAAAAAAGCACTTTAACTCTAATTGAGGCAGAGGTCGTGAGTTCAATTCTTGGCAACAACGTAATATTTCCTTGGTTTCTCCCGGGTTATGGGGTTGGGGCGCCTAACTAACTCCCATGGGATTAGCGAACTAAAGTAAGGAGGGGCTGAAAAAGTTTGGAGGCCCATGGTTAAAAAAAAAAAAAAAGATATTGAATCGAGCGGAGTGGAAGAGTTTGATCCGTGTGGTCGACCCCAACTAATCTGGGATTGAGGTGTTCCTCATTTCGATCCTAAATTCCACAATTAGGAAAAACCCTAAACCCTAAACACTGTAGGAGGCAAGCTTAATCCCAACCTAAACACACAATTCAATCCGATTAGCTATACCCACCAAGCACAGAGAGATCAATCGATCCAGATTGATCAAATTGAACAAAATCAGACCCATTTCTCAAATCCGCCCAATTTCACAGACCCATCACAGATCAAGCAGAAAAACTGGAAATTCAACAAACGAGACTTGAAATTTCAAAGTGAATCGAATTGGGTAAGTTGAAAATGATGATAAAAGTTGAAAAGCAACAACAAAAGAATGGAATTGTGAATGGATTGAATTGGGATTGGTCCTGACCTTGCCGAATTTCTCAGACAATTGCTTGACCTCTTCGGCGATTTCGGACCTAATAGTCTGAGCTATGGCTTTTCCATCGATGATCACACATGGGTTTTGTTCTTGGTGTTGTTCTTGCGACGCCATTAACAGAGCTTCTCCTCCACTCGCACAGTGAAGAACAGAGAGATGGATGTGGTGGGCTTGCTTGGTAATGGTAGGTGAGAGTTTGTGGATTCGGTGCTCCGTGACTTGTTTATGGTAAGAGCCTCCTTAGCTATCTGATCGACGCGTTGTCCCTACTTTATCTTATGGATTTGGTGCTTACGAATCTCGAGGAGCTTCTTTTTTTTTTGAAGAAATAAAAATATTATTACTAAATTGAAAGAACATTGGATTGCTATAAAATTGACTTTCAAGAACCGTAACAGAAATAATAGAATGGATACAACAGTACACAAAAATATGTATATTGCTCGAACTATAATGAAAAATAAAATTTTTAATAAGGAAAATAAACACAAAAGTCTCAACAATGAGGGAGAAAATAACTAACTATAAAATAGAACTTAGTGTTGAGTACCAACCTTATAAATGCAAATCAACACGCTACAATCTTTTCTTTGTTATGGTAGAGATCAACGCACAATGTTTGAGAATGATACAAATGTGAAAAAGTGATTTTTGTCAATAGTGAATCTAATAGCCGCAATGAGGATGAAACTAATTATCTCATCATATATGTTCAAATTTGAAGTTTATTTGACAAATAAGATGTAATAGAAGTTATTGGAACCACTCACGACGATCGAAAGATATGATCGACAATAGTTCAAAATGTAGAATCAAAAAGGAGAATCAAAGAATATATGAAAATCATAATCTTAAGGAGCCTATTAAATCTGAATGTTTGTAAAAGAGACGCGAACAACTTTGTAGCACAAGTAGGTCTTAAAAATAGTAAATCACCCTTCAGTCCAATTGATGTGGTGGTAAAAAAATTGAGATGTGTTTGATGTTTCGATGACCAACATTGATTGAATCAGACTATCCAACTCTAAATATATTGGATATTACTAAAAAAGGCTCGAACATCAACACTTATTAAAAAAAAAAAATGTATATAAGGGTACACATTGAAGCATATCTCGATATATATTTCATGGCTACAATAAGATTTTCAGCATTTGAGCTTGAAATTCAAAAATTAATAAATAAATAAATCTTTTCAAGTTTGGTAGGGTGTGACCGTGTGACAAATTGACAATCAATAACGCTAGCCGCCGCAGTACTATTTCTGTCACAAAAGAAATGAAGACACATAAATGAAAGCAACATTAGCCACACACAATGTACACAAGTCGCTTCATTTGTTTTTCAAAATATACAATATGAAACATTATCTTTTTTAAATAGTGATTCATTGAAGACAATTTTCGATAATGTATAACACACATAAACCAAACCATTTTGGGTAAAAAGGGCAAAAGTAATGTAAGGCTCAAGAGGATTTAAAGTTTCAATGTCATCTTATGTTTGTTTATTTTGTCGCCATCGTCTCATACAATTTTTTTTTTTTTTAAATAATGAAATTGCTATTGTGCTTAGACGGGACACGTACATGTTCATCTACCTTCCACTTGTCTTGAGATGCGTGTGCTTCTTGCAAATCAAGGGTCACCGAGCAAGTGCGTGTCACACCTGCATATCCCATTTGACGCTCAACAACTTAATCACATAGAAACCATCATGGACGAGTGGAAGAGATATATAACATGGATTATTTGATTAAAGAACGAATCATATGGAAATGGCGTTTTTTAAGATTGCTTAATTTTAGATGACTTTTTTGATTTTATAATAGTTTAGCAATTTAAATCCAATAATTGTCGATTAGTCAATCCTATGAAATCAATTGACACGATTAATTTGTAGACTACTAGTTGATAAAATATTTACACCCTCCATTGTATGATATTAAATGTTAGTTTATATACACCGTGTCTGTGAAAGGTTATGTTTTAAGTTATTCGTGAATTTTGTTAAATTTTAGTATGCTACGTATAGAGTGTTGGATTCGATCATGGTTGATTCTGATGGATCTTATGTTAACTTTTGCATCATTGGTTTTGTTAATTCATTGTACTTGAGTAAGAATTGTTCTTTGGAGATTGTAATCAGAATTTTAAAAGAAATATAACCTCACCTTGATCAAAAAATAAAATTAAAAATAAACACTTTACATTGTCTTTGATTTATTAAAAAAGAGCAAAAAAAATGTTTTAATACAACAAGATTGTTTATTTTTATATTGTTTTGGTTATTAGGAGGTTCAAAGTTAAGAGTTTTACATCTAAGTGTGACTTTGAACCTTTCCAACAAGATTGCCAATTGCCAACCAAAGTAGTACAGTAGCTTTTACTCATTATGTGGCACACTTTTATTTATCAATTAATTATTTATTTGTCTTTAAAAGTACTTGTATTGTTTCGATACAACTTTTGAAACACTTAAAATTAAAGTCTATTAATTAAGTTGGCAACTTTAGCTAACAAGGAATCTAATTGCAACAACTTCCTTCAAGGACTATAACCAGTCTAGGAGCAGCAGTCGAAGGTCGGTTCACATTAATACTACGACACAATTGGCTAATTCGAAAAAAAATGGCAATGCTCATTATTAACTTGTTTGGTATGAGTTAAGTTCATTTATTTATTTATTAATAAAAAAATTAATTTTACACCACCTTGCACAAACCCCTATATGCAAGGATACTCGAATTTTCATCCTCGTTAAAGACGAGAACATGCATGCAAATTAAACCAACAGAGCCACATTAATTTAATTGACTATCATACTTTCTGTTTAAGCTATATATATATAATCTGCAAATGATTCTCATCCTTGTTTACTTCATGTTCAAACTACATGACCAGGTAGCTCTCGAATTTAAGGAAAATAGTAGAATGACAACAATAATGTCACACTACACGACACATTGGTTCATAATAGTCATTCATGCGACCTTGACCCACGTATTATACATCAAGATTTGTATATGCTTGCATCTCGATGTGCACATAAATACTTTTGTAAGCCAATATGTTTTGTGGTGTGACTTTGTTGTTGTCGTTCTAGCATTTTTTTATATTTAATACTCTATTTAGTTTTGAAGTAGCTCAACTCTTTCAACATCCGAGTAATATTGGAAAATACTAGAATGACAACAACAATATCACACCACAAATCACATTGGCTCACAAAAGCATTATATGCGACTTCGACCCGCATGTTATGTATCGAAATCTGTGTATGTCCACATTAAGAGATGCACATGAACGGCTCTTGTGAGCCAACATGTCTTGTGGTGTGTCATGATATTATTATTCTAACAGTTCTCATACATAAAAACATTACCCAAAAAAAAGGAAACGGCTAGAGTAACATACTTTGAGCACCGAACCAATTGAATATCGCGTAATACACACCGAGATGTGTGTGCACGTATCTCAAAGTGAAATGCACAGAATCTAACTAGATTGGTACGGTGGTACCCAAAAGTGGGTTACTTTTGCATTTTTTTAAAAATAATACATTAAAACGCAGTGAAAAATCTGTTGTTTGAGATTACACAATTCAATAAATTTACTTGGACTCATATATTTTAAAATTTTTGTAAATATTTAAAGGATATCAAAAGAATTTTAAAAATGATTATACAGAAACTTAAACTCAAATAGCGAAGATC
Organism: Stephania cephalantha; assembly: GCA_039657325.1. Lineage (NCBI taxonomy): Eukaryota > Viridiplantae > Streptophyta > Magnoliopsida > Ranunculales > Menispermaceae > Stephania > Stephania cephalantha. Next base: position 45,570,028 of record CM077579.1, on the reverse strand, counting down.
ATACTTTCCATAAATTAAACCAACAGAGCCACATTAATTTAATTGACTACCATACTTTATGTTTAAGCTATATAATCAAATGATTCTCATCCTTCTTTACTTCATGTTCAAATACTACACAGCTCTTGATAGGAGGTCGCTCTCGAATTTAAGAAAAATACTAGAATGACAACAATAATGTCACATTACAAGATACATTGACTCATAATAGTCATCAATGCGACTTCGACCTATTTTTTATATATCAAAATTTATGTATACCTACATCTCGATGTGCACATAAATTATTTTTATAAGCTAATATATTTTGTGGTATAACTTTATTGTTGTCATTTTATATCTTGTTGCATGACTTTGCTGTTGTTATTCTAGCGCTTGTCAACTCAAACAGCGAAGATCATACTTTCCATTAAAAAGCAGAAAAGATGATCACACATTAACTATACAGAAAGCCACGTAACATATGATGAACATCTAAATTTAGTAACGTACAGAAACCAAACACACCTCATTCACTGTACGTGTACGCGCAGACCGCCACGTGGCACGCCCTCCGTGGCACGCGTCGCATCTTATTGGTCAACTTTCAAGTCGGTCAAAATCAAGTCGATCTAAATCGAGTGGCAGTCTCGTAAATACCAGGAATCGCATGTCTCGTTAGTTTGTCCCGTTAAATACTCCCCACCAACGAAACGCATTACCAACACAAAAACCACACGAACTCGACTCCCACCCTCCACGCGTGCCTCGGTCCACGGATTAACGGATCTTAATGTACATCCAACGGATGATAACAATTTACTGTCATTTCTTTGCATTTGCTTGTCATACACTCTCTCTTTCTCTCTCTAGAACCTAGTTTCTCTCTCTAACTCTCTCTGTTTTTTTTTTTTTTTTTTGTTGTTGTTGAGTTGGGCTTGGTTACTGTTTTTGGTGATTCAAAAATTCTGCTCAGTCAAGCCGAAATCTCTGCAAACCATCCACTAAAAAGCAGTTGAAATCATCAACTGGAGCCACCACAGCCACTCAATCCACCTTTCAATTCTGCAACTTTAGCTGTTCTCCACAACCCCAAATCTCACTACTTGTTCCTTCTACTATGCCCAGATTCATCAACCCACGCTATATGCTCTCGCTCTGCTGACACTGCTATGCTCTATCCCCACTTTTGCTACTACCCTTCAAACCCCACTTTCAAATCTCCTCGCATTCTCTTTGATTTTAGGTGAGTTGGGGTTTGTTTGATTGGTTGTTTGTTTTGTTTTTGCAAGATTTGGTGGGATTTGATGGGGGGTTTTGTTTTTTCTTGGTTTTTGTGATATGGGTCTTGTTTGGTTTTGGTTTTGGTTGATGGGTTTGTGAGGATTTGGGTTAATTCGTTTTTGTTGAGAAGGATTGAAAGTGGGGATTGCTTTGTTGGCTTTGTGGGTTTTGTTCGTTAGTTTTGATTGAGATAATTGTTGGATTGCTTTGTATGGTGTTGAAGTGATCATTGAAAGATTAAATTATAAATTCCCTGATTTTTTTTTATTTTTTTATTTTTTGTTTTTGGGTTTCTTTGCATGATATTGAATTGTTGTGTTGATTGATTTTTTTAAGTAATTTAGAAGATTGAATTCTGAATTTCCTGATTTTTTTTATTGGATTTTTTTGGTGGAAGAGAAGGTTTTTTTAATGATATTTGTTAGTTTCAATTGTGAAGGGAGGGTTGCTATATAGGTTGACAGGAAGCGTAAAACTTTTGTCACTCTTTATGAAATAGATCAAACACATATAGCCGACCCTAATTAATTTGGGGCTGCGGCTATGTTGTTGTTGTATCAATGGTGAAGGGAAAGATATCAGTCCTTGTTTGTATCTAGTTAAGAAGTTGAGGATGGCATGACTTTACTGGGGTGGTTTTGATTTCTTACTTTTGGTCTTCTTCTTGTGTAGTATTGGCCTTAGTTGTTGGTGTGGAATAGATTTGAGTGTGTTAGTTATGGAGATTGTAAGAAAACAATCAAAATGAATTCAAGATATTTGTTCCTTATTTGTTTTTGATAACCATGGGTGTTAGAACCTTTTTTAGCGCCTCCTTACTTTGATTCGACTAATCTTGTATGAGTTAGTCGGGGGCCCCAACCTTATAACGAGGGAGAAACCAAGAAAATATAATGTAGCTTCGAAGAATCAAACCCATGCAAAGATATCTGTTCCTTATTAAAATATTACAGTTAAAGAACTGGAAGAAATTCAAGAAAAGCATATATATGACATGATGTATATGTGGGCATGGTTTAGAAAGTTTAATTCTCCAAGTTGTTCTTTCATGTTTTCTTATGACCCTCGGAAGTCGACCTTAACCTTGAAAAAAAAAAATATTATCAAGATTGGGGTGTTGAATTGTGTTACCTTAAAATCTGAGTTGAATGCCATATCTAAGAATATGGTTGAAGGATTAACTCTAGGATTGATCGATTGAGAGCATAGAAGGTAACCTTAGGGCAGCGCCTTAATTCATTTACGGTCTTTCCTATAATCCTGAGATAGCATAGAAATCAGGATTGAATGTCTTTTTTTTTCTGCCCGTTAGTTTGTTATGGTTCCAAGCCCATATAAGGGGATCATTGCATGTAGTTGAAAAACTCTATTACTATACACTAAAGTTGTCTATTCCCTTCTAGGTATTGATAAGTAAAAAGTTTTAACTGGTTCTTCTTCGAATTTACATGAACTTATTACATAATATGTTTCTTTTTCTTTCAAGGGAAAAAATCTTATGCAATTTTCTTTTCCTGTTTCAGCTAGAAATCATGCTGTCAGGTGCTATCTCTGAGCCATCTGATGGCGAACTTAATGTTAGTTTTGGCTATCAATGCAATTTTATGAAAGGGAGTCCTTTGGATGTTTCTGATGAGTATGATGTTCCAACTGGAATTAAACATCAGACGAGGAGTAGTTCATTCTCTTGCTTTTCTGGGGCTGCCTTAAGTGCCAATGCCACATTGGCAAACACCAACATCTGCAATGGATTGTTTGGTGCTGGGATACTACCAAGTTTAGATTCCCCTAAGTCGTTTCGGAGAGTTCCATCTTCCCCATCACTTGGGCGATTGGATGTACTAACTTCTCCCGGCCAGAGTGGATTATCAAACTTGAGTTGCAGTCCATCTACAAATAGTGAGCCTTCTGATTGTGATTCTGCTTCTTTCAAATCTATGAGCGCTCCTACAAGAAGTGAAGGCTTTCTAAATGCTATGGAAGTTGAAGTGGCAGGTGGAGCAGCGGGTGAAGACAGAGTTCAAGCTGTTTGTTCAGAGGAAAATGGATGGCTATTTTGTGGAATCTATGATGGGTTCAACGGAAGGGATGCAGCTGATTTTTTGGCTGGGACCTTGTACGAAACCACTGGGTTCTATTTAGGACTAGTTGAAAAGGAATCAAAGAAGAAAAACATGGAAACCTCCCAAGGCTCGTTGGAGTACCAGAATCGTGTGCTTGATAGTCTCCAGCGCGCTTTAAGTCATGCTGAAAGTGATTTCCTGTCCATGGTTGAACAAGAAATGGAGGATCGACCTGATTTAGTATCTGTTGGATCTTGTGTTTTGGTTGCACTTCTTCATGGGAAGGATCTGTACACAGTCAATTTGGGTGATAGTAGAGCTTTATTGGCCACCTATAGCCAATCCCTTGATATCTATGGGAGCAAGGTTTTGAAAGCTATTCAGCTGACCGAAAGCCACACTGTTGACAATGAAGTCGAGCGAAAACAGCTCGAGCTTGGGCACCCAGATGATCCAGCAACTGTCATAGGTGGGAAAGTTAAAGGCAAATTGAAAGTAACCCGTGCTCTAGGAGTTGGTTATCTGAAACAGGTAAAGATTATTATTTGTTTCCTAGCCTAGGTTATACTTGGATGTTGAAGTCCATGCTAACTCATAAGTCATAACTGTCAAGTCCTGTCCTAGAGATTTAAGGATTCAACCTAGTGTTATTACAAGTTGGTACTTGGAGTAACATAATCTATCTTAAAGAAATTCTTTGGATTGAATGATCTTGATGGCCCTTTTGTAGCCGACCCCAACTAATTTGGGATTGAGGGTATGTTGTTGTTGTTGTTGTTGTTGTTGTTGTGTTAGAACAAGTAAAAAATGTTTGTTACCTATAGCAACAAATCCTGTGTAAAAGTCATCAACTGGTTGGGCAACCCTGTTCATGTGTTCCCTAGAGATCTATATGCTCGTTACCAATTCTTATAACTTTTACCATTTTTTTACTTCTGCAGAGAAAAATGAATGATGCTTTGATGGGTATTCTTGGAGTGCGGAACCTTGTTAGTCCACCGTACGTTTCTACACAACCTTCATTAAATGCTCACAGAATCTCAGAAAATGACTGCTTTGTAATTGTCGCAAGTGATGGTCTATTTGACTTCTTTGAAAATGATGAAGCTGTTAAGCTTGTTCATTCCTTTATCTTGAGAGAACCTTCAGGCGATCCTGCAAAGTTCCTTCTGGAGCAGCTTGTATTACGAGCAGCAAGTTGTGCAGGTATTGTCAAAAATACTTACTGCTTGATACATGTCCCACTTTTCCTTTTGAAAGTATGGCTTGCTGACTTCACGGTTTGTTTTTTACTTTTTGCCTCTGCTGTGAATTTGACTGTGTTGAGTGTCGGTAATTCAGTGTCTTTTATATAGACTTTTGAGTTTGTCTTGTGAACAAGTTGAGTTTCATAAAGTTCTGAGCCTGTCATGATGTAGATTTGATTATTTTGGCCAGAGCTTGTATCAATTTTTCTTGTTTCCCTACATCATTCTCTAGTGCAAACCTCACAAACCCGATCTTGGTAAAAAGGAAATCTCTTCCCTTTGATGATTTCCTAGAAGTAAACATTGGTCCTGAAGCTCTCTTGTAAAAAAATTTCTTTTTCCTTCCTTAGAATACCTCATAGGAGACTGCTCTTTCAGTTGCAGCTGTGTAATTCTTAATAAGTTATTTTAACAATGGGTTTTATTTTCTTTCTCAAGATTATTTTTTGTCAGCGTTTACTTGGGTTTCAGCATTCACACTATAAACTATTTGCTAGACTAATTTTTAAAGTGTTTTCTAGTGCGTGTAGTGTGCAAATATAATCCCTATACAATTGACTCCAATAATCAAATTGGATTCAAATGAAAAACACGCTTTAGATTCAGTTCGTCTCAAAACAATTTGAATTGCAACTCTTGATCATTATGAATTGTAGGCGAGTCATAATGTTCACGAAAATTCATAAGTTAAGGTTTTAAAATTTAGCAATGCTATGATTACACACTTTCAAGTAACATATAACTTGCACATTTATTATTGTCAGATGACTTCATGGTGTGTGCTCATGCATCTCACTGCAAGTAATCATTCAATTACTTCTAATATAGGCGTGAGTTAGTGACTTCTAAGTGCTATCAAATACTTTTCCTTTTGAAGCTTTATTCTTTTATTTAGGAAAAAAAAAAAAAAAAAAAAAACGCACACAATAAAGAAACCTCAAGTTTATTAGTTATGAAGGAAATATCATTAATAAAAAGTGGTTATCACCGCACCCATTTTTTTTAAACTTTTTGTTAAGAAATAAATCTTTCAAGTTGTAGCCACGGAGAAATCTTAAAGCTATTTTATGATGCATTCCAAGACAGTATTTTTCAAATCCTCCCAGAAACGTGATGGAAAAAAAAATAATTCTTCCAGAAACCTAGAACATATTTGAATGTATTACACTTGTGAGTCTTGATGAAATTGTTTGACAGATTCTATTGTCGCTATGAAGTATGAATTGCAGAGTAGTTTTCGTGTTGTTTTCTTATGAACTCTCAATTTGCAATCATGACCTTATTCAGCTAAAATAAGCTATTTGAATGATGGTTCAACATCAATTTCTCAAATGCATTGCATAATATGGAAGTTTTCATGTATTTGAAGCTCTAGAGCATACCACAAACATATATCAAAAGATATGATCTGTGGATCTTACGCTTGAAAGTGCTGTTAAGAAACTTGAAATAACTAAGATTTCAATACTTAATTTTAAGAAGAAAACATCCCCCATAAGTAGCGTACTGATAAACCTTTAAATTCCACTCTAAACTGAAAAGAAACCATTAAGTTCCATGAATTTTTGAAAAAGCCGCAAAGTGCTGGAAAAATATTCATTTTTTAATCATTTTCACGATGCCCCAGTTTACAACAACAACAACAACAACATAGCCTCAGTCCCAAATTAACTGGGGTCGGCTATATGGATAAAAAAAAAGAAGAGAAAATTCAATGGAGTAAAAATCGAAGGAATTTGATGGTATAGAGGTGGACCTAAGATAACTTGGGATATGTTAATTAGGAAGGATGTATAATAATTATGAAAGAACGCTATCAGTTGCATTCAATTGAGCAGTGTTGGAAGAGTTTGTTCCTTGCAGCCGACTCCAACTGATTTGAGGTGTTGAGGCTTTGGGGTGGTTGTTATATTATTATAAAAAAAAGTGGAAGTAACTTACCAGGGCTACCTTCATTGACCCATAGTAGGAGGGGGGACTTAAGCTTTTGTGGACGACCTAGATTAGAAGTGAATGCATCCAACAATACTTACTGAACTTGAAAGGCTAAGCTGTAATTTAATTCGTTTTACGCTCTCTATCTCATTTTCCATGTTTTCTGGTTCTGGGTTTGCTCCTCCATATGCATATAGATAGAAGCAACTGGGCTTGGGCTTGTATTCATAATTTCATACCAAAGGCTGTTCCTTTTATATAGATAGAACCAAAGAAATGTCTGTCGTCAGAAATGACTGAAATGCAAAATGGTGTCTAGTGTCTACTGCTGATTCTGATTGTAACTTTAGTGTGAAAAAAAAGAAAAGAAAAGGTGGCCATAGCAGTGTTGTGTTGGGGCTAACCTTTCTTATTCATGTATTGTGGCTACATGTTTTGATCTACTTGCATCTGGTGATTAGAACCCAAGAGGAACCATAAACATTTTTCTGAGGTGTCATATCATCAGTAAAGAAATTAGTGTTACTCCTTGTGGCATGGCTGTTGTGGACTTTTACGATTCTTCCTTTCGTCTACCAAGTTGTTTAAATCGAAAATCTTGCCTAGCTTGTTCCGAATTGAACAGTAACTAGTAACTACACGTGTTTAGTTTGACCAAAACACACTATTGTGCATTAGCTAAATAGCAAATCTGCCTCGTTTCCAGATGAACTTGTCTCATTTTCAATATTCACTTCTTTTGCAGGTTTTAGCACGGAGGAGTTGATGAGAATCCCAGCTGGTAGGAGAAGGAAATACCACGATGATGTGACTGTAATAGTAATCATCCTTGGGAGCAACCATCGCACCTCAAAAGCATCCACGTTTCTGTGAGTCACAGCCATCTCTTTCAATGCCGCGAATTTTGGGTGGTAAAATGGTCCGATTTCTACTCAAAATATTGTTTTGTATATTCCATTGTCTGTCGCTTTTTTAATCTGTACAAAGCATTGTTTTCTTCCTAGGCATAAAACTTTTGACGATGCAATTTTGAAGCTTAGAAACTCTGATTTTTTTTTTATCCTATAATGTTTCATTTAGATTTGGTTTTTGGTATGTAATCTTTTTGTCCTAGATTCTGTTGACTAGTGTCATGAATTTTGTCTTCTACTTTCAATTGCATGTTACTTCGAGGTCTATCAGTAGATTAAATTCAGCTTCAGTCTTGCAGCACATTGTTTTCCTTGTTTTAGTCGAAACAAACCACTGCCAATGAACATAGGAAGTCAGTTCATCGGAGTGAGCAAGGTTTGATGAGACCTATCTCATGAGGGTCAAGGTTGTTAGTAACTTAGTAATTAGTATCGATATCCGACATGCGGGTGGTTAGAGAATAAGATTGTCAGTTTAGGAAGGAATGAAATAGAAGAATAGAATAGGATTGTTTGACGTTGTGTCGTAAGATCAGAAGATTTGGAACATTAGAAGACACACATGTATTATGATCCTACTTTTGAGACATGTTTCTGTTGAATTCTTCAATCAAACAAATAGTTAGGTGTGTTATGAGACATAGAGTTAGGTAAGATTTAGCCAATAATTTCCCAATGACCTTGTCAAGTTGGACTTAATAATGCATGCTTTGTCATTTTTGTCATCCTCCAAATCATCAAATCTTGTTATGATATAGAACCATTACCATAAAAAAGTCTTATCATTCATAGCGCAAATCCGAGATGAAGACGCAAAACCGTTTCTGCAGGACTAAACATAACATCTTTTTGAATTGTTCTTGTTTGGTAGAAAGTTTTGGCTCTTCCTTTTGTTGTCATGCTTAGAAATGACCATTTAACTGTAGATTTTTTTGAGTTCACCAGTATACTGGATTATTTCCTAATATGAATTGAATCAGACTTTCACCAATGTCAGTACACATGGATTGTTTTTATTTTGAATGGGTTCTGTTAGTTGAGTTTTTTCTTCCATTGTCATCCAACATGACATTCGTCGCAGAGCTTTTGCGTGCACGTGTCGCTTATTTTTTATTATTATTATTTTTTTCCATAGTTGTTTTGATTTTGTTAGAACGTAGGAGCTTCTCTTATGCTTTACATAGCCGATTCTAAATCTGGATAAAGGAGGAGAGGTCACCGTAAAACATTTATCACTCTATGAATAAGATCAAACATGCTTTGTTGTCGTTGCTTTACTTTTGTAGCGCTTTGCGAAGTCATGCACAATCAAATCTACTGCTGAACATAGTTTTCCCACTAGTTTTGATTATTTTAATCAGGGACTGGGCATCAGAGTTCTCTTTTATCTCAGATTTCTAGTTTCAGTGCCTCCAAAAGTTGCTCTTCATGATCATGCAGTACTGTAGAGTTGCTTTAGAACTTTAGGAAACATGATGATGTGAAGCATTAACACTGATTAACTTTACACTAGGAGAAGTAGAGCACTAATGGTGAGAAGTGGATTTCTTCTGTAGATTCTATCAATCATGGGGCCCTCACAGTAAAGTTCCATTGCATGTTTCCCTAAAATCAGTTCATGCAACATGTGAGCATCAGTGAAAAGCCTGCTGTTATCTCACTTCATCACTGGTATTGTAGTGAAAAAAGTTAAAAAGCAAGTTATTTCTATCTTTTTTAATCTCTAAGGGGACAATGGGACCTAGTAAATTGTGTTAATGATTGATACCCAAGAGAACTAACGCAGACTGGTTGGCCCGATGGTAAAGGCAGCGAGCTTGGGTTTGTGTGGGTTAGGCGCACGGTCTCAGATTCGATTCCCCGCAAATTGTTTGAGTCACTCGGGTACGCTCAGGTCGATTGCATCAGGATTTCATGAGAATAATCAGGTTCGCCTTGATATCCACGGATATCAAAATTGAAAATTGATTAAAATGTATTGTTTTTGCTTAATCTAACTAAACGTTTATGCATGTTGAGTTTGGTAAAACATGCCACTTAGGCTGGAAGACTAAAATTGCAATTATATTTAGTCAAGTGTCTTAGAGAGCAAAAGATGTGTGAAGGGTAGTTTGTTCAACTACTTCAAGAGGAATAATTCTCTTTGAAAATTAAATATTCTCTGCCAAAGAAATGTGACTTATATGGTGTCAATGGGCTACATCATCATCCCATCAAAATATCATCTGATGTTGATGAAGTTATTTAGGTCAAACCAACATTGAAACTAAATTAAAACTCTGACCTCTCTTTAGGGCCTCAAGAGTATAGCATGATAGAATCAAGAAATATTCGGAACCTTAATTCAATAACTTATTACTCTTTACACTCATGTTCAAGCTCGGGTTATAAAAGAAATTTCGTTAAAGATCTTCCTTCAATTCATATAGGGTAAATAGCATAATATATCGCAACGTTTAAGTTTTTTTTTTTTTAAATTTTATCATAACGTTTTTGTTTTTACAAATACATTTTAACGTTTTAAAATTGTGTAAATGGTATCTTATGAATAAATTTGGGTTGATTTGAGATTACTTTTAACCTTGTTGCAAATGAGAAGAGTTTAACTTGAAAATGAGAAGATTTTATAATAAATTTGTAAAAAAATTATAAGACGTTAGGATGTATTTGTAAAAATTGAGACGTTATGATAAATTTGTAAAAAGACTTAAAACGTTAAGATGTATTAGTAAAAATGAAACATCTGGATAAATTTGTAAAAAATTTAAGACGTTAGGATATATTATACTATTTGCCCATTCATATGTGTCTTATAATAAGTCGGTTCGAAATAGTTGAACTAACCGATTGAGCCCTAAAAATTTTCAAAACAAGTTAGCCCTCAACATAGGGCAACCCTAAACCCTAAAACCTTGATTCAAACTAGTCAAACTATATTTGAGAACAAGTCAAGGCATGTTTTACTCCCCTAATAAATCCTTGTTACAACAGACAAAATTGATATAGATAAAAATCAAGCTTATTACTTTTAGGGCAACCACCTTATTTCAAGGTGAGAGTGAGTGGCTTCAAAAGAATATGAAAAAAAAAGCCAAAAACAACCCTACAAAGTGGCATTCTTTACAAGTGGAGGCCACTAGTACTACTCCTCTACTCAATCTAGAGACCCACAGCCTATCACACACTCCCAAAATAGCTTATACACAATAAAGAAGGCTTAAAACCAAGAACCCTAGTCCTTGTCAATTAAAAGAGAGATGTATATATATATATATATATATATATATATATATACTCTGCTTATTGTCCTTGACATGGTTTGCTTGTCTCCTTACTCCAATGCTCTTGTGACCTAATATTAACTTTTAAATTTGAGAATTTCAAGGGAACTTATTTTTCTTAAATAAAATAAAATTTTCATTAATCATCAATGACTCGATATAAATTAGTTAGTTTGATTAAAATTTTGATTTTAAGATTTGAAGGGTTCAAAATAATATCCGACTTATTACGAAATAATCAAAAAATAATTATGTAAAGATTTACTTAGATCTCATTGCCTTTTTTCATATACGAAAGTCTAAAACGCTATCAAACCAGTTAACTGCTCACCTGATTGGTATTGTGTAAATTATTAATTATGTCAATAAACTAGTTAAGATGATTAGCCTCGAATTCAAGTTATAGAGCCTTCAAAATCATTGGTTAATTGAATATTTTGAAGAGAAATTTTGCACCATAAAACATGGACATATTAAGGCCAAAATATTATAACTTTCTAACACCAAAACAAAGACAACAAAAGGATAAAACAAAAAACATAAAAGAAGAAAATAAAAACCCATTAATACCCCAAAACAACCAATATTATTCCCTCCTAATCCCTCCACTGAAACTTCTAGACCTTTCTTCTTCACCTATATACATTATGACAAAATTATCCCCACTAACAAACACACTTACACAAGCAGTATAAGCAAAAAAAAAAAAAAAAAAAAAAAAAAAAAAAAGTGACCCAGTACTCCGCACCTCCATCACATAATCCAGCACCCGTTCGCATTCTCATCACTAAACATCTCAAGCGAATCCGACGGCGGAGGACGCATCTGGCCCTGACTCTGCGTCTGGGGATGCGCGTACGCGTACATATAAGGCGCCTGCGGAGCGTAATAAGCGGCACCGTAGGAACTCGGACCGTACGACGTGTTGTACCCGACTGCGTACACAGGCGGGCCGTACGATGACGCCCCGGGATACGCGTACCCGTGATGGAATGGAGGGCTGATATTCGCTGAGGGTACAACAGGAACTTCAGTACCAACAGCCCCACCAGCTGTGCCTGCGTTTGCGTTATTACCATCTTGCCCTTTCTTTCCCTTCTTTTTACCTCCCTTGCCATCCCCTGCACCACCACCACCACCACCACTGCCCTTCATACCCTCGCCGGCCGGCGCGCTTTCCGGCGGTTTCTCGCCGGATTTCGGGTCCTTCACTTGGTCTCCGGCAGCCTTGTCTTTTCTATTCGACTTGTCGTTGTTGTTGGTGGTGGTGGTGGTGGTGGTGTTTGGTTGAATTTGGGCTTCAATGGTCTCTACTGTTTTGGGTTTCTTCTGATCAATAACAACGACTTCATTTTTGTTGTCTTTTGAGTTGTTGTTGTTGTTGTTGTTGTTGTTTTGGTTGTTGTCTTTGTTGTTCTTCGCTTTGGCTTGCTTTTTCTCCTCCTTTTCGATTACTACAAGCTCTGCTGGCTTTCCTGCTCTTGCTAGTTTCTTGATTAAAGTCTCCGCGTCTATGTTTCCTGTCACTGTGACTCTGTTTTGCTGTGAATCCACCGTTGTTGTGTAAACACCTGCACAAGTGCCAAAAAACAGAGTATATGTTGTAAAATCAATGACTTTGAGAGAAACCCATATGGGAAAATGAGAGATTTTGTGAAATTTGAAGAGAAATGAAGCAACTTTGAAGAAATTGAACATGGGTAGTGAGAAATCAATGATTTTGAGCAAAACCCAGATGAGGAAATGAAATTTAATGTGAGATTTCAAGAGAAATGAAGCAACTTGAAATTGAACATGGGTAGTGAGAAATCAATGGTTTTGAGCAAGACCCAGATGAGGAAATGAGAGTTAGTGTGAAATTTGAAGAGAAATGAAGAAACTTTGAAGAAACAGGGCACATATAGAGAGAAATCAATGATTTTGAGCAAAACCGAGATGGGAAAATGAGTATTAATGTGAAATTTGAAGAGAAATGAAGCAACTTTGAAGCAAAATCAATGATTCTGACCAAAACCCAGATGAGAAAATGAGATTAAACTTGATATTTTGACAGATTTAAACCAAATTTGCACTAAAAATGAGAGATTTTTAATGGGCAACACTGATAACATACCATCAATGTTCTGCAGAACCTTCTTGACTTTTCTCTTGCACCCTTCACAGTGGATTGAAACTCTCAAGACCCATGTCTGAGAAACAGAGAACAAGCATGTTTTCATAAGATTAGCAAAAAAAAGAAGCTACTTTTAAACATTCTCAGAACCAGAGATTTCTACTATAAATAGCACATATTTGCATATTAGCATACCTTGTACTTGAGAGGCTCTGTGGCTTCTTCACCAGCTTTTGTTGCCATTGCAGATGAGGAAATTGAAGAGATAGTGCAATCTAATAAGCTTAAGAGAGAGAGAGCACACTTTGAAGAAACCTCTGCTTTGAAGGAAAACAGAGCAAAAATGGGACTAAGAAACCCTGTTAAATAAGCTTTCTTGAAAGCCAGCTCTGTTTCAAAAGGGTTCTCATTGAGAGCCACGTGGCTCGGTGTGGGCCCATGACAAAGATATTAAGGTTGACTAATTTTGACTTATTGACCTGATTGTTGACCTTCTCCTGGATATTCATAGATTCATAGATTTGAAGGGACACGTGGCGTTGAGCCATTTGAGGACTTCGAGTTGGTGTTGATGGTGGAGTAGCAAAACTTTGTTCCAACTCGGTGAGGTGGATAACTATCAAGGAGAAAGAAAGGTTGGATGCCTTGATTTGAGTCACAAACGGTTTTGAATCATTGATCTGCCTTCAATCACAAGTTGTGAGGGATTCGAGGAAGATCGGCGATGATATACCATGTGATTCAGATATAGTTTTATAGATATCAGTATGGTGTACTTTTTTTTTGAAGATCATTATCAAGTAGTTATGTATATATATTTTTTTTGGAAAATATTGGGACGACCCGTTTTAGAGCACCTGGAATGGACATCCGATTGGTGGTGTCTATTATTTTTCGCATGGATGTTCATGTATACACAAATAGATGTGTATTGAGTAGATATCAACAATTGAGTGTTTAGTGTTTCAAATGGGTCACCTTAGCATTATTATTATTATTATTTTTTTTGTGGAGGGAGGATGCAACATGAGAACATTTTAAGAGGTAATTCTTTATAATATTACTTTCATCCAATCACGCTTGATCAGGGCAGTTCTGATGGGTCTGATGCACCACTGCTAGTATGATCGTACCCATATATACAACTAATGTTAAAATCGAAGAATTATGAATTATGAATGGCAACACTTACAATCGACATCGATAACAATAATATCGTAATCTCACTTTCAAATTTATTGAAGTCGATTATATTGATCAAACTTTTTTTATTGTGCTCGATTTTTTGCAGTTTTAAATTTATTGAAATCGGCTATATGGATTAAGCTCTTTCATTGTGCTCGATTTAGTACACGGTTAAGGGCGGAGCCACATACATAGCTGCCCTATGTTGTAGCCCATAGCAGCTTTGTATGTGCCCACCTTATGCATATAGTTGACCATCAAAAAAATTAGAGAAAATACTTAAGCTAGCCTTCTCATCAAATCAATACGCAGACGACCCTTAGTTTAACTTAAGAGAGCTTGAAATCTTGGTTCCGCTCATGGTGCTTTCAATCAAGAACTTTAAAATATTTATATTTTAATTAAGTCAAAACCTCTCTGATTAAGAGAAGGGATGATGCATTTTCCACTGCCTAACATAAGTATGGTACTTTATTTTTTCATAGGTATTATGAGTATTATTTTCTTTAAGATAGGAATTATTACTTTTGACTGATTGATGTGAGTTCCCTAATCGAGGCCTATCACATAGAACCGGAGCAACTTAAGAAATCAAGGCAGTGATTATAAATTTACTCCAATTTTTATGCAAATATAATATCCCATGGATTCTTAAATGGGATTATGAAACCGCTCCGCCTCCATTTATGAACCCTCCAAGTACCCGGACTGCATATACCGTAAATTATTTATCACAAGCCATATCCCGCAAATGGTGGAATAAGTTTAATTACAAAGTCAAGCTTTCACCAATCCAATAATCGCTCCCCAACACCCACAAAACAACCAAAAAAAAGGACCATCTAGTTCTACCACCTATAAAGACATCGTCTCTAAACCTTCTTCCGATACAAACTTTAATTTTAGCCAAACTTCAACAAATAGAAGAAGATAATAGATTGTTACGTCAAAAAATGGAAGAAGATAACCAAAGAATTACGTAATGAATTGGACAGTTACTTCTGTTTCATTATCTCCATCAATCCATAGCCATACATCTTTCGATGACGACGCCTAGCCAAATTTCGCTGTAATTCATCCAACCAGTGGTTGATTATCTTTTAGCCCTGGTCTATCCAAATGGTGTTAATATTGAATATTTACCACATGGATGTTTACGTTGCTTACGAAGTAGACGTCCTTATTCCATGACTATCCATTTATCCCATATTTGTTTCGCTCGACATCCAAGATACTAATATCATCCTTGCTATATGGTATCTTTTAAATTGTCCCCATATCATCATCTTTGTTGATATGCAGTACAGTGTTTCGCTTTCCCGACTATGTTTTCGCTCCACTTTGGAATTTCATCCATCATTCACCAAATGCCTACCAATTTCGTCACACGATTTATTACCGTGATGATAATCCCATGTGTTTTCGCCTCTAACTTAATTATTATCAAGATAATGCTTAAGTTCTCCTGACGTGTCCAAATCATCGAGCCCATGCCATTTGTCATTTCAAGCTCAGTTTCTGTCCTATTTTCCACGGTTAATAGTGACAAATGTAGGTTGTTGTGCTTATCTCGCTCCAAGGTCCATGACCTCTCAACAGAATCTTTTCTTTTTCCCAAAGGATAAGATGCTTTTTTTATGTTTGTACTATCTACTTTTACTCGTTTGCTTTCTCGTAAGGTCATCTACTCGTAGACCTTTGTACTATTTGTCTTTTTCTTTTTCTAAGAGTCAAGCACTCGTTTCAACTTGACCCTTGCTTTTGTTAAAGAGTCGTTTGCTTTTGTCCCGTAGGGTTATCATTCCACTCGATAACGCGTCTATAAATAGAAATGAGTATGAGATGTTAAGAAGCAAGTAAGGAGTAGAGCTTTCTTATTTTCTCGCTTTGTTAAGTCTCGTTGTATGAGTGTTTCTCCGTTATAAAAATAGAGTCTTATTATTATTTGTACCCTATGCACCTTATCTATATAATACCACCTCTCGAGTTTCCATATAACTTTCATATTACATCCTTTAAAACCTATTATCCAATCCGAGTTTGCTTACGTTGAAGGCCGTTCACTTGGTATCAAAGCCATAGATCGTGCTCACTTTCACCATCCACTTGTAAGTATATGTTATTATCATTATCAAACTTCTTAATAGTTTGCCTTCTTTTTGTTTTCACCGAAGATTTCTCATTGGTATTTCTTTTGTTTGGATTTTCGCTCGAGGTTTTCCCCGATTATAATGTTTTTGCTACTAATCGTTTTCCTTGTCGCGTTGTAAGACTCGCAATTGGTGTAAGACGAGCAAAATCGTTGACTAACAAATCGATTTGTTTTCAAAAACTTTATTATCATGAATTCTTTCCGACAATCCTTATCAAAACTTCTTTCTTTTTCTTCGTCCGACAAGAATTTCGCTTCCGGTTCAACTTCTCCTTTACTACTCCGAATCTATTATGCAATTACATAAAAATAAAAAATCAAAAAATAGTCATGAAGTAGTTTATGCTAATATAGATCAAGCTTTGCAAAATTGGACCATTCCAAAAGTTCAACCCTTTATGGTGTATACCAAAGGTAATTTTTCTCCAAAACAAAATTATATTATTAAACTTGTCGAAGATACTATTTCGCCATCAAGACGGTCAAGAAATAGTTATCATCTCTCCGTAAAAAATAGCTAATCATGCATCTACTCATAAATACCTCCATCTTGGTTTAATTCAAGTTGCACTTAAACCATTAGTGGCGTTAGGTGTTAACGCAGATGCTATGGTCTCCGTTCGAGACAAAAGACATCTCCATTTCACAGATTCAATTTTAGGAATCATTGAAGGTAGCCTTTCAAATGGACCCTTATATTTTGAATGTGCTCCAAATTTCACTATTGATCTCCATAATCCAAATAATCTTGTTTCAAAAGCCCTTGTTCTTGGAATTTCCACCAAAGGTTTTACCTTATCTAAAACAATCTCTAATGTTGCTTGTTGTTTATCGACTTTTTTATAAAGTCATGCATACTATCATTCCCGATATCGCTTATGATAAGTTGCAACAACACAAACCGCATCTACCATTTTTCTTACAAATGTAAAAAATATCATCATTGATAGAAAGCAACTAGCCTTAAAAGAGCTTGCTTTTCCTCATCAATGGACGATAACAGACACTAATAAAGAAGAACAAAAAAGAGACATGTGTCTCAACAAATTTCACAAATTATAGAACATGATGATGGTAAAGTTGATATCTTATTTGCCCCAAGAACGTCAACTTCTACACTTTCATCTTCCCACTTTTCTCATTGCACAAACCTATGATGCACCATCAAAAACCGCTTCGACGGTATTGCTTATCCAGCTCATACTTTTGAACCTACAACTAATATCGATAATGTCAGCTTTTTCAGATTTCGCTGATTATCATATTAATGTTGTAACCATTGAAGATCATGCTTGATAATTTCGCCATGGATCGTGAATTGCTTAAACAACAATTCTTAACCCATCCATTAAAACCTCGCTTTTTGTAAGTCGGTTCCTTTTAAACATCAACATATCTTTAGAGAAAAATATTTTGCTTACATTCATTTACATAAGCAAAACATTTCTTTCTTTGATTGGTTAGCCCTTCAAAGTCCCAAGACATCTGCTCAAGTTAATGTTATTTGGGAAACTACAATCGCCAAAAATTTGATCAACAAAATCCCCGTTAGCGCCTATAAAACATAAAGATTTTAAAGCCGCTCCTTTAAAAGCTATCATCGATTTAGAAGGACCAATTACCAAAAAGAGATATTAATAATATAATTGAACAAAACAATTATACTAATTTATATCTCTCTACCATGAAGACTTCGCGCCTCCTATATCGTCTACTAAATCAAATATCTCACAAAAAACCACCAAAGGTTACTAAACCTTTCTTTCGCCATCGGCCTCTCCATCTATGCCTTCTTATAAAACTCCTCTTTCTTCTGAATTTTTTGATGTGCCGACATCAAAACTTAGCCAATTATCAATCGG
Organism: Stephania cephalantha; assembly: GCA_039657325.1. Classification (NCBI taxonomy): domain Eukaryota; kingdom Viridiplantae; phylum Streptophyta; class Magnoliopsida; order Ranunculales; family Menispermaceae; genus Stephania; species Stephania cephalantha. Next base: position 45,552,016 of record CM077579.1, on the reverse strand, counting down.
TAACTTGACTACCTCATCTCCACCACTTCACTTCCCACGTTTCCACACTTCCTTCTATCTTGTAGTTATACATCTCGTTCTCAATCAAAAGACAAAGGCCCGCCAATGTCTTGACTAATGCTTCGCTCCTACAAACTCCTAGTAGTTTTTCTTCCTCGATTCCGATAAAGAATCAATGGCGACATCTCTTCTTCGAACTCTTCGTTAAAATCGAATCACATTCGATTCCAATCTTCCTGAAATTTATAAGATTTTCCGTCGTCGAAATTCAAGACGTCAATCTAATCCGCAATTTCGTCAAAATAGATATCCATTATCAAAACAATATTATTCAAGACCATCTCCATCGGACCTTATTCTTGAAGAAAAGATAAAACGTAATCAAAAATATGACGGAAACGCCATATATGATTGGAGTATTGATGGACTTTCGAATATCAAATCATTGAAGTTGTCCTCAAAATGCATATATATGCAAAAGCTAGCATCCTCCAAAACCATATCAACCAACTGATCTGACCAAAGCTATAGTTTGTGGATTCACCGCCAACTTTATGGTTGGTGGCATTATACCATGGATGATGATGAAAGAGAATCAATTCTTAATCATCTAAAAATCGATGCATTAGACAATCCCATTATGGGACCCAATGGAGAATGGGTCTATGATTACGTGAATCAACTCATTCTTCGAATTAATTTGGCAATTTGTTGGTCATGTTAAATCTGTTAATGCTAAGATTAGGGATCAACTCCATAGTCTTCGATGTCGCATTCTTAATGATTATCGTTGGTACAAAGATACTTTCTTTACCAAATTGTATTCTTTAACCGAAAAACATGATGCAATGTTCGGAAAGAACGTTTATTGCAGATTACCACCATACTTTGCCTCCAAAATTAAAGATTTCATCAATGAGCATTATGACAATACTCTTGCCGAACTTTCCTATGGTGATATCACACAAGTCATGCAAACTTGTGCGCTATCCATTTGCAATGATATGAAACTCAATCGCCAAATTCAAAAGGAGAAATCAACCTTAAAACATGATTTAGGAAATTTCGCTTTTGATTTCTAGCCAAGAAATTGATGTTTCCAGATATACCACACCTAAACATAAGACCAAGAATACCAAGCGTCCTAAGACGAATACCTACCTCTATAAACCTCCCTACTATCAAAAATCAACTTCCAAAGTTCGTTATTCTAAACAACAACGACCATCATATCTTTACGCAAAAGATCAATTGATCCACATACTAAACAAAATCTTTGTTATAAATGTGGAAGACACTGGTCATTATGCTAATAAATGTAGAGTTGCTCCAATGAAAATTGGACATGTTGCCTTTTAACGCTTCGATGAAGAGAAATGTCACTCGTGTATCCAATCTTCCTCATACTTCAAGATCGTCTTCCTCTTCTCAACCGTAAATCCATGTTCTCACCGCTTATGAAGATCTTCTTCTTGCCATTGGTGATCACATTTCGATCCCGATTTAAAATACCAATATTTCACAAAAGTCGTTAAACAGATGAAGCGCTTCTTCTTCTCCACCAATTAAACAAACATTCTCTCCTAAAAAAAGACAACAAAAATTTAATGAGCAATTATCCATAGATGATTCCCATCTTAACTTCTCCAATCTCATGGAAATTGTAAACAACAAAAAATCGACTAAACAAACCACAATTCACTCCCCTATGAACGAGACATTAATCATCTTAAAAATGAGATTAAGCAATTAACATCCCGTATTGTTCGACTTGAACAATCGATGTTGAAGCTCATTATCGCTTGATGAGAATGATATCTTTTCTCTTTCCAAACCTTCCTCTAACTTCCATAGATGGTATACTCCTATCACGTTTACAAATAAAGATTTCTCTGTAACATGTCATGCAATCATAGATTCTGTGCTTGATCTTAATTGCATTCGTGAAGGATTTCTTCCGTTTAAATACTATACACCTCTGATAATTCTCTAGTATATCATTTGCTGACGCTAACAAAGTACCCGCATCAAATATGAAGTTCCAAATGCTCATATTTGTAATCAAGGATATGTCTCCCAAGAACATTTATCGTTATCCCAGGTCTTAAACAAGATATGTTACTTGGCACTCCATTCCTCCGCAAACTCCACCTTTTTCTCGCTTCAAACAGGCATCACAACTACCCTTCAAGGAAAATCTATTCTTTTTCCTTTTTCTCCACCTCGAACGATTCTCAAATTGATCTCCTTGTTCACCAAATTGAATATAAAATTATTCATATTGGTTTTCTAAAAATGAAATTTTACTTTTAAAAACAGATCGTATTTTACAATCTCCTGTTTTCAAAAATAAACTTCAATCTTTCCAAACTAATTTAGAACAAAATGTTGTTCGAGTTTCCAAATGCTTTCGGTCTCAAAACAACATATAGTTCGTCTTCCCTATATACCTGGACTTTCATGAATCAAAAATTCCCACAAAAGCTAATCCATCACAAATGGATTCTCGAACTACAAATCAAATCTGTCAAAAAGAAATCATCGAATTACTCAATAAAAAGCTAATCACTTCTTCCAAATCCCCATGGAGTTGTATGCAAACTTTTTATGTTGAAAATGCTCCAGAACTTGAACGAGGTGTTCCTCGATTAGTTATTAATTATAAACCTTTAAACAAAGTGTTAAAAACCATAAGATATCCTCTCCCAAATAAATCGATTTGCTAAAAGCTACTACCTCTGCGATAGTCTTTTCTAAATTTGATTTAAAATCCGGATTTTGGCAAATCCAGATCCATCCTTCGATCGTTATAAAACGGCATTTAATACTCCATTTGGACAATATCAATGGAATGTTATGCCATTTGGTCTAAAAATGCCCCATCGAATTTCAAAACATTATGAATGACATTTTTAATCCACATAGTTCGTTTATCCTTGTTTATATTGATGATCTGTTAGTTTTCTCCCATCTATAGATCAACATTGGAAACATTTACACACATTCCAATATTTAATTCAAAAGAACGGACTTGTACTTTCAAAAAGAAAATGCATCTCTTTCAAACCGAGGTTACATTTCTTGGTTTTAAATTATCCAATCAAACTTTGACCTAGGTGAATCGAGTTATCGCTTTCGCCAACAAATTTCCAGATCAATTACATGATCGCCTTCAATTACTGAGAGATTTTTAGGGTGTCTTAATTATCTCTCCGATTTCTACAAAAACGTTGCCCAAGATCGCTGTCTTCTTAAGTTATTATCTTCTAAAAAACCATTTAAATGGACTCTGAGCATACCACTGCGGTTAAGCTCATCAAAGAAAAAGTTCATTCATTACCATGCCTACATCTCGCCAACTCCCAAGACTTCAAAATTGTTCAAACAGATGCCTCTAACATTGGTTATGGTGGCATACTTTTACAACAAACTCCAACTCGGTAAAGAACAATTAGTTTGCTTTACATCTAAAACATGGAAAGAAGCCCAAATCAATTATTCCACATTTCAAAAGAAGTTCTTGCCATTGTTCTTTGTGTTCAAAAATTCCAAGTCGATTTGCTAAATCAAAAGTTTTTAATTCGTGTTGATTGTCAATCTGCAAAAAATATATTTTTTAACGATGTTAAAAATCTTCACGCTAAAGATTTTTGCAAGATGGCAAGCTATTTTAAGTATATTTGATTTTGATATTACATATATACCAGGAACTTCAAATTCTCTTCCAGACTTTTTGTCACGAGAATTTCTTACTACCCCTTCTCAGGCATCTTTTACGAGATGTCAAAAAAGGCGACTTCAAATTTCTCCACTCCAGCCTAATCGTTTTAAGCCTCTTGAACAACCAGAACCAAATCGCACATATTTGCCTATAAGCCAAAATTTAATCGCTCCATTAGAACCAACTTTAGCAAGTAAACCACTTGCTACTCAAATTGCTCAGTACTATACCACCTGGTCTCCATTTCATCCCACAACGTCCACATGCTACTATCCAATTTTATGAATCCATCTTAACCTCCACCTTTTCTCGTCATTTTGACCATCGATCCCGAGAAAACTCAACGTAAGCAAACTCGATTGGATAATAGGTTTTAAAGGATGTAATATGAAAGTTATATGGAAACTCGAGAGGTGGTATTATATAGATAAGGTGCAGTGGTACAAATAATAATAAGACTCTATTTTTATAACTAGAGAAACACTCATACAACGAGACTTAACAAAGCGTAAAAATAAGAAAGCTCTACTACTTACTTGCTTCTTAACATCTCATACTCATTTCTATTTATAGACGCGTTATCGGTGGAATGATAACCCTACAGACAAAAGCAAACGACTTTTTAACAAAAGCAAGGGTCAAGTTGAAACAAGATCAGGTTGACTCTTAGAAAAAGAAAAAGACAAATAGTACAAAGGTCTACAAGTAGATGACCTTACGAGAAAGCAAACAAGAAAAGTAGATAGTACAAACATAAAACAAGATCTTATCCTTTGGGAAAAAGAAAAGATTCTCGCTGAGAGGTCATGGACCTTGGAGCAGATAAGCAACAACAATCATTGGCCACTATTAACCAAAGGGAAAATAGGACAGAAGCTGAGCTTGAAATGACAAATGGCATGGGCTCGATGGTCGGACACGTCCGGAGAGAACTTAAGCATTATCTTGATAATAATTAAGTTCGAGGGCGAAAACACATGGGATTATCATCACGGTAATAAATCGGTGACGAAATTGGTAAATTGGCTGGTGAATGATGGATGAAATTCCAAAGTGGAGCGAAAACATAGTCGAAAGCGAAACACGTACCGCATATCAACAAAGATGATGATATGGGGACAATTTAAAAGATACCATATAGCAAGGATGATATTAGTATCTTCGAGATGTCCAGCGAAACAAATATGGGATAAATGGATAGTCATGGAATAAGGACGTCTACTTCGTAAGCAACGTAAACATCCATGTGGTAAATATTCAATATTAACACCATTTGGATAGACCAGGGCTAAAAGATAATCAACCACTCGGTTGGATGAATTCGCGAAATTTGGCTAGGCGTCGTCATCGAAAAGATGTACGCTGGATCGATGGAGATAATGAACACCGAGAAGTAACTGTTCCAATTCATTACGTAATTGCTTGGTTATCTTCTTCCATTTTTTGACGTAACAATCTATTATCTTCTTCTATTTGTTGAAGTTTGGCTAAAATTAAAGTCAGATCGTAAAGAAGGTTTAGAGACGATGTCTTTATAGGTGGTAGAACTAGATGGTCCTTTTCTTTGGTTGTTTTGTGGGTGTTGGGGAGCGATTATTGGATTGGTGAAAGCAAATTTGTAATTAAACTTATTCCACCATTTGCAGGATATGGCTTGTGATAAATAATTTACGGTATATGTCCTGGTAATCGGAGGGTTCATAAATGGAGACTGGAGCGGTTTCATAATCCCATTTAAGAATCCATGGGATATTATATTTGCATAAAAATTGGAGTATGGGGAGTTTTTCTTTGGCAAATTGTTCTTGAACCTGTTTTGGAAAAATCATTTCATGGGGTCCAAATTTGTTCCACCAATGTAAGCCACCATTGTGGAAAAACCTTCTGGACAAGTTGGAGAAAAGGAGAGGTACCAAGAATGATGGTCCGGATCTTTGTAAAATAAAATGTTTTGCCAGGCATTGATATAATCTTGGTAGCTAATAGAAACCTGAGGCTTGTCTTTTCCAATACTAATATCTTTGTAGGTAAAAGGAGTTTTAGTTATAAATTTATAATGTTCACACCAATCGTCATAGATAGAACTCGTTGAATTTTGAGCTTTGAAAAGTCTATTTCCACCGAGTTTTCTCGGGATCGATGGTCAAAATGAACAGAAAAGGTGGAGGTTAAGATGGATTCATAAAATTGATAGTAGCATGTGGACGTTGTGGGATGAAATGGAGACCAGGTGGTATAGTACAGTACTTTGAGTAGCAAGTGGTTTACTTGCTAAAGTTGGTTCTAATGGAGCGATTAAATTTTGGCTTATAGGCAAATATGTGCGCTTTGGTTCTGTTGTTCAAGAGGCTTAAAACGATTAGGTGGAGTGGAGAAATTTGAAGTCGCTTTTTGACATCTCGTAAAAGATGCACGAAGGGTAGTAAGAAATTCTCGTGACAAAAAGTCTGGAAGAGAATTTGAAGTTCCTGGTATATATGTAATATCAAAATCAAATATACTTAAAATAGCTTGCCATCTTGCAAAAATCATTAGCAATAAGATTTTTAACATCGTTAAAAAATATATTTTTTGCAGATTGACAATCAACACGAATTAAAAACTTTTGATTTAGCAAATCACTTGGAATTTTTGAACACAAAGAACAATGGCAAGAACTTCTTTTGAAATGTGGAATAATTGATTTGGGCTTCTTTCCATGTTTTAGATGTAAAGCAAACTAATTGTTCTTTACCAGCTTGGAGTTTGTTGTAAAAGTATGCCACCATAACCAATGTTAGAGGCATCTGTTTGAACAATTTTGAAGTAATCTTGGGAGTTGGCGAGATGTAGGCATGGTAATGAATGAACTTTTTCTTTGATGAGCTTAACCGCAGAGTGGTATGCTCGGGAGTCCATTTAAATGGTTTTTTAGAAGATAATAACTTCTCAAGACACTCGGCGATCTTGGGCAACGTTTTTGTAGAAATCGGAGAGATAATTAAGACACCCTAAAAATCTCTCAGAATTGAAGGCGATCATGTAATTGATCTGAAATTTGTTAGCGAAAGCGATAACTCGATTCACCTAGGGTCAAAGTTTGATTGGATAATTTAAAACCAAGAAATGTAACCTCGGTTTGAAAGAGATGCATTTTCTTTTTGAAAGTACAAGTCCGTTCTTTTTGAATTAAATATTGGAATGTGTGTAAATGTTTCCAATGTTGATCTATAGATGGGGAGAAAACTAACAGATCATCAATATAAACAAGGATAAACGAACTATGTGGATTAAAAATGTCATTCATAATGTTTTGAAATTCGATGGGGCATTTTTTAGACCAAATGGCATAACATTCCATTGATATTGTCCAAATGGAGTATTAAATGCCGTTTTATAACGATCTCAAGGATGGATCTGGATTTGCCAAAATCCGGATTTTAAATCAAATTTAGAAAAGACTATCGCAGGTAGTAGCTTTTAGCAAATCTGATTTATTTGGGAGAGGATATCTTATGGTTTTTAACACTTTGTTTAAAGGTTTATAATTAATAACTAATCGAGGAACACCTCGTTCAAGTTCTCGAGCATTTTCAACATAAAAAGTCTGTACACTCCATGGGGATTTGGAAGAAGTGATTAGCTTTTTATTGAGTAATTCAGTGATTTCTTTTTGACAGATTTGATTTAGTTCTAGAATCCATTTGTGATGGATTAGCTTTTGTGGGAATTTTTGGTTCATGAAAGTCCTAGATATAGGGAAGACGAACTATATGTTGTTTTCGAGACCGAAAAGCATTTGGAAACTCGAACAACATTTCTGCTCTAAATTAGTTTGGAAAGATTGAAGTTTATTTTTGAAAACAGAGATTGTAAAATCTGATCTGCTTTTAAAAGTAAAATTTCATTTTTTAGAAAACCAATATGAATAATTTTATATTCAATTTGGTGAACAAGGAGATCAATTTGAGAATCGTTCGAGGTGGAGAAAAAGGAAAAAGAATAGATTTTCCTTGAAGGGTAGTTGTGATGCCTGTTTCGAAAAAAAAAAGGCCGAGTTTGCGGAGGAATGGAGTGCCAAGTAACATATCTTGTTTAAGACCTGGGATAACGATAAATGTTACTTGGGAGACATATCCCTTGATTACAAATATGAGCATTTGGAACTTCATATTTGATGCGGTACTTTGTCCGTTGGCAAATGAGATATACTAGAGAATTCTCAGATACAGGTGTATAGTATTTAAACGGAAGAAATCCTTCACGAATGCAATTAAGATCAAGACTGAATCTATGATTGCATGACATGTTACGTAGAAAATCTTTGATCAAAACGTGATAGGAGTATACCATCTATGGAAGTTAGAGGAAGGTTTGGAAAGAGAAAAGATATCATTCTCATCAAATCGATAATGAGCTTCAACATCGATTGTTCAAGTCGAACAATACGGGATGTTAATTGCTTAATCTCATTTTTAAGATGATTAATGTCTGTTTGCGGGAGTGAATTGTGGTTTGTTTAGTCGATTTTTTGTTGTTTACAATTTCCATGAGATTGGAGAAGTTAAGATGGGAATCATCTATGGATAATTGCTCATTAAATTTTTGTTGTCTTTTTTTAGGAGAGAATGTTTGTTTAATTGGTGGAGAAGAAGAAGACGCTTCATCCTGTTTAACGACTTTTGTGAAATATTGGTATTTTAAATCGATCGAAATGTGATCACCAATGGCAAGAAGAAGATCTTCATAAGCAAAGTGAGAACATGGATTTCTCGTTCGTAAGAGGAAGACGATGTCTTATGAAGTATGAGGAAGATTGGATACACAAGTGACATTTCTCTTCATCGTAGCGAGAAAAGGCAACATGTCCAATTTTCATTGGAGCAACTCTACATTTATTAGCATAATGACCAGTGTCTTCCACATTTATAACAAAGATTTTGTTTAGTATGTGGATCAATTGATCTTTTTGCGTACAAATATATGATGGTCGTTGTTGTTTAGAATAACGAACTTTGGAAGTTGATTTTTGATAGTAGGGAGGTTTATAGAGGTAGGTATTCGTCTTAGGACGCTGGTATTCTTGGTCTTATGTTTAGGTGTGGTATATCCGAAACATCAATTTCTTGGCCGAAATCAAAACAGAAATTTCCTAAATCATGTTTTAAGGTTGATTTCTCCTTTTGAATTTGGCGATTGAGTTTCATATCATTGCAAATGGATAGCGCACAAGTTTGCACAATGACAGTGATATCACCATAGGAAAGTTCAAAGCAAGAGTATTGTCATAATGCTCATTGATGAAATCTTTAATTTTGGAGGCAAAGTATGGTGGTAATCCTCGCAATAAAACGTTCTTTCCAAACATTGCATCATGTTTTTCTGTTAAAGAATACAATTTGGTAAAGAAAGTATCTTTGTACCAACGATAATCATTAAGAGTACGACATCGAAGACTATGGAGTTGATCCCTAATCTTAGCATTAACAGATTTAACATGACCAACAAATTGCCAAATTAATTCAAAGAATGAGTTGATTCACGAATCATAGACCCATTCTCCATTGGGTCCCATAATGGGATTGTCTAATGCATCGCTTTTAGATGATTAAGAATTGATTCTCTTTCATCATCATCCATGGTATAATGCCACCAACCATAAAGTTGGCCAAATGAATCCACAAACTATAGCTTTGGTCGTATCTCGTTCAAAAGATGGTTTTGGAGGATGCTAGCTTTTGCATATATATGCATTTTGAGGACAACTTCAATGATTTGATATTCGAAAGTCCATCAATACTCCAATCATATATGGCGTTTCCGTCATATTTTTTGATTACGTTTTATCTTTTCTTCAAGAATAAGGTCCGATGGAGATGGTCTTGAATAATATTGTTTTGATAATGGATATCTATTTTGACGAAATTGCGGATTAGATTGACGTCTTGAATTTCGACGACTTAAAAATCTTATAAATTTCAGAAGATTGGAATCGAATGTGATTCGATTTTAACGAAGAGTTCGAAGAAGAGATGTCGACCACCGATTCTTTATCTAAATCGAGGAAGAAAAACTACTAGAGTCAGTAGGAGCGGTAGTCAAGACATTGACGACGGGCCTTTGTCTTTTGATTGAGAACGAGATGTATAACTTACAGTAGAAGGAAGTGGGGGAACAAGTGGGAACCGTAGTGGCCGAGATGAGGTAGTCGGGTTACCGATTGATAATTGGCTAAGTTTTGATGTCAAGACATCAAAAAATTCGAAGAAAGAGGAGTTTTATAAGAAGGCATAGATGGAGAGGCCGATGGCGAAAAAGAAAGGTTTAGTAACCTTTGGTGGTTTTTGTGAGATATTTGATTTAGTAGACGATATAGGAGGCGCGAAGTTCTTCATGGTAGAGAGATATAAATTAGTATAATTGTTTTGTTCAATTATATTATTAATATCTCTTTTGGTAATTGGTCCTTCTAAATCGTTGATAGCTTTTAAAGGAGCGCTTTAAAATCTTTATGTTTTATAGTCGCTAACTGGGGATTTTGTTGATCAAATTTTTGGCCGCTTGTAGTTTCCCAAATAACATTAACTTGAGCGATGTCTTGGGACTTTGAAGGGCTAACCAATCAAAGAAAGAAATGTTTTGCTTATGTAAATGAATGTAAGCAAAATATTTTTCTCTAAAGATATGTTGATGTTTAAAAGGAACCAAATTTACTACAAAAAGCAGTTTTAATGGATGGGTTAAGAATTGTTGTTTAAGCAATTCACGATCCATGACTAAATTATCAATGATGATCTTCAATGGTTACAACATTAATATGATAATCAATAAATCTGAAAAGTCGACATTATCAAGATTAGTTGTAGGTTCAACAAGATGAACTGGATAAGCAATACCGTCGTAACCCAAGTGAACTACCTTCAACGTAAGCAAACTCGATTGGATAATAGGTTTTAAAGGATGTAATATGAAAGTTATATGGAAACTCGAGAGGTGGTATTATATAGATAAGGTGCAGGTACAAATAATAATAAGACTCTATTTTTATAACGGAGAAACACTCATACAACAGACTTAACAAAGCGAGAAAATAAGAAAGCTCTACTACTTACTTGCTTCTTAACATCTCATACTCATTTCTATTTATAGACGCGTTATCGCTGGAATGATAACCCTACAGACAAAAGCAAACGACTCTTTAACAAAAGCAAGGGTCAAGTTGAAACAAAGGTTTGACTCTTAGAAAAAGAAAAAGACAAATAGTACAAAGGTCTACAAGTAGATGACCTTACGAGAAAGCAAACAAGAAAAGTAGATAGTACAAACATAAAACAAAGATCTTATCCTTTGGGAAAAAGAAAAGATTCTCGCTTGAGAGGTCATGGACCTTGGAGCGGATAAGCACAACAACCTATTGTCACTATTAACCAATGGAAAATAGGACAGAAGCCTGAGCTTGAAATGACAAATGGCATGGGCACGATGGTGGACACGTCCAGGAGAACTTAAGCATTATCTTGATAATAATTAAGTTCAGTAGGCGAAAACACATGGGATTATCATCACTGTAATAAATCAGGTGACAAATTGGTAATGGTGAATGATGGATGAAATTCCAAAGTGGAGCGAAAACATAGTCGAAAGCGAAACACGCCGCATATCAACAAAGATGATGATATGGGGACAATTTAAAAGATACCATATAGCAAGGATGATATTAGTATCTTCGATGTCCAGGCGAAACAAATATGGGATAAATGGATAGTCATGGAATAAGGACGTCTACTTCGTAAGCAACGTAAACATCCATGTGGTAAATATTCAATATTAACACCATTTGGATAGACCAGGGCTAAAAGATAATCAACCACTCGGTTGGATGAATTCTCGCGAAATTTGGCTAGGCGTCGTCATCGAAAAGATGTACGCCATGGATCGATGGAGATAATGAACACCGAGAAGTAACTGCTCCAATTCATTACGTAATTGCTTTGGTTATCTTCTTCCATTTTTTGACGTAACAATCTATTATCTTCTTCTATTTGTTGAAGTTTGGCTAAAATTAAAGTTTGATCGGAAGAAGGTTTAGAGACGATGTCTTTATAGGTGGTAGAACTAGATGGTCCTTTTCTTTGGTTGTTTTGTGGGTGTTGGGGGAGCGATTATTGGATTGGTGAAAGCAGCTTTGTAATTAAACTTATTCCACCATTTGCAGGATATGGCTTGTGATAAATAATTTACAAGATATGTCCTGGTACTTGGAGGGTTCATAAATGGAGACTCGGAGCGGTTTCATAATCCCATTTAAGAATCCATGGGATATTATATTTGCATAAAAATTGGAGTATGGGGAGTTTTTCTTTGGCAAATTGTTCTTGAACCTGTTTTGGAAAAATCATTTCATGGGGTCCAAATTTGTTCCACCAACAGTAAGCCACCATTGTGGAAAAACCTTCGGACAAGTTGGAGAAAAGGAGAGGTACCAAGAATGATGGTCTGGATCTTTGTAAAATAAAATGTTTTGCCAGGCATTGATATAATCTTGGTAGCTAATAGAAACTGGAGGCTTGTCTTTTCCAATACTAATATCTTTGTAGGTAAAAGGAGTTTTAGTTATAAATTTATAATGTTCACACCAATCGTCGAAGAGATAGAACTCGCTGAATTTTGAGCTTTGAAAAGTCTATTTCCACCGAGTTTTCTGGGATCGATGGTCAAAATGAACAGAAAAGGTGGAGGTTAAGATGGATTCATAAAATTGGATAGTAGCATGTGGACGTTGTGGGATGAAATGGAGACCAGGTGGTATAGTACAGAATTTGAGTAGCAAGTGGTTTACTTGCTAAAGTTGGTTCTAATGGAGCGATTAAATTTTGGCTTATAGGCAAATATGTGCAATTTGGTTCGGTTGTTCAAGAGGCTTAAAACGATTAGGCTGGAGTGAGGTTTAGTCGCTTTTTTGACATCTCAGAAAAGATGCACTGAGAGGGTAGTAAGAAATTCTCGTGACAAAAAGTCTGGAAGAGAATTTGAAGTTCCCGGTATATATGTAATATCAAAATCAAATATACTTAAAATAGCTTGCCATCTTGCAAAAATCTGTTTAGCAAGAAGATTTTTAACATCGTTAAAAAATATATTTTTTGCAGATTGACAATCAACACGAATTAAAAACTTTTGATTTAGCAAATCAAACTTTGGAATTTTTGAACACAAAGAACAATGGCAAGAACTTCTTTTTGAAATGTGGAATAATTGATTTGGGCTTCTTTCCATGTTTTAGATGTAAAGCAAACTAATTGTTCTTTACCGTTGGAGTTTGTTGTAAAAGTATGCCACCATAACCAATGTTAGAGGCATCTGTTTGAACAATTTTGAAGTACTTGGGAGTTGGCGAGATGTAGGCATGGTAATGAATGAACTTTTTCTTTGATGAGCTTAACCGCCATAGCAGGTATGCTCAGAGTCCATTTAAATGGTTTTTTAGAAGATAATAACTTCTCAAGACACCGGCGATCTTGGGCAACGTTTTTGTAGAAATCGGAGAGATAATTAAGACACCCTAAAAATCTCTCAGAATTGAAGGCGATCATGTAATTGATCCGAAATTTGTTGGCGAAAGCGATAACTCGATTCACCGGGGTCAAAGTTTGATTGATAATTTAAAACCAAGAAATGTAACCTCGGTTTGAAAGAGATGCATTTTCTTTTTTGAAAGTACAAGTCCGTTCTTTTGAATTAAATATTGGAATGTGTGTAAATGTTTCCAATGTTGATCTATAGATGGGAGAAAACTAACAGATCATCAATATAAACAAGGATAAACGAACTATGTGGATTAAAAATGTCATTCATAATGTTTTGAAATTACGATGGGGCATTTTTTAGACCAAATGGCATAACATTCCATTGATATTGTCCAAATGGAGTATTAAATGCCGTTTTATAACGATCTGAAGGATGGATCTGGATTTGCCAAAATCCGATTTTAAATCAAATTTAGAAAAGACTATCGCAGAGAGGTAGTAGCTTTTAGCAAATCTGATTTATTTGGGAGAGGATATCTTATGGTTTTTAACACTTTGTTTAAAGGTTTATAATTAATAACTAATCGAGGAACACCTCGTTCAAGTTCTCGAGCATTTTCAACATAAAAAGTCGCATAACTCCATGGGGATTTGGAAGAAGTGATTAGCTTTTTATTGAGTAATTCATGATTTCTTTTTGACAGATTTGATTTAGTTCGAGAATCCATTTGTGATGGATTAGCTTTTGTGGGAATTTTTGGTTCATGAAAGTCCCAGATATAGGAAGACGAACTATATGTTGTTTTCGAGACCGTAAAGCATTTGGAAACTCGTAACAACATTTCTGCTCTCTAAATTAGTTTGGAAAGATTGAAGTTTATTTTTGAAAACAGAGATTGTAAAATCTGATCCTGCTTTTTAAAAGTAAAATTTCATTTTTTAGAAAACCAATATGAATAATTTTATATTCAATTTGGTGAACAAGGAGATCAATTTGAGAATCGTTCGAGGTGGAGAAAAAGAAAAAGAATAGATTTTCCTTGAAGGGTAGTTGTGATGCCTGTTTCGTAAACAGTAAAAAGGCTTTGAGTTTGCGGAGGAATGGAGTGCCAAGTAACATATCTTGTTTAAGACCGGGATAACGATAAATGTTACTTGGGAGACATATCCTTGATTACAAATATGAGCATTTGGAACTTCATATTTGATGCGGGTACTTTGTCCGTTGGCAACAGATATACTAGAGAATTCTCAGATAAGGTGTATAGTATTTAAACTAAGAAATCCTTCACGAATGCAATTAAGATCAAGCACCGAGAATCTATGATTGCATGACATGTTACGAGAAATCTTTGATCGTAAACGTGATAGGAGTATACCATCTATGGAAGTTAGAGGAAGGTTTGGAAAGAGAAAAGATATCATTCTCATCAAATCGATAATGAGCTTCAACATCGATTGTTCAAGTCGAACAATACGGATGTTAATTGCTTAATCTCATTTTTAAGATGATTAATGTCTCATGTTAGGAGTGAATTGTGGTTTGTTTAGTCGATTTTTTGTTGTTTACAATTTCCATGAGATTGGAGAAGTTAAGATGGGAATCATCTATGGATAATTGCTCATTAAATTTTTGTTGTCTTTTTTAGGAGAGAATGTTTGTTTAATTGGTGGAGAAGAAGAAGACGCTTCATCCTGCTTTAACGACTTTTGTGAAATATTGGTATTTTAAATCGGATCGTAAATGTGATCACCAATGGCAAGAAGAAGATCTTCATAAGCTTGGTGAGAACATGGATTTCTCGTTCGTAAGAGGAAGACGATGTCAAGTATGAGGAAGATTGGATACACAAGACATTTCTCTTCATCGTAGCGAGAAAAGGCAACATGTCCAATTTTCATTGGAGCAACTCTACATTTATTAGCATAATGACCAGGTCTTCCACATTTATAACAAAGATTTTGTTTAGTATGTGGATCAATTGATCTTTTGCGTACAGCATATGATGGTCGTTGTTGTTTAGAATAACGAACTTTGGAAGTTGATTTTTGATAGTAGGGAGGTTTATAGAGGTAGGTATTCGTCTTAGGACGCTTGGTATTCTTGGTCTTATGTTTAGGTGTGGTATATCCGAAACATCAATTTCTTGGCCGAAATCAAAACAAAATTTCCTAAATCATGTTTTAAGGTTGATTTCTCCTTTTGAATTTGGCGATTGAGTTTCATATCATTGCAAATGGATAGCGCACAAGTTTGCACACTTGTGTGATATCACCATAGGAAAGTTCAAGAAGAGTATTGTCATAATGCTCATTGATGAAATCTTTAATTTTGGAGGCAAAGTATGGTGGTAATCCTGCAATAAAACGTTCTTTCCGAACATTGCATCATGTTTTTCGGTTAAAGAATACAATTTGGTAAAGAAAGTATCTTTGTACCAACGATAATCATTAAGAGTACGACATCGAAGACTATGGAGTTGATCCCTAATCTTAGCATTAACAGATTTAACATGACCAACAAATTGCCAAATTAATTCAAGAATGAGTTGATTCACGAATCATAGACCCATTCTCCATTGGGTCCCATAATGGGATTGTCTAATGCATCAGCTTTTAGATGATTAAGAATTGATTCTCTTTCATCATCATCCATGGTATAATGCCACCAACCATAAAGTTGGCCAAATGAATCCACAAACTATAGCTTTGGTCAGATCCGGTTCAAGATGGTTTTGGAGGATGCTAGCTTTTGCATATATATGCATTTTGAGGACAACTTCAATGATTTGATATTCGAAAGTCCATCAATACTCCAATCATATATGGCGTTTCCGTCATATTTTTTGATTACGTTTTATCTTTTCTTCAAGAATAAGGTCCGATGGAGATGGTCTTGAATAATATTGTTTTGATAATGGATATCTATTTTGACGAAATTGCGGATTAGATTGACGTCTTGAATTTCGACGACGGAAAATCTTATAAATTTCAGGAAGATTGGAATCTGAATGTGATTCGATTTTAACGAAGAGTTCGAAGAAGAGATGTCACACCGATTCTTTATCTAATCGAGAGAAGAAAAACTACTAGGAGTCGTAGGAGCGGTAGTCAAGACATTGACGACCGGGCCTTTGTCTTTTGATTGAGAACGAGATGTATAACTTACAAGAGAAGGAAGTGGGAACAAAGTGGGAACCGTAGTGGCTGGAGATGAGGTAGTCGGTTACCGATTGATAATTGGCTAAGTTTTGATGTCAAGACATCAAAAAATTCGAAAGAAAGAGGAGTTTTATAAGAAGGCATAGATGGAGAGGCCGATGGTGGAAAGAAAGGTTTAGTAACCTTTGGTGGTTTTTGTGAGATATTTGATTTAGTAGACGATATAGGAGGCGCAGAAGTCTTCATGGTAGAGAGATATAAATTAGTATAATTGTTTTGTTCAATTATATTATTAATATCTCTTTTGGTAATTGGTCCTTCTAAATCGATATAGCTTTTAAAGGAGCGCTTTAAAATCTTTATGTTTTATAGTCAATGCTAACTGGGATTTTGTTGATCAAATTTTTGGCCGATTGTAGTTTCCCAAATAACATTAACTTGAGCAGATGTCTTGGGACTTTGAAGGGCTAACCAATCAAAGAAAGAAATGTTTTGCTTATGTAAATGAATGTAAGCAAAATATTTTTCTCTAAAGATATGTTGATGTTTAAAAGGAACCAAATTTACAAAAAGCGAGGTTTTAATGGATGGGTTAAGAATTGTTGTTTAAGCAATTCACGATCCATGACGAAATTATCAAGATGATCTTCAATGGTTACAACATTAATATGATAATCAATAAATCTGAAAAGTCGACATTATCGATTAGTTGTAGGTTCAACAAGATGAACTGGATAAGCAATACCGTCAGAATCTGGTTTTGATGGTGCATCATAGGTTTGTGCAACGAGAAAGTGGGAAGATGAAAGTGTAGAAGTTGACGTTCTTGGGCAAATAAGATATCAACTTTACCATCATCATGTTCTATAATTTGTGAAATTTGTTGAGACACATGTCTCTTTTGTTTTCTTCTTTATTAGTGTTCATTATCGTCCATTGATGAGGAAAAGCAAGCTCTTTTAAGGCTAGTTGCTTTCTATCAATGACAAGATTTTTTACATTTGTAAGAAAAATGGTAGATGCGGTTTGTTGTTGCGACTTATCATAAGCGATATCGTGAATGATAGTATGCATGACTTTATAAAAAAGTCGATAAACAACAACATTAGAGATTGTTTTAGATAAGGTAAAACCTTTGGTGGAAATTCCAAGAACAAGGGCTTTTGAAACAAGATTCATTGGATTATGGAGATCAATAGTGAAATTTGGAGCACATTCAAAATATAAGGGTCCATTTGAAAGGCTACCTTCAATGATTCCTAAAATTGAATCTGTGAAATGGAGATGTCTTTTGTCTCGAACGGAGACCATAAGCATCTCGCGTTAACACCTAACGCCACTAATGGTTTAAGTGCAACTTGAATTAAACCAAGATGGAGGTATTTATGAGTAGATGCATGCTTAGATATTTTTTCTGGAGAGATGATAACTATTTCTTGACCGTCTTCAGTAACTGAAATAGTATCTTCGACAAGTTTAATAATGTAATTTTGTTTTGGAGAAAAATTACCTTTGGTATAAACCATAAAGGGTTGAACTTTTGGAATGGTCCAATTTTGCAAAGCTTGATCTATATTAGCATAAACTACTTCATGACTATTTTTTGATTTTTTATTTTTATGTAATTGCATAATAGATTCGGTAGTAAAGGAGAAGTTGAACCGTAAAGCGAATTACTTTGTCGGACGAAGAAAAAGAAAGAAGTTTTGATAAGGATTGTCGGAAAGAATTCATGATAATAAAGTTTTTGAAAACAAATCGATTTGTTAGTCAACGATTTATCGCTTTCGTCTTACACCAATTGCGAGTCTTACAACGCGACAAGGAAAACGATTAGTAGCAAAAACATTATAATCGTGAAAACCTCGAGCGAAAATCCAAACAAAAGAAATACCAATATTTCACCAACAAATTTCCAGATCAATTACATGATCGCCTTCAATTACGAGAGATTTTTAGGGTGTCTTAATTATCTCTCCGATTTCTACAAAAACGTTGCCCAAGATCGCCGTGTGTCTTGAAGTTATTATCTTCTAAAAAACCATTTAAATGGACTCACGAGCATACCACTCGCGCGGTTAAGCTCATCAAAGAAAAAGTTCATTCATTACCATGCCTACATCTCGCCAACTCCCAAGATTTCAAAATTGTTCAAACAGATGCCTCTAACATTGGTTATGGTGGCATACTTTTACAACAAACTCCAACTCGGTAAAGAACAATTAGTTTGCTTTACATCTAAAACATGGAAAGAAGCCCAAATCAATTATTCCACATTTCAAAAAGAAGTTCTTGCCATTGTTCTTTGTGTTCAAAAATTCCAAGCAGATTTGCTAAATCAAAAGTTTTTAATTCGTGTTGATTGTCAATCTGCAAAGAATATATTTTTTAACGATGTTAAAAATCTTGCTGCTAAACAGATTTTTGCAAGATGGCAAGCTATTTTAAGTATATTTGATTTTGATATTACATATATACCAGGAACTTCAAATTCTCTTCCAGACTTTTTGTCACGAGAATTTCTTACTACCCCTTCTGTGCATCTTTTACAGATGTCAAAAAAGGCGACTTCAAATTCTCCACTCCAAATGCCTAATCGTTTTAAGCCTCTTGAACAACCAGAACCAAATTGCACATATTTGCCTATAAGCCAAAATTTAATCGCTCCATTAGAACCAACTTTAGCAAGTAAACCACTTGCTACTCAAATTGCCTGTACTATACCACCTGGTCTCCATTTCATCCCACAACGTCCACATGCTACTATCCAATTTTATGAATCCATCTTAACCTCCACCTTTTCTTCATTTTGACCATCGATCCCGAGAAAACTCAAGGAAATAGACTTTTCAAAGCTCAAAATTCAAAGTTCTATCTACTCGACGATTGGTGTGAACATTATAAATTTATAACTAAAACTCCTTTTACCTACAAAGATATTAGTATTGGAAAAGACAAGCCTCCTGGTTTCTATTAGCTACCAAGATTATATCAATGCCTGGCAAAACATTTTATTTTACAAAGACCCAGACCATCATTCTTGGTACCTCTCCTTTTCTCCAACTTGTCCGAAGGTTTTTCCACAATGGTGGCTTACCTGTTGGTGGAACAAATTTGGACCCCATGAAATGATTTTTCCAAAACAGGTTCAAGAACAATTTGCCAAAGAAAAACTCCCCATACTCCAATTTTTATGCAAATATAATATCCCATGGATTCTTAAATGGGATTATGAAACCGCTCCAGTCTCCATTTATGAACCCTCCAAGCATCTGGACATATACCGTAAATTATTTATCACAAGCCATATCCCGCAAATGGTGGAATAAGTTTAATTACAAAGCTCGCTTTCACCAATCCAATAATCGCTCCCCCAACACCCACAAAACAACCAAAGAAAAGGACCATCTAGTTCTACCACCTATAAAGACATCGTCTCTAAACCTTCTTCTGATACAGCTTTAATTTTAGCCAAACTTCAACAAATAGAAGAAGATAATAGATTGTTACGTCAAAAAATGGAAGAAGATAACCAAGCAATTACGTAATGAATTGGAACAGGTTACTTCTCGGTGTTCATTATCTCCATCATCCATGCCGTACATCTTTCGATGACGACGCCTAGCCAAATTTCGCTGAATTCATCCAACCAGTGGTTGATTATCTTTTAGCCCTGGTCTATCCAAATGGTGTTAATATTGAATATTTACCACATGGATGTTTACGTTGCTTACGAAGTAGACGTCCTTATTCCATGACTATCCATTTATCCCATATTTGTTTCGCTTTGACATCTCAAGATACTAATATCATCCTTGCTATATGGTATCTTTTAAATTGTCCCCATATCATCATCTTTGTTGATATGCAGTCGTGTTTCGCTTTCCCGACTATGTTTTCGCTCCACTTTGGAATTTCATCCATCATTCACCAGCCTACCAATTTCTCGTCACCGATTTATTACCGTGATGATAATCCCATGTGTTTTCGCCCTGAACTTAATTATTATCAAGATAATGCTTAAGTTCTCCTGACGTGTCAAATGCCATCGTGCCCATGCCATTTGTCATTTCAAGCTTCAGCTTCTCGTCCTATTTTCCACTCGGGTTAATAGTGACAAATGTACCGGTTGTTGTGCTTATCTCGCTCCAAGGTCCATGACCTCTCAACAGAATCTTTTCTTTTTCCCAAAGGATAAGATGTTGTTTTATGTTTGTACTATCTACTTTTACCGTTTGCTTTCTCGTAAGGTCATCTACCGTAGACCTTTGTACTATTTGTCTTTTTCTTTTTCTAAGAGTCAAACACTTGTTTCAACTTGACCCTTGCTTTTGTTAAAGAGTCGTTTGCTTTTGTCTGTGGGTTATCATTCCACTGATAACGCGTCTATAAATAGAAATGAGTATGAGATGTTAAGAAGCAAGTAAGTAGTAGAGCTTTCTTATTTTCTCGCTTTGTTAAGTCTGTTGTATGAGTGTTTCTCCGTTATAAAAATAGAGTCTTATTATTATTTGTACCGCACCTTATCTATATAATACCACCTCTCGAGTTTCCATATAACTTTCATATTACATCCTTTAAAACCTATTATCCAAATGAGTTTGCTTACGTTGAAGGCCGTTCACTTGGTATGAATCGAGTTATCGCTTTCGCCAACAAATTTCCGTGATCAATTACATGATCGCCTTCAATTACAGAGATTTTTAGGGTGTCTTAATTATCTCTCCGATTTCTACAAAAACGTTGCCCAAGATCGCCGATGTCTTCGTAAGTTATTATCTTCTAAAAACCATTTAAATGGACTCCCGAGCATACCACTGCGGTTAAGCTCATCAAAGAAAAAGTTCATTCATTACCATGCCTACATCTCGCCAACTCCCAAGATTTCAAAATTGTTCAAACAGATGCCTCTAACATTGGTTATGGTGGCATACTTTTACAACAAACTCCAACCGGTAAAGAACAATTAGTTTGCTTTACATTCAACGTAAGCAAACTCGATCGGATAATAGGTTTTAAAGGATGTAATATGAAAGTTATATGGAAACTCGAGGTGGTATTATATAGATAAGGTGCAGGTACAAATAATAATAAGACTCTATTTTTATAACGGAGAAACACTCATACAACAGACTTAACAAAGCGTAAAAATAAGAAAGCTCTACTACTTACTTGCTTAACATCTCATACTCATTTCTATTTATAGACGCTGCTTATCGCTGGAATGATAACCCTACAGACAAAAGCAAACGACTCTTTAACAAAAGCAAGGGTCAAGTTGAAACAAGATTTTGACTCTTAGAAAAAGAAAAAGACAAATAGTACAAAGGTCTACAAGAGATGACCTTACGAGAAAGCAAACAAGAAAAGTAGATAGTACAAACATAAAACAAAGATCTTATCCTTTGGGAAAAAGAAAAGATTCTGTTGAGAGGTCATGGACCTTGGAGCGAGATAAGCAAGACAACAACCGTCACGTCACTATTAACCAAATGTGGAAAATAGGACAGAAGCCTGAGCTTGAAATGACAAATGGCATGGGCACGATGGTCGGACACGTCCAGGAGAACTTAAGCATTATCTTGATAATAATTAAGTTCAGGGCGAAAACACATGGGATTATCATCACGGAATAAATCGTGACAGAATGAAATTGGTAGCCGGTGAATGATGGATGAAATTCCAAAGTGAGCGAAAACATAGTCGTAGAAAGCGAAACACGCTCGCATATCAACAAAGATGATGATATGGGACAATTTAAAAGATACCATATAGCAAGGATGATATTAGTATCTTCAGATGTCCAGCGAAACAAATATGGGATAAATGGATAGTCATGGAATAAGGACGTCTACTTCAGTAAGCAACGTAAACATCCATGTGGTAAATATTCAATATTAACACCATTTGGATAGACCAGGGCTAAAAGATAATCAACCACTGGTTGGATGAATTCTCGGCGAAATTTGGCTAGGCGTCGTCATCGAGAAAGATGTACGCCGCGGATCGATGGAGATAATGAACACCGAGAAGTAACTGTTCCAATTCATTACGTAATTCTTTGGTTATCTTCTTCCATTTTTTGACGTAACAATCTATTATCTTCTTCTATTTGTTGAAGTTTGGCTAAAATTAAAGCTCAGATCGTAGAAGGTTTAGAGACGATGTCTTTATAGGTGGTAGAACTAGATGGTCCTTTTGCTGTTGTTTTGTGGGTGTTGGGGAAGCGATTATTGGATTGGTGAAAGCAGCTTTGTAATTAAACTTATTCCACCATTTGCAGGATATGGCTTGTGATAAATAATTTACGATATATGTCCGGAGTACCGGAGGGTTCATAAATGGAGATCTGGAGCGGTTTCATAATCCCATTTAAGAATCCATGGGATATTATATTTGCATAAAAATTGGAGTATGGGAGTTTTTCTTTGGCAAATTGTTCTTGAACTGTTTTGGAAAAATCATTTCATGGGGTCCAAATTTGTTCCACCAACAGTAAGCCACCATTGTGGAAAAACCTTCTGGACAAGTTGGAGAAAAGGAGAGGTACCAAGAATGATGGTCTGATCTTTGTAAAATAAAATGTTTTGCCAGTGCATTGATATAATCTTGTAGCTAATAGAAACCGGAGGCTTGTCTTTTCCAATACTAATATCTTTGTAGGTAAAAGGAGTTTTAGTTATAAATTTATAATGTTCACACCAATCGTCGTAGATAGAACTCGCTGAATTTTGAGCTTTGAAAAGTCTATTTCCACCGAGTTTTCTCGGATCGATGGTCAAAATGAACAGAAAAAAGGAGGTTAAGATGGATTCATAAAATTGGATAGTAGCATGTGGACGTTGTGGGATGAAATGGAGACCAGGTGGTATAGTACGAAGAATTTGAGTAGCAAGTGGTTTACTTGCTAAAGTTGGTTCTAATGGAGCGATTAAATTTTGGCTTATAGGCAAATATGTGCAATTTGGTTCTGTTGTTCAAGAGGCTTAAAACGATTAGGCTGGAGTGGAGGCGAAGTCGCTTTTTTGACATCTCAAAAGATGCACGAAGGGGTAGTAAGAAATTCTCGTGACAAAAAGTCTGGAAGAGAATTTGAAGTTCCTGGTATATATGTAATATCAAAATCAAATATACTTAAAATAGCTTGCCATCTTGCAAAAATCATTTAGCCAGAAGATTTTTAACATCGTTAAAAAATATATTTTTTGCAGATTGACAATCAACACGAATTAAAAACTTTTGATTTAGCAAATCAAACTTGGAATTTTTGAACACAAAGAACAATGGCAAGAACTTCTTTTTGAAATGTGGAATAATTGATTTGGGCTTCTTTCCATGTTTTAGATGTAAAGCAAACTAATTGTTCTTTACCGCTTGGAGTTTGTTGTAAAAGTATGCCACCATAACCAATGTTAGAGGCATCTGTTTGAACAATTTTGAAGTATCGGGAGTTGGCGAGATGTAGGCATGGTAATGAATGAACTTTTTCTTTGATGAGCTTAACCGCAGTGGTATGCTCAGAGTCCATTTAAATGGTTTTTTAGAAGATAATAACTTCAAGACATCGGCGATCTTGGGCAACGTTTTTGTAGAAATCGGAGAGATAATTAAGACACCCTAAAAATCTCTCAGTAATTGAAGGCGATCATGTAATTGATCTGAAATTTGTTGGCGAAAGCGATAACTCGATTCACGGGTCAAAGTTTGATTGGATAATTTAAAACCAAGAAATGTAATGTAACCTCTGGTTTGAAAGAGATGCATTTTCTTTTTGAAAGTACAAGTCCGTTCTTTTGAATTAAATATTGGAATGTGTGTAAATGTTTCCAATGTTGATCTATAGATGGGGAGAAAACTAACAGATCATCAATATAAACAAGGATAAACGAACTATGTGGATTAAAAATGTCATTCATAATGTTTTGAAATTCGATGGGGCATTTTTTAGACCAAATGGCATAACATTCCATTGATATTGTCCAAATGGAGTATTAAATGCCGTTTTATAACGATCCGAAGGATGGATCTGGATTTGCCAAAATCCGATTTTAAATCAAATTTAGAAAAGACTATCGCAGAGGTAGTAGCTTTTAGCAAATCTGATTTATTTGGGAGAGGATATCTTATGGTTTTTAACACTTTGTTTAAAGGTTTATAATTAATAACTAATCGAGGAACACCTCGTTCAAGTTCTCGAGCATTTTCAACATAAAAAGTCATGTACAACTCCATGGGATTTGGAAGAAGTGATTAGCTTTTTATTGAGTAATTCAGTGATTTCTTTTTGACAGATTTGTGACGAGCCGGAATCCATTTGTGATGGATTAGCTTTTGTGGGAATTTTTGATTCATGAAAGTCCTAGATATAGGGAAGACGAACTATATGTTGTTTTCGAGACCGAGGAAAGCATTTGGAAACTCGAACAACATTTCTGTTCTAAATTAGTTTGGAAAGATTGAAGTTTATTTTTGAAAACAGAGATTGTAAAATCGATCCGTTTTTAAAAGTAAAATTTCATTTTTAGAAAACCAATATGAATAATTTTATATTCAATTTGGTGAACAAGGAGATCAATTTGAGAATCGTTCGAGGTGGAGAAAAAGGAAAAAGAATAGATTTTCCTTGAAGGGTAGTTGTGATGCTGCTTCGAAAATAAAAAAGCCGGAGTTTGCGAGAGGAATGGAGTGCCAAGTAACATATCTTGTTTAAGACCTGGATAACGATAAATGTTATCTTCGGAGATATATCCCTTGATTACAAATATGAGCATTTGGAACTTCATATTTGATGCGGGTACTTTGTCCGTTGGCAACAGATATACTAGAGAATTCTCATACAAGGTGTATAGTATTTAAACGGAAGAAATCCTTCACGAATGCAATTAAGATCGCACTCGTAATCTATGATTGCATGACATGTTACGAGAGAAATCTTTGATCGTAAACGTGATAGGAGTATACCATCTATGGAAGTTAGAGGAAGGTTTGGAAAGAGAAAAGATATCATTCTCATCAAATCGATAATGAGCTTTCAACATCGATTGTTCAAGTCGAACAATACGGGATGTTAATTGCTTAATCTCATTTTTAAGATGATTAATGTCTCGTTTACGGGAGTGAATTGTGGTTTGTTTAGTCGATTTTTTGTTGTTTACAATTTCCATGAGATTGGAGAAGTTAAGATGGGAATCATCTATGGATAATTGCTCATTAAATTTTTGTTGTCTTTTTTAGGAGAGAATGTTTGTTTTTAATTGGTGGAGAAGAAGAAGACGCTTCATCTCGTTTAACGACTTTTGTGAAATATTGGTATTTTAAATCGGGATCGAAATGTGATCACCAATGGCAAGAAGAAGATCTTCATAAGCGGTGAGAACATGGATTTCTCGGTTCGAAGAGAGAAGACGATGTCTTTGCAAGATGAGGAAGATTGGATACACAAAGACATTTCTCTTCATCGAAGCGAGAAAAGGCAACATGTCCAATTTTCATTGGAGCAACTCTACATTTATTAGCATAATGACCGGTCTTCCACATTTATAACAAAGATTTTGTTTAGTATGTGGATCAATTGATCTTTTATGCGTAAAGATATGATGGTCGTTGTTGTTTAGAATAACGAACTTTGGAAGTTGATTTTTGATAGTAGGGAGGTTTATAGAGGTAGGTATTCGTCTTAGACGCTTGGTATTCTTGGTCTTATGTTTAGGTGTGGTATATCTGAAACATCAATTTCTTGGCCGAAATCAAAACAGAAATTTCCTAAATCATGTTTTAAGGTTGATTTCTCCTTTTGAATTTGGCGATTGAGTTTCATATCATTGCAAATGGATAGCGCACAAGTTTGCACTGACTTGTGTGATATCACCATAGGAAAGTTCAAGCAAAGAGTATTGTCATAATGCTCATTGATGAAATCTTTAATTTTGAGGCAAAGTATGGTGGTAATCCTGCAATAAAACGTTCTTTCCGAACATTGCATCATGTTTTTCGGTTAAAGAATACAATTTGGTAAAGAAAGTATCTTTGTACCAACGATAATCATTAAGAGTACGACATCGAAGACTATGGAGTTGATCCCTAATCTTAGCATTAACAGATTTAACATGACCAACAAATTGCCAAATTAATTCAAAGAATGAGTTGATTCACGAGAATCATAGACCCATTCTCCATTGGGTCCCATAATGGGATTGTCTAATGCATCGCTTTTTAGATGATTAAGAATTGATTCTCTTTCATCATCATCCATGGTATAATGCCACCAACCATAAAGTTGGCCGGTGAATCCACAAACTATAGCTTTGGTTTGTATCGGGTTCAAGATGGTTTTGGAGGATGCTAGCTTTTGCATATATATGCATTTTGAGGACAACTTCAATGATTTGATATTCGTAAAGTCCATCAATACTCCAATCATATATGGCGTTTCCGTCATATTTTTGATTACGTTTTATCTTTTCTTCAAGAATAAGGTCCGATGGAGATGGTCTTGAATAATATTGTTTTGATAATGGATATCTATTTTGACGAAATTGCGGATTAGATTGACGTCTTGAATTTCGACGACGGAAAATCTTATAAATTTCAGAAGATTGGAATCGAATGTGATTCGATTTTAACGAAGAGTTCGAAGAAAGAGATGTCGACCACTTGATTCTTTATCGGAATCGAGAGGAAGAAAAACTACTAGGAGTCAGAGGAGCGGTAGTCAAGACATTGACGATCGGGCCTTTGTCTTTTGATTGAGAACGAGATGTATAACTTACGGTAGAAGGAAGTGGGGGAACAAAGGGGGGAACCGTAGTGGTGGAGATGAGGTAGTCAAGTTACCGATTGATAATTGGCTAAGTTTTGATGTCGACATCAAAAAATTCAAGAAAGAGGAGTTTTATAAGAAGGCATAGATGGAGAGGTCGATGTGGCGAAAGAAAGGTTTAGTAACCTTTGGTGGTTTTTGTGAGATATTTGATTTAGTAGACGATATAGGAGGCGCAGAAGTCTTCATGGTAGAGAGATATAAATTAGTATAATTGTTTTGTTCAATTATATTATTAATATCTCTTTTGTAATTGGTCCTTCTAAATCAAGATAGCTTTTAAAGGAGCGCTTTAAAATCTTTATGTTTTATAGTCTAACTGGGATTTTGTTGATCAAATTTTTGGCCAGCTTGTAGTTTCCCAAATAACATTAACTTGAGCGAGATGTCTTGGGACTTTGAAGGGCTAACCAATCAAAGAAAGAAATGTTTTGCTTATGTAAATGAATGTAAGCAAAATATTTTTCTCTAAAGATATGTTGATGTTTAAAAGGAACCAAATTTACAAAAAGCGTGTTTTAATGGATGGGTTAAGAATTGTTGTTTAAGCAATTCACGATCCATGACGAAATTATCAAGATGATCTTCAATGGTTACAACATTAATATGATAATCAATAAAATCGAAAAGTGACATTATCGCATATTAGTTGTAGGTTCAACAAGATGAACTGGATAAGCAATACCGTCGGAATCGGTTTTTGATGGTGCATCATAGGTTTGTGCAACAGAAAAGTGGGAAGATGAAAGTGTAGAAGTTGACGTTCTTGGGCAAATAAGATATCAACTTTACCATCATCATGTTCTATAATTTGTGAAATTTGTTGAGACACATGTCTCTTTTGCTCAGTTCTTCTTTATTAGTGTCTGTTATCGTCCATTGATGAGGAAAAGCAAGCTCTTTTAAGGCTAGTTGCTTTCTATCAATGACAAGATTTTTTACATTTGTAAGAAAAATGGTAGATGCGGTTTGTTGTTGCAAATTATCATGTTAAGCGATATCGTGAATGATAGTATGCATGACTTTATAAAAAGTCGATAAACAACAAGAAACATTAGAGATTGTTTTAGATAAGGTAAAACCTTTGGTGGAAATTCCAAGAACAAGGGCTTTTGAAACAAGATTCGCTTTGGATTATGGAGATCAATAGTGAAATTTGGAGCACATTCAAAATATAAGGGTCCCAATTTTCTAATCCATATGCGTAATCGATTTCCAAACCCTCCTCTAACCGATATTTGTAACAGATTCAATTTTAGGAATCATTGAAGGTAGCCTTTCAAATGGACCCTTATATTTTGAATGTGCTCCAAATTTCACTATTGATCTCCATAATCCAAATAATCTTGTTTCAAAAGCCCTTGTTCTTGGAATTTCCACCAAAGGTTTTACCTTATCTAAAACAATCTCTAATGTTGTCTTGTTGTTTATCGACTTTTTTATAAAGTCATGCATACTATCATTCCCGATATCGCTTATGATAAGTCAAAACAACAAACCGCATCTACCATTTTTCTTACAAATGTAAAAAATACCGTCATTGATAGAAAGCAACTAGCCTTAAAAGAGCTTGCTTTTCCTCATCAATGGACGATAACAGATACACTAATAAAGAAGAACGAAAAAAGAGACATGTGTCTCAACAAATTTCACAAATTATAGAACATGATGATGGTAAAGTTGATATCTTATTTGCCCCAAGAACGTCAACTTCTACACTTTCATCTTCCCACTTTTCTGACAAAACCTATGATGCACCATCAAAACCAGCTTCGACGACGGTATTGCTTATCCAAATTCATACTTATTGAACCTACAACTAATACGATAATGTCACTTTTCGATTTCGCCGAGTATCATATTAATGTTGTAACCATTGAAGATCATGTTGATAATTTCGTCATGGATCGTGAATTGCTTAAACAACAATTCTTAACCCATCCATTAAAACCTCGCTTTTTGTAAGTGGTTCCTTTTAAACATCAACATATCTTTAGAGAAAAATATTTTGCTTACATTCATTTACATAAGCAAAACATTTCTTTCTTTGATTGGTTAGCCCTTCAAAGTCCCAAGACATCTGCTCAAGTTAATGTTATTTGGGAAACTACAACGGCCAAAAATTTGATCAACAAAATCCCCGTTAGCAGCTATAAAACATAAAGATTTTAAAGCCGCTCCTTTAAAAGCTATCACCGATTTAGAAGGACCAATTACCAAAAGAGATATTAATAATATAATTGAACAAAACAATTATACTAATTTATATCTCTCTACCATGAAGACTTCTCAGCGCTCCTATATCGTCTACTAAATCAAATATCTCACAAAAACCACCAAAGGTTACTAAACCTTTCTTTCCGCCATCGCCTCTCCATCTATGCCTTCTTATAAAACTCCTCTTTCTTCTCGAATTTTTTGATGTGTTGACATCAAAACTTAGCCAATTATCAATCGGTAACCCGACTACCTCATCTCCACCACTACAGCTTCCCACTGTTCCCCACTTCCTTCTACCTGTAAGTTATACATCTCGTTCTCAATCAAAAGACAAAGGCCCGATCGTCAATGTCTTGACTACCGCTCCCCAAACTCTAGTAGTTTTTCTTCCTCTCGATTCCGATAAAGAATCAAGTCGACATCTCTTCTTCGAACTCTTCGTTAAAATCAATCACATTCGATTCCAATCTTCCTGAAATTTATAAGATTTTCCGTCGTCGAAATTCAAGACGTCAATCTAATCCGCAATTTCGTCAAAATAGATATCCATTATCAAAACAATATTATTCAAGACCATCTCCATCGGACCTTATTCTTGAAGAAAAGATAAAACGTAATCAAAAATATGACGGAAACGCCATATATGATTGGAGTATTGATGGACTTTCTTCAATATCAAATCATTGAAGTTGTCCTCAAAATGCATATATATGCAAAAGCTAGCATCCTCCAAAACCATATCGAACCGATACAAAAGCTATAGTTTGTGGATTCACCGCCAACTTTATGGTTGGTGGCATTATACCATGGATGATGATGAAAGAGAATCAATTCTTAATCATCTAAAAACGATGCATTAGACAATCCCATTATGGGACCCAATGGAGAATGGGTCTATGATTCTCAGTGAATCAACTCATTGCTCGAATTAATTTGGCAATTTGTTGGTCATGTTAAATCATGTTAATGCTAAGATTAGGGATCAACTCCATAGTCTTCGATGTCGTACTTTTAATGATTATCGTTGGTACAAAGATACTTTCTTTACCAAATTGTATTCTTTAACCGAAAAACATGATGCAATGTTCGAAAGAACGTTTTATTGCAGGATTACCACCATACTTTGCCTCCAAAATTAAAGATTTCATCAATGAGCATTATGACAATACTCTTCTTGAACTTTCCTATGGTGATATCACACAAGCCATGCAAACTTGTGCGCTATCCATTTGCAATGATATGAAACTCAATCGCCAAATTCAAAAGGAGAAATCAACCTTAAAACATGATTTAGGAAATTTCTGCTTTGATTTCGCCAAGAAATTGATGTTTCCAGATATACCACACCTAAACATAAGACCAAGAATACCAAGCGTCCTAAGACGAATACCTACCTCTATAAACCTCCCTACTATCAAAAATCAACTTCCAAAGTTCGTTATTCTAAACAACAACGACCATCATATGGCATGTACGCATAAGATCAATTGATCCACATACTAAACAAAATCTTTGTTATAAATGTGGAAGACACTGGTCATTATGCTAATAAATGTAGAGTTGCTCCAATGAAAATTGGACATGTTGCCTTTTCTCGCTTCGATGAAGAGAAATGTCACTTGTGTATCCAATCTTCCTCATACTTCAAAGATCGTCTTCCTCTTCTCGAACCGAGAAATCCATGTTCTCACCGCTTATGAAGATCTTCTTCTTGCCATTGGTGATCACATTTCGATCCCGATTTAAAATACCAATATTTCACAAAAGTCGTTAAACAGATGAAGCGTCTTCTTCTTCTCCACCAATTAAACAAACATTCTCTCCTAAAAAAGACAACAAAAATTTAATGAGCAATTATCCATAGATGATTCCCATCTTAACTTCTCCAATCTCATGGAAATTGTAAACAACAAAAAATCGACTAAACAAACCACAATTCACTCCCCGCAAACAGACATTAATCATCTTAAAAATGAGATTAAGCAATTAACATCCCGTATTGTTCGACTTGAACAATCTGATGTTGAAGCTCATTATCATTTGATGAGAATGATATCTTTTCTCTTTCCAAACCTTCCTCTAACTTCCATAGATGGTATACTCCTATCACGTTTACAAATCAAAGATTTCTCTGTAACATGTCATGCAATCATAGATTCTCGTGCCGATCTTAATTGCATTCGTGAAGGATTTCTTCCGTTTAAATACTATACACCTTGCATGAATTCTCTAGTATATCTGTTGCCAACGGACAAAGTACCCGCATCAAATATGAAGTTCCAAATGCTCATATTTGTAATCAAGGGATATGTCTCCCGCAAGAACATTTATCGTTATCCCCAGCCTTAAACAAGATATGTTACTTGGCACTCCATTCCTCCGCAAACTCCAAATTTTTTTCTGCTTCAAACAGCATCACAACTACCCTTCAAGGAAAATCTATTCTTTTTCCTTTTTCTCCACCTCGAACGATTCTCAAATTGATCTCCTTGTTCACCAAATTGAATATAAAATTATTCATATTGGTTTTCTAAAAATGAAATTTTACTTTTAAAAACAGATCGATTTTACAATCTCCTGTTTTCAAAAATAAACTTCAATCTTTCCAAACTAATTTAGAACAAAATGTTGTTCGAGTTTCCAAATGCTTTCTCGGTCTCGAAAACAACATATAGTTCGTCTTCCCTATATACCGGGACTTTCATGAATCAAAAATTCCCACAAAAGCTAATCCATCACAAATGGATTCTAACTTCTCACAAATCATCAAAAGAAATCATCTGAATTACTCAATAAAAAGCTAATCACTTCTTCCAAATCCCCATGGAGTTGTACAAATTTTTTATGTTGAAAATGCTCGAAACTTGAACGAGGTGTTCCTCGATTAGTTATTAATTATAAACCTTTAAACAAAGTGTTAAAAACCATAAGATATCCTCTCCCAAATAAATCGATTTGCTAAAAGCTACTACCTCTCAATAGTCTTTTCTAAATTTGATTTAAAATCCGGATTTTGGCAAATCCAGATCCATCCTTCGATCGTTATAAAACGGCATTTAATACTCCATTTGGACAATATCAATGGAATGTTATGCCATTTGGTCTAAAAATGCCCCATCGTAATTTCAAAACATTATGAATGACATTTTTAATCCACATAGTTCGTTTATCCTTGTTTATATTGATGATCTGTTAGTTTTCTCCCCATCTATAGATCAACATTGGAAACATTTACACACATTCCAATATTTAATTCAAAAGAACTGACTTGTACTTTCAAAAAGAAAATGCATCTCTTTCAAACCGAGGTTACATTTCTTGGTTTTAAATTATCCAATCAAACTTTGACCCCTATGAATCGAGTTATCGCTTTCGCCAACAAATTTCCAGATCAATTACATGATCGCTTTCAATTACGAGAGATTTTTAGGGTGTCTTAATTATCTCTCCGATTTCTACAAAAACGTTGCCCAAGATCGCCATGTCTTCTGGTTATTATCTTCTAAAAACCATTTAAATGGACTCCTGAGCATACCACTTCGGTTAAGCTCATCAAAGAAAAAGTTCATTCATTACCATGCCTACATCTCGCCAACTCCCAAGACTTCAAAATTGTTCAAACAGATGCCTCTAACATTGGTTATGGTGGCATACTTTTACAACAAACTCCAACTGGTAAAGAACAATTAGTTTGCTTTACATCTAAAACATGGAAAGACGCCCAAATCAATTATTCCACATTTCAAAAAGAAGTTCTTGCCATTGTTCTTTGTGTTCAAAAATTCCAAGCTGATTTGCTAAATCAAAAGTTTTTAATTCGTGTTGATTGTCAATCTGCAAAAAATATATTTTTTAACGATGTTAAAAATCTTCATAAACATGATTTTTGCAAGATGGCAAGCTATTTTAAGTATATTTGATTTTGATATTACATATATACCAGAACTTCAAATTCTCTTCCAGACTTTTTGTCACGAGAATTTCTTACTACCCTTCAGTGCATCTTTTACATGTGTCAAAAGGCGACTTCACCTCTCCACTCCAAATAATCGTTTTAAGCCTCTTGAACAACCGAACCAAATCGCACATATTTGCCTATAAGCCAAAATTTAATCGCTCCATTAGAACCAACTTTAGCAAGTAAACCACTTGCTACTCAAATTGCTCCGTACTATACCACCAGGTCTCCATTTCATCCCACAACGTCCACATGCTACTATCCAATTTTATGAATCCATCTTAACCTCCACCTTTTCTGTTCATTTTGACCATCGATCCCGAGAAAACTCAAAATGGAAATAGACTTTTCAAAGCTCAAAATTCAGCGAGTTCTATCTACTCGACGATTGGTGTGAACATTATAAATTTATAACTAAAACTCCTTTTACCTACAAAGATATTAGTATTGGAAAAGACAAGCCTCCGGTTTCTATTAGCTACCAAGATTATATCAATGCCTGGCAAAACATTTTATTTTACAAAGATCCAGACCATCATTCTTGGTACCTCTCCTTTTCTCCAACTTGTCCAAGGTTTTTCCACAATGGTGGCTTACCTGTTGGTGGAACAAATTTGGACCCCATGAAATGATTTTTCCAAAACAGTTCAAGAACAATTTGCCAAAGAAAAACTCCCCATACTCCAATTTTTATGCAAATATAATATCCCATGGATTCTTAAATGGGATTATGAAACCGCTCCGATCTCCATTTATGAACCCTCCAAGTACCTGGACATATACCGTAAATTATTTATCACAAGCCATATCCCGCAAATGGTGGAATAAGTTTAATTACAAAGCTCGCTTTCACCAATCCAATAATCGCTCCCCCAACACCCACAAAACAACCAAAAAAAGGACCATCTAGTTCTACCACCTATAAAGACATCGTCTCTAAACCTTCTTCTCGATACAGCCTTTAATTTTAGCCAAACTTCAACAAATAGAAGAAGATAATAGATTGTTACGTCAAAAAATGGAAGAAGATAACCAAAGAATTACGTAATGAATTGGAACAGTTACTTCTGTGTTCATTATCTCCATCATCCGCAATAGCCGTACATCTTTCTCGATGACGACGCCTTAGCCAAATTTCGCTAAATTCATCCAACCAATGGTTGATTATCTTTTAGCCCTGGTCTATCCAAATGGTGTTAATATTGAATATTTACCACATGGATGTTTACGTTGCTTACGAAGTAGACGTCCTTATTCCATGACTATCCATTTATCCCATATTTGTTTCGCTCGACATCTCAAGATACTAATATCATCCTTGCTATATGGTATCTTTTAAATTGTCCCCATATCATCATCTTTGTTGATATGCAGGCTGTGTTTCGCTTTCCTGACTATGTTTTCGCTCCACTTTGGAATTTCATCCATCATTCACCAGCTACCAATTTCTGTCACCTAATTTATTATCGTGATGATAATCCCATGTGTTTTCGCCCCGAACTTAATTATTATCAAGATAATGCTTAAGTTCTCCTGACGTGTCCACCATCGTGCCCATGCCATTTGTCATTTCAAGCTCAAAGCTTCTGTCCTATTTTCCATCGGTTAATAGTGACAAATGACGGTTGTTGTGCTTATCTGCTCCAAGGTCCATGACCTCTCAACAGAATCTTTTCCTTTTCCCAAAGGCTAAGATGCTGTTTTATGTTTGTACTATCTACTTTTACTGTTTGCTTTCTCGTAAGGTCATCTACTGTAGACCTTTGTACTATTTGTCTTTTCTTTTCTTTTTCTAAGAGTCAAGCACTGTTTCAACTTGACCCTTGCTTTTGTTAAAGAGTCGTTTGCTTTTGTCCTGTAGGGTTATCATTCCACGGATAACGCGTCTATAAATAGATGTGAGTATGAGATGTTAAGAAGTAAGTAAGTAGTAGAGCTTTCTTATTTTCTCGCTTTGTTAAGTCTCGTTGTATGAGTGTTTCTCCGTTATAAAAATAGAGTCTTATTATTATTTGTACCCCTGCACCTTATCTATATAATACCACCTCTCGAGTTTCCATATAACTTTCATATTACATCCTTTAAAACCTATTATCCAATCGAGTTTGCTTACGTTGAAGGCCGTTCACTTGGTATCAACAGATCTTTTCTTTTTCCCAAAGGATAAGATCTTGTGTTTTATGTTTGTACTATCTACTTTTACTTGTTTGCTTTCTCGTAAGGTCATCTACTTGTAGACCTTTGTACTATTTGTTTTTTTTAGGAGAGAATGTTTGTTTAATTGGTGGAGAAGAAGAAGACGCTTCATCCTCGTGCTTAACGACTTTTGTGAAATATTGGTATTTTAAATCGGGATCGAAATGTGATCACCAATGGCAAGAAGAAGATCTTCATAAGCGGTGAGAACATGGATTTCGTTCGTAAGAGGAAGACGATCTTTGAAGTATGAGGAAGATTGGATACACAAAGTGACATTTCTCTTCATCGAAGCGAGCAGAAGGCAACATGTCCAATTTTCATTGGAGCAACTCTACATTTATTAGCATAATGACCGTGTCTTCCACATTTATAACAAAGATTTTGTTTAGTATGTGGATCAATTGATCTTTTATGCGTATAAACATATGATGGTCGTTGTTGTTTAGAATAACGAACTTTGGAAGTTGATTTTTGATAGTAGGGAGGTTTATAGAGGTAGGTATTCGCCTTAGGACGCTTGGTATTCTTGGTCTTATGTTTAGGTGTGGTATATCCGGAAACATCAATTTCTTGGCCGAAATCAAAACAAATTTCCTAAATCATGTTTTAAGGTTGATTTCTCCTTTTGAATTTGGCGATTGAGTTTCATATCATTGCAAATGGATAGCGCACAAGTTTGCACAAATTGTGTGATATCACCATAGAAAGTTCAAAGAAGAGTATTGTCATAATGCTCATTGATGAAATCTTTAATTTTGGAGGCAAAGTATGGTGGTAATCCTAATAAAACGTTCTTTCCAAACATTGCATCATGTTTTTCTGTTAAAGAATACAATTTGGTAAAGAAAGTATCTTTGTACCAACGATAATCATTAAGAGTACGACATCGAAGACTATGGAGTTGATCCCTAATCTTAGCATTAACAGATTTAACATGACCAACAAATTGCCAAATTAATTCAAGAATGAGTTGATTCACGTAATCATAGACCCATTCTCCATTGGGTCCCATAATGGGATTGTCTAATGCATCAGTTTTAGATGATTAAGAATTGATTCTCTTTCATCATCATCCATGGTATAATGCCACCAACCATAAAGTTGGCCGGTGAATCCACAAACTATAGCTTTGGTCGATCTCGGTTCAAGATGGTTTTGGAGGATGCTAGCTTTTGCATATATATGCATTTTGAGGACAACTTCAATGATTTGATATTCAGAAAGTCCATCAATACTCCAATCATATATGGCGTTTCCGTCATATTTTTGATTACGTTTTATCTTTTCTTCAAGAATAAGGTCCGATGGAGATGGTCTTGAATAATATTGTTTTGATAATGGATATCTATTTTGACGAAATTGCGGATTAGATTGACGTCTTGAATTTCGACGACGGAAAATCTTATAAATTTCGGAAGATTGGAATCGAATGTGATTCAGATTTTAACGAAGAGTTCGAAGAAGAGATGTCGACCACTTTGATTCTTTATCTAATCGAGAGGAAGAAAAACTACTAGGAGTCTGTAGGAGCGGTAGTCAAGACATTGACGACTGGGCCTTTGTCTTTTGACTGAGAACGAGATGTGTAACTTACTGTAGGAGGAAGTGGGGGAACAGTGGGAACTGTAGTAGTGGTTGGAGATGAGGTAGTCGGGTTACCGATTGATAATTGGCTAAGTTTTGATGTCAGCACATCAAAAAATTCAGAAGAAAGAGGAGTTTTATAAGAAGGCATAGATGGAGAGGCCGATGGCGGAAAAGAAAGGTTTAGTAACCTTTGGTGGTTTTTGTGAGATATTTGATTTAGTAGACGATATAGGAGGCGCAGAAGTCTTCATGGTAGAGAGATATAAATTAGTATAATTGTTTTGTTCAATTATATTATTAATATCTCTTTTGGTAATTGGTCCTTCTAAATCGGTGATAGCTTTTAAAGGAGCGGCTTTAAAATCTTTATGTTTTATAGGCACTAACGGGGGATTTTGTTGATCAAATTTTTGGCCGGTTGTAGTTTCCCAAATAACATTAACTTGAGCAGATGTCTTGGGACTTTGAAGGGCTAACCAATCAAAGAAAGAAATGTTTTGCTTATGTAAATGAATGTAAGCAAAATATTTTTCTCTAAAGATATGTTGATGTTTAAAAGGAACCACTTACAAAAAGCGGTTTTAATGGATGGGTTAAGAATTGTTGTTTAAGCAATTCACGATCCATGACGAAATTATCAACATGATCTTCAATGGTTACAACATTAATATGATAATCAATAAATCTGAAAAGTTCGACATTATCGGTATTAGTTGTAGGTTCAACAAAGATGAACTGGATAAGCAATACCGTCGAATCGGTTTTTGATGGTGCATCATAGGTTTGTGCAACGAAAAGTGGGAAGATGAAAGTGTAGAAGTTGACGTTCTTGGGGCAAATAAGATATCAACTTTACCATCATCATGTTCTATAATTTGTGAAATTTGTTGAGACACATGTCTCTTTTCTTTGTTCTTCTTTATTAGTGTTCTGTTATCGTCCATTGATGAGGAAAAGCAAGCTCTTTTAAGGCTAGTTGCTTTCTATCAATGACAAGATTTTTTACATTTGTAAGAAAAATGGTAGATGCGGTTTGTTGTTGCGCCTTATCATAAGCGATATCGGGAATGATAGTATGCATGACTTTATAAAAAAGTCGATAAACAACAAAGAAACATTAGAGATTGTTTTAGATAAGGTAAAACCTTTGGTGGAAATTCCAAGAACAAGGGCTTTTGAAACAAGATTCGCTGGATTATGGAGATCAATAGTGAAATTTGGAGCACATTCAAAATATAAGGGTCCATTTGAAAGGCTACCTTCAATGATTCCTAAAATTGAATCTGTGAAATGGAGATGTCTTTTGTCTCGAACGGAGACCATAGCATCTGCGTTAACACCTAACGCCACTAATGGTTTAAGTGCAACTTGAATTAAACCAAGATGGAGGTATTTATGAGTAGATGCATGATTAGCTATTTTTTCGGAGAGATGATAACTATTTCTTGACCGTCTTCGATCTTGAAATAGTATCTTCGACAAGTTTAATAATATAATTTTGTTTTGGAGAAAAATTACCTTTGGTATACACCATAAAGGGTTGAACTTTTGGAATGGTCCAATTTTGCAAAGCTTGATCTATATTAGCATAAACTACTTCATGACTATTTTTTGATTTTTTATTTTTATGTAATTGCATAATAGATTCAGTAGTAAAGGAGAAGTTGAACCGTGAAGCGAATTCTTGTGGACGAAGAAAAAGAAAGAAGTTTTGATAAGGATTGTCGGAAAGAATTCATGATAATAAAGTTTTTGAAAACAAATCGATTTGTTAGTCAACGATTTCTTGCTCGTCTTACACCAATTGCGAGTCTTACAACGCGACAAGGAAAACGATTAGTAGCAAAAACATTATAATCGGGAAAACCTCGAGCGAAAAATCCAAACAAAAGAAATACCAATGAGAAATCTTCGGTGAAAACAAAAAGAAGGCAAACTATTAAGAAGTTTGATAATGATAATAACATATACTTACAATGGATGGCTGAAAGTGAGCACGATCTATGGCTCGATACCAAGTGAACGGCCTTCAACGTAAGCAAACTCGATTTGGATAATAGGTTTTAAAGGATGTAATATGAAAGTTATATGGAAACTCGGAGGTGGTATTATATAGATAAGGTGCAGGGTACAAATAATAATAAGACTCTATTTTTATAACGGAGAAACACTCATACAACATGACTTAACAAAGCGAGAAAATAAGAAAGCTCTACTACTTACTTGCTTCTTAACATCTCATACTCATTTCTATTTATAGACGCGTTATCGGTGGAATGATAACCCTACAGACAAAAGCAAACGACTCTTTAACAAAAGCAAGGGTCAAGTTGAAACAAAGGTTGACTCTTAGAAAAAGAAAAAGACAAATAGTACAAAGGTCTACAGTAGATGACCTTACGAGAAAGCAAACGAGAAAAGTAGATAGTACAAACATAAAACAAGATCTTATCCTTTGGGAAAAAGAAAAGATTCTGTTGAGAGGTCATGGACCTTGGAGCGAGATAAGCACAACAACCTATTTGTCACTATTAACCAAAGGGAAAATAGGACGGGAAGCTCGAGCTTGAAATGACAAATGGCATGGGCACGATGGTGGACACGTCCAGAGAACTTAAGCATTATCTTGATAATAATTAAGTTCAGGGCGAAAAACACATGGGATTATCATCACGGTAATAAATCGGTGTAAATTGGTAGCGGTGAATGATGGATGAAATTCCAAAGTGGAGCGAAAACATAGTCGAAAGCGAAACACGCTCGCATATCAACAAAGATGATGATATGGGGACAATTTAAAAGATACCATATAGCAAGGATGATATTAGTATCTTCGATGTCCAGCGAAACAAATATGGGATAAATGGATAGTCATGGAATAAGGACGTCTACTTCGTAAAGCAACGTAAACATCCATGTGGTAAATATTCAATATTAACACCATTTGGATAGACCAGGGCTAAAAGATAATCAACCACTGGTTGGATGAATTCTCAAGCGAAATTTGGCTAGGCGTCGTCATCGAAAGATGTACGCTATGGGATGATGGAGATAATGAACACCGAGAAGTAACTGTTCCAATTCATTACGTAATTGCTTTGGTTATCTTCTTCCATTTTTTGACGTAACAATCTATTATCTTCTTCTATTTGTTGAAGTTTGGCTAAAATTAAAGTTTGTATCGAGAAGAAGGTTTAGAGACGATGTCTTTATAGGTGGTAGAACTAGATGGTCCTTTTCTTTGGTTGTTTTGTGGGTGTTGGGGGAGCGATTATTGGATTGGTGAAAGCAGCTTTGTAATTAAACTTATTCCACCATTTGCGGGATATGGCTTGTGATAAATAATTTACGTATATGTCTGGTACTTGGAGGGTTCATAAATGGAGATCGGAGGCGGTTTCATAATCCCATTTAAGAATCCATGGGATATTATATTTGCATAAAAATTGGAGTATGGGGAGTTTTTCTTTGGCAAATTGTTCTTGAACTTGTTTTGGAAAAATCATTTCATGGGGTCCAAATTTGTTCCACCAACAGTAAAGCCACCATTGTGGAAAAACCTTCGGACAAGTTGGAGAAAAGGAGAGGTACCAAGAATGATGGTCTGGATCTTTGTAAAATAAAATGTTTTGCCAGGCATTGATATAATCTTGGTAGCTAATAGAAACCGAGGCTTGTCTTTTCCAATACTAATATCTTTGTAGGTAAAAGGAGTTTTAGTTATAAATTTATAATGTTCACACCAATCGTCGAGAGATAGAACTCGCTTTGAATTTTGAGCTTTGAAAAGTCTATTTCCACCGAGTTTTCTCGGGATCGATGGTCAAAATGAACAGAAAAGGTGGAGGTTAAGATGGATTCATAAAATTGGATAGTAGCATGTGGACGTTGTGGGATGAAATGGAGACCAGGGTGGTATAGTACAGGGCAATTTGAGTAGCAAGTGGTTTACTTGCTAAAGTTGGTTCTAATGGAGCGATTAAATTTTGGCTTATAGGCAAATATGTGCGCTTGGTTCTGGTTGTTCAAGAGGCTTAAAACGATTAGGCTGGAGTGGAGGTGAAGTCGCCTTTTTGACATCTCAAAAGATGCACGAGAGGGTAGTAAGAAATTCTCGTGACAAAAAGTCTGGAAGAGAATTTGAAGTTCCTGGTATATATGTAATATCAAAATCAAATATACTTAAAATAGCTTGCCATCTTGCAAAAATCTGTTTAGAAGAAGATTTTTAACATCGTTAAAAAATATATTTTTTGCAGATTGACAATCAACACGAATTAAAAACTTTTGATTTAGCAAATCGGCTTGGAATTTTTGAACACAAAGAACAATGGCAAGAACTTCTTTTTGAAATGTGGAATAATTGATTTGGGCTTCTTTCCATGTTTTAGATGTAAAGCAAACTAATTGTTCTTTACCGGTTGGAGTTTGTTGTAAAAGTATGCCACCATAACCAATGTTAGAGGCATCTGTTTGAACAATTTTGAAGTCTTGGGAGTTGGCGAGATGTAGGCATGGTAATGAATGAACTTTTTCTTTGATGAGCTTAACCGCAGCAGTGGTATGCTCGAGAGTCCATTTAAATGGTTTTTTAGAAGATAATAACTTCACGAAGACACCAAGCGATCTTGGGCAACGTTTTTGTAGAAATCGGAGAGATAATTAAGACACCCTAAAAATCTCTCAGTAATTGAAGGCGATCATGTAATTGATCTGAAATTTGTTGGCGAAAAGCGATAACTCGATTCACCGGGGTCAAAGTTTGATTGGATAATTTAAAACCAAGAAATGTAACCTCGGTTTGAAAGAGATGCATTTTCTTTTTTGAAAGTACAAGTCCGTTCTTTTGAATTAAATATTGGAATGTGTGTAAATGTTTCCAATGTTGATCTATAGATGGGGAGAAAACTAACAGATCATCAATATAAACAAGGATAAACGAACTATGTGGATTAAAAATGTCATTCATAATGTTTTGAAATTACGATGGGGCATTTTTTAGACCAAATGGCATAACATTCCATTGATATTGTCCAAATGGAGTATTAAATGCCGTTTTATAACGATCTCAAGGATGGATCTGGATTTGCCAAAATCCGGATTTTAAATCAAATTTAGAAAAGACTATCGCAGAGGTAGTAGCTTTTAGCAAATCGATTTATTTGGGAGAGGATATCTTATGGTTTTTAACACTTTGTTTAAAGGTTTATAATTAATAACTAATCGAGGAACACCTCGTTCAAGTTCGAGCATTTTCAACATAAAAAGTCAGTATAACTCCATGGGATTTGGAAGAAGTGATTAGCTTTTTATTGAGTAATTCAAGGATTTCTTTTGACAGATTTGATTTGTGGCCGAGAATCCATTTGTGATGGATTAGCTTTTGTGGGAATTTTTGATTCATGAAAGTCCCAGATATATAGGGAAGACGAACTATATGTTGTTTTCGAGACCGAAAGCATTTGGAAACTCGTAAACAACATTTCTGCTCTAAATTAGTTTGGAAAGATTGAAGTTTATTTTTGAAAACAGGAGATTGTAAAATCTGATCTGTTTTTAAAAGTAAAATTTCATTTTTAGAAAACCAATATGAATAATTTTATATTCAATTTGGTGAACAAGGAGATCAATTTGAGAATCGTTTCGAGGTGGAGAAAAAGGAAAAAGAATAGATTTTCCTTGAAGGGTAGTTGTGATGCCTGCTTTAAATGCGAAAAAATTTGGAGTTTGCGGAGAATGGAGTGCCAAGTAACATATCTTGTTTAAGACCAGGGATAACGATAAATGTTATTGGGAGACATATCCTTGATTACAAATATGAGCATTTGGAACTTCATATTTGATGCGGGTACTTTGTCCGTTGGCAACATATATACTAGAGAATTTCAGCATAAGTGTGTATAGTATTTAAACGGAAGAAATCCTTCACGAATGCAATTAAGATCAAGCTGAATCTATGATTGCATGACATGTTACGAGAGAAATCTTTGATCAAACGTGATAGGAGTATACCATCTATGGAAGTTAGAGGAAGGTTTGGAAAGAGAAAAGATATCATTCTCATCAAACGATAATGAGCTTCAACATCGATTGTTCAAGTCGAACAATACGGGATGTTAATTGCTTAATCTCATTTTTAAGATGATTAATGTCCTGTTTGCGTGGGAGTGAATTGTGGTTTGTTTAGTCGATTTTTTGTTGTTTACAATTTCCATGAGATTGGAGAAGTTAAGATGGGAATCATCTATGGATAATTGCTCATTAAATTTACCTTATCTAAAACAATCTACGATACCAAGTGAACGGCCTTCAACGTAAGCAAACTCGATCGGATAATAGGTTTTAAAGGATGTAATATGAAAGTTATATGGAAACTCGTGAGGTGGTATTATATAGATAAGGTGCGGGGTACAAATAATAATAAGACTCTATTTTTATAACGGAGAAACACTCATACAACAGACTTAACAAAGCGAGAAAATAAGAAAGCTCTACTACTTACTTGCTTCTAACATCTCATACTCATTTCTATTTATAGACGCGTTATCGGTGGAATGATAACCCTACAGACAAAAGCAAACGACTCTTTAACAAAAGCAAGGGTCAAGTTGAAACAAGGTTTGACTCTTAGAAAAAGAAAAAGACAAATAGTACAAAGGTCTACAAGATAGATGACCTTACGAGAAAGCAAACAAGAAAAGTAGATAGTACAAACATAAAACAAAGATCTTATCCTTTGGGAAAAAGAAAAGATTCTGTTGAGAGGTCATGGACCTTGGAGCGGATAAGACACATAACAACCTACTGTCACTATTAACCAAAGGGAAAATAGGACAGAAGCTGAGCTTGAAATGACAAATGGCATGGGCACGATGGTGGACACGTCCAGGAGAACTTAAGCATTATCTTGATAATAATTAAGTTCGGCGCTAAAACACATGGGATTATCATCACGGTAATAAATCGTGACAAAAATTGGTAGGTGGTGAATGATGGATGAAATTCCAAAGTGGAGCGAAAACATAGTCGAGGAAAGCGAAACACGGCCGCATATCAACAAAGATGATGATATGGGGACAATTTAAAAGATACCATATAGCAAGGATGATATTAGTATCTTCGAGATGTCCAGCGAAACAAATATGGGATAAATGGATAGTCATGGAATAAGGACGTCTACTTCGTAAGCAACGTAAACATCCATGTGGTAAATATTCAATATTAACACCATTTGGATAGACCAGGGCTAAAAGATAATCAACCATCAATGTTGGATGAATTCTCGCGAAATTTGGCTAGGCGTCGTCATCGAAAAGATGTACGTCTGGATCGATGGAGATAATGAACACCGAAAGTAACTGTTCCAATTCATTACGTAATTGCTTGGTTATCTTCTTCCATTTTTTGACGTAACAATCTATTATCTTCTTCTATTTGTTGAAGTTTGGCTAAAATTAAAGTCAGTATCGAAAGAAGGTTTAGAGACGATGTCTTTATAGGTGGTAGAACTAGATGGTCCTTTTCTTTGGTTGTTTTGTGGGTGTTGGGAGCGATTATTGGATTGGTGAAAGCAGCTTTGTAATTAAACTTATTCCACCATTTGCGGGATATGGCTTGTGATAAATAATTTACAGTATATGTCAGGTATGCTTGGAGGGTTCATAAATGGAGACTGGAGCGGTTTCATAATCCCATTTAAGAATCCATGGGATATTATATTTGCATAAAAATTGGAGTATGGGAGTTTTTCTTTGGCAAATTGTTCTTGAACCTGTTTTGGAAAAAT
Source organism: Stephania cephalantha (assembly GCA_039657325.1). NCBI lineage: Eukaryota > Viridiplantae > Streptophyta > Magnoliopsida > Ranunculales > Menispermaceae > Stephania > Stephania cephalantha. Next base: position 45,507,058 of record CM077579.1, on the reverse strand, counting down.
CATTTCATGGGGTCCAAATTTGTTCCACCAACGGTGTAAGCCACCATTGTGGAAAAACCTTCGGACAAGTTGGAGAAAAGGAGAGGTACCAAGAATGATGGTCTCGATCTTTGTAAAATAAAATGTTTTGCCAGGCATTGATATAATCTTGGTAGCTAATAGAAACCGGAGGCTTGTCTTTTCCAATACTAATATCTTTGTAGGTAAAAGGAGTTTTAGTTATAAATTTATAATGTTCACACCAATCGTCGATAGATAGAACTCGCTGAATTTTGAGCTTTGAAAAGTCTATTTCCACCGAGTTTTCTCGGGAACGATGGTCAAAATGGACAGAGAAGGTGGAGGTTAAGATGGATTCATAAAATTGGATAGTAGCATGAGGACGTTGTGGGATGAAATGGAGACCAGGTGGTATGGTACAGGCAATTTGAGTAGCAAGTGGTTTACTTGCTAAAGTTGGTTCTAATGGAGCGATTAAATTTTGGCTTATAGGCAAATATGTGCAATTTGGTTCTGGTTGTTCAAGTGGCTTAAAACGATTAGGCGAGTGGAGGTCGAAGTCGCCTTTTTTGACATCTCAGTAAAGATGCACGAAGGGTAGTAAGAAATTCTCGTGACAAAAAGTCTGGAAGAGAATTTGAAGTTCTGGTATATATGTAATATCAAAATCAAATATACTTAAAATAGCTTGCCATCTTGCAAAAATGTTGTTTAGCGAAAGATTTTTAACATCGTTAAAAAATATATTTTTGCAGATTGACAATCAACACGAATTAAAAACTTTTGATTTAGCAAATCACTTTTGGAATTTTTGAACACAAAGAACAATGGCAAGAACTTCTTTTTGAAATGTGGAATAATTGATTTGGGCTTCTTTCCATGTTTTAGATGTAAAGCAAACTAATTGTTCTTTACCGGTGGAGTTTGTTGTAAAAGTATGCCACCATAACCAATGTTAGAGGCATCTGTTTGAACAATTTTGAAGTACTTGGGAGTTGGCGAGATGTAGGCATGGTAATGAATGAACTTTTTCTTTGATGAGCTTAACCGCAGTGGTATGCTCGTGAGTCCATTTAAATGGTTTTTTAGAAGATAATAACTTCAAGACAACGCGATCTTGGGCAACGTTTTTGTAGAAATCGGAGAGATAATTAAGACACCCTAAAAATCTCTGTAAATTGAAGGCGATCATGTAATTGATCTGGAAATTTGTTAAGAAAAGCGATAACTCGATTCACCGGGGTCAAAGTTTGATTGGATAATTTAAAACCAAGAAATGTAACCTCGGTTTGAAAGAGATGCATTTTCTTTTTGAAAGTACAAGTCCGTTCTTTTGAATTAAATATTGGAATGTGTGTAAATGTTTCCAATGTTGATCTATAGATGGGGAGAAAACTAACAGATCATCAATATAAACAAGGATAAACGAACTATGTGGATTAAAAATGTCATTCATAATGTTTTGAAATTCGATGGGGCATTTTTTAGACCAAATGGCATAACATTCCATTGATATTGTCCAAATGGAGTATTAAATGCCGTTTATAACGATCTGAAGGATGGATCTGGATTTGCCAAAATCCGGATTTTAAATCAAATTTAGAAAAGACTATCGCAGAGGTAGTAGCTTTTAGCAAATCTGATTTATTTGGGAGAGGATATCTTATGGTTTTTAACACTTTGTTTAAAGGTTTATAATTAATAACTAATCGAGGAACACCTCGTTCAAGTTGAGCATTTTCAACATAAAAAGTTTGTACAACTCCATGGGGATTTGGAAGAAGTGATTAGCTTTTTATTGAGTAATTCAGTGATTTCTTTTTGACAGATTGTGATTTAGCCGAGAATCCATTTGTGATGGATTAGCTTTTGTGGGAATTTTTGATTCATGAAAGTCCCAGATATAGGGAAGACGAACTATATGTTGTTTTCGAGACCGTAAAGCATTTGGAAACTCGAACAACATTTGTTCTAAATTAGTTTGGAAAGATTGAAGTTTATTTTTGAAAACGGGAGATTGTAAAATCGATCTGTTTTTAAAAGTAAAATTTCATTTTTTAGAAAACCAATATGAATAATTTTATATTCAATTTGGTGAACAAGGAGATCAATTTGAGAATCGTTCGAGGTGGAGAAAAAGGAAAAAGAATAGATTTTCCTTGAAGGGTAGTTGTGATGCTGTTTCGAAAACGAGAAAAAGGCTTTGGAGTTTGCGAGGAATGGAGTGCCAAGTAACATATCTTGTTTAAGACCGGGGATAACGATAAATGTTACTTGGAGACATATCCCTTGATTACAAATATGAGCATTTGGAACTTCATATTTGATGCGGGTACTTTGTCCGTTGGCAAAATGAGAGATATACTAGAGAATTCATGACAAGGTGTATAGTATTTAAACGGAAGAAATCCTTCACGAATGCAATTAAGATCAGCACTGGAATCTATGATTGCATGACATGTTACAGAGAAATCTTTATTTGATAAACGTGATAGGAGTATACCATCTATGGAAGTTAGAGGAAGGTTTGGAAAGAGAAAAGATATCATTCTCATCAAACGATAATGAGCTTCAACATCGATTGTTCAAGTCGAACAATACGGGATGTTAATTGCTTAATCTCATTTTTAAGATGATTAATGTCTCTTTTGCGAGGGGAGTGAATTGTGGTTTGTTTAGTCGATTTTTTGTTGTTTACAATTTCCATGAGATTGGAGAAGTTAAGATGGGAATCATCTATGGATAATTGCTCATTAAATTTTTGTTGTCTTTTTTAGGAGAGAATGTTTGTTTAATTGGTGGAGAAGAAGAAGACGCTTCATCTGTTTAACGACTTTTGTGAAATATTGGTATTTTAAATCGGGATCGAAATGTGATCACCAATGGCAAGAAGAAGATCTTCATAAGCGGTGAGAACATGGATTTCTCGTTCAAAGAGGAAGACGATCTTTGAAGTATGAGGAAGATTGGATACAAGGATGACATTTCTCTTCATCGAAGCGAAAAAGGCAACATGTCCAATTTTCATTGGAGCAACTCTACATTTATTAGCATAATGACCAGGTCTTCCACATTTATAACAAAGATTTTGTTTAGTATGTGGATCAATTGATCTTTTATGTATTACAAAGATATGATGATGGTCGTTGTTGTTTAGAATAACGAACTTTGGAAGTTGATTTTTGATAGTAGGGAGGTTTATAGAGGTAGGTATTCGTCTTAGGACGCTTGGTATTCTTGGTCTTATGTTTAGGTGTGGTATATCTGAAACATCAATTTCTTGGCGAAATCAAAATGTAAAATTTCCTAAATCATGTTTTAAGGTTGATTTCTCCTTTTGAATTTGGCGATTGAGTTTCATATCATTGCAAATGGATAGCGCACAAGTTTGCACAACTTGTGTGATATCACCATAGAAAGTTCAAGCAAGAGTATTGTCATAATGCTCATTGATGAAATCTTTAATTTTGGAGGCAAAGTATGGTGGTAATCCTGCAATAAAACGTTCTTTCCGAACATTGCATCATGTTTTTCGGTTAAAGAATACAATTTGGTAAAGAAAGTATCTTTGTACCAACGATAATCATTAAGAGTACGACATCGAAGACTATGGAGTTGATCCCTAATCTTAGCATTAACAGATTTAACATGACCAACAAATTGCCAAATTAATTCAAGAATGAGTTGATTCACTAAATCATAGACCCATTCTCCATTGGGTCCCATAATGGGATTGTCTAATGCATCGCTTTTTAGATGATTAAGAATTGATTCTCTTTCATCATCATCCATGGTATAATGCCACCAACCATAAAGTTGGCCAGTGAATCCACAAACTATAGCTTTGGTCAGATCTGGTTCAAGATGGTTTTGGAGGATGCTAGCTTTTGCATATATATGCATTTTGAGGACAACTTCAATGATTTGATATTCGAAAGTCCATCAATACTCCAATCATATATGGCGTTTCCGTCATATTTTTGATTACGTTTTATCTTTTCTTCAAGAATAAGGTCCGATGGAGATGGTCTTGAATAATATTGTTTTGATAATGGATATCTATTTTGACGAAATTGCGGATTAGATTGACGTCTTGAATTTCGACGACGGAAAATCTTATAAATTTCGGGAAGATTGGAATCGAATGTGATTCGATTTTAACGAAGAGTTCGAAGAAGAGATGTCGCCACTCGATTCTTTATCTAATCGAGGAAGAAGAAAAACTACTAGAGTCAGTAGGAGCGGTAGTCAAGACATTGACGATCGGGCCTTTGTCTTTTGATTGAGAACGAGATGTATAACTTACGAGAAGGAAGTGGGGGAACAAAGGGGAACTGTAGTGGCCGGAGATGAGGTAGTCGGGTTACCGATTGATAATTGGCTAAGTTTTGATGTCAAGCACATCAAAAAATTCAAGAAAGAGGAGGTTTATAAGAAGGCATAGATGGAGAGGCCGATGGCATGAAAGAAAGGTTTAGTAACCTTTGGTGGTTTTTGTGAGATATTTGTTGAGACACATGTCTCTTTTGTCTTCTTCTTTATTAGTGTACTATCGTCCATTGATGAGGAAAAGCAAGCTCTTTTAAGGCTAGTTGCTTTCTATCAATGATGATTTTTTTTACATTTGTAAGAAAAATGGTAGATGCGGTTTGTTGTTGCGACTTATCATAAGCGATATCGGGAATGATAGTATGCATGACTTTATAAAAAAGTCGATAAACAACAAGAACATTAGTTTTCCTTGTTATTATCATTATCAAACTATTAAGAAGTTTGATAATGATAAAGCGATAACTCGATAACTCGATTCACCAAGATAATGCTTAAGTTCTCCTGGACGTGTCCACCATCGTGCCCATGCCATTTGTCATTTCAAGCTCGGGCTTCCCGTCCTATTTTCCACTGGTTAATAGTGACATGGTTGTTGTTGTGCTTATCTGCTCCAAGGTCCATGACCTCTCAACAGAATCTTTTCTTTTTCCCAAAGGATAAGATGCTTTGTTTTATGTTTGTACTATCTACTTTTCTTGTTTGCTTTCTCGTAAGGTCATCTATCATAGACCTTTGTACTATTTGTCTTTTTCTTTTCTAAGAGTCAAGCACTTGTTTCAACTTGACCCTTGCTTTTGTTAAAGAGTCGTTTGCTTTTGTCTGTAGGGTTATCATTCCACCGATAACGCGTCTATAAATAGAAATGAGTATGAGATGTTAAGAAGCAAGTAAGTAGTAGAGCTTTCTTATTTTCTCGCTTTGTTAAGTCTCTTTGTATGAGTGTTTCTCCGTTATAAAAATAGAGTCTTATTATTATTTGTACCACTGCACCTTATCTATATAATACCACCTCCGAGTTTCCATATAACTTTCATATTACATCCTTTAAAACCTATTATCCAAATCGAGTTTGCTTACGTTGAAGGCCGTTCACTTGGTATCAAAGCCATAGATCGTGCTCACTTTCACCATCCACTTGTAAGTATATGTTATTATCATTATCAAACTTCTTAATAGTTTGCCTTCTTTTTGTTTTCACCGAAGATTTCTCATTGGTATTTCTTTTGTTTGGATTTTCGCTTTGAGGTTTTCCTGATTATAATGTTTTTGCTACTAATCGTTTTCCTTGTCGCGTTGTAAGACTCGCAATTGGTGTAAGACGAAAGCAAGAATCGTTGACTAACAAATCGATTTGTTTTCAAAAACTTTATTATCATGAATTCTTTCCGACAATCCTTATCAAAACTTCTTTCTTTTTCTTCGTCCGACAAGAATTTCGCTTCCTGGTTCAACTTCTCCTTTACTACCCGAATCTATTATGCAATTACATAAAAATAAAAAATCAAAAAATAGTCATGAAGTAGTTTATGCTAATATAGATCAAGCTTTGCAAAATTGGACCATTCCAAAAGTTCAACCCTTTATGGTGTATACCAAAGGTAATTTTTCTCCAAAACAAAATTATATTATTAAACTTGTCGAAGATACTATTTCGATTCTTGAAGACGGTCCAAGAAATAGTTATCATCTCTCCGTAAAAAATAGCTAATCATGCATCTACTCATAAATACCTCCATCTTGGTTTAATTCAAGTTGCACTTAAACCATTAGTGGCGTTAGGTGTTAACGCAGATGCTATGGTCTCCGTTCGAGACAAAAGACATCTCCATTTCACAGATTCAATTTTAGGAATCATTGAAGGTAGCCTTTCAAATGGACCCTTATATTTTGAATGTGCTCCAAATTTCACTATTGATCTCCATAATCCAAATAATCTTGTTTCAAAAGCCCTTGTTCTTGGAATTTCCACCAAAGGTTTTACCTTATCTAAAACAATCTCTAATGTTGCTTGTTGTTTATCGACTTTTTTATAAAGTCATGCATACTATCATTCCCGATATCGCTTATGATAAGTCTGCAACAACAAACCGCATCTACCATTTTTCTTACAAATGTAAAAAATACTTGTCATTGATAGAAAGCAACTAGCCTTAAAAGAGCTTGCTTTTCCTCATCAATGGACGATAATGAACACTAATAAAGAAGAACGAAAAAAGAGACATGTGTCTCAACAAATTTCACAAATTATAGAACATGATGATGGTAAAGTTGATATCTTATTTGCCCCAAGAACGTCAACTTCTACACTTTCATCTTCCCACTTTTCTGTTGCACAAACCTATGATGCACCATCAAAAACCAGCTTCGACGGTATTGCTTATCCAGTTCATCTTGTTGAACCTACAACTAATACGATAATGTCGACTTTTCCGATTTCACGATTATCATATTAATGTTGTAACCATTGAAGATCATGCTGATAATTTCGTCATGGATCGTGAATTGCTTAAACAACAATTCTTAACCCATCCATTAAAACCTCGCTTTTTGTAAATTTGGTTCCTTTTAAACATCAACATATCTTTAGAGAAAAATATTTTGCTTACATTCATTTACATAAGCAAAACATTTCTTTCTTTGATTGGTTAGCCTTCAAAGTCCCAAGACATCTGCTCAAGTTAATGTTATTTGGGAAACTACAATCGGCCAAAAATTTGATCAACAAAATCCCCCAGTTAGCGACTATAAAACATAAAGATTTTAAAGCCGCTCCTTTAAAAGCTATCACTGATTTAGAAGGACCAATTACCAAAAGAGATATTAATAATATAATTGAACAAAACAATTATACTAATTTATATCTCTCTACCATGAAGACTTCGCGCCTCCTATATCGTCTACTAAATCAAATATCTCACAAAAACCACCAAAGGTTACTAAACCTTTCTTTCCGCCATCGGCCTCTCCATCTATGCCTTCTTATAAAACTCCTCTTTCTTCGAATTTTTGATGTCTTGACATCAAAACTTAGCCAATTATCAATCGGTAACCCGACTACCTCATCTCCACCACTACGGTTCCCCACTTGTTCCCCCACTTCCTTCTACTGTAAGTTATACATCTCGTTCTCAGTCAAAAGACAAAGGCCCAGTCGTCAACGTCTTGACTACCGCTCCTACAGCTCCTAGTAGTTTTTCTTCCTCTGATTCAGATAAAGAATCAGTGGCCGACATCTCATCTTCGAACTCTTCGTCTATAAAATCTGAATCGCATTCAGATTCCAATCTTCCTGAAATTTACAAGATTTTCCGTCGTCGAAATTCAAGACGTCAATCTAATCCGCAATTTCGTCAAAATAGATATCCATTATCAAAACAATATTATTCAAGACCATCTCCATCTGGACCTTATTCTTGAAGAAAAGATAAAACGTAATCAAAAATATGACGAAAACGCCATATATGATTGGAGTATTGATGGACTTTCAATATCAAATCATTGAAGTTGTCCTCAAAATGCATATATATGCAAAAGCTAGCATCCTCCAAAACCATACGAACCGATATCTGACCCAAAGCTATAGTTTGTGGATTCACCGCCAACTTTATGGTTGGTGGCATTATACCATGGATGATGATGAAAGAGAATCAATTCTTAATCATCTAAAAACGATGCATTAGACAATCCCATTATGGGACCCAATGGTGAATGGGTCTATGATTCTGTGAATCAACTCATTGCTGAATTAATTTGGCAATTTGTTGGTCATGTAAAATCTGTTAATGCTAAGATTAGGGATCAACTCCATAGTCTTCGATGTCGTACTCTTAATGATTATCGGTGGTATAAAGATACTTTCTTTACCAAATTGTATTCTTTAACCGAAAAACATGATGCAATGTTCGGAAAGAACGTTTTATTGCAGGATTACCACCATACTTTGCCTCCAAAATTAAAGATTTCATCAATGAGCATTATGACAATACTCTTCTGAACTTTCTATGGTGATATCACACAAGTTTGTGCAAACTTGTGCGCTATCCATTTGCAATGATATGAAACTCAATCGCCAAATTCAAAAGGAGAAATCAACCTTAAAACATGATTTAGGAAATTTCTGTTTGATTTCGCCAAGAAATTGATGTTTCCAGATATACCACACCTAAACATAAGACCAAGAATACCAAGCGTCCTAAGACGAATACCTACCTCTATAAACCTCCCTACTATCAAAAATCAACTTCCAAAGTTCGTTATTCTAAACAACAACGACCATCATATCTTTGTCGCAAAAGATCAATTGATCCACATACTAAACAAAATCTTTGTTATAAATGTGGAAGACACAAATCATTATGCTAATAAATGTAGAGTTGCTCCAATGAAAATTGGACATGTTGCCTTTTCTCGCTTCGATGAAGAGAAATGTCACTTTGTGTATCCAATCTTCCTCATACTTCAAATCGTCTTCCTCTTCAACCGAAATCCATGTTCTCACCGCTTATGAAGATCTTCTTCTTGCCATTGGTGATCACATTTGATCCCGATTTAAAATACCAATATTTCACAAAAGTCGTTAAACAGGATGAAGCGTCTTTCTTCTTCTCCACCAATTAAACAAACATTCTCTCCTAAAAAAAAAAAAAGATTCTGTTGAGAGGTCATGGACCTTGGAGCGGAGATAAGCACAACAACCATTGTCACTATTAACCATGGAAAATAGACAGAAGCCCGAGCTTGAAATGACAAATGGCATGGGTTCGATGGTGGACACGTCCAGGAGAACTTAAGCATTATCTTGATAATAATTAAGTTCGTATAAAACACATGGGATTATCATCACGGTAATAAATCAATGTGACGAAATTGGTACCGGTGAATGATGGATGAAATTCCAAAGTGGAGCGAAAACATAGTCGAAAGCGAAACACGTACCAGCATATCAACAAAGATGATGATATGGGGACAATTTAAAAGATACCATATAGCAAGGATGATATTAGTATCTTCGATGTCCAGCGAAACAAATATGGGATAAATGGATAGTCATGGAATAAGGACGTCTACTTCGTAAAAACGTAAACATCCATGTGGTAAATATTCAATATTAACACCATTTGGATAGACCAGGGCTAAAAGATAATCAACCACTTGGTTGGATGAATTCTGCGAAATTTGGCTAGCGTCGTCATCGAAAGATGTATGTGCATGATGATGGAGATAATGAACACCGAGAAGTAACTTGTTCCAATTCATTACGTAATTGCTGGTTATCTTCTTCCATTTTTTGACGTAACAATCTATTATCTTCTTCTATTTGTTGAAGTTTGGCTAAAATTAAAGTCAGATCGAAAGAAGGTTTAGAGACGATGTCTTTATAGGTGGTAGAACTAGATGGTCCTTTTCTTTGGTTGTTTTGTGGGTGTTGGGGGAGCGATTATTGGATTGGTGAAAGCGCTTTGTAATTAAACTTATTCCACCATTTGCAGGATATGGCTTGTGATAAATAATTTACAGTATATGTCTGGGTACTGGAGGGTTCATAAATGGAGACTGGAGCGGTTTCATAATCCCATTTAAGAATCCATGGGATATTATATTTGCATAAAAATTGGAGTATGGGGAGTTTTTCTTTGGCAAATTGTTCTTGAACCTGTTTTGGAAAAATCATTTCATGGGGTCCAAATTTGTTCCACCACAGTAAGCCACCATTGTGGAAAAACCTTCGGACAAGTTGGAGAAAAGGAGAGGTACCAAGAATGATGGTCCGGATCTTTGTAAAATAAAATGTTTTGCCAGGCATTGATATAATCTTGGTAGCTAATAGAAACCGGGAGGCTTGTCTTTTCCAATACTAATATCTTTGTAGGTAAAAGGAGTTTTAGTTATAAATTTATAATGTTCACACCAATCGTCGGTAGATAGAACTCGCTGAATTTTGAGCTTTGAAAAGTCTATTTCCACTGAGTTTTCTCGGGATCGATGGTCAAAATGAACGAGAAAAGGTGGAGGTTAAGATGGATTCATAAAATTGGATAGTAGCATGTGGACGTTGTGGGATGAAATGGAGACCAGGTGGTATAGTACAGGGCAATTTGAGTAGCAAGTGGTTTACTTGCTAAAGTTGGTTCTAATGGAGCGATTAAATTTTGGCTTATAGGCAAATATGTGCGATTTGGTTCTGTTGTTCAAGAGGCTTAAAACGATTAGGCTGGAGTGGAGGCCGAAGTCGCTTTTTTGACATCTGTAAAGATGCACGAAGGGGTAGTAAGAAATTCTCGTGACAAAAAGTCGGAAGAGAATTTGAAGTTCTGGTATATATGTAATATCAAAATCAAATATACTTAAAATAGCTTGCCATCTTGCAAAAATCGTTTTAGCGTTGAAGATTTTTAACATCGTTAAAAAATATATTTTTTGCAGATTGACAATCAACACGAATTAAAAACTTTTGATTTAGCAAATCGGCTTGGAATTTTTGAACACAAAGAACAATGGCAAGAACTTCTTTTTGAAATGTGGAATAATTGATTTGGGCTTCTTTCCATGTTTTAGATGTAAAGCAAACTAATTGTTCTTTACCGGTTGGAGTTTGTTGTAAAAGTATGCCACCATAACCAATGTTAGAGGCATCTGTTTGAACAATTTTGAAGTATCTTGGGAGTTGGCGAGATGTAGGCATGGTAATGAATGAACTTTTTCTTTGATGAGCTTAACCGCGGTGGTATGCTCGAGTCCATTTAAATGGTTTTTTAGAAGATAATAACTTACAAGACAACGCGATCTTGGGCAACGTTTTTGTAGAAATCGGAGAGATAATTAAGACACCCTAAAAATCTCAGTAATTGAAGGCGATCATGTAATTGATCTGGAAATTTGTTGGCGAAAGCGATAACTCGATTCACCTAGGGGTCAAAGTTTGATTGGATAATTTAAAACCAAGAAATGTAACCTCGGTTTGAAAGAGATGCATTTTCTTTTTTGAAAGTACAAGTCCGTTCTTTTGAATTAAATATTGGAATGTGTGTAAATGTTTCCAATGTTGATCTATAGATGGGGAGAAAACTAACAGATCATCAATATAAACAAGGATAAACGAACTATGTGGATTAAAAATGTCATTCATAATGTTTTGAAATTACGATGGGGCATTTTCAACATAAAAAGTCGTACAACTCCATGGGGATTTGGAAGAAGTGATTAGCTTTTTATTGAGTAATTCGATGATTTCTTTTTGACAGATTTGACGTAGTTCAGAATCCATTTGTGATGGATTAGCTTTTGTGGGAATTTTTGATTCATGAAAGTCCCAGATATATAGGGAAGATTTAACTATATGTTGTTTTCGAGACCGTAAAGCATTTGGAAACTCGAACAACATTTCTTTCTAAATTAGTTTGGAAAGATTGAAGTTTATTTTTGAAAACGGAGATTGTAAAATCTGATCTGCTTTTTAAAAGTAAAATTTCATTTTTAGAAAACCAATATGAATAATTTTATATTCAATTTGGTGAACAAGGAGATCAATTTGAGAATCGTTCGAGGTGGAGAAAAAGGAAAAAGAATAGATTTTCCTTGAAGGGTAGTTGTGATGCCTGTTTGAAACGAAAAAAGTTTGAGTTTGCGGAGGAATGGAGTGCCAAGTAACATATCTTGTTTAAGACCGGGGATAACGATAAATGTTAATGGGAGACATATCCTTGATTACAAATATGAGCATTTGGAACTTCATATTTGATGCGGGTACTTTGTCCGTTGGCAAATGTGATATACTAGAGAATTACGTACAAGGTGTATAGTATTTAAACTAAGAAATCCTTCACGAATGCAATTAAGATCAGCACCGTAGAATCTATGATTGCATGACATGTTACGAGAAAATCTTTGACTCAGAAAACGTGATAGGAGTATACCATCTATGGAAGTTAGAGGAGGCGGAAGAGTTCACGCTTTCATATTACTATGTTATTATCATTATCAAACTTCTTAATAGTTTGCCTTCTTTTTGTTTTCACCGAAGATTTCTCATTGGTATTTCTTTTGTTTGGATTTTCGCTTTGAGGTTTTCCGATTATAATGTTTTTGCTACTAATCGTTTTCCTTGTCGCGTTGTAAGACTCGCAATTGGTGTAAGACGAGCAAGAAATCGTTGACTAACAAATCGATTTGTTTTCAAAAACTTTATTATCATGAATTCTTTCCGACAATCCTTATCAAAACTTCTTTCTTTTTCTTCGTCCGACAAGAATTTCGCTTACGGTTCAACTTCTCCTTTACTACCCGAATCTATTATGCAATTACATAAAAATAAAAAATCAAAAAATAGTCATGAAGTAGTTTATGCTAATATAGATCAAGCTTTGCAAAATTGGACCATTCCAAAAGTTCAACCCTTTATGGTGTATACCAAAGGTAATTTTTCTCCAAAACAAAATTATATTATTAAACTTGTCAAGATACTATTTCGATTCAAGACGGTCAAGAAATAGTTATCATCTCTCCAGAAAAATAGCTAATCATGCATCTACTCATAAATACCTCCATCTTGGTTTAATTCAAGTTGCACTTAAACCATTAGTGGCGTTAGGTGTTAACGCAGATGCTATGGTCTCCGTTCGAGACAAAAGACATCTCCATTTCACGATTCAATTTTAGGAATCATTGAAGGTAGCCTTTCAAATGGACCCTTATATTTTGAATGTGCTCCAAATTTCACTATTGATCTCCATAATCCAAATGAATCTTGTTTCAAAAGCCCTTGTTCTTGGAATTTCCACCAAAGGTTTTACCTTATCTAAAACAATCTCTAATGTTGCTTTGTTGTTTATCGACTTTTTATAAAGTCATGCATACTATCATTCCCGATATCGCTTATGATAAGCTGCAACAACAAACCGCATCTACCATTTTTCTTACAAATGTAAAAAATAATCATCATTGATAGAAAGCAACTAGCCTTAAAAGAGCTTGCTTTTCCTCATCAATGGACGATAATGACACTAATAAAGAAGAAACGACAAAAGAGACATGTGTCTCAACAAATTTCACAAATTATAGAACATGATGATGGTAAAGTTGATATCTTATTTGCCCCAAGAACGTCAACTTCTACACTTTCATCTTCCCACTTTTCAAGTTGCACAAACCTATGATGCACCATCAAAAACCAGATTCGACGGATTGCTTATCCAGTTCATATTTGTTGAACCTACAACTAATACGATAATGTCGCTTTTTCAGATTTCGTTGATTATCATATTAATGTTGTAACCATTGAAGATCATGTTGATAATTTCGTCATGGATCGTGAATTGCTTAAACAACAATTCTTAACCCATCCATTAAAACCTCGCTTTTTGTAAGTTGGTTCCTTTTAAACATCAACATATCTTTAGAGAAAAATATTTTGCTTACATTCATTTACATAAGCAAAACATTTCTTTCTTTGATTGGTTAGCCCTTCAAAGTCCCAAGACATCTGCTCAAGTTAATGTTATTTGGGAAACTACAACGGCCAAAAATTTGATCAACAAAATCCCCGTTAGCAGCTATAAAACATAAAGATTTTAAAGCCGCTCCTTTAAAAGCTATCACCGATTTAGAAGGACCAATTACCAAAAGAGATATTAATAATATAATTGAACAAAACAATTATACTAATTTATATCTCTACCATGAAGACTTCTCGCGCCTCCTATATCGTCTACTAAATCAAATATCTCACAAAAACCACCAAAGGTTACTAAACCTTTCTTTCCGCCATCGGCCTCTCCATCTATGCCTTCTTATAAAACTCCTCTTTCTTCGAATTTTTTGATGTGCTTGACATCAAAACTTAGCCAATTATCAATCGGTAACCCGACTACCTCATCTCCGCCACTACAGTTCCCCTGTTTCCCCCCACTTCCTTCTACTTGTAAGTTATACATCTCGTTCTCAATCAAAAGACAAAGGCCCGATCGTCAATGTCTTGACTACCGCTCCTACACTCCTAGTAGTTTTTCTTCCTCGATTCGATAAAGAATCGATGGCGACATCTCTTCTTCGAACTCTTCGTTAAAATCAATCACATTCGATTCCAATCTTCCCGAAATTTATAAGATTTTCCGTCGTCGAAATTCAAGACGTCAATCTAATCCGCAATTTCGTCAAAATAGATATCCATTATCAAAACAATATTATTCAAGACCATCTCCATCGGACCTTATTCTTGAAGAAAAGATAAAACGTAATCAAAAATATGACGGAAACGCCATATATGATTGGAGTATTGATGGACTTTCTCTTCAATATCAAATCATTGAAGTTGTCCTCAAAATGCATATATATGCAAAAGCTAGCATCCTCCAAAACCATACTGAACCAGATACAGCCAAAGCTATAGTTTGTGGATTCACTGGCCAACTTTATGGTTGGTGGCATTATACCATGGATGATGATGAAAGAGAATCAATTCTTAATCATCTAAAAACTGATGCATTAGACAATCCCATTATGGGACCCAATGGCGAATGGGTCTATGATTCTGTGAATCAACTCATTGCTGAATTAATTTGGCAATTTGTTGGTCATGTTAAATCTGTTAATGCTAAGATTAGGGATCAACTCCATAGTCTTCGATGTCGTACTCTTAATGATTATCGTTGGTACAAAGATACTTTCTTTACCAAATTGTATTCTTTAACCTAAAAACATGATGCAATGTTCGGAAAGAACGTTTATTGCAGGATTACCACCATACTTTGCCTCCAAAATTAAAGATTTCATCAATGAGCATTATGACAATACTCTTTGCTTTGAACTTTCCTATGGTGATATCACACAAGCCGTGCAAACTTGTGCGCTATCCATTTGCAATGATATGAAACTCAATCGCCAAATTCAAAAGGAGAAATCAACCTTAAAACATGATTTAGGAAATTTCTGCTTTTGATTTCGGCCAAGAAATTGATGTTTCCGAGATATACCACACCTAAACATAAGACCAAGAATACCAAGCGTCCTAAGACGAATACCTACCTCTATAAACCTCCCTACTATCAAAAATCAACTTCCAAAGTTCGTTATTCTAAACAACAACGACCATCATATGCTTTGTCGCAAAAGATCAATTGATCCACATACTAAACAAAATCTTTGTTATAAATGTGGAAGACCTGGTCATTATGCTAATAAATGTAGAGTTGCTCCAATGAAAATTGGACATGTTGCCTTTTCTCGCTTGATGAAGAGAAATGTCACCGTGTATCCAATCTTCCTCATACTTCAAGATCGTCTTCCTCTTCTCAACTGTGAAATCCATGTTCTCACCGCTTATGAAGATCTTCTTCTTGCCATTGGTGATCACATTTCGATCCCGATTTAAAATACCAATATTTCACAAAAGTCGTTAAACAGGATGAAGCGTCTTCTTCTTCTCCACCAATTAAACAAACATTCTCTCCTAAAAAAAGACAACAAAAATTTAATGAGCAATTATCCATAGATGATTCCCATCTTAACTTCTCCAATCTCATGGAAATTGTAAACAACAAAAAATCGACTAAACAAACCACAATTCACTCCCAAAACGAGACATTAATCATCTTAAAAATGAGATTAAGCAATTAACATCCCGTATTGTTCGACTTGAACAATCTGATGTTGAAGCTCATTATCGGTTTGATGAGAATGATATCTTTTCTCTTTCCAAACCTTCCTCTAACTTCCATAGATGGTATACTCCTATCACGTTTACAAATCAAAGATTTCTCTGTAACATGTCATGCAATCATAGATTCTTGTGCTGATCTTAATTGCATTCGTGAAGGATTTCTTCCGTTTAAATACTATACACCTTGTACGTAATTCTCTAGTATATCTCGTTGCCAACGGACAAAGTACCCGCATCAAATATGAAGTTCCAAATGCTCATATTTGTAATCAAGGGATATGTCTCCCAAGTAACATTTATCGTTATCCCTGGCTTAAACAAGATATGTTACTTGGCACTCCATTCCTCCGCAAACTCCAGCCTTTTTTTCTCGTTTTCAAAACAGCATCACAACTACCCTTCAAGGAAAATCTATTCTTTTTCCTTTTTCTCCACCTCGAACGATTCTCAAATTGATCTCCTTGTTCACCAAATTGAATATAAAATTATTCATATTGGTTTTCTAAAAATGAAATTTTACTTTTAAAAACAGATCAGATTTTACAATCTCCTGTTTTCAAAAATAAACTTCAATCTTTCCAAACTAATTTAGAACAAATGTTGTTCTGAAGTTTCCAAATGCTTTCTCAGTCTCGAAAACAACATATAGTTCGCCTTCCTATATACCGGACTTTCATGAATCAAAAATTCCCACAAAAGCTAATCCATCACAAATGGATTCTCAACTTTCACAAATCTGTCAAAAAGAAATCACTCGAATTACTCAATAAAAAGCTAATCACTTCTTCCAAATCCCCATGGAGTTGTACAAACTTTTATGTTGAAAATGCTCGAACTTGAACGAGGTGTTCCTCGATTAGTTATTAATTATAAACCTTTAAACAAAGTGTTAAAAACCATAAGATATCCTCTCCCAAATAAATCGATTTGCTAAAAGCTACTACCTCTGCGATAGTCTTTTCTAAATTTGATTTAAAATCCGGATTTTGGCAAATCCAGATCCATCCTTCGATCGTTATAAAACGGCATTTAATACTCCATTTGGACAATATCAATGGAATGTTATGCCATTTGGTCTAAAAAATGCCCCATCGTAATTTCAAAACATTATGAATGACATTTTTAATCCACATAGTTCGTTTATCCTTGTTTATATTGATGATCTGTTAGTTTTCTCCCATCTATAGATCAACATTGGAAACATTTACACACATTCCAATATTTAATTCAAAAGAACGGACTTGTACTTTCAAAAAGAAAATGCATCTCTTTCAAACCGAGGTTACATTTCTTGGTTTTAAATTATCCAATCAAACTTTGACCCCTAGGTGAATCGAGTTATCGCTTTCGCCAACAAATTTCCGATCAATTACATGATCGCCTTCAATTACAGAGATTTTTAGGGTGTCTTAATTATCTCTCCGATTTCTACAAAAACGTTGCCCAAGATCGCCGTTGTCTTCGAAGTTATTATCTTCTAAAAAACCATTTAAATGGACTCGAGCATACCATCGCGGTTAAGCTCATCAAAGAAAAAGTTCATTCATTACCATGCCTACATCTCGCCAACTCCCAAGATTTCAAAATTGTTCAAACAGATGCCTCTAACATTGGTTATGGTGGCATACTTTTACAACAAACTCCAACTGGTAAAGAACAATTAGTTTGCTTTACATCTAAAACATGGAAAGAAGCCCAAATCAATTATTCCACATTTCAAAAAGAAGTTCTTGCCATTGTTCTTTGTGTTCAAAAATTCCAAGTGATTTGCTAAATCAAAAGTTTTTAATTCGTGTTGATTGTCAATCTCAAAAAATATATTTTTTAACGATGTTAAAAATCTTCTTCTAAAAACATTTTTGCAAGATGGCAAGCTATTTTAAGTATATTTGATTTTGATATTACATATATACCAGAACTTCAAATTCTCTTCCAGACTTTTTGTCACGAGAATTTCTTACTACCCCTTCGTGCATCTTTTACGAGATGTCAAAAAGCGACTTTCCTCCACTCCAAATTGTCGTTTTAAGCCTCTTGAACAACCGAACCAAAGCCGCACATATTTGCCTATAAGCCAAAATTTAATCGCTCCATTAGAACCAACTTTAGCAAGTAAACCACTTGCTACTCAAATTGCCTGTACCATACCACCTGGTCTCCATTTCATCCCACAACGTCCTCATGCTACTATCCAATTTTATGAATCCATCTTAACCTCCACCTTCTCTGTCCATTTTGACCATCGTTCCCGAGAAAACTCAATTGAAATAGACTTTTCAAAGCTCAAAATTCAGAGAGTTCTATCTACTGACGATTGGTGTGAGCATTATAAATTTATAACTAAAACTCCTTTTTCCTACAAAGATATTAGTATTGGAAAAGACAAGCCTCCGGTTTCTATTAGCTACCAAGATTATATCAATGCCTGGCAAAACATTTTATTTTACAAAGACCCAGACCATCATTCTTGGTACCTCTCCTTTTCTCCAACTTGTCCGAAGGTTTTTCCACAATGGTGGCTTACCTGTTGGTGGAACAAATTTGGACCCCATGAAATGATTTTTCCAAAACAGGTTCAAGAACAATTTGCCAAAGAAAAACTCCCCATACTCCAATTTTTATGCAAATATAATATCCCATGGATTCTTAAATGGGATTATGAAACCGCTCCAGCCTCCATTTATGAACCCTCCAAGACCAGGACATATACTCAGTAAATTATTTATCACAAGCCATATCCTGCAAATGGTGGAATAAGTTTAATTACAAAGTGCTTTCACCAATCCAATAATCGCTCCCCCAACACCCACAAAACAACCAAAGCAAAAGGACCATCTAGTTCTACCACCTATAAAGACATCGTCTCTAAACCTTCTTCTCGATACAAATTTAATTTTAGCCAAACTTCAACAAATAGAAGAAGATAATAGATTGTTACGTCAAAAAATGGAAGAAGATAACCAAAGAATTACGTAATGAATTGGAAAGTTACTTCTGTTCATTATCTCCATCATCTCAGCTGCACATCTTTCTCGATGACGACGCCTAGCCAAATTTCGCGTAATTCATCCAACCAGTGGTTGATTATCTTTTAGCCCTGGTCTATCCAAATGGTGTTAATATTGAATATTTACCACATGGATGTTTACGTTGCTTACGAAGTAGACGTCCTTATTCCATGACTATCCATTTATCCCATATTTGTTTCGCTGACATCTCAAGATACTAATATCATCCTTGCTATATGGTATCTTTTAAATTGTCCCCATATCATCATCTTTGTTGATATGCAGGCTGTGTTTCGCTTTGCTGACTATGTTTTCGCTCCACTTTGGAATTTCATCCATCATTCACCAGCTACCAATTTCTGTCACCTAATTTATTATCGTGATGATAATCCCATGTGTTTTCGCCCCGAACTTAATTATTATCAAGATAATGCTTAAGTTCTCCTGGACGTGTCCAGCCATCAGGCCCATGCCATTTGTCATTTCAAGCTCTGGCTTCCTGTCCTATTTTCCACTGGTTAATAGTGACAGACGGTTGTTGTGCTTATCTGCTCCAAGGTCCATGACCTCTCAACAGAATCTTTTCTTTTTCCCAAAGGATAAGATGCTGTTTTATGTTTGTACTATCTACTTTTACTGTTTGCTTTCTCGTAAGGTCATCTACTGTAGACCTTTGTACTATTTGTCTTTTTCTTTTTCTAAGAGTCAAGCACTGTTTCAACTTGACCCTTGCTTTTGTTAAAGAGTCGTTTGCTTTTGTCCTGTAGGGTTATCATTCCACTGATAACGCGTCTATAAATAGAAGTGAGTATGAGATGTTAAGAATCAAGTAAGTAGTAGAGCTTTCTTATTTTCTCGCTTTGTTAAGTCTTTGTATGAGTGTTTCTCCGTTATAAAAATAGAGTCTTATTATTATTTGTACCCCCGCACCTTATCTATATAATACCACCTCCGAGTTTCCATATAACTTTCATATTACATCCTTTAAAACCTATTATCCAATCGAGTTTGCTTACGTTGAAGGCCGTTCACTTGGTAAATGTTGAAAATGCTCCCGAACTTGAACGAGGTGTTCCTCGATTAGTTATTAATTATAAACCTTTAAACAAAGTGTTAAAAACCATAAGATATCCTCTCCCAAATAAATCAGATTTGCTAAAAGCTACTACCTCTGCGATAGTCTTTTCTAAATTTGATTTAAAATCCGGATTTTGGCAAATCCAGATCCATCCTTCGAGATCGTTATAAAACGGCATTTAATACTCCATTTGGACAATATCAATGGAATGTTATGCCATTTGGTCTAAAAATGCCCCATCGTAATTTCAAAACATTATGAATGACATTTTTAATCCACATAGTTCGTTTATCCTTGTTTATATTGATGATCTGTTAGTTTTCTCCCCATCTATAGATCAACATTGGAAACATTTACACACATTCCAATATTTAATTCAAAAGAACGGACTTGTACTTTCAAAAAGAAAATGCATCTCTTTCAAACCGAGGTTACATTTCTTGGTTTTAAATTATCCAATCAAACTTTGACCCCGGTGAATCGAGTTATCGCTTTCGCCAACAAATTTCCAGATCAATTACATGATCGCCTTCAATTACAGAGATTTTTAGGGTGTCTTAATTATCTCTCCGATTTCTACAAAAATGTTGCCCAAGATCGCCAGTGTCTTCAGAAGTTATTATCTTCTAAAAAACCATTTAAATGGACTCCTGAGCATACCACTGCGGTTAAGCTCATCAAAGAAAAAGTTCATTCATTACCATGCCTACATCTCGCCAACTCCCAAGATTTTCAAAATTGTTCAAACAGATGCCTCTAACATTGGTTATGGTGGCATACTTTTACAACAAACTCCAACTCGTAAAGAACAATTAGTTTGCTTTACATCTAAAACATGGAAAGAAGCCCAAATCAATTATTCCACATTTCAAAAAGAAGTTCTTGCCATTGTTCTTTGTGTTCAAAAATTCCAAGCTGATTTGCTAAATCAAAAGTTTTTAATTCGTGTTGATTGTCAATCTGCAAAAATATATTTTTTAACGATGTTAAAAATCTTCTTCTAAACAAGATTTTTGCAAGATGGCAAGCTATTTTAAGTATATTTGATTTTGATATTACATATATACCAGAACTTCAAATTCTCTTCCGACTTTTTGTCACGAGAATTTCTTACTACCCCTTCGTGCATCTTTTACGAGATGTCAAAAAAGCGACTTCGGCCTCCACTCCATAATCGTTTTAAGCCTCTTGAACAACCAGTAACCAAATCGCACATATTTGCCTATAAGCCAAAATTTAATCGCTCCATTAGAACCAACTTTAGCAAGTAAACCACTTGCTACTCAAATTGCTGTACTATACCACCTGGTCTCCATTTCATCCCACAACGTCCACATGCTACTATCCAATTTTATGAATCCATCTTAACCTCCACCTTTTCTCGTTCATTTTGACCATCGATCCCGAGAAAACTCAAGTGGAAATAGACTTTTCAAAGCTCAAAATTCAGCGAGTTCTATCTACCGACGATTGGTGTGAACATTATAAATTTATAACTAAAACTCCTTTTACCTACAAAGATATTAGTATTGGAAAAGACAAGCCTCCTGCTTTCTATTAGCTACCAAGATTATATCAATGCCTGGCAAAACATTTTATTTTACAAAGATCCAGACCATCATTCTTGGTACCTCTCCTTTTCTCCAACTTGTCCGAAGGTTTTTCCACAATGGTGGCTTACTCTTGGTGGAACAAATTTGGACCCCATGAAATGATTTTTCCAAAACAGTTCAAGAACAATTTGCCAAAGAAAAACTCCCATACTCCAATTTTTATGCAAATATAATATCCCATGGATTCTTAAATGGGATTATGAAACCGCTCCAGCCTCCATTTATGAACCCTCCAAGCATCTGGACATATACTCAGTAAATTATTTATCACAAGCCATATCCCGCAAATGGTGGAATAAGTTTAATTACAAAGCTGCTTTCACCAATCCAATAATCGCTCTCCCAACACCCACAAAACAACCAAAGAAAAGGACCATCTAGTTCTACCACCTATAAAGACATCGTCTCTAAACCTTCTTCTCGATACAAATTTAATTTTAGCCAAACTTCAACAAATAGAAGAAGATAATAGATTGTTACGTCAAAAATGGAAGAAGATAACCAAAGAATTACGTAATGAATTGGAACAGTTACTTCTCGGTGTTCATTATCTCCATCATCACGCATGCGTACATCTTTCTCGATGACGACGCCTAGCCAAATTTCGCTGAATTCATCCAACCAGTGGTTGATTATCTTTTAGCCCTGGTCTATCCAAATGGTGTTAATATTGAATATTTACCACATGGATGTTTACGTTGCTTACGAAGTGATACCAAGTGAACGGCCTTCAACGTAAGCAAACTCGACCGGATAATAGGGGTATTATATAGATAAGGTGCAGGGTACAAATAATAATAAGACTCTATTTTTATAACTGAGAAACACTCATACAACAGACTTAACAAAGCGTAAAAATAAGAAAGCTCTACTACTTACTTGCTTCTTAACATCTCATACTCATTTCTATTTATAGACGCGTTATCGTGGAATGATAACCCTACAGACAAAAGCAAACGACTCTTTAACAAAAGCAAGGGTCAAGTTGAAACAAAGGTTTGACTCTTAGAAAAAGAAAAAGACAAATAGTACAAAGGTCTACAAGATAGATGACCTTACGAGAAAGCAAACAAGAAAAGTAGATAGTACAAACATAAAACAAAGATCTTATCCTTTGGGAAAAAGAAAAGATTCTCGTTGAGAGGTCATGGACCTTGGAGCAGATAAGCACAACAACCTACGTCACTATTAACCAAAGGAAAATAGGACAGAAGCCCGAGCTTGAAATGACAAATGGCATGGGCACGATGGGTGGACACGTCCAGAGAAACTTAAGCATTATCTTGATAATAATTAAGTTCGGGCTTAAAACACATGGGATTATCATCACGGTAATAAATCGGATGACGAAATTGGTAGGCAGTGAATGATGGATGAAATTCCAAAGTGGAGCAAAACATAGTCGAAAGCGAAAGCGAAACACGCTGCATATCAACAAAGATGATGATATGGGGACAATTTAAAAGATACCATATAGCAAGGATGATATTAGTATCTTCGATGTCCAGCGAAACAAATATGGGATAAATGGATAGTCATGGAATAAGGACGTCCTACTTCGTAAGCAACGTAAACATCCATGTGGTAAATATTCAATATTAACACCATTTGGATAGACCAGGGCTAAAAGATAATCAACCACTGGTTGGATGAATTCGCGAAATTTGGCTAGGCGTCGTCATCGTAAAGATGTACGTACGGATCCGATGGAGATAATGAACACCGAGAAGTAACTGCTCCAATTCATTACGTAATTGCTTGGTTATCTTCTTCCATTTTTGACGTAACAATCTATTATCTTCTTCTATTTGTTGAAGTTTGGCTAAAATTAAAGTCAGTATCGTAAGAAGGTTTAGAGACGATGTCTTTATAGGTGGTAGAACTAGATGGTCCTTTTCTTGGTTGTTTTGTGGGTGTTGGGGGAGCGATTATTGGATTGGTGAAAGCACTTTGTAATTAAACTTATTCCACCATTTGCAGGATATGGCTTGTGATAAATAATTTACAAAGATATGTCCTGGTACTTGGAGGGTTCATAAATGGAGATCGAGCGGTTTCATAATCCCATTTAAGAATCCATGGGATATTATATTTGCATAAAAATTGGAGTATGGGGAGTTTTTCTTTGGCAAATTGTTCTTGAACCTGTTTTGGAAAAATCATTTCATGGGGTCCAAATTTGTTCCACCAACAGTAAGCCACCATTGTGGAAAAACCTTCTGGACAAGTTGGAGAAAAGGAGAGGTACCAAGAATGATGGTCTGGATCTTTGTAAAATAAAATGTTTTGCCAGGCATTGATATAATCTTGGTAGCTAATAGAAACCTGAGGCTTGTCTTTTCCAATACTAATATCTTTGTAGGTAAAAGGAGTTTTAGTTATAAATTTATAATGTTCACACCAATCGTCGTATAGATAGAACTCGCTGAATTTTGAGCTTTGAAAAGTCTATTTCCACCGAGTTTTCTCGATCGATGGTCAAAATGAACAGAAAAGGTGGAGGTTAAGATGGATTCATAAAATTGGATAGTAGCATGTGGACGTTGTGGGATGAAATGGAGACCAGTGTGGTATAGTACAGTGCAATTTGAGTAGCAAGTGGTTTACTTGCTAAAGTTGGTTCTAATGGAGCGATTAAATTTTGGCTTATAGGCAAATATGTGCGCTTTGGTTCTGGTTGTTCAAGAGGCTTAAAACGATTAGTGGAGTGGAGGCCGAAGTCGCTTTTTTTGACATCTCGTAAAAGATGCACAGTAGGGTAGTAAGAAATTCTCGTGACAAAAAGTCTGGAAGAGAATTTGAAGTTCCTGGTATATATGTAATATCAAAATCAAATATACTTAAAATAGCTTGCCATCTTGCAAAAATCTGTTTAGCGAAGAAGATTTTTAACATCGTTAAAAAATATATTTTTTGCAGATTGACAATCAACACGAATTAAAAACTTTTGATTTAGCAAATCACTTGGAATTTTTGAACACAAAGAACAATGGCAAGAACTTCTTTTTGAAATGTGGAATAATTGATTTGGGCTTCTTTCCATGTTTTAGATGTAAAGCAAACTAATTGTTCTTTACCGCTTGGAGTTTGTTGTAAAAGTATGCCACCATAACCAATGTTAGAGGCATCTGTTTGAACAATTTTGAAGTATCGGGAGTTGGCGAGATGTAGGCATGGTAATGAATGAACTTTTTCTTTGATGAGCTTAACCGCATGGTATGCTCGAGTCCATTTAAATGGTTTTTTAGAAGATAATAACTTCTCAAGACAATCGGCGATCTTGGGCAACGTTTTTGTAGAAATCGAGAGATAATTAAGACACCCTAAAAATCTCTCAGAATTGAAGGCGATCATGTAATTGATCCGAAATTTGTTGGCGAAAGCGATAACTCGATTCACCTGGGTCAAAGTTTGATTGATAATTTAAAACCAAGAAATGTAACCTCGGTTTGAAAGAGATGCATTTTCTTTTTTGAAAGTACAAGTCCGTTCTTTTGAATTAAATATTGGAATGTGTGTAAATGTTTCCAATGTTGATCTATAGATGGGGAGAAAACTAACAGATCATCAATATAAACAAGGATAAACGAACTATGTGATTAAAAATGTCATTCATAATGTTTTGAAATTCGATGGGGCATTTTTTAGACCAAATGGCATAACATTCCATTGATATTGTCCAAATGGAGTATTAAATGCCGTTTTATAACGATCTCAAGGATGGATCTGGATTTGCCAAAATCCGGATTTTAAATCAAATTTAGAAAAGACTATCGCAGAGGTAGTAGCTTTTAGCAAATCTGATTTATTTGGGAGAGGATATCTTATGGTTTTTAACACTTTGTTTAAAGGTTTATAATTAATAACTAATCGAGGAACACCTCGTTCAAGTTCGAGCATTTTCAACATAAAAAGTCAGTACAACTCCATGGGGATTTGGAAGAAGTGATTAGCTTTTTATTGAGTAATCGATGATTTCTTTTTGACAGATTTGATTTAGTTCGAGAATCCATTTGTGATGGATTAGCTTTTGTGGGAATTTTTGATTCATGAAAGTCCTATATAGGGAAGACGAACTATATGTTGTTTTCTAGACCGAAAGCATTTGGAAACTCGTAACAACATTTTGTTCTAAATTAGTTTGGAAAGATTGAAGTTTATTTTTGAAAACAGGAGATTGTAAAATCTGATCTGTTTTTAAAAGTAAAATTTCATTTTTTAGAAAACCAATATGAATAATTTTATATTCAATTTGGTGAACAAGGAGATCAATTTGAGAATCGTTCGAGGTGGAGAAAAAGGAAAATGAATAGATTTTCCTTGAAGGGTAGTTGTGATGCCTGCTTGAGAAGCAGAAAAAAGGCCGGAGTTTTGGAGAATGGAGTGCCAAGTAACATATCTTGTTTAAGACCTGGGATAACGATAAATGTTAATGGGAGACATATCCTCGATTACAAATATGAGCATTTGGAACTTCATATTTGATGCGGTACTTTGTCCGTTGGCAACGTATATACTAGAGAATTCTCAGTACAAGGTGTATAGTATTTAAACGGAAGAAATCCTTCACGAATGCAATTAAGATCAAGCACCAGAATCAATGATTGCATGACATGTTACGAGAAATCTTTGATCAGAACGTGATAGGAGTATACCATCTATGGAAGTTAGAGGAAGGTTTGGAAAGAGAAAAGATATCATTCTCATCAAACTGATAATGAGCTTCAACATCGATTGTTCAAGTCGAACAATACGGGATGTTAATTGCTTAATCTCATTTTTAAGATGATTAATGTCTGTTTGTAGGAGTGAATTGTGGTTTGTTTAGTCGATTTTTTGTTGTTTACAATTTCCATGAGATTGGAGAAGTTAAGATGGGAATCATCTATGGATAATTGCTCATTAAATTTTTGTTGTCTTTTTTTAGGAGAGAATGTTTGTTTAATTGGTGGAGAAGAAGAAGACGCTTCATCCTCGTTTAACGACTTTTGTGAAATATTGGTATTTTAAATCGATCGAAATGTGATCACCAATGGCAAGAAGAAGATCTTCATAAGCAAAGAGAACATGGATTTCTCGTTCAAGAGAAGACGATGTCAAGTATGAGGAAGATTGGATACACAAAGGACATTTCTCTTCATCGGCGCGAAAAAAGGCAACATGTCCAATTTTCATTGGAGCAACTCTACATTTATTAGCATAATGACCAGGTCTTCCACATTTATAACAAAGATTTTGTTTAGTATGTGGATCAATTGATCTTTTGCGATAAAGATATGATGGTCGTTGTTGTTTAGAATAACGAACTTTGGAAGTTGATTTTTGATAGTAGGAGGTTTATAGAGGTAGGTATTAGTCTTAGGACGCTTGGTATTCTTGGTCTTATGTTTAGGTGTGGTATATCTCGGAAACATCAATTTCTTGGCCGAAATCAAAACAAAATTTCCTAAATCATGTTTTAAGGTTGATTTCTCCTTTTGAATTTGGCGATTGAGTTTCATATCATTGCAAATGGATAGCGCACAAGTTTGCACGCACAAATTTGTGTGATATCACCATAGGAAAGTTCAGCAAGAGTATTGTCATAATGCTCATTGATGAAATCTTTAATTTTGGAGGCAAAGTATGGTGGTAATCCTGCAATAAAACGTTCTTTCCGAACATTGCATCATGTTTTTCGGTTAAAGAATACAATTTGGTAAAGAAAGTATCTTTATACCAACGATAATCATTAAGAGTACGACATCGAAGACTATGGAGTTGATCCCTAATCTTAGCATTAACAGATTTAACATGACCAACAAATTGCCAAATTAATTCAAGAATGAGTTGATTCATGAAATCATAGACCCATTCTCCATTGGGTCCCATAATGGGATTGTCTAATGCATCGCTTTTTAGATGATTAAGAATTGATTCTCTTTCATCATCATCCATGGTATAATGCCACCAACCATAAAGTTGGCCGGTGAATCCACAAACTATAGCTTTGGTCAGATCCGTTCAAGATGGTTTTGGAGGATGCTAGCTTTTGCATATATATGCATTTTGAGGACAACTTCAATGATTTGATATTCAGAAAGTCCATCAATACTCCAATCATATATGGCGTTTCCGTCATATTTTTGATTACGTTTTATCTTTTCTTCAAGAATAAGGTCCGATGGAGATGGTCTTGAATAATATTGTTTTGATAATGGATATCTATTTTGACGAAATTGCGGATTAGATTGACGTCTTGAATTTCGACGACGGAAAATCTTATAAATTTCAGGAAGATTGGAATCGAATGTGATTCGATTTTATACGAAGAGTTCGAAGAAGAGATGTCGCCACGATTCTTTATCTAATCGAGGAAGAAAACTACTAGGAAGCTCATAGGAGCGGTAGTCAAGACATTGACGATCGGGCCTTTGTCTTTTGATTGAGAACGAGATGTATAACTTACGTAGAAGGAAGTGGGGGAACAGTGGGAACCGTAGTGGGTCTGGAGATGAGGTAGTCGGGTTACCGATTGATAATTGGCTAAGTTTTGATGTCAACACATCAAAAAATTCGAAGAAAGAGGAGTTTTATAAGAAGGCATAGATGGAGAGGCCGATGGTGGAAAGAAAGGTTTAGTAACCTTTGGTGGTTTTTGTGAGATATTTGATTTAGTAGAAGATATAGGAGGCTAGAAAGTCTTAATGGTAGAGAGATATAAATTAGTATAATTGTTTTGTTCAATTATATTATTAATATCTCTTTTGGTAATTGGTCCTTCTAAATCGGTGATAGCTTTTAAAGGAGCGGCTTTAAAATCTTTATGTTTTATAGTCATAAAGGGGATTTTGTTGATCAAATTTTTGGCCGCTTGTAGTTTCCCAAATAACATTAACTTGAGCGAGATGTCTTGGGACTTTGAAGGGCTAACCAATCAAAGAAAGAAATGTTTTGCTTATGTAAATGAATGTAAGCAAAATATTTTTCTCTAAAGATATGTTGATGTTTAAAAGGAACCGACTTTACAAAAAGCAGGTTTTAATGGATGGGTTAAGAATTGTTGTTTAAGCAATTCACGATCCATGACGAAATTATCAACATGATCTTCAATGGTTACAACATTAATATGATAATCAATAAATCTGAAAAGTTCGACATTATCATTATTAGTAGTTGTAGGTTCAACAAGATGAACTGGATAAGCAATACCGTCGAATCGGTTTTGATGGTGCATCATAGGTTTGTGCAACGAGAAAAGTGGGAAGATGAAAGTGTAGAAGTTGACGTTCTTGGGGCAAATAAGATATCAACTTTACCATCATCATGTTCTATAATTTGTGAAATTTGTTGAGACACATGTCTCTTTTGTCGTTCTTTCTTTATTAGTGTTCTGTTATCGTCCATTGATGAGGAAAAGCAAGCTCTTTTAAGGCTAGTTGCTTTCTATCAATGACAAGTATTTTTACATTTGTAAGAAAAATGGTAGATGCGGTTTGTTGTTGCACTTATCATAAGCGATATCGAAATGATAGTATGCATGACTTTATAAAAAGTCGATAAACAACAAGAACATTAGAGATTGTTTTAGATAAGGTAAAACCTTTGGTGGAAATTCCAAGAACAAGGGCTTTTGAAACAAGATTCATTGGATTATGGAGATCAATAGTGAAATTTGGAGCACATTCAAAATATAAGGGTCCATTTGAAAGGCTACCTTCAATGATTCCTAAAATTGAATCTTGAAATGGAGATGTCTTTTGTCTCGAACGGAGACCATAGCATCTGCGTTAACACCTAACGCCACTAATGGTTTAAGTGCAACTTGAATTAAACCAAGATGGAGGTATTTATGAGTAGATGCATGATTAGCTATTTTTTCTCGAGAGATGATAACTATTTCTTGACCGCCTTCAAGAATCGAAATAGTATCTTCGACAAGTTTAATAATATAATTTTGTTTTGGAGAAAAATTACCTTTGGTATACACCATAAAGGGTTGAACTTTTGGAATGGTCCAATTTTGCAAAGCTTGATCTATATTAGCATAAACTACTTCATGACTATTTTTTGATTTTTTATTTTTATGTAATTGCATAATAGATTCGTAGTAAAGGAGAAGTTGAACCGATGCAGAATTCTTCACGGACGAAGAAAAAGAAAGAAGTTTTGATAAGGATTGTCGGAAAGAACTCATGATAATAAAGTTTTTGAAAACAAATCGATTTGTTAGTCAACGATTTATCGCTTCGTCTTACACCAATTGCGAGTCTTACAACGCGACAAGGAAAACGATTAGTAGCAAAAACATTATAATCAGAAAACCTCAAAGTAAAATCCAAACAAAAGAAATACCAATAAGAAATCTTCGGTGAAAACAAAAAAGAAGGCAAACTATTAAGAAGTTTGATAATGATAATAACATATACTTACAAAGGGATGGTCGAAAGTGAGCACGATCTATGTCTCTCGATACCAAGTGAACGGCCTTCAACGTAAACAAACTCGATCGGATAATAGGTTTTAAAGGATGTAATATGAAAGTTATATGGAAACTCGAGAGTGGTAGTATATAGATAAGGTGCAGGGTACAAATAATAATAAGACTCTATTTTTATAACGAGAGAAAACTCATACAACAGACTTAACAAAGCGAGAAAATAAGAAAGCTCTACTACTTACTTGCTTCTTAACATCTCATACTCATTTCTATTTATAGACGCGTTATCGCTGGAATGATAACCCTACAGACAAAAGCAAACGACTCTTTAACAAAAGCAAGGGTCAAGTTGAAACAAAGGTTTGACTCTTAGAAAAGAAAAAAAAGACAAATAGTACAAAGGTCTACAGAGATGACCTTACGAGAAAGCAAACAAGAAAAAGTAGATAGTACAAACATAAAACAAGATCTTATCCTTTGGGAAAAAGAAAAGATTCTGTTGAGAGGTCATGGACCTTGGAGCAGATAAGCACAACAACCTACGTCACTATTAACCAAAGGAAAATAGGACAGAAGCCCGAGAGCTTGAAATGACAAATGGCATGGGCACGATGGTGGACACGTCCAGAGAACTTAATTATTATCTTGATAATAATTAAGTTCGGGACGAAAACACATGGGATTATCATCACGATAATAAATCGTGATGGCAAAATTTGGTAGCATGAATGATGGATGAAATTCCAAAGTGGAGCGAAAACATAGTCGTGAAAGCGAAACACGCTGCATATCAACAAAGATGATGATATGGGGACAATTTAAAAGATACCATATAGCAAGGATGATATTAGTATCTTCGATGTCCAAAGCGAAACAAATATGGGATAAATGGATAGTCATGGAATAAGGACGTCTACTTCGTAAGCAACGTAAACATCCATGTGGTAAATATTCAATATTAACACCATTTGGATAGACCAGGGCTAAAAGATAATCAACCACTGGTTGGATGAATTCTCGCGAAATTTGGCTAGGCGTCGTCATCGAAAAGATGTACGCACTATGCGGACCGATGGAGATAATGAACACCGAGAAGTAACTGTTCCAATTCATTACGTAATTGCTTTGGTTATCTTCTTCCATTTTTTGACGTAACAATCTATTATCTTCTTCTATTTGTTGAAGTTTGGCTAAAATTAAAGTCAGATCGAGAAGAAGGTTTAGAGACGATGTCTTTATAGGTGGTAGAACTAGATGGTCCTTTTCATTGGTTGTTTTGTGGGTGTTGGGGGAGCGATTATTGGATTGGTGAAAGCAACTTTGTAATTAAACTTATTCCACCATTTGCAGGATATGGCTTGTGATAAATAATTTACAAAGATATGTCCTGGGTCTTGGAGGGTTCATAAATGGAGACTGGAGCAGTTTCATAATCCCATTTAAGAATCCATGGGATATTATATTTGCATAAAAATTGGAGTATGGGGAGTTTTTCTTTGGCAAATTGTTCTTGAACCTGTTTTGGAAAAATCATTTCATGGGGTCCAAATTTGTTCCACCAACAGTAAGCCACCATTGTGGAAAAACCTTCGGACAAGTTGGAGAAAAGGAGAGGTACCAAGAATGATGGTCCGGATCTTTGTAAAATAAAATGTTTTGCCAGGCATTGATATAATCTTGGTAGCTAATAGAAACCGGAGGCTTGTCTTTTCCAATACTAATATCTTTGTAGGTAAAAGGAGTTTTAGTTATAAATTTATAATGTTCACACCAATCGTCGAAGAGATAGAACTCGCTGAATTTTGAGCTTTGAAAAGTCTATTTCCACCGAGTTTTCTCGGATCGATGGTCAAAATGAACAGAAAAGGTGGATGTTAAGATGGATTCATAAAATTGGATAGTAGCATGTGGACGTTGTGGGATGAAATGGAGACCAGGTGGTATAGTACAGTATTTGAGTAGCAAGTGGTTTACTTGCTAAAGTTGGTTCTAATGGAGCGATTAAATTTTGGCTTATAGGCAAATATGTGCGCTTTGGTTCTGGTTGTTCAAGAGGCTTAAAACGATTAGGCGGGAGTGGAGGCCGAAGTCGCTTTTTTGACATCTCGTAAAAGATGCACGAAGGGGTAGTAAGAAATTCTCGTGACAAAAAGTCTCGGAAGAGAATTTGAAGTTCCTGGTATATATGTAATATCAAAATCAAATATACTTAAAATAGCTTGCCATCTTGCAAAAATCATTGTTTAGCAAAGAAGATTTTTAACATCGTTAAAAAATATATTTTTTGCAGATTGACAATCAACACGAATTAAAAACTTTTGATTTAGCAAATCACTTTTGGAATTTTTGAACACAAAGAACAATGGCAAGAACTTCTTTTTGAAATGTGGAATAATTGATTTGGGCTTCTTTCCATGTTTTAGATGTAAAGCAAACTAATTGTTCTTTACCAGTTGGAGTTTGTTGTAAAAGTATGCCACCATAACCAATGTTAGAGGCATCTGTTTGAACAATTTTGAAGTATCGGGAGTTGGCGAGATGTAGGCATGGTAATGAATGAACTTTTTCTTTGATGAGCTTAACCGCAGCGTGGTATGCTCAGAGTCCATTTAAATGGTTTTTTAGAAGATAATAACTTCAAGACAATCGGCGATCTTGGGCAACGTTTTTGTAGAAATCGAGAGATAATTAAGACACCCTAAAAATCTCTCAGAATTGAAGGCGATCATGTAATTGATCTGAAATTTGTTGGCGAAAGCGATAACTCGATTCACCGGGTCAAAGTTTGATTGGATAATTTAAAACCAAGAAATGTAACCTCGGTTTGAAAAGATGCATTTTCTTTTTTGAAAGTACAAGTCCGTTCTTTTGAATTAAATATTGGAATGTGTGTAAATGTTTCCAATGTTGATCTATAGATGGGGAGAAAACTAACAGATCATCAATATAAACAAGGATAAACGAACTATGGGGATTAAAAATGTCATTCATAATTTTTTGAAATTCTGATGGGGCATTTTTTAGACCAAATGGCATAACATTCCATTGATATTGTCCAAATGGAGTATTAAATGCCGTTTTATATCGATCTGAAGGATGGATCTGGATTTGCCAAAATCCGGATTTTAAATCAAATTTAGAAAAGACTACTGCAGAGGTAGTGGCTTTTAGCAAATCTGATTTATTTGGGAGAGGATATCTAATGGTTTTTAACACTTTATTTAAAGGTTTATAATTAATAACTAATCGAGGAACACCTCGTTCAAGTTCGGAGCATTTTCAACATAAAAAGTCGTATAACTCCATGGGGATTTGGAAGAAGTGATTAGCTTTTTATTGAGTAATTCAAGATTTCTTTTTGACAGATTTGATTTAAGTTTCGAGAATCCATTTGTGATGGATTAGCTTTTGTGGGAATTTTTGATTCATGAAAGTCCGTATATAGGGAAGACGAACTATATGTTGTTTTCGAGACCGAAAAGCATTTGGAAACTCGTAACAACATTTTTGTTCTCTAAATTAGTTTGGAAAGATTGAAGTTTATTTTTGAAAACAGAGATTGTAAAATCTGATCTGTTTTTAAAAGTAAAATTTCATTTTTTAGAAAACCAATATGAATAATTTTATATTCAATTTGGTGAACAAGGAGATCAATTTGAGAATCGTTCGAGGTGGAGAAAAAGGAAAATGAATAGATTTTCCTTGAAGGGTAGTTGTGATGCCTGCTTCGAAACAAAAAGGCCGGAGTTTGCGAGAAATGGAGTGCCAAGTAACATATCTTGTTTAAGACCGGGATAACGATAAATGTTACTCGGGAGACATATCCCTTGATTACAAATATGAGCATTTGGAACTTCATATTTGATGCGGGTACTTTGTCCGTTGGCAATGTATATACTAGAGAATTCATCACAAGGTGTATAGTATTTAAACGGAAGAAATCCTTCACGAATGCAATTAAGATCAGCACCAGAATCTATGATTGCATGACATGTTACGAGAAATCTTTGATCGTAAACGTGATAGGAGTATACCATCTATGGAAGTTAGAGGAAGGTTTGGAAAGAGAAAAGATATCATTCTCATCAAATCGATAATGAGCTTCAACATCGATTGTTCAAGTCGAACAATACGGGATGTTAATTGCTTAATCTCATTTTTAAGATGATTAATGTCTGTTTGCGGGAGTGAATTGTGGTTTGTTTAGTCGATTTTTTGTTGTTTACAATTTCCATGAGATTGGAGAAGTTAAGATGGGAATCATCTATGGATAATTGCTCATTAAATTTTTGTTGTCGCTTTTTAGGAGAGAATGCTTGTTTAATTGGTGGAGAAGAAGAAGACGCTTCATCCTTGTTTAACGACTTTTGTGAAATATTGGTATTTTAAATCGATCGTAAATGTGATCACCAATGGCAAGAAGAAGATCTTCATAAGCGGTGAGAACATGGATTTCTCGTTCGAAGAGGAAGACGATGTTGAAGTATGAGGAAGATTGGATACACAAGTGACATTTCTCTTCATCGAAGCGAGAAAAGGCAACATGTCCAATTTTCATTGGAGCAACTCTACATTTATTAGCATAATGACCAGTCTTCCACATTTATAACAAAGATTTTGTTTAGTATGTGGATCAATTGATCTTTAAGCGTACAAAGATATGATGGTCGTTGTTGTTTAGAATAACGAACTTTGGAAGTTGATTTTTGATAGTAGGGAGGTTTATAGAGGTAGGTATTAGTCTTAGGACGCTTGGTATTCTTGGTCTTATGTTTAGGTGTGGTATATCTGAAACATCAATTTCTTGGCCGAAATCAAAACAGAAATTTCCTAAATCATGTTTTAAGGTTGATTTCTCCTTTTGAATTTGGCGATTGAGTTTCATATCATTGCAAATGGATAGCGCACAAGTTTGCACAAATTGTGTGATATCACCATAGGAAAGTTCAAAGAAGAGTATTGTCATAATGCTCATTGATGAAATCTTTAATTTTGGAGGCAAAGTATGGTGGTAATCCTCGCAATAAAACGCTCTTTCCAACATTGCATCATGTTTTTCGCTAAAGAATACAATTTGGTAAAGAAAGTATCTTTATACCAACGATAATCATTAAGAGTACGACATCGAAGACTATGGAGTTGATCCCTAATCTTAGCATTAACAGATTTAACATGACCAACAAATTGCCAAATTAATTCAAAGAATGAGTTGATTCACGTAATCATAGACCCATTCTCCATTGGGTCCCATAATGGGATTGTCTAATGCATCGCTTTTAGATGATTAAGAATTGATTCTCTTTCATCATCATCCATGGTATAATGCCACCAACCATAAAGTTGGCCATGTGAATCCACAAACTATAGCTTTGGTGTATCCGTTCAAGATGGTTTTGAGAGGATGCTAGCTTTTGCATATATATGCATTTTGAGGACAACTTCAATGATTTGATATTCGTAAAGTCCATCAATACTCCAATCATATATGGCGTTTCCGTCATATTTTTGATTACGTTTTATCTTTTCTTCAAGAATAAGGTCCGATGGGATGGTCTTGAATAATATTGTTTTGATAATGGATATCTATTTTGACGAAATTGCGGATTAGATTGACGTCTTGAATTTCGACGACGGAAAATCTTATAAATTTCAGAAGATTGGAATCGAATGTGATTCGATTTTAACGAAGAGTTCGAAGAAGAGATGTCGCCACCGATTCTTTATCTAATCGAGAGAAGAAAAACTACTAGGAGTCAGTAGGAGCGGTAGTCAAGACATTGACGATCGGGCCTTTGTCTTTTGATTGAGAACGAGATGTATAACTTACAAGTAGAAGGAAGTGGGGGAACAAAGTGGGAACTGTAGTGGCCGGAGATGAGGTAGTCGGGTTACCGATTGATAATTGACTAAGTTTTGATGTCAACACATCAAAAAATTCAAGAAAGAGGAGTTTTATAAGAAGGCATAGATGGAGAGGCCGATGGTGGAAAGAAAGGTTTAGTAACCTTTGGTGGTTTTTGTGAGATATTTGATTTAGTAGACGATATAGGAGGCGCGAAGTCTTCATGGTAGAGAGATATAAATTAGTATAATTGTTTTGTTCAATTATATTATTAATATCTCTTTTGGTAATTGGTCCTTCTAAATCGGTGATAGCTTTTAAAGGAGCGCTTTAAAATCTTTATGTTTTATAGTCATGCTAAAGGGGGGATTTTGTTGATCAAATTTTTGGCCGCTTGTAGTTTCCCAAATAACATTAACTTGAGCAGATGTCTTGGGACTTTGAAGGGCTAACCAATCAAAGAAAGAAATGTTTTGCTTATGTAAATGAATGTAAGCAAAATATTTTTCTCTAAAGATATGTTGATGTTTAAAAGGAACCAAATTACAAAAAGGTGTTTTAATGGATGGGTTAAGAATTGTTGTTTAAGCAATTCATATCCATGACAAAATTGTCAACATGATCTTCAATGGTTACAACATTAATATGATCCATGACGAATTATTATCAACATGATCTTCATATGGTTACAACATTAATATGATAATCGTGCAACAAAAAACTGAAATGAAAGTGAGAATTATCTTGGGGCAAATAAGATATCAACTTTACCATCATCATAGTTCTATAATTTGTGAAATTTGTTGATGACACATGTCTCTTTTGTTGTTCTTCTTATTGCAATATCGTCCATTGATGAGGAAAAGCAAGCTCTTTTATTAGGCTAGTTGCTTTCTACCATTAACAAATTTTTTACAAAGTCTAATTCAGATGCGTTTGTTTGTTGTTGTCTACATTTGATGAATAATGGTATGCATGACTCTATGGTCTTAAACAACATACAACATTAGTGAACGTTTCAACGTAAAAACCTTTGGTCGAATTCGATCAAGGATAATAGGTTTTAAAGGATGTAATATGAAAATTATATGGAAACTTCAAAATAGGTGGTATTTATAGATAAGGTGCCTACAAATAATAATAAGATCTATTTTTATAACTATGGATAAACACTCATACAACGACTTAACAAAGCGTAAAATAAGAAAGCTCTACTACTTACTTGCAAATAATAATAACATCTCATACTCATTAAAATAAGAAAGCTCTACTACTTACTCCTTTTTGATTCAACATCTCATACTCACATTTCTATTTATAGACGCGTTATCGCTGGAATGATAACCCTACAGACAAAAGCAAACGACTCTTTAACAAAAGCAAGGGTCAAGTTGAAACAAAGGGTTATTGACTCTTAGAAAAAGAAAAAAAAGACAAATAGTACAAAGGTCTACAAGTAGATGACCTTACGAGAAAGCAAACAAGAAAAGTAGATAGTACAAACATAAAACAAGAGATCTTATCCTTTGGGAAAAAGAAAAGATTCTGTTGAGAGGTCATGGACCTTGGAGCAGATAAGCACAACAACCTATCATCACTATTAACCAAAGTGGAAAATAGGACAGAAGCCTGAGCTTGAAATGACAAATGGCATGGGCATGGGTGGACACGTCCCAGGAGAACTTAAGCATTATCTTGATAATAATTAAGTTCGGGACGAAAACACATGGGATTATCATCACGATAATAAATCGAATGGCAAAATTGGTAGCAGTGAATGATGGATGAAATTCCAAAGTGGAGCAAAAACATAGTCGTGAAAGCGAAACACTACCTCGCATATCAACAAAGATGATGATATGGGGACAATTTAAAAGATACCATATAGCAAGGATGATATTAGTATCTTCGATGTCCAGCGAAACAAATATGGGATAAATGGATAGTCATGGAATAAGGACGTCTACTTCGTAAGCAACGTAAACATCCATGTGGTAAATATTCAATATTAACACCATTTGGATAGACCAGGGCTAAAAGATAATCAACCACTGGTTGGATAAATTCTGGCGAAATTTGGCTAGGCGTCGTCATCGAAAAGATGTACGCCATGGATCGATGGAGATAATGAACACCGAGAAGTAACCTGTTCCAATTCATTACGTAATTGCTGGTTATCTTCTTCCATTTTTTGACGTAACAATCTATTATCTTCTTCTATTTGTTGAAGTTTGGCTAAAATTAAAGCTGTATCAGAAGAAGGTTTAGAGACGATGTCTTTATAGGTGGTAGAACTAGATGGTCCTTTTGCTGGTTGTTTTGTGGGTGTTGGGGGAGCGATTATTGGATTGGTGAAAGCAGCTTTGTAATTAAACTTATTCCACCATTTGCAGGATATGGCTTGTGATAAATAATTTACAGTATACGTCTGGGTACTGGAGGGTTCATAGATGGAGACTGGAGCGGTTTCATAATCCCATTTAAGAATCCATGGGATATTATATTTGCATAAAAATTGGAGTATGGGGAGTTTTTCTTTGGCAAATTGTTCTTGAACTTGTTTTGGAAAAATCATTTCATGGGGTCCAAATTTGTTCCACCAACAGTAAGCCACCATTGTGGAAAAACCTTCGGACAAGTTGGAGAAAAGGAGAGGTACCAAGAATGATGGTCCTGATCTTTGTAAAATAAAATGTTTTGCCAGCATTGATATAATCTTGGTAGCTAATAGAAACCGGAGGCTTGTCTTTTCCAATACTAATATCTTTGTAGGTAAAAGGAGTTTTAGTTATAAATTTATAATGTTCACACCAATCGTCGCAGATAGAACTCGCTGAATTTTGAGCTTTGAAAAGTCTATTTCCACCGAGTTTTCTCGGATCGATGGTCAAAATGAACAGAAAAGGTGGAGGTTAAGATGGATTCATAAAATTGGATAGTAGCATGTGGACGTTGTGGGATGAAATGGAGACCAGGTGGTATAGTACAAATAATTTGAGTAGCAAGTGGTTTACTTGCTAAAGTTGGTTCTAATGGAGCGATTAAATTTTGGCTTATAGGCAAATATGTGCAATTGGTTCGGTTGTTCAAGAGGCTTAAAACGATTAGGGAGTGGAGGTCAAGTCGCTTTTTTGACATCTCGTAAAAGATGCACGAGAGGGGTAGTAAGAAATTCTCGTGACAAAAAGTCTGGAAGAGAATTTGAAGTTCCTGGTATATATGTAATATCAAAATCAAATATACTTAAAATAGCTTGCCATCTTGCAAAAATCATGTTTAGCAAAGAAGATTTTTAACATCGTTAAAAAATATATTTTTGCAGATTGACAATCAACACGAATTAAAAACTTTTGATTTAGCAAATCGCTTGGAATTTTTGAACACAAAGAACAATGGCAAGAACTTCTTTTTGAAATGTGGAATAATTGATTTGGGCTTCTTTCCATGTTTTAGATGTAAAGCAAACTAATTGTTCTTTACCAGTTGGAGTTTGTTGTAAAAGTATGCCACCATAACCAATGTTAGAGGCATCTGTTTGAACAATTTTGAAGTACGGGAGTTGGCGAGATGTAGGCATGGTAATGAATGAACTTTTTCTTTGATGAGCTTAACCGCAGCAGGGTATGCTCAGAGTCCATTTAAATGGTTTTTTAGAAGATAATAACTTCAAGACACTCATGGCGATCTTGGGCAACGTTTTTGTAGAAATCGAGAGATAATTAAGACACCCTAAAAATCTCTCGTAATTGAAGGCGATCATGTAATTGATCTGAAATTTGTTGGCGAAAGCGATAACTCGATTCACGGGTCAAAGTTTGATTGGATAATTTAAAACCAAGAAATGTAACCTCGGTTGAAAGAGATGCATTTTCTTTTTGAAAGTACAAGTCCGTTCTTTTGAATTAAATATTGGAATGTGTGTAAATGTTTCCAATGTTGATCTATAGATGGGGAGAAAACTAACAGATCATCAATATAAACAAGGATAAACGAACTATGTGGATTAAAAATGTCATTCATAATGTTTTGAAATTCGATGGGGCATTTTTTAGACCAAATGGCATAACATTCCATTGATATTGTCCAAATGGAGTATTAAATGCCGCTTTGTATCGATCTCAAGGATGGATCTGGATTTGCCAAAATCCGGATTTTAAATCAAATTTAGAAAAGACTATCGCAGAGGTAGTGGCTTTTAGCAAATCTGATTTATTTGGGAGAGGATATCTAATGGTTTTTAACACTTTGTTTAAAGGTTTATAATTAATAACTAATCGAGGAACACCTCGCTCAAGTTCTGAGCATTTTCAACATAAAAAGTCATGTAACTCCATGGGGATTTGGAAGAAGTGATTAGCTTTTTATTGAGTAATTCAGTGATTTCTTTTTGACAGATTTGATTTAAGCTTCGAGAATCCATTTGTGATGGATTAGCTTTTGTGGGAATTTTTGATTCATGAAAGTCCTATATAGGGAAGACGAACTATATGTTGTTTTCTAGACCAGAAAGCATTTGGAAATCGTAACAACATTTTTGTTCTAAATTAGTTTGGAAAGATTGAAGTTTATTTTTGAAAACAGAGATTGTAAAATCTGATCTGCTTTTTAAAAGTAAAATTTCATTTTTTAGAAAACCAATATGAATAATTTTATATTCAATTTGGTGAACAAGGAGATCAATTTGAGAATCGTTCTCGAGGTGGAGAAAAAGGAAAATGAATAGATTTTCCTTGAAGTGGTAGTTGTGATGCCTGCTTCGTAAATGAAAAAAGGTTGAGTTTTCTAGAATGGAGTGCCAAGTAACATATCTTGTTTAAGACCGGGGATAACAATAAATGTTAATGGGAGACATATCCCTTGATTACAAATATGAGCGTTTGGAACTTCATATTTGATGCGGGTACTTTGTCCGTTGGCAACAGATATACTAGAGAATTCTGTACAAGGTGTATAGTATTTAAACTAAGAAATCCTTCACGAATGCAATTAAGATCAGCACCAGAATCAATGATTGCATGACATGTTACAGAGAAATCTTTGACTGTAAACGTGATAGGAGTATACCATCTATGGAAGTTAGAGGAAGGTTTGGAAAGAGAAAAGATATCATTCTCATCAAACTGATAATGAGCTTCAACATCAGATTGTTCAAGTCGAACAATACGGGATGTTAATTGCTTAATCTCATTTTTAAGATGATTAATGTCTCTGTTTGCGGGAGAGTGAATTGTGGTTTGTTTAGTCGATTTTTTGTTGTTTACAATTTCCATGAGATTGGAGAAGTTAAGATGGGAATCATCTATGGATAATTGCTCATTAAATTTTTGTTGTCGTTTTTTAGGAGAGAATGCTTGTTTAATTGGTGGAGAAGAAGAAGACGCTTCATCCTGTTTAACGACTTTTGTGAAATATTGGTATTTTAAATCGGATCGAAATGTGATCACCAATGGCAAGAAGAAGATCTTCATAAGCGGTGAGAACATGGATTTCTCGTTCGTAAGAGGAAGACGATGATTTGAAGTATGAGGAAGATTGGATACACAAGTGACATTTCTCTTCATCGTAAGCGTAAAAGGCAACATGTCCAATTTTCATTGGAGCAACTCTACATTTATTAGCATAATGACCAGTCTTCCACATTTATAACAAAGATTTTGTTTAGTATGTGGATCAATTGATCTTTTGCGACAAAGATATGATGGTCGTTGTTGTTTAGAATAACGAACTTTGGAAGTTGATTTTTGATAGTAGGGAGGTTTATAGAGGTAGGTATTCGTCTTAGGACGCTTGGTATTCTTGGTCTTATGTTTAGGTGTGGTATATCTGGAAACATCAATTTCTTGGCCGAAATCAAAACAAAATTTCCTAAATCATGTTTTAAGGTTGATTTCTCCTTTTGAATTTGGCGATTGAGTTTCATATCATTGCAAATGGATAGCGCACAAGTTTGCACAAATTGTGTGATATCACCATAGGAAAGTTCAAAGAAGAGTATTGTCATAATGCTCATTGATGAAATCTTTAATTTTGGAGGCAAAGTATGGTGGTAATCCTGCAATAAAACGTTCTTTCCAAACATTGCATCATGTTTTTCGGTTAAAGAATACAATTTGGTAAAGAAAGTATCTTTATACCAACGATAATCATTAAGAGTACGACATCTAAGACTATGGAGTTGATCCCTAATCTTAGCATTAACAGATTTAACATGACCAACAAATTGCCAAATTAATTCAAGAATGAGTTGATTCACGTAATCATAGACCCATTCTCCATCGGGTCCCATAATGGGATTGTCTAATGCATCGCTTTTTAGATGATTAAGAATTGATTCTCTTTCATCATCATCCATGGTATAATGCCACCAACCATAAAGTTGGCCGTGAATCCACAAACTATAGCTTTGGTCAGATCTCGTTCAAGATGGTTTTGGAGGATGCTAGCTTTTGCATATATATGCATTTTGAGGACAACTTCAATGATTTGATATTCGTAAAGTCCATCAATACTCCAATCATATATGGCGTTTCCGTCATATTTTTGATTACGTTTTATCTTTTCTTCAAGAATAAGGTCCGATGGGATGGTCTTGAATAATATTGTTTTGATAATGGATATCTATTTTGACGAAATTGCGGATTAGATTGACGTCTTGAATTTCGACGACTTTAAAATCTTATAAATTTCAGAAGATTGGAATCAATGTGATTCGATTTTATGAAGAAGAGTTCGAAGAAGAGATGTCGACCACCGATTCTTTATCTAATCGAGGAAGAAAAACTACTAGGAGTCAGAGTAGGAGCGGTAGTCAAGACGCGACGATCGGGCCTTTGTCTTTTGATCGAGAACGAGATGTATAACTTACAGAGAGGAAGTGGGGGAACAGAGGGAACTGTAGTGGCCGGAGATGAGGTAGTCGGGTTACCGATTGATAATTGACTAAGTTTTGATGTCAAGACATCAAAAAATTCGTAAGAAAGAGGAGTTTTATAAGAAGGCATAGATGGAGAGGCCGATGGTGGAAAGAAAGGTTTAGTAACCTTTGGTGGTTTTTGTGGATATTTGATTTAGTAGACGATATAGGAGGCGCAGAAGTCTTCATGGTAGAGAGATATAAATTAGTATAATTGTTTTGTTCAATTATATTATTAATATCTCTTTTGGTAATTGGTCCTTCTAAATCGCTGATAGCTTTTAAAGGAGCGCTTTAAAATCTTTATGTTTTATAGTCTAAAGGGGATTTTGTTGATCAAATTTTTGGCCGCTTGTAGTTTCCCAAATAACATTAACTTGAGCAAAGCAGATGTCTTGGGACTTTGAAGGGCTAACCAATCAAAGAAAGAAATGTTTTGCTTATGTAAATGAATGTAAGCAAAATATTTTTCTCTAAAGATATGTTGATGTTTAAAAGGAACCACTTTACAAAAAGCGTGTTTTAATGGATGGGTTAAGAATTGTTGTTTAAGCAATTCGCGATCCATGACGAAAATATCAACATGATCTTCAATGGTTACAACATTAATATGATAATCAGCAAAATCTGAAAAGCTGACATTATCAGTATTAGTAGTTGTAGGTTCAACAGTATGAACTGGATAAGCAATACCGCTTTAATCGGTTTTGGATGGTACATCAGAGGTTTGTGCAACAGAAAAGTGGGAAGATGAAAATGTAGAAGTTGAAGTTCTTGGGGCAAATAAGATATCAACTTTACCATCATCATGTTCTATTATTTGTGAAATTTGTTGAGACACATGTCTCTTTTGTCGTTCTTCTTTATTAGTGTTCTGTTATCGTCCATTGATGAGGAAAAGCAAGCTCTTTTAAGGCTAGTTGCTTTCTATCAATGACATGATTTTTTACATTTGTAAGAAAAATGGTAGATGCGGTTTGTTGTTGTTGCACTTATCATAAGCGATATCGTGAATAATAGTATGCATGACTTTATAAAAAAGTCGATAAACAACAAAGAACATTAGAGATTGTTTTGATAAGGTAAAACCTTTGGTGGAAATTCCAAGAACAAGGGCTTTTGAAACAAGATTCATTGGATTATGGAGATCAATAGTGAAATTTGGAGCACATTCAAAATATAAGGGTCCATTTGAAAGGCTACCTTCAATGATTCCTAAAATTGAATCTGTGAAATGGAGATGTCTTTTGTCTCGAACGAGACCATAGCATCTCGTTAACACCTAACGCCACTAATGGTTTAAGTGCAACTTGAATTAAACCAAGATGGAGGTATTTATGAGTAGATGCATGATTAGCTATTTTTTCC
This sequence comes from Stephania cephalantha, assembly GCA_039657325.1. Taxonomy (NCBI): domain Eukaryota; kingdom Viridiplantae; phylum Streptophyta; class Magnoliopsida; order Ranunculales; family Menispermaceae; genus Stephania; species Stephania cephalantha. Next base: position 45,462,832 of record CM077579.1, on the reverse strand, counting down.
GAGAGATGATAACTATTTCTTGACCGTCTTCAAGAATCGAAATAGTATCTTCGACAAGTTTAATAATATAATTTTGTTTTGGAGAAAAATTACCTTTGGTATACACCATAAAGGGTTGAACTTTTGAATGGTCCAATTTTGCAAAGCTTGATCTATATTAGCATAAACTACTTCATGACTATTTTTTGATTTTTTATTTTTATGTAATTGCATAATAGATTCGTAGTAAAAAGGAGAAGTTGAACCGTGCAGAATTATCGTTTGACGAAGAAAAAGAAAGAAGTTTTGATAAGGATTGTCGGAAAGAACTCATGATAATAAAGTTTTTGAAAACAAATCGATTTGTTAGTCAACGATTTATCGCTCGTCTTACACCAATTGCGAGTCTTACAACGCGACAAGGAAAACGATTAGTAGCAAAAACGTTATAATCAGAAAACCTCAAAGTAAAATCCAAACAAAAGAAATACCAATAAGAAATCTTCTATGGTGAAAACAAAAAGAAGGCAAACTATTAAGAAGTTTGATAATGATAATAACATATACTTACAAGGATGGTCGAAAGTGAGCACGATCTATGGCTCGATACCAAGTGAACGGCCTTCAACGTAAGCAAACTCGATCGGATAATAGGTTTTAAAGGATGTAATATGAAAATTATATGGAAACTCGAGGTGGTAGTATATAGATAAGGTGCAAGGGTACAAATAATAATAAGACTCTATTTTTATAACGGAGAAACAACTCATACAACAGACTTAACAAAGCAGAAAATAAGAAAGCTCTACTACTTACTTGATTCTTAACATCTCATACTCACTTCTATTTATAGACGCGTTATCGCTGGAATGATAACCCTACAGACAAAAGCAAACGACTCTTTAACAAAAGCAAGGGTCAAGTTGAAACAAAGGCTTTGACTCTTAGAAAAAAAAAGACAAATAGTACAAAGGTCTACAAGTAGATGACCTTTCGAGAAAGCAAACAGTAAAAGTAGATAGTACAAACATAAAAAAGCATCTTATCCTTTGGGAAAAAGAAAAGATTCTGTTGAGAGGTCATGGACCTTGGAGCAGATAAGCACAACAACCGGCTGTCACTATTAACCAAAGTGGAAAATAGGACAGAAGCCTGAGCTTGAAATGACAAATGGCATGGGCTCTGATGGTATGGACACGTCCAGGAGAACTTAAGCATTATCTTGATAATAATTAAGTTCGGGCGAAAAACATGGGATTATCATCACGATAATAAATCAGATGGCAAAAATTGGTAGGCAGGTGAATGATGGATGAAATTCCAAAGTGGAGCAAAACATAGTCGAAAGCGAAACACACTTGCATATCAACAAAGATGATGATATGGGGACAATTTAAAAGATACCATATAGCAAGGATGATATTAGTATCTTCGATGTCCAGCGAAACAAATATGGGATAAATGGATAGTCATGGAATAAGGACGTCTACTTCGTAAGCAACGTAAACATCCATGTGGTAAATATTCAATATTAACACCATTTGGATAGACCAGGGCTAAAAGATAATCAACCACCGGTTGGATGAATTCTCTCGCGAAATTTGGCTAGGCGTCGTCATCGAAAAGATGTACGTCATGGATCGATGGAGATAATGAACACCGAGAAGTAACCTGCTCCAATTCATTACGTAATTGCTTCAGGTTATCTTCTTCCATTTTTTGACGTAACAATCTATTATCTTCTTCTATTTGTTGAAGTTTGGCTAAAATTAAAGCTGTATCAGATCGTAAGAAGGTTTAGAGACTATGTCTTTATAGGTGGTAGAACTAGATGGTCCTTTTGCTGGTTGTTTTGTGGGTGTTGGGGGAGCGATTATTGGATTGGTGAAAGCAGCTTTGTAATTAAACTTATTCCACCATTTGCAGGATATGGCTTGTGATAAATAATTTACAGTATATGTCTGGGTACTGGAGGGTTCATAAATGGAGACTGGAGCGGTTTCATAATCCCATTTAAGAATCCATGGGATATTATATTTGCATAAAAATTGGAGTATGGGGAGTTTTTCTTTGGCAAATTGTTCTTGAACCTGTTTTGGAAAAATCATTTCATGGGGTCCAAATTTGTTCCACCAATGTAAGCCACCATTGTGGAAAAACCTTCTGGACAAGTTGGAGAAAAGGAGAGGTACCAAGAATGATGGTCCGATCTTTGTAAAATAAAATGTTTTGCCAGGCATTGATATAATCTTGGTAGCTAATAGAAACCGAGGCTTGTCTTTTCCAATACTAATATCTTTGTAGGTAAAAGGAGTTTTAGTTATAAATTTATAATGTTCACACCAATCGTCAGTAGATAGAACTCGCTGAATTTTGAGCTTTGAAAAGTCTATTTCCACCGAGTTTTCTCGGATCGATGGTCAAAATGAACAGAAAAAAGGTGGATGTTAAGATGGATTCATAAAATTGGATAGTAGCATGTGGACGTTGTGGGATGAAATGGAGACCAGGTGGTATAGTACAGCAATTTGAGTAGCAAGTGGTTTACTTGCTAAAGTTGGTTCTAATGGAGCGATTAAATTTTGGCTTATAGGCAAATATGTGCGCTTTGGTTCTCGGTTGTTCAAGAGGCTTAAAACGATTAGGTGGAGTGGAGGTCAAGTCGCTTTTTTTGACATCTCGTAAAAGATGCACGAAGGGGTAGTAAGAAATTCTCGTGACAAAAAGTCCGGAAGAGAATTTGAAGTTCCTGGTATATATGTAATATCAAAATCAAATATACTTAAAATAGCTTGCCATCTTGCAAAAATCTGTTTAGCAAGAAGATTTTTAACATCGTTAAAAAATATATTTTTTGCAGATTGACAATCAACACGAATTAAAAACTTTTGATTTAGCAAATCACTTGGAATTTTTGAACACAAAGAACAATGGCAAGAACTTCTTTTTGAAATGTGGAATAATTGATTTGGGCTTCTTTCCATGTTTTAGATGTAAAGCAAACTAATTGTTCTTTACCGGTTGGAGTTTGTTGTAACAGTATGCCACCATAACCAATGTTAGAAGCATCTGTTTGAACAATTTTGAAGTACTGTGAGTTGGCGAGATGTAGGCATGGTAATGAATGAACTTTTTCTTTGATGAGCTTAACCGCAGTGGTATGCTCGTGAGTCCATTTAAATGGTTTTTTAGAAGATAATAACTTCAAGACAATCGGCGATCTTGGGCAACGTTTTTGTAGAAATCGAGAGATAATTAAGACACCCTAAAAATCTCTCAGAATTGAAGGCGATCATGTAATTGATCTGAAATTTGTTAGCGAAAGCGATAACTCGATTCACCGGGTCAAAGTTTGATTGGATAATTTAAAACCAAGAAATGTAACCTCGGTTTGAAAGAGATGCATTTTCTTTTGAAAGTACAAGTCCGTTCTTTTGAATTAAATATTGGAATGTGTGTAAATGTTTCCAATGTTGATCTATAGATGGGGAGAAAACTAACAGATCATCAATATAAACAAGGATAAACGAACTATGTGGATTAAAAATGTCATTCATAATGTTTTGAAATTCGATGGGGCATTTTTTAGACCAAATGGCATAACATTCCATTGATATTGTCCAAATGGAGTATTAAATGCCGTTTTATCGATCTCAAGGATGGATCTGGATTTGCCAAAATCCGATTTTAAATCAAATTTAGAAAAGACTATCGCAGAGGTAGTGGCTTTTAGCAAATCTGATTTATTTGGGAGAGGATATCTTATGGTTTTTAACACTTTGTTTAAAGGTTTATAATTAATAACTAATCGAGGAACACCTCGTTCAAGTTCGAGCATTTTCAACATAAAAAGTCGTACAACTCCATGGGGATTTGGAAGAAGTGATTAGCTTTTTATTGAGTAATTCAGTGATTTCTTTTTGACAGATTTGATTTAAGTTTAGAATCCATTTGTGATGGATTAGCTTTTGTGGGAATTTTTGATTCATGAAAGTCCCATATAGGGAAGACGAACTATATGTTGTTTTCGAGACCAGAAAAGCATTTGGAAACTCGTAACAACATTTTGTTCTAAATTAGTTTGGAAAGATTGAAGTTTATTTTTGAAAACAGGAGATTGTAAAATCTGATCTGTTTTTAAGAGTAAAATTTCATTTTTTAGAAAACCAATATGAATAATTTTATATTCAATTTGGTGAACAAGGAGATCAATTTGAGAATCGTTCGAGGTGGAGAAAAAGGAAAAAGAATAGATTTTCCTTGAAGGGTAGTTGTGATGCCTGTTTCAAACAGAAAAAGGCCGGAGTTTGCGAGGAATGGAGTGCCAAGTAACATATCTTGTTTAAGACCGGGAATAACAATAAATGTTACTGGGAGACATATCCCTTGATTACAAATATGAGCGTTTGGAACTTCATATTTGATGCGGGTACTTTGTCCGTTGGCAACAGATATACTAGAGAATTCTCAGTATAAGGTGTGTAGTATTTAAACGGAAGAAATCCTTCACGAATGCAATTAAGATCAGCACACTGAATCTATGATTGCATGACATGTTACAGAGAAATCTTTGATCGTAAACGTGATAGGAGTATACCATCTATGGAAGTTAGAGGAAGGTTTGGAAAGAGAAAAGATATCATTCTCATCAAATCGATAATGAGCTTCAACATCGATTGTTCAAGTCGAACAATACGGGATGTTAATTGCTTAATCTCATTTTTAAGATGATTAATGTCTGTTTGCGGGAGTGAATTGTGGTTTGTTTAGTCGATTTTTTGTTGTTTACAATTTCCATGAGATTGGAGAAGTTAAGATGGGAATCATCTATGGATAATTGCTCATTAAATTTTTGTTGTCGCTTTTTAGGAGAGAATGCTTGTTTAATTGGTGGAGAAGAAGAAGACGCTTCATCCTGTTTAACGACTTTTGTGAAATATTGGTATTTTAAATCGGATCGAAATGTGATCACCAATGGCAAGAAGAAGATCTTCATAAGCAAAGTGAGAACATGGATTTCTCGGTTCGAAGAGGAAGATCTTTGAAGTATGAGGAAGATTGGATACACAAGGTGACATTTCTCTTCATCGAAGCGAAAAGGCAACATGTCCAATTTTCATTGGAGCAACTCTACATTTATTAGCATAATGACCAGTCTTCCACATTTATAACAAAGATTTTGTTTAGTATGTGGATCAATTGATCTTTTGCGTGACAAAGATATGATGGTCGTTGTTGTTTAGAATAACGAACTTTGGAAGTTGATTTTTGATAGTAGGGAGGTTTATAGAGGTAGGTATTCGTCTTAGGACGCTTGGTATTCTTGGTCTTATGTTTAGGTGTGGTATATCTCGGAAACATCAATTTCTTGGCGAAATCAAAACAGAAATTTCCTAAATCATGTTTTAAGGTTGATTTCTCCTTTTGAATTTGGCGATTGAGTTTCATATCATTGCAAATGGATAGCGCACAAGTTTGCACAAATTGTGTGATATCACCATAGGAAAGTTCAAGCAAGAGTATTGTCATAATGCTCATTGATGAAATCTTTAATTTTGGAGGCAAAGTATGGTGGTAATCCTCGCAATAAAACGTTCTTTCCAGAACATTGCATCATGTTTTTCGGTTAAAGAATACAATTTGGTAAAGAAAGTATCTTTGTACCAACGATAATCATTAAGAGTACGACATCGAAGACTATGGAGTTGATCCCTAATCTTAGCATTAACAGATTTAACATGACCAACAAATTGCCAAATTAATTCAAGAATGAGTTGATTCACGAATCATAGACCCATTCTCCATTGGGTCCCATAATGGGATTGTCTAATGCATCGCTTTTAGATGATTAAGAATTGATTCTCTTTCATCATCATCCATGGTATAATGCCACCAACCATAAAGTTGGCCAAAAGTGAATCCACAAACTATAGCTTTGGTCAGTATCTCGTTCGAGATGGTTTTGGAGGATGCTAGCTTTTGCATATATATGCATTTTGAGGACAACTTCAATGATTTGATATTCGAAAGTCCATCAATACTCCAATCATATATGGCGTTTCGTCATATTTTTGATTACGTTTTATCTTTTCTTCAAGAATAAGGTCCGATGGAGATGGTCTTGAATAATATTGTTTTGATAATGGATATCTATTTTGACGAAATTGCGGATTAGATTGACGTCTTGAATTTCGACGACGGAAAATCTTATAAATTTCAGAAGATTGGAATCGAATGTGATTCGATTTTAACGAAGAGTTCGAAGAAGAGATGTCGGCCATCGATTCTTTATCTAATCGAGGAAGAAAAACTACTAGGAGTCGTAGGAGCGGTAGTCAAGACATTGACGATCGGGCCTTTGTCTTTTGATTGAGAACGAGATGTATAACTTACGTAGAGAAGGAAGTGGGGGAACAAGTGGGAGCTGTAGTGGTCGGAGATGAGGTAGTCGGGTTACCGATTGATAATTAGCTAAGTTTTGATGTCGCACATCAAAAAATTCGAGAAGAAAGAGGAGTTTTATAAGAAGGCATAGATGGAGAGGCCGATGGTGGAAAGAAAGGTTTAGTAACCTTTGGTGGTTTTTGTGAGATATTTGATTTAGTAGACGATATAGGAGGCGCGAAGTCTTCATGGTAGAGAGATATAAATTAGTATAATTGTTTTGTTCAATTATATTATTAATATCTCTTTTGGTAATTGGTCCTTCTAAATCGGATGATAGCTTTTAAAGGAGCGCTTTAAAATCTTTATGTTTTATAGCATGCTAACGGGGGATTTTGTTGATCAAATTTTTGGCCATTGTAGTTTCCCAAATAACATTAACTTGAGCAGATGTCTTGGGACTTTGAAGGGCTAACCAATCAAAGAAAGAAATGTTTTGCTTATGTAAATGAATGTAAGCAAAATATTTTTCTCTAAAGATATGTTGATGTTTAAAAGGAACCAAATTTACAAAAAAGCAGTTTTAATGGATGGGTTAAGAATTGTTGTTTAAGCAATTCACGATCCATGACGAAATTATCAACATGATCTTCAATGGTTACAACATTAATATGATAATCAAATAAATCGAAAAGTCGACATTATCGATATTAGTAGTTGTAGGTTCAACAAGATGAACTGGATAAGCAATACCGTCGAATCGGTTTTTGATGGTGCATCATAGGTTTGTGCAACAGAAAGTGGGAAGATGAAAGTGTAGAAGTTGACGTTCTTGGGGCAAATAAGATATCAACTTTACCATCATCATGTTCTATAATTTGTGAAATTTGTTGAGACACATGTCTCTTTTGTCGTTCTTCTTTATTAGTGTTGTTATCGTCCATTGATGAGGAAAAGCAAGCTCTTTTAAGGCTAGTTGCTTTCTATCAATGACAAGATTTTTTACATTTGTAAGAAAAATGGTAGATGCGGTTTGTTGTTGCGACTTATCATAAGCGATATCGTGAATGATAGTATGCATGACTTTATAAAAAGTCGATAAACAACAAAGCAACATTAGAGATTGTTTTGATAAGGTAAAACCTTTGGTGGAAATTCCAAGAACAAGGGCTTTTGAAACAAGATTCGGCTGGATTATGGAGATCAATAGTGAAATTTGGAGCACATTCAAAATATAAGGGTCCATTTGAAAGGCTACCTTCAATGATTCCTAAAATTGAATCAAAATGGAGATGTCTTTTGTCTCGAACGGAGACCATAGCATCTCGCGCGTTAACACCTAACGCCACTAATGGTTTAAGTGCAACTTGAATTAAACCAAGATGGAGGTATTTATGAGTAGATGCATGATTAGCTATTTTTTCTCGGAGAGATGATAACTATTTCTTGACCGTCTTCAAGAATCGAAATAGTATCTTCGACAAGTTTAATAATATAATTTTGTTTTGGAGAAAAATTACCTTTGGTATACACCATAAAGGGTTGAACTTTTGGAATGGTCCAATTTTGCAAAGCTTGATCTATATTAGCATAAACTACTTCATGACTATTTTTTGATTTTTTATTTTTATGTAATTGCATAATAGATTCAGTAGTAAAGGAGAAGTTGAACCGTAAGCGAATTATCGTCGGACGAAGAAAAAGAAAGAAGTTTTGATAAGGATTGTCGGAAAGAATTCATGATAATAAAGTTTTTGAAAACAAATCGATTTGTTAGTCAACGATTCTTGCTTCGCTCGTCTTACACCAATTGCGAGTCTTACAACGCGACAAGGAAAACGATTAGTAGCAAAAACATTATAATCGGAAAACCTCAAAGTAAAATCCAAACAAAAGAAATACCAATGAGAAATCTTCTATGAAAACAAAAAGAAGGCAAACTATTAAGAAGTTTGATAATGATAATGACATGTTTTTGCTACTAATCGTTTTCCTTGTCGCGTTGTAAGACTCGCAATTGGTGTAAGACGAAAGAAATCGTTGACTAACAAATCGATTTGTTTTCAAAAACTTTATTATCATGAATTCTTTCCGACAATCCTTATCAAAACTTCTTTCTTTTTCTTCGTCCGACAACGATAATTAATTCGCTTTCGTTCAACTTCTCCTTTACTACTACCTGAATCTATTATGCAATTACATAAAAATAAAAAATCAAAAAATAGTCATGAAGTAGTTTATGCCAATATAGATCAAGCTTTGCAAAATTGGACCATTCCAAAAGTTCAACCCTTTATGGTTTATACCAAAGGTAATTTTTCTCCAAAACAAAATTACATTATTAAACTTGTCGAAGATACTATTTCAGTTCCTGAAGACGGTCAAGAACTAGTTATCATCTCTCCAAAAAAAATATCTAAGCATGCATCTACTCATAAATACCTCCATCTTGGTTTAATTCAAGTTGCACTTAAACCATTAGTGGCGTTAGGTGTTAACGCTGATGCTATGGTCTCCGTTCGAGACAAAAGACATCTCCATTTCAAAGACTCAATTTTAGGAATCATTGAAGGTAGCCTTTCAAATGGACCCTTATATTTTGAATGTGCTCCAAATTTCACTATTGATCTCCATAATCCAAATAATCTTGTTTCAAAAGCCCTTGTTCTTGGAATTTCCACCAAAGGTTTTACCTTATCTAAAACAATCTCTAATGTTGTCTTTGTTGTTTATCGACTTTTTTATAAAGTCATGCATACTATCATTCCCGATATCGCTTATGATAAGTCGCAACAACAAACCGCATCTACCATTTTTCTTACAAATGTAAAAATACTTGTCATTGATAGAAAGCAACTAGCCTTAAAAGAGCTTGCTTTTCCTCATCAATGGACGATATGACACTAATAAAGAAGAAAGAAAAGAGACATGTGTCTCAACAAATTTCACAAATTATAGAACATGATGATGGTAAAGTTGATATCTTATTTGCCCCAAGAACGTCAACTTCTACACTTTCATCTTCCCACTTTTCTCGTTGCACAAACCTATGATGCACCATCAAAAACCAGCTTACGACGTATTGCTTATCCAAGTTCATATCTTGTTGAACCTACAACTAATACCGATAATGTCGACTTTTTCGATTTCATTTGAGTATCATATTAATGTTGTAACCATTGAAGATCATGTTGATAATTTCGTCATGGATCGTGAATTGCTTAAACAACAATTCTTAACCCATCCATTAAAACCTCTTTTTGTAAGCTTGGTTCCTTTTAAACATCACCATATCTTTAGAGAAAAATATTTTGCTTACATTCATTTACATAAGCAAAACATTTCTTTCTTTGATTGGTTAGCCCTTCAAAGTCCCAAGACATCCGCTCAAGTTAATGTTATTTGGGAAACTACAATCGGCCAAAAATTTGATCAACAAAATCCCCTGTTAGCCTATAAAACATAAAGATTTTAAAGCCGCTCCTTTAAAAGCTATCACCGATTTAGAAGGACCAATTACCAAAAGAGATATTAATAATATAATTGAACAAAACAATTATACTAATTTATATCTCTCTACCATGAAGACTTCTCGCGCCTCCTATATCGTCTACTAAATCAAATATCTCACAAAAACCACCAAAGGTTACTAAACCTTTCTTTCCGCCATCGGCCTCTCCATCTATGCCTTCTTATAAAACTCCTCTTTCTTCTCGAATTTTTTGATGTGCTTGACATCAAAACTTAGCCAATTATCAATCGGTAACCCGACTACCTCATCTCCACCACTACAGCTTCCCACTTTGTTCCCACTTCCTTCTACCGTAAGTTATACATCTCGTTCTCAATCAAAAGACAAAGGCCCGATCGTCAATGTCTTGACTACCGCTCCTACAAACTCCTAGTAGTTTTTCTTCCTCTCGATTCCGATAAAGAATCGATGGCCGACATCTCTTCTTCGAACTCTTCGTTAAAATCGAATCACATTCGATTCCAATCTTCCCGAAATTTATAAGATTTTCCGTCGTCGAAATTCAAGACGTCAATCTAATCCGCAATTTAGGTCAAAATAGATATCCATTATCAAAACAATATTATTCAAGACCATCTCCATCGGACCTTATTCTTGAAGAAAAGATAAAACGTAATCAAAAATATGACGAAACGCCATATATGATTGGAGTATTGATGGACTTTCTCGAATATCAAATCATTGAAGTTGTCCTCAAAATGCATATATATGCAAAAGCTAGCATCCTCCAAAACCATACTTGAACCGACATACCCAAAGCTATAGTTTGTGGATTCACCGCCAACTTTATGGTTGGTGGCATTATACCATGGATGATGATGAAAGAGAATCAATTCTTAATCATCTAAAAAGCTGATGCATTAGACAATCCCATTATGGGACCCAATGGAGAATGGGTCTATGATTCTCATGAATCAACTCATTGCTTTGAATTAATTTGGCAATTTGTTGGTCATGTTAAATCATTAATGCTAAGATTAGGGATCAACTCCATAGTCTTCGATGTCGTACTTTAATGATTATCGTTGGTACAAAGATACTTTCTTTACCAAATTGTATTCTTTAACCGAAAAACATGATGCAATGTTCGGAAAGAACGTTTTATTGCAGGATTACCACCATACTTTGCCTCCAAAATTAAAGATTTCATCAATGAGCATTATGACAATACTCTTGCTGAACTTTCCTATGGTGATATCACACAAGTCAGTGCAAACTTGTGCGCTATCCATTTGCAATGATATGAAACTCAATCGCCAAATTCAAAAGGAGAAATCAACCTTAAAACATGATTTAGGAAATTTCTTTTGATTTCGGCCAAGAAATTGATGTTTCCAGATATACCACACCTAAACATAAGACCAAGAATACCAAGCGTCCTAAGACTAATACCTACCTCTATAAACCTCCCTACTATCAAAAATCAACTTCCAAAGTTCGTTATTCTAAACAACAACGACCATCATATGCTGTACGCAAAAGATCAATTGATCCACATACTAAACAAAATCTTTGTTATAAATGTGGAAGACCTGGTCATTATGCTAATAAATGTAGAGTTGCTCCAATGAAAATTGGACATGTTGCCTTTTCTGCTTCTGATGAAGAGAAATGTCACTGTGTATCCAATCTTCCTCATACTTCAACATCGTCTTCCTCTTCGAACCGAAATCCATGTTCTCACTGCTTATGAAGATCTTCTTCTTGCCATTGGTGATCACATTTCGATCCTGATTTAAAATACCAATATTTCACAAAAGTCGTTAAACAGATGGATGAAGTCTTCTTCTTCTCCACCAATTAAACAAACATTCTCTCCTAAAAAAAGACAACAAAAATTTAATGAGCAATTATCCATAGATGATTCCCATCTTAACTTCTCCAATCTCATGGAAATTGTAAACAACAAAAAATCGACTAAACAAACCACACTTCACTCCTCTGCAAACAGACATTAATCATCTTAAAAATGAGATTAAGCAATTAACATCCCGTATTGTTCGACTTGAACAATCGATGTTGAAGCTCATTATCGCTTTGATGAGAATGATATCTTTTCTCTTTCCAAACCTTCCTCTAACTTCCATAGATGGTATACTCCTCTCACGTTTACAAATAAACCAATTGCGAGTCTTACAACGCGACAAGGAAAACGATTAGTAGCAAAAACATTATAATCGGGAAAACCTCAGTGCAAAAATCCAAACAAAAGAAATACCAATGAGAAATCTTCGGTGAAAACAAAAAGAAGGCAAACTATTAAGAAGTTTGATAATGATAATAACATATACTTACAAATGGGATGGTCTGAAAGTGAGCACGATCTATGGCTCTGATACCAAGTGAACGGCCTTCAACGTAAGCAAACTCGACTGGATAATAGGTTTTAAAGGATGTAATATGAAAATTATATGGAAACTCAGAGGTGGTATTATATAGATAAGGTGCAGGGTACAAATAATAATAAGACTCTATTTTTATAACGGAGAAACACTCATACAACAGACTTAACAAAGCAGAAAATAAGAAAGCTCTACTACTTACTTGATTCTTAACATCTCATACTCACTTCTATTTATAGACGCGTTATCGGTGGAATGATAACCCTACAGACAAAAGCAAAACGACTCTTTAACAAAAGCAAGGGGTCAAGTTGAAACAAGATTTTTGACTCTTAGAAAAAGAAAAAGACAAATAGTACAAAGGTCTACAAGAGATGACCTTACGAGAAAGCAAACAGTAAAAGTAGATAGTACAAACATAAAACAGCATCTTATCCTTTGGGAAAAAGAAAAGATTCTGGTTGAGAGGTCATGGACCTTGGAGCAGATAAGCACAACAACCGGCTGTCACTATTAACCAGTGGAAAATAGGACAGGAAGCTAGAGCTTGAAATGACAAATGGCATGGGCCTGATGGCTGGACACGTCCAGGAGAACTTAAGCATTATCTTGATAATAATTAAGTTCGGGGCGAAAACACATGGGATTATCATCACGATAATAAATCAGGTGACAGAAATTGGTAGCTGGTGAATGATGGATGAAATTCCAAAGTGGAGCGAAAACATAGTCGAAAGCGAAACACGCTACTGCATATCAACAAAGATGATGATATGGGGACAATTTAAAAGATACCATATAGCAAGGATGATATTAGTATCTTCGATGTCCAGCGAAAACAAATATGGGATAAATGGATAGTCATGGAATAAGGACGTCTACTTCGTAAGCAACGTAAACATCCATGTGGTAAATATTCAATATTAACACCATTTGGATAGACCAGGGCTAAAAGATAATCAACCACTCAGTTGGATGAATTCTCGCGAAAATTTGGCTAGCGCGTCGTCATCGTAAAGATGTACGCTGATGGATGATGGAGATAATGAACACCGAAAGTAACCTGTTCCAATTCATTACGTAATTGCTTGGTTATCTTCTTCCATTTTTTGACGTAACAATCTATTATCTTCTTCTATTTGTTGAAGTTTGGCTAAAATTAAAGTCAGTATCGGAAGAAGGTTTAGAGACGATGTCTTTATAGGTGGTAGAACTAGATGGTCCTTTTCTTTGGTTGTTTTGTGGGTGTTGGGGGAGCGATTATTGATTGGTGAAAGCGACTTTGTAATTAAACTTATTCCACCATTTGCGGATATGGCTTGTGATAAATAATTTACAAGATATGTCCTGGGTGCTTGGAGGGTTCATAAATGGAGACTGGAGCGGTTTCATAATCCCATTTAAGAATCCATGGGATATTATATTTGCATAAAAATTGGAGTATGGGGAGTTTTTCTTTGGCAAATTGTTCTTGAACTGTTTTGGAAAAATCATTTCATGGGGTCCAAATTTGTTCCACCAACGTAAGCCACCATTGTGGAAAAACCTTCTGGACAAGTTGGAGAAAAGGAGAGGTACCAAGAATGATGGTCTGGATCTTTGTAAAATAAAATGTTTTGCCAGGCATTGATATAATCTTGGTAGCTAATAGAAACCGGAGGCTTGTCTTTTCCAATACTAATATCTTTGTAGGTAAAAGGAGTTTTAGTTATAAATTTATAATGTTCACACCAATCGTCAGTAGATAGAACTCGCTGAATTTTGAGCTTTGAAAAGTCTATTTCCACTGAGTTTTCTCGGGATCGATGGTCAAAATGAACGAGAAAAGGTGGAGGTTAAGATGGATTCATAAAATTGGATAGTAGCATGTGGACGTTGTGGGATGAAATGGAGACCAGGTGGTATAGTACAGGCAATTTGAGTAGCAAGTGGTTTACTTGCTAAAGTTGGTTCTAATGGAGCGATTAAATTTTGGCTTATAGGCAAATATGTGCAGTTTGGTTCTCGTTGTTCAAGAGGCTTAAAACGATTAGGCGGAGTGGAGGTTTGAAGTCGCCTTTTTTGACATCTCAAAAGATGCACTGAGAGGGGTAGTAAGAAATTCTCGTGACAAAAAGTCCGGAAGAGAATTTGAAGTTCCTGTATATATGTAATATCAAAATCAAATATACTTAAAATAGCTTGCCATCTTGCAAAAATCGTTTAGCGACAAGATTTTTAACATCGTTAAAAAATATATTTTTTGCAGATTGACAATCAACACGAATTAAAAACTTTTGATTTAGCAAATCAAATTTGAGAATTTTTGAACACAAAGAACAATGGCAAGAACTTCTTTTTGAAATGTGGAATAATTGATTTGGGCTTCTTTCCATGTTTTAGATGTAAAGCAAACTAATTGTTCTTTACCGGTTGGAGTTTGTTGTAAAAGTATGCCACCATAACCAATGTTAGAGGCATCTGTTTGAACAATTTTGAAGTCTTGGGAGTTGGCGAGATGTAGGCATGGTAATGAATGAACTTTTTCTTTGATGAGCTTAACCGCAGTGGTATGCGCAGAGTCCATTTAAATGGTTTTTTAGAAGATAATAACTTCTCAAGACATCGGCGATCTTGGGCAACGTTTTTGTAGAAATCGGAGAGATAATTAAGACACCCTAAAAATCTCTGTAATTGAAGGCGATCATGTAATTGATCTGAAATTTGTTGCGAAAGCGATAACTCGATTCACCGGGTCAAAGTTTGATTGGATAATTTAAAACCAAGAAATGTAACCTCGGTTTGAAAGAGATGCATTTTCTTTTTGAAAGTACAAGTCCGTTCTTTTGAATTAAATATTGGAATGTGTGTAAATGTTTCCAATGTTGATCTATAGATGGGGAGAAAACTAACAGATCATCAATATAAACAAGGATAAACGAACTATGTGGATTAAAAATGTCATTCATAATTTTTTGAAATTCTGATGGGGCATTTTTTAGACCAAATGGCATAACATTCCATTGATATTGTCCAAATGGAGTATTAAATGCCGTTTTGTAACGATCGGAAGGATGGATCTGGATTTGCCAAAATCCGGATTTTAAATCAAATTTAGAAAAGACTATCGCAGAGGTAGTAGCTTTTAGCAAATCGATTTATTTGGGAGAGGATATCTTATGGTTTTTAACACTTTGTTTAAAGGTTTATAATTAATAACTAATCGAGGAACACCTCGTTCAAGTTCGAGCATTTTCAACATAAAAAGTCAGTTAACTCCATGGGGATTTGGAAGAAGTGATTAGCTTTTTATTGAGTAATTAGGTTGATTTCTTTTTGACAGATTTGTGGTTCAGAATCCATTTGTGATGGATTAGCTTTTGTGGGAATTTTTGATTCATGAAAGTCCCAGATATAGGGAAGACGAACTATATGTTGTTTTCGAGACCGAGAAAGCATTTGGAAACTCGAACAACATTTACTGTTCTAAATTAGTTTGGAAAGATTGAAGTTTATTTTTGAAAACGAGAGATTGTAAAATCGATCTGTTTTTAAAAGTAAAATTTCATTTTTTAGAAAACCAATATGAATAATTTTATATTCAATTTGGTGAACAAGGAGATCAATTTTGAGAATCGTTAGAGGTGGAGAAAAAGGAAAAAGAATAGATTTTCCTTGAAGGGTAGTTGTGATGCCTGTTTCGAAACAGAAAAAGTGGAGTTTTGCGGAGGAATGGAGTGCCAAGTAACATATCTTGTTTAAGACCGGGGATAACGATAAATGTTAATGGGAGACATATCCTTGATTACAAATATGAGCATTTGGAACTTCATATTTGATGCGGGTACTTTGTCCGTTGGCAACAGATATACTAGAGAATTCTCAGACAAGGTGTATAGTATTTAAACGGAAGAAATCCTTCACGAATGCAATTAAGATCGCACCGAATCTATGATTGCATGACATGTTACGAGAGAAATCTTTGATCGTAAACGATTAGGAGTATAACATATAAGGAAGTTTGATAATGATAAGGTAAACACCATATGCGTAATCGAGACACTTGTGTGAACTCTTCCGCCTTTGTGGCGAGACTTCGAGTTCCCAAAAATGTAGCTTTGTCTGGCCATGCGAGTCCGAGACAGCTTAGCACATCTCTCGACTTTGTGGTGAGAACCGCGAATTCCCATTTCTTTAACTATTCAACCGAACCCTAACTTGGAGACGAAATCGGCTCACATCACGACCCTACGAATCGCAAAAAAGCGTAAATCGAAGGAGAAACACAAGGCGAGACACGGAAACACGATTTCGGGGATTCTAAATTTGGACATCAATCAAACAGAGACGTCAAATGGATGTAGCTTAGGACATTTTATGTGCCAACTAATACACTATGGTGCATGGGATAATTAATTCATAATCTCTAACTCCATTTGAGAGGGAGAAAGGCTGCTGTGTTCAACTTTTGTTGGAGCCCCCATGAACCTGGCACACATGCAGATTACAAGGAAGAGGGGGCTGGGCCCACAACTCATGATATGAATCATTATATTCAAAGATTTGGAATCCATTATGCTTAATGGCTATGATTAATGTCTGCATTAATATTAATATAACTCCTATATATATATATATATCTTCTTGATTTTATATGAATATTTCATCAAATCTTTACTATAATGGCCACTAAGAATCTAAGATCTTGACCCGTTTTGGAGGATTAAGGAAAGATTTAAAAAATAAGGAACAATAAATTATGAGGTTAATGTGGAGAAATAGTTGTAACGTCAGGCATAATTATTATTATTATTTTTTGATTAACTATGTGGGAAAATGCAAGAATGACACCCAAATGTCATTTTAAGTTACACCTCTATGACGTGGCGCATGAGTCCCACGTAAAAATGAGTGCGCAAAAAATAGTTTTCAGTGCATAACACGTGTGGTGTGTATCTCGAAGCACGCATGACGACTCTCATGAATGTGAGTTAGCACGCCACATCACATTTTTACATAAGGCCCTCACGTCACGTCATAGCGGTATCACTTGGGATGTCATTCTAGTATTTTTCCACATGTATCTAGACCCTTGTCTTATTGGTCTAAAGATTGCGAAAAGAGACCATTAATAGCCCGACATTTGACTGTCGTGGGGAATCGATTTCGAGATCGTGCACTTAATCCACACAGTCATGCTTTCGCCCTTAATGCTAGCTAGGTCAACCCGTCTGAGTTGTCAAACATATTTTTTTTAAATACCAACAGGTGTCTTAACTTTTTTCTCACCTCAATTACTCTGGCAAATTTTAGTAACACACAAAAGAAATTAAGAAAATATAAATGTAGCTATAATAGTTGTAACCGAAACATCTGTCTTGGTCAGCTTGTTCTCATTGCACCATTCTCCAAAAAATGAAGGAGTATATGTCCTAATTGATGTCTGGTAAAATGTACATGCTTATGCTTACACACATCTAGTATTTCTTAAGAGACATGTCATATCCTACAAAAAAAAAAAAAATGGTGCTTTGTGAAGAATAAGAGACATGCTAACACCTCCTATACTTGATACCTTGTGACCCCGATTTCGATTCTTCGTGATAGTCAAATGTCGGATCACTGGTGGTATCTTTCCGCAATCTCAAGACCCGTGAGACTAGTCAAATAAAATATTTGAATATCCACAATTACTCAAAAAAAAAAAAAAAAAACCTCCTATACTTAATCAACTAAAGGTTTAACTTATTGGTTAATTTGGTATGAACACTTATGTAAAAAGTAAGGAGTTCAAGTCATTGTGGGCAAGTTGGTTTCTTTCTATCCTGACGAGTTGATCTAGTGGTAAGGTGAAGGTAGGACTGTGTGTGGTTAGGTGCACGATCTTAAGTTCGATTCCCCACGACTGCCAAATGTCGGGCCACTAATGGTCTCTTTCTGCAATCTCAGGGTAAATAAGACTAGTTAAACAAATGTCTAGATATACATGGTTAATCAAAAAAAAAAAGTTGGTTTCTTTCTTATACAAAAATAAACTCCTCCTATGCATATTCAAAATTTGTTGTCATTGTCGAGATCGCTTAACGATTAATTACGTGGGTAGCTTACTAGTATGATATGGGGCCTCGATCTTATATGCAAGAAGTCGGGGGTTCAAGCTTTCGTGGAGGAGGCTCTCCATCTATATTTTAGACATTGCTATATCGAGCCGCTCTTCATCACATAATAAAATAGCCGTGATTCCACAAAAAATGAAATACCAATTCATTAGATTCTATGATTTCCTTTCTCATGTAACCTTGCCACAACTAATTCTTTCTTTTCAATCCCTTTAAAAAGAACCACTTTAAATGGTACCTAACTAGTAACTAGTACAACAAAAGCATTTTCACAAAAATGGGATTGACCCTTGTGAGTTGATCAAGCATTTATTAGCACAAGATCATTAAATTTAGTAAAATTGAACAACTTCATTAATGGTGCTAATTTCTAAGTACATTTATTTATGGTGCAGAGGAAACAAGGGCAAGACTTGAAAGTGTGTACAAAAGATTGTGACATCATGTAATTCACTGTGACAAGGGAGGAGTTCAATTTTGATGGTGTTCATGATAGTCTTTTGAATGTAAGTGTTTGGCAGCACTTTAAAGAAGTGAAAGAGTTTCAGGTGGAGTGATCATTAAAGCAGAGAAAACAATGTAGTTTTTTAAGAAAATAAAATTCTATCCATAAAGGAAAATGATCGGGGTACACACTTTAGACACTGACTTTAGGCACTTAGCAATCGTGTATCATTCTAACACCTCGAACGACTGCGCACGACCGCCAAGTGCTCAAAGTCAATTCTAAAGTGGGTACCCTACCAGCTTCCATCCATAAAACAAAACAAAACAAATCTACAGCAGAGATGAGAAAAATAATAATGAAATGGAGTGGTCTAACTGACAAACATGTAGTAAATTAGGGTTTACTCCATTGGATAATTACACATTATATCATATGACTTAAGATGGCCTATCTTTAATAGATTTTTTTTTTTTTTTTTGACTTTAACAGGAGTCGAACTCACAATCTCTTCAAACCTCATCTTTAGACAAATGATGCATCTTTCATCTCATAAGAGATGTTGTGACAAACTTATTGTTTACATGCATATTTATTTAAATAAATTGTTCCTCAAACACAGTACGCAAGTACGTATATTTTGTTTGATATATTTCTATATGCATTCATAAATCATATATTTGTAATAATAGATATAGAATATTTTTAATGCTAATTACTTAATATATTGCATCAATCTTTCAAGTAATATGTCTAAATATACTCGACAATATATAGATTTTTTTTTTTGATCTATACGACTAGTCCGGATTTTCCGAGGCGCGTCATATAGGTGGGTGGAGCTCCCAACGTTGATGTTTTCTTTCTCACGACTCAAACTTCAATCACTAGCTTATGAACAACAACTCCCTTCCATTTTTTTTTAGGTAACTCACTTTCAATTGTGTCAACCAACTATTAGTCAATATATACATTCTTATTAAGTGGTATACCATTCAAGCCCAATTTTAAAATTTTAATATCACATTTAAATTAAGCAAATAAAAATTGTCATTGTCCCTCAACCAGTGAAGTACCATTACAGTGGAGAGAGATAGAGAGAGAGAGAGAGAGAGTAATTAAGCAGCACAGCTGAATCTACAGCTCAAGATCCTCTTATAAAACAGGTACATCTGGCTCTAAAGGGACCCAACATTCCTGAGAAAAATCTAAGTCCAAAAGCCCTAGATTTTGCCCCCATCTTAACTCACTCACTCAAAGAAAAGGCAGTGATGATGATGGTCTCAGCTCTGGTGTACCAACCCTTATTATTTAGACACCATGACACATTGACACATATGAGTCCCAAGTGTTTTTGCTGACCAATGCATGCCATGTGTCAGCTAAACAGTTGTAGTGTTTCTTGGATTTTTATGAAGAATGTGAATTCTCTGCTTCAGGGGTGATGGAACTTTCAACATTGTCATCATCAATTGTTCTCCTAACATATGTAAACCATCAAGTAGATCCAAAATGCTGTAAATTTCATGTGCACTCCCCAGTCATGTTTGTTTAGTACATTTAATCAGGGTTTGTTTGTTGAAAAATACAACTAAAAAATCTACAGGATTTTGGCGTCGAGATTGTTTTGACCCACTAAGGTACGTTCAGATCGATTGCATTAAAATAGTTGAACTCTACGTATAATTAATTTTTCCCGCGTACTCATACATATTCGCTTGTTTTGCAAGGACTTCAAGTAAGTTTGTGACTTTATAACCGTAATCATTTTCGCGAAGTGGCAGCATGTACAAAAGAATTTGAAAAGATGTTAGGCAAGAATTTTGGTCAGAGCTTAAATATATGAGCCTTTAATCTCTATGATTAGCCATACTTTTTTTTTTTTTCTAGTTGCTCTATATGATGCTTATCCCATCTAGTCACTGGGCATTGGTTCATAATAAACATAATTAAGGTTGGTCTTAGATGGCTCCAACATAGACTAATATCTCATACATTGCACTATAAACAACAAATCTAACTGATTAATTGATTAATCTTCTCAAAAAGACAATAAAGTAAGAGAAAGGCTCATAAGACGTTAAGGGACTTTTCCAGAGATCTTATTTAATTTTTGTATGTTTGTGGCTCTTTCATGTATAAGCTCAGCCCAATATTTGTCCCAATGACCTTTACAACTCCATCTCCATCTTTGTTTCAGCAATTTGACAATATTTAAGGTTATCAGTCAAGCTTTCTCTCTTGTATAATTAGTGTACAAGCCATATGAGATATGACCACATTTTGCACTCACATTTTGTTGCTTAATTGTTTCAGTTACATGTTTTTTTGTTTTTCAAGACTCCAAACCTTTTTTTGTGGCATATTGATTATGTTTAGGAAGTCATTAGTTTGTATGTCCAAACTGAGCCGTCACTCAGTTGGAAATTATGGTGCTTTCTGAACAAGCTAATTTGCCGTAGTGTTGCCGAGCTATTAAGAGGAAGGCTTCTATAAGCTACAAGATGTGTCCCGAAGGTCGACAAATTTGAGTCACTCATGATGCTATCAGGAAGAGTCGTGTGTTGTAGATCTTGATTTCTAGGGCTTCAGTAGTTGCATCAATGTAATAGAATGAAATATTAATAGGGAAATGATTAAGTGACCCATTTTGAACACTCGAAATGATGCTCCATTGCTAGTGTCCATTAATTTCAAATCAATGTGTATTTAAAGGCCATTTAGGGTCACCCTAGCACTACTCATATTAATACTCTATATATTTCTTGACCAAAAAGGTTTCTACAAAGTTTCTCACATCAGCACGGCATTAGAATTAATAACAAATAATGCATAAAGCTAATGCTGATAATGCTTGTACACCAAAATTAGATTAGTATAAGTTTTACTAGCTCAGTCGCCATCTTTGATCAAGAGACACTTTTCATTCACTAGTCACTACTATTCCATCTTTATCAATTATCTCATATCCTACTACATTAAAGTTAGTGGATAAACTGAAAAGAATGCCCAATCTTTTGCCATTTCAAGTCCAAATCAGGGATTTGTAAACCTGGCTTTTCCTAACATCCAACCCCAAAAGGCCAAGTTTCTGGGTGTTTTGAGCTTCGGCAGATTCTATTTTAATTTTTAAACATGTCTAGGGTGCACTTTGAGCACACGAAATGGACACCCACTTGTTAGTGTCCCTTTAAATACACATTGATTTGTCTGAACATAAATATCGACGCACAAATCAAGGGACACCACTAAGTAGATGTCCATTTAGAGCCGACGAAAACAAAGGTCAAGTTTCTGATAGCTAGTTATAGATTCAACTTGAAAAATGCTAAAGGCGAGATTTAAGAAAAGTAATGGAAAGATGATCCAAACAACTAAATGATATTGATTGACGATTTGATCTTTTTTGTTCTAAATCAAGATCCTTAATTCAACATTGCTCAGTCTTAAATACTACACTGCTTGACTAAATCCAAGTAAGCAATAATATAGTCTTCTTGGAGAACTCAATACACCTCGGACGAATCCCACGGTGAACTTTGAAGCTAGAGAGAGCTTCATTAGCATTTTATGATCCAATACCAATTTAAAATGCCCTCTTTTTTCTTCACATAGGATAGGATATAAATTCTAGAGTTTGTGTAACCATTTATGACTGACCTTCCTTGTCAATGTTGTCATCCTCAGCTGCAGGAATTGGAACTTCAACAGAATCCTCTTTTGTAACATTGGTTGGAGCTACTTTGGGGTCTTCAGACAGATCCTGAAGCTAAAAGAGTTCCAGAACTATTCAGTCAAATTGGCAATTACGGTAATATAAATATTAAAGTTAAATGTGATGATTTATGAAAAAAAAAAAGAGCGTGAAAAGTCTACCCCCAAGTTCTTCAAACTATTTGTGACATCCTCTTGTTGCTGTTGAAGGGTACTCTTGAGTTCTTGAAATTCCTAGTTCAGTTCAATCAAACAATTTTAACCAAACCACGATGGGAAATGCAGATGATGACGATAAAAATTGCAGATGAACTTACTGATCTCAATTGTTCTACTTCAACATTAAGTGATTTCTTTAGATCTGTCAGCTCCTGTAAAAAGCAAGACCAAATTGGCATCATAAGTATACATCACATTAAATATGAAACTGATATCCTTGCAAACAGGAGGGCAAGCTGATGCATAATGCATTAGTAGGCGTCAAACTAAAAAAATAGGGAAAAGAAATTGGTACAAAATAATTCTAAGTTATTTTTTATGCTAAAAAAAGAGAATAATTCTTAAGATTCACTTTCCAGTGTTTGGATGTCTTAAACATTAAATTTCCAGCTTCACAAGCAATTTTATGGGGTATTTGACTTGAGAGGGATGTAAGGCTCTTTAAATCAATGAGTGTAGTGGAAGACTTAAGGGATACAACTAAAACGACGGCAGCAAGATGGATCTCTTGTAGCTAGCACAGTGCAAGATATTCGGTTGCGGATTGGTACCACCATTGGCAACGGATGGGTTGGCGTGTGAGAATTTTGTTTCTAGCATTTTTACTTATTACTATTTCTATTTTTTTACTCTTGTTATAGTGTTTTTAAGATATTTTGCAGACTATTTTTGAGAGTATGGATATCTTCATATTTTGTCTACCTTTTTCAAGATCTAGATACAGAGGTACAAGTGTAGAGGACTCCTAATTCTCATCATACTCAGTCTTAATAAAATTTTTGTTTACTATAAAAATAAAAGAAAAATTGCACTCAAACTATGACTTTCAATGTCAAGTCATTCATAGATCTCTATCTCAGTTGGTTTATAATAGTAAAAAGCCCTGGGGAATGCTGAGAAGCATTTCTACAAATCCTAAAGAAGATAAAACCAAAAACTTATGGCTGCATCAATCAGGGAATTCACAAACTCATCCAACTACAACTTCCTGAAGTTCCTCACTTATTTGCCTAATTGATATAAAGATGTTCTTATTAGAGCCCTGGAACTAAATTAACAAATGATTTGAAACCATTGAAATTTGACGCACACCTTAACGAGCTCTATTTTGACGAGAGAGACCAAAGAATATCATTAAGCTTGTAGCATCGACTAAGTCACTAAGGCAAGGAACAATTCAATTATTCATACTGCATGAATCGATGCCAGTTCTATAACTAAAAACTCAGGTATTTATAGAAAGTACTAATACCCCAAAGATGCAAGAAATTGCAACCAGGTTCTAAAGATTTTAAAGATTAATGTACTCCCAGCAGGTTCAGGATGTACAGCAACAAGTTGACAAGCGACAACAACATTAACTAACAACTGCATCGATCTCCATGACTAGAATCACAATGAAGTAGTTGTCAATTGAAGGTTTTGAATGGTACATTGTCTCATAATGATGAATGTATATCCCCCATTTCACCATATTTATCATCTACTTCCTCTGTTTCAGTATCTTCAAACTAGAAAATTAGGAAGCAGTAAGAACTGGGTTTAGCGAAGAGGATTAAGGATACAAAAAGATCGGTTATTAGTGTAATCTCTTTGAAAAGGTTTGGACCCTCAACATTAAAAAAAAATGTAAATATCTAGCATTTCAGGATTTCCCACTTAAGAAACTGTTGGGAACTTACGAACTAAAGCGAAAGAAAGGAAAAATCTTGTCCTTGGGAAATATTGGTTTAGTTTAAAAATGTATTAAATTAAATGGGCGGCTGACATAGGGTAGTGAGGGGCTAATAGTTGCTCCCTAAATAAAATTCCAAAACCAATTTAGTGATGGGCTATAAATCCTAATCAGGCACAAACACTCGATACAACTTCTACTGCTCTTTATTGAACCTCATACAGGTTTTATCATGAACCATGATCAAATGCAGATTACTAGAAAGTACAAATAATAATACACTGATCTAATAAAGAAGAAAAGAACTCACTTCGCGGTAGACCTTAACTTGAGTGTCTAGCTTAGACCTCCAACTCTGCAAATCCTGAAATCAACAACAAGAAAAAAAGGCATTCATCAAAAGCCACAAAAGATCATCCAAAAGAAGCGAAAACGAAATCATAAACCGAAGAGATGAAACCATTTCTCCACCAAGACCTGCTTTAATCCCTGGATTCTAGTCATAAGCTCCGTCCTCGACGCGCTCAGCTCCTAAACTCAACAACAACAACAACAAACAACAACAACAACAACTCAACAAACTCAACACCACACTCCACAAGCACTACAAAATTAACCAACCAATCAATCAATCAAACAAACGAAAAGAACAACAATTCGCGCCCTCGGCGGCATTACCGCGATCCTGGATCCAAGAGGCGTCGCGTTCTCCTTCCTCTGATACAACACAGAGAGTTCACCAGAGTCACATAACGACAGAATCCAAACATCAAATCAACCAAAACTCAAATCCTCACAAATCTCCAACGAAATCGACAAAACGGAACTCAAAACCAAACAAATTGTACAGAAACTCTGAAATTTCACGGAGGTTTCAGATCGGCGAGCTTACTGGTGAGAGAGGAGCGGGCGCTTGAGGTGTTGGAGCTGATTCGGAGTCCGCCATTGAAGCTCGATCGATCGACCGATCAATCGATCTGGTTATCGATCTAGGGTTAGGGTTTGAGGTTCTGAGAGTGGTAAATTTAGAGAGAGAAAGTAGAGAGAGAGAGAGAGAGTAAAGGAGATTCAAATATGAGATTGAAAACAGCGGTGGATTTGAGCGGGCAAGTTTTAAGTTTAGTCAAGAGTGAGAGTGAAAGCTACACCTCTTCAATAATGTTGACTATTTATAATAAGGGCCCGTTCCCGTTCGGTTTACGTGATTAGGCCGGATTAACCAGTTGGATCGATTAATTCCGGTTGTTCGCTTTGTTGGATTGAACTAGTTAGTACATAATTTAACGGACGAATTTAACCATGGTTTCTACTAGGGGTGGCAAAAAAACGGTAAGGACTAAGACGGTCCTGACACCTCACTTAATAACGACTAAAAATAGTGTCGGGACCGTAATGTTTTTGAAACGACACTTTTTTTGTCCTTTATGTTTTAAAAATATACAAGACCCGTTTTTTGTCCGGACCCGTTTTTTAATAAAATAAAATAAGATTTTTCACTTAATTATTAACAAAAATACATGATTTTTATGTTGTCATGCATTCCATCACTACAAAAAAGAAAGGTTATAAATTCAAAATTCTAAGTCTTACAAGTTTCCATATAAAAATAACATCATCATTAGTGAAATTATAATTCAAACATTATGAAAGTTTCAAAACACTCATATAAATAAATAAATATTATTTAAATTAATCGCTAAACGGGTACCCGTTTTTTTTAAAAATTTGTCCGGACACGGACCCGTTTTTTAAAACGGACAAGAAAACATGTCCAGACCCGTATTAATTTTGAAAAAAATTATGTCCGGACTCGTTTAAAGCGGGTCCGGACAAATGCGGACAAACGGGTCCGGGCACAGTTTGCCACCCCTAGTTTCTACCTTCTTAGCTACTTTGGACTCCGGATGAGTGCACTTAAAAAATGACGAATTTGCTAACAACATCAACATGCTTATCTTAATGTTAACATATTCTTGGGTAGAAGCGTCCTATAGGTTATACGTTCTTCGAATCCGAAATTAAGCACAAACCGATTTACCTGGGGCACCCAAAAATTAGACCCGAAATACCTAAACTACCCCTCGTGGAAATCCATCTCGCACCCCACCACCCTCAGGCAAACCCCCGAGCACCCCACCACCCCCACCACCACCTTCACCGAACTCCTTGTGGAAGAATCCATTTGTTTTGAACCGACCAAAGTGAGAGGAATCCCCGAAATCGTGTTCTCCGTCCCTCGCCGTGTGTTTCTCCTTCGTTGTTCGAGTTTTACGCATTTTGTAGGGTCCTGGTGTGTGAGCCGATTTCGTCTCCAAATTAGGGCTCGGTTGAAGATCGTCGAATTAAGTTACATTTGGTAGAGTAGTTGTAATGTGTGTGTGGCGGTTTGTAGAATGGTAAAAAATTGGGAAATCGCGGTTCTCGCCACACAAAGCCGAGATCGTGTTACCGTCTCGCCAAGCATGGCCGAGACAGAGCTAAATTTTTGGGAACTCGCAGCCTCGCCACGAAGGCGGAAGAGTTCACGGTGTCTCGGTTACGCATGGCCGAGAATACTTCGCTTATCTCGCCGAGACATGACGAGAGCTACAATTAGTGATAGATAATGTGGCGTCGGTGGTGTACAACCTAGAATTTTCTCATACTCTCGGTTGTACACTTGCGAGAGGGTTAGAGTAGGCTCGGTCCTCTATGACCGAGACATTTCAATATATCTCTGCTTCTGCGAGGCCGAAACAATCGCGCACATCGACGTAAACTTCGATAACCTCATAAAAAACACAATAAATTCGCAAAATTACCTCAAGTTCAACCTCCTCTTGCACCGTAGCAAGACAATCCTCCATTATATAGTGGAAACAAGTTCGGATTTGAGGAAATTACCAAACCCTACGTTGACAAACAAATCATCATTTTCACGCTTTTACCCAACTAAACAGTTCTAAGAAACCATCATATGGTTGTCAAACATTGTTACATCGTTTGTCGGATGATGTCAATCCGCAAGAATCGATAAACGCTCGCCGAAAATTAATTGGGGCTATGCCTAGGATATCTTAACAATAATCAAAAAATAATGTTGACTGCCCCTATTTTATTGTGTGGTGTTATATGGTGTAGGTGAAGTCAAAGGATCTTGATAGACCCATTGGCATCACCATTGATCTATGTGGATGAGAACTGGTTGCTTACCTAGGGATACTCATGATCATGTATGATAGGTGTTTTTTAACTAGTCGATTTTGTTGTGGTAATGTAAAGTTGTATGACAATTATCAATTGTCACGATTGGTCGTATTACTTATATTGCTTGGTGTTTTGGTATAATATTGGGAACTGTATTTTAAGTGCCTTGAGATAGTATCAAACTATCAATGTAATGATAGACTAAAATGTTGTGATGATAGATTAAGACAAGGGCACTGCTAGGTACCTTGGGGTGCGAATCACATGCATCTTGAAAATATCGCACGTATATCGATGTGCGTTCTGATGTTAATATATTTTCCTAGCATATATTTTCCTTAATACAATGCATGCAAACACTTGAACAAATATATGTTGGGGATCGACACAGATTAGGGATGTTAATATTCAAGTGAATGTGAACTCATGGTTTGAATGTGGAGGATTCAATATGTTGGGTTTTTGGCTCAAACTCCATGTCCTAATTTAATTAGGAATCATTGTTTTAGTTTGTGTCAAATTAGTAAATTAATTGTTTGCATGTAGGATTGATGTTTGTTAGTTGAGTCCAATTAGGATTTAGATTTGTTTTTGGATAATGTTTTAGTGTTCTACTTGGATTACAAGTATGGTTTGTGGGTATCTATATAAAGAACCCAAGGTTAGTTTATTATGTACACAAGGTTAATACAAGTTTTACTAAGTAAATAAAGTTTGAGGTTTGAGTGTTAGTGTGTGATTGCTTCCGCTGTATGTGTATGTGAGTGAATTCTCAACACAATAAAATGCCAAGGTAATTAAATTGGTGTCTCAAATCCAATCTTATAACTCATTTTATTATTTATTATTGTATCAACGTCGGACTAATGAGATGAGTTTACACGATATTTAGCAAGGTATCAGTATCAATTCACGTGCAACCAACAATCTAACAATTTAATCAATCATTATCTTCGTGTAGTGGTTGAAACTTATTCTAATTATTCACTTCAACCTCTATATATAATAAGGTCTTGGGTTCGAATCTCCTAATATTTCGGTATATCTTTTATAGGGCGGGATATGTTTGACCTAAAGAGGTAATCCTACACCACAACATCAAAAATAAAATAAAAATCCAACGATCTATAAAAATAAAAGTTTAATCCTACATTAGCAATAGGGTTTTGATGATCTCTGCAAAAGCCATTTGCTAGTGGAATTGAGAATTCTACTGCTTACCCTAGAACCAATTCACCAAAAATTATAGTGATTCAATGTAAATGGGCTTGGATGATTTGAATTTGCCAACCAATTGACAAATATATATTTTTCCCTTTTTTTTTTCTCTTTTTTTTTTAATGACAATAACATAGGGCGTGTTTGGTTTCGCCTACTTTGCAAATCACATCTGAGTCTCCTCTTTGCGTCCTTACAAGCTTGAGCTTGCGGCGAGGCCTCATGCTTAGGGCCAAGGTGATCAAATCCATTTTTTTTTCTTTTTTTTTTTTGTTAAAATCATCCGATAGCCGAACTCTATGACTACTTCGAATCTGTCTTGAGTCGCGCACCGCATAAGTGAGGGAGCTCCCAAAGTTGGTGTTTAATAAGGCCTTTATTTATGTTTTATTTAATTTCTTCATGTTGGAATTTTTATATTTTTATTTTTCTTTTCTATATTATTGCAAACCAAAGAAAAGAAATAGTTTTTTTTTTTTTTTTTTTTTTATTTTTCTGGTAGTGAGAAATGAACTATTTGATTGCATTGTTCTATTTATTGTTCTAAGCTTTTCATTTTAAAGTGATCCGTAAAATCTAACAAGATTTTATTTCATTGCTAAAGCATCTAAAGGGAGATGATGATGCATTAATTTCTATTGAGTTGAGTTTACAACAACAATAACAACAACAACAATAACACAACCTCAGTCTCAAATTAATTGAGATTAGCTACATGGATCAAACTATTCCATTGTGCTTGATTTATTGCAATTGCCGTTGAGCTTTCCAAACCATTTAAATCTCTCCTAAATAAGGTGTCCCAAATTAACTTCCATCTACTTCTACCTTGTGAATTTCTTCAGTTTCTATTGAGCCAACTTTTCTAGTGAGGGCATTTGTAGATCGTATTTGCAGGTGTTCAAACCACCACAACTGCACTTTCTTAATTTTTCTATCAATTGGTGTTACTCATACTTTTATTTGAATTTTCGTATTTCTTATTATATCTTTACAAGTTTTACCACACATTCACTTAAGCATTCTTCATTTATGTTACATTCATTTTATGTAATTATTGTTGCTTTGTTGCTGCTTTACCGCCCTATATTCACTTCCATAAAACATAACTGACCTAATTGCGGTCCTATAAATTTTTCTTTTAACTTGGTAGAGATATTTCGATCACAAATCACACTTGTTGCACTCCTTCTATTGAGTCGAGATTACATGAAAAAACTAAAATGAACTAAAATCTGTAATAAAGGCATCAAGAGTAAATGGTAAGATATATAATAAGTGGATTAGAAAAAAAGACTACAATAGAAAATG
The DNA here is from genome assembly GCA_039657325.1 of Stephania cephalantha. Lineage (NCBI taxonomy): Eukaryota > Viridiplantae > Streptophyta > Magnoliopsida > Ranunculales > Menispermaceae > Stephania > Stephania cephalantha. Next base: position 45,432,729 of record CM077579.1, on the reverse strand, counting down.
AGAAATTCGACGAGGTTAAGGTAGACCGAAGCTAACTTATGACACATTAATTAAGAGAGATTTAAATGATTTGAAAATCAGGCCATCATAAGCACTAAATAAGTGCAATATAAGAGTTAATTCGATCTTTGTAATCGACTTCAACTAATTTAAGATTGAGGTGTTGATGCCTAGCAATAGAAAAAAATCGGTTATATAGATCCAACATTTTCAATCTCCTCAATTGAACGCGTGATTGATAATCATTTTTTTTTTTTGACCGATGCTTACTTAGATCTATCATTACCCCTTAAAACTCTTCATTTTCTACCGAGTCGAGTTTTCTAACGTGCCACTAGACAAAACAAATGAGTGCTGCAAAAATAAAGCCATTGACAGTGTTGCATTGTCTTCTTTATGCTTTGTCTCCTACTATTTAATTAGGTGAGATAGAGCTCCAACCACACAAGGTAGGACCCAAAGCCATATAAAGGCACACAAATCAATTTAAGTCCACCAAACTCTTATACCAACATTAACTCATCTTTTCATGAACTGATCCACAAATGCTAGCATAGATAGTTAGATACTAATAACATTACTCTCTACACTCATTTCTCCATCAAAAACTAAGATTATGCCATTTTTATTAATCACATGTGTTGATGCAAACCCTTTCTTAAGGAGATAGATCACACTTGAAAGTGATAGGCTACCTGCATTTACCTCCCTCACTAATGATGGGGAGGTTGGAGAAAACTTGCACAGTGACCCTCTTGAATAGTAAGCAAGTTATCAACCAAACAAACAAACAAACAGGACCCATCACACAAAAAGAGATACCTTTGATTCTTAGTATTGATTCATGACTTTTAACACATAAAAATCATTGAACATTAGTTCTAATGATTGAGAGGCTCATAACAAAGCTTTTTCATGTCTGAAATCCTATAAATGGTAATGGGTGCCGCCGAAAAGGCGGTATTCTTGACTAATCAAGGAGATGCATAGAAACATAAACATGGGATTAATTGGAGACAGAAAGTAAAGCAAATTAGGATAGTGATTTGGAGGGGAAGTATGTTTGTAGAAATGCATAGAGAGGAGAAGTAAAGGAGGGCCATTTACAACTACAACTGCAAGGATCAGGGGTTCCTTGGAGTAGCATTAAAGACACTGCATTAGATCATGCATGTGCACCTACATAACTCCTTCACCACCCAATCAGATTTTTGGGTGAACTAAAAGATGAACTATGTTTAAAGGCGTAAGCCGATCGATATCTCTCTCTTCATGATTTGAGAATTATGAAGAACATAGGTGCTAGGATGATCCAGTTTATCCAATTCACCACTTTCATCATTTTCCTACTCATTGTTTCTCCTAATAATGCTTACCTTTTGGTGGGAGGATCTAAGATGACTGCCGCAGATAATTCCGATGACAATGCTGGCGCCGACGTTCTAGATTTCACGGAGTATAATGGCGATGGAAAGGAAAGCCGCATCGAGAAAGTATCAGGCGAGGAGGAAGTCGAAGAGAGGAGAGCTCTAGTCTTGGATAAATTCAGAGTTTTACTTGGACTGAGGAGCTTCGACATCAGAAGAGGCCGTGGCGACGATGAATTCTTGGCACCCTCTCCTGCACCAAGTAATGAAAATCCAGCTCCAGCTCCGGCTCCAGCTCCAGCGCCTAATCCGATACTGCCTCATAGATTCGTACGCTCTCATCATTCGCCGACTCAATCGAGACCAATTCCGCTGCAGCCAAACATACAAGGAGGCCATGAAGATAAGTCTAGAGTTAAAAGGATTGTCATAGCAGTTGCAGTATCTTGTGGAGTAGCTTTTGTTGGTTGTGCTCTAGGATTCACTCTGCTCTGTCAGAAGTTTCGGCGAGGTAGGAAGAGACGATCTGAAAAGACGATGTCGAATCCCAATGTAGATATCAGATTCAGCAGATCAAAGTATTTACCGTCTCCGAATTCTGTACGAAAGGTGAGTTTCGATCTGGGTCCTGAACATTTTTATCTAACCGCATTAGAACAAGTTGTGGAGTCGAATTCCTCGCATGTCAAACAAACCAGCGAAACTGTGGAAGTATTATCCAAGCAAAATCAAACAAGTTCTCCGAATCCTGCACGCAAGGTGAGTTTCGATCTGGGTCCTGAGCATTTTTATCCAAACACATTAGAACAAGTTGTGGACTCGAAATCCTTGCATATCAAACAAGCCTGTGAAACTGTGGAAGTATTATCCGAGCAAAATCCTTTGGATCGGAGAGCTGCAATCGGAAGTGAGTCAATAAAATTTGACGCTGAAGGTGCTGGTTGCTCGTCGGAGGATGAAATTGTTTCTGTTCATGAAGCTGAAGAATCAACCAATGGCGAGTCTGAAGGCAGCACTGGTTCTTTAGGTAACAAAATTGTCCCTGTTGAGTCTTCGTCATCCGACGACGAGTCTTTCCATTCAATATGCAATTCACATGCTTCAAGCACTCGAGTTTCGAATGCTTCGAAGGAAGATTTGGATGAGCCATTAGATAATTTCTCCTCGAAAAGTTATAAAATTGGATCTCCAACTGATCCTAGTCATGCGCATAGTAGTCATTCCATGTTCCACCCGTCTAATCCCAGTGTTCCTAGTCCAAAATTAACGCCATCGACAATGCAGTCCTCTTCAATCACTCGAAAACATGTCCCGTCACCTCCGCCTCCGCCTCCGCCTCCAACACCCCCAATATTGCCATCTCGACGTCCTCAAACTTCATCTTTTTCATCACAGATACTCAAAAAGATACCACTGTCATCAACAATGTCGAATGCGTCATCTCCCCAAAATTCAGATTCTTCTTCGTCGTCAAATATAACTCGTTCTTCTTCGGGATCAAACACAACTCCCCCAAGTGATTCTCCATCCCCATCTTTAATTAAGCCTCATCAGGCTTCAACAAGTCAAGCAACAGCTAAAACGACTCCGCTGCCACCAAGTCCACAATTACCGCCAGCCTTCCCACCACCCCCGCCACCCCCAACATTTTTAAAGAGTGCTGGTAAGACATTTCAACCGCCACCACCGCCACCGGGGAAATTTTTTCAACAAAATCTAGTAGGGAAAGACGGAACTCCGCTGCCAAAACTTAAACCCCTCCACTGGGACAAAGTCCGAGCTACGCCCGACCGTTCTATGATATGGGACAAGCTAAGATCAAGCTCATTCGAGTAAGTTAACTCTGTTCTTAGCGCTATTTATTTTCTTTCGCTTCACTCTGATCAAACTAACAAAATGGAGAACATCAAAACAGATTGGACGAGAAGATGATTGAGTCGCTCTTCGGGTACAACCTGCAAATAAAGAATAACGATGAAGCAAAGAGTAAAACCCCTCGCCAAGCAAGCACATTCTCGAACCAAAGAGACTGCAAAACATAACCATACTCTCTAAGGCCATAAATGCCACTCCTGAACAGGTTTGCGCTGCTCTAATACAAGGTAAACCAACTATTGTATGCTTTTTTTGTTACCATACAACTCCCAAAGTTTGAAACAAAATTAAGAGATTTGTTTCCTACCATTGAAAGCAGGAGATGGGCTAAGTCTGCAACAACTGGAGGCGCTTGTGAAGATGGTACCGACCAAGGACGAAGAGATAAAGCTCTTGAGCCACAGAAGAGATACCGGTGATCTCAGCACCGCAGAGAAGTTTGTGAGGACGATTCTTAATGTACCCTTTGCCTTCCTAAGAATAGAGGCCATGCTCTACAGAGATACTTTCGAAGATGAGGTGATCCATCTTCGCAAATCCTTCGCAATGCTAGAGGTAACAAACTTCAAATCTCAGTTTCAGATAAAGTAGGTAGTTTGAGAGTCTTAATATTCTCTAATTTCTATCATCTGTTTCTACAAGGATGCCTGCAAGGAACTACAGTGTAGCAGACTTTTCTTGAAACTACTAGAGGCCGTCTTGAAAACGGGAAATAGGATGAATGTCGGGACAATCAGAGGAGGTGCCAGAGCGTTCAAACTCGACACCCTCCTCAAACTAGCAGATGTGAAAGGAACAGATGGTAAGACCACATTGCTTCATTTTGTGGTTCAAGAAATGATTCGTTCAGAAAAAGTCCGAGAATCTGAACCAGTTAAAATTAGAGAAACTCCGAAGGCCAACAAATCTATGGACGACAAGGAAGAAAATTACATAAAGATGGGTCTTGACTTAGTTTCGGGCCTAAGCGCAGAGTTATGCAACGTGAAGAAAACAGCTTCTGTGGACTTGGATGTACTAGCAAGCTCAGTTTCAAACCTATCCGAAGGAATGGTCAAGCTAAAACATCTAGTAAATGAGGATCTATCCAATGAAAACAAGCGAGGCAATTTCGTCAACTCAATGAAATCTTTCTTGAAAAATGCCGAAAAAAATATCAACGAGTTGAAGAAGGATGAAGATAGAATCCTTTTACAGGTGAAAGAAATCACCGAGTATTTTCATGGAGATGTGAGTAAAGATGAAGCAAATCCACTTCGAATATTCGTGATTGTGAGAGATTTTTTGGGCACGTTGGATCAAGTATGCAAAGAGCTTAGAGCCTCGAAAACTCCAAACCTACCAATCCAAGTTTCACCTTTTAGATAGATGATATGCTTTTCTTGTTTTTTGTATTGTTTTGTTTTGTTTTGTTTTGTTTGTAGCCTTAACTATGAGAAGCTACTTTTTGTACAAGATCAATCAATTATTTTATGTAAACTCTTCCATTTTTCATTATTTTTTTGACAACCATTTTCCATTATTTTCATGTAAAGTTTAAGGCCAATAAAACCAGTGCACTTTATTAAGCTTATAGTAAGAGATTCTTTGTTTACAACACTAAATCTGTTATGAATATGAGACCAAATGATCAAGATCATAGTATATTTCTTTGTATCAAGGACTAAAAGTTTCATCCGTCATGAAAACTGGATCTTAAAAAGCATAGGCGAAAGCAAACAAATCTAATTTTCCCACATAATTAATAACTTAAAAGTTAACACAATACGTGATATATCTTTCAAGCGTACCTTGAGCCGGTTCGAACAGCAAATGAGATGGTAACTATGACCTTGTAACGTTATTGTTATAAATGCTTCTGCAAGCAAGAATGCCCACAATGACAAAAGCAAGAGCCGCAAAGGCACCACCTCTGGTAAGCCCAAACTCGGTCCACGACAAGGGACTCAAAACTTGTACCAAAACATCTCGAAATTGCTCCTTTGTTTCCTCTAATGACCCTGAATTATTGATTACTATATCAGCTTTTCTTTTTTTGTCATCCAAATCCATCTGGGCATTAATCCTGTCCCTAGCATGCTCTTCAGCTGACCCATCTCTTTTCATGAGTCGTTGAAGCTGCGTTTCAGGATCAACCCACACTACTATAATGGGTTTCGTCCATCGATCCATCTTGGCCTCGAACAAGAGTGGGACATCGAGGACGATAACCTTAGAACCCTTCATCCACAACTTGAAAACTTCCCAAAAAATACCAGATGAAATAAATGGTGCCAATAACCTGTATTTGAGAAGTCGAATTTTAAGATACGAAGATTAATCGCAATCCACAAAGATGAACAAATGCTAAACGCTACTCTCTTACTTATTAAGGAGTTGGCGTTTCGATGGATTGGAGAACACGATTTGGCCAAGCTTAGCCCTATCAACTTCGCCATCGTCTTGCAAAATTTCTTCCCCAAATGCTTTCACTACTCTTCTCCAACCACCAGTGCCTTTCCTCAACACATCCTGCCATCCAAACACAATGTCATCAAAGAATTGCAGTCAGACAAAGTATCCGGCATTGCATTTTGCTCATCAATGCATTTTTCTTCCCTTAAACACCTTAAAGAAACGGAAAAATAGCTCCAACCAGATTTGAGACACGAAAGAAGGCAACCAAGTCACCACTAGAACTATAAACAATACAATAACAATAGAGTAACTAGTAAGTTAAAGATCTGAAACGATGAGAGTAAAGAGATTCGCGATACAAGATAGGGTTATGCCCTTAATAGAGCACAATATAATCCATAGTTTCATGTAGCTAAACACACATAACTAGAAAATAGAGATCACTTTATTGAGCGAAGAATGAATCTAATAAAGCATATCATTGAGTGAAGGAACTATTAATCCGTTAAATCAATGACAATTGGGAACTCCACTATAAACATACAACGGAGTGAATTACGGGAAATGTGTTTGTGCTTTGTATCTCCACAATTACAGTTTTAACTGTCGGAGTGTGCTGTGCTCCGGAGTGGTACTCTACTCATCAACACATAACACACAGACAACTAAGAATTACCTCTCTTTTCCTCATACTAGGATAACTTATTACGTGTTTTCCAATTCTTTGTTTCTGGCTATTATTTAATTTGTTTTCCAGTCATATTTTTGGCTACCTTATTAGAGCATGATCTTCATTCTGTCTTTTTTTTTTTTTTTTTTTTTTTTTTTATTAATTGGCTTCTTGTTTCTTCTACACTACGATTTAAAAGTGCCTTCGTTTGTGATTGGTCAAGCTTAAGAGCGTTGTAATGGAAAAAAAAAACAAAACAAAAGCTTAGGACTGCTGTCTGTATATAACAAATCCAGATTCCCAACATGAAACAACTAAAAAAAATCAAGGGTTGATTGGCAAATCTATCCTAACATTTCAATTTTGGCAAATTTATCCTGATGTTTTGATTTTGGATAAATTGTATCCTCACTCAAAATCTGCTCCAAAAATAATGATGTGACAATAAAAAAATATTTAAAATAACTTTCGATTAAGAAATAACAAAACAAACAACAACAACAACAACAACAACGTAGCCTTAGTCCCAAATTAATTGGGGTCGGCTACATGGATCAAACTCTTCCATCGTGCTTGATTTAGTGAAATTGATGGTGAGCTTTACAAACAAATTAAATCCCTCATAATTAATGTGTCCCAAGTTAACTTCAGACTACCCCTACCTCGATGAATTTGATCAACGATACAATTCTCCCAAAATCAAAACGTCATGATAGATTTGCCAAAATCCTCAAACGTCAGGATAGATTTTTGGGATTTATGTTGTCCATAACTTATTATGATTCATCCTAAAATAAGGGTTTCCTGTAAAACCAACTGTAATTACTTTCTCTAGCAAATAGTCCTCCAACTGTTGCAAATGACCATGTTTTTGATAAGTGAGATTTCGAGTAAGTATTTACATAACCTTCTTCCATCCAAGGAGCGGACTCGTCACAGTAATGCACACAACTGCTACATTTCCTCTCATATCATTCTGACTTTTCTAGTTCTTTGAACAGTTAACATTTCTACACATCAAACTTCACACAACAATACCCCAAATAGCAAATAACAAGAACAACAAGTTGCCCAACACAGAATAACAAAAAATAATGATCCATCAACGCAATATACCCAATTTGAAGAATCCCCAAATAGCACAAACTATGAAGAACATCAAATTCAGTTAAAAAAACTCATATTTTTCACTGAATCTACTGAAAACTCACATAAACACACAATCTGAGACATGGGTATCTCAAAAAATCCAAAATTTTTAACAAGCAACACAAGAATTTGATCTCAGAACCAATAAAACAAACATTGAAAAAAAAAAAAAAAGCAGAGTTGAAAATCTAGAGATGAGCGTACACGAGCGACGAGATCAGCATCGACGACTGGGACGCCGTTGGCCTTGAAGAGATTCGAGACCGTGCTCTTCCCCGACGCGATCCCTCCCGTCAATCCCACAATTCTCATCTCTCTCTCTCTCTCTCTCTCTCTCTCTCTCTCACTCCTCTGTTTCCTTCTCTGTTTTGTTCTCTGTTTTTGTGATTTATCACCAAAAACGCACGAAGTCAAAAAATAGAGTGCCACGTGGCGCGATCTAAGAGAGGGTATGTGCATAGAGATTCGCGCCGACAAATTCGGTTCAGATCTTGAGTCGTTGAAAAGATTGAGCGGAGAAGGAACCCTAGTAGTGTAGTTCTGTGCGAAGGGGGGTGGAGAATGGGTGCTCTGATGATGCTTAGAACTCTCAAAAACCGATCTTTTTCTGGGTTTTCTCTGTTGAGGCATTTGTCTTCAACGAATTCAAGATTTGTAAGTTGTTCTCTTCATCTTTGTGGAGTTGAATTTTGGGTTTTGATTTGATTAGTGTTGTGAGTTCTGGTTTTGATGATTAAGATTGATTACTAATTTTAGATGTGATCGATGAACTGAAAGCATGGTTTAAGCTTTAAAGAATTATAAATTGTATCAGTTGTTTGTTATATATGCATTGTTACAACTTACAACTAGTTTTTCAATTTAATCATCATAGACTTGAATACCCATTAATTCATTGCTCGACACAATTTGAGTTGGGGGCCAACTGGGCGCTGCCCTTTGTGGATCTCGACAATGGGCTGGTTGGTGGTGTGTATATAGGATGTATGGTTGGTATATTACCTTTCTTTTGTGAATTATTAAACTTCCTTCATCCAAAAAACAAATAAAAATTTATTCGACCAAATTTGAGAAGACCCTTGAAGATTATAGATATAGTTTGGAATTTCCAAAGTTTGAAAAGTTAGTTACAAGTATACAATTTGATTGAAAATCCTTTAGAACCGATGATGCTTAAGGAAAATGGCAATGAATGAATCTATCATAAAAAATATTGGATATTCACGCACAGTTTGTCGATTCCTAAGTAAATATGTTTTGGAAATGGATCATATGGAACGGTATGAACTTTATCGAGGCTCCTTTAATTTCTCACGGGGCGAGCTTTACATTTGAAATTGCGAAGGGAAGATGAATATGTTGTCTTTGTTGTCAACCCCATAGGTGAAATGTCAGAAGCATATAGTCTAATAGGGCGTTATCATAATGTGGTTCACTTGCCTTCTTCCTTTAAGGTTTGGCATCATTGATTATTTTGGTTTTCTACATTTATGGGAACGGGTGTTTTCGCGAGGATCCTTGTTGGAAGAAAGAAAGTATTAAGACTTGATGATGATTTGTTGAAATGTATTCTTCAATCTTCATGATCTTACATGGAAATCTATTGTTTGTCATTTTCTCTATCTCGCTCTCTGAAAATTGAGACGGCTACTAAACTTTTTGATTTGGGCTAGTTTAATAAATTTATTTATAACACTGTGTTAGGCGAGCACATTGGTCTTGGGCGAACATGAAAGCGGATCTGTTAAGGCGTCTTCCTTGAGTGCTATAGCAGCAGCAAAGGCTATAAGCGAGGAAAATTCTATCTCGTTGTTGTTGGCAGGAACAGGTCCATCTCTTCAAGAAGCTGCTTCACATGCTGCATCGAGCCTCCCGTCGAATTCTCAGGTTCACATCAATTTTTACCAATGGCTCATTCCCTCTAATCTGAACTAAATTTCATTGCTTTTCGAATAACCTTTTGAACTTAATGCATTTCTTTAAAAAAAAAAAAATGTCGGATATCTGCTGATTCGTGTTCAACTTGTAGGTGCTTTTGGCTGATTCCGAAGAATTAAAACATCCTCTTGCTGAGACATGGGCTGAACTAGTTCATATGGTACAGCAAAAAGGCAGCTATTCACACATAATTGCCGCCTCAAGTTCGTTTGGTAAAAACGTCTTACCTCGGGCAGCTGCTCTTCTTGATGTTTCTCCCATAACTGATGTCACTGAAATTTCTGAACCTCGGTTATTTATCAGGTACGATTAGATTCTCCTAATAGTGAGTAAAATCTTTTACCAAATAAGCTTTTTGCGGTTCTAGCATTTGCAGTTCATGATTTGCTCTTTTTGTGAGGTATAATGTTTTTTTTGGGAGAAATGGATATTGAAACTATTTTTCTATGTGGCAGACCTATTTACGCTGGAAACGCTCTTTGCACTGTGCGCTATACCGGCGCAAATCCTACTATGCTGACTATCAGACCCACATCTTTCCCTGTGCCCAATATTTCGTCTAGTAAAAACTCAGATGCAGCTCCAATTTCACAGGTTGATCTCTCAACCTTTAGCGAAGGTCTGTTTGTTCTTATTTGAATTCCTCGTCATTGGATCGTATTTTTTGTGAGCCCTTATTTTTTCCCGGTTGGCTTATTTCGAAAGATGATTCATAAGTGGAAGTATTCTTGCTCAAAATCAAATATGTGATTTTAATTGCCGAAACATCAGTGCTTCCATATAGTTCCGAGCTTTATATCAATGTTAGAAATTGAATTTAGTATTTTTCTTGTCACAATGTGCAGCTATTCTTCGAAAATCCAGATACGTCAAGCATACGTCTCAAGATACAGAACGCCCAGACCTAGGCAGCGCGAAAGTTGTAGTCACGGGAGGAAGGGGACTGAAAAGCGCAGATAATTTCAAATTAATAGAGAAGCTGGCTGAAAAGCTTGGTGCTGCAGGTAGTATTAAAGTGTCGTATTTGCGTGTCTGATCTTTTTCTCTCTCGCTATTTTTCCATTTGACTAGCATCCCATTTAACCATTTGTTTATTTTTTTTTTTTCCCTCTAGTGGGCGCTACTCGTGCTGCTGTTGATGCCGGATTTGTTCCTAATGAGCTTCAGGTAAGATTTCGAAGAAAATGGTCTTTATTCTTTCTTAGGGTCATGGTTAGAGAACATTGATGTGCATTCCGGTGCTATGCAGGTTGGCCAAACTGGAAAGATTGTCGCACCAGACTTATATATGGCTTTTGGAGTCTCGGGCGCCATCCAACACTTAGCAGGCATGAAAGATTCTAAGGTCATTGTGGCCGTAAACAAAGACGCAGATGCCTCGATATTCCAGGTGACTGCAACTCCCTTGTTTATGTTTTCTTTTGCTAACAACCAGTTCTTCGCATATCAAGTGTTTACTGGTTGTTTTCGTGGATTAGGAATGTTAGGCTATTCTTGGTTTAAGCAAATGACAATTCACACAATTTCGTGCCGTTATATGATGACCATTTAATCGTGTACAATAGAAGAGTTTAATTCATGTAGCCGACCCCAATTAATTTGAGACTGAGGCTATGTTGTTGTTGTGTATATGATGACCATTTAAACACCGGCGAAACTCAAATCACGGCAAATCGACTAGAGCACAACTTTGCATGGGATTAACCTTTAAAATCTTTTGTACTGATTGCATTTGCATTATCGGCTTCTTTGACCCCGTTTTTGAAATGTTCATGAAATATAGGTTGCCGATTATGGACTTGTCGGAGATCTATTTGAAGTGTTACCGGAGTTGATAGAGAAGCTACCCGAGAAAAAGTAGGCGTGACTATCAAGCATCCCTTAATCTCGAAGAATCCAGGACTTTTGGATACAATTTGCACAGACAATAAGAAACCAAAAGATGTGATACCATCAATCCTTCCAGCATATTGACATCATGAAAATGGCTTCAGCTGGGACCAATGTATTGGCATTGAGCACAGAATTCTACATGAAGTTTTCACTTTTTAACTCTGGCTCTAGCCTTTTCATTTAGTTGTTATCATTGTACTCCATTGGCCTAGTTCGGCTAACTAATGTCAACACCATTTGTTAATTGAAAAATGAAGCACTGTTCAATTTAAGCTTTGAAAGACTAAACAAGGCCATTAGAATCTGCATGAGTAATCTTTATTTAGTAGTATAAATATTAAATTGATATCTGATACACAAGAAGCGCATCTGGTGTAGTGGTATCATAGTACCCTCCCACGGTACTGACCGGGGTTCGATTCCCCGGATGCGCATGTTTTTTTGCCTATTCCCTATTTTTTTTTTTTTCATTTGATGTCCAATACCAACTACATCGATTAATTCATATTCGGACACTATGATTATAGGCAACCCTCTCAATCCAAGTTTTTGCATTCATATTATTCAAATACGTGCTCAAGTACTATCGCCTGTTGGGTCTTATGCGGATCCATGAGATTCGAACTCGAGAGACATTGCTTAAGAGAACTGTTTGATGTCCAATACCAACTATACCGACTAATACATATTCGAGCACCGTTGTGTCCCATATGATTATAGGCATCCCTATCAATCCAAATTTTTGCATTCATATTATTCAAATACGTGCTCAGGTACTGTTGCCTATCGAGTCTCATGCAAATTCATGATATTCGAACTCAAGAGACCTTGCTCAAGGGGACCGATATCCATACCACCCATCAATTGGTAGCTTTTAATTATCTCACCACCAATGATAAGATCTCCAAGTAAACTTGTTAATATTGATTAAAAAACAAAAAAGATGTGGAGAAGAAACTCCCAATAACATTCCCAATTACAATCCCCATCAAATCATCCCCAAAATTCACCAAAAAAAAAAAAAAAAAAGCCCTAAATCCAATTCAAAGATCATATAACATATAATGTGAATAACAAACACCCAAAAAAAAAAAAAAAAAAAAAAAAAAAAAAAAAAAAAAAAAAAAAAATCATCCCAAAATTACAATTCCCATCAAATCACCATCAAACCCCCTACAAAGAAAGATCATTGATCAACAATTAAACTTAACCATGTAGATTCTCTTAATCAACAAAACAAATCATATGCCATCAATTGGTAGTTGGTGCAACCATTCAACATTTCCTACAGCTTTTAATTATCTCACCACCAATGATAAGATCTCCAAGTAAACTTGTTAATGAAATGCACTCTATAAACAGTTCAAGCAATGGAAGCTGCAGCTTTTCTATTATTTACTTGTTCAGATTAATTCACACCGATTTTTCATGAGTTTGGCCATTTTATTAGATTGAAAACTCATATAAGTCCATGCATGGTAGTTCAAGCTAATTCCCACTTGTTTCATCATCTCTTCCATGAAAAACAAAAATTGCAGAACCAATATCATTAGCATAGAGCAACCTCTACAACTACGAGACCCAAACGATAACAACGGCGCGACCTGAGCTATAATATTCTAGGACTATCTTCGGCAACAACTATTACCTAAGTAATCCTACAAGGGCGGGGAGGGCACCTAAATCATAACCTTTAAATTTTCAACAACATTAATCTGAGTTCCAACTTGACACAGACCACATCAACTCAGTAAAGATTGGACCTTTGAGGAATTCATTCCACAAAGATTTAGGCAATTGCAGCATAAACATCAACAAGATCTAAACTTTTCTTTCTCATTAGTCTCATATAAGATTCATAAAACTTATCATAGACTGAATTCATTTAAGTTTCCAACATCACAAAACATATCAACTCAATTTCACAGTTAATATCCAGTAAACACAACTTCATATTGATTCAAAAAAAAAAAAAAAAAAGATGTGGAGAAGAAACTCCCAAGAACATTCCCAATTACAGTCCCCATCAAATCATCCCCAAAATTCACCAAAAAAAAGCCCTAAATCCAATTCAAAGATCATAGAACATATAATGTGAATAACAAACACCCAAAAAAAAAAAAAAAAAAAAAGTCATCATCCCAAAATTACAATTCCCATCAAAACACCCCCAAACCCCCTACAAAGAAAGATCATTGATCAACAATTAAACTTAACCATGTAGATTCTCTTAATCAACAAAACAAATCATATGCCATGAAAAATTCCAATATCAAAAAAACTTATGAACTCAATTTCACATTCATATTAAACCCAACCCAATTCAAACATCATATAAACTCAATTCATAAATTACTTACAATTCCCATCAAATTACCCCCAAACTTAAGCATGCAAAGATTCTCTTAATCAACAAAACAAATCATTTGCCATGAAAATAAAAATTCCAATATCACAAAAACTTACATACTCAATTTCACATTCATATAATAAACTCAATTCAAAAATCACAATTCCCATATCACAAAAACTTAAAAATTCCCCAGAAATCGAAATCAAAGATCATCCTCCATCCTCAAGTACTCACCAACATCCCCCTGATGGAGAACCACAATCCCATTAGGATCGAGCCGCCTGCACTCCTGCGTGCCCTTCGCAGCGACGCCGAATCCCAGCGCCACATCCGACATCGAAAACACGACCACCCCATCCCCAGGCCCCACCCCCTCCGTGATCCTCCCGACTCCGCCCTTCAACACGTGATTCCCGTACAAGAAGGACATCTCCGAAGTGGGCTTCACCCACACCTTGTGCTTCGCGTTCTCCGCCAACAACCCCAGCGCCTGCACCGTCAGATGGAAGCTCCCCCCCTTTGTGAACTTCCCGATGCAGGTCCCCAGAGACACCAGCTTGTCTCGGCTGATGTTCGTCGCTCGCCTCACCACCGACTCGCTCACGTAGTACACTCTGTTTTTCTGGAGGCGGAAGCAGTACCGGCTTTGCCTGTCTCCGCCGTCCGGCCCTTCGTGGGAGGCCTTCTCCACTATGTTTTTCAGGTTCTTGCCTGTGAATTTGAACAGCTTTTCGAACACCGCCGTCGTTTCCTTCTCGTCCAGCGCCCGCATTTTTGGTTTTTCGTTTTGGTTTTGGGGGTTTTAGGGTTTGTGGTTGATTTGTGGTTTTAGGGTTTATGTATCCGTAGAGATGGTGAATTGGGCGGTGGTGGTGGTGCTGGGTGTTTCGAGATTTGCTTGCGAGTATCTCGAGGCGTGAATTGAAGGACAACGGCTCTGTTTGGTAAGCACAAACTAGCTTATCAGAAACTAGTTTATTTGTTAAGCTGTGTTTGGTTTGTAGCTTATTTTAAAAATAATCTAGATGATAAGCTCCCAATTGAAACGCTATTCGTGGGAGGCCTTCTCCACTATGTTTTTCAGGTTCTTGCCTGTGAATTTGAACAGCTTTTCGAACACCGCCGTCGTTTCCTTCTCGTCCAGCGCCCGCATTTTTTGTTTTGTTTGGTGGGGTTTTAGGGTTTTAGGGTTTGTGGTTGATTTGTGGTTTTAGGGTTTATGTATCGGTAGAGATGGTGAATTGGGTGGTGGTGGTGCTGGTGGGTGTTTCGAGATTTGCTTGCGCGTATCTCGAGGCGTGAATTGAAGGACAACATCTGCAATAGCTAGCTTCCTATATATGTCAGTTCGGATATCGAGATTTGCCTCGAGTCACGCAACGTGTGTGTGCGTGCGTGCGTGCGTGCGGGGTGTTTTGATTTACAAAACTCGAACTCGAGTTGTGAGTTAAGAAAACATTAACTTTATTGCATTGAGGTCGATCGAGTGGACTCGTTTTGGTTTTTTTGGGTGGTTTTAGTGTTTGTGATTGGGGTTAGGGTTTATGCATGAGTAGAGAATCTAGAGATGGCGGCGGCGACGGTGTGTGTTTCGAGACTTGTTTGTGCGTATCTCGATGCGTGAATTGAAGAACCACAATAGGTAGCTCCTATGTCGATCGAAAAAAGTTGGCACGAACTAGAAGCGATCGAGTTGTCTCTTAACTAGTGACTGAAGTCTGAGTTATGGGAATGAAAATACCTCGTAAATACAGGCGCAACTCGAGGTGAAACGGGAGTAGTCGGATAGTCCGGATACCGAAATTACAATTTTAATTTACGAAATTCCCTTAGTACAACTACTACTATAACTACTAATACTAGTGTAGTACTACTAGTACTACGACAACAAGCCAAACATATTTCTAGTGGGATGGACGAGACATCACTTGCCAAAAAAAAAAAAAAAAAAAAAAAGCTCTGGGAGACCTAGATCAAACTCTTCCAATAGGCTCGATTTAGTGCTTGCAAGTCTAGTACACATTCAAAATTAATACAAACTGTTTTTTTTTTTTTTAAAAAAAAAAATAGTACACACATTTTTTATTTTTATATTTTTTTATTTCAAGACGGGAACCTACGATCTTACCAAATTTTGCCTTTAAGCAAGTGATGCACAGTCCATCTCACCATATATGCTTTGGCAATAGCACATATTTGACACTTCTTCTATCGAAAATTGATACATACAATGATACAATCAAGTTAACCAATCAATTGAGTGTCTCAAATAATTTGATATTTAGTACTCTTATAAGAGGGCGGTGGTTTTGAGTCTAGTAAGTGGCTAGAAAAGTTAGTTTCTCAAAAAAGAAAAATGGATTCATACACTGAAATAGTTTGAATATTTTAATGTTCTTGAAAAAATAATTATTAATCTAATTAACTGTGGAATAATTAAGAATAAAATTATTCTTCAAAAAAAAATTGAATTAAACAGCCCACGGACTTCACGTTGTTAATTACTATTTCTTGCCATTTGACCACACACATATGCATATAATCTCTAATGACAACACTGTGTAAATGGTTTCATGGATGGATCGCATTTATTAAGATCGATGCATATTTGTACCCTTCAAATTAATAAATGTTCCTGATTCAAAATAAATTAATGCTAAATGTTTATGGCTCACTACCATGCCGTTCTCGTGGGCTCCAATTATTTGTGATATTAATTTTTTGTTTTACATGGAGTATTATAGCTATACTTCAAGATCGATGACATGCACATAAATTAATTTAAAGCCTTACATTCACTATGTTTCTTGTAACTTTTAAACATCAAAATGTTGTTGAACTTACTCCATTCCATAAAAAATATAAGTTTTTTTAGCAAAAGTTTTCTGGTCAAAATTATAAGCCGTTTTCAAAATTCAAGAGTATATTTATTATTTTTTACCAATTATACATATATACAATTCAAATATTTATGATTCTTCAATTGTTCAATTGCGTATATATAAATTACATTTGTAACTAAAGTTATATTAATTTTTGTGCCCTTATTTTAAATGACTTATATTTGTGAATGCTTGACAATGCCAGTGAAAGTTAAGCCTAATTATATATAAAAATGCTTTTTGAATGATGAAAAAAGCATATTTTTTGAATCCCTTTTTTTTAATTTCATGCATTAATGAAGCAACCATTTACTCTGTAAAAAGATTAAAATATTAATATTTTAAAAACGTAATTCATCACAAAGTACAAACCATCACAAACTGGATAATTAATTAATTAAGCAAGAACTACACCAAATAAAATTAACCAACATTATGAATGTTATTAACTATCCCCGGCCTAGCTTAATTATAATATGGCCTAACTCACTATCATCAATCAATGCTTCTCCATCTCGGCCGCCAGTCTCTTCCACTCCGGCTCCTGCATCTCCACCACCTTCTTCCAGGCCGGCCGACCCAGAATCTCGTCGCACCACGCCTTCACATGCGGCCTCGACTCGAAGTGCTTCTTCATAGGCGTCCCCAGCATGTTATGCAGATTAGGGAGGTGGTGCAAATCAGCCAACGTGAAGCTCTCCCCTCCCAAGTACTTGCTCTCCTTCAACCTTGCCTCGTACACGTCCAACACCGCCGCCAACTTCCTCTCGTTCTCCTCCACCACCGCCGCGTCCGCTTCCATCCCGAACACTGGCTTCATCACCACCTCCCAGTCCAGCTTTAGTATTATTGGCTCAAATTGGTGCTTCTCCACCTCAATCCATACCCCTTCCACACCCTTATTACTCTTACCCTCTTTGCTCACTAGTGGCCCCGTTCCGCTCTCCGCATAGGCATACTCTATGTGCATTGTAATCGCCCTTGATTCTGCAATGCACATACTATAACATTCACTACAAGAAAAATGTCTTTTTGCTGCTTAAGCGCGAACCTTAAGCAGCTAATTAAAATGTACATATATATAAACAAAATTTGTCACTACATAAGAAACATTTTTTTTTTTTTTTTTTTTTTTTGTTACGAGATACCAAAGAGCTTGAGATCTCCGTCTTCGAATGCCGGGACCTGGCCGAAAGGCTGCAAATTAATATTGGATAAATTGTTAGTGATGCATGAGATATCGAAGATGGATCAAGTGATGATCTTGAGTTGTTCTTGATGAGATTGATTTAAGTGTTATGTATAAATGCATACGTTGAAGGCGAGAAAGGGAGGGGTTTTGTGCTGGCTAGTGCTGAAGTCGATATTGATGAATTGGTAGTCGAGGTTCTTCTCATGGAGGCAAGCGAACACTCTTTGTGTGGCCGGGGACAACAAGTTTCCGTGGACTTTGAAATGCCTCATAGCCGTCCGATCCGTCAAAGTTGTGTTGATTAATTTCTGAGAGAGAGAGAGAGAGAGAGAGAAAGACTGGCTGCTAGCTAGCGAGAGAAATTTAGGTATTCGACTCCGGAGGAGAGGTTGAGAAGAAATTACTGGTTATATATAAGCTAGCTACTCCAGCTGAGCCGCTTTTTTTTTTTTTTTTTTAAAGAAAATATTAGAATGATAACACAGAAGTTACGTCCGAAGTCACATCAGGTCATAGGATCCATCTACGCGACCTCGACTCGTGTTTTGTATATGATACTTGGATCTCATACTTATTATTAATTAAAAAAATAAAATTTAAAATCTCGAGACGTGCATAACTTTTGAGCAAAATTAATGGCAATAGAGAGCCTTATGTGACTTCGAATAGTGTGATGTATATGATAAGATTATCCGTCGAGTCACTGAACTTTTATTACTATAAACTTTCATAATTCATCCTTATTATTAATTAAAAAAATAAAATAAAAAATTTAAAATTTTAAAAGAGTAAAATAAAACTTTTGAGCAAAATTAATGGCAATAGAACCTACAAGTCATACTGTTAATACATATAAAAAATATGAAAATGTACGGTGTTTCTAAATTTTTTACTTTTTTTAATATATATATATATTTATTTATTTATTTGAGTCAAAAAAATCTTAATCTTCAAAAATTGAAAGAATACATCAATCATCCACAAAAAAGGAGCGCACGTTATTTCAAAAAGAGAATAATGCAGTGTAACACGTGTTTTGTCCCTTGTATCGACCATATTGATTATTTGATTTGATTGCTATAAATAGTCTCTTTTTGATTCAAAATTATAAACATAATTAAAGTAATATATTTTATACTCCCTATATACAGTATTAATTGGTATAGGGCCAGGCTATGTGCACCCACAATTTACCATGTGCAAATCACTAAAATTTTCACTCATAAATGAAATGACTTCCTTACCCCTCACCCGCTCTCACAATCACTCTCCTGCCATTTTTCTGCCATCGTTGTGCACCCCACATATTGATCGAACATCGTTGTGCCATTTTGTCCGGTCTGATAAGACCGATTGAAGTAAATTGCAGAGTTTTTGGAATTTTTTTGTCTTCCTTGTATGAGCATATAATTTAATACAATGATTTACCATTTTACAAGGAAATTTGGATTATACTGCCTTTTTTGACTACACCAACGACTTCACAACAAACATGAAATTTGGAAGTAGGGTTGAGTCGGTTAAATGAGTTCAAAGTCGGGGATATGATAAATGATTCGTTATCACGAAAGGGTCTGATGCAGGGGGTGATGGTCGTCGTCGTGGAAAGGTGAAAGCGAGGTGCGAGAGGTCGGGTAGTTATAAGGTTGATGTCCAATGAGTTGGAAAATTGAAAGCTAGTAAAGATGCGAACATTGTGAAGGAAAGAATTGTGTTTGATGAACCCCCATATATACTCCATGTAAATATCTCACAAAACCCATATAACCCATGTGTCAAAAACAATATATATAAGTAGTACAAAACCTACAAAAATATGAGAGGGAAAGCCTCTCCAAAGTCCTCACATTAAATCTCCCAGCATTGGCCGCTTTCCCTTACTCCATTGCGGATCTGCACTCAGTTAAACACGAGAATAACGAGTCCAGATAAGTAACGTCAGTAGGATACTAAACAACATTTTGAAATAAATAAATCAGTCCATATACATGCAGATCACAAGAAAAATATAAGGACGCATGAATAAATAAAAGACTGTAAATAAATTTAAAGCAATCGATACATGAGTGTCCAAAGATGCAAACAGAGAGGCGCAAGTAGTCCCGACAAATAAGTCGTTGAGTCTTGGCAAAACATCAAGACTCGGGTTCTAGGACTCGGTACACTCACAAGTCCTAAACCTCTGAGATAGTGAGACTTCCTGGAACAGCCACGCTAAGACCTCACACCCCGTCAAAATCGAATCGATGCAAAGTGCATCCCGAGGTCATGACGCTGGTATGTTACCTCAGCCCGCCACTCCTTCCAAGGACCACCGTTGACTCACTTGCTCTCGGACAACTCAATTAGAATTAGAATTCAAATGATAGATAACAAAGCAAGGAACAAAAATATTCAAATAACTTAAAATGAAATAACTGTGCATTTCCTAGTTGGTTTACTTACTTCAATCCACACGCTTATTCCTAACCTATCCAGCCTCCCAACACTTCAAAACGCGTTCTCGAACCTCCGTATATTTTCCTTAGATTTCCTGATATCATTTAGAACTCTTAAACCATACATGAATAAATATATATATATATATATATATATATATATATAAATATATATATGGACTGATTTATACATGGACTGATTTATTTAGAAAAATTTACAATTGTACAACTGATTTTACTTTATAAGAGCAAAATGAGGGCATTTTTTTTCCCGATCTAGGCAATTAAACTGATTTATATAAACACGCTAGATATCAGAGTTAGCGCGGTAATGTTCAAATTAGCGCGCTAATGTCAAAAACTAGTGCGCTAATTGCCCCTGACAGTTCAAAAATTAGCAATGTTCAAAAATTGCTTAAACACTATAAATGGTTTTAAAACTTTAAGTAGAGGTCCAAACCCACTCTAAAACTTATCAAACAACTACAGGGAACTAAAGGGAGATCTCGGGAGTTCGGGAACGCGTTTCGAAGTGTCGAGAGATTAGATAGGCTAGGACAAGCGTTGTAAATTGTAAGTAAAACTGTGAGAATTATATATTTCATTTCATTGACTCATATCATTTTATGGTCTATTTGTAGACATTGCTACTCGTAATCTTACATCATGTTGTTCTTGTTTCTATTCATATTTGAATATTGTTGACATGATGCCTTGTGAAATGTTTCATTGATTCCAATTTCTACTCTTAATGATATTCTTGATAAATAGTTGGTGAAAAGCATTCTATTGGGATAAGTTGGAATAGATTAGACTTGTATTCTATTTCTTTGGGCTTCGTAGCTTAACTAGTTTTGAAATCCTAGAGACTTGAAATTATTGGTCTTTGAAAACTAAAGTATGGATTATCTAGTGCCCATTGCACAAGAGATGCGTGGTTCACATGGACATGGGTCTACCGGGGTTCCGGCACTCACCACTACACTCGCGCGACACACGAGATATGGGACTCGGGGTGGTCGGCAATAATGAGATAAATGATGTATATGCGTAGAGCGCAGCTCCGCAATTTGTATGGAATATGTTGAGCGCAACTCCATATAGTAGTAGAAAAGGTTAGGAGATAGTTCTCACCCCCGACCGGACGTAGATCATCTCGACTTAGCCTGTGTCAGTCTTTACATTTTTAACTGTGGTATTTACTTGCATTACTTGATTCAACAATTCTTTCACTACATTATGCTTTTAAATATCATTCTTATATTTTAGAAATGTGGCATAAAATTCTCCAGTTATTACTTAAATATCTATATACTCACCGTCTAGTTTGTGACGATGGGTGTAGGTCCGTCGAGCAGCAGCAGACCGGGGAAGGAGAAGATCGGCGACTTTCTCTGAGCATTTTGGCGATTCTCTTATCTCATTTTTGTATGACTTTGACTTTTGTTGTATTATTATTGTTTATGTCTTTACTGTACATTTTTGGGTTGTATAGTGGGTTGAGTGCATAGTTCCCCATTTTTGAGACTTACATATCATACTGTGTTGTTACCTTTATGATATATACATGCATGTGATGTTGTGTTTCCTGGTTTTTCGCACTTAGGAATTTTGAGTAGTAAGAGCTTCCGCATAATCTTTAAAATATGTAATAATATTAAAATGATAAAAAGTTTTAATTAACTTATGAAATTTAATAATATATGAACACGTGTATTGAAGAATATATGAACGAAAGGCTGACTAATACGTAATCAAGTCTTACGTGGTTCGGATTAAAGCTTGATTACGGGATTAGGCCGGACGGTGACCTGTTTAGAAGAAGGGGTCGTCACAAGTCATCTCAAAACAATAAATGAAGCAAACACAACATCTTCTAAATTTTTTTTGCTATATGCCCCTTAAATATTTGTAAGAATTTCAAAACCCCCTTTGAGTGATGACTAATATATGTGACAATCCTAAAATAACGTTCACCTTCCATTCCACTACAAATGTCACATTTTTTGAATTTTTTGTTCCTGCAAAAGTATGTCACACTAAAAAATCAAGATAGCATTAAATGTTTCATTCTCAATCCTAATCCCATTCCATTTATTCCCTCAATTCTACAATATGTGTCACATTTTATGAGTTTTTTTTGTTCTGCAATATGTGTCGCATTAGAAAAACAAGAAATCATTAAATGATATATTTTCAATTCTAATTCGTTCTATTTAGTCAATGGCACCATCAAATCACTTTTTTTACACAATATTTTATAATAAATGAAGTTATTTACGGGTGAGTACTTTAAGTCTTGTTATAAAATCTTAATGATGAATCAATCATTACCTTAATTCTTGTGCACATGTAAAATTGTGACACATAATGTGGAACAGAGGGAATAGTTAATGACACAATTAATTATGATGCCATCCATCCTATCTCCTCACCCAATTAAAAAAAAAATTAAAATTAAAGTTTATGACCATAAAAACCTACTACCTCAGGTCACAAATATAAGTCGTTTAAGGAAATGACACAAGAATTAAGATAACCTTAGTTACATGTGTAATTTACATATATGCCATTTGACATTAAATGAATTGAAGAATCATAAATATTTGAATTATATATGGGTATAATTGGTAAAAAAAAATAATAAATATACTCTCGAATTCCAAAACAGACTTAAAATTTTAACCAAGAAGTTTTTGCTAAAAAGACTTATATTTTTTTCCCAGAAGGAATAAGACTTAATTACAATATCACCATGTCCTCAAAAAAGAAATTACAATATCACCATTATACAAAATCCCTAGCCTCTTTCCACTTTCGAGAAAAAGTCATGAACAAATAGCATCTTTTATTGATGGGTATTAGATATATCTCTATTGATGTTAATTACATTATCACCCTTGTACAAAATTCCTCTTAATTATTTCTTTTTACAAAACACTCTCGATAAATAAAAGTTATTTAAAGGAGGATAATTTAGTCTTGTTATGAAATTTTAGTAATGAATATCGTTAATTACCTTAATTCTTGTGACAAGTAAAATTGTAACATATATCGCATGTGGACGGAGGGAGAAAAAAAAATCACATATACATAAATATTAGCATTAAATATTTGGTATGCATTATCGATCCAACTAGTCAGGCTCTGGGTGGATGACGATTAAGGCCTTGTTTGGTATGTAGGTGAGATATCTCCCAACTTACAAGGGGGGGGGTGAGTTATCTCTTCCTCCTCCCCATAGCAAAATATCTCCTAAGAGTTCAATGGACAAAAATATCTATCACAAATCATTTTTTTCCCAAGTCCCTCACAAATCAGCCTTTTTATTTTGAAAATATGTTTGAAGGGCATTTATATCAATTCCCACATTTTTCTATTTTTAAAAATTTACAATTTCCCTGCAAGTTTAAAGTTCAGCTAAACATGAAATATGACACTCTAAGTTATCGCACCGTAAGTTGGCAAAAACGAACCAAACGATGCCTAAATATATTTAATGATCAACGCACGATCACAAATGCACACAAAAAACATCGTACTTCCTCTGATTAAAATTATGGAAAATGATTTTTTGACATTCTTTTGTTACATACATTTGCTACACAATGGTGTAGATTCCCTTAAAATTATGGGGTCCACACATCTCAATCAAATTTACATCATTGTGTAGCAAATATATGTCTCATAGAATGTTAGATTATCATCTTCCTAAAATTATAACTCGTTTTGATTAAAACAGATAAATTAAGGCAACATTAATTGTGATTTTAATTTACATATATATCCTTTTACATAAAGATGAGTTGAAGAATGGAGGTTTTTTTTATTATGATTTAAATCCAGAAGAGGCAATAGCTAGGCTAAGTTACAGACACATTCTAAAGAACGAAATACCCATTACATCATCTCTCAAAATAGAAAATAACTCTAGAGGACATGCATTGGCAAAATATGCAAACCTTTCGAATGTTGAGTGGCAAAGGTGGTGCATGATGCATATATGTGAACAACTAGAATATTCCAATAATGTTGCAATAGATTTCTAATTAGGGATACTAAGTGGTGGTTGCCGTGAATAATAAATGTTTGGATTGGATAGGAGTAAAATGGGTAAAAAAATAATAATAATAATGAATATACTCTAAAATTTCAAAAACGACTTACTTATAAAAATGACGAGAGGGAATATAATATAACCAAATTAGTAATCAACTAGTGCTGATCATTAACTTGATCATTATATATATAATAGCTTTTCTAGCTGGTACATAGTGTTCATTATTATTTATATCACTCAGCATATAATAGTGGTGATCGATACACTCTTCCCAACATTTCAAACATTAATTGATCCATTATAATTAAACCGAAAGCTTCTCAATGACCTTCACCCAAGCAGGCCGAGCCATGATATCCTCGCACCATGCCTTCACATGAGGCCTAGCCTCAAAATGCTTTTTCAAAGGCGTCCCAAACAGGCATTGGAGATTAGGGAGGTGGTGCAGATCGGCCAACGTGAAGCACTCTCCTCCCAAGTACTTGCTCTCCTTCAACCTTGCCTCGTACACGTCCAAAACCGCTTCGAGCTTCTTCTCGCTCTCGACCACTACTTCATCGTCGGTTGTCATCCCAAACATCGGCTTGAACACTACTTCCCAAGCCAGCTTCGCCGTCGTCGGCTCAAATTGGTGTGCCTCAACCTCCATCCAGACGCCCTGGATGGACATCTTCTTGTCCTCGGTGATAAGTGGTGTTCCGTTTGCATTGTAGGAATAGGATACGTGTAATGTTATGGCCCTGGATTCTGCAATATGTTAAGGATATAAAGAATCAATTTTTACTAAAATTGGTGCAATAGTAAAGTTGTTGATACATGCTTTGTGCCTTTGTGGTGATAATAACCAACATATACAACCAATCAATTGGGTGGCCCAATGATTTGGTATAAAATTCGGAAGTAAGAAGTCATGAGTTCAAACTTTGACAGGTGCAAAAATTGTTTATTTCCTATCAAAAAAATAACCAACATATACACATAGGGGTGGCAATTCATGTCGACGAGTCGTGTGTCATAAACAGGTCATGACCCATACAATGCAAATACATTGCATGGCATGCACATTTATTAATCATGTTAATCGTTTTCGTGTCTAAATAAGTCATGTTAAATATAATGTGTATTCGTGTCATCCGTTTATTAAATATTTTATTTAAACTTTTATAATTTGTTTACTAATTTTTTAAATATATCTACATGAATAAATTTAAATGAACATTGAGAATGATGTCACACATAGAATTCAAGCTGGATGGAAGAAATGGCGGAGTGCAACAGGGGTGATTTGTGATCGAAATGTTCTTACTAAGTTAAAAGGAAAATTTTATAGGACCGCAATTAGGCCAACTATGCTCTATGGAAGTGCAACAATTACATAAAATGAACGTAGCAGAAATGAGGATGCTTAGGTGGATGTGTGGTAAAACTCGTAAAGATAGAATAAGAAATATAGAAATTCAAAGACAAATAGGAGTAGCGCCAATTGATACAAAGATTAGGGAAGGGCGGTTGCGGTGGCTTAGTCACCTGCAAAGACGGCCTACAAATGTTTCAACTAGAAAACTTGACTCAATAGAAACTGTATAAATTCGACGAGGTAGGGGCATACCAAAGTTAACATGAGATGCATTAATTAAAAGGGATTTGAATGGTTTGAAAAGCTCACCATCAATTGCACTTAATCGAGCACAATGGAAAAGTTTGATCCATGTAGCCGACCCCAGTTAATTTGGGACTGAGGCTATGTTGTTGTTGTTGTTGTTGTTGTTGTTGTTGTTGTTGTATTGCACAGATGAATCTCATCTCCAACTCAACAACACTGAAATAGTGTAACAATAATAATATTGACGTTTCCAACCCATCAACACTATTTTTTACACTATCTTCCTTTAAATCATTATTTTTCTCAATTTAACTTTTCATATAAAAGTAATAAAATTATAAAGATAACTTTAAATAATAAAAAATAAAAAATGAACAATTGTAATAGATTTGGTATTCACCAACCTTATCCCACATGGATAGCGTTGGCATTTTGGCGCTCCAAAATCCTCCACCGACACCATTATGGCATTAGTTGGAGAAGCTCTAATTACGCCATGTTTTGTTGTGTGGGTAGGGGTTATCTTTAGACTTGTGCAACGCTCGGGTTTGGTCAGGCCGGGCACCGAGCTTAGGCGGGCTTTTTTTTAAACCATGTCCAAGCCCGTCCAAGCCCGCTTTTTTATTTAACGGGCCCAAGCCCACAACAGGCCGGGCTTGGGCGGGTCTAAATGCGATTCTTTACATTTTTTATAAAATTAGACATATTTAATAAATATTAAATATTACAAACAATGATAAAATGGTGTAATGGTTATGATGTTTACTAATACTAAGAGGTTTTGGGCCGCTGAACAGGTCTAGTTATCTCTAGCTTCCTTAGAATTTTATAACTTTCACGTAAATTGACACTTTTAGGCTATGTTTGGTTGTCTATATGTGTTTTTTCTCAACTTCCCAAGAAATATATAACACCCTCAACTTCTCCCATGCGGACAAGCTTCTTTAGTTGGGTGTTAATTATGACTCGGTTGCCCCTTTAAAAATCTTCTCTTATGACTCTTTTTCTTAATGAGTACTTTTGTCAAGTGCAATATTTTATTGTCTTAAAAATATGCAACTTCTCAAAAAGTTTAAAATTGAACCAATCATGAAAATATCAACTTTCATAAAAATTAACTTTAAAGAGTATGTACACTTCTATAGAAAAAAAAAAACTTTAGGAGTACACGTACACTTCTTTAAAAAAAAAATTTCTTATAGGTTGACAAAAAATGAATCAAAGAAGGCCATGTGACGGCCCCAGTTCCACAACCTAAACTGGGTCTCGCCCGGCCTAGACTTACGTGGACCCGAGTCAATCCTCGTTACGTCAACGCAAGCCTAGTCAGCCTTCCTAACCATTTATCATTACATTTTTAGTGAGTTATTCAGATTTGTAAGTTATCAAAGTTTATGCGGAAGCGATTTCAACTTAAAAAAAAATTTAACTCTACAAAAAATCAGTTAGGACAGCCTAAGAGTGTGGAAACCTGGTATATACTCCATGTAAATATCTCACCAAACCCATATATCTCATGTGTCAAAACAATATACATAAATAATACAAAACCTACACAAATGTGAGAGGGAAAGCTGCTCCAAAGTCCTCACAATAAATCTCCTAGCACTGGTCTATTTCCCTTACTCGATTTCGAATATGCACTCAGTTAAACACAAGAATAACGAGCCCAGGGTAAGTAACACCAGTAAGATACTAAACAACATTTCAAACTAAATAAATCAATATATATTCATGCAAGATAAAAAGTAAGGTATAAAGAACGCATGAACAAATAAAAGATTGTAAATAAATCAAAAGCAATCGATACGTGAGTGTCCGAAATGCAAACAGAGAGGCGCAAGTAGTCCCGATCAATAGGTCGTTGAGTCTTGGCAAAACATCAAGACTCGGGTTCTAGGACTTGGTATACTCACAAACCCTAAACCTACGAGATAGTGAGACTTCCTAGAACAACCACGCTAAGAACTCACACCCCGTCAAAATCAGTATCCAGTGCAGTGCATCCCGAGGTCATGACTCTCGTATGTTACCTCAGCTAGCCACTCCTTCCATGAATCACCGTTGACTCACTTGCCCTCGGACAACTCAATTAGAATAGAATTCCAAGGATGGATAACAAAGCAAAGAACAACAATATTCAATAGCTTAAAATGAAATACTGTGCATTTCCTAGCTGGTTTACTTACCACCAAACCAACCCAACGTTGGTTACGAAGCCTTACACAATGTTCCCCGGCTTTCACGTACTTCAACAAGTCCTATTAAATCACGAATTCACATTTTTAAGAGTTACAACTCCACTTGAATACTAAAAATTTATATTACAACTTACAATGAGATTAAAACTCATTTTCAATCTCATAACGAAGTTCAAACCACTCAATAACTCTTACATCTCTTTTTAGAGCTCATTTCCATGTTTTGATCTCTCAATTAGAGTCTCAATTTTACTCATTGTATCACTAACAATTTCATTCACCTCCATTTGATCATCAATTCATTTCATTAACTAATTAATTTAGTTCATTACTTTTGGCCATTTTCACAACTATTTTTCATCAATTTAAAAGTTGTACCAAGGTCCGAGTTTAAGTGCCACTCAAAGTAGGATATATAAGGATTTCAAAAAGTCCAACCTTAGTTATTTTGGATAACAAATACCCATTTAAATCATTCCTCAAATTTGCTAAGTCGCAACTGTCATATGTTGACAGTTTTGAAATATACTAACATGCTATGTTTTACATTGTTTTTCATTGATCAAACAAAATCCAATAGCCACAATCTTTATTGATCATCAAAGTAGGTTATACTAAGATTCAAACGAACCTATTCGCAAGTCAATCGGACCTCATTTGATGTCTCAAATCAATTCATCAACATCCCTACTCAAAACAGTTAAATACATGACAGTGCAGTCTTAATTTTTAGCCTCATTTCCGGCCTTTAAAACACTATCAAACCTTCTCTAAATCAAAATCTGATTTACATGGATTTAGTTTGATATATAAACATGAAAACCCATAAAAAATTCGCTCAAAAACCTTCGTTTGATTGCGTGGATTATTACCTCAAAGTAGCCCAAAAACTAGACTACACAGTACTAGTTTTTATGCAACCATTTTGACTTCAATTAACCTACGAAACCATTTCGAAACCTCAAGCTGATTTTAAGGAACCTAATTTGGTATATAAACATCAAAATCAATGTGTAAATTCGACAAAAATCCAACGTTTAATCCTTCAAAATCATATCCCAACGTGACATGAATCAACAACAACACTAATTTAGTGAATTCATCAAGCTATGGACATGGAGTTACCTAGCTTGATGTTCTTGCAAGCTTGATCACCAATACTTCTCTAACATCACTGAATTGCCCAACCTCCTCTTCTCTTTTCTCCAGCAAAACCCTCACTTTTGTTCTCCAAATCGATGAGTGAGATAAGTGTGATCAATTGGTTGACTTATATCTATTGTATGAGTTTAAACCTTAGCCATTGATCTTGTGTGCGCACGTATCTCGAGGCTTGTCTAGTTGTCCACCTTCATTCAATCATTTACCAAGTCATGCATGAGTGACTCTACAAGTTGACTCATTTGACTTGTAGATTAGTTGATACGTATCGTGATGCACATCATGTGGCAATTGATTTATTTCAATACTTTAGGCCCAATTAGTTCCACATTACATATGGCCACATTAAAGTTAGTCTAAAATTCATAATTAACTCACAATAAAGTTACCCCATAAGCCACTACATCGGTCCCACGTCGACACGCAACTCGAGGTACGTCTTCGGTCGACACCGATATGCCCTCCGTCAAGTCTATCTAGCTCAAATCCACTGTCGGTCGTCGGCCCTCTCTCGACATATCCAGTCGAAGCATAGAAACATGAAATACAGGGTGAATCCCAGATAACTGAGGTGGCAACTCCCGCTCATACTCAACCTTGCTTATTCGTTTCTTCACTCAGAATGGACCAATGAACCTCGGCGCATCACGAAGATGAGGAGCTGACGTGGGAGCTCGAGTCGTATATGCGCGAGTATTTTCCCTATCTCTTCTGAGTTTTGGTAAGTTTTTCTCTTGTGAATTGCTTCAATTTCGAGGACAAGATTCAAATTAATTGGGAAGACTGTAACGACCCTAAAATCTAACTCGTGCCACGTGTCATTCCAAAGATGTATGTGGGACCAACTTGTCGTGATACGTATGTCCAAACCTCGAGAGTCGACACTGAGGTATGCTATTTTTGTTTGATGCTTGTATTATGTATTATGTATTATACATGATTAAATAATTTAAACTAATCAATTTCGAAAATATGCGGGTAAGGTATGCGCGGGCATATCGGTGTCGAGACGAGCGAAGACGTACCTCGAGTTGCGTGTCGACGTGGGACCGAGGTAGTGGCTTACGTGGTAAGTTTATTGTGAGTTAATTATGGTCTTTAGACTAGCTTTAATGTGATCATATGTAATGTGGAATTAATTGGGCTTAAAGTATTGAAATAAATCAATTGCCACATGATGTGCATCGCGATACGTATCAACTAATCTACAAGTCAAATGAGTCAACTTGTAGAGTCACTCATGCATGACTTGGTAAATGATTGAATGAAGGTGGACAACTAAACAAGCCTCGAGATATGTGTGCACACAAGATCAATGGCTAAGGTTTAAACTCATCCTATACATATAAGTCAACCAATTGATCACACTTCTCTCGCTCATTGATTTGGAGAGCAAAAGAGGGGGTTTAGCTGGAGAAAAGATAAGAGGAGGTTAGACAATTCAGTGAGGTTGGAGAAGTGTTGGTGATCAAGCTTGCAAGAACATCAAGCTAGGTAACTCCATGTCCATAGCTTGATGAATTCACTAAATTAGTGTTGTTGTTTATTCATGTCATGTTGGGATATGATTTTGAAGGATTAAACGTTAGATTTTTGTCGAACTTACACATTGGTTTTGATGTTTATATATCAAATTAGGTTCCTTAAAATCAGCTTGAGGTTTCGAAATGATTTCGTAGGTTAATTGGAGTCAAAATGGTTGCATAAAAACTAGTACTTGTGCAGTCCAGTTTTTGGGCTACTTTGAGGTAATAATCAAGACAATCAAACGAAGGTTTTTGAGCGAATTTTTTTATGAGTTTTCATGTTTATATATCAAACTAAATCCATGTAAATCAGATTTTGATTTAGAGAAGGTTTGATAGTGTTTTAAAGGCCGGGAAGGAGGCTAAAAATTAAGACTGCACTGTCATGTATTTAACTGTTTTGAGTAGGCATGTTGATGAATTGATTTGAGACATCAAATGAGGTCCGATTGACTTGCGAATAGGTTCGTTTGAATCTTGGTATAACCTACTTTGATGATCAATAAAGATTGTGGCTATTGGATTTTGTTTGATCAATGAAAAACAATGTAAAACATAGCATGTTAGTATATTTCAAATTTGAGGAATGATTTAAATGGGTATTTGTTATCCAAAATAACAAAGGTTGGACTTTTTGAAATCCTTATATATCCTACTTTGAGTGGCACTCAAACTCGGACCTTGGTACAATTTTTAAATTGATGAAAAATAGTTGTGAAAATGGCCAAAAGTAATGAACTAAATTAATTAGTTAATGAAATGAATTGATGATCAAATGGAGGTGATTGAAATTGTTAGTGATACAATGAGTAAAATCGAGACTCTAATTGAGAGATCAAAACATGGAAATGAACTCTAAAAAGAGATGTTAGAGTTATTGAGTGGTTTGAACTCCGTTATGAGATTGAAAATGAGTTTTAATCTCATTGTAAGTTGTAATATGAATTTTTAGTATTCAAGTGGAGTTGTAACTCTTAAAAATGTGAATTCGTGATTTAATATGACTTGTTGAAGTACGTGAAAGCCGGGGAACATTATGTAAGGCTTCGTAACCAACGTTGGGTTGGTTTGGTTGTAAGTAAACCAGCTAGGAAAAGCACAATATTTCATTTTAAGCTATTGAATATTGTTGTTCTTTGCTTTGTTATTGCTTTGTTATTCATCCTTGGAATTCTATTCTAATTGAGTTGTCCGAGGGCAAGTGAGTCAACGGCGATCCTTGGAAGGAGTGGCTGGCTAAGGTATAATACCAGAATCATGACCTCGAAATGCACTGCACTGGATAGTGATTTTGACAGGGTGTGAGTTCTTAGTGTGGTTGTTCTAGGAAGTCTCACTATCTCGTGGGTTTAGGGCTTGTGAGTATACCAAGTCCTAGAACCCGAGTCTTAATTTTTTGCCAAGACTCAACGACATATTGATCGGGACTACTTGCGCCTCTCTGTTTGCATTTCTGGACACTCATGTATCGATTGCTTTTGATTTATTTACAATCTTTTATTTGTTCATGCGTTCTTTATACCTTTCTTTTTATCTGCATGAATATATATTGATTTATTTATTTTGAAATGTTGTTTAGTATCTTACTGACGTTACTTACCTAGGCTCGTTATTCTTGTGTTTAACTGAGTGCATATCCGAAATCGAGTAAGTGAAAGGGGCCAATGCTATGAGATTTATTGTGAGGACTTTGGAGCGGCTTTCCCTCTCACATTTTTGTGTAGGTTTTGTATTATTTATGTATATTGTTTTGACACATGGGATATATAGGTTTTGTGAGATATTTACATGAAGTATATATGGGGTTTCCACACTCTATGCTGTCCTAACTGATTTGTGTAGAGTTGTTTAGATTTGTTTAAGTTAAAATCGCTTCCGCATAAACTTTCATAACTTACAAATTTGAATAACTCACTAAAAATGTAATGATAAATGGTTATGAAGGCTGACTAGGCTTGCGTTGACGTCGCAAGGATTGACTCGGGGTCCACGTAAGTCTAGGCGGGCGGGGCCCAGTTTAGGTTGTGGAACTGGGGCCGTCACAGTTGGTATCAGCGCTTTTAGTTTTACGCCTAACTTAAGAATAAACCACAACCAACATAAGACACGAATCCATAATAGAGTTAGGACAAGGTTAGAACTTAGAGTGGAACCCAATGATCCTGACTTAAGTTTTAGTTGGGAAGTGAGGAGAGTTGGAGAAATTAAAATTGGACTACATGAACTATTTGATGTATTGTATATTACTATTATCGATAGCTACGTCCTGATCGAGAAATCGCATTCTATGCATATTGCGATGGTCGATCAGCCCGAGATCAGTGATACCAGTCCGAGTGACGTTCATGAGAGGTTGGATGAGATGTCCCAGCTGGTCACCTCACATGGCCAGCAACTTCAGGAGATTCTTCGACTTTTGAGAGCACGAGCTATAGCTATAGCATCGCTTTCTACATCAGAGCGCGCAAAGACCACTCACTCAGGGCGGGAGTGCGCTGACAGTACAGCCGCTGTTACGACTCCTACATCGCTGACCGGACCTGTGACAGATAAGGGGGTACAGATTCAGATTGAGCGAGTACCACCTACACTTGATACACCAGCGGATGATACGCTGAGCACGCCCACTGATGCGGGTATTCAGGCGACGGCTGAGGCGAGGCAGTCTCGCGAGTTTCAGAGACATCACTCGGAGAAGTTTCACGGGGGTACGGATCTCGGAGCAGCGAAGAAATTTATGCGAAGTCACGAGAAGATCCACGATGTCTTGGCCACACCAGATCATATGAGGCGAGCATCTCATCAGCTTCGTTGTTCAGAGAGGCTGATGTGTGGTGGCGTAGCATGGTGGCTACGAAGGGGAAGCCCTAGGACTAGGCTGAATTCAATGAGAGGTTCAATTAGAAGTATTTCCCTCCCTCGGTCGGGAATATGAAGAGGACCGAGTTTCAGAACATCCGACAGGAGGCTGAAGACAGTAATGCAGTATATAGGCCGATATTTGCGGTTGATGGACTATGCCGGAGGCATAGCTGATACGGACGCTGACCAGGCCTACTACTTCATGAATGGCCTGTTGGGTCAGATCGGGTCTATGGTGGTGACCACAGCTCCAGGAACTTTACAGGAGGCATATGAGAGGAGTTTGGCCAGTGAGACTTTTCTGAGCACACGCACTGGTAAAGTAGTCGCAGCTCCACTACCAACACAGCCAGATGTCAAACCGGGTGGTGACAGGAGGAGGAAGAGACCTAGATAATGGAGGTCAAGAGATCGAGCTCAGAGTGTGGGGTCTATTGCATCTCCACCTCTTGCAGCGCGTACTACGCCAATACCATCTCGCTCCCTATGGAGTTATATCGACACTACACAAATGTGTCGGCACGCCGTCAGTTCTCGGCGACAACAATATATCGATGGCTGAGGGCAATGGCAGTGGTAGGGGCAGAGGTAGTGGTCGAGGGCAAAGGTATGGACGAGAATAGAATGTGCCATCTGGATCAGGATCAAGATCTCAGCGTACGTGTTGGGAGTGTGGACAGCCAAGTCATTTCATCAGTCCGTGTCCACGATTGAGTAGAGGGCACCACAAGCAGAGCCAGGAGCTGGTTCATGCTTTGTTGTCGCGCCAGATCCGAATGCTACCCTTAACCTGATTGAGGGTATGATCTACATTTGCAGTCGTTTTATGTATACCATGTTAGATTCATGTTCTACAATATCTTTTATATTTCGTCGCATGGTATATGAGTTGGGTTTGAAACCCATTAGATTAGAGAGACCCTTGATCCTAAGCACGACTGTTGGGGACAAGATTTACTCAAACTTGTTGTGTGTTGATTGTTCCATAGAGATAGAGGGTCATGTATTGCCAGCAAATCTGAGAGTGTTGGAGTTCCTAGAGTTTGATGCATTGCTGGGCATGGATTGATTGAGTGCTCATCATGCACAGATCCATTGCTTCAGTAAGAGAATTACGTTTCATATTCTTGGATATCCCGAGTTCAATTTTCAGGGGACTTCGACTATTTTACCTATTACTAGAGGCAGAGTAGCTTCTAGCGTAGAGGTCGAGATATTCGCTAGTGTTTTGAGTACGACGGAGATGGTCGAGACTAGGTTGGAGGAGGTACCTGTTGTGTGCGAATTTCCGATGTTTTTCCCGCAGAGTTATTATGATTACCACCGCATAGGGAGATTGACTTCATCATTGATTTGGTTCCGGGAACCAAACCTATATCTATTCTGCCGTATTGGATGGCTCCAAAGGAGTTAGAGGAACTGAGAAGACAACTTGATGAGTTGTTGGAATTGGGGTTTATCCACCCGAGCATGTCACCTTGGGGTGCGCCAGTCTTGTTTGTTAAGAAGAAAAATGGCGGCCTGAGATTATGTATTGATTATAGACAGCTCAACAGGGTGACGGTGAAGAACAAGTATCCACTTCCTCGCATTGATGATTTGTTCGACCATCTGGCAGAAGCACAGTGGTTCTCAAAGATTGATTTGAGATAAGACTGCTTTTCGCACTCGATACATGCATTTTCAGTTTACAGACATGCCTTTTGGGCTGACTAACGCCCCGCGCGATGTTCATGGATCTCATGCATCGAGTGTTGAGAGAGTACTTGGATAGGTTCGTCATTATGTTCATCAACGACATCCTTATTTACTCCAAGACTCGTGAGGATCACGAGGAGCACCTCAAGATGATTTTGCAAACTTTGAGGATGCACAGACTGTATGCAAAATTCAGTAAGTGTGAATTTTGGCTTACAGAGATCGGATTTCTTGAGCACATTGTTGGAGCCAGCGGAGTGTCAATGGACCCCGCTAAGGTCAGAGCTGTGATAGATTGGCCTACACCGCGGTTAGTGACAGATGTCCGCAGTTTCTTGGGGTTGGCAGGCTATTACAGGCGTTTTGTTCAAGACTTCTCGAAGATTGCAGCACCAATGACGCAATTGACGAAAAAGGATACGAGTTTTTAGTGGAACGACAGCTGTGAACAAGCCTTCAGAAATTTGAAGGAAAGATTGACTACCGCACCAGTTTTGGCACTACCTGAGTTAGGGAAGGGTTTTGAGGTGAACATCGATACTTCTAAGGCTAATTTAGGATGTGTTTTGATGCAAGACGGTAGGGTGATTGTCTACGCATCCCGACAGCTGAAGGTTCACGAGAAGAACTACCCTACACATGACTTGGAGTTAGCGGCAGTGGTCTTTGCATTGAAGAATTGGCGTCATTATCTCTATGGAGAGAAGTTTGTATTGTTTACTGACCACAAGAGTTTGAAGTACCTCTTCACTCAGAAAGAGTTGAACATGCGACAGAGGCGTTGGCTTGAGTTCCTCAAGGACTATGATTTTTCATTGGAGTACCACCCGGGGAAGGCTAATGTTGTTACAGACGCGTTGAGCCGCATAGGGGCAGACTCAGAGATTGTTACTTGCCACATGACATACGAGTATGGTTTACTCGAGGCGGTCGAGTCGATGTATTCTGTTGATATCCCGACCGGTACCAGAGTGTTGATTTGTAGGCAAATAAGGACCCAGACAGTGTCGATTCAGAGTATAC
The DNA here is from genome assembly GCA_039657325.1 of Stephania cephalantha. Lineage (NCBI taxonomy): Eukaryota > Viridiplantae > Streptophyta > Magnoliopsida > Ranunculales > Menispermaceae > Stephania > Stephania cephalantha. Next base: position 45,396,441 of record CM077579.1, on the reverse strand, counting down.
TTGAGGGTCAGCAAGCAGATGAGCAGTACCAGAGGTTCTTGGAATTTGCTCAAAGCCCGGATCATCCAGATTGAAGTCAGTCAATAGACTCATGCCTGAGATTTAGAGGTCGACTGTGGATTCCATCAGTGGTAGAGTTGCGTGATGAGATACTTGATGAGGCTCACCGCTCACGTTTTACGATTCATCCAGTCGGACCAAGATGTATGCTAGATGTGCGTCGTCTTTTCTGGTGGCCGGGGATGAAGACCGATGTTTCGATTACGTTCGAGCATGTGAGGTATGCCAGCAAGTTAAGGTTGAGCATCGGAGGCCCGGTGGGTTATTACAGCCACTTCTCATTCCTCGGTGGAAGTGGGAGCACATTGCCATGGATTTTGTCAATGGTTTACCTCGATCTCAGCGTGGACATGACAGTATCTGGATGATTGTGAACAGGTTGACGAAGTCTGCGCACTTTTTACCGATCTCTACCACACATCGGGTTGATAGGTTGGCGAGTTTGTATGAACGAGAGATTGTGCGGCTACATGGCGTTCCGTTATCGATTGTGTCTGACAGAGGGCCACAGTTTACGTCTCAGATTTGACGGAGCATGCAGACACAGTTTGGCACACGGTTAGACCTTAGTACATCCTATCATGCACAGACTGACGGACAGTCGGATAGACTGATTCGGGTTCTCGAGGATATGTTGAGGATGTGTGTGTTAGAGTATGGAGGATCATGGGAAGAGTATCTTTATTTGTGTGAGTTTGTTTACAATAACAGTTATCAAACCAGTATTGGTATGGCACCGTTTGAGACACTCTACGGTAGACCGTGCAGATCTCCATCTTGTTGGGCGAAGCCTGAAGATGTGGCAGTTATTGGGCCTGAAATTGTAGTGGATCACACAAAGAAGATACGACTGATCAGATTGAGGCTGAAGGGTGCGCAGGAGTGGCAGAAAAAGTATTATGACATGTATCACAGAAAGTTAGAGTATGATGTCGGAAACTATGTGTATCTGAAAGTTTCTCCAATGAAGGGTCACAAAAGATTTGGGATTAAAGGAAAGCTTGCGTCGAGGTTTATTGGTCCATTCAAAGTGAAGAAATGAATAGGCAAGGTTGCGTATGAGCGGAGTTGCCACCTCAGTTATCTGGGATTCACCATGTATTTCATGTTTCTATGCTTCGACTGGATAGGTCGAGAGAGGGCCGACAGCCGACAGTGGATTTGAGCCAGATAGACTTGAGGGATGACACTTATGACGAGCAGCCTATTCAGATTCTAGACCGTAAAGTGAAGATTTTGATGAACAAAGAGATCCCATCAGTTCTTGTCAAATGGCAGCATCACGGAGATGAGGAGCTGACGTGGGAGCTCGAGTCGTATATGCGCGAGTATTTTCCCTATCTCTTCTGAGTTTTGGTAAGTTTTTCTCTTGTGAATTGCTCCAATTTCGAGGACGAAATTCAAATTAGTTAGGAATACCGTAACGACCCTAAAATCTAAATCGTACCACGTATCATTTCAGGGATGTATGTGGGACCCACTTGTCGTGATACGTATGTCCAAACCTCGGGAGTCGACACTGAGGTATGCTATTTTGTTTGATGTTTGTATTATGTATTATATATTATACATGATTGAACAATTTAAACTAATCAATTTTGAAAATGTGTGGGTAAGGTATACGCGGGCATATCGGTGTTAAGACAAGCGGAGACGTACCTCGAGTTGCGTGTCGACGTGGGACCGAGGTAGTGGCTTATGGGGTAAGTTTATTGTGACTTAATTATGGTTTTTAGACTAGCTTTAATGTGGTCATATGTAATGTGGAATTAATTGGGCCTAAAGTATTGAAATAAATCAATTGGCATATGATGTGCATCGCGATACGTATCAACTAATCTACAAGTCAAATGAGTCAACTTGTAAAGTCACTCATGCATGACTTGGTAAATGATTGAATGAAGGTGGACCACTAAACAAGCCTCGAGATATGTGCGCACACAAGATCAATGGCTAAGGTTTAAACTCATTCAATACATATAAGTCAACCAATTGATCACACTTCTCTCACTCATCGATTTGGAGAGCAAAATAGAGGGTTTTGCTGGAGAAAAAAGAAGAGGAAGTTGGGCAATTCAGTAAGGTTGGAGAAGTGTTGGTGATCAAGCTTGCAAGAACATTAAGCTAGGTAACTCCATGTCCATAGCTTGATGAATTCACTAAATTAGTGTTGTTGTTGATTCATGTCATGTTGGGATATGATTTTGAAGGATTAAACGTTAGATTTTTATCGAACCGTCTCAGGCCATACTCAAGTTGGAGTAGTAGAAAGGGGTCAAAAGATAGATTTAGAAGATGATGAATCTCGGCTATATATTTATTGATTGTAGAGAGCAACAATTAGTTGAAATAGAAATTTAAAGTAGTTGCTTATACATGGGGTAGACAGTAAAGTAAGTTACTCCCTCCGGTCATTTATATAAGTTGTTTTAGCAAAAAACTTATTGTTCAAAATTGTAAGTCGTTTTCGAAATTTAAAAGTATATTTATTATATTTTTACTCATTTTACTTTTATACAATTCAAACTGTCTTAATTCTTATGTTATTACCTTAAACAACTTATATAAATGATTGAAGAAAGTAGATGATTAAAAAAAAAAAAAAAAAAAAAAAAAGACAGCACTGTATGTTTTTTTTTTTTTTTTTTAAAGCAGCATAATATCATTCAATGCAAGGTTGATATAGCAAACAGTGGGAAGTTTGACTAAATGAAAGTATGGTGGTATGGACAAAAGATATTTGATGCTACAAAATTGACAGGTTACCTTAAGTCACATATAGCTAGCTGTCACCCTCCTATTTAAAAATTACTATGCAATAACACATGCATTAAAAATATGCATCAGTAGTACCCTCACGTCCACCACATCTTGAATTAAGTTACACTATTTTTATCCAAGGAAGTTGTTATGTTGACTTATTGGGCACCGAGCTAGGTCCACCTACAAAGTGAGAGTTGTGTGATACACCTCGAGATGCGAATGGTGCACCGAAACCAGCTAGGTCCACCTACCCATTAATTAACTAAAATGAAAAAAAAAAAAAAAACCTCATAATACGTTTTCAGAACAAGATTTCGGCAGGGCTCTCCATAGTGATAATTTTTTGTTTTTTATTTTACTTTTTAAGAGAGAAGAATCAGAAAAAAAACTACTTAATTTTTTTTTTTTTTGAAAGACTGATCAATTAAACCCAACCTTAAGTAGCATAGATCTATTTAAGTAAAAGAAGTAATTAATTAAATAGAGATCATGGAACTCACCAAAAAGCTTCAGATCTCCATCTTCAAAGGCGGGGACTTGACCAAATGGCTACACAAACAAAATCATAGCACCCAAATTAATGGCCTTTTCAATATTCAAGTATATAACAACATAATTATAAGTTATGCATCATAAATTATATATACACTACTAGTAACCGTCTTGGAGCATAGATTAGTTGACGCAGTGGACATCCGATATTTTTATTTTAAAAAGTGAAGCATTAGCTAAAGATAAAGTATTGAGATTAATAAGTCATAAATCACGGGTTAGGATATCTGATTGACTCTCAAAAATAAATATGTAACAAAGGTAGACTCACGTTGCGGGCGAGGTGTGGAGGCTGTTTGTGCTCTCCGGTGGAGAGGTCAACGTTGATGAAGTCGTAGTCAAGGTTCTTCTCATGGAGGCAAGCGAACACTCGCTGCGTAGCCGTTGAAAACACATTTCCATAGACCTTTAAAGGCGCCATAGCCGTCCGATCAACACAAATTGAGAACAACAATATTTACTCAAGAAATGATCGCACTCGATTGATTTGATTTTGGGGAGACGACTGCCCTGAATTTATTGAAGAGCCTTGTGTTTTAAGACAGGAATCGCTGCTTATTAACGAAATTGCCCTCTTTTGTGGGAGGCGATTAGAGGTCTTTTGGTGGTTTGTTAAGGCTATTATGGGTATTTGAAACAACTTGTACTCAGAGTTTTTTGACCATTGAAGAGTGAAAAAATGCACCGACCGGTTCTACCTTAAATAAATATTAATAGTTTGATGGGGACTATTAGGCATACATCACGATGGCACATCAAAACGTGACGTGCGTTCTGACAGCCGTGCGATGCATCTCAGGATGCTTGTCAATTGCATTGCACGGCTATCACCTCGCGATATGCATTTTGATGTGCACATCACGATTTACGCTTACAATTTTCCTTCTTCAATAGCCTTCAAAATTAAAATATATGCACCTACTTTTCAATGTTTTTTTTTTTTTTTACTATGAATGTTTAATTCGAGATGCTTACTGGAGGGGCATCAAATGTGGCTTGCCGAGTCGGTGTTAATTCGCGGGTGTCAAAAGTGAGTTACTCTAGCAACATCCATTTGATATTTGATATATTGACAATTAACAAATCAAGTTCTACATTTTAAAGTACCTTATGTTTGATTCAACTTAATGATTCACGAAATGTCATAACCACCGCTTAATACAATGGTGATAGTTGAATTGGAAACAAACACGTAAAACCTTTTAGAAAAGAACTTTTTTACGAAAATATAGCAAAGAGTGGTGAGCAATTGGTAATATAAAAATGATATTAATTTCAACAAAAAAAATGATATTAATCCAAAAATAGAGTTGTATTTGTATGCCCAATAATTATTCAATAACATTTTCTTCATACCACAACAAGTGTCGTTTTAGTCATTTTGAAGAATTTCACAATATATGACGTCTGATAGTATCAATACCCATTAATTGCTCAATTAACTTTTATACCTTTTATAAGAAAAAATTCAATAATTACACATTAATAATTAGTGTATAAAAAAGTAGTGGAGTTAAAAGAGATAAAAAAAATGATTTAGTTATTTATTAACACTTATTGTGATCTGGTGGGAGTAAAACTTTACCATCTCTTTCTTATTAAAAAAATAATAATTTAACAATAAGGCAATTGTAGGTTAAAGAGGAATTCACATACAATCAATTGTCTTAATTAGTAAGGGACCGTTCCCCAAAAACAAGGTCTCTTGATAAATTTGAATATTTTAGATTGAAAAGAATTAAGTCATGAGGTCCCCCTCTGTATGGGCCCGAAAATTTTGATCTATTAGACGACTAATGCCTGGTTATTGGAAAAAGAAAATCATATCGAATGATACCAACTACTTATCTACTTTAGGCGCATATATTATTAAAAATTCTCATGTAATGAGTGATTGGCATTGAGTAAATATTTCATTAATTGTTTAAACAACGAAAGATGCTACACCCCAAAGTCACACTAGAGTAAGTTGAGAAATAGTTCATTCGGTCAAAAATATAAATTTTTTTACCAAAAACTTCTTAATTAAAATTATAAATAATTTTTAAAATTCAAAAATATATTAATTATTTTTTTACCAATTATACATTTATACAATTCAGTCTTTAAATTACACTTGTAATTAAAATTATCTTAATTCTTATATCTTTACTTTAAAAAACTTATTTTAGTGACTAGAGAGAGTAACTTACAAAAAAATTAGACAATCAAACAAAACTAATTTTAACTTCCATCCAAATTATCTCTCAAAAGTTAACTCCACCTCTAAGCGGAACATAAACAGTCTACATCAATTAATATATAAAGTCATCCTCATCTTACCTACTACCTCAAACATTGGACCGACAATCATCATAAGATTTATAACCAAATCCGATACAACAACAACGACACCCAAAAGGAAAAAACAAAGGTGCATCAACATCAACAAACTGTGACCCCCGACAAGTAATTTCTCAATTTATTGAAAGTAGATGATATCAAATTAAGACCCACAAAAATGAAAAACATTATTAAGCATCATAATATCATTAAACGCTCAATTTCATCCCATCAGCAACCTTCTTGAGAGCAGGCCTGGAAGAAATATCTTCCCACCAAGCCTTGACATGAGGCCTGGAGTTCACAACCGTGGCGTGGGGTGTCTTCATAAGGTAGTTGGTGTAAGGGAAGTGGTTGAGATCAGCCAAGCTGAAGAAGTCTCCGGCCAAGTACTTGGAGGTGGCGAGGTGAGCCTCGTACACGTCCAGCACTTTGCCGAGCTTCTCCACAGCTGCCTCAACCACGGAGTGATCCGCAGTCTCGCCGTGGAGGGGCTTCACGTAGAGCTGGTAGATGATTGGGGATATGGCTGGGTTGAAGGTCTGGGATTCAACTTCGACCCACACGCCTACTAGGCCGGCCTCCTTGATGTTCTTGTGGCGGATCAAGTCTGTGCCCTGGTCCTTGTACTTGTGTGCTACGTAATGGTTGATGGCTCGAGATTCTGTTTGATGAATTGTTAGTGTGATTATAAGACTGAGTAGTAATACATACTTGACAAACAAGCCTTAAAAAAGTTTTATTTGTATTCAAGTTCTTTGACAAAATCAATGCACAAATCAAGGGACTTGAAACAACTTCGTGACAAAAGTACTATTGTCACCCAATCATTCAATGGTAGTAGGGTAATCCTTTCACATAAGTAATACAAACGAACACCAATTTTTTAACAGTTTTATGACTTTTGTTTGTGCTAATTTTATGACTTTCTGGATATTGAAGTCATCCTTCGCGACTAATCCAATTCAATTTCCTACAAGACCGTTACTTAAAAAGTCTCGCGACAATATTCTCACTACTCAAATGTTCAACTCGAGTCCCTGAATAGCGGCCAAGTTAAATCTCATCCACTCAACCCAACCACTATTTATATATTATAATGTTTAGATGATAACTGATAATCTAAAAACACGACATTTAGGCCTTGTTTGGTTAGAGGTTGAGTTAACTCTCGGAAGATGACTTGAAGGGGAATTGAAACTAATCTTATTTGGTTGCCTCCAACTCATACTCAAGAGTGAAAGATATCTCCTCCATCCCCTTAAGGAGTTATCTCCCAAAAATTTGCGCGCATAATTACCACTCATTAATCACCTTTTACTATCTACATTCATATCTTTTGTTTGAAGATTATTCATATCAATTTATATTTTTCATTATTTAAAAATTATATTTTTTATTATTTAAAAATTTGCAACTTCTCTGCAAGTTTCAAATTGAATCAAATATGAAAACAATCTTTCATGGTTCACACTGTAAGTTCGTCAAAACAAACCAAACGAGGCCTTAATTGAACTGCACTAGTGCTACATTAGGATTTATAAACCGGCCAATCTAGATGTATCCCACGTCTTCGAGCAACATTTGATTGTGACCTATTGTCTTTCACCAAAATATCTTCTTTTTTTTTCTAAAATAATACAATATCATAATATAATATGGACACATAGGAATCATTTTGCCAAGTCAATGAAAGAAAATGACGAGCACGAAGTTGGTTACAACAATTTAAGACCCAACAAGAAAAGTATCCAGTCTTCCCAGCAAATACTAATCAATTCCAAATGAAATTTACAGTTATACCCCTCCCGACTTATCAAATTTCTTCCATACCCCATTCTCACCCAATCTTCATCAAAATATCTCCACATTTCCATCAATACAGTTTTGTTTCAATTGATTATTATGTACAACTTCGTTAATTGTAACATAAGCCACCACTATAAAAGCTCGACTTAATAGAAACTGACGATGGAGGGGAAAACTAAAGCTAACTTGAGACAAATTATGATGGATTTAATGAATGTAGAAAGTCCACTGTCTCAAGCACAATGAAAGAGTATGATTATACGATCTCAACTAATTTGAGATTGTAACTTTGTTTACTTTTTTTTTTGTTTTTTTTTTATTATTATTAGAATGTCTGAGGCAACACTCCAACTAATTCCAGACTAATTTCGGACTAGAAGAAAGAGTTTTAAAGTTTTTTTATTATCAGAACTCGAACTCGAGACCTCTGGTTAAAGATCTGATCAAAAACACTGCAAACATCTACGATCTTGAAAGAACTCTAAAAAACTGATTATAAACAACAAGATCTTACAAAAATTTCACAACCGAAGAACCGAAACTCACCGAAAAAATTGACATCTTCGTCTTCCAGAACCGGAATCACACCGAACGGCTGCACAGATCACCACAAAAACCAATCAATTCATCCGAAAAACGAACCGATCGCCACAAAACCAAACCAATTCCGCGAATCGATCACAAACAGATCACGAAATCAACGAAACCTAATCAAACCTAAAACCTCTACAAATCAAACTCAATAGATCAAATTGAACCGATCTCACTCACGTTCTTGGCGAGAAACTCCGGCTGCTTATGCTCTCCGACGGAGAGATTGACCGGCACGAGCTCGAAATCTAGTCCTTTCTCGTAGAGAGCGCCGAGGGCGCGCGAAGTGCAGGTTGAGAAGGGGACTCCGTATAGCTTCAGCGCCATTAGAGAAGAAAATGAGATCTGAGACTCAGAGAGAGAGAGAGAAAGAGAGAGAGAGTGGTTTGAGTGAGTAAGTGCTGTGGTGGTCCGTATTTGTAGAGCAACTCCGTTGAGTGAGCAATACCGAGTCACCGACACATAACGAAAAGTACGCACCGTGGTTGATAGGGACGCTTGGATTCACCTAACACTGCGATGAGTACGCGTCCCGAGGTGAGGGAACGGTTGTGTTTGTATTTTCCTTAATGACAATAGTGTAATACACGACAAAGCACATTCACTGATCTGAAGCAGTTCATGTGTATTTCAAAATATATATAAATCTGGATCCATAACACGTAAATCGAAGTTATATAAACAGGTGAGTCAATATTTTTTTTATTTTAATATTTTTCTTTTAAAATTAAAATGGGGTTGTTTGAATGGAGTGGAGCGTTGACTCTCTGGAACCATCGGACCGACGTGTAGAAGATTCGTGGTGGTGACGTGGCGCAGACTATATTGACCGAGGAAATGTAGAAGTTGTTACCATTTCTACACATATATCCTTTGGATTTACTTCGAACCACTTGACTCAAATCTCGATGCAAAATTCTAATGAAACCAATCGTTTTCTTGCCCAGTTGAAGCTTAATTTGTCCATGAAATTGACAAGGTCATGGTCCGTGGAACTTGACTCTAGTGGGATTAGTGTAAACGATTATAACGAATAATAAAGACTAGATCTTAAATTATTTGGGATTAACTAGATAGGTCCTATATATTATATATATATATATATCAATATAGTACAATATTTCCATCATTACGTCTCCGATATTTTGGATACGAACCTTTGCCATGCGAAGTACAATCACGAAAGGGCTTTGGAAAGTTATTCTTGCATTTACCATCTGAATCCATGCACACATTATTTGGGTTCAAAGTACCGCATGGACCATGCATCATATGTTTCACAACAGCGGTATACAAGTGGGGGTGAACTGAATTGTCGGGAAGCTCCGCACATACGAACGAATCAAAGGTTACGGGTTCTATTAATTTCGCCATTGGTTGTAAAACAATAAGAAAATGTGCATGGGGAAGACCTCGTTTTTGAAATTCAACGACATAAACATATGCTGCAACTGGACCAAAAACCTGCTTTTTCATTATTTCATTTTTCAAGCACTCCAACTTTGATTTAAAAACACGAGCAACAAGATCAGGTCTATTTTGCGCGTCATCATTAAATCGAAGCTCTTGTTGTATTTCTGGCCAATAAGGATTGCAAGTGATAGTGAGGAATATGTCAGGTTTGCCAAAACGTTGAACCAATGCCATAGCATCCATGTACCTTTTACGCATGTCTCTTGGCCCACCTATAAAAGATGTTGGAAGAACAATCCTACGTCCAATATTTGAACCAACGTTTTCACCCATATCAATAGAATCCATAATCCCTTGGTACAACTCTGAACGTATCTCATCTTGTCTATGACGAATAAAATCTAACTTAGATGTCTCTAACTTGACATACATGTCAACGACTTATTGCTGCTATACCAGAATGTAATAGAATAGAATTCCTTACATCCCTAATCTGAAGTTTATAACAATAATACTCGCGGCAAGATACACAATTCCTCTTCCGTCTAGAATATACTGTGAAAATAGAACAAAATATTTAAGTTCAATATGAAAAGAACAAATATAAACAAAGTAAATTATTTAACGAAGGTAGGAAATGAAAACATTTACCTTAATTTTCATTATCAAGTAACTCTTCAGTAGAGTTGACTAAATGAGGATCAAGAATGGCCTATGTGTTGTAATTTCCATGTGATTCAGTGGTAAATTTTCTTTGAATTCCATCGTGCCAACCTACGTCTCCATACGGGAATAATAAAGGGTATTGTAAAGGATCATAACAACCGTAGTAGTAATTGATTCTATGGCTACTTCCGGAGTGACTATAGACAAGGATATCCCTTTTAGTTGGCTGAGCACATGTATTATCATCTATCCAAATAGCAGCAACTTGAGAAATAGTGGGCATATTAAATACTCTCTGATCAAGACTAACACTTGAAACTAATTGAACAACATGATCTTCTAAATTTTCCTTATTTTGTAAAGTGCGAAAAAAACTTGCATATGGATTTTTCGCAAGAATACTAATTAACCTTGCCAAAATTTTCTCTTTCAACCTATCAGAACAATGCATTCGGTTTTGCACTTCATGATCAGTATCATAAAAGTACAGTTGCAAAAAAGAAGGATGATCCTTGTCAGGAAGTAAATTATTTATAAAATGATGAATTTGGCCCTGCACTCTAAATGTATATACACCCATATTACTTTTGGCATATTCTCTTTCGCACTTTACACCAAAAGATGTAAAACCAAAATTGGTGTTATAAGTACGGATGTACATCAAAAATTCACGTGTCTCTTCAGTGTTTGAAGTGAATAGGTCGAACATTTCTTCAGGGACAACATTAGGAACGAGGGTTACTTGACCGTTTGAACAACAGAAACTATTAGATTCATGAAAAAACTTCTTCGCACTGCAATTTCGACAAGAGTTTATTTATAGTCAAAGTTCTTCCTCATATATATATATATATATATATCTCCCGATTGGAGATCAAATTCAAGGAGAGCCGTGAGTGTTGGTGGCGTTGTTGAAGAACAGTTGAAGGTGAGATAATATTTCAATTTTTTATTTCAGTGACTATGGGATTGGTTTTGTCTATGAATTCGAAATTGGAATTGGGAGGGGTTGTTGTGGTTGGTTGTTGATTGTGGAGGATATACTTATGAGATTGTTGTTTTAGAAATAATATTTGGAAAATGCTTGGGCCTGGGTACACACTTTAGACACGTGGAACGTGTACTTAGGTATAGCGAAGGAGCACGACGGTTAGGAACCCAAAGTCATTTGTTTTGCAATATGATCATCAATTCATTAAAATTTTATTTTTTCCATCCAATAAGAGATATGCTTCATTAATAAGAGATATACCTCATAAAATTAATTAGGAGATTAGAAGTTAACCTCATAATAAAGGCGCAAGTGAAACTCGGTTGGGTTGTCACAACGGTAAGGGCAAAGGTAGGATTGTGTAAGTTAAGCGCATAACCTCGGTTTCGATTCTCCGATATGGTAAGATCACTCAAGCCATTGGTTCTCACTATCGGTCGATAGAGCCAGAGCCTCGTGAGATTATTGACGGTAACCTCGACATCCACGATTAAATAAAAAAAAGGCACAAGTGGTGTACATCATGCTATTAATATGAATAGAAAATATAATGAAAAGAAACAAAACTCATATATAATATATAAAATATATATAACTTTGACCCTATAATGAAAAATAACTATCCCACATCACCTAGACATATATCTTTAAAGCTAAATCAAATATTCTTCTACACTCATCTATAATTAAACGACACTAGTGGAGGGACCTATTCTTTTCAAGTAAGTTCTTGAACCAGTAGGCAGACATCTTAGGCCACCTCTTGAGTGTATTGAAGTTAACATAAACTATGCCAAACCTTGCAGTATAGCCCAATCTCCATTCAAAGTTATCTACGAGAGACCATGCAAAGTAACCCGTCACGTTGGCGCCATCGTCGATCGCCTTCTTCAACTCCTTCAAATAGCTCCTGTAATAGTTGATTCTTGTTGTGTCAAACAAGGCCTGGGGCAGTTTCAGACTGCCAGGGTCATCCATGCCTGCACATATTACAAATATATGAAGTTCATGACCCATACAATTAATTAATAATAATGTGTTGTTCACATACATATATATATACATATATATATATATACCATTTTCGGATAGAATCATGGTGGGATTTCCATATCTTTCTTTGATATATGTGACTGCTTTGTATATGCCCCATGGCACATCATAAAGCCAGTCGGAATTCGCCTGCGAAAAACTCAAGACCATACAAATTAATTAATTTGTTACTAATTTTCTTAATTAATTCAAAGTTGCTAAAGAGAATAAATAAATGTATAGAAAGTTTCTTACTCTTTCTCCAATTGGAACTCCATTCTTTTCATCTGCAAACCATGCATGTAACAAATTAATGTGCTTGTAAATTTTGAAACACATGAAATTGAAACAAGTACTTTAAGGTTTAGGGTTAATTACTCACAAACAAATTCGACTTGCCAGTCATTCTGGTAACCGATATCTTTCTCGGGTTGCGATGGGTGTTTTATGTAGTAAGAAGTGTAGTGATTGACACCCAAGAAGTCCATTGAGGCTTTCACTATCTTAATCTCTCTTTTTGTGAACTTTGGTAGCCTATCTCCAACAATTTCTTGCATTGTTTTAGGGTACTCTCCATATACAATTGGATGAAGGAACCTGCATTAATAATCCAAGAAGTAATACATTGATTATTATATAATCACAACTTCAATGCATATATGGTATTGTTAATTAATATATAAGATTCATATACAACATATATACCATCCAATGTGGAAATCCCTTGCTCTTTGCGCCGCATATTGATCGGTAAGTCCTCGGGTGAGAGGTTCATACCAAACGAAATCCAGCAGAATTCCAATCCTCCCATGCTGTTTTGCCTGATATCTTTCGCGGTATCTATGAACTGCAGCGGCGTGTGACAAGATGAGGTGATGCGCGACGATGTAAGGCTCGGTTGCTGAATTCCCAGTAGTACAGTTTCCGATCGGTTTAGAACATCTTCCCGGAGCAAAAAAGCCAGTGTCGTACCCTAGAGCAGCTACCACTCTTGGTTCATTCATTGTCATCCAGTTCTTCACTCGATCTCCATACGTCTTAAAACAAAAGTCCGCAAAGTCCGCAAACGCCTTGCTGCATTACAATGAGATGGTAGAGCGGTTACTTGCCAAAAGACGTACGAAGTTTAGGAAAGTCGTGAGTTTAATGAATTATCAATCATAATTTGCTTACACTACTTTAGGACTCCTCCACCCTCCAAACTCCTCTTCTAGTGCTTGTGGAAGATCATAGTGAAACAAATTTGCATATGGAGTAATGCCTAAGAATTCATACACATAATATATTGTCATCATATATGTATCAGTACCTCAAAACTTCAATTATAGCTAGCTTCATCAAAAAAAAAAAAAAAAAAAAAAAAAAAAAAAAAAAAAAACTTCAATTATAGTTTTCCATGAATACACATACATAGCTAGCTGTTAATTATATTTACCTCTAGCTATCATCGCGTCGATCAACCTATTGTAGTAAGCAACTCCCTTCGGGTTCACCTCGCCAGTTCCATCTGATTTAAACAGATAATTAAAGGCACATATACATGTATGTTAATAATTTCTTCACTTATAGAAAAACAATTTAATTAAGTGCATTAATGTTTTATATATTTGTGCAGAGATTAATATTACTTGGGAAAATTCTGCTCCAGGAGATTGAGAATCTGTATGCATCAAAGTTCAAGAACTCCATCAACCTGATATCATCCTGTAATTAGAAGGTGAAAAAATCTTAATTAATTTTCTTATTTCCAAGCTAGAAATTAAAAAAAAAAATGTAAGCATATATATATAATAGTGCATTATTAATTAAACAAGTTAAAACATGAGTTTATTTTAATTGATTAGTCTTACTTGGTAGCGATGGTATTGATCCACAGTAACCTCTCCAGTTGCATTCCCTGGAATTCTTCCTGCATTGACAAGAACAAAATATTCACACATAAAAACAAACATAAAATGTAACAATAAAAAAAAAAAAAAAAAAACACAAACAAACAAACAAACATATTCTACTACACTTGTAGGGTTTTTTTCAACTTTGTTTTAGGGAAACACATTGTTTCTTGCCATGTTCATAATTTTTGGCTAGCTATATAATATAATATAGTCTCCTCCCTATCCAAAAAAATAAAAAATGTACACATGAATACATAATTTTTAACCAAAAAAAAATCAACTATTTATGGTTTCAGTTTGATCACCAGGGGTCTTGACAAAGACATCCCAGATACTAGGCCCTCGGCCATCCTTGTCCGCCATGCCCTCGACTTGATACGCCGATGTCGCAGTTCCGAACACGAAGCCATCAGGAAAACTCTCTCTGCTCAAGCCACCAGTATCAAAATAGGAATTTGAAGCTGTTGCTCTGCATACAATGCAGAGCAGGAAGAAAGAGAGGAACCAAAAGGACTTCATGGTGAGAAAACAAGCAAAACTGAAGTCTAGTGAAAGAAAAAATTCTGAACAAAATTAAACTAATCTCGTTTTTTGTGTGCCTTAATTTGTTCCGAGGCCAACAGGTCCTGCCTCTTATAGCAAGATATAAGATAAGACACATATTTGCATTGTAGTAAAAAACGTTCTCTTTTACGTACAATGGATGAATCAATGTACACGTGTGATAAATGGATATTAACACGTTGACAAGATAACTTCATAATTGTTCTCTCAATGCACAAACTCCTCGTAGAATTTGAAAGAATGATAACTTGTTAAGAACTTAAGGAGAAATTAAACTACTGTTTTTACTTATCTAGTCGGCATCCAGGATGATGACTAAGGGTGTGTATTAAGCGATATTATATAAAAAACGTTAAAAAATGTAAAAATAATTTTTTGGGTGTTTGTAATCTTTATCGCTTTTTAAAACCCTCTAATTTTCCTCATTTATTTTCTCTTATTGCAAAAAATTGGAGATTTTCTCTCACGCATACCCAAACTCGGACTTTCTCAACAGCAGAACCAGAATTCAAATTCACATCTGACTCGACACAAGAGCTATCGAAGGGATCGAGATCTCTGGTGGCGTCATTGGCTCCTCCGCTAGGGTTTTGACCACTGAAGAATCCATTAACCGATAAATTGTTGAATCCGTCAGAGCTGTGAGAGGGAAAGAAATCGTGATTGTTGTTCGAGTTCGAGAAATTGTCGACGAAATCTCCCCAATCGTCATCATCTTCGTTGTGTTGTTGTTGATTGGAGTGATTTGAAGATGAGACGAACTTGAAATCTCCGAAAGCTCGTCGTCTTCGTCTTCGGCTTGGCCTCTGGGAAGCCTCTTCAGATCCGCTCCTCCAGACGCGGCCCCGCCTCCATTCTCTGAGAAATGTGGATCGTAGTCTTCGAATTCGGCAGTCTCATCCAAATCACTTCGCCCCCTTCGCCGCCGCCATGGATGTAGATGGAGTTTCTGGAGTTGTTGTTGTAGTTCTTCTTCGCTTGATTATTGAAAATTTCATTGTCGCTATTTGATGACGACGACGACGACGATGAACTCATTTTGAAGATCAACTACACTGTCGAAGGGAAAAGAGCAGGAGGGCAGGAGGGAAATCTAGAAAACTTTGCATTAATTAAAGGCCCACGCTATTCCACGAAACACGATCAAAACCACATCGATTCGACACCAATGTGTCAGTACTTTAAATCATCTCTATTAGTGTCGATTTCAACCAGTTTTTTATTTTTATTTTTTGAATCGGTATTGTTTGTGATTTTGTTGTTGAGTTTAGGGCTTCCATTTTGGGGTTAAATCTTGCATTTGGATAAAAGTCTCGATGAAATTATCAAAAAATTTTTAATAAAACCCATATTTTTTTTTTGTCATTATAATGTATTTTCAAAACATAATCTTAAAAATCGAGTTTGTAAGGAAAGAGTTAGTTTGGTTTTTTAAATTTGTATTTTTTATCTAATATATCATGTAAATAGAATGTTATTATTTGATTATCGAAACTAGGTCGAATATAATGGTCAAAAAAAAATTTAAAATCAAAAAAAAAAATTTTATTTGTATAACAATAAAAAACATAACCTAAAAAATAACAAAAAAAAAGAAAATCATATTTGTATAGCAATTAAAAACATAACCTAAAAAGAGCAAAAAACCAAAATTAGAAAATTAAAATTTAAAAACCAAAAATTCTATTTGTATGGCAACTAAAAACATAACCTAAAAAATAGCAAAAAGAAAAAACGAAAATTAAAAAAATTAAAAAATTTTAAAAACAAAAACCATATTTGTATAATGATTAAAAACATAACATAAAAAATAGCAAAAAAAAAATTTAAAATTTAAAATTTAAAAACCAAAAATCTTATTTGCATAAGAATTAAAAACATAACCTAAAAATAGCAAAAAAAAAAAAACGAAAATTAAAAATTATGAAAAAAACTTAAAAACCAAAAAATCCTATTTAAATAACAATTTAAAACATAATCTAAAAAATTGCAAAAAAAACGAAAATATAAATTATACTGTCAAAATCTTATTTTGTATTTTACCATCCTACCCCTCACTTAAGTGCGAAAAAGATCAATCGCTTACAATTTTTTTTTTATTATAAATCTTAATCATGACATCATCATGTCGCGTATCATGTTAGGAGAGCTTCTCAAAAGCCACGTGTCGCGTCGTGACACCTTCTCACAAAAACAATTCTTTTATATATGTATATATTTATATATTAATGAAAACTCATTGCAATCCAATCAAGTCCATTTATTTCACTAATTCAATTTTTTTCGATTAGATTAGAGCACAACAAATGCAGAACAATTTTAACGCAACACAACAGGAAATCGAACCTAAGAGCGTGCGCCTAATCCACAAAATCTCAATCTTGCCCTTACTTGGTTGCTTCTTGTAACAAATAAAAATAATAAATAAAAATCTTGGCAAAATTAAAACCATTTTGTAAAGCTTAATAGATGTGAAAAACTGTGAAATCGAGCAGATAAAATTAACTTAATCCCTGCAAAGCTGAAAAACAGAAATGAATAATAGAGATTTATTTTATGCTGCTAATGTTTTCATAGAATACACATGGTATATGATCTGCACATATTCACATGTAGCATACCATCTAGACCAACTCAATGGCAGTAATGGCAGGCATAACAAGTCCACACATATGTACAAAATAATAATCCAAGAATGAGCTAAACTAAATAATATATACCGGTCCCAAACCCAATGACCATATATAAATTGCACTCCAAGTTTGCGACTCATGCTCCTTTTGAGTTCAGAAAGTTGTAGAATTCCAGCTGAGTCATTTCGCCACCGCTCACTGGGTCGAACTGGCACCTGTAAAAACTGCAAATCCAACCCAATTGCGCGTTAACGCCAAGAAATGCCAGGATGAAAACAAGATAATATGGCTTTAATGGCCGTCATATTTTTTTTTCCTTTTTTTTTTAAATGAAATTAGAAGTAGAGGGACTAGTGAGTTCTGATTACCTTCCATCCATGCCAAGAATAACCACTGTGTTCTTCTGGTGGCCGAAGGCGACAATGTGTTGAGAACCCTCATGCAAGCGAAATTGAGCAACTGACCATTGCGAACTGAAGTATTTTGGTAATACCCCTGCAAGAAAAAGAGAAAATCTCAACGCAATCCAACAGCTGTTGATCAATCACAACTCATCATAACTTAAATCTTATTTTCTACTCTAATAGCTCACCATAGCATTAATATCATAATGGAAATGCTTAGTTCAAAGCGGCCCAAACATTGTTCTTTGCAATAAACCAGAGAAATCTACATATTATGTATTGGAGCCTATTTCCTAAGCTAGTGTATGCTAAGGGAGCAAAGTTCAACTATATTTTCTTAACCCTATTCAAATAGGTGAAACTTTTCATATATTTTGTTACTGCAACAGCTAAATAGAATGTGGTTCGGATCTGATTAATTAACAAAGATAGCAATAGTTTAATTTTTTTCATATAAAAATAATGATCAATGAACTTATCATAATAATATTCCAGAAACAGGAAGGCTGTACCTTTGATGAAAGAGAGAGATGATCTAGTTCGTGGCAAGACATGATTAGCATCAGATACTGCATTATGTGGCTTATCATTACCAGCCGAACCTGAATTCACCTGGAGGCTGAATACATGAACAGTACCCTTGTCGCTAGAAACAGCAAGCCATTGTGCTTTAGGAGAGAAAGCTAGGCTGTAGATCTCTGCTCTATCCGCGCCCCTTCTTACCTGTATTTAACAGTCAGTCAAATAAAACTCCAACTAAATAAAAATTCAATCACCAAATTTCTAGTCAAGAAGGTTTTCATGTTCAGGGATTCAACTCTTAAAATCCATGAAGCTAAAACATGATATGCCCAACAAGTTACCCGAACAGACTTTTTGCAAGGGAATACTACGGGTATAAAAATCAGTATTGGGAAACTGTCAGGATTCGAATTACAATACAAGAAAACTGACAATATAAAATATAAATTTCATGATTACAGCATCCCACATGCCAGCACCTTTGATTCCTAGTGGGCTTTCCCGCATGCTAAAACACGTTTGACATTTTCAATAACTACGTAAAACATGGGTCATCCCAGTTTTGATAACTTCATATTCACGATCTATAAAATGGACTTCCTCCTAAGCAGATGTGGATTTCCTGTTTAAAGGGTCATGGATTTTGTTTCTAGGAAACAACTGATTTCTCTTCATCTTTTCTTTGGTTATTGGCTCATCTGGGTAATTGTAGTTTGGTATTCCAACTTCCTTCCACGAGTGCACGACCGTGGTGCAATCGCCTACAAACTATAGGCTCCTCTAGGTTAACACAACACTATCTTACACGTGCTACCTAATCAACCAGTTCTTTTAAACAATTTCAATTGATCAGCTAGATTATTAGATATTAGCTACTAACTTTTTAGCTATCAACTAAATTATCAGCTATTAGCTAGATTATCAGCTATCAGCTAAATTATCAGCTAGTTTTTACCAAACATAGCCAATATCAAAGTAAAAGTTTCTCATAAAAACGTTTTAAACAAATACAATCATCTCCAACAATTACAATGCAGATGGAACAATGAATCATATCAATAATCATATAGTAAAAGAAACCAAAACATATATAACCAAGTAATAATACCTCTTGCAACAAATTCCCATCAGAAGTATTGAAAATCCTAACCAGAGTCCCCTTAATGCTCGCCGTCGCGAGCACCTTCCCGTCCTGCGTAAGCGCGAAACACGCAATACTCGACCCATGGGCTAGTATAAACTTGGTCTTCCTCAACGAGTAATCGTCAACCCTAACCTGCCCCTTCAGCAACCCAGGGCACACAAGCACGAACGACTCCGCCGCCTGCGAAACCTCGCAAAGCCCCTTAGAATTCTCACTCGTTTCAATCTGACGAATCACCTTAAAATTCTTGAAATCATACACATAGACCTTCTGATCCAACACCACAACGATCCTATCCCTTCTCAACCTCACCGCGCGAACCTCCGACCTGAACGACAACTCTCCGGTGCACCTGCTCTGCTGATCGTCCCAAATCAAGACCTTTTGAGGCGGATACTGCGGGTCGGACCCGCCACCGACCACTGCGAAGATGTTCCACCTGAAAACCATCTCCACGATCCCAAGCCCTCCTCCTTGGTCGAAAACTCGCCGGAAGACCTCGCGAAACGGATCGCAGTTGTAGATCCTGAATCCTCGATCAGTCCCCGCTGAGAAGCATCCATGATCCTGATTGAACGAGAGATGGAGCAAATTCGGCGGAGAATCGGACTGATCGTCGCTAGGGTTAGGGTTAGGGTTTTGTGAAGAGAGATTGAGAGTAGCGGCAGAGGACTCTGCATCGTCGAGTCTCTTTTGGACGGAAGATTGAACTGCTTTGGAAGCCACCATGGTGAGAAGATTAAATTTGTTAAAATATTTTAACTTTTCCCAACTTAGTATTATGATTATATCTTAACCTTATTTTATTTTGGAGTTAATTTCGAATTCGATGTGGTCACATAAAATAGTAAGTTTAATCTTTCGATAAAAAAATATAAGTTTTTCTAGCAAAAGTTTTTTTTCGTCAAAATTATAAGTCGTTATCTAAATTAGAGAGTGTATTTATTGTTCTTTACCAATTATACCCTCGTACAATTCAAATATTTATGATTATTTAATTTTTTAATTCATTTAATGTCAAAAAAAAGTGTATATATAAATTACACTTATAATTAATATTACACTTATAATTAAGATTATTTTAATTATTGTGCGCTTACCTTGAACGATTTATATTTATGATCGGATGGAGTAATTGTTTATTTTTGTACGAAGGCGGAGCTGTATTCGTACTTACTTGGTCCATAGCCATTAGCCGCTTATCCTAGCTGTGCATTTACACAGACCAACAACTAATTTAATGATTGTTTTGTTTTAAAAGTCGTCTTTGATAATCCGAGGCTTAGTCTCTACAGCGTGCAGAAACCGAAGTTCGAATTCGTTTAAACTTCAATCTAAAAAGTGACTCACAATACACACACAAACACACACACACACACAAAACCCCAATTTAAAAAGGTTACATAATAACTCTTAAAAAATTAAGATATAATAATAAAATTGCTTAGTCTAGAAATTGGAACACTATTGTTCGATGAGAATCTTTATAGTTTAATAGTTTAGTTAGGATTGGGAGACAAAGTAATGTTTTCTTTAATTTTGATCTTGTCCTCGCTTTAGTAATTGTAAACCTTAGGTTGAGCTGCACATGTTTTCGTAGAATACAAATATTATTGATCTGCACATATTCACATGCAACATACAACTAGACCAACTCAAAGGCAGTAATGGCAGGTATAACAACTCCTCACCAATTCCAACTTACATATATACAAATTACTAGTCCAAGAATCACATAAACTAAATAATACTGGTCCCAAACCTAAGGACCATATGTAAAGTCTCGTGCTCCTGCATCTTAGAAAGTTTCTTTTGAGTTCTGAAAGTTGAAGAATTCCAGCTGAGTCATTTCGCCACCGCTCACTGGGTCGAACTGGCACCTGTAAAAACTGCAAATTCAACACAATCGCACGTTAATGCCGAGAAATACCAGGATAAAAACAGGATAATATGGCTTTAATCACCACCGCTATTTTGAAACGAAATTTGAAGCGGAGGGACTAGTGAGTTCTGATTACCTTCCATCCATGCCAAGAATCACCACTGTGTTCTTCTGGTGGCCGAATGCGACAATGTATTGGCAACCCTCAGGTAAGCGAAACTGAGCAACCGACCATTCCGAACTGAAGTATTTCGGTAACACCCCTGCGAGAAGAGAGAATCACAAATAGATCCATCAGCTGTTGATCAATCATAATTCATAACTCATCAGAACTTAATCTGATTTTCTGCTCTATTAGTGTCTTAGTTCAGTTATAATGTCATTTTTTCTTTAAGAACCCAAATTATTACCCCTCAACCTTGTACACGGTAACACGGGCCACTCGAACCCTCAACCTCTTACATAGGTGACTGCACACCAGACCATTAATATCATAATGCAAATGCTTAGTTTAAAACTGGACACATAAACCTACATTATCTACAGGAGCCTATTTTCTAAGCCTCAACATTTTACTGATAGAAAAGGCAGGAAAAAGCCAGTCCAAGCTAAGGGAGCAATGTTTCAGGCTTTTAGCTGCATTTCTTAACCCTATTCAAATAGGTAAAATATTTATACTTTGTTACTACAGCAGCTAAATAGAAGTGTGGTTCGACATGGTTAATTAACAAGAAGGGCAATAGTTTAACTAGTTGAAATAAAAATCATGAACAATGCACTTATCATCATAATATTCCAGAAACAGCTACGCTATACCTTTGATGAAAGAGAGAGACGAACTGGTTGGTGACACCGCATGATTAGCATCAGAAGCTGCACTGTGTGGCTTATCATTACCAGCCGATCCTGAATTGACCTTGAGGCTGAAGACATGAACTGTACCCTTGTCGCTAGAAACGGCAAGCCACTGCGTTGTAGGTGAGAACGCTAGGCTGTAGATCTCCGCTCTATCCGCACCCCTTCTCACCTGTATTTAACAGTCAGTCAAATAAAACATCTAAATAAAAATTTAATCACCGCATTACTAGTTAAGAAGGCTTTCATGTTCAGGAATTCAACTCTTCAAATCCTTGAAGCTAGAACATGACATGCTTTGCCCAAATAGACTTTTTGAAAGGGAATGCTATGGGTATAAAATTTAGTAGCGAGGAAACTACCACGATTCAGATTAAGAGACAAGATTACCAAAAATATAAAATAATAAAAATAACCTTCATGTTACAGCATCCTTCGAACTCCATCTATGCATAACACTATGTGCGCTACATAGCCGGCCCAAGTCCGGATGGAGGACTCTAACGCTCATTTTCCATACCGAAAATGGGTAAGGGTAGGGGTGTCAATTTTTTGTCGGGCCCGTCGGCCCAGTTTGGACAATAATTTTCTAAATCGGGTCGGGTCTGGGCAAGACTTTGATGTCTGAATCAAAATCCGGGTCGGGTCTGGACAAGACCCTCTAAGCCCGAACCCGGCCCGAATTTCAAAAGATGTCCCTTTTTGAAAATATACTTCTATACATTATATGATTATTCACAAAAACAATTATAGAAATAAGGAAACTATATTCATAGTTTTTTTAAACAAGTACATATATAGATTATATAGAAATGTACTATTTTAGTTTTGAGACTTAGCTAAATTGCTTAAGACAATATTATGCGTTTTGTCTTTTACTAAAAAAACTTTATTATGTCTTGTACTTTAAAAGAGTAAATACAACTTGGACATTATTTTTTAAAATTATGTTGGAAAATATTATATTACAAGAAATTTACAATGATATTTTTAATTAAAAAACTTTTAAACATAAAATAAATTTTAAAAAAATTCAACAAATGCAGACATTTGGACAACCCGGATTTAAAGTAAACCAGGTCAGGGCAAAGCACACTTGTCCGAATTTAAAACCGGGTCGGGTCCGGACAATGCAAATATCAAGGGTTGTCCAAACCCGAACCTGTCCAGACCCGAAAAATTGACACCCCAAGATAAGGGAGGTCCCTAACTCATTTTTCATACCCCAAAAATGGGGAGGGAAGCCTCAAGCCCATTTTCCAAGAATGAAAAATGGAGGAGGGTTGCGATGGGTTGACAGACAAAGTAAAACTTTTGTCACTCTTTAAGAAATGGATCAAGCACATTTGCACTAAATCGAGCACAATAAAAGAGTTTGATCTATGTAGCCGACCCCAATTAATTTGGGACTGAGGCTATGTTGTTCGAGAATCTAAGTCAAGCACGTTAAAGAATGAACTTACGACCAATACAAAATTAAACTACAAATATATGATATCACTATCATGGTAGTAAATTTATGCTTAACTTTTCATGAGTTATTACCAAATATAGAGAATGATAAAAAGGCACAATTTAAATGGCTAGATGAATTTAGTGTCAATAAAAAACAATGAGAACTTAAAAGGACGAGTTTAGAAAATGGGATAAAAACTAGAGGTCAGTCTAACCTTGAACAAAGACATTTGAAACTGTCAGCCAAACAAATACCTCTTATTAGGGAATGATGTGAATGTCGATGCATGTGCCTTAGCTCAATCGTGTGTACATTGTTTCTATTAACATTTTAGTTACTTAATAGAATATACTTTCGTGTCGTTTATTATAGTTGGTTGCAGATCCATGGATATTTACTAAAATATCCTAATCCTAAATGCCTCTAATTGGTTATTATACTGGGAACTATAATAATTTTTTTTTTTGACAAAAAGATGATTTTCATTCATTAAATGCTCAATGTTACATCAATTCAACAGTGTTACAATTTCCATAGGAGCGCAATCCCAAACTTTGAGAACTATAATAAGTTAAGACTAGTGTGAGGCTTGATTGATGGTCATGTAATGATCATACAGTATAGAGATATGAATCAAGATTGTGGATACTTGTTAGAGCACAAAATACTGAACCGACCCGCTATGATAACATAACACTATATGGATTAAATCATAAGGGTTTCTCTCGATAGGTAAATCATTTGATCCTTTGAATTGAGATCACCAAGAACTTCGACATTAGGAACACAATAATTTGACGCAATCAAACGTTGTCTTTAACCGGATAATTATAAAGGTTGTGATTGATTGTGCGAATAACGTGGTGATCAATGTCAATTGGATATTCTCAGTCTACTTAAAGATTGAGCTCCGCAGTGGACAACTCATCTTAGGATTCTCCTAAGACATGACATGTTCATAATTTTGCCTAATCATTCCCCAATCTGTAACATTACAAGTTTCTAATTGTAAGTGTTTTAACTTTTAACAAATTCCATCTTTTAGCGATAAAAATGTGATGTAAATGTGAATCTCATCAAATATATTCAATCATTATCAACAAGCAACATCAAGCCAAATAGCATTGATTCGCGGTCGAGAATCAAATACCTCTTGCAGCAAATTCCCATCAGAGGTACTGTAAATCCTAACCAGAGTCCCCTTAGTACTCGCCGTCGCGAGCACCTTCCCGTCCTGTGTAAGCGCGAAACACGCAATCCTTGACCCATGGGCTAGTATAAACTTGGTCTTCTTCGACGCGTAGTGCTCAACCCTAACCTGCCCCTTCTGCAACCCAGGGCACACAAGCACGAACGACTCCGCCCCTTGCGAAACCTCGCAAAGCCCCTTCGGATTCGCAAACGTTTCAATCTGATGAATCAACTTCAAATCCGAGAAATTATACACGTAGATCTTCTGATCCAACACCACAATGATCCTATCCCTCCTCAGCCTCACCGCTCGAACTTCCGACCTAAACGACAACTCTCCAATGCATCTGTTCTGATGATCGTCCCAAATCATCACCTTGTGCGATGGATACTGCGGATCAGGTCCGCCGCCAACCACAGCGAGAATATTGCACCGGAAAAGCATCTCCACGATCCCAATCCCACCTCCTTGATCGAAGACTCGCCGAAAGATCTCGCGAAACGGATCGCAGTTGTAGATCCTGAATCCTTGATCAGTCCCCACCGCGAAGCATCCATGATCCTGATTGAACGAGAGATGAAGCAAATTCGGCGCAGAATCCTGGTTCTCGTCGCTAGGGTTAGGGTTTTGGACCGAATCGGAGCTCGATTCAGGCCTCTCTGCATCATCGACGCCGGAATCGGTCCGATCTTCGCCGACAACGTCGTCGTCGAGGCGCTGATCTTTGAATCCTCTCTCAATCGAGGCCTCTGGGTCTTCGGTTGGATTTCGTTGATCAGACGGGGAGATTGGGTTGTTGTTCTGGTTGGGATTGTTAGGGTTTCGTTGGGACCAAGCGTTCGGCCATGGCGGCGGCGATGAAGAAGAGAGAGTCGCCATGGGAGGGGACAGAGATGGAATTATGGAGATTTCGGAGGGTGGAGTTGGGAGAGGAAATGATGGAGTCTTGAGAAGGTGATAAGACTCGGATTTGTTGCTGCTTCTCGTTCTGAGAGAGGAATAGGTATCGGCCGGTCGAATGAGCTTCTGGGTTGCGTTTGGATTGGGTTACGACAATAGTTTGTTTATCTAGGAAAGATTGGTAAAGGCGAACGGTTTGTTTTCGTAAGACAAACGCGACCTTAGTAAAGAATTTGGAATTTGACCACCACAATTAAAAAAAAAAAAAAAAAAAATTGCTCTTAACAATGTATGCGCACTTCGTTATGCATTACGAATTATTTTGCGGACCTTTATTTTTACGTGGGGTTCGCATGCTACTTCACATTGGGTGTCACTTGATATGTCATTTGGGGTGTCATTCTAGTATTTTCTATTCATTATAGACTAGCCCCTAAGCTTGATTATAGAACTTGGATCGTGGTAGTTATGCAGATATATCGGCTCCACTAGACTTACTTAGGCTCTACGAGTTTGTTGTGACTCGCCCAGCTTATTGGGGTCTATTATGACCTGTTAGGTCCGTCCGTTGAACGTCAGTAAACTTAAAATTGTTATGTGAGTTTGTACTACAATAACATAGCCTCAATTCCTAAATTAATTTGGGTGGCTACATGAATCAAACTATGTCATTGTATTTGATTTAGTGCAATTGATGGCAAGTCCCCAAACTTAGATGTCATGATCTTGCGCTTGATATTTTTTGGGGAAAATGCTAGAATGACACATAAAATGACACCTTAGTGACATCTCTGTGACGTGGAGCGGTCGCATCCATGGCCAATCTATGATAGTTTATATAATAGAATGATAGTTTATATTATGCGGTTAACTTTTGTTTTTCATCTGCTTAATTAATATATTAGACCTATGTCATTATGGCTAATCTATGATGGCCTGTTTGGTTCGTGGTATTAGCCCGGATTAGCTACACTGGACTAGTTAATCCGTTGTTTGCTTGGAGGATTAACTAGGCCAGCGGACTAGTTTAGAGGCATGGTAGTGGATTAAATAATACCACCATTTTTGGTGGGATTAACTAATCCTTAGTGGGTGGTGGAGGAGATTACCACTTTACCCCTCCCATTAACACAAACACCAAACAACAAGAGCACACAAAAACAAAACCGAGCGCACACACACACAAACCCAAACCCTAGAAATTGGAGAAGACGATGATGCATCGACTTGCGACGAGAACGCTGGTGGCTACGCTCCCCCGTTGGCGCCCTCTCGCCCTTCTCTTCTGCTCGCCCCTTATCCCATTCTCCTCTCTCGCTTCCGCCCCATCATCTCTCGTAAAATCTCTCTCTCTCTCTCTCTCTCTCTCTCTCTCTAATCTACTACTGTTTGCATTTGAAGCTTTGGATTTCGCTTTTAAATTTCATGAATGAACATGTTGAATATGTTGTAGTTGATTTAAGTTCGGTGGGAATTCTTTGAAGAGGTTTTGATTCCTTTCGACTTTGAAGCTTGAAAGAAATGCACGGTTGATTCCTTTCGGGTGGCTATCAATGAAGGAAATCAAAGAGATGATAAATGAGTGAAATGGGGGTTTTGGTGTTTTTTACTAAAGGGTACTTTAGTAAATGTACGTGGACAACTTCATTTAATCCCAACCTTAACACTCCCAACCAAACAAGATACACAAATGGGACTAAACTATCTAAACCCATGTGTTAGTCCCATCACTAATTAATCCCATGAGTTTGGATTCACTAATATGTGAACCAAACAGGCCATGATAGTTTATATTAGTATCATAGTTTGTGTTTTTCACGCCGTGTTCCTCTTACACGCAAACTTGTGTAGTATATATATTAGACACAGAGGGGTTGCCTCTTTGAATGTTACTCACATTCTGCACACATGCATCAGAAATATTATAACCATTGTCTTCAAATTATTTTGCAGATGCACATATATTTATGATTACATTTCATGTTTGTCAAGGAAACTAAATATTGCATCTAGTTGTTAAGGAAACAAAATATTATATACAGCAGTTAAGGAAACAAGTATCCCGTAGATTCCTTTGTGGTTATACTTTCTTTTCTTGTATTCTAGACATGTGTATATATATAGGGTACCGTGTATACAAGTAAAACATACAATAAACTTATTCTCTTGAGAAATTATCATGGTATTAGAGCCATAATCGTGGGTCTTTCCTCTTTGTTTTTCTGTCTCGTCAGTTGCGACTCCTGTACTACACTCGCATCTCTGTCCGTCTGACACATCCTCTATCGCCGCTGTATATCTGTCACATCTGCATTGTACAACTCTCGTTGTTGTCGCACTGTTCGCTTAAGCCATCGCCGGCGCCCTCGCTTTCCGCCGCCATCCGGAGATCCGCTCCGCCTCTGCTGCCGCTCGCCGGCTTTGTCACTGTCGTTGCTTGAGCACCTGTTCCGCCGCTGGTGCACCGCCTCCTCCACTCTTGTCGCCGCTCGCCCGCCTGCTGCACCGCCTCCAACAAACATGCTCCGCCGCTGTTGTTGGTCGATCCTCTTCGACCTCGCTTCGACATCTTTGGTGTGTTGTCGTCCGCGTAACCTGCTATCCGCGCTGCCCCTCCAAGTCGCGTCATCCGCCACCCCTGCTCCACCACTGCACAACTTCATCGCTGTCGTACCAGTTCCGCCGCCGTCGCTGCTCTGTACACCTGCCACTTGCCTACTCACTAGTCGCACGCGCACCAAATCAGTCAGCCAACAATCTGACAAGTTCCCTATTCAATGGAGAAAAGTGAAGTCTCACAGCCTATCTCTATGATTCTTGATGATACAAATTACTCACTTTGGTCCCAACGGATTAAAAGTTTTTTAATTGGTCGAGAACTTTGGTGAATCGTTACAAGAGACAACCCTAAACCAGAAAAGGATGTCACTGAGACACAAGCCAAATTTCTTGACCGACTTGACGATTGGGACAGTAAGAATCATCAGATCATCACCTGGTTCTGTAACACATCTACTCCCTCTATTCATATTCAGTTTGTTGATTTTGGGACGGCTAAAGAAATTTGAGATTTTTTTGTTGTTAGATACAAAACATCTAGTTTGGCACAGTATTATCAATTGTTCACCACTTTGAACAGTTTGAAATAAGAAACTGGTCAGACCATCAATGAATTCTTAGCACTCATTCAACCAATTTGGAACCGGTTACAACAGACGAAAATTAGCAAAGACCACATTCATCTCATCCAAGTTCTCATGGCTCTTCGACCTGAATATGAATCAGTCCTCGAGGCCCTCCTTTAATTTATTAATTAATTTGATTCACGCTTACTATTTCTAGTGATTTGTTATTTGTCTAGCGGGTAAAACGGGCTGTGGAGGTATTCACTGCTTGGAAGGCCTTGCCACCTGAAGTTGGAGATAGGGCTTCTGTGTTGAAGATGGCGGACGAGGTGTTAAAGCACCTCATTGTAGTTAGTTCAAGTGCGACGTCGGGTTCGACGACATCTACTGCTACTCCTTCCCAACCTCCAACGGTTAAGCGGAAGGCAACCGCGGTAGAAACAGGAGTAGGATCTTCGATGAGCAAGGGCAAGAAGAGTAGGACTTGAAACCCTTCTTCTATGATTTTCTTGTCAACCACTGACTGAATGTTACGTACTATTTTGCATATTTAATTTGACGTGACTGATTTTTAATTTCAATTGTGAATGACTTTTGTTGTGCTATTACGAGTTTTTTAATTGAGAATGTATTTATGTTTGCTGTGAATTTGGTTTCTTTTGCATTGGTAAAGTACAGGCAACTAATCAAATTCAAAATGTGTCCTTTCATGGTGTGTTCGTTGAGTTGCCACCGAGTACTTTTGTCACGATTGGCCGAGCACGACCGATCCAACATTTGAACATGTTGTTTTGATATATTGTTCAGCATTGTAAATCGACTTACCATGTCTGATTTAGTTCCTTCTTACCGAGCAGTTAATAACATATCGGTCATATACTATCGAACAAATATTGAACTACTTCTTATAAATTTGTTCGGTCTTTCAAAACCAACTTGAACGTTATAGTTCAGTGTAACATAACTGATCAATGAACTACTCATCGTTAGAGTCCGACCGAACAAACAACTATGCACAAGTAAATATTTTGTTCGGTCAATAACAAATAACAAGCATCACTTTACTCGGTCGTTGTTGACCGAACAGATCATAAAACGAATGAAAAATCACAAAAACTATAACTCTATCCTTTCAAAAAACATCATATACAGTCATGTATCAGAGTCTACAAAAAAAATTAATAAACAACACCTAACTATACTTCATGTACTGGATGCGGACAAAAATATTGCAAGTCTCATACGATGGCATCATCTAAACATTAATATAAGATGTGTTATGTAAATAATGTACAAGAATTCGAACTGTGTACCCTATGTTCAATCCTAATCAAGGTGTACCCAAGTCTATTGTGATAGGAGGCCCATCTTGAAAATTTACCACTTGCAGTGGGTGTTTGATGTTCAAGTTTTCACTCCATCCTATCGACTCCGGATGTATATTTTTTCGTCATCCCGGATACAATTGTGAGAAAGGAAAATCGGCCTTGAATAACACCAACGTAAGTGCGGTAGTTCGGTATTATGTGAAAGAGTGATTAATCAAGTAAATAGGCAAAATATTGGAAAATTAGTGCAATTTACCCTCATAAAGTGATTGTCATTAACGCGTGTCATCTCAATTACGACTTTGTCACTTGGCGAATATGGTGGTGCGCCCCGGAGTGGCAGAAAGGTCATGTTACCACTCGATGATAGGAACAATACAACGACATTATAACATGTAGCAATGACGAGTCCCATATCGGGCATTGTCATCCACTTTTGGAATGGAGCGTCTGCGGTGTCGTCGTAGTGTTGCACGGCTTATATAGTCGTGTTATAGTGATTTTCCCCCAAGGATTACGTGTAACGGCCCGAAAATTTGACTTGTGCCACGTATCAGGTCAGGGTCATTTGTGGGATCCACTCGTCGAAATGCGTATGTACGAATCTCGAGTTGAGACACCGAGAATATCCAATTTTGAGATTATAATGCTAATTGTTGAGAAAAGTATATGCGAAGAATTCGGTGAATTTAAACACGAATGGGGAGTACCTTTTTTAGCTTATCAAGTCGCGTGTCGAAGTAAGATGTGAAGGTAGCGACGTAATGTATTGACTATAGTAAGTTTCATGTGGTCACATCAAAAAGAAAATTAAAAAATTAAAAATGCATATATAGATATACATATATTTCATTATGTGTGTGTATATATATATATATATATGATAGATATATATATGAATATATATATATATATATATATGGCGAAATATAAATACGATGGCGGACGATGACGACAAGGCGAAAGCGAGATCGGAGCGAGAGGTGGTCGGATCGGCCATGCGGCGGCACACAGCCTACTCAGCCCAATGCAATGCGCGTAAGGTAGCGGCAAGACCAGCGACTCCAGGCGGCAGCGCGGCTTAATGCGTTAGCAACGCGCGGACGGCGGCAATAGCAGCGGCACGTGGCGGTAACGCCGAATGCGAGCAACGGCATCACATACAGCCGAGTGTGGTGCGCGCCGGCGCAGCGCGCGCGACGCGCACAACAACGCTCGCGACGCAGCGAGCCGAGGCGCAGCGATGGCGCGCGCGGTGGTGCGACGATGACGATGCGGCGGCGTGCGATGCGGTGGTATGGCTGCGACGCGATGAACGGCGCGGTGGCGCGTTGTCGACCGGTTGGATGCGCGATTTCGACGAAATCACGACGACGCGATGGAGGTGAGGTTTATTTCACCTAATTTCAGTGTGATTTGAATGATTTGAAGTAAAATAGACCTAAAATGTCTAGATTGACACCAGGGACTTAGGAGTCGGGTGTCGGGTGCGCAAATCGAGATGCGAGCGAGACATTTTGAGGTTCGCAATTTCTCGAGGTAAGTAAACCAGCTAGGGACTTATACAGTATTTCATTTTTGTCCATTGGTTGTTGTTGTTTACTGTTTGGTGATAGCTTTATTGTTGTTCACTGCTTTGCGATGATAGCTCTCTTTGGAATTGTTATTGATTGAGTGGGTCCATTGGCAACCGAGTCATGGTTACTGCTGATCTGCGATATGAGCTCTTATCTGGACGTCGTCGATATCTCCCAATTGAGTGTACGTTGGGGGCTCTTATCCGGGTCTGTGAATATCTCATAGTCGCAGGTTAGAAATGGAGAGCGGGGACTCGTCCTAAACCCGAATATCTCATAGTCTTTTATATGCATGAGGTTAGGGTGGGAGTGAGTCATGTATTATTATTACTCGTCCTAAACCGTCGAGTCTCCCGATTTTTCCGCGACTTAACGACCCTTTTGGTTTTCGACTCCTTGTTATTTGGCCTCACTCATTGATGGATTGTTTACGCTTTTTATATTCTTGCGTTATTTATTCATTTCGTTCTATTTGCATAAATTTGACTGCTTTGGATATTGTGAAATGTTGTGTATATGTCCTACTGGATTTACTTACCTGGGCTCGTCAATTTCGTGTTTGACTGAGTGCAGAGTCGGAGACGAGTAGCAGGGGGAAAGCTCCATTGCTAGGTGAATTTTTGTTTATCATGTATTATTCTCCTCTGATGATAACATATTTACTGAGTTCCACAATTAGGTTGCCTAACTTTTTGACATTTCGGTTGAGTTATTTATTTGTAGTAATTGCTTCCGCTAAAGTGTAAAATTTGAAAAATACTAATAACTCGACTGTAAAATTGTGGATTTACGTATAATGATGGATTGGAAGGCCGACTAGGTCTGCGTTGATCTTGCGAGACTGGCTCGGGGGTCCACGTGAGCTTAGGTCGGGCGGGGCCCAATTTGTGGAAAATTGGGGCCGTCACAGTTGGTATTAGAGCTAAGGTTTTACATTTAGCTCTTAATTAAGCCACAACCAGCATAAGACATAAACTAGCGGAAGTTAGGAACCTTGAACTTAGAGTGGAACTCTTTGATCCCGACTTAAGTCTTCGTTGGGAAGTGAGGAGAGTTGAGGATATATGAGCTACTTGATGTGTTGTATTATACTACTATTGACATATATACGATATAACCGTATTTACTATTATGTATCGCGTGAGACGCGATGAGTAAAATTGAAAAAGATTGACGATAAATTTATCGAATTCAGAGAAATTGATAAATTGAGATAATAACATTGTTGGTTTGGTGAAGCCAATGGAAAATGAAACAATTCGTTTTGAGTAAAATGAGATAATTAGGACTTTTAAGGTCTTCAATTCGAAACTTTGGTATTACAAAGGGTACAGTTTCCAATTGAAACTTAAAATGCCATTTAGGACTCAAACAAACTTGTGAATTGGTTTTCAAGCCATTTAGAGGAATTTTGATTTTATTTAGGACTTAAAAGTTTATTACTAAAATTGAGGATTTCCTATAGTATTGAGACTTGAAATGGAAGTTTGAGTCTCTAAATGATTTTAAATTGGTAATATGGAGACAATTGAATAACTTTGAGTCTAATTTGGACTTGAAATCAATGTTTTGGAATTTAGAGAGATTTTAGAGTTTTAAAATGCTAGAACACCGATTGGATCTGTGGAAATGAAAAAAAAAATTGGTGAAGTGACATGATAAAAAAGAGGGACGAAGATTTATGAGACAAGCAGACTCTAAGGGAGCAGAGTGTTGAGATGACTTGAGAGCTAACGATTACATCATGTACGGACTCCTTAGCTTTGACGAAAGCTTTAGAGTAGTAGTGTTGAATCAGAAGCCCAAGTAACTCCACTTTAGTGACACTATGCATTTATAGTCTCAGGGTTGGTGAAGTCGACCACCACCTTTAGAGATTTGTAAATGAATTAAGTGTTACCGGCAGAGGTAGAGTCTGTGAATCATTCTCGAGGTTAAAGGCAACCTAAGTATAAATCCTACGAGATTATAAATCTTAAGATTCTTACATATTTAGAATTGATGGAGATATGCCAGTAAGCGTACTTAAGGGAATTCTCGTGCAAGTAGTGCATGTTGAAAAGAACGAGCACATTTAAATAGAGTGGAAAAGTAATGAGACTTTGTAAAGTTGCTAAGATTAGCAATTCACCTATAAAAAAAAGGAAAAAAAGTGCGTTTAAAGTTGCTAAGAAAAGAGTAACACTTGATTATATATGGTATATTTGTTGTGTTATACTATACTATATACGATATTGGTAAATGTACCCTGATTCGAGGATTCGTGGCTATGTAAAATGCGGCGTCGTTTCGGACTGGGTTTAGGAATGATCGTGAGGCCGCAGGTTCGCGGTTTGCAAGTGCTTGATGAGCCGCATACATCGCACTACCAACAACTACATTAGATTTTTCGATTGTTAAGGGCACATGTTACATCGTCGTCGTCTCTCGCGCCAGCGCTAGTTATTCAGGCTGAGCGTGTTTTTACAGTTCACAACCCACCTGAAAAACTTCCAGTTCAAGCAGACTGCAGTGACCGAGGCGACATATATATGGTCACGTGAAGATACATGATGTACAGGCTGTATCAGCGCAAATGCAGCCGAATATTTCATCATCTCCACTAGTCAGCGAGGTAGATGTCTGGTGGCGTACTACGGAGGTGTCGATGGGGAACAGTCTGTAACCTGAAGAGAACTGATTCTCAAACCATTCAACAGAGGATTGGGGAGTCAGTTATGCATTATATGGATCGGTATCTACGCTTAATGGAATCGGCTGGGGTGCAGTCGATACTGACGCCGACCAGGTTTACTACTTTGTACACGGTCTATTGGACTCGATTGGTACTGGGGTAGTGACGACGGCTCGAGCACAGTATAGGAGGCCTATGAGAATGCTATGGCTAGTGATAGCGTGGGAGCACACGCATCAGAGTACCAGTTGCATTCTTGGCATTGTCACATTCAGTGCGAGAGTTTGGAGATGATCAGAGGAACACGAGGGTTAGACTATCGTGGCAGAGATATCAACCTTAGCGCGTATTGCGTTTCCACCATATGCGGCGTATATGGCGCCAGTGTTAGATGGCCCAGTGCAGAGTTACGCTAGTGTATTACGGCAGCTAGCGCCGTCAGATCCTTAGCATAAGTAAGTACCATCGTAGAGGTTGATGGCGAGAGCGATGGCCGAGACAGGTTAGAGATCCAAGTAGAGTGCATAGACAGGGACAGCGATCTAGTCATGCACGTGGACAAGGACATGTTCCAGTCGGATCGGGATTTCAACGTATCTGTATAGGCGTGTGGACAGTCAGGAACGGATTCATGTTATTGCCACGTCAGGTCCGACTACTACCCCTTATAACTTGATAGAGGGTGCGAGTTGGGTTGAGACTCACTCGATCAGAGAGACTAACGGACAGTCAGAGATACTGATTTACATTCTCGCGGACATACAGCGGATATACGTATGTTAGGACGGTGGATCATGAAAATTAAATGTTCATTTGTATTCAGTTGTATTCCAATATATGTTGCGAGGATGTTGCCCTGACATATATTGATGGGAGGAAACAGATGGTGTGTTCTTTGCTTGGAGGTCTCGGAGGAGCCCAACTCGTCACGGAGGAGCCCAGCTTGTTGCGGAGGAGCCCAACCCTACAGAGTAAGATGAGGGTATGGCCTTGGGCGAGTATGGCCTTGGGTCTTCATTCATAAAACACTATCTTCCTTTGAGATTGGTTTCAATTTCGAGGACGAAATTCTAATTCGTTGGGAAGACTGTAACGGCCCGAAAATTTGACTTGTGCCATGTGTCAAGTCAGGGTCGTTTGTGGGATCCGCTCGCCGAAATGCGTATGTCCGAATCTCGAGTTGAGACACCGAGAATATCCAATTTGAGATTATAATGCTAATTGTTGAGAAAAGTATATGCGAAGAATTCGGTGAGCCGAAACACGAACAGGGACGCGCCTCGAGTCGCGTGTCGACGTGGACCGAGGTAGCGGCGTAATGTGACTATAGTAAGTTTCAGGAAAATTCACCAAAGTACACATGTTTTTACTTTTAATGAGGAAAATAGGGGTCAAAACTTTTTTATTCCGGGGGTAGGCAATAACGCCTTGTGGGAAGGCGCCATCTACGTGGCATGTGACGTGGCAATTTTTTTTTTTTTTTTTTTGTGGAGACACTGATAGCGCCTTCTCAGAAGGCGCTATCAGTGTACATGTCCACGTCGACATGTCCACGTGGACCGACGTGGACATGTACACGATAGCGCCTTCGAGAAGGCGCTATCGTGTCTCCACGTGGACAACAGATGGAACAGATGGTTTCCCCGTCCACGCGGATCGGATAGCGCCTTCGCGAAGCGCTATCAATGTACATGTCCACGTCGGCATGTCCACGTGGACCGACGTGGACATGTACACGATAGCGCCTTGCGAAGGCGCTATCGTGTCCACGTGGACACGGAAGGGTTTTCCGGTCCCACGTGGACCGGAAAACCCGTGATATAGGGCGCGAGATAGCGCCTTTTGAGAAGGCGCTATCTGCACCCCATCAGCTGTCGTCTTTCTGAAAGCCGACGCGAGAGAATCTCTCGTCGGTTTCGCTTTCTCGTGAGGGTAGGGATAGGGGGTAGGGGGTGGTAGGTCACGGGTTTATTGTTGGGTGGGGCGGCTATTTAAGGAGGGGGAGGGTGGGAGCGATCCGTGGAGAGAGACACCAAGGAGGGAGGAAGAAGGAGGCGACTGGTTCGGTTTTTTGATCGGCGGCGGTGCATACGCGCGCGGAGACGGAGACGGAGGAGAGGAGGTGCGGCGGGCTCATCGGAAGAAGGACCGGCGGCTTTCAGCAGCGAGCAGCGGCGGTACGTGGAGGCATTTTCGTGGCGGTGGTGCGTGGAGGAAGAACAGCGGCCAACAGGCGAATGGAGAGAGGATCTCCGGCGGCGCAGAGAGGAGGAGACGCGGAGGCGCGGCAGAGAATCCGACAAAGGGAGTGGAAGGAGGAGGTAATGAACTTTGTTTTAGTTAGTTATGTGTAGTTTAATTAGTTTGTTTTAGTTAGTTAAGTTAATTTAGTTAGTTTGTTGAAGTGAGTTTAGTTAATTAAGTTGAGTTAATTTAGTTTGTTTAAGTTAGTTTACCAAGGAGGAGGTATGTTTAGTTAATTATGTTTGTTTACGTTAGTTTAGTTAGTTTAGGTTAGAAGTTTAGTTTAGGTATTGGTGGTTAGTTTAGTTATTTAATTTTGTTTAGTTAGTTAAGTTAGTTTAGGTTAGAAGTTAAGTTTATTATATGTATTTATGTTTGTTAAGGTTAGTTAGTTTAGTTTGGTTAATTTAGTTTAGTTAGTTTGTTTAGTTTGTTAAGTCAATTTAGTTGCGTTATTTTTTGTCTTAATGTTAGTTAACTTTGTTTAAGTTAGTTAAGTGTAGTTTAATTAGTTTGTTTTAGTTAGTTAAGTTTAGTTTAGTTAGTTTGTTGAAGTGAGTTTAGTTAAATAAGTTTAGTTAATTAAGTTGAGTTAATTTAGTTTGTTTAAGTTAGTTTACCAAGGATGAGGTATGTTTAGTTAATTATGTTTGTTTACGTTAGTTTAGTTAGTTTAGGTTAGAAGTTTAGTTTAGGTATTGGTGGTTAGTTTAGTTATTTAATTTTGTTTAGTTAGTTAAGTTAGTTTAGGTTAGAAGTTAAGTTTATTATATGTATTTATGTTTGTTAAGGTTAGTTAGTTTAGTTTGGTTAATTTAGTTTAGTTAGTTTGTTTAGTTTGTTAAGTCAATTTAGTTGCGTTATTTTTGGTCTTAATGTTAGTTAGTTTAGTTAGTTTGATTAGTTAGTTTGTTTAAGTTAGTTTAAGTATATGTATTAGTTTGGTTAGTTTAGTTTAGGTAGTTGAGGTATTTAGGTTAATTTTGGTAAGTTTGTTTAGTTAATGTAGTTTGTTTAGTTATCACAATGTTGCAAGATATGTTTGCCAAATTTGTTTAGGTTAGTATATTTTAGGTTGTTTACATTGTTAATATATAGGGACATAGGTGTTGTTAGTTGACTTAGGTTAGGTCAGGTTATGACTCGTTATTTGGGTAAAGGTTTATTTTGATATGCTATGTTTAGTTTTGTTATAGCCGATTTATTATACTCTTTGTGTTATAAACTAACGAAAAGACAATGTTATTGCAGGAATATTTTGTTGAAGAGGAAAAGCGGTGGAAAAAAGTAAGTTCATTAATTTAGTATTTTCATAATAATTTTTTGTGGTTAGGTTATGGTTTGCATGATATATAGGGACATAAGTATTTTGTTTATGAAGTACGGTTGATATATTTATTTATTGAACGTTATTACACAGAAAATGTAAGTGCGAAAGAATGAGTATGCTCTGTAGTTGCGCTATTATTGCGATCTTCTACATCAGAAAGTTCGACTGCGCTTTATCACCACATGATTTTCAACTAATTCCCTGAACAATTTTTTGCAATTGTCTGTTACATCTTTATATGTAGTTGTACTACAATGGATCCAGGACCTTCGATCCATCACTATTGCAACTCCAATCTACACACAGATCAACGCGAGCATGGAGGGGCGAGTAACATTTCTTACACAAATACGTCAAATTTAAATCAATAATGTATCAAAAACGTACATTAATACACTATCAATTACAAGGTGTACGAAACAATGCGTGTACGTCGAAGACGTGGGGTCGTGGATCGAACGATGCGGTATCATTCTAGGATGATCCCATATCTTCGTTCCAGCTGGGTTCTATGGGATATCTCGTGTAGCATTTTTCACCTTGATTGGGCTTTGATTCTGCGCGTTTGTAGAGAGATGGCGCCCGAGACGCATACATTTCACATGCATTGTGGGAGTGCACCATTACACTTCAAGACGTGCGAGTACAGCTAGGATTACCGATCGAAGGTATGCTGTGACGAACGAACGACAGACGCAGACTATGCCGATGATGTCACGTGAGAGGCTACTTGGACGAACTCCTGGTAGAGAAGACGTCGTTGGATGTAAACTAAAGGTCGATTGGCTTGAGCGTAACGTACCATCATAGATGATGATAGCGATGAGGAGTCGGTCCGCCGTTACGTTCGATCGTACATACTACAACTCATCGGTGGTTGTCTTTTCGCCGACAAGTCTAATCGATTCGTCCATTTGATGTTCCTACCAAGTCTTTGGAGGATTTCCAACTAGCTGGACAATATAGTTGGGGGAGTGCTTGTTTGGCTTATTTGTACGAGAGAGTTGTGTCGCGGATCTCGCGCGGGGCACATGAGGTTCTTTGGCGCGTCAATTCTTTTACAACTTTGGGCATGGGACGATTTCCATTCATAGCACCATGCGCGCTGCGTGTTTCTAGAGCTCGGCGGAAATAACTGTGGATGGACAAAATATGCTTATGGACGTTCCACTCGGACACGGGTATGAAAGTCGATTTGTCATTAATTTGCCTAAAAATCTTGTCCATTTACATTTATCTTAAATTATTGTCTTCTACACGCGGATGGCTCGATGCATTTTCGGTATCACAAAGTGCGACGCACGTCGTATCGGCTTCTACGTGATGCACTCGACTCGCAGAGGCATGAGAATGATGTGGTCCGCAACCTTATGCGAACTCATGGGGTCTCTTCCCGATTCTTTGTACAAATGGCAACGGAAGTTGGCTCTCGACGTGTCCCCTTATTTGTTTCCACATTGTGGAGTGGCATCGACCGAGAAAGGGTGATGAGACAATTCGGCATGGTACAAGTGGTGCCACCAAATTGTGCTTACGACGCCCAACCGCACCTGCCTCGAATTGC
This sequence comes from Stephania cephalantha, assembly GCA_039657325.1. Taxonomy (NCBI): domain Eukaryota; kingdom Viridiplantae; phylum Streptophyta; class Magnoliopsida; order Ranunculales; family Menispermaceae; genus Stephania; species Stephania cephalantha. Next base: position 45,356,953 of record CM077579.1, on the reverse strand, counting down.
GTGGACATCATCATGAAAATTGGGTGACCTTCCATGCAAGCTATATACACATGTGGGAGAATCGTGGGGACACCATTGCCACAAATGCGCGTTAATGAAGGCCACGATCACCAAGAGTACATGACGTGGTATCGCTCGGTCACTAGGAGATTCGTTAGACACGACGGGCGTTACGTGACTACTCGGTAAAATTCTAACTCTTTATTTTCCTCGAACATTAAATCTCTTATATTGCGTGCTCGACCTCTTATATTTTGTATATCGGCGTAACTTGGTGCATCGATCGAGGCGAGTGTTTATCGAGGATGGGTACGAGCAAGGTCTTCTTGCTATCGATGAAGGGATTCAAATTTTAGACGAAGACGAAAGCGAAGGTCTACTCTTTCGCATGACGGAATTGACGTCCAAAGAAGACATTAATGAGGATAATGAACGGGACGATGAAGAAGACGATCGGCCGAACCAAACATAGAGGTGAGAAGAAGACGAGCACGACCAGAGATTGTGCGGGAACGCACCAGAGCGTCCTCGTCCACCACGTCCATCTACTCGGGCGAGATTGCTGCGCAGAGAGTAGCGAGACGATCTCCTCCAAGACGTTCATCTCGTTCGAGAAGCGAGTAGAACAGAGATCGTTGGTGAGAGTAGCCGACGATCGTCGCCACCCCAGCAAGAACCTCAAATGTTTGTACCCAGGCCGCCGAGCGTGAATCTTCCTCCTTACTATTTTGATCCATACGCACCTGGGCCGTCGTCTTCATATGTGGACCCTGGAATGCCTCATCCTCAAATGTATCCATCACTGCCTCAGTACATGCCTAGTCCATATACTCCTACTCCATATAATTACAATATGGCGTATAGTGGAGACCCTTCATTCATGAACTTGTTGACCATGTCGCACCTCATGTTCCATTCCCCAACCCCACGCAGAAGCCGGTATTTCGGGATGGTTCCACCTCCTATTTTTGGTAGCATCGATGTGAGAGGTGAGTCGAGTGTAACCGAGGAAGCGAATCTCAGACGTGATTCATCGATTCATCATGAAGACCATTACCTCAACAAGCTCAACCGGATGTACAAACACATCGCGTCCAACAAGACAAAGTAGTACGTCCGGTTTGCATCACCGAGCAACAACGCGTCAACGGAATCAAAACAGACACATGATGAGTTTACTTGATGTCATGGTGATTTGTAATTAACTTATATTTTGGGTTCACAAAGTACGTGTATTCAACTTTCTCATTGAATAAACTTATTTCTCGCGTTTTTCATATTATTATAATGTCGTAGATTTGATTACTCTTCAATAGTTAGTTTAGTTTGTTAAGTTAGTTTAGGTTATATGTTTAATTTAACTTAAGTGGTTAGCTTAGTTAGTTAGGTGTCGGTGGTTAGGTTATATTAGTTTAGTTTGGTTAGGTTAATTAGGTTAGTTAGTTAAGTTAGTTTAGTTAGTTAAGTTAGTTTAGTTTAAGTGTTGAGGTTATGTTTGTTTAGTGTAGTTGAGTTAGGGTATGTTCCTTAGTGTAGTTGAGTTAGGTTATGTTTGCAATTAAGCTAGTTAAGTTAGTTATTTTAGTTTACTTAGTTTGTATTGTTAGGTGGTTTGGTTAGTTAATGTTAGTTAGTTTAGTTTGTTAGTTACTTTAGTTTGGTTATGTTAGTTAGTTAGTTAGTTAGTTAGTTTAGTTGAAGTTAGTTAGTTACTTAGTTTAGTTTGGTTTGGTTAGGTTAGTTTAGGTAGTTAGTTTAGTTTGGTTAATGTTAGTTAGTTAGTTTAGTTTGGTTTGGTTAGGTTAGTTTAGGTTAGTTAGTTTAGTTTAGTTTAGTTAGTTAGTTAGTTAGTTAGTTAGTTAGTTAGTTAGTTAGTTAGTTTAGTTAGTTAAGGTTAGTTAGTTTAGTTTGTTAGTTAGTTTAGTTTGGTTAGGTTAGTTATTTTAGTTTGGTTAAGGTTAATACTATAGTTAGTTACTTACTTAGTTAGTTAGTTTATTTAGTTTAGTTGGTTATGTTAGTTAATGTTAGTTAGTTTAGAAAAGAGAGTTGAAGGTTGAAAACAATGTATATATATATATATATATATATATTCAAAATTGGTTTTTTAAATACAAATATAAACTCCTCATATGCATATTCAAATTTGGTTGTAATTGTCGAGATCGCTTTCGACGACGACAGCAACGGCAATGCATGCAGCGAGGTCGAGCTGCTTAGAACGACGCTGTTGGTGACCGGTTGATGACGCGTGTCGGTGATGGACAGATCGGCGAGCGTTTGTGAGGTTGGCGCGACGTGGCGTCCACGTGGCATGGGTTCGTACGAGATAGCGCCTTTTCAAAAGGCGCTATCGCGTACATGTGGCCTCCATGTCGGCGCCATGTCGGCGCCACATCACATCACAAACGCAATTTTAAACTCATAACGCCTTTTGAGAAGGCGTTATTGAATGAGGTGATGTGGCGCGACGTGGCAAGGCGTTATTGAATGAGGTGATGTGGCGCGCGACGTGGCGGTGACGTGGCGGCCACATGTACGATAGCGCCTTTTCAAAAGGCGCTATCTGTACAAACTCATGCCACGTGGACGCCACGTCACTCGCTGAACCAAAAAACATCTCACTCAATAACGCCTTTTGAGAAGCGTTATTGCTTACTTCCGTGATAAAAAAAAAAACCTCTCTATTTTGTGAAAAAAATTGTAAAATAACCCTACTTTTGAAAAAACCCCGTAAGTTTCATGTGGTCAAATCAAAAGAAAATAAAAAATAAAAAATGCATATATATATATATATATATATATATATATATATAAAAAGAAATATAAATATATATATAAAAGAAAAAAATTGGGAGATTTAGATAAGAATCGGGAGGTGAGAGAAAAGGAGATAGGGAGAGATCGACAGCCGGGGAAGAAGAGGAAAAAGGGGCGGCGGACGGCGACGATGGCAGACAGCGACGACGGCGAAAGCGAGATCGGAGCCGGAGGTGGCTGGACGGCTGTGCGGCGGCACCAGCGACTCCAGCGGCAGCGACTTGGCGAGCAGCTCGCGGACGGCGGCCAGCGCGGCGGCGGTAACGCCGGCAGCGAGCCAACAGCGACGCGGCAGGTGTGTTGGTGCGGCCGGCAGCGGCTCGGCATGACAGCAGGACCGGCGGCGCGGTGCACGGCAGCGGCTCGGCGACGCCGGCAGCGACGGTGGTGCGACAGCGACGGTGGTATGGCTGCGACGCGATGAACGGCGCGGTGGCGCGTTGTCGACCGGTCGGATGCGCGATTTCGACGAAATCGCGACGACGCGATGGAGGTGAGGTTTATTTCACCCAATTTCAGTGTGCTTTGAATGATTTGAAGTAAAATAGGCCTAAAATGTCTAAATGGACACTAGGGACTTAGGAGTCAGGTGTCAGGTGAGCAAATCGAGACGCGAGCGAGACGTTTTGAGGTTCGCGATTTCTCGAGGTAAGTAAACCAGCTAGGGACTTATACATTATTTCATTTCTCTCCATTGGCTGTTGTTGTTTATTGTTTGGTGATAGCTTTATTGTTGTTCACTGCTTTGTGATGATAACTATTTTTGAAATTGTTATTGATTGAGTGGGTCCATTGGCAACCGAGTCATGGTTACTGCTGATCTGCGATACGAGCTCTTATCTGGACACCGTCGATATCTCCCAATTGAGTGTACGTTGGGGCCTCTTATCCGGGTCTGTGGATATCTCATAGTCGCAAGGGTTAGGGCTGGGAGGCAGGGGACTCGTCCTAAACCCGAGTCTAGTGGGATTTTTCCGCGACTCAACGACCTTTTGGTCGGGACTCCTTGTTATTTGGCCTCACTTATCAATTTATTTGTGTCTTTTATATGCATGAGTTACTCCGGTGGCAAGTGATTCATGGTACTATTATCTGCGATATGAGTTCTTATCTGAACGCCGTCGATATCTCCCAATTGAGTGTACGTTGGGGGCTCTTATCCGGGTCTGTGAATATTTCATAGTCGCAAGGGTTAGGGCTGGGAGGCAGGGGACTCGTCCTAAACCCGAGTATGCTCGGATTTTTCCGTGACTCAACGACCTTTTGGTCGGGACTCCTTGTTATTTGGCCTCACTCATTGATGGATTGTTTACAGTCTTTTATATTCATGCGTTCTTTATTCCTTTCGTTCTATTTGCATGAATTTGACTGCTTTGGATATTGTGAAATGTTGTGTATATGTCCTACTGGATTTACTTACCTGGGCTCGTCAATTTCGTGTTTGACTGAGTGTAGAGCCGCGGACGAGTAGCAGGGGGAAAGCTCCATTGCTAGGTGAATTTTTGTTTATCATGTATTACTCTCATCTGATGATAACATATTTACTGAGTTCCACAATTAGGCTGCCTAACTTTTTGACATTTCGGTTGAGTTATTTATTTGTAGTAATTGATTCCGCTAAAGTGTAAAATTTGAAAAATACTAATAACTCGACTGTAAAATTGTGAATTTACGTATAATGATGGATTGGAAGGCTGACTAGGTCTGCGTTGATCTTGCGAGACTGGCTCGGGGGTCCACGTGGGCTTAGGTCGGGCGGGGCCCAATTTGTGGAAAATTGGGGTCGTCACATTACGCGTCATAGATCTTGATAGCCATGAAGCTGCCAATACATATCATTGCGGATTTGCTTCCATACATCATCTTCATTATGTCCAAGGCCTTGTGCAACCACTCGGTAACTACAATTGCCATCTCCCCTAACATCGTCAATCTTTTAAATGTGATCCAACCATTCTTCAGGGGCAACACCGCGAAAACCTTCTCTACGCACATTGTGCAAACATGTGCGAGTTCTATGAACTTTGGGGGCACTTCACGACTACCCTTAATGGGTATCAATTCTGAATGAAGGACGTACTCGTGATGGCTTGGATCTCTCTTGGCAGATAATTCACCCTCGTATTTCTTAATGACCTTCCTCCCCTTACCCTCACGTGACACTTTTCCCTTCCCCGCTTGTGAGGCCTTTCTCCCCGTTGTCTTTAATTTCTCAATTGGAACCACCAATGAGGCTGGTGACAGACAACTAATCTCTCGAAGCTGCTGCACAATACGCATGCGCAAATCCTCGGTGTGGACACTTTCAAACCTCTCAATAACCCTTTGTATTTTAGCTTTGAAATTGTATTCAATACGATTGATCGCTTGCTCGAGGTTCATGCTCAATTTCTGTCAATGTATGTGAACATCGTTTAGAGGTATAGGTGAGTCTGACAGTTAGTATGTGGCAATTTCGTAGGCACATGGAAGGCCAAATGTCCTACGAAATGCACATCCACACCTAATTGGATCAGTACCAACATTTTCTACACGTTCCACCTCTTTGCGAATTTGCTCTAACGCGTACTGCGACACAAATCCTCGCAACATACGGTACAATGTATCGCCAAACTCATGTTGCACAACATTCAAACTCGTCTCAAAAGAAGCCTTGATCTGAGTATGTTGGCCTTCTACCATACTATGGATAACCCGCCACAAATCCCCAAAGTTCCCTTGTGAGTGACCAAGACGTTTTTTCAAAGTATAGTGCGCACTTTCAACTCTGCTGGTCGTACCAAGTCCAAGATGCAATGTCTTGTCTGTCCACGCTTTTACAAAGCGTTCTTTGTAACCTCTAACCATGTCTCTATCAAATATTCAAGCAACCCGAGTACACAACAATAATCAGTGGCCAAATTGGTCATTCTTGTGTTGAAGAAAACTTCAGTTGTGGCACTTGTCAAGACATTCTACCTACTCAAGAAAAGGTTGAAGTCTTCATTACGTTCAAAATTTTTCTTTGTGTTTCCTGCCACGCCCGAATTAATGTGTCAATTACATAGAAGTTGAGTCGACATGGAGAATACCGACTCAATTATATTCATCATCCCAACTCCCTATCGGTAAGTATCACATTAGGTTTAGACCACTCATCCATGAGATTATTAAGATTCTCTAAAGCCCAAATGTAGTTATTTTTTTTCTCTGCGGATATAAACACAAAACCCGCTGCGAAAGATAACTCAGTCGACATCACACCAATGATCTCAAGTAAAAGCATGCGATATCTGTTGGTCTTATACGTGTGATCCATGAATAAAACTAGCGGGAAACATCGCAATAACTTGATGGAGTTGGGATGAGCCCAAAACAAGTCTGTAACAACTTATGCTTCCTTTTTTTTTCTATGCCTCGACGGGTAACCATGTGTGTCAAGCAAATGCATGACTTGTTGCATTTGTGAGCTCCCTCCGGCCTCTTTGAGCATGTGTTTTTGTCTGGCATTGTATATCGTGCGCATTATTGATGAATTAGTTGCATCCCTCTTCTTTAAAGTGTCCAAAATTTCACGCGGCTTAATATTTTCTTCCATCATTTGTATCAACACAACGTGCTCTTCCGGATCTATCCGACCAGCGTATGAGTGACCCTTCATATAAAACCTTATATCGTGGTTATGGCGCCCACACGTCACTGTGACACGCCATAAGCGATCTACATGTTCCTTGATATTTATTTCAAATGGGCAACCACATTTTTTAGTGTCACATTTCCCTCTATATGTCTCCTTCAATACCTCCCCTTTCTTATCCATCAGAATTTTTTCCTTAACCACAGCATTTGTCACTTTTATTTTTTCAACTCGTTGAGCGTCAACCTTATAAGAACCAGACCTCTCATATGCCATCTTTGCCCTTCCCCGACGACGCCTATCACCCGCTGCATCAGAGCACTTGGTCACTATTACAAACCCGATACTGGTGCCTCGACTTTGAACCCATTTAACCCCTCCAAATAGGACGTTGGAAGTGAACTCTAATGTGTGCTCAACATATGAAGTAGAACACGAATCTCCCTGCAAAATGGTTAATAAAATCATTAAAATAGACCCTTAATCAAAAACCACAAATAAAATCAAACAAACTAAAAATGTATGCTTTGTCGGTAAAAATGTACCGATTGAACATCATCTGTTTGAATGTAATTAACCGAACATAAGCATATTGATCGGTCAGTGTTGACCGAGCTACATCTACACAATCAGTTTTGCACGACCGAACAAATGATATCCATTCGGTCCTGCAGGCCGAACGACAGTGCGATTTTTGGGCACCAACGTGTACCCGAAACATTAAAAAGGTCAAAAAACATGAACAATATCTCTTCATCTTGCACGTTCGCCACTTCCATATGTCATTGCTCCATTACTTATGCTAAAAATCCATCAAAGAAAGCAAAGCAACAATATCCTAACAACCCAAATCCAAAATTCCATGAACCATTAACAGAATAACAAAACATTGCAAATCCATGTTTTTAAAGAATAACAACGAAGAAATCGGCTCTTACGATGTTCGTGGCAAGTGAAAGAGCAACTTCGTGTCGCCGGTCGTCGGAATATTCGTCGGGGTCAAAGTGTGGAAACTAGTATGGGGTGCACAAAGTGGGAAAAAGATGAGGGTATGTGGGTCATTTTTGAGTTTGTAAAGGGTAAAAGTGTCATTTGAATTAAGGGCATTTTGGGAAATGAAGAGAAAAAAAAATTAAGTGGTTTGCCCAAATCAATTTGTGGAGTGTACATAGCCGCACGGTACTTTCTTTTTATTCAAATGAAAGAGAAATGAGAAACTTGGGGTTTAAGTAATTATTCATTTTTTGGATCTCAAGACACGTCTAAGGTTAATATCTTTCCAACACATAACTCACTACATCTCTGCTAGCAACCACTTTTCATTTTTGGATGTGACAATTAGCATGCAATTAGTCTCCAATTGCTCCACATACACAAGGCATAGTACATTTCTCATTTTGCATATGATCTTTTAAAATAATTACATGCAAGTCTAGTTCCACCCACTTTATAGTTGCCCTTGGATCTCACTATATTTACAATCAAACCATGAGCATATGTTTTCAAATTAATTTAATTAACTTGACTTAGGTAAAATTATCATATGGTTAGTGTAATCGATTACATAATTGACTCATTTGGGATTTCACTAACCTCCGACTACTTCCCTATCTGATACCTCCGTCGACATGCTTTACGAGGCGAATACTCGTCACACGATCTCGCATGATATAACAATACAAACACAAAGATGCGATGCATTAATGAATAAACTCATAAACATGCATAGCAATTAAGCAATCAACGGACAAATAGCTAGTATACCTAAGTCGACATGTGTCCTAGCCTATCCGCAGCGTCCACGTAAATCTGAGCTGGTGTCCTAATCTTAATTTACGCAATAAATAACGGCATTAATAAAACAAGATGTTACAGGATGAAAATGTTAAACCTTGATTATTGTAACTATGGCTTCGTTTGGTTTGTTTTTGCCAACTTACGATATGAGCAGAGTAAAATATCATATTTTCATATTTGATTCAACTTTAAATTTGCAAAGAAGTTACAAATTTTTAAATAATAAAATATATGAATTGACATAAATATCATTCAAATAAAAGATATTGATGTGGGTAATAAAATGTAATTAATGAGAGGTAATTATATCCACGAACTCCAGGAGATAACTCTCATCATAAGATGGTGGAGGAGATATCTCTCACCTTTAGGTGTGAGTTGAGAAATAATTAGAAGGAAAGTTTAGCAACCAAACAAGATTAGTTTTAACAAAGATCAAAAGCATAAAAAACTCAAAAGTTCACAAATCAAATGTACAACAATGAAAGTTTTGGGACCAAATGTACACTAATAAAAGTTCATGGATCAAAAGCATAAAAGACGTACTCAAAGTTCAAAAATCAAAAGATATGCTTTTCCAAAAAAAAATAAAAAATATTGATCACTGTTCGGCTAATGCACACCCCTACATCTCGTCGCCGGCAGTCCTTTATTAGATACACTTCAAAATACGGGCCCTCCCACTTGACCACAATAGTTTTAGGTGGCAAGCCAGGGAGGGAAAAAAAAAAAAACACACGCACATTAGATATATATATATAGTTATTATATACTCCCCAAAACTCCAACAATGAATTCACCAATTGCGGGAAAATCAATGTCGCTAATAAGATCCGGAACATCAGAAATTGACATTGAATCAAACGCGCCATCCACTGCTTTTTCTACCACGTCACTTAACCTAGACACAACCTCGCGAGCATCTAAACCAAGCTTCTTGACTGGAGCAACCTCACGACCAGTGCCGGCCCCGCTAGAGTACGATGGTCCGGCCACACCCCTCGTAACAGTACTCGACGAATGTATCGCACTATGATGATCAGCTGACACGTCTTGAAACCTGTAATAGAAGTTCAACTTCCCTCCACGCCCATTGCTAATGGGGTAGCTCACCTCAGTGAAAGCAACGGATGGTTTACCGGCGCTGAGGGTGCTGAGAGGGACTCGGACCACGTCTAAGCACTTGTCCTCAAGGAGTGACCTCTGGCAGAACAGCCCGAAGACAAGCTCCCGGTGAAGGGGGTCGGTCTCGGGGACTGTGAAGCTCATTTTGGTGTTCCAAACGGGGTTCGTTTCGCCGGTCGTGTCTGCTTCTGTTGCCTGCATTGAGGTCAAGGAGGCGGCGGAGAAGGCGCCCTCGGAGATGGCCCCCGTCGCGTAGACTCGCATTCGGCCTGTTGTTCTCACGTCTTTAAGGCCCGTCGCTGATTCCAGTATGATCTCCAGCTTCTTAGTCCTCTCCATACTTGGTTTCGTACTACTCCGAGAGATGATCGATGATTCGATATATATATATATATATAGAGAGAGAGTGAGAGAGAGAGAGAGACCAAACGTAGACTTTCAAGTCAATTCAAAATTATTGATCAAATGCATGCATGTCAAACGCGTCGGCTGATTCTGGTTTATACTGGAGATTACGTATATAAAATTATATGATCAGTACGTGAGAGTGATATTGACGGGGATTGAGAATCTTAATTTTATAGACATCATTGGAGAGGTTGGTTTCCAAGTGCATGCATTGGAAAGTGATTCGAAATAGGCCAACATTAGTTCTTAATTAGAGTATCTCCAATGGTAATGTAGATTTAGGCCATGGATTTATGCCGCACATCATGAGTGTGGAGAGGATGTTTATTCAATGTGGCACTAGCTAGATAAATATTCGCCTCTTAAAATGATCTCCAATGGTAATGTGGATTTAGACCATAGATTGATAAGTTTGCATTTTTTTTTTCAATTTTCATAATATTAATAAAAGCTTGAGAAAAATAAAAAAAAACTTTAAAAGAATTAATAATGTTGACGTGGCAGTCTACCATAATGTCTAAAAGTAGACATTGTGGTAGACACTCTCCATGGTCTCATATTGGAGAACATTTTTTGGGTTGAATATGATTGAATCCTAAATGGATCAATTTCCACCCCAATTCATGATCCCATTTGGAATGCTTTTATATCTGGTAGATTAGGAGGGGGATTTTAACATAGACTTGTTCATAGATTAGACTACATATATACCCACCTTGCCCAAATGCAAAGGTCCACCTAAAACACTTGCGGCTGAGCTTGATTACCCGATCTAAGTTCAATCATTTGATGAACTCTTTTTTTTAGTAGGAACGAGACTTTATTTTATTAAAGCCAAGAAAAAAATTCGTACATAACGAAAAACAATATGTTTCTCTAAAATAAAGTCGAAAAAATTTTCTACCGATATAAAAAGGTTCTTATAAGTCAACGACCATTTATTCCCTCTATATTAAGGATGAGTAGATTGTATGGAAGGAATTGTTAATATACTTTTTGATCCACTTTTGTATATCTATCTCAGCAGTACAATCACAAGTTCGATTACTTGATTCAGTGATAGTATGACATTATATTAAGTTGAGTTTGCATTATTGACTCGCCAACGGACGCCTTGAAATTTGCACATGTAGTAATCTTTAAATCTTTCAATCGATGAAAATAAAGTTGTTGGATTTATGCTACAAACACTAAAGAATTTCAAATTGAGCTTTTTTTATTGTTAAAAAAAAAAAAAAAAAAGCCGCCATAGAATACCAAAGTCATATACCATTGGCCACTATCAATTAAATATTATTATGAGAGAAATTAACAAAGAATTCAATGAAGACAACACTAAAAGAGTAAACCATCACCATTTCCCATGGCTCCACCATGCCCATAGTCATGTGCTGCATTATTAGACATCATATCTCCCAATAACATTCCCCCAAGTGAAAAAATTTACCAAAGTACACATGTTTTAATTTTTAATGAGGAAAATAGGGGTGGTTTTTTTTTTTTTTTTTTTTTTTTGAGTAGGCAATAACGCCTATTGGGAAGGCGTCATCGACGTGGCGAAATTAAGTTTCGATGTGGACACATGGATAGCACCTTTTGAGAAGGCACTATCCATGTGTTCACCGATAGGGGCTAGGGGGTGTGGTAGGTCACGGGTTGCGCGAGAGAGTGGGGTGGGTCGGGTACTTAAGGAGGGGAGGGGGAGCGAACCAGAGAGCCGAGACAGATGAGGGAGGAAGAAGGAGGGGCGGCGAGCGACGCACGGGAGAGAGTGGGCGAGTGAGGCGCGCGGCGGAGAGTGTTGTAGTGCTTGGAGCGTGCTACCCGATCAAGGAGAGGCGTCTCTAAGCAGCGGCAGCGGCAGTGGTCCGTGGTGGCTTGTGGCGGTCCAGTGGTGAGGCAGAACAGCGGTGACGGCCAGCGGAGGAGGGATCTCGAGCGGCGGGAGAGGAAGGAGCAGCACGCGGCGGCGGAAAAAGCCAGCGTAGCGAATGAGTGGAAGTAGGAGAAGGAGAAGGAGGAGGTATGTGTAGTTGAGTTAGTTTAGTTAGTTAAATAAGTTTAGTTTGATTAAGTATGTTTACGTTAGTTTAGATAGTTAAATAAGTTTGTTAATTAAGTATGTATACGTTAGTTTAGTTAGTTAAATAAGTTTGTTTAAGTTAGTTTGATTAAGTTAGTTGTAGTTTGGTTTAAGTGAGTTTAGTTAATTACGTATGTTTATATACGTTAGTTTAGTTTGTTTAATAAGTTTAGTTAATTAGGTGAAGTTTGTTAGTTAATTAAGTTTGGGTAAGTTAGTTTGATTAAGTTAGTCTAACTTTTTCAAGTGAGTTTAGTTAATTAAGTTTGTTTAAGTTAGTTTAAGTTTGTTTAAGTAAGTTTAGTTAGTTTGTTTTAGTTTAGTTACTTAATTAAGTTTGTTTAAGTTAGTTTGTTTAAGTTAGTTTTAAGTTTGCTTAAGTGAGTTTAGGTAATTAAGTTTTTTTAAGTTACTTTAAGTTTGTTTAAGTTAATTACGCATGTTTAAGTTAGGTTAGTCAGTTAATTAAGTTTGTTTAAGTTAGTTTAGTTTAGTTTAGTGAGTTTGTTTAAGTTAGTTTAGTTAATTATGTTTGTTTAAGTTAGTTTACTTAATTAAGTTCAGTTAAGTTGGTTTAGTTAATCACGTTCAGTTAATTAAGTTTAGTTTATTAAGTTTCTTAGAGGTATTTTAGTTAATTTACCAAGGAGGAGGTATGTTTAGTTAATTACATTTGTTTAAGTTAGTTTAGTTAGTTTAGGTTAGATGTTTAGTTTAGGTATTGGTGGTTAGTTTAGTTAGTTAAGTATTTTTAGTTAGATAAGTTTGTTTAGTTTAGTGTAGTTAAGTATAGGTATTTATGTTTGTTAAGGTTAGTTAGATTAGTTTGGTTAGTTTAGTTTAGTTAGTTTGTTTAGTTAGGTTAGTCAATTAAGTTACGTTATTTTTGGTCTTTAGGTTAGTTAGTTTACTTAAGGTAGTTTGTTTAGGAAAATAAGTTAGTTTAAGGTAGTTTAGTTAGTTTGTTTAAGTTAGTAAAAGTTTATGTATTACTTTGGTTAGTGTTTAGGTACTTGAGGTATTTATGTTAGTTTACGTAAGTTAGTTTAGTTAATGTAGTTTGTTTAGTTATCACAATGTTGCTAGATTTGTTTGCCAAAGTTGTTTAGGTAATTACGTTTAGTTTAAGTTAGTTTATTTAGTTTGTTTAAGTTAGTTTAATTTTATGTATTAGTTTGGTTAGTGTTTAGGTAGTTGAGGTATTTAAGTTAGTTAGGTAAGTTAGTTTAGTTAATGTATTTTGTTTAGTTATCACAATGTTGCTAGATTTGTTTGCCAATTTTGTTTAGGTTAGTGTAGTTTATGTTGTTTAGGTTAGTGTAGTTCACTTATCACATAGGTGTTTTTAATTCGCACATCAATATTGAATCGCAATTACACCTACCTACATGCGTGCTAAAAAGAAGCTAGAATTACAATATGATATGAAAGTAATAGAGAGGCGACAGTTTTTACACGGCCAACCATATGCATCTCTGATTCAACGCATGATTCCCCCCATGATGCACCTACCTCCAATACACAAAACTGCACAAACATATATGTTTTATTTCACTTGGGTTACGTAACTGTGATTATTGTTCTTAACAAACGAAAATACAATGTTATTGCAGGAATATTACGTTGCGGCGGAAAAGCGGAGGAAACAAGTAAGTTCATTAATTCAGTATTTTCATAATAAATTATTTGGGTGAGGTTATGGTTTGCATGATATATAGGGACATTCCTATTTTGGTTATGAAGAACGGTTCATATGTTTATTTATTGAACGTTATTACATTGAAAATGTAAGTGGGAAAGAATGAGTATGCTCTGTAGTTGCGCTATTATTGCGATCTTCTACACCGAAAGTTTGATTGCGCTATATAACCACATGATTGTCAACTATTTCCTTACCAAATTTGTGGATTTGTCTGTAACATTTTTACATCCAAGTTCGCAAACCTCTGGAGGTCATGTCACAAAGAAACGTCATATTCTATTCTATGCGTACGGCTCCATTGTTAATGGGGTCAATGGGATCGCGTACAGCTCACCGCCATCAGTAGTGTTGTGGGTTAAGTTTGGGTCGAGTGGGCGCGAAATGATTGATGACATTTGTAACGCGTTCCCTATCTCATCAACGGATACTATAGTTCAGATGATTTATCGCCACATGATAATCCTCCCCGGAGGCTCACATTATTTCGTTCCTATCTTGTTGAATGATGCGACACACTTCGACTTGATGTGGGAGACGGTGGCCAGCTTACCAAAAACTGCAACGGTTGATATATATTTAACATTTGAGTCAGTCGACTCAATTCAAAATCGCACGGTTCATTCGCAAGTTCTTGACGAACGTAGCGGCACGCCGGACGCAGCCTTAATGATGGAAAGGCTGCGTATGCAATCCCCACAGGCTGAGGTCGTGCAAGAGGGGTTCGTAGCTCAATTACATGAAGAAAATAATGCATATAATGACGATGACGATAACGACGACGAAAATAACGAAACTGCTGAGGCAACGCATAACAACGAAGAAGCTCCATTAGTTGTCGTTTGGGATGACGTAAACGTTTGCACGGATGATCCAATATATGATCCTCCGGGTGCGGAGAATGTCGAAGATGATGAGCAATTTGCTATCGATGAAGAGATTTTGTTGGAGGAAGCTAGTGACGATGAAGTTCACCAACCAATACCGGGATATAACGAAATCGATTGGGAGGTGGCTAATTCAACTGCGACCCAACATTCCCATAAGCAAACTTGGGGGGACACGTCTAACTTCGATTTGGAGATAGGGATGTGTTTTGACAATAAAAACGACTTACAACATGTCGTTAAAGTGTGACATGTTAATAGACATTGTCAATATCATGTCATGGAATCGACTACAACTTCGTGGGGCGATTAAGTGCGATTTCCACAACACGGGTGTATGTGGCGTCTTCGCGCATGTTTCCGAAAGAAAACACTATTATGGGATATAACACGATTAGACATACATTTGCACACGTGTATTAATCCAAACGTACAACGCGTCATGCCCAACTTGACGCCAACATGATTGCGCGAGAGATCCAAAGCGTCGTCAAGAGCGATCAAGGTATCACGATCAAAGCATTAGTAGATATAATTAAGAAAAAATACGGACACGAAGTAAGGTACAAGCGAATTTGGGATGCCAAGAGGAAAGCAATTGCATGGGCGTTTGGAGATTAGGATGAGTCGTACGCTCAATTACCAAGATGGTTGGCGGCTGTGAGGAGTAAGAGTCCGGGGACAAGAATCGAGTGGTCACACAGACAATGGCATGCTGATGAAATTAGAACCGCGTCTCCTCAATTTCGTCGTGTGTTTTTTTGTATTTGAAGCTTCAATACATGCTTTCAAGTTTTGCAGGCCTCTGCTTCAGATTGACGCGACATTCCTATATGGCAAATATAGTGGGAAGCTCATGATTGCGATATATGTTGATGCAAATGGACACATATTACTAGTTGCATTTGTCGTTGCAGAAACCGAATCAACTGATTCGTGGGGGTGGTTTTTGCGGATGTTGCGCAAACACGTGACGAGATAGAGAAGGGATTTGCGTTATATCGATCGTCACCCGACATTTTGGAGGCGGTCAACACCCCAATCAACGGCTTTTGTCCCCCTGAAGGGTACCACCGTTATTGCGTGCGACACTTGCTTAGTAATTTCGGCACACACTTCAAAAATGAACCCTTGAAAGTCTTGCTTGGTCGAGCAATGTTCAACATCAAGAACGAGAAATTTATTGCGTGCATGGAGCGTTTCACATACTTATCTTCACGAACGCCTCAATGCTTGCAATATGTCAATGTCATCCCCAAAGAACTTTGGACGCAAGCGCACGACGGAGGCATGCGGTACGGATGGATGAATTCTAATGGTGTTGGTAAGTACGAAATACAATTTATTCTTCGCACTAAAATACAATAAATATTCTACGAACCACTATTACTTATTAGAGTGTCATCGGCAATTGCAGAGTGTTTTCACGGGGTCTTGAAGGGAGCTCGATTCTTGCCAATTACGGCGTTAACTCAGATGATATACTACAGATTGGTGGCGTACCACGATCAACGCAACCAGGAAATCAATGAGGCAATCTCAATCGCACTACCGTACACGGAATATGTAATGAAGGCATTCACGAAATATGAGAAATCCGCAGGAGGCGTCACGTCACGTTGATCAATCGAGATATTGGTGAGTTCGAAGTCTTGTGGAAGACATGGAGACCGCATGCATAAAGGCAACAACACACAAGTCGTCATCTTGAAGGACCGGGTGTGCACTCGTAATAAATGGCGATCGTTTGGTTTCCCACACACGTGTTAGCGACATGTGCGTTTATTCGAGTGAGATACGCGCGATTCATCGAGTCATATTATAGGATGGATGTGTACGCACAATGCTACTCGTACAAATTCAAGGCCATCCCGGATGAGAAGTATTGGCCGACTTTTGGGACGAATATCATACCCGCCCCAAGATGCGAGACGTGGCGAGGAGACCTAAGGGATCGCGAAGACATACCGAGATGAATCTGCCTAATGTCCAAAGACCTTTGCGATGTGGGATATGTCATCAAGAATGACATAGAAGAACAACATGTCTAAATAGAGACCGTGAACGAGTCCCAACTAGGAAGAACCGGTGTGGTATTTGTCGTTTAGAGGGACATAACAAAAAAAAATGTCGAAGGAGACCTCAACCATCCAATGAGAACCTATAGTCGATTTTGTATAATGTGTGAAGTAACTTAAGTTCGTACATATGTTGCTTTTGAACATTTTCGTCGTGTGTTTTTGTGTGAACATTTAGTAAATACTTATCGTTTGGTTTCGTACAACACTCATTTTCTTTTTCTAACCTTCTTTTTAGTTGTACTGCAATGGATCCAGGACCTTCAGATCCATCACTGTTGCAACTCCATTCTACACACAGATCAACGCGAACCTGGAGGGGCGAGGTAACATGTTTTTCCTCAATACGTCAAATTTACACCAATAATGTATCAAAAACATACTTTAATACATTTTCAATTACAAGGTGTACGAAACAATGCGCGTACGTCGAAGACGTGGGGTCGTTGATCGAACGATGCAGTATCATTCTAGGATGATCCCATATCTTCGTTCCAGTGGGTTCTATGGGATATCTCGGGTAGCATTTTTCAGCCTTGATTGGGCTTTGATTACTGCGTTTGTAGAGAGATGGCGCCCTGAGACGCATAAAATATTTCATATGCATTATGGGGAGTGCACCGTTACACTCCAAGACGTGCAGGTACAGCTTGGATTGCCTATCGAAGGTATGCCTGTGACGGGAACGACGGACGCAGACTATGCTGATGTCTGCGAGAGGCTACTTGGACGAACTCCTGGTGGAGATTAGGTGAAGAAGAGGCGCGGAGCGTACCTTGTGAAGTGGTTTCATAGAGATATCTGCCGTCGAGAGAGAGGGATTTTTGGGGAGATAGGTTTTCGGAGAGACGAGAGAATCGGGAGAGTGAGAGAGAGGGATTTTGGGGGAGATAGGGTTTTCGGAGAGACGAGAGAATCGGGAGAGAGAGGGGGAGTTTTGTGTGGTTGCTATTTTATTTTTGAATCATCGAGATGGAAGGATGCACAAATCTCGAGATTTGATGAACGGTTATATAAAAAAAAAAAAAAAAAAAAAGTTTTGGTGGGAATGTTGGCGCCATTATTTAGAGACGAATTTAATTCCGTCTCTATTTCCGTCTCGATTCCGTATCTAAATTAAATTAGTCTTCTCAATTAATTCCGTCTCTAACCATTTTTTCTTAGCAACGGAACTTAATTTCGTTGCTAATTCCGTTTCTAAATATCATTTTTCTTGTAGTGAATTGCTCCACATACACAAGGCATAGTACATTTCTCATTTTGCATATGATCTTTTAAAATAATTACATGCAAGTCTAGTTCCACCCACTTTATAGTCGCCCTTGGATCTCACTATATTTACAATCAAACCATGAGCATATGTTTTCAAATTAATTTAATTAACTTGACTTAGGTAAAATTATCATATGGTTAGTGTAATCGATTACATAATTGACCCATTTGGGATTTCACTAACCTCAGACTACTTCCCTATCGATACCTCCGTCGACATGTTTTACGAGGCGAATACTCGTCACACGATCTCGCATGATATAACAATACCTTCCCTATCCCACTTGACCACAATAATTTTAGGTGGCAAGCCACGGAGGAAAAAAAAAAAAAAAAACACACGCACATTAGATATATATATATATATATATATATATATATATATATATATATATAGTTATTATATACTCCCCAAAACTCCAACAACGAATTCACCAATTGCGGGAAAATCAATGTCGCTAATAAGATCCGGAACATCAGAAATTGACATTGATTCAAACGCGCCATCCACTGCTTTTTCTACCACGTCACTTAACCTAGACACAACCTCGCGAGCATCTAAACCAAGCTTCTTGACTGGAGCAACCTCACGACCAGTGCCGGCCCCGCTAGAGTACGATGGTCCGGCCACACCCCTCGTAACAGTACTCGACGAATGTATCGCACTATGATGATCAGCTGACAAGTCTTGAAACCTGTAATAGAAGTTCAACTTCCCTCCACGCCCATTGCTAATGGGGTAGCTCACCTCAGTGAAAGCAACGGAGGGTCGACCGGCGATGAGGGTGCTGAGAGGGACTCGGACCACGTCTAAGCACTTGTCCTCTAGGAGTGACCTCTGGCAGAACAGCCCGAAGACAAGCTCCCGGTGAAGGGGGTCGGTCTCGGGGACTGTGAAGCTCATTTTGGTGTTCCAAACGGGGTTCGTTTCGCCGGTCGTGTCTGCTTCTGTTGCCTGCATTGAGGTCAAGGAGGCGGCGGAGAAGGCGCCCTCGGAGATGGCCCCCGTCGCGTAGACTCGCATTCGGCCTGTTGTTCTCACGTCTTTAAGGCCCGTCGCTGATTCCAGTATGATCTCCAGCTTCTTAGTCCTCTCCATACTTGGTTTCGTACTACTCCGAGAGATGATCGATGATTCGATATATATATATAGAGAGAGAGAGAGAGTGAGAGAGAGAGAGACCAAACGTAGACTTTCAAGTCAATTCAAAATTATTGATCAAATGCATGCATGTCAAACGCGTCGGCTGATTACAGGAGATTACGTATATAAAATTATATGATCAGTGAGAGTGATATTGACGGTGATTGAGAATCTTAATTTTATAAGCAAATTTTTGGGTAAGTGATTGAAGAATCTTAATTTTATAGACATCATTGGAGAGGTTTCCAAGTGCATGCATTGGAAAGTGATTCGAAATAGGCCAACATTAGTTCTTAATTAGAGCATCTCCAATGGTAATGTAGATTTAGGCCATGGATTTATGCCGCACATCATGGGTGTGAAGATGATGTTTATTCTATATGGCACTAGCTAGATAAATATTCGCCTCTTAAAATGATCTACAATGGTAATGTGGATTTAGACCATAGATTGATGAGTTGACACTTTTATTTTCAATTTTCATAATATTAATAAAGGCTTGAAAAAAATTAAAAACTTCAAAAAAATTAATAATGCTGACGTAGCGGTATACCAAAATGTCTAGAAGTAGACATTGTGGTAGACACCTTCCATGGTCTCATATTGGAGAGCATTTTTTGGGTTGGATATGGATTGAATCATAAATGGATCCATTTCCACCCAATTCATGGTCTCGTTTGGAGATGCTCTTATATCTGGTAGATTAAGAGGGGGATTTTAACATAGACTTGTTCATAGATTAGACTACATATATACCCACCTTACCCAAATGCATAGGTCCACCTAAAACACTTTCTACTGAGCTTGATTACCCGATTTAAGTTCAATCATTTGATGAACTCTTTTTTTTTTTTAATAGGAACAAGACTTTATTTTATTAAAGTCAAGAAAAAAAAGTTTGTACATAGCGAGAAATAATGTGTTTCTCTAAAATAAAGTCGAAAAAATTTTCTACCGATATAAAAGGTTCTTATAACTCAACGAACATTTATTCCCTCTATATTAAGGATGAGTAGATTGTATGGAAAGAATTGTTAATATACTTTTTGATCCGCTTTTGTATATTTATCTCAACCGTACAATTACAAGTTCGATTACTTGATTCAGTGATAGTATGACATTATATTAAGTTGAGTTTGCATTATTGACTCGCCAACAGACGCCTTGAAATTTGCACATGTAGTAATCTTTAAATCTTTCAATCGATGAAAATAAAGTTGTTGGATTTATGCTACAAACACTAAAGAATTTCAAATTGAGCTTTTTTTTTTTTTTGGTTGTTATTGTAAAAATAAAAAAAGCCGCCATAGAATACCAAAGTCATATACCATTGGCCACTATCAATTAAATATTATTATGAGAGAAATTAACAAAGAATTCAATGAAGACAACACTAGAAGAGTAAACCATCACCATTTCCCATGGCTCCACCATGCCCATAGTCATGTGCTGCATTATTAGACATCATATCTCCCAATAACATTCCCCCAAGTGAAAAAATTTACCAAAGTACACGTGTTTTAATTTTTAATGAGGAAAATAGGGGTGGTTTTTTTTTTTTTTTTTTTTAGGAGTAGGCAATAACGCCTATTGGGAAGGCGTCATCGACGTGGCGAAATTAAGTTTCGATGTGGACACATGGATAGCACCTTTTGAGAAGGCACTATCCATGTGTTCACCGATAGGGGCTAGGGGTGTGGTAGGTCACGGGTTGCGCGAGAGAGTGGGGTGGGTCGGGTACTTAAGGAGGGGAGGGGGAGCGAACCAGAGAGCCGAGACAGATGAGGGAGGAAGAAGGAGGGGCGGCCAGCGACGCACGGGAGAGAGTGGGCGAGTGAGGCGCGCGGCGGAGAGTGTTGTAGTGCTTGGAGCGTGCTACCCGATCAAGGAGAGGCGTCTCTAAGCAGCGGCAGCGCAGTGGTCCGTGGTGGCTTGTGGCGGTCCAGTGGTGAGGCAGAACAGCGGTGACGGCCAGCGGAGGAGGGATCTCAGGCGGCGGCGGAGGAGGAAGGAGCAGCGGCGGCGGCGGAAAAGCCAGCGTAGCAGCGGAGTGGAAGTAGGAGAAGGAGAAGGAGGAGGTATGTGTAGTTGAGTTAGTTTAGTTAGTTAAATAAGTTTAGTTTGATTAAGTATGTTTACGTTAGTTTAGATAGTTAAATAAGTTTGTTAATTAAGTATGTATACGTTAGTTTAGTTAGTTAAATAAGTTTGTTAAAGTTAGTTTGATTAAGTTAGTTGTAGTTTGGTTTAAGTGAGTTTAGTTAATTACGTATGTTTATATACGTTAGTTTAGTTTGTTTAATAAGTTTAGTTAATTAGGTGAAGTTTGTTAGTTAATTAAGTTTGGGTAAGTTAGTTTGATTAACTTAGTCTAACTTTTTTCAAGTGAGTTTAGTTAATTAAGTTTGTTTAAGTTAGTTTAAGTTTGTTTAAGTAAGTTTAGTTAGTTTGTTTTAGTTTAGTTACTTAATTAAGTTTGTTTAAGTTAGTTTGTTTAAGTTAGTTTTAAGTTTGCTTAAGTGAGTTTAGGTAATTAAGTTTTTTAAGTTACTTTAAGTTTGTTTAAGTTAATTACGCATGTTTAAGTTAGGTTAGTCAGTTAATTAAGTTTGTTTAAGTTAGTTTAGTTTAGTTTAGTGAGTTTGTTTAAGTTAGTTTAGTTAATTATGTTTGTTTAAGTTAGTTTACTTAATTAAGTTCGTTAAGTTGGTTTAGTTAATCACGTTCGATTAATTAAGTTTAGTTTATTAAGTTTCTTAGAGGTATTTTAGTTAATTTACCGAAGGAGGAGGTATGTTTAGTTAATTACATTTGTTTAAGTTAGTTTAGTTAGTTTAGGTTAGATGTTTAGTTTAGGTATTGGTGGTTAGTTTAGTTAGTTAAGTATTTTTAGTTAGATAAGTTTGTTTAGTTTAGTGTAGTTAAGTATAGGTATTTATGTTTGTTAAGGTTAGTTAGATTAGTTTGGTTAGTTTAGTTTAGTTAGTTTGTTTAGTTAGGTTAGTCAATTAAGTTACGTTATTTTTGGTCTTTAGGTTAGTTAGTTTACTTAAGGTAGTTTGTTTAGGAAAATAAGTTAGTTTAAGGTAGTTTAGTTAGTTTGTTTAAGTTAGTAAAAGTTTATGTATTACTTTGGTTAGTGTTTAGGTACTTGAGGTATTTATGTTAGTTTACGTAAGTTAGTTTAGTTAATGTAGTTTGTTTAGTTATCACAATGTTGCTAGATTTGTTTGCCAAAGTTGTTTAGGTAATTACGTTTAGTTTAAGTTAGTTTATTTAGTTTGTTTAAGTTAGTTTAATTTTATGTATTAGTTTGGTTAGTGTTTAGGTAGTTGAGGTATTTAAGTTAGTTAGGTAAGTTAGTTTAGTTAATGTATTTTGTTTAGTTATCACAATGTTGCTAGATTTGTTTGCCAATTTTGTTTAGGTTAGTGTAGTTTATGTTGTTTAGGTTAGTGTAGTGCACTTATCACATAGGTGTTTTTAATTCGCACATCAATATTGAATCGCAATTACACCTACCTACATGCGTGCTAAAAAGAAGCTAGAATTACAATATGATATGAAAGTAATAGAGAGGCGACAGTTTTTACACGGCCAACCATATGCATCTCTGATTCAACGCATGATTCCCCCCATGATGCACCTACCTCCAATACACAAAACTGCACAAACATATATGTTTTATTTCACTTGGGTTACGTAACTGTGATTATTGTTCTTAACAAACGAAAATACAATGTTATTGCAGGAATATTACGTTGCGGCGGAAAAGCGGAGGAAACAAGTAAGTTCATTAATTCAGTATTTTCATAATAAATTATTTGGGTGAGGTTATGGTTTGCATGATATATAGGGACATTCCTATTTTGGTTATGAAGAACGGTTCATATGTTTATTTATTGAACGTTATTACATTGAAAATGTAAGTGGGAAAGAATGAGTATGCTCTGTAGTTGCGCTATTATTGCGATCTTCTACACCAGAAAGTTTGATTGCGCTATATAACCACATGATTGTCAACTATTTCCCTTACCAAATTTGTGGATTTGTCTGTAACATTTTTACATCCAAGTTCGCAAACCTCTGGAGGTCATGTCACAAAGAAACGTCATATTCTATTCTATGCGTACGGCTCCATTGTTAATGGGGTCAATGGGATCGCGTACAGCTCACCGCCATCAGTAGTGTTGTGGGTTAAGTTTGGGTCGAGTGGGCGCGAAATGATTGATGACATTTGTAACGCGTTCCCTATCTCATCAACGGATACTATAGTTCAGATGATTTATCGCCACATGATAATCCTCCCCGGAGGCTCACATTATTTCGTTCCTATCTTGTTGAATGATGCGACACACTTCGACTTGATGTGGGAGACGGTGGCCAGCTTACCAAAAACTGCAACGGTTGATATATATTTAACATTTGAGTCAGTCGACTCAATTCAAAATCGCACGGTTCATTCGCAAGTTCTTGACGAACGTAGCGGCACGCCGGACGCAGCCTTAATGATGGAAAGGCTGCGTATGCAATCCCCACAGGCTGAGGTCGTGCAAGAGGGGTTCGTAGCTCAATTACATGAAGAAAATAATGCATATAATGACGATGACGATAACGACGACGAAAATAACGAAACTGCTGAGGCAACGCATAACAACGAAGAAGCTCCATTAGTTGTCGTTTGGGATGACGTAAACGTTTGCACGGATGATCCAATATATGATCCTCCGGTGCGGAGAATGTCGAAGATGATGAGCAATTTGCTATCGATGAAGAGATTTTGTTGGAGGAAGCTAGTGACGATGAAGTTCACCAACCAATACCGGGATATAACGAAATCGATTGGGAGGTGGCTAATTCAACTGCGACCCAACATTCCCATAAGCAAACTTGGGGGGACACGTCTAACTTCGATTTGGAGATAGGGATGTGTTTTGACAATAAAAACGACTTACAACATGTCGTTAAAGTGTGACATGTTAATAGACATTGTCAATATCATGTCATGGAATCGACTACAACTTCGTGGGGCGATTAAGTGCGATTTCCACAACACGGGTGTATGTGGCGTCTTCGCGCATGTTTCCGAAAGAAAACACTATTATGGGATATAACACGATTAGACATACCGCACACGTGTATTAATCCAAACGTACAACGCGTCATGCCCAACTTGACGCCAACATGATTGCGCGAGAGATCCAAAGCGTCGTCAAGAGCGATCAAGGTATCACGATCAAAGCATTAGTAGATATAATTAAGAAAAAATACGGACACGAAGTAAGGTACAAGCGAATTTGGGATGCCAGAGGAAAGCAATTGCATGGGCGTTTGGAGATTAGGATGAGTCGTACGCTCAATTACCAAGATGGTTGGCGGCTGTGAGGAGTAAGAGTCCGGGGACAAGAATCGAGTGGTCACACAGACAATGGCATGCTGATGAAATTAGAACCGCGTCTCCTCAATTTCGTCGTGTGTTTTTTGCATTTGAAGCTTCAATACATGCTTTCGAGTTTTGCAGGCCTCTGCTTCAGATTGACGCGACATTCATATATGGCAAATATAGTGGGAAGCTCATGATTGCGATATCTGTTGATGCAAATGGACACATATTACTAGTTGCATTTGTCGTTGCAGAAACCGAATCAACTGATTCGTGGGGGTGGTTTTTGCGGATGTTGCGCAAAACACGTGACGATAGAGAAGGGATTTGCGTTATATCGATCGTCACCACGACATTTTGGAGGCGGTCAACACCCCAATCAACGGCTTTTGTCCCCCTGAAGGGTACCACCGTTATTGCGTGCGACACTTGCTTAGTAATTTCGGCACACACTTCAAAAATGAACCCTTGAAAGTACTGCTTGGTCGAGCAGCTGTTCAACATCAAGAACAGAAATTTATTGCGTGCATGGAGCGTTTCACATACTTATCTTCACGAACGCCTCAATGCTTGCAATATGTCAATGTCATCCCCAAAGAACTTTGGACGCAAGCGCACGACGGAGGCATGCGGTACGGATGGATGAATTCTAATGGTGTTGGTAAGTACGAAATACAATTTATTCTTCGCACTAAAATACAATAAATATTCTACGAACCACTATTACTTATTAGAGTGTCATCGGCAATTGCAGAGTGTTTTCACGGGGTCTTGAAGGGAGCTCGATTCTTGCCAATTACGGCGTTAACTCAGATGATATACTACAGATTGGTGGCGTACCACGATCAACGCAACCAGGAAATCAATGAGGCAATCTCAATCGCACTACCGTACACGGAATATGTAATGAAGGCATTCACGAAATATGAGAAATCCGCAAGGAGGCGTCACGTCACGTTGATCAATCGAGATATTGGTGAGTTCGAAGTCTTGTTGGAAGACATGGAGACGCATGCATAAAGGCAACAACACACAAGTCGTCATCTTGAAGGACCGGGTGTGCACTCGTAATAAATGGCGGTCGTTTGGTTTCCCACTGCTCACACGTGTTAGCGGCATGTGCGTTTATTCGAGTGAGATACGCGCGATTCATCGAGTCATATTATAGGATGGATGTGTACGCACAATGCTACTCGTACAAATTCAAGGCCATCCCGAGATGAGAAGTATTGGCGACTTTTGGGACGAATATCATACCCGCCCCAAGATGCAGACGTGGCCGAGGGAGACCTAAGGGATCGCGAAGACATACCGAGATGAATCTGCCTAATGTCCAAAGACCTTTGCGATGTGGGATATGTCATCAAGAAGGACATATAAGAACAACATGTCTAAATAGAGACCGTGAACGAGTCCCAACTAGGAAGAACCGGTGTGGTATTTGTCGTTTAGAGGGACATAACAAAAAAAAATTGTCGAAGGAGACCTCAACCATCCAATGAGAACCTATAGTCGATTTTGTATAATGTGTGAAGTAACTTAAGTTCGTACATATGTTGCTTTTGAACATTTTCGTCGTGTGTTTTTGTGTGAACATTTAGTAAATACTTATCGTTTGGTTTCGTACAACACTCATTTTCTTTTTCTAACCTTCTTTTTAGTTGTCTTGCAATGGATCCAGGGACCTTCGGATCCATCACTCGTTGCAACTCCATTCTACACACGAGATCAACGCGAACCTGGAGGGCGAGGTAACATGTTTTTCCTCAATACGTCAAATTTACACCAATAATGTATCAAAAACATACTTTAATACATTTTCAATTACAAGGTGTACGAAACAATGCGCGTACGTCGAAGACGTGGGGTCGTTGATCGAACGATGCGATATCATTCTAGGATGATCCCATATCTTCGTTCCAGAGTGGGTTCTATGGGATATCTCGGGTAGCATTTTTCAGCCTTGATTGGGCTTTGATTACTGCGTTTGTAGAGATGATGCGCCCGAGACGCATACAATATTTCATATGCATTATGGGAGTGCACCATTACACTCCAAGACGTGCGAGTACAGCTTGGATTGCCTATCGAAGGTATGCTGTGACGGGAACGACGGACGCAGACTATGCGATGTCTGCGAGAGGCTACTTGGACGAACTCTGGTGGAGATTAGGTGAAGAAGAGGCGCGGAGCGTACCTTGTGAAGTGGTTTCGAGAGAGATATCTGTGAGTCGAGAGAGAGGGATTTTTGGGGAGATAGGTTTTCGGAGAGACGAGAGAATCGGGAGAGTGAGAGAGAGGGATTTTGGGGAGATAGGGTTTTCGGAGAGACGAGAGAATCGGGAGAGAGAGAGGGAGTTTTGTGTGGTTGCTATTTTATTTTTGAATCATCGAGATGGAAGGATGCACAAATCTCGAGATTTGATGAACGGTTATAAAAAAAAAAAAAAAAAGTTTTGGTGGGAATGTTGGCGCCATTATTTAGAGACGGAATTTAATTAGTCTCTATTTCCGTCTCTGATTCCGTATCTAAATTAGTCTGTCTCAATTCCGTCTCTAACCACTTTTTCTTAGCAACGGAACTTAATTTCGTTGCTAATTCCGTTTCTAAATATCATTTTTCTTGTAGTGAATTGCTCCACATACACAAGGCATAGTACATTTCTCATTTTGCATATGATCTTTTAAAATAATTACATGCAAGTCTAGTTCCACCCACTTTATAGTCGCCCTTGGATCTCACTATATTTACAATCAAACCATGAGCATATGTTTTCAAATTAATTTAATTAACTTGACTTAGGTAAAATTATCATATGGTTAGTGTAATCGATTACATAATTGACCCATTTGGGATTTCACTAACCTCCGACTACTTCCCTATCTGATACCTCCGTCGACATGTTTTACGAGGCGAATACTCGTCACACGATCTCGCATGATATAACAATACCTTCCCTATCCCACTTGACCACAATAATTTTAGGTGGCAAGCCACGGAGGGAAAAAAAAAAAAAAAAAACACACGCACATTAGATATATATATATATATATATATATATATATAGTTATTATATACTCCCCAAAACTCCAACAACGAATTCACCAATTGCGGGAAAATCAATGTCGCTAATAAGATCCGGAACATCAGAAATTGACATTGATTCAAACGCGCCATCCACTGCTTTTTCTACCACGTCACTTAACCTAGACACAACCTCGCGAGCATCTAAACCAAGCTTCTTGACTGGAGCAACCTCACGACCAGTGCCGGCCCCGCTAGAGTACGATGGTCCGGCCACACCCCTCGTAACAGTACTCGACGAATGTATCGCACTATGATGATCAGCTGACAAGTCTTGAAACCTGTAATAGAAGTTCAACTTCCCTCCACGCCCATTGCTAATGGGGTAGCTCACCTCAGTGAAAGCAACGGAGGGTCGACCGGCGATGAGGGTGCTGAGAGGGACTCGGACCACGTCTAAGCACTTGTCCTCTAGGAGTGACCTCTGGCAGAACAGCCCGAAGACAAGCTCCCGGTGAAGGGGGTCGGTCTCGGGGACTGTGAAGCTCATTTTGGTGTTCCAAACGGGGTTCGTTTCGCCGGTCGTGTCTGCTTCTGTTGCCTGCATTGAGGTCAAGGAGGCGGCGGAGAAGGCGCCCTCGGAGATGGCCCCCGTCGCGTAGACTCGCATTCGGCCTGTTGTTCTCACGTCTTTAAGGCCCGTCGCTGATTCCAGTATGATCTCCAGCTTCTTAGTCCTCTCCATACTTGGTTTCGTACTACTCCGAGAGATGATCGATGATTCGATATATATATATATATATAGAGAGAGAGAGTGAGAGAGAGAGAGAGACCAAACGTAGACTTTCAAGTCAATTCAAAATTATTGATCAAATGCATGCATGTCAAACGCGTCGGCTGATTCTGGTTTATACAGGAGATTACGTATATAAAATTATATGATCAGTGAGAGTGATATTGACAGCGATTGAGAATCTTAATTTTTGGGTAAGTGATTGAGAATCTTAATTTATAGGCATCATCGGAGAGGTTTCCACGTGCTTGCATTGGAAAGTGATTCGAAATAGGCCAACATTAGTTCTTAATTAGAGCATCTCCAATGGTAATGTAGATTTAGGCCATGGATTTATGCACTTTATCATGGGTGTGAAGATGATGTTTATTCTATATGGCACTAGCTAGATAAATATTAAGCCTCTTAAAATGATCTACAATGGTAATGTGGATTTAGACCATAGATTGATGAGTTGACACTTTTATTTTCAATTTTCATAATATTAATAAAGGCTTGAAAAAAATTAAAAACTTCAAAAAAATTAATAATGCTGACGTAGCAGTATACCAAAATGTCTAGAAGTAGACATTGTGGTAGACACCCTCCATGGTCTCATATTGGAGAGCATTTTTTGGGTTGGATATGGATTGAATCATAAATGGATCCATTTCCACCCCAATTCATGGTCTCATTTGGAGATGCTCTTATATCTGGTAGATTAGGAGGGGGATTTTAACATAGACTTGTTTATAGATTAGACTACATATATACCCACCTTACCCAAATGCATAGGTCCACCTAAAACACTTTCAATGAGCTTGATTACCCGATTTAAGTTCAATCATTTGATGAACTCTTTTTTTTATAGGAACAAGACTTTATTTTATTAAAGTCAAGAAAAAAAGTTTGTACATAGCGAGAAATAATGTGTTTCTCTAAAATAAAGTCGAAAAATTTTCTACCGATATAAAAGGTTCTTATAACTCAACGAACATTTATTCCCTCTATATTAAGGATGAGTAGATTGTATGGAAAGAATTGTTAATATACTTTTTGATCCGCTTTTGTATATTTATCTCAACCGTACAATTACAAGTTCGATTACTTGATTCAGTGATAGTATGACATTATATTAAGTTGAGTTTGCATTATTGACTCGCCAACAGACGCCTTGAAATTTGCACATGTAGTAATCTTTAAATCTTTCAATCGATGAAAATAAAGTTGTTGGATTTATGCTACAAACACTAAAGAATTTCAAATTGAGCTTTTTTTTTTTTGGTTGTTATTGTAAAAATAAAAAAAGCCGCCATAGAATACCAAAGTCATATACCATTGGCCACTATCAATTAAATATTATTATGAGAGAAATTAACAAAGAATTCAATGAAGACAACACTAGAAGAGTAAACCATCACCATTTCCCATGGCTCCACCATGCCCATAGTCATGTGCTGCATTATTAGACCATCATATCTCCCAATAACATTCCCCCAAGTGAAAAAATTTACCAAAGTACACATGTTTTAATTTTTAATGAGGAAAATAGGGGTGGTTTTTTTTTTTTTTCCGGGGAGTAGGCAATAACGCCTATTGGGAAGGCGTCATCGACGTGGCAGAAATTAAGTTTCTGATGTGGACACATGGATAGCACCTTTTGAGAAGGCACTATCCATGTGTTCACCGATAGGGCTAGGGGGTGTGGTAGGTCACGGGTTGCGCGAGAGAGTGGGGTGGGTCGGGTACTTAAGGAGGGGAGGGGGAGCGAACCGTAGAGCCGAGACAGAGATGAGGGAGGAAGAAGGAGGGGCGACGCGACGCACGGGAGAGAGTGAGCGAGTGAGGCGCGCGGCGGAGAGTGTTGTAGTGCTTGGAGCGTGCTACCCGATCAAGGAGAGGCGTCTCTAAGCGCGGCGGCGCGAGCGGTGGTCCGTGGTGGCTTGTGGCGGTCCGGTGGTGAGCGAAACAGCGGTGACGGCCAGCGGAGGAGGGATCTCAAAGGCGGCGGAGAGGAGGAAGGAGCAATGGCGGGCGGCGGAAAAGCCAGCGTAGCAATGAGTGGAAGTAGGAGAAGGAGAAGGAGGAGGTATGTGTAGTTGAGTTAGTTTAGTTAGTTAAATAAGTTTAGTTTGATTAAGTATGTTTACGGTAGTTTAGATAGTTAAATAAGTTTGTTAATTAAGTATGTATACGTTAGTTTAGTTAGTTAAATAAGTTTGTTTAAGTTAGTTTGATTAAGTTAGTTGTAGTTTGGTTTAAGTGAGTTTAGTTAATTACGTATGTTTATATACGTTAGTTTAGTTTGTTTAATAAGTTTAGTTAGTTAGGTGAAGTTTGTTAGTTAATTAAGTTTGGGTAAGTTAGTTTGATTAAGTTAGTCTAACTTTTTTCAAGTGAGTTTAGTTAATTAAGTTTGTTTAAGTTTGTTTAAGTAAGTTTAGTTAGTTTGTTTTAGTTTAGTTACTTAATTAAGTTTGTTTAAGTTAGTTTGTTTAAGTTAGTTTTAAGTTTGCTTAAGTGAGTTTAGGTAATTAAGTTTTTTTACGTTACTTTAAGTTTGTTTAAGTTAATTACGCATGTTTAAGTTAGGTTAGTCAGTTAATTAAGTTTGTTTAAGTTAGTTTAGTTTAGTTTAGTGAGTTTGTTTAAGTTAGTTTAGTTAATTATGTTTGTTTAAGTTAGTTTACTTAATTAAGTTCAGTTAAGTTGGTTTAGTTAATCACGTTCAGTTAATTAAGTTTAGTTTATTAAGTTTCTTAGAGGTATTTTAGTTAATTTACCGAAGGAGGAGGTATGTTTAGTTAATTACATTTGTTTAAGTTAGTTTAGTTAGTTTAGGTTAGATGTTTAGTTTAGGTATTGGTGGTTAGTTTAGTTAGTTAAGTATTTTTAGTTAGATAAGTTTGTTTAGTTTAGTGTAGTTAAGTATAGGTATTTATGTTTGTTAAGGTTAGTTAGATTAGTTTGGTTAGTTTAGTTTAGTTAGTTTGTTTAGTTAGGTTAGTCAATTAAGTTACGTTATTTTTGGTCTTTAGGTTAGTTAGTTTACTTAAGGTAGTTTGTTTAGGAAAATAAGTTAGTTTAAGGTAGTTTAGTTAGTTTGTTTAAGTTAGTAAAAGTTTATGTATTACTTTGGTTAGTGTTTAGGTACTTGAGGTATTTATGTTAGTTTACGTAAGTTAGTTTAGTTAATGTAGTTTGTTTAGTTATCACAATGTTGCTAGATTTGTTTGCCAAAGTTGTTTAGGTAATTACGTTTAGTTTAAGTTAGTTTATTTAGTTTGTTTAAGTTAGTTTAATTTTATGTATTAGTTTGGTTAGTGTTTAGGTAGTTGAGGTATTTAAGTTAGTTAGGTAAGTTAGTTTAGTTAATGTATTTTGTTTAGTTATCACAATGTTGCTAGATTTGTTTGCCAATTTTGTTTAGGTTAGTGTAGTTTATGTTGTTTAGGTTAGTGTAGTGCACTTATCACATAGGTGTTTTTAATTCGCACATCAATATTGAATCGCAATTACACCTACCTACATGCGTGCTAAAAAGAAGCTAGAATTACAATATGATATGAAAGTAATAGAGAGGCGACGGTTTTTACACGACCAACCATATGCATCTCGATTCAACGCATGATTCCCCCATGATGCACCTACCTCCAATACACAAAACCTGCACAAACATATATGTTTTATTTCACTTGGGTTACGTAATCGTGATTATTGTTCTTAACAAACGAAAATACAATGTTATTGCGGGAATATTACGTTGCGGCGGAAAAGCGGAGGAAAGAAGTAAGTTCATTAATTCAAAGTATTTTCATAATAAATTATTTGGGTGAGGTTATGGTTTGCATGATATATAGGGACATTCCTATTTTGGTTATGAAGAACGGTTCATATGTTTATTTATTGAACGTTATTACATTGAAAATGTAAGTGGGAAAGAATGAGTATGCTCTGTAGTTGCGCTATTATTGCGATCTTCTACACCAGAAAGTTTGATTGCGCTATATAACCACATGATTGTCAACTATTTCCCTTACCAAATTTGTGGATTTGTCTGTAACATTTTTACATCCAAGTTCGCAAACCTCTGGAGGTCATGTCACAAAGAAACGTTCATATTCTATTCTATGCGTACGGCTCCATTGTTAATGGGGTCAATGGGATCGCGTACAGCTCACCGCCATCAGTAGTGTTGTGGGTTAAGTTTGGGTCGAGTGGGCGCGAAATGATTGATGACATTTGTAACGCGTTCCCTATCTCATCAACGGATACTATAGTTCAGATGATTTATCGCCACATGATAATCCTCCCCGGAGGCTCACATTATTTCGTTCCTATCTTGTTGAATGATGCGACACACTTCGACTTGATGTGGGAGACGGTGGCCAGCTTACCAAAAACTGCAACGGTTGATATATATTTAACATTTGAGTCAGTCGACTCAATTCAAAATCGCACGGTTCATTCTCAAGTTCTTGACGAACGTAGCGGCACGCCGGACGCAGCCTTAATGATGGAAAGGCTGCGTATGCAATCCCCACAGGCTGAGGTCGTGCAAGAGGGGTTCGTAGCTCAATTACATGAAGAAAATAATGCATATAATGACGATGACGATAACGACGACGAAAATAACGAAACTGCTGAGGCAACGCATAACAACGAAGAAGCTCCATTAGTTGTCGTTTGGGATGACGTAAACGTTTGCACGGATGATCCAATATATGATCCTCCGGGTGCGGAGAATGTCGAAGATGATGAGCAATTTGCTATCGATGAAGAGATTTTGTTGGAGGAAGCTAGTGACGATGAAGTTCACCAACCAATACCGGGATATAACGAAATCGATTGGGAGGTGGCTAATTCAACTGCGACCCAACATTCCCATAAGCAAACTTGGGGGGACACGTCTAACTTCGATTTGGAGATAGGGATGTGTTTTGACAATAAAAACGACTTACAACATGTCGTTAAAGTGTGACATGTTAATAGACATTGTCAATATCATGTCATGGAATCGACTACAACTTCGTGGGCGATTAAGTGCAGATTTCCACAACACGGGTGTATGTGGCGTCTTCGCGCATGTTTCCGAAAGAAAACACTATTATGGGATATAACACAGTTAGACATACCGCACACGTGTATTAATCCAAACGTACAACGCGTCATGCCCAACTTGACGCCAACATGATTGCGCGAGAGATCCAAAGCGTCGTCAAGAGCGATCAAGGTATCACGATCAAAGCATTAGTAGATATAATTAAGAAAAAATACGGACACGAAGTAAGGTACAAGCGAATTTGGGATGCCAAGAGGAAAGCAATTGCATGGGCGTTTGGAGATTAGGATGAGTCGTACGCTCAATTACCAAGATGGTTGGCGGTTGTGTGAGGAGTAAAAGTCCGGGGACAAGAATCGAGTGGTCACACGTGACAATGGCATGCTTGATGAAATTAGAACCGCGTCTCTCCTCAATTTCGTCGTGTGTTTTTTGCATTTGAAGCTTCAATACATGCTTTCGAGTTTTGCAGGCCTCTGCTTCAGATTGACGCGACATTCATATATGGCAAATATAGTGGGAAGCTCATGATTGCGATATCTGTTGATGCAAATGGACACATATTACTAGTTGCATTTGTCGTTGCAGAAACCGAATCAACTGATTCGTGGGGGTGGTTTTTGCGGATGTTGCGCAAACACGTGACAGATAGAGAAGGGATTTGCGTTATATCTGATCGTCACCCTGACATTTTGGAGGCGGTCAACACCCCAATCAACGGCTTTTGTCCCCCTAAAGGGTACCACCGTTATTGCGTGCAACACTTGCTTAGTAATTTCGGCACACACTTCAAAAATGAACCCTTGAAAGTACTGCTTGGTCGAGCATCTGTTCAACATCAAGAACAGAAATTTATTGCGTGCATGGAGCGTTTCACATACTTATCTTCACGAACGCCTCAATGCTTGCAATATGTCAATGTCATCCCCAAAGAACTTTGGACGCAAGCGCACGACGGAGGCATGCGGTACGGATGGATGAATTCTAATGGTGTTGGTAAGTACGAAATACAATTTATTCTTCGCACTAAAATACAATAAATATTCTACGAACCACTATTACTTATTAGAGTGTCATCGGCAATTGCAGAGTGTTTTCACGGGGTCTTGAAGGGAGCTCGATTCTTGCCAATTACGGCGTTAACTCAGATGATATACTACAGATTGGTGGCGTACCACGATCAACGCAACCAGGAAATCAATGAGGCAGTCTCAATCGCACTACCGTACACGGAATATGTAATGAAGGCATTCACGAAATATGAGAAATCCGCAAGGAGGCGTCACGTCACGTTGATCAATCGAGATATTGGTGAGTTCGAAGTGCTGACTGGAAGACATGGAGACCGCATGCATAAAGGCAACAACACACAAGTCGTCATCTTGAAGGACCGGGTGTGCACTCGTAATAAATGGCAGTCGTTTGGTTTCCCCTGCTCACACGTGTTAGCAGCATGTGCGTTTATTCGAGTGAGATACGCGCAGTTCATCGAGTCATATTATAGGATGGATGTGTACGCACAATGCTACTCGTACAAATTCAAGGCCATCCCAGATGAGAAGTATTGGCCGACTTTTGGGACGAATATCATACCCGCCCCAAGATGCAGACGTGGCCGAGGGAGACCTAAGGGATCGCGAAGACATACCGAGATGAATCTGCCTAATGTCCAAAGACCTTTGCGATGTGGGATATGTCATCAAGAAGGACATAGAAGAACAACATGTCTAAATAGAGACCGTGAACGAGTCCCAACTAGGAAGAACCGGTGTGGTATTTGTCGTTTAGAGGGACATAACAAAAAAAAATTGTCGAAGGAGACCTCAACCATCCAATGAGAACCTATAGTCGATTTTGTATAATGTGTGAAGTAACTTAAGTTCGTACATATGTTGCTTTTGAACATTTTCGTCGTGTGTTTTTGTGTGAACATTTAGTAAATACTTATCGTTTGGTTTCGTACAACACTCATTTTCTTTTTCTAACCTTCTTTTTAGTTGTACTGCAATGGATCCAGGACCTTCAGATCCATCACTGTTGCAACTCCATTCTACACACAGATCAACGCGAACCTGGAGGGGCGAGGTAACATGTTTTTCCTCAATACGTCAAATTTACACCAATAATGTATCAAAAACATACTTTAATACATTTTCAATTACAAGGTGTACGAAACAATGCGCGTACGTCGAAGACGTGGGGTCGTTGATCGAACGATGCAGTATCATTCTAGGATGATCCCATATCTTCGTTCCAGTGGGTTCTATAGGATATCTCGGGTAGCATTTTTCAGCCTTGATTGGGCTTTGATTACTGCGTTTGTAGAGAGATGGCGCCCTGAGACGCATAAAATATTTCATATGCATTATGGGGAGTGCACCGTTACACTCCAAGACGTGCAGGTACAGCTTGGATTGCCTATCGAAGGTATGCCAGTGACGGGAACGACGGACGCAGACTATGCTGATGTCTGCGAGAGGCTACTTGGACGAACTCCTGGTGGAGATTAGGTGAAGAAGAGGCGCGGAGCGTACCTTGTGAAGTGGTTTCGAGAGAGATATCTGCAGTCGAGAGAGAGGGATTTTTGGGGAGATAGGTTTCGGAGAGACGAGAGAATCGGGAGAGTGAGAGAGAGGGATTTTGGGGGAGATAGGGTTTTCGGAGAGACAGAGAATCGGGAGAGAGAGAGGGAGTTTTGTGTGGTTGCTATTTTATTTTTGAATCATCGAGATGGAAGGATGCACAAATCTCGAGATTTGATGAACGGTTATAAAAAAAAAAAAAAAAAGTTTTGGTGGGAATGTTGGCGCCATTATTTAGAGACGAATTTAATTCCGTCTCTATTTCCGTCTCGATTAAAGTATCTAAATTAGTCTGTCTCAATTCCGTCTCTAACCATTTTTTCTTAGCAACGGAACTTAATTTCGTTGCTAATGTTTCTAAATATCATTTTTCTTGTAGTGAATTGCTCCACATACACAAGGCATAGTACATTTCTCATTTTGCATATGATCTTTTAAAATAATTACATGCAAGTCTAGTTCCACCCACTTTATAGTCGCCCTTGGATCTCACTATATTTACAATCAAACCATGAGCATATGTTTTCAAATTAATTTAATTAACTTGACTTAGGTAAAATTATCATATGGTTAGTGTAATCGATTACATAATTGACCCATTTGGGATTTCACTAACCTCCGACTACTTCCCTATCGATACCTCCGTCGACATGTTTTACGAGGCGAATACTCGTCACACGATCTCGCATGATATAACAATACCTTCCCTATCCCACTTGACCACAATAATTTTAGGTGGCAAGCCACGGAGGGAAAAAAAAAAAAAAAAAAAAACACACGCACATTAGATATATATATATATATATATATATATATATATATAGTTATTATATACTCCCCAAAACTCCAACAATGAATTCACCAATTGCGGGAAAATCAATGTCGCTAATAAGATCCGGAACATCAGAAATTGACATTGAATCAAACGCGCCATCCACTGCTTTTTCTACCACGTCACTTAACCTAGACACAACCTCGCGAGCATCTAAACCAAGCTTCTTGACTGGAGCAACCTCACGACCAGTGCCGGCCCCGCTAGAGTACGATGGTCCGGCCACACCCCTCGTAACAGTACTCGACGAATGTATCGCACTATGATGATCAGCTGACAAGTCTTGAAACCTGTAATAGAAGTTCAACTTCCCTCCACGCCCATTGCTAATGGGGTAGCTCACCTCAGTGAAAGCAACGGAGGGTCGACCGGCGATGAGGGTGCTGAGAGGGACTCGGACCACGTCTAAGCACTTGTCCTCTAGGAGTGACCTCTGGCAGAACAGCCCGAAGACAAGCTCCCGGTGAAGGGGGTCGGTCTCGGGGACTGTGAAGCTCATTTTGGTGTTCCAAACGGGATTCGTTTCGCCGGTCGTGTCTGCTTCTGTTGCCTGCATTGAGGTCAAGGAGGCGGCGGAGAAGGCGCCCTCGGAGATGGCCCCCGTCGCGTAGACTCGCATTCGGCCTGTTGTTCTCACGTCTTTAAGGCCCGTCGCTGATTCCAGTATGATCTCCAGCTTCTTAGTCCTCTCCATACTTGGTTTCGTACTACTCCGAGAGATGATCGATGATTCGATATATATAGAGAGGAGAGAGAGTGAGAGAGAGAGAGAGAGAGACCCAACGTAGACTTTCAAGTCAATTCAAAATTATTGATCAAATGCATGCATGTCAAACGCGTCGGCTGATTCTGGCTTATACAGGAGATTACGTATATAAAATTATATGATCAGTGAGAGTGATATTGACAGCGATTGAGAATCTTAATTTTTGGGTAAGTGATTGAGAATCTTAATTTATAGGCATCATCGGAGAGGTTTCCACGTGCTTGCATTGGAAAGTGATTCGAAATAGGCCAACATTAGTTCTTAATTAGAGCATCTCCAATGGTAATGTAGATTTAGGCCATGGATTTATGCCGCACATCATGGGTGTGAAGATGATGTTTATTCTATATGGCACTAGCTAGATAAATATTCGCCTCTTAAAATGATCTACAATGGTAATGTGGATTTAGACCATAGATTGATGAGTTGACACTTTTATTTTCAATTTTCATAATATTAATAAAGGCTTGAAAAAAATTAAAAACTTCAAAAGAATTAATAATGCTGACGTAGCAGTATACCAAAATGTCTAGAAGTAGACATTGTGGTAGACACCCTCCATGGTCTCATATTGGAGAGCATTTTTTGGGTTGGATATGGATTGAATCATAAATGGATCCATTTCCACCCCAATTCATGGTCTCATTTGGAGATGCTCTTATATCTGGTAGATTAGGAGGGGGATTTTAACATAGACTTGTTTATAGATTAGACTACATATATACCCACCTTACCCAAATGCATAGGTCCACCTAAAACACTTTTGGCTGAGCTTGATTACCCGATTTAAGTTCAATCATTTGATGAACTCTTTTTTTTTATAGGAACAAGACTTTATTTTATTAAAGTCAAGAAAAAAAAGTTTGTACATAGCGAGAAATAATGTGTTTCTCTAAAATAAAGTCGAAAAAATTTTCTACCGATATAAAAGGTTCTTATAACTCAACGAACATTTATTCCCTCTATATTAAGGATGAGTAGATTGTATGGAAAGAATTGTTAATATACTTTTTGATCCGCTTTTGTATATTTATCTCAACCGTACAATTACAAGTTCGATTACTTGATTCAGTGATAGTATGACATTATATTAAGTTGAGTTTGCATTATTGACTCGCCAACAGACGCCTTGAAATTTGCACATGTAGTAATCTTTAAATCTTTCAATCGATGAAAATAAAGTTGTTGGATTTATGCTACAAACACTAAAGAATTTCAAATTGAGCTTTTTTTTTTTTTTTGGTTGTTATTGTAAAAATAAAAAAAGCCGCCATAGAATACCAAAGTCATATACCATTGGCCACTATCAATTAAATATTATTATGAGAGAAATTAACAAAGAATTCAATGAAGACAACACTAGAAGAGTAAACCATCACCATTTCCCATGGCTCCACCATGCCCATAGTCATGTGCTGCATTATTAGACCATCATATCTCCCAATAACATTCCCCCAAGTGAAAAAATTTACCAAAGTACACATGTTTTAATTTTTAATGAGGAAAATAGGGGTGGTTTTTTTTTTTTTTTTTACCCGGGGAGTAGGCAATAACGCCTATTGGGAAGGCGTCATCGACGTGGCAGAAATTAAGTTTCTGATGTGGACACATGGATAGCACCTTTTGAGAAGGCACTATCCATGTGTTCACTGATAGGGGCTAGGGGGTGTGGTAGGTCACGGGTTGCGCGAGAGAGTGGGGTGGGTCGGGTACTTAAGGAGGGGAGGGGGGAGCGAACCAGAGAGCCGAGACAGATGAGGGAGGAAGAAGGAGGGGCGGCCAGCGACGCACGGGAGAGAGTGGGCGAGTGAGGCGCGCGGCGGAGAGTGTTGTAGTGCTTGGAGCGTGCTACCCGATCAAGGAGAGGCGTCTGCTAACGGCGCGGCAGCGTGGTCCGTGGTGGCTTGTGGCGGTCCAGTGGTGAGGCGAGCAGTAACAGGGCGGTGACGGCCACGGAGGAGGGATCTCGGCGGCGGCGGAGGAGGAAGGAGCAGCGGCGGCGGCGGAAAAGCCAGCGTAGCAGCGGAGTGGAAGTAGGAGAAGGAGAAGGAGGAGGTATGTGTAGTTGAGTTAGTTTAGTTAGTTAAATAAGTTTAGTTTGATTAAGTATGTTTACGTTAGTTTAGATAGTTAAATAAGTTTGTTAATTAAGTATGTATACGTTAGTTTAGTTAGTTAAATAAGTTTGTTAAAGTTAGTTTGATTAAGTTAGTTGTAGTTTGGTTTAAGTGAGTTTAGTTAATTACGTATGTTTATATACGTTAGTTTAGTTTGTTTAATAAGTTTAGTTAATTAGGTGAAGTTTGTTAGTTAATTAAGTTTGGGTAAGTTAGTTTGATTAAGTTAGTCTAACTTTTTTCAAGTGAGTTTAGTTAATTAAGTTTGTTTAAGTTAGTTTAAGTTTGTTTAAGTAAGTTTAGTTAGTTTGTTTTAGTTTAGTTACTTAATTAAGTTTGTTTAAGTTAGTTTGTTTAAGTTAGTTTTAAGTTTGCTTAAGTGAGTTTAGGTAATTAAGTTTTTTTAAGTTACTTTAAGTTTGTTTAAGTTAATTACGCATGTTTAAGTTAGGTTAGTCAGTTAATTAAGTTTGTTTAAGTTAGTTTAGTTTAGTTTAGTGAGTTTGTTTAAGTTAGTTTAGTTAATTATGTTTGTTTAAGTTAGTTTACTTAATTAAGTTCAGTTAAGTTGGTTTAGTTAATCACGTTCAGTTAATTAAGTTTAGTTTATTAAGTTTCTTAGAGGTATTTTAGTTAATTTACCGAAGGAGGAGGTATGTTTAGTTAATTACATTTGTTTAAGTTAGTTTAGTTAGTTTAGGTTAGATGTTTAGTTTAGGTATTGGTGGTTAGTTTAGTTAGTTAAGTATTTTTAGTTAGATAAGTTTGTTTAGTTTAGTGTAGTTAAGTATAGGTATTTATGTTTGTTAAGGTTAGTTAGATTAGTTTGGTTAGTTTAGTTTAGTTAGTTTGTTTAGTTAGGTTAGTCAATTAAGTTACGTTATTTTTGGTCTTTAGGTTAGTTAGTTTACTTAAGGTAGTTTGTTTAGGAAAATAAGTTAGTTTAAGGTAGTTTAGTTAGTTTGTTTAAGTTAGTAAAAGTTTATGTATTACTTTGGTTAGTGTTTAGGTACTTGAGGTATTTATGTTAGTTTACGTAAGTTAGTTTAGTTAATGTAGTTTGTTTAGTTATCACAATGTTGCTAGATTTGTTTGCCAAAGTTGTTTAGGTAATTACGTTTAGTTTAAGTTAGTTTATTTAGTTTGTTTAAGTTAGTTTAATTTTATGTATTAGTTTGGTTAGTGTTTAGGTAGTTGAGGTATTTAAGTTAGTTAGGTAAGTTAGTTTAGTTAATGTATTTTGTTTAGTTATCACAATGTTGCTAGATTTGTTTGCCAATTTTGTTTAGGTTAGTGTAGTTTATGTTGTTTAGGTTAGTGTAGTTCACTTATCACATAGGTGTTTTTAATTCGCACATCAATATTGAATCGCAATTACACCTACCTACATGCGTGCTAAAAAGAAGCTAGAATTACAATATGATATGAAAGTAATAGAGAGGCGACAGTTTTTACACGGCCAACCATATGCATCTCTGATTCAACGCATGATTCCCCCATGATGCACCTACCTCCAATACACAAAACTGCACAAACATATATGTTTTATTTCACTTGGGTTACGTAACTGTGATTATTGTTCTTAACAAACGAAAATACAATGTTATTGCAGGAATATTACGTTGCGGCGGAAAAGCGGAGGAAACAAGTAAGTTCATTAATTCAGTATTTTCATAATAAATTATTTGGGTGAGGTTATGGTTTGCATGATATATAGGGACATTCCTATTTTGGTTATGAAGAACGGTTCATATGTTTATTTATTGAACGTTATTACATTGAAAATGTAAGTGGGAAAGAATGAGTATGCTCTGTAGTTGCGCTATTATTGCGATCTTCTACACCAGAAAGTTTGATTGCGCTATATAACCACATGATTGTCAACTATTTCCCTTACCAAATTTGTGGATTTGTCTGTAACATTTTTACATCCAAGTTCGCAAACCTCTGGAGGTCATGTCACAAAGAAACGTCCCTATTCTATTCTATGCGTACGGCTCCATTGTTAATGGGGTCAATGGGATCGCGTACAGCTCACCGCCATCAGTAGTGTTGTGGGTTAAGTTTGGGTCGAGTGGGCGCGAAATGATTGATGACATTTGTAACGCGTTCCCTATCTCATCAACGGATACTATAGTTCAGATGACTTATCGCCACATGATAATCCTCCCCGGAGGCTCACATTATTTCGTTCCTGTCTTGTTGAATGATGCGACACACTTCGACTTGATGTGGGAGACGGTGGCCAGCTTACCAAAAACTGCAACGGTTGATATATATTTAACATTTGAGTCAGTCGACTCAATTCAAAATCGCACGGTTCATTCGCAAGTTCTTGACGAACGTAGCGGCACGCCGGACGCAGCCTTAATG
The DNA here is from genome assembly GCA_039657325.1 of Stephania cephalantha. Taxonomy (NCBI): domain Eukaryota; kingdom Viridiplantae; phylum Streptophyta; class Magnoliopsida; order Ranunculales; family Menispermaceae; genus Stephania; species Stephania cephalantha. Next base: position 45,315,112 of record CM077579.1, on the reverse strand, counting down.
ATGGAAAGGCTGCGTATGCAATCCCCACAGGCTGAGGTCGTGCAAGAGGGGTTCGTAGCTCCATTACATGAAGAAAATAATGCATATAATGACGATGACGATAACGACGACGAAAATAACGAAACTGCTGAGGCAACGCATAACAACGAAGAAGCTCCATTAGTTGCCGTTTGGGATGACGTAAATGTTTGCACGGATGATCCAATAAATGATCCTCCGGGTGCGGAGAATGTCGAAGATGATGAGCAATTTGCTATCGATGAAAAGATTTTGTTGGAGGAAGCTAGTGACGATGAAGTTCACCAACCAATACCGGGATATAACGAAATCGATTGGGAGGTGGCTAATTCAACTGTGACCCAACATTCCCATAAGCAAACTTGGGGGACACGTCTAACTTCGATTTGGAGATAGGGATGTGTTTTGACAATAAAAACGACTTACAACATGCCGTTAAAGTGTGGCATGTTAATAGACATTGTCAATATCATGTCATGGAATCGACTACAACTTCGTGGGCGATTAAGTGCAGATTTCCACAACACGGGTGTATGTGGCGTCTTCGCGCATGTTTCCGAAAGAAAACACTATTATGGGATATAACACAGTTAGACATACCGCACACGTGTATTAATCCAAACGTACAACGCGTCATGCCCAACTTGACGCCAACATGATTGCGCGAGAGATCCAAAGCGTCGTCAAGAGCGATCAAGGTATCACGATCAAAGCATTAGTAGATATAATTAAGAAAAAATACGGACACGAAGTAAGGTACAAGCGAATTTGGGATGCCAAGAGGAAAGCAATTGCATGGGCGTTTGGAGATTAGGATGAGTCGTACGCTCAATTACCAAGATGGTTGGCGGCTGTGAGGAGTAAGAGTCCGGGGACAAGAATCGAGTGGTCACACAGACAATGGCATGCTGATGAAATTAGAACCGCGTCTCCTCAATTTCGTCGTGTGTTTTTTGCATTTGAAGCTTCAATACATGCTTTCGAGTTTTGCAGGCCTCTGCTTCAGATTGACGCGACATTCATATATGGCAAATATAGTGGGAAGCTCATGATTGCGATATCGTTGATGCAAATGGACACATATTACTAGTTGCATTTGTCGTTGCAGAAACCGAATCAACTGATTCGTGGGGGTGGTTTTTGCGGATGTTGCGCAAACACGTGACAGATAGAGAAGGGATTTGCGTTATATCTGATCGTCACCCTGACATTTTGGAGGCGGTCAACACCCCAATCAACGGCTTTTGTCCCCTTAAAGGGTACCACCGTTATTGCGTGCAACACTTGCTTAGTAATTTCGGCACACACTTCAAAAATGAACCCTTGAAAGTACTGCTTGGTCGAGCAGCTGTTCAACATCAAGAACGGAAATTTATTGCGTGCATGGAGCGTTTCACATACTTATCTTCACGAACGCCTCAATGCCTGCAAAATGTCAATGCAATCCCCAAAGAACTTTGGACGCAAGCGCACGACGGAGGCATGCGGTACGGATGGATGAATTCTAATGGTGTTGGTAAGTACGAAATACAATTTATTCTTCGCACTAAAATACAATAAATATTCGACGAACCACTATTACTTATTAGAGTGTCATCGGCAATTGCAGAGTGTTTTCACGGGGTCTTGAAGGGAGCTCGATTCTTGCCAATTACGGCGTTAACTCAGATGATATACTACAGATTGGTGGCGTACCACGATCAACGCAACCAGGAAATCAATGAGGCAATCTCAATCGCACTACCGTACACGGAATATGTAATGAATGCATTCACGAAATATGAGAAATCCGCAAGGAGGCGTCACGTCACGTTGATCAATCAAGATATTGGTGAGTTCGAAGTCTTGGAAAGACATGGAGACCGCATGCATAAAGGCAACAACACATAAGTCGTCATCTTGAAGGACCGGGTGTGCACTCGTAATAAATGGCGGTCGTTTGGTTTCCCACAACTCACACATGTTAGCGACATGTGTGTTTATTCGAGTGAGATACGCGCGAGTTCATCGAGTCATATTATAGGATGGATGTGTACGCACAATGCTACTCGTACAAATTCAAGGCCATCCCGGATGAGAAGTATTGGCCGACTTTTGGGACGAATATCATACCCGACCCAAGATGCGACGTGGCCGAGGGAGACCTGGGGATCGCGAAGACATACCGAGATGGATCTCGCACTAATGTCCAAAGACCTTTGCGATGTGGGATATGTCATCAAGAAGGACATAGAAGAACAACATGTCTAAATAGAGACCGTGAACGAGTCCCAACTAGGAAGAACCGGTGTGGTATTTGTCGTTTAGAGGGACATAACAAAAAAAAATTGTCCAAGGAGACCTCAACCATCCAATGAGAACCTATAGTCGATTTTGTATAATGTGTGAAGTAACTAAAGTTCGTACATATGTTGCTTTTGAACATTTTCGTCGTGTGTTTTTGTGTGAACATTTAGTAAATACTTATCGTTTGGTTTCGTACAACACTCATTTTCTTTTTCTAACCTTCTTTTTAGTTGTACTGCAATGGATCCAGGACCTTCAGATCCATCACTGTTGCAACTCCATTCTACACACAGATCAACGCGAACCTGGAGGGGCGAGGTAACATGTTTTTCCTCAATACGTCAAATTTACACCAATAATGTATCAAAAACATACTTTAATACATTTTCAATTACAAGGTGTACGAAACAATGCGCGTACGTCGAAGACGTGGGGTCGTTGATCGAACGATGCAGTATCATTCTAGGATGATCCCATATCTTCGTTCCAGTGGGTTCTATGGGATATCTCGGGTAGCATTTTTCAGCCTTGATTGGGCTTTGATTACTGCGTTTGTAGAGAGATGGCGCCCTGAGACGCATACAATATTTCATATGCATTGTGGGGAGTGCACCATTACACTCCAAGACGTGCAGGTACAGCTTGGATTGCCTATCGAAGGTATGCCTGTGACGGGAACGACGGACGCAGACTATGTTGATGTCTGCGAGAGGCTACTTGGACGAACTCCTGGTGGAGATTAGGTGAAGAAGAGGCGCGGAGCGTACCTTGTGAAGTGGTTTCATAGAGATATCTGCCGTCGAGAGAGAGGGATTTTTGGGGAGATAGGTTTTCGGAGAGACAGAGAATCGGGAGAGAGAGAGAGAGAGGGATTTTGGGGGAGATAGGGTTTTCGGAGAGACAGAGAATCGGGAGAGAGAGAGGGAGTTTTGTGTGGTTGCTATTTTATTTTTGAATCATCGAGATGGAAGGATGCACAAATCTCGAGATTTGATAAACGGTTATAAAAAAAAAAAAGTTTTGGTGGGAATGTTGGCGCCATTATTTAGAGACAGAATTTAATTCCGTCTCTATTTCCGTCTCTGATTCCGTATTTAAATTAGTCTGTCTCAATTCCGTCTCTAACCACTTTTTCTTAGCAACGGAACTTAATTTCGTTGCTAATTCCGTTTCTAAATATCATTTTTCTTGTAGTGAATTGCTCCACATACACAAGGCATAGTACATTTCTCATTTTGCATATGATCTTTTAAAATAATTACATGCAAGTCTAGTTCCACCCACTTTATAGTCGCCCTTGGATCTCACTATATTTACAATCAAACCATGAGCATATGTTTTCAAATTAATTTAATTAACTTGACTTAGGTAAAATTATCATATGGTTAGTATAATCGATTACATAATTGACCCATTTGGGATTTCACTAACCTCCGACTACTTCCCTATCTGATACCTCCGTCGACTAATTTTACGAGGCGAATACTCGTCACACGATCTCGCATGATATAACAATACAAACACAAAGATGCGATGCATTAATGAATAAACTCATAAACATGCATAGCAATTAAGCAATCAACAGACAAATAGCTAGTATACCTAAGTCGACATGTGTCCTAGCCTATCCGCAGCGTCCACGTAAATCTGAGCTAGTGTCCTAATCTTAATTTACGCAATAAATAACGGCATTAATAAAACAGGATGTTACAGGATGAAAATGCTAAACCTTGATTATTGTAAGTATGGCTTCGTTTGGTTTGTTTTTGCCAACTTACGATATGAGCAGAGTAAAATATCATATTTTCATATTTGATTCAACTTTAAATTTGCAAAGAAGTTACATATTTTTAAATAATAAAATATATGAATTGACATAAATATCATTCAAATAAAAGATATTGATGTGGGTAATAAAATGTAATTAATGAGAGGTAATTATATCCACGAACTCCAAGAGATAACTCTCATCATAAGATGGTGGAGGAGATATCTCTCACCTTTAGGTGTGAGTTGATAAATAATTAGAAGGAAAATTTAGCAACCAAACAAGATTAGTTTTAACAAAGACCAAAAGCATAAAAAACTCAAAAGTTCACAAATCAAATGTACAAGAATGAAAGTTTTGGGACCAAATGTACACTAATAAAAGTTCATGGATCAAAAGCATAAAAGACGTACTCAAAGTTCAAAGATCAAAAGATATGCTTTTCCAAAAAAAAATAAAAAATATTGATCACTGTTCGGCTAATGCACACCCCTACATCTTGTCGCCGGCAGTCCTTTATTAGATACACTTCAAAATACGGGCCCTCCCACTCGACCACAATAATTTTAGGTGGCAAGCCAGGGAGGGAAAAAAAAAAAAAAAAAACACACGCACATTAGATATATATATATATATATATAGTATATATACTCCCCAAAACTCCAACAACGAATTCACCAATTGCGGGAAAATCAATGTCGCTAATAAGATCCGGAACATCAGAAATTGACATTGATTCAAACGCGCCATCCACTGCTTTTTCTACCACGTCACTTAACCTAGACACAACCTCGCGAGCATCTAAACCAAGCTTCTTGACTGGAGCAACCTCACGACCAGTGCCGGCCCCGCTAGAGTACGATGGTCCGGCCACACCCTCGTAACAGTACTCGACGAATGTATCGCACTATGATGATCAGCTGACACGTCTTGAAACCTGTAATAGAAGTTCAACTTCCCTCCACGCCCATTGCTAATGGGGTAGCTCACCTCAGTGAAAGCAACGGATGGTTTACCGGCGCTGAGGGTGCTGAGAGGGACTCGGACCACGTCTAAGCACTTGTCCTCAAGGAGTGACCTCTGGCAGAACAGCCCGAAGACAAGCTCCCGGTGAAGGGGGTCGGTCTCGGGGACTGTGAAGCTCATTTTGGTGTTCCAAACGGGGTTCGTTTCGCCGGTCGTGTCTGCTTCTGTTGCCTGCATTGAGGTCAAGGAGGCGGCGGAGAAGGCGCCCTCGGAGATGGCCCCCGTCGCGTAGACTCGCATTCGGCCTGTTGTTCTCACGTCTTTAAGGCCCGTCGCTGATTCCAGTATGATCTCCAGCTTCTTAGTCCTCTCCATACTTGGTTTCGTACTACTCCGAGAGATGATCGATATGTATATATATAGAGAGAGTGAGAGAGAGAGAGAGAGAGACCAAACGTAGACTTTCAAGTCAATTCAAAATTATTGATCAAGTACATGTCAAACGCGTCGGCTGATTCTGGTTTATACAGGAGATTACGTATATAAAATTATATGATCAGTACGTGAGAGTGATATTGACGGGGATTGAGAATCTTAATTTTATAGACATCATTGGAGAGGTTGGTTTCCAAGTGCATGCATTGGAAAGTGATTCGAAATAGGCCAACATTAGTTCTTAATTAGAGTATCTCCAATGGTAATGTAGATTTAGGCCATGGATTTATGTCGCACATCATGGGTATGGAGATGATGTTTATTCTATGTGGCACTAGCTAGATAAATATTCGCCTCTTAAAATGATCTTCAATGATAATGTAGATTTAGACGACCATAGATTGATAAGTTGGCACTTTTATTTTTGATTTTCATAATATTAATAAAAGCTTGAAAAAAATAAAAAAAAAATTAAAAGAATTAATAATGATGACTTGGCAGTCTACCACAGTGTCTAAAAGTAGACATTGTGGTAGACACCCTCCATGGTCCCATAGTGGAGAACATTTTTTGGGTTGAATATAGATTAAATCCTAGATGGATCCATTTCCACCCCAATTCATGATCCCATTTGGAAATGCTTTTATATCTGGTAGATTAGGAGGGGGGATTTTAACCTAGACTTATTCATAGATTAGACTACATACCCGACTTGCCCAAATGCATAGGTCCACCTAAAACACTTTGGGCTGAGCTTGATTACCCGATCTAAGTTCAATCATTTGACGAACTCTTTTTTTTTTTTAATAGGAACAAGACTTTATTTTATTAAAGCCAAGAAAAAAATTTGTACATGAAGAAACAATGTGTTTCTCTAAAATAAAGTCGAAAAAAATTTCTACCAGTATAAAAGGAAAAAAATGTGTCGTTCTTATAAGTCAACGAATATCTATTCCCTCTATATTAAGGATGAGTAGATTGTATGGAAGGAATTGTTAATATACTTTTTGATCCACTTTTGTATATCTATCTCAGCAGTACAATCACAAGTTCGATTACTTGATTCAGTGATAGTATGACATTATATTAAGTTGAGTTTGCATTATTGACTCGCCAACGGACGCCTTGAAATTTGCACATGTAGTAATCTTTAAATCTTTCAATCGATGAAAATAAAGTTGTTGGATTTATGCTACAAACACTAAAGAATTTCAAATTGAGCTTTTTTTTTTTGGTTGTTATTGTAAAAATAAAAAAAGGCGCCATATAAGACCAGAGTCAAATACCATTGGCCACTCTCTATTAAATATTATTATGAGAGAAATTAACAAAGAATTCAATGAAGACAACACTAGAAGTCAAAACCATCACCATTTCCCATGGTTCCACCATGCCCATAGTCATGTGCCGCATGATTAGACATCATATCTCCCAATAACATTCCCCCAAGTGCCCCTCCAACAAGTCCTAATCCCATTCCCATCCCCAAACCACTATTCCCATGTCCTTGGTGTCCGTTCCAATGCCCATAACCCGAGTTCATCGGGTACCCGTAACCCGAGTAAGTCGGGTGCCCATAACTTGGCCCAGTTGGCTGATACCCAAACCTATCCATACGCGCCGGATACCCACCGGGCCGACCCGCATCCCTTCCCGGAGGAAGGTACATTGTGTTTATAGGTGGTGGGTATGCCAAAACCGGTTCATTTACATCAACCTTTTCGCCGAATCTATACGAAAAATTCAACACACCTTTTGATATCCCAGATCGCCTTCGGACTTCGTAGCTAACAAAATTGATGTGCTTCGGGTCACCCGCATTAACCAAGAGGTCCTCAACCGGAACGTGAACCTCGCCGATATCCCTATCACCGAGGAACCGTTTGGAGCGGATTTTGAAGGTGAGCATTATATGGTTATTGTAATTTGATGAATATCGTCGTTGGTGTGGTTTTTCGCCGACGATGGTAAACCTCATGGGGAAGTTCCATGTCGGATTCCGGCCACCGCCTTTGGCCACGGCAGTCCTTTGGGTGGTCCGCGGGTCCCCGCCAATTATGGTTATTACGTAGACGTCCATTGTGGTGAAAAAGTTGACGTTCTTGAGATCATTTGCTGATAAAACTGTAATGTCTAAGGGTTTGTGTTCCATATATTACTATTGGTTCTTGTTGAAGAAAAAGTATAAAATGTTCGAAATCAATCAATTGAATGATTGGTTTCGAATGTTTTTTGAGACTTTGAGAGAGAGATTTGCGGTTAGAGAATTAGATATTTGTTGGTTTATAATAAGAACCAATAGAGATGTTAACAGAAAGACAGCGGTTTCGACTTTGCAGTCAAACTATTTTTCACCTCTTCTGGACCCGTTGTTACCGCGTCAAGTTATGGTAAACGAATTTCGTGTTTCAACCAAGAAGCCTTGCTAATTTAGTGCAATTGACGATGTTTTTTTCAAATCTTTTAAATTCTTTTTAATTAATGTGTCCACGTAAGTTTTAGTTTATATCATAAAATTTAGTTTCAGTTTATATCGGAATATTTCTTCAATTTCCATTAAATCGAATTTTCTAACAAGACATATTCTACCCTTAATTAGTTTTGGTCTACTCTAAATTATAGAGTAATAGAGCACGCGCATTTAAATGTGTCTTAAGCTTTGATCTACTCTTGCATCTTCGAGTTTCTTTAGTTACTATTAAATTAATTTTTAAACAGAGGTGATTTCTACCTAAATTAGCTTTGGTCTGCCCTTAATTTCATGCTTCACCAATTTTTTTTTTATTTTTTAAACAGGATGTTAAACACCTGCAATTTTTTTTTTTTTTTAGGTTAATAGAGGATCTCCAGTTTTTCTGTTATAATTATTTACCAATAAATCTGTTGGTTAAAACTTAGTAAACTAATACATATTGAAATACATTTTTCTGAAGAATCAATTTTGAAATAGACGTATGGAATCAGCTATTATCACTTCATTGAAAATTATAAAATCTTTTGACAAAAAAAATATAAAATCTGCTTAAAAAAATATCTTCCCAAAAGTTAAATTAAAATTTGCCAACGCAAAATAAGGAAAGCAAATCTTGACATACCTCACGTTCATCATCATTCAGCAACAATCCTGCCTCGCAATCAATCGTTTAAACAGTTCAATTACTCAGATATTCCTGTTCTGTGTTCAATTCATACAAATTGAATAACGAGAAAGAAAGAAAAAAAAAAAAAAAAAAAGGAATCGAAAAATATATTACTGACCACAACGTCGAATATGAGCTATGGATGAAATTACATAATATGAATTTGAGAAGGAGCAATATCAAGTAACCTATATCTGCCCAAAGAAACACAATGCTTTATTATTGTTATCAAAAAAGAACAGATTATCAAATAGAATATAATGATGGGAAAAGGGTATGCAAGGAAAAGAAAAGGAGTGTAGGAAGCAAAACTACGAGGGACTTTTGCTTGAATCAGGGCTTTCGACATTCGAGCATCAGTTCTGGTTAGGAGGGCTTCCTGCAAGCCAACCCCAGACACCACCGGAGCTCTGTCTCTGTTTGGCGTCCAATGCGGCTTGTTCAGAAGCGGCCTTTTGCCGTTGGAGCAACTCGAGCTCCTTTTGTAATGTCTCCATTGATTGGAGCTTCTGTCTTAGCTCTGCAACATCAACCTGTTGTTTGTAAAATTTGTTAGTAATAACATCGATTTGAATTCTAACGAAGAGTTTCTTGTGCGTATACAATTTAACCAATTGCATTCATAAATATCCAACTGGCAAAGTGAAGCCATTCTCATATCATATGCTCATGGCCAACCACAGCCCTGACTACTGAACAATCGTGGGCGTCCAATCCTTTTTAGGCTCAAATATTCTCGGGAGAGCGAGTCGGGCGCCCCAACCCCATGACCCGAAATAGGAAGTGAAAATCTAAGATCCTACAACTAAAACTGCGGAAGACTTTATTTCCAAGGCATTTAGAGATTAGCTAAACACTAAAGTTTATATACTAATTCACGTGCCAGTCAATCAATCAGCATGCATCGGTAAGAACCCCCCCAAAAAAAAATCAGCATGTATCACAAGTTCACAACAGATTAAAGGCAAGTTTCAATCAGGGCATTCTTGAGCCTACAGGTAATCTATGACAGAAAACTGTCAAAGAAAAATCAATATTCGAAATTATCAATGTTTCACAAGCTAGGACTTTACTGTAATCAGAAGATCAATGCAAGAACCAAACACTTGAAAGGAGACCTGGATGTAAGGAGGACAGGCTCAAAGAAATAATGCATCAAGAAACATAACTAAGGAAAAAGGTAGATACCTCAAGCTTAAAGCACCTCGACTGCTCAGACGCAAGTTGGCCACGAACAGATTGGAGTTCCTACAAAATAACCCAACAGAAAATAAATTTCTAGGCAAGCAGATGCAAGTTCTGCATAGTTTTCCACCTCTAGACACCCAACATGTAAAAACTGGAATTTTTTCTTTAAATAACCAACAGCAACAACAAAGCCTCAATCCCAAATTAGTTGGGATTTGCTACATGGATCAAACATTTCCATTGCACTCGATTTAGTGCAACCAATAATTTAAACCAGTCTGAACATAAAGTTAAAATGCCAATTTTATACGTCCACCAACTCGAAAGATGTGGGCATGAACATTAAGAAAATTATGCATGTGTGTGTGTGTGTGTGTGTGTGTGTGTGTGTGCGTGTGTGTTTTTTTTTTTTTTTTTTTTCCAGAGAGTAATTCTCCACAAAATAGTTCTCTTGAAGAGACGCGTGAATGTCTCAAGCATCCTTCTTTTCCTCTCTTACATTTTACTCCAACTTTCACTTTGAAGCTCTCTTAGACTTAGCTACTCTCCTAGACATAATATCTTCTAACACGATCTTTCTTTCCTACTAATAAATAAAATAAAGTCGATATAAATTTGATTAGAACCAGAATTCATTGAAGTTATGATACATAGATTTAAAGTATCAAGCTTTCAGAGGGAAAAATAGCAAACAGAAGACACTTGCCTTGGTTAGTTCTGTATTTCGGGTAATGGCTTCTGCTAATTCTTGCTGCAGTTGGAGGGTTTGCAACTGCTCTTTGGTAAGCGTTGCTTCTAGTTCTTCCTTCTCTGCCTTCAGGGTTGCCAAAATGTGTTCACCATTCTCCTCCCTTTTGATGTTCTGCAAAAGAAGTTTATGTTAGCAAACCTTCACTTCAGTACACGACTCCTTGAAATATCTTTCCACGTGAACAAATCCTTGAAATATGAAATATTGTAGCGCGCACAAGAATTTCTCCATCCACTTTCCACGTGAACAAATCCTTGAAAGATCTTTCCACGCACTACTTTATAAGGAACCTAATAGAAAAATAGTCATCTAATTACCGTGGGCTCTGAATCGACATTATCCACAACAATTTCTCTAATTTTTCCTTCTGGCCCAACTTCAATTTCTGACTCCCCATTAAGATTGGTTGCATTATGCTGGGCAGCAACACTATCAGGCACAGATCTGTCAATCATATCTGATTGTAATGATGACTTGTGACTGGGTTTGAGTACATTAACCTGATCAGAAGCAGAAAAAGTTGAAAAAAAGAAAAACTTGGTGTAAGAACAGAATATACAAGAGAAAAATAGCTACTATCAACCTCATTGCTGTACCGCCCATTGTATCCTCCAAAAGCCACAAGAATATCTTCATTATTGTAAGAGCTCACAACTAAACTCAAACCCTGCAATAGGATAAATGGGTCAAAAATCACAAACCGATCGTTTTGCTCGTCATTCAAACAAAGAAGAAAATCATGAAAGCAATGGTATTTTGATATTCATCATATCTTGCTACGCCAAATTATACTGATATGTTTTGTCTCAAACACGTTAATGCTAAAACCTTTTTGCTCCGATTTTTCCAAAAAAACAGTAGTTCATTCATTAAAATGTCTTCTTCTGCAAATTTATAAGGGAATTTGGAGTAACCCAACAAATACCATTGTTGCTTCAAGTAGCATTTTCTTGGCTGCTTTCGAGGTTTCAACCTCATCTAAGTATCCCATTTTCATCTCTTTGGAGACAACCCTATGAAAAACGAGTCCCTTTCCTAAGGTAGCTGAGACCTTGCCTCAACTCAAGTAGTCCTCGGGCCTATCATTCTTCTAAGATTTCAGCAGTGGACTGAAATTCGCCTCGAACCAATAATACAAGCCAAGCCAATTTGCAAAAAACAAGAATATACAGTTTTGTGAAGAAGCGCAGTTCTCGAGAACTAGGACTATAACTATACAGGATTTGCTAAGTGTGCCAACTTTTGGACGGATATAAGAGAGCAGCACAGAAGAAGAAAAGCACGTGGTATGATTTGCCAAAACCAAAATTGCCACTCACCTTCACAAATTTCAAATGGGTGTAAGACCACACTCTTACATGCTAAACTATAGTTACAATTATCACACAGAAGTAAACTTTTGAGTTTTATGACTTCTTAGATATTCGCCATCACATAGATTGTGCATGGAGCAAACCAGAACAAAAGATCAGATATTTTAGATCATAGCCATATAATTTGACACTACCCATCAAAGGCATGTGGTTGTGCTTGGTAAAGAAGTCATTTCTTTGAGCTTGCGATTTACAGATTGCAATGCGCAAGTGAAACATCTACTCCTCTCTTGATTACACATCCCGCAACTACATAGTGTAGACTTACTACTCAAAAGATGAAGTTCAGCCTTCAAAAAAAGATGGTGTTCAAAGAAGCCAGCTCATCTCAATCACAAACTCTTCAAACATGCTACTCGAGTAATTTTATCACCATAGCTTGAAGAAGTAATAATGAACTATCTATGTACCCCCGACACATTCCAAAACTTTAAATTTTGGCTTAAAAAAAAAAAAAAAAAAAAAAAAAAAAAAAAAAAAAATTTCGTTGGCATAGAAAGTACCTCACTAGCTAATGGCACACGTCCTTGAACAGTGGTCACCACAGACCAAACAAGGGTGGACATGTTAAGAACCACGGTTTCTGAGGCACCTGCAGGTGAAGTAAAAAAACATATTAATATAAATATTGAAATGGATAATTTTAAATTGTGCATCGCGCTGCTCTAATATTATGCTAGTTACGGAGCAAACGGTTTAAGTGTATGAATGATGGACCTCACTGTTATATGTTCAAGAATACCAAAACACACATGCTACAGCAATAAGGCATGAGCAAATAATGGCATTCTTCCAATGCATTCAAAATTTCAAATACTACTTTTCTTCGTTAAAATGGTGCATCAAAGACTGCAAGTTCCTTAATGGAGGAATAGTAAACTGCGAGTTTCTTAATGGGTGTACAACAACAACAACAACAACAACAACAACAACATAGCCTCAGTCCCAAATTAACTGGAGTCGGCTACATGGATCAAACTTTTCCATTGTGCTCGATTAAGTGCAATTGATTGTGAGCTTTTCAAACCATTCAAATCTCTCCTAATTAATGCATCCCATGTTAACTTTGGTCTGCCCCTACCTCGTCGAATTTCTACAATTTCTATTGAGTCAAGTTTTCTAGTTGGGGCATTTGTAGGCCATCTTTGCAGGTGACCAAACCACCGCAACCGCCCTTCCTTAATCTTTGTATCAATTGGTGCTACTCCTACTTGTCTTTGAATTTCTATATTTCTTATTCTATCTTTACGAGTTTTACCACAAATCCATCTAAGCATCTTCATCTCTGCTACGTTCATTTTATGTAATTGTTGTTGCTTTACCGCCCAACATTCACTTCCATAAAGCATAGCTGGCCTAATTGCGGTCCTATAAAATTTTCCTTTTAACTTAGCAGGAACATTTCGATCACAAATCACTCATGTTGCACTCCGCCATTTCTTCCATCCAGCTTGAATTCTATGTGTGACATCATTCTCAATGTTACCATCATAGGTATCTAAAGTGGTTTACCTTAGGAACTTCTACTTCCCCTAATTTTACCACTCCGTCATCTCGATGTCTAGTGTTTCTAAACTTATAGTGCATGTATTCGGTGTTCGTCCTACTCAACTTAAAGTCTTTAGATTCTAATGTATTCCTCCAGAGTTCTAATTTCCTATTCACTCCATCTTTTGTTTCATCCGCTAAGACAATATCATCTGCAAATAGCATACACCATGGTATATCCTTTTGGATATGTCTAGTTAGTTCATCCATAGCTAAAGTAAATAGATATGGGCTTAAAGCCGATCCTTGATGTAGTCCTATCGTAATGAAAAAAATTTTTGTAGCTCCTCCAAATGTATTTATACTCGTTACTACTCCATCATACATATCCTTAATAGTGTCTATGTATCTAGCATGCACTCTTTTTCTTTCTAGAACCCACCAAAGAACATCTCTAGGGACCCTATCATATGTTTTTTCTAAATCTACGAATACCATATGAAGATAAGTTTCTTAATGGGTGTATTTCATATAAAAGTAAACCAGAATTACCAACACTCAAACCATAAAATAATAACTGTTCTTAAACAGAGAGAAAGAGGCCTGCAATAATGTCAGGGCTATCGGATGAACATACTGTCATATAAACATAGTTATGCAGAAGATCCCACATAGCAGGAACAAAGCTTTATGTTGATAACGCTGTGATTTATATTAGATGATTTGGTTCATTATGAGAACCTATCTACCTCTTTACTTTAAGGATCCCAAGATACAGTTAAAGGTGAAAATCTCTAGAAGCAACAGCAGCGAAAGAAATCACAACGTTTCAACTGCAGATGGCATAAGGAATCAGTCAACTAAAAAGGGAAAAGGATGAATGCCTACAACCATTGCAGGACAACAGAGCAACTATTTATAACATCAATCTGTTTCACGTAAGTTAGCTTTATTAATTTCAAAGCATCTGTAGCTAGATAGAAGCCTTTTGGCCCAAGTACGGTGTCTCAGTTCAAACTGCAGTTAGAAGTGCCTGGATCCCAACATCAAACCATACCACAAAATATAAACAATCATTCTGCAATCAAGTACTATTTGTTGAAGATTAATTTATAATTTAGACTTTGCTATTATCACATAGGGTTAAAATTCTAGCACAGTTGAACAAGTCTGAATCATTGAAACATGTTTCTAACCTTCCAGCAGCAAGAAAAGGGATTTCTCACCTGCTTACATCGTATAAAAAATTTCTTTTTCACCAAAACTAACCCCTTTTTATGCGAGACAACTACAGGACAATTGGATACTACCCTGCTAAACATACATAACTACAGATCAATAAAGATTGAATGCCATACCACTCTTATTGTCACCACCACCGACAATAAACCAGTTCTCTCCAACTGTCACCCCTGCATGACCAGCCCGTGGGGATGGAATCTCACCTTGTGGTGCAGGTCTTGACCATTCCATCTGCAATAGCAAGAGCGCCTACCATATTAATAATGGTGTATTGCATTGAAAGATCAAAAACTATCTGAAAAAATGAAGCAGCTCTCTTACAGATTGCAGGTCAAGGACATGCAAATCATTGAAGCATGTAGCATGTGAACCTCCACCAAAGATTAGAAGGTATCTCTCAGCATGCACCGCAGCAGCATGGTCAGAACGTGGAGAAGGAGGCACCCCCCTACAACATAGGGAAACAAAATAAGGCATTCTGCCACTTGGTAATATAGGATCCTCGTGGCTTGCTCGATCACAACTGGACTTAAAAACTACAGTTGTGGTACAGATGCAATGACGAATGTACAAAAATCATCATACTCAAGAAACATGCACCCGAGACCTCTTACAAAATCAATGCTTTGGTGCTTGTGTAAGATTGAACTAAACCTAAAGGCTTCAGCTGTAAGGTAGGAGGTACTGCCAAAAAAAAGGTTGGAGTCCAAAAACGATTATCAAGCCATCCCAATATCACTAACCACAGAACATTTGAGATAACGTACTCTTTGGCTCAATGCGAATTCAAGAGACCCAAAATAAATATCTCGATGTTTTTTTCATTCGAATATTGACCACTGATAGCAACAAGTACACCACCCGTATACCGTATACTTCTAAATGGACATCATTCTGCCAGATGAAATCACAAGGCCCTTAAGAAAAACAACTCCATCAGGATATCTAAGTGATATTGATTACACTAGCAAGGGGAAAGTTATGCAATGACTCCCAACCATTATTCAACTGACATAGAAGTAAGAAGATATAAAGAAAAATGCAGTGAGACAACAACTACATCAGGAATCTTACACAGCATCAATGTCATCCCAGGTCATCGTTTCTAGATCAAGAATATGCAAATCATTCAAAAGGGTCCTCTTTGCATCCTGACCACCGAACATGACCAAATTTGAACCAACAAGGGTTACTGATTGACCTCCACGTGAAACCTGCAAAGGAGTAAATTTAATTTAATTTCAAATCCATAGGCATCAGCATAATGGAGAAAGAAACTTAGCACATTAAAATAAAAACAATTCAAAGATGTTTAAACTGTTCTGTGAAATACCAAAGATCATATAAAGGAATGATATGTGCAATCAATGATAAAACCTGAACCATGCAACTTATCAATTAACACAAGACTTGCTACCAATACCCCTCAGTGTCAGATTGCTTCTTCACATTTTTCTTGGCATCATTTCAGTACATCATGTTGAAAAATGAGAGACAAGTTTGTTCGTTGCAAGTAAGACTCTCAGCCTCCTCAGAAATGAATTAGTTTTTTTTTTTTTTTTTGAGGACTCAGAAATTAATTAGTTGATGACTAAAATAAAGCAAAGTCAAAGGATAACAACAATATTATGTTCTCTCATTTTAATGGCCTTTTAACATCATTAAATGTTCTGAACCCACATCCTCACTTGTAACTCCACCGGGGGACAGGAAAACAATGCCTATGATGCAGACTGACTGTTCTATGCACTCAAAAAATTCGAGAAATTTTTTTAACAAAAGAAAAAGTCAAAGAAGTTACATGACCAAAATGAAATCAAGTAAGAGTAATTGGGCTCAAATTGGTAATAATTCTTAAATCAAATAAATTCTTTGTTATTTCCTTTTTTATCTGACAAGAAATTATTTGCTGCTTTTCCTTTTAAGAGGAGAGGCAAATCAAATACCGGTGCTTTCCCATAAGTCTTTAAGATTGACCAAGTGTATGCAACCGGATCAAATGCTTTCACTGTCACAAAAATATGATGATAAGCGCAAGATCAGCAATCAAAAACAACAATCAGGTAAATCATAAATAACAAAATTAATTTATTTACAGTAAATAACAGATCTAAACCTGTGACTGTTTCAGAAGGGTCTTTTGTATGTCCAGCAATGGAGAGAAGCTTATTTCCCCATGATATCTACCAAACAATTCATGAAGCAAAAATCATATAAAATAAGAAGACATTCAAATAATGGACATCTATGTTGTTGTTTAATATGGCCAGTATATTGTTCTCAAATGTCAATAAACTGAATAATCTGAAGATGTACCAAGGAATGACCAGCACATGGGGCCAAAGGCACGGGAGATGATGATTCCACAGAGTCCACTGCAGCCTTAGCCTCTACCCTGGACCAGGTCAAAGTTCTCAAATCCAGTACCTGCAATGTTATGTAGCCAATAAGATCAAAAAATAATATCAAGAACTCAAGAGACTTCCCTCCATGCTTTTCTCCATAGTACTAATTGGTGTATCCAATGTATTTTCTTACGTTGATAAATTAATATAAATGAAGTTAAGCGCAAAAACCACGAGATTGTGAAACGAGAAAATAGATAAAATCGCCGCTATTCTTTTATCAAACAAGAGAGAACCTCTGGATCCCAAAGGAACATTGCACGTATGTAACTTATAACATCCTTCATAATAATAAATGTTGTTGATATACGATCTTAACTGTAACATACCTGAATATCATTAAGGTAACGCCCATTATGATTTCCGCCAAAGATATACATTTTATCTTGAATTATTGCTGCCCCGTGCTGCAAGAATTGAAAAGGCTTAGCTGAGACGTAATAAGAATATAACAATCATAAAATATCAAAATTTCCAACTGTCTTGAATAAAAGGCAGGATTAAGACCTCATAGCGGGGTTTTGGACGTTGACCAGATATTGAAGGTGCAATCCACTGATCATATACACCAACTGAACCAAGGCCCTCCAAGACAACATCCTTATCCTGAGTTTCTAAAACACTTCCATTTTCCACAGGAATAGTCTTTGTTTCAGGATAGTAATTCCCATTCGAAGCAACTGAATCAACCTTTTGATTCTGCAGCAGGAGATAAAAGCATCATCAAAGATAATAAAGCTCATTGAAACCTGTCCATCAGAAGTGTACTTCAAGAAGAACTTCAAATTTAAGATAAAAAAAAGGTGTGACTATTAGCCCCCCTCTACAAATAACATTAAGTTAAAAGGGGGGCTGATATAAGGTATATGGGGAACTAATAGTCGCTCCCTAAAAATAATACAAGCGCAAAAATAACTCTACATTTCATTGTTTTTTAGTCCATATCCAAAGAGCATGCCACGGAACCCATTACAAACCAACAAAAAGTAGACATCAAAATCAAGAAAAATTTGAAGGCACACAGTTACAGGATATGATAGTTGTGAATAGGCTAGATTGAAGAAGAGCAAGAGAAGATGACAGTGAAAATTGACCATATGAATCCTTAATAGAAGTCACTGAATAGGATTATTATAAATTTAACCAACTTGAGGTCTCTCCAAATTCCTCCATGGTAAAAGAATGGCTCGCCAAAACCTCAAAAGTGTGATTTCAAACAATCGTAATCTAACACTTTACCATGCTGCTTAAAGCCTTAAACTTACATTACATAAAAAAAGCCTTAAACTTACATTTGAATATCCAATGCACTTATTACCAATGTGTTATGTTCATCGGCTAGCATTATGTCCATAAGCATGGCTAGCCCACTAGTGGTCAAACAAAATTTTCCTTCCAACTGCAAGAGGAATTAATTATACACAAGACTTTTCAATGTAACCTCGCCTTATTAATTCTATGGTTGAACATAGCCCCGATCCCAAATTAGTTGGGGTCAGCTTAATGCTATGGTTGGAATTATTTAAAATTTTTCCTCCTCAAGAATAACCAATCAAAAAACATAAAAAGAATTTTGTACCTTGGATTTATTGACTTCCAATCTTTGCTATTTCCCCCTTCCATATTTACATGCATGATAGTTCCATTATGAATTTTCAACTTGGTCCTATTTTCCCTGAGCCATCAAAATTCTAAGATTTTTCCAAACTTCTTTGCTTTTTTTTATTATTTTTTTGGAATTCGATGCAACTGGGAAGATTATATTAAGCCTCCACCATAGGAAAAGAAAACTGAACAAAACAACAGAGAGTAACCCACGAGTGAAACGTAAGATACTACAGTCAAAAAACAATGGACCAGCTATTTCCCAATCCCCAAATAATGAGGGGAGAGAAAATCAAAAGAAAAAGTGAGACATAAAGCTCGGAGGCTTGACTGCTACACAGTGACTGTATAAAAATGACATCCATCTCTCGTGCAAACAAAGAAGCAAATTAGCTGCGACTTTCAAAAACTCACATCATTCATTTCAACATCAACCACAGGTTCAATGACAAACTCAGGTACTCGTGAATACCAAGCTGGATCCTCTTCCTACACAAAATAACTACCGAGTCAAACTTGAGCTTATTCATGTCATAAAAAAATTATGCAGTTTAATTTCTTGTATACCTCCAAAATTTTCACAAAAAGTCTCATTGCTTCTGTTGAAGACATGTTGCCAAGCCCATGCCAACTGAAAGAATAAGATACGTCAGAAAACCACTCAAAGTCTTAAAACTGTGATCTGAAAGAAAATGGAATGCAACTAGAAATGCATAAAAGACCCTACGGCAAATAGATGGTCCAAAACTCCAAGTAATGGACAATCTATCAATTCAGGTTTAAATTTAGAATTTGGATAAGGGGGAATAACATATCAACTTCCCCTGAAACATGAAATCAAAGTAAAGAAACATCAAATAATTGGCTTATAGGAGGTTCAGAAACATGAATTCATGTTGCCTCACCATAACCAGTCACACAAGATTACTAACAAACGTGTGAATGTTTCATAATTACAATCATTAAGCTTGCCTCTATCAAGTTAGATGAAGATGGACATCCACTTCAATTATTCACTTTCATAAGGGTCTAAGCCATTCATAATTTAATAAGCAATCGCAAATCTACAACTAACGGATATCTTTTCCTCAAATTAAAGAAGCAAAACATTATGTACAAATATTTTGGTCATTCTAGCTCAGACGAACAAAGTAAGGGTGTGATAAATTGTACAATAGTGAGTCTAAATAAATTTCAACAGTGATAATCAAGCAAAGAAAATCTTCTTTAGACATAAATTGCCATAATAAAGCTGCAGTTGCGAATGCCAACCTCGTCCATTTGTTTTGCTCCACAGGACTCCACGCCCGGGGTTTTGGGATGGTACAAGGCCCCACAGTTGCCTGCAATCATGTTTCGCAGTGATGAGTAATGTATTCGGCAAGCTTAATATGCAAATGCAGCTTCTTACACTCACCAGGCCAGTAAGAAAATATCCAATTCTCCGAAAAAAATCACAACTTTCAGAGTCATACAGCCAAAGTGATATCTAAATCCCCTATCCATGCTAATGCATCCAACAAATCATCCATAAACAGCATCAAAACGCAGATCACCGAGAATTTCAAACAAAAAATCAAAAGCAGAATCGGATTCAATTGATCCTCATTCATTCAACCCCGATTAACCCTATCTGAATAACAATACCAACTAAAAAGGTCCAGATCTACCTCAACATCAAGAACCACAACTCTACAAGCCATGACAGCGAGAATGCCTTGATTGCTCAGCACCGCAACACAAAACACACACAATTCAACAAATATTCACACTGAATCGCCAAATAAGAACCGATTAACACAAAAACCAACCAAACAAACACCAGATCCAATCGCAGAGAGTCGCAAGAACCTGTTGATACAATCCGTAGAGCAGCAACGCGGTCTCGTTGGAGAACTTGGAGATCGAGACCTCTGACGAGTTTCCAGATCCGCCGAACCCAGCGTACGAAGCCGCGGCGTGGAACCTCTCCGGATAAGCGAGGCCAGAGCTAGCCCTCGCCATCGCCATTAGAGGAGATTAGCGAGCACCGATTGCGTGAACGAACGCAACGCCAGATGAGATTGGATCGATTGGAGAGGAGATTCGTGCGAGGAATCGAAGCGAATCGCTCGTGAGATTTGGTGTTGTGAGGTTTGTGTGTAAATGATGATAATGGCGGGTGCGTGCTCGCGCACGTACTGGTCTCTCTGTTTCGCTGTGTTCGCTTCAGTTGTTCTTCTTGACTTCGTTGGTTCTTTGCTTCTTGTTGTTGTTCTAGTGCTCCCGGGAGTTGTGTTGGGGAGGTGCGTTGCGGGTCCGTTTGGCGCTTGGGCCTCTTTCGTGGGATTCGGTGGGAAGCCCACTAAGCAAAGGCAAGCCTGCTGCCTTACTAACCGTCGAGATTTAATACAAGAATAACGAATATCTAAGGTCATGTTTGAATAAATAAAAAATGTTTTATAAAAAAAGAGATTTTTATTAAGAAAATTTTTTCGAGTAAATATTCATAAGAAGATTTTTCTATATATTTGTATTGCATGCATAAAAAATTCTTTCCTTCGAAACTCACAAACAACAAGTTATGAAATAAATATGAAAACTTGTCATATAAATTAGATATAATAATTGTCATATTTAAAATATAAAATCAATATGTCTTAATATGGACTCATTTTTTCAAAAGAATATTCAATTCGAAAAATAGGTGAAAAAATATATTAATCGTAATATGAAAAAGTTGGCAATGGTGCAAAAATGTTATGCGAGAAAAAATTTTGGCTATCAAACACAAGAAAAAATGTCGTTTTTTCACTAAATTTATCACAAAATCTAGGGCCGTTGCTGGTTTCGTTACTTCTAAAGTAATGAAACGGAGTTTTCAATGAAGGATTTTTTAGGGTTGTCAAGGCTTTTATGTGGTGGAGCACTGGTGAAAATAAGTTATCTACCGGTGCTCTATGGTGTTGCGTCTAGTTTTCAAGCCGGCGGTGGAGGATGAGGGTGGAGACAAGAGGTGGAGGAGGGGAAGATGGACTTTCAGCAAATTATTGGCGTTTTTTCTCCTTGACAATTATGATCATATAACAGTTCAGGGTGCTTTGGATAATTCTTCTTCGTTTTTTTTTTCAACCCGCGTCTTTTCTCCTTTGATGTATACTTCCTCCGGTCATTTATATAAGTCGTTTTAGCAAAAACTTATTGTTCAAAATTGTAAGTAGTTTTCGGAATTCAAAAGTGTATTTATAGCATTTTTACCCAATTTACCCTTACACAATTAATACATTTATGATTATTCAATTCTTTAATTCATTTAATGTCAAATAACATATATGTAAATTACACTCGTAATTAAAGCTGTCTTAATTCTTGTGTCTTTACCTTAAACGACTTATATAAATGACCGGATGAAGTACATTGGTTTTTGTTTTTGTTTATTTTAATGGAGGCTTGAAGATCTACCATCAAAGATTTGTATTGTTTGTCCCAATTTTCGGGGTTGTTGTCCCCGATGTTAAGGTAGTGTTTCCCAATTATGGGATTGTTGTCCCTTTGATGAGGCTTTTATCCGCTTCGGCTACAGATGTGTAACTAATTTACCGCAATGAACGCAATCTATATTTCTTTGAAAAAAATAAAAAACATCCCATTAATACTTTGACAGTTTGGCAATTTAGTGAGAAACCCGGGTTTTCCCTAGAAAACACAACTGTTTTCCCAGAAATCCTTTTCCTTTTCACGCCTATCAAACAGAGCCGTTGCAGCCGAGACCGACTGCACCAGCTACAACTTACAGTAAAGCAACAAATCGACAACGATCGCTACACACGCCGCTGCAACGCATCAATTCCATCTATCGTTCGTAGAACACAACGACTCTGCAGATCTTCACAAATTCCCCAAAACCCTCTTCAGAGATCGCCAGAGACTCGATCGCTCTTCCAAAGAAAACACTCCAATTTCGACGAGTAAGTGCTCCTCTCGCTCTCCATTCTCTTCATTGTGTGTACACGAGTCTTTGGCTTTACAGATTATTGGGTCAATTGGTGTCGAAATTTCGTGAATTCTTGACTGATGAAGGTTTTTTTTTTTTCTTTTTTCCTGCTGTGTTTAATGATTGAACTATTATTTGGGTTATCAACATTAGATTATTGGGATTTTTAGGGTTTGTTGATTAGGGTTTATGTATCGAGTTCTAGCGTTGGTTTGGTCACCCGCAAAGACGGCCCATTAGAAAACTTGACTCAATAGAAACTGAAGAAATTCAATGAGGTAAGGTAGACCGAAGTTAAATTGGGACGGATTAATTAGGAGGGATTTGAATGGTTCGGAAAGCTCACTATCAATTGCACTAAATCGAGCACAATGAAAGAGTTTGATCCATGTAGCCGACCATTTTGTGAATTCTCAACTAATGAAAGGTTTTTCTTTTGTGTTGAATGATTAAGCTATTCGTTGGGTTATCAATATTAGATTATTAGGGAACCCGGTCGGGTTGGCCTAGCGGTAAGGGCGCGCTCGGGATTGTGTGGGTTAGGCGCACGGTCCCGGGTTCGATTCCCCGCTTGTGCCAAGCTTCGACGGGCCACTGGCCAAACTATCATGGGTGGAGGCTACAATGCCCCCTTAGGGGGATTAGTCGGACGAAGCTCGGATACCCCCCAGGTCATCAAAAAAAAAAAGATTATTAGGGGTTTTAGGGTTTGTTCATTAGGGTTTATGTTTCGAGTTCTAGCGTTGGTTTGATCACCTGCAAAGATGGCCCACTAGAAAACTTGACTCAATAGAAATTGAAGAAATTCGATGAGGTAGGGGTAGACCGAAGTTAACTTGAGACGGGGAATTGAATGGTTCGGAAAGCTCAGCTTCAATTGCACTAAATCGAGTACAATAGAAGAGTTTGATCCATGTAGCCGACCATTTTGTGAATTCTCAACTGATGAAAGGTTTTTCTTTTGTGTTGAATTATTAAACTATTCGTTGGGTTATCAATATTAGATTATTAGGGTTTTTAGGGTTTGTTGATTAGGGTTTATGTTTAGAGTTCTAGCGTTGGTTTGTTCACCTGCAAAGATGACCCACTAGAAAACTCGACTCAATAGAAATTGAAGAAATTCGACGAGGTAGGGGTAGACCGAAATTAATTTGGGACGCATTAATTAGGAGGGATTTAAATGTTTTGGAAAGCTCACAATCAATTGCACTAAACCGAGTACAATGGAAGAGTTTGATCCATGTAACCGACCATTTTGTGAATTCTCAATTGATGAAAGGTTTTTCTTTTGTGTTGAATGATTAAACTATTCGTTGGGTTATCAATATTAGATTATTAGGGGTTTTAGGGTTTGTTGATTGGGGTTTGTGTTTCGAGTTCTAGCGTTGGTTTGTTCACCTGCAAAGATGGCCCACTAGAAAACTCGACTCAATAGAAATTGAAGAAATTCGACGAGGTAGGGGTAGACCGAAATTAATTTGGGACGCATTAATTAGGAGGGATTTAAAAGTTTTGGAAAGCTCACCATCAATTGCACTAAACCGAGTACAATGGAAGAGTTTGATCCATGTAACCGACCATTTTGTGAATTCTCAACTGATGAAAGGTTTTTCTTTTGTGTTGAATGATTAAACTATTCGTTGGGTTATCAATATTAGATTATTAGGGGTTTTAGGGTTTGTTGATTAGGGTTTATGTTTCGAGTTCTAGCGTTGGTTTGTTCACCTGCAAAGATGGCCCACTAGAAAACTCGACTCAATAGAAATTGAAGAAATTCGACGAGGTAGGGGTAGACCGAAGTTAATTTGGGACGCATTAATTAGGAGGGATATAAATGTTTTGGAAAGCTCATCATCAATTGCACTAAACCGAGTACAATGGAAGAGTTTGATCCATGTAACCGACCTCAGTTAGTTTGGGATTGAGGTTAGCATGTTTTTGATTGATGGGCGTCTTCGTTTTTGTGTTAATTGATCCTATGGGCAACAACATCAACAAATCCTCAATCCCGAATCATGAATTAGTACATGGATCAAACATTCAAATTCAAACTCTTCCACGCCGCTCGACACAAAGCATTGCCACTTATTTAAAACAATTATTTGGAGTCGATCAAGATGATTCCTTTTTTAACATTGCAGGCTTTGAACTCAGTGTCATCGAATTCGTTATGATTTTCAAGTGTTTGAAGTTTGGGCAAAATTTGAACTTTTATTGTTTTTGGAGGTCGATCTTGTTATTTCGTCACATTGGGTCTAAAATGTGTTAATCTTCACTTCAACGCACCACTTAACAGTATTGAACTTGCCGGTATGACTGGCTAACCATATCCGAGGCCAAGTTCTTTAATTTATTTATTTTTCATTCGAGAGATAGAGATGGCCTTTACTTACTGAATTTAAAGGGTTCGATTACTTTTTTGAACTCCAGATATGTGTAGATGGTTTTAGCTTCTCGATTTCTTCTTTTATATCATCATCAGTTTTCGTACCGTGCAGAATTCATTCTTATTTTCTTTTTCTCTTCCTTTAGCTGATAATGCCGATTTTTTGGGTCATTTGATGTGAACATTG
Organism: Stephania cephalantha; assembly: GCA_039657325.1. Taxonomy (NCBI): domain Eukaryota; kingdom Viridiplantae; phylum Streptophyta; class Magnoliopsida; order Ranunculales; family Menispermaceae; genus Stephania; species Stephania cephalantha. Next base: position 45,289,901 of record CM077579.1, on the reverse strand, counting down.
CATTCTCTTGGATATCGATCTTGATGAATGGTTAACATTGTATGATTGTGTGTATATCTGTGAATTTGTATAGGAGTTGAGTTAAAATGGACCATCCACGGTCTGTCTCTGGGAACGGCGAAGATAATGTGGGGATCCCAGAGGATTTGCGGTGCAAGAGATCAGATGGGAAACAGTGGAGGTGCAGTGCAATGTCCATGCCGGACAAGACTGTTTGTGAGAAACACTATATCCAAGCCAAGAAGAGAGCAGCTAATTCTGCACTACGAGCCAGTCTAAGAAAGGGAAAAAGAAAACCTTCAAGTGATGATATATATTCTGACGACAAGTTTGATGACTTAGATACATCGCCTATAAGTACAAAGGGTGGAGAATATTCAACTTCAATCTCCAGCAAGAAGTACAAGGAGATAATTCCCAAAATTCATTCAAAGTATTCTCCGGAGACAACTCCGTCAAGGAATTTATCTTCCCGCAATGCTCTAAATCTTAATGAGGATGTTCAAAGAGATATTGCTGAATTTGATGATAACCGAAAGCCTTCCTATAGAACTCCAAAACCTTCTGGCAACGATTTGTCAAGGAACAAAGCTCTGAAGAACTTTGATGCCAGTGTGAGTGGCCTCATATACTTACAATTACCAATATCTGTGTTGAATGTTAGAATCTGCCTATATTAGTACTTTTCAGGAAATTGGGCTCTATACACAGACTAATTCTTGAACTCTTGCTAAAAGTTGAAATCAATATCAGATTTCACTTATGCCCATACCCTCTCATCTCTAGATTCATACAAAATAGGATGCTAATTATTCAACTTTCTTTCAGACTAAAGCGGGATATTGGTGATATCTTGTTAGGGATTTGTCTCCTGATTATATTAATTTGTTTTATTACTCTTACTATTCATTTTTTGAAATTGGATAATATCAAACATAAATAATTAGATTTGCTCTTCATTTTTTCTAAAAAGTATTTTGTGGTAGCATGAACAAGATGAATTTTCTGTCCACCAAAAGAGGCTGGTATTTGTGTACTCTTAAGCACGTGGTCTTGTGTTTCATGGTTCCTCTAGAAATGAAAGATGTGGGGTCATGGCCCAAAACTATCTCGGACCTCTACATTTTCATTGTTATTTGTCACAATTACATAAAAATAACTAAGTGATCTGGGGTCCATCTTTTCCGGTAACTGACGTTATCATTGGATCCTTCCATTGGAGTTTTTGTGGTTGGTAGCTCCAGAATGCTCTACATCTTAATCAGTCTTGCTCGACTCTTTCGGATTGGTAGAATGTTAAAAAACATTTTAGCTTATGCCTGGAAGACCACATTTCGCATACCCAGGAGAGTATGGTGGATTGGGTGTCATCCATATTGGGTGGACTTATTCTAGTAATATACTTGACAAAACCTTTCTAATTGCTGGTACATTTCGCTCATTCTTATGGCATGTCTTGTGGAAGCAAAGTGGATTCCATGTTGTTGAATGTGTATGTGGTGGTATCAGGAACAATCTGATGAAAGCATGGATTTCTCAGATGAGGATGGTGGACTTACTTGCCATCAATGTCAGAGAAGTGATAGGGGAAGAGTGTTTTGGTGTCAGAAATGTGACAGGAGAGGATATTGTGACCATTGCATCTCTAAATGGTAAGTCTTATATTTTTAATTTAGTTGAAGAAAATTACTTGCTGCCTCAAACAAGTCCATGCTTCTTACAGTTTAATAAATGTCAACTCAATGACCGTGTTGACGTATTAGGTACCCCAACATGGCACTGGAGGATATTCAGAAGGTCTGTCCTGCATGCCGTGGGGCTTGTAATTGTAAGGTGTGCCTGCGAGTGGATAATCTGATAAAGGTACTTGGTAAATTGTCACAATATTAATGAAAGCAATAATTGTTAACTTCTTGATCTTGAATTTCATCTTGGAAAACTTTGTTGTCATTTTGTCCCTGCTGCTTTTGAGTACAGGCTAGATTAAGAGAGATTTCTGTGTCCAACAAGTTGAAATACCTCCACTGCCTCTTGTCTTCAATTCTTCCGGTAATCAAGCAACTTCACGCTGATCAATGTTTTGAGAAGGAGCTGGAAACTAAGATTTACGGTCTGAATAACAACGGAACTCTCTATATTTTTCACATCACTTTTAGGGAACATACTTTTATTTAAGAAATTTAAAACTTCCAACGGTTTATATGTTCCTAGAGATTCAAATGGCTTCATCTGTGTTTTTCTCTAGGTGCTAAAGTTGATGTTCCAAGGGCGAGATTGCACTTAGATGAGCAGATGTGTTGGTATCCTTCCTGTGCTTCTAAATCTTTTTTACATTTGTGATGTGTATAGCATTATCTGGTTGCATGATGATTAATATTCTACTTCATGTCAAAAAAAATCTACTTCGAATTATCTCGATATATGAGCAAGATACTGGAAAAATTCTTACAACGCAAGAATGTTGCCTTTTTAAATAGGTTTTATCTCCCCTATTCTTTTTTTATCTGACATACTTCGAAAACTAATTAATTTGTCTATGGCGCACATGCAGTAACTGCTGCAGGGCATTTATTGTTGATTATCATCGGCACTGTGCAAATTGCTTGTATGATCTATGCCTCAATTGTTGCAAAGATCTTCGGGAAGAATCACTTAGACATGCCGGGTCTGTTGAATCTTTTGATAGTCATGCTTCTGAGAGAAGTCAGGATGGAACTGTGATGAAGCAAGGACAATATTTGCAAGTAAAAGCTGATCGATTTTGTGATTGGAAAGCAAATAGTGATGGCAGCATTCCATGTCCTCCGAAGGGATCAGATGGCTGTGGCTGCACGTTGTTAACTCTGAGGCGCATCTTCAAGCTAAATTGGGTTGCAAAGCTGGTGAAAAATGTGGAGGAAATGGTTTATGGATGCAGGGCATACGATATGGGTAATGCGCAGTCCAATGGGCTTAGTGACTCTAAGCTAAGCCAAGTTGCCTACAGAGAGGACAGTGATGACAATTTCTTGTACTGTCCAGCATCTGAAGATATCAAACACGATGGAGTTGGATGTTTTCAGAAGCATTGGACTAGGGGTGAACCTGTTATTGTCAAGCAGGTATGTGATGTTTCATCTGGGTTAGACTGGGACCCAATGGTGATATGGAGAGGAGTTCGTGAGACTATGGATGAGAAGACTAAGGAAGAAAATAGAGCTGTCAAGGCCATAGATTGCTTGACTTGGTCTGAGGTAATTAAATCTTATAACTAAATGAAGTTACTGTGTTACTATTATTTTATTATAACTCATTTCGAATTATTTCATGCATGTTAAATGATTACAGACATTAAATCTAATGGGGCTTGATATGATTCAGGTGGATATTGAATTGGGTCAATTTATCAAAGGATATACTGAGGGACGAATTCATGAAAATGGTTGGCCAGAAATGTTGAAATTGAAGGATTGGCCATCTCCCAGCGCCTCGGAAGAGTTCTTATCGTACCAAAGGCCCGAATTTATTAGTAAGCTGCCACTGCTTGAATATATCCATTCCAAATGGGGCCTTCTAAATGTAGCTGCAAAGCTACCTCATTATTCTTTGCAGAATGACGTAGGACCCAAATTTCTTATTTCTTATGGAACATACGAGGAGCTTGGCAAGGGGGATTCTGTTACCAACTTGCAAACAAATATGTTTGATATGGTAGGTGCTTTTTTTAGTGCTTCCTAATGTGATCATTTCGACATGTTCTAGCTAACTTTCCTCTACTTGTTGCATCTGACACATGCATTTTTATCATAAAGCTAGACCTTAGTGCCATTTCATAATAGTTTTCATAACCTTTCTGTGAATATTCTTATTTTTTATTTTCCTATCTACCTTGGGCATGAAAGATTTGTTTTAATGGTTCAGTAACCAGGGGTTTTCATGGTTTTAGTTCATAGATCAACACCTACATATGCGATTTGTATCATTATTACATGCATCAATTTCCCCATAAAAGAAAAGGAGAAAATGCATTCGATGGTTAGTTCTTAGTTTGGTTCTTTCTTCTATCCTTCCAGACAATTTATGACCCTTGAACAATATTATGAGGCTAATTTGGGATTGATGCTTTTATATATATATATATATATATATATATATATATATATATATTGAGACTGAGGCCGAGTCGAACAATTTGGCCATTTTGAAGATGGGTCTCTATTTAATGCCATATTTCCAGTTACTAATCTCTGATTGTGGAGCATGCCTTTCTCCACTCATCAGTATATGTTATTTGCTTAAATTTGGGTGATTTTAACATGCGATGTGTTGAAATAACTTATTCAATCAGAGGCATGAGAATAATAATCTTGAGCAAGAGCCTTCTTTATGAAGTCGTTTATAAAGAAATTCGTGGTTAATTGATATTTATTCACTGATACTATCTAGGTATACCTATTGATGCATACGTTTGAAGTGAGATTGAAAGGTTGGCAGCCTTCAAAGGTTGAAAAGATACATGAAGACTTTAGGGAATCCGATGCAAAAGACCCTCTTGGGAGCGTGCAGATAAATATGGCTGGTGAAGGTAGTATGTTGCCTGATGTTGCACCTGATAACTATGGTAAACCTGATGAGTCTGTGCGTGGAATCGATATGAATGATGGTGGAATCATGGAGGGTGAGGTATTTGGTGGGATTGAAGCTAAACCTGACATCGAAATGAAGGAGGTTGATTCTGGAGACTTGGATAAAGATAGAAGAGATACTGCAGTGGAGAAAGCTCCTATTGGAGCCGTCTGGGATATCTTCCGTCGGCAAGATGTTCCACAGCTAATCGAGTATTTGAGAGTGCATTTTGAAGAATTCAGACACACAGCTAGCCCCAAGGATTCAGTGAGTTCTATATCCTCTTTTGAATATGAGATCATAATGTGCTGTTAATTTTTATAATTTTTATTTGCTCAACTGACTTACTGTTTTGTTTGTGTTTGGATTTAAGGTTGTGCATCCTTTATTTGATAATGCCATTTTTCTTAGTAAAGATCACAAAAGGAAGTTGAAAGATGATTTAGGTACGTGCACTATTCAGTTATCTTTTATTTAAATGAGTACTTCTTGTCTTGAGATCATTATTCCAAACTTTATTCTAAAATGTTCCAAAGCATGCTGCCACTTTTTTATTGGCATTTGAGATTATATTAGACTGTGAGAAGGCTTTTTCTTAACTTTTCATGGCATGTTGATTAGCCGGTTTTCTACTACTATACGAACAGTCCTCTCCATTATTTTGTAAAAAGTTTCATGGACCGGATAGGTTCAATTCCCCTTCTTTCTTTTACCACTACCGATCTTTAGGATGAAATTACAGTCAGCACTAAGTTACTCCATCTGTTTAGATATTGATGTCCTCTAGTTTTGTTGCTTTCCATTAGAGGAATGAATCTACAACAACAAGAAGCCTGAATCCCAAATTAGTTGGGGTCGGCTACATGGATCAAACTCTTCCATTGCGCCGATCTAGTTAGAGAAATGAATCTGCCTTGCTAAAAGAAATTAAGTTTCACATGTATAACCGAGGTTCGAGTTAGTGATGATGCTTTTCATCAGGAATAGAGCCGTGGACTGTTGAACAACATCAAGGGGAAGCTGTCTTCATCCCAGCTGGTTGTCCTTTCCAAGTGAGGAATCTTCAGGTAATTTTTCGTATCTGCTACTATCTAGCTTCAATAATTAGCACCATTCTATCTTACAGTTACCTATTTATATCTTGGAGCGGAGAGCTGTATGTCAGATTTAAAAGTTTCCACATCAAGAAGTTGATAATTTCCTCTGTTGTTAAAGCCCAATTACGTGACGTGCATTCAAGACCTGATTTTAACATACAAGTCCTACATCACTAATGTTTCAGATTATGCCTAAGTTGGAAACAACAAATCCTTTGATCGGTTCCTCAAAAAAAAAACAAGAAGAAAGTTTGAGGCTTCGTTTTTGCTAGAGACGTAGGCATTGTCTTGTTTTATAAAAATGATACTCTGCGTACTTGTCTTCGTAAATTCTCACTCTGATAAGGCTATTCACTCCTTTAGACCATTTGGTCCCTTCTCCAGAGTCTTCAATGTCCAAGTATTGTAAAATATTCGTCCTCGTGCTGTATTAGCTTATTTTTTAAATGGTTGAGATCTGCATAGATTTTTGGGGTTGATAATTCCATTGCTACTGGGGGCCTAATGCAATCGAACGGATCATATAGATATCCCTTCAATACAACTTAGGTAGTCGAAAGGATCTCGGACGACTCACCAAAGCACGAAAGCCAGGATCTTTCAGAAAAATGGATTCCTATTCGAAGAGTGCATAACCGCATGGATAAGCTCACGCTAACCCGTTAATTTGGGATCTAATTCGGGATCTTCCTTGAGGGGTATCAGGAAGGATAATATATGACCAATAACTTGACATGCCATTGTATAAATTTGTTACTTGATTAGTATTAACTTTCTGTGACAACTTATCCAAAAGAAGGAAAAAAAAAAAAAAAAAACAATTTATGTGACAAGGTCTTGTCAAGTGTCTTAACTTCACATGTGCACTTGCGAGTTTAGTGTGAAATATGAATCTAAGGGAAAAAAATCTCAAATTTATAGATTGCCTTTTTACTTGTGAATTCATAGATTTGGAATTAACTTTTTCCTGCCTTTTGTACTCTCAGTCTTCAGTTCAGTTGGTCCTCGACTTTTTATCTCCTGAAAGCTTGAAAGAGTCCGTACATTTGGCTGAAGAAATTCGCAGTTTTCCTAATGACCACGAAGCAAAGTTTCGAATGTTGGAGGTCAGTCACAAGCTTTACATTCAATCTGACGAATTCTTTCTTTTCTGCTTAGTTACTAACCTCAAATTGGTTTGTGCAGGTGGGTAAAATGTCTTTATATGCGGCCAGCTCTGCAATTAGAGAAGTGCAAAAGCTAGCACTTGATCCCAAGTAAGTGATAAGATTGAACTCGGGTGTCTTCCTTTTCCTTTGTTCCTTTTTCGGCTGTTGTGTTTTGCAACAATTGCTATTTTTAGCTCAAGAAAAAATGACAATGTTTAGGTTGTCATGTTCAAAATTATGATAAAAATTTAAAATCTTGGGTTTTGTTCTGAAGGCCTTAAATTTTTCTAGTTGGTTGGGTTACGAGCGAAATAATTAAATTGAGGTTCGAAGGGGGTTCCCACGGGTACTGAGCTTAATGATAAAATTTGAAGTAGTGCGAAATTTTATTGAGGTTCAAATGGAGTCCTTTAACTTTTTCCTTTTTGGTGCCCCCGCATTTGGTATATGGAACCAGCAGCCTCGACCAACCTTCTCAAGACCCATAAGGAAGTCAGGTCTCCCAACGTGATTTTTATATACCGAGGGTTTGAACGTGGGACCTATACTTAAAGAGGGATCGAGTCCAACCATTCGTTATGCTTTTATGTTTCTGCAGATTCATATTGCACACTAATTGGGATTTGAGGAATTCATCCTTTTATCTTTTCTAAGTTCTTTCATAATCTTTGTTTGATTACTTATATATGGATTCTGTTCATGCTTGCTGCAGAGTGGCTGCGGAACTTGGAATTGACGATCCAAACTTAACCGCATTGGTTTCGGAAAACTTAGAGAAGATGATTAGACAGAGACAGATAGCCTGTGTTTGATATTGTACAGAAATTACCATTTCGAGGCAATCAAACATTGCCAATGCCGGTTCATCTTGTGTCATGTAATGCATGTAATTTTGTGGTTTAGATCTGCTAACCACACTTTGCACTTATTGCTTATTGAGTATCATGATTATTGATTTGTAAATGATGAATTTAGCAATTATATATAGCTCCATTTTGGTTGGGCCCTCTTCTTCCTTCCTCTCTTTCTCCCATATGTTTTCATAAAGTGGTCGAACTCATCGTTAACTGAGCGGATGTAGTCGAGCTCAACTAATTTGAGATTATGGGTTTGATTTTGTTAACTCTTATTAATAGCTTGTGATGTTGAAGTAGATACATTTTTCCTTGGTGACTTACGATCAATCCTCTAACTTGATCTAGCTTGGTTAACACTAAGGCTTCGTTTGGTTCATTTTTGTTAACTTACCGTGTCTCCTTGGAGTTAATATTTTCATGTTTAGTTGAACTTTAAACTTGTTAGGAAGTTTCAAATTTTTAAACAATAAAAAATATGAATTGACATAAATAGTCTTTAAACAAGAAAGAGATATGTAATAAATGAGTCATTAATGAGGGGTAATTGTGTTCGCAACTCCTGAGAGATAACTCCCTGGGGGGCGGTGGGGATATATCTCACACCCTAAAGTATAAGTTGGGAGATAACTTGCAGTCAAGTCGAGCAACCAAACAAGATTAGTTCTCAACTCCCTTGTAAGTTATCTCTCGGGAGATAACTCCACCCCTAACCAAACAAGGCCTAAACCATTTAGATTCAGTTATATTATTGAGTTTTTTTTTTTTTTTTTTTTGTCAAATGATTATTGAGTTAATTGTACTACATAAAATTGAGATTTCTCAATTCATGGTAATTTGGTAAAAAGCAAATGTGAAGTTTTCTATTATTCTTGTGAGGTCTCAATTTTTTTATTTTTATTTTTTACTTCGAATTAGAAGAAAGAAAAAAACAATATTAACACCAAAAATTTTCTTTCAAACATTTTTTTACGAAAAGGGAAGTGCATTTTTAGAGAAATGACAATTTTTTTATTTGATAGCTAATGTTATTTAACTTCCAAGAAGTGTATATGATAGTTGAATTCTTCATTTGGTTCAAGTTCTCTGAAAGTTCGCTAGCCTGAAAGGTTGAGTTTTCGAAAAGTATACTTTGCGTGAGAATTGATAAATGTATTTGGTTGAGTTTCATACTTTCTATAAAAGTAGATATTTAAAAATATAAAACTACAATGATGGACTATAATATCTTTTTAAAAGATTTCTAGTTAATTTAAAGGGGTCAAATAGCAACAAGTGCAAATTTTCGAAAAGCGCACTTCCTCCCTCCCACTTTTCCTTCAATCAAACGACACATGACATATTAAAAAAAAAGATATGTTGACACATAAATTCAAAAAAAAAAAAGTACATCAAAACAATTAATGCATATTATTTGAGAAGTAAAAAAAAAAAAAAAAAAAATCAATCAAACACATAAAATTCTCAAGACAATCAACTTGAGAAAAATGATTTAGTGATCAGTTTTAGTATACCCATATAATTAATATTCAGTTGTTATTGTTCATTAATGATTTGTGCATCGTATTTATGTGCACACATATCGATGTGTATTGAAAGGACACCAACAACTAGGTGATATCCATAGTATCCCAAATTAAATCATGACCTAAAAGAAAAAAAAAAAACACTTTGGGGACTGATTTAAACAGATGCCGTGTATTTCGCCTCGAGATATGCACACACATTTTGACGTGTATTGCATGAAATTACACTGGGTCGGCGCCCAAAGTCGGCTACTCTAGCGGTTAGGTCAATACATAGATAGTCGAAGGGTATCCAGGTAAATACACAACTCCAACACCGCAAGTACGTATCCCATCGCCGAATCGAACTCGGCACAACCGAGGCCTCTCTCTCTCTCTCTCTCTCACATCGAAGAAACCAACACGCCACAAACCAAACCAAAACCCTAACCCTACTCACACGCCCAAATCGATCCAATCTAGGGTTTCTCCATCGCAATTACGTGCCCTAATGCGCGCAATCTCGCCATTACTGCGCCGATTTCCCGAATTGGCGACCACCAATGGATTTCTCGATGGATAACTCGTCGATCAGTGTAGCAGAGCTCGAGAGCTGGAAATCGGCCGAGTGTTTTCAGAGGTTTCTGGAGTCTCAGCGAGAGCTCGTTCACAGCCAGATTGATCAGCTCCAGAAGATCGTCGTCGCGCAATGCAGGCTCACTGGGGCGAACCCTCTCTCCCAAGAAATGGTACTTTTTTGTTGTTGAAGAGCAATTAGGGTTCGTTTCGTGTCGAGAACTTCGCAATGTGGAGTGCTTTTTTAATGAGTTTGTTCATGATTGATTGATCTGTGTTTTTGCTGCGTGTAGGCTGCTGGGGCATTGTCGATTAATATAGGTGAGCTGTGAGAACCTTTGAAAAATTTGGTTTTTACTGTTTTTTGCTTTGAATTTACTGTGTTTTAGATCTGCCCTTTCAGTATCTTTGAAGTATTGTTTATCATTTCGAGATTTACTGTATTTGAAAACAATGTAAAATTTTTGTGGCATGGAAGATGCTTCGGTAACCCACTTTGGGGAACCGTATCACTCTGCGACCGACTGGGTCGGTGCCCAAAGTGGGAAACCTAGCATTTTCCTTGTATAAGAAAAGACCCTTTTATCATCATATTTATTGTTCAATATTTTTTTGCATTAAATCCGGCGCAATGGAAGAGTTTGATCCATGTAGCCAGCCCCAACTTATTTAGGATTAAGGCTTTGTTGTGATGGTGATGTATTGTTCAATATTTTTGTGTTTGTTTGTGATATCAACAAGAGCAACATACCCTCAATATCAAATTATTTGAGTCGGGTAATGTTTGCGACATCAAATTAGTCAAATTTTATGATGCAATCAGCTCATATATGAACAGTTGTGCGCTTTTCATTTAGGTAGCATCTCATTGGTTTTTCTCTTGGAAGTATAAATTATTAAATTTGTTTTAAGTTTTGTTAATGATTCAAGTTGTGTCATGTGTGGTAAATCTAATCATGATTAAATTCCTTTCAGGAAAAAGACCAAGGGATTTGCTAAACCCCAAGGCAGTAAAATACATGCAGTCTGTTTTCGCTGTAAAGGATGCAGTCAGCAAGAAGGAATCTCGTGAGATCAGTGCTCTTTGCGGTGTTACTGTCACGCAGGTTTATTATCTTTCCTACATGTTGCCCAGTTCATTTACATTGATTTTTTCTGTGTCTAATACAAAAGGCTATAACTATTTGGGGCACACCTGTTTCATCTTGTTTTGATCCAAGTGAAGGCCTTGTGATCTTTACTACTGTGTTTTCCTACCTAAAAAGTATCTTTTCAGTGTTTATGGGTAGGTGACTCGATGCTCGGTTCTTATTTAATTTTGATAATCTTTGTTAACTCCTTTAATACAAGAATCAAGACATGGAATAAAACTGCATTGAACAGTCGTTGTTTAACAAATATAAATTGAGGTAACCATCGGATGAACCAAATGGTGATCTTATGCTTAGTAGTCTACGCTCAATGAATACAAAGATAGTGCTAGGAAATATGCCAGCTCATTGCATTAGTCACCGGATTGTGCGGTGTGGTATAGTTGAACAATTACACAATATCTGTTGTCTTTGATTTTAGCACTCATGATTTTCTTCATTTTTAGTGTGGGTTTTACCGTTTTAGAGCTGCGGTTGTATATTTCTTTCCCTTTTTTCCAGTTCAATTTCATGATTCATCTTCAGCGGTCCCTATAACTACTTGTTCACGAATTCTTAACTTGTTTTTGAATCCTCCACTCTTATGTTTATGTGTGTGTGTGTGTGTGTTTTTTTTTTTTTTTTTTTTTTTCCTGTAGTCTAATGCTGTAATATTTCTGCTTCTGTATGCAACTGTGCTATCTATCTTAATCAACCCTATCTTAATCAACAGGTTCGTGAGTTCTTTTCTGGTCAGCGTGCAAGAGTAAGGAAACTTGTTCGTTTGTCGAGGGAGAAATCAATCAAGTCTGATGTATGCAAGATATCTTCAGACGGAAACTTACCTGGTTCAGATTCTTCTATTCCTACCATTAATCCAGCTCCTTTGAATTCACTGGAGCCCAGCACTACGGAAGAAGCCCCCTCATGCTCTTCACAGGAAGTAACAATTCCTGGAATTGAAGATTCTGATAAGACCTTCGTGGATAATATTTTCAGTTCGATGAGGAAAGAAGTAACATTCTCTGGGCAGGTGAAGCTGATGGATTGGATCCTGCAAGTACAGAATCCTTCAGTATTGAGTTGGTATTATTCTTTTGTTTTAAACTTGGACAGAGATTGATGTAATCTATCAATACTTCATTTAACAGATGGAACAATTTCTTCGAATCTATATTTCAGGTTTCTGAACAATGGAGGTTTAATGATTTTAACAGCATGGTTAAGTGAAGCAGCTCTTGAAGAACAAACCACTATCCTTCTTGGCATTTTAAAGGTGCCCTTTCTCATTAGTCATTTCTGGTTTTAGTTCACTCTATGCCCTTAAATATAAGCTTTACGCATGTTGCATTTCTTAATATCAAGGTACTTTGTCACCTTCCATTGCATAAAGCTCTGCCAGTGCAAATGTCAGCCATACTCCAATCTGTGAACAGGTTGCGGTTTTACAGAACATCAGGTGGGTTTTACAATCTTATTTCTGGATTATTATGCTTTTATTATGTTGTTAAATGGTAATTTACTAATAACTTAATTAGCTTGTAGAGCAAGTTTATGGGCTTGTTTGATCCTTGATTTTTTGCTTAAGACTCCTTTGGGGACTACCTTATTCTGTCATGCACCAGGAAAGTTTATGATGGGGGGCCACTTCTTTTTTTTTTTTTTTTTTTTTTTTTTTTTTCAAAATTTGAAAAAAAAAATCCTTTGAGTTTTCCTGATTTCGAATGAACGCGATATATATAGCAGCAGTTGGATTTTACTTATTTTTGCAGTATAAATTAGCCTCTCATGTGGACAAACTGGGAAACAAAATATGCTAAAACTTAGGAATTATTTAACGATAGTCCCATTATTATTGAAGTTGCATGAACGGTCAGTGGTGGTACACATGGCTATTGTTTAGTAGTGACCTTTTAAAACTCATTTATCTGATTTGAAGATCAGATATATCAAACAGGGCAAAGGTCCTATTGTCAAGATGGAGCAAAATGTTTATTAGGAACCAGTCTTTGAAGAAACCTTCAGTTGCAAACTCATTCAACAATGTGCAGAACGAGAAGATTTTGAAGCAAAGGTATGCGAATTAATTGACAGAAAATCAAAGATGCCTTTTTTTTATTCCTAGCTTAGTGATAATATTTCATTTGTGGAATTATGCAGCAATGGGGAAATGCTTGGCAATGATTGGCCTTCAAATATTGATCTCCCAGTAAGTTTTCTATATATAAATAAATATAAATACAAAGGAAGATTTTTGCAAGCAATTATGTTGTTAATTTCTTATTGTGCAGGAGGAAATACTTCAATTGGCTTTTGAGAATTCTGAAAATAACAGGTACAAATTCTTTTTTATCGGTCATGTTTCAAAACCTGGGTATCTTGGTCCCGATTGGTGCCCTTTATTTATTTTGGTTGCGATTAGTTTTTTTTTTTTTTTTTTTTTTTTTTTTTTTTTTTTTTTTACCGAAATCTTGAGAGCAGATTCAGTTGTATGTGTTGAGGCCAATATGCTTTCTTTTTCTTTTTTTTTTTGGTGAAAAAGTGCCCAATGTTGGTTTTGTTCTACTCAGGAACTCAGACTCTTTGCCCACAACAAAGCTCCTCACGTCATCCGCTGATGATTCTATTAAAAAGCAAAATCTCGGTGGATCTTCAACTTGTATCCTTTACACTTTTGTCTATTTTTATTTCTGTCAAATGTAGGCCTTTTAGTATATCTTGAGGCGTAATGCAAGCGACAACAACAAAGACAACAACAACAACAACATAGCCTCAGTCCCAAATAAATTGGGGCGTAATGCAAGCGAAAAAGGAAAAATAGGGCTTGCGTTATTCACGAGATTAAGGAAATATCAGAAGTGTTCGTGACCCAAAAAGAAAAAAAGAAAAGAAAAAAGAAACTTTGAAAGTGTTCTTCTTGCTGAATGCAGCTTTAGTTCCTTCACTTCCAAGTTGTGATTGCATGGCAGAACTATTTTTTAAATTTGTATTTACTAGCTCTAGTGAATAGCAGGTCTTTCAAGGTTCCTCATGGGAAAATTTGATTAGCAGTCCATTAGCATTCTTGAGTTTTAACAAAAAATCAGTTTTTTTTTTTTTTTTGCTCAAGCAGCGGTGGTTTCTGCCTGTGATCTGTGTGGGTTATTGAGGAATTTATGCCTTAATTCTAAGTATAAAAGACTGTAAGGTTATTATTACTATGAAGTATGAACCTTGTAAATTTTGCACATTTTTGCAAGTCTTGGAGTTGGATCCCTTAGCTATATATAGTAACCAGAGAGCGTAGAAAAGTTCTTCCAGTGGAACAACCTGGTCAAAATAAGAGCAGTAGACATTTTCAGGTTGCAAGAATTATGCCTTCAAAACAAGGCCGACCAATGTCAGCAGATGATATCAAGAAAGCAAAGATGCGTGCGTCGTTTATGCAAAGCAAGTATGGAAGTAATGGATTGTCTTCTAATGAAAATCAACAACAGAAGATTGAAGATCCAAATCACTCGAGCAATTCTCAGATCAGGCCTCTGATTTCAGCACTAAAACTTCCTCTTAGACGGAAAATAGAGGAAGGAAGCAAAACTAAGTTCCTCGCTTCAGAGCCTTCTACTCTGCCCGATGCTCCTGAAGTGCCTGCATTAGATACTGGTACTGTCTCCGAAACTGCTGCGGGCACAATGCCTAGCTTTGGGCCCGCAGAATCCTCATGGGAGGAGCCAAAGATGATACAAATCCCATGGCGCATGCCACCAGGTACACTTGTTTGTTGTGTTTCTTAAGTTGTTTATCAAATAATCTTAAGTGTAGAAAATCTTATTTTTATAATGTTTCTCTTTAACCTTTCTTTTCAAAAAATATCATCTCTTTAATCATTTGACCAAATATGAAGAACTATAATTTGCACTTCAATTTTTTCATAATTATTTCATATAAAAATGGAAACACTCATTTCGTCTTTGTGCAATCTTTTTGCTGACTGCTTGCAATTAAATGGTGCTTCATCTCAAGCCGCTTACGAGTTCTGGGTTGGAATAATTATTTGGAAAGAAACACCTCTATTTGCCCTTCGTGGTGGCAACTTATTTGCAGTGTTGTTGATTCTGTTGAATATTGAAATGACAATTGGCTAACTAATGTACGCGGAGAATCTCCTGAAGAGTTCTATATTGTGCAGTTGCTATCAGTTGCCTCTTAACCTAGCTCATGTGGTATATTGCCTTGATACAGCAAAGAACACAATAAATTTAAGTGCAGACATGAAAGTCTTAACAATATGCCGCAGAAAATAATTAAATGGAACAGTTCTGCGTCATATTCTGTTAGTGCAGGTCGGTGTGGGCATTTTGCCTGTTAGATATGAGGGGACGCAACAATAAACTTCTCAGACTCTGATTTTATTCAACTGCAACATTATCCAGATTAATTCCTGGAATAATTAGAATAGAGAAGTGTGCAGGTCTCATGAAACGTTTCCATGAATTGTGGATTAAATCCTTGTCCAGCAGAGACTGAGCGACCAAATTTAAGAGAATGAACACCATCTTTTATGCCAAAGCATCTCCGGTGAGATGGACAAGGCATCACTTGCCAAAGGCAAGGTTTGGGGAGGTCGTGGGTTCGATTCCCGTTGAAGTCAAAAAAAAAAAAAACCATTTTTTATAATTTAAAAAATGCTGCCATTATTTCTCAAAAAAAAATAAATGTTGCCATTAATATAAAGCTCTGAGGAAGGTAAAGCCTGTCAACATGGGAATGTTATTGATGATCGCCATTAAGCACAATATGAAGGGTGAGAGTGTTATTTGTGTCAGTGATTGGAATTTAGAACTGATAGTGATAAGCTTATGGATTTGGCGCGCTATTTGTATGTATGATCTCTATCTCCCTAGTCTAGTGCCTTCTCCTTGTCAAGTTGTAGTAATTCTTGTTTGTTTGCAAGTTAATTTGAAACTGCAATTATGTTATCTGAGGATGTGCAGAAATGAGGATGGACGATCTATGGAGAGTTGGAGTTGGGGAGAAGAGCAAAGAAGTTGAAATTCAGATGGCAAGAATCAAGCGAACCAAAGAAACAGCATACCAGATGGTCCAAGAAATCCCACCCAATCCTAGAGAACCTTGGGACCTTGAGATGGACCATGATGACTCATTGACCCCTGAAATCCCGACCGAACAGCCACCCGACCTTGATGCTTCTGAACCGCCCTCGCCCTCGCCCTCGCCGTCGCCGCCCAACCTGCAAAACCCGCAAACCTCATTAGAACCTCATGTTACTGCTCCTCAGCCTACCATCACCTACCCCTCCAACCCCAACCCCAGCACCAGCACCAGCACTAGCGCGTCTGCAGCTGAACCTGATCTTGAGTTGTTGGCTGTGCTTCTCAAGAACCCGCAACTGGTTTTTGCCTTAACTGGGCAAGGTAGCAGCGGCGCCAGCTTAACTAGTGCGCAGACTGTCCAACTGCTTGACATGCTGAAGAGCAGTCAGGCAGACTTAACCGCAATTCTCGACAGCTTCAAGGGAGGAAATAATACACAGCAAGTGGAGCCAGTGTCCCTACCTTCCCCTACTCCGCCATCGGAACGCATGGTTTGTGTCGACAATTGTCATTTTCGGATTCATCACTTTTGCCTTCTTAAAGAATATGTTATTTGATTAACAGTTAATGTTTGTTGGCTTGCAGAATGGATGGAGACCAGAAGTTGCAGTTTCGCGGCCAGTTCCAATATTGAGCAGCAGAGAAGCTGCCGGTATTCCCTCGACTTCAGTATTGCCGTTCCGTACCAGTGCTACGGCGGTCAAGCCACACACACAGATGAGCAATAATTTCTCGTTGCCTCCACTAAGAACTACCACAGCTATTCCACCAACTCAACAGCTTCCAATCCTCAACACATTCCAATCTGAAGTAAGGGCAAACTTGTTGCCTAATTCATTGCAACATAGGAATCCAGTAACACAAGGCCTTCCATCACTCAATTCAGAAGTGATGAATTATGGGCAACTGCATACACTAAAGCCTGCCCAGATTGTACAAACCCCCCCAAAGGACAGATTTCCCCTCGCTTCTTCACCTTTAGAAACATTGCTGCCGGCGCGTGGTACGCTGTCGCAGCAGCCACAACAGCCACATATAGCACCTGAGCCTCCATTGCATCAAATGCATCACACAATGCAATGGAACTCATTTGGTAGTAATAATATTAGTATTAGTAATTTCAGGCAGACCCATGTAGAGTCCATGAACAGACACAAGTCGTTCGAGGGCGCCATTTCCGGTTCCAATCTTCGGTCCCAGTCTAACCTGAACAATCATAACTTGCTCCCCGGCCGTTCTATGGCTGCGCCGGCAGAGTCTACATGGGAGAGAAATGGCTATTTGGATGGACCTGAATATGAAACATGGAATCCGGATAGAAGCCCGGCGAGGTCTAGGTCGCCAGAGTACTATTCCGGGCAAGGCTATTTAGACCGAAGAATTGACTTCGGCCGGAGTTCTAGGACTGATTGGTCCGGTAGTCGTGATTCAGACCGTCGAGATTATAGACACGGAAGCGGTAGAAGGCGCGACAGTAGAAGGCATTGAGGTTGTTGTGTACAGTTTTGTTTCCTGAAAGCCCATATAGAAACTCTTTGATGCTGTTGAGGTCTTTCCAACTGTTTTTAACTGTCAGGCTTGTCTTCCGGCAGAAGAAGTTTCTAGAAAGAAGGCTTGATTTTTCTTGTAGAGTATTGCAGAATACACATTGTATCAATTGGAGGCTCAATTATTTGTGTTTTTTGGTGTCTTTTTTTTTTTTTTTTTTTTTACTGATACTGATTACTGAATGAAAGGACACAAGGCAAACCATTTAATCAATACTTCACAGCTTTCACTATTTTGTGTTCCAGTGTGTGCATTCACAAAGATCTTATAATTTTTTGGTAATTTTTTTTTTTGGCAAGCCAACTATTTCAAGTAGTTTTAATGCATAAAGTATTATTTGGTCCATAAACTTTCAAGTTTTATTTTCATCAATTAACTTTTGGTTTCCGAACTTTCATTTCCCTCTACTTTTGGTCTCTTTTTGTTAAGTTTAGTAAGCAACGGTTGCTAATATAGTGCTTCACAAGTAATTTACGAGCGGTTCACAACTGATTCATCAACTCAAAAAATCGATTGTAAACTGTTTCATTAGTATCCGTTACTCTTCAAACTTAAGAAAATGACCAAAAGTAGAGGGAAATGAAAGTCCATGGACAAAAGTGAATTGATGAAAGTTTGATGACCAAATCAATACAAACGTAGGGACCAAAAGTGAATTGATGAAAGTTTGAGGACCAAATGATACTATTTGCCTAGTTTTAATTGGTGAAGTTGAAGCCAACTATCTGGATTAGTCTTAATTGATGGTTCATACAGAGATAAGGATTTTCATTGGGCTCGAACTTGAGACAATACCATTCAATGATGTTCATTTTTTTGCAGGTCCCTTTAGCCCTCTAGGTGGCTTTGTCTAATCTCTCTAATTCTCTATTTCTCTTCATATACATTCCTTCCTGGGTGGAAAAAAACAAACATACACAATTGCACATTCCTTCATGAGACTGCTTAGCTTCAGTCCCAAATTAATTGGAGTCGGCCACATGGATCAAACTCTTCCATTGTGCTCGATTTAGTGCAACATGAGACTGCTAACTAAAAGGTCAAAAAATATAAGCAGGCCAAGAATATAAATAAACTTGTTCCACACAGCCTACAAGCCTATTCAAGAATATCACTCTCTAGTTCTAACCAACCAAATGACTACAATTAGAATTTATTAAAAACTGAATCCTGTTACACATAAGAATCAGCAAATTCAAACAAAATCAACTGAAGACATTAAGTGGTAAGATTGAAAGAATCAGCTATGCTGTAAAATTCTTGCTCAACTCTAGGCCAAGCTGACTCCGGAGACTGCGCGTTTAAAGTGTACAGGCGCCCATTTCTTGCACAACATACCGCGACATTGTGTCGTCGGAAGGATGGGCTCTCAACTCTGAATTCCAACTCATAGTAATTCAATCTCTTTCTTGTATCTTGTCTTAGCTTAGATCTTACCAGAGTTCCTCTCACATCCGGCCTCCTTCCTGTAACTGTTTCCACAATTGCTTCTCCCACTTCATTTGCTCCTCCAAATGCTTCAATTCTATAACAACCGAACATAAATCACTATCAACAAAAAATAGTTTATTCCTTGTGTGATTTATCAAATGAGTTTGTCGAAATAATATGACTTAAGTTAGCAATTAAACTTTATGAAACGCGCACTAAAATAAGTACACCTTAGCAATACAGGTGTGAGGTTTTACTCTAAAAGAACTCGGTACTATATAATTCATATTATTTATGACAAATTAATCATGAGTTTGTTTGTGCTTTATATTAGTGTACACACAAACACAATTATGTATCATCACCAAGGGTACCAATGCTATGTCCAACTTAAACTACCTTGACAATACAGATGTGTAATTTTACTTCAAAAGGCCTCGGTGATAGGATAAGGGGAGATCCACACTTTATTTTTGAAAACCGATAAGCTAATTTTATGGCAAACCATTAGCCAGTGCATCAAAAAGAAACGAGGGTACATCACACCACTCATCTCAACCAATCAAAGAACTAGCCTCCCTTGCTACTGTATAGGCTGCTACGTTAGCTGGTCTACACACAAGTCCGTTAACAATACCAATAAGTAGTTGTTTAGTCCTCACATCCCCGACCATAGAGGATCAATTTGGTACAAATTACTCACTTTGGTCCCAACGAATTAAAAGTTTTTTAATTGGTCGAAAACTTTGGAGAATCGTTACGGGAGACAACTCTAAACCAGAAAAGGATGTCACGGAGACACAAGCCAAGTTATAAACTACGAGATTTATCAACTACTATAATTTCCTTAACAAAGATTATTAGCATTCCAATAATCTCCAACCACATAAAAAAAATAAGTACTCCAATAGGTTATAAAGAGTTATACAACACCATTAACGTTGACAGAGAACTTACGTGAAATCGAGAGGAACGGGGGAGACGATAACGCTGACATTGGTCTCTCCATTAGACCCAGGAGGCCCAAAAGCCACAACTGGTTCACTAACATTCTTTCTCCTGCTCTTCCTTGCTGAGCTCTCTTCACTCAACGGTGGTGGATCAAGAGCACGTTCAGATTCTGCTTTTCCAGCCGCTCGATACAAGAGTGTTTGATCACCCACCCAATTCGCCGGATACACAAATTCTGTTCACTAGTACAATATACATTAAACCAATCTTAGCTCTCTATGCATGTGTCATGCATTGATCCCATCACCACAAAAAAATTAATGTTTATCTATTGCAATTTCAAAACTATTAGCTTCATTATATTTTTTTGATTTCTCTGAGAGCTGGGGCACCCGACTAACTCCCATCTGATTAGTCGAACCAAAGTAAAGAGGGGCTGAAAAAAGTTTGGGCGTAAAAAAAACATAATCTAGCTAGTGTCTTGAAATCAGGTGTCATCCTCCTTGGCACTATTCTATGGGGCCATGGACGCTTTTTTAAGAGTGGTTTAATCAAAGTTACAAAGCCAGTAGCAAACATTTACTCATTTATTAAATACCCAATTCTACCGTTCATAATAAGGCGAAACCAGAAAATCAAGTTGAAAGGTCGTCGAAAGGGAGAAGGCCGGGGTTGATAATTATATGCGAGCACCTCTCTTATCATTTTTAGTTAGATTCGGTGCTAAGTTGATCAAACTCTTTCATTATGTTTGATTTAGTAATATTACTAAACTTAAGTGTTGCTCAAATTTTTTGTTTTGGTGCTATGATGTCGAAGGTTAACTATTTCATATAAGATGTGCTCCACCCTACAAGAAATTTATCTCAAGTGAGAAGATTTGAACTTATGACCTTCGAGAGACTTGAACAATTAGTAGGTTCCAACCTGGAGAGCGGCCCGCCCTACTCGCACATGCTTGTGGGTTTTAATTTAGAAGGCATGGATCGTAATTGAGGGAGGATTCATGCTTATTTATTTATTTTTATCGTTGAGATGGGTGGATCAAAATATAGTCTAATCACATCGGTTAAGTGTGAGTAAAATAAGTGTGTATTTTTTTTTATTCCATTAATAAAACACGAAAATGCATAATTAGTGTGCTTAAAATACACGAATGACGTTAAGTGGTCATCTCTTCTTAAATAGTACGGAAGTTTTTTAGAGTAAAACCTCACACCTATGATCCAAAAGTAGTTTAGTTGAAAACAATATCGATACTAACGAGATCTATGAACCTGCGGATAAAGGCACAGCCGGGCTTTTACATTTATAAAGTCCTATTTAATCGATGTGAGACTAAGCTTTCGAATCTACACATCTCACTGTGCCAAAACTATGATTGGTAAATATTGCTCGACTCAATTACTCAAGATGTAAATGAATTAAAATGACATTATTTCTTACCAAAGCCTTGAGAGGGTTCGACGCACCGACTGTACCCTTGAATCGGGTACACAACATCCAACTTGAGACCTCTGGAGGTCTCGGGCCAGAACCCGAGAAGGAAACTCGTCGACCCACCGAAGTTGGCCCCCAATGCGACCACTGCGGCCGAGCCCAGCCCGGTCAAGGCTCTGCGTCGAAACGTCGATGCTAGCGGACCGAACTCCTCTGCTGGTGAGGGCAAGAATGGGCCGGGCTTATTTGGGTCTGATTCGTTGCGGTCGAACTGCGCGAGAGTGGTGGTGGCGTAGGCGCAGAGGGTGCGAAATTGCAAGGCCATTTTAGTGAGTGTGTGAGTGGGTTCAGGTCGGTTGAGCTCCTCTTGTATTCTAATTTTTCTATCCACTTTTCGTGGCTCTCTTTTGTTGTGCTCTCTTGAGTGTCTAATGTATGGATTTGATCCCCTAGTACCTTTGCTTTTGTTAATTTTTTAAAGAAGTTACAATGACACCCCAAAGTCACACTGGAGTGGCGTGACGTTTGAGCTAGCCCTAGCCCCATGTTAAAATAGGTGTTTGGAATTAGTTCTTGATGCATAACATGCTATGTGTGTATCTCGAGTCACGTATGAATAGCTCAAAATGATGTGAGCTCAGAATGATGTGTAAGTTTGACGTGTCATTGTATCATTTTTCTTAATTTGACATATTTGCATTGGGGTTTTGTTGGATTGAGTATTAGAGCAACTTATAAGCAAGCAAGGGGCAAATTTGACATTTGGGTTGCTTAAACTTACTACGTCACTCATATGCTTTTCTTCTTGTCTGATTTTCCATTTTCCATGTAAACTCTTACTAGTTTGAAAGTAATCATCTTGGGTTCTTGTCACATGTTTTTCGATTGATAGATTGATGCGCTTATCAACTTTTGCATGTTTATCATGCATGGTAAGGATACTTTCTTTACTGCATCTAATTCACTCTATTGACTGCCTATTGATATCATATCCTCGGCATTCTCTACAGTAAAATCCTAAGTACAACCAGCTTTTGTTGTGGAAATTTTTTGGCTATCACAGTAGATTAGGAGAGTGGCAATTAATCCTTCCTAGCTAGCAAGCGAGCATGTGCTGACTTTCATGGGAGCTCCATGCTTCTTGTCCTGTCTATATATATTGGGTGATGTTTTTTGATTTACTGATACTTTAAGTTATGTCGTGGGTTGCTTTCCTTGTTTCAAATTAGTACGTAGCAAATATTTGATCAAATGTTTCTACAGGCTTGATTAGTGATATGTTGACTCTCAGCCAGGAAAATGGTTAGTTTTGTTCCTTATTTATACTAGGTACTTCTTATTGAGATGTGTGGATAGAAATAATAGTCCCACATTGATTAAATGAAACATCATAATAAAGTATATAAATAATGATCTCCCCTTAACTAGCATTGAGGTCTTTTGAAATAAAGCCCTACACCTAAGAGTTGAAGCCTTAACCAAGATCTAATTTACTATCTCTCTTTTTCCATGTCTTTTTTTTTTATTCCAACATTTGTTTAAATTGTATATATTTTATGCTATTGTGATATAAAAGTTGTCTTGTCTTTGAAAAAACTTATATATTCTTACTTAAAAAAATATTTGTTGATAAAGCTTAGATAAATTTTTACTTCAAAAAGGCATTACTTAAAGTCATTATACAATATAAAAATAATAGAATTAATACATATTTTTTAAGCGAACTAGTTAATCAAAATTAACATTGTAGTAATTTATTTATAACTTTGTTGACAAGAATTATATATTTGCTCCTTATACAAAAGCGTGTATAATTTATAAAATTTTATAAAGCTAAAAATAATAAAATTAGATACAATATATACAAAATAAAATACTTTTTAAGACAAATAAGTATTGTTGAATGTTACATTGGTAAAACTCAATCAATATATAATTGACATACCATAAAATATTATTAACTTTGAAATATCACATGCAATGGTTTATTAAATAATATATAAACTTAATAATGTAACGACAAACATATCTTTATATGTTTAACTTATTTAAAAAAAGTTATTTTTATGTATTAATTATGAATTTAATATATTTTTACAATGTAGTTATAAACCATAATTTTTATGTTGTAAATTATGTTTGATTTTCTTGATTTAAATCAAAGATGATTAGCTTAGTCAAAATTATAAAGTCACAATTTTCATCTCGCCCTATGCCCCGAAAATGACAACACTGGCCTTGCTTGAAACTACTGAAGTTATTAAATTTGCACAAGTGTTTCTTTTCTCCGTTGATATGTTGCAGCGCCCACTAAATCTTCCAAGCCACAGGGGACCTCAACATTCTTCTTGAGGTTGTAAACCACGACAGTCAATTTAATATCCCAGACCTTTCTTGAAGGCACCGTTCTCAGCTGGAGGAGGTTTGAAGAGAACCTTGCTTCTGTGTTCCAAAACACTTACCGCAACAACATTTTTATGGGTTTCAAACCGGACAATAGCACAATACAAACCCCTCCTACACAGTTCATGTAGTCATGAAAAAAAAAAGATTTTACTATCTAAGTAAATTAAATCTTTACTAGGGATTTCTGTGATTCTAGCTTTTTTGTGGACCACCTCAAAATAATATCAACTGCGGTAGTCACGTATAAAGAGGAAACCTGGGTGGAGGTAGTCAGCAGGAAGAGAAGGAAAAAGATCCGACGAGAGAATATGGATACGAATAAAGGAGTTGATCCAAAATACGTACTTCTCTGCTGAACACAAGGATTTTGCGGTAGAGAAGTATCGGGGAAGGAGCTTGTCGATTACGGAATATACACAAAACACATGTTTCAAATTGGAAATTGAGGAGGGTTTCATATCAT
Source organism: Stephania cephalantha (assembly GCA_039657325.1). Taxonomy (NCBI): domain Eukaryota; kingdom Viridiplantae; phylum Streptophyta; class Magnoliopsida; order Ranunculales; family Menispermaceae; genus Stephania; species Stephania cephalantha. The sequence continues at coordinate 45,265,654 of CM077579.1, read as the reverse complement.
GGTGCCTGGATACGGTAGGTTGGTTCCTACGTAATCCGAAGATGGAAGAGCGTCGACTTAGGCGACAAGGAGCTACAACAATGATGCTGCAGGTAATGAACAATCCTAGAGGACGAGCTCTGAAAATTCACAAGCTGACGGTGGGGGGTGGCAAATGGTTCTTATTCCTTAGGGGAGGAAACGAAAAGCTTGGCAGCGATTGAGAAAGACTGTGGCGACCTTTGTTCAGGGAAACATGCCATAATTCGAGACCACTCGGTCAAAAAGAGGTAAATGATGGACGTTTGATTTAAGAAAGCAGAGTACAACGTAACCATGAGGAGAGGATCACCCAACATCTACGATCGAACGGGGTAGGAGAACCAACACATGTTCACACAAAAGGGGATGGGAATCGATCACAATGCCCTACTCTTCCACAACATATGCCTGCAGTAGAGTGCCAAAATGCTCTCTTTATTTTCAAAAAATCATGGACTACCCCATAGGGAGATATTGAGAAACTATTATCCGCTGGATTGGAGCGAAGGGTTGAACTCCAGGTGGTGGGAGATGACAGAGCAGTGATGGTGTGTGCGATAATCCAGAGGAGAAACAACTTGTTCATGAACGGGGATGTATGATGAGTCAAAACCTCATTTTCCGTATTCATCCGTGGAATTCGATTTTCACTGGATAGAATAGAGGTGGGGAGGGGCCAATTGCTGGATTACGATAGATGAATTACCATTAAACATGTGGAATCCTAATATTTTTTGGATGATTGGAGAACGATGTGGAGGGCTTGTGGGAGTGGCTCAAAGTACACATGAGCGAAGGGATCTCCAAAGGGCATTTCTGAAAGTGCGAGGAAATGAGGAGGAATTCTTTCTTAATGAAATCATGGTTCCATGTTGGGGAAGAACTACAACCTTGTGTATGCGCGCAGACCGAATGCGCACCGGTGATGCTCTCCACGCGCTAGGGGAGTACGGGCTACTGGATAGACCAGTAGAAAGACGTGATGTGACGGGCACATCGGTGCACGACAAGAAGGCAGGAAGGATGCACTGTTTCATTGAAACAGAAACTGGAGGCAAGGTGGAAGGGAGGCGAAATGACAGACATGGCATATGTGGAGCAACTTTCTACTTGCCACATGGCGTAACATTTATTGAAGGTCAGACACGTGGTGAAACATTTATTGAGGACCAGGGGCAACACATAGCTACTGAGGCATGCGATCAATCGTAGCCGTTGATTGTGCGCGTGCACTCAGAGGCAGCACATTTTCTAGTTGAGAGACAAGAAGTAGGTAATCAAGTGATGGGTAGGGCTCACCAGCAGAGATCCTAGGATATCCGGCTGGCACGCTTGAGACTTACAGGCAAGTCTGTGGTGGTGGACACTACTCCACCAATTTTTGAATTGGGAGGCCCATCTAATGCACTGGAAACAGGACAATATGTGCTTCAAGGGGAGGGGAATATGCCTAATACTAAAGAAGCCTAATGGAACGTGCGGACTTAACTCAATGTACGTGGGATGACGAGTTCGTAAATGAGCTACTCGAATTTGCAACAAGATATGATGACCCAGTGGGCCGCGAGCAGGAGATCCAGGAGGAAACTACCTGGGGCCAGGAAAGAGAGGCCCATCATGATCAAATCATACTCAGTGACAATTTCGATCTTGAACTTGTCATTGAAATGGAGATGGCAGCCATGCCGTATGACCGGAGACCATTAGGGAGGACCCGGTCAGAACACATGAAGAAACCGGATGGAGGCAGGTAATCTTATTAACCAGACTCGTTTTATTGACTCAAATGTTGTAGTACAGGATGTCACTGGAACCGAGGGAGAATGTCCAAATGATGGAAGAAATTGGGCAGGTCGAACGAATGGGGCCAGTGGTGTTGGGGGGCGTTTGGGGAGGGTGCACAAATTAAGGGAGGGAAATATTATGGGTCGCAGTAATAGGGACGAGGTCGATACAAACCGCAGGAGGAGTCTAGTCATCAATAATGATGAGCCTGATACAGAGGGGGAATCGGGCCGAGGTAAGGGCAAGGTGGAGATTGGGACGTACAATAGTGACCCGGAAAGAGGGTGTGGATCCAATAGGAGCAGTGATTCAGGCGAAGCTAGACTCAGATTGGGGAGATTGTAACGACCTTAAAATCTAACTCGTGCCACGTGTCATTTCAGGGTCGTACATGTGACCCACTTGTCGTGATACGTATGTCCAAGCCTCGGGTGTCGACACCGAGGTATGCTATTTTTATTTGATGCTTGGATTATGTATTATATATTATACATGATTGAACAATTTAAACTAATCAATTTCGAGAATGTGCGGGTAAGGTATACGCGGGCATATCGGTGTCGAGACGAGTGAAGACGTACCTCGAGTTTTGTGTCGACGTGGGACCGAGGTAGCGGCCTATGGGGTAAGTTTTATGTGAGTTAATTAAGGTCTTAACTAGCTTTAATGTGACCACATTTAATGTGAAATTAAGTGGGCCTAAAGTATTGAAATTATTTAATTTTCACATGATGTGCATCGCGATACGTGTCAACCAATCAAGAGATTGATGAGTTCACTTGTGGAGTCACTCATGCATGACTTGGTAAATGATTGAATGAAGGTGGATCACTAGACAAGCCTCGAGATACGTGCGCACACAAGATCAATAGCTAAGGTTTAAACTCATCCAATACATATAAGTCAACCAATTGATCAATCTTCTCTCACTCATCGATTTTGAGAGCAAAAGAGAGGGTTTTGCTGGAGAAAAGAGAAGATGAGGTTGGGCAATTCAGTGAGGTTGGAGAAGTGTTGGTGATCAAGCTTAGAAGAACACCAAGAAAGGTAACTCCATTAACATAGCTTGGTCAAATTCTTGAATTTGATGTTGTTGTTGTTGATTCATGTCATGTTGGGATATGACTTTGAGGGATTAAACGTTGGATTTTTGTCGAATTTACACATTAGTTTTGATGTTTATATATCAAATTAGGTCCCTTAGAATCAGCTTGAGGTTTCGAAATGGTTTCATAGGTTAATTGGAGTCAAAATGGTTGCGTAAAAACTAGTTTTGTAGAACTAGTACCGTGCAATCCAGTTTTTGGGCTACTTTGAGGTGATAATCCGGGCAATCAAACGAAGGTTTTTGAGCGAATTTTTTATTGGTTTTTGTGTTTATATATCAAACTTAATCCATGTAAATCAGATTTTTATTTGGAGAAGGTTTGATAGTGTTTTAAAGGCCGAAAAGGAGGCTAAAAATTAAGACTGCACTCTCCCGTGTTTAATTGTTTTGAGTAGGCATGTTGATGAATTGATTTGAGACATCAAATGAGGTTCGATTGACTTGCGAATAAGTTCATTTGAATCTTAATATAACTTACTTTGATGATCAATAAAGATTGTGGCCATGAGAATTTTTTGATCAATGAAAAACAAGGTAGAACATTGCATGTTGATATGGTCCAAAACTGTCCACATATGACAGTTGCAACTTAGCAAATTTGAGGAATGATTTAGATGGATATTTGTTATCCAAAATAACTAAGTTTAGACTTTTGAAATCCTTATATATCCTACTTTGAGTGACACTTAAACTCGGACCTTGGTACAACTTTTAAATTGGTGAAAAATAGTTGTGAAAATGGCCAAAAGTAATGAACTAAATTAATTAGTTAATGAAATGAATTGATGATCAAATGGAGGTGAATGAGATTGTTAGTGATACAATGAGTAAAATTGAGACTCTAATTGAGAGATCAAAACATGGAAATGAGCTCTAAAAAGAGGTGTTAGAGTTATTGAGTGGTTTGAACTCCGTTATGAGATTGAAAATGAGTTTTAATCTCATTGTAAGTTGTAATATGAATTTTTAGTATTCAAGTGGAGTTGTAACTCTTAAAAATGTGAATTCGTGATTTAATAGGACTTGTTGAAGTACGTGAAAGCCCAAGGAACGTTGTGTAAGACTTCGTAACCAACGTTGGGTTGGTTTGGTTGTAAGTAAACCAGCTAGGAAATTGTACAATAATTTCATTTTAAGCTATTGAATATTGTTGTTCATTGCTTGTTATCTATCCTTGTAATTCCATTCTAATTGAGTTGTCAGAGGTCAAGTGAGTCAACGGTGATCGTTGGAAGGAGTGACTGGCTGGGGTAACATACCAGAGTCAAGACCTCGAGATGCATTGCACTAATACGTAGTTAAGTCGATTGTTGACGGCGGGGGTGTGAGTGTGAGTTCTTAGCGTGGTTGTTCCAGGTGGTTGTTCCGAAAGTCTCACTATCTCGTGGGTTTAGGGCTTGTGAGTGTACCAAGTCCTAGAACTCGAGTCTTGATGTTTTGTCAAGACTCAACGACCTACTGGTCGGGACTACTTGCGCCTCTCTCTCTGTTTGCAACTTTCGACACTCATGTATCGATTGTTTCTGATTATTTACAGTCTTTTATTTATTCATGCGTTCTTTATACCTTTCTTTCTATCTGCATGAATATAGACTGATTTATTTATTTTGAAATGCTGTTTAGTATCCTACTGGTGTTACTTACCTGGACTCGTTATTCTTGTGTTTAAGTGAGTGCAGATCCGCAATCGAGTAAGGGAAATTGTTAGGAGATCTACTGTGAGGACATTGAAACAACCTTCTCCCTCATATTTTTGTAGGTTTTGTATTACTTATGTATATTATTTTTGTCACATAGGTATATGGGTTTTTGTGATATACTTTAGGATTTGGATTATATGTGGGGTTTCCACAATCTAGGTTGTCATAACTGATTTGTGTAGAATTGTTAATCGCTTCCGCATAAAACTTTGACAACTTACAAATCTGAATAACTCATTATAAATGCTAAATTATGCTGCCTTGTAATGAAAAATAGTTAGGAAGGCTGATTAGACTTGCGTTGACATCGCGAGGATTGACTCGGGGTCCACGTAAGTATAGGCCGGGCGGGGTCCAGTTTAGGTTGTGGAACTGGGGCCGTCACAGAGATGCACAAGATCTAAAGTCGATGATGAAGAATGGCAGTTGAAAAGGGTGAATGAATCACTCAATCAGGCACTAGTAAAATAGAGAAATGAGTCAGTTGAGAGAGCAGAATCCCCGGGAATCGAAGCAGTTCGTCGACTATTTGAATCTAATGCCTCTATAGAAGGGACAGAGGAAACCATGGATCTTCAGGTTGTGACCTAAGACGGAATAGAGGGAGAGGAGTCGGCTGGAATACTGCAGTCAATAGAAAGAACTACACAGGCATTGAATGTAGCACCATTAGCAGTTGACACGGCGTTTATGAACACGTGTGGCATATCGATCTCACAAAAAGCGCTTACTCCAACTGAATGAGAATAGAGCAGAATTCAATGCTTAATAAACTATAACAAAGCAGACAACATACCATTTTAGAAGAAATGATATGAGAGAGAGCAGGGATGGGTTACATGTGTTAATCAATGAAGATAATGACGTGGAATGTTCGAGGCTTGCGTTCAACGAGTAAACATAGGTTGGTTAGGAAAATTGTTCAAAAAAATCAGCCTAATATTCTTGTCTTACAGGAAACGAAATTGGAAAGGATGGGCAGAGATGAGGTATCAACGATTTGGGGAAGTAGGTATAAAAGCTGGGTGGGTCTTCCATCTACGGGATTGAGTGTGATTAATAGCGTGGTGGGTCATTATTCGGTGTCAAGTCAATTATTAGGGGAAAATGGGGAAGATTTGTGGGTGTCGGGCGTGCATGGGCCATGCAACACAATTAGGAGAGAGGGGTTTTGGGAGGAGTTACGTGATCTATATGGACTATGTGGGCCGCGATGGTACCTAGCCGGGGATTTTAATGTGCCGAGATTTCTAGAAGAGAAGAGTGGGAGGCTAGTAAGAACCACAAGTATGAGCAGATTCGATGAGTTGATAAGGGAGATGGAACTAGTGAATTCGCCTATCACTAATGGGCGGTTCACTTGGTCTAACTTTCGAGAAATGAGTCACTTGTTTTCATAATTTTAATTTACTATAAACAAGTATATGAAAACAATAATGTTCAAACTCTCGCATCTTACACTAATGCCTAAAAACAAAATTACATAAAAAAACAATTGTGACTTACTTAGCACCATTTGGGATTGGTTTGACGAAGACATACCACGTCTTGAAAATGGGCTACTCGTTAAAGTGTTGCCCCTTCTGTGGGCGTTCTCGACGCTCTTTTCTAGCAAATTTATTTGTCATCCTCTTTCAAGTAAGAAAAAAACCTGCCAAGAAAAAACAGACCCATATTCTCAAAAAAAAAAAAAAAAAAAAAAAAAAAAACCAGAGTCTCATAGTCTAAACCGACCACCCATATTAACCCTTGAATCTAAAAGAGTTGACCAACTCCATCAATCTCTCACCATGGCACATAATCGTCAATCAAAAGGCAAATAATATCATTTGGTCCCTGAATTTTTACAATTTCTTGATTTGATCCTCAAACTTTCATGGCTGTTTGGTTCGTGGGATTAGCCCGGATTAGCTACACTGGACTAGTTAATCCGCTGTTTGCTTGGAGGATTAACTAGGCCAACGGATTAGTTAAGAGGCATGGTAGTGGATTAAACAATACCACCATTTTTGGTGGGATTAGCTAATCCATTGTAAGTGAAAGAGGAGATTACCACTTTACCCCTCACATTAACACACCACCAAATCACAATTCCCTGATCTCTTCTCTCTTCATCTTCTTCCTTGCCCCTACCTCGCCTCCCTTCATTTTGTTTTTCTTCTACCTAACGCTCACCTCCCTCTTTTCTTTGTTTTCTCTTCTCCTTCCTCCTCTCGCCATTAATGGTCGCGGCAGCTTCTCTCTTGCTATTTTTTTTTTAAACTGTTTGATTGTTGTTCGTGTTGTTAATCAACTCTCCCTCTCTCTTATTTTCGATTTCACAATCCCCATACCATTTTAATACAAAATCAAATTGAAATTCGATGCTCACCTTTGATCGATGTACCCCTACAGCCTCTCTTTTGCTCTTTTTCGTTCTCCAAATTCAAACGAGCGAGAGAGACAAGAGACCACAGACACGAGAGAGATATGATTGAGAGAGATGAGAGTGTGAGACAATCGGGAGAGAGACAAGCAGCGGTCTTCATTGGAGGAGATGAGAAATGTGTGAAATGGGGGGATTTTTGGTGTTATTTATCTAAGGGTATTTTGGTAAATGTACATGTACAACCTCATTTAATCCCAACCTTAATACTCCCAACCAAACAAGATACACAAATGAGACTAAACTATCTAAACCCATGTGTTAGTCCCATCACTAATTAATCCCATGTGTTAGGATTCACTAAAATGTGAACCAAACAGGCCATCATAGTTCACTTTTGGTCTATGGACTTTCATTTCACTTTACTTTTTGTCATTTTGTTAAGTTTTTAGAGTAATAAATACTAACAAAACAGTTCACAAATCGATTTTCTTGGTTGATGAATAAGTCGTTAAATCGTTGAAGACTAAAAGAAGAGGAGAATCAATAAAAGCTTGAAAGTTCAATAAAAAGCGTTGTTAGCAATTGTTATTATCCAAACTTAATAAAATGACCAAAAGTAGTGAAAAATGAAAGTTCCTATTGCTACTACCTCAAGGTATTTTTTTTCTTTTTTACACAAGCTAGTTTTGTTAAAGTGTTGCATTATTACGATGCCAAGTTTTTTGATTGCCACTAAATAAAAATACAATTTGGACCCACTTTTAACACATCAAATTTGCATGTTTGTGGTTGTTGATTTTGGTGTGCGCACGAACTCGATGTATATTTTTCATAATAAAATGAATATCCACACGTGCACGTCCTTTTGCATGCTCATTTTGAATCAACTTAACATTTTTCATAACAAAATAAAAAAGATAACACTCGTGTTCCTCAACACTGACATAGTGACATGCAAGTTGGACACTCACTTTGTATGCAACTGTGTGGTACGCTTCGCGCACAGGCGCAGGTGAGTGCCTGACCTGCGCGTCGAGGGCACGCTATCATTTTCCAACTAAAAATGGGCCTTCACCTTGCACATACATGACATGACTTGGCGTGCCGCCTTGTTCCATGCCAAGTCCACTTACAAAATCCCAACAATGCCCTCCCAGTTCTTGTATAAATACCCCCCATGTTTCCTCTCTCTCTCTCCCTCCGAAGTTCTCTTGCAAGCGACATCCTCGTTGTCCGTCCAAATCGCTTAACAGACAAAACCTCACTCGCTCTTCAACTTCTTCAACAAATCACAAATGGTTTTCAGGTTCAAAGCCATAAATTTGATCTTCAAAGCTCGCATTTCCAGAATCTCATCGTCTTCTTCGTTCAATTCCTTCAATTCTCTGTTCGTCCCTCTCAATTCCATCTCTTCGCCACACAAAATCCCTATCAGATGGCACTTCGGCCACTCTCACCACCAATACCACCACCACCACCACAACCAAGACGATCTTCGCTCGTCCAAGCGCGGCGAGCACGTGTTCAGGTTAGGTCTCACCGCCGACATTGGCCTGGCGACCGGAAAGGCGATCACCGGTTACTTGACCGGTAGCACCGCAATCATCGCGGATGCGGCGCATTCGATCTCTGATGTTGTAAGTGAAGTTCTCAGATTCCTGTTTGCGTTGATCGTTGAAAGTTGTAAATTAGGTCTGTTCTTTACAATTCTGATTCTATTCAGTCCTCCCTGTCGATTTTCTCGATCTTTGAACTTCCATTTATGGATCGAATCATTTTGCGTCTGCGATTGTGGATTCTTGTTTGTTACTTGAATAGGTGATTGAGATGATATGCAACGGAAGGTTGGTTTCTAGTTAGTTTTTGGAAATAATCTTAGATTGTTTTAATTATGTGCCGCGAAACTCTGGTCATTGTTTGAATTTGTCGCGCGTGTATTCTTGATTTTGTTTATGTTTATGTGCAATAATCATGTCAAGTAATTTGGAATGTTATACTGATTGTAAAGATGCAACATAGTATAGATGTAAGGTTTTATACTAGAAACTCATCATTTCATCGTTGATTACGTAATTATGCAATCTGTATAAACTGTTGGAACAAAAATACTTCAGATAGGAAAAACAAGAAAAGAATGGAATCTCAAACAAAGACTTGAGGCATGTGATCGCTCTTTACGCTCTTTATTAGACAAGATTTCTCCCTTCGGTCAAACCGCAAATACATAATGGGATAATCGAAACTTGCCTTCAAGATGTAATCAAGTCTTTAATGGTTGTTGGTTGATGTGCGCGTGACACAACTCCGACCAAGAACACTCTTTGAAGAACTTTTGAGAGAATGATGTTTTGACTCAAGAACAACCACAATTTGACTCTTTGATTCAAAGACTTTTTGATTTCAATGAGCGTAATACGTCCTTGAACCCTTTAATTTATAGAAAACTAAGGGACTTAGTGTCTATCCATAAAGAGATGACTTTTGATGTCTATCCTAAGTATTTTTGTTCCAACATAAACCAGAGCCTTTCAATTGTTTATTTTTTGCTGATTTAATGAGGTTTAAATTGGTCTATTGCTTTATTATGTTTTCGATTCCTTTCTCATGTTCTTGTTACTACCATATTGCTCTGTCAGTTCCATTAGAAGGTCCATGTGTTAAACAAATTATAAAATTGCAGAACACTGTAAAATTGATTGGTCGTCATTGCTTATGAGTATGATACTCATCCTTGTTGTAAACATGCAGTTGTATGTTGTTTCTAGTCTGTGATTGCTGTTTTATTTGCAGGTCCTAAGTACTGTTGCTTTATGGTCATTCAAAGTTGGAAGGGCCCCTAAGGATAAAGAACATCCATATGGTCACTCTTGATTTGTACCTACACACTACTCTATTGTTTCTATGCATGCTAATTCTTTTATTCTCTGCGACATTGACAAGCATCTATTTTGTTGCATCTAACTTAAATAGGCTTGATTTAGAGATTAAATAATTGGAGTGTAAGGTGAAATAATGTGGAAGATCATAGGCAAAAAGAGCGGCAATAACAAATCAAGTATTAGAAATCATCTTAACTTTGCTACATTCCCTTTATTAGTTTTATTTAATTCTTCTACTTAGACACTGATACTGTTTGCAATAAGTTAACATTTAGGAGATTGAAACACATGAAGGTCTTTGAATCTGTTAATGATGTTCTTTAATTGCTTTTGGAAGAAGAGAGAGTTTCTAAGTTGAGAGTCCATGGAAATTTACGATTTTGTTCTCTTATTGTTTTAGGTTTTCGTTGGTCTATGTCGTTGCATGTTGTTATTATGGTTTTTGATGTACTAGCAATCTAATCTTATTTGCTAACGTGTTGTTAATATGCGAATTAACGTTGTTTTTATTGGATAATAACTCCAGATTTCACATTTCCTCTTTTGTTTTCTCAATTATCCATCTTTTTGTTTTTCTCTTTGCTTTCACGTCAGTAGGGTTTGAATGGTCTGGAAAGCTCACAATCAATTGCACTTAATCGAGCACAATGGAAAAGTTTGATCCATGTAGCCGACCTCAATTAATTTGCGATTGAGGCTATGTTGTTGTTGTTGTCAAGGATTGGGAGGCGTTAAGGCGATTTCCCTGACCTAGGCGAGGCAGTGCCTAGAAGGCGCCTAGGCGATGCCTAGGCGAACAAAATAATATTTATTTAAAGGTCCTTGGATAAATATTTATTTATTTATAGATCCTTAAATAACACTAATTATCTATTAGTCAATGTGATTATTATTTAACATATACTTCAAAAATACTAATAAGTCTTTAAGTCCTTATGTAACATTAATTGTGTCAAGACTTTTTTATTAGGTAGGCATTTTATTATCAAACTTAATTGTAAAAAGCCCCTTCAAATTTCTAAAACTTACTTAGAAGGACACGGCCCGCCTAGGCGACGCCTTGCAATCAGTGGTTGTTGTTGTTGTTGTTTCACGTCAGTAGGGTTTGCAAAAGTTGGAGATGAATGGAATTGGACTAGTTTCATATTCCTCTCTTGTCCTCTTAAGTCTTTTCCTACTTCTCACTCCCTACTCACTTTTGTTGCTTGGCATTGCCGCATCAATAGGACTTTGGGAGCCGCAACAATGGGAGACGAGGAAAAGTGAAACAGTTAGGATGATCTTAATGCAGAAAATAAAGACTGCTGGACATGCTAGGACAAAACATTGGACGTTAAAATTAATTATATCAATAATGGTGGTGGAAAACTTTAAATGACTTGGAAACTGAAGAAATGGAAGAAGCGTATTCTTTGAACCAATTTCTGGATTTATATCATTGTCTGTAGCTCGTGTGTATTAGGAAAATTAGCTGGCCTACGTATTGCCTACTGGTTTTGAATTCTTTTATTTGTTCTTTTCTTTTGCAGGGCATGGTAAATTTGAGACTCTAGGTGCTCTTGGAATATCTTGCATGCTTGTAGCAACTTCTGGTGGCATTGCATGGCATGCTTTAAATATTTTGATGGTAAGAACCCAAGTGCACTTAATCAAACACAATGGAAAAGTTTGATCCATGTAGCCGACCCCAATTAATTTGGGACCGAGGCTATGTTGTTGTTGTTGTTGTAAGAACCCAAGTGAAACTTAGCTTGTATGGTAGCTAAAATAAGCTTGGACTGTTAAAAGGTAATTTTCATTTCCCTAAATTTTGACTATGTTCATTCGTGGTATATCAAGGGATCATTGTTTTCCTTTTTATTTTTATTTTTCTTTTTATCTTGTTCTCACTTTGACATTTTGTTTCTATTGCTCTTAACTTCGCAACAACTAGTTATGTTTGATCTTCATTATATTAAACTTACTGATTTTGTGTTGGCTTAGTTTAAAATAAGTACGGTTCTTTGGCATCTACAGGAACTTCTGGCCACGACTCCAGAAATTGTTAACCTGTCACATGGGCACATTCATGACCACAGTCATGGCGAACATCACCATGGAATTGACATGAATCATCCTATCCTTGCATTGAACATGACTATTGTATCAATTGCTGTCAAAGAAGGGTTGGTTTTTTCTTTTCTCTACGGAAGTTTTGGTTTCATTTCAATTTTGGGTGCTCATAGAAAATAGTTTATGCACTTGCTTCCCCAAATTAGCTCCTTTTATTTTTACTTAAAACTCGCGCAAAACTCTAAGTGCAGGTTCCAATTCTTGCTCTGAAACCACATGATTCCACGTTGAGGCATCTGTAGCTTCTGTATAAAACTGAATTAAAAGGAATGGTTTTGTGTTCAAAAAAATCTTTTGGTACTTCTTGGTATAGTTTGTCCTAGTTCTTAGCTTGGGTGTCAAGAATTAGGCTCTATATTTTATACACAGGCCAGAAACACCATGTGTCACTTGTTGTTTGATACCCAAGTTGGGATGGTTGAGTTCTGACCGAATTTTCTCTTCTTTGCTTGGCTTCAGTTTGGTACAGATGAGTTTTTAACTTTATTACTAACACATTACTGTGATTAGTGTATAATGTCAGACTAATATTTCTTTCCTGGAACTATAAGTTTTTGCTGATTTTTCAGACGAATTCAAGTAGTAATTGTATTACAAGGACATAAAGTATACAAAAAGCTATATGGACCAAAGGTCACCTGAAGAAACAAGAAATGACATAAACTAGAGATGCTTTGGCCTTAACTTTTTTTTTTTTTTTGCTCATGAACTCATCTATCATATCATTTTATCTCCATAGGCTTTATAGAATAACTAAGCGAGCTGGAGAGAAGGAAGGAAGTGGGCTAATGAAGGCAAATGCGTGGCATCACCGTGCAGATGCTGTCTCATCAGTTGTAGCTCTCATAGGGGTCGGTAAGAACCTTGACTTATTATAACTGGAAATTTCTGAATTAAGTTTATTTTACTACTTACTAGCTGATGAGGTTATTAAGTTTCATGCTTGACTAAAAGGATGTGAATTACAAATGCATTTTTAATCAAACAAAGAAATGACCTCCTACAAGAAAGAAAAGAGAAGACGAGAAGGAAGAGGAGATTGAGGGGCGAGTGTCCTATCCGCTAAGTAGTAGAATGCTAAATATTATAATCTTTAGTAAAATGCATGTTCATTAAATGCTGATACATTATTATATTAGAAAGTTGAATAGTCGTTTCCTGCTAGCTACCATTCAATTTCCATAAACTTTTTTGCTTTCATCCATCTCAATGCTTTCTTGTGAGGCCTTTTTTTTGACTCTGTGAACATGAGTTTGATGCTAACATTCCTTTGCATAAAAACAATTAAAATTAGTATTCTCCATCACATGATAAATTGTCAACTGTGAACTGTGGCAATTCGTTCAGAACTTTTGTGCTTTTCTACTTGTTTGAGGTTTACTACCATGCAAATCACAATTTGATTGAGCTAATGGTTTAATTTTACTTCCCGTGGTTTGTTTAATGAAGTTGTTGTGCCCAATTGCTGCGAATGAATTATTGAGGCTATGAACTATGTCAGCTTGAGTTTTGTATACATGAAATTTTCATTGGCAGAAACTGATTCTGAAAAATTCTCGTGAATGAAACTTATCCAGTGAGCATGTTGATGAATCGTCTTTCTTGATTATAGGAGGTTCCATTCTTGGGATAAAGCTTCTTGATCCTCTTGCTGGACTTGTTGTCTCTGGAATGATTCTAAAAGCTGGCATCCAAAATGGGTATGAGAGGTGCGTATGTGGTGTTTATCTTTTTATTTATTTATTTATTTATCTATTTATTTAAATTGTAACTTTTTCTTTAATACTCGAAATCTTCAAGGGTGTGAAAAATGTCTTCAAGGGTGATGTAAAGGCTTTGATCTAGTTCATGTTAAGCTTCTTAGGATACTAGGTTTTTGTTCCATAGGAAATTACAACCTAGAATTAGTAGCTTGACATGAGCACGTGGGTTGCTTGAGTTCATACTAATGATCAATGTGTATGCTTCTTGTGTCTGAAAATTATTTCTTTGTGGGAAGAGCTTAAGGTTTAAAATTGACACCGTTTAGTTCTTGACTAGTATTGTTTTAGCATTTGTTGTATAGTTTGCTAATCATCTACAAAGCATTTTGATTACCTTATTTTGGTTAGAAAATTCGTAAAAGAATTTAACCGTTCCTGACCCTTGGAGAAAAATGACACCATATATTTTCTTAAGGACTATATTGTTATTTGACCTAAACTTTTGATGCATACTTGATTATATGTTGTGAAGTTTTCTTAGTTTAAGGCCCGGTCCAACCAAGTATTAGGAGAGCGTGGAGAGACTAGTGTTATATTTGGACTTTAGTTTGAGAGTGGGCGTGTGCTCCAAAATGCTAATGCAAGTTGAAATTCGCACTCCAAACTTATGAGCCAATTTCTTTCTACTCGACTAGTTGACGTGGGACTATTCTCACATCTCCAAGACTCCCCCTCAAATTCAATTGGTCTTGCCAATTGCGACTTGTCTTAGTCACCAGGTTGGAGGTCTTTTTTTGTAGCCTGAGCTTGTGTTCTTTTCGAGTGTCAGAGGCCTCTTATTCTTATGGAATGTTAAGCCATTTGGGCTTTGATACCATGTTCTGTAGTTTAAGGCCCAATCCAAGTCTTTGGGGAGTGTGGGTACACTAGTGTTATATGTGGGCTTTACTTTAGGTGTGTACTCCAAAATGCCAAGGCTAGTTGGAGTTCCCCCTCCAAACTTATAAGCCAATTTCTTTCTAGTCAACTAGTCGACGTGAGACTATTCTCACATCTCCAACATATGTTCATAAACTTTTCTCTTGGGTGTTTTTTTATCATGTTATGTCATTTTCAATATTTGACATAATAGCTTCTATGCTTTCAGTGTTATGGAATTAGTTGATGCTGGCGTACCATCACATGTCCTAGATCCTATTAAGCAAACAATTCTCCAGGTCGAAGGGGTAATGGTAAGCACTGGAATATCATACGTTTATTTATACCTATCAAGCAAACAATTCTCCAGGTCAAATGGGTTATGGAAAGAACTGTAATTTCATATATCTAGTCAATTTTACTTGTATGCTTGTCATTCTAAGTTCATTTTATCATAAGTTTATATGGAATCTTAAGTTTATTTTTCCTTTTCTTTTCTTTCCGAATCTTGGTTTAGTATATTTATGCATCGAAACATTTGAACTTGCCTTTCTGGAATATATATCTAGTCAATTTTGCTTGTATGGTTGTCATTCTAAGTTCATTCTGTCAAACATATTCTGTGGAACCTTAAGTTTATTTATCCTTTTCGTCTTTTTTTTAGGAAATATTTATGCTTTTCTTTTTCGAATCTTGGTTTAGTATATTTATGCATTGAAACATTTGAACTTGCCTTTCCTTAAAAAATGTTTTTCCTCTCCGGAATATTCAATCTGGATGATTATTGGTCTAGAGCTAAACCAGGATTTAGTTGTGCTCCAAAACCAGGATACAGTCATGCTTCTAAACTTGCTTTTGTAAAAAAATTATTCTTTATCGTAAAATCCATCTGGGACGTATATTGCTATATGCTGAAACAAGAATGTACTAAATTAGAGCATGGTATGTTTCCCAGTTGGTTGATTGACTCTGTCGGATTTTTTTGTACTCTCCAATAGGATGTCATTTTGCTTTTGGTCAATATGTGTTATATGCTCAGAAGCTTTACATTCTCCCTATTTTATGCTTTAAACATCGTGACATTGCATTATTATTATTGGGGATTGTGAAAGGATGTTAATTTACATTTCTCTATTTGTTTGGGTGTTGGTACTTTAGAAATTCAAGCATTGAAATTACAGATTTATTCATATGCAGGGATGTCACCGGCTGCGTGGAAGAAGGGCTGGCTCATCTTTGTATCTTGATGTTCACATTGAGGTATACCTCTGATTCTGTTTCTAGCTAAGGCCTTTTGTTAACCTTTTTTCTATGTATAATTCTTCGGATAGATTTTAATTTAATATAATGTCTTCCTATGCATCCAGTCCCATTATCTCATTGGTGCTTGTGCATATTAAACTAGAACAAGTTTTTAAAAGGTAGAATGTCAAAATAAAACAGTTTTTTTATTATTTTGTTTTTCTTTTCTTTTGAGCATACAAATGATGTTTATATTTCATGATTCATCTAACATGCAATTAACTCCACCTATGTATAACATTATATGTGCTACATAGCCGGTCCCAAGTCTGGATAAAGGAGGACTCCGAAACTCATTTTCCATACTGGAAAATGGGGGAGGGAGGTCCTAAGCCAATTTTCCATTCCTAGGAAATGGGGGAGGGTTAATTTTCCATTCCTAGGAAATGGGGGAGGGTTGCGATAGGTTGACAACAGCATCATAAAACTTTTGTCACTCTTTATGAATGGATCAAACAAATGAGATGCACTAAATCGAGCGCAATGGAAGAGTTTGATCCATGTAGCTTGTCCCACTAATTTTTGGGATTGAGGCTATATTGTTGTTGTTCATGCAATTTATGCTATGAGCCAATATTACAGTTTTGCTAAAAAATTCCCTTTTTGCTATTAGTCATTCTTGTTTCAACTCATTAATTAGGTACTTCAATCTTAAACCTTTGCAGTGTATGTGGCAATTATATCTGTAAAAAATTGAAGTTGGCATCAGTTTGACCACTCATCAAGGAAAAAAATAACTGTTTTATAATCGATATACTTGTTTTGGGCAATTCTATTGGTAGCTTGACGACACAAGACATTATTGCCTAGCAGGTTGATCCTTTCTTAAGTGTGAGTGCTGCACATGACATTGGTGAAAGTGTTCGAGGCCAAATTCAGAAGTCTCATTCTGAAGTAGCTGAAGTCTTCATCCATATTGGTACTTCTCCTTTTTTGCAATAAATTAAATATTCCTGCCTTATTCAAATGATGCATTAATTTTCAATCAAAGAAAAAAATTCCCACGAATTATTCAGTTACAATCTTTCTATGATTCTCATGAAAGCGTCTTTGACAAATAATGAGTTATTGCAGTAGCTTGTCCATCTAAAGATTCTAAACTCATTGATCCTTCATATTCAGAACTCTGTGGTCAAGCTGCATAATCTAATTCTTACAGTAAACTGGCTTGTTGATCATTATGCTATCTGCTTAGAATTAATGAAGTTACAGTTAATTGTTCAAGCGTCTCATCGTTTTGCATAAGATGCACAGTGTTTTATCATATTGGACAGGCCATTTATAGCTAGCAAATAGTCTAGTTTGGGAAGGTTGTAAATTTTTAGACAAGAATTTACATGGTTAAATAGGAATCCAAGTTTTATCCAAAAAATAAGTTGAAGGAAAGGCGATCCATTAAAATCATTATTGTTATGGTAGATAGTAAAGAATTTATGACAGTGATGGTTATTATCAAGGTCATGTATAGTATCCATGCTCATGTGTTTGTGCTCCTGCAGTAAGTATCTTCAGCTCCCAAGTCCTAACTTCTAAGGTAGGGAGATTTAGAAGGTTCGATGGGCATACAGGGGACTAAATAGAATTGTGAGGTCCTCATACAATTGGTCATGTACAATAGGTAGGTGGTTAAGAGGGGACTCAGTGAGGCCATGCTACTTGAATGCATTCATACACTCAAGTATAAGTTTATACACATACTCGCAGAATGGAGTCAATGCATCAATGGAACAAGGGTTTGCCATTTTTTCCTTGTATATTGTAAGTCTGTTAGGTTTGGCTTCAAGCGATTCATGCCCTCCAACCTCTTAAATATCCTGGCTTACTGTTTTTGCTGTTGTTCTTGTGTAGATCCAGCAGTTTCAAAGTTACCTCACAATATACCTGAACGACAAGAACATTCAGAGGGAATGGGATGCCACAAATTAAATGCTTTTACCGAGCAAAAAGAAATTGAAGCTCTTGTAGATTGTGTTGTCTCATCAAAGTTTTCCAAGGTAAAATTTCTGTTTCAAACCATTATCATTCATCAATAGTTTAGGCATCAATAGTTTATACTGGTAGTTGCTAAGCATCTACTTCTTTTTTTCCTATCCTTATAGTTTAAGAGAATGCTTCACTTCCACCTCTAACTGTGCGAACCACATAATATAAATTCACAATCTAAATAATGAGCATAATAAGATTATAGGGATTCTTAGTTTATGGGGCCAGAAGACGCACATTGTTTAGGTTTGAGTTGCAAAAAAACAAAAAGGAGAAGCCAAGTAGTAAAAAGGAATTGAGGCTGGAAGGAACAACATAAGTTAGGATCAGAATCACTTCTATGATAAAGACACTAACGCGGGTAGAGCTGATTTATCTAAAGTATTTGATATAAGATGGAGGGTTCAATTGATCATGTGATTATGTAAGCACATCATCCAACTGCTTTAACTCGAGCAGACTAGAAACTTTTGATCCGTGTAGCCTACACTAACTAATTTGGGTCGTGAAGCTTGGTTGTTATTGTCGCTGTTTAATCGACTCAGTGAGCTTCTTTTTTTTCCTTAAAGTTGTGCTTTTACTGCATTTCTTATTTATATACTATAACCTACTCTGCACTAACCACGAACAATTCTCACTTTCAGAAAATGTCTGTCGAGCGCATTACACATCATGTGTTGCAGGAAAACTCTTGCTCCAAATCGAGGTCTCTATGCCGCCAGATATGTTAATCAGGTAAAATCTAATTTCATTCTTTTCTCATCTCAATCTTTACAGTAGTCTGAAGTATTTTGTTGTTTCCTTTGCGACATGACAGAGATGCAATAGATCTAGCAAAACAAGCTGAAGAGGAGTTGTTGAGGGCAGCAGCCTCCAGCGTTAGCCAAATTAACATCCAATTAAGGCTAGGGCAGCCAATGCCACAACTTGGAGGTACCCCTAAAGATTGACACTGCATCCTCGCAACATCATACTAACATACTAAAAACATATATAGTAACGCAGAGGCGGAGACGTGCAAAGGTTTTTTCTTTTTTTTTTTTTTTTTTTTTTTTTTTTTTTTTTTTAGTGAGCTCTGCTTTGGCTCATCATTTACAAGTCCACAACATCAAATGGATCAGATGAATCAGTATCCTTTTCTATCATTTCGATTTACTTAGGTACAAGATCACAAGGTAGATGTTAAATGTTTCATGTTTGCTTCTTGCTTTTAGAACTGTGAATAATGAATTTAACTTGGTTAAATTGTGATTCAATGTTCAATGAAAATGAAGTTCAAGATTTGATATCACTCAAAAAAATTGAGATTACTTATAACTGTTATTTAATTATTTTTCCAGGAATGTCTGTATAGATTATTACATGTTTTTCTTATTAGTCCGGCCTGACCACCCAGTTCCAGAAATTGTCATGCTAATGTTCTTGGGTAAAGCTCTGCTTCTGTTATTTTAACAGTCCCAAAACATGAATTTCAATAAACTTTTAAAACGTTTTTAAGTATATGAGCACCCGATTTGGGTCATAAAATGAGCTGAGTTTTAAAAGATCCAAATCTTAGCCATCAAACTATTGTTTTTCGATATCTTAATCTAATAAGTTCATATACATTACCCAAAAAAAAAACTTAATATGTTCATATAGTCACCTTCAGGCACCCAATATTCAGTTCTGATGTTTTATGTTCTATTTCTAAATCAAACTTTAAAACCTCAATTGGAAATACTTTACCATCCAGACCAACCAATTTATTATGTTTTTTATGCACTATTGTTGTTGTATACAAAAAATTTTTAGATGAAAAAATAAACGAATTGCATTGCCAAGAATTTTTAAATGTCGAACATTGTTTTTCTCAAAAAAGATGTTAATGGTGAAAATTGTGAATCCAAGAAACAAAATTCGAAATCGATGAGAGAAATGTATGTAAAAAATGTAGGTCTGATCCAGGCCCGCGAATCATAAAGGAATCAAAGCGAGCAGACATGATGACCTAGTTTTACTCTCCGTACACCTAACCATGCTTCCTTCATTTCCACAATCCAGAGCATCGGCTTATTGTGCACGGATTCTTATTAGCAAACACACCATATAAATCACACAATAAAAAAAAGCGAGAGAGAGAGAGAGAGTACAATCAAAGAATAAGTGAATTACGTTGAAGGAGCGCTGAAGATCAGATAATTGTAGTCTGATTTATGTGATCGACATATTCAACATTCCGAGAACGTTATCATCACTTCAATAGAACTCCAAACAACAAAATCAAACAAACAAACAAAAAAAAACAAACCAAGTGAGTCAGAGAAAGAGAGAGAGAGAGAGAGAGAGAGCTCAGAAGGATCCATTGGTTTCTATAATCATAAGAGAAGTATCAAACCTTCTCTCATAAAATAGTGATTACTTTTTCTTTGGTTTCTCACCTGATAAGGTTGATATCCGTCCCGACTCGATCTATCGATTAATCTACATTTGCACATTGTATCTGTACCACATTCGAGACTTGCTCTACATATACAAGACTCAAAACTGGTGAGACTTTGCTTAAAAAGTTAATTCTTAGTTCTTCGGTCACTCGGACCAATCGATTGTGAGTTGTAAGTCACACTTTACTTAAGCTGCTGCACACTTCCACATCGTGTATTCAAGTAAATAAAGTAAGGGTTATAAGTTAGAGGATTGGAGACACCATCTTACCTTAGCATTTTGGTGAAGCCTTCAACTCCAAACCTTAATTAATTAAGCTTCGCTCATTCACTATCCCTCCTATATGTAAACTTGGACTTTGAATTTCATCCTATAAATTGGAAAATGAAAGATGTCGCACCACCCCATCAGTAAACACTCTTTAAGCGACGAGGTGTGTGGGCCCACATGAAAAAAGACGGTGGCAGAAATATAGTTCCGGTGCATATAACACTCGAAGGCGTGGGGCGAATCAGATTTTTGATAGCGTACTTACTCAGGCTATAAATATTTTATAAATTATTATTTTTATATATTGTTATGTATACTTTAAATAAATTATACCACTATATATATATGCATCAATGACAAAATAACATATTTTTTTTTTTTGACTTTTTTTGGACTTTTTTTGTAATTTTTTTTGGACTTTTTAGACTTTTTTTGGGCCTTGCCCTGGCCGTGTACCTCAGGGCAAGCTCCACCTTGATCCGCCCGCACTTTTCCGGGCAGTGTATCTCGAGACATTTGATCAATGGCTCCCCAAGATGTGGGCCCGCACACACTACGTCAAGGTGTGATATAACTTCATTTGGAGTGTTAATGTTATCTTTGTCCAACTCCTCCAAGTTATATAAGTTATCTCCCGAGAAGTTAACTCCACCGCCCCTAACCAAACAAGGCCCTAATATATACCATAGTATTAGTCCTTACTTTGTATTTATTTATTTGTTTGTTTGTTTATTGTCAAGGAGTCTCACTCCTTAATTAGAGTGCATGAGGATGCTAATGTGGCAATTTTTCTTTGTTATTATATACTTATATATAACCATCATATATATATGTTGCCTCTAATGTTTCATGGCCTCAAGTTAGTATACTCAAAATCAAAAGACCATTCTTGAAAGAAAAAAAGGCGCCATTTTCCTAATCCTGCATGCCTTGCTATTCAAAGAGCTACGTTCATACATCAAAACTAATTAACCAAAAAAGAAATCAATAATTAAAGATTAAAAGTAGGCATTAATTTTTGTTTCTTTTCATTTCATCAATTACTCATCCCATGATATTGGTTTCTCCATTGAAGCTGCTGTTGCTGCTGCTGCTGCTTGTCCATTCATAATTTCTTCTTGATGGTAAGGATATTGCAACCCCTGTGCATGATCACCAATTCCTTCAAACTCCAAACCATGTTGCTGTTGCTGTTGCTGTTGCTGTTCATGAAAACTCGTAGCCCCGACCCTCCGACGCCCAAAAAATCCACCGTCATCATATCGCCACTACCGCCGCCAAACCTCGACGGCCCTGCCGGGTTCCTCCCGCTCACCGGAGTCCCTGATCCAGGACTCACATTATACCTTCCTTGTAACATGTTAGGAGTGGTAGTAGTGTTACTACTGCTACTACTGTTTTCAAGCTCCATACTCTTCAAGTACCCATGTTGGCCCTCTCCACCACCCATGAACATTCCAGAGAAGAAGCCCATGCCGTCGAAGAACTGCGATCCGTCCTGTTGAGTACTAACACTACTCTTGTTGAAGAACTGGTTCATGAACCCTCCTGATCCAACTACTCCATCAATCCCTACTAGCTGTGACTGCTCTTGCTCCTGCAACTGATGATGATGATGATCAAATGAACTACCACCAGTACCATTGTGCTGCATCCGAGGAGTATATGTCGCGGACGATGTCATCGGTCCCGTCATGCCCGAAACAAAGCTCTTCTGCATCATCGGTGAATTGATGTTGCTACTCGCCGTAGCTCCCATCTGCGCCGCCTTCTGCAACAACGCGGTCGCGGACATGTGAGCCGACGACGACGACGACCCCGATAGTAGTTTCCGGACGTCGTTGAGGCTGTCCGCGAAGGTCGAGGAGGAGGAGGAGGAGGTCATGGTGGTTTTAGGACCACCAAAGAGGGTTGTAGGAGAGGTGATGTTTGAGAAGGCATTGTTGAGGGGCTTAAGGGGCATGGGCATGAGGTCATGATGATGATGTGGTAGGGATCTGAGTGGGTTTTGGAGTCATTGATGAATTGGTCTATGGATGTGGTGGTGGTGGTGGTGGTGGTGGTGGACATGGGGGCATGGAGGATAACAGTTCAGATACTTGGGATTCTAGGTTTGGGTCTGTCATGGTGGGCATTAGGCCTTGGTTTGCTTTGTTGTTTTCCTCTGCTAGGGCATCACAGAAAGCTCTGTGTGTGATGAAGCTGTCTCTTCTGCAACCAAGTTAGAAATTTAAGAATAAGTTAGTTTCATATATATGAATTGATTATTACTAATCATAAAAATATACAATTTTGTATGGATGATTTCTTGGGCCCATCTGTGTGCACACATGGATCTCCGTCATTCTGATCATATTGTCGATCCACCAACTTAGCCACCTTGAGTCACGGTGCAACAAGTTACTCCAAAAGGCCAACGTACTCAAAATTAATTAGAGGCAGGGAGATCCACTTATGTAACTCATTATAAAGTCACATTTATCGATGTGGAACTAATTAACTTTCGCATGCGGTAGATACATGTAATGCATCCCCATATTATTAATTCTAAATAGCTTTCTCAAAAATAAAATAAAATAAAATAATAATAATAATAATAACAATAATGAGGCAATGTGGGTTGTTGTGACTTAATTAGGAGTGTTATATTAATTTAGCTAGCGTAAGTTATATTTAACTCAATAACTTACTATAAAAGCATTTAATTTGTAGATATTGAAACAAATATAAAACCATGCATGATGCAGACAAAAAGGTTATGAGGAGAATCTTGAAAGGTTCATCACGCTGTCGGCCATCCAACATTTTTTCATTCTTTCCACCAAATACAAAATATGAAATCACAAATTAATAATGGAATTGGTTTGCATGTCCACTTCACGTGTAACCAAGTGTGCATGTGAGCTGTTTCTACCCCCCACCACCCCACCCCCCCCCCCCCCTAAAAAAAACAGTGTGTATGTGACAATTGATATGCATATGATGATTTAATTAGTTCTAATGACTAATTAATTATTTGCATAAATTATTAATCTACAATTTAGACCCCTTAATTAATTATGCACATTATTAATCTTACCATGGTATAACCAATATTATTCATATCTATTAATTAGAAGCATCAATAACATCTTACTACTATTCTCTTAAAAAAAAAAAAAAAAAAAAAAAAAACATGTTATTATATATATTACCCTTGGGAAATTGTCGTTCTGATAATTTAGTATGGCCTATAATCTAGAAATTGAATGCTACAATTTATTAATTAAGCGTACGTCCAAAGTTTTAATATCATCAATCGATCTGAATTTAATTTTAGAATAAACTGGTTGCAGCTTATACTTGAAAACATCATCTAATCGATCTAGACCCATTAACTATTTCTCTATATTAACCTCAACATATGTATTAGATCAACAATATATATGTATCATATAAACAAACTTAGACACATAAAATAATTAATTAATAATTAGTGATCAAATTAAAGCTAATAATTAATATTATACCTGGAGAAGATGGTTCCACAGTCACATTTGTACTCTTTGGTGCCACAAGTCTTGGAGTGAGCCTTCCAATCTGACTGCACTGCATACTTCTTTGAACACTTATCACATTTCCACTTCTTCTCCCCATGTTTTCTACAAAAATGCTTCTTAATCCCTGTGAGGTCGCCCAGCGCACGTGCCGGGTTGTGGTGCACGCACGTGGTCTCCGGACAAATGTACACTCGCTTTCTTACTTCACTGCTAGTCCTCTGCTTCAGCTTCCATGGCAGGTTGTGCCTCTTCGATGTAACTGTAAATTTTGATCTCTTTGAAACCCTTTGTTGCAGATCTCACATACAAATCTATTGGTGGCCATTAGTGTTGTTGGTGAGAGAGCTATCACCTCGGCCGTTGGATCTGCAAGTATATTTTCAAATTAAGAGAGATTATCAAAAGTAACTATTTAATTATTTAACTGTATATTTATATATACAAGTGTTACACAAATTAATCTACTGCTTTTGTTAGTGAAGTTAATGTTATGTGTGAAAGTGTTATGATTTGGAAGGAAAATTGTAAATCTATATCATACATAAGGTTAGGCCATAATATGCCCTTTATTAACAAGACGTTTTTAACCATTAATTGCAGAGACGTTAACTTAAAAAGAATCACAAACAACCCGATCATGGGAACATTAATAACTCTGACTGAGGCATAAGTAATGGCTGGTTCGATTTTTGGCAGCAACATTATATTTCCTTGGGTTCTCTCGGGATATGGGGTTGGGGTTAGTCGAATCAAAGTAAAAAAGGGAAAAGTTCATACACCCATAGTTATTAAAAAAAAAAAAAAAAAAAAAAAAAAACCCAAATCACAAACATCATCAACAAATATTAATGATATTATTTACTTTTAGACTACAATATTAATTAAAAAAAATAGTAACTACAAGTAAACTAGAAGGATTAAATAGTACACTATATTAGGGTAAATTTTAGGGATGAATTTGTAATTTACACCTATCGGTCATGCTAAGCATAGAGATGAGTGGCACTACAATCTCAATGCCCAATGTCTGAAGATTCCAAGTTCAAAGTTGCAAAAATTGAAACGGCAGGGCATCAGACGTGTGGGTCTAAAGGGAAATAATGACACATTTGACTTGCAAAACTCTGCTATTATTAGCTTAAGAGTTATGAGACACTCTTAGTTAAATTCATCATCATAAGAAGCAGCAATTGCTTTCAAAGTCATAACTCAAACGTCTCTTAATTTGATTGTTCAGAAGAATTTAAGAGGTCAAAATCTTAATTTGTATTGACTTTAGTGTATGATGTATCCCCTTAATATATCCTACCTTAGTTAATTATAAGGAAAACATTGTTCATTTCTCCAATTCAACCAAACTATAGATAATATATATAGTTGTTTATAATTAAAGAGATTCCCTAGCAAGCTAGACATGTAGCTAAATCAAAACATAGAGTGATAGAACAAAAAGATAAGAAAGAGCAATTCATCTTACAGTACAGTACTATGGTCATCTTCAATTATTGTCATCATCTATTGAACCAATAATTGAGCCCCTTCAACAACCAAAATCAATCAAATTAACAATTCTTAATTCACAACACCCATTTTGATTTTTAAAGTTTTGTTCAAAACCCATATCTTGATTTGATCACCAAATTAATCAGTACCCCCTCTTGGATCAATTGATTTTATATACAAGTAGCAACACCAAAATGCAATTTTTAAACAAAATGTATATGCTACATATATGTATGCTTCAATGTATATCCATTTCAGTCTCAACTAAACCACATAAACAAATCAAATGCTCTTACTTGTATAGCACGTATATTCAATCAATTATAAAACCATATACTTTGAAACCTAATTAATTAACTAATCTCAAACAAAAATTAATATTACATACATACATATATAATATGCTTAGGCAAATAATCAATTTAATTAATATATACTATAACATATGCTAATTGAAAGAGTAATTAGGATCATCAATAGTACCTGGCGTTCCGGGTAGATTCCGCTTCTTCTTGATAGTTTGTTGTTGTTGTTGTTGT
Organism: Stephania cephalantha; assembly: GCA_039657325.1. Lineage (NCBI taxonomy): Eukaryota > Viridiplantae > Streptophyta > Magnoliopsida > Ranunculales > Menispermaceae > Stephania > Stephania cephalantha. The sequence continues at coordinate 45,239,500 of CM077579.1, read as the reverse complement.
TGTTGTTGTTGCGACGAATTCGAGTTGGATCCAGTGCTATTACTTCTATCCAACGACGCGGAATTATTCGCCGAGCCATGGCGAGTCGAGTTACTCCGCCGTTGGTTTTGGAGAACCTCATCTTCCCCTCCAGTGTTGCCTGATGAGGAGAAGCTCCTACTATCACCTGTGCTGTTTGACATAGAAAATCAAGTGAGACAATCAAACCAAGCCTAATTAATTTTCAGATTAGCCACTAATCGAGTGCTATATATATCTCAATTTGTCTTTCTTGATCTTGGTTTTCAAACTCTTCTCTTTTTTGTTTCTTCTCTACTTGTAGTACTTCTCACAAAAGGGCATGTTGCATGTGTAGTGTATATAGGTTGGTGTGGTACTTATTATTTGTTGTTACCAAAACACATGGCCCGGGATTTGCTCACACTAGAGGAAGACAAAAACCAGAGAACTCTCCTTCATTTCTGGTGAGGAAGAGAAATTAATGAAGTCTTAAACAGTATGGGAAATCAAGTCTACTCACTTTGGCTTTGTTATATTATTTATATATATATATATATATAGATGACATGATGTTGTGATGTATAAGAGAGACTATATATTTATAGTATATATGCATGTATAACTATGGGGATATGCCTTTTGGCTTCTTTTAGTTTATTGACCTACTTTTAAATCACACACCAGGTCATGGACATGTTTGAAAACCGTAGGATATATTTTGAGATGTGTGAGCATATATTTTAGTTTGTATCGCACTATTTGTAAACAAGTGTGTGATTTGAAATTTGTTAGTGAAGGGGATTGTCACTATTTATTCACAATTAAACTAGCTTATAAGGACTTGTATCTTTTTTTTATCATTTCATGCAATGAGGACAACGCTCCCATACTATGTTGTTGTATTTAAGCACATAACGTTGCTTTCTCAAGCCTCCTGTTATTGTCGTCATTTATGTCTTATTGTGTGTTAGTAAAACTAAGGAAAATTTGAATATGATTTTGCCCGTAATTGTTTTATTGCTTGTTTATATAAGCTGCCTAACAGAAATTTTAGGGCAAGAATTAAAGACAAAAAGCCCACAATGGAGAAGATACCATGGCCCTACTGTCTATAATTAATTCGTATATACATATATGTGTGCTTACATATATGCATACACAAAAAGGAGCTCTTTATATAAGAGTGTGATTTGTGACAAAAAAAAGGGGAAAAAAAAAGAAGCTAAAATATAAAGAGCTTAAAACTTATGAGGATGTGTTGATCGATCAGCATTAAGATAACAACTTTATGATGTATTAAGTCTAGTATATGAAAGATCTTAAAATTTAATTAAGATGGTTAAATTAGGGAATTGATATTAATGAAATTATATTAGAACTCCATCTTAATGTCAATTTCACACGCACTCATTGGAGTCATTTAGATGCACATGCATCAATTTATGTGCGTAGACACCAACCGATTGGATGACTTAATGGTTTGATACGAGGTTTATGATGACTAAGAGGTCGTAGGTTTGAACCTCAATTGGGGCAAGAAGTCGTTTCTTTCTTATAAAAAAAAATAAGAAATTTGTGCGAACGATGTGGAAATCAACAATCACAAAATTATTCACAATCAAGTACATGTGAAAATGACGTTGTGTGATAATTGACACAAAGGGGCATTGAAAAAATTACAAAAGTACAACATATTTTAGTTCAAATGAGGAAAATAAGTGTGGTTTTTTTTTTTATTCAAAAAATAATGTATATCGCATTTTGAAAATGCACTATTAGTTGGGGCAAATTTTTGTGGCTTACGTGGACATCCCAGGGTGGATTTGTGTTTACACGAATAACGCCTTTTGAAAATGTGCTATTCGTGTAAACACAGTCCACGTGGTCATGGGCATCCCACGTGGATGTCGATGTGGCAAGAACACACAAATAACGCATTTTCCAAATGCGCTATTTGTGTGTACTTACCACGTGGACTCGGGGTACACAGATAGCGCCTCGAGATACGTGCATGACGTTTGCATGAATTGTCCACCTCGAGATACGTGCATGACGTTTGCATAGATTGTCCACTTCGAGATACGTGTCTGGCGTTTACATTAGTTGCTCACCTCGAGTTACGTGCATGACGTTTGGATGGTTTGCATGGACTGCACCAGGTTGCATGAGTTTTCTACCTCGAAATACGTGCTTCACATTCACATGGTTTGCATGGATTGCACGAGGTTGCATGAGTTGTCCACACCTCGAGATATGTGTGTGACGTTTGAATGGTTTGCACGAAGATGCATGACTCGCCCACCTCGACATACGTGCGTGGCGTTTCCATGTGTTTGTCAACCAAGAGATACGTGCGTGACGTTTGCATTGGCTATACCACCTCGAGACACGTGCGTGACGTTTGCATGAGTTGCACGAGGTTGCATGGGTCGCCACCTCGACAGACGTGCCTGACATTTGCATGAAATCTCCACCTCAGCATACACGGGTGACGTTTGCATGAGTTGTCCACGTCGATATGCGTGCGTGTTGTTTACATTGGTTGTCTACCTCGAGATACGCGAGTGACGCGAGTCGTCCATCTCCATATGCAAGTGTCGTTCATAGGCGCGAAAAACTTTGTATAGATAGCTCATTTTCAAAAAGAGTCATTTATAGAGTGTATAATTTTGTATAAAATGCCTTCCACCTCACCACCACCTCACCACCATGCATGCCGCCTCATCATCAATAGCTCATTTTCAAAAGGAGTTATACCTTACTTTTAAATTTAAAAGTAAACCTCACTATTTTGTGAAATACAAACTAAATCCACCCCACTTTTTGAAAAAGCCCAAGGGGCACTACATCTCCATCCCTTCGACAGTACTCTAACAACTCAATCATCACTCTTGCCTTCCTTTTAACTTGATGCACCCCAATTGTTTATGAGGGCACCCCAAAAATGTACCAATTTACATGCATTTTGGGGTGCCCTCATAAACAATTGAGTGCACATATTTGATGCTCTTAATTTTCAGGCTCCACAACAATCCTAATTTATATATATATATATATATATATATATATATATATATAGCTATGTACATTGTTGACATGTGTCAACTCTACATAGATTTAAAATATTTTGGTGTATTAATTACTTTACTTAATTAATAGCTTTAAGTACATTGTTTTCAATTTTTTATTTTTTTACGCAATAATAACTTTTTTAGTTTTTTCTAAATACAATATAATAACTATATATAATTTTGTGCAGGTATTTTTCATCTTTCATATTTTTAATTGAAGATTACAGTTTTTAGTTCATCATTCTTTATATAGTATTTCGAAATAATGTCCGGATTCAAGCCATACTTGTAATATTTTGCTTATTGATATTACTTCGAGTGAGTAAGACAACAGGGAGAGACTGAAAATTACCTCGAGAAGAAAAGTTTGAAATTAAAGACAAGGAGAAAAATAGATCAGACAGAAAAGACATCAAGTGGAATAAGTGACTCAGATACAAAGAACTTAAATAATCATAGATTAATTTCGTGTTTTACTTTCGTACGTATAGCCGGCCAGCCCAAGCATATTTAGCTAAAACAAGGTCATTAATTATACTACATTTTGTCTTTGAAGTACTCTATCTTTTTTTATAATGAAAGAAATCAGCTTAAGTGAGGTTCAAACTCATGACCTCTTGCTCTCAAACCTTATATCAAACTATTGGTCTACCAAATTGCATGGAGTAGTACAATCTAATGAAAAAACCGATTTTCAATATATATAACTTATTAAACCAGTTTTCAAAAAAAAAAAAAAAAAAAAAAAAAAAGAACTTAAACTTGAAGAGGACAAAAAATATATATTTTTTTTATAAAAAAAACAACTTGCTCAACCAGAGTTCAAACCATAGCTCTTATGAAAAAAAAAATTGTTTGGTAGAGCAAAATTTTATGTGGAATAATAAGAGAAAATTAAAGTGTAGAGATTTACTAATCATGCTTTATATTGATTTAGGACACTATCATATCAAAAGATTACTGCTTGTGTAAATTGATCCAACAATATGTAATTGATTTTCTCATGTGTTACAAAAGGATATATATTGCCATTTTATTTGTTCAAAAACTAGTTTAATACTCTTCTCATCATGATTAAGCTAAGATCTAGACAAAACTAAGCTTAGGTTTTATCGATGAGGTCGATGGGTTTTGGTAACTTATATATACATGCCACAACAACATCGATGTAATTAATTCAGTGTTATATGTACACAATAATTTTTTTTTTTTTTTTTTTGAATATGTTCACAATCATATTATTTAGGACCGATTAAATTTAATATCGCGAAAACGACAATAAGAAGAGAACTTCTATCCGAAGACGTTGTCCTAGCTAGATAATCCATAAACTAATTAATCCAATCGCTTAATGACATAAATAAAGCAACTCCATGTGTTAGTGTAAAGATTGTTGTCACTATTTGCCCAATTTGTTGAAGTATGATCGATCACAAGATACGAGGAGTGAAGTTGTAAATAGTTGCAACGAAAGCAGTTGTATAATGTCGATTACAAGCTGATTTGGTTGCAACAGGTAAGAAAAATAGAAGTTTCTAAATAATGAAATCTCTATTCCAAATTCGGATTTCAACAAATCTCGTCAAAGATTTATGGCAACTTACAAAACGTGGAGGAAAGATTTGATCAAGCTGGGTTGCATTCTCTTTTGGGAGATTTATAGCTCACTTCAACATTATTTTTGGAAGAACACAAGGATGTATGTGGACCGACAAGTAGACACGATCAGTGAAATTTGTACCTGAGTCAACCGGCCGACCGATCAACATGGGTCGGGCTTGGGCCTTGAAAACCTCAATACGGCTCGGCCGACCCAAGCCCATGAAGGCCGCTATTTTGCGGGTCGGGCTTGAGTTTGCACTTATCAATCAAAGCTCGGCCGCCGTATTAGACTTGTGTCCAAAATGTAATATATATATATATATATATATATATATATCTTTAAAAAGTGAGGAAGTAAAACCCAGGTTGCCCAAATGCTACATTAAAGTCTTAACTAATGTGCTAATTATTTGTTCTTGTCATCCAACTGCGTATGTATATATTTATTATAATATATTATGGTTCACTAATCAATTTCAAAACATTTTTTTTAATACTTTGGGAGCATCAAAGTATGTCACATTTTGATTTAATGTTTTTAATTTTTATTTTTAAGCATGAGACTTGTCAACTTAAGTAGTAGTTGTTGTATTTGATGTTGTGATATGAATTTCTAGTTCTATACTTATATTTTTAATAGTTGTTTCGTTGTTATGACAAGTTTGAAGTTTGGACATGAGTGTTGTAAATTGTATAGGAACTAAAGCTAAGAAAGTAAAACGAACTAGAACTAGAACAAGAAACAAGAGAGGAGGTATGAGAGAAATGAGAGAACTTTCATTTCAATATATGTTGTGTACATTACATGGAGATGACACCTTTATATAGCCTTTTTGGTCATAATGAGATGAAGACCAAAGGGCACAAGTTACTCTTATATATAATGCAATATTAACTAACAATTAAATAGGTGTTACATAAGGTTGGGATAGGAAGGGTCATCCACTGTTCCATTACATTTACAACACTCCCCTTGGATGACACTTGCTAAGAGAATATGCCTAACTAAAACCTTTACTAGGAAAAATCATGTGGGAAAAACTCAGCAAAAGAAAAATAGTACATCGTTCTCATCGATGTTGACATAGAGTATGATATTGATAGAATTGCCTCAATAAAAACCTTGCTAGGAAAACTCGGTGAGATAAAACCTTAGTGAAGGGAAAAAGAGTACAATACACTTATCAATTTTGATATGGAGTATTAATATTATTAGGATTACCTTGTTAAAAACCTTGCTAGGAAAACCCAATAGGATAAAACCATAGCTAAGGAAAAAGAGTGCAATGCACTAATCAATAACTCCTTTAATTCTCCTCTCATATTCACATGGGAGATACATCATATATTACATTGCAACAAATCATTGCAAGTAATTTAAAAATACAATATCGATCTTTTACACCTTAAACATTTGGTGGTTCTTGTGCATTTTATTGCATGCGGACATCATTTCCTATTGAACCTTTAATCTTTGAAACATATAATTTTGTCACTCTTTTATATTAAAAATTGCATCTTGTTGTTAATCAATGATCTTTTGAACTTCAAGTTCATGGATCACAATGCAAGACATTTGATCGTTTCAAACAATTTCATACCATTACTTTTTGAATTGGCTTATATCTCCCTCAATGGATGGAAAATTGCTTCATCAAATTGACAATTAACAAAAATAGTTGTAGAAAAATCTTATGTTAGGGGCTTAAGCGCTTAAGACATCTTATAAGATAATTAATTGAGAGTTAAATCGATATAAATCTCTTATTGATTTGCTTTGTTGTACCATATATTGTCTGAACATTAGTCTCATTTCGGTTCAAGTTTGAGAAATAATTTCTTTTATATCAAGACATAAATTCATCGCTTTTATTTAGGTCATAATTTGAACACATATCAATGTGTTAATAATTTTAGTGAGTCATAAAATTTATAATTTTGCCTTTGATTGACATAGTAAATGTCATCAAAATATTTGAGGCATATATGACAATATACAATCAATATGGCCTAATGGCTTTTCATATGTGACATTGCTTGTCACGATGTTGAGCATGCTCATTGTCAATAACTTTAACCATTTATATTTCATTTGGTCTACAAATTTTATTCCATTTTTGGTGGAATATGACATTTACCAGATCCTTTCACTTTTTCGCGTCCATAATTTTATCATTTCGACCATGCATGGTCTTTTTATAACTTATGACTTATGCTTAGACCAATTGGGCCGAAAGTGATATTATATGTATAATATTTCATTATTTTACTCAAAATTCTGATGAGACAAGAAATCAATTCATTATATTTCTATTGAATTGATATACGCGCTTCGATATTTTGTTGCAATAATATATCGAGGCGTACCACGTTGATTTTTTCATTGCCTCATCGGTCATATTTAGTATTACCTCAAACAGAGGTAATTAAAGTTGCGAGAATCATAATTCATATTTGTTGATACAAATAATGTAGCATGAAACCCAACCGCTCATTTAAAGCTTTTTCGAGCATCACCGATTTTGGTTTTATATTTATAGCTCAATGAAGTGAAATGATATTATAAAGTGAAATACTCACTTTTCAAATCTCTATAGAGATATCGGCGAATGAATATTAATGTATCTGACATAAGCTGTTTTATTCATAATTTTAGCATATATAGTTGTCTTGACAAGTAGTCCTTATCAAAAATATGATGACAACATATATATATTCAATCAAATATAGTATTTTTTGAAAATATAGTAAATAGTTTTCTCATTTGTATGTAAAATAGATAGTATACGATTAAATCCATATTCATAACTTGATTATTTTATACACAAAACCTACTATTTGTATGAGTTGGTGGGACAACCTCCAGGTTGGGCGGCGAGACAAGTCTACTTAACAATCATGCTTCCTCGAACGGGATAACGATCTCCTTTTCAATGTTTAACTTTAGGGGGACAAGGCTTACCCACTATCAACTCAAACTTAAAGTATTGTTTGTATTATAAAAATCAAGAATAGAACATAACTAATCGTTAATAAATTTTTAAGAAAAAATATCGTCAATTATTGATTTTAATTTACGGTGTAGAAAATCGCACAAAGTCGCAACTAGAAAGCATACTTTCGCAATTGATGTGACATACTACGCGACTTGCATAGATAAAATATATTTGATATTTAATAAAATATTTAATAATATATGACATTGTTACCACCAGATGAATTTTTTCGTAGACAATTTAGAGCAATTAGCCCCGCATCTTTTGGTTTCCAGCCTATATATTGGTAATGTATTTTTTATTTAATATGAATGCTTAATATAAAACATTTATTATGAAAATGGATAAACTAAACAAGCAATATGGTCAAGATATATGGTAATATTATTTGATGAACATACTCAAACTAATTTTTTTACTTGACTTCATAAGTAACTAATCAATTAAGATATTAGCTCATAATCTCGAATCATATTAAATTTTGCATAAAAATATATAGAGTACGCATATACATTAATTAGGCATATCAAAGGGTTTATCTATTGTTAAACAACTAAAAATAATTGTTTTGGTGAGCAGTATTCCAAATGTTAGCTGACAAAAGAGGACATAGTGATATTTATATCTTTTAGATTTTAAAAAATATACAACGAATAAACCTACAATATTCTAAATCGATCAATTATTTGCAAGTATAAGTAAAATTGTGTACATAAGTAATCCAAAGTTTAACTTGCATATTCAAGACAATTAATTAGTAAAACAAATTAGTAATTAAATTACTAAAATTTATTAAAATCTAATATTAATTATGTAAGCTTGTCTAAAGAATATAAAGGAGAGACCATTCGTATTTCATCGTTTTAATTAAAAGAAAACTCTCTTTTTCTTAGTAGATATTGGGAGAGTTGGATCAATCATTATCAAATTATTAATCTATTGAGCCCAATTGACACATAGAAATTCATGGGATTATAAAAAAAATGATATTTAATTAAGGCAAAGTATAGGTTGGCAAAATAGAATGTAATCATTTTTCACTACTATTTTTGTATCACCACTATATATGCAACAGTTCAAATTTATAGTTTCATACTTTTCATACATAATAAAAGCAGAATAACTATATCCCATTGATTTAGTTTATTAATACATCAAATGAATAGGTGGATATTTCAAACAAATGTGCACATCGAAAATATGTCGATCAGACTCAAAATTTTTAGCGCTTTTACTATCATTTGTTAAATAAGGAAAATGCATTTCAAATAAAAAAAATTGAATACTAACCAACCAAAAAACTTGGTCTTTCAAATTAGAGAAATAAAATTGCTTGTCTCATAAATATACTTTGCTAATTAAGATCACGTCACACAAAGTATGTCGTATTTATGAAATGAAAAATAGATATTCATATTCAACTTAAAATTTATGTTTAATCTTGATCCATGATCCATAAGCTTGATGTAATTCACTTAGCTACATAACATGCATGTGAATATATGGATACTAGTCTAACATCAATTTTTTCCTTAGATCTTTAGAATATAGCCAAAATAAAAGCCTTCATCATTTAGCCTCTATGTGAAGGGTAAGGGTAGTAAAGCACAATGAATTTGCTAGGTAATACATACTTAGCTTGAGCACATGCATAAATTGTTGCTATACATAAACCAAACCTTGGGATGGGGCATATGTTTATTTATCATAGGAAATTACCTACTTTATAAATTCTCAAATTAAAAGATATAAACTCATAAAAAAAAGATAGCAGATGAATAATAACATGAAATCAAAACGATCAACAATGACGGTTTTTGCTTGAGGTAAACATACAAATATTTACAATTAAAAATTCATATATCAAATGAAAGAACATATATACCTTTGGAGCTTTATTACCTAAAGCACTTTCTTGATTTTTGAAGTTTCCATCATGTAGAGCACACTCGTGCTTGATAATGTGTTGTAAATTATCTAGGAACTAAAGCTAAGAAAGTAAAACAAACGAACTAGAACAAGAACAAAAGGAGGTAGGAGAGAAATGAGAGAACTTTCATTTCAATATATGTTGTGTACATTACATGGAGAGGACCCCTTTATATAGCCTTTTTAGTCATAATGAGATGAAGACCAAAGGGCACAAGTTACTCTTATATATAATACAATATTAACTAACAATTAAATAGGTGTTACATAAGGTTGGGATAGGAAGAGTCATCCACTTTCCCATTACATTTACAACAATGTGAAATTTGTCGTTATATGTTGTTATTTTAAGTTGTGGAAGTTGGGTTCTTAAGTGATTGTTTTCAATTTTGATTCACATTGATTTCTTAGTGCGTTATGGCTAAAAAATTTATGGTTCAATTTTTTTAAATGCCTCATTTAGGCCTAGCCCAAGCCCGGCCGTGATGGGCTTGGCGGGCCGAAACTTGGGTTGGCTTAGGCTGCAATACTTAGAAGTGGGCTTGGGCGGGCTTGAACGGGGCTTTTAAAAAAAACCGCTTACGTCCGAAAGAGCCGCCCAAGCCCGCCCATGATTAGGTCTACCACAGAAGAGACGTTCTTCCTCATGCATTGAGTTTTTGGTTCACCAGTCACAACTGTGAACTTCTATTTTTTCGTTTTCTTTTTTTATTGAGTTGTAATTACCAAGGGGATCTTAGGGTGAACCAGTCAAGGGGACTTGACATTACCAAGGGGATCTTGGGGTGAGAGTTCATTGTGAGGGTAAAGTATAGTGTAGCAAGCCTAGTGAGGGATCACTGGTTGGGGTCTTACATAAATATGTAACTCTTTATCATTAGTAGATTCTTCACATCTGGGCGTAGCTTCGCAGATGTAGGTCTTAGACCGAATTGCGTTAACATCTCTTTGTGTCGTAGTTTGCTTTACAAATTAGTTTTACTCTTGTGGTGTGTTTATTATTGCGTGGTTGTCATTGGCGATTCAAAACTTACAAGAGATTTGTTGAAATCTGAATTTGGAATAGAGATTTCATTATTTAGAAACTTCTATTTTCTTACCTGTTGCAACCAACCCAGTTGCAACTGATATTATACAACTGTTTTGTTGCAACTATTTACAGCGTCACTCCTATACCATGTGATCGATCATACTTCAACAAATTGTGCAAATAGTGACAATAATCTTTACGCTAACAATATCTCCCTTTGTCATTATTTGTCACAAATTACGTAAAACAACAAGTATTCAAAACATAAACGGGTAAAGTAATATATCTAAAATGTAGTTGTATCTTGACCATTCAGATCATATCCAAACCAAAAAACAATGAAACACTTTGTTCTGAAAGTTAACACTTCCCATGCATGCATACCATGGATAAATCCATCAAATACGGTCATAGTTTTTAGATTTCTACATATATTAATGCATGAAAACGATATCTGATTAGAAAACAGTAGCATACAGTTATGTTTGTATAAGTGATAATGACTTGATTAATTAATGAATGTACAAGCTATAGAAAATGAATGTATGATTTTCTAAGCATGAATTTTGTCGTGTTGATGTCGATATGAGGAAAGCGATGTCCATTAATATGAATTTTATTAAATTGGTTGTGTGAACACAATTTAATTAGTTCTTATAAAATGTGATTTGTTGAGTAAATAAAGATATATTAATTAAATCGGTGGGTCCATTGAAAAAGCTTTTGAAAAATAGAGGTAGCTGTAGAAAACTTATGTAAAATAATACATAGCTTGTTAAGATCACAATTCCAGTGAAAATTAATTAATGGACTTAAGTTTTACTAGCTATAGTAATTGGTGACATAGGGCCACATCTGCGACTGTGAGTCTGTGAGTGAATAAGTGCTGGAAACGTTAGAAATGGTGTGTAAATAATGGTGCGATAGATAATATTTGTTCATTATGTTAAGGTTTCATGAGAAAATATTAAATACAAGTTTACATGTGTGCTCTAGAATTGTTGAGCCATTTATGGTCTGGGTTATATATATACTAGCTTCTTAAGGTGCTACGTAATATTCTAACATATTAGTATCCAATCTAAACTAAATGTACTACTCTAATTATAATGATCTAATAGATTTTAATCGCTTCTAAATATGAAGATCATTGCAACCGAGGTTACAAGGTTAGTCTAATAATGTACTACTCCAATATCAGTTACATATAAATCAATACTATTTTATACTCTTTAATAAGGTCTCAATCAAGACTGATCAAACATTGTCAAACCTTCTCTAAAATTAGTAACAGGAGAATAAAATTAGTAAAAACAAAATCAAAAATTGATGTAGGGAAATAACTATAAAAATCACCATTATCATTGCAACGTGTGGTTCACATGGATTATGATAATTAACTATGATGGGCACAAACATGAAGTGAGGATTGTGGAGAACATGCCGTACATGACATCAAGTGATTCAATGAGATTTTGAAAGAAATAGAAGGCTTAATTGATGTACCCACTTGATAGATGAAAAAGGAAAGTAATACGATGGTAGAATAGTAATTTTAAGTGTTCATCGAAAGGTTATGCAATGGTAGAATACTAACTCTAAGTGACGAAGGAAAAATTGAAGATTGGTGCTTATTATATTACTTTTATGAAACCTTAAATATTAAATAAACTCCTAAATCCTAATCTAACAGGTCTACGTATAGTTTGATATATATATATATATATATATATATATATATATATATATATATATCAAATAAACCTACAATACTAATCCTTATAATATGCCATTTACATACATAGTTATGTATATGTATATCGATTATATCCTAATTAATAGGAGATCTCCTATAAATAATCAATCAATCACAATCGCTGAGATAAATAATATACTAATTCTAATTAATATAAATTTAATATGCCTTTACCTATTATGATCGATTCTAATTTTATTAGAAAAAGGAATCGTTGTCATACTTACATATGTATAGTTATGTATATATATCGATCTTATCCTAATTAATAGGAGATCTCCTATATATAATCCATCAATCACAATCGGTGAGATAAACAACTTATTAATTTTAATTATTATAAATTTAATTATGCCTTTATCTATTATGATCGATTCTAATTTTGCTAGAAAAAAAAGGAATCGAATATAATTAATAACTATTATTAGATAAGGGCAAACTTGTACATTCAAGTAACGAAGGAAAATCTTAAGATTCGTGCTTTTAATATATAGGTAGATATATATATATATATATATATATATATATATATATATCTATATATAATGCCAATCCTCGTTGCCATCTTAATTATTAGCCCAAAACTTATCATAATTCCGGGAATGCTCAAATGCATTTTTTTAATTCTCTCAAAACAACTTTAAAAAGTAAATAATGAGGGCATTTTTGAAAAAAAAATAAAACTTATTTTTAGTTAGTTTTCAAAACGTAAGTTTGTCTTATTTTTCCTTCTTTCACTCCACTTTTTTCTCAATCCAATTAAAGCGTAGTTTCAACTTGTTCTAATAAAAACGCCTATTCAAAATATATCCAATTAAACAGATCAATTCTCATTTCAATGCCTCAAATATAAAATAGTTTTTTTTTTTTTTTTTTTTTTTTTCATGCCTCACGTGCAGAGTATTGAGACACATAAAAATGATAACAAACCTTGAGAGAATAAGGAAAAAATTCAAATTGTATCTCTAACGGTCACTTTCCTTATTGTATCTCTAACGGCTACTTTCTGTATTGTATCACTAACGACCACTTTCCTTCTTGTATCACTAACAGTCACTTTCTTTATTGTATTTCTAACGGTCACTTTCCTTATTGTAAATATTGTACCTATTATAAATATTAGAACATATGGACTCTCACAACACATCTAGAGACATTCTCAATAAAATCTAAATTGTTCTTTTAATTCAATTTGTTCTATTGCTATCAGAGCCTTTAGTGAGAAGAGAGAGTCTTTAATCAATGGCTTCCACTCTCTCACTAAATGTTGCAAATTTTGTTACTCTTAGACTCAAAGCATAAAACTACCCGCTTTGGCGTGAACAATTCCTTGCTCTAGCTGAGAAAGCCAAGACATGGTTGAGCTACTTCTTGGAGATAAGAAACAACCAACAATGTATGCTCCTTGTGAGATCTGAAGGACCAAAACAACTTGCGATAACTATCTCAAGTGGCGAAAAAAAGATCGTATGCTGCGTGGATGGATCATTGGAACACTTATTGAAGAAGTTCTAGGCCTGGTTATTGGTCTGGAAACATCACATTCAGTTTGGCATGCGCTCAAAGAAGCATATGTCCAGGATTCACATGAGCGTGAATTTACACTCCGACAACAATTGGCATACCTCAGGAAAGATCCAAATCAATCTTTATCTGAGTATCTAAGAAAATTCAAAAGTATCTGTAATAGTCTTGCAGCTATTGGAAGTCCAGTTCCAGATAAAAACAAAGTTTATTCATTGCTATTTAGGAAAAAAATATGAATCATTCACTACCACAATGCCTAAACTTCCTATGCCAAGCTATACAGAGGTAATCTCACTTTTGCAGGGGTATGAACAAAGAAATTCTTGGCTTGAAGAATCAACTTGTGACGGCCCTAACTCCACAACCCAAACTGGGCCCTGCCCGGCCTAGACTTACGTGGACCCCGAGTCAATCCTCGCGACGTCAACGCAAGCTTAGTCACCTTCCTAACCATTTTTCATTACAAGGCGTGAAATTTAACATTTATAGTGAGTTATTCAAATTTGTAAGTTATCAAAGGTTATGCGGAAACGATTCCAACTTAAACAAATCTAAACAACTCTAAACCAATCATCAGGGACATCCTAGAGTGTGGAAACCCCGCATAACTCAGTCAACATGTATAATAAACAGAGGAGAGAGAAATAATATCATATACATGTCCCAAAGTATCTCACAAAACCCATATACCCCATGTGATAAAAATAATATACATAAGTAATACAAAACCTACAAAAGTACGAGGGGAAGGCTGCTCCAAAGCCACTACAGTGGTCTCCCGATCTTGGCCCTTTCTCTTACTTGTTGCCAAATCGATACACTCGATCAAACACAAAAATAAATAAAAGATTGTAAATAAATCAAAAGCAATCGATACATGAGTGTCCAGGGATGCAAACAGAGAGGTGCAAGTAGTCCCGACCAACAGGTCGTTGAGTCTTGGCAAACCATCAATACTCGTGTTCTAGGACTTGGTACACTCACAAGCCCTAAACCCACGAGATAGTGAGACTTCCTGGGACAACCACGCTAAGAACTCACACCCGGTCAAGAATTAGTATCCAGTGTAGTGCATCCCGAGGTCATGACTCTGGTATGTTACCTCAGCCAGCCATTCATCCCAAGGATCACCGTTGACTCAGTTACCCTCGGACAACTCAATCAGAATGGAGTTCCAATGATTGATATCAAAAACAATGAACAACAATATTCAATAGCTTAAAATGAAATCTTTGTGCATTTCCTAAGCCGGTTTACTTACAACCAAACCGACCAACGTTGGTTTGAAGCCTTACACAATGTTCCCTCGACTTTCATGTACTTCAACAAGTCCTATTAAATCACAAATTCACATTTTAAGAGTTATAACTATATTTGATCAATCAATCAATACCATTCATTTTATTAACTAATTAATTTAGTTCATTGGTTTTGGCCATTTACACGACTATTTTCACCAATTTAAAAGTTGTACCAAGGTTCGAGCTTAAGTGCTACTCAAAGTAGGATATATAAGGATTCCAAAAAATCCAACCTTAGTTAATTTGGATAGCAAATACCCATTTAAATCATTACCTAAAGTTGCTAAGTCGCAACTTGTCATAAGTGAACAGTTTTGGACCATATAAACATGCTATGTTCTACCTTGTTTTTCATTGATTAAACAAATTCCAATGGCCACAATCTTTATTGATCATCAAAATAGGTTACACTAAGATTCAAACGAACCTATTCGCAAGTCAATTGGAGCCCATTTGATGTCTCAAATCAATTAACCAACATGCCTACTCAAAACAGTAAAAAATAATAGTGCGGTCCCATGTTTCAAGCCTCCTTTTCGGCCTCCAAAACCTTTCAAAACCAACTCAGAAATCAAATCTAATTTGCAGGGGTTAAGTTTGATATATAAACATGAAAACTCATAAAAGATTTCGCTCAAAGACATTCGTTTGATTGTCCGGATCATTACCTCAAAGTTGCCCAAAAATTGGACTGCAGTACTAGTTCTACACCACTAGTTTTTATGCCACCAATTCGACTTCAATAGCAACCATCTCAAAACCTCAAGCTGATTCTAAGGGACCTAATTTGATATATAAACATCAAAACCAATATATAAGTTCGACAAAAATCAAACGTTAATCCTTCAAAACCATATCCCAACATGACATGAAAATAAGACTATAAAACATCAACAACACTCATCAATTAAACACCATCACAACCACAACATGAAACCTTGAATGATCACAAAATCTCACCCAAGATCAATGAAATATCGAAAAAACTTAGTGCCATGGGTCGTCCTAAAAAATCTCGACGAAAATGCGCAAAATTGACTCCAAAACGATGAGAATCAAACGACTAACCGAGATCTCACCTTAATTCACGTCGTTGGTCGATCCCTTGACATAAATCACCACTTGAAATCCATAAAACTCATCTCTATTTTCCTTTTTATTGAGAGAGAAGAGAAAAAAGTGATGAAACACCCATTTTTTTACTTTTATACTCCATATGTCATCTTGACCCATCTACCAATCCCAATACACATCTTGTGGCTCAAAACATTCCATCCAACTACTTTTGTGACTTAATTGAGTGACTCCTTGTTGACTTGGTCTTTGGTCTTATCCTTTTGAACAACTTAATTGGCCTTTTGATAGCGTAAACGCCCGGTCATTACACGACTCATATCGCCGTGTCTCGATACAAATTTCGTCAATTGAAATACATTCTCATACTAATTATTATTCATATTTCATTTTCCATTTTGTTAGTGTTTTATTAAAATTATCCCCTCCGGATCTTCGTATTCCGCAATCCGTTCACCCGGTACTCGTTCGCGTACGTTTTCCCTAGGCGAACCCGATCTGAAACTCCAACACGTACATGTAAACGTACTCACACGTTTGGACAATTGGTTTCACATTCGGGTAATAAATACATAATACAAACACCAAATAAAAATAGCATACCTCGGTGTCGACGCCCGAAAATTGGACATGCGTATCACGGCAACTGCGTCTCACGTACAACCCTGAAATGACACATGGCACGAGTTAGATTTTAGGGTCGTTACACAACTCCAATGTCGTATGCATTCTATGGACAATGCAATTAAAACCTGACATATCATAGTCCAAATGGAAAGAACAATCAATTTACTTCAAGAGGTCGTGGTTTTCGGCTACACACAATAACATCCAACATTCCAACTCTACAAGAAATCAACTTCATGGAACTCAGGCCCTCGACCACCACCTCTGGTAGCGTCGCGAGACTACTAGTGAAAGAGAAATGTATCAAAATGAGTGTTGTCAAGCTGTATGGTAAGAAAGGACATGTTGCCAAAATATGTTGGGATCTCACAACTCAACTAGTGCAACAAGTTAATCTTCCTCAAGCACTTCTTTGCACTCATTTTAGATACCACGATTGTAAACATCGAATGGACAACTAATACTTTGGAGCCTCCAACCATATGACTTTAAATTCGGGTTTGCTTCATAATATTCGAAAATATGTTGGACATGATTTTGTTTTAATTGGTGATGAATCGCATTAAAAGCGATGCAATAGGTGATACAATAGTATCGATGGTAAAAATAAATTGTTTTTACGAGATGTTCTAGTTGTTCGAACTAACTAGAAATTTACTTTCGATAAGTCAATTGACAAATCAATATCCTTATAATTGTGATTTTACTAATGATCTTTTTTGTGTTAAGGAACGAGGGACAAATCGCATTTTGTTTATAGGCAAGCGTAGAGGAGATCTCTATGTCTATCAAATCCAAATGAATCTTATTTCTCGCATAGGCAAAGACATGGATCAGAAGATTTATGGCACCAACGTCTTGGACACCCACAACATTCTACTTTGCAATTTTTACATTCTAGAAATTTGATTAATGTTACTTGAAAAATAAAATTGACATTATTTGTGAAAGTTGTCAATTAGGAAAACTTAGTAAGATGTCTTTTAATCTATCTAACTCATCTACTATTGGTTGTTTTGAAAAAATTCATTGTGATCTTTGGGGACCAAAGCTTCAGATTTTCTTCTCTCGAAAAATTTCGATTTTATGTTTGCATTGTTGATGATTATTCTCGTTATATATAGTTAATTCCACTCCATTCAAAATATGATTTTGTTGATGATGGTTAATTCCACTCCATTCAAAATATGATTTTGTTGATGCATATTTTGCCTTTGAAAGTTATGTGTTGCGTCAATTTGACAAAAAAAAATAAACATTTTTCATTCGGATGGTGGAGGTGAGTTTGTTAACAATAGACTTACGTCTCATTTCCAGGCGACAAGGAATTGTTCACCAAATTTCTTGTCCACACACTCGAACAAACGGGTATGGTTGAACGTCGACATCGATTTAATCGAGAACTTGGTATGACTATGATTTTTCATAATAGAGTACCAAATTCTTTATAGGTTGAAGCTTTTGCTACATCGGTTTATTTAATTAATTGATTGCCTTATTCTTCTATTAATTTTGATACTCCTTATTTTCGATTATTTGGATCTCACTCTAACTACTCTATATTGCGTGTTTTTCGATCTAGGTGTTACCGTACACATGGGATACTCGACGCAATAAATTTGACCCTAAAAGCTGTCTCTTGTGTTTTCTTGGAGTACTGAGTGACAAACATAAGGGTTGTAAATGTTTTGATCCTAAAACTCAAAAAATGTTTGTGTCTCGACGTGTTCTTTTTTATGAGAGTTTGTTTCCATATAAGGGTCCTAGCTCCTCACATAATCTTACATCTACCCAATTAAGTTTTTTAAACATGACAATCTTCAACTACAAGTACAACTTGTATGTATGAAGACCAACAACCACTTGGAACAAATTCTTGTTCCCAATTCATTAGAATCACATCAAGATGATTCTCTCACTTCACCTTCTCTCATAACCAATCACGAACCTTTATCTCTTATATCCACCTTGTCTTCTCCTCATGTTGACCCATATCTTTCTCTTGTAGATTCACCAAACGGCGGTGATGATTCACTAGATATGAACCACAACCACATGATGAACACTCGCATCATCACATAGTCACAAAATCACAAAATGGAATTCTTAAGCCAAATCTACGTTATGCACTCACTACTATTTATACAAATATTCCTCACGAATCTCGCATACAGTGAAATGCGCTCTTCAATATGATGGGTGGCATCAAGCCATGCTAGAAGAGCTCACTTTGCTCTCAACAAAAAATCATACATGGACTTTAGTTCCTTGTCTTCCTAATATGCATGTCATAGGCTCTAAATGAGTTTTTAAGACCAAGCTAAAAGCTAATGGTAGTCTTGATCGGTTAAAAGCTCGACTAGTAGCTAAGTGGTATCACCAAATTGATGGATTAGACTACATTGAAACATTTTCACCTAGTCATTAAACCAAACACTATTAAATTGGTCATTAGTCTTGCTCTTGTTCGTTATTGGGAAATTAGACAACTTGATGTAAAAAATGCGTTTTTGCATGGTGAGATTTGAGAGAACATTTATATGGAGCAACCACAGGGAATGGTGATCATACATATCCTTCGCATTTTTGTAAACTTCGAAAAGCTCTATATGGTTTCAAACAGGCACCAAGAGCTTGGCTTGATCGTTTTAGTCTTTTTCTACTTAAGCATGGTTTCTTTTGTAGTCTAGTGATTCCTCATTATTTATTTTGCATTCTTCCTAAGGAACACTAATACTTCTTCTTTATGTTGATGACATACTTGTCACGGAGCTCTAGTTTACAACTCTTAGATAATTTTATTAAACTTCTACATTCTGAGTTTGCTATGAAGAATCTTAAAAGCATACATCATTTTCTTGGCATTGAGGTTCAACAAACTAACAATGGTCTATTTCTTTATCAATCTCATTATGCACATACCATCCTTAACAAAGCACAAATGATTGATTGCAAACATGTGAGCACTCTAATGGAGCCAAAAGCAAAGAGTCTTACCAATGATGCCTTATTAAAAGACTCAACCTTCTATAGAAATATTGTTGTTGCTTTGCAATACGACTCTAACGCGTCCATATATTTCTTTCGGTGTTAATTTTGTTTCTCAATTCATGCGAGTCACCCACTTATGGTAATTTTAAAATGGTTCGTCGCATTTTTGCGATATGTCAAAGGCTCCATTAATTTTGATATGCATTTAACTAGCAACACTTGCACTTGATCTTTGTGGTTTTTCGATGTAGAATGGGCGAGTTGTCCTATTACTTGACGTTCCACAGCTGGTTATTGCACATATTTAGGTTGCAATCTTATATCATGGTGTGCAAAAAAGCAACCAACCATTTCACGTTCAAGCAAGGAAGCGAGAATATCGTTCTATGGCATATACCATGTGTGAACTTACATGGCTTACTTTCCACTTTTACGTGATCTTCGTGTCCCTCGATCCAATCCACCAGTTCTCTACTTCGACAACCTTAGTGCCTTATACATGACAGTAAATCTTGTCTTTCATGCTCGCAACAAACATATTGAGTTGGATTACCATTTTGTCCGTGAATGCGTTGCATTAGGCCTTCTAATTATTTGACATGTTTATTCCATAATCAAAGAGCATATATATTTATTAAGCCATTACCTAAAGCTACCTTGGTTCATTTTCGCACCAAACTTTGCCTTCAACCTCGCCAAGTTTGCGAGAGGATATTGAGACACATACAAATGACAACAAACCTTGAGAGAATAAGGAAAGAATTCAAATTGTATCTCTAAAGGTCACTTTCCTTATTGTATCTCTAACGGCTACTTTCCGTATTGTATCACTAACGGTCACTTTCCTTATTGTATCTCTAACGGTCACTTTCCTTATTGTAAATATTGTACTTATTATAAATATTAGAACATATGGACTCTCACAACACATCGAGAGACATTCTCAATAAAATCTAAATTGTTCTTTTAATTCAATTTGTTCTTTCGAGCCTCTAACGGTCACTTTCCTTATTGTATCTCTAACGGTCACTTTCTTTATTGTAAATATTGTACTTATTATAAATATTAGAACATATGAACTCTCACAACACATCGAGAGACATTCTCAATAAAATCTACATTGTTCTTTTAATTCAATTTGTTCTTTGAGAGCACGTGCCGTTGACTAGTATATATATACGCATATAAGTTTCCAAATTACCTCACATATTCAAATCTAATAGGAGAGAGTAATGTGATTTCAACAATTGTATAGCAAATTCACATTTTTTCCCTAAAATAATTGTGAACCTAATCCAGTTCCATGACCTAATTACAAGATTATAATCAATTTGTATGTGGAGTAGCAATTTTGTTATTAAATTACATTGCTTTATTTCCTAAAAAAAAATTATATTGCTTTAGTTTGTTACAGCTTTAATTAAAAAAAAAAGTTTGTTACAACTAATTGACTTATTTGGAAACAGAATTTTAGTTTATGCCTCGTTAAGCACATGCATAAAACAATATGTTCAATTCGAACCTAAATACAATTTTACGTGGATTAAGTGTGACTTTTTAGAATGACGCATATATATTTGTATGTATATATATATATAAATAAATAAGTATAAAGCTCAAGTCTTTTGGAGTGAAACTCCACAATCGCATGTGTGACGTAAAGGTGGTTAAATTATCAATAATATATATTGGTACTTTGTTATTCAAACAATCTTTAATGATTTTATATACTATAAATAAAACAAAATTGTCAACAACCAACAACAAAATTGAATTGAATGATAATAAATAAATAAATAATATTCTAACTAGGAGGCTTACACTGAAGCAATGTCTAAGACAAAATTGTTTCTCGATTTGGTGATAAAATCTCTTTAGAAATTTGTCCATCCTAGGATTCAACCGGAGTGTCTTTCCAAATTTAGGAATCACCAATTTGAAAGTTCGCCAAACTGTATTTCTTTCTCTCTAACAAAACTATTAATTTCGAAAATTCAGTATAGTAATTTGTGTTCTAGTCGGACTTAAATAATAGTTGAAGAGTTGTTTCTCAAAAAATATAACTCTTTAATTTCGAAAATTAAAATAATCTGTTAAGTTCAAAAGTCATGACTGTTGAAAAACCCAACTGTATTAACCGTATAACAGTTAATTAATTTAAAAATTAATTATTGAAAAATTAAAAATTTAAGCAAAAAGTAAATCTATGTTTGACAGCCAAGCCAAAGCCCCAAGACCTAAGGCCCATCTTTGACATAAAAATGTATGGGTTACCCTATATCCATGTGCACCCAAGTGCATCCGATGGGTTCCCAACTCCTTGTCCCTTTGTCCCAAATAAAGTATGTTGAGTTGCTTTCACTTATAGAGTGTGAAAGTGTTTTGTTGTTCCTCTTCAAAACAATAGAACAAGACACACGAGTCTTTTGTTCCAACGGTACTAGCTAGAACAGATTCACATACCCTAAACTAATGATAAGACTAATCAGCATATCACTCACTATACATATAGGAGGGATGGAAATTTTTTGTTTTCTTTTTGTTTTTATTTTTATTTTTTGTTTTTTTTGTTTTTTGATAAATGAATGGAAATGTTTCATGACCAGTAAACTAATGAAATTTCTATTTTACTTCAAAAAGATCCCAAGTGGACTAGCTAGTGAGCTATATTTAGATTGTGATCATCAAGTCGCTTTCCTTTTGATTATATGGTCAGTATTGTTAGATAATTCTTGTATAAGTTTTCTCGGTTAATCAAGATTTGCATTGTTATAACTTTTTCATGAAACTTCTTTTCAATTAGCATACATGCATCTATATAGAATTTGAGTTCACCTTGGTTAGTCTAATTATTAGCAAATATATAAAGATGAGGCACTGTTATGCAATTAATGAATTAAATCTTGATTTTTCCATGTGAAACAGTTGGACTAATTAGAATTTGTGCACCGCCAATTTAGACTTTGAGTTAATTGCTTGCTGGCCCCAAAATCATGATTTCTTTCGGCTAGCTTTCGCTTCATTAATTTTCAAAGATGAAATCAAAATGTTTGTTTATTACTGTACTTTATCTGGTTATATTTGCCAAATGAGGTCATTTCATCCATTAGTAGCTAAGTAACAAACTAACAATAAAAATTTGACTTGGGCCCAGTAATATCTATTGAGGACACGCTGGGCCTTTAGGATGGGTTGGGCCTAGATTGGTCTTGCTTTATTATATCCAAATTAGTATATGGACGAGCTTATAGTAGTGCAAAATAGTCCTGGATCTGGGATGATTGAAACACTTTGAAAAAAAAAAAAAAAAAAAAAAAAAAAAAAAACAAGGGGTACTCATGGCGTATAGGTTACTTTTTGTATACTATTTTGTCTAGGATTACCCTTTATTACTTCGACACACCCCTACACCTTTGTAATAAAATGTGTCTCTCGAAAAATTAAAAAAGTTGAACTTGAAACATCTCGGAGGCCCAAGCGAGTAACTCGTAAGTCCCAACCACTTCATGAAGGCAATGGTTGATTTTTGATACATATATTTGCTAAAGGTTGCCGTCCTTTAAATTACGCTTTGAGATGTACATGCATCTTTAATTATGGCAAAGCAAAAGGGTTGTAAGGGGTAGCTGCTCTTCTTATATATAGACGTAGCCTTAAATAATTGTCGCACCTCTTTTGAGTAAGGGGCATTCGCTCAACATTTTTTTATAGTATCCTTACATAATTATCGTGCAATACCCCATTAAACTTACCTAATGGTCTATAATTAAAAATGCACGTTCACTAACTTGATTTTACGGCTTGTCATATTGTACATTGGAAAATGCTAAAATGTCACCCTCGGTGACACTCTTATGACGTGGCAAGTGGGTCCCATGTTAATATAATTGTGCGCAAAATGCAGTCTTGAGTGCGTAACACGCGTGGTGTGTATCTCGAAGCACGCCGCGGCTTTTCCATGAATGTGGGCGGCACACCACTCGTCACATTTTAACGTGGGACTCGTTCGCCACGTCATAAAGGTGACACTCGGAGTGTCATTTGAGATGTGATTCTAGCATTTTCCTTGTACATTATCTTCCTGACTAATAAAACTTTAAGAAATATGAAATACATTTTACACTATTAATCCACATATGTTGATAGGGACAACATCAGAAGATAAATCTATAAGAAATCTCCTAACAGCTTGAAGGATATGTGACTAGCCTTGTTTTCACACACAAGCCATTTTTTCTTTTTCTTTTTTTTGAACAGTCAATAGCAGGGTCAACAAGTCAATGAGCCAGGGTCTGCTTTCAAGTGCATTAGAATCGGTATCAGTAAGAAATTAAAATCCATCAACTGCAATTAATCGTGCAAAATAAAAAAAGTTTGATTCATGTAACTGACCTTAACTAATTTGGGACTAAAATTTTGTTGTTATTTTTTTGAGTAGCCGTGAGTATCCAAACATTTTGTCTAACTAGTCTCTCGAGCTCTGAGATTGCTAAAAGAGACCACCAGTGGCCCGATGTTTAGGCTGTTATGGGGAATCGAACCCGAGGTCGCGCGCCTAACTCACACAACCTCGTCCTCGCCTTTACCACTAAGTCATACCCGTCCGGGTTGACTGAAGCTTTGTTGTTGTTGTTGTTGTTGTTGTTACTGCTGATGTAAGAAAAATCTAACACACCCAACATTTTTTTTTTCACTTAACAAACTCAAAAAAAATATATTTTTATCATAATACTACTCTCTTCCTAATACTTTATATTTAATATAGAAAATCTGTTTAATGAATTCAATAAATCATTTTTTCTTTTTTCTTAATGATAATAATGGATGTCTATTGTAGTTGTTCCCAAGTCAAAAGGCCCAACTATAACAAAATTAAAAGGCTATTGAAGTATTGATCTCTGCTACTTTTCTAAATTTTTTAAGATATATTGCTATTGATATGATTTATACCAGAAGAGTAGGTGTATGAAATTTGACTTGTTCTCTTTGAAGGAGAGACAAGGACACTAAAAACAAACAAATTCAGAGACACTGCATGGATTTGCATTCTTTTCATATAATAAGCCAATAAGTTTGCATTATTATTAATAAGTTTCTACCTCCAGTGCGTTGGTCGAGTGGTAAGTTTTGCTTTCCAACACACTAACTAAGGCAAATATGTTGAGTTCGAAATCTACCAACTCCTTTCTCCCTCTCGAGTTCTTCCCTAGTAAAGGCAATTAAAGACCCTTAAGGGAATAGTCGAGTCCACCATCGGTTTGGTGTCGGCGGCGATGGCTCGGATACCTCGACTATCAAAAAATAAGTTTCAACCACCTTTGTATAGAACATTGTTGCTAATACTTAGACCGAGTACACCATGATATGCAGCTATAGTTACTAACAACTAAAAGAACAATGTCAGATATGTTAAATTGGCAAACAAACATTTAGCACGATTCATCCTTTTTCCTTTATCTTAAATTGTGAAGCAAAAGAACACGTTCATGGCATTGAAATCGCATCGACAAGTATCATTTATATCAAACAAGCTCTTTCTGCAATGAATTAAGGTTTAAACCATTTCTTCATACCTTATTGAATATAAAAACACAGGAAAGTATATCCGCACTGCGCGGCGCACAAGTAGAGATATCATTCAAATTCTAGCAGTTACTAATCAGGCCATGCCGTGACTTATGAAGACTTGAGATCCACCAAAAGGACAATGTGGAGAACAACTTATCGAAACTTCGATTAGAGAGAAAATAAAAGTCTGTTTTTTTGTAAGACAAAATGCAACCCTGGTATATTGGTAATGAACAGCATATACTGAGATAGAAATGATAACATGCCAATCTCTTATAGAGGACTTAAGTTCTCATCTTCTAGATGTTAGAAACATTTGTGCAGTACTGAGAGCATAGCTCAAGAGTGAACTTTTAGATGCATGCAGTAAAAACTAGGTATCCTACAGAGTAACCCCCGACCTCTCCATGTGTGCGCCTCTACTTAACATCAGGGCATTTCCAGCATTGTCGGCATGAGCAGCCTTTTCTTGGATGATAAGAGTCGAGTTTTTGAACAATAGGAGAACTCGCATGACCTACTCTCATAGAGAATTTGAAATGAATTCCTACACTTCATGTCAAATCTCACTAGTGTGCAGTAGAAGAATTAATTTTCAGATTCATAATGAATGACCCGGATCAAACGGGAAACTTAATGAAAAGAAAACTACTAGAGAAGAATTAATTCTCAGATTCATGAATAACAGGGAGATGAGTAGTTATACAATAAGCACATTTATGCTATCATATAAGTCGGAAAAAAAAGATTAAAATGAAAAAAAATGAATGCCAGTATCATCCAAGAAAAATAAGTGAAGTAAATAAGCAAAGGTTATTCAAGTTGCTTTGATGTCAAAAGAAACAAAAGAATATTGCAAGTTCTATTCAAATCTTGAACCAATTTGCTTTTGAATAATGACCCTTTGGAATGCATCAAAGGTAAAGAAAACAGTAAGATGGAATAAGGGAAGCCTTAACATGATGTAAGCGAGTATACCTATCAGCGGATTAACTTAATCCTCAGCAAATGTCGAAAACAAAGTCTGGAGACCTAGAGCCCTTGTGAATTAGCCATGCCGAATATACATCTATAAACAGCACATACTGAGATGACTACTAGCCCCCACTTAATTATGCAGCACTCTTCAACATGCAGACTTAAAAAATAGTCTTCACGTGAAGGATTCTACATGTTGCTTCGCAGCATTGTCCAGTCAAGCAGAACCAAGGGAAAAGATGGGAATCGTTGAATTTGGCCATATTTATTTGGGAAGTAGTACATAAATCCGCATCATTAATTCCTCAGATCCATTTCTGATTTTAAGACAGAATATTATCCTTGAAAATTTGAAATGTATATAAAAAGCACCAAAGCCGCATCCGCAGGAGCCTATTCATTATGTTCCGGTATAATTTCCCCAGCAATGAAATGACTGAAACCATGAAGAAGTTCAATGGGCTTCGGCATCACTAAGGTATGCATGTATATACAGAAGGATCCCTCAAAAAAGACAAGTAGATGCCAGCAGTTGGGTGATGTAGCAGATGTCAAAAATGGCAAGAGACTACAACTGCGAGATGCAAATCTTGCAGTGATGCTTTGATTTCTGCGCTTGAAAGCCCTTCCATTTCCAATTGTTTTCATCTCTCCTTCGAGCACCTTGGAAGGTATCCACTTTTTCAGCAATGTTGAGGTCATGTTACAATAATGCAATAGCTGCCTGAGCCCTTACTTGTTAACATCACTATATATCGCACAAGCTCAGGAACCCGCAATAGCTCATGACAGTTTTTCATTCGGAACATGGGAGTTCTGTACCATATTTGTTCCACCAACACTTTCACCACCGTGTATCTTCCACGTTGGGCTCAACTTTCACAGCAGCAGTACTATCACAATTTACGGCACCATGAACTGTTCCTCGGACTCGTCGAAATGACTTCACTTTCATGTTCTCTTCTGTCATGGGCTCCGTTCCTCTTCGTTTCCTTTTAGTTGTTGTTAAGTAGCCACATGCAAAGGCTTCCAATGCCTTGGTAGTCAATGGCCTGCTTCTCGTGCTGTGCCTTCTTGTCGTCTCAGGCTGCTGTTCTCTGCCAACCTCATTCAACATCGAGGAATCTTCTGGCTGCTCCTAGTTTTACCTCAAGCGGGAAGGCCAAAGCATCTTCATTTTGGTCATCCTTCCTGTCTTCTTCTTCGGTACAACAGGTTTGTCAGTTTCAAAATCTATGGGAACTTGGGGTAGGTTCAGGTCAAACAACTCAGTGCTATTTTCGATCTTGCCCTCAGCAACATCGACTGAATTTTCTTTAACTGAAGAACTAGTTGATACTCTCTCATTAGATGGGCCTGCCTCAGCAGACACATTTCTACTTGCAACAGTTAAGTCTGACGGAAGATGGTTCTCTTCTTTATTTTCTCGGGGATTGGTCAATAAACTATTCAAACTGCAGTTCGCTTCTTCATTACTACAAGCAGTTAATCTCCGGCGTTTTGTAACAGGAGCTAAACAGTTTGATTGTCCTGATTTCATTCTTCGGCTGAACTGATTTAATTTTTTAGTCTTGCTCGGTTGCTTAGATGGAACAGCACATTGATCCTTCTTATCCTCTTCCATTTGCTCCTTGACAGTGTCTGGACCATTTATTTCTATCTGTAGCTTTGTACAGACTACAGAATCTGGAGCAGCCTCAAAGCATTCTACTCTCTCAGCTACACTTTTTTTTGGGGAACTGGAAGTAGTACAAGAACCTCCTCTATCGCTTGATGTAGTATCAGAAGAGTCCAGCTCCACAGCCAGCTCCACAGAGTTGTTCTTGTCAAGTTTTCCACATAACTTGTAGTACTAGTGCCGTTGACACTTTCGATAAGAATAGGTAAAGCTCGCAGCTTTCTAAGAGTCAATGGTTCCTCTCCAGGAACCACACTGGTATCTACTATAGTAAACTTCATTACATCGGAATTGATACTCAGTACTTTTGGACGCAGATAACTGTGATTTTGACCATCGTGGACATCTTTTTCTCTGTACCGCGCTGTTCTTCATTTTCTTTGTTTCCTTTCGCTTGATCATCCTCATATTCAAGAAGCCTCGGATCAGATGCAACTCTGTTTAGGACATCAGTCACAGAATCAAAGTAATGGTTGCCCTTCACAAGTCGCCTTCTAGAGTACTTCTTAACACCAGGTACGAGAAAACACCAAAGTGTGCTTAGAACCAGAATGACTAAGATTTTTAGGCTGTTTGGGAGTGCCACCCTCTTGCAAGCAAACGTGGCCAAACAGCTTCCCAGAATAGATCATTCGATCGGGCTTTACTTAACCTGAAATCTCCTTTCAGAAACTTGATGATATCCGCAGGTGAGAGAGAAGAGCAAGCCTTGCCAACTGGTATTTCGACACTGAGTAGGAATAACGTGATTAACCTTTGCTGGCTCCTGAACAATGCCAGTGAGATCATGCTTTCTTCTACCAATGCCCACAGCGTCTATAAGAATATTTAAGCCAACGTTGCTCTTTAATGTTGTGACATATTCTTCTAGCAAAATTTTTCCTCTGCAAAATGTCCTGAGACCTGCCAATATAAATAAAGTTAAGAAAAAAATAAAGAAGATTGAAAAAGATAAATTAAAATAAAAGATACTTGCAGCAGTGACATCTTATGCCAGTAATGACGCAATACCCTCGAATGTGCAGAATTAATAATTGCAATGCCAGGAAAAACTACATTCAGTAAAGTTAAGGACGATCAGCCTTCTATCACACATAAGTCGATGGAAACCTTGGTAAAGCATATCTCTATGCTTGCTGTACCCCAAAAAAAACGGACAAAAGAGCCAGGTATGTCATCAAGGATTTTAAGGCAGGCTTTTATTATTTTATGAAGTTCTCAACCGAACGAAAGAGCATATATTCGCGAAAGTATAGTTTGTTTCAAAGAGAAAACATAGCAATGTGACAAGTTGGATTTCCCACAACTTGGAAATGTATAACATTGATGTGACATCAATTCCTTCATACAGAACTCATTAGAGTGCTTTGGGAATCACAGTTGATGCATTGCATGCTCCACTTTCAGGAAGTCGGCCCTATATTGTGTTATCAATAATGAAACAACAAATTTAGCTCACATTGAAAGTTCTTTCCAACCAGTTAGATTTGTCCGTGAAGCTAGAATACAAACACCAAAGGCGGAAAAGAGAAATGCATGAACGACATTGGGAAGTTAAGTTTTTTCTTTTATCATGAAAGCTATGCAATGCCATTAGTGGTTATACATGGGGTCACTGCTCATACATTTAACTCCTAAAATTTAGTAATCAAGTAATGATAGATTATTGCTATCTTATTCTTATTTTTAGGATCTCCCTACATCTTTTATGCCATTTTAGTCAAGTTTTTTGCAGTCTCTAGAATGGTTGTAATTTACAAAATTTCCAATATGAGAATGAAGCAAATAATAGTCAAGAAATAGAAGTAAGCAAAGGGAATGAGAGAAATACTTGCTCAGCAAGAGCTTTAGCTTCATAATTCAAATGTGTGAATCCCCATTAAAAAAAACTCTGATGCAGCTTCATACATATGAAGCCTTTCTTTTACTTAAATTGCTGTTCTCACTAATGACTTCATTCATGCAGATAAATTAAATGGACAATCCAACCACCTTATCAGATACCAGTCCTCTTTCTTTGTTTCTTTTCTAAATTTACCACCACAATCTTATACTAGCTTCTTTTTTTTTTTTGGTTTCCCACGTGGTGTCCGACAGCCAACCCACCGATTAATCCCACACTCGGGCACCGGCTGTTACCCATAATCTTATACTAGCTTTTAAAGCAGAAATATTTCGTTCTCTACAGTTTCAAATCCTAAAGTGCCATTATCACATAAATGTTTTAATTCCTACCTTGCCGTCCTCTCTGTGAAGTACCAGAAATATGTGTTAATACTCACACTAGTTCTGCATCAATCTCCGGAAGGTTGGTGAACAGTGTGACCATTTCTCAGATGATTTCATAAAACAATCCAGGCTCTATATTAGGTTGGTGGCGGATAGTGGCCAGAGTCAAGAAATTTTCAGCTAGAAAATCAATCACAGACCGGTTCAACAATTGCAAGAGTTTGCAATGTGACAATTTTGCTCTCATAGCTGAAAGTAGTTTGTTGTATTGGTCTGGTGCATTCTGAAGTATCTACAATGGCGACATAGTCTGGATAAAAGTACAGTGGAACTTCTTCTGTTCTTTTCTTTTTCAATTCATAATAGCGAAATGCTTATTTTGTTTTACATCTTACATTTGTGAGTGTATGCATCTGTGAACGAATGCTGCGAGATTCTACAAGTATACAATGTTCATGCGCCCTTTTTATTTCGATTAGAAACAAACATTAAAATAGGAAGAACAAAATAGAAAAGGACAAGGAACATCAACTGAGACATGTTACTAAAAGTATAAAACCACTCCCAATCCCTTGTGATGCTTCAAAAGAAAGTAGTCTTCATAATCCTCTTGAAAGATCCATAGAAAGGTACTACTGTAAATCTTCTCCATAAAGATAAGAGGTCTACCTTTTCCTATTTTCACAAGTCCTGTCGTTGTGCTTATGATTCAGATGGCAGCTTTAAAGTTTAGTTCAATAGGTCTTAGATCTTAGAAACTACATGCCAATTTTCGGTCTTTCATACACTGGTACATGCAGCATTTCTAAGCTCATGGCAACTAAGATAGGCGCTTGACCCACCTGAGGCATATCTCAATAAAATTTTAAACAATAGTTCTAAAAAGGATCTCCTTGAAGAAAAGCTGCCACCACAAAGGTGTGCAAAATAACACTGGCTACGCAGACCTTAAGGTCATGGCGGGCTGGAATAGTTCTAAGCTCATGGAAACAAAGAGAGAAGCTTGTCTCTTTCCTATCTCTAAGGAGGGTGAAATTTCACAATATGAAACTCTCCTCATTGAAGAACTATCCAGCCATTTCAATCTCAACCAAGATAAACATCAACATTCATCATAGAAATATTATGATGGGTCAGTGTCTTTTGAGCACTAAAATTTTGGCTCACAATCTTTCTTTTTTTTTCTTTTTTTTTTTTTTAGTCATTCATACCATTTCTCTATATGCTTTACATCTCTCCCAACCTCACAAAAAGAAAAGGAAAGATATATTCCTTAATTCATCGGAAGTTTTCACCTTTTAGAAGACTCTCACATAATAAAGCAGTTTTGTGTTTTTTATTTTGCTAAACAATCACTTTTCTCAACTGAGGGACGAGTAACCTTAAAGCTTATGTATTATCAAGTTATTTATCAAGAAAAGAGATGTTCATAAGATTTGTTTCCCTGCTAAAAGTATAAATAGCGTTACTTCTTTTGCTTTAGAAAACACTATCATGCAATTCAAGAGCAAGTACTATGGAAATTCAGTTAATAGAATAGCATTTTTGAAAATATCAAATAACACAGGCAGATAAGGCATAAATCACAAAGCCAGAAAAGATCAATTTCGCGTGCCACTATGAGATTGAAAGACTTATAATCTATCTACCTGAGCAAGACATCTTGGCATTCTTTAGAGACATTCCAGGGAAGCAAACGGGACACCAATTCCTGCTGCCTCCAACCTGTAAAAATCTTTTGCCCATGTATGCATTTCCTGCTTCTTGTCTTTCTGCAATCCAACCATCTACGATGTTCATCAGACCTATAAAACTTCCCATAATAGAACAACAATATGTCTCCCCATCTCTTTCACTGTCCACAAACTTCTTCACCTGTACAAGATTCTTCCCAAAAATATAGAGACCAAGAAGAAAGCCCTGGCGCTCAATATCACTCCAAGGACTACCTAAACATCCTGGAACTGCATAGTAGTCTTCACCGCCATGCTTTCGATCCAAGTTAGATCTCCCACTTTGTGATGAACATGGAAATAGGTCTACTTCCTTTTCATTATTATCAGCAATTGTAGGTTCGGATATTGTCAATCCTCTCATTATCAAATGAGGATACTGATGAAATATTAACCCTTGAATCTTCACTATCCAAGTTAATCAGGCTTCCCTTGTATTTGCAGGTTGTACTGATCCATTTATCTTCAAAACACCTTCTATATCTCCACTAAGTTCACGCTTTTTATGACAAATCCACATTATTGGAATGGGCAATCCAGGAGATCTAAAATGATCAGAAGGCGGTGGCCACTAGAAAAGAGTCAACATCGGTATTGCTCTCTGGAAGCTGAAGATATTCAGATGGTGTCTGTAATGGTGGCAGTTCAACCTGGTAATCGTCACCAACCCGAGGGACTACTTGGGGGTCTCCATAGAGACCACTTGCATCATGAGAACTTGGGGATCCTATCCTCATCAGGATTCTCTTCTCAGTAATGTCGTTCCCACTGGGGTTTTCTTCTGACACACTGCATCAAGCACAGAAACAGTATCTAAAGTCAAGGGCAATTTTCATATACTCAAAAATCTAATGGTCTCATGACAAAGGGAAATAAAGGTGAGATAGATTGGGTTCTTCCATAATGGACATTACCAATCAACATATCAATTGTGAGGCCGAAAAAGAAAAGAAGAAGTGAAGGAATGGTGTGAAGAAAGCTGCAGAGAATAGTCGTCACAGATCATACCACACAAATGCAGCACAGCAATATGTAACATAACAGAAGAGGGGAGAAATAATGCGAAAGCATTAAGTAAATGATTAAAAGAATGCGTCATAACCTCAAAATAAATCAAGTTATTTTTATGCAATTTTGAAAGGCCTTATATGGCATGAAAGAAGAGAATGTACTTCAAAGCATAGACGATAACCATTTAGCGAAAGTTGCAGACTTGCACATTTATCACATGATATAAGCATGTTTTGGTAATGCTAGATTACTACATGCTCGCAAAAATGAAACTATAAGATTCAAATAATACGAAGATAATAATTAGAAACGACAGCGCTGAACTTATCTTCAATATCTCGTGTTTGAGCTTAATATTACTGCTCTCAGTTTTATCAAGAACATGATTCTGATTCCCCTGGTCCCCATGAAAAAGATAGTTGAGACCAAGAGAGAATGCTCTACAGTTGACCGTTCATATTCTACATAGGGACCATAAAGGCCCAAGATTTGTACATTACGAACATTATGGCATGCTCCGTGACATTTAGATGCCTATTATCAGAAGTTTCGTAGGGGAAAACTCATCTTCTTTGCTTAAAAACAGTAATCAGTCAAGCAACCACTAAAACATTGGTTCCAATGAACTAAAATGGACTAAAGCACTTCCCTTTTCTAATTGACATTCTTCCTTGCACAAGAGAATCGTTGCTCCATAAGAAAATGAATAGGAAAATCTTCTACCAAGCTCAATGCCAAAGCCGATTAGGAGAAATTCCATGAACTGAGAATGGCATTGCATATCGCCTTGTTCTAAACCATGTAACGCAATCCATATGACAACTGAAGGCAGTTCATAGATAAGGAATTCCATTTTGTAGTTATGTACATCTTAATTGGATCTTGCTCTCCAGTGTGAAAAATCCAAACACATACCAACTATAAGAGAGCTCATCCGAACTACCACAAAATCGCCTTGACGACCAAAGAGATCCCCAAATGTATTCATTGTTCACTCTTACAATCAAAATCAATCAGCCATTCTATTGTTATTGTTAATGTAAGGGCAAATAAAGTCCTCTTATCTCAATCAGAAAACTGAAAAGAGGCCAAAACATTGAAGTCAAAACAGTATCTGCCCGAACAAAGTTCTAATATTTCTCTCCAGGAAATCAAAACCAATGCTCAAGTTGAACACCACAAACACCATAGACAAGCGTGATTATGCGTAAATCCAGACTAAAACCACTTGCACCCATTACCACCAAGACACATTAAACCAGATGTTCCAATCAACCAATCTGAAATCCATCACAGAACCCAAAACGTGAACTTGAAGCTACCCCACAAACATGAAACACCCATATCAAGCAAACAATCAAAAACCCACAAAATCAGAACAAACCCAACAATATTTACATTGATCTCAACATACCCACAACACAAAAAAATCAAGAACTCCACAACTTTCAATAAGCAATTCCACAAAGCGATCTTAAAATTGTGTTAAATTAACACAGTAAGACTAAGTACATTAAAAAAAAAAAAGGCATGCATAGGTAGGAAGTGAAGAGATTGTTCAAACCTCCATTGAAGTGGCAGAGACGTCAAAACCCATGTGAGAGACTAAACCTGGATAAAATGGGTCATCATTGTTATGTATCGATTGAGCTTTATTAGGATTGGAAAATAAGTGGGCATAAACAGCAAGAACGATATATATATAGTAAAGAAGAAACACACACAAAAAGATAAGAGAAGAGAAGATAAAGGGTCTTTACCTTTGTTGCTGTTGTTTGTTGTTACGATGATGTTGCTGATTTTCATCTTTCATGGCGAAACCGAATTGGAAGGACTTGTTGAGGACAAAGTGATGAGAGGGAAGGCTAGAATTGAGAGAAGAAGAAAAAGATTTATGGTGAACATAAGTACTTTTTGAATCACACGAGATTGTGACCATGGGGGTTCATAAGACTTGTAATTTTACTAATCAATACACACCAATATATATATATATATATATATATATGTACTATATATATACCTATATGTATATATATTAGTAAACATGCAATTAGTCAAGTTGTTCAGTTAAATAGCAGGGATATCCGATACTCTGTACCTCGACCTTAATGTTTAGATTAGAAGAACGTAGGACTATATAAGTGTTTAGCTAAGAGTTTTTATATCTTTTATTTGTGTATTACGTAAATTGAGATTTTGGATTAAGGAGGAAGAATTTGTGTCCTTCTGCCTCTAACCTTTTTGTTTTTGATATGTGATACTAATAGGATTCGATAATATATATTCGTTAAGACATTCAAATTTTTTATAGTACTATTTTTTTTTGAAACAGGATCTCGAGAATATCTACATTGGACATTAATTCAAGAAAGAAGTCGAAATAGATTTGGGTTTCACCCTTGTGAATTTAATTCCACGTCGATTTTCTTTAGCAGGTAGATCTCGAATTTCAAATCTGGTAGTATAATGCAAGGATACCAGTATAGAATTAGAGCTGATAATCTGACATTTATTAAATTAGAATACCGCATAAGATTAAGGCGACAAAAGACAATAATGAGAAATAATGACTTACGCCATTATCACAAAAAAAGTATCTAAATCTTAACCAGCAGCAACTATTTTTTTGTTGGTTTTAATCTAAAGTGATTTTAGTAATGTACGTTACATCAAAGTTATTACAAAAATCTTCTTTTTATATAGCTTATCATTAGGTCGTTAGAGGATTAATGTTCACTTTACCAACAAAAAGTGTGTTTTATGTTTGAGGATGATAAGAGGTTTGGAACCCAAATGCTATGGTGAAGAACTCATAAAAGCAATAACAGAAAAAATAGCAACACAAAGGAAACAAAAAAAAAAAAAAAGCAGTTAATAATAATTTGCTCAAAAAATGCCCAAAGCATCTCTGAGGCTTTAAGACATTAATTACTACAAAAGGCAAATACTGATTCGGCTCACGTTGAGGTGTTATCAAAAAAAAAAAAAAAAAAAAAAAACGGCGTGGTTAATAATTTACTCAAAAAATATTAATGTTGGTTTTAAAAATAATTAATAACTTTTCTTTTTGTCAAAGCTCTTTCAGAACAATTTGGCATGGTATTTGTGAAAGTTTTCAGAGTTTTCAGAGACCACAAACACATTTTTAGATCTATAACCAAACATGTCTTTTTTTTTTTTGGTGATTACTGATTATTCATATGGTATGTATTCATGTACACATTATTAAACTGATATTTCGTCTTAAGCTACAAATTAAACCATATACTTACGAGCAAATTTAAGGCACATTTAAGATCACAGATCCGAAATTCAATTGGGAATATGGGATGGATATGGGTCCCACAGTGTAATTTTACAAACAAATGACCTTTGTGGCCCACGAGGTTGCATGTCAAATATCAGGACTTCTTATCTAATGATAAGTGGGTCCATGTATTGCACTGACAAGTGTCCATCATCAGACGGTGCAGACTATCGTTTTTTTATAAGAATAAGAAATTCTTTTATTTTATTTTTATCGTAAGTGTCAGACGTCATCTCTCTTGCCTAAAGCACGATCAATGTCACCAGAGTTAATTGGGCGCCCTTGCTACTACCTTAAAAGTCGAAAGAGAAATAATGTATAGTTGCTTGTCTTAGACTCTTTAAGTGAATGCTAAAGTCTTGTTTCGAAATGAAACACCACGCCTCACACGCATCGGGAAAGAAATTTTTTACGAGGAAGTTACTTTAATGATAATAACAGTCACATCACAAGACATATCGCTCGCACTCTAACCATCTATGTGTTCTTCAAAATGCTAATATACATATATCTCGAATGATAAACCACAATTTAAAATTGTATTGATGTCACATAAAAAACTCTTACGAGTTAATGTGTTTATGGATGTGACATTATTATTATCATTCTAAGTATTCCATTCTTTATTTTCACTCTCACTCTCACACAAATAGTTTCCACCGCTGGATATATTTGATATTTCTGATTTGATCCAATGGCTTTCACCTTTCATGGGTTGAACTGAACTGATTATGAATTGAGGTTGGCCGTGAGGTGACTCAGTCGTCAAAAGAGATGGACACAAAAAGCGCCGTCTTTCGACAGGGACCGTTCATTTTCCTCGAGATTGTACTTTGATGAATGAGGTGCTAAGTAGATAGTATGAGTCAGCGAGAGAACTGATTTGCTTTTGAAAAAGCTTGTAAGTCAGATCTGATACAGTTTCCATGAGATCTATAATGTAGTATAATAAATCACTTGTCAAATGTAAAAGGAAAATATGTTTTTTTGACATTCTTTTGTTATATACATATCCTACTCCTTTAAAATTTGTAAGGGCTTGCCACAACCCGAATTTTTAATTCTAGTTTAATCTCTTAATCATGATCAAATAACCCGTGACGCAAGTGCGGGAATGGAGCCGTACTTTAACTGGAGGGGGAGCCAACGTTGCCTTCGCACCATTTGTTAAACTAAAAATATATATAACTCTGACGGGTTGGTTAGTAGTAAAGACGAAGACGAGACTCGTGGGTTATTAGACATATGGTCTCGAGTTCAAGTTCGATTTCTACGACACTCAAACGTCGTGCCACTCGTCGGTCCTCTTATTTCTATAATCTCTGGGCCTATGGAACTAGTCGACAAGTATTTGAATGCCCATGGTTAATAAAAATAAAAATACATATAAAGTTAATAAATTAAACTTTTTATTTTGTTAAGAAACTATTTTAATTACAACATCTTTAGTTCCAACATGAGTCAAACCCGAACTTTTGCCATTGGCAAAGGAAAATGCTGGTGTCATATTCACTTCGACGCATACTTGTGCCCCGAACCTTTATTTTTGCTTCAATGTGGCCGACTCTTACTAATTTGGGATTAAGCTTTTTTTTTTTGCTGTTTTTGTTTTGTTTGCAAGAGAGGCAATGAAGTATATTGTGTGCTTTCTAAATGAACAACATGAGTTAATTAGTGCTCATATTTTAGACTAGTTGTAAGTTAACCTTAATTAATTTGGAATTGATATGTGGTTATGTTACTATATATCGTTTATAAGTATGAAATTAAAATGAACTATTTATATATTATATTTAAACTACTAAGCTCAATCTTATCTGTCTAGCATTAAACGATTATTGAATTGTAAGAATCTAATTACTGTATATTCATCTTAATCATGTCCTATGTAACAAAATTTGATAAAATAATAGAAAATGTAAGAATTTAATTACTTTATATTCATCTTAATCATGTCCTATGTAACATAAAATTTGATAAAATAATAGAAAATATTAAGAGAGTAAGGGAACTAATCAGGGAGCTAGCTAGTTGTTTTTCTTTCTAGCAACAAGAGGGGGTCAATTAGTATAGTTGGATACATACATTCATATTTATTTACATACTATGTGAGGGTTGGGTGGAGCCGGGGGCCATGGCCCTCACTATACCTCTGGCTCCGCCTCTCGGTGACGTGAGACTCACATCGAGATACGTGTCGTGACCGAGAAGCGAGGTGACCAAAGTATATGTTATATTTGTAATGATATATATGTCTAGTGTTTTGTATATGTGTAGACTACTAAGTCATTTCTACTTATGAATATGTGTCGATACGTGTGTGGGAACGCGCATCGAGTCGAAAGTGTCAAAGTGAGAACGAGGTAGAGAGTGATATAGTAAGTTGGCATAAGTATTATATAGCTTTTATAGTGATTTAAATGGGTTATGGTTGATAATATATTAAGTATGCCTAAGTTAGTAAGTTAAAACAATAGCCGCTTAATTTTCATCGAGACACGTATCGACTCATCTCAACACCAATGGAGTTACATATTGGTGTCACATAACATGAGTTAGTGAGACATGTGTTAATAGTAAAATCACTAGATGAGCCTCGAGACACGTGTGCATAATGAGATCAATAGTTATTAATCAACCATATCCACTTATTATATAAAGCCGGTAATAAACTCATACAACCAAATCAACTTCATTTCATTTGCTTAATTGAGAAGGAAACTTGGCTGGAGCAGTTAGAATATGGATGGAGGAAGAAGATATTACCATCAACCAAAGTGGGTTTGGTGAAGGAGAGATCAAGTTAAGCTAGGTGTCCATCAAACTAGGTACACATATCTCTATTTAAATTGAAACCAATTCTGGTTTTTGGCCATTTTCAAAGGATAGATGATTAGGTCTTTGAAATTGGTTGATATATTTGGATTCCATCATTTCAAGCCGATAATCTAGCTATTAAGAGAGTTCTGATTTGGTTTTGAAATATAAAAGATATGAATTTTTGAAGTTGTAAGTCAAAAACTGAATTTCTGCATGTTGTATTATGAACTAACCTATGTAATTTGATCATAACTTGGTCATTTTAAATCAAAATGAACCTAATATGGTGTTACTTGAAAGCTAACTCAAAGAGGAATATCTTTGTCTTTACCGAAACTTTGTAGTTAAAATGTTTTCATATCCAAAAGTGCTATACAAATAGGTGATAACATGCATTACGAGATTTTTGAAACTAAATTTATAAATGGCATAACTCCCTAACTACTCATCCAAATGAGCCGATCTTTTAGTATGTTTAGTTATTTGGTATGTTAGATGCCTTGTAACAAAATCACGAATTTGTAAACTATAGATCGGGAGAAATGAATTTTATAAATCTGCTTAGGTCGATTAGGTTCCAATTTGAGATGTGTTTAGTAAAATTACAATATATCTTTCGCTTTTAAATCAATTATGCAAACCAAACCTTTTCAAAAGCTAAGTTAGAGACCAAAAACTTTTGTACAAGGGAAGGTGTTGATATTCTGATAATTTCATGTCTAAAAGCGCATTATAATACATAACTAAAATTTCAATATTATTTAGTATTAAGGGCTCTATTTTGGGTTAAGATTCCTAAACCCATTTGAACCGATCTAAACCCAATTATTTGATTAGTTTGATATCACGAATCTAAGAAAGACAGTCTCGAGAGTTCTGATACGCGATACGAGGTGTCTGGGAGGCGCGATTAGCATAGAAAATTGCGCGGATTGTAAGTAAACCGATTAAGATATTTATTTACATTTCATTCATGTTTATTTGTTCTTTCCATCATTTGGACTGATTTCCTTTGTACTCATATGCCATGACTTATTGTCCCTTCTCATTTCATTAGGTTGCTTTCATGGTATAGAAATGCAATTGTTTCATCGATTCTCAAGCCATGTTATTTATTGAAATATGAAAGTGGTTTTTGTATCTAATTACATTAGAGGTCTCGGTTTGATACGGGGTCATTAGACTTTCCAGGGTGACGGATCTCTCCACTATCTTGCGTAACATATGGGAAATAAGTCCCGAGGTTGTTGGCAAGCATAACTTGTGCAAAGACACGGGTTATAGGACCTGTGGTTGTTGGCAAGTATATATCGGCGCAGACTCGGCACCAACGAAAGGTTATAAAGGTAAGAGCACCGCTAGACCATCACATCGATGTAGAGCCTGCCTCATCCTCATATACATAAGGAAAAGGTTGATGGGATGAAGATCACACCACCGACTACTGTAGATCATTACTATTTAACCCCAGTGGTCGGGCTTTCATTTTGTTTAACTAAAATATCTCTTTCGCATGTTCTCTTTACAACATAGTTGCTATTATCATGTTTTTATATACTTGTTGCATATTTGGGAATGTGAAAAATGTCTCTCAAAGTGTTACTTTCTTCTTTCCCCGCGTATTTATCGGCCCTTATGATCGGCACGTAGGTGTAAATCCATCGAAAGTACTGGCCAGTGCAAAGCAGAAGATCGTCGACTACTTCGAGCCACAAGGAATGTCGCGTACATCAAATCTCAGTAGGTTTGATTTTTGATGTATTACGTTTATATGTATGTCATATACTTTTTGGGTTGTATACTTGGGTCGAGCGAGTAGTACCTCGACTGTACACATGATGTTATATATCGTTGTTTCATTATATATGCATGTGATCTTTATTTCCGGTTTTTCCACAATTGTTAGGTCTCATGGTATAAGCTTTCACTAATTAGTTAAGACTTCCACCGAATAAACTTTTAAGTAAGTAAAACTTTAATTAACTCTGATTTATGAATCGACATATGATATGTTTGGTAAGTAATAAGGTTTTGCAAAGTGCCGAGGTAATTCCTTGTTAAGTCGTATATGGTGAGATTATGGCTTAATGATTGGATTAGGCCTTAACGCTGCCCTAATTTGAGAAGGGATCGCCATCGGTGGTATCGAGCCTAAGTTTATAAAGCCTTAAGGGAGCCTAAAAGCTGACGTACCCACAGCTCCCCATGAAACTGGCCCCCGCCCGGCCTAAACCCACGCGGACCCCCGAGCTCAATCCTCGCAAGTCAACAAGCAGCCTAGTCGCCCTCAAATAATGAAATTCTCATTAAACTTGTATTTTCCGTTGAAATTAAACTTATGACAAGATTAAATAACGCAGATTTCATTAAACATGAAATAACCTACCATGAAAACCCCGAAAAACCATCATATAAACATGATTATCCTATATCACTTTCTGGCCCCATTATATCCTAGTTGTCTTCAAAAACAATAAGATACAATAAATACAACAAAAATGGCAAAACATATAGTCGTGCAAGGAAGGAACCGCTCCACAAAGTCCTAAAAGAAAATCACCTATCACTAGTCATTTCCTTTCGCCCGTCTCTGTCCGTCTTCCGCACCCACCGTCACAAACCAGACTCAGTGAGTACAATAAAATAGAAAGTAATAACTAGAAGGATATAAACAAAGAATTCATGAATCATTGAAAAATAGTCCAAATATCATGTGATATTTGAAGCAAATAAAATAAAAAGAGTGCATGATAAAACAGATCGAGCGTATATTCACAACGAAATATGAGTGCCTAGAAATCAAAGAGGCAACCAAGTGGTCTTAAATCCACAACAATCTTCAACAAACCACAACAATCTAAGTACTCGAGGAAAACTCACGTTTGTCAGGTAGCCACACCCTCGCAGTAGTGTTCACGTTAGCCCAACTAGCTATAATCTCAGAGAGCACCTCCCGACACACTAAGGCCATAGACACTCAACCAAGGAATAATGAATAGAATCCCAACAAGAAGATATTTATCAACAAAGCCAATAAATATGAAAAATGAATTACTATGCATTTCCTTAACCGGTTTACTCACATACTTCGTACTTGCGTTGCATCCGCTCTCGCTCTTACGGACACGCTCCCAAACCGAATAATTCCGAACTCCCGGACCTTCTCCTAGGTTCGTGAGGTCCTAAACCATGTTGTTAGACCAAATTATAGTTGTTTTGGAGATTTTGGAAAATTTCAATTTTAGGGTACCTCGTCAGTGGGAATTAGCGCGTTATTCTGATATTACGGGCTGCAAATTCCTACATTAGCGAATGCTACCTTAGTACATCTGATATAGCGTAAGTGGTTAATCCGCTAGTTTTTGACATTAGCGCGTTAATGACATATTAACGCGCTAGATTTCTCACCTAGCGCTATGTGTAGCAAGTACAACCCGCATTTCCTGCAGCTCGGTAAATCCCGGGTTTGCATGACATATAGGCCTTGTTTATTGTTCGTCGGGAACCCTATATACATTAGTAGGGGTCCTCAACATCAACCAAAACACAAAAACAACAACAACTCCAAATACATGAATATAATGAATTGACCAAGCATGTGAATGATGTACCCAGCTTAACGACCTTGCTATTCTTCTCCAACTTCACTTGATTCTTTGAGTTTTCTTCCACCTCTTGAGTTACACCGCAAAGACCTCTCTTCTTCCCTTCTTGCTCGCCAACGATGATAATGAAAAAGGAGGTGATAAGTTTAATTGACCAAAGTGGTTTATATGTTTGAATTTGATTAAACCTTAGCCTTACATCTATGTGCACTCTCACATATCAAGGCTCATCTGCCTTGTGGTCCATCCTCTCCCACTTGTCTTTCAAGTCATGTTTGAGTGACTCTAATCACGGACTCACTTGGTCTCTGATAGTCAGTAATACGGTCTCGATGCATATCATAAGGCCTTTGTTTTAATTTCACTACTTTAGGCTTGCTTAATCAATTATTCAATGTGATCACACTAAAACTATATGCACCACTATAATAAGTCAACTTACACTTACTTCACGTGCAAGCCTACCCTCTTACTTCCACGTTGACACGCGACTTCGAGGTACGTCCCTCGCTAAATGTCTTCGCTCACCGAATGCCCCGTATATACCTTACTCGCAAATAATAAACATATACTTGGACATTAGAAATTCACATTTGGGTATAACTAAATAATACATACACCACTTTAAAAAATATTTACCTCGGGTGTCAAGTCCAGAGAGTTTCAACAAGTACGTCAAGTCACGACAACACTCCATGGTCCTGGTAAAACATGACACGTGGCACGTATAAATTTAAGGATCATTACACTAAGTTTATAGGGCTTAGATTGTGGAATATGGTTATTCTA
The DNA here is from genome assembly GCA_039657325.1 of Stephania cephalantha. NCBI lineage: Eukaryota > Viridiplantae > Streptophyta > Magnoliopsida > Ranunculales > Menispermaceae > Stephania > Stephania cephalantha. The sequence continues at coordinate 45,195,875 of CM077579.1, read as the reverse complement.
TAATGTGATACCAAAGCTACAATTTGTAGCAAAAGGCCTAAATTTTCCAAACAAGTAACAAATAAAATTTAAACAAGAAAACATAAGTTTAGCTATTGTCAAAAGGAAAACCCGACGATACTTGCCTATAAACTATTAGTTGGGAAATGAGTGAAAGTGAGACGGGGATGTCTTATATGTATACATTTTAGTTTGTATGTGTATATATGTGTTATCTACGTAATAGTTGACTTGCGTTCGCTATCAACTTGCAGATATTGACGGGTGATTCACGCGATAGCTGGGACGCAAAGGAAGGTATGCAACTAACAATCCTATTCCATCAAAGATATGACTTTCTCGAGGCTATCTCGATCGAAAAGCTGCTAGTGGACAGCAATTAGCTGAGTTCATTTCCATAATGACTCCACATTTTGCTCCACCAAGACGCATACACCACAAATTTCCTACTACTACGACTACTCCCACAAGCATCTGACAACAAGCTGCGATAGTACGTACTATACCGGTAGTGATACTCCAAATACAGAGATAGTTCTTACACTGCCTTTTACACCTCTATCTTCTAGCTCGACGCAGTAGAGGTTCACTGGTGAAGGATTTTATCAGATCGAAGCCACTATACTTTGATGGTCATGAAAATTTGAGAAGATTGAGAAGCTGGGTATTGCCTCAAGAGAAGCTACACTTGTAGTCTCCGAGGATCGAGGACATACGCTCCCGAGCTTGGAGATTTCACCGTACATTCTATAGAGAGATGATGATGAATGGTGGCGTGTGACGGATAGCTTCCCGAGGGAGGTTTTCTGAGTCCATGTCATGCATTCAAGAGGAAGTTTTACCAGCAAGATTTCCCCCGCAGCAATGAAGAGATTGATGAAGGAATTCATAAACCTAAGACAGGAAATGCCGATGAGTCGCTGATGAGTTATAGAGATAAATATAGCTATCGTGAGTAAGTGTTCATTTGGGGGATTTAGTGTGACGACCTCTCCCCCGACTTAAGGTCTCGACGTCGGCCCAAATCGCCACCCAGGCCTAATAACCGAATCGAGCCCGAGAGAGCGATCTCGGCACGCCTAAAACAACCTCGCGAAATATCAAACTAGTGCATATGGATAAATAATTGCGAAATTAAATAAAATGAAATCCATATAACATACTATGAAACTATCATTAGGTTTTCTTATCCCTACAACAACTTAAGCCATTCAAATAATACTAAGTAGTTTTAATTAAAGGAGAGTAAGGTTCATTGCACCTGTAAGACCTATTTAAATATAACCCAAGTTCAATAATTTCAAAATCCAATAAATATATAATATCATTACAAGGCTCACATCAAAAGAGAAGGCTTTAAACTATCGTCTCTCATTTGTCTCGATCTAGCGCCGATTTGGAAGATCCCGAGATGTAAGTGAGGTGAGCTTAAAGAACCAACATAGCTCAATAATGCTAAAAAACTCGCTCAACCATCAAATATGCAAGTAATACTTAATAAGCATGCAAGTCTAGCATGAATTCAAATTGAATAAAGCATTTAAAACAAGGCTTCGCATAGAAATATATAGCATCAATAAACCACGTTAACAAGATTGATAAAACATATTAAAGTCAAAACTCACATCATGCATAGTGGTTCACAAAAAAGAGATGCTATAGAAAATAGTAATAATATAAAGTCGTGGTTTCATTCAATACATACTAGTTATTGGCAAGAATCTACTAGATGACATACATGCCTTATGTGTGTCCTCTCGTTAAATCCCATCAACCTAATATAGGTTCATCCAAAGTCGTCACCGATGCACGTCTCTATCATAAAGCATAAAGAGAAGGCAACCCAACTCATGTCCCTAATTAATACACTTATGATTTCCATTAGACAAGTAAAACCCTGCAAGTGGCAACTCCACAAACATCCCGCAATAAATAGTAAACCTCGGTGGCACCACAAACATCATCATGGGGCATTAGATATTACTTGCCAATAATGCCTTCTCTATGGGGACTCCAGAACATCACAAATGAATATCATAAAGAGGAAAAATAAATGCACTCACATTCCATAGATAGCTCTTAGACCCAAGCCAATAGCATGATGCAACCCATTTCCCATGTCTCTAGCTTAAAAATGTATGTAATCTAAACACAAACGTTTCTTCTCAATATCATGTCGTATTTTGATAATCGAGCAAGTTCCCCAACTTACCTCGATTCACCGCGAATCTTATTTTCGATCTTCGCGCGCTCGGGTCCACTGCGAACCGCTCTACTAATCTAAAACAACTCAAGACACTCACACCAATGACAAGTCATATGAGCTAATTTTATTTATTTTTATATTTATTTTTGGGGTCCACTCACATGCTGGGTCCCATGAGCCTCCCGTCACCTCGACGTGAAAGTCGAGGGACGGGACCCCGCCTAACTCTCTTCCTTCTGGGGGACGTCAGAATAAGCACACCGTCGAAGCGTAGGACTTATTCTTATTTTATTTCATTTATCCATACATATTTATGATATATAATATACATATATATACAAATATATATTGCCACAGTGGGACAAAACGTCTTCAAGCTTTAAGGCTCACAGTGGGGCATTGCTCCTTCTCTCCCCACCCTCCCGCCCCGAGAGCCGCTTGGTCAGGGAGTTTTTTTTTTCTTTTTTTTGGGGGAGGTCCCTTTCGAGTACGGTGGCGGCCTGCTTTGTTTGTTTGATAGGCATAACATCGTGCAAGCAAGCAAAGAGAGAAGAGAGCTTACCTTTGTTTTCTTGTAGTCGCGAGCTTGTTATAGTAGTCCTTATCCTAAAGGAGAACCTTACTGCTGTGTTACTTGCTTTATCCTCAAGCGTCTTGCACGGCTCGTTCTTCAAGCCCCGCTTCTCCCTTCCCCCTCTCCCTGCAGGGACCGACCTTATGGAGTATAGCCAAGTGGTAAGGCATCTGCGTTTTCACACCTAAAGTGGTTAACCTTTCTCTCGGTGATGCACGGCAACCCCGCCTCCGCCGGCTCCTCTTCGCAAAGTACTGACCCCTTTTTTTTGCTCAACTTTTACCACTATTTCTTGTTCAACACATCCCAAATCTCACCAAAACATCAAATAACAAGAAATGGAATAGTTAGAGGTGATAAAAATCGTAGATATACCTAACTTGAAGTTTTTGTGTGGTCGCTGTGTTCTCCTCCACCTTCAATCCACCATCTCTAAGTAGTTCTTTTCCACTTCTTCACTTGATTTGTGTTGGAGCAAAGAGAGGCCACACAAATTATAACTAGTTTATATAGGTAAGGTTTCCAAAGCTTGATTCCTAAAATTACAAGAATGCCCCCCGATTAGTGTTTAGGCTCACTTCATGTTTACTTAAGCTTGGTACCCCTAACTTAGGGCCAATTTTTCATAAATTTGATTTATTATCATATAATACACACATTTACCATGCCAACCACATATAAAATTGCAAAATTACCAAATTACTCTCTACTTGTATTTTTAAGTTCTCAAATCGTTACAACATCCCCTATTTTAGTAGTCCTTTGTCATCTAAAGTAAAAGTAAGATACACACTTACTCCAAAGGTAGAAATAAAATCTCACTCTCTTAACTTTAACTTCTTAATAGTATCAATTGCTGTCCTACGTGTCGATATTCACAAGGCTTATGTCATATATGTCCAACAGCAGTCAAGCCAGACCTTAGCTCCCTACCAAGTCCTCAGTATCATCACACATTTTTGGATGTTCCTTTGTAACCTCCCCCGAAGTCGCTACGTGCAGACATTATTGTCCAACCAACAAGTAAAGATAACCATATTGAGATGTGATAATGATGTCTATCTCGTGTAAAAAAATACCTCTCGCCCATTCTGGAAACAAACTGAAGTACGGCTAACTCGGTATTAGTGGAAACAAGGATAGCTATCTCTGCTTATAAGATGAATACTAGCACAACATCTCGTCAACATATCGGTTACACATCGACGAATAACTCATCATGTCCTTGCATACTTATCTCAAGGGGGCAAATTATTAATGAGCAGATATGCAGTATTTATTTCCCGAATTATACCTCTAAAATCACTAAAGTTATTATACGTTGAAGTTATGCTCATTCTTCGTATGTTCATAATTCAAGTCAATTATTGACTAACTCATCTAATCTTGTAACTCCTCTTATTACATTTTTAACCGTTAACTTATACAATAAGCTTCCACCTTTATTAAGTTGTGGAATAATCATCATCGCCGCTTATTCCCTAAGCAATCCTTCAATACTCATTTCAGTATGCACTTAATTACATCTTAATTTTTTAATACCAAGATCTTATATCATAATCACTCGCACTTTCAGAGACTTTCATCGTGCATCATGCACTACACTCTTATCAACCCTTACAGATCCCGGTGATGCGTTTTTAATTCTTTTAAACCTAGTCATATGTTCAATATTTAATGCATAAGTTGCCTCTTAATTTTCTCGAGCTAACTCTTTAACCCTAATAGTTTGCATAAAGCTTCTCTGCACGTAGAACTCAATGGTGGTTCAACTTTCATGTCGTCTTCTTGAGAATATATAATACATACCTCAAGCTTTATCATGTAAGGCCCGTAACTCACCATGATCCCATTATTTTAAGTTCATAATTCACCATTAACATTTCAATTTGTCGCTTCATACGCGTTACATTATCACAGATTCTTTTTTTATTTGTTCTCCTGATACTTCAAAATAAATGTACACCTAATCAGACAAGGCATTTGTATCGTGCGTAACTTTCATGTTTATGCCATTTAAAAATTTGAACCATGTGGTACCTCACTTCGGAAATTATATGCGTTCATAAATTTTGCTTTTTATCCTGATGAAATTGCTCCGAGTCTACTTCACCAAAATAATCGACTATGGTTTTAAACTCATATATTATGACTAATTAAGGTGTCAACCTTTAATATTTCGTGCCTCTCACCACTTGTCAATATCCTTAACACTTGGTCATCTTTGTATACCTATTGCTTCTCCCATTTAGGTTGCATTTCCAGCTCTCTTACACCGTTCTGAGTCAGGATTTTCACTTTGAAATTTACACTAAATCCTCGTGCTCTCCAAAGGTGCAAGTGCTGCATCTGTTTAACAATCCATAATGGTGTCAAATTTAGAAGATCCCATCTTCACCTATAAGATACATGTTTCATAACTAGTTTAAGATATCTTATCATCATTCCTAGTTATCGTATTGTTCGTAAGTTACACAAAACATTAACTTTATCAGAAGTCAATCCTAGCTCTAGAATCCCCAATTTTAAATTGTAGATTTTATTAATTGGTCAAACATCCTTTATCTTTTCAAAAACTCTGCTTAATTTTGGTAGTATGGCTCCTAAAATAACGTTCTCTCTTACTGAAAGCATTTACTGAGTTACTTTCCATAAGTTATTTTCATGATTTCTCAGACGTTACCTCTTCGATTTGAAATTTTAAGTTTTAGACAAAGGTATTCCCTTTGCAAATCTTACGATGACAATTTAAAAAATATCATAGTAAGTGTTTTCTCTCTCTGAGTTCATAATTTCTCAAACCACCTATTAACTTATTTGTTTCTCTACCTGGCTTGATCCCATCTAAGGATCCCCAATTTTAAGAATAAACTTATCATTTACTTAGATTAGGTGGCATTAGTTACATTATTTATTCCTTAACATTATCTTCATTCAACTACCTTTACAATCATATTAGGCACCACTTTGCGTCTAATAGTCGTTAGTTCACGTGTCCATTACCGAAAAAATCATACCAATGATATTCTTTTTAGCTGGGCATCCCCCATTTTAATGATTACCTATCATCGAGTTTATTATGATATCATTAACAATGGCAGTACATCATTCAAATGGTACAAGTTTTTGACTCAATAATATAAGATATCTCCGGGCTTTTAAGGCATTACTTAATTTCACAATTCCGGTACCATCATTTCGTACACCACATTCATTCTCGAAAATAATTTATTACAGTCTTTGGTATCCCCAAATTTTATGAGTCAACTCATTTCTAGTTAAGTAAGAAAAATTTATCTCGAGGTCAAATATAATTTTTTGATTTATATTACTTAACTCCAATGTCCCTAAACCTTTCAACATTTACAAACTTCTACTTGGCAACACGATCTTACTCATGACAATCTTTTTTCAAATACATCCCTCGACTCTGGGATCCTCTAATTTCGAGACATTCACCTCTACTGATAGCTGGTTTAAATTTAACCCTCTTTTGCTATAGATGATCTACTAAAACTTTCAAGAAAAAATGATCCAATTATCAAGCAGTAAACTTTGAATCGTATTTTTTTCAAAGTCTTCCGTTTTCATTAAAAACCCTATTTCAAAATCAAGTTAAACTCATTTTCATAGAAAAATCTAAATCCATCATCTGACTTCGAGTGACCTGTGAATGCCATTTCAAATCAATTTTGCCTAATGCGACTTAAAAGTAACATCATTCATAACCACACGAACGTTTTTTTTATTTCCACCATAAGATAAAAACTTAGGGGTCCAAACCTATACTTTGCATTTTTTATCAAGTCAAAACCTTCAAATTCATTAAAAAACTCTTTCTATACAACCTCACAAACTAGGTCTAAACTTTCATAAGGATGATCATTAAAAGAAATCCCAACCACGCTTGTCGAGTCGCAAGAAAAACCCGTTTTTGTAAACATCAAAGTATAAAAGTTACTGATAATAAATCTTTTGAAATATACAAGAGTCTATTCACTTCATTTTTAAAACAATTAAGAAAAATAATTTATTCCCTTTTACAATTCTATTATGCAGTATCTGGGAATTCTCAGTAAAACAAGTAAAGTTTCTTACTTTTGAAAATCGACAAACACTCTTCCATTCTAAAATCATGGTCCAATATATTCGAAAAACTCATTTTTTGAGAAAAATAGATCACGTGTAACAATAAAAGTCAAAACATGGTAATGACCTTTAATCGGCTTAAATCATAGAAACCATTTATTCAGATTCTTAATCAAGTATTGGGACGCTAAGAAGTTCACAAGTCCTTCCTATCT